>OY728157.1:1426557183-1431557183 GCA_963277665.1 Viscum album
CTCGGCACTCTAGTGGGTCTCTATCGCAATGATGTTTCAGATGTTCCTATCATCCAAACTGATAACACACCATGTAGTAATAAAAATGGGTACTCTAGTTGTCACTACCCTGAATATAAACCTTAAGGGATTATTTCCTACCACTGGAATTACTATTGTCCAATCATAACACTGATCCTCTATGCCCATTTGCAATGTTTTCCTCAGGTTTTTCTTAGTGATAAGATCCTGATTAAGTTACTCAAAAACAAAATTCTTAATGTGAAAGATATTTACCTTCATACAAATGGTGTACACAGGCCCATCCTTGAAACTTATAGCACAAAAAATCTCATCACTGGCTAGATGGGATGAAAATTAATGTAACTTAGTGAAACAAGATAAATATTCCATAACTCACATAGAAACCTGCTCAAGATGCATGACCTCTAAGGATTAATCATCTATCAACACCTATGTAAATAACTAATTATAGAAGGAAGTGTGGAAATCAACCTATTACATGCCATGATGACGACCATCCTGTGTAGTGACATCCCACTTGGGCTTGGTCAAGTCACACAAAATATATGTAGATAGTTTTTCCATACTCTCTAAAAACCTATCTAGATGCTCAAAGATAGACATGGATGCATCTAGATAAGCCTCAAAAGCCTATGAACCACAATCCCTAAATAATGTGGTAGAGTGTTGTAGCTAGAACTCATGAGTCAGATAGTCTATCATCGGTGAAGATCATGGAGCATCATGAAAAGAAATTAATTAGATGTAGGAAAATATCATATACATGGGAATAAGTGACTATATCAGGTACAATAGATAGTTCTTCAAGTGGAACTCAAAGTTATAAGACAAGATGCTTAGGCCTTACAATGTCTAGATCATGGTCTTCAAAAAAATCCTAGGGTATTAAATGAGTACTTCATGGATACATTGGTCTTAAAATTCCAATCGTAGCCCTTAGAACAAACTTTGAAGCACAAAGATAACATCACTAGAGGAAGCTAAACATATGAAAACTCACAACCCAAGGCACACTATCCCAAATACGCACTCAAAATACTAGGTATCAGTGAGTTCATAGATATTAACTTATGGGGTTCTAGTAGTTAAAGGATTAATAGTACATTGCCTCATTATTTACTAGAAATTTTTTCACTTATTTATACATCTAATTACTAGGTTCACTCATTTACCTTTTATTAATATGATAATTTGGGATAAGGACATCAAACCATTCCACTTTTATGTTTTCATTTTCTTATAAATTGTATCAATGTTCCTTTAAAATGGATTTTCATTCCTAGTGAATTAGGGACCATACTTATTATCCTTGAAATTAAAACCCACATGAATTTCTAATAAAAGGATTGACTCGGTAAATTACTCACTCCATCCCACGAGGTCCCATAACACCTCATGAACTGATAGAGGAAATCACTCAATCAAAGTACAAAAGCTGTAAAAACATATTTATACAAGAAATGCTCACTCAAGAATCATAGTAATATCAAGCAATGCATATAGTGAAATGAACCAATATGGCATGGAAATATGCCTGAAATGTAAATTCAATGATCCTATTATGATACATGTAAAAATTCTCCTTTACCTAATATCATAAGTCCATGAATAAATGAAATATTCTAATATACTAATAATGATAACATCAACACAACATGTGCATCACCAAATGGTGGAATGATTTCAACTATAATAGGAAAATACATAAAAACAATTGTATTTCAAGAAAATCAGTTTTTAACTTGAACATGGGATCGCGACGTCCAAGAATGGATTATGACCAAGTCCCAAGAATTCCAAATATGAAATATACTATATACAAATAGTAAATCTATAATAGAACCCATATGATACCACTTTGTGACATCCCGGACCTGGATACCACTTAATAGGTGCCCTGAGACTAATGTACCACATGGCCTCAAGTGCATAACCACAAATTCCAGAGGTTGATCACTAGATGTGAGGGCCTAGGGTGTGTCCATTGGGAGACTATGACCTTATTACCAGAGTGTTGAAGAAAAAACAAATATCAATCGTGGTAAATATCAGAAGCAATATAATTAAACAGAAGGCACAATGGAAAATAGACACAACCGTAAAAATTAAACAATCAACTGGAATAACATACAAGAACTGATGATGATATGTCATGTATATATTATGTTGGAAAACATGGATACATGGTAGAAAAAATACATGAAAAACCCAAGGTATAAAATGGAAGTACATAAATAATACAAGAATCCAGAGCTAAGGCTTAGTTATCTGCTACCAGATCCATCTTAGCACATCATGCAATCAGGTGTCTGAAGTATTACACTTCACATTATCAAAAAATGCATACATGTAATCTACCTAGGGTACCAAACGATTCCTAGATAGGGTGTGCGATAAATCTTAGTGGGCCACCACCAATAATGTCTATAACATCTGACATGTGTAATGGAAAGGTAATAGTGTGTAATCATGCACATGTATAGTAAAGAAATATAAAGTAACTAAATAGAAAAGTACCTACTGCATATCTCGAATGGTTTCTAAATATGTAACCAGTTCATTATTTTATTATTATCGGTTTATTAATAATTCACACGTTTACAATAGAGATGGTTTGAATATGTAACAGGGAAACCTGAAATGATATTTAATAATGATATTCCAAGTTAATAACCAAGGAAACATAGACCTCAAGGGTCACCAAATCAGTAATAACTATAGCCTGGCTATGAGTAATAGTGTAATATAAGGATCACAGTCCAATGCATTCCACAATGAGATGCCTAAAAAGACTAAGGAGTTCATCCAAGGTAAAATATGTCTTAGCAATGAATGGGCCCAATGGGTTTTGCAATGGCACATATTTTCTAGTGATGGATCAAAGGAGTGTATCCAATGCATCCTGTAATAATATTTATGGTATCATATGGTTTCATACCTGGAATCCAAAGATAGAAAATGATCAGGTTTTTAGTGGGTCTCAATCAATGCAAGCCCCATCCATGATTCTGAATTGGATTTTCAAGTGCTCAAGTAATTCTCTATGGAATCCATGGCAATCTCAAGTAAGGGAACACATATTTGATAACAAAGTCGTATAATATTCCATTTGGTTCAATCATTTACTTTTATTATTGTGAAAAAGGTCACATAGCATAGAACCTTTTAATCATGTCATAATTAATTGATATATATATTTGGATCATGACTTTCCTTTCATTAGCGTGACAAGGCCATGTAGCATGGAAACATTCATTTAATCCATTTAAGGCATTTTCAAAAATCAAGGTTGATTCCACTACATTCCATTATCATGGAAAGGGGTGATATGAGCATGCAACCTTTTATTAAAATAAATTTAAAAGGCCAAGTCGTAGACATTGAATAACTACCAATTTCCATTTGACATTTAACTATGAAATTAATGTACTTGACTTAGGAGGTTCAACTTTTGAGAATAAATGGTACTTTCCATTATGAAATTCAACCTATAAAATATGCCATTTAGTACAGAAAATATTACCCTTAAAAAGGTCAAGAAAATGCACACCCTAATGGTGGATCAAATGTGTCAAAACACTATAATGATAATTATGGAATAACATCCTACATGGGATGGAAGGAGAAGGGGGTGTAACCAATAACAACTAAAAAATATATTTTTGAAGAGAATAACCATATGGTACTAATGATTATAATCATGGAATATACATTTAGTAAATGACACTAGATGAAATTGGAGGGGCCCACATGAAATTTCTTAAATCAATGAACTTGAGGGATGAGTTATAGATTACCCACCATAGGCCTGTATGACTCTCTTTTCCCAATATTTTCCACTATTTTGACTTGGAATGGACTATATCTATGAAAATAGTAACAGCACTTACACCTCGATAATGAGGTCGAGAGAAAGAGAGATGAAGAACGACTAAAACATACTTGATTACATACTCTTGCAAATCCAACATGATAAACTAAAGATCAAATAGATATCAGTTGAATGAGATCTCTTGATACCTAGATTAAGCCTTCAAAAATCTCTAAAATGAGAGATATGAAGGTTAATCCCATTTGAAATCTGATTTGGGAAGAAGGTGGGGATTAATTAGATCCGTAATGGTAAAAATGTAATATTACCCTAAAAATCAGCATCTATATGGTTTAGCCACATCGTTTCCCAAACCATGAATAAACTATAGTTTTGTACCTTGAGAATAGGGTAACTTTCATTGTTAGGCCACATAATTAGGGAAATTGTGCACCAACCGTGCAGTAAGTCTCTACCTGAAAAAGTGTTCCACCCATATGATTTTATCTAACTATGAAGCCTCCCCATATGGTTTATTAATAACTATGCACTAGGCCCAGATATCCCAAAAAGTTGGGTTCTATGATCCGAACAAGCCTCAAATCCCCTTTAGAACTTTTCTAACTCATTAGGAATCTATATTAGGTCCTAAATAATGATTTTGACCAAAATTTAAAGGATCCATAAATGAGTGAAAAATTGGGTTCTTACAATATCACAAGTAGAAACATATTGGAATACATTATAAGAAATTACAATAGGTGTATGATACACATTTTGACTTGATATTTGAACTAATTTGAGCATGTCGTTCATAACAAACATCTATATCATAAAACAAAAAATTCATTCGATAAAATTAATATAAATAATATAAATGTTAATAAATCAAATACCCAATAATTCCATTATGTTCATTGTTTATAATGTTAAATGATATAAATTATATGTATGTTATAAATAATTCAAGATGTTATTTAACATAACGTAAATATAAATTCCAATAGGGGAAGAGGTGACGATGTTATGGTAGTGGGAGCAGAATACCATGCTTCCTAATGATATAAGTCAAGATGGAAAATGATACTAATGATTAAATGTATAATTTTATCAACCACATGCAACTAAAAAAGACATGTGGAGTTGTCTAGAGTTTAAACAATTATTTTGTGATTATTTTTTGTGTCCATAGTGAAGGATTTGAAGAGAGATAATTATTTTTGTATCATTTGATATTATTTTAGATTTATTTTTTTATAATTTCATTTTCTACTTTGTTTCACCCCTCCTATTAAATATTCTTTATTAGGGTGAGGATAAAAAATTATCAGGTTAGTAAAAGGTTAAGATCTAGTGTAATTTATTTTCATATTTTTTTATAATACATCAATGCATTTAAATTTATTTCCAGGTTCTGAGTTTTAACTATTTTTATGCTCAATAAGGAGGTGATAATCACTCTTTCACTTGTGTTATACACTATATTTATTTATCTTATAGCATGATCATTCAATTATTAGCTTTCATTAATCTAAAAATAATAAGATAGATAAAAAAAGATCATATAAATTTTGATTTATTAATATAGGTTTTTTTGTGGAGAAATATATATGAATTTGATGTATGATGGTTATATATCTTTATTAAAGATTATTTAAGTAGGTAATTACTTTTAAATATAGTCTATCACTTTATATTGTAGAGTTTAGGGCTTTAACAGTTTACAATGGTGAATATATGGGATGTTTTCCTCAAGGATCATACAATATTTATTTCTTTAAGATAGTAAATTATTAGTAGTTTTACAGATGATATTGGCTCCATCTAATAAGAGAGTAATAAATATAAAAAAATAGGGAACAAATAGTTTTAAAAAATAGAAACATAACAAAAAGGGTATACAATTTTTTTATATATTTTACTTGCATATTTTATTTTCATCATTTTTTTACATTAAAAAAATTCAACCACTTCCATTATTTAAAAAATATAACAAATTTCAAAAATATTATAACTGAAAGGGAGAATTATAGTATGATTTTTTGGGTTAATTAACTGGTAACCTATGGTTTTAACTATATTTCATTATTTAGAATTTAAAATATTATCATTGAGAGAACACATAACATTTTATATCACCAATTTGAAATATTTTTCTAAGGATCCACTATTTAATTTCATTAATTTTCTAATATTTTATTTATTACTTTTGTCATGGTATATTTATTTCTTTTCTTTTGTTTGAATATTTTCCATCATCAAAATATCAGAAGTTACAATAGATAATGAAACTCTATAATTTATGGAATAATTTTTTTGGGATGAAACCAAAATTTTAGTTAATTTACTGATGAAATGAATTACTAGAAAAAAAATTTAATGATGGAATAGAAACCAAAAATAAATTTATTCGATTAACACATGGATAAAATATATCAACAAAATCAAGTGTAAAATTCCTAATGGAAATAAATCTTGATATACTACATTGGATTTCAACTTCCCATATTTTAATAAGAGAAAAAATGAATAAACAATTAGTTTTTAAATCAAATTCTCGAAGACCATCGAGCTGTAATGGATTATTAGTTATCCCAATTGCATGCGATAAAGGCATATTTAGTATAAATTTCTAATAATCAAGGAAATATAAAAAGACAAATGAAAGAAGAAGTAAAAGTACAAATATAATAATTAGAACAAGTATAATTGAGCATTGATACTAGAGTGGTGAAGGAAAATATGAAAATGTTCTTACCTTTGAATGATCCCTTGATATACCAACCATAATTATTTTAATGGAAGATATTATGGAAGAATTTTATCTTTTAAAATCAAATAAGGATGACAACAAGGATGATTTTGAAAATTATGGAGTGAAAATTAATTTTAAATTATTTGACATTAAAGAGCAAGAATAATTTTTAATTTTCAATATATAAAGAATATGTGACCACACATAATTTAGTTTGTAATGTAAATATTTAAAATGAGTCATAAATCATCTAATCATAAAATTATCTACATCATAAATAAATTGAAAGAGGTAGAATAGATACCAATTTAGATATCTAAGGGAGATAACATGACTAAAAATATACAGTAATTTTATCCTCCAAAAACTAAATTTAAAGACTACTTTAATTAAATTGATATTATATATTTGGGATAACTAATTGTCCTAAATGATGACAAAGAAAAATAATATTTGTGTTTACAAGAGATATTTTTGAGACCTGTGTACTAATCTATAATGAATAAGAGGAATTTGGAATTCATATGGAGTTCTATGAAAAAAAATTCAGATGAAAAAATAAAGAGTCTAATTCACTAACGGATAATGAAGGCATAGTAAACTATAAAGTTCCTTAAGATAAAAAGAAAGAGTACCCCTACATCATTCCAACCTCAGTAGAATAAAATCTTATCATAAAAAGTGATATATATAGAAAATTATATGGATATGAGGACCTCTAAATGAAGAATTTATTATGGATATGTGGAGATAATAATATATGGAAGTACCAATTAGGTAAACCAGGTCTAATTACTCACTTTTAATTGTTCTATACACAATTTAGATATTTTTTCATGTTGTTCACTAAATAACCCCTCATGTTATATCCTCTATTGAAGTAGTTTACCTTCTTATCCAATTATGTTATCTATTTGATACTAAATACACATGTTACTTTTATATTGAATATTTGAGATTAAATAATTATTTGAGTGGTAATCAATATGTGGGTTATAATTTTCTTGTGTTTTTTTTTCTATTTTTGTGTATTTTTTAAGAAAAGTTAAAAAAAATTAGCTTTAAATAACCCCCATTAACATTTAATATCTTATAATAGATAATAATCATTTTAAATATAAAATATAGTGTTTAAATTATTTCAGATGTACTTCAAGATTTTCTTATTTTTATTCTCTTAATTTTTTGTCTGTTAAATTATATATTTTATTCATTCCACGAGTGACTATAAAAAATTTTAAAAAACATTTTTTCGAGGTAATATAAAACAAAATGACTAATTATATCTAATACATACACACCCCTGAGAGACTTTTTACATTTTGGATATTATAATGTTGTTTGTTTCTTTTTCAAAACTATAATTGTAATCTTACATTAATATTATTGAGTCTATTTTTAAAATTAAATTCCATGAAAATTCATGGAACCCCTTTGAAATTTTACCCTCTTTGGAATCCCATAGAAGCTAGAAATATTCAATTAATTATTCTTTATAAGAAAATATGACATTTTCTAACCATATTCCAATATATTTTATGATTTATTCTGTCTTTGATCATGTGGGAAAGTTAATGAATTTATTCATGATGTAAAAAAAATTATACTCTGGGAAAGTGTTGGGTGTGATCATTTGTAATAGGTTGAGAGTTCATGAGTGAATTTTTATTATAATTCTATATTACTCTTACAGGTTAAATACAAAATGTGTAAAAAAATTATATAAAAATACAACAAATATTAATACAATATAGAATAATTGATGAATAATTCAATGACTTTTCATTGTCATTTATGATGAACCATTAAAAACAGAAATAGATATCAAATCATTTCCAGTTACTTATACCACTAATTCAACCTAAGGATCTCTTGATTAAATAGTTATTAAATTAAATCATGGATATCCTTAAAATTCATATTCTCTAATATTTTCATAATTATAAGGATATGTCACCATCATTGTGTCCAAACCTCATATATGAACATTGCTAGCTTTACTTTACCTATCTTAAGAGAATGAATCTGATTAAAAATCCTCAAACTTACCTTATGTCAACACTCACATTCCTATGAACTAAAATATCCTCTAAATATTTTTAAAAACTTTTATTGAAAATATTAGATGATTTGAAAAATAATAATCACTTACCATTTTGTTATGACCCTTTCAAAATTTTGGAGCACCTGAAGAATGGTACTTGAGATCAGAATATTCAATAGATCATCCATATGAGAGTATATATTTTATTCTCTTCATCCACTTGACACTGAATCACATGTCACATTTGGGTTTACTTCCTCCTTTTAGTTTCCTGTAACACGTTTCAATGGTTTTGTGTCTCTAAAATAATAATAAAACTAATCGTATTGAAACACCAAAATTTAACATCAATAAAAAACAATTCAACATTAAATATATACATAATAAAAACTAAATAAATATAGATATATCACATCACATCATCCAATACATCTCATTTAATTTAGTTAAATAATTTTTATAAATAAAATAATCCTGGAAACACCTATTATATTACTGACTTTTATTTTATTTATAAAAAATAAATTTCTCAAATCGATTAATACTTAATTAATTATTACATATATTCAAACAAATTACATTTACCAATGTATAAAAATTATGCATGAACACCCTATTATTCTCCTAAAATCTATATGTTTTTACCCTAAAACAAAAGTTTGGAAAAATACTAAACCATAACTTATTAGAATCATCAACTCGATGAAAAAAGGTGACCTAGAGTAACATAATATTTATAACATCCATGAACAAATGCATATTTTTTATACAAAATTCCTTGATTATAGTTTAATTTCTACCATTTTTAAAAATTATCAAAAATATATATAATAACAAGAGAACTAATACCATTTTTAAATATATCACCACCATAAGTCCATATTGAAAATGTGTTATCCCATGTGGGAACAAGTTTTCTATTATAGCACCAAGGGATAGATTATAGCACTTAAGGTCTAAAATTTTGTCTGGGGAGTGATTTACCCTTTAATAAATTATTTTAAAAAAATAAAGTATAATCATACAAATAAATTTCAATTTTGGAAACAAATATAGACCATTAAAAAAGAAACTCCAAAAAAATATGAAAGTGATTATTATTCCATATAATTGAGGCAAGTATAAAACATACCTTGAGTAATGTTTTTTATAAAATAGTTTATTTTATAGAGAAAATTAAATACATAAAACCTCCCACATTTCATTTTCTAATTATCTCTTGAAACCCATTGTAATGAACATATTCATAACTCCCATCAATATATGGTCCATACCCTTTTCTATCATGATTAGTTTTAAAGTATAGAAACTCACTAGATGTGACTATACATGGTGTGGGAGTATATCTAAATGGGATTACAACGAATACCCTAAAAATCATCTAAATACTAACATTATCATATTTGTATAATAATATCACACATCAAGCATCATAAAGTGCATAAAAAGATCCCTTGGCACCATGTTTATTATAATTCATCCAATACTAGTGAAAACTGTTTTATATATCAAACATGTTATTGTAAAGTACATTTAATTATCAGTATAAAAACAAACAAAATGTATTTTTTTCAAAATTTAGAACATAGGGCATAATAAATATTATAAAAATATACGTGGAAATTTCTCATAAAATTATAGAACTCACAACATTTCTAATGACATGATTTATCTCTAAATGCAGAATAATCCATGAATTATCTAAACATATGGAATAATAATGTCATTTCCTAACACATGGATTATCCAAACACATAGATTAATAACATCATATCCTAATATATGGAATAAAAAAAATATATTAATCATTTCATTATCAAAGAAAAGGATTATTCCCATTATCTTATACCCTATTAATTTACATACAATATGAAGAAAACGTGGGCATTATAGATATAATATGACATTTATTAATGATATAATTTCACATTATCATATTTTATCATAATATAAATTATATACTCAAGAATTTCACAATTAAAAATAATCTAATATCCCATTAAATAATTATTTATAATTATTTCACAACCCTATGATCATTTACCCTAGATTTTAGAACATTTTTAGAGTGAAACCCCATGTATTTTTATCAAATTATCATTTTTATTAATATATATGTCATGATTCTATAAAAATGGTTGGGTACAAGCCCCTATACTAAAAAAGGAAAAGATAACCCCTTTCAACCATGTTTAGAGGGAACCCTTTACAACCCAATTCTTAAAAACATATAGCCTAAATACCCATAATAATTGATGGTGAAAATAATTTATATTTATCCGAATATATATATAATTTAAATTGTATATATGTTTTCATTTCATAACATAAATAATATAATATTATTAATTAGATACCAATTATACGTGTAAAATTTTTAGGCTTACTTCTTTTCAAAAAAAGTTATTTTCGTTAAAAGTTAATTTAATATTGTTTAAACTATTTATTATTATTAGTTATTTTATTAATTATTAAACTATTATATGTTTCATAATTTTATATTTGTGTTAATTATATGAATTTATATTTATTTTAATTCATATATTATTTTTTAAAATAATTATGGCATGGAATGAAACAATAATGTTGTTTTTCATTTCAAAATAAATATTTATTCTTCTAAAAAATGTAATTTCTAATATATTTTATGTTTTATAAAAAACATTAACATATAATGATTATAGAGTTATTAACAAAATCAATTACGTATTTTTAATATTAAATAAATTATTATAAGGAATTTATATTTTTATAAATTTAAAAAAATCATTATATGAAATTTAATAATAAATGTGATTTATTTCAACCATTTTTGGGAAAACATATTTGTAAAAGCGTATTAATGATATTTTAATTTTAATTTCTTTATCATTATATGATTTTTTGAAGTAAATTTTCTAATATAAAATGTTTAGATGTTGTGTAACGCATTTGAATTTTAATTCCTTTTGAAATAAAACTGTTTGAATTTAAATTAATTTGTATTACGTAATAATTTATAAATTTACAGAATATTATAAAATAATTGAGAAATATAAAATATTGTAAAATAATATATACTTATACATATATAGAAAATAATTAATTGAATTATAAATATTTATATTCCATTGTATTAGAGGTTGAGTAACGAAGATAAATTCCTGTCATAAAAAATACGTGTTCAAGTTCAAATTGAACATCACAATCCCTTAATAAATGAGTGTGTAGAATGTCATGAAAATTATATGATATATACTAAATTTTTTAAAATACCATAAATAAAAAAAAATTATGAAGTCTATGTACGAAAAATAATTATTTATGGGTTGTGTAGTACATTTGAACTTACTTTCAAAAGAATAGTTTGAGTTTAAGTACAATTATACATCTTATTGTTGTTTTTTATCTATAATGACATAAAATTATTAGAAACATATAAAAACTGTTAAAAACACTTTATATAACCAAAAAAACTATATTTTAGTTCAAAATATATATCGTAATTTATTTTAGATTGGGTAAAAAAATTCAAATACTGTTTAAAATTAGAATTTGAGTTCAAATGGAATTATACGTCTTATTATTATACTTTTATATAAAAGTATGTATAAATTTACAGAAACATAAGGGATATATATTAAATTATAATAATTTTAAAAAATAATATTATCCTATATAATTAATATATATATATTTTTGTGTTAAAATATATATAAAAATAGTTAACGATGTAAGCAGTGTGTTTGCACAGCATAGAAAAGAGAAAAAATGGTGACTTGGTGATATAATTTAATTCTTATAAGTCCTTAATCAAGTTTAATTTATAAATAGAATAATAATTAATTTATATAAATATTATAACCTAAAATTCAATTTTTTTAATATTTAAACATTAATTACAAATATAAATCTCAAAATTTCAATTAACGGTTAATTTTTTATAAATTTTTTTACATTAATAAAAAATCATAAAAAATTGTAATGGGTCGTATTTTGATTTGTAATTATTTAATATATCTCTCATTTTACCTTTATTTTTCACTATAAATTTAATAATTATAACCTTAGTCCCTAGAAAATTAATATATATAAAAATGAAATATAATGTTAGGCCTAAAAGAGAATCATTCTTCCATTTCAAAAATACATATAAATATCATTTATATATATAAATTATACTCAAATACTTTTAAAAAATTAATAATATATTTCACTAAAGACATTTTATTTGCAAAATTCCCACTCATAAAATAATTTTCACTCAATGCAAATGAGAAAACTCCAAAGGAAAGATAGGGATTACAAACTAAAATTCTATTTCCTAATATATAATTATTTTTCCTAAAACTATTTGAAAATCCTACTATATGTATTCAATGATAATATTTAAATTTTATTAACACCATTGTTTACATTTTATTAACACCATTATTTACATTTTATTAACACCATTATGATCCATTATATATTAGATTCCACTTATTCCATCTTATAAAACCCTTTTTATAAGCCATTATAATGTAGAAATATGGATTTCAAAATCTATGTCTTTTTATTTATATTCTCCTCTTACCCTTTATTTATTTGGTTAGAGGGATTCCACCTCCACCATATTGAAACAAATACACCCCTGTATTATTATGTTAAAATGGATCCCCATTTATGCCTCTTTTTTAGTCCTAGGTGGTGTTAATCACAAGTACATCACACTCATAGGACTAGACAATTTTCAGTCATTGACTACCATAAAGAGAAAACCTACTGCTTCATCAACTACCTAAAACCAACCATTCTATATCGTTTTAAAAGACTTACTTATTACTTAATCATAATCATGGTACCATAATATTTTGACCACCTACAACTGGAACTTCCATCACATGTGCAAGGCCTTATCGCTATGCCTCCCAAAATAGTGTCCTAAGGGCATCATCGGTTCGCAAACCCAATCTGGTGTCACATCCAGCCAGACCACGAGCATCCCACCGGTTATCCCAAATTTGAAGGTTGGGATCCCTTTTCCTGTGTTTTTCGATCCTTGTAGTAATTCCAACATACCCATCCACATCATTGAAGTGGCATCCACCATTATGAGTCCATTGTCAAAAAATCAACTGTGTCAATGCATTATCTAAACTTCCTCTATTAAACAATAAATTCCTCCTAAAACATCAATAAAATGTGTATTTTTAATATTTAAATTCAAAATATGAGATCATTTATTATAAAATTTATAATGAATCTTATCTATTTTTTTGTGTTCATTTTGTATTAAACTATTTTTGAATATATTATTCACCTATTGTGGTTTTACATTTCCCAAGTGAGGAACCATGTTTTATTTTTCACTTAATCATTTGATGAATATTTTTAATATTTATTTTAGGATTTAATATTAAAATAGTAATTAAATAATTTCCTTTATATTATTCTGTAATAATAAAATTGTTATGATATTATTGATTTTTAATGTTAACAAAGTCATTTTTAGTATCTAAAACAAGATTAACATGGATGATATTTCTGGATTATAAATATATAAGATTATTTAGAACATATTTTTAAATATAATGTAAAAAAAAATATAAATTAAAACTTCTTTATCTTATGGAAACATTTTAAAATGATTATTTATCTGGACTATTAAACCAGTGTCATTTTGGAATTATAAACAGAACAAACTTAAAATGATTAATGCAAGAAATACTAGTCCACTAAAGTTTAAATACATGAGAATAAATGAATGAAAAATAAATTATATCAATAAAATAAACATATAAAATATTATGAATCAAGTCAAAAATTAATATAATTTTAATATTAATAGAATTATAAGATACACAAAGCGATTCGGGACTCGATGTAAGAGGATTGCTAACTCAATTTCCATTCATTGAAATATATCCTTTATTCATTGAATATGTTATTATAATATTATGTTTATTCTATCCTTTTATTATTTCATATTTTTTTTAAATTTTTTATAATGAATTAATTTTTTATCAGATAATATTTTCCTGAGTAGATTCTTGCTTCAGATGTTATAGTCTTTTTAAAGGTTATCATATATTTTTTTACTTAAATTAATTATAGTCCTTGTCTCTATGATTATATTAAATCACTATATCTATCTATAAAGTTATCTATGGATATAGTTTTCATATTATTGTTGAACATAATTTATCTAACTTCTATGTATCGCTTTCGCTTTACTTGTAATGGGGAACTGATTACCTATTTTATTTCTTTCATTTTATTTTCTTTTATTAACATTGATAATTATTATTACATAGTGAGACACAAGATTATATTTTTTATTCATTATTTTATTGTTTCAAATTATATATGATGATGGTTATGATTTATTTTTTGCTTCCATACTAATTAATTTAGAAAATAATTTATTATGTAGAGATGTTTTGTAAGAATTAACTGGATAGGATATTCCATTTAGGGTGATCATGAGTGAATAAAAATGATATGATTAAGATATCCCATTAAAATTTCATTAATATTATATTATACTTCTATATGAATATGAGTCATATTTATTATCTAATTTGGATTCCATAACCATGAGTGGTTTATTTTATTTCATGAATAGACATATGTTTACGATCTTATATGAGTATAATATTTCTCAATAAATTATCTTTCAGGACCATTCATTTATTTAATATATAAACACATTTATTCAAATTTTTTACCCCTTAACAATCGTTATATTCACATACCACATTTTATAATTATTTTTTACATTGAATACGGATTAGTAGGAATGAATAAAATCAAAATTAATGTATTAAGGACTAATCTAAAAAAAATAGTAGGAAAAATTTTACTAATAGACAAAATTGATTCATAATAGTATGAAAAGGGGTGTATTGTTATGTATCATTAAGGGTTAGTATATCTGAAACCACTAACCATTAGGTTTTGTGTATTTGAGTGATAATATATTTAATAGAAAACATGTAATTGTGGGATATTTATGTTCATGCATTTATATGTAGTATCCAAGAATGTTTTAGATAACATTAGAGGTTAGGATGTTATTGGATTATGAAAATTCAAAAGTATTAGACGTTTTAAAGGGTAAATATACCAATTTTGGGACTGAGTAAAAAATATTAAATAACCCTCAGTTTTAGTATGTAATATAGTCAATGTGATTATGGTTATTTGGGGATAATATTAGATTTATAGGGGAAATGTGATCAAATATTATATATTTTTAAGTCTTATATTTTTTTTAAGGAGTACTTTGATATTTTTTTCTTCTCTATTCTTTAATATTTAGTTAATAAGAATAATAGGATAAAACATAAGGCAACCAAGGTTGAACCAAATGAATCATCAATTGAACTAAAAGTTATATAACTTGAGTGAATGGTGTCATAGTTAAATTAGAAGGAGACATGGGATAAAATATCACATGATTGCTTTTTTATATGATGATTAAATGGATTTTAAAAGAAATTATATTTATCCTAAACATCCATTTTTATTTTTGTAAATTGTTGGAAATAGAAAAAATAACTTTTTATATAATCATTCATACAATGAATGATATAACCCTACACAAATCTATTGATCCATTAATGGTTGAAAACTATACTAGGAATATATGAAATAATTTTTTTAATGCATCATGGAAGAAAAATTCATCTATCCCGTATAATATATGAAACATGAAGTGAGTCTGTGGTGGAAAAAAATGAAACAAAAACTAAAATGATGATATTAAAACTAGGGAATTGATGGGATTTAGGTAAATATTTTTTCACTTTCAATATATATCAATGGAGTATGAATTCCTAAAACTCAAGAAATGTTAGGATAAATCTAAAAAGTCTGATATAGAAAATATCACCAAACTTTGAAGGCATTCTTTTAGAAATAAAATATAATTAGTACCAATAGTTAAGATTTATGAAAATATCAACATATGTGAGGGAAATGATAATTTTACTTATATTAAACTATAAATTAAGGTTCTAAATAAAATATAAATATATAATTTTATTTTATTTTTATAATAAATTTAATGATATGGAGATGAAATTTCATTAATTGCGGAGAATGTGACTTGAAAGGTATTTTTAATTATATATATGTTTAATTAATATTTAGGCTATGAATTTATAATTATTTAACAAATATTTAAAATAAAATGTATTTATGTTTATTTCAAGTCACAAAGGATATTATATAATCAATCAAATTCTCATTATACATTTAAAATTAATATTAATAATTTATAACATAAAATATGTTTTAGTTAAAGGATAAATATGTTTTATTTAATTATTTTTTATTTTTATCAAATTAAATAAATATTTAATTATTAGATATTTTATAAATTGATATTTAGGTTAATTATTTTGATATATATTATTTTGTAAAATTATTATAATTATAGAAATAAATATGACATGGGAACAAATATGTTTTATAAATGGATATTTGTGTCAATTAAGTTTCATTTCATTGATTGATATTGTTATAATAATTTCATAAATAATTAGTTTTTGGTATTAAACAAAGTAGAGGTATTTCATTCAAAAAGATATATTTGTTCTTCTGAAAAACATATGTTATTTTTAATATATTATTTTTTATTATATACTCATTTGAACATTAATAATTGTAGATTTAGTTTAATAAATTAAGTAAATATTTTTAATATTTACGAAAAAATTATTTGGAAATTATTTATTATAAATTTATGAAAAATAATATATGACATTAAGTCAGAAATGAGATATATAATCATATTTATTGATCAAAGATCCAGGTAAAAGATTTCAAATGATATTTTCAGTTAAATTTATATTTTGTAATATTTCAAGGATTTATCTATAATTTCAATATTTGAATTATATGTGGTTATATGTTGAGTGGTAAATTTCAATTTGCATTTATTTTAAAAAATTTGTGTTTGAATTAAAATTAAATTTTATTTCTTATTAATTTATAAATATATAAAATATTTTAGGAAAATTGAGAAATATAAATAATATTTAATAAATTTCAAGATATAAATCGTTATCATTTATAATATCAATATAAAAATAATGATTTATTATCGGTTCAGTAATAAAATAAAATTCATTTTAAAAAAAATAAGTCTTCATGTTCAAATTGAACTTTATAATACATTATTAAATGTAGGTCTAGAATGTTATAGAATACCAAATAAAGGTACCTAACATGTTATAATAGAATATATAAATAAAAATCAATTTATGAATTCAGCATAATAATTCATATTGGTTATATTTTGAGTAACACATTTGAAATTTTTTTATAATAAGAGTTTGAGTTTGAGTGGAATTATACTTCTTATTATTATATTATTTTCTTATTAAATTATATTTAACATTTTATAAAAACATCAAACAAATAAAAATACTTATGATATAAAAATTATTAATTCATTAATTCAAAATTTGAATTGGAACTAGTTTGTGATTGAGTAAAACATTGAACTCTGATGTATTTGATTTCAACTAGAATTAAATTTCTTATTATTATATTTTTCTATAAAATGATGTATAACATTATATAAACCTATGGAATATATATTATTTTATAATAGTAGACAAATATCACATAAATATAATACAATTAATATAAAAGAATATTTATGTAAATATAAATATAAAAAAACATATTAATGCTAATGAAGTGCATGTACAACATATTAAAAGTAAAAAAATGGTGACATAGTGATAATATTTTAAAAGGATAATTATTTGGTCAAATGTAAGGGAACAATATCATTATATGAAATTTAAATAAATTTTGTTACCTAAATTAAATAATTTTTAGATATTTTTAAACATATATTTAAAAAATATCCTTTAAAATCTATATAAATGGGTTTTTTGTTTAAAATGGGTTTTTATTTAATTACAAAAAATAAAATTTTATAATTTTTAATACGTTAATGATTAATTATGAATTTGATATTTTTTATTCTATTTACGTTCCACCTGACATTTACAAATTATATTTATAACACTTAAAGAATAAATATTTGTGAAAAATCGGTCAAATCTAGTTTATTAAAGGGGACTCATTCCACTATTTCTAAAACACATATAAATTGAATTTTTATTAATAAATTGTAATAAAATCCATATATAAACTTATCTATTCATGTTTTTAAGGCTCTGTTATATGAAAAATACCCTCCTCTAATGGATTTATACTTAATCCAAAGGAGATAACTCCAATATTAAGTTATGGGTTTCCAAAGAAATCATTCCTATATTATTTATTATTATTATTCATTAAAACTCTTTTAAAAATAAACTTATTATTATTATATGATACTATTTACGTGTTACTAATATGCTTATTATCCATTATTTTTAATATATCACTCATTCCATGTCATTAAACCTTTTTGGCATGATGTTACTATATCAAAATATTGGTTTCAAAATCCATGTAATTTTATTTAAATTCTCTTATTACCCCATTAAAGTGGTAAGAAAAATTTAAAAGTAACATATTGTTTTTCAATTATACTCAATTTTTATAATGAAATCTAAATATCTATCATTGTTTCTTTTTTAATCTATTAGAATACATCATTCACCCATGGTGATTTTATATTACCCATTTGAATGATGATATTTTCCTATTACAAAATATTTCATGGATATTCTTAAAAATTTATTTTATGGTTGAATATAAAATTAATAAAAAAATCAATTTTGTTGTGGATCATTCTGATGTAATTAAATAATAATGATAATTATATCAAAAATTAACAATTAAAATCATTTTTTTCGAAAATAATGATACTAAAAATGATTTTCTAAATTAAAAATACTTAAAAATCATTTGAATAATTTTCATAAAAATGTAAATCAACCATATAAATTGATATTTTTTGAGATTATAGAACCATTATAAAAGGATATCTTATCATTACCATTATGTTGATGTGATTTTGAAATTGTGGAATGAACAACAACATTATAATTGGATGCAAGAAAAATTAATCCAATAAATGAATAATATATTATTTTAAAAGAATAAAAAAGAATAATAACAGTGAAATAAACATAAAAAGGTTTTAAATAAAGTAAATAACAAATATAATTTTTCTATTCATGAAGTCATAGGAAATATAAAGCAACTCCATATTGGAGGTAAGGGTATTTTTTACTCAATTTAATTTCATTGAGTTATATTCCTTTTTATTTGAGATTATGTATATGCTAAAATCAGATTGTTTTATATATTAATTCCCCTTATTGAAGGATTTTCATTTCTATCCTATATTTTATTCAATGATATATTATACCATCACATGTTATGATATTTCTAGGGATTTCTCTTAATCTTTTACTCTCTTGATTTATAGTCATAAACATTATTGTGATCTAAACTATGTATCAAATGTTATTTGTTGATATTTTTTTCATATTATTATTTATCCTTATTAGTATATATATAATTATTATATATTAATTTTGTCTCTCTATGTAATTTGTTAATCCATTTTGTTTCATTCATTATCATTTCATGGATAAAAATTTATCTTTATACTTATATATTTAAATGGAAGATCCTATGTATTTGATTCATGATATTATTCTTGGATATTTTGTAAAATTATGTGTGGTCCTAAAATTATATATCCCCCAATAAATTTGTTAATTATCTTTTTATTCTGACGTTATTTTGGTTCTATCCAATTATGTTATTAAATTACGGGTGATTGCAAATTATTACGAGTGATGTGATTTTTATGTCCCCAGAAACTTTCATAAATTTCTTTTTTTAATTATAAATACTTATGAGTTTTCTTTACCATCCTCTTTGGATTCTATCTGCACGAGTTATTCAATGGATTTCATGGTTGGAAATAAGTTTGCAATCTTATATGAGATCAATGTTTCTCTCTAAATTCTTATTCACAAGACGTCATGGATATCATATCCTAATGAGTTTATTCTCTTTAAATACCACATAATGAGATTTATATAGTCAAAATGGATTTTATTATTTTTTTATTAGAATTAAAATTTCTTAATAATAATAAAGAAGTAAAAATTATAGTTGTGATGATTATTTTTAAATTAATAAAATGATAATAACAAACATTATGAAATAATTGAATTTTAATAGATTAACGAAGGGGTATATTATTATATATTATTAAGGCTTATGTGCCATAGTGTTAAATAACTCTAAACCTTATGGACTTGGGAATTTCAGTGTTATAATATTTATTTAAAACAGATATAATTATTGCATATTTATGTTCGTACCTTTATAGATTTCATCCTAGAAATATTTAGATATCTCTAGAGGTTATGATTTATGGGAATAAGGTAAATCATAAGGTTTAAATATTTTATAGGGTTTAAATATTGGATGGTGAGATTTATTTAAAGGTATTTAATAACCTTTTGGGTCACATTATGATTGATATAAAAGTGATTATGTTTATTTTGGGAAAATATTTGATTTTTAGGGTTCTATGTGAAAAATGTTTTACATATGTTTTGGGTTTGGAATTTAAAATGGATGGAGGTTATAATTTTTTGGGTTTATTTATTCTTAGTGATTGTTGAAGAATAATAATAGGGTAAAATATAATGAAATAATTTTTGAACCAAAAGAGTTATTAATTGAACTAAAAATGATATAATTTGAGTCAATGGTGTCAGAGTTTTAACTAATTGTGTCATGGGATTGGATATCATAGTATTAATTATACAAATGATTATTTTAATTTATTTTTTAGAATTAATTATTACTCACTCTAACCATTTATGTTTTTTTAAATGGCTATAAATGAGAAGAATAATATATTGTAGAATCATTCATATAGATAAAGACAATACCCTTTAGTGAATCTTCAGATTTATTAAGGGTTAAAAAATATACCAACATGAAAAAAATAAAATATATATATCATATTTCAAGAATGAAAAAATTAACTTTTTTCACCATATGTAATATAACATAAATCAATGGTGGAAAATGATCAAAACATAAAACCTAAGGATAAAACTATGTGTGGGAATGGAAATAATTCCCATATTTTTTTATCATACTATTAATTTCAAAGGTTTAATAATTCCTCATACTCATGAAAAATATAGATAAACCTATTGATTATTATATAAAAAACATCCTTGAACATTCAAGTCATTCCAATATAAAAAAATGGTTTAAATGGTTAATATTAGAAAAAATATCAATATATGTGAGGGAAATGATGATTTTTCAAGTCATGACCTATAAATTATTGTTCTCAATAAAATCAATAACTAATTATATATATATATATATATATATATATATTAGTGGGAAAAATGAAAATTTTGATAATGAAATTTCATTAAGGGTGAGAATATGACAACCCATGTATTTTTAAAAATATATAAATTTTATTATTATTTATGCTTTGGATATATAATTACTAAAGAAATATTAAATTTAAAATAGATATATGTTTATTTCAATTAATAAACGGAAATATATAATAAATATTTAATAATTAAATATTTAATGTTATTATTTTAATTTTCAATCATAAAACATGTTTTATTTAATTGTTAATTTTTTTATTTAAATTATTTCAGAGTGTTATCAATTTTATATACTATTTAATTATTAGATATTTTATAAATGGATGGTTATGTTAAATTTATTGATTTATATTGATTATAATCATTATTATTATTAAAATAATTATGTCATCGTATAAAAGATATTTTATAAATTAATATTTATGTTAATTGAATTTATTTATATTGATTTTTATCATTGTAGTAATATTAGAATTATTTATGTTGTTTTATGAAACAAGAATGATGTTTCTTATTAAAAAGGAACATATTTTTTTTGAAAACATATATTTTTTAACTACATAATATTTTTTTATTTAAAATGTTATCCATTAATAAATATAAATTGAATTTAAAAAAATTAGTTATATATATTTACTATTTTAGAAAAATAGATTGAAATTATTAATACGAAATTTGTAATAAAAATAAAATATGAGGGAAAATACAAAAATGTGATATATAATAAATGTTTTGATAAAACTTTATGTAAAATTATTGTAAATTATATTTTAATATATATATATAGATGTAAATGTTTTACTTTTATTGTCAATGTTTTAATTCAATGTGGATGTAATATGAGTGATACATTTGAATTTGAATTCCTTTTAAAAAATAAGAGTTTGAATTCAAATTGAATTTTCCTTCTTATTAATTTATATATAACTAGAAAATTTTATAACAATTGAGAAATATATATAATATTTTATAATAATAATGTATATATAACATTATTATTTAAAAGTTAAATATTTAAATTCCATTTGACTAGGCATTGAGTAATTATTTTAAATTCATTTTTAAATGAAGCATTCTAGTTAAATTTGACCTTTATATTCAATTATTAAATATGTTTATAGATTATTATGGATGGTCTATGAAATGAATGTGAAGAATACAAATGGATTGATGAGGTTGAGATTATATTTTTTTAATATGTTTTTTGAATAAAATTTAATGTTTTTTGAAGTTTGGTGATGGGGGAAGACCAAAATTAATGAAGGGGACATTAGCTTGATGCCTATTCATAAATGGGGAAAGGAAACTTAGTATCTTCTTGGAGATATTGGATAAATATATTTTATAAAATAAAATACCTATGGGTTGGTCATTAATCATTAAATACAAGTGTCTATAGACTATCTATTGTAGTTTTCAAATAGAGTTCAAGGAGTAGGTGACTACAAAACCATAAGAGTTGTTATTAAGTTGTGATTATAGATGTAAAAGGTGTCTATGATTATGAAAAACTACCCAAAGGATTAGTGAACATAAAAGTTTTTTTATACAATGATTAACAACAGGTGGATAAAAGTTTGTTAATTCTGAAATGAATTTAGAATTAACGTGGAAGTAAAGATGTATTAAAGTACTCAGAATGAGTACTCATATACTAATAAAGACATAAGATAGTGTTCATTAGTTTTATAAATTTTATGATAATTTTATAATTCATTTAAATCCATGTGAATTACATTAGAGTGTTTGGGATATTCATTAAAGATAACTAGGGTGTTTTTAATGTGATTTATAATAATTTTAGAATTTATTGTAAAGGATTAAAATTTGGCTAAGGCATAAGGAATGTAATGCATTATTTTTTCTCTCAAAAAAATATTGAAAAAGTAAATATATTAATTTTATATGTAACAATATCTCATAAGAATAAAAAATATATTTATATTAGTTACATTTTATTTTTTACAAATTAATTCTACTCATAAGATAATTCAATGATTCAAAATATATTACCATAGAGTTTTCATTTAAAAATTAAAAATAATGGTGATGCATTTGATAATTTTTCTATATGAATGTTTATAATTGATGATATCTCTAAAATTCACAAATTAATTACATTTTTCTTGTTTTATGAATATCATATGAAATTTAAAAAATGATACATAATATTTTTATATTGAGTAATATTTTTATAGATCAAACGTGACATATTTTTCAATCATCAAAACAAATTAAATTTTATATAGAATATTATTTTGTATATAAAATAATTTGTACCCATAGTTTGATATATATGTTTTTTAAAATATTATATAAGTTTTTTCACATTGAAAAATGTCAGATTATTGAATTTTGAGAAATAATATATGATAAATCTGGAATCTTAAACTAATCAATACTAGTTCTATGATTTAGTGTATCAAACATCACAATGAAGAGGTTTATAATTATAGAAATGTTTTTTGAAAAACATAATCAAAATTAGAAGCTAAGAAATATTGATATTATTAGAGAACTAATTGTAGTGATGGTGAGGTTTTTATTTATGTATAAAACATCACAATCATACACAAGATATATTATTCAAATTGTGTTTAGATAATGAGCTTCATTACATGAAGAAGAAGAAGGACATGTCATTAAGCTGATTGATATCGAGGAACCAGTCAAAGTTAGTTGTGGAAATTTTGAGGTAGTCATGATGTAAATAAGAATACCACATCATGATTAATTTTGAGAATATAATACAAATTTATTATTTTACTATAAGTTGAGATGCTATAATATTGGGATTTTAGATCCCACGCCATGAATTTCAATGTTTATAAACATGCATTCCACTATGCATTAAATAACATTGGGTTTTTAGTGAAAATTAAGCAATGATATTTCTAGATATCACATGGAATATTAAAAGGATGTGTCTTACATTGGAAATTTAAATTATTATTGAGGATAATAATGTACAATAATAAATCAATAATATTTTTTATGAAAAATTAAAATATTCTTCATGAGGATATGGAAGAAAATTTTGTAATTTTTTACTAATATAAATATAGTAGAAGAATGAAAGAAAAAATTAACAATGAATTGATACTAAATTCATAAATAATATTTGAAGTATTTAAGGGAGTACCAATCTATATCTTGGAAGAGATAGAACTTTCTGGATAAGAATAATGAATAATATAAGAAAGAAGATGATGCATGTGGTCATGCTCTCATGTATATGTTGAACATTCTAACATTTAGAGGAAAACAATTATGTGGATGAGTCACAGAGTTAATATTCATCAATTTAAAGACATGATATTAATAAGTAAGATATTACTATGGTGTGAACGAGTCCATGAGTTCCTTAATGATCTTATTCCCTTAAGATTAGTAAATGATTTGCGGTATCCATTATAAATAAATATGTCCGGAGATAGTAGTATTTGAGGGTTTATAAAGTAGTTCGTGAATAGTTTAACCTTTTCATAATATAGTCAGAATAATATTCAATCTTGTTCATCATTTTGGGTAGATGGTATACATTTTAATAAAATTTTGTATATATTGAAAATCTATGTATCGATGGTAACTGATAAGAATAAGGATTGGACACCCACAATGGGATTAAACCTTGAAAAAAGCTCATGTTCCTTATAGTTAATTAATTTTATTGATTATGATTAAGGGAGAGAATTAAAGAGATATTATATTGAGGTTTTAACTAGTATCAATGGTTAATTTCATGGAAGAAATTATAAAAATATTTTTCACTAATTCTCCCATCTCACCTTTAAGTAATACAGTAGGATACCTGGACACTTCAATTAGTATTATGGATAACTAGGTTTGCAATAAAATATCTAATATTGACTGGATTTAAAGATAGAGAGTTTTAATTATATCCATATTAGATGTGTTTCTATACTCGTAGACAAGAACTACCATGGTTTTAAAAACAAGGTAGATCATTATCTTCTTTGTTGAGAACTACAAGTAGAGGATTTTGTTTAACATTTTACAGAAATTTGTGATATTTATTTTATATTAAATTAGTTCTATTCCATCATATTTTGTAATTCATTTAGTTTATATGAATTTTTTAATGAAATATTCAAATGATTTTATTATGTTAATACCATTTCAGATGGACAAATTTGGAATTTAATTCCCTTTATTTTTGGAGTAATTTTAATTGATTGACAATTATTATACATTATTATGTTATTATAAAGGAAATTGTTAATGGACTACGGAAATGGATGTCATGATTGATAATATAGTTGTTCAATGAATTTTCGTTGGTTGGAGTATTTTTATGCATTCACCCCCCCCCCCCCCCCCAATGATGTATTTTCAAAATGATAGAGGAAATTAAACCACAAGGATGAATTCTGTAATACATAATCATAAATCCAATTTTTTTAAATATAAATCAGTTCCTTCACACTCTTTGTAAGAATCACATAGTGACCTATGAAAACATCATTATGGGAACCATAAGCCATAGAAAAGATGATATAGGCATCTAAAATGTCTTCATATAGATGGGGAAAATCAATTGACACCTAACCATAATATTAAAACATTTCATATATATATATTCATGAACATAATAATCACTACAAGATGGGGCTTTATACTACCGCACCCTCATTCATGAAACCCATCATGGGTGTCCATAAGGATTTTAATGTGCATGATATTTTAATCATTATAAAATATGAATGATGTATATTTTTAGGAAGTATATGATTATGGATGGGTAATAATATAAGGGATACTGAAATGTTCAAAAACATTAATGAATAAATATTCTTATATGTTTTACTATGATCAAAGGAAGAAGGAAACCATATATTATAATGAGGGATGATTAAATGTGGAAGATAGTTCCTTCTACTAGATCGTGTCTTCTACAACGATTTTTCAGCTT
The DNA here is from genome assembly GCA_963277665.1 of Viscum album. Lineage (NCBI taxonomy): Eukaryota > Viridiplantae > Streptophyta > Magnoliopsida > Santalales > Viscaceae > Viscum > Viscum album. Next base: position 1,426,584,076 of record OY728157.1, read on the forward strand.
CTTATTTTGTTAGAATTTCTACTTTTTACTCTAATTTAACTATTTCTTATTCCCCACCCATCTGTATCACCCTTCACATTGAGGTGTAAATATTGAGTGTCTGGGGAAGGGTGATTTTATCCATTGGTAATTATTGATTCATTTATTATATTATAATAACTCTTTTATGTTGAATGATTTCAATTTTGTGTAGCTATTTGATACATTTGATACGATTGTGTTTAAATTTTTTTATTTGTTTGTTGTCTACTATTTAGGATGATAATTTGTAATCTCCATCCACCTTGTACAAATTGTCTATGAAGTAAAAGGTTGTATTCAGTGATGTGTGTATACCAATTATTGCAGTATGTATCAGTCATTGTGTTACTCTTTAATTACCTAAAAACATCAAAACCACCTGCTGTATTTTAATGGAATTTTATGTGTGACTTAAAATTTTAGTTTCTTCTATACTTTTCAAAAAAATGGAAGAGGATGACCAAGTAGTAATCACAGTTAGATTATCCTTCTCAATAAAATTCATGCACATGTGTTTTTTGAATCAATTGAGAATTATTTCATTTATCTGTTAATAAGAGGAAAAGTTGAATAATATTAGGTATATCAATACAAGATAAAATTGATTTATCCATGGGGATCTATCCATGGGTAGGAATTTCTATGGCTATCACATTCCTACATCCAAGTGTAGGTGGATATATGTATCTCTTTTCCATTATGTTAAAACTAGGAAAAGAACAACATTTTCCTATAGTAAATCACCTAAAACTATTTTCATAAAGGCCTATGGATAAAATCCCTTCCAATATCCCTTATCAACACAAGCATATTTTTTCTATGGATATAGGGTTTTAATTAATTTTTATTAATGTAAATATATAAATATATTTGTATATATGACACCAATATTTCACATTAGCTTTGTGTAATATAATATTCTTTCTCATTCGGTATTCCCATGTTAGAATCCATCAAATTTTTTTAAAAAACCATTCATTACATATATATATTGTATAAATAATTTTCAAAAATCCATCATAACAAAGTAAAAGAGGTGTTATGATTTGTTTATCCCATATTAGGATCAAATAATTCATCAATTTTATTTTCTAGGATGTTACATGAATATATATTATTATATAAACCAATTTTTTCATATGTAGTATTAAAACAACACCCAATATATTGGGAGAAAAGTTTCCAAACCCCTAACTAGACTTACTTTGAAACCTATACTTGTATAGAGTTTTTAAAAACTATATTTCCAAGGGAAAATATATTGTGGAAATAATTACTTTAACATAGAATAGTCTATATCCACATTTTTATCACATGAAAATAGATAGGAACCACCCATTGATATATATTAAATTATATATCTATGGATTTTATATCCATGAACCCTAAACATGTGTCTGTAACCTATATGCATGGTAATTTAGACTATATACAAATAATTTGACCATAGATATGTTCTATTTTTCTACTTGTGTATGATAAAATTAAAATTGGAAAACCAAACTTTTCTCATTCTCCACTATCATCATGTTTTTTTAAAACTTATTTTTTTATTTCATTACATTGTTTTTAAATAAAAATAATTTAAAAGTGGTTATTTATCTTTAGTGAAAATAGGTTTTTTAGCACTCCTCTTTGGAGACAAACTATGGTGACACATATTTATATATTTTAACTGTGAAATAAATAGATTTTCCACCCCTTATAACAACGATCATGTAAAAAATTAGTGTTATTTGCTAGGTGGTACTGCTAAAAAACACAACTTTTTTGATTCATGAATAGGACCTCTATTACTAATAAGTACCCTTTATATCCTGAAATGGTGAGAACCTAGATAAATATAATGAGATTATTGAAATTGAAATATGAGTTTTAGGATGTTTACTTTTCAAAATCATGGGAAACATCCTGTGTTTACCTTGATCCATTGATCATGGTAATTATCATAAATTATATATTTAGAGACCTATGTGCACCCAAATTCATGAACCAAAAAATAAAATTATTATTCCTATGTTGTAGATTTAATTTGAACATAAAACTAGTCCAATAAAACTACTTCCCAAATTTCATGGCTTGAAAGGTGCTGACCCAAACCAAAATAGTAAATTAATCAAACATGTCATCCCTACAATTAATCCCAAAGGAGTGGCCAAGGAATAAATAAAGTGGAAAAATTTATCTATTTAAATAGATATAGAAACAAATGAATGGTTGTAAATATTATAAATGGGTAAAGTTCATTACATGGATTAATATCAAAGATCCTTCTGTTAGATATTATTCACCACCTCTAGGATAAAATCCATCACGAAGGATCATTTTTCTATCATAAGATCTATTATAGATACAATCTTTGTGTACTAGAAGATATTCAAAAAAACATTTTGTGATTTCCCCACATCATGAAATAAAAGAAAATAAATTTCTATTCTCTTTCTCTCTATATATATTAATTCATACTAGAAAATGACAGAACATTTCAAGATGCATTCTATGGAGAAATGTTATAGAAAATCATAAACTGATTCCATGGGACTTATTGATATGATAATAGAAAACTCACACTAGTGTTGAATAAGAGGTTCAAATACTAAATATATTCCTGAGGAAAGAAATTTTGACACATATACATTGCTTGAATCTTTGTTAGAAGAGCTAACATGTCTTGTGTGGATTTTAACTTTGAAGAAAAATAGAGAGAAACATTCACAATAAAAGGTATTTTGTTTATGTTCATCCCCTCACCACATTACTGAGAATTGTTTTGAGTTATTGGGAATATAGTTTTTTTCATCACAATTTTATCCTAGTATGTTTCATGAACCCACTCAATGATAAAGATAAAACTCCCATGCCCAATATGGATTTTGTACCCAAAAAAACCAATTTGTGCCACCCTACCGAAACCATTACTTATAATAATACCATAGTACTATAATAACAAGGACCAAAAGTAGTAGATTTTGGGAATGATGTGAAATAACTGAAAACCCATCCCTGTAATCCCATGAATATTCTATTAAAAATAAAGAAACTACCAACCTAATTAGTTCCTATCCCTTAAGAAAATGTGATCACAAAAACTACAATAGTGGTAAAAAACTTCATCCACCAACCCCCCTGACCCCGAACAAACTACACCTCAACCTTATGAAATTGAAGATATAATTTATAGTAAAATTATTGATTACCAACCATAAGAGTAATTTAATTAATAGGAACATGAGAAGGTGTGGTAAGAAGAAAGAGATTAGTAGCACCCTTGTAGAAAAAAAAGGGAGAATACGATGCTTACACTTCCATTACATTAAATTTTGATCAAATCAAAAAATATTATTTTGGAAGAACTTCAAAAATAAATATTTAAAACCATCTTATATTATTATATTAATATTCCTATTATACAATCTATTTAAGAAATTATTATGTCTGGGATGTTCCTAGAAGATATTTTCTCTAAGAAGAGGATGATTAAATGGAATGAGAGGGTCAACTTAGGAAGAAGTGTATTAGCCATGATCACAATATATATTCCCAAAAATTATCTAGATAAAGGTATATTTTATATCCCATTCATTGTTGGTTCCATGAACATTTCTCGTTATTAATTTGATTAGGGTGCTACCATAAATGGTATGTCTTGCTAATTTTTTTATTCTTTATTAATAGTGAATAATTGTAAACAATTATCGTAGTAAAATAGGAAAATAGACCAATAGTCTTTCTAGTAAGACCCTTTGAGTATGTTCTATTTATAGTTCAATAAATGAACATTCTATTAGAATTTTATTTGATCAACATGGAAAATGGTAGAAAATGATCCTAGACACCCAATATTTTGGGTATATCCTTCTTAAATATTGTAAAAAACTCAACAATTCACATGATGGAACCCTCTCTAAAGTCTTTAGTAATAAAATGGTAAAATTTAAAATTTTGGACTCTAGAAGAAACCATTTATAGGACGAATCACATAATATAATTTCCCACATTTAAGTGACTGAACCTAGTGATGATATATTTATTGTAATCGATATCATAACATTATGGAAAGACATAATTATTGAAAACTACATAGAGATGGAATATGATAATGAATCTAGATAATCAAGTTTAAGATTAGAGAAAAATGTATCCCTTAAATTCATTGACGGATTTTATTTTTTATTTAATGATGTGTTAATGTATATGTCATCTTATGTGCAATAAATTCAAGCTATAAAGGAGAGAAACCCAAATCTTATTTCATCTAAAGAACAGCCTCTAAATCTAGAACAATTTTTTTTTTAATTGATCAAATGTAGGTGGATTTTATGGGTGAGAAAAATTATCATTGATCACTTCTTAAAACATTACCATTAACCATTAATAAAATTTACTGATCTTTTGGAGAATTTTTTTTAAAAATATGGTGTATTTTAGGAGATATCCTAGCCATCAATCCTAAAATATGAATGAATAGAAATCTTCTAGTGGAAAATTATAGTACTTTTATGAAGTCCCAAAGAAGGATCTACTATACTATGATGGATTATATGAATATGTAATTAGGTAATTTTTTAGAAGTTAAAATTATCTTCCCTATTTTACACTCACAATGTCCTAACCCAATTGACATTTTTTGTAAGAAAACTAAACATCCCATTGTCAAGAGTGACCAAAATGAAATAATCCCAATTATAATTTAGAATATCTTGTGAGTTTTAATTATTTATAGAATGATGAATAATGAAAATATAAATATTCATTTTACTATCACATTTTTAACCAAATTTTTAATAGATTGCAAAACAGAACTCACAATCATTTCATATATGGCTTTCCAGGTAATTTTGAGGTACACTTTTATAGATATGACTAATAAAAGGGAAATTTTTACCTATACATTATATATATCATTCAACAAGTGGATTCCATTTTGACTTTTTAGTGATCTAGATAAATTTTAGGGGTGTATGGTAAATATCATTTCAGATCATGTTGAAGACTAACATGACGCACTTATAAATGAATTCACTGTTTTTAGTAATACCTTTGAGAATTTCATTAAAATATTAAAAAAAAGTCTCAGAAAATCATTAAAAAGAATGTATTTCTTAATTTTGAAAATTAAAATCTAATTTTTTAAAGTGGAATAGTATTTGGGATTTTATTTCACCAAAATTCATTGATGTAGATAAATTAAAAATTGATTTGATAAATTATTTTCCTTATCCAACATTTGTAATACTAGTTAAATTTTTTTGAGTAAATATATGATTTTACAAAATTATTATCAAGCTTTTTAGTGAAATTTATCTTACCCACTATAGGTTACCCTTTAAGGATGTTGATTTTAATATTGATAGTGGTGGTAGATAGTATTTTTATGATTTAATGGAGAGATTTATCAACACATTAGTTATACAACCACCAAACTAGGATAATTCCATCAAGATAATTTTAAATTTTTACAACTATGTTATGGGAGTATTTATGTCCCAAATAATTGGATTCATACCTCATTTCATGTTATATGCCTCTAAAACCATGGATGTTGTTTAGCTCTGATAGAGAAACACATAAGATGAATTATTTACATTTGTATATTAATTAAATAAATTAAGATGTTATTTTTTCATAACTAATGTTGTTGTTTTTTAACTAAGTAAAATGCAGATACTTCATAAAGAAGGATATATCAAATAAAAGGTCATCCAGATAGATGTTGTTACACTAGGAATTCAATTTGGTGATCAGATAAATAAATTTATCTAAGAATCCAGCGGTAAGTCACTTGGGTAGTCTACCCAGCATCATAAACATTGATATTTTAGAGAAAGAACATGTTAATAACCGCATTATAGGAGATAAAATATGTTTACTTGACGGGGGGGTTCTATTTTATGCTAACATGTTAAATTATTTGGTAACCTATTAGGCTACATATCACCTGAATACCTATCAAATTCAAATACATAAATATGAATCCAAATATTACATTTGGGGAGATACTTACCTTTGGAAACCTATAATGATTAAATGATAAGATAATGTTTTCATTAGAGTGAAATTCAATATCTTATTGAATTTTTATTTAAGAGATTAACTTTTGTGGAATAATTTAGACATCAGAATACTATATGAATATTTTAAAATTAGGTATTTGTTGGTGATCCTTTTCCAAAGATTCATATTTTTTAATATGGTGTAAAAAAATCATATTTCAATAAACATTAAAAAATGAAAAAGAATCCTGAAAACACAATTAGTTTTAGTTGTATTTTTAAAATATTGGGAATAAATTTTATGGAACATTTTCCCTTGTATTTATTAAATTATGACATCTTTCTTCTAGTTTACAATGTCTCTAATTAGGTGGAATCTAAGACCACCAAAACTATTTATTCTAATGGTATGTTTCATTTTTTTAGAGCTAATATATTTTTTATGTTTACATTTTAAAGATCTATCACTAGTGATTAATTAACTCATTTTTATAATAGGATGATACAGTATTTGATAAGGAGTTATGGATTACATCATAGGCCATCAAAACCATACCATCAACAATAAATTAGAAAAATGATTATCTTAATAGGGAGATCAAATAGGTTTTTAAGAAAACTATTTACCTATATTATAAATATTAGAGACAAAGGTTGGAAGACACATTATCACCATATAAGACAACTAAAAAACACTTATATGAATAATCCAATATAAATTAATTTATGAAAATATGTGTAACCTACATATGGAGTTTCAATACAATGAATATTAGGAAAATGAGAGATGATTTTGGACTTGGAAAAATTTAGAAAATAAATAAAACAATAGCTATAAGATTAAGATGAAATCAAAAGAGAAGCTTTTTCAAATTCTAGAAATTACAATTAAAGTACAAGAGTTGATTATGAAAATTTAATTCAATAAGAATAATTTCCAAGAGGGGATTGAGTATTTATATAGAAATAAATACTTAAGATAATGTTGGGTAAACATTATTACCTGTGAGAAGGCCTGTTTAGTGTTATTAATATATATCCATTGGTGCTGTGATGGTTGTAAAAATGGAAACAAAAAACAGTTCACTATTAATGAACACAAGATATAGAAAATCCACCCAAACAATCCAAATAATCAATGAAGGATGACATGCTCCTCCAAAAAATATATTATTGAGAACCATTAGGTCCAACCACACCTTAAAATTTAATTTATTATAGTTTTAATACCTCGGAATTCCATGTAAAAAATTATAAACATAAATAGGATTTGTTTTAGACTAGGATATGAGACAACACGTAATACTGATGCCAGTAGTGGCCAAAAGGTGTTTTTGAGCTATTTTTAAGGTTCATTAATAAATAGTGTGATAAGGGTTTTCTAAATTTTAAAACGGTGTTCAAATTAATTATTTGAGGGAAATGTTGAACTCCGAGCGTCGGGAATTTCCTAGAAAGGGCACAACAATGGCCGGTGTGGGCCAATAGTGGATGTTATTTTTTATCCCTTAATAAAATAATTAAGTAACCATTATTTTATTTTCAAATTATTATAAATCATAAATGGTTATATAGATTGGAAATCCAAGAGTACAGTAGAGCTAGAGATGGTGTGCTTCCCTTAAGTAGAGCCTAACATCAACTAGTATCGGTTGAGGGTGAAATATAGTTTCCAAAAATTTTAATAAAAATTAAAATAATATAAATGTGATTATTTTATTCTTATTTGGAACTTTTTAAATTATTTCATAAAAAATGGCATTGTAACACAATTAAACTAAAACATTGTTTCATAAATGAAACAGCGTAATGAAACTAAAACACAATAGTAGCAGAAAAATATTACCTCCTTTAATGATTTAAACATGGGTACATCTTTGAAACATTAAAAGAAACACTCTGAATATCTGAAGGATCATCATTGTTGAAAAATGAATGATGATCACCAATTACTTGAGAACTCTCCCTCTTCTTTGAGAGATCCCCCATGATGAATAATTTAGGACCATCACAAATGGATCACCTCCAATTAAGAATTCTTCCCATGATTAGAATCTAACTAGGTAGGGGTTTACCTTTCTTAAATTATATTTTTTTAAATTCTTATTTATAAACAATGAATACAGATCAACACACGAATAGGTTGATCCGTGGGTTGTTAATCTTGTGGGATTATTTCTTGATCTTGGGGTATTGCATCAGGTAATCCCTGAGAGAATCATAAACCTTCCCCCAGTTGTTTAAAAAAAGACAATAATGTGGAAAGTGTAGGATGACAAGAAAAAATTTTGAGCCTCTCCTTCATGGGCATTCTTGTGTTATTCATGAACTAAACTCCGAATCGATGGTAAGGAGGATGTGGTAGTGATGCTGATTCCCCAAAGAGCCTAGAGGTGCAGACGGTTCAAAAATATGATAGCCAGAGAACACCTGGTGGCATTTGGTAGTCGTAGATATGTGTTGGTGGTGGCATTCCATTAAGGCATGATGAGGCTAGGATTCCATAGCCACCTGGGTTTGTGGTAGTGTAGTAGGCATTGCAAGCATGCAGTTTGGCAGTGGGCGTTAAGAAGACGCGGCCACCCAGCTGCATCAGAGGAGAAGCCCGCGTCAACAGAGTAGCGATCGGCTGGCACACAATCCAATGAGGACCACATGCGGGAAGTTGGTGGACGGCCTCAGCTGACTGCGTTGTGGTGCAAGCCGGATGCTAGTGGGAGTCTGGGTTGTTGAATGGTCGTCCTGCTCTCAGCGAATTGCTCCATTGATGGGCAGGGTGATCGAGCTATCTGGACCCATGGTATTGTGGCTGGACCTGCGGCCCAACGGGCTAGGTCAGATTCGGTTTGGGTCAGGTCAGTGGACACCAGACTGGGTTGGTTCAATGGAAACTAGTCTAGGTCAGGTCGGGTAGGTTCGGACCTGACCTACCCTTTTTTGAAAAAACATTCATAACATCCAAACCATACTCTCAATTGACAATCCATTTGTGGAGTATAAACCTTTGTGATGAGGTGGTGACTTTGGACTACTCTATGAAGGATTTCATGGATTTTAAGTGACACTGATTGGATTGAGGAGTGGATTCTATGAAAATTAAGTGTACTATATACGGGAATCATGTGGCTGTTAGAGACCCAAAGACTACTGGTGAGCGGGTCTATGTAACCCTACAAATCATGATGATAAGAAGGAAAATGTGGACCAGCTGCAAGAGGCTCTATATGAACTAGTTATAAGGGGCCCTATTGGGACAAGATATATGTAGCCCTATGTGGAGAAGCTTTAAGTGGCTATGTGTGACCTCGCTATAATGGCCTAAGTGGGGAGAGACTCTTAGTGACCCGATAGACCCATGGAGGGGAGCAGCTCTTAGTGACCCAACAGGCCCACAATACTCATCAGGGATGAGTACCTCAACAGTCCAAGGTGTTTGGTATTATGACTGATAGTCTTTCTTCCCATAAATTAGATTATTCCTGTGTGAGATGATCATACCTTGTGCATACCTTCTTTTTTGGTATTTCCCTTGTGTTTTAGGGTCCGTATAGAGAATTATGTTTCTCACCCATGCATGGGTTCCTCACACACATATAGTGTATGGTGCAGATGACAGAAACTTCAATAGAAAGCTTTGTGGCTTGGTACAAGGTGGTTCCTCGGGAGATATGATAGGAATGACACACTTCTACAACTTCAGAAAGCCACTCTTTGCCACCCATAAGGTGGGGTTCTCCTATGGAGAACTTTTTCATAGATATATTTTACAATAATCTTTTCAGTTTTTCATTTTTTGGGTTTGTATTCTGGCCCATTTTACATATATCTTGTGTCTTTACTCAGTGGTTATTCTGTGGCATGCATGTTTTTATTTTACAGATTTTTGGGATGTGGTTGTGTGTGTGTGTGTGTAATGTTATTTGAGAAAATTCCTCCCACTTGTGGGATAATTACTTCAGTTATTGTCACTAGCCCCTGGCCATTGGTAGGTGGTCTTGGGGTAGTCATGGAATGAGCCCTAAGGACAGGTTGTGAAAACGTGGTATCGGAGGAGGTCATTTCTATAAGAAGAACTAAGAGTATAAATTTTTTTTTGGGGAAATAGTTTTAAGTGTTTTATGATCGATTTTCAGTCTATGGATTCTAGTGTTGCTGCAACGGTCCACATATCCATACACTAAGACCATAAATTAAAATTTCCAACTCGTTACATTAAAAATCTAATTGCATACAACTTTAAGTGTTTTATTATGATCTTTTTTAGTCTGAGTCAGCTCACCAGGTATAATCTATTGATTGCAGTACATCCTGATCAGTTTGAAAATTCCTATATGCAGACAGCCATCCATAGTTCTGATTTGTGGCCATGAGGATAGATCGCTTGGAGATGAGGAATCGATTTAGGGATCAATGCTAGATATAGTCCCACTGGGTGGCACACTAGTGTTACCATTTCTCCTTGATCAGAATTTATTTTCGGCACTACTGGTAGAGGAAACATGTCGGATAAGTGCCTTGCACAATTTCTAGTGGCAGAAACCTCCTAGGTTCAGGGGCTAGACTAACCCCCAGGAGGCCAAGTATTGTCTTGAGGTGGTTACATGAGTCTTCCACCTTGTGAGGACACCTCTTGAATAGATGGGTATATTAGCCATGAACCTTATTCAAGGTTCGGTAGGGAGATGGTGGATCTTGGAGATTCATACATGTGATGAGGCGAACCTCACCTGGAAATAATTTGAGCACCTCTTTTGGGAGAAGATAATCCTGGAGATGTTGCGCTCTATGTGTATATAGGGGATACTACACCAACTTTAGGGTATCATGATATTAGTAGAGTACACAGTGAGATTCATCGAACTTATCACTACTCTACATACATGGTGTGAGACTCACAATGTAGGGATTGAGCCTTTGATAAGATAATGTGCCGAGAGATCGGGGCATCTATGGGGTCTGTCTATATCCCCACTTAGTATGGGGTGCTATACCGAGCCCTACTTTTAGAGAAATTCCTGGGAGAGCAAGCATTGATAGATAGAGCCACCAGTAGATACCAGATGACAGAGTCTTCAGTGGTGGGATGTAGGTAGTAGATGCGAGGACCCAAGTAGGTTAGTCCTTTCTGGGGATGACCCCAGTACTCAGGATCGATAGTGTGGGGATCCTAGAGTAGAGAGATTCCTCAGAGACCTAGTCTATGCTTCTCATGCGGCGACCAAGGACTCATGGATCGTGATTGCCCGACTTGCTACACATATGATTAGCAGATTGTTGAGGAACTGCCGAGGATGAGGCAGAGAGTTGAGTAAGGTGGTCTACAGGGCAAAGTATGTGGTAGAGGAGGATCATGAGATACACCTAAGGATGGTTCTGGGCACACTCCGAGAGCCCCATCTCAATGGTATGTTCTTGAAATGTGAGTTCTGGATACGAAAGGTTCACTTACTGGGAAATGTCATCTCTAAAGATATAGTTATAGTGGATCACATGATGATAGAGGCAGTGATTCCTTAGGAACCACCCAAGAGAATTACTGAGGTGTGGATTTACTTGCATTGGATGGGTACTATTGAAGGTTTGTACCTGACTTCTGTAGAGTAGAACCACCCATGATGGCATAGACAGAGAAGGGAAAATACATCATTTGGAAAGAAATATACCGACATATATTTCAATAAGTGAGGTAGATCTTAAGGAGTGATCCTATCTTGAGACTACCAGAGGATGGATATTACTACGTGGTGTACTATGATGCATCAGAAACTAGGCTTGGTTGTGTCTTAATGCAGGGGAAAGCAGTGATTACTTATGGAACATGATAGTTGAGTCTATATGAGAAGAACTAAAAGACTCATGTCCATGAGTTGACAGTGGTAGACATCACACTGAAGACATGGAGACACTACCTTATAGGAGAACGATTCATCATCTACTATCACCATTAGAGTCTCAATTATATCATTTCTCATAAGGATATGAAACTGAGACAATGATGTTGGAAAGATTTTCTCAAAAACAATGACTTCGAGATAGTCTATACTCCTAGGAAGGGGAATGTGGTGGTAGATGCTCTGAGTAAGAGATCGAGTTCAAAACTACTGAATGAGGCCTCAAATTAGTTGGCCCCACTTCAGATATCCTTCTTGGATATATTTTTGGCAGCTTATCTACAGTAAATAGTAGTTTACCCTCCACTCTTATAATGAGGCAGACAGGTGCAACTCAGTGATTCCAGTTGTGATACTACACATGCACATATATCAATAAATCATGCCCCTATTAGATATTCAAAAAATTTGTACAACATCATACTTTTCTGAATATACACCGCAGTTCCAGTGGAATTGTGGGAGGAGGTGTTGAGTCATTTCCATACATCCACTTTGTTAGTACATCTAGGCGTGGAAAAGATGTAACAGGACCTCCTACGTCAGTACTAGTGGTCAGGGATGAAGAAGATAGTTGCACAGTTTGTCTTGATATGACTCACTTGTCTGCATGTGAAGGTTAGGCACCAGGTTCTAGAAGGATTAACAAAACCCCTCAATGTACCGGAATGGAAGTGGGATTGAATATAAACATATTTCATGATGGGGTTACCAAGTACATCTAGGGGAAAATACCATTTGGGTGATCGTAGACGGACTCACAAAGTCGACCCACTTCTTACCCATTAAAGAGAATGGTTTAGTTGAGATCATTTTATGCCTTTATGTGCAGGAGATAGTTCAAATCCATGGATTCCCATCTACATTAGTCTCAGATAGTGATGCGTTCTTTATATCCTGGTTGTGAAAGGGATTAAATTAGTCTTTTGGGACTCATCTATGCTTCAGAACAACCTTTCATCCATAGGCTGATAGTTTGACTAAGTGATCTATAAAGACCTTAAATGACTTCCTTCATGATTTCATCCTTCAATTTGGTAATAGTTTGGAGGACCACCTATCACTGGTGGTGTTTGCGTACAACAATAGATAACACTCCACCATCAGTATGGCACCATTAGAGGAACTATACAGATCACTATGAAAGTCACCGTTGTGCTGGACAGACCTAGGGGAGTCAGTACTCATCTATCTAGAGATGGTACGGGCTACCACTAAGAAGGTTCTGGTCAACTGAGAGGGGATAAAGACTGCATAGATCCTACAAAAGACCTATATAGAATGGTTATGGAGATCATTGGAGTTTGAGTTTGGGTGGGGGGGGATGTGTTCATATGAGTCTCTCCTCGACGAGGGATATGGAGATTTTGTGGGGGCGGTATGTATAGGGACCAAACCTTTTATTACATTACTATCACATCATTTTAATGATAAAAACATAATATTATTACACATAGAGTATACGAAGATTTAGTGTCTAGGGAAAACTAGGACCATACCTAATAATTACAACATCAAGCATAAAAATTTATTTAATTCCTTCTTCTATAGATTCTTATGGGCACTTGACCTCTCCTATGTACATGTAGTCACATGAGGATATACATCCAAAAGGGGTGAGCTAAAAGCCCAGTATGAGGATATATAAGAAAAATATAACAAAATGTGAACATAACAATAACCTAGGTAAATGATCATGAACATCAGAGGAAGAATTAATAAGAGACATAAAATTTGGATATGCATAAAAATGAAATAGCATGTCATAGTGGTTAACTACCACACATACTTGTGAATGAAGCTAGAATATTTTTCACACAAAATTTCACATCAACGCATGGGATTCATCACTTTTCCCAATGCATAGGAGTGCTGAATAATATTGGGTGCACCCATCACATCATAACACTATCATTTATCATGTATTTCACAATGAACATATATCAAAAATGAACATAACTAACCCAAGAAAAGGATTGGGTTTCATAACATAAAAAAACATTCATAAACAATGGGTTCCCAAGATACAGAGGGAATAATATTCATGTTACAAGAACCGTCAACCTTTAATTAGAAGAAAAAGGAGTGTTCTTAAAAGAAGAGTTATTTTCGAATACATTGTGTTTAACAAAAATACTACTGACAATCATGTATATCCCAGAAAAGGAATTTAAATGGTGTGAAAATTATTTTTAAAGAGTAACCATATAAAAAAAGAGTGAACTATGGAGAACCCAAAGGATGAATGTTGGGTTAGATAATTTCTCCTTACCTTATATTTAAACACTTATTTCGCTTTAATGTCCTAAATAAGCACATTATATTCATAAATTAAAAATTAGGAAACCTTTTTTACATAAATATGTTTCATTATGATTTATTTATGTTATTTTATGTTATTTTTGATGAGTTATATAGTTTAAAAACATTTTTCGGGAATTTTGTTTTTATCGTTTTTCTTCAGCAATTCAATTGTATTCATAAATTGATGTTCGGGTAGAACATGTGTAAACATCCCAAACTGATATTATATGTTATTAATTATCTTCTAGGAAATTAAATGATATTATAATTGATTATATTATATAACATGTGGATGAGTCATTAGATAGTAATTTAATGATGATCATTTAGGTTAATTTGGGTGATTTTTTGACCACAACGAACTTGTTTTGGATAATAATTTAGTAATATGTACCTATGTTAGTTCTAGAACATTAAATATGAGATAATACATATAACATATTCTGGTTCAACCATTAAAATGTTTACATGACCATATCTAAAAGTTGAAATGGAAAAAATAAAACATGTTATTCTTGAAGGTGATAGATTAACACCGTACGAACATCATTTTCTTTTATAAAATAAACGGAAAAGGAGAAGGGGGTTAAATGGTATAATACCACATTATTATCATAAAAGTATATTATATATATGATAATAGAGTTACCATACGATGTGGATGAATATATGTGGTGAGAGAATAAGAAAAGAACTAGAAATTGAAAGAAAATTAAAGGAAAGAGAAAGATAAATTACCTCTTGAGATCCTCCTTAAGGGACCTAGGCTTTGTATTTTGATGAGACCAATACCTATTGGACGTGGGGGAGGGGATAAAGAAGATGCTTGGGTAGAGTTTAGACAAGTATTGAATCTTTAAATATGTTATTAAATGAGGGTGTGAATTGTGGTATTTATAGTGGAGGGGAGAGAACATTTCTAAATATTAAATTCATTAATTTATTATTTCCACACTAGGAAAGAATTAGTGAGTCTTCCATGACCACAATAGTAATTTTATCATGTGAACCCTATCCAATTGGGCTTATCTCCTCAGAACATCATGCATGACTATATAATTATCTTGTTTAGCTTATTTTGTAAATTATGGTATTTTACTATTCATCAAAAATTCATGTATTTCAGAAAAATCCCAATAATTCACCCCACCCATTTTTCAATGTGTTAAATCCATAAATAAATTCTATTTTAAAAAATAATTTTCTAAATATTATTATTTTATTATTTAATTAAAATCAAAATTTATTATCGAATACAAGTTTTAAAACATTCATTTACTTATTCTGAAATATAGGTATATCATACATTCAACTTGAATATTATTTATATATTATCATAGGATAGGTTACAATTATTTAGGGTATATCACTATTCATAAGGGTATGTTAGTATTAATAAGGCTAGGTTACTATTCACCAAAAATTATTTTTATCTTATTAGACTCCAAATAACTTTCTGATTGTAACCGTGTATGACAGATTTTTTAAATTCCCAACATAGAGGTGACAAACATATGTTTAAAAAAAACATACCATATAGTATTTCATTATATTATGTTTTCCTATGATTTTATGACATATTTATAAGTAGGGAATTTTCCATTGAAAAACATTTGGTTGTTATAATAAGTTATCACTATGATTCATCAGACGTTTCCTGATACTGTGTAGAGTGCGAGAGGTTATGTACTATTTGGCTCTATTGCAAGAGTTAGAGAGAGTGCATAAAATCTTCCTTGTATCCCATATGAGGTGATATGTGCATTAAATTTCTCATGTCATTGACCATGGTTAGATGGATATTTATGAAAAGGTGACATTCACAGAGTAAACAGTAGAGATGGTGAATCAGTAGGAGTGGATCTTTCGTGGATGGTCGATTCCTCTGGTGTGTGTTCATTGGAAGAACGGGAATCTCTAGTAGAGAACATGGGAGTAGGAGTCTCATATTCTTGCTGAATACCCCCATTTGTTTTATTACACTTAATTTTTGCTTATGAGGACATAAATCCATAAAAGTGGGGAGTAATAAAATACCACAGAATTCCATGTAACTTATTTTAATTTAATGGGATATTTTTCAAACCAGACTCTAAGACAACACATAATTCTGAGGCTTAGAGTGGCTGAAACGTATTTTTGAAAAAAATAGGATTATTAAATAATTGCCTGAGTATGTTTTTCAAAATTTTAAACAGGTTCTAGGATCAAAAATATGAGGGCGATATTGGACTCAGAGTATTTAGATTCACCATGAAAGGGCCTAACTTTTTCTGATGTGGGCCAATAGTGGAAGTTAGATTTTGGTCGTAAGAAAATATTTAATTTAAAATTATGTTATTTTCAAGTCATTATAACTCATAAATGGTAACTAGGATTTAAAATTTGAGTGTACCATGGTGCCCGTGAGGGTGTGTTTCTCTTATACAGAGCATAAACTCGACCGATGTGGGTCGAGGGTAAAGATATTTTTCAATACTTTTAAGAAAAATTTAAATAAAATTAACTTGATTGTTTTATTTTTATTTTGAACTTTTAAAATTTTTTCCATGAAACTGAATTGTAATTAAATGAACCCAAAAAATTACTTCATAAATTAAATATTGTAATTTCACTACAATGTAATGATAATAGAAAAGTGATTCCTCCTTTTATGATTTAAATGGGGGTGCGTCTTTTATAGTTCAAAGTAACACTCTGAATCTCAGAAGGGCCACCATTGATGAAAGACGAATGACCATCACCAATGACTTGATAAATCTCCCTTCTCTTTGATATATCACTCCCTTGAAGATGGATCGAGGAACTTTACATATGGATCACCTTATGGATGAATTTTACCTACAATTTAACTCCAACCAAGATGTGGTTTACATTTTGTAGATTTCATTTTTCCCCGTTCTACTTTCTAAACAATGAACATGGATTAACCCATGAACAGGTTGATCCACCTGTCATTTATCTTGAGGGTTGATTGCTTGATCTCAGGGTTTTTCATTGGGTAATCCAAGATATAATATTAATCCTTCCCCATGTTGTTTGAATAAAAGACTCTAATGCAAAGGGTGTGGGCTGACATGAATAAGGATCAGGCCTCTATGCCATGGGCATTCTTGTGTTCATCATGATCGAACCTCTAAATCTATTATGAGGGTAAATTGGTTGGGATGGTGACTCCCCAAGGATACTAGAGGCATAGACAGTTTGGAAATCGGACACCGGAGCGGACGTAGTGGCCTGCATAAGGTACCACCTACAATGATGACCAGCACCGGCCACGAGTGGAGTGAGGCGCACCGAGGTGGGGAGGATGTGGCTGGATGGGGTCACATCGGTTCCATAGGGGTGACCAACACATAGGTTGGCAGCTACAGTTACGTGGACACGACCACCCAGTTGTGTAGGAGTAGCATCCCACGTCTGCGGGCCGCAATGAACGGTTGGCACATGGTCCATTGGGGACCGCATGCAGGAAGGGGGCGGTCGGCCTCACCCAGCCACATGGCATTCTAAGCTAGAATCCAGTGGCCGTGTGGGTTATAAAATCTTCCTCCCACTCTTAGTAGGGTGGACAAGAGGGGAGCTAGGCCGGGTCGGGACGATGGAACCAGGTCAAGTCGGGTCAGTCTGACCATGTCCTGACCGACACCTTTTCAAAAAAAAACTATCATAACATACAAAATTTACACCCAATTGATGATCTATTTGTGGTGTTGTATCCCTCGTGAGGAGGAAATTATTTTTTATTTACATAAGGTGGATTTAATGGATTTTTAGATATAGGGACTATCTTGAAGAGTGGATTCTCCTTGAATCAAGTATGTTGCATGCAGAAATCCTACTACTAGTTGAGACTCAAAGACTAGAGAAGAGGGGGGTCTAAGTGACCCTACAAGACTAGATGATAAGAAACCCTATATGAACAAGATAAAAGAGGATCCATGTGAAATAGCTATAAGAAACCTTATGTAGACTAGCTATAGGCGTCTCTATGTGGTCCAGCTATAAGCGGCTCTGTGTGACCCAAATATAATGCCCTATGTTGGGAGAAACTCTTAGTGAGTCGGCAGACCCGTGGTGGGGAGCGGCTCTTAGTGACCCAACAGACCCATGTTACTCATCAAGGATAAGTAACTCAGAAGTGCAAGGTGTTCAGTGTTACAACTGATAGTATTTATTTCTATATATTATATTATACCTTCATGAGCTAAGAGTAGCTTGTGAATACCTTTTTTTTGTGTTCTTTCACTTTTGTTTTGGGGTCCTTAATGAGTATTGTGTTACTCACCCCTACATGGGCACTACCCAAATGTATCATTTCTAGCGCAGATGACAAGATATTCGATAGAGACCTTAGTGGCATGGGACCATGCGGTACCGAATGAAATATGAAAGGCATGATATACTTCTACAGCTTCAGGATGGCACTCCTTGACTACCCTTCCGGTTGGTTCTCTGAAAGATGACTTTTTTTCTGAGAACTTTTGTACTTTCCTATTTTTAATTTGACTTATGTTGGGTTTGTATTCAGAAACATTTGACTTTTAACATGGACCTTGACTCAGTAGTTGATTTAGTGGTATGCATGTATTCATTTCCTACTTTTTAGGGTGTGGTTGTTTGTGTGTGTGTACAGAAAATTATTCGAGAAAATTCTTCCCACTCGTGGGTAATTCCTTTGGTGTTAGTCTCCATCCCTTGGCCTTTGGGAGGCGGACTTGGGGTAGTCATTACATGGGCCCAGGGGGATGTTCCATGACAATAGTTATTCCTTTAAAATATTCTTTAATGAGGAATCCATTAGAATATAATGCTTTCACTACACAGTTTTTGTTTAGAGGAGGGAACCATTATAGTTTATGAATTTTAAATTTTATTTTTCATTTTTTGTGTCTATTTCAATTTTTTTTAATTTTTTTCTTATTTAATTTTTTAACCTATTGAGCTCAACTTTAATTCCCTTGAAAGATACTAATATATTCTAATGTTACAAAACTAATTTTACTTATATACTCACCATATATAAATGATTAAATGAACCTGTTCTAAAATTTCATGTAAGGAAAATTCAACAAAAGGAAACCACATTTTGGATCTCATTCCCTGAAATAAAATCATACATCTTAATCACTCGACTAAAATAATTTCGAAATTATTTTTAATTTCAATAAAATTAAAATTTTACTAATATAAAAATATTTTTTTTTGAATTACTATAACTTACTAAATAATATATTCAAAACCATGGATTTTTATAGACATTGAATTCTAAATTATTGAGGCATTATTTTTATTTTAAATCCCCATATAAAATCTCTTATATTGTAGAATACCTTTACATTTAACCCTTTTATTTATTAGAAGCCATGACTGACCATTTGGGAAGGTGTTTCAAATTCTATATTGACTGTATATGAGTAAAATTATTCTGAGAAGAATGGGAATATAGATCATTGATCATACAATGCTGGTTATAATGTCAGACTACTATTGGAAGTGAGAAGTACATATCTTTCCATTAAAATTTCTATTCAATAAATATATATATCTAAATTCAGATTGAAACAATTCAAAAAAGTTCGTAGAAGGAATAACTGTATAAATTTATTATTGATTACTCTTATGTGTATTTTTAGTAATATGAATAGGATATTGGAATAAAACTGATGTTGAATGGTATATAGAATCTTCTATGTAATATGTTATGAAATATTTTTCCCAATAAGATCTATTTCGAAAGAATTATTGAGGCTGATTGAAGAAATACCCTTGAACTCAATATAAAAAAACATCCTTATATTCATTAAGAAAAATATCAAACATACAATAGAAAAATATTCAATTTACCTCTATTATTTCAAGATTAGAGCCCCTATTAAAATATATCAATCATGACCTACTAAAGGAAAAATAAATAGGATTTGATAGCTATTATTGAAATATAAAAAATGTGTTATCTATATTGTTGAATATAAAATGAATTATATTTTTATTAGTGTAGGATTATAAATTTCAGGAATCTATTCTTTAAGGAAACTAAAAATAATATATTCTTCTTTAATATAGAGCCAAATATCTTAATCTTCCTCATAATTTTCTCATGAAAACCAACGAGACCTTAAGGCATAGAACATCCTTGGAAAATCCATCATGTTATAAAAAAAATTCTTGATTCATTTGATAGATATGAATATGTTCACAAATCTTGTGTTGAGTGTTTCAAGAACATAGAATGGGAAAATATTTTCTTATAATTCAGACATGAGTGTTATGTGAGAAATTCTAGGAAAGGTAAGAATAATTATTCATGGTAGGATGGAAGAAGTATAAATTAATATAATTTAAATAATTAAAAATATGTAACTAAGAGAATTAATTGGGAATAATTAGTTTAGGGATAATGGTTCTATAAAAGTAACTGACATTGTCTATTTTTTTAATTTTTCATAGGTAGTCATTTTTAATATCATAGGTCTGGATTTCCAATGATTATCTATGGGGGAATCGAAATTTTCCATAAATTCATGATATTTTATTGGCCTTAATTTCATTTTATTTAACCAGATTTTGTTATTCATTATATTCTAATGATTTTAAAAAAATTAAGTGTCAAATCATTTGATTGTGTGAATACTGATTAAAGTGGATAAATTTTAAATTTTATGGACTAACATGTTTTTTGGAGTAATGTGAATGGTTTTCTTGAAATTATAAATTATCATTATATTATGAAGGACTTGGAGAATTATATGTGATATTTTAGGTCAATATTGATAACAAATATATTTGAAGAAGTCGTGATTTTTGGAGTATTGTTATGGAATCATCCCCCTCAAATAAAGAATAATGAAAAGATAAAGGAACTAGAACCATAATCATGAATTCAATGTTGAATTACAATAAATTTAGGTTGTGTAAGAATTATCCATTACCATACCACTCTTTGTAAAAATCATATAGTTCCTTTCATATACTTCATATTGTGCATCATAAGCAATAGAAAATCTAGTAGAGGCTAGTGACATGTCTTCCAAAGGATTTTTAAATCCTCAAAAACCTCACCATAAGCATAATAAAAAAGAAGATGAACTTGAAGACTCATCACAAAGTAGTAATTCAAAATATAGATACACCAGTAGAAAAACAATAATCTTATAGATCATTTAAAATTAATGTAATAACATCTAACAATGATGAAGAAGAAGAAGAGTTTTATACTAAACATATGTTAAAAACTGACCTCTTACCATGTCTTTTTAGATAATCCAAAATCAATAAAAGAATAAAATTTCTTATGAAATAAATATTAGATGTGAATTTGAATAATAATATTTAGTAAATATAGACTCTCAAGGTGAACATTGAAGAGAAAAATAAAATGTCGAATGTTATTCATGAATAGTTTTTTAAAAATGAATAAGAGTTGAGTGAGACAAAATCTAGGTGTATTAATTCAAAAATTACCATAAATATTCTGAAAAAATATTTTGAAAAATCTATGGATGTTTATATAGAATTATTCTATGTTGATTGATGTATATCCAAAAGAATGAGGTAAAATAATTTCAAACTTATTCTAGTGATACGAATTTTTTTTCATATAATAATATATGATCTATAATTAAAATTGGACTAGTATATAGTAATAAAGAAATGAAATATTCCATCTCATATCAAAGGGATTTTTATTTGGGTAAATAATACATAGTCTCCGAGGAAGATGTAAAAATAATTTCTTGAATGCATCTAAATAGTAGCAAGATTTTCATCCATAAATCCATAAATTATTTGAAATATTGAACATTTAAATATGTTATTGGTTTTATATAAACATTGGGAACAAATCCTATAATAGCTAGTATAACATGTTACTTCTTTGGAATTGGTATGAATTAAGGATATGAAAATCAATAGGTAGAATAAATTTCACATTAAAAATTAAAACGAAACAAATTGCAACTAAAAATTCAATATGGTTATCTAAAAAAAGTCTATGATTTTTTGGATTGAATATATGGAATAGGTGACCAAAAATGTCACTAAATTGAAGAATATTTGAAACAAATTCTCAACAAAAAATTATTGGATACTAGAGAGAAAAATTCTAAAATAAGTGAACTATTTATTAAACACTTTCGTCAAGGAAGTTTCTATGAAAAATGAAGAAGAAATAAATACCATGAAAGTTTATTTAGAAAAGGAATACAAGATGATTCTCATTATGGAGTCAAATTATGTGAATGGATGTCAAAAATTTATTACTATGGAACTTGCAGATATTTTATGGGAGGTTCAAGCTAGCTAGATTCAAATCAATGGATCATTTTAATATCCTACATGAATAAGTAGATATTATAAAAATTTTTATTCAAATTTCATATTATTCATGTAATATTATGGATTATAGTAATAATTATCTCTCATATAATGAGATAAATGAGAAGAGAGAGATTAACATGATTCCCATTTAGTCAAAAATCGTGACATTAAAAAACCATGAACGAAGAGCTCTCCCAATGGTGGAGTGGGAATGGAAGGGGGATATTGGTTGAGAGGCATCTCTCATCCTTTTCTCCCTCACTAAAAATAAAAATAGTTCATACTAATTCCAATATCAGTTTTCGTGTGATTATTTATATGGAATTAAAGGTGATAATTTTTTTGGGAAGAACAAAATTAGGTGACAAGAATACTACATAGTAATTCATTTTTCACGGGGTGCATGATGACTATTTGGAAAAATATAAATGTGTATCCAGTAATACTTGTAGATAATTTCCATGAAAATAAAATGTGATAACGATTTTATGGTGTGAATTATATTCGGGGAGTTTAAAAGATGAGTAGGTTGTAAAAACAATATCATTTTTTGAAAACATAGAATTTATGGATACTACTTACGATTTAGGTATTATTTTCATACTTTCCCATTTTCATGTCAACTGAATTATTTTGTATTTTAAAGAGGTAAATTTTCGTAATTGAAATTGAGGAAATATATTCTTACACTATAATGTTTTTAGTTTGTTGTTCAAATATTTAGGTGGGTGTGTATGTGTAAAACTCCTTGAAAATCCCATTGAATGTGTAAATTAATATTCATATCACATGTTGAGAAATTAATGTAGAACCGTGATGTTTGAGTTGACCACCCTTTTTTTCTACACTGAATAATTCTTCAGGTAGTCTTAGAGTTGGTTAATGTATGACTCATTTCTAAGGGAAGTGCAATTCCACCCTTCTCATAAGTGAATCATATTTTATCAAGGGGGAGATAATAATATATCAAATCAATATATAATCATTAATATGATTTTATAAGTCCTTTTTTTAAACTATCATCATCAATACAAACATTTTATTAATAAAAAAACACCAAAAACATCCCCAGTGAGAAAAACAAGGTTAAGGGGGATATTGTAATCCCCAATTGGATTGAAAAAGTTGATATTTTATTTTTTTCAATATTTTTATATAATGTAATTTAAATTTGTGTTGAAGTTCGGTGATGGAGGAAGATCCCAATAAGTGATGGTAAAGTTTAATATACTCTGTATACATAAATGGGAAAAGAAAACTAAGTTATTTATTAGATAATTAAGATAAATAGACTTAATATTACAAAATATAAATGTGTTTATTGTTGAACTAGTTTTTAAAAATTTAAATATAAATTTTAATTTTCTATAAAATCATTAAAATTGATTTAAATGATTTGGATAATTCATAGCTAAAGAGTTGTGGTTAAGCGATTATTAATTATTTAAAAGTAACCTTAAATTTTAAGAATCCATATAAAGGATTAGTGAGAAAAATGGTTACTTTATATGTAGATCCTCGGGATGGAACAACTTAGAGTGGGGGGTCAGTAATTAATTTTAATTAATTTTAATTTTAACTCTTCCTATGTGGCTAGTTACATTCTCAATCACTCATTCTTTTAAGTCCAAATTATCTCATATGCACACAACTAAAATTAATGAATTACACCCCAGTATTTTTACATGGTAGGTCAAAGTCTTCGTCTTTGAATCATAAACCATTTTTTCATGGATATTATTATCACAATTAATTATAGTGATAAAAAGAGAAATTCAGAAACTATTTTTGATAGTTAATATCCATGAACCATATTGGAAAAATGGAATTATTTATACAACCACCATTAGTTCTTCAATGAATCTTCAATAACACCATATGAATAGGTCTTCGACTACATCTTACAATTCATATAGTTTTCATGTTGGTATTGTTCAATATAAATTCCACTCAATCAAATCTTATTTTGGTTAAACATTGCCTCTATAAAAAATGATTATATGTATTCAACTACTAGTAAATATTATTAATAATACTATATGAAAATTCACTCTGTACACTCTTCTGAATGATTATAATATTTTACTTCTACTATAACTCACTTTTATATCATAATGATCAACTTATGATTTATCCAAAAAAAATTGTATGTTTTATTCTTACTTTAATGTTTTTAACATTTTTTTGAAATCTCATCACACTAAATACATAGGAATAAATGCATTCAAAAATACTTCTCATCTTTAGGCTCAAATTACCACACCCTATTCATGTATCATACAATTCAAAATTCATGTAGTTTTATCAATAATTCATGTATATCAACACATTAATGGAATCAAAACCATTTATCAAGCACGTGTAATGGGTATCATGCATGAAATATCACAACTCTCCTTATTTCTTAATATTGAAACCTAAAAATGGTTGAATTCTCAATTTCACCATTTGGATATGTTCATTACTATTTACTCATTTTTATTCTCTTTAAACAATTCATATAGATATTAACTTCTATATGAGCACAAAATGTTTTTAACTTATTACAATTATTCTATTAAAATGTTATTCTAAACTAGTTTTTAAAATATTCTCTTGATTCCCATATTATTTTTTATGTGGGTCCTTATTCCTTGAACAAACCAAGTGTGGAACATGTTCTATAAATTTTAAATCAATATATGCTTTATATAACATTAATATAACACTGTTTGTAACATTGTAATTAAAATTATCCAATATAACCTTCTTTACCACATAACCAAGGAGGTTTTTGGACAATATCTTCTTCTTCACATTCACACAAGTTAGTAAATGGTTCTTTATTCATGAAATATGTGAATAAAACATCTTCTGTTCATAGTATAATTTGAAGGAAAAACTATCTTAATGTTAATGATATGATGGACCACCTATTTTCCATTTTTTTACATTGAAAAATGATGGATCTCAAATATTTCACCAAAAACTCTATATCTTTAGTGATCTCATTTCAATGAATGTTTCATTTCTTATAGACCAAATATAATTCCATGTCAATACTCTCCAAATATACCACACCAAAGAACCATTCAAATATACTATTATATTTACTATATTTACAAAACATCACATGAATTTGATGACAATAAAATTGATGGTGCCCCTTATTAAGTTACAAACTCCTCATCTGCATGTGATAAAGATCATGTGTATAATGATTTTTGTAAGATGAAATCATTTATGCTTAATGGATATATGAATTAAATGTTGTAAAATTATTTTTATCATTTGTAGTATCATGTTATTTTAATAACAGAATCATGAAAGATAAAGTTGCACTCATTGATTTGAATGATCAAGCAGGTATTCTTCTTCAGGGTTTGTTCACTGGAGATGGCCATCAAATGTCATGAGCTAAATTATTGTTGGATGAAAATTATAGAAACCACAAGATTCAACTCACAATATAAAAAGGAGGAAGATGATGGTGTGGAATCTGAAAGAGCATTGGATCTTTTATGATCAATGATCCAAGCTTATATGTGTATTCCTTTTTACAGGTGAATAGTCCCGGTGTGGGTTTTTCCCACATCAAATTTTTTTTTGTTTGGGAGGTTATTAATATTTTCTTATTTTACCTAAACAAATCGATTAGATAGTGAGGTTTTTAACCTACAACACAACCCACACACACCCTTATTAGATGCGCCACACCATTGTGTCGTCTACGGGCACCACTATGACTCCAATGTGTGCCCCCAGGTGTTATGCTCACCCTTGTCTTGCATGATTGTCCTGGAGGTCACCATTTCAACCATGTTTTCCCATGTGTAGTCTAGATCCCATGTGGTTTAACCTTAATCTCCTATGTGGTTCATCTGGCCTTTTTTGGTTGATATGGTTTTCCCTAGATTTTTATAAGGCCCCAAATATATACATAGAATATACTAAGAATGGAATTTCTAATTCAAAATCAAATGTTATCTTCTACATAAGTCATTATTCATAAAAAAATATATGTATATTTCTATTTATGTATGTCCATTAAAATTTCTCATGAAAATAAATATTTTTATGGTCTTAAACATAATCAATATTAACATGAAACCATCAATGTATAATTTACCATAAATTCTTATGATATTGAATAGAATTCAAAACATAGTGGACCCTATTCTTAAATCAATGGAGATCAGTTAATTAATCATTAAACTTACAATGATATAAATTCCATTCATCTATTTTAGAGAGTGTGACAATTATCTTCACATAAAACTTCCATGATATTTCATTTAATCATTAATCTCAAAATCAAATGTATATTCTCTTTGGATCTTTCCATCGTCAAATTTAAGCACCATGATTCTTCTTCACTTCAATTACTCACCATTTATATTCAACATATTAACATCAATTAGTACTCATTATTCATTGAAAATATTATTGGAAAACTGAATAATAATAAAAAAAACATATAAAAATTTAAATAAAAAATATCCCACTGTAATTTGTTTCCAATAACCAAAATAATATCGTCCTATAATTTTATTTCAATATGTGATCATATGTTCTCTTCCTATTTCTTAAAAAACATTCATTTCACTCTCTCCCCTTATTAAAAAGAAATTAAAAGTACTTGGGAATATTAATATTAATTCATTACTAGAAACATTTCATCAATCATTCCACTCTAGGTCATCATGATTCATGATCAATGTAGAAACAAGGGGGTTTGATATAGACAGTGATGTTGTCCATTATAAAATTTAATGATACTAAATGAAATAAGAAAGCGTATTATTAATAAATAATGGTATAATTGTTTTATAGGATGCGATATATAATTTATACTAATATAAATAAAAATATATCAACCTAAAACTCCACTCAATTCAATAATTATATTAAAAATATTCATGTAAAAGTGGAAAAATATTATAATATCCATAGCACTATCAACCAATCATTTTTCAGTACATTCATAAAAAACCATTTAACCACATATTATTTAGAATCTTATATTGTTATAAATGATGATAGATAGACAATCAATAAAAATTCAAGGAATTTATCATGCATGAATATTCTATAATGTTCAAATTTTCATTCGAAAAATAATTCTATCAACTTGAAACATGAATTTGTCTCCCTATCAAAGGAAAAACTCTTCCAAAAATTTATAATGGTGCATCTATTTATGAATTAATTTCATGATGTTACAATAAAGAGAATAAACCAAAATTGATATTCATATTTTTTCCTTTCAAGTGTAAAACATTTTCACATCATTATCAAGGATGATCTTCTTTAATAAAATCTTTTAGAATACAAATGTATGATATCGGTCTGTGATGAGATCATAATTTCTCTTGTTATTTAGTGTTGAAATATTTTATTCATAGCCTCTTAGGTTCTCCCCTAATAACATTATTCACCTTCAATTCCCTATATTATATGAATAAATACAGTATTAAAAATATTAATTTGAATAAGGTGGGTCTTCTTACTTCTCGATCAGAATAGAAATTTTGAGATTCTTTTCTCAACCATGTTTCTCTAATTTCTCCATGACTTATGTTTTAACATCTGATATTCAGTTTTTTATTTTTCTTTAGTTAGTATAGATCTCACAATTTCTTCAATTTCATTGTGTGTGGACATTCTCTTTGATATTTATTTGAATTCACTTGTATAGCCTAATACATCATTCATTATTTTTAAGAACTCTCTTTATGATGGAATTATCCTTGAAACATATTAAATATTGTTTGTAGATATATTATACCTACCATATATAACTTCTCTAACAAAATAATTTTCATTTTTTGAAAATCACTCATAAAATTCATCTTCTTCATCTGGTGTCTACATTTTAAAATTTTCATTTGCTTCTTCTTCCACTTAAAATATTTTTTATACCTTATATCAATCTAGTTTATAAAATAAATTGTATATATTTAAGGTTATTGGAAGCCTTCTTAGATTTTTCAAATGGATTTTCTTGGGTGTTATTCCCATAAAACATTTTAGATGTTAAATTATTCATAATATTTATAGACATGTCATGAATCTATCTTTTATTCAACTTTTTCACCATGGATAACTTCTTATAAAATGTATTAGGTGTAATTTATTTTCCAACTATCATAAAATTTATACTAAAGGTTTCCTATTTAGTATTTTATGATATTTTCTTCTCATTTTTATTATATATATTGAGATGTACATGTATCACTTTTTGGACCTCCGCCTTTTCCAATATCACATGACTCTCTAAGCGCATCAGATAAATATTATATAGACAGATTATTATTGTTCTACGAATTTTTAATCTTCACCTCGTTTCTCCCTTTTATCATAGTATTATTTTATTAGTAATAATATAATGGATGGTACCAACAATATAGTTTTCAATGAATTAATTTGTTGTTGAACTGAAACTAATAAAAAAATCGAGATCTTCTTTCATCTTCAGTATGTTTTCTAGAATAGTTAGCCCAAACAAGATACTATTTTTATGTTTTTATTACCACATTTTGTTATCTTCATAGAGAACAAAATTCCACATTTCATATTCCCACCACAGACATGGTGGAAGGATCTTATTAATTTCTTCACATCCATTTTGGTCGATAATTTTTATTTTAACATGCACATTTTGTGGAAATATATTTATAAAAATTATTACATTAAGATGGGGAAGATTCCTTTTTCTTTATATCATCGTGAGAAATATAATTAAGTGATGTAATGATCTTATTTTCATATGATATAGGTCTTTTTTGGTATAATCCTCCCAATAAAATTTTGTGGTTGAAGCCTTATACTTCTTTTATTGTGAGGTTTCAACATAAGTGATTTCAGGATTTCCTAATTGGATTTCTAATCCACGACTCCTTATACTGAGGGAATTCTTTTGATCTTGAGTAAATTACATTCTATCATAAAATTATATTCTCATATTTTTAAAAACTTATACATGAAAAACAACCTTCTATAGAAAAAAAGTTTTAGTCTCTTGGATTCTCTTGTATTTATTATCCAATTATAAAATTTTTACATTAATTATATTTTATAGAATATCATCCAATGCATTGAATTTATTGTTAAATTATTTAGTTTCCTCATCCTTCTATTGGATTATGTTGATCTACTCTTTTTAATGTTTATATTTCCTTCTATAATCTCTTCAAATGAATCATTAATGACCCTAACTTGTGTGGAGATATTTTCAAAAGTGTAGAACTTGTTCTTGAAGATACTTCGATTTCTTTACACTCATCCTTAAAGAAATTGATTTGATTTGTCATGTTTTAGAAATCCCATAGATTATATAAAAAAAGATCATAGGGGAAAAAATAATCGATCTCTTAATTTGTTAATTAAAAAATCAACTATCATGTAATTAGTTTCACTAGTTACTGGACTAATTTGAGGAAAAACAATTTTCACATACCTCATGATCTTATTATTACCACAATACCACATATTTAATAATAGTTTCCATATCCTTTCTTATTGAAACAAATATTTATTAATGTAGCATACCAGGTAATTATAAAATAATAATTTTCATTATTTATTAATTTTTATAAATTAGATAGTAATTTTACATTAACAAGGATGTTATTTCTGATAGAATACTCGATAGGAAATAATGGTTTTCTCTGAAATGTTATGTTTCACACACGATTAAGATATACCAAAAAAATAATACATTATTAATATTGTTATTTTAAATTGAAGTTATCACCTTGTCCTTGTATTAGAATGAATAAACAAAAATAACTATATTATGATTACACAAGTTTATTAAGTGTTTATAATATCTTACAATAAAATTTACATGCTTAATATAAGATTAAATATAATTGTATGCATTAAATACAATAATATTCTTAAAATGTATTTATACAACCTTTTGATGGAGAACCCTTCTTAAATATAGCTTTTTTCACATTTAGATGTTCAATTTGACTAAATAAAAATCTTATTTAAAAGTGGGACATCAAATTATACTTTGGAAGAAATTTGGTTTTTTTGATAAAAGTCATATTTAAATAAATTGTAAAAAATACTAAATTTTAATTCAAAACTTTTTTTTCGTCTAAGTTATTTATATTATTAGATTATCATTTTAATTAGTTTTAATGTATAATTATATTATGTTATTATCAATAAATCAAAAGTAGTTTAGTAAATGTAATTTTATATTGAAATTATATATAAACACACATCAATATTTGTATGGTTTTTAATTTAAAACAACAGTATTCTCATTGGGACAAAGGGGATAAATTTTAAATTAGTTATTACAAATTCTTTGTTTTGAATATGATAAAATATATTCCCTATTTTTAATCAGAATTTATAAATTATTTAAACAAGCCCTTTTTATTTTTTGGACATTATGAATAGTATCTTTAGTAATTATTTTAATTACCACGGTTAAGGGTAAATAGAGTAATTTAAGGTAAAAATAATATTATTATATTAAAAATCTACACAAAAACTTGTCCTAATTTAATTAGATGCATCTATCCTAACCATCAAGAACCTTGGGTATATTTTAGGATTACTTGGAGCTACTTTGACGACTTTAATAGATTTATAATATTATATGCAATGAATAATCATTTTTGTTACACTTCTATTTTTAAAAAAGTAAATTATTTTAATATAGAGTTATATAGGGGATATATTAAAATTTAAATAGTCATTAGAAATATTAAATGATTACCTATATCAAGGTAATTTATTTATATTTTTTTTGGAAATATATAATTCAATTAAATAGGAAAAACAAATCGGATTTAGTAATTTCATAATTAATGAAAGAATCAAATAAATGATATTATAAATATTTTAAAAAAATTATCTGACATAATTTCTGGTATCCACAAATTTTATGGATAATTTTTACATGTTTTTAATGAGTTAAATGAGTTGTATTGAACTTATCTTTTTGTTATGATGTTTTTAAAAGGCAACTAATTAATAGTGTCAAAATTGATACTACTGTTATTTCAAAATAAAAAAATAATTTATTAAATGAAATTAAAATAATAAAAATATGGTATTTTTCCAAAAGTTTAGGATAAGTCTAAATATTTCATAAATTTAATTTATATTTTTCATTTGAAATGTTAATGTAATTACAATAACTAACAATGTGAAAAAAAACATAATAACACGTATGATTGTAAAGGGTAAAATATGGTTTAAACCCAAAAAACAAGGATTAAAAAATATTAAAACATGTATAATTTTTATTGGATGATTGGGATGAGACCTAAAATCATCTTATATTTGAAATAAATTATTTTGGGACCATTTAGAACCAAAATAAAATTTATATTAATTTAATATTTTATGAGTATCCAAGAGAGCCCCAACCATATCCTATATAAAGGTACCAACTGTTCTCTAATAAAAACACTTCAAAAGCCCTTTGTATTGTACAATAAATAGCCAAAATATCCAATAATACCCCCCCCCCCACATTCTTTAGGCCATAGTTTAGGCAGAACACCCTTCTTAAAGGTGTTAAGGTGTTATTCAAATGTGATCAACTGAAGAAGAGGTATCATTTTTTAGTGTTTCTATTCTACTTCTTCTTCCACATATTCTAAATATAATTATTATAATATGAAATAAAAAAATTGTTTAATATATAGATATCTTATTATGTTTATATCATCACCTAAATCCATTTTCAATTTCGTCAAATGGGAAATGAACATTTCATTCATGTGTATGGTGGACTACCACCTCACGAACTAATATATTAAGTTTTTTATTACTATCTATGAAGAATAGTTATAATAATGGAATAAATGTATATATATTTTATTAATGAAATATTTATCATTATAATAAATAATATTTAAATTATTATTTTTACCATCCATGTACATAAAAACAATAACTTTATTCGTGTGTACGTGTGAACAATCACCTTCATGAAGTGATTTGAATTTTTTTTATTCACCACATCACTTATATGATATATATATATAATAGTAATTAAATGAATATTATTATTTTAATAATATTATGATCATTTTTTAAAATTAAAAATAATAATTTCCTTATTTTCAAAATGATAAATGAAAAATTGAAACATTACTCATACGTACATACGACATAAAGTCTCTATTTTTGTAATGTTATTAATTTTCAATATCCACATTCAATAAATGAATTTATAATTATAATTGATATATAAAAGTTATTATTATTTCATTAATATTATTCTGAAGATGATATACATATAACTACATGGACTATTGACATCAAGTCAAGTTTTTTTCGACTCGAGTATTATATATCGACAAAAAAACTCATATGAACTTAAATAATTATGTAATTTTTATTACATGGTTATAAGTGATTTAAAAAGAACAATAAAAATGAAATAGTTTCTCAAGTATGTTGAAATTAATCAAATTTTTTAATTTAAGAATATAACGATTTTACATGATGAGTTGATTCAGGGTTAGTTCCCTTCAAAATCAAAACCAAAATTTAAAGTTTTGATGATTAATTATTATAAATATTTTAATTAAATGCCCATGTTTTCCAAAAAAAAAATATTAAGGATTTAATTATATAGACAATAATTTTTTAAAATTTTAATTCCTTTTGAATGATTCAAAGTGGTACAGGACAATTTGATTCAAAATTCTTCATTTTAAATCTTTTAATCGTGTTTAAAAATAGATGTATTATTTCAATAACATGGAATTTTTAATTAAAATATAACCCATTAATGAAATTTCACATTATCATGTATCTATAATGTATTGAATTTTAATTTACATTTCAACAAATCTATTTAAAAAAATATCTTTTCATTTATAAGTGCGAGTATTGTAAAGATGAAATGTGATTTCAATGTAAAAAATGTTATTTTTCCCTTTTTTAGTGTTTTATGTGTTATTATTATTTTATGGTTCTTCTTCATTTCTTATGTATATGGGTGGTTCTATGATAAAAAGAGTTTTTTTGAGCCCATGATAGCTCTCCAATTCATTGAGTAATGAGATAGAGTTAAATGATAATGTTTATTCTAAAATATTTAGGGAATATACTTTGATGGGTATTCAAAATATAACCATGAAGGTTATTCCCTATGTAGATATTGAATCTATAATGAATGTATGATATGTATGCCACATGTCACCTTTATTATTTAATATTGATAATATTTTTTTCGGAATCTTATGATTTCTTGAGATATGTTAAAGGGTTTATGTTTTATGGGTGAAATGTATTATTTTGTGAAATAAATTTCATGAGTTTAAAATATCCATTGACTAATGGATTTATTCATTATTTTGTATCCATTAATATGATTTTTATTCTCATCCCCTGTTTTTGATATTTTTTTCACAAGATTTAATGTATAATAAAGTCAAGTAATGTTTCATGGAAAATTTATGACGATTAAACATGAAAAAAACTACATTTCATTTAAAATGTTTTCAACTTAAGGAAAAATGAAAACTATTGGAAGTGCCCACTTTATATTTATATTGTCTTGTTATGTTTTATTTATGGCCTAATTATCTATAGATATAAACTTGAAAAGATATTTAATGTTAAATAAATTCAAATTATTGACATAACTCAAGATTATGTAATGTTTAAGTTTGAGCCTTTCATTTGGTATCAGAGGTCAGTTTAGACAACAATAGGGATTATGAGTTTTGGTTAAAAACATGGTTATATTATATGTCTATTATTTTGGTTAAATCCTTATTCTATAATGTTTTTAGATCAATGAAAGTTAGTTACAAATGCAAGTAGGAGGATCTCAAACAACATTCCTATCTCTTCCTGATGACTTTCCTAAAATAATTATTGTAATGTCATGTCTTGATGGTTCTGAAACATTTTCTAACATAATACTCACTTGCATATAATTGTTTGAGATATCAAACACCTTCAGTGTACCTATATACCATTTTTGATCATGAGTTTTTATTTATCAAATATTATTTTCTTAATATTCACATTTTTTCAATAAGTTAAATATTATAAAGTCATTTTTAGATATTTTACCTTATCACAAGATTATGAATCATATTATGATTTTAAAAATTCCATTGATGAAAGAGGCCCATACACAACCTATTTATATTTTCTTTTAAAATATATTCCTTCAAAACATACTTATAGTATTTTAAAAGGATCATTGATAGAATTTTTCAACTCAAAATCAGTCCGAATTTTTTTATAAAAATCAGGTCTTATCTAATTTATTGAATTTATATGTAATACAAGATTAATTTCCAAAACTCTTTCTCTGAAAACAGCCATGGAACCCTAGTTATTCAAGGTGTATTTTTATAAAAGAATAAAGTGATTTTGAAGAATATCTAAATAATTATCTCAATGCATGGACCCTATATCTACATAAATAAAATTACAATGAAACCAGTTGGATACCATAATAAAGGTATAATGTTATTTATTTTGGTAATAGTTTTATTATATCATTTTCAGGTGAAAAAAATGTGTTAATATATATAAGAAATCAGGAATTATTATGTTGAGGTCATTATGATTTGGAATGGAAATGAGAGGTATAAGACATCCTTTAATGTTAAACCATGTTAAGGTAAATTTTTAGGACATTATATTATATTGGGAGTATTTTATAAGAATTTTATAATTTTAGAAAAAGGAAAACATACAGGATGAGTGAAAAATTGTTGTGTCTGGAAAGACAGTAAGGATCAAACCCACAACTGAAGGGAGAAAATGATGTATCACCAACCACTGGCCTATGTGAAGTCCTTGTAATGTATGACATTAAATTTTTAGTTAAATGAGTTGATTATATAAGAATAACTTGATTTTAAGAACTTATGTTTTATCAAAAATATATCCTTCTTATTGGAAAATAGTTTTGGGATCGAGTGATAAATGTTATTTTGGAAGATGTTCACTATTTTGGGAACCCTATATTTCTTAGGAAAATAGAATACAATGGGATTTTATTTGAGGAGAGATGTTTAAATTTTATTTTTTAAGAATATATGTATTTGTTGTGGAGTTATGTTGATTTATGTTTTTATAGAAATTGTCATCATTTGTTGATAAATTTAAAGGGAATTTACTTTTTGGTAGGAGTCATTAAGAGGGGTTGATGTTATTTGGAGATAAATGTTAAAATTTATAATGGAATATTATGTAATAAAATTACTCTATATTTTGGGTTTCAATATTATTTTAGATTATTTTATGGAATTTTATGGACAATTATTTATGGAATGGTCAATGTTGACCTTTGGGTGTTACTATTGAATTTTTTAGATTACAATTAGTCCCTATTCTTATAAAAAATTATTCCATTTGGTGGAATTGTATGATATTATAATGACTTTTTTTGTTTTAGATAATATTTAATGGTATAAGAAATAGACTGTTAAATTTTTGTGGTTGATTTGAGTTTTTAGAATTAGATTATAGTGTTTTAGGCATATAAAATTCATCGTAAATACTCAACATTTGGAGAAGAAGATATGTTTGTGGTGAAATTCAATTAATGGATGAAACTCTACTTCAAAAGTAATTATATTTCCATATGTTCTTATTCTATATGGAAAAATAATTCCTAAAATTAATGAAAATATCTTAAAAAAACTTTTTCTGTTTACTTTTCCAGCTATGAATTCAAATACAATTTAACCAATCACAAATTTATGCTTTTTATTATTAACATTCTCTTAATGATGTTTTCTATGACACTCCATTAGAACATGACAGTTAGTTTTTGTCATGAACCAAACTAGGTCACCATCTGGCCCGGCACTTGACATGGTCTGCGACATGGCCTGAAGGGTGTTCACAATCCCCACAGTCTGGCACACGTTCCCTAGTATCAAGAGTAACATGTGGGAACTGTTTACCCAAAATAAGAGATATAAAAACAACTAACAAGATAAATAGACAAATATTGGAGAACCAAACTAAACAAACCCGTTACATTGGACCAAACATAAAGTTTACATTTCAACCCAAAACTCTATGAAGACTGTAAAGAAGAGAAAACAAACACATCTATTCGCAACTTCATGCAACATGAGGAGACACCTCCTGAAACAACCATCATCAGACATGCACGGGAAGACCATCGATAACCTAAACCACTGTCACTAAGCATGATGCCTCAAAATGGAATACACAAAGGACAAGATCTATGTACACCAAAAGGATTATGTAGGGTGTGAGCCAAATTACTTCTAGGAAACCCCATAATAAAATGGTTCCATTCCAAAATATCAAAATGATAATTTAACATGCTTATTTAAAACCATACTTTTAAAATTATTTTAAATGGTCCTCCGTATGTCGATGGAAGGCACCATGTTATAAATTGTAGAGAATTGTGGGAAAATCCAAAAAGGTAGATAGTATGCGTGGGACGCTAGGGACATCATACCTCGATTTATATGTTGAAAAAGAACCACAATAATCAAGTCCCCTGTGAACATGCCACTAGTATGGAAACACATCCCTAAGCTGGGGGGTCTCCAATCATCACAAAGATTTAGTTGGTGTTGTAATGTCAATCCTACTAGTTGAAACAAGGATGAACCACTTACATGTCATCTAGTGTACCAGTCATAATACACCCACCATAGAACCCAAGGTTTTACCTTGTTCTCAATTAAGTTCCACATTCACATAAAATATCACCTCCACATATAAAAAACCAAACAATTCATTACACACTAATGTCACCACTTTCATACCCAATCAACATTTCAAAAACACAAGCACACAAAAATACATTTCCAAAATATATTTTTAATTACTTAATCATTTCAGAAATCCCCATTTGGAAACCCTCAAAGATGAACATAATCAATTTTCACAACATAAAAATCATTATTTAAATAAAATAACAAGGGATGACACAATTAAAATACCCAATTCTAAGTAAGAAATTCATTTCAAACCACTTTCTTAAGAAATTATTGTTAAAACTAGTTTTTCACCACTTGAATAATTAAAAGAATTGTTTCACTATTTATAAAACACCACCTAGTGACACAAATAGGGTTTACCCCAAAAACATTAATTACTTTATATATAAAAACTACTTAAAAAACGAATATTCAAATCCTTCAAAATACCACATTCGCACCATCTAAAAAAAATTCAAAAAAAAATTTAAGCTATTTACCACAGCATTCAAGAAAAAAACAAAAAATACTTTACACCAAAAAACAATTTATCAAATATAGAAACATCACATTAAAACCAAGTTCACTACATAACCATACCCCAAAAAATTCCACTACTCAAATAGTTTTCAATTCAATTTCAATGATGAACAACAAGTTTGACACACCAATGGAACACACTTTTTATTAAGAAACTCGTTTCCAACCCATTCTTCCATTGATATACATTAATAAATATTTACAAAAATTGATTAAAATTATTTTGAACCATCCAAAAAACTATTAGAACGCATTCTAGAGACATTACATCAAGGCAGACACAGAAAACACAACCAATCCCTGTATTAAAAATCCAATTCCAACCTTTAAGCACACAAAACATTCCAAAACACCAAAAAAAACACATAATAAAACCCACGAATACATTAATAAATTTAAACAAACATATTACCTTAATATAATTTTGATATGGCATGCAGATACCTACCATGCATGAAGAAAACCCATGAATTTTGTGCAAATGTTTATCTGCACCAAAAACAACCAATATATATCCCTAATCAAGAGCATTAAACCCTAAATTAATAAAAAAATTTCCCTCTAAAAACAACCTAAAAAGATGAAAAAATAAACAAATATGAAACCATACAAAATTGAGTGAGTCACACGAGGGGACGAAGGAGGGCCGACGCGATGGGGCTAGATGGGGAGAAAGGGTCCAGAACGTTGGGGTTGGCCGGGGTGCTGGGGTGCAGTGAGAGGGAGGTGGATGGATAGGAGCATGAGGGGGACAACGTGAGGAGGTAGGGTTGTGGCTGGTGATTGGTAGGTGCGGCGTGAGCTGATGCCGCCAGATGGAGGATAACCAAGGGTTGCATGGGCTAGCCATGAGGTTGGGAGGCTGAGGCGTAGAATGAAGAGAGGAGGGGAACATGGGGTCATGATATGAAGAATGTCTATAGGGGAGGGTCCTATGTTTCGGTGTAATGAAGGGTTAAAGTAATATAAGAGAAAAAAAAAGAAATTGAAAATCCCCAAAAAAAACCTAATATAATTACTTTACCGATAATAATAATCATATCTTAATAGAATAATAACATTATTTATAATAGTAATTGTAATAATAATAATAATAATAACTAATAACTAATAAAATAATTAAAACATTAAAAATAATAATATTAATGTCCTCAAATAATAATATTATTATCATCATCCTTAAAACAAAATTCATTATTTTTTATAACATTTTTCTATTTTATTTTATTTTTATTCTACCACTAAAATAATTTTATATATTTATTATTAATTACTTTTAATTAATTAATTGCACATCACTCAGACATTTGGGGAACTGGGTGAGGTCATGTGATGACGCTGGCATGGCCGCGCGGCTTCGACAGTAGCGCGCCGAATGATGTCATGGCCAAAATGTGCATTTTTGAAAAAGAAATTGAAATTTTTTAAGTCGGGCATCAACCCGGACTACCTCATTCCCAAAAAAAATAATAAACAAAATACTATAAAAGAGGTGACTGTGAAAATTCTCCCCACCATAGTGCTTTATATCCCTAGAAATCCAGAACTATGATTAAAACCCAATGTAGAAATCAACACCCCTTAAGGTTCATAAAGGGTCCACACAAAAAGAAAGTGAAAAGAGGAAAATTCCTCCTTCTCCAAGAAGGTGAATGAAATGACAACCTCAAGAAACCTATAAAAAGACTTTACTCTTTCTGTTACACACCCCAAAGAGCTAAAACACCACCTGTTGACATATCAATGAAAGAAACTCTCATACCCACAGAAACCAACATCACAAACTGAAACACCTCAAGCACCAATTAACGAGAACCACACCGTTTTATTGGAATAGACAAACAAAACCATGAATGTACAAGGAACTATCTAATCACCTACCATCAAGTCATCTCTAGGAATAGAACTAAAAGGGAAACATGGGGAATCCCAAAGGGTATCCCCACTAATAGAAATCTACTAACACTAGAGAGGAGACTGGAAAAATTACACAGGGAGGCCCGAGTGGACTCTCCAGCATTACAAAAAAGTGAAACATCGACTCATTCCAGAGACATTTGAGTGAAAACCACCATCGGTCTCCCCAAAATTATAACTAATGATAGGTATGGGAACTTCAAATAATTTTCTAATAGTGACCATACACCCCACCACAAAGGGAGGGGGACAACCCAATTACATGGGTGTCAAAAAAATAGCTAAAGACAAACCAACATCTCCCCATCCCTGGATGAGAATCATTCAACCTTCAGTCAAATTCAACCAACATACCCCATAAGGACCACTAAAAGTGATTACATTTGGTAGGACACGACCCCCATAACAATAAGGAATGAGACTACTATGCCTCCTCATAGAACAAGAAACATCATGCACCAAACCAGTTGTTTGGAATGGATCAACCATAGAGAAAAATTTAAACCACCTTCAGCTTCAATAACAATGACAGAAATAATGTCTGGGTCCCATACACTCCTGGGATTCCTAACCACACACCAGCTTCACTCTGAGGCCTATGGCTGGAGCACAGATTTTTGAAGCATCTCTTACCTCACATTCAGGCATTGAAAACCCCCAAACGGAGTTTCTCCTTTTGTTTCTACATGCAACCACACTGCAACCGAGACAACACTAACAAACACAACACATCACGACATCCAACTACTCGCTCACAACACATCTTCCAAAATAGGGGTTTAGATGATGAATATGAATCACCTCTTCACTATAACCAATAAACATAAGGAATAATGTCTGAAAAACACTCTCCTTTGAATAGAAAAATTAGAACTCTCTAAGATGAAGACACACTCCTATGAAAATAGGGATCCTCGGAGGGTTTCAAGAAATCCACCTTTACACTTTGATGAGAACTCACATTGCAATACGTCCCCAAACCTAAACCTTGTAGGTGATTAAAGAAATATAATCCTTTCATGCATTAGTCAGTACAAATAACTCTGAACTACCTTCACCCTTCCCCACTGGAATTCCTTTCAACATTTCATGGGGGAACCATCAGATTCAACAGTGTCAAGCATCATACTCGATGACTCAAACAACTCAAAAATACCAAAACCCTCTTCAACTCCTCTTACATCTATCATCCCACTGTGATAGGATCCTCTTAATAGAAAATGTAAAAGGGATAAACTTAGCACTATAACTCAAAATAGAGAGTCCTTAATTTAATCAATTAGAGGCCGACCAACGGTGAACTTCCCTATTTCCAAACTTCAATCGCATGTTAACGATTTATTGGGAGTGCACTAGTCAAGAATGAAAACCATTGACCCAATAAAACTAGTCCAATGCCCAAGACATACTGTCAGTGAAAAATAAACATGCCGGGGGAACCACTGCAAGGGATTACCAAATCACATTTCAAAAAAAAATAATCACACGCTTTCACTCCAACATAAAAATACGAATTCAAACTCAAGACAAAAATATATCAAAAAGGATTCTTGGCTTGAAATGCCCTAAATCTAACACTTCCTAAGTACAAGGACACACCACAACATCACCACCAAGGATCCAAACCAGACCTTTTCATTTTACAAAACTAAAACATTTATCCCTCACTTTTCAAACTGCATACAACATTTTATTTTTAAAGTTCTTCATTTCAAAACCTTTTCCAAGAAAAAATCACATTTAAAAAAAAACATATTTTCATGATTCCAAAACAATGAGAGAAGGAACAATGCATGATGAGACTATTGTTGGAAAGAGATTGGGACATAAAGATTGCAACCATAATCCAATCACGCCACAGCCATGAAGATTGTTCTATGATAGCATATCTGGCTCTATGTGGATTTTCAGACACTGCGAGCTCACTGGGACCACTTACCCCACTCCATTTTCAATCCCCCTTGACATGATTAACCATAAAGACCAAATACTCATATAAACCGCAAATTACCCTAGTAACATGAGTCCTCCCATGAGGTGTGCTGGAAATTCACCTTGTTTGTATCTAGGACGTCATGTTCTTACACTCTTAAATTTCTTCTACATTGACTCTATCTAAAAGGAAAATAGGCTAAGAAACAAATCCTCCTCTGATTCCATTTTTTCAAGAACCATGACGAGTCTCCATCCTAACTGATGCCCTACCCGGTCCGCGACATGGCCTGAAGGGAGTTACAGATCCCCACGGGCTGGCACAAGCACCTGGGTATCAAGAGTAACATGTGGGAATGGTTTACCCGAAATAATAGATAGAAAAACAACTAACCAGAGAAATAATCAAATGATGGAAATCAAACCCAAAAAAACCCTTAACATTTGACCAAACATAAAGTTTACAATTCAACCCGAAACTCTAAGAAGACATGAGAAGCTGCCTCATCAAACAACCATCTGTAGTCCTACATGGGAAGACCATCGATAACTTGAACAACACTAAGCCCGGTGCCCCAACCAAGAATACAAAAAGGACAAGATTTATATACACTAAAAGGTTTTTGTAGGGTGTGATCCAAATTCCAATTAGGATACCACCCGGTAAAAATGTTCCACATCATAACATCAAAATGATAATTTACCATTCTTATTTAAACCCATACCTCTAAAATACTTTTAAAGAAAACATTTAAAAGATGAATGTAAAAAAGAAAAGAACACTGGAAGGAAAACCATTGCAAAAATAATACTTTAAAATGGAAGAGAAAAATCATAAAGAACACACACATACTGAAGTGGTCCTTCGTAAGCCGACGGAAGGCACCACGTCATGAATAGTATAAATCCTTGTGTGAATCTCTTAATGTAGCTAGTATGTGTGGGATGCTCAGGACATCATACCTCAGTGTAGACGTGGCATAGGAACCACAATAATCAATTCCCTCATGAAAGAGCCACTAATAGGGGAAAAATTACATAAATTAGTGGTCTCCAATCATCACAAAAGTTTATCTAGTGTTGTAATGTCAATCCTTCTAGAAGAAACTAGGATGAACAACATTCATGTCAACTAGCATACTAGTCCTTATCTACCCACATAAGTACCCATGGTTTTTCATTATTCTCAATCAAGTTCCATATTCCCATAATATATCACCTCTACATAACACCAAACAAACAAGAAATTACACACAAAATTCACTACTTTCAAACCTAAAAAACATTTCATAAACATGCACACAGCAAAATACCTTTCTAAAATATATTTTTCATTACATAATCACTTCACAAATCCCCAATAGGAAACACTAAGAGAAAAACATGATCAATTTTCACAACATATAAAAACTTATTTAAATAAAACAATAAGGGACAACATAATAAACATACCCAATTCCAAGTAGGAAAGTAATTTAAAACCTCTTTCTTAACAGATTATTTTTAAAACATGTTTTCCACCATTGAAAAATTAAATGAACCATTTTCACCATTTATAAAACACCACCAATTGAAACAAAGAGGGTTTACACCAAAAACATATATTATTTTATATATACAAACTACTTTAAAAAACATGTATTCAACTCCTTCAAAAGACCAATTTCTTGCCATCTAAAAAAATTCAATAAAACATTAAACTATTTAATATATATTTTCAAGAAAAAGAAGAAGAAGACTTTGCACCAAAAACCATTTGATTACTTATATAAAAGGAACATAAAAACCAAGTGCACTACATAACTATAAAAAATGTTTTCAACTACTCAAAAAGTTTTCAATTAAATTTTAAAGATGAACAACAAGTTTAACACGCCAAGAGAACACACATTTTATGAGGAAAAACATTTCCAACACAGTCCACCTTTGATATAATTTTATAAATTATTACCAAAATTGATGAGAACTTTTCTTCACCATCCAAAAAAACCCATAGAACA
This sequence comes from Viscum album, assembly GCA_963277665.1. NCBI lineage: Eukaryota > Viridiplantae > Streptophyta > Magnoliopsida > Santalales > Viscaceae > Viscum > Viscum album. The sequence continues at coordinate 1,426,627,674 of OY728157.1, forward strand.
CATTTTAGAGACATTACATCAAGAAACATACAAAAAACAGCTAGTCCCTATATTAAAAATCTAATTACCACCTTTAAACACACAAAACATTTCAAAACAAGAAACGCTACACATAATAAAACCATAGAATACATTGATAAATTTAAACAAACATACTAAGATAATATAATGATGTTATGGTAAGGAAAAACCCACCTCAAATGAAGAAAACCCATGATTTTGGTGACAATATTCATCTGTTCCACTAGAAACCAACATAAAAAACCTAATCAAAAGGATAAAACCCCAAATGAAAAAATATTGAACCCCCTAAAACAAACTAAAAATATGGAATGAATTATAAAGAAATATGAAACCCTACAAACCATAGTGAGTCATGAGAGGGGCTAAAATAGGGCTGACATGATGGGGATGGCTGGGGAGCAGGGGTGTGGTGTGAAGGGGTTGGACGGGGAGAAGGGGTAAGGAATGAGGGAGGTGGACAGATAAAAGTGTGGGGGCGATGACTTTAGGATGTAGGGTCAAGGTTGGTGAGGGGGATCTGCGACGCGAGCTGGTGCTGTTGGAAGAAGGTTAGCCAAGGGGTGTAGGGGCTCGCCACGAGGTAGGGAGGTAGTGGAAAGGCATTAAGTGAGGAGGGGAAGGGGTTCAGGATGGGAAGAAGGTCTATAGGGGGTGGGGGCTAGGTCACAGCCCAAAGAAGGCAGGAATAAAAATGAGTTGGAAAAATATGAAAAAAATGAAATTCCACAATAAAAAATCAAATGAAATTACTATAATAATAATTATCATCATATATTAATAGAATATTAACAATAATTATAACAGTAATTGTAATAATAATATTAATAATAACTAAAAACATAATTAAAACATTAACAATAATAATATTAATATCCTCAAATAATAATCATAATATTATTATTATTATTATCATTAAAAAAATTAATTAAATATTATCAATTTTTTATTTGATTTTTATTCTACCACTCATATAATTTTATTTATTTAATATTAATTATATTTATTTAATTAGCTACACATCGGGAAGGTGTGCTAGCAACTGGGTGAGGCTACGCAGTGACCCTGGAGATGATGTGCGGCTTCGAAAATGGTGCATTGAATGCTGTCAAGGCCAAAATGTTCGTTTTTAAATATGAACTTTAAATTTTTTGAGTCAGGCTTCAAATCAAACTACCTGATGCCCCTAGAAATTTAATAAAATAAATAATGTAAAAGAGGTGGGTGTGACAGTTTTTCTTCCATATCCATGTTCTCTAAAATAGATTCCTTGTATGTGTTATATCATGTGATCTTCGTACTTTTCATTATTTATTTAAAAGTTTGATTTTTATTAATCATTTTTCAGTTGATGGTTTTTAATAAATTTATACTAAAAATTGAAACCTTAATTCTGATCACAAGTTTAATTTTGTGACGACACAATTTCGAAAAGGGGGGGAAGCATGTAACATTATAGGTAATTATAAAGTATGGTTATTTATATTTATTTATATTTATGAATTAGATATTGATTTTACCTTAATAGGGACAATATTTTTAATAGCTTACTGAATACGTAACCATGGGTTTCTCAAAAATATTTTGTTACTCATAAGATTAATATAAACCAAAATAATAATACATTATTAATATTTTTATTTTACATTGTATTTATTACCTCGTCTTTCTTTTGGATTGAATGAAAATAACTAACTATATTATATTCACACATGTTTATTAAATGTGTTTAATTTTTATAATAATATTTAGAGGCTTAAAATTAGAATAAATCCAATTTTAAATATAAAATATTATAATATTTTTAAATGGTAGTTTTACCACCTTTTATTTGAGAACCTATTTAAAATATAGTTTTTATCACTTTTATAAGTTATATTAGAGAAAATACACTTCTTAATTATAATATAGACATAAAAATTTACTTCGGATGAATGTTTTTTTATTTTTCTGATAAAATTCATAATTTAATGAATAATGAGAAATACTGCATTTTAATTCAAAACTATTTTTCATCTATATTTTTGTATTGGTATATTATTTTATGAATTGGTTTTATATTATTATTAGGTTAAATTTTTATCATTTAATCCTATTTTGTTAATTGGATGTAATTTTACATTGAAATTAGATATAAATGTACATAAATATTTTGATGGTTTTTTACTTTTAAAAAACTCATTTTCTCGCATTGACAATGATGATTAATTTTAAATTAATTACAAAATATATGTGTTTTGAATTTTGAAAAATGGATTCTATAATTGGAATCATAAGGTCCAAATTATGTAAAAAGTCCCTTTCTATTTTTTTGAAATTATGAATAGTAACTTTAGTAATTATTTTAATTACCATGGTTAAGGGTAAATTTTGTAATTAAATCTCATGAAATTATTATAATAATTTAAAACTACCCCAAAACATGTCCTAATATAAATGGATGAGTGTATCCCAACCCTGATCATCCTTGGTTTTATTTTAAGACTACATGGATCCACATGGATGACTTTAATCCCATTGTAATATTATATTAAATGAATAGAGATTTTTGTTACACTTTTATTTTTAAAAAAGTAAATTATATTAGTATAGAATTATACAAGGTATCTCTTAGACTATAAAATTTCATTAGAAATATTATAATATTACCTATATCATGGTAATTTATTTATAATTTTTATGAAATATATAATTGAATTAAATAGAGACCTAAAGATGTTGTTGTAATTTCTTAATTAATGAATGAATCAAATAAATGATACTATAAATATTATAATATATATTATCTAACATAATTTCTACTATACACGAATTTTAGGGATAATTTTGAGATGTTTTTTATAATTTAACATAATTTTTTCAAACTTATCTTACTGTTATGATATTTTTAAAAGTCAACTAATGAATAGTGTCAAAATGAAAAATTGGTATTTTAAAATATATAATATTTTAATAAATGATATTAAATTACATAAAATCTTTTATTCAGAAAAATGGTTAGGATAAGTCAAATATGTCATAAATGGCACTTTTTCGGGTCTTTTGAAATGTTATGGTAATTATATTAACCCTCTATATATGAATAACATAATATCACTATCATATTAAAAAGGATAAACTAGTGGTTAAAGAAAAATGATAAAGATTAAAAAAATATTAATAATTTTAATAATTTTAATTTTATGATAGGGATTCGACCATGTATCATTTTATATTATAAATAAATTATTTGGTACCATTTGAAAGCTAAATTAAATTTATATTAATTTAACATTTTAAGAGTTTCCTAGCGTGCCCCTACCCTCTCCCAGAAAAAGGCACCCACTCTTCTATAATACTCTCACTTCCATAGAATTTTGTTTCAGCCATGGTCTACCGAAAAATCTTCCTAGAATCCCTTCCTACATTTTTGAGTTCATAGTTTTGGTATAACACCCTTCTTATATGTGTTAATGTTCTCCTCAAATGTGATCAACCGAATAAGATGTATCTTTTTTTATTGTTTCTATTTTATTTATTATTCCAATTCCTACAAATCATATTCTTATAAGGTTAAATAAAAACATAAGTATCCTCAAAATAATGATATGCTTTTTTGTTAATATCACCACTTAAATCCACCTCCAATTTCATCAAATGAGAAATTAACATTTCATTCGTGTGTACGACAGACTGCCGCCTCGTGCACCGATATAGTTGATTTTTCATTACCGTCTATCAAGACAGTTTATAGTGATAGAAATAAAGTTTATATATTATTTTTATGAAATATTTTTCATTTTAATTTAATAATAATTTGATTATGTTCTTACCTTTTATGACCATAAAAATGAAAATGCCATTCGTGCGTACGTGTGAAATATCACCTCTACGAAGTGATGTGAATTTTTTTGATTCACTACATCACTTGTATGATATATATAAGTAAATATAAAATATTATTATGATGTTAATAATATTATTATCATTTTTTAAGGTAATATAATAATTACAATATTTCATTAACGATAAATGAAAATTGGGAATGTTACTCATGTGTACGAATGGATTATCATCTCCATGATTTTAACGTTGATCATTTTTCATATCCACATTTAATGAATGGATTTAAAAGTATGATTGATATATAAAATTTATATTTATTACTTTAATATTATTCTATATATTATGGATTTATGGCCACATGGACTGTTAACATCCAGCCAAGTTCATTTTTGACTCAAGTACCGAATAATGACAAAACATCTAATATGAACTTAAATAATATTTTAATTATTAAAACATAGTAATAAGTGATATAAAAGGAATAAAAAAATGTAAGGTTTTCTTATGAAATTATAAATTAACCTATGTTAATTATTCAATAATATAACTATTGTATGTGACATGTCAGACTCAAGGTAAGTGCCTTTTTAACTCGAAACCTCATTTTAATGTTTTGATGATTTATTATTATAAATTGTTCTATTTAATGTTCATGTTTTAAAAATGGTTATAAGGATATATTTCTATATAAATTATTGTTTTAAAATATTAATTCCTTCCAAAATATTTAAATTGGTATGGGACACATTGATTCAAAAATATTCATTTTCATTGTTTCAATTTTATTTTAAAAATGGATTGATTATTTCAATAACAATGAATGTTTTTTGAACAAATAATCTTGGAATGGAATTTATCACTTTCATGTCTCTATCAGAAATTTATTTTTACTTTTCAATTTTACCCTTTTATTTTAATTTTTGTTTCATTTATGAGTGTGTGGCTTGTAAATATGAAATGTGATTTCAAAGTGAACTTTTTTATCCTAAACGATCGTTTTATGTGTTCTGGTTATGTTATGGTTATTGGGAATAGCTTATGTATATGGTTAATTCTACGAAAAAACGAGGGTAGGTGATCTTATGTTAGATCTACAATTAATTGGGCAATGAGATGTAGTTAAACAATAAAGTTTCTTCTAATATATTTAGGTAATACAGTGTGATAGGAATTCCAAACATAAACATGATGGTTACTCCCTATGTAGTTGTGAAAGCTATAATGTATGTATAAAAATCATTCCACAAGTTACCATTATGATTTATGATTTCTAATATGTTTTTTAGGAATACTATGATTTCATGATGTTTTTTAAATAGTTTATGTTTTTAGGGTGAAATGTAGGATTTTGTAAAAATGTTATCATTAGTTTACAATATTTATGGAATAATGGTTTAATTCCATATTTTATATCCCTTAATAATATTTTTGTCATCATCCCATGTTTTGGATATTTTTTCATATGATTTAAGTGACAATGGAGTCAAGGAGGGGATTAATGAAAAGTCATGATGATTAATCAAGATGAGAAACCAAATTTTATTTTAAAAAGTTTCTATTTTATGGAAGAAATGGATATTTTTGAATGTGTTGACTTTATATTTCAATGGTTTTGGTATGTATGAGTTATGGACTAATTCTCTATAGATCTAATCTTTAAAAGATCCTCAATGTGAAATGAATTCTAATTATTGAATTAATTAATGATTATGTAATGTTTAATGCCATGTCCATACAATTTACAACCAATAATTTCATATTTGACATTATTATTACATGGAGGGACTAAAACACCTCCTTCATCTCTTTTAAGAGGTATGTATTATTCATAATGTTATTCTATTTCTTTTTCATGTTCATAAATTTCTTAAAAGAAATTGAGTTATGATCTAAAACAGAATGAAATTCCCTAGAACAACACTTAATTATAAGTAGAATAATGAGATCCTATCATAAAAAACCATTAAATTTAAAGATTAAAATAGAGTAAAACTTGTTATATGATACCCCATGTACACCCCCAATCTAGATCCACTAAGACTGGGTGAATCTATGGTAATTTTTTATGAATTATATTTTTAACTCTAATGATGTGGCTATTTAATGCCTCATTATCTCATTCTATAATCCAACTTCTCAACATGAAAAAAAGAATGTAATAGAGAGAAATGAAAGTACTTTAAAAGGTCATCTCTTAATATACTATTTTACATTACCAACATGTGATTATTTCGTGGATTTTATTATCACTATTAATTGGAGTGGTCACAAGTGTAGTACAATTCACACAAAATTTTATGTAGGTAATATCAATTCCTTGTAATGGATAAATGCTAATATTTATACTGTAACCACCATTTATTCCCTAAATATTGAATAACCCCCCATAAAATGGTCTTCAAATACTTTTTCTTATTGATAGAGTGGGAATGTTGGTATTTTGAAACTTCATGTCCACTCAGTAAAATATTCTTCTTGTTAACTGATGGGATTGCTTATATTTAATGAATGTATAATAAAACTACTAAAAATTATTAATAATACTATATAGAAATAATCTCAGTGTAGTTTTCTAGATGGGTAAATGATATCACTTCTACTACAACTCACTTTTATATGAGAATGAAGAATATAATATTTCTCAACATGATGAAATATGTCCTTTTTTGGTTTAAATTTTTGTTTCTTAATTTCTCATCAAACTAAAAACTCTTATATGAATGCCTTATAAAATACTACCTAAATTTAGTCCCAAATTATTACACCCTATTCATGAAACATATATTTCATATTATGTATTGTTTTCTCAAAGTATTTATGCATGTATATCATGACATTAAAATAATCATAGCCATATCTCAAGATGGTGAAATGTGTATCTTGCATGAAATATATCAACCTGCCTTACATCTTCTTAGGACAATACACAATGGTCTAAATTCTCAATGTCTCCTTTGGGATGAGTGCAATACTATTTACTCATGTTTCTTCATCTGAAATAGTTCAAATGAATGTGAAATTTTTATGAGAGAAAACACAGATTTAGGATTATTTTAATTATTCTATTTGTATATTATTCTAAACCAGTGTGAAAATGTATCTAAAAATTCATATAATATTGTGTATTTATGTCATTATTACTCTCTCAAACCATGTGTAGAACAACTTATATGTTTTGGGAAAAAATATATTCTTTATATAACATTAATATAGTACAATCTATAACAGTGTAAATAGACTAATATCTTATTACATTATTTATTATATAACTAGGAAGGTTCATAGAAACTCTATTTTTCTTCACATACACAACATTAGGTTCATGGTACTTTCTTTATTAAATATGTGTGTGGAACCTCTTATTTATATTCTAATGTTAGCATTAATAAGTATATTCATGCTAATAAGAGTGTGTAACTTCTATTTATTTGTTAATTCACAATGAAAAACGAGATCCATCAAATATTTCTATAGTATGTATCGGCATTGGGTGATCTCCTTTTATACATTTTTTGAACCATATATCCGATAAAAATAATTCCATGCCAAGAATCATCAAAATATGTCATTCCATACACCTATTCAAAGATCTTAAGATCCCAATTTTTTTCTAAAAACTTACATGACTTTAGAATTATTAATATCATGGAATCCCTTATTACATGAAGAAAACCTTACATTCATGTTATAGAGATCACATGCATCGTAATTTTTATAATCTAAACTCATTAATGCTTTTTTGATGCTTGAAAAAAATATTAATCTTCATTTTTAACCAATTATGTATTTATTTTATTTTAATAACAGTATGTAATATAGACCGAGTTAAAAAATGGATTTGGGTGATCAAACATGTATCCCTTTCCTTGATTTGATCACTGGAGGTGACCATTATATTTTGTGAGCTAGAGAAGGTTGGGATTCTTCTTGAAGAAATTAAAATATATAACTCACAATGTCCCAATGATAAATATAATGGTAAGGAATATATAATGGCATCAAATCTATAATGATATAATGCTATGATTATTTACATAACACAATTAATCTACGATCACTACTCTTGCAATTTCTATACTGTATCAAACAATCATCTGGATTGGAGAAGCTTAATAATTTACTTTCTTCCCTCGATAGATCTATCTCACAATATGTATCTTCACACACAATAAAACTCACATGCACCATCACAGACCACTTCACACCATTTCATAGTTCACGGGAACCCCTACGGCCTTTAGTCCCCCTGGAGTGATATTCTCTCCATTGTCCTACCTTCTTATCGATGTGCTCATCATTTTAACCATAGTTTCCAATATATGAGCTAGCACCCACATGGTCAATCCCTACTCGAATATGTGGTTTTTATAGCATCCATAGGTGGTTATGGTTCAATAAAAATAATTCATATGTCCCCACAAATCTACATAGTAAATACAAATAATGATATTTCAAAATAAAAATTAAATTTCCTCTTCCATATATGTGATTGTTCATGAAAAATGATCATGTATATTTCTCATAATTAAAGAGATTCAATATTATTCATGAAAATAAATATTTTCATGGTCATTGACATAAGAAATATTCATATAAAACCATCAAAATATGATTTATCTTCACTTATATTAGTTTTTTAAACAACGTGAAACTCATTATAACATGTTATTATATAAATTAATGAAATTATTCAATCATCATTTGTAGAAATTAAAAAATCATTACTTCTATCATATATTGTTTGAAAATAAGATTCACATCAAATATCTAAGATATATCGTCTAATCATTCTTAACCTAATCAAAGAGACCATGTCTTATGAAATTATTAATCATCAAGAATATCCACTAAAATTATTCTTCACTTCAATTAATCACCATTTTTCATTAATTAATTGACATCAATGATACACCGTATTAATTGAAAAACTTATTGAAATAATCAATTAAAATAATAACATCTTATAGAAAGTGGTCTCAATAGAATATAGTGAATAAAATCACATGGATTATGGTTTTAAAAGTATAAAATTAATTTGGAATTAATGTGAAAGTGATGTTTTTTTATTTTTCTCCAAATGAGTACTTACATGTTGAAAAATACATTGGAGTAATGATAAATAGATATGAAAATATTATTATAATTTCTAATGTTTTTTAAATTAATTTTAGTTTCTTTTACATGGTTTATATATTCCCTAAGAATAATTTAAGAGTTTCCAAAGTGATTAAAAAAATATTAAAATTTTTATTACAAAAAAATCCATTATTAGATAACATTATCTTAGGAAGATACATAATATGTTTCCCTATGTTTCATATATAAATTCATATTCATTGTGTAAAAAAAAAATTGGTGATGTTTAATATGTTCTTACTATGTTTGTGCTAAAAAATTAAAAATTTAGGAGATGTGTATTATATTTTATCCATTTATATGTATTTCATTGAAGAGAAATCTAAATATTACTAAGTAATTATATTAATAATTTTTTAAAGTTTGTAATAAATTTTAGAAAGATACATAATATTTTTATATTTGTGTAAGGTTTGTTTGGGAATACATTACATTTTTTTCATGCCTTGGATATAAATATGGTTATTTCTAAAATTTTATGAAGTAAAAAAGAAAATTTTTAATGCCACTCTGATATATAATATTTTAAAATATTTATAATATCTTTTACAAATTGGAAAATGTGATAGTTTTGAAGACAAATAAATTTTAAAAATAGTACTATAATTATAAAAATGTAAATTATAGTGTTTTACTGATGTTAATTAAACATCACAACAAAAAATTTCATGATTATCAAAATGATTTAATATTAAAATCATATTGAAAGTTTTTGGTTGAAATTTTGATATTTTTATAGAACTAATATTGTTGATATTGTAGTTTTACATTATGTATAAAACATTACAATGATTCGAAGTATATTTTGATTCAAGGTGACGTTGGGAGAATGAAAATTATTCCATGAAGGGGGTGAAATTTCCATAAAGCAGGCTACGTATGGGGAACTATTTGAATATGGTTCGATAATTTATTTGGTACTCATACTCTAATTAATATAAAATTATTTTATATAATTTGAGAATAAAACTAAAAAGGATTCTTGTTATATAATATGAGATAAAACAACATTGTGATATGATATTCCATGCTGAGAAGTTATTTGGATGAGAACACAATTACCACTATAGATTAAATTATTGTGGATTTTGTGGTGAAACTTATATCATTATATATCAAGAAAACATAATGAGTATTAAAAAATAATTTCTTATAGGGTTCATTTGAATTATAATTATAGAGGAGACTATACCACTAAAAATCAAGGAATATTTATATTTTCAAATTATAGAATTATTCTTGATTTGAATATGGAAAATATATTATGGTAATTGTGTTTTGGAATTAATATAGCTGAAGAAAGAGAGAAAATTATATAAGAGAAAACCTATATTGAATTTAGTATAAATATTTAAAGTATCAATGATATAATAAAACATTATTTTGGAAGATAAGAACATGTGCATCAAAGAAGAAGATAGAATAATGGGAAGGAATAAGACAATGTGTGTTTTCATTTTATCGTTAATGCACATAGGATTATATTATATTATGGAAAAGTATGACATGCATGATATGTAGTTAATTATACATTGGTTTTAAATAACTTGATGTTGAGGTGGATGATATTATTTTAATACAGAGGGTTTCATGAGTATTATTAAGATATTATCCATATAAGAGAAAAATAATATTGAGTAAGACTAGAGGAAGCCAATATAAATAGACCTATTGGGAGATAGTCATCATCGGAGATTTCAAAACAATTGAGTAACTATTCTAGATATTTTGAATATATCCTGAAATGTGTTACTTGTGTACAATATTTCCGAGTGATGGTCTTTATTATAGGTGATAGGTTTCATATAATCATATATTGATATTATTTAGTGGAAGAAAACCAAAAACACATTAAATTTATCTTCAATAAATTAACATGTAAATAATTAAAAAACAGAGTATCTAGAAATCACAAACAATAATAGTTTTAGTCTCCCATGCATGTAGTGTTTTTGAAGAAGTTCAAGAGGATATGTGAATAAAAGTATCCTTCCACCATGGGAGTACACTAGACAATGTAAACAAAAAATGTTCATGATTACACCTAATAAATTAAAAGTATGTTATTGCATTCTTGGGTGAGATGAAAAATTCTTTGGAAGAAGATATATTCACTAGAATCATTTACACCTTTCATACTAAACACATCCATCAAGAGGTGATATCATCATATTATATAGTCGGAGCCCAAGGCATTACTAATTCACAACACATCATATTAATTTCTAATTATAGGGGGTATAATTCATTAATTTTTTTTTCAATGGATTAAATTAAAATAATTCAATTCATTCTTAATGGATTGTAACTTATGAATAAACTATTAAATAGAAATAAAAATTTTACACACACACAGAGATATATATATTAATCATGGATTACATGCCAGAAAAATACAATCATTATATGCATATATTAAATGTATAATATATATTAACAACTTTTCTAAAAATTAAATCTTATCTAGGGGCCTAATTGTGTGACCTTGTGGCCCTTGGAAACAATGAAAATAACTATGAAATCCTAATTTCATAGATTTATGGAAAAAGTATCCTATAGAAAAAAATTGGTGTTACCCAATCTACTGAGGTGTCTAGTGTGATCTCCACCAAGCATACTCATATCTCTATATGATCATTTCAACCACAAGATATATCATATGAATCATATTTATATCCATATAATATCTTTTTCTATGATAACCAGTGACCTCTAGACATACACCATGTCAATCAAGTTTTGTCTAATCATAATTTTTTTATTATTTAGAAAAGGCAGGCCATGTTAATGAGTATATAACATTGAATCCATTTACATAATAAGTATGTCACATGTCACTTATCAAAGTAGTTTAACTAATCTTATGTGAAACAACTAATAAAGGAAATTCATTTTCGTAGTCTAATTAAATCATCATCCAAATGTATTTTCCTATCATACAAGTGGTCAAATAATATATTCATTGAACTATAACTTCTGAAATGATAAGAAACATACCCAACCACCCCTATATAAGCTAGGTTCATATGGTGACTTGCTTATGTAGGGTATAAAAGTATTAATATTCTCATTATAAGTATCATTCCATCATCTGGTAAGAAGGATTGAGAATAAGTATACACCCGTAAGTATATCTATAATCATATGGTATTACATATGATATAATTTGGTGGATCATCACAAGGGATAATTTAATACTTATTACCTCAAAAATATATTATTCATATATCATATACAACCCTTTGAAATTCATTTAATAATAGGTTCAAGGTAAAATTTATATATCCCCAAAAACCATTATATCCATGATGATAATTGTTTAGGAGAAACTCAACATTTATACTTTGAGGGGATATTTATCATTCAACCATCCATGTAAAGTAAATATTATACACATATGAATGAATGATTAATGTAGATTGAACTTATTATAAATTCATGATATTTTTACAACCAATCTATTAATCTATTATACATGAATTTTTGTTTTGTTATTGAAAAAATAGTTTTTGATCATTACTTACATATGTTATTTATATCACATCCCTATGGGATCATAAAATAAAATACTCTCACTCACCATGTATTGAGTAACATTTACGAATCATGCTACTTTGGTTGATGGTTAGACTTGGGAATCACATTATTGACATTCAATTCATTGAAAATATAATCAAATATCTTTATTTCATAACATCAATTGTTATATTGTTGTCTTCTATTAAATATTTTTAATTATTTTTATGTACATAACATTTATCCTTGGAACCATTTCCATCAATTAATTTCCTAGAATTTATTAATAAATATTTTTACTATTTACATAATCACTTTACCGATATATCCTAAAATATTTTAAGATAAATTGATATAAAAACTGTTACAAGAACAAATGTGAGATGTTACATTTCAATTTACCTCTAAAAAATAAACTATTATAGTATAAAAACTAATAAATTTTTTGAATTAGATGGTATAAACCATTATAGAATAGTTTTAGTCACTTATTATGGTAACTAAATGTATTTATTTACATTTTCCTTTAAATTAAAATATCCTTATCCTCTTTAGAATATTAAATAATGAATCCTTAAAATCTTAAACTGGTAAATTTCTTCATTTAATAGTGATGTTCACTTTCTAATAGTAACTAAATGTAACTATTTACATTTTTATTTAATATGAAATACCCTGAATATTTGGATATTATGTGAAAATAGATCAAACTGAAATTGGATCAATCCATTATTTATTGAATATGAACATATATAAGTCCAAATATATAGTCACCATACTATTAAACATTATATTCAATTAATAATATTTTCCAATAACCAAAAAAACATTTTTCTGTAAAGACCAATTATTTACTTTTATTAGTATACCTATCAAATAACCTATTATTTCCATATCTCATATGTGATTCTATGTGTTTAGATTACAAATGTATAAACAAATTATATTGTATAAAACACTTGAATCTTTATATTCTCCTTGATATATAATTTATAGGAAATAAATTTAAATCAATATCACAATCTCATTCATTTGAAACAAATAATTGTTTTACAAATTTAAATGAGAAAAACAAATGAAGATACTTAAAACTTCTACTCCAACATGATGGAATCCATGTGGTCCCTAATTACATCATTAGATCAAGGACCATCCTTCAATTCTACAATTAATTATCTGAACGTATACATATTTAAAATATTTTGGAAATATAAATTTTTTATCATATACTCATTAGAATCAATGAATATAACAACATATTATTAATACCTGGTGTAGATTACCCAATCTATTTGTTCTGAAATTTTAGGTATTTAGGGAATTGTCTCCCCCAATTCCAATTCTGGCCACAATGGTAGCATCTTACTTTCCTTTTATAGTTTGAAGTAGTTGGTGGTGGGAACTATTTTTAACCCTCTTCCTTCCATTATTTCTTAAAAATTTACCTTTATCTTTATGTACCATCCTAATGGTTCTTGATCTAGGACTAACCATACCCTACCCAAAAATCCTTAACATGGTAAAGATACTTGGTGATTTTTTTCAAAATTCATTCATGTCTTAGTAGATTACAAACTGTCAGCACTTTTATGAGAGTGATTACCAATGAAATTTGTTGTAAGATCCAACTGAAGAGGTAGAACCATCGTATCCAAAAATATTAAGGTACCCAGTAATATTGAGTACATGTGAGGAGTATGAGGATAAGTCAATAATTCTACAAAAAATAAGTTCTTTTTTAACATCCTAACATTTATTTTTTTTCTTAATCTTGATATAGACTATTTAAAATTTCTATTATTTAAAAAGAATCCATTGACTGATGTTTTCTTTTCAAATTGGGGTACATGGTAAAATTCATGAGAGTCAATACCTCAACAGATTCCTTTAAAAACTTATTGTAGACATCCAACCCTATTAATGCAATATCTATCCTGGCGGGTTTCTCTTGATGTGGCTACTCTAGAACATAGTTTTTATCCACTTTGTTGATAATTATTCTCATGTTTCTATATAAATGAAGATATTTACTTCATCTAAACATTTCATTATTTAGAATTGATCTAATTTTTTAAATTTTGGATTATTACGTTAACTAAATTAGAAAATTTATCTAATTAATTTCATGTATTATATCTATTCTTTAAGATCATTATATGATAATGATCCCACATAAATATAATTCCCCATACATCATTTCCATTTAGTAATCCATGATGCACATTTCACTAAGAAGTGATTACAGTAGGTCATTCCTTTCATTGCGTAATTATTTAGGTAGGGAATTATTAAAATAAAAATAGTTGTTAAAATTTTATAGTTTAGGGGAAAACTCATTTTTATAATCCATAAAATGAATAAATTCAACTGTATTCCTATAGTATCATTTCCAGGTTCTTCCCAGATAAGTGTATCATAAGACAAGTGACTAGTATGTACCAAAAAAATATAATCCAAATAAATGTGTTCACACCACAATATTGTGTATCTCTTTATATAACCAAGTATTTTGAGTTAATCATGCCAAAAAAGTTCAATTATATTCATACATATCTAAATACATCATATGTATAAGTTAAATGAATGATTCATGTAAATAAATAGAGTTATCATAGATTTGAAAAATCTAAATGATTGAGTTTAAAGTGAAAAATAGTCAAGCCCCTTCACTTTCCTTACCAAGGCAATCCTCTGGGAAAGTAGGTGGTCAGACCTCAAGTTTTTCTACATAGTTTGGATTTATTCAATAGAGAATTCAATTTTGGAAAACTCAAACACCTAATATACACAATCTATTCCCAACAACTATCTATAAGATCATAACTACAATAAAAAACAAGGTTATTGTAAATAAAAACATAATTTTATAATATCAAACCTATCATTATATGAAAGGTTTAATCCTCAAAGCGGTTAATCATAAATAAGGGATTACAAAATATTCATATTTGATAAAAAATTACTAAACATGAATTTCAAATTAATTTAAAAAAAATATTTATATTCTAAAACATGAGGCATTTATAAATTAATAATAAATAAATCCTAACAATAAAAACTATATAATTTTGAAATAATAAAAACTATTTATATTCATTTTAATATGAAAACCTTTATATTTTATTCTAAATATAATTTCTATGATTTTTGATGAATTATATTTATTTTTAAAATAAATAACAATTATATAAACATTTTATATAATTGAAATATTAAATATTTTTTTATAAACACTTTATAAATCACCTCTTATTATTTCTAAATAAACCATTTATTTCTAGATCATATGGAATTCCATTTATTTTTTTAAAATGTTTATTAAAATATTAACCTTTAATATTTAGTAAAAATATTTAGTAAATGTCATCTTTAGTTAATTATAAACAATTTATAATTAATTAATTTACTTATAAAATATTTAAAAATTAAAATATCACAATATACCTTTTATTTTGATTTACATACATTCTCAAAACCATATTATTGATTTAATATTTAAAATAAAATTTGAAATATAGATAATATTTAACCTTATACAGAATCCCTATTTTACATAAGAGTATCTTCCTAATTACCTCTTATATAGACACTCTACATATTGGTAACTTATATTTTTTAAAGCCTATATGAATGGATTATAAAGTTTACCTTTGCGCAACTCCTTTTAAAAATGTTGTATAAATGTAATATAAATAGTAACTCTAATAACTGACTCGGATCATGGTATTACCATTTCATAACTTATTTTCATAATGGTGATCTGAATATTTCATATGTTGTGTAAAGGTAAAAATTAGGGATGTTTATGCAATGTATCTAACACCATTATTTATTTGGGTAAAGTGCTTAATACATTTACAGAAGCCCCTTGAAAAGTGTAATACCTTTATGAAACACATTTGGGTAAAGGTAAAAATGAGGATACCCTTATACATACCTTCTATTTAAGGGTATTACATAATGATAAATCATATTTTACTTTACACATGGGATTTATTTATGTAAAACATTGTTCAGGTTTTGTAGTTCTAATTTTTCTCAACAACTAGTAGTTAAATGATGTTAAAAACATAAATAACCATGTTTTGATACCACCTAAAGGTTTTTATGGTCATTTAATGATTTTATATATTATAAGAAAACCTATAATATAAGGGATATATAATCAAAAAATTAACTTGTAAATAATATAGTAAAATAGAGACCCTATAATTCAGAAATTGTAGCAGTTTTGATCTACCTTCAATGGATAGTGTTTGAGGAAGACCATTAGTGGTAGTGAACAACATCACCTGAACATTGTACGGGTAAACTAGCTAATTGATTCATAAAATCTTCATATAGATGCACAATAAACATAAGGGGTCTAGCACCTTCTTGAGTGATATGAATAGTTCTTGGGAAGAAGTGATATTAGACAATGGATCATTCAATAGCACCATGATATTTTGAAAAATATATTTTGAAAATTTTAATTTAATTTCATTAAAGGCATATGTTACACACAAAACCATGGACCACGATATATTATTAATATTATTATTTAAATATGACCATTATAAATTAGTCTTTAAACATGGAGGAAAGAATATGAAGAACCATATTTTTAAAATTATGTATAATGTTTTTGAATAAATAAAACATATTTCCAAAAAAGTTCTTAATTTATAGTAATGATTTTATATGCACCTGATATACCATTTTCTTTAAAAAATATTTCTATTTCTTATTATAAAAAACTAGTAAAATTAATTTTTTCCACTATTTGGGAATTTAGTTTGGAAAATAATATTTTTTTAATATATATTTAAATATTACCATTAACAGTTGTTTTATGATTTTTTGGGAAGGATTTATTTTTCTATGAATAGTAAAACGTTTCTAATATTTATTAAAAATTACTTTTTCATATATTGAATTTATAAGATACATTTTTTCATGGTGGTTTTAAAAGTAAAACTAGTTAATTTGGGCCATTATTAACCCTTTTGGGTTATTTTAATCAAATTTACGTTGTTTTTTTATATTTAATCATTCTATAGTAATGAAAATTTTCTCTTTGGAAAACAATTTGTTATCACATCCATGTTTTTACCATTAAATTAAATTTTACAAATTCTATGAATGGAATTTTCCAAATTTTATTCTCTGTTTTATGCCATCAAATTTTATATTTAATAATAATTTTAAATTAATATTCATTAAAACTTAAAAGTAAATAATGTAAAAAAATTAATTAATATGGTTATTTTTAAAATGTTTTTATCGGGAGAATAAATAAAAATCTAAGGGTAAATTTTCCAAACAAACATGACTAAATCCAGTTGAATGGAAATATGTCATACTTAAAAAATCCCACCATAAATATAAGGTAATTTATAGGATTTTTTTTGGGAATGACTCTATCATTTTGGATTATTATAGGAAATTTCCATGTAGTTTCCAAGTGGAACCATTTTTCTATGTATAAAACGGAATCATATCTCTTATAATATTCAAACTCCCAATGACTTTTGGTTCATCCAATATCTACCCAAATCTATTTTTAAATTCCCTTCCTTCATTATAGAGTTTTTATTTTTATGTGTAAATGCAACACACCAAAAATTCTAAAAGGGTATCTTTTAATTTATAGAATGTATGATACACAACAACATACATAGAAAGGAATATAGACACTAGAAGCATTATAGTATATTTTATATTTAAAATAAATTTAATATATTATATATCTTTCAATGAACACAATACTTAGTTATATTTTGTCTCACACAACAACAAATTTCTTCGATGACTTGCGTTACATGCAAGACCGAGTTTTAGGAAACAAAAATATATTTTTAAAATATTATTATTTAAAATAATAATATATAAACAATAAATTAAATTACTAGTTATGAATTTTATTAACTAAAATCTGAAAATTTATGGTTTATAAAAATTTCATAGGTTATAAATTAATTAGAAAAGATTGTAAAAATAAATTGAATATGAAGAAAATGTTTTTCTGCTCACAAAAGTGTTTTATCATAATAAATAAAATTAATTAATATATATAAATTATATTAATTAAATATATATATTATATATTGAATAAAATTTATGTGATATTCATCCAATATATTTTAATAGAAAATGATAAGAATAAATCCAATTTGATGCTTAAAATTATGTTTTTCCAAAAAGGAACTTTTGTCGCCATTTAATGGAGAAACTATTTTAAATAAGAATTTTTGAAATTTTATAAATTTTATAGGTAAAAATAAACATAATTCCTTAAATATATATTTTAAAAATGTCTTAAGTTATTTTTTTATTTTTCTGTGACGTTTCATTCATTAATGATTAGTGAAAACATTGAATTTTAATTCAAAACTGTTTCTTTATATAATTTATTAATATAGTTAAATTATATTTAAAATTTATTTTAAAGTATAAATAGAAAACTAATATGTAAATTAATTATATTTAGATCATCATAATCAATTTCACATTCAAATTGGATATAAAAACATTTAAATCTTTTGATCTTTTTTACTTTAAAAACTGGATTTGTTACCATATCTCTAAGACTAAATTTAAATTAGTTTCATCCAATTATGTTATTGGAATTTGGAAAACAAAATTCCATATATTTAATCAGAAATACTTATATAGTATAATATGTTTAAATTAGTTTTTTACCAAAAATATTAGTGAATGTGATTAAAATTATTTATAGTGATTAAGGTGAAACAAAGATTACTCAGTGGTTAAAGATTAATCATATGGTAAAAAATGGGCCTAAACTTTTCCAAAAAAAATTTGTATACATATTTATACCTAAAAACATCATTTATCAAATATAATATATTATTTTGGTTGGTAAAAAATTTGGGGAGGACACACTTATTTTTAAAAATGACACATGTGTTCATTTCCCTCAATTGAAAAAGGAATTCACTTTCCCCCTTCCTCACACATATAAATCCACACAGGCTCGACCAAAAAATGGAAAAATAATTTCTAAAATGAATTCCCCTAAACCTAAAACCCCCAATTTGTTCATAAATTAATCCATGTAAGTACTTTGGAGTAAACCAAAAGGAGTTAACCAAAAAGATGTATCATTTTTCAAGAATCACTATTGTTTTATTTCGTTATCACACCATTAGATTATAAAAATTATAATATTATATAATAAAACACTTATCCAAAAAATGATGACATTTTTTAAGTTTTTTTTCTGATTTAAACCTGCACACACTTTCATAAAATGGGTAATGAACTTATTGTTTTTGTGTATGATGAACTACCGCCTCGCGAAACTATGTTGTTCAATTATCATGGTTGAGAATTATTATTGACAGCATATTTATATATAATATATATGATATTAATTATTTATTAATACTTCTATATGTTTTACATAACACAGACCATAATTTTTTCCATTTTGGGTAAATACGTTAACATCTTTTGAGGACATGTGGACCAAAGCCTCCTTAAAGTGATGTGATATGTTCACACATAACGTGTAATGTATTTAGTATGGGTTTAATTAAAAAAATGTTACCTAAAAAATATTTATGATATAAATAACATAATTGACTTTATATTAATATAATATATCATTTTCATTATTAACCTTTCACAAACTGAAAAACTGATAACTTCGTTTATGGACTTCTGGACTACTACCTCCTCGAAGAGATGAGATTCATTTTACATCACCATAATTAAATATTTAAAAATATATTATTAAATAATATGGTACATATTATACAATTATAACTCTACTAAGTTAAATTTTACATACCTTATTTCAATAATGATTATTGAAAAATGGGAACATTTCTCATGCATACGTACTTCATACCATCTTCATGATGTAACATTGGTTCATTTTTTATAACCATCATTCATGATGGGATTTATAAGAATAATTTAATTATAAATGTGATAATTATTTTATTAATATTTTTCTATAGATGTTTATATAATGAACCATTTGACTATAGTCAACCTACAAAAGTCATTTTTGAGACATGAACTGAATTTGGTCAAAACACCCAACATAAAAATAATTGTTTAAGAAGTTGTATACAAAAATGAAATAAGGGAAATAAAAAAGAATTCATATACATGAAAAAGTTTTTTAATAATGTAAATAATTTTCAAAAGGTTATTATTTTGGAATATAAATACACCCATCATAAGTCAGACCCAATGTAATGAATTTGCATATCACTTTTTACAAGTGTGAGATAAATGTCATATTCACCACTTACATATTTTTTATGGAGCATATAATTCTCATTTTGAAGTATTATATCATGAATTATTTTATCTTCATGGTATTTACATTTTTCATTTTATGGTTATTACTTTGGGGGATTCTGATTCATATGTTACCATAGTTGTAAGGGACTTTGTCTCGATTACCATTCATGGAGGAATATATTATCGTTTTTCACCATATTTATTATATAAGATGTATATACTGACACATTGACATGTAATTTTTCAAATACATAATTATACATGGTATATTTAGTTTCAATTTGTATTATTTAATCTTATGGTACTTGAACTTTAAATTAACAAAATGTAATTAAATTTCATAACCTGATTCCTTTTTTTGGGTTATATTTTTCCACGTTGACATTAATATTATTAGACTATGTATGTGATAAATTTTTACTATATATTTTTTTATTTCCATTATTTTTATGTGGATTTAAATTTTAATCACACAATTATTTCATTGATTCATTTTCACTTAAATGTTATGATTTTTTTAATCTTTTATTATATAATATCATTCTAAATGAGATTGATAATTCTTGACATTAAATTAAATGAATTTATATTATTTCTGATCAATAGACCCTTTAATTTTCTTCTCTGATGTTTATTAAACTAATTTATCAAGTAATAGTCCCATTTTTACACTCTTTAGTACTCAAAATGTTTTTGAAAATATTTTTAAGAAAACTCGACATCATTTTTCACTTAGTCTGAGAACCTATTTTCTACTAAAAATCATGTTTTCAAAAAATGTTTTAAAAATGTTTTTAACCTTTACAAAATGATTTATTATATATATTTTTTACCCTTTTTTAATTTAATTATTTTTCAAAGGAATGTTTTTATTTCTTTTTGAATAATACATTTTTGAATCTTTTTACCTTATAAAAGGAATATAATTTTTACCTCATTTATCATAAATATGATTATTTCCTAAACCATATAATATTTTTACAAATTTTTTTAATTTGATAGTTATTAGATATCTAAGGAAATATTGATGAATCCACATCTTTTATTCAATTTGGATATTTGATAATTCACATTTTTCATGAATTAAATAGATTATTTGGTATATGATGAGATGTTTATAGAGGTAATACATGGTTGGGAACCAATTATAGATAGCCCCTTGATGCATCAGTAGTATTAAGAAATGATATTAGTTACTGAAAAAACCTTATTTATTTTTTCTGTGCTGAATAGATGAGTTTCTACCAATAGATTTAAACTATCCTGTCAAACGTCTTGACTGTAGTATTCGACTCCATCTTATGAATGGTCATGATGATAAATATATAAAGTTCATAAAAAACATAAAGTCTGATAATTAATCATTTCCCCCATTCAAAATTCACTTATTATTTTCCAAGACATTTTTTTCTTTGACATTTTCTATGGATAAATTTCATTCTCAGATCATTGATTAAAGGGAATGTGTATCAGTTATTTTACTTTATATAATAATAAAGATTATTGTAGTCATTTTAATTGAATTTGTTTCTAGATATTTACCATTCCATATTGTTTATACACTCCCTCTAAGTATGTTGATTATATGGAATGTGTTTTTAGTTATTTATTGTTCCATATTAGGAACTTCATTCTCATTGATTATATAGAATGTGTGTTCATTTGTTACATTTAGATGTTGATTATTCTTGTTGATTCATTATTGATTCTACTATACATTACTCATATTAAGAATTTGATCTCATACTTATTTTTTTCCATTCCCTAGTTATCCAAGAAGTGTACTAAGAAGGATATGACAAGATATGATAATTGGGAATAATTTTATCAACAAAACAGAAAAATTATTTTTTCATTTGTGTCTTCATTAGTAATATAAGACTCATGTATGTATCTAGTTTACTAGGATTACTTAACTATTAGGCCCACTATGATTTTATTCCTAGCATTCATAATAATTTAATGGATGTAAACACTAGATTCTGTCTTATTGGGGTCCGATTACTATTGTAAAAACTCATAAATGGATTTAGGTATGTACCTAAAGAGGCTCTATGGATAATAGGTGTAGCTCTTAACCATGATTTTTCATTATATTTCTTTTACCACTTTCTTAAAATATTCTTTAATATGGATAAAACAATAAAATTAATATATCACATATAATTATATTTTATTATGTTAGTTTAATGACCTATATCCATTTACACTTTCATAAAATGGGAAACAAAACCATTGATTGTTTGTATGGTAGACTACTGTATCTCAAACCAATGTGATTAATTTTCCATCAACACCTATAAAGGCTGGATATAATAATATATATTAAAAATATAATATTTATTACATAAATATACTTGGTATAATTATAGTAGTACATCAACCTTCTTATATTACAATCATTTGGAAAACAATAACATTGATCTTGCATGCATTTGGACTACCTCCTCAACAATTCTATGTGACACATTATTCATTTTATTTTGTAATTGACCTGATTAAGGATATATTTAATGAATATTTGTGATATATAATATATAAATTTGATTTTGTAATGGTGAATTAATATTTACCTTTATTTTGTATAATATGTCGAGATAATGAAAACATCATTGAAGTGTATGCATGACATAACATCTCAATAAATGGTGTAATTTATTTTATAGATGAATATAAATATAAAAATAATTAATGTATATTATATTAATAACATTGTTAAAATTATGGAGATAGATTAACCATGATCAGAGTAGAAGTACCAAAAAAATCGAACCAAAACAAAGATGAAAGATGAAGCAATTACCACCCAAAATTCGATTTTAACAATTAATTGTTAATAACAAATTGATAATATGATATATATTTTTATTCTTATTTAACACATGTATAATAATCATATATTTATAATATATTATTTTATAATGTGTAAAAATAATTTAGAGTCTTTAGGTAAATGATTTTTGTCTCAGTTAATTTATGTGAGACACATTTCATATTCTCCACTTATTTCTTTTATATGTTGGATATAGTTACCATGAATTTATTTTAGGGTAATTATTTTAAAAATTATAGTGATTAATATATAAATCTATGTATATTTCATTCATGGACCTTATGAATCAAATGTTACCAAAGTAGTAAATGTTTAATGTTATTATCTTATTGTTTATAGAGATTGTCTTTGACTATGTTTCCAATGATAAATTATAATGGTATACCTATCAGAAACTCATTAATTATCTTATTCTATAGATATTTATGTAGAAAATATGATTCATTTCATTTTTCTCTGTTTAAAAAATAATTTTTTCCAATTAATGCATTTAATAAAAAAAATTATTTCTCTATTTGGTCAAAAAACATTTTCTTCCATGTCCATGTTTTCTTATAAAAATTTAAATAAATTTTTTAAAATTATCCATAGATTTTTTAAAATAATTATTAAATATGTTTTATATTTTACAAATAGTATTAAAAATAATCATATCATCATTTTTATAAGGATCTAGTTTTTATCTTTTACCAAAAATTTGAAAAGAGTAATTGTTTTAACATGTATGACATTAACAAACTTTTACACTATCATTCCCACACAATTATTTGAATATTCTATTACGTGTTTTGAAGTTTGAATTCAATGAAAATATTTTCTTTAATATTTATAAAGCTTTTATTTTTTAAAGATGTTATTTCATAATGGAAATTATATTTCCCCAAAAAAGTTTTAATGATCCTTTTAAGGATTTCAAATTCATCAACAACAATAAACTTTAGTGTTTCTTATGTTTCTATATGGATATGATTCAATGGTATAATCCTTATTATTTTTCTGGATATTTCATTTTAATGATAATTATGAAGATATTTTTATGAAGCCTATTTCTTTTCTAAGGGATATAGTGTGATTAAATTTTTATGAAACTCATCTACATTCCATGGGTTTTGGTATGGTGAACATTTTATGATATTTTGGCAGAAAAAAATGTATAGAATATATAATAGGTAGGAACTATTCCTCCATAAAATACAACTTTTAATGATTTTTATATTGTGATATATTTATAATAAATAATATTATGTGCTTGATCTTCTACAGAAAATAGGCCAATGATCATGATCCATTATTAGAAACATGTAAATGTGTTTGATTCACAATGGGAAACAAATCATGATTCATGATCGAAAATGTTTTGGGAAAAAAGTTAGATATTCATAATCCAATAATATTTTATAGTATCAGTAATTAACCAAAACATATGAAATAGTTTCTATAATTATGTGGATTCCACACTTATATGACATGAACTTGTAGTTCATGATTGATTTATGTTGATTTATCACTCTTATACTGCAAGAAATGTAAATGGTAATGTGTTATGTCATGAACCATGTTATCGGGCCTTTATAAATTGTTTATAAACTTTTTATGTTATGTTCATTATATTATTCCCTTATTCTGATCATATGTATTCTTATGATCATCAGTTGGTATCTCCCATGTTTACCCTTACTATGAATTTTATATCAACCTTTCTCATGTTTCCTTTCCCTAGGTTATGAATAAAGGTGTATGTAGGGTATGTCTATAAGTTTTAATAAATGGGAATATCTTTATGGGAGAAGTTGAAGACCATTCCCTAAATAATAATATTGTGTATCTATTCTCCAAATATGAAAAACATTTTTTATCCTATGACATGTATTTGTGACATTTATTGAATATTCATTTAAAAATAAGTAATATTTTTTTTTAAAAAGACATGGTATATAAGGATCTTATCAGAGGAAAGGTTTATAAAACCTTTAAAACTTTGATGATAAAACACCAGTGAGAACCTTAGGGGTAAGTACAATGTTATGTTAAAGAGTATGAAAATATCTAGCAAATTTGGTGAAGGATATAATTAGTTGATTATAATCTATTAAATCTCTATCTAGATACTAAGAGTGGATATGGATCAAGAACAATTGTATCTGGGGGTAATAACTCAAAAATGAGGGCATTGTTATTTGTCTCAATCAAAATCTATCAGATGATAATGGGAATTTCTACACACCTAGTATGACCAAACTGAGGGATATTTTTTAAATGTTCAATCTCAGTACCAACCATTATATATGATATGAACATATAATGATCATGAATGACCTAGGTAAAAACTATGGTTTCATATATTTAAAATAAGGTATCATGATTTAGACATCCTCTGAATTATTGATCACTCTAATAAAAGATACCTAAATTTTATGCTTATTATTATGGTTTGACTAAGTGATTGGAGATAAATCAAGGATGTTGGGGTGGTGACAACTATACTCAAATATTGAAGTATCTTATTTTTTTCATAGTTATATAAATTATTATATATCATGAAAATTATTAAAGAAATCAGAATTCATATAAACAATGATTATATATCGAATTATCAGTGAAAACCCCTGAGGGTACAATGATCTCATCTCATGTCTATCATCTTTCTCTGATTGGTGTTCATGGGAATGTGTTTCCCAAAAAATCGTGAAATTCTACATATAGTTGAATTTTATGTTATCTTTGAAATGGATTTGATTTATTTAAATAAATCCTACATCAATAAAAGAGGAATATGATTTTTGTTTCATATTAAAAACCAACCTATGATCATCCATCAGTGCGAAAATAGAAATGGACATTCAATAGAGATCATGATCATTTTATGGTTATTGATTCCAATTCAAATGGTTTGTTTACATTATTTGGTTGGGGAGAGAATCAATATCAATGATGTACCAATTTTATGGGTGTGTTTTATGTATTTTGGGAATAGTTTTCTTTCCCTAAACCAAATTGTGATGTTTAGTTTTCCATATGACTGGCACCGGGTGACACACATATTACAAAGACTCCCTATAGAGTGTCCTCAATTGATTTATAGGAATTGAATATGATAATACATTAGAATCATGAAATGGGATTAATTTTTTCATATGTATCACCTTGGTGTTCACCTAATATTTTTGGTACTATAAAATACATATTGATGTTACTCTACATTGATTTTCATGAAATGAACAAGAACAAAATCATGAATAAGTATATTCTACTTCATATTAATGACGTGTTCGATCAACTGTGTGCAGATCAATACTTTTCCAAGATTTAACTAAAATCGAGATATCATCAATTGAGATTTAAAAAGAATGATATATCGTAGACAATAGTTTTTATAAGGCATGACCTTTATGAGTATATAGTGATGTCATATGGAATTAATAATCCACCCATTATATTCATGGATTTAATGAATATGGACTTTAGAGTTTACCTTGATCAGTTTTTGGTAGTCTTTATATATCATATTCTTATCAATTCAAAAAAAAGGAATCAAATAAAGATCACTTTATGATTTTTTTTAAATACCATAATGGAGGATATTCTATAAGCAATATTTACCAATTGTGATGTTTGGTTGAAGAAAGACACATTTATGGGTCATTTAATATCAAGTTAGAAAATATAATTGGATTAATCAAAGACAATGGTCATTGAACACTGTCCTAGACCTAACAAGGTGAATGATTTTTGTATATTTCTCAGAATTGATGGATATTATACATTCATTTAAGTATATTTCTCACGAATTTCTAATCCATATACAGATTTAACCCAAAAAATATCCATGTTCATTTTGAAAGATGAATATGAATAAAATTTCAAGGAACTAAATAGAATGTTAGGCGGTGAACCTATACATACATTAAAATTTAATAGATAAGGGTTTGTAATATATAGTGATGTATCATGTCACGACCCGTCCCCTAGGGCTCGTTGTGTGACATCCCCCAAGCTCACCTCCCAATGTTCAGGGGTTGGTGACTAACACCGAAGGCATATACCTACAAGTCGGAGGCATTTTCTAGAGTACCTATATGAATGCACATGAAACCATGTCCCAATGATGGAAAGATAATAATGAATTCGACAAAACAACCACAGAGTAAAAGTAAAAACTATATGTGAAATGGGATACAATAAAAACCCAACAAAATATGAACAGAATTTAGGAAGGTACAAGGAAACACTGAAATCCATCCTCTGAAAAAACCCACCTGATGGGTAAGCTTAGAGTAGATTTTGTAATCCATAGAAGAAGGCCCCACATTCAAACATTAACTGGGAACTACCAAGTCCTGGACCTCTAATTCCTCCATCAAGGAGGTAGTCATCTACACCAGACACAACACGTGCGGGTGAATCCCATGCAAGGGTGAGTGACAGTATACTTAGTAGGGACCCCAAAGAAAAAATGAAAAACCACAAATACATCAAAAACATAAAAAATAAGACAAAAAATCTCACACCAGTTACAATCTATAGTATGAAATTAAGATTGTAAGTCATATCATACAACACCTTGGGCTACAGGAAAACATCTCCTTATTGAGTACAGTGGGCCAACCAGGTCACACAGAAGCT
Organism: Viscum album; assembly: GCA_963277665.1. Classification (NCBI taxonomy): domain Eukaryota; kingdom Viridiplantae; phylum Streptophyta; class Magnoliopsida; order Santalales; family Viscaceae; genus Viscum; species Viscum album. The sequence continues at coordinate 1,426,655,890 of OY728157.1, forward strand.
TCTTCCAACTAAACATGGAATATTTTTGTACTCATCCCTAAAGAGTATTGTGGTTATGTTGGGTCACACACAACCCTCTCCTCACCGTGGGCATGTCAGGTCACAACGAATCCACTTCCCACCATGGCCATAATAAGGTACTCCTCCTGTTGAGTACTGTGGGTTTACCGGGTCACATTGAGCTTCTCCCCACCATGGGCCAGTCGGGTCACACAATGTTTCTTCCCACTAGGCTATTGTAGCTGATCCACACAAGGTTGCTTTTCAGTAGTCTTTACGACTCATCCAATCGTAGGGTTTCCATATTTAGTGTGATTGATTCCATGAGAACCTCTCCTCAATCCATTTGTTGAATTTCATCTTCTTTTAAAGCCTTTATAGATTATTCTAAAATATCTGACTCATTGAGAGGGTTATAACGTTGCAAACTTCTCATCAAAAGGACACTATGTTTGATATATATTACCAATTTTTCAAAAATCTGACGGTTAGGTCTGGGGATGGTCTAAATAGGCCTGACCGACCTGACCCGACTCGGCCTGGGGTCCACCGACTCGACCCAGGTCTGCTGACCCAACCTAGGTTTGATGAACCGACTCGTGTCTACTGACTCATCCCTGGTTCGCTGACCAAACCCGGGTATGCTTACTCGACCTGAATCTGGCCCATTCCCAGCCCATCCCACAAAGGGTGGTCCGACTATTCCATTCCGATACATAGCTAGAAGCTGTGTTTGTCCCCCTACCCTGAGAGTCGTCTGGGTGGTTGCCTCCTCCAAAGTAGTTGGTTGACTGTGGACTTGTTGTGTGTGATGTGACACAGTGCCACATCTACGGTGCACCGACGCGGCTGGGTGGCCGCATCTACCAGCCACCCATCACTAGCACGGAGGTCAAAAACTCTTGTTGAACCACTGTGGCATGAGATGTCCATGAAACTTCTCCTAGTACTGTCGTGGCACACCTCCACCCGGCCGTGGATGCCGCTACGTTTCCCTACCAGCACACCAGAGGGTTCTTCCATGGACCACCTGGTCCGCTCTAGTCGTCCGTTCTTCACGCTGCTAGCACCTACAGCCTATGGGAAATTTCATCTTCCCTGGGATGGAATTGAATCCTCATTACCACCACATTAATGATTTGGTCCTAAAGAATGCATGAAACACACAAGGCAGAGGGGTTTGGGCATTGTCCAAGTCATCCTGCATCATCCAGGTTTGAGGTTTATAAACATGGTATATAAAATTTTGGTTCTATCACAACTTATAAAATAATCATAGCACCAAACCCCAAGAAAATTTCCCTCCCACACAAATGAGTGACCCAAGGATCAACATGTTCTTGGGTTGATCCATGTTCATCATTTTGAATAAATAATGGGGAATCATAAAACAAAACATACCCTATCTCATTTCAGTTCATCGTTGAAGTGATCCATTCGTGATGATTAATATTTCTTTTGAATTCATCAGCTACTGTTTCCCTCCGATCAGGTTCTTTGAGGTGCATTGATAGTGCTAGAGATTTTCTGGTATTCATTGTTGTAGATAATTTTCATTGTAGGTTTGTTATATGAATTCCACATTTGATTGCCCAAACTGTTATATCATTAATAGAGAAGCGCATCGTAGCATTTCTTTTACGATGTGTCACTATGTCTTTACGATTTTTTATTATTGAAAAAGGGTGTCTGTTTCACATCCATTAAGGGGTATAATTAAAGGTGATCCTTGCCGCACCGTAGTGTTAGTGTGCCACCTCTCAACCATAAGAAAAAGAATAAAATAAAATTTTATGTTATTTAATAATTTTCCAAAAATCTGGAAAACTATTTTTTTCGATCGTGCCTCGCTATTCAAAGTTAAATCCTTTATATTAGAATCCTAATATCCAATATTCAATGGTTCCCTAGGATTTTTGATCCAAGAATCTGTTAAAAATTTAGAAAAAAACACTTGAACTTTTACATTAATAAACATAAAAATGTTAAAAAAATCTATTCCGGCCTCACCAAACCTCAAAATAAAGTGATGTTAGAGATTCTTGTCTCATAATAATTCCTTATAATTAAAAAAAATGTTTTCATGGAATTTATATGACGTTAAATTCACCCCACCTTAGGGATTTATGTCCGTAAAAGCCAAAACGATGACAAAACAATCAAATGTGGGTACTTAGCATGAATTTGAGCCTCCTGCTCCCATATTCTCTCCTAGAGGTTCTTATGTTACCATTGAATGTGCACTAGAGGAATCAAACATCCATGTATTACTGGATCCTATCCATCCTCTTTCTCCACCGGGAACTCTAAAAATATCACCCCATCATAAATTTCCAGCTCACCCTAGCCGATGACGTGCGATGGGTCATGCACATACCTCCTGAACTGCAACCCGGGGAAAACATCTTTCACCTGGTGCATATGTGGGGGGATGGATAGGTGGTACACAACCTTACCAACTTATCTCAGAATATAGGAAGGTCTGATGAAACTCATAGATAACTTTCCGCCTCGACCTAATGTCTGCAACCCTTATTGGGGTGCGACCCGAAGGAAAACATTGTCTCCCTCCTCAAACTCCAAGGGCCCCTACCTCAAATCAGCATACGATTTATTCATGCTCTATATAGTCCAAATCATCTCCTGGATGATCTTCACCTTTTCAGTAGTTGTTTTTACCAACTATGGACCCATTTTTGCTGACTCCCCTGGGTCTGTCCAGCATAGAGTTGATATGCATGTCTGCATGTACAAGGCCTCAAATGGTTCCAAGCTAATGGTGAAGTGATAGCTTTTGTTGTATGGGAACACCACTAGTGGCAGGTGATACTTCTAACTGCAACCAAAATGAAGGATACAAGCATGAATCATTTCTTCGAAGGGTTGTATACTCCGCTCCATCTGACCATCTATCTAATGGTGAAAGGCTGTGCTCAAGAACAACTAAGTCTTGAATGAATCCTACAATACCTTACACAACTGGGATGTAAAGAAAGAATCATGGTTGGAGATGATCATCAATGGAACCCCATGTAGCCGCACTATCTTCTGGATGTAAAGGAATCCCAATACCTCTATCGATCCCTGTTCTCAGATGGGTAGAAAATTAGCCGACATGGTGAGTTAGTCAATGATAGCCCAGATTGAATTGTGTCCCCTAGACGTGCGTGGTAACCCTATCATGAAGTTCATCGAGATACCATACCATTTCTGTAGAGACCTGAAGCTTGACGTACATGGACATTACATTACTTTTGCGGAATACTTAGTACATAACAAAAACACACACACACAAGGATCGTAATTGTTTAGTGTCTTTGGAAACTCGGAATATAATATTCTAATCGTGGTGAAATATCTTCAACATCTCCCATAAAGATCATCCTTTTTTTACCTAAAACCTTTCTTTATATCCTGGGGAAAAGAAAACATAAAAGGGTGAGCTCAAATGCTCAGTAATGGTAAACAAAAGAAATATCAATCACATAATTTTCATAATAACATAACATTTCCGAAATCGTAACCTGCAAAAGAGAGAATAATTTCTTAACATGGGATAAATCATAGTAGTGAAATGAAATCCCAATAATCATAACATAAAACATTAAACTTTGTGGCATACACACATAATCATATAGAATCATATCTTATTAGTCAAGACTCATTGCCATGTCTATCTTAGTGGACAAAGTCCCTTTCTGAACCAAGTTACCCTCGTTTCAGTCCTGTTTCACTGAACCGGTATAACCTACCATTTCAGCCATGTATATCTCATGAGATATAAAATCTTTACCCAATGCATTGGAGGGAGATATAGGTCCCACCCATCTCATAATGATACCATTCTTATGTGTGCCACAAAATCTTAAATCATACATCATTGCATAACACATGTAATATAAATGGGAATCATAAACATCATGACATCATAAAAAAATTCATATACGATAAAGGAATTCATAAAAATAATTCCATCACAACATAATCAAATCAATGTAATAATAGGGATAAAAACAGAACCCTTTATTATCGTAGATGGAAAATAATTTTGATAAAATACTTGAAATGAATTCTTGAGGAAAATATAATTTCTTCTTCAAAAACACTTTTCCTTTCTTAATATGTCATACAATTATAAACCAAAATAAGTTGACTAAAAATAAACTTGAAAACTTGTAAAGGATGATTCTTGGAAATAATGTTTTAAAAATCCATTCATGCCGTATAAGTTAAAAAAAACATTCTTCGTACTTTTGTCGGAAAAGTCAAAAAGTACCTCGTACGAAAAACGTCAAAAGATACCTTTCATATCTTTTACAAAAAAACTCACTGAAGGGTCAAATTGGATATAAACTATTGTAGAAGGATGGAAATAATATTACATATTGAGGTAACACGGATGTGGATGATAAAATACACCCTAGTAATTACCAAAGTAAAAACAATCTCGGATAAAAGTGAGATTGTGATATTTCCTTTACCTTAGGTTCGACTTGCTTTGTAATTGTCTGAACCACCTGTATAATGATTTAAATAATTTTATTGACTTATTCCAGAATCATACTTATTTTTATGATATCATATATGGTCATATTCTTAGCTTCTTAGTAGTAATATTTCATTGCTACTTGTTATTCAGGTGTTTATAACTTTTTGTTCTTATGCGTGTTTTGTCGAATAAATTCTTATTCTTTACTTTAGGTTATAGATAACTTATTTCCAGAATGTTATTAGTGTAATATATATCATATTCATTCATTCAATTCATTTATATAATCATTATGAAATGAAGATCATGTAGAACGAGTCGCATCACATCGTGGAGACGGTATTCCGTACGTACGCACGAGTGATGATATCATTCCTATGATCGTGGAATTGTATTGGAGTGTTTGTATAATATTTCAGAATCAATATAACTTTATAATATTCATATATAGTCATTATTTACACCATTATACCCATCCAAGTAAGGTGGTGGTCGAAAATAGATTACACCACGACGTGGAGACGGTATTCCGTACGTACGCACGCATTGTGATTTCTTTTTCCGTAGGATGGATAGATGGTGAAATAGGGTTATTTCATACTTATAATAACATATCAGTATATGAGTGATACTGATGTTATTACTTTATAATGAAACAACTAAAGAAGAAGAAGTGGAAGAAGAAATAAAGATGAAAGAATCGGTAATGGACATTACCTCTTCTTTGAAGTGCTTCTTTGAGACCTTCTTTTAGGGCACTAAAATTGGTCTTTGAAGAATACCAGGACCTCTAAGATGACTCCAGGGAATTGTAGAGGAGAAATTTGTAGGGGTTGGCCGAGCTTGAAGGCTCAAAGTTGTGTGTGGAAGAGGGGGAGGAGGTGTCCTTTTATAAGGGAGGAGAGGGGCACCTTTGGAATAACTAAAAATATTATTTTATTAAAAAGTCAAGTTCGGTTTTAAATAGCTCCAAATTGATATATTTCTAAGATAAGGTGGGGATGGGTCGACATCCTCTCATCCAATAGAATTTATACAAGTTTAGGTTCCTATTTTAACCTTATCATTTAGATTTAACATTAAGTTAAATAAGTTTACTTTTACCGTGTCTTCTTGTGTTCTTATACTATAAGGTTAATAAACTTACTATAAGCATCCAAACGAACCCCATGTTGTTTATTATTAATATATATAACCTTATCTAAGTCAGTTGGCCGAACCTTAGATTTTTAGAAATAAAATAACAATTACTAATATAATATTTGTTTTAAAAACTATTTTATGTCAATTTTGACACTATTTAGTAATTGATTTTTGTGAAAAACATAACAGAATTATTATTTCGAACCAAGTTAATTAAATCAATAATAACATGTCATATTAACCTAGAAAATTAGTGGAATTCATAAAAAGTCTCAAATTACATTTATTTTGGTGTTTATAACATTAATTATGTCAATATTTCATTAATAAGATAATTACTGCATCATATCGTGTCATAAATAAATTAACTTATTTAATGTCTAAAAATTACAAATAAAATACCATTATCTAGGAAATATTTTTATCTTTCTAATGAATATTTATAGTCGAATTTATCTTATGTATAACCCCATATTAAAAATTATTTACTTATTAAACTTTGATTTTAACTATTTTAACCCTTCTTTAAATAAATTAATAATAAATATCCTAATCTAATACAAGTGGGCCTAAATGGTCATATTTTATTCCTAAGTTTGTTTTTGGTTGAATTAAACTTATCCAATAGAATTAGGACATGTGTTAGGGTAATAATAATATCATCTTTACCCTTAATTACCCTATTTACTTTTTACCGTGGTAAAAAAAGTAAAAAGTTACTATTCACCAAAAAATTATTTTCATCTCATTGAACCACATTTTACTTACTGACATCAACCGTGTCTCTCAGATTTTTGAAATTCCACTCACAGAAGCGGTAAAATTAAGTTTTATGTAAAATTCAGTTTTTTAACTTCTACTTAGTGGTTTCGCTATTCATCAAAAATTGAATGTTTTCAGAAAAAAACCAAAATTTCACCCTAGGATAATTTTGATATTCCGAATCCAAAAATGAAGTCCATTTTGAAAAATAAAATTTATAAAATTTAAAAAAGTGGTTATTATTATTCATAACAGCTAGTTTTAATAATATTTTAATAGCATATCGTTGTTTACTGAAACTCGGTATTGCGTACGACGCAAGCTATCGAGGAAGGTAGCGATTTCGCGTAAAGCAAGCCAAGCAAGTGTTGTGTAGAAAAAGATTCCTTTAATGATTTATATAACATAAAAGTCTCGGGTGTTACATTCTACCCCCCTTAAAATGAATTTCGCCCTCGAAATTCGTCACTTTGTAACAAACAGATGAGGATACCTCTCCCTCATCATATCCTCAAGTTCCCATGTAGCTTTTTCTAATTGGTGGTTCCTCCATAAAACTTTCACCAATCGAGTGGTCTTGTTTCGTAGGACTTTTTCGCTACGATCCAGAATCTCTATCGATTTTTCTTTATAAGAAAGATCTTGCTCCAGCGGTACAACATCTGAGCTGAGTAAATGTGAAGGATTAGGTATGTAATTTCTCAGGAGAGATACATGGAACACATCGTGAGCTTGAGAGAGATTCGGTGGAAGCGCCAATCAGTAAGCTACCTTCCCAACACGATCCAGTATTTCGAAAGAACCGATATATCTAGGGCTCAACTTCCCCTTCTTTCCAAATCTCATAACCCTCTTCCAGGGAGATATTTGTAAGAACACTTTATCACCCACTTCAAACTCTAGGTCTTTTCTTCGGTTGTCTGCATAACTTTTCTGTCGACTCGGAGCTTCTCTTATGTGTTGTTGAATAGATCTGACCTTTTCTGCCATTTCATCAACGAGATCAGGTCCTAATAGCTTTCTTTTCCCAACTTCATCCCAGCAAGTTGGAGTCCTGCATTTCTTTCAATAGAGTGATTCATAAGGAGCAATCTGAATACTGAAGTGAAAGCTACTATTATAAGAAAATTCCACCAAAGGTAGGTGTTGATCCCAACCTCCTTTGAAATCCATAGAGCAAGCTCTCAACATATCTTCTAGGGTTTGAATTGTTCTCTCAGACTGACCGTCTGTCTGAGGATGATAAGCAGTGCTGAAACTCAACTCTATATCCCGAGTATACTGAAGACTTCGCCAGAACTTCGAGGTAAATCTCGGATCCCGATCAGATATAATAGAAATTAGTACTCCATGCAATCTTACCACTTCCTTTACATATATCCTGGCAAGCTGATCCAGAGAGAAATCCTCTCTAATAGGAATGAAGTGTGCAGACTTTGTAAGACGATCAACTATGACCCAGATAGCATTATTGCCTTTGGATGTTTTAGGAAGTCCTATGACAAAGTCCATTGTGTTGTTTTCCCATTTCAATTTGAGTATGGGTAATGGTTGTAACATCCCCTTATACTTCTGTCTCTTAGCTTTAACTTGTTGACAAACCAAGCATCGAGAGACATATTCAGCAACATCTCTTTTCATGCCATCCCACCAGAAGTACTCTTTTAGGTCCCTATACATCATCATGCTTCCAGGATGAATAGAGAATGATGAACTATGAGCCTCATCCAGCAGCTCCTTCTTTAATTCCAGGATGGGAGGAACAAAAACCTGATTCCTGAACTTTATTATCCCATCACAATCAAGGTTGAATTAAGGAACATTTCTCACCTTCTTTTGTAAATCGACATCTTCTTTATGTGCCTCTTTAATCTTCACATGTATTGATGGTTGAACATTCATTTGAGAAAGATAAGATTTTTCCCCTTCAATTATAATTCCAAGATCCATCCTTTGTAAATCCATAAATATTGGATCTTTCGTGATCCTCATCATGGATAAACTAGCATGGTCTTGTCGACTTAATGCATCTGCCACCTTGTTTGCTTTCCCAGGGTGGTAATGGATTGAGCAGTCGTAATCCTTAATCAGCTCAAACCATCTTCTTTGACGCATATTCAGCTCCTTTTGTGTGAAAATATACTTTAAACTTTTATGATCAGTATAAATATCACACCTTTCACCATAAAGGTAATGCCTCCAAATCTTTAATGCAAAGATTACCGCAGCTAACTCCAAATCATGTGTTGGGTAATTTTTCTCGTGGATTTTCAACTGTCGTGTGGCATAAGCTATCACCATATCATTTTTCATAATAAGACACCCCAATCCCTTCTTGGATGCATCAATATAGATCACAAACCTTTCTCCACTACACAGCAGTGTAAGCACAGGTGCACTGGATAACCTTCTTTTCAACTCCTTGAAATTCTCTTTACATTCCTCCATCCAGACAAACATAACTCCTTTCCGAGTCAACTTGGTGAGTGGATTAGATAATCGTGAAAAATCTTTCACAAAACGTCGATAATATCCAGCCAAACCAAGAAAACTTCAGATCTCAGTTACTGTTGTTGGTCTCGACCATCTTTCGATAACCTCTGTTTTTGCTGGATCCACAGATATCCCCTCTTTTGAGATTATGTGACCCAAAAATGCAACTTTTTAAAGCCAAAATTCACACTTGGTAAATTTGGCATAAAGCTTCTCCTTTCTCAGGGTCTTCAACATAATTCTCAAGTTATCTTCATGTTCTTACTTTCTCTTTGAATAGACAAGAATATCATCTATAAAGACTACCAAAAATTGATCAAGATAGTCTCTAAAGACTCTATTCATCAGATCTATGAAGATAGCAGGGGAATTAGTAAGACCAAATGGCATCACTATAAATTCATAGTGTCAATACCTTGTACGGAAAGCCGTCTATGGTATATCCTCCCTTTTGACCCTTAATCGATGATACCCAGCACGAAGATCAATCTTGGAAAAGTATTGACCTACGTGTAGTTGGTCAAATAGGTCATCAATGCGCGGGAGAGGATATTTGTTCTTGATAGTGATCTTGTTAAGTTCTTGATAATCAATGCAGAGTCTCATTGATCCATATTTCTTCTTAACAAATAGAACAGGTGCTCCCCAAGGTGACGCACTAGGGCGTATGAATCCCTTATCTAGATTCTCTTGGAGTTGCTTCTTCAATTCCTGCAACTCAGTCGTGTCCATTCTATAAGGTGTCTTTGAAATAGGAAAAGCACCCGGTACGAGTTCTATTGAAAAATCAACTTCACGATTTGGTGGAAGACCCGGTAATTCCTCCGGAAAGACATCATCAAACTCCCGTACAATGGGCATATTCTTAATCATGAGTTTCTCAACAACCATTTGAGATAAATAACCTTCATTTAGTGGAATCAATACCCATAAAATGGAAGAAATTTCCACTGGAAGGTTATGTTCATCCTTGCATTGATAGACAATCATAGATTGATCTGGAATATGAAATGTGACTTCCCTTCTTTGGAAATTGATATGAGTTCCATATAAAGAAATCCAATCCATGCTAAGAATCACATAAAATTCCACTATAGGAAGGATCACAATATTTGCATGAAGCACTTTCCCACAAACTTCAATCAGAGAAGAATTATAAACTTTTGATGCGACTGTTATGCCGTTAGGTGTTGTCACATCTAACTCAACATCTAATTGTTGAGGTAATACGGTGATACCCTTAGAAAATTCTTCAGAAATAAAAGAGTGGGTGGATCCAGAATCAAATAAAACATTTTCTACTTTAGAGTGGATGGTAAGTGTACCTTTCACCACATCATTATCGTACTCCACATCGCTGATAGAAATTGCATGTGACTTTCCTTTGTCTTTAGCCTTAAGAGTTTTTTGATGTTGACCATCATCATCAACCCTTGGATTAGGGCATTTATTGGCATAATTCCCCATCTCCTTGCACTTGAAACATTGAAGTGTAGTAGGTTCATTCTGTGTATCCCTTCCTTTGTTTGCATCATTAGACATCTTTTTCCCATCATCGCGACATTCAAATTCCCGATGACCTTCTCTTCCACATTTGAAACATTTACTTGTCCCTTTAAGACAACTCCCTCCATGTTTCTTTCCACACTTTGAGCATAAGGTAAAGCTCATCTTCTTTTCAGTGTGCTCTTTAGATTTTCCTTTGAATTCCATTTTCCTCTTCTTATCAAACCCATATGACTGATGGGTTACTCCAATATCCATCTCGTCTTTGAGATCACATCGAACGATTTCCTCGTAGCTATTGAAGTCCCTTATGGCTAACGCCCTTCAAAGACTTGGATTTAAGCCACTAAAGAATCGATCGATCTTACTCTCAGGTTAGATAATAATACCAGAATTGTACCTTGCATGTCTTGTAAAATTTGCTTCATAGGTACCAACAGATTCATCATCCTTTTGCTGTAGTTCAATAAACTCTTTCTCCATCTTTGTTTGGAGAAGACGAGGGAAGTACTTATTGAAAAATAAGTTCTTGATCTCATCCCATTCCATGGACTCAATTTCATCCCTTTGCCTCGTATTCTTAATAAGATTCCACCATTGATCAGCATCTCCTTCCAAACGATACACTGCTAGGATGACTTTATCATGTTCAGAACATTGAAGAACTGAAAATATCTTTTCAGTAGTACTAATCCATTGTTCAGAAACTAATGGATCAGTAGACCCGCTGAAAGAAGGTGGATGCTGCCTCATGAAGGATTAAATAGAATTTTGCTCCTTCCTTTGCTCGTTTGGTAGTCCTGCATGATTCATAGCTTGAGAAAGTTGTGTGAGCATGGCTACAAGATTTTTCATTCTAGATCCCATAATGTTTGGTTGCTCTGGGGGACAATCATTGCATTGCCCGTCGCATTCCGCATTAACACGGTTCCTTCGGGTTCCAGCCATTGACTAAAACCAAGAAGAATAGTGTGAGCAACACTAATTATAATAGGAAACCCACATAATCAAGAATAAAATTTCACACTTAAGTTCTTATCCTAGGTTATTCATGGCCATTTCAAAAACACTAATATTGTGTTCTATGCTTAGACTTATCCTTAGGGTTCTTACTAAGGCTTTCACATCCTAGTTTCCAATGGTTGACTATAACCTTTCCTTTGATACCAACTGTAGAGACCCGAAGCTTGACATACATGGACATTACATTACTTTTTATAAATACTTAGAACATAACAAACACACACACACACAAGGATCGTAATAGTTTAGTGTCTTTGGAAACTCGGAATATAATCTTCTAATCGTGGTGAAACATCTTCAACATCTCCCATAAAGATCTTCCTTTTTTTACCTAAAACCTTTCTTTATATCATGGGAAAAAGAAAACATAAAAGGGTGAGCTCAAATGCTCAGTAAGGGTAAACAAAAGAAATATCAATCACATCATTTTCATAAGAACATAACATTTTGGAAATCTTATCCTGCAAAAGAGAGCATAATTTCTTAACATGGGATAAATCATAGTAGTGAAATGAAATCCCAATAATCATAACATAAAACATTAAACTTTGTGGCATACACACATAATCATAGCGAATCATATCTTATTAGTCAAGACTCATTGCCAAGACTATCTTAGTGGACAAAGTCCCTTTATGAACCGAGTTACCCTCGTTTCAGTCCTGTTTCACTGAACCGGTATAACCTACCATTTCAGCCATGTATATCTCATGAGATATAAAATCTTTACCTAATGCATTGGAGGGAGATATAGGTCCCACCCATCTCATAATGATACCATTCTTATGTGTGCCACAAAATCTTAAATCATACATCATTTCATAACCCATGTAATAAAAATGGGAATCTTAAACATCATGAAATCATAAAACAATTCATATAAGATAAAGGAATTAATAAAAATAATTCCATCACAACATAATCAAATCAATGTAATAATAGGGATAAAAAAAGAACCCTTTATTATCGTAGATGGAAAATAATTTTGATAAAACATTTGAAATGAATTCTTGACGAAAATATCATTTCTTCTTCAAAAACACTTTCCTTTCTTAATATGTCATAAAATTATAAACTAAAAGAAGTTGATTAAAAATAAACATGAAAACTTTTAAAGGAAGATTCTTGGAAATAATGTTTTAAAAATCCATTCATGCCGTATAAGTTAAAAAAACAGTCTTCGTACTTTTTTCGGAAAAGTCAAAAAGTACCTCGTACGAAGAACGAAAAAAGATTCCTTTCATATCTTTTACAAAAAAACTCACCGAAGGGTAAAATTGGGTATAAACTATTTTATAAGGATGGAAAAATATTACATATTGAGGGAACATGGATGTGGATGATAAAATACACCCCAGTAATTACCAAAGTAAAAACAATCTCAGATAAATGTGAGATTGTGATATTTCCCTTACCTTAGGTCCGACTTGATTTGTAAGTGTCCGAACCTCCTGTATAATGATTTAAATAATGTTATTGACTTATTCCCGAATCATAAATATTTTTATGATATCATATATGGTCATATTCTTAGCTTCTTAGTAGTAATATTTCATTGCTACTTGTTATTCGGGTGTTTATAACGTTTTGTTCTTATGCGTGTTTTGTCGAATAAATTCTTATTCTTTTCTTTAGGTTATAGATACCTTATTTCCAGAATGGTATTAGTGTAATATATATCATATTCATTCATTCAATTCATTTATATAATCATTATGAAATGAAGATCATGTAGAACGAGTCGCATCACATCGTGGAGACGGTATTCCATACGTACGCACGAGTGATGATATCGTTCCTATGATCGTGGAATTGTATTGGAGTGTATGTATACTATTTCAGAATCAATATAACTTTATAATAGTCATATATAGTCATTATTTACACCATTATACCCATCCAAGTAAGGTGTTGGTGGAAAATAGATTACACCACGGCGTGGAGACGGTATTCCGTACGTACAAACGCGCGGTGATTTCTTTTTCCGTAGGATGGATAGATGGTGAAATAGGGTTGTTTCAAACTTATAATAACATATCAGTATATTAGTGATACTGATGTTATTACTTCAAAATTAAACAACTAAAGAAGAAGAAGTGGAAGAATAAATAAAGATGAAAGAATCGGTAATGGACATTACCTCTTCTTTGAAGTGCTTCTTTGAGACCTTTGTTTAGGGCACAAACATTGGTCTTTGAAGAAGACCAGGACCTCTAGGATGTCTCTAGGGAAGTTTAGAGGAGAACGTGGCAGGGGTTGGCCGATCTTGAAGGCTCAAAGTGGTGTGAGGAAGAGGGGGAGGAGGTGTCCTTTTATAAGGGAGGAGAGGGGCACCTTTGGAATAACTAAAACTATTATTTTATTAAAAAGTAAAGTTCTGTTTTAAATAGCTCCAAATTGATATATTTCGAAGATAAGGTGGGGATGGGTCAAAATCCTCTCATTCAATAGAATTTAGACAAGTTTAGGTTCCTATTTTAACCTTATCATTTAGATTTAACATTAAGTTAAATAAGATTACTTTTACCGTGTCTTCTTGTGTTCTTATACTATAAGGTTAATAAACTTACTATAAGCAGCCAAACGATCCCCAAGTTGTTTATTATTAATATATATACCCTTATCTAAGTCAGTTGGCCAAACCATAGATTTTTAGGAATAAAATAACAATTACTAATATAATATATTTTTTTAAAACTATTTTTTGTCAATTTTGACACTATTTAGTAATTGATTATTGTGAAAATCATAACAGAATTATTAGTTCGAACCAAGTTAATTAAATCAATACTAACATGTCATATTAACCTTGAAAATTAGTGGAATTCATAAAAAGTCTCAAATTACATTTATTTTGGTGTTTATAACATTAATTATGTCAATATTTCATTAATAAGATAATTACTGCATCATATTTGTGTCATAAATAAATTAAATTATTTAATGTCTAAAAATTACAAATAAAATACCATTATGTAGGAAATATATTTATCTTTCTAATGAATATTTATAGTCTAATTTATCTTATGTATAACCCCATATTAAAAATTATTTACTTATAAAACTTTGATTTTAACTATTTTAACCCTTCTTTAAATAAATTAATAATAAATGTCCTAATCTAATCGGGCATAAATGGTCATATTTTATTCCTAAGTTTGTTTTCGGTCGAATTACACTTATCCAATAGAATTAGGACATGTGTTAGGGTAATAATAATATCATCTTTACCCTTAATTACTCTATTTACTTTTTACCGTGGTAAAAAAATGTAAAAAGTTACTATTCACCAAAAAATTATTTTCATCTCATTGAACCACATTTTACTTACTGACATCAACCGTGTCTCTCGGATTTTTGAAATTCTACTCACAGAAGTTAAAAAACTAAGTTTTATGAAAATTTCAGTTTTTTAACTACCACTTAGTGGTTTCACTATTCATCAAAAATTGAAAGTTTTCAGAAAAATACCAAAATTTCACCCTAGGCTAATTTCGATATTCCGAATCCAAAAATGAAGTACATTTTGAAAAATAAAATTTATAAAATTTCAAAATGTGGTTATTACTATTCATAACGGCTATTTTTAATAATATTTTAATAACATATCATTGTTTAATTTAACTCGGTATTGCATACGACGCAAGCTATTGAGGAAGGTCGCGATTACATGTATAGCAAGCCAAGCAAGTGTTGTGTAGAAAAAGATTCCTTTGATGATTTATATAAAATAAAAGCCTCAGGTGTTACAATTTCCACTCAGGTACCTTGAGTGGATGGGCTATGACTGCTAGATCCTAATGCTCATCTTTCACTTTCTGACAAGTGAGGCATCGTGAAACGAACTCTGCCACCACTTTCTTCATCCCTTTCCACCAATACTAACATCGAAGGTCCTGATACATCTTTTCCACACCAGGATGTACCACCAATTGGGATATATAGAATTCTATCCATACATCACACTATAACTTCACTCGTAATATGATTTGTTCTTGGAAAAGGATGATGTGTTCCACGCCTATCAAAAATCTATCAGGAGACTTTCTTGAAGATAACTTAGCTTGTCAGGCTTCACAGTAAACATCAAAAAGTTGTTCCTCCTAGACTCGCTGTAAGAGTGAAGGAGTGACAGTCATCGACTGATGGTAAGCTACTCCATTATCATTCACGAAGGATATCCTCATCATGTATAGCTTCTCTGTCACGTCACATAGCATCTGTAGACCTGAACTCCTACTGAGTGTGTCTACCACCAAGTTCCACTTTCAATGAGTATAAACTATCTCAAAGTCATCATCCTATAGGATCTCCAGCAATAGATGTTGTCTCATGCTCAGGTCCTTCTACAAGAATATATACATGACACTCTAATGGTTGGAGTAAACAGTAAATCGTTCACCCATCAAGTAGTGTCACCATATCTTCAAGGAAAAGACCACTACTACTAACTCCAGGTCATGGGACACATTTTTATTTTCAGGATGCCTCAACTTCCATGAGTTTTAGGTAATAATTGCTCGCTCCGGCATCAGGATACAACCTAGTGGTCCATGATGCATTGCAGAAGACTATATACCAAACACCCTCTTTTGGTAATCTCATGATGGGGTCACTCGCCAGTCTCCCCCTCAGCTCTAAAAAAATATTCTGGAACTTCCCCATCCACATGAAGGGTTTTTCATTCTTTTTAAAAGCCGATAAGGGAGATGTTACTCTAGAAATGATGGGAACGAACATCGGGTAGTATCCGACCAACTCCAATAAACTACCTACCTCAGTCACGCTCTTGGGTGGATCCCAAACAAGCACTACCTATATATTCACCGGATCCACTCCAACTCCATCCTCTAAGATGATGTGTCCTAGAATATGGATCTCCCTAATCCAGAACTATTACTTCGAGAGCTTACCAAAATGTTTGTACTCTCAGAGTGTACCCATGACTATCCGTAGGTGTGTATCCTGCTCCTCCTCCAACAACGAGTACACCAAGATGTCATCAAAGATGAACACCACGAAACAATTGAGGTAAGGCTGGAAGATTCCTTTCATGAGTCACACAAACACAACTGGGGAATTGGTCACATCGAAAGACATCACCAAAAACTCATAGTGGTCATACAAGAATCTAAAGGATGTCATCTTTATGTCTTTATCACATACCCAAAGCTGATGATATCCTAATCTGAGTTCTATCTTCGAGAACCAACACACTCTCTTCAATTGATTGAAGAGGTTATCAAATTTTTTTAGTTGATGCTTGTTCTTCACGGTCACCTGGTTGAGGGACCAAAAGTCCACACATATCCTCAATCTCCCATCTTCCATATTGGAAAACAACACTGAGGCTACCCATGTTGAACTATAGGGCCTCATGAATCCCTTCCCCTTTTAGTCCTCCAACTACACACATAATTCTTGAATCTCTCTAAGATCCATCTGATATGTTGGTGTGGATATTAGTGTCATCCCATGGTAAAGTTTTACACCGAAGTCTACCTCCATGTGGGGAGGTAGTCCTGAAACATTCTCAAAAAATACATTCTCATACTCATCCACCACTACAGGAATGCTTGGACTCCTATCATCATGCACACCAAGGGTGAGGCTAGACAATTTTTGAGAGATAAATTTCACTCTCCTTTGAGAAAGGTCATCCTGTTATAGAAAATTTACCTTCAATCTTGTGAAAGAGGACCTAGTCCTATCCTCATGGACACACCACACTTTTTTCCTAACACAGTAGACCTGAGCATGGACTGTAGATAACCAACCAATACCCAAGATGATATCGTCTGGCCTCGACACCTCTAATAAAATATCCCATCCAAAGATCTCTCTTCATAGAGTATGCTCATATTTCCAGAACTAGTGTGTGATCATACAATCCCCTCTTGTATGAGTCTCAAATCGTAATGATTAAGCCAACAGCTCCACCAGAATATCAGGGCATCGAATAAGGTCAGTGGTAAGAAAATATTAACTAGAACATGTTTCTATAATAATTGAATATAAGGATTAGAATACACAAATTGAACCTCTAATCGGTTTTTGAGTGTCGTGGTCATAAGCCTCTATCTTCTGAAGATGGCCTCGCCTCTGTCTTCCAGCTCCCTAAGCTTGTAGTGGACCACCTGGGGGTAGTGGTGGTAGCACCTTGAATCATCATCCACCACATGCCACTCGGCTTGATCCCAGGACACTTCTTCTGCCCTGTGGACCTCCTGACCCAAATATCTACCTCTGACTTAATGGTCCCTTGAAAATATTCATATTTTCTGTGTGACAGGTCCAGTAGTCCCGAGCCATGTTTCCCTGCCCACCGCACATGAAGCATAGCCTGGTTCCCTACTGACTCCTTCATCTCTGGTATCCCCGTACTACCAAACTCGACTCCCAGGGTTGTCCCATGAAAGATCTGACCATCTTAGGTCCCTACCTATGCTACCTTCTTCTCACTACTAAATACTCTTCCGCCTGATGTCTTCTAGTGGCTCCGGTTATCGTTTTCTGTTCAGCTAGGATTCTCTTCTCAAGAAATGATTTATCTAGCATCCCAGCCTGAGTGGGGATACTGAGAGTTCCCATGGATGCCCTGATCTCCCATCTAAGTCCCTGCTCAAAGGTTCGATACCTGAAGAAAGACCTTGAACAATGTCTGTGTAGTAGAGAGAGAGGTCTATAAACCTCTCAGAGTAGTCATCCACTGACATATTGCCCTATTTTAGGTGAACCAGCTTCTATATGCACACCGAGCACAAGATTTTATGAAATAAATCCTCCTAGAAAAGAATCTCAATGACATCCCAATAAAGGGTCACCTCATCACGAGTATTAATTCTTTTGATCCACCATCTCCCAATCAAGCCATGAAGAAGGGTCACAACTAAGATAACGGTTTTTTCAAGTGGCATCCTCACTAAGAGAAAGACCCACGTGACGACCTCCATCCATTCCTCAGTGACAAGAGGATATGTCTCTGCCCTAAACCTGAGAGACCTCTATCTCTTTAACTCATGCAAGGCGTTGGGCCTCATGCATCCTCTACTGGTAATTCTAGTAGTAACCACCGATCAACGGGTGGTGGTAATGCTGGTGAACCATCGGGCATGGCCATATCTTATACATGTTCCAAAATCGACACCACATCACTAGGCGGGCTGTCCTCACAATCACACATATGAATCCTAGTTGGATTTGTGTGTGGAGACATCCTAAAATAAATCATGATGTACTATGATCAAAAAATTATACCAGGTGAGCTGAATCTACTTCAAGAAGAACATGAGGAAAAATACAATTCCTATATGATGTATGAAACTAGTTTTTTTCATGTATACAGTTGAAAAGCAGAATTCTAGGTCCTGGTGTATGGATATGTTGATATCCACACAAACACTGGACTTCCCGAATCTGAATGTTTTTCTTGAATCATTTAGCAGTGTTGCCCAAAAACAAAACAACAGACTCTCAGTCTTTGAGGTAGAACCTACCAGCTATGATACCACTTTTTCATGACATATCCCCTAGGTCCCATGATGTGACATCCCCAAAGCCCATTTCCTAAGGCTAGGGGTCGTCGACTAGCTCCAAAAGTGTTAACCTTCAAGTGGGAGAAATTTTTCTGAGTACCTGTACACATTCACACCCAACCATGTCCTGAAGATGGAAATATAAACATGAATACCACTAAAAACCCACTAAGTAAAATTACAAAATTTACATCAAATGGTCTCGAATACAATCCCAAAACAATGATGAACTGAAAACAAGAAGGTATAAGGACACTCTGAAATCCATCCCTTGAAAAAACCCACCTGATGGGTAAGTGTAGGGTAGCTTCTAGAAGCCATAGAAGCACACCCCGCCTGACTGGTCTCGCAGGGAACTACTAAGTTCTTCGCCTCCATGTCCTCTATCAAGGCATCAGTCGTCTGCACCAGACACAACACATGCCAGGATATCCTATGCTGGGGTGAGTAACAATATACTCAGTAGGGACCCCGAACCATCATGGAATGATCACAAATCAATCCACAAGGAAAACAATCGTGAAAGACAACTCAGACATGATATAATATAGATGAGGAAAGTAAGGATATCAGTCATATGATTGAACACCATGGGCTTCTTGAAAAATCCTCCTCAATGAGTACAGTGGGTCTGCCATTACCCACAGATGACACTTACCACTAACCTTGGACTATTGTGGTACTCATCCCTGATAAGTACCGTGGGAATTTTTTGTCACAAAGAAGTTTATACCCACTTTGGGTTTATTGGGTCACATGGAAGTCACTACCCAGCTAGTTCATACTAAGGTACTCCTCCTGTAGAGTACCATGGGTCTACTGGGTCACACAAATCCACTCCCTACCATGCGCCTATTAGGTCACATAGAGCCTCTTCCAACTTGGTCATTATAGCTAATCCACACAGGGTAACTTATTGAGAGTCTTTAGATCTCATCCACCCATAGGGGTTTTCCAGGTAGTGCACTTGATTCTGGTAGAAAACCTCCCTAAGAGATTCATTGAATTTAATCTTTCATGAAAGCCTCCATAGACTGTGCCAAAAGATCTTCCTCGTCGCAAGGGTTCCAACACTACAAATGACTTTTCAATCGGATGCAAAATTTGAATGATATTGGGGTTTTTTCAAAAAGGAGTCAGTTGGGTTCGTTTATGGTCTAATCTGGTCCGACCAAACCGACCAAATTGGGACCGCTGTCCACCAAACCAACCAAGGTCTGCTAACCCTACCTAGATCAAGCCTGAACTGGGTCCGATCTGATGGGGTGGGTATGACCCACAAAGGGAGGGCCAAATCTTCCTGGTTGAGATGCAGTTGGCAGTTGCGTCCACTGCCCCTTCCCCATGGGTAGTCTGTGGGGTCACCTCCTCTACCCTGGCATGGTTCTATGTCTGACCACCGCTAGTCATCGACACATAGGTCGATGGATCCTACCGCATTGATGCAGCCTGATCTGACCATGACACTTCTCCCAACGCAACTTCATGGAACACTGCCACCTGCCCCCAGCTTCTAACAAGTTCTTCTTCGGATGAATGGGTCTGCTCTGGTGGTTCTTTCATCATAATGGTTTCCCCTATAACCTCTGGGGGGACTCCATCTTCCCTGAGATGGAATAGAATCCTCCTTACCTCCACTTAGAAGATGTGGTAACATTCAATGCATTAAACACATAAGGTAGAGGGGCTGAGGAATTGTTCATGTAATCTCACACCCTCTGTGTTAGAGTTTTATAAACATGGGATATAGAATTTACGTTCCTTCATGATTAATCAAATAATCCTAGTGCAAAACCCCAAGAAAAGTGCCCTCCTGTATGAACGAGTGCCCCGCGAATTAAACATTTCATGGTTTGATCTCTATTTTTCATTGAGAATAATGAATGGGGAAACATAAAACAAAAAACCCATACCTTAATGGATTTCATCGTTGAATTGACAACTTCGTGTGGATTCATCTTCCATTCAAATCCACCAAAATCATTCACCCTCTAATCCCATTCTTCAAGATGTGTTGACGATGCTATCAATTCAATGAAATTAGTTGTTCATCATTTCAGTGGACTGTAACTTTAGGTTCATTAGTGGAATTCCATGATTGATTCCCCAACGTGTTATCTCATTAATATAGAAAAGTGTCACAACATTTTTGTTACGTTGTTTTGCCACAACGTTATGTTGACTAATTAATGAAATAGTGTGTCTGTTTCTCTTCTGTTTGGGAGTCTCATTAAAGGGGATCGTCATCTCCTCATTGCCAAAAACAGTGCTGGCATACCACCACTAAACACTGAGTAAAATAATTAAATAGCATTTTAGTTTATTTTATTTTTTTTCTAAAATTCCCAAAAAATGTATTTTACTATCGAACCTCACCAGTCAAAGTTAAATCATTTATAGGTGAATCCTACCATTCTATGTTCAAATGTACCCTTAGATTTTTAATCCGAGCACCTTTTCAAATGTTAGAAAAACCTGCTTGCACATTTACATAAATGAACATCAAAAATTTAAAAATTATATTCAGGGCTCACTAGGCCTCAAAATCAGCTGCCGTCTGAGAAAATGGTCTTGTAATAATTCCAAATAATTTAAAAACAAATTTAAACAAAATTTCAAAGACATTACACATCAACAAATGTATTAATATTTTTTCTAATAAAAATGATATGGTGATAGATTATTCATTAAAATTGAAGGTTTATAAGAAAATATACCAAAGTAATTATTTGAAAATTGCTGGGGTGATTTTTACATTAAATATATATAGGAATTATCTTTACAGAGAGAGGAGTGATATTAATATACTGATCAAAGATGTGAATAATAATGATGTAGAGATGTCGAATAATGTTAATATTTTTCCCAAATTTGACATAGGACAATATGGAATAATAAATTTTAGAAACCATGTATGTGTTATTTCCATAATATATTTTAAGAAAGATCTATTAAATGAAGCTTTTAGTTCTTTTCTATCTATTAATCCTCAAAGTAAAAATAGATCAAGAGATAAAAAAGAGTATTTATGGTTGAATGGAATGTAGTGAGATATTGTAATGTTTATATCTTATTTATTAGTATGTCAGTAATTTATGGCTGATATACAAATTTCTAAGGGTATGTCACATCTATTAACCATAATAAAATGGAAATTGGAAAACAAAACCATTGATTTTTTCAACATAATACCCAAAACAACTGAAAAGAATAACACTCTATAGGTTTATAATCGATCTGCATACAAATAAGCACAATTAATCTCTATAAAATAGTATTTCTCTCTGGACCATCTTTCTATGAAATACATTAAGGAAGTGGTATTTTTTATTAGAGTACCACATTATGCTGTGTCTAATTGGGATACGAGCCTTACATAAAATTTATCGAGAAGTCTCCAAAAGGAATTTGATACATATCTAATTTTTTATCAGTAGATATCATAATCAATTATAAATATTTAGTTTAAGAAATCCATTTAAACCCAAGTGAATATATTCATATCTTACACTATTCAATTAAAATGAGGTAGGGATCAATACCTTATTCTAGTTGAGTTTCTTTACAATAATGACATTCATTGATGAAATTAGATGTTTTCTTATAAATATCTCTATAAAAACAAGTGTATAACTCTAAAATTGTGGTATAAAGTTATGGAGTAATTGATATTGAGACCTGACCTAGCAGAAGAAATTTTAGCGGGGTTTAGAGAAATTCAACAACTTAAAATAGTAGCATAATTTCAACATTATAGTTAGGCTGACAATCATCGATGTGATATAGTGTTTAAATTTGGTGAGAATGTTTTTCTATCAATTTCTACATGGAATAAGGTTATAATATTTGGTAAAAAAATATGATGTGATACCAAGGTATATTTCCCCCTTTTAGAAACCAGATTGAGTAGGGACAGTGTATTATCAGTTGGTGCTTCAATCGAACCTCCCTCATATCCATTATGTGTTATATGTATCTCACCAGAGGAAGTAAATACCTACTAATTCAAATGCACTAAAATCATACTTAATAACACTACATCCTGAAATTTTATCTGAAGAAAACCCTAGAGTATTATGTATTATATTTATAATGTTTGGTGAAATAAAACCACTCACTTGGTAAAAGTTTTACAAAAAAAACCCCCAACATGAAAAATCTTCATATGAACCAGAGTATATAATGAGGAAGAAGAATATTCATTTTCTTATATTTGAGTGATTGAATTTTTGAGGATTAATTTATTTTATGTGTGGTATAATTTAACACCAAAATATTATAAGACATATTTTTTAAAAATAAATTTCATTTTATCAATATCTTGTGTTCTATGCAGCACAGAGTTTTAAAATACCGTGAAATATACAGCAAATATTATAATTAAAAAATGGATGTCATAAAATAGACCTTAAACAAGGAAGTAAGAGTATTAATAAAAACATTTTGAAAATTTAGTATAATTGTATTATATAAATAAATCAAATTGATAAAAGTCACTTAATGTTTAGTAAATATTTTACATAACCTGAAATAAGCAATTTCTCAGAATAATATTTCATTTTGTGAGTAAATAAAAATAGAAATTTTTTATATTATTATAAATTTTATTTTTAAAATTAAAAATCATTTATGATATCTAAATGTCAAAATTATATTTGATTGGATTTTTGATAATTTTATAAAAAGAGTAAATTTTTTATGAATTGTAAAGAACAATATATTAATATAAATATCCTTTTAGTTTAAATAATTTAACACCAAAATTTTATTTTCATATGGTTTTAATGGTAAGATTAATTACATTATGTTATTATTAATCCAATTTAGTTCATTTTAATCAAATTAATATTTATTTTTGATAAGCAATACGCTGGAATTTCCATTATTATTTTTAAATTATATTAAATTATTTCGAGATCACACGCTCATACAACACATGATTCCAAGGACGTGTGAGCCCTAATTAAATTCATAATTTTTTTAAAGTGTATTTAGTAAACATGTGACCAAGTATTTCTAACTTTTTGAACAGGTGCTCAAATTGAAAATATAAGGAAACCATTGAACTGGGAAAGACTAGATTCACCAAGAAAGGACATAACCTCGATAGGAAAGCGTTAGAGAGAAAATTTATTTTTTGGACTTTCTAGAAAATAATAAAATAAATTTAATATGTTATTTTATTTATTTTCTCAATTTTTGAGTGGCAGACTATGACGCTGTAGTGCGAAGACGAGATGATGAAGAGGGACATTAAATGAAACCCCTTAATGTCCCATTAAGATTCAGTGTACCAACTACAGAGTTTCATAAATGATCCAGCATAATTATGCCATGTTGTATCATAATAGAAACATTGTAACATGTTCCCTTTTTAATTGGCTAACGCGTCAGAGAGTGGGAATTAAACCATCATCAATTCATTGATGATCCTCTGATGAGTTTCCTCTCCAATGAAGAATGACGAACACCAGTGGAATGTGATAAACTTCCACGTACCTCGAAGGAAGAAGCCAAAAAAGTGGAAAATGATGTCGACCTATTGAACTCTTGAGGATGAAATGCTAATAAATATTCAGAAAAGTAGGTGTTTGATTTTGGTTTTATGATTTCCCTGTTATTATTAAAAATGAAAAACACGGATTAACCCACAAATAGGTTAATATGAGGATCGTTCCCTCTTGTGGGAAGGTGTCATTCTTGGGTTTTATATTTGGTATTAATTTGATTTTTTATAGAATTTTAATCTAGAGGCTTAACTACTTTAAACCTATAATATGGAGGGTGTGGGCTTACATAAACAAGGTCTGAACCCACCACCATGTGCGTTTTTGGTGGAAAAATTTTCAAATAGTGAAAAGATGAGTTCACAGTCTTCATAGTGAAGGTGGAATGCCTATGGTCCCATGGGTGCAGATGGTTCGATAAACAGACCACTGTAGAAACTCTAGTGGCTCGCAGAATGAACCCCCAGCACACTGGCACCATCAGCATCCAGAAGTGGTGAGTGGAAGTACGCCACAACGACATTGAGAAAACATCTACAACCAATGCCGCCTAGAGAGAACGGCTCGCGTCAAAGCCGCTCGGGCGATCTGGAAGCATGTGGTCAATGATTGAGTGTGCGAGTCTAACATGCCAAATCATCTGACCATGTCACAAAGTCACAGTCTCTTGACCACGATTGAGAAAATTCCCTATGTAGATCGCAGGGTGAGTTGGAGAGCTAGACGCAGCCAACAACAGCATCCTGGCCACCAGCTGCATCCCGACCACTAACTGTATCCCATACATACCGAAGGCCGGTTCGCCTCTTGGGGACCGGGAAAACCTGTGGATTAGACCTACCTTATCAGTCCATTCCATGACCCAATGGACCGAACCTAGGCTAGGCTGGGTTGGGTCGGGTCAGTCCGACCTGGTCGGACCGGACCCGGACCCCATCGACCCCTTTTTGGAATTATGTAAATAACTAATAGATCAGGTGTCTAATTGATGAACCTTCTGCGACACAAGGACCCTTGTGATGATTCAGTACTTCTAAAATACTCTACATGTGTTTTGGTAGAAGTTTTCATATGACTTGGTTGGAATGGACTCGAATCCAACTATACCCTAGTTACAAAAATGCCCATATCGTACAAACCTGGAATTTGATGGATGTTTCATCTGTTATGTTGGTACCCTTATGAAGAAGCGGTCATTTGGGTTAATATATGTTGGAGTTTTGTTGGTTGAGGTATAAACGATGCTTTGATGAGAAAATTATATGGAGATTAGGTGAGCTAAGTGTGGGAATCCATTGGTTGGTTGTGACATGACGAATTAAAAGATACCCTTCATGGATCAACATATGAGAAGCCCTTAATGTATTTTCATAAGATAAACCCTTCATGGATCATCATAAGAGAGACCCTACATGGATCCGTATTAGAGTGACCATTCATCGTTCATCAGTAGTGCGGGCCGTTGTGGATCAGCCATAGAGCGACCCGTCATGGATTAGCAAGAGAGCGACCCTTCTGGGATCACCAGAAGAGAAATCCATCATAGATTAGTAGTGGATCCTCTCAACATAAAATTATGATCTAGCCTTATAACTAATAATCTTTAATTTTGAACTTATGTTATGCCCGATGTGAGCTATTTATTTTTCTTTGGTCTTCACATTGAGATCTTGCTTTTTTTTATTTTCCATTGTGGATTTATGTGAGACATGAGTATGTATTGGGGTCCCTACTGAGTATTGTTATACTCACCCCTGCACGGGATTCAACCACACCTATTGTCTCATATGCATAATACAGACAACATTGACTATGACTTTGGGGATCTAGGGATAGATGGTTCTCAGAGGTGGATTAATAGACATAGTGTGCTACAACGACATCTCACAGGGAGCTTTACCTACCCTTCAGGTAAGATCCTTGGTGGATGAATTCTGTAGCTTTTACTTCTTTCGTTGTAATTTCTTTTGAGTTGGTCTTTTATTCGGTCCCCTTTACATTTAGTTTACACCATTTACTCTCAGTGGTGGTAATTTGTGGTGGTTTTATTACTTTCCTTCCTCTATGGTTTTCTTTATTAAGTATTCCTTGTCTCTATGTGTACACATTTAAAAAAAATTCCTTCCCTTTTTGGAATAATCCTTTCCAGTTCTAGTCACTAGCCCCTGGCCTATGGAATGCAGTCTTGTGGTAGTCATGACATGGTCCCCAGAAGATGGGTCATGATAAAGTGGTATCAAAGCATGATTGGTTCTACCAGAAGAACTAAGAGTCTTTATTTTCGATGGGGGAAATAGTGTTAAGTGTATTGAATTTGGATTCGTGTTTGGGAGTCCAGTGTTGGTGTGGTGACCGACGTATCCATACACCAGGACCCTGAATTATATTTTTCAACATAGTAAATGAAAACACTAGTTTCATGTGCTTTGAAAATGTTTTTTCGTGATATCTTTTGAGTTAGATCACCAGGTACAACTTATTGACTGTGGAAAATATATTTCCCTTCAAGATGCCAACATGAAAACATCTGGATAGGATTCTAGTAGGGGATCATGAAAATCACCACCCTATGATGAGGTGTTTGAGTAGGGACCACTTACAATGATAGCCACTTCGGGTGGAGTACCAAAACCACCACCACCTAAAGAGTATCAGTTTCTACCTGACACACTAGTTGATAGTGCATGTCGACTGAGCGTGTTGCATGAGTTTCAGAGACAAATAACATTGAGGTTTCGAGGAGAGAAAGATCATCAAGCAGCTGATTGTTAGCTGGAGGTAGTTACACTGGGTTTTCTCTTGGTAGAGACACCTATAGTCTAGATTGTGGCCCCAGATGCTAGGATTTTCCATGGAATGATGTGGATATGGTGGATCATCTCACTCTAGAAACACGAGGAGGAAACCCTTTTCCTGGTTGCACTTCGAGGACCACATTAGGTCATATTTCATTCAAGCAACACTATGCTCAGTGCATGTTCAAGAGCTACCGCACCTACCCAGGGCAGCCTGACTATAGACAAGTACTCAATGAGTTTTACTGACCTCTCCTGATACTCCACCGACATGGTATGAGACCATTTATTTAGGTCCCAATCCTTTGATCAGGGACTCCAATGGGAGATCTGGGAATCGAAGTTTTTCCTCATCATCATGATACATACTGGAGTGCTAGAGAGAGCTCTACTGATGGAGAGATTTCTAGCCAAACAAGTAGTGATGGTGAGAGACACCATTAGACTACTTGTGGCTAATTCATCTGTATCAGGCAGTAAGTAGATGATGCAGAGGCCTAATCCAGCCATACCTTCCAAAGGATTACCCCAGGACGCAGGGTCGGAAGTATAGAGCTCATGAGGTAGAGTAGGTCAGTTGAGGGCTAGAGTTTGTTACGCAAGAGGAAGAATGGGGAACATGACTTGTGACTATCCGACTCTCCACACGAATGAAAAATAGTCAGTCAAGGGGATACCAGGGTAGAGAAAGAGGTTCAAAGCAGGAGGTATGAATGGAGGTGTACATGGTAGGGGAATAAGCCAAGTGATGGGTGTTGGAAGATGGTTCGTGGTGTTACCACCACCACCCCAAGGTGGTCCACCACGGGTTGAATGAGATGACAAATAGGGGTGAGTCTAACTTTAGTTGATGGTGTTCTATGACCAGGGTGCTCCATAGATGATTAGATGTATTATTTTTGTCTACTCTATCAAAGCTGTCATTCTTACAGACATAATTTCTAGTCACTCCTTCTTTACCACAGACCCTGTTCGAGGCTCGGAGATTCTGGTGGAGCCATTGGCTCAATCCTTATTATTATAAACTCCTAAGGGAGTGGATTCAATGATTACACACTAGTTCTGGTAGTGTGAGCTTACTCTAGGAGGTGAGAGCTTTGGATGGGATCTCCAAGTAGCAGTGTCATGGCCTTATAACACCATCTTGGTTATGGACAGGTTATTTATATTTAATTCTCTGATCGACTGTTTTAGCCATAAAATTGTGGTGTGTCCATGAGGATGGGACTGGGTTTTCCTTCACTGGTGAGAAGGAAAACATTACATCAGAGGATGGACTTTCTCAGAGGAGGGAGAAACCGATCAATCACCATATGGCTAGCCTCACCCTCGGTGTGGTGGATGAGAGGAGTTCGAGCTTTCTTATAGTGGTGGATGAGTATGAGGATGTATTTCCTTAGGATGTTCTAAGACTAACTCCTCATAGAGATGTAGAATTTTGTATCGATCTGTACTAAGGGACAACACCAATATCTACACCTGCATATCAGACGACTCTCATGGAGCTCCGGGAGTTTAGAGTACAGTTGGAGGGATTGCAGAGGAAGGCGTTCATAAGACCTAGTGTTCCTCCATGGGCAGCATCAGTGTTGTTTTCCAATACGGAAAATGAGATCTTGAGACTATGTGTGGACTTTTGGCACCTGAACTAGGTGACTATAAAGAAAAAGTATCCACTTTAGAGAATTTATGACCTCTTTGACCAAATTAATGGAGTGAAATGGTTCTCAAAGAATGACCTCAGATCAGGCTATCATCATCTTTGGTTAAGGGATGAGGACATACCAAAATCAGCCTTTAGATTCTGGTACATCCACTACAAGTTTTTTTTGATTCCTTTCAGTGATACCAATGCCCCAATAGTGTTAATGGGGCTCATTAATAAGATATTCTAGCCTTACCTTGATCGTTTTGTGGTAGTATTAATTGATGAAATCTTGGTTTACCCAGAGGAGGAGAATGCTACAAACCTACGGATAGTCCAAGATACACTCTAAGAGCACCATCTTTTCAATAATCTCTAGAAGATCCAGTTATGGATTTTGGAGGTCCAAATTCTAGGAAACATCATATTGGAGGCTAGAGTTGTGGTGGATCCAGAGAAGATAGAGGCATTACTTTCTTGGGAGCAACCTAGGAGAATGAATGACGTACGATGTTTACTGGGGTTGGATGGTTACTACTAGAGGTTAATACCTACCTTTTCCAGGGTAGAATCACCCTTATCATTGTTGAAAAAGGAGGGAAATCCCTTCTTATAGAAGGAGAGATTCTAGCAGAGTTTCCAGAAGCTGAGGCGATGACTGATGAGTGCCCCCATCCTGAGACTACCAAAAGAGGGCGCTGGGTATGTAGTCTTCTTCAACGCATCATGGACCAAACTAGGTTGTGTCCTGGTGCATGAGTGAGTAATTATTTACTACATCTCATGGTATTTGAGGCAACATGAACATAACTACATGTCCCATAACCTGGAGTTAGCTGTAGTGGTATTTTCCATGAAGATATAGTGGCACTACTTGATGGGTGAATGGTTTACCGTCTACTCCTACCACAAGAGTCTCAGGTATATATTATCATAGAATAACATGAACATGAGTTAGAAGTGATGAATGGAGTTCCCATAAGAATATGACTTTGAGATAGTTTATACTCCTGGGAAGGGGGACATAGTGGCTAACGCCCTCTTTAGGAGGTCTGGTTTGCATCTACTGAGTGAGTTGATGGAGTATCTTGTTATGATTTATATATCCTCCATGTATGATAATGGAAAAATTTACCTCTAGTTTATGACTATCACATCACCACTTCATCAGTGAGTTAGGGAGGAACAACTTGTGGATATTTACTATGATTCCTGACGTTCTTAGATAACCATAGGGTAGGCTCATGATGGATTTTTTGATCAGTGGGAGCACATCATCCTTTTAAGAGGACTCACCATAGTACCAGTGACATTATGGGAGATGATATTGAGGGAGTTCAATACATACACTTGGGAGGCACATCCTAGTGTGGAAAACATGTACCAAGTTCTTTGACATTAGTACTGGTGTCTAGATAAAAAGAAAGAAGTGGCATTGTTCATTTCATGATGCCTGACCAGAAAGAAAGTGAAATCCGAGCATCAGGTCCCAGTGGATCTAGCATAACCACATTAGGAACTAGAATGTATGTTTTATGGTATCTCCATGGACATCGTGATGGTCTTACCACGCATTTCCATGGGCCATTATTCTGTATGGGTGATCATTGATTGGCTCCCCAAGTCGGCTCACTTTCTAATCATCCATGAGTAGAGATAAATAGAGTGTTTGAGGCACCCATATGTCCAAGAGATAGTTCGATTTCATGGGGTTCCTTCAACAATTGTATCATACCCAGATGCATGCTTTGTATCCTAGTTGTGGAAGTTGTTTCAGGAGGCGTTTGGGACTCAGATGTGATTGATCACAACATTCTAGCCCATGAATGATGGCCAGACGGAGTAAAATATACACACCATGGAGGATATTCTTCACGGTTGTGTCTTTGATTTTGGTTGTAGTTGGGAGGACCACCGACCACTGGTGAAGTTTTCACATAATAACTGTTATCACTCCTCCATCAGAATGGAAACATTTGAGGCCTTGTACAGGAGGCAATCCATATCACCTATATACTAGACATACCCAGGGGAGTCATCACTCGTGGGTCAAGTGTTGGTATGGGAGACCACTGAGAAGTTATAGGTCATCTAATAGCTGATGAGGACTATATAGAGTAGGAAAAAATCATATGCTAATAGAATACAGAGACCCTTGGATTTCAAGGAGGGAGACCACATTTTCCTTCGGGTCTCACCCTGATGGGGATTGTTGATATTTGGACAGGGTGGAAAGTTATCTATGAAGTTCATCAGACCTTTATAGATTCTCAATAGAGTTGGGGAGGTGGCAAACCACTTATCTCTTCCACCACATATTCACTGGGTTCATAATGTTTTTCAGGTGTCGCAATTGAGGAGGTACATGCATGATCCATCACACGTCATTGACCGGGGCGAGCTGGACATTGATGATGGGGAGACGGTTGTAGAGTTCCTATAGGAGATAGAGGATCGATAGAAGCGAGTCCATCATGGATGGTCAATTCCTCTAGTCAACATTCAGTGACATGATAGGAATCTCTATGAGAGAACATGAGAGAAGGGGGTTTATATTCATGTTGAGTACCCCCATTTGTTTATGTATTCGTTGTTTTTGATTTATGGGATGTAAATTCCTAAGGTGTGGAGAATGTAGTATTCTAAAATTTCCATCATTATTCTTCAATTATATGAATTTATTTCAAGACCACACGCTCTAACAGAATGTGATTCTGAGGCCCAGTGATCATGGAACGAAATTCATAAAAATTTTAAAAGTACATTTAGTAAATGTACGAGAGAGTTTTTCTAATATTTTAACTGATGAATACATAAAAAATATGATAGTACCATTGATCTCGGAATACCGAGAATCACCTAGAAAAAATATAACTTCTACTGGTAAGGGTCGGCCGTAAAAATAAATTTTCAGACATTTCAGAAAAAAATAAAATAAAATTAAAAAGTTATTTTATTTCATTTCTCAACCATTGGGTGGAAGACATGATGATGTAGTTCGGTGATGAGGTGAAGACAATGCACATTAAAGGACTGCCCTTAATGGATTGTTAATATTCAGTGTTAAGACTACATTAATTCATAAAGGAAATAGCATAAAAATTCATCGTCACATCGTAATAGAAACATTGTGATGTGTTCCCTTTTTAATTAGCTTATGCATTGGAGAGTGTGAATTAAACTATGGGAAAAACTCTAATGAACCTATAGTGAATTTCCTCTCCAACAAAGAATGATAAATTATGGTAGAACATCATTGAATTCGACATTACTCAAAGAAAATATCTAGGGAGTGATGAACAGCGTCAACCTCTTGAATCCTCAATGAAGGAATGTTATGACAACAAACGTCAAACGAGGTAGGGGTTTGACGTTGGTTTTATGATTTCCCTATTATTATTCAAATCTACAAACATAGATTAACCCACAAATAGGTTAATACTTGGATCATGAATTCTTGAAGGAGTTATTAGTTCTTGGTTTTTCTATTAATGATTATTTTTATTGTTGATATAATTTTAATATCGAGACTTCACTACTTTAAACAAATAACATGGAGGATGTTGGCAGACACAAACAAGGCCCAACCCCCTCCGCCTTATAAATTCTTGGTGGAAAAATTTTAAAACTATAGAAAGATGAGTTAGTTGATTTCACAATGAAGGTGTTAGCCCGATGGTTCTATAGGCACAAATGATTCAAAAAATGTACCACCAGAGAAACTCTGTTGGCCTGCATAAGAAACTGATGATGCGTTTATTGGCGCGTTGTAGGGGAATCAAGACGCGGTTCCAACCGAGGTTGCATGGAGGGAGCGGCCATCATCTATGATGATCAGGAATGTTGGAGGAACACACTCAAAGAACACATGTGGGAGTCTAGACAGTCACAACACAAAGCCATGATCACTTGACCATGGTGGAGAAACAACCCCACGTCAACTGCAGGGTGAGCATGAGAGCCAGACACGATAGCCTATCCCATCCTGGATGGATGGGGTAGACCCACAAGCCGAACCCACCCCTGCGGTCTGGGTCCAAGTTAGCTGAGTGGACTCAGGTTAGGTTGGGGGTCCCCTGCTGGGTTAGTCCGACCGGTTCGGACCGGACCCAAACCCCACCACTCCCTTTTTGGGAAAACATAAATAAAAAATAGATCAGGCCTACGATTTACGTTCTGTCTATGGCATGAATTCATATTTTGATGAGGAGGTCCTTCTAAAATACTTTATGTATGTTTTGGTGGAAGTTGGGTAATAGTCGGGCTAGATCAGACTCAAATCTAATTGTTTCCTTTTTAAAAAAATTCTCATATCTTACAAATCGGGCATCCTTTCGACAATCCGTCTATTGAGCTGGGACCCATACAATGAGAAGATTATTTGGGTTAATCTATGAGAGAAATTATAGTAGTTGAGTTATATATGATGGATTGAGGAACATATTTTTCAAAAATCATGAGGGCTAAGTGCCGGAAACCTGTGGCTGGCTGTGACTTGAAAAATGAAGAGTGACCCTTCTTAGATCAGCAAAAGAGGGACCCTTTAAGGATCAGCATAAGTGATACCCTTTTTGGACCAGCATAAGAGCATCCCTTCATGGATCAGCATGAGATAGACCCTTCATGGATTAGTGTTAGCATGAACCTTCATGGATCATCCTTAGATTGACCCATCATGGATCAGTAGTAGAGAAAACCTTCATGGATCAGTAGCAGAGAGACCCTTTATAGATTTTCAGAAGATCCTCTCAATAGAATAAGATGATCTAGACTTACTACTAAAAATATTTATTTATGTACTTAAGTTATACCTAGTGTGAGTTGTGTCTTTTTCTTTTTTTTTCATCAATTTTAGACCTTAAATTGTGGTATTTTCCTTTTTGTATTTATATGAGATTAATGTAGGTCTCAGGGTCCCTACTGATTATTGTTATACTTAATCCTTCATGGGATTCACCCACACCTATTGTATCTTGTTCAGATTGTGAAAAACATTTACTAGGACCTAGGGGAGCCAGGGCTAGATGGTGCTCAATGGTGGATTGATAGACGGGGTGTGTGGTTGTTTCATCTAACGGTGAGTTGTACCTACCCATTTGGTATGATCCTTGGTGGTCAACCTTTGGATCTTATACATATTTTATTGTAATTTCCATTTAGTTGGTCTTGTATTCTGGCCCCTTTACCTTCATTTTACACCTTTTACCCTCAGTAGTGGTACATTGTGGTGATTGTATTACATTCTCTCCTTTGCAGTTTTCTTTGTGCAGTATACTCTGTATGTGTGTGTACTGGTTTAAAGGAAATGCCTTCCATTTTGGAGATTTTCCTTTTTTTCTTCTATTCACCAGCCATTGGTCCAGGGAATTTGGTCTTGGGGTATTCATGGGATGGGCCCCAAGGTGTGGGTCATCACATGATATTACAAAATTCATTACATATAGTTTTTTTATTTTGAAATCTGTTTTTTCATCATGTTTGTTGTTTTAATTTTAAATTAAAATTTTAAAATTAGATTAATAGAATTTCAAATAGGTAATTCCATATTTGGAATCCTAATAATTAATATTATACAATATGGGGAAATTTATTTTTCGTCAAAATGAATAGAAAACACAATATAAAATTTATAACTTTGGTTATGTTTAAAATGTGTTTACCTAGTGGTTAAACATAAATATATGGGTAATATTGAAAATAAAAATAATCTAAAACCAATTTGAAAGACATATTTAGTTCATATACTATCCTAAATTTAAAGATAAACTAATATTTATTCATTTATATTGGGATGTAATTTATAATTTTTGATTCTTATGGTAAATTTCCTAGTAGTTTCTAAATGGTTATATTCCCCACATATAAAATGAAATCCCATTTACTCTTCTATTAACACTCCCATTGAATTTTTTTCAGAACATCCCTACCAAAATCATTTCTTTAAATCCCTACCCACTTCTTAGGGGCCTTATTTTTATTATGTAACCGTCCAAACTGTGTTTAAAGTATAAACCTAAAGTGTCTCTCTGAAGAAGAGTTATAGCTTCTAACCACAGATTATTATTATATTTATTCTTACAAATCCTTTAAATATTAGTCAATAATACTTATATAATAACATAATTATATAAAATATGATGATAATTGTTTTATTTTGTTTTAATAACCTATAACCATCTTCACTTCCATCATATCGGAAACAAAACAGTCGAACGTGTGTATGGCGGGCTACCGCCTCACGAACTGATATAATGATGGATTTAACATATTTATATGATATTTATGAAATAATTTTACTTTTTTATAGTTATAATATCATCTATACCTTCTTACCTTCTGATCCATTAAAAAATAATAATATCGCATGTGTGTACATGTGGATGGTTTCCTCCATGAAGCAATGCGAGATGTTTTTCATTTTAATTTCACATAGATGATAATAATGATATATTTATTGAATATATGTGATTAATAATATATGAATTTTTTTAATGTGAATTAATATTTACCTTTATTTTTTCCATCCGTCAAGCGAATAAAAACAGTGTTTATGCAAATGCAAAACATACTGTCTCTATGAACAATGAAATTAATATTCTATTTATAACATTTATGGATGACTATAAATATGTCATTAATCAATTTATAAGATATATATTTCATGTATAAAAATATATATGTATTTTAATAATGATAAATATCAAAGCTCTGAATCTACCAAACAAAAATATACATGAAGAATAAAGTAGTTTTTACCCGAAATAATGATTTTAACAAAGAATTGTCAATAAACAGGTTATAAAAGCGTATAATTAAATAATTTATGGAATTATATATATGATTATGGTTCTCTAGTAAATTTTAAAAAAAACCTATATTTATTATACATGAGGTCTGAATGTGTTCAAATAAATTCAAGACTTAAGGTAAGGGATTCTCTTCACACTTTTATTTCTGTGGGACACAAGTCATATTCACCAATTGTTTCTTTCATATGGTTTATATAATTCTTATGAATGTATTTTAGAATAATGAATAATTAAATAATTTATATTTATAGATAATTATTGTGTTATTTCATTCATAGATCTTTCAAATCAAATTTTTCTAAAGTGGTAAAATTTTAATGTCACAATGTCATTATTTATTGAGATTGTTTATGATTAAGTTTATGATTATAAAATATTACGGTATAAATCTAAATAAAATAATTTATTATATTTACCTATAATTATTTATGGAGAATACATTTTTTCTTTAAATTTTCCCCTCTTTTAAAAATAATGAAACAAAAAATATTTTTTAAAATAAAATCAACTTATTTATCTCTTCAATCAAAAATCAATCACTTCCATGTCAATGTTATATAAAAATGATGTAAATAATTTTTTAATATTATTAAATTATTTTTTAAATACATTTTACACTTTTTTATAAAAAATGGTCTAAAGGGAATCATCATTTCATTTTTTGAATGATGTATTTTTTACTTTTTAAAAAAATGATAAAGGAATCATTGTTTTAAAGTGTATGGTATGAATAGAATTTTACACCATCATATAAAATAAATTATTTGATGAATAAATTTCCATTTTTCGAGTTTGTTTTAAAATAAAATTTTTCCATAATATTTGGGAAATTTTTAGACTTTAAATGATTGTTTTTAAAATTGAAAGCGTGTTTTCCTAAAAATTATTGTAATTATCTTTTAAAGGATTTTCTATCCATAAATGAAAAAAACCATTAGTGTGGGTTATGATTTTTAGGGGATGTGATCAAATGATAATATTCTTATTCATTCCCAAAATAGTCTGTGATAATGACTATGATGAAGAGATAATTATGAAACCCATTTTTTATAAAGTTTTATACTCTGATGAAATGTTTATGAAAATTGTTTCATTTCCATGGGTTATGATATGATGAGATGTTTATGATCTTATATAATAAAAAATAATAGTTTATATGATTGGTGGGACCTATATCTCACTAGAATGTATTAGGTAAGTATTTATTTCTCATGAGATAATTATGGGAAATAATAAAACATGCTCAATCCACTATGTGAAAAAGGCTAATGTGCTTGATAAACTATGTGATTAAAGTCAATGTGGTTGATCTGCTATGGGAAATAGGTAATGATTCTTGATCTGTTCTATAATGGGTAACAGGTATAGACACCTAATCCACTATGACTTTATGGTCTTCATAGTTAAATTTGACCTGTGAAATTATTTCTATTCTTGTGATGGTTCCTTGTTTATATGCCATGAACTGATGGTTCATGATAGATTTATGATGATTTTTAACTATTATGATACATGGATTGAAAATGATAATTTTTAGTTCCTTGAATAATTTTTTGATATTTGATAGATTAGGTGTGAACCTTGTATGTTACGTTTCTGATATCATACCCTTATTCTTATCTTATGACTTATTATGATCATCAATTGATGTCTCTCATGTTTATCCTTACTAATAATATGAGTTGACCCTTTACATTGTTTCCTTTCCCCAAGCTATAAAGAAAGGTTTATGTAGGTTATATATATGAATTGTACTAAATAGGAATACCTTTATCCGATATGTTGAAGATATATCATGAAATAAGAATATTGTGTATCTAGTCTCCAAATACACTAAACCTATTTGTTCCAGAGGTGTGTTTATATTAAATTTATTGAATATTCATATAAAATGATGTGATAGTTATGTATCAAAATCATGGGTCACTATAGAAACACCTTTCACACCATACACACCCAACAACAAAAGAACTCGTCATCTTATATAGCCAAATACTTAGGCATCTTCTATTCATAATTCATCGTATGTTTTTTTATTGTTAATTTATAATTTATTAATTTTTTCAATGAATTTTATGCAAATACTTTAATATATTCATAATTAATTATAACTAATGTATAAACAATTCAAATGAAATAAATAATATATATATATATATATATATTATATTCATGAATCCCGTCCAAGAAAAAATATTTGAATCACAGGGATATACTAAATGATCACTACATATAATATCATAATTTTTATATATATTTACATCACATTCATGAATATTTTAGTGAACATCCAATATTAATAAATTTTGTTATATATCGAAAATCTAAGTATCTGTGGGAACAAATTCCAATAAGCATTATGTACTCACATTGTAATTGAACCCTATAAAAACATTATGTTTTTATCTTCATGTCATTGGATTTCATAAAAATAAGGTTGTGAATTATAGAGATAGTTTATTGATAACTTAACTAGTCATATGAATTAATTTCATGTAAAAAATTATAAAAATAATTATACCTTATTCATATCCCCCACAAAACAATGTTCTGAGTATAGAGTAATTCACCCCTATTAGATATATAACATGATACCTGGGAACATCAGTATAGAACATGTTAAGATAATATAAATACATTAGAAATTAATTTATAAAATCAATAAAAAATTCAAATTGTATATAGGTTTAACAACACATGAAAACATCATTCTAAAATAATTTTTTGTCTTTAAATAAAATTATACTTCTTATTTGTATATTTTTTTCTATAATTATATTGAATATTTTATAAACTTTTGGAACATATTTAATT
This sequence comes from Viscum album, assembly GCA_963277665.1. Taxonomy (NCBI): domain Eukaryota; kingdom Viridiplantae; phylum Streptophyta; class Magnoliopsida; order Santalales; family Viscaceae; genus Viscum; species Viscum album. Next base: position 1,426,694,411 of record OY728157.1, read on the forward strand.
AATTAATATAAAACAATATTAATTATTATTTCCAAAAGATGGATTTGAATTGGTCAGATACTGAGTAAAACATTTAAACTGTTTGTAAAAAATGAGTTCAAATGGAATTATATTAATTATTATTATATTTCTAACTAAAATAATGAATTAATATATAGAAATTTGTGGTACATAAATTTAATTATAGTATTTATTAAATATCATAAATATATTTTCCAATTAACATACAATATTTTTATGTCATAATAAATAAAAAAATACTTATCAATGCTAACATAGTACTTGTACAACATATCAAAAGTGATAAATGGATACTTAGTGATAAGATTTAGAAATGGTAAGTATCAACATTAAAAGATACATATTATGATAAATAGTTGATATAAATATCATAACTTTAATTTCTTAATTGTCTATATATTTTTAAACTCCAATTACAAAAATAATCCAGATAATCTAAATAAATGGGATTTTCCTTATAAATTATTTTCAAATTTATTAAAATCACAAAAACATATCATGAGTCATCGGTGGGTGTTTAATTATTAAAAATATCTACCATTTTCCATTTATTTTTCACTTGAAACTTATAAATTACATTCCAAAACATAAAGTAATGAATGTTTTCAAGAAGTCCATCGAATATTATCAATAAAAGGGGTGTCATTCTACCATTTCCAAAAAACATATAATGTTAATTATTGTCACTAAATCCTGATAAAATACCTTTAGAAACAACATAATTAATTATACTATATATCTTTTTAAGCCAAAATCCCCCCTTTAATGTAATTTGACACAATCCAAATGATGAGACTCAAAGGGAAATATAAGGGTTCCAGCTCAATCTTTTCTTTCTTATTTATGATTTTCATTCCTTAATAATATTTTAAAACACTATTTTAGATGATAATATCTCCATTTTATTGAAAACCATTTAATCTATAATTTATTAGATTTCACTCATTCCCTCTCATTAAGCCCTTCTCAAAATATATTTTAATGTCAAAAATGGGATTCAAAATCCGTATATTTTATTTTAAATCATCCTTTTAACCCTTTAATTACCTAACTAATCTATTAAGTTAACATAAAAATATTAGTTAAATTATAATAAATTGTTTTTATGAAAATAAAATACTTTTTTATTTATTTTTAAAAACTCTTTTAGAATATATCATTCACCTGTGGTCATTTTATATTACCCAAGAGAATGACGATGTTTTCTTTTTAACTTAATCCTTTCATGGATATTTTCAGAAAAGTGATTTCATTATTGAATAAATAAATTTATTATAAAATGATTTTTTTATGATTATGTAACAATATAATATTCATGAAAATAATTACATTAAAATTAGAAAATCAAATTCTTTTTAAAGTGTCTAAAATAATATTACCAATAAATATTTCTTAAATTGTAAATATCAATAAATATTTGGAAATATTTTTTGTATATAATGAAACCAAAAATATAAATTGATTCTTATTTTTTTTATATAATGATTATGAAATTATATTATTCAATTACCATTCTACCAAATCAATTTTGGAATTATTGACTGAATGACCTAAAAACATCTAATGAGAGAAAAATTAATCCAATAAATGAATCAAAAGGAATGATAACATTAAAAGAAACCCATAAAAACATAAAGGAAGAAAATACATAAGATAATTTACTATTTATGAATATAGAGTATATAAAAAACATGTTGTGACACAAGGGGAGCAGACTCTTGAATCAATTTTCTTTCATTGAGTCATATTGTTTATTCTTTATCTGTGCTATTTTAAGATTATGAATATGATAATTTTATTCCTATATTATATTTCCTATATTTTATTAGTATTTATCTTTATATAACATAATATATTTCTTTATATATTCTTACATTACATGTTATGATAATTTTATTAGGGTTTCATAATCCTTTACTTTAATAATTTATAGTCCTCAACAATATGACGATATTAACTCCCTATCTAATTTTTGCAAATAAATATTTATTTTATAACATCTTAATAATCCTCATTCAACTATATTATTCGATTATATATTAGTTTCCTATCAATATATAATTTTTTAACTATATATATTTTATTTATAAACTTTTCTTATGTTAACATCTATTTGTTGCACCATTTTTTTACTTGACCCTTTATTTATGTATTTTATGAATATAACGATATTGGGTTAATTTTTTGGAGGTTCAGATGTTAATTGGATTATATTTATTTCTTTTATGTAGTTTCACACTTTGAGAACAGTTTGTTGAAATTTTGTAACACCTCTAGGAAACAGTGCAACTAAAACAGTGGGTTTTGGTAGGTGCACGGTTAGGCGCATGGGTTGGCCAAACTGTGCTGCTTCCAAAGAGAAACTGTGTAGTGTTGAATAGAGGGGTTTTGTGTTTTTGTCATATGGTTTGTGAAACTATGATATCAGATTGGGTAACATTTTTTAGAGATAATGGATCGTGCATGACTAGCTCATGGGTGTTCCAACCATGTGGCCAAACCATCAACCATGAAAAATTAGATCCAGAATTTATGGATCTAATTTGATTTAACACCTTGGCCTTTTATTAATAAATAGTTCATATACTAAATTCCATTACCACCTAAGTATTTAGAGACTATTCATTTCAATATGAGTTCATTTAGACGGTTAATATAGTTGTCTTGGAGATCGAATTTGTTGGTAAGTGAACATTATTCACTGTTTCCTTAGTTTTCTTATTCTTCCCCCTCTTAGAATCATGGATTTAGTCTATTAGGGATAAATACATGTCATTTTATTCCAATATTAATGAGATATTGTTTTTGGTATTGAATGCAAAATGATCAAAGGATAACTTTAATAGTTTTAATCCATGTTATTGAATTTGTTGCACCAATCTTCATTTTAACCAAAATTGAAAGATATACGGCTACACAATCTACTCCTCTTGAAAAGAACATGAATTCTAAATTTAAAATTCATTTAATTTATTTAATTGGATTTTGAAATTGATGTTTTATTCTTGATTTAAAACCTATTTAGCGACTATTTTTTGAAATGGGTAAAATTAGTTTGTTTTTAGGAAATGAACTTGCATTATTAGTTCATTTTCATTGACATGACCTAGTGGAAGGGGTGTGTTCCATTGGGGGACCCAGTATTTGTTACCTGGTGATGAATTTGTGTATTGAAAAGAGACTACTTATGAGTATGTAAATACCACCTAGGAATGAATGTGTGTATTTGTGTAATTATTCATTGGGCATGCTAAATGTAGTAGTGAAATGTTTTAAATATTTTTTTGGTTGTTTCTTTGAAAAACTATTTGAACTGGAAAATTATTTTTCCTTTTATATAAAATAATTTAAAATGTTTTAAACTATTTTATATAAACGTGATAACATTTTCTATCTTAATGTCATGAGTTAGGAAGTCATTGGTGGAAATCCTACAGAGTTATATACTCACCCCTCATATTGGGAACTTTGGTTCATTTTTATATGTTGTATATCAATACATATTTATTATCCCGGTACCTCGTTTCCTCAGAGATGAATTATGAAACCATTGGAATGAATTATGGATTTAGATCAGGGATTTGGTTAGGATTTTTAAAATTTATGTCTTTTATACCTTTTAGTTTTTTTTCTCTTGGTTTATGTAATGTACATTGATATAAATATGTTTTTTTTGGTTTGTTATTTCATTGTATTTTCAATATTACATCATATAGAGGTTTTTTCGAAATGGTCATTTTTATTTGGCTATTTTATTTTCAATTTCTAAATATTCCCCCAATTTCCTATGAATACCTTATAATTTATTTCCTTCCATTGGAGTCTTAAGGATTTTACCTAAGGCCTAGTAGCTTACTCATCACTTCTTAAGCCAATTAAAAGGGGTGAGAAGTTACAATTGGTATTTGTCTATTCAGTCCTAGATTTGGAAAATCAATCTTGATTAGTCGTGCAGTTAGGATTGTATAAAGAAGTCGGATCATCTTAACAAGAGGAACAACTAACCTACATATTTTTTACTTCAAGTTACTAGAGTGTTTGGGGACATGAGTGTTTTAAGAAACTTCATGGAGTTTTACCGTCATAATTAGGGGTTTATCCAATGAAAAGTGAATGATATTAATTGATATAAATGACTTCCAAATAGGATTTCAAAATTTATTTTGAGTAATGATGTATTATTTGGGAAAAATGCTTATTTTTGAAACTAGTTTAAAATGGTTTGATTTCGAAAGGCATGGTTGAATTTATGAAAATGGTTTATAAAAGGAATTGTTAAATTTTGGAATGAATTGACATGATATTTATCATTTGGGAAATTTGGAATTGTAAATCCTTCTGTTTATATGGATTGATACAAAATGGAATTTTCTTTGGTTATTGAAAATGGATTCCAGTAAGCATTGTAAGAACAATCTGAAAGATGCTATTGAGAATGTGGTTTAGGCTAAGCCATAGGTGAACCAACCATTTTTTCATATTATTGTTCCGTATTTTTAGTTCATGGATAAAGGGAACGAAACTAATGGACCAATATAAGTGGATTATTTGGTTCAGTTAGAATTGTAGAATCCACCCAACATTTGAGATGATTTGGAACAAGAAAAAATTATATTGTGGAAAAATAGGCTGAACTGAATATTTGATTTCATTGATACACCTGAATATGTAAAAGTTAATATAGAAACATATATACTAAAGGATATTTCATGATAATGGTGGGATTTAGTAGTTCAAGAAAAATTGGACTAAGCCATTGCATGAGTGTTTCTTGAAAAATTGTTCAACAAAAAATTCTATCCTCTCATGATCAAAATTTTAATATGAATGTAATTTTTTAGTATGACGGAGGATAATATATTATTAATTGATTATCAATGTAAATTTATGAATTTAGTTCACTTTTAATTAGATTTTGATATAAGTGTGTCCTTGAAGGAGTGCATTTTATAATCTGGGTAAGGACTGATATTATCTAAAATATTTTCCTGATTTGTATATCAGATTATACAGAGATGGTTTATAGATAAATTGTGGAATAAATAGACATCTTAGTAATCATCATTGGAGGATAGATGTTGATACCCATGGTAAATGGTGATAACTATAATTCTAGGAATAAGATTAATATATAAACCTATTTCCAAGGTAGTTGTATGACTCAAAACATAATAGTGGGATCAATAAATCTTTCTAATATAACAAAAAGTATTCCATGGTGTTTTCAATGTGGTTATTTAAATCACATAAAGTATGATTATATAGAACCACATAGATATTTCCAAAATTTCAACCAAATGGGGAATCTTCATTACTATTTTCACAGTGCTCCATGGTTGACTGAAAGGGAAACGTCTCCTGTTTTACAGACATCATGTTCTTATATGGGGAGACTATTGAAGAATAATTCTAATTAGAAATATTAAGAAAGACATGGTGATTCTTGGAATACCATGACTAATAATATAGTTAAATATAAATTGGCTAATAAATATCCAAGTGAAATATTTAAGCAATTGTATGAAGCTAAGGAAATTTTCATGGATGATCTATCTGGACCATTTTTGGTGAGAGGTATCATTATTTTTAATTCTACCATTGTGTATGATTTGTTTGGTGAGGGTTTATCACATTCATTTTTTTCTTCACATGCTGTTGATATTCTAGGATTTCATGTCGAGATGATGCTTTGTTTTTGAAACTCCAAACTCATTTTGGAAAAATATAATGATGATCATTTATATGAAATACTGAACTATAAATATTTATGCAGACAAATTTATTTGGTATTTCTATTTGATTGAGAATCATTTTTATGACATAATCCTTGATATGAATTGATAAAATATTTTCAAATATCAAATTGACTATTATACATTAAGGGTTAGTTTTACAATTAATGACTGCATAGAAAATATCTTTTGAGGAAATCAGAATGTAAAGATCGACACAGTCGGTTTTTTGGAATTAACAGTTAAAATAATCTCTTGTTTCTTGGAATCTTTGACCTTGGAATATATGGATGAGATTGATAATATCATTTTTCAAGCAAAATATTTGTTTCATGATGTTTATTCAGATAATTTATTAGGGTTTCCACCCATAAGAGAAGTGAATTTTACACTTGATATCTTATTAGGGACCAGTCATATATAACATCTATCTTATCATTTGAAACCACCATAATTAATGGAATTTAAAGTTGTGTTGGATGAGTTGGAATAAAAATGGATCATTCATCCTAGTATGTCTATATGTGTAGAATCGGTTATTTATTTTTTTAAATGTGGATACAACAGTTTGTATTTGGGTAGATTATCAAAATATTAACCATGTGGCGATAAAGAATTGGTATGCACTTATACACATTGAGGGTATGTTTGATCAATTTATGGGATCTCATTGGTTATTTAAAATTGAATTGCATTCATGATATCACCAATTTCAGTTTTAGAAGGATGATATTCTAATGAAATCATTCCAAGGAAGACATAACCATTATGATTATGTAGTTATTCCATTTGGTCTTAAAAATATAGCACATTTATTTGTCAAAATTATCAATAATATATTTAAAAGTTATATGGATTATTTTACGGTGGTGCTTTTGGATTAAATACCAGTGTATTCTAGGACAAATATTTAGCATGAAAAGAACTTGGTGATAGTGTTGGGTGTGTATTATGATCTTTGTTTGTATGCTAAAATTTTAAAGTTATATTTTTGGACACAAAAGTTACATTTCCATGGATATGTTATCTCTAAAAAGGTGTTTATATGGATCCAAAAAATAAAGAGGTTATGATCTCTTAGAAACCAATAAATAATATCATTTAGAAATGCACTATCCTTATCATGGTTATTTATTATAGACATTTGTTTTGAGACTTTTCATGAAACTTTTCACCAATGATAGATTAGAAAAGGGAATATTATCCATTACAATGGAACGATGAATACAAGATGTATTTTAAAGACCTTAATATTCATCTAAAATTAACATTGATATTGATATTTCCATAATCAGGACAGGTCTATGTGGTTTATTTTGACACTTCGGGATCTGTTTGGGGGTGTGTTCACAATTAGGAATATCATGTTGTAGTTAACATCTCATGACACTTATTGTTTCATGTGGGAAACTAACCAAAAAATGTTTTAGAATAAGGTGATGTAGTCCATTCTCGGAACACTTTGTGTCATTACCTCATTGGTGATAAATTTATCGTGGTTATGGAATATAAGATCTTGAAAACAATTTTCTCACAAAGATATTTGAATTTGATACAAATAAGATGGATGAAGTGTCTCTAAAGTATTAGTATTGATAAATGTACAAATTGGGTAAAGGGAACTATATGGTGGATGCATTAAGTAGAAATTCATATAGTTAGTTAGAGGTAGAGGCTTTAGATGGATAATTTGTTATGTCAGTGATAGACGATATTCAATTGGACTATGAAGACCGAGGCAGTGTTGTGGTTTTATTTTTGGTTTCTTTGTTTCATAATTTGGTTGATAAGTTTTAATAGTCATAGACATGTTATTATGTATGTGTTCATATGATGTCAAAACTCAATGGTGGTCAGACCATCAAGGGATAGAATCTTGATAGAGAACCAGTTTCGTGTTTTTTAGATCATATGGTCATATCTATTACTTATTAGGAATAACTTCTTCCTACTTACAATGAATCAAGATATGTTTCTCATCATGGAATCTAAAATATTGATAAGAATCTGAAAGAATTGTTTTTGTGGTCTTTCATGAAAAAATGTGGCTAATTTTGTTTTGAGATTCCGAAGTTGTAAGGAAGTTAAGGCATAACACTATATATTAGTGGTTGTGTTACAACCATCATTAATTCCTATGTGGAAATGGGAGGAGATAGATATGGATTTCTAATTTCTCTATCAAGGAAAATATTAAAAAAGGATTTCAAATAGATGATAGTGTATCAATTCAAAAATTAATCCAATTCCATCCATATTCATGGATTTAATATGGTGGAAGACTTAGAAAAAATCTATATGTGAGAATTAGTAAAATGGAATTGTATACCAGTTTAGATAGTATTTGATTGAGATCTATGGTTTACATTTCATCTTTATAAATACCTACATCATGAACATGAGACTCAATTGAATATGAGAATGGAATATCATCTAAATATATATGGAAATACAAAAGAATGATGCAATCCTTGGAATAAATTTTTAGGAATTGAGTAATGGATTTTGGTGTCTCATGGGGGGAGCAGATACCATTAGTCGAGTTATCATATAAAAATAGTTATCAAGATTTGTTACATATATATACTTTTTAATCAATGTATATGCATCCTTGTTGATCTCTACTTTGTTGGGTGTAAATATGGGAGACACCACTTGTTGGACCAGGCTTTGCACAAGAGAAAAAAAAGAATATTCAGTTGATCATGAAGTGAATGGATACGACTCAGTGTCATAAAAAATCATATCTATTACATTATTGATGGTAATTATCATTAAAGGTGAGTGATCAAGTGTTCTTGATAACATATCCATGGCTTGGGAATTATCATTAGGGGAAGTAAGGAAAATTTTCTCTTTGAGGAATCGGTGCTATTGAGATACTTGAACATGTTAGTGAGATGGAATATTAGTTGTCTTCTCCACCAAAGTTCATTTTAGTGCATAATATGTTTCAATTTTCTTAATTTAAGAAGAATAATCCTAATACAAACCCTTTGATTCTATTGTATCATGATGACCTTGATCTGGATGCTTCGTTGATTCATGTGCAACTACAAGTAGTGGATATGTAAGATAAATTATTTCATGGGAAAGGCATCGTCCTAATGTGGGTTTTATGGTAACATGGTAAGATTCCGGAAGAAGAATATGATCATGAGAATATAGTGGTGGAATAATGGCCTGAACAATTTCTATCAAATGGGGTTTTTCTACATTATAGGGATAAAAAAACCAATGAATCGGAGAATTTACAACCTAAATTTCTATTACTTGAACATTTATTATTGTATAATTGGTATCTAATGTGACTAGTTTATGTTTTGGGAGGTTTGGAGGATATTTGGATGGTTTTTCTAGTATCTATGGATGTGCATGGTTTGGGAACAGTTATTAAAGAACATGAAATTCATCCAATAAACGGTGAAACTAAAATAGTTGTCACTTGGTATGCAATGTTTAATTGCATGATTTAGCCAAAACATGTGGTTGTCTTGGAGAAACAGTGAAATTTTAGATAGGGGGTTTCAAAAAAGTTGAAACATCATTTTTAAAAACATAAAGTCAACCAGTGTAAAGTGTGTTTGGAGGCAATGGATCATTTATAATTAGCCCACAATTTGACTAATTATGTGCCCTAATGATGCACTGGGAAAATTTTGATCATAAATTAATGGATCAAATTTAATTTACCACATAAGCCGCTTTTTCCACTAAAAAATTTATAACTCAAATTCCTCTCCCTCCCAAAGATGTGGAGACTATTCCATTCGACCATGAAGAGATTCCAAATAGAATCTTGGTGTGTTAGAGGAAAAATTGTTTTTTAAGTGATCATTATTCATCATTTTCCATAGTTTTCTTATTCTTCCATCTCTTTTAGTCATTTATTTAGTCCCTTGGTGATAAATCCATGCTTTGTGATGTTAATCATTATGATATATGGTTGTTTTTATTGAATGGAACAATATCTAAGGATAGTATTTGAAGTTACAATCCATGTTGTTGAATTTGTTGAACGATTATTTTTTATCACCATAATTGAGAGGTAAGTGGATTCACTATCAAATCATCTTGATTGTAACATTAATTATATGTTTAAAATTGATTAAATTTCTTCAAATGGATTGATAAACTGATGTGTGATTCTTTATTGAAAACCCCTTTAGTGACAACTTTGTGAAATAGCATAAATTTGTTTTTTTTGGAAAAATTATTTTTTCACATGATTTTAAAATGATGGTTTTAAAATTAAAGTTTTTATTCTTGGAATATGGTTATTGAATTTATTTCAGTAAATGAAATGTTTTTTTGAAATTGCTTGGCATTATTTTTCATGGGTTTTGGAAGACATAGTTGGTGTGAGATCATTTTCATTGGTGTGACCCTATGGAAGAGGACAATTCCATGGGGCACATGGTACTAGTTACCTTATGATGACTTGGTAAATCAATTAGAGACCTCTAATGACTATATAAGTATCACCTAGGAATGAATTTGTGGATGTGTGGATTATTTTTCTGTGTATACTAAATAGAATTTAGAAATGTTTTTAAGATTTGTTTGGTTAATCATTTAGAAAACTGTTTAGTTTGGAATACAATTTTGGCTTTGATATAAACTATTTTAAATTTTTTTAACCTGATTTATGTAAATGTGATAACATGTTCTATCTTATTGGTGTTAGTTTGGAATTAATTGGGGTAATTCTACTAAGTTTTAAAATCATCCACTTCTTGGGAACTTTAGTGCGAATGTAGATATTGTATATTTAGACACATGTGAAGGTAATCTATCTAATTTATTTAGTGATGCATAATGATACCATGGGAATAGCTTGTGGAGTTAGGTCTTATTGATGATTTGGAGTAACTATGTTTTTTTCTTTTGTGTCTTTGAGTTTTTTTGGACTTTGTTTCCATAGATAACTATGATATAGATTGGTTTCTTTTGGTTTTATGTTAGTTCTATTTTATACTAATATATCATATAGTGATTTTTTGGGTATGGCTATTTTTACTTGGTTTCATTATTTTATAAGATATAGTCATTCCCAAATTTCTTATTAAGCCCTTGTAATGTATTTATAGCCTTTGGTGTCTTAGTGATGTCACCTAAGGTCTAATAACTAACACATCACTTATCAACCCAATGAGGAGGGGGTTGGATGTTGCATATTCTTATGCTAATGTATTGAAATGGAAGCTGCTATATGTTTTATTAATGACATGATTAGTAAAAAAAATTATATAATAATTGATAGGTAATAATTATTTTTCCCTCTAATGTATTAATTAATTTGTTAATTATACGTAGAATCTATACTACTTTTAATTAGTTAGGTTATTCCATTATGGGGGATTCTGAGTGCATATGGGGATACTATTAAGATATTCCATAAATCATTAATGAATAATATATTTTATTTTTTATATGATATTTTATTATTATCCTCCTTGTACTCCATCAACATGTGTTATGTAGTTGATATCATGATTGGACATAGGTTTATTATCTTATATGAGTTCAATGTTTTTATCTAAATTCTAATTCACAAGATTTCATGTATTATATATTATAATGATATTCTAATCCTTCTTTACCACTTAATGAGACCTATATTCTAATCCTGTGTTTTCTAATTATTTTTATATAAATTGAGGATGATTAGGAATGAAAGAGGTGTTAAAATTATAGGTTTTAGGAATACTCTTAAATGATTAAAGTGGGAAGATAATGTATTTTAGAAGAAAATAATTTTTAATAGCCTTAAAATAATGAATTTTCATGTATTGATAAGGTATATGTGCCCAAATAATTTAACTCTAAACCATATGGTTTGGGTAATGTGGGTGTTATAATATTTATTACAAAACCATGTATTTATGGGATGTTTATGTTTAGTCATTTACATCTAAAACATAAATCATATTCAAAACCTAACAGTAATTTCCCTAAGATATTATCCATAAATCCCTAATAACATTGAAATTATGAAATTAACCTAATTAATTTAGAGTAAATAATTAAATAAATTTATCAATCAAACTAATCAGAATCACTCATATAAAGCCACTTTAATTAATTAAAATAATAACACTCCATGATAAACCAGTAAAGTTTTTTGGTTACCAAATCATCATATATAAACACTTATATTTTTTACATTTTAGATGAAATTCTATATATAAAATTACCTATTAATATTGTATTTAAAATCATGATTATTAATATATTATTTTTTATACATTAAAATAGACTATGATCATATCATATTAATTAAACATATAATTTTAATATAAATTCATGAAAAAAATGTGAAATTTCATAAAATTAATTTATGTAATCAATTGATTTATTCTATCCATCCGTCCTACAGTAAAATTCACACATCATATTAGAAATATATTTATCAAAATTGAATTAAATCAATGTGATATTCAATATCACCTACATAGAGATCAATCAAGAATCCATACCAAAAAGTAATAAAATACGTTCCATAAACATTGGAAACCAAATATTTACTTAAACTATAAGAATAAAAAAATATAATAGAAAAATAAAGAAATCACATTACCTTGAAAATAAACTATATGAAATTTAATTTACACATCAAATTAAGTCTAATACACTTAAGAGGTTATAAATATGATAATAATTTGATGTTTTCTTAAAAATAAGTTGAAGGGATGAGTATACAATTTTGACATTTCTCGACTAGAGTACTATTCATATAGACCTAAAATAAAGGATATAGACTTAAAACCATATATAAAAAAGGAAAATGTTCCCCATATTAAAAATTACTAGTGGGAAATTTTCCTAATTCCAAATGGTCCTACAATGTTTTATTGATGCTCTATCAGAGTCCAAGGGGAAACCACAAGACTCCATGTAGTAGTCCAAAGGCAACAAAAATGATTCCTCCATCCCTTAGACTCCTATTATTACCCACTGCATCCTTGGTGTCCAACATGTTAAGAGAATAAAGTGTCAACATCTGTATAAATATCAGAATTACCCTTTACATCATTCATTATCCTGAAAACTAAAAAAACGATATATAATTAAAATTTTAAACAAAAAAAATTAAATTAAAACTCATAGGATTTACCCAATGTTATTATGTGGGATTCATCATTGAAGTGAATTTCCTAATCCTATAGTATAACATAATTTGAAAAGTGTTCTTTATAATAGTAACACCCTAATATTTTAGTATGTATTTCCATATTGAATGAATATTATGTTTGATATATTGTGACATAAGAAACATCAATCTAAAATAATTTTCTATTATTTTAATGAGATAAAATATTATAATAAAATATAAATACTAATACATTTTGAGGTTTCAATATGAAATAATATAAATAAAATTACATATGGATCAAAATGAATTATATATAAAAATAACAAAAAAATAAAATATTTATCCTAATGGTTTCCCATGAATATTTTGAAACCAACCGAAACTACGAAAACATGGAAAATAATTAAGAATATAATAGATATTAAGAGAGTTTTAAATGAATAAACTTTATTGAAACATGTAAGGCTATATATAGAAATGTAATATGACCTAGACATATGTGGACATTGGATGCATATATATTATATATAGGTATATAGTCATTAGATATATAACAATTAAGTATATTTATGTCCTATTAATAAATAATTTTTTTTCAAAATAATTAAAAATTGTACAATTCAAAACACTTATATATTTATTAATTTATATGAAGTAGATTAAGAATTCTTAATGTTCTAAAAGGTTGTTTTTTCTATGAAATTTATTTTTAAAATATTTTAGATGTAAATTAAATTTATATATTTTACATATTTAATTTGATAAAAATTATATAATTTTTTCCATATCAATAATATCTTTGGGTGAATATTTTTAATTTTTAGTAAAAGAGTTATTTTTAGTGAATAATGAAAATTCATGATTTTGGAAAATGTGTCACTTCTTTTATTTATTTTATATAATTTAAAAGACCCATTATGTTTCATATTTGGACTTAAAGTAAAATATGTGTCATTTACTTATAGCTAATATAATTTGTAACGCCTCGACCCCAGTTACCCAGAGTCGGTGCATTATTACATAACATTGGCATGATCACAAGAAAGATAAAATCTTGAAAGACCGATTGGTTTAGTAGCCTTGGAAACACTAGATATATTCATAAAGTTTACATTACATCATAAAGTGAAAAACTACAACAACAACATAAATGTCTCCATATTCCACACTATTATACCCTCATAATATCCATGCAGGTCATTTATAACTTACTTCTTCACATCCTGGGAAAATAAAACATAGAAAAGGGGTGAGCTCAAATGCCCAGTAAGGATAACAATATAGCGAAAACGTTCAAAAATAAGCATAAACATTTAAGGCAACGCATTACTAAAACAAAAGCCTTTTAAACTTGAACTTCAACATAGTATGGCAAAAGTAAAATGAAATAATACCATTTACTTATTCAGATGGATATTCTACTAATCTAATAATCACATGCAATATCAATAACCACTTTCTTAATGATGGAATGCATAATTCCAGACTATCATAACCACATAGCCAAGGCCTCGTGCCAAGACTACAAATAAGATTTTGCCAAGGCCTTGTGCCAAGACACTAGTTTGTCTCATGAGACCTACCGATGCATCGAGGAGCTATAGCGGGCTCCACCCATCACATATTAAGTCCAATGCATTCCCATATGAAAAGGTTTAAACATAACATAAACATTCGTATTAAAAATAGCATATGAAATGTCAATACTTTCACCATAAACTATGAATGGTATAAAAATAGCACATCCACAGTCAAACATATCACAAATCCTTCAATAAAATATAGAAGCTTTGTATCACAATAAATAAACTTCATATAATCATAAAATCCATCAAAGGATATTGACATAGATGAAATCAAAACTATTTGAGAGAAATATCTCCTTTTTTTGAAATCATTTAAAAGTCACACATTTATAAAGGAAGTAATTAAAAAGAGATTTTTGATTCAAAGTGTCCCATAACACTTTGAAACTTTTGAAAGGAATTAACATTTTAAAAACATTAATATCCATATAAATAAATCCTTAAAAACCATTTTGAATACATGGACATTTATTAAAAAGATTTAGAAAGATAAATCTTTAAAACATTTAAAATTCTGATTTTGATAAAGAGTACCTTTCCGAAATGCTTAAAATATTCATTTTGAAATCATTTAAAAGTCTCATAATTATAAAATAAAACATTTACTTTGAAAATATCTTTTTAAGCTTGTAAGGGAAGCTTTGAAAATTTTATAACTACGGTAAATAGCTGCACCTGCCATATAAGTTTTAAAAAACATTCTTACCTTAATTTTGTCGAAAAGGTTAAATAGAACCTTGTTTGGAAAACGATGGAAAGATTCCTTTATAAACCTATTATAAAAATTCAAACAAGGGTATAAATTACTTTAACCCATATTCTAGTAAATAGTAAAAATGTTTTGAAATTCATTTTTAAGAAACATGGATGTGGATGATAAAGAGATCCCAGTAGATTATTACGTATAAACAACCTCGGATAATGAAGAGATTGTGAAATAAACCCTTACCTTGTACTTTTCCTTGGTTGGGGTAGGTTAACCTCCTGTATAATAGTGAAATAATTGTTATTAAATTATACAATAATCATATACATTCATATGATATCATATATGATCTTTTAACATTGCTTTGTTAATAATATCTTAGTATTATCGTTGTTTCGGGTGTTAACGTACTAGTTTTATTTTATATGTTTTGTTACATAATCCATGTATGTAATGGATAGGTTGTATCTTAATAAAATATATAATGATATAAAGTCCTTATATACTATTATTAAACATCAAATTAGACTTATACTTGAATGGATATGATGGAGAATTAATCTCATCGCGTTCGTGAAGACGGTAGTATGTACGTACGCACGAGCGACAATATCATTCTTTTGATATTAAAATAATATATAAATGGATGTTATATCATATATACAGAATCATTAACATGTTATATTTATTATTTACATTAGTTACACTTCATTATTATACCCATCCAAATAATAATATATTGAATAACAATTACACCACGACGTGGAGACGGTAAGCCGTACATACGCACGTATGGTGACATGTTATTCAAAGGGTGGATAGAATAATGATTATGGTTGTACCAAATTTATAATAACATCACAGTATATATATATGATACTGGATTTATTATTTTTCAATGGTAACAATAAAGGAAGAAAAAGTGGAAGAAGAAAGGAACTTGGAAAAGGGTGGTGAAATCATTACCTCTTCTTCGGGTTCTTCCTTTTGATTTGATAAAAAGGGCTCCTTAGGATGGATTTATGATCAAACTAAAGCCTCTAGGTTGTAGTGAGGGAATTTATGAGAGTATTTGGGCAGAGTTTGGCCGAACCAATAGGCTTGAAGGTGTGAAGAAATGATAAGGAGGAGTGCCCTTTTATAAGAGGGGTGAGGGGCACCTTTGGAAAAGCTAGAAATATTAATTTATAATAAATTCATATTCGGTTTCTAATGTCTCCAAAGTTTATTATTCAAATTTTATGGTTGGGATAGGTCTAAAACAACTCAACCAATAGAATTTATATAGGTTTGGGTACTTATATTAACCTTATCTTTACGTATTAACTCTAAGTTAATTAGTTTCACTTTTACAATGTCTCTTTGTATTTTTATAATATATGATTAATAAACTTACCATATACATCCAAGAGACCCCCCAAGTGGTCCATCAATGATACAACTATCATGATATAAGTCTTGTGGCCGAACATTATATTTTTAGGAATTTAATATCAATTAATAATATAATATTTTATTTAAAAACTCTTTTATGTCAATTTTGACACTATTCAATAGTTGATTTTGTGAAACTCATAACAGAATGATTACTTCAAAAAAAGTTAATTAAATCAGTCCTAATATGTCATATTATCCTAGAAAATTATTTTAATTCATTAAAAGTCTCAAATTATATTTATTTGGGTATTTTATAATATCAATTATTTTAATTTTTCACTATTATTGTAATTACTGTATCATCATTATGTCATAAATAAATTAAATTATTTAATCTCTAAAAATTATAAATAAACTATCATCATGTAGGAAATCTTTTTATATTTCTACTTAATATTTATAGTCGAAAATATAACATATATAACCCTATGTAATAATTGTTTTTTAAGGATATATGCTTGTGTCATTTTTGTATTCATTTTATCTTAATTAAAATAAATTGTCCCTATCACCTACAAGTGGCTCCATGGGGTCCCCAAATCGACCCAAAGATGCCTATGGTCGAACATGTATCAAAAAATAAAGTTAGGAAACGTTTTAGGGTAATTTAGTATTATTATAATATTATTTTTTAACCCTTATTTACCGGATATTCCCTTAACCATGGTAAATAAAATATTTACTGCAGTAATTATTCAAAATATCTAAAAATAAAAGTTACCTATTTACACAATTTGAACATCCTGATTCCAAATTTGGAATCCATTTTTCAAAATTCAAAACACAGAAGTGGCAGAAATTAATTTAAAATTAATTCCGGTTGTTAAAACAAAAAGCGTGTTTTTAAGAGATAATAACTATCAAAAGATTGACACTTGTTTATGTCCGGTTTAATTGTAAAATTATGTCCATTGACCAACATTGTATTAAATGGTAAAAATATATTCTAAATACAATTTAAAACCACTAAAATTCATAATTTATCACTATTAATTATTTTGATTAAAAAAGTTGTTTTTAATTAAAATTTAGTAATTTTCACTATTCATCAAAATATTAAAGTTATCTGAAAAGTACCAAAATTTAACCTTAGGCTAAATTCGATATTCCAAATCCAAAAATGAAGTCCATTTTGAGAGATAAAATTTCAAAAAGTAGGTATTACTATTCATAACGTCTAGTTTGATCGGTTGTGGTGTGTGTTAAAACTCGAAGTTACGTACAACACACGCTACTCTATTATTCAAAGGAAAGCGTACCGTGGAAGCTTGGGATGTTTCATTTTAAATTTCTGATGTCCCCATTTATTCAAAAAGTTTAAAATATTGTATTTAAAAAGGGTTCACTATTAAAAGTTGGTAAAAGTGCAATACTAAAAATGAATTTGTTCTTACATTATGTCTAAGAAACTGATAATATGGATTCTAAAATTATAAGAATTATATAAAGTTTAAAATTTAGTTAATACTATGCATAACCTCTTTTGAATGGCTTGTTTGGTAAGTCATGGTGCGCTTAAACCCAATGTTGCGTGTAGTGCCAGTTATTAAACTATTTTGAAGAAATAACACACTATGAAATCTTGGGGTGTTACATTCTCCCCTCCTTCAATAAATTGCGTCCTCGCAATTTGAAATTGTTCTTCGAAAATAAAAGGTTGAAAACAGAAAATATATTTGTGGGAAAACCCACATATGAAATTGAGTTACTAAAATTTAGTCTTAATATGAGGAAAAGAGAAATGAAAGGGTCACCACCAAATTATGATCTCGATTAGGAGAACATTGGTGGAAATTAGAGACATATAATTGGAGGAAAACCTAAATATTTATAGGTAGTGATTGAGGTAATCAATCACAAACAAGTGTAAAATTGAGGTCCTTAAATTCATCAATCTATGTTAATTTGAAATACCATCGGTTAAACAAAACATAGGGTATTAGGATAACACATTTTTGACATTTCAAAATATCTTATTTGAAATCCCACATCGAAAAATGAATTAATGAGGCCTCTATTTAAAATAAAGAGTGGAAAGTATGAAGATTACCGAAAATAACACATACTAGGGTTCTATGTTGAAAAATATGGATATGGAATAGAAATGTAACCATCAATTATCTAATGGAGAGTGGTAGAGAACATGGCTATGAAAAGGCCAACAATCCCAAAGCCATAAATTAGTGATGATCTAAGGTACCATCTAGGACAACATTTTTGTTCAAAGTTCCTTTTCTTAATGTTGAGGAATTTATTTATGAGATTGGCTAAGATCATAAGGAGATATACTTACTTTATAATTAGAGTTTTATCCATTAATAAATTTCTACCACAAACTCATCTTTCACTATAAAAGATAATATAACGTTAAAAAAATCTATTTATACTATTCGTGAAGGGTTCCAAAATAAATGATTTTATAATTCAACTATGAGATATTTTAAAAAAAAACTAGATTATTTAATCCAGAACATCTCGTGGGCCAGTGGTAGGTGATACACCCTTGTCGCCCTTTGGTTGCAGGTTCAAGTCTTGCGGCCTTGCCGATCGCGATGGGTTGCCTCCTGACCTCCGGGTTGTCCTTTTATGGAAATCCAAAATAATCCAAACTAGAACTATCCAAAATAATTCAGTCCAAAATTTATAAGTAAGGTAAACATAATGTAGATCCTTTTTACCCCATAATAGCATATTAATACCTTCATCATGTATTCTTTTAAAACACTAAAACATCCCGAATTACCATAATCCTTATTGATTACATTCATGCTCCCTTATTCCATATAGAATGCTGGATATACTTCATCAATCCAAAAATGTTTTAAACCCCAACGATGATGGAATATACAAATCATTAATCAGCTTCAAGGTAGTCAAGAATATCCAATATAATTTATCCAAATCAATCATGTATTATTCTAAAATCACTACCTCGGTATCAGAACCATATTATGGTTTATCTTTCTCTCAACCATATATTTTCCAAAAATTTAACCTGATATTGAGTCACTTTTCTTTGTTCTACACAATATCAAGTCCTTAATGAAATAGTACTGCAGTACAATCCTTATATACTCCATAATTATTATAACAAGTACATTGTTGATACAACACTCAAATGACATAATCAACATAAGAACTCTAATCATTACTCTTCATCTGTGGTAGTGTCATAACTTGGTTATTATCCAATAGAATCATTTGAGGCATAGTCTGATGACTGGGACATAGGTTCGCATAGTGTCCAAACTCCTTTCAAATGAAGCATTGTACATTTGAAACCATTTTCTTACACTTGCAGTCACGTACTTTGTGCCCTTTTCCTCCACACTTATAACAAACTCCCATTCCTTTCAGGCAAGTTCCATAGTGTTTCTTTCCACAGTTATCACATATGGAAAAATTATTCTTTTCCCTCTTCCCTTTATCCATGTTTCTCTCTTCCATCCTTTTCTTCTCTTGCTTCCCTTCAAATCCACATGACTCAGTAAACTCTTTAATTATCTTATCAACAAATGATATTATTTCTTCATATGATGATAATACATGCGAGACTATTTCTCTTATAAATTCTAGCTTAAGACCATGAAAGATATGATCCTTCCTTCTCTTTGGATCATGTGTGTTGTCGGAGTTCTCATTACTTCTACTGGGTGCCATTTCTAAACAATGGTATACACTAGATTAGTTTATGAATAACAATACCTAATCCCAAACTTGTAAAGCACATAAAATAAATTAAATAGTTTATGGATATAATCCATAATCATAAAAATGTCTCCTTTGAGAAAATATATACTCATAAACCCTTTATAATGGTTTGTAAAGAAAATGAGAATTATCCTAAACATATCCCCCGGGAGTGTCGTAACCAAGAGTGCAGCAATGCCCGTTGTCGTGCACCAGTTACCATTTGAGTCTAGCTGATAGCAGTGTTTTCAGGTTTTACCCCTAGGTACATCTGTGCCAGAGCCGCCTCCACCTGCTCGTATCCAGACAGGGATGTATTGCTCAGAAAACTCACAAAATCACTACAATACCAAAATTCTAGGAAGTTCTTCTATACTAATCCCCAAAGTTCATCTTAGGTCTACGTTCTCTAATCAGAGTTTATCTAAATCTAGCTTCCAAGGTTTGTACTAAACATCCTCTGATACCAGCTGTAACGCCCCGACCCCAGTTACCCAGAGTCGGTGCATTATTACATAACATTGGCATGATCACAAGAAAGATAAAATCTCGAAAGACCGATTGGTTTAGTAGCCTTGGAAACACAAGATATATTCATAATGTTTTACATTACATCATAAAGTGAAAAACTACTACAACAACATAAATGTCTCCATATTCCACACTATTATCCCCTCATAATATCCCTGCAGGTCATTCATAACTTACTTCTTCACATCCTAGGAAAAATAAAACATAGAAAAAGGGTGAGCTCAAATGCCCAGTAAGGATAACAATATAGCGGAAACTTTCAAAAATAAGCATAAACATTTAAGGAAATGCATTACTAAAACAAAATCCTTTTAAACTTGAACTTCAACATAGTATGGCAAAAGTAAAATGAAATAATACTATTTACTTATTCACATGGATAATCTACTAATCGAATAATCACATGCAATATCAATAACCACATTCATAATGATGGAATGCATAATGCCACACTATCATAACCACGTAGCCAAGGCCTCGTGCCAAGACTACAAATAAGATTTTTCCAAGGCCTTGTGCCAAGAATCTAGTTTGTCTCAGGAGACCTACTGATGCATCGAGGAGCTATAGCGGGCTCCACCCGTCACATATTAAGTCCAATGCATTCCAATATGAAAAGGTTTAAACATAACATAAACATTCGTATTAAAAATAGCATACTAAATGTCAATACTTTCACCATAAACTATGAATGGTATAAAAATAGCACATCCACAGTCAAACATATCACAAAAACTTCAATACAATATAGAATCATTGTATCACAATAAATCAACTTCATATAATCATAAAATCCATCAAAGATGTTGACATAGATGAAATCAAAACTATTTGAGAGAAATAACTCCTTTTTTTGAAATCATTTAAAAGTCCCACATTTATATAGGAAGTAATTAAAAAGAGATTTTCGAATCAAAGTGTCCCATACCACTTTGAAACTTTTGAAAAGAATTAACATTTTAAAAACATTCATGTCCATATAAATAAATCCTTAAAAACCATTTTGAAGACATGGAAATTTATTAAAAATATTTAGAAAGATAAATCTTTAAAACATTTAAAATTCTAATTTTGATAAAGAGTACCTTTCCGAAATGCTTAAAATATTCATTTTGAAATCATTTAAAATTCACATAATTATAAAATAAAACATTTACTTTGAAAATATCCTTTTAATCTTATAAGGTAAGATTTGACAATTTTATAACGGCGGTAAATAGCCGCACCCGCCGTATAAGTTTTAAGAAAACATTCTTACCTTAATTTTGTCGAAAAGGTTAAAAAGAACCTTGTTTGGAAAACGACGGAAAGATTCCTTTATAAACCTCTTATAAAAATTCAAACAAGGGTATAAATGACTTTAACCCATATTCTAGTAAATAGTAAAAATGTTTTTAAATTAATTTTTAAGAAACATGGATGTGGATGATAAAGAGATCCCAGTAGATTATTACGTATAAACAACCTCAGATAATGATGAGATTGAGAAATAAACCCTTACCTTGTACTTTTCCTTGGATGGGGTAGGTTAACCTCCTGTATAATAGTGAAATGATTTTTATTAAATTATAAAAGAACCATATACATTCATATGATATCATATATGATCTTTTAACATTGCTTTGTTAATAATATCTTAGTATTATCGTTGTTTCGGGTGTTAACTTACTTGTTTTATTTTATATGTTTCGTTACGTAATACATGTTTGTAATGGATAGGTTGTATCTTAATAATATATAGAATGATATAAAGTCCTTAGATACTATTATTAACCATCAACTGAGACTTATACTTGAATGGATACGATGGAAAATGAATCTCATCGCGTTCGTGGAGGCGGTAGTCCGTACGTACGCACGAGCGACAATATCATTCTTTTGATATTAAAATAATATATAAATTGATGTTATATAATATATACAGAATCATTAACATGTTATATTTATTATTTACATGAGTTAAACTTCATTATTATACCCATCCAAATAATAATATATTGAATAACAATTACACCACGACGTGGAGACGGTAAGCCGTACGTACGCACGTATGGTGACATGTTATTAAAAGGGTGGAGAGAATACTGATTATGGTTGTACCATATTTATAATAACATCATAGTATATATATATGATACTGGAGTTATTATTTTACCACGGTAACAACAAAGGAAGAAGAAGTGGAAGAAGAAAGGAACTTGGAAAAGGGTGGTGAAATCATTACCTCTTCTTCGGGTTCTTCCTTTTGATTTGATCAAAAGGGCTCCTTAGGTTGGCTTTCTGATCAAACTAAGGCCTCTAAGTTGTAGTGAGGTAAGTTGGGAGAGTATTTGGGTAGACTTAGGCCGAACCAAAAGGCTTTTAAGGTGTGAAGAAATGATAAGGAGGAGTGCCCTTTTATAAAAGGGGTGAGGGGCTCCTTTGGAAAAGCTAGAAATATTAATTTATAATAAATTCATATTCTGTTTCTAATGGCTCCAAAGTTGATTATTCAAAGGTTAAGGTGGGGATATGTCGAAAAAAACTCAACCAATAGAATTTATACAGGTTTGGGTACTTATATTAACCTTATCTTTAAGTATTAACTCTAAGTTAATTAGTTTCCCCTTTACAATGTCTCTTTGTATTTTTATATTATATGGTTAATAAACATACCATATAAATCCACGAGACCCCCAAGTGGTCCATTAATGATTAAAATATCATGATATAAGTCTCTTGGCCGAACATTAGATTTTTAGGAATTTAATATCAATTAATAATATAATATGTTTTTTAAAAACAGTTTTATGTCAATTTTGACACTATTCAATAGTTTATTTTGTGAAACTCATAACAGAATGATTACTTCGAAAAAAGTTAATTAAATCAATCCTAATATGTCATATTATCCTATAAAATTATTTTAAATAATTAAAAGTCTCAAATTATATTTATTTGGGTATTTAAAATATCAATTATTTTAATTTTTCACTATTATGGTAATTACTCCATCATCATTGTGTCATAAATAAATTAAATTATTTAATCTCTAAAAATTATAAATAAAATATCATCATGTATTAAATCTTATTATATTTCTAATGAATATTTATAGACGAAAATAAAACATATATAATCCTATGTAATTATTGTTTTGCTGAACGATATATGTTTGTGTCAATTTTGTATTCATTTTAACTTAATTAAAATAAAGTGTCCCTATCACCTACAAGTGGCTCCATGGGGTCCCCAAATCGACCCAAAGATGACTATGGTCGAACATGTATCAACCAATAAGGTTATGACACGTTTTAGGGTAATTTAGTATTATTATAATATTATTTTTTAACCCTTATTTACCGGATTTACCCTTAACCATGATAAATAAAATATTTACTGCAGTAATTATTGAAAATGTCTAAAAATAAAAGTTAACTATTTACACAATTTGAACATCCTGATTCCAAATATGGAATCCATTTTTCCAAATTCATAACACAGAAGTGGCAGAAATTAATTTAAAATTAATTCCCGTTGTTAAAACAAAAAGCGTGTTTTTAAGAGATAATAACTATCAAAAGATTGACACTTGTTTATGTCCGGTTTAATTGTAAAATTATGTCCAATGACCAACATTGTATAAAATGGTAAAAAAATATTCTAAATATACTTTAAAACCACTCAAATTCATAATTTATCACTTTTAGTTATTTTGATTAAAAAAGTTGTTTTTAATTAAAATTTAGTAATTTTCACTATTCATCAAAATATTAAAGTTATCTGAAAAGTACCAAAATTTCACCTTAGGCTAAATTCGATATTCCGAATCCAAAAATGAAGTCCATTTTGAGAGATAAAATTTCAAATAGTAGGTATTACTATTTATAATGGCTAGTTTGATCGGTTGTGGTGTGTGTTAAAACTCGAAGTTACATACAACACACACTACTGTATAATTCAAAGGAAAACGTACCGTGGAAGATTGGGATGTTTCATTTAAAATTTTTGATGTCCCCATTTAGTAAAAAAGTTTAAAATATTGTATTTAAAAAGGGTTCACTATTAAAATTTGGTAAAAGTGCAATACTGAAAATGAATTTGTTCTTATATTATGTCTAAGAAACTGATAATATGGATTCTAAAATTATAAGGATTATATAAAGTTTAAAATTTAGTTAATACTAGTCATAATCTCTTTTGAACTTCTTGTTTGGTAAGTCTTGGTGCGCTTGAACACAATGTTACGTGTAGTTCCAGTTATTAAATTATTTTGAAGAAATAATACACTATGAAATCTTAGGGTGTTACTTAATTAATCCTATAATAACAAAAAATTTATTATATTTTGGTACAAAGTCATTTTTAGGTTTAAAATAGATATTTTTTAAAATCTATTTGTGTTGAGTTTTTCACATTTAAATAAAAATTACTTCTTACCACCTATATAAATTTAACATTGATAAATTTATTCGATATTTAGTATGTTGAGTTTCAAATTTGGTAAATATTTCTTCATTAATTTTTGTCGAACTGAATATTAATCTTTCAAAAATGTTTTAAACACCACTGCAGGAAAATATAGTAGATCGCAATAGTTTTTTAGGGATAATTACCGAAATCGATGCAAAATATCAAAATGATATTTTCAATACTTTTTCTAATTAATATTCTTAATATAACATTCAATAGTTATACATAGTTTCAACTATGTTAATTTGTTCCAATCTGTGATAACTTGTTGTGGTCAGTATCTATTATAAAAAAACAGTTGACCTCATTATCTCAATATCCTTTAAACCCTCTACTAACTGACTGGACACACTGGACATTAATTCTATCTCCCCATTTATGTCACCTAATATTGGAACCCCTAAATTTTGATACCCCCTCCCCCTTGATTGCTACAATCATTGGATCCCCCTCCCTAATACCCTCTCCACCTCGTTGATACCTTGCACACCTTATCGATAATATAGATGCCACCCTTCTTAACCCCCTCCTTGATACCCTCTCCCCACCACCAATATCCTTTACCCATTGGATATACTATTGATGTTGCCTAAAATATAACCCCTTCACTGATACATTATCCCATTAATGATATCCATGTTTTTTACTATCTGGTTACATTTCATTTGTGATGAAATTCATATAAGATAAATTATTTTAGGTGTCATAGAAGGATAAATTTGGTGTGTTTATTTAATTAATCAATTATTGGAGATGTGTTATGTCAATATTCTATGTGAATTATTGTCAATTACTATACTATATTGATAATAAATCACATAGGAATACATAGAGTACCCAACGAGGGTGATTTACTAGTAAAAACACTACTAGGTTAGGATTCCAATATTACATGCCATATTGTATACCTAGTAAAAATTTCCGAAATTCTTGATTTCGAGATTATGAAACTACTTTAGATAGTTCAATTTTAGGATTCCATTCTATAATTTATTATTATTTCACATTAACTATTTATTACTAGCTACTTTAATAATATTTTTTGTCTAGAGTCTTATATACCAAGGATTGGATGTTTTAGAACTGGGGTCCTTGAGATTTACTCCATCATATAATAGGTACTCTCCCATGATTCCTTACAATATACTAAATTATATATATATTCATATATATTATATTATTTTACTTATATATGTATATATTAGTCCAAATTTTGGTAACATGTCGTACATTAAATTAATTTCATAAATTTTCAATTAAATTTTCTCATATTTCATAATTGTGGAATGGTACTACTATAAGAATTTAAAAATTTGTATAACATGTTCTATTTTAAATTTTACTAATAGGGAATGTGTTCTAATCTTACTTCATATATTTACTTATATTATTTATACATAGCCTATGTGTTCGTAGACAAGGTTTCACTAGTCCATTTAAGTGTAAGGGTCTATATTTTGATAAAAATTATGTAATATTTTTATTCTGATTTATAAGATTTTACTAGTGGGTTGTACAACTATTAAAATTGATATAGATAGAATTTTATTATTTTAGAAAAAAAATTTGGGCATGATTATTTTTTAAAATTATGTATTCAACATATTCTTCATCACATCCCCTTTATTACAAATATTTAGAACTAAATTTTATTTTATATAATATATGGCTGTATAATATTTTGTTCATCATTTTTATCTTTAGAGTATTAATGTTTTAAGTTTCAATTAGTATTCAATTTTTTAATGTGGAAAGCTCAGAATGATTCAATTTTTAATGTGATTTTATCAATATAAAATAAATAATATATATAGCAACAATGTTATAATATAATTAAAAAGTCTATTTCTTGTGAAAAATATTTCATAAATGGATTTTATGAAAATATTTCAATGATTGATTGGTTTATCCTATTTTCTCATGTTGACATACCGTTATTTATATATTTCTTGAAGATTCATGTTCCATGATTTATAATATATATCTTTCACCAAAATTTATATTAATTTTATATATAATTATTTAATTATATAAAATATTGGATAGTGTAGAAATTTGTGAACATATGGATATAATTTGTATTACCTTACCTCAAAACACATCTTAATATGTTATGAGTTTGATCATGTTTTCAAATTTGAAATTTTAATATCAATCTTTGGATGGAAGAATAAATGGTATGTGTTCTAAATGAAAATAAAGATGATGTTTGAAGAGAGATAAATTATTTGAACACTTTATATTGATACAATTTAGTCCTTATTATGTGTGTTATATTTAGACTGGATAATCAAATGTTATAAAAAATTAAATCAGTTATATTTATAGTCCTAATGAACATGGAAATTACCCAACAATGTATAATGAAATTCCAAACATGATAAGTGATATTTATTTCAAAGTAGGGAAAAATTGTCACCAATTTAACACATCATTTTATTCATCTATTATTGTTTAAAATATTGATGATGCTTCCATAACTTCAGGGCAACATGATCAATATGATAACATATTAATGGATTATAATACAAAGTAAAACTCAACTAATAAACATCAAAATTTAAAAAATTATCCCTATATGTAAATAAATAATTGTATTTAGGATGTATCAAATATTCAAAATTGTATTTTTTACCAAAGTTATACAACATCAAGTGTTTATATGGAATTACAAATAAATATATGCCCACGATATTGTAATTGTTTTGTGCTACATATGATGAAGCTATGAACTATACAACATAATTTGAGATGAATAATATTACTATAAATATTCGAATTAATTATATGAATACACATGTATTTCCCAATGATTGTGTACATTTTTAGAAATAATATTCAAATAGATAAAATTAAAAAATATTTTGTTCTTCTAGATGGAAATCAATAATAATTATGGCCATTTTAATCTTTATAAAAATAATAAAAAATTATTTTTTTTATTTTACATGAAACTAAAATCATGATTCAAAAGATTTATTACATCATATAAAACCACTAAACATTTGATGTTACATGCTTTTCATAGTAATAATGAATTTTTTTCTGACATCCTATCAATTCAAAAGCATGTAAGACCTTTGATTCATTAAATAAATATTTCTCTTCTAATCCTAGAAATGTATACTTGGGATTTAAATCTAATGGATTCAATATTTTTTTAATTTAGCAATAAATTTGAGAATTTAGTATGTTGTTTTGATCCCTTATAATCTACCTCCATGGATGTGTAAGCAATGAACACCAATAATCATATTTATTCTTATTACATGAACACAAATACATAAAAATGACATTGATTTTTTCATTCATCCACTTATTTAATAATTAAAAGAGTTATATAGTGATGTTGTTCAAATGTACTATTAATTTACCCTGAATATTATCAAAATACATAATTCCATTTTGGGTATAGTTGGTGACTACCATAATTAAGGAAATTTTTCTAGTTATAATATAAACACAAGCTTAGATTTTCAGGTTTGTAACATTGAATTTGAGCATTAATGGATACATTATATTAAAAAGTTTTGTTTCATGTTTCATCATAACCTCCTTGAAACATCTCATAGATCTCAGTTTAAAAATTCATGTTTCTATGGAAAAATGATATGAAGCGTCCAAAAAAATTATTATCAGAATCACATATCTTGGAATAATTTCCAAATGTTTTTACAAAGTTAAAAACATATTTTTAACCAAATTAAAGTGTTAAAAGAGTTATAAAACCTTAATTTATTTGAACACAATAATAGAATAAAAAATCATATTTGTTAAACTTCTATATTTGGAATTTAATTTATTACATCATAATCTTGATGTTATGTATAGTGATAAGAATGTGTGCGATAATGTGTTATTTATATTTCTAGATGAGATGGGAAAATAAAAATATCATTTATATTAATAGAATAAATTATAAAAAATCAATATCTAACTTGATGTAAGTAAATCTGAGAATAGAAAGTATTCATCAGCAGTTTTCACAATGAAAAACATCATAATGTTATTTTATTTTGATAATTTAAAAATATGAAAGTGAAAGAGGTATAATCTAGTAATATTTAAATGGATGTTTATGTAAATCATCATAAGATACATTGACTGAAAATTCCGGACTCATATGTATTAATAAATCATTTTATATATTTCACAAGGCCTAATTTATTACATGAAAATAAATGTCATTCTAATCAAAATTTTCACATTCCTGTAATACTTTTATGTTATGAAATTAATACCAAATTAATTGGATAAACGTAAACAAATTATTTTATGGACTCTATCATTTTGAGAGGTTCTTTACCCCACCATTTTTCAGTATGATTATTTATCTGGTAGTTTATTTTTCTAATAAATCTAAAATTGGAAGGCTTGTACATTATTGATGGATGAATCCCATACATAGGTACTTTATTTTAATATTTCTTTCATTAAAAATATATAATTTTCTTTGTAAATATTTAAAGACCATCATTATTAATTTCATACGTTTTATCATTACGTACCTTGGTCATTTAAAGTATTATGTGAATAAAAGCTCATCAACAAGGTTCTGTTATGGAAGGTTACCTTACTGAAGTGTTTTTTATCTTCTATTAAAGATATTTGGATTTTATATAGACAATAATAAATAGATAAAAACTTTTGGATGATAATCTAAGTCAATTATAGAATAATAACGGGTCATCAATATTTCAAACATAAGGTCGAGAATATAAAAAACTATATTTAGTTTCATTGATATATATATATATAGTTATTCCATGAACAAAAATATGTTATAATCAATAATTATATTATTGATCCCTATGAAAATATAATTAAGGACACAAATGAATAGGTTCATTAAGAAAAGAAATCAAAACGAGACACTGAAAATGAAATTTTTTACGTAAAAAACTGTTAAATGGTTTGCATGTTATACAAGTTATTAATAAAATACATAGTTTTAATATGATGAAAATTATTTAAACTACATAAATTTTTTATATAAACATTTTTATGTAATTAATAACGATAATAAAGCTAAAAAATATAAAGATATGATGTTCCCAGCTTTATGTCCGTTGAAGAAATCTAGGAGATTCAATGGTTAATATATTATTGGTTTAAAGTTGTATATTGTTTATCAAGAGTAAGGTTAGTAAAAGTTTTATATTCTTATTTTTATATAAATTTTAATATTGAAATTTGGTTGATATTATAAAATTAAATTATTATGATAAATTTGCAGTTGTTTTATATAAATGTAAATCTGTCAATATTAATATGGGTATATTGAATGTTTCATTAAATTTTAATTATTTCAATTTATATCAATTGATCAATAGTATTTACTGGGATAAAAATTATCTACAGAATTTGGATTATAATGAAAAAATGTTATATTTTGTTCATAATATAACAGATGAATGGTAGAGTGTTTCGGTCAACTTGAAACAGAGCGACATGTATAATATTGTTAATGAGGGTGAAATAATTTTTGATAGTGAACCCCATCAACAAAGACATGCTAATTTTTTATTCCTAGTGATATATAAAATTATATCCTTTTGAGGAAGAGATTATAAGAAAAATAAAAATCCACAGAAAAAGAAATTTTGTTAACAATGTAAATTAATAATAACATGTCCAACCAGGAATAGAATTTGTATGTTAATTTTTATTTTAAAAAATTCAAGTGATATTTTTTTATATTAAAAAATAAAAACACTATTTTCTATATTAATAAATATAAGGAATAATTTTTGTAGTTATACCACACCGAAATTAGATTAGTGGCATTACCTACTCTATATCAAGGGATTCTCATTATCCCTCAATTTTAGAAGGTATAATTCATCAGATACCATGAAATAAAACATGGTACCATTTATTATTATCATAATACACATTAATACATATTTATGACTTCTAATGATGATGTTAAACCATCATATAGGACACCTATGATGGAACAATCTGGTAATCTAGTTGATATTTAGTTTACAATGAGTGGTTATTAGAGGGTGACAATCGTGGGAATTCAATTCTCTGTAAAAAATAAATTTCCTAAATATTGTTAGTAATTTTTTACATTACATGTTCAAAATATTATTAAAATAATTTAATTGAGAAATTTATAAATAATCAAGGTTTTTGGAGTTTTAATAAAATAAATTTCGTAGTTCCTTTTAATGATTGTGGGGTACCCACTCATGGTGCAACATATATTTTTGTGTATTTCCTAGGATATTTATCATATGAAGATATATTCCTCAATATTCATTATTTATATTGGAGAAGCATTTAATTATCATTGAAAAATCTGTTTTTTGATTCTCAAATAATGTTACTATCATTATTATGTATTAGAAAATGATTAAATTAAACATGTTTACTTAATGTGTCAATAATTAATGAATTTTATGTATTTACCTATATATGATGTTCCATTTTTATGTTAATAAATATATTTCATGTGAATGGACATTAAAAGGTTTATAAAAAAATAGAAATATTTCAATTGGTGACTATGGCATGAATTCAATGTCAGATCTCAATTATTTTTATAGATCTATGAGAATATCCCTAATAGAATTCCTCAGGACTAATTTGAAACATTAATTGACCATCATTGTGTCTAATAACATAAGGCCTTTAATTAAATTAATATTTATTATTAATAATATTTTAATAATATTTTATTTTTTACTAATACATAATTTATTCAAATGGATTGTATGAGAAGTTATGTCATTTGGTAGAAGTAACTCATTCACACACATTTAGATTGATGAGTTTTTTTTTTAAAAAAATGACATGTAAAGGTTTCATTCAATTTATTAAAATAGATATCTATAAAAGTTCTAGTGACTTAGTTTCTTAAAATACTAGTAATGTAATTTTTTTGAATAGGTGAATGATGTAGGTCATTCTAATAGAAGGATAAAATTAGTGTTTGATGCTCACCAAAAAAGATGGTTGTTATGTCAAAAACTATTTAGAAAACCTATGGGTAAAAAAATAAAATTATTAGTGTGTGTTAATAAATAGTATTATAATATTATATAATTAAATTTGTATTTTAATCTAAAATTTGTAAGGAATGCCAACCCTTCCGTGTTAGTTTTAGTATTCTCAAAGGATGTTATTACATGAATTCTTGCAAAAGGGAAATTTGGTCATGTCAAGGGGGAAGGTTTTTGGGATATCATTGTTGGGGGGGTTTGGTAGGGTAAATATATCTTCATTAAAAAATTTATAATTATAGGGATTAAATGTTTTGGTGGTACTATAGCACAAAAATAAATTTATTCAATAAATAATATTCTAAACGAACAAGAATTTTTTATTAATGCATATATTTATTTATTCTTAGCAATGGAGCGTGTAATGGATATTATGTTTCATAAAATGGACAAATTTATTTCTAATGAAAGAAAAACACTCAAAAGGGTACATGAGTAGTAAATTTACTATGTTTACACTTATATTATTCATTTTAGTAATTATTTTTTATTTATTAAATATTTAGACTATATTTTTTAGTATGATATTAACTAATTCAATTGATAACTATTAGATCTATATGATGGGTTAAATTGAGTATTCAGTCTCATGCATCAAATAGTGTCTCATCAAATTTTATGGGCATGTTCATGGCTACCCATCAGTCATTATTGTACCATTATT
Organism: Viscum album; assembly: GCA_963277665.1. Classification (NCBI taxonomy): domain Eukaryota; kingdom Viridiplantae; phylum Streptophyta; class Magnoliopsida; order Santalales; family Viscaceae; genus Viscum; species Viscum album. The sequence goes on from OY728157.1 coordinate 1,426,727,339, forward strand.
TAAACATCATTTATAACAAATCATATATCTATTTAATTTTACGTCATTTCTAATTCATTAAATGTTGCATTACTAATGTCTTTTCAACTACATTCAATATTGGCGCTAGAGTTTTGAAGTGGAGTACGAGGTGATGGGAAGTAGCATGATTGAGTAATAGTGGGTGTTGGTCTTTCCTCTTATTAGATTATCCATAAATCATATTTGTGTTTAAATTTTGTGAAACATGACTTTTTATAAAAAAATATGATGTAATTTAATGTTGTATAATATGTAATATAGTAGTTGTTGATGTATGAAAGTTATTGTATTTTTATACTATATTATTTATTGATTTTTTGTATAAATTTATGGTGTACTAGTTTTTAATGGATCATTTGGGAATGAATTCAACTATTTCTAAAACTAAAAAACTAATAGCAGTTAAAACTGCTAAAAAATATAGTAATTTTTTCACTGTGGAAAACCACCACGGATTAAAACTAAACCACCACTAAATATAAATTTTATCATCAATAATGAATATTTCATAAAAAATAATAATTTTATTAAATAATCAGTGAGAAAAAGTATTAATTCCTTTTAAAAAACTATTGTGTGACCTTTTAGAGATAGTTAAAATAGACACGCATCCTAGAAAAAACTGTTGTCATTTATTATTTTTACTGTAGTGCATGGTAAGGGTAAAATTAGAAGAAAAATACTAAAAATATTCATTATTGATTTAAAATCAACAATAAACATTATTTAATTATATTGAATTGTTTTATTCTAACTAACCCTTACAAATATTTGAAAATATTAAATTTTTCTATAGTTTTTATTTGATAAATTCATTTATATTATTTTAAAAAATGGAAAATTCTAAAAATTATCTTTCATTATTTTAGTATATAATATATTTTCTGACAGGGAAAAAATTATTTTATAAATTATTATAAAACTTTATTTTCAATGTGAATAATTTTTAAAATTACCTTAAATTATTACACAACGTCGGCAGAGTGCTTCTACAAGTTGTATAAAGACCAAGTTAATGATTTTCAAAGATAAAAAGTATTATATTTTTTTTATTTAGGGAATTAATTTAGTTTTTTAGTTAAATATAATATATTAGTGATGTGTTAAAAGTTTACATTTTAACTAAATAAATGTCCTAATATTCTTTAAAATCCATTATGTGAATAGTCACAAAAATGACTTTAAAGGTAGTTGATGTTAAATAATATTTTATTAAATTGTATAAAAATAATAAAAATAATAAAAATATAAATGTTTAAAATTTAATGGTTTATAGTCTATAATATCATCCATTTTCCAATTATGGGTAAATTTTACTTTTATAGAAATATTCATGACCCCTAATGTGTAAAAATTTTGTTGTCACAGTAATCATTAAATAGGGTTAATAGCGGGATTACCACAAATAGATAAAAGTTCAAAAATAAATTAAACATTTATAAATTTTATTTTTAGAGAATAATCATTCATATTTTCATTATATATTAAAACTATTTAAATCATGTTCCAAATTAACATGAAAAAAATTAACTATTTTAAAACATTAAGTTATTTCAAGGGTCTCCCTCCCCTCAGTTACAGAAGGGCTCCAGTTATCCTCTCTTATTCAAACATATTAACCCTATTAGATCAAAAAAAACATTCCAAAAAACTATTCATAACCATTTTATCTATATTATAGTTATTTTTTTATTCTCAAGACACTAACCCTAGGGTCTATAAGAAGATATCCAATGGAGGTTCTACAAAGAATATGTAATCATCTTAACCAAGAATTTTCATTTTACTTATATTTCAACCTCCTCAAAATATTATCTTACCAAGATCATATAATAGAATCATAATATTTAATGTAATAACATTTTATTATGTTGGATGAAAAAACCCTTATTTATATTCTTTCAAACCTATGGAAGATGAAAAAAAAAACTTTTTTGTGCATATGACCTACCATCTCCACATAGTGGTGTAATTCATTTTTCATCACCATATTATGTGGATTGTTATAAATAAAAATTAAAGAATTTATATGATATTTTTGAAATAATTATGAGTATATATGTATACTATATCTTCTATATTCTTACACGTTTATCCACTGGAAAATGATAATAAAATTCGTGTGTATTTTTGGACTACCACATCCATAAAGCGATGTTATTCATTCCTCATGTTAGATATTCAGGAATGATTATAAATTTTTATTTTTAATATATGAATTATAATTATTTCATTATTAATATTTATAATATTATTACATCATGACAAATATTCAAGGACCTTATTTATCAAACTATAATATATATGAAACACAGAACACTTACCACTCGAGATGATGATGTTAATAAACAATTGTTAATAAACAAGTGACAAGATGTTTTAAGTGATACATATATGGTATGATAATAATTTTTATGGCACTTATGTAGATATATAATTATGTAAATTTATTATAAAAGAGTTTTATAGTGAATACGATGAAATTTGGACTTGATATAAGGGTTTATCATCTCAAATTGTTATCATTGGGGCATAAGTTATATTATGCGAGAATCTTATTTTCTATGTTTTATATACCACACCATTGAAATTTTATATCATGAATAATTTTTACATCACGGTATTTAATTTTTTAATTAATTTTTATTATATAATGGGTAATTATTTAAATGTTACCAAAGTAGTAACTAATTTCTATAATGATCTCATTTTTATAGGATTTTTTATGTTGAAATATCATATGAAAAAATTATATTATACTAGAATTTTAAAACTCATATTTTTTATTTTAATATGGTTATATTATGTTTTAAATGTTTATTTTCTATTTATTATCTTATGGCATTATAAATCAATAGGTAAGTTGCATTTATGAGATTTTCATTTAAAAATACCATTTTGATGATTTCCTTCTAACTCATTTTCATTTATGTCCTTGTTTTCATTAAAAAAATAAATACTGTTTTTACCTTATTTATGGATTTATTAATGTTTTTTTACCCATGTTTTAACTTATATTAGAAAATTTAAAAGAAATATTATTATTATTTTTCAAAGTGCCACTTTTTTCAACAGTTTGGAAAGAATTTTTGTTTTTATGTAAACCACACAAAATGATTTTTCAGAAAATATTAATATTAAATTATTTTAATATTCCTTTAAAATTTTCCAAGGTTATTTTCAAATAAAATAATTTTTACAATATTATTGTAATTTTTATTTAAATTTATATCAAGAAAAAATGGTATTGTTTTCTTTAATGAATGAGATGAATTTAGAAAGGTGATTTATTAATCCTTTGTTACGCAAAGAGACAAGAAATTTATTAGTAATGAATTAATAAAATATTATTTTATAATGGTTATGTTTTTCCATAAAAATTTCAATTACGGTGAAACGATTATCTTCAATCATCCTTTAATAATATTATATTATACATAATTTTGAGATAATTCACTTTTTTATTATCATATTAGTTATCAATCTATTATTCCTTGGATATTATTTTTGTTGAGATGGTATGTGTGAGTATTATATACTCTATAATACCAAATGTAGGAACAAAATAATAGAGATAATGAATAATGTATCTAATGAGGCTTAAAATACATGATTAGGGGGTAAATTTTATAATTTAAAAAATTCATTTGGAACATTTAAATAGGATTATGTTTAACAAGGATAAACAAGGTAACTTACAAAACCTCTAATTCTACACACTTGCTTGATTCAGGAAATACGATTCCGAGAAAGTGAATCTGAAAAGATGGTTCTGGAAAATGAAGCTTAATGATAGTTTACAAGAAGAATTAAACTACCTTAAAGCATATAAAATCTCACTAAATTAGAGTATACAATTATATGGAAGTATAAGACAGTTAAACTTTCTTCAACAAACAAAATGCAGTGGAAAACTGGTAATAAGACAAGTAACAAGTAATAAATCTTTTAACCCAATGAGAAGGGTATCCAACAACCTTGGATAAAGGTTCATTGATATATAATTTCAAGAATGTCTATCTTACCCACACCAGGGTAAGACCTCGATACAATTATCGGAGTCTGTCTTGCTATCCCTGCAAGCCCTCAACTTCAAGGTAGTCGGAACCTCTGTCTTCCTATCCCCGAAATCCCCCGAATGTACTCAGCAACATTCGGAGTCACACAAAGAAAATCTGAACAAGAAGTTTTGTATGCACAAAGAAATAAATCCTCTCTCTCTAGAAATTACTTTAGAATCATGTAATATCTAGATTGATCAACTTATTGTGAGATCATTCAAATGAACACCTATATATAGGTACGACATCATAGGTCAGCTCCCTCCTCCAACGTTTATATTTTACCTTGAATTTCAGAGGGACCTATACATGTGTCACTCAAAGAATAGTTAGTTAGTAACTGAAAGCATGAAATCATTTTATAACCAAAAAAGTGTAAGAAAAAATATGGTTACATATCCAAAAACCAATATTCTGAATGTAAGAAAACAAAAGTTCAGAGTATAACCAAAAATACATTCTGAGTCTTATAATACAAGTAAATTCAGATTCTTTATTCTACGGAATTCTGAACCTGAACTCTATATAATTCTGCAGTATGAATTTCAAGGATATTCGGAATATGGATTTACAAGAATTCGGAACATGAACTTATGAAGTTGAGAGATATAGTCCATGATAATTTAGAGTTAGAACTTAGAATGTTTGGAGTTAGAAATCATTTGAATTTGGAGTCAGAACTCAAAAAGTTCGGAGTCAGCATTCATTAGAATTCGGAGTCAGAAATCACAAGAGTTTGGAGTCAGAATTCAGAGAACTCGGAGCCAGAACACACAAGATTTTTGAGTTAGAATTCATATAACTCGGAGTTAGAACATAGATGACTTTGGAGTTGGAATTCAGAGAACTTGGAGTTAGAACTCAGAAGAGTTTGGTGTCTGAATTTAGAGAACTCATAGTCTCAATTTGGAGTCTGAAAATATAATTCTCTTTATATATGTATTACATGATGTTGAGGTTTTAGGTATGAAACAAAATTTTTCATTTAGACAAAATAATGAACAATGAAAAATATCTTAAGGATAAATTTCTTTGGGGAATGAAAATTTTCTGTAGAGAATAGAAACACAGGGTAGAAAGATATTTTCCTTAAGATAAGGAGTTTGTGATTTTCAAAATAAGAAGGAAAATTGAAGTCATAAGGAAAACTTATTGACTTATAAATTTTCCCCAAACATGAAGGAATGGAAAAGTCATTAGGAAAACCTTATTCACTCAATATTCTCCAACTTTTTAGAAAGCACAAACATACTTATGAAAAAGAATGTATGGACTTAGAAAATATATTTCTTGTCTTTAAAATAAAACTGATCTCCCTTTACACATGGACAGTGATGAATACAACTAACTCCCCCTTAGGCTTTGGAACTCTAAGGATCGTATTATAGATTTTCGAAATGAAATTTTAAATTATCTTGAGTACAGAAATATTTGTAATGAAAACTCCCTATTGGATAAACTCCCCCGCACATAGGGATATTTCTTCTTTACATAGATTTTTTTTCCTTTCACCTCCCTTGTTATTTTAAAAAATAATTTGAGGGAATGGAAAAGATATTATATAACCTGAAATATTAGTACAAAGCATACATACAACGATTAACAACCAAAATTTAATTAAGATAGGAAGAATTTGTACAAGGAATAAAATACAATAAACGATCGGATTGGATCTATTTTCCTTCATTCTCTTTGGGTATCCATTTATTCATAATGGTTTTCAACTTTTTGAGTTATTTGTGATATTCCTCTACTTGCTTAAGAATTTGATCCTGATCCTCGACTTTCTTCTCTAAAGCTTTGATCTTATCTTCTTGAACCTTCAGAGCTTCTACCTAAGCCTTCAACAACTCATCTTGCTTAACTAGATTCTCTTCGATCTCAATCCGATGATCCCATTCTCTCTTCCAGATTTGGGAAATAGAATAAAACTTCCCATTCAGATTCATTACCTCTTGAATCTGAGTATTCTACTCAAGGGTTATATTTTCCTAAGAGCAAGTCGTGAGATCCTTCATTTTACTATGTTCATTATCAAAAGATTCTGTAACTTCATGTTGAAAGTCATCAAGCTCTGTCAAGTCATCAACTATCTTCTTTGACCAGCTAACCACTTTCTTACAAGATTTTTTAGGGGCATCGTAGTTGATGAAGAAGTTCTTGAAATCAGCCTCAAATTGGATACACATATCCATCCCCATGGATACATAATCCTATTTTTGATTCATGTTGTGTTGAAGCATCTGACATCTCGAGTCAATGATTGGAAGGATTGAAATGTTGTCAACAAGATTCTTTAGTGATTCAATGAAAAAATCAAGACTTAGAGCAGATGATTTTGAATCTGATATTTTTCTTGGTGGAGTCTCTTTCTATAGCTCAACAAGCTTCCTCTTCGAAGATCCACCAGCTTCCTTTCTATTTAAAACAAATTTGGTAGGTGTATCCATAGCCACCTTTTTCCCTTATCAGTTCTCACAATAGCTTCTTCATTTAGAAACTCATTTTCCCTATCCGACAGCTAAACAACTCTATCTTCATCAATCTTCTCCATCTTAGCTCCTGCCTTAGCATATTCAGGGTGAATTAAATGTTGATTATAACTATCTTCCTCAGAGAGCTTATTCACATCATATTTATCTTTTTCATCACCCCCAGGAGTAGCAAGCTTCGAGGATTCCACTTGTGAAGTCTGGATTGATAATTTCTCAGATTCACTTCCCTTCTCATGAAAGTCTGAAGATTTATTAATGAGATCCTCTATGCCATCACTGCTTCTTTCTTCTTGTACTTCTTCCACAGCTTCCTTCTCTTAAAAAAACATTTCATGGGCTTTTTCTAGAGTCATGTACGTCTTCCCCGGAGTCTCAGGTAGGGGTTCTACCAAGAAGGATTTTAGTACAGGTATATTATAGGATGCTATTTATGTGGCCTTCAAAAGGGATTGATCAATTTCAGCTTCTGACATTTTCTTCTTCTACTTCTCTTCTTTGTTTTGTTTCTCAAGCTCTTCTACTGTATTCTCTGACAACACTTTGGCCTCTACAGGATCCAAGCCAAACTGTGGATCTCCTACCTTTAGGTTCTTGTTGTCTTCCCTCTATATTGCAACCACCTCATCCAAATAGGATTTCTGCTTCTTGGGCATTGGAGGTGCAGGTTGAGCTTCCATAGCTTAATATGTTTTCTATTCTTCTTCTATTTCCTTCAACTTTCCCTTCATTCCAACCTTTTTTGATGGTTCTTCCACCTCTTGCTTCTTCAGAACAACTTCTTGTTCCTCCTCTGGTAAGTCATAGAATTCTCCAAATTCTTTAGAAAAACCAACATTCATTCTCTTCAATGAGTCATCTCATACCAACAAGACATTACAATTCCTCATCTTGGATCTTTAAGGAATCTTGAAAGACTCAAGAAAATGAACAATAAGCTTGGAAATAATAGCTGGGTACATTATAATCGGAGCTTTCAAATTTTCATTCTTGATGTTCTCAATCGTAATCAGAAAGTGTTTCATCAAATTGAGCTTCCACAGATTTACCAAAAAATCTAGGATATAAAAGTCGCTCTTTCTCAAGGTGTCCTTATCACCATTTAATGGAATGATAAACCCTTGAACCCACAACTGAAGGATCCGATTATATGAATACAAATGAGCAATCATTGTAGTCTTCATATCTGAAAGTCCATAACACTCCATAGCCTTCACCTTTACAAAACTTCCTTGAATATCTGGCATCTTGTGGGAACATAACCTGTCTTCCCCTTCATAAGACAACCCCAACAAGCTAGAATTCTTGGTGTATGTAAGGGAATAGGTTTTACCATAACTTTTGAATAAAAACTTCTTTATGCCTTCTTCCTTAAAGAAACTAACTGACTTATAAAACTCAATAAGAATATTTGGATATACCAAGTCTTGATCTCCTAGCTTTGAGATACAAATGCTTTACCATCCATTAAACCTGATGTTTTTCGATATAACGGAATCATACATGGAAAAGAAATTGGGATGCACCAACCTCTCTCTGAAAATCTGCCATTACGAAATGGACTTGACAGTTGACATTTCTTGAGAAGGAACATCACTAGGAATTTTGATTTGAGAATGATTTGAGAGGTTCAGAACGGGATTTTTAAAGGGAGGTAGATCTTCGACATGAAAAGTCTTGAAAAACTATGTGGTATCACCCTTAGAGGTTCCTTTATATAGGCATTGATGCGATAGTTAAACTCCCAAATTCGATCTAACGACTAAAAATCCATCTGATTAGATTTTATGGTTGAAATGATATCTATAAGGAAAATCTGGTAGGATCCGATATTTTGATGTTTTTAAAGGAAAACATTCTAATTTAAGGAAAGTAGAATCCGATAAATTTTAAAAACACAAAAGAAAATACTAGAAAGTAAAAGGTGATTACGCAAACTCAAGAATGAATTATACCATTCGGATTGCTAGAAAATTATTCGTCATAGGTAATATTATTCTTGAAGAACATTAAATTTCGAAAATTTTGAATATGAAAAAAAACATTACGAAAATATTTATCACGAAAATTTCAAGTATGAGAATTTTCATTACAAAAATGTCAAGTATGAATTTCTTTACTATGAAAATTTCAATAAAAGAGAACAAATTTTTCATTACAAAAATATGAAATACATCATTACAAAAAAAAATTGAAGAATTTCATTATGAAAAACTTGAAAAACTTCATTACGAAAAACTTCAAAAACATCAATACGAAAAATTTCACAAACTTCATTATGAAAAATTTCAAAAACATCATTATGAAAAATTTGAAAAACTAAAAAACAAATGCACTCCCACTATGAAAAAGAGTTTATTACTATAAGAAGATTGGTTTAACAAAAATATAACAAGGAATATTACCTTATGGTTTTCATTCCTAACTTCTGTTTAATGTATTCAAATCTATCGGAGGGTAATGATTTTGTGAAAATATCGGCAAGTTGATATTGCGTTCCAATAAAATGAATAATGATATCTCTTTTGTGTGTCTGATCCCTAAGAAAGTGATTCCAAATAACTATGTGTTTTTCATGAGAGTGATGTGTAGGGTTTTTATTAAGGGAAATGGCACTTGTATTATCACACAAATTTTTGGTTTTGGTAAAAATCATACCATAGTCTGTGAGTGTGTGTTGCATCAACAAAACTTGTACACAACAACTTCTAGCTGCTACATATTCGGCTTCCATAGTGGAAAGTGCTACTGAGTGTTTCTTCTTGCATTACCAAGAAACTAATGAATCTCTTATGAAATTACAAGTTCCTGATGTACTTTTTCTATCCATTCTATATCCACTAAAGTTAGCATTTAAAAAACTTTATAAAAGAAAATCATTTCCAGAAGTATAGAAGAGTCTTAAATCTGTAGTTCACTTTAATTAGTGAAAAAATCTTTTCACTACCTTTAAATAAAGTTCCTTTGGATTGGATTGATATATTGCACAAAAGCATACTAAAAACATTAAATCTGGACGACTCACTGTCATGTAAAGTAAACATCCAGTAATACCACTCAATGATGTTGGATCTACTGGTTTCCTAGCTTCATCAAGATCAAGTATATTTGAGGTATCGATGGGAAAACTAATACTTTTACTGTTATCATATCAATACATTTTAAGAAGATCTTTAATATACTTATGTTGGTATATATAGATTCCTTCTGGTTTTTGAGAAATTTGAAACCCATGGAAATATGTTAACTCACCCATCATACTCATTTCAAACTCAGATTTCATTAGATCTACGAGGAAATCTGTTAAGGATCCCCAAGTTTAACCAAATATAATTTCATCAACATAAATTTAACACTCAAAACGTTTTTCTTTTCTTTATTTATAAAAAGGGTTGGATCTTCATTTCCCTTAACATAATTATTTTAAAGAAAAAATCATGTATGTCTATCATACCTGGCTCGAGGGGCTTTCTTATGTCCATACAAAGCTTTGGAAGTCTAAACATGTGATCAGGATGTTTTGTATCTTCAAAAACAGATGTTTGTTCAACAAAAACATCCTCTTGAACAAAACCATTAAAAAAATCACATTTCACATCCATTTGAAAAATTTTGAAATTGAAGAATGCTGCAAAGGGATGTAAGATACGAATAGATTCAAGTCTAACTACAGGATCATAGGTTTCTTTATATTTTTCTCCCTCTTATTGATTATAGCCTTTAGTAACTAATCTAGTTGTATTTCAAACTATGATTCCATTTTCATCACACTTATTTTTGAAAACCTATTTTTCTCCAATAACTGAAGTTTCCTTAGGTCTTTCAACCAAGGTACAGACTTTATTCCTTTCGAATTAATTTAGTTCATCTTGCATGGATTTAATCAAATCATCATCACTTAAAGCTTCATCAATGCTTTTTAGTTCTAATTGGGAATGAAATTCAATATGTTCTACATCATTCCATAAGGAACTTCTAGTCCTTACAAGTTTATTTACATCCCCAATGATACTATCACTGTGATGATTCATAAGAAACAACTGATTTGGGTTTTGTAAAACATGATCATCAATATAGAGTAGAAAATCTTCTGGGGAAAATTCTTTAGAACCATATTCTTGGACATTTTCCTCATCAGAAGGATCTGCTAACATAGGTTAGTAATCAGTTTTTGAATACACATCTGAAGTTGTAGGTTGGGGTTGTTTTAAAAAAAGGATCTGTTTCATCAAATTTAACATGTACTTTCTCTTAAATAGTACAGGAGTTTTTATTGAAAACTCTATAAGCCTTAGAAGTTGTAGAGTTACCTAAGAAAATTCCTTCATCAAATTTAGGTGCGAATTTGTGTAGATTATCTTTAGTATTCAGAATGAATACTTTTCAACCAAAAACCATGAATTTGTAAAGTCTAGGCTTTTTACCATTCCATAACTCATAAGGGGTTTTATTAATAAAAGGTATAATCAAAACATGATTTATAGTATAACAAGTAGTACTTACAGCTTCAGCCCAAAAATTTTTAGCTACAAAATATTCACTCATCATGGTTCTGGTTATATCTTGAAGAATTCTATTTCTTCTTTCAGCAACACAATTATGTTGAGGAGTTCTTGGTGCTGAGAAATTGTGAGTAATGCCTTTTCTACTACAAAAAGTTTCAAAATCTGAATTTTTAAATTCTCCACCATGATCACTATGAATAGTTTTTAATGGATGGTTTATCTCATTTTTATAATGGTCTCTAAAACCTTTAAAATACGAGAAGATTCATACTTCTTTGTTAGAAAATAGACCCACGTAAATCTAGTGTAATCATCAACTAAAACAAATACATAATACTTGCCTCCAATGCTTTCAGTTTGTGTATGACCAAAGAGATTCATATGCACTAACTGTAATACATTATTAGTTGAGAATTCACTGATTGATTTAAAACTTGATTTATGTTTCTTTCCATATTGAAAGGGGTCACAAAATTTAGAATAATTAAATCTTTTCTCTAGTAGATCCTCAACTAGTCATTTCTTAGAAAGTTTACATAGGTTCCTATGGTTACAGTTTCCTGACCTTCTATTCCACACCCAAGAATGATCTTCCATTACACTAAGGCAAGGTAGATCTTGACTCCTAAGGTCTTCTATGTTTACTGTGTATACATTCTCTTACCTCTGGTAAGTAATAATAAAATCTTCCTTGGAATTTTCTACTAAGCACTTATAATTTCTAAAATTCACAAGGTAACCTTCATCGGATAATTGGATTATTCTAATGAGGTTGAGGTTAATACCCTTAACAAATAAAACATTTGAAATCAATGTTTTATTAAGAATAACGATGTCACCTATAAAAATAATTTTTCCCTGAGCATTATCTACTAAAGTTACTTTTCCTCCTTTCATCTTGATAATATTTTCAAAATATTTTTTGTTACCAGTAATATGTTAGCAACATCCACTATTCATGTACCAAGTTTTGTAGTTGGTACTCTCTTTATTTTCCTGAAAACAAAATAGTTAGACTTTCGGAATCCAATCTAACTTGGATCCGGAAATTTCAGAAAGCAAAATTTTAGGTACCCACATTTTCATAGAAAAATAAGCTTTATGAAATCCTAAATATTGAGTTTTGTTTAAGGAAAAATTATTTTCCCAGTGTCCACCACACTGACACTTATTATAGAATAGATCACTTTGAGGAACAAAATAATTTTTGCTAAAAATCGGTTTATAACCAGTACAACCAAAACCAGAACTATTCCTTAGAAATCAGATTTGAGAATATAGTTTATCAAAATTTTCCTTAACTAAAGTAAATTTTGACAAACCCTTACTCAAGGGAAACATTTCATATTTTAGTTTGATAGCCAAGTTCTTGTCTTCTGAAACATCTGATTTGAAACTATGTTTAGGCTCGAAAATATTTTTCTAAGAAATTACATTTTCTAAATCCTTAGAAATTTTATTCTTCTCAGAATTTATTTTTCAATATTTTTTGAAATACTTTCAAAATCAACGATTTTTTTTCAAGATCTTTAGAAATATCTGATATTTTATTAGTAAGAATAGTATTCCTAGAATTTTCTTTATCAAGTATTTTCATGAGTTTTGAATTCTCAATTTCAAGTAGTTTGGAAGACCTAGAAACTTCTTTATAGGAAGTTTAAGTAATATCTTCATCAAAAGAATATTATTCATCTAATGATTAATAATATTTATTATTACTATAATTTTTTTAAGGAAACATTGGTCAATGATTCAGCATTGTGTACCTTAGCCATCAAGGATTGATTTTCAATAGGTAATCTGGGTATTCGACCAAGATTCTTCTGTCCAGAAGATTCGTAATCTGAAAATTCATCTAAAGAGTCACCACTATTGTCACTCCATGTTTCATTAGCTTTCAATACATTCATAGCTTTATCCTTGTTATACATCTTTCTATTTCTCTTAGAATGATTTTACTTTCTTTCTTTTCTCTTAAGAATAAGGAAATCAGGTCTTATGTTTTGAGCTCCCTTTCATTCAAAACATGTGACTTTTGAATCTTTATTGTATTTCCATTCTTTCTTATTGTATTTGTATTGAATGTTATTTTGTCCAACAACCTTGTTCACCCTTTGAGAAAGATTTTCTAGTTCATTCTCTGAGGATTCACTTCCACTAGATTCGGATTTGATAACAACCTTCTTATATTTGGATCTAGTAACTCTTTCAGGAGTTTTCGATTTTAAATGATTTGAAGTAGTTGTAAAAGCAACTCCTCTATTTCCATTCTTATTTTTAACATTATTAACATCTCTCTTCATTCAAGTCTCATTCTGAAGAAGTGTTCCAAACAACTCATCTAAGGAAATCTGGGTGGCTTTTCTGTTCTCATCAATTGATGTCCTCTTGGACTCCCACTCATTTGACATAATGTCTATGATATTATCTACAAGAGCCTCATCATCCAAAAATTTTTCTCCCATACACTGTAAGCTATTCACAATTTTCATAAACCTTTTCTAAACATTACTTATATGTTCTCCACAATGAATGTTAATGCCATGGTATTGAGCTCTTAACATAGCTCTTCTTGTCTCTATAACATTAGAAGTACCAAAATGTGTAACTTCATATTTCTTCCATATAAAATTTGCAGCTTCACAAGAAGATATTTGACTATAGATGTTCCTAGTCACAGAACAAAGCATTGTATTGCGTACCTTATAATTCTGTTGATATTCATGATTTTCATGAATGGTGAAATTACTAACTTCTTTATCGAGTATTTTATATCCTCCAGTAATAATAACGAAATTTTCAACAATAGTATTGATAATGAAAGTCTTCATATGATCTCTCCCGTAATCATAATCATTTCCATCAATAATAGGTGGTCTTGTTGGATTTTGTTGTCAATAGAACCAACAATGATTCCTGCCATCTTAAAGAAAATCCTTTCACAAAAACTTGTTAATAGAAAAAGTTCGTAATCAAGGAAAATAATCCTCCACAAGAAAAATATAAAACAAGAGCATCTCTAAGAAAAATATGAATCTGAACTTTATGAGTCCGAAAATATGATTCTAAAAATAATAGAAGGAGAAGATTTCCCTTCTGAATCTAATCATGAGATTAATTCACATTGAACCAAAATTCTGAATCCAATTGTTAGATTGGTTCAGGATTCAAGGTCACCTCCTCTGATGCCAATTTTTGAGTTGGTATGTGTGAGTATGATATACTCTATAATAAAAAATTTTGGATCGAAATACTAGAGATACTGAATAAGGTATCTAATGATGCTTAAAATATAAGAGGGGGTGAATTTTACACATTATAAAATTCATTTTTAACATTTAAAGATGATTATGTTTAACAAGGTTACGCAATTTAATTCAAAAAACCTCTAATTCTACACACTTTCATGGTTCAGGAATTACAATTCTGAGAAAGTGAATATGAAAAGATGGTTCCAGAAAATGAAGCTTAATGATTGTTTACAAGAAGAATGATTCTACCTTAAAGCATATAAAATCTCACTAAATTAGAGTATAAAATTATATGGATGTATAAGATAGTTATACTTTCTTCAACAAACAAAATGCAGCGGAAAACTTGTAACAAGAAAAGTAACAAGTAATAAATCTTTTAACCCAAAGAGAAGGGTATCCAACAACCTTGGATAAAGGTCCCTTGATATATAATTTCAAGAAAGTCTGTCTTACCCACACCAAGGTAAACCCTCGATTAAAATATCAGAGTCTGTCTTGCTCTCCCTGTAGGCCCTCAACTTCAAGGTAGTTGGAACCTCTGTCTTCCTCAGTAAAGAAGCCCTTCACTTCAAGGTAGTAGGCACCTATGTCTTCCTATCCCCATAAGCCCTCGAATGTACTCAGCAACATTCGGAGTCTCGCAAATCAAATCGGAATAAGAAGTTCAGTACTAAGAAAGCAATAATGTCTCTCTCTCTCTCTCTAGAAATCACTTCAGCAGCATGTAAACTATAGATTGATCTACTTATAGTGAGATCTTTCAAATGAGCCCCTATTCATATGCACAACTTCAATGGTCGGCTCCCTCCACCAACAATCATATTTTCCCTTGAATTTCAGAGGGACTTGTACATGTGTCACTAAAAAAATGGTTAGTTAGTATCTGAAATCACGACATTGTTTTATAAAAAAACATGTGTAAGAAAAAATATGGTTACATAACCAAAATCCAATATTCAAAATGTAAGAAAATAATAGTTCAGAGTCTAACTAAAAATACATTTGGAGTATTATAATACAAGGATATTAAGATTTTATTTTCTAAGGAATTTAGAACCAGAACTCTATAGAATTATGGAGTCTGAATTTAAAGGGAATTAAGAATCTTGATTTATAAGAATTCAGAACTAGAACATACAATGTTTAGAGTCAGATTTCATGAGAATTCATAGATAGAACTCAGAAAGTTCGGAGTTAGAATTAATTATAATTTGGAGTCAGAACTACCAGAGATCGGAGTCAGAATTCATTAGAATTCGGAGTCATAACTCACAAGAGTTCAGAGTCAGAATTTAGAAAACTCGGAGTCAAAAATCAGAAGAGTTCGAAGTGAGAATTCAGACAACTCCGAGTCAGAACTCAGAATTTTTCGGAGACTAAATTCAGAGAACTCGGAGTCTAAATTCAGAGTCTGAAAACAGAATGCTCTTTATCTACGTATTACATGATTCTGAGGATTTAGGTATGAAACTAAATTTTACATTTAGAAAAAACAATGAACAATGAAAATGTTGTAAGGATAAATTTCCTTGGGGATGGAAAGTTTTCCTTAGAGAAGTGAAACACAGGGTAGAATGATATTTTCCTAAAGATAAGGTGTTTGTGATTTTCAAAACAAGAAGGAAAATTCAATTTATAAGGATAACTTATTGACTTAACAATCTCCCCCAAACATTAAGGAATGTAAAATTCATAAGAAAACCCTTATTGACTCAACAACCTTTTCTCCTCTATGTAAAAATTTTAAATACCATGGATATTTTTGTTATCATTTCTTCTATTTTGATATTTTCATAACTGTATACCACATCATTATTTTTTTGATAAAGGAAACATATTGAGAATGATATTTCATTTAATAGGAAAATATTGAGGATATTTATTCTTGATTCATTGTAGAAAATTGTTAATGAATTTTATTAATAATTTAATTTGTGATTAATTATTTGGATGTGAAAGTGATGTGTGTTTCCCGATTAGATATGTTCCATTAATTTATCGATATGACTCATGATGAAACATGAGTGGCCACTTTAGATGATTATTTGATCTATACTTAATCATTTGTTAAAAAAAATAATTCATGTAGAAGATTTGATAGTATTATTCATGATATCTTGGCTGATGGTTTTATGGAAAGTTCATGATTTTACCGATTTATTCATTTCACTTATTAGGAATTTATTTTTAATTATACATATGATTTATATATTAATATTATCCCTAGATATAATTTCAACTAATGTTTTTGATTGAAATGGAATGTGTTCGGATTATCGACTCAGCCGTATTCATTATACGATTTTTTATCATGGGAGATTTTGTTTTATGTAACCCTTACTGAGAATTTAAGCTCACTATTGACTTGTTTTCCTTTCCATGGGATATTATGAAGGCTATTTTCAATGATTTAAAGGATTCAAGAATGTTACTTATTCCATGTCATAATATTTAAAATGTAATATAAGAATATTTTGTGTTTTTAGTAATCCTTGAATGCTAAACTGGTTTATTTTTAATGGTGAAATCACTTATATTTTGTACTAATGTAATAAATTAAAAACCAGCTATGGGTTTTCAGAGTTGGGGGTTCCATTTCATATCCTGGGATGTTTAGTATGACCCATGTGAACATGATTTAGGAACATAAATATCAGACAACATAACCTTAAGATAAATTATATGGAAAAGTATATTTTTATGGTAATACCACAATGATTTGGTAATGTAGAGATTATGTGGTTATATTTGAAAATGCATCCCTATCTAGATACATTAAAGTGGATGTATTTATGGCGTAGATACACTAAGGGGGAATAACTTTGAAAGAACTAGTGTAACATCTTGGACCAAAAACACTCATAAGTAACCAAACCCAATTATCCACATGGCCCCAAGTGCTCATCCTTGTATTTTAGTTCTAACGACCCGAAATTTTGAATAAATATTGTTTCCTAATTTTATCTGTTATTTTATTTTTATACTCAACAAAAATGTTTAATTTGACAACATGAGTATAATTAAAATGAGACAGTTGGGTTTTGACTGTTATATGACCATTGGTCAATATGACCGCTGGAAACTAAACGTTTTGATTATTGTCTCTAAATGCAAGTAATCTTGGTTAATTATTATAGAAAGAAGATTCGATGGACTCACCGAGTAGTCTTAGACCGATCGAAGCCCATCTAACAGAACATGGGAAGGAGGTAGCACCACTGGGCTTTGCTTTGGACCAAACCCAAGCTGGACTTCATCGTTTGAAGCTAGAATGGAATCACCGTCATGAGAAGTTCAAACTGATAGAAATAACTACTCATGCGATCTTGGTCGAGCCTCCCTCAGATTCTATCACCTTAGCACCCCTTACACTTAGGTCCTATGCTAGCGTGATAAGGGGCTATATAAGGAGACCGTAACTGCCTTGTGTAATCCTTTGTTTTAAATAAAAATTAGGATTTCTTCTTATGATGATGTTTATGACTTTTCAAATGTTCGGATAAATATAGTATGCATATTTTTGGTGAATTTTTGAGAAAGGATATTTTAAAAGATGTTTATGTAAACCTTTAATAATTAAAAATGTGTAGTGATTTTCAAAAATGGTCTTCTACAATTTTGTTCAGTACGAAATTTAGAGTCTCATAAGATCAAATTAATTTTGGATGAATAGTAAATTATGAATTGTGATTTTATGCTTAGGATTAGTAATGTGACCAAATGGATTATTAATCTCTCTTAAAGAAAGTATTAATATAATATAGGCACCTTGATTAAGTAATGTGATTCAACAAAATGGTTAAATAACAGTTTCATAAATTATTATTCAAGTAGCAGTTTTTTCGGGTGAATAGTGTTTTTTAATTAAAAATTAAATTAAAAATATTTAGAAAATTATTTTTATAAAATGGATTTCATTTTTGAACTCAGAGCATCGATATTATGTTAAGGTAATTTTTGGGAATTTTTCAGAAAAAAATGAATTTTCAGTGAATAGTGTACTTATTTAAATAGTAAATTAAAAATATTTAGAAAATTATTTTTATAAAAATGGAGTTCATTTTTTAAATCATATAATTGATATTTGGATAAGGTGAAATTTTGGGATTTTTCTGAGAAAGTTGAATTTTCAGTGAATAGTAAAAATACAGTTTTAGGGTTTCAGTATGTTTAATGACATCATAACTGTTTCATGATGATGTCCTGAGATATTTTATGGTTTGTCTGGCCAAAGGTAATGAATTATTGTATGGGGGACCCATGTGGCCTAACTCCATGGGAAATACCATGGGAGAGCTCATGCTTTTGAGAAAACCACTTGTAAGGTGTCCCGTGGCCATTAATGCCTTGTCCCCTCACTTTCCCTATAAATACCAAGTCATCATCTCATCCATTTAGACTCCCCACTCTCCCCCAACGACGTTCTGGTCTCATTACCTCCCAAGGAGTCCTCACATGGTGCCCACAAGCCCTCAAGGTCCCAATCTTTGAGTTTTAAGAGTTACGTTTTAAGGTAAGGGATTCAACATCTCTCTTTCTTTTCAAGTAATCTCTTTTATGTCATTCCTTTTATGATCCATGTTCTTATGTGGGAGGATGTTCTTTTATATTCCACTTACTTCCCTTTTTATGTTTATTTGATGAGATATCCCCTCTTACTCTCATCATTTCGTTTTATGATAGTTTAAGTGACGCCATTAGGCTACCGAATGTTTAAGGGATTCTTTCACGCTTCTCATTTTCAAGTTCTATTTTCATGTAAGTCTTTAAAGTTTCTTTTTATAGTGTTGGTGTATGATCTCTATACCTATCATACTGGTCTTTTAAGATCATATGATGAGAGACCCCATTTGATCTCGTCAATTCATTTTTATTGAAGTTCAAGTGACGCCGTTAGGCTGCCGAATTTTCATAAGAGAAATCTTATTTTGTCTTACTTCCATGTTTTTCATTTCAAATGGTATGTCCTTAAAATTTTATTACCATGACTCATATCCTTTATATTCTGTCCCTCTACTATTTTTATGGATCATGTATGAGTGGGTGCCCCATGTCCCCTCTCTTTTCAATGTTTTCTAAAACCCTGTAACATAGCCGTTATGCTGGAGAATTTTCATCTCAAAATGTCTCTCTGTTTTTCTCAAAATTATTTTATGTTATTAAGTCAATAATCAAAGATATTTATTATATAGGTGCATTCACATATATATCAAAATTTTCTATTTTAAATTCTGGGATTTACATACATGAAACCCACTTTCCTTTTTCCGTGGGTTTAAAGTGACATAAAGATCATGTCTTAAAAGCAGTTTTTTTAAAAGGTTATGATTATGAAATGAAACCCATATATTTTTTGCTATATGGGTTATTTATGACATTTTTATGATGATATATGTGGATCACATGATAATAAAGGAAAATTTAAGGGTGCGCCCTGATAGCGCTCCAATGCATTGGGTAAAGACATAATCTCTAGAGATGACCTTTTAGACTGAAACCTTGGTGAATAACCTTGGTAATTTTTAATGACACCTTGGGGATGGACCTTGGTGAAACGAAATGATTGTCAATATTAAATGTTGTAGCCACATATTCAAGTTATGAAAAATGTTATTTTTGTTATGATATTCCTCATGATTTCTTTCTAATGCCTTAAAGTTCTTTTTCATGAATTTATTGATGTATCTCAAGTTCACATGTTAAATGTTTCTATTGTATCCCTTACTGGTCCTTCTGCTCACCCTTTCTTTTTATGTCTGTACCCAGGTTGTGAGATGCAGTAATGAACCTAGGATGAACATAAATAGAATCCATTCAAGTGTTTAAGAAGAATGTTTTTTTGTTTCATGTATTAAGTTCCTAGTTTCCAAGTCACTAAAACTTAAAGATCCTCAGTTTTGTATAATGTAATGAATGTTTATGTGAAGAAAGGTGGGAAACTATAGTAGTGGCTTCCAACAAGAAGTGGGGTTCAATGATGGAATAATGAGGAGACTAATCCCTTATTTATTAGAGTTGAAACATATAATGATAATAAATTAGTAAACTGTATAAAATTAATAAATAAGAAATAGAGGAAGGTGAGTCGTCCAAAATAATAAACATATAGGAATAAACCATAAGCATCATGTTGGGCTAAAATCCATCAAGGTATCATTGAAGCAGTTTTGAGGTGATTGTGTTTGTTGACTGTTTTTGACGCTTTCGTCGGGGCACGCGGAATCCGTCCGTCTGCGGAGGAGGACGCGCTGCATTATTATCCCGCATTCCCGCTTTCCAAAGGCAGGCG
Source organism: Viscum album (assembly GCA_963277665.1). Lineage (NCBI taxonomy): Eukaryota > Viridiplantae > Streptophyta > Magnoliopsida > Santalales > Viscaceae > Viscum > Viscum album. The sequence goes on from OY728157.1 coordinate 1,426,747,961, forward strand.
GCATTTGCTCCTTATTTAGGGACGTCTGCTCCTTGATCGAAACGAGATGATGGGATGTCGGTTCTTCCTTCCGCGGATTCCTCCTCAGAACTCGTCACCTAGTCCGGGTCTCCATCATATATTTAATACGTTGTTCGTGAAACTCTTCCCAGTGCCATGTTTCCATGGACGTCGGATAATTACACTGATTCTATCGGGACATTACAAAGGGTCCGGTCAGGGCAACAACCTTCAGTCGGGGGAGTAGTCACGTCGAGGCATCAGTAGCGTGTCTGGATGCTGGGGAACTGGCATGTCTGTCTATTATCCCTGGTCACATGGCTTCTCGAGGGCGTGGAAGCCCGAGGCATCCCACATTAAGCACGAGGAATTATATGCCCTAGACATATATCTGAGGTTTTCCTCAGCTTCCTGTGATTAACACAGGGTATGCCGTGAGTTTAACATCCAGCGGAGACGGATCAACCCGATTAGATTATTAGCTAGAATGGATCAGATTGAGGGATTTCCCTTTAAGGGGTGTCGATACCAGGACCAGCCCATGGGCGGTTGTGAAGAGGAGCGGACCGACATGGTCTCACCGGGGTATGATGGTCCAGATGAGAATCAGGGTGGATAATGGATGGATGAATGATGTGGAAGGGGGAATGACAGGAGACCATTGCAAGGGAGACGATGAAGTTGGGCTTGAGCCTCGAAGAGACCTCCTATGAATCCCCGTGGCATGGAATCAAAGTCCATGTAGTTTGGTATGGTTCCGGTGAACCGACATGAAGGTGGACCTTGGTCCGATGGATGTCGTCAGCACACCAACGTGAAGGTGGGCCTTGGTCTGGTGCGTCAGCGAACCGACACGATGGTGGACCTTCATCCAGATGGTGTGGGGCTTACACACTAGGCTGCCCGGGTGCGAATGAACTGACGTGAAGAAGGTTGGGGTGACCAAGGGTGGTGGGCTTGAACCTCTAGGAGGATTCCTACGTACCATGCCTTGACATGGATCAAATACCACGTAGTTAAGGTTGGACGCCAAAAGGCCGACGTGAATGAGGAGGACCAGGGGGGTCCTAGTGATGGTGGGCTTGGACCTCAGGGAGGCTTCCTAGGTACCATGTCTTGACATGGATCAGAGACCACGTAGTTTAGAATATGGAAATCGTCAGCGAACCGCCGTGAAGGCGGACATTGGTCCAATGAGGGTTGGGCTTGAACCTCGGGGAGGCTTCCTACGTACCATGCCTTGACATGGATCAAAGACCTAGTAGTTCAAATGGTTTTATCGGTGAACCGACGTGAAAGTAGACCTAGGGGTCCACTAGTGGTGGGATTGAACCTCGTGAAGGCTTCCTATATACCATGCCTTGACATGGATCGAAGACCACGTTGTTCAGAGGATGGGTGTCGGCGAACCGACATGCGGAAGGAGGGACCTTGGTCCAAAGGGGGATGGGCTTGAACCTCTGGGAGGCTTCCTACGTACCATGCCTTGACATGGATCAACGACCTCGTAGTTCAAATGGTCACAACGGCTTGCCATCGGACTGGGATGCAGTTTAACGTCATGCGGGATGAGGATAAACTCAACGTGAATAAATGATGGGTGGTCTTGAACCTCGTTGAGGCTTCCTACGTACCATGCCTTGACATGGATCAAAGACCACATAGTTCAAATGGGTGTGCAATTTAATGTCATGCTGGTTGGGGGAATACAGTTTAACGTCATGCTCGACGAGGGATTTAGTTTAACATCATGCTGGATGAGGGCATACAGTTTAATGTCATGATGGACGAGGGTATTTCCATGGCCGATTCTTACTCTAAGCCCACGTGAGTCATTCTCGGTGTGAGAAACAAGATGTAGCAAGGACCTGACGATCACATCACGAAGGGTGCGTCCGTGAGATGTGAAGAGGGGATTACGCGTTAGGTGGCCCATTAGTGTTGGGACTTACTCTAGGATGGAGGCCCAAAGTGCGGCAAAGCGCAGCGAAAGGGGGATTTGGGACCAATGATGGGGGGTGCCTCGTTCCCTACCGCTCCCTCCCCTGACCTTGTTAATGGGGAAGTACGGAGATGCAGGGGTGCAGCCATCCGTTGGGGAACTAGGGTTGCCCTTCTCCTGAGAACATACGCCGCTCCAGTAAGGAGGATATCATCCCTTGTGGGGGGATTGATTCCATTCCCGTGGAGATGAGTGGCGTAAAGAATGTTCGAGCTGGGGGGACCCTTCATGCGAGGCACGAGGTCGGGTCACAGTTTAACATCATGTGTTAAATATGTGGTGCTTGGCAGTTTAACGTCCTGCAGCTCGGACGAGGTGGGTTCACTCCACACCCCTAGGACATTCATAACTGGTACCCTTTGCTCCTTGGGGGAGGGAAGGTACGAGTAAGGCCCTGAGATGGGAGGGTTGTAGAGCGAACCATCGAGGGGTCCACGTTAGTGTGGATATGCGAAGAAGAAATAGACGTTAGTGTACCTATGCGAAGAAGCATTAGGAGAAGCAACGCTACGAGTGGTACTGTCCGTGGGACTTTGAAATCACATCGTGCATACCTGGAGGGTCACACGGGAAGGGGAATTTCCAAGAAAAGGAGTGTACTTTGTGAAGCGGAGTGCATTGGCCTTAGCATGGGGAAAAGGTGTGAGTGGAGGGTGATTCGCAAAGTAGAACAGTATTCGCGGATTACTGCCTCGCGAAGAGGGGGTACCTCGTGAAGTAGGGGGATACGAGGCAGTGTGCTTCGCGATGTGTAGCAATCCTGCCATATCATGGGGATCACTAATACAGGATTGGTGTTTTGCAAAGCATAAACGCTACATGGATGTCCAGGTTCCCTTGGGAATCCCCCTTCTTCGCGAATGCCCTTGAGCATCGTGAAGGGCATCCCTCTTGGAAGAGGGGCTCAAAACAAGACAAAGCGAAGGCGTTACGCGAAGTAGAAGTACCTCGCGGAGCTCATGATTCCTGGGGCAAAGGGTGCTTCGCGATTCAGGGGAGGAGAAGCCGAAAGGTCAGATTTTCCTTCCTCTGGACTTAGGGGGAGCCTAGTATTTATAGGTGAGGGGCACCGCGAAGTATAACTCACGCGGTGTGAAAGGGTGGTAGTTGCTTCACGGCGGGCTCGCGATCGTCACATTCGTTCGCGGAGAAGTACCGCCTCCGGTCCTTCACGGCGCGCTCGCGAACATCAAATTCGTCCGCGGAGAGGTACCACCTCCGGAGCTTTTTGGCGGGATCACGAATGTCAAATTTGTTCACGAAGAGGTACCACCTCTGGAGCTTCACGGCGGGCTCGCGAACATCAAATTCGTTCGTGGAGAGGTACCGCCTTCGGAGCTTCACGGTACCACGATGCTCGGGGTGATTTGCGGGGCAGCGTGCATGACTTATTTTTCGGCCCTTCCTTTCGTGCTATATTTTGGCGCCAACAAATTCCCCCCCTCAGACTTGGACCCGCGGAAGGCTGAAGGGTCGAAGTCGGAGGGAAAATCGCCAAAATTGTCGGCAGTGCGCGAGGGAACGTTGCGAAGAGGGCCCACGGTGCTGACCGGGGCCACGGATCTAGATGCGTCGCGATGCTCCACGCGGGCGGGGTGCACCGCGATGCTCCGGGGTCGCCCCCTATAAATAGGGGGTCGAACTCTTTTGTCTTCACGCGATTTTCTTGTCTTCTTGTGCTCTCGATTTTGTGAAGCTCCGAGTACTCTGCGTCTGCTCTCCGCGAATCAAGATTTGCGGCGAACCGCGGGTCTCCGAATCCGCGACCACGCCAAGCGAACTCCTATTTGCCAGCCTAGGTTAGACTCAGTGGCTTGGTCTCGCGACCAACCTTTGCGAGCTGACTTCGTGATCTGTTTCAGGAAAAAATTCTTTTATGACTGCCGGAACCGAAATGGCCCATCGAGAAGCTGTATTGGGGGTGCTTGCAGATGTCACCCGCCGAGATGAGATGGCCAACTGTCTAGGCCTTAGGGAGATAATCCAATGCCACTTGGACCACGTTTCTTTGATAGAAATGCTATCAGAGGGTCAGAAGAATTATCCACAGTGTAAGAAACTGCCATTATACGACTTCGGGTTGAGGGATGACGTCTTCATCCCTGAGGCGAGTAGGGACGAACCAGCTTGCTGGTTTAGGAGCACGCCATGTCAGCACCAATGGTTTAGGGCGGCCGTTGGTTATGCGCGGGAGGACTTCACACCCGTTACTGCCGACTGTCTCTAAAACCACGTGAATAACATTGAAGGGAAGCCACTGCAACCAGAAACGTCCCCTCCTCTCTACCGTACCATGCTGAAGGTGGCTTTGCAGGATTCGAAGAAAGGATGGTCCGATGAGTGGGACCTGCACCAGGGCGGCAACCTTACTGATGAATGGGCCTGAGCCTACTGGGTAGGCACCTCATGCGAGGAGTTTGGGGCCGAGATGAGGTGAGTGGGGTTATATTAGGCGGCTTGGGCCTCCCAATTCCACATTTACCAACTGAAGCAACTGATCCCGGAATTGCTGACCAGATGGTCGTCTAGGACCAATACCTTTCACCTGCACCACGGGGAGGTGGGCATCAGCCTGTGGGATGTCCACCAGATTTCTGGGGTTCCGATCATGGGGGCCATGTATGATGAGTTCCTCCCCTTCATGAGCGCATGGGGGGATACAGAGAAAATGTCGTGACTGGCGTCAGTGCTGATGGAACTCATCCCTGGAGAGGACAAGGAGGCAGTGAGGGATGTCCACATTAAGAGATGGTTCAAGTGCTTCCAGAATTTCCCAGAGAATCAAGAGTTCCCTTCGAGGCCTCGAACTTTTCTGAGGGCGGCCCAACGGGGTAAGGGGCACTTGTATTGGCGGGTCTTAGAGGAAACCCAATGGAAGACTTGGGGTTTCAGTGTCAGCACTAAACAATAGCCGATAGTCAGGCTGGCGGTGTTCATCGCGGCTCTCATCTGCGGTTGGATCCTACCGGTGAGGGATACAAGCATGGGGGTGCGGCACAGCTCGTTTATTATGGCGTCCATGTTGGCCATGGGGCAGCGGGTCAATATGGGGATTCCAATGCTCACCAAGCTGTACAGAATGCTGCGGCACATTAGCGAGGGTAAGAAGCCGCGAAGGATATGTGGGCCCTTCCACCTCCTGTATGGGTGGATTGCGGCACACGTCAGGGGGATCAATGAGTATCCAAACCCTATTTTTCCACTGGGATCAAACTTCTGCCCCTCCATCCTGAATGCGGTCGGGAGCTTCCCGTTCAAACTAACAGTGCCGATAGTGCTGAATCGGGTGTGGAGGGCGGATGAGTTTAATTTTCACCCTTTCCCATTGCCGATGGGGATACTTACTAACGACGGGCGGGGAACGGAAGAGCACCAGGCTTACCTCTTGGCCTTTCGAGGTGGAGTTTTGGTGGCACGAGTGGATCATGAGCCACTATGCGAGCTGTACACCCCGCATCAGTTTGTGAGGTAGTTCTGGTGCCTCCAGAGACTGACCCCGCAGGTCTACTGAGAGGTGCGTCAGAAGGAGCACCCATGTGTGATGAGGCATTTGTGGCTCATGTTCACACGGGACGATGGGAATATGCGAATTTCATTGCCTCCATCCACCGCCGCTTTCGGATTGGTGAAGGAGTATGCCATTAGTTGGGAAGCTGCTTACCTAGGGGAGATGCTGAAGCAGCCAACTATTCGGGTTGGTGACGGTGGGCCTCCTTTATCTCGAGGTCGGGGTTAGAGGGCAGGAAGGTCCTCTCGCGGTGGTGGGGCTTCCATGGCGACGAGACCTGCACCGGCTGAGGGTGTGGTAGCAGCGGTGGATCCGGTGATTTCGGAAGAGCATGGCCATCCGGAGGGGCATCCACTGAGGGGATTTCATATGATATCCACTCCGGCTCTGGGGAAGTGGCTGTGTCATATCGACATGGTAGAGGATGTCGTCTTCCTAGAAACCTGGGACATTTGGGATGTCAACCGGCAATTACTCAGCCAACCTGAGATATGGGCACACTTGAATCGCCTCGGGATGGAGTTACTGGGAATAGGCCCAGTCTGGGCTGGTTTCATGGCATCTCTGGTGGAGGAAGAGAAATACTTGGATGAGTTGGAGGATTACGTTCACTCCTATGGTGTCCCTCGCCCAATGACAGACCGAGTGAGGGTACTGCTGAATCGAACGGCCCCCCCACAGTTGTCAGCTTCTGATCTAAGGGAGTGTTTCCCCCTGCTTAAAGAATCAGAGGACTCCTCTAGGGAGGATGAGGCTGGAGGAGGGAGCCCGTTGGAGGAGGGTGAGGTCGGAGATCAAGGCTCAGATTCCGACAATTTCGCAGAGGCTCTCGAGGTATCATTTCGAGGTTCCTTCCTCATGGTCCGTTCTTGGGTCATTATGGACTTCTCTCCGACGTTTGAGCCATGCAAGAGGATCTTTTTCGCAGGCCTCATTCTCGCCCCTCGGCGGGTGATGATGCGGGACCTTCAGAACACGCGCCCATGGTTGCGTCCAGTTCCGCATCTGGTGGGACCAGGGCACCAGAGGTGGATCCTCCAGAATCTCCAGACCTTCCAACAGTATACAGAGGGCCTCGCCTCAGGGTCCCATCAGTATCAGCTCAAGAGAAGCACTAAGAGGTCAATCTCTGTAAGTTTCCTCTACTGGTTTCCTTGTCGTCATATGTAGACTATGCCAACTAACTTTTATGTCCCTCTCTGTCGTACAGTTCTCCGACTGGAATGGGCTACTGCGGCAAGACTAGTCGGGATGTCTGGTGGCGTCCCTCCTAGGGGCATGCCAGGGATGGGGGTGATAGTCCCCCCATCTCCCCGAGCTGCTACACATATCATCACCGGCGGGACCACCAGCAGGGTCGTGCCTGAGGTCATTGAGGTGGACTCCAATGAAGAGGATCGGCCGACCGGTCCCACTCCTGTCACGCCTGCCTTGGCACCAGATGTCACGCCGAATTCAACGCCAGATACAGATCCCGCCGAGGACTTCCTGCAGGCGTATCCTGCGTACGAGCCTACCAATCGCACAGACTGGGATGAAACGACCTTCGACGAGGAAGACAGCAGCATAGTCTGTCGTCGGTCATGGAAGCTAATCACGCGCTTCATCAAGGACACCCCCCAAGCGTTGTGTCTGGCTGAAATGGACAGACTCCGCTTGCGGTTGCACGAACTGTGTGTTGTGGGAGTAGATTCCCAATGTCCTCACGTGCTCATCCTAGATCATATGGCTGAGACGATCCAAGATCATGATCGTGGGCTCAGCGTGGGCTGGCAGCGGAGGAAGGCGAAAAACATCAAGAAGCTCCAGGAGGCTGAAAGCGAGGTCCAACAGCTACAGACCCGGGCGGATGAGCACTCAGCCTCTCTTAATGTTCAATCTGAGCTGATCTCCTGGTTGAAGGCCCAACTGGAAGAGGTAGAGGAGCTTGTGATGCAGGCTTCTGGAAAGATGGCTTCCATTCAGGCTGAGGTAGAGAGGGCCAGATCCAAGGCTGACGTACTGCGCCCTGCCACTGCTAAGGAGGAGCAGGAGCTATGTCAGTGGCAGCAAACCTTGGATGCCACAAGCTGACGGGTGGCAGAGCTGCAACGCTCTTTTGACGGGTTCAACCGTTCCATGGGGGGAGTCAACCCCCGGGTACTATAACAAACTAAAAACCTTTTATTGGTACTTTTGTGCTTCAATTTCTTCCTTCTTTGTTTTTAATGTCGTAGTGCGCATGATTTCCACTGTTTGAATCACCTCATTACATCCCTGCAATGTTTTTGGGACGTTCGGCGATAATTCCCCAAGCCCGCGTGGGTCGAGCCCGATGTGAGAAACAGGAGATAGTTTCCTTCTAGTCCCACCAAAAATAGGTGTGGAGACCATGCTCCGGGCATCCGGGATTTGGATTACCAGTGCGGATTTCTGAAAGTTGGGAGAGGCCTGACCAGAGGAGGAACTTTTCAGAACAGACGAATTACTGTTTCATCATCGTGCCCTCAAGCACGAATGGTGCTACACCAGGGGCACTGGAATCAGTCCGAACAGACGAAAATGGGAAGCGTGAATTACGATTCCCACAATTCGGAGCACTGTGGGGATGGCGTGACAATAAAGGACAACTGTTAACCATGGAGGAGAAGCGGTATCCTTACTGCGTTATCCGGTAATGGGGACAAAAATGAGGGTCAACCGTTGACCATGTTCGAAACACGGGACCATGTCACAAATATTGTCGGTCAATCTTTCGGGACATTGACCCAGTACAATTGGTGGACCATAGGTCCGATATCCATATTGTTAGGGGGTCCTTCCAAATATGACCAGTCTTCCGGAACATTGGACCAGGACGGTAGGTGATCCGATGCGACATGAGACCAGGCCATTAGGGGGTCCCTTCAGACATGAAATGGGACAAGGGTTCGAATAAGGGGCACACAAAGCGTGGAATATGGAGTGATGGTTTGTCCGAACAGAATCCAACACTTAGGTAGTTACACCACCATGGTGAGAGTACGCCAGATGGGCATGTTGGTTTGGTCATGTATCCTTCCTTCTTTGGGACAGGGCCTCTCTAGCGAGGGGTCCGACTAGGAGGCCGGAAAGGGGATGGGATTGATGATTTCTATGGGCCGGACCCTAGGAAAAATACCAGGATGTCTCTACGTATCCCATGAGGATGGGAATCAATCCATACATAGTTCTGGAAGCATAGTTTAATGTCATGTAGGACGATGAGAAGCCTGGCCGCGTTGGTACGCATCTCACCAAAACTACTAAGCCCAAGTGAGTCGTGTTCGGTGTGGGAAACAAGAAGTAGTGGTAAGAATTTCCCGACACAGAAGGGGGTAGGTTAGGTCGAAGGGACGCTCAGTGAATACCGGCCCAAAAAAACTAACACGACCACGTGGTTCACCGAGATGCGTGAAGAAATAGAGCAGAGCATGTTGGAATTCCACCTGAACATGAGGAAGTGGAAATGTGTGAATCATGACGCTCGAGACTTGGATCACAATGATGGAGGCGTGACGATAGAGGATAACTATTAACCGTGGCGGAAACGCAGCATCCATATCACATTAGCCTAGAATGGGGACAGAAAAATGAGGTTCGACCGTTGACCATGTTCGAAACACGGGACCATGTCACAAATGTTGTCAGAGATCCGTAGGGACGTTGGCCCGAGACGATAGGAGAGCCCTTAGGCCCAACTTCCATGGAGAGCCCTTAAGCCTAGTATCCATGTCGTCCGAGGGTCCTTTTGGTTGTGGAGGAGGATGAGGATCCAAATATCGGGCACACGAAGCTTGGTCATGGGACGAGGGGAATGTCCCCATGAAAATCCCACACTTCGGGCTCTTTGTCAAAACTCATATGAATACGACAATGTGACGTATTAGATAGAGGGAGGAAACATAAGAGGCACATAGTGGAGTAACTCAAACTCCTGGTGTGAATGGGAATAGGGGGTGTGTGCGGTGCGGTGAACAACCCGACGCGAATGAGGACACAATCCCATATCACACCGCATGACCTCCTTAGGAGAAGTTATTGGTCAAGGGACCAAAAGTGAAAGTTATGATGGGCTCGCGGGGAAGGGCCCGGGCACTCCTACGTATCTCATGAGGATGAGAATCAAGCCATACATAGTTCTGAAGGGTGCCTTTTAATGTCATGCGGGATAAGTAATAGGAGGGATAACTCTCAGAACGGGGTGCACGTGGTGCAGCTATTGCAAACCCGACGTGAATGAGGACATAATCCCACACTACGTCACGCAGTCCCGTAGTCGGGGTCCCGATGGCAGGGCCAAAGTGGAGAATTAGCTGAACTCAAGCTGGACCCAAAGACAGGAGGTCTGGGCATTCCTACGTATCCCATTAGGATGGGAATCAAGATGAACGTAGTTCTAGATGGATCTTAGACCATAAATTGGTAATGGGAGCAGGGGGCACATGGAAAAAAATCCCGACGTGAATGAGGACCTAAGCCCTACTTACCATGCGTTCTTTGGGGAAATGCTCGAGTCAAGGGACCGAACACAGAGGTTAGGCTGGGCCCGCGGGGAAGTGCTCGGGCGCTCCTACGTATCTCAAGAGGATCAGAATCAATCCATACGTAGTCTTTAAGGGTGACATGGTAAGATACCAGTTCCAGGGGAAAAGGGGAGTGTGGGCGTGGCCCTTGCACTAAAAGAAGCGGAATTTATAAATCTTATTTATCCTTTAAGGTGAGTGGTTTTTTTTGTGAAGCGACAGGCCTAGAGTAGTAGGCCGTGGTGTCGCCACAAGAATCAAGCCGTGATAGGCGTTGACAGATGGCATGGAACATGTCCAATACCCAACGTGATTTCCTCTACAACGAGGTCATCACAATGTAGTGCCGTTTTTTGTCGTGCGGCCAGGACGATAATGTCACAGTTTAGGGTCGTGTGATAGGACCATGCGTGCATTTTTTCGTCATGCAGCGCAGACGTAGAAGAGGTGATACTAGGAGGGGAATGTGCGCAGTGTTATAAAACACAATTGATGGAGACATGATCCCACATCACACTATACACCACTCTGAAAGGGAGACCTTAGGCCAAGGGGCCTATATAGAGGCAAGAGGTGAAAAGAGGGAGGGAGAGACTAGCTCCCTAAATGGGCTGAACCCAAAGACAAGGCATCTGGGCGGTCGTACGTATCCCATGAGGATGGGAATCAAGATGAATGTAGTTCTAGATGGATCTTAGTTTATGGTCTTAGATCTCGGACCATGAATGGTGACAACTTCCCAAGATAGCATAGACGTCAACCCAATCCCTAACCCCAAGTGAGTTAAACTCGGTGTGGGAAACAAGGGATGGAATCCTCATCGCAATACTTGGGGCGTCCATCAGAGGGGAGTCGGCAGAGAGCCCTGAAGGACACCTTTGACGCGGCTTGTTTCCCCAACGCGCAGACGTGCACAAAGGAATAGTACCAAGAGTTCCGAGACTCCACTTGGACACGATGGAGTGATGAAGGGTGTGAATCATGTACCCAACATTTTGGGCTTAATGGGTTAGTATGGAGATAGAGGAAAACTGGTAACCACGGTGGAAACGCAGTGTCTATATCGCGTTAGCCTAAGGTGGTAATAACAAACGAGCATCGACCGCTGACCATATTCGCAACGCGGGATTTTATCTATTTGTTGTCCGAAACCCTCGAGGGCGTTGGCCCGTAATGGTAGGAGAGCCCTTGGGCGTAGTATCCAGGCCGTTCTTGGGGGTCCCTCCAGGTGTGAAAGTTTATGGAAGCCAAGATGCAGGGATACAAAAATCCTGGAAAGAGGGTGCGAATGTGTCCGAGTAAAGTTTGGCATTCCAGATAATAAGCTAGAGTACCCTTAGGCACGCTGGTGAACTGTCGGAAAGGGCCGACGAAACAGCTCGAGAATGATAGGTACATGGCGTGGTCGTTACAAGACCAACGTGAATGAGGACATGATCCCACACCATGCCATATACACCCCTCGTGGAGCATGGGTTGGCCAAGGATCCAAGGTAAGATGAAGATTCCCGACAGATGGGGCTGGACCCGAATCCTAGACATTCAGGTGGTCCTATGTATCCCATGAGGATGGGAATCTAGCCCCACGTAGTTCTCTAAATGTAGTTTAACGTCATACGAGACGATGAAGGGAGTAATATACCCCCAAACAAGGGAGGTGTACGGTATGGAGAATAAACCGATGTGAATGGGGAAATAATCTCACACCACACCATACGCTCCTATAAGAGAGGACCTGGGTCGGGGCCCAAAAAGGCCAAGGGGCCGGAGGCTGGGCCTCGTGAGGGAAGTCGTACGGCATGGTACATGATCCTAACGTGAATGAGGACATAATCCCGCACCACACCATACACCACGGGTAAGGGGTTGGGTGAATGGGTCCAAGAAGGCCAAGGGGCCTAAGGTCAAGCCTCGGTCAGGAAGGCCTGACTGGTTTGCAGTTTAACATCTTACGTGAGGATGGGGAAAGAGATAACTGTATCTAATCCGGGGGTGTGTATGGCATGGAAAGTAACCGGACGTGAATGAGGACATAATCCTACACCACGCCGTACATTCCTTATTAGAGAATCGGGGTCATGGTCCCGACCGCTGGCACCACTCGGAGGGAAGTTTGTCACTTCGGGATAGGGCAGAATGAATCACTGCACTCGATGCTTGGGTCATCTCGGGGTGGACCCGAAGATCCAGGACACTGTTGACAATGTTCGAAACACAGTGTTCCTATGGTGACCTGATATGGGAGTAAAAAATGAGCATCGACACTTGACAAAATTCGCAACGCGGGACTTGTATCAGCTTGTTGCTTGAAAACCCTCGGGGGAGTCGGCCCGTATCGATAGGAGTGCCCTTGGGCGTAGTATCCAGGCCGTTCTTGGGGGTCCCTCCGAGTATGCAATAATGATGGAATCCCAGTCAAGGAGTGGGTAAAGCACAACTATATCCATCCACGAAAGAGGCAAACATCTCCAGGGGGAACGTGCAGCCCGGTCGAGGCTTGCTCGATGTGAGTTGGGGAAAAATTGTGCACCCTGCCATATGTCTTGACCCGAGGGGAATATTTTGGATTTGGGCTGGGCCAACGGACGAAATGTCCGGGCGCTCCTATATATCCCATTAGGATTGGAATCAAGCCATACGTAGTTCTTGAAGGCCATGTAGTTTAACATCATGCGGTGAGGACGTGGGAGGATAGAAGAACGGGAGTGGGAAAATGGTGCAACCCTTACAATCCTTGTATGAGCGGGGTTGTATGAGCGGGGCTAAGAAAGCCTACTCCTCGCTACACAAGGATCCTCCAAGGAAACTATTCCCATGGGGGATAGTGGAAGATAAAAGCTTGGGGATGGGCTCAAGATGAGGCGTCCGAGCGTTCCTACGTATCCCATTAAGATGGGAATCAAGCCACACGTAGTTCTCGAAGCACGGTTTAGCATGGTTCTGGATGAGAAATGTGTATCAACTGGGTATATGTATGGTACGGTGGGTAACCTGATGTGGATGAGGATGTAATCCCACACCACACCGTACAATCCCATTAGAGAGCCGGAGTCGACGTAGGCCAAGGAGCCAGAGGCTGAGCCTCGATCATAAAGCCCTGACTGGCTTGCAGTTTAACGTCTAATAGTAAGGACGGGGTCCGCTGTCCTGAGGAGGCCAAGGGGCCTAAGGCTGAGCCTCAATCAGGAAGGCCTGATTTCTTGCAGCAAGGATGGGGGAGATCATAGTTTAAGGTCATAGATCTCGGACCATTTTGCAGTTTATCGTCCTACAGGACAGCGGTGTAGTTTAAGGTCATGCAGGACCATATAGTTTAAGGTCTTGTTGGACCATGACATGCAGTTTAAGGTCATGCGGGACCCTTTAGGATCAGGTGAAGTACCTCTTGAGGAACCTAGCATTGGTGGGAGGAGTTATTCGCTCCCCATCCGTGGTCACCAAGGAGTACGCCCCGTTGGGGTAAACCTTATGGATGATATAAGGCCCTTCCCATTTGGGTTCTAGCTTGGGCAGTTTCCTACCGGGGATCATTGGTGCTCGAAGGTCCAGTACTAGGTCGCACTGTAGAAAATAACCAAGGCGAACCTTCTTATTGAAGGCCCTCGTTATCTTATCCTGATGTCTTTCCATATTGCGCAGGGCACAAAGCCGGTCCTCATCTAGTGCTTCCAATTCAGCTAGACGGATTTTGGCCACCTCATCTGATGCCTGGTAATCATAGACTGTAGTGCGTAACAATGGAAGCTAGATCTCAATAGGTAGGACGGCCTCAGCCCCATACACCAGGGAATATGGGGTCACCTGGGAAGATTTGTGAGTCATCGTCCGATAATCCCAGAGGGTGTTGGGGAGCTTGTCCGGCCAACTTTTCTTGTTTTGACCAACCATCTTCTGTAGAATGTTAGAGCGGGTTTTGTTGAATGCCTCGATCTATCCGTTTGCCTGCACGTGGTAGTGGGAGGTATGGTTCAAACGGATGTCGTACATGGCATACAATTTCTTTAGTTCAGCCGCTCGGAAGTTGGTGCCATTATCGGTGAGGACGGCGTGAGGGACCCCAAACCGGTGGATAATATTGGAGCTCACAAAGTCGAAGATGGAACGAGCCTTGACCTATTTAAGTGGAACTTCCTCTGCCCACTTGGAAAAGAAATCTGTAGCAGTCAGGATGAACCTACACTGGTGAGCTGTTTCCAGTGGATATGGTCCCACTGCATCAAGTCCCCATACCGCAAATGGCCAAGAGTACATGGTGGGGTGGAGGGGCTCTGGCGGCCGATGCAGGAAGTTGGCGTGAACATGGCACGTGTGGCATCTCTTGGCATACCCAATACAATCGTGCATCATAGAGGGCCAGAAGTATCCCAACCTCCAGATTTGATGGGACAGCTTTGGACCAACTTGATGGGCGCCACAGGAACCAGCATGAACCTCTTGCATAACTTGAGTAATCTCTACTCCTTGAATGCAACGGAGGAGGACGCCATCGAAGATCCACTTATAAATGATCTGTTCAAAACTGGGGCCGCTCTAGAGGGTAAATTGCAGCACATGGCGTAGGATTCTCTCATTCTAGGACCGGTCGTCCGAGAGGCGACCATTTTGGAGATACTCGAAAAAAGGTGCCCTCTAGTCAGGAGTGGATTCAACCACTGTGTCTGACGAACCCGGGACCCCTGGCGTAGAGGGTCCGGCGGTGAGATGACTTATCCGTAGGCCATCATCATTTTCATGGGTGATGGGGGAAATGACTCTTTGGTGTGCCACATGTATGATCAAATCATCTTGATCGGGTTCTGCGAGCGATGTGGCCAATCCAGCCAAGGCATCTACTTGACCGTTCTATGACCGTGGGACATGGGTAATCTCTGGTCGAGAAGAGAACTGGGTCATTAGGTGGAGGGTGTACTCCAGAAATGGTACAAGCTCTAGCTTCCTCATGACGTAGTCACCATTGACCTATTTGATTACCATCTCAGAATCTCCTTTCACATGTAGTCGGGGCACGTCGATCTCAAGGGACAACTCGAGGCTGGTGATGAGAGCATGGTACTCTGCCTCGTTGTTCATACAACCTTTTGACAACAGGAACGAGTATGGTAGGATGGCTTGCACCGGGGTGATGAAGACAATACCCAGGCCCACTCTGTTGAGCTTAGGATCATTGAGCCTCTTACCGGTGGGGCTCTGGGAGGCACCGTCGAAATGTATTTTCCAACACAGGACGACATGATCGACTGAGCGGATCGTCTCATCAGGAAAATCCAGGTCCATGGATTGATTCGTGGAGGTTGGATGGGCAGCTAAAAAGTCTTCCAATGCCTGTCCCTTAATGGCCTTCTGAGGTACGAACCTGATATCAAACTATTGGAGAATCACCGCCCATCGTGCTAGTCGGCCAGTTAGCATGGGGTGGTTCAGGATGTACTTCAGTGGGTCTACCCGGGAGACCAATTGTACCTCATGGTGCTGCTGGTAATGATGCAACTTCTGTATGGAGAAGACGAGCGCAAGGCAGCTCTTTTCGATAGGGGAGTATCTGACCTCCGTATCGAGAAGCATGCGGCTGAGATAGTAGATACTGTTCTCAGTACCCTCGTTATTCTTCTGGGTGAGGAGTGCACCGAGGGATCTTTCCAGGGCGGTCACGTAAAGGACCAGCAGCTTTCCGGAGACGGGTGGCATCAAAACCGGAGGTTGGAGCAGATACTGCTTGATTTCCTCGAAGGGGGTATGACACTCGTCATCCCATTCGTAGGCGGAGCCCTTCTTCATAAGCTGGGAAAAGGGCTTACACTTGCCGACCAGATTCACGATGAATCGGTGTATATAGGCTATGTGGCCTTGGAGGCCTCAAAGTTCCCGAATGTTGCTTGGGGGAGGCATTTGGCTGATGGCCTTGATCTTCTCTGGGTCGATCTCAATGCCTCGGTATCTAACAACAAAGCCCAGAAACATCCTAGAGGTGACCCCAAAGGCACACTTCACCGGGTTCATCTTTAGGTGATGGGAACGGAGGAAACTGAACACCTTCTCAAGGTGTTTGAAATGGTCCTGGCACTGACATGATTTGACCACAAGTTCAACTACGCAACATTCCACCAGCGTCCCAAGAATCGACTTGAATATGCGATGCATGGCCCTCTGATAAGTGGAACCTGCATTTTTCAAGCCGAAGGGCATAACCTGGTAGAAAAAGGTACCTTGGGGAGCCCTGAAGGCAGTGGACTCCTCATCCTCGGGGGCCATCTGGATCTGGTTGTACCCAAAATACCCATCCATGAAAGAGAGAGCTTGGAACCCGGTCGTGGCATCAATCAGTAACTTCGTCACCGGGAGTGGGAAGTCATCCTTTTGGCAGAGGCGATTAAGGTCACGGAAGTCGATTCAGACTCTGATCTGCCCATTATTCTTCCTGACTGGCACAATATTGGAAAGCAACTTGGGGTACTGGACTTCCTTAATGAATTTGGATTTGATAAGCTTGTCAACTTCGGCCTCAACCATAACACAATGAGAAGGGCGCATCTTCTTGGGAGGCTGCTTAAACCCACGATGGTTTGTCGGGAGGCCCAGGCGGTGAACGGCCACCTGGGGATCTAGTCCTGGCATCTCATTGTAACTCCAGGAAAACACGTCACTGTGTTGTTTGAGAAAGTCTACGTACTACTGCCGCTCCTCGGGGGACATGGCTGCAATGATCAATGTGGGTTTCGAATCTGTCTTGCTACCAAGGTTCACCTGTACCAGTTCATGAACCGTGGTAGAGACGCCGTCCTCAAAGGCGGGGGGAGCATCCTCCAGGTCTTCCTCTCCACCTGTGGGGGGATTTCCTACGACAGGAGATACTTATGGGCTATCAAAACCTAAGGGGCAGCTAGTTCCAGCTTGGGCAGCAGTGGTCATTATATCAGGAGACTCACTCACCATTGAGACCATAACAATGAAGGTAGTCGACCCTATCCAATCTGGCCTTCGGCCTAAGGGTCCATGTTTGATTACATCAAAGCAGTGGTGACGTGTCGGCCTAAGTCGGTTGATTCCAGCCCAGCGGAAGAGACACATATGGCATACCTCCGTTATCATAAGCTTGACATTCCTGTACCGTACAGGGGTAGGAGGTTCCGGGATCACCTGAGCCTGGTTGGTGTAGGAGTACGAGGTGATTTTCCTCCGTCTCGTGGACACGGTAACACACCTTCCTTATGTACCGGAAACAACAAAACATTGCCCCATGCCAGGGGTCGTGGCCTCCAATCAGTGGATCGGGAGGATGTAGGCGTCATCCATGCTTTCCCAGGGATCACTTGTGACCGGGGCGGGTTCATCCTAACTTACTAGGATTTTCTTATCCTTACTCTTGTAATAATCAGCATCCAGATAGCGGGCCTCACAAGAGGCGAAGGGAGACGCATCTCCTTAGAGCACGCCTACTTGACCGTTGAGTGTGTATTTGAGGAACTGGTGATACGGCGAAGGGACCGCTGCATGCAGATGGTGCCATGGCCTACCCATCAACGCGTTGTAGGCAGTGTCCTGAGAGACGACCATGAACTCGGTGCTGGCGATTATGCCACCAAACTGAGTCTTCAGGCGGATCTTGCTGACTGGGGATTTCTTGGTCTTGTCCTGCCCCTGGATTCTGAGGTCTGAGGGAGTTAAATCACCTTAGACAGACCCAGCTTTCACAATGTCCGAGTCGGAATTAGGTTGATTCTGGAACCCGTGTAAACGAGGCAGTGGCGTACTTCCACACCATTGAAGTGGCCAGTGATGTACAACAGGTGAATATGCCCCTGTATAGGATGGTCCTCATCTTCACCAGAGAACGAGATAACCACCTGAAATTCGGCGTTCTCAATTGTCTCGGCATGGAAGGCTTCTGTAGCCGCTACCTCCGTCTCAAACTGGAGGGGGCTCCTTAGGGCCTCGGCAAGTTCCTCTCGCATTTCAGATGACAGGCGAAGGGACTCAAGGATAGAAATCCTTCCCAGAATGCCGGCCAGGTGCTTCAGGACATGATAATTTCGTGCCAAACGCAAACCTCTTCTTACCGGAGGTCGTTCGGCAGTTGGAGGCATAGCGGGTCCTACCGGTTGAACCGGCGGTAGGCTAGTACTGGGTACATCCTGCTGCCTACTAGTTGAAGCCTGAAGAGTAGTCTCTAGACTAGGATCGGGCAACAGAGACTGTCCTATATCCAGGTGAGACTGACTGTGATACGAACGAGGCAGCTCTCCCTGATCTAGTAGCACAAACGGCGGTGGAGGTAGAGCTGAGGGCATTAGATGGGGTTGCGCGAGCTAAGATCTGTGCTGAGCCTGCTGTCTAGTCTCAGTAGCGTGCACATCTTGGATTAAAGTGCCCGCTAAAGTGCCTTGACGACCGGCATGGTTGTGGTTTCGTTGACGTTGACGTCGGCTGGGGACGTTGGGGAGGCTCGCCTGGCGTTCCCCTTCGTCGGGAGTCATATAAGGCTTTACCAGCTCCACAGTGTTAACCAAAGCGTACCCCTAGCTATCGCTCGACGAGTCATCCACCACCGGGAAGATTCTGGGAGGAATCACCATTTCAGGGGGCATAAAGTCGTCGAGAGTGCGGGATGACGACAGCACTGGCGGAGCTCATTGTTTCTTCTTGCGTCGTCGCTGCTTGCCCTTTTGGGAAGAGGTCGACTGCGAAGGCGATGCAGAGGTACTGGCAACTTCTTCTAAAGGTTTCGGCTGCTTTAGGCGTGGTTGGATGATACCATGGGCATGGACGACGGTTTTTCGAGCCATCCAGTCATCGTATTTCCGGGATTCGCGGCTGGGAAACTACAGCCACTCACCTTCGTTGTCATTACCGATCTCTGACCCTGTAAAGACACCCACCATTTGTGTTGGTGTCAGGCCCAACCTGACTATGTTTTTGTTGACCTGGTCTTGAATCCAGTCTTTAAACACATAGAATTGCTTGAGGGTGTGTGTACAACCCGAAATTTTGAATAAATATTGTTTCCTAATTTTATGTGTTATTTTATTTTATTTTTATACTCAACAAAAATGTTTCGTTTGATAACATGATTATAATTAAAATGAGACCGTTTGGTTTTGACTATTATATGACCATTGGTCAATATGACCGTTGGAAACTAAAAATTTTGATTTTTGTCTCTAAATACAAGTAATCTTGGTTAATTATTATATAAAGAAGATTCGATGGCCTCACCTAGTAGTCTTGGACTGATCGAAGCCCATCTAACAGAACTTGGGAAGGAGGTTACACCACTGGGCTTTTCTCTAGACCAAACCCAAGCCGAACTAATCATGTGAAGCTAGAACGGAATCTCCTTCAGGAGAAGTTCAACCTGATAGAAATTACTAATCGTGCGATATTGGCCGAGCCTCCCTCAGATTCTCTCACCTTACCACACGTTACACTTAGGTCCTATGCTGGCGTGATAAGGGGCTATTTATGGAGACTGTAACTGCCTTGTGTAATCCTTTGTTTTAAATAAAAATTGGGATTTCTTCTTATGATAATGTTTATGACTTTTCAAATGTCCTGATAAATATAGTATGCATATTTTTGATGAATTTTAGAGAAAGGATATTTTAAAAAATGTTTATGTAAACCTTAAATAATTAAAATTGTGTAATTATTTTCGAAAAATGGTCTTCTACAATTATGTTTAGTATGAAATTTAGAGTCTAATAAGATCCACTTGATTTTGGATGAATAGTAAATTATGAATAGTGATTTTATGATTAGGATTAGTAATGTGTCCAAATGGATTAGTAATCTCACTTAAAAAAAGTATTAATATAATCTAGGCATCTTGATTAATTAATGTGATTCAATAAAATGGTTAAATAATGGTTTCATAAATTATTATACAAGTATTAGTTTTTTCGGGTGAATAGTGTTTTTTTAATTAAAAATTAAATTAAAAATATTTAGAAAATTATTTTTATAAAATGGATTTCATTTTTGAACTCAGAGCATCAATATTATGTTAAGGTAATTTTTGGGGATTTTTCTGAAAAAAATGAATTTTCGGTGAATAGTATATTTATTTAGAAAATAAATTAAAAATATTTAGAAAATTATTTTTATAAAATGGAGTCCATTTTTGAAATCAGAGAATTGATATTTGGTTAGGGTGAAATTTTGGGTTTTTTCTGAAAAAGTTGAATTTTCAGTGAATAGTAAAAAATACAGTTTTAGGGTTTTGGTATGTTTAATGACATCATAACTGTGACATGATGATGCCATGAGATATTTTAAGGGTTGGAAGACTAAAGGTGATGAATTATTGTATTGGTGGCCCATTTGGCCTAACTTCATGGGAAATATCATGGGAGAGCACATGGTTTTGAGAAAACCACTTTTGCAGTGTCCCTTGGCCATTAATGCCATGTCCCCTCACTTTCCCTATAAATACCAAGCCCTCCTCTCATCCATGCGACTCCAAAACCATCCTAAACGATGTTCGGGTCTCCTTACCTCCCAAGTAGTCCTCCTAAGGTCCCCCCAAGCCCTCAAGGTCCCAACCATTGAGTTTTAAGAGTTACGATTTAAGGTAAGGGATCCGACCTCTCTCTTTCTTTTCAAGAAATCTCTTTTATGTAATCTCCATTATGATCCATGTTCTTATGTTAAAGGATGTTCTTTTATACTCCTATTACTTCAATTTTCATGTTAATATAATGAGATATCACCTCTTACACTCATTATTTCGTTTTATAAAGTTTTTAGTGGCGTCGTTAGGCTGTCGAAATTATTGTAACAGATTCCTTCTCCCTTCTCATTTTTCAAGATTATTTTCATGGAATGTCTTTAAAGTTCCTTTTTATTATGTTGGGGTATGATCTCTAAATATATCATACTGATATTTTATGTTCATATGATTAGAGAACCTATTTGATCTCATAAATTCATTTTTTTGAAGTTTAAGTGGCGCCATTAGGCTGCCGAATTTTTAAGGGATTATTTCACCCTTCTCATTTTCAAGATCTATTTTCTTGTCAAGTATTTCATGTTCCTTTTTATTATGTTGGGGTATGATATCTAAATATATCATAATGATATTTTATGTTAATATGATGAGAGACCCTATTTGATCTCATCAATTCATTTTTGTTGAAGTTTAAGTGGCGCCGTTAGGCTGCCGAATTTTTAAGGGATTATTTCAACCTTCTCGTTTTCAAGATCTATATTCTTATCAAGTCTTTCATGTTACTTTTTATTATATTGGGGTATGATCTCTAACTATATCATACTGATATTTTATTTTCATATGATTAGAGACCCTATTTGATCTCATCAATTCATTTTTGTTGATTCTTAAGTGACGCCGTTAGGCTGCCAAATTTCTAAGGGGTTCTTTAACCCTTCTCGTCTTGAAGATCTACTTTCATGTCAAGTCTTTCAAGTTCATTTTTATTATTTTGGGGTATGATCTCTATATCTATAATACTGATCATTTATGTTCATATAATTAGAGTCCCTATTTGATCTCATCAATCCATTTTTGGAAGTTTTAAGTGACGCCGTTAGGCTGCCGAATTCTCATTAGAGAAATATTATTTTTGTCTTCCTTTCAAGTTCTTCATTTCATATGGTATATCATTAAAATTTCATTACCATGTTCTTAAATACTATATATTATGTTCCCCTACTATTTTATGTATCATTTTTGAGTGGGTGACCCATGTCCCCTCTCTTTTCAATGTTTTCTAAAACCATGTATCGTAGACGTTATGCTGCATAGTTTTCGTCTCAAAATGCCCCCCTCTTTATCTCAAAATTATTTTATGTTATTAAGTGATTACTCAAAGATGTTATTTCTCTAAGGGTATTCACATATATATCAAAATGTTCGATTTTAAATTCTGGGATTTACATACATGAAACCTGCTTTCCCTTTTCTGTGGGTTTAAAGTGACATAAAGATCATGTCTTTAAAGCAGTTTTAAAACGTTATGATTATGAAATGAAACCCATTTCTTTTATGCTATATGGGTTGTTTATGAAATGATTGATGATGATATATGTGGCTCACATAATAATAAATAAATTTCAAGGGTGTGCCCAGATAGGGCTCCAATGCATTGGGTAAAGACTTAATCTCTAGAGATGACATTTTAGATTGATACCTTGGTGAATAACCTTGGTAATTTTTAATGAAACCTTGGGGATGGACCTTGGTGAAAGGAAATGATTTTCAATATCCACATCTTCATGTTATGAAAAAATGTTATTTTTATTACGATATTCCTCATGATTTCATTTTCATGCCTTAAAGTTCTTTTCATGACTTTATTGATGTATCTCAAGTTCACATGTTAAATGTTTCCCTTATTTCCCTTACTGGGCCTTCTGCTCACCCTTTCTTTTGATGTATGTCCCCAGGTTATGAGATGCAGTAATGAACCTAGGGTGAACATGTGGAGAATCCTTTCAAGTGTTTGAGAAGAATTTTTTTATGTTTTCATTTTTTAAGTTCCTGGTTTCCAAGACACTAAACCTTAAAGATCCTCGGTTTTGTAAAATGTAATGAAAGTTTATGTGATAAAAAGTTGGGATGTTATAGTTGGTATCAAAGGATGGTTTAGTTATTTGTGGAAATTAGGATATGAAAACTCTAGGAAGAACCATATAGAAAAGTTTAAATATAGGAAATCTTCCTGGTATTTTGGTGAGTATTGAGTAAGGGGATTCCAAGCAAATACATCCTTGTCTAGATACGAGCAGGTAGAGGTGGCTCTGGCACAGATGTACATAGGGGTAAAACCTGAAAACACCGCTTTGAGCTAGACTCAAACGGGAACTGGTACACAACAACGGGCCTTGCTGCACTATTGGTTACGACACTCCTGGGGGATATACTTTGGTAGATTCATAAGCTTAGTATGAACCATTATTAAAGGAACAAAGATAAAATAAAATAAAGATTCACATAAGAATATATGATCATGGATAACCTAGACAGGAACCTAGGGGATCACAAGTTAGGATATACTTTTATTCTACAAGTTTATCCTTTTATACTTAAAGTTTCCTTTTAATCATTATTGGATAAGTATTTAAGCCCCAAATTATAATTTCTTTTATTAGTTAATGGAGGGAAATGGAAGAACCTGTCCCAAAAACCAATGTGATAGGAAATGTGACGATTTCCATATTAATATGATAGAGATGATTAGGGCATTAAAAGATGATTATTATTTTGGAAGACGTTCACTATTTTGGGGACCCTATATGATTGGGGTAAATATATTACTATGGTATTTTCAATGAGGAGTAAGGTTGACTTATATTTTGAAGAATTGATGAATTTAAGGTAGACTTATAGTAATTTAGGTTACTTATGGAAATGATTAACCAAACTTGGGTAAAATATGTTTAGGTTAGCTACTTTTGTTATAAGATGTTATGTGTGGTTGATGTTGTTTGGAGATGAGAAATGAAGTTTATTTTGGAAGACTATGTTATCAAATCCTTCTTGTATTTGGGTTTCAATATTAGTTTGGTTTATTTTGAGGAATTTTAAGGACTGTTACTTATGGAATGGTCTACTATGAACTTTGGGTAGTACCTTGGATATTTGAAGATTTAAAAGTAGTTTCCATTCCTATGGGATTCTTTCATTGTTGAAGAGTTGTTTTATCTTACCATTTCTGTTTTTGGGATAATGTTTAGAGGTAGAAGAAAATGATAGTTAATATTTTTTTGGATTAAGTGACTCTCAAGAAGATGATTCTTGTGTTTTGATGAGACCAAGTTTTTTCGAATGCTCTTCGTTTGGTGAAAGGATTAGTTTTGCGTAGAAACTTATTAAAGGATGAAACTCTACATAAAAGGTAGGTATATTATCTATGTAGTAAATGAATTCCTCAAAATTATGAAAAAGAATGTAAAACAAAAACGTTATTGGTTTATGTTTCCTTTTAGGTAATCAAAGACCGTTTACTCACATCATAAGTTTGAGATTTTCTTTTGCTTAAATTTATCCTAATCATGTTTTCTATCACTCTCCCTCAGAACTTGAACCTCTGTTTTCTCATCCATGTCCATGTTTTCCTACATGGAATCCAAGTGTTGGTTAACTCAGGTGACCTTTTTACTTCCCTTTATTTCTTTTAAATTAATAATTTTATTGACTCTTTATCTGATGTGGGACTTTCAATGAAATTTCAAAACCCAATTTTAAATATTGCGAGGATACAATTTCTTAAGGGGAGAAGATTGTAACAACCCGAAATTTTGAATAAATCTTGTTTCCTAATTTTATGTGTTATTTTATTTTATTTTTATACTCAACAAAAATGATTCATCTGATAACATGATTATAATTAAAATGAGACTGTTGGGTTTTGACTATTATATGACCATTCGTCAATATGACCGTTGGAAACTAAACATTTTGATTTTTGTCTCTAAATACAAGAAATCTTGGTTAATTATTATAGAAAGAAGATTCGATGGCCTCACCCAGTAGTCTTGGACCAATCGAAGCCCATCTAACAGAACTTGGGAAGGAGGTTGCACCGCTAGGCTTTGCTCTGGACCAAACCCAAGCCAATCTTCATCGTGTGAAGCTAGAATGGAATCGCCTTCGTGAGAAGTTCAACCTAATAGAAATTACTACTCGTGTTATATTGGACGAGCCTCCCTCGGATTCTCTCACCTTACCACACCTTATACTTAGGTCCTATGCTGGCATGATAAGGGGCTATTTAAGGAGACCGTAACTTCCTTGTGTGATCCTTTGTTTTAAATAAAAATTGGGATTTCTTCTTATGATAATGTTTATGACTTTTCAAATGTCCGGATAAATATAGTATGCATATTTTTGGTGAATTTTAGAGAAATGATATTTTAAAAAATGTTTATGTAAACCTTAAATAATTAAAAATGTGTAATTATTTTCAAAAAATGGTCTTCTACAATTATGTTCAGTACGAAATTTAGAGTCTGATAAGATCAACATGAATTTTTGATGAATAGTAAATTATGAATAGTGATTTTATGATTATGATTAGTAATGTGTCCAAATGGATTAGTAATCTCACTTAAAGAAAGTATTAATATAATCTAGGCACCCTGATTAAGTAATGTGATTCAATAAAATGGTTAAATAATGGTTTCATAAATTATTATTCAAGTATTAGTTTTTTCAGGTGAATAATGTTTTTTAATTAAAAATTAAATTAAAAATATTTAGAAAATTATTTTTATAAAATGGATTTCATTTTTGGAACTCAGAGCATCGATATTATGTTAAGGTAATTTTTGGGGAATTTTCTGAAAAAATGAATTTTCGGTGAATAGTGTATTTATTTAAAAAATAAATTAAAAATATTTAGAAAATTATTTTTATAAAATGGAGTCCATTTTTGAAATCAGAGCATTGATATTTGGTTAGGGTGAAATTTTGGGTTTTTTCTGAGAAAGTTTAATTTTCAGTGAATAGTAAAAAATACAGTTTTATTGTTTTGGTATATTTAATGACATCATAACTGTGTCATGATGATGTCATGAGATATTTTAAGGGTGGTCCAACCAAAGTTGATGAATTATTGTATTGGGGGGCTCATGTGGCCTAACTTCATGGGAAATATCATGGGAGAGCACATGGTTTTGAGAAAACCACTTTTGAGGTGTCCCTTGGCCATTAATGCCTTGTCCCCTCACTTTCCCTATAAATAACAAGCCCTCCTCTAATCCATTCGACTCCAAAACCATCATAAACGAAGTTCTGGTATCCTTACCTCCCAAAGAGTCCTCCCAAGGTCCCCCCAAGCCCTCAAGGTCCCATCCTTTGAGTTTTAAGAGTTACGTTTTAAGGTAAGGGATCTGACCTCTCTCTTTCTTTTCAAGAAATCTCTTTTATGTCATTTATTTAATGATCCATGTTCATATGTTAAAGGATGTTCTTTTATACTCCTCTTACTTCCCTTTTCATGTTAATATAATTAGAGATCCCCTCTTACTCTCATTATTTCTTTTTATAAAGTTTTTAGTGGCATCATTAGGCTGCCAAAATTTTTGTAACAGATTCATTCTCCCTTATCATTTTTCAAGATCTATTTTCATATAAAGTATTTAAAGTTCCTTTTTATTATGTTGTGGTATGATCTATAAATATATAATACTGATCTTTTATGTTCATATGATGAGAGACCCTATTTGATCTCATCAATTCATTTTTTTTGAAGATTAAGTGGCGTCGTTAGGCTGCCGAATTTTTAAGGGATTATTTCACCCTTCTCGTTTTCAAGATCTATTTTCTTGTCAAATATTTCATGTTACTTTTTATTATGTTGGGGTATTATCTCTAAATATATCATACTGATATTTTATGTTAATATGATGAGAGACCCTATTTGATCTCATCAATTCATTTTTTTTTGAAGTTTAAGTGGCGTTGTTAGGCTGCCGAATTTTTGAGGGATTATTTCACCCTTCTCGTTTTCAAGATCTATATTCTTGTCAAGTATTTCATGTTACTTTTTATTATGTTGGAGTATGATCTATAAATATATCATACTGATCTTTTATGTTCATATTATTAGAGACCCTATTTTATCTCATCAATTCTTTTTTGTTGAAGTTTAAGTGACGTTGTTAGGCTGCCGAATTTCAAAGGGGTTCTTTCACCCTTCTCATCTTCAAGATCGACTTGCATGTCATGTCTTTCAAGTTCCTTTTTATTATTTTGGGGTATGATCTCTATATCTATCATACTTATCATTTATGTTCATATAATTATAGTCCATATTTGATCTCGTCAATCCATTTTTGGAAGTTTTAAGTGACACTGTTAGGTTGCCGAATTCTCATAAGAGAAATCTTATTTTTGTCTTCATTTCAGGTTCTTCATTTCATATAGAATATCATTAAAATTTCATTACCATGTTCTTAAATACTATATATTCTGTTCCCCTACTATTTTATGTATCATTTTTGAGTGGGTGACCCATGTCCCCTCTCTTTTCAATATTTTCTAAAACCATGTATCGTAGACGTTATGCTGCATAGTTATCGTCTCAAAATGCCTCCGTCTTTATCTCAAAATTATATTATGTTATTAAGTGAATACTCAAAGCTCTTATTTCTATAGGTTTATTCACGCATATATAAAAATGTTCTATTTTAAATTATTGTATTTACATACATGAAACCCACTTTACCTTTTCTGTGGGTTTAAAGTGACATAAAGATCATGTATTTAAAGCAGTTTTTAAAACGTTATGATTATGAAATGAAACTCATTTCTTTTATGATATATGGGTTGTTTATGAAATGATTGATGATGATATATGTGTCTCACATGATAATAAAGACATTTCAAGGGTGCGCCCAGATAGCGCTCCAATGCATTGGGTAAATACTTAATCTCTCGAGATGACCTTTTAGACTGATACCTTGGTGAATAACCTTGGTAATTTTTAATGACACCTTGGGGATGGACCTTGGTGAAAGGAAATGATTGTCAATATTAAATGTTGTAGCCACATCTTCAAGTTATGAAAAAATGTTATTTTTATTATGATATGCCTCATGATTTCATTTTCATGCCTTAAAGTTCTTTTCATGACTTTATTGATGTATCTCAAGTTCACATGTTAAATGTTTCCCTTGTTTCCCTTACTGGGCCTTCTACTCACCCTTTCTTTTGATGTATGTCCCCAGGTTATGAGATGCAGTAATGAACTGAGGGTGAACATGAGGATAAGCCTTTCATGTGTTTAAGAAGAATTTTTTTATGTTTTCATGTTTTAAGTTCCCGGTCTCCAAGACACTAAACCTTAAAGATCCTCGGTTTTGTAAAATGTAATGAAAGTTTATGTGATAAAAAGGCGGGATGTTATAGTGTGTCCCAGAATCCGATGATAGGGACAGTATTTGGGGTGATCAGTGAGATTCGCCTCTGCCGGCCTTCGACACTCGGGTAGGCGCACAATCCCTTGCTCTAGAGCACTTTGGAAGTAGCCAGGGACCTGATTTTCGTTGAACGAAGAAGTCTGGTGCCTTATTTCTAGATAGGGGGGCCTGGGGGCCTAGCCCTAATGAGGGGCCAGAGGGGCCTGCCGTGGAGGTGGCCCTTGATTGTCTCGCCTAGGTGGAGGTGGCACATTGCGCGGGGGAACCTGTCGATTCTAAGGCGGTCACTACTGGGTAGGAGCATGTGCTTGAGGTGGAGGAACTCTGCGGGGTTGCGAGGATGGTGCCGCTGGCAGTTATTCCATCTGCCCCGAGGCTTCTATTTGGGCCACCGCGGCGGGTTCGGCTCTGGAGGTCCTCCTGGCTGGGATCATAGGGGGCAACGAACGTGCCTGGATGGCCTGTTGCAGAGCCTCCTCAAGGCACTGAGCCTTATCTGAGAAATCTCGGAACCCTCCAGGGTAGTTCTGGGTAATCAGGGAGGGTACCAGATCCATTTTAACGTTCCCTACACACATCGTCAGTAATTTCTCTTGAGTCAGTGGAATACAGAAGGAGTACGTAAGTCCCTTCCACTGGGCGATGAAATCTGCAACTCGCTCATCAGGCCTTTGCTTGCACTTGAAGAGGTCTGCAATGTAGGTCTTCCTCGTGGTGGAGCTGAGCTAGTATAGGAACTGCCGACGGAGATCCTCCCAACCGATCACCGATCCGATAGGGAGCTGGCAGTGCTAGACGAATGCGGGACCTTCCAATGTTTGCACGAAACATCGGACCATGGCAGCTTCTTGCTGGGCCGGGGTCCCCAGCATGGGGCCACACCTAGATGAAAAATGAGCCAAGTGCTGCGGCGGGTCCCCTATCCCGTTGAAGGGTGAAAAAGTGGGGTTCCCAAAACCCGGGGGTGCAGGCATATCATCTACCCATGCGGGATACGGCTTGCCATCCGGTGGGACCTCCACCTACCGTGTTTCCAACGCTTTGAGGCGGGCTATGAGTGCCGCTATAAGATCATCTGGGTGGGGTCCCTGTCTTGACAGGGATCCCTAATCACAAGCGCGTTACCAGGTTCTTCAACCCGTTATATGGCTCCGGCGGTTCGTGGATCGACTGGCGGAACGGCCTGTGGGGCGACAGGGGGAACCCGGAGTGGATTATTTAGATTGCCCGATCGTTCAGGAGGGTTTGGCGAGACGTATCACGCCCTCTTGCCGTAAGTTCCATCTTCTGCCCTGTCTGCGGAAGTAACATGATCATGGCTTCCTGGAGGCATCTTGCCGGGCGAAATTGTTCTTGCCCCTGCTGCACCGGCTTGGGATTACCATAGTCAGGTCGCCACTCTGCAGTGCGCTCAGCCAAGAGTTTGTCAACCAGCCTCTTCTGTTCAGCAAGCTGCTTGCGTAATGTGGACTTCTCGGGATCTTCGTCTGTTTTCTGCACAGAGGCAGACGGGTCAGAGTGCTTGATAGTTCCGACGTGCTCCTTACCCTTGCTGGCATTTTGACAGAGTACCAGTGACTCGGTGGGTACAGGGAGGCCTAGAAGTTTCCTCTGCTTATGGGTAACCCTCCCTGATGGGTCTAGTAGTGGCGGTATGTCCTCGGGGGGTAGGTCTCCATCAAGAAATTCAAGCTCGTCTTCCGTGTGCACTAAGTCAGCCATGTGGACCGTGACCCCTCTCGAGGGCATGTCCTCAATGTCGCCTAACGAATCAGGCTGCCGTCGGATGGGGTCGAAGAGGAGAGCGGCATAGTGTCCCCAACCACGGACTTGCACATGGGGGGTAGCTTCCCTGATGACCCTGCGGAGTACTTTGAAACTCTAAACACATTTCCGTTGGAGGGCGCTCTGACGGCCTGGTGACTTAGGGTGCTGGGCCATGAGGAGTGCGGCCAAATCGATCAGGCGGCACTACTCGCAGATTTCTTCAAAGTACTCTCGACATCTGGGGTATATCACCCGCTCGTAATGAAGGCAGAAGTTTGTCGCCCATAGGGTTCTACAAAATCACCCCACCTCTTCAGGGGTAAGGGACTCTGGTGCGCAAAAGTTCTGCACTGCCGTCGGCCAGAACTTCTCAGGGAAGGGATCCGGTGCGAGAATTCTCCAAAATCTCCTGGGTTCAGACTCGGGGACTGGCCCTGTATTGCCCCACTCATCAATCGGGGGACGTTGAGGGACCGGTAGCGGTACCGAGGCGGACCTCTGGGATAGTAAAATCGGTGGCGGAGAATACGGCGAATGAGCTGACTAGCCGCCGAATTCCGGGCCATCCTCTAAAAGTGAGGTGACCTGACCATGATATCGTGATACGATGGGCTGATAGCCATAGATTCCGGAACAGGAGTTGCGGCTGCCAGCGATAGTTCATGCCGTTTCTCTACCGCCGTTGGTCCCAAAAATAGCTCTCTGTGATCTCTGGTAGAGGTAGAGGGTGCTTCTGGTGACAATGGTTGTGATTGCATGGTCGAGACCTGCGGAATTTCCATGATTTCTTCCTCCTGGATGTACCTGCGGAGAGAGGTGGGAATCTGGTGGACCTCGCATTCTGGGAGAATGAGGCTAATGCGCTTGGTTCCTTCCCCAGTCCTTGATACGAAGGAGCGGGGAGAAGGTTCCATCGCTGAGTCGCATTCCGCTTCAGAATCCAAGAAACGGGCCGGTTTGATCTCCACCCAGGCCCCCTAGGATTCTTCTTATGTCGACGACGACCCGCTCTTCTACCCCGGGGTGGCTCTTCGGGAAAAGTTTGATTCTCAACATGTATTCTCTGGGTGGCGCTGGCGCCGTGGCGGAGAGGGCCCCAGCTCGAGGTGGCCGGGGTGCGAGGGGAACCAGGGAAAATGTCGAATGGTACATGGGGAGGGCCTCCATGGATGGTGCGGGTGGAGCGAGGCTGACCTTCACTCCCCAGGTTGCCGGGGTGAGGAGGACCTTCGCCAGTTGTAGAGAGTATGTAGGGAGGACCCCCACGTTGGAGAAGGATCAGATGGACAGTGCCTTCAGATCGGCGGTCGGGGGCATGAGGATGGACTCCATACCCTGTATAGTGGGCGCGGGAGAGGATTCTGTGCCGGGCATCGCTGTCGCGGGGTAGGTCTTCCTTCGGGATGGGGCTAGCACATGGCATACCTCCGTGATGAGCTTCGGAGCGGGGAAATCCCACGCTCTGTGGAAGGGTGGTACGGAGAGGACCTCCGTATGGAGTGACGTTACCACGGATTGGTTCACAGTAATCATCGCCTGGGCCTGCGACCCCGAGAGTCAAACCAGCCTACCTGTGGGGTGGCTGAGGCCTTGATCCTGGTCGGGTGAAGGAGTGCCCCTGCTTAATGTATGCAGGAAATCCATGATGTGCGTCGGCGGTGGATTGGGCCATGGTAGTTGTTGATGTTGACGTATCTGGGTGAGCGTCCTCAGCCCGGGCCTGACGCTGACGTCGGGTCAAACGAGCTGGCGCAGGTGGTGCAGGGACATGGCCTGCCTGCTCTTCCTACGATGCCGGACGGCGGTGCTGACGCGACCGAATGGGAGCCCTTTCCTGGAACCCTTGGACCGGGACTCTGAGTGGGCCAAGCCGGACATCACCCATCTTATCAGCATAAGGCGAGGAGTCGTCGACGTGTTCTGGGGATAGGCTCCCGAAACAATTGAACGTTGGGGTGGGGAGAAAGGGCTCCCTACGCGGCCTGTTAGGGCGGCATTGACGGCAGGTCCTAGATGCCTCTAGGTCCAGGCGGGCCATATCCAGAGTTGGGATGACCCCTTCCTCCTCATAACTGCATACAAGGTTGTTGATCACCATTCACTGGATGATCTCTGATGGGGAGAGGGGACGTGGGCTCCCCGTATTCACGAATGTAGAGGTCGTCGTGGCGGTAGCAGAGCCATGCAGGGTGGCTGTTCCGGTGTTTCCCCTGCCCCTTTGTAGGCGAGCTGGCGGTGATCGTGTCTCCTTAACAGCAACCTGGTTCCTGAGAAACGAAGGGATCAACTCATCAGCACTGTGAGGAAAATTATTGACAACCAGTGCCCCAACGTCCTTCCATTCTCCACGTCTGTAAGAAGGATCCACACCAACACGTTGCAGAATGGAGTGCCCCACGTTCTACTGCCCCATCTTCCGGTGAGTTTCACGCCAGGCCTCCCATTTTCTTGGCAGGACCTGGCACCGGATATCTGGATCCAGTGACACGTCAATCTACTGGTGTCTCAAACACTACTAATCTCCACATTGAGGAGAATAATTTCATGTCAGGTTCACCATATCTGTTTCCGACACTTTTTTCGGGGCGCGTGCATCCGTCCGTCTGCTGAAGAGGACGTGCCGCATTGTTTCCCCGCATTCCCGCTTTCCAAAGGCGGGTGACATTCGCTCCTTATTCAGGGACGTCTGCTCCTTGATCGAAACAAGTTAATGGGATGTCAGTTCTTCCTTTCGCGGATTCCTCCTCAAAACTCATCACCTAGTTCGGGTCTCCCTCATAGATTTAATATGTTGTTCATGAAACTCTTTCCAGTGCCATGTTTCCATGGATGCCGGTTAAATACACTGCTTCTGTCGGGACATTCCAAAGGGTCCGGTCAGGGCAACAACCTTCAGTCGGGGGAGTAGTCACGTCGAGGCATCAATAGCCTGTCTGAATGTTGGGGAACTAGCATGTCTGTCTATTATCCCTGGTCACAGGGCTTCTCAAAGGCGTGGAAGCCTGAGGAATCCCACATCGAGCGCGGGGAATTATATGCCCTAGACATAAATCTGAGGTTTTCCTCAGCTTCCTGTGTTTAAGACAGGGTATGCCGCGAGTTTAACGTCCAGCGGAGACAGATCAGCCCGATCAGAGTATTAGCTAGAATGGATCAGATTGAGGGATTTCCCTTGAAGGGGTGTCGAAACCAGGACCAGCCCATGGGCGGATGTGAAGAGGGGTGGACCAACGTGGTCTCACCGGGGTATGACGGTCTGGGTGAGAATCAGGGTGGATGATGGATGGATGAATGAAGTGGAAGGGGGAATGGCAAGGGACCATCACAAGGGCGACAGTGGAGTTGAGATTGAGCCTCGAAGAGACCTCCTATGTATCCACGTGGAAGGGAATCAAAGTCCACGTAGTTTGGGATGGTGCCGGTGAACCGACATGAAGGTGGACCTTGGTCTGATGGATGTCGTCAATGAACCAACGTGAAGGTGGGCCTTGGTCCGGTGTGTCAGCGAACCGACGCGATGGTGGACCTTCATCCAGATGGTGTGGGCTTACACACAAGGCTACCCGGGTGCGGATGAACTGACGTGAAGAAGGTCGTGGTGACCATGGGTGGTGGGCTTGAACCTCTAGGAGGCGTCCTACGTACCATGCCTTGACATGGATCAAAGACCACGTAGTTCAGGTTAGATGCCAGAAGGCCGACGTGAATGAGGAGGACCAGGGGGTCCTAGTGATGGTGGGCTTGGACCTCAGGGAGGCTTCTTACGTACCATGCCTTGACATGGATCAAAGACTACGTAGTTCAGCGGATGGAAATCCTCAGTGAACCGACATGAAGGCAGACCTTGGCCCAATGAGGGATGGGCTTGAACCTCGGGGAGGCTTCCCATGTCCATGTCTTGACATGGATCAAATACCTCGTAGTTAAAATGGTTTCATCGGTGAACCGACATGAAAGTAGACCCAGGGGTCCACTAGTGGTGGGATTGAACCTTGTGAAGGATTCCTACGTACCATGCCTTGACATGGAAAAAAGACCTCATAGTTCATAGGATGGGTGTCGGTGAACCGATGTGCGGAAAGAGGGACCTTGGTCCACCAGGGATGGGCTTGAACCTGAGGGAGTCTTCCTACGTACCATGCCTTGACATGGAAAAAAGACCTCATAGTTCAAATGGTCACAACGGCTTTCCATCGGACTGGGATGCTGTTTAACGTCATGCGGGATGAGGATGAACTTGACATGAATAAATGATGGGTGGTCTTGAACCTCGTGGAGGCTTCCTAAGTACCATACCTTGACATGGATCAAATACCACGTAGTTCAAATGGGTGTGAAATTTAATGTCTTGCTGGATGGGGGAATACAGTTTAACGTCATGCTGGACGAGGGATGCTGTTTAACGTCATGCTGGATGAGGGCATACAGTTTAATGTCATGCTGGACGAGGGTACTTCCATGGCCGATGCTTACTCTAAGCCCATGTGTGTCATGCTCAGTGTGAGAAACAAGAGGTAGCAAGGACTGGACGATCACGTCGCGAAGGGTGCATCTGTGAGAAGTGAAGAGGGGCTTACGCGTTAGGTGGCCCATTAGTGCTGGGACTTAATCCAGGATGGAGGCCCGAAGAGTGGAAAAGCGCAGCGAAAGAGGGATTTGGGACCAATGATGGGGGGTTCCTCGTTCCCTACCGCGCCATCCCCTGACCTTGGTAATGGGGAAGTACGGAGATGCAGGGGTGCAGCCATCCATTGGGGAACTAGGGTTGCCCTTCTCCTGAGAACATACGCCGCTCCAATAAGGAGGATATCATCCCTTGTGGGGGGAGTGATTCCATTCTCATGGAGACGAGTGGCGTAAAGAATTTTCGAGCTGGGGGGACCCTTCGTGCGAGGCACGACGTCGAGTCACAGTTTAACGTCATGTGTTAAGGACGTGGTGCTTGGCAGTTTAACGGCCTGCAGCTCAGACGATGTGGGTTCACTACACACCCCCTAGGACTTACAAAACTGGTACCCTTTTCTCCTTGGGGGAGGGAAGGTACTAGTAAGGCCATGATATGGGAGGGTTGTAGAGCGAACCATCGAGGGGTCCACGTTAGCATGGCTATGCGAAGAAGCGACAGCTGTTATCGTGCCTATGCGAAGAAGCATTAGGCGAAGCAATGCTACGAGTGGTATTGTCCGTGGGACATTGAAATCACATTGTGCATACCTGGAGGGTCGCACGGGAAGGGGAATTTCCACGAAAATGAGTGTTCTTCGCGAAGCGGAGTGCCTTGGCCTTAGCCTGGGACAAAGGTGTGAGTGGAGGGTGCTTTGCGAAGTAGAACAGTATTCACGGAGTACTGCGTCACGAAGAGGGGGTACCTCGCGAAGCAGGGGGCTGTGAGGCAGTGTGCTTCGCGATGTGTAGCAATCCTGCCTTAGCATGGGGATCACTAATACAAGATGTGTGTTTCGCGAAGCATAAATGCTCCGTGGCTGCCCGTGTTCCCTTGGGAATCCCCCACCTTCACGAATTATCTTGAGCTTTGTGAAGGGAATCCCTCTCGGAAGAGAGGCTCAAAACGAGACAAAGCGAAGGCATCATGCGAAGTAGAAGTACCTCGCAGAGCTCATAATTCTCGGGGCAAAGGGTGCTTCGCGATTCGGGAGAGGAGAAGCCGAAAGGTCGGACTGTTCGTCCTCTGGACTCAGGGGGAGCCTAGTTTTTATAGGCGAGGGGCACCGCGAAGTGGAACTCACATGGCGCGAAAGGGCGGAAGTTTCTTCACAGCGGGCTCGGGAACGCAACATTCTTTCACGGAGATGTACCGCCACCGGTCCTTCGTGGCACGCTCGCGAACGTCAAATTAGTTCGCGGAGAGGTACCGCCTCCAGAGCTTCACGGCGGGCTCGTGAACGTCAAATTCGATCGCGGAGAGGTACCGCCTCCGGAGCTTCACAGCGGGCTCGCGAATGTCAAATTCATTCGCGGAGAGGTACCGCCTCCAGAGCTTCGCGGGACCGCGATGCTCGGGGTGCTTCGTGTCAGTGCTTCGCGGGGTAGCGTGCGAGACTTCTTTTTCGGCCTTTCCTTTCATGCAATATTTTGGCGCCAACATTGACAAAGTGAACATATGTGCTGTGATTGTTTGCAAAGAAAACCATGACAAAGGGGATTTCATGATGGAATGTCGATTTAAAGAGCTGAGGTCAACGATCAATGTTTGATTCAAGAATTTCGACAAAAGGAATGGTTGATCTGGAGGTGGTACAAAAGAACAAATACAAGGTGGTGCCGTTTTCCAATTATTGCCAAATTTTTGGGCCTGAGAATCGTCAAATGAAGAAAAGTGATTTTTGGAAAAGGGACTTGCGCACCATGTACTTGAAGGCTTGGAAACTTGCGCGCCATATGTTTTTCAAGATCAGATCATCGAAATATGGCAAAGGGACATGGGTCGCGCAAGTGACTTACACGCCGTGAAGAGACTTGCGGGCCGATGCCTAAGAGGCTTGGGAACTTGAGCGCGTTTTTTCTTTCGGGATCAGAACTTCAAAATATGGAAAAGGAAGGTGGGCTGCGCAAGTACTGGTTTGGTCGTGCAAGTGAGTAGCGCGACAGCAGCCAGGGTAGTTGAGCTGCGCACCGATACTTGCACACCAGAGGGGAGCTTGCGCGCCGTCATGTAGTGTGGTCAATTTTCCAATAAATAATGGACCGCCCCTCCTCTTTTTTACCGGAGTTCAACACATTGAGAAATCAGAGCTCCCGTCACGCAAGCGTGGAAGTCGCGCAAGTTGTGGTGTGTCGCGCAAGTGGGACTTGCGTGCCGGATTTAAAGAAGCGCGGTTGTTGTTATATGCGTGCCATTATTGGTTTGGGTGTAAAGGTATGTGAGTCGCGCAATTTTGGATTTGAAGAAGCTTGTGTCGTGCAAGTGTCTGAGGAGGACTGGCTCGTCCGTTGTGAATTGCACGCCGATACTTGCGCACTGAGATAAACTTGCACACCAAGTAAGTTTTATTTCCGGTAGTGATTTTTATGCTGCGTGGATGATGGAAGTTTTCCTGATACCTTCGATGCAAATAGATATTCCTCTACGGGTGAATGTTATACTTCAACAGAGCATCTACATAAAGAGGAAGATGCATTATTTCATGAAAATGAAGATACCTACAGGTCTATAAACTGTGAGTGGATCCTTTCCAGATCCGTGAGTGAATTAAGAGGAAGAAGGTGATCCTCTCCACTAGTAGTGATCCAGAGAGAGAGAAACAGGGAGTGAACCTTGGGGAAGCAGTGATTTGACCCTAAACCTTGTAAAGGCAGTGAGCCTAGGATATAATGACTATACCCAAAACATTGTATCCACATCTAGTGAAGAATAGTGGAATTTGGTATGTCCGGAAACTTGTCGGCCTATGCTCCATGGATGTAGCCCAGTGAGGTTGAACCAAGTAAAAATCTCTGGTTCTTCCTGCTTACTTCCCTGCATTTCATTTAAAGCAGCATCATCAGATAAAGAAGACAATAAGTGAACATAATAAACAAACAAGTGAAAACAAAGTGACAGTTGTAATAAAGAGGTCAAGATCTAGTGGGGTAGGATGAATTTTGAAAAATAATATCCATACCCTGATTCAACCCCACCCCCACCCCCCTCTCAGGGTATATAGTCCCCTATTGGTCCTAATAATTGGTATCAAAGGGAAATTTTATTTTATCAGATTTTTTTTCTCTGACTTGGTTAAGTCGATTTCCCAAGTTAAAGATCCAATCTGCTCTTATCATATTGTTCCATGGAGAAGGGAAGAACATCAAAGAAGAAGAAGAAGGCTGGTGGTATTACCCACTGTTGAAGTGTCAATATAAAGTGTGTGATTCAGTTAAAGGAATCATGTAGTGAACAGATGAATGGTTTGGATGAATCATACTATAAGAATACTTACTCATTCAATGATGCTGAAAGACTAAGTGAATAACATGATTTTCCAAGTGATGTTGGAACCACTGATGATGAAGAAACACCAAGAAGTTGAAAAGTGGAAGTTGTCCAGAAGGCAAAGGAATTGGATCAGAAATAAGATGAAGAGATGAAAACTAAATATATTCGAATCCAAGCACTAGAAACTGAGATCAACAAGCTAATAGGTTTGAATCAAAGGCTTATTGACGTAGCTACTGATCTGAAGGAGAAAAATGATTCTCAAAAAGAATAATTGAGAAATAGATCTGCAAAGGAGGAAAAATCAAAAGCTGGTGACAAGGGGAGGAATATAAACTCAGATGAGATTCATAATTTCAAGTCTTAAAATGATGATCTTAATACACAGCTATTTGAACTAGTTTAAGAGAATAAAAGGCTAAAACAAGAGAAAACATGTTGTTCTGATTCAGTTGAAGATGAAAAATTGAATGTGATGGAGAAAAGTGACATGGTGGAAAATCTCACACGGGAACTAGAAGATGAGTTGAGTAGCAGGAAGAATATCAGAAAATAACTTAATGCTCAACTTGAATCAAGAAATAATAAGACTCAACAATTGGAGGAAGTGATTGAGAAATACAAGAAAGAAATAGAGATATCAAAGGACAAAGGAAAACCTAAGTTGAAGGATGCACTGCACTTACTATTCGATTGTACATCGGAAGGTGATGATAAGATGAAAAGAAAGTACGAGATTTCTGAGGAGAAACAACAAAATATTTTCTCAGCTCAAAGACCATATAGTTTGGGAAAATCTGGTATTGGATTTGATGAATCCCCTCCCATGCATGATGGAATGCAAGCCATGAATAGTTCCAGGAGTGGATAGAAACCTGTAGGTGCTGGTGATAGGCCTAAGAGGACAGTTACAAAAAGAAGTGACGACATGTGCTATTTTTGCGGGATTCATGGACATACATCAAGATTTTGTTCAGAGTCTTGGAAATACATTTCAGGTTGTGAAGATAGTAACTTTAATAAATCTGAGAATAAGAATAGGCATCATGATAAATCAGAGAGAAGAGTCTCTCAGAGGAAATCATCTATTAGATGTTGTTACTATGGAAGAATGGGACACACCATGAGTATGTGTCAGGAAGTTCAAGAGCCCCGTATCAGAAGAATAACTTAAGGTGTATCAGCATCTCGACATAGAAATGATTAAATAAGGTATTCCTTTGATGGATAATGCTTTATATGTTCAGATTATGGGAATTTGGAAAGATATTGCATCAAGAAGAATGCAAGAACAGAAAAGGAACTCAAAAGGGGATTCTGGACTCCAGTGATGCATAATGAGAAAATCTACACTGGGAGACAACATGGTAAGGAGAATATTAGGCTTAGAGCCTCAGGGGAATAA
The DNA here is from genome assembly GCA_963277665.1 of Viscum album. Lineage (NCBI taxonomy): Eukaryota > Viridiplantae > Streptophyta > Magnoliopsida > Santalales > Viscaceae > Viscum > Viscum album. The sequence goes on from OY728157.1 coordinate 1,426,786,973, forward strand.
CATGGAGCTAAAATAAAGGTGTATCAGTCACCTCCTCAGTCTTACTCACAATAGCTCTAAGGAGATAATGTGAACAGAACTGGAATATTAAAGGGAGATCTTATTAAGCTGTGATAAAGAAGAATGAATGTTCAATGGAGGACTCACTACTAGTGAAAAAGAGTATATTGACTCATATATATGATAAAAGAAAGATGAAAAAAGAATTTATTGAAAAACTCTCATGTCGTGTTCCACAACGAAAAGTGGAGGAAGGTGCAATATTATTTCAATGGTGGAAGAAGCAAGGTAAGATGAGAAGAAGAGATATTTCTTCTCAGAGAAGAAATCAAGGGAAATGGAATTTTGGCAGAACATAAAAGGCAGAAATGTGTACTGGTGGATTTAAACCCCAAATGGTGAGAAAGGTCAGGCCTGCAGAGTCATCATATCATAAAAAGACTCAGCATGCAGGTGATGAATGCTTAATCATATGGCCAGAGCAGTTGAAGTTGGATAGGCGGCTAGAAGAAGCCAGGAAGGAGTGTGATTCTCTACAAGAAAGAATCAAAGGTTTGACCCATCAGGATCAACCACAATCCTCAAATTGAGGAGTCTGGAAGACACCCCTCTCCCTATTAATATTAAAGCTATTAACTGATGAGTCATGTGTTTCAGGTTTTAGGGAGATACGATCCAAGGGGAAGTGGCATCTAAAGATGGAAAGTTGAGATGTGATATGCTCTAGAGATTCAATTGATTCAAGTCAGGTACCAGAATTGAAAAAGAAATGGAGAAACAGATCACAATATGAAGTGATTGTGTTATTAAATCTCTCTCTTGTTTCCTACACTTAGTTACAACTCAGTAGGCTTAGAGATTTTGTTAATGACACAACTCTGAGTGGAAGATGAGAACAAATGATGAAGGAGAAGAAAAATGATTATAGGTTTAAAAGACGACTGTTTTCAGGATACCAAGAAGCTGTGAGAGAAAATAAAATGTGTGTCAAAAAAATATGAGAGAAGATGTTCAAGTAAATGACATCATTGTACAATGACACAGTGAAAAGTTTTCTTTTAAAAGTAAGGAAGAGTCGAGTTGAAATTGACAAGAAGAATATCATTAGTGATCAGTCAACTCTAGTTCAGACAAGAAGAATTAAATCACTGCAGCAGACATCATTACTATCACAGGTTGAGATGAAATTCTTTGCTGATACAGCTGAAGAAGAACACTAGGTTCAGACTATGAATGAAGAGTTATATCAGATAGAGAAGAACCAGACATGGGAGATTGTTTTGAGGCCCACAGATAAGAATATCATCAGGACTAAATGGGTCTTTCATAACAAGATGAATGAAGATGGAACAGTGGTTCGAAACAAATAATGACTAGTATGCAAAGGATACTCTCAGTTAGAGGGTATTGAAGTTGATTAGGCATTTTCATCGATTGCAAGGTTGGAGACAATCAGAAAATTTTTGGTCATAGTAGTGAAAAAAAAGGTCAAAGTGCTTCAAATGGATGTCAAATCTGAATTCTTGAATGGAGTTCTGGAGGAAGAAGTGCATATCGAGAAGACGACTGGTTTTCTTATTCATGAGGATGAGAATAATGTTTTTCAGCTGAAGAAGGCATTATATGGGCCGAAACATGAACCAAGATCATGGTACTTAAAGGTTTATTAGTACTTGAAGAAACATGGTTTCCAGGGTGGTGGAGTTGATTACAATATCTATTTCAACTACAAATGTAATCAAATGAAGTAGGTACTAGTTTATGTCAATGACATAATCATTACAGGATCAGATGAAGCACAATGCAAACATTTTTCTGAATTCATGAAACATGAGTTCAAAATGTCTATAATTGGTGAGCTGATGCTTTTCCTTGGTCTACAGGTGACACAAGGAAGGAATGGAACATTAAATTCACAATCCAAATATCAAGGAGGTTATGAAAAGATTTGGAATGGAAAATTCGAATGAGATGAAGACTCTTGTAGCTACCTGGATGAAATTGTCCAAAGATGAGGACGGCAAGGCTGTTAGTATCACGGAATAAAAGCAAATTATTGGAATCTTGTTGTACTTGACTGTGACAAGGCCTGATATTGTTTTCACCACATGACAAGCAGTGAGATATTAGAGTAATCCCAAAGAAATCCACATGATTTTAGTGAAAATAATACTTCGGTATATCCAGGGCACAGTGGATTTTGGCTTGACAAATAATGACAAATCTCAGACAGTGTTATTAGGATATACTGATGCCGATTGTGCCAATTCAGTGGATGATAGGAAATCAACATCTGGTGGTGCTTTCTATCTTGGTAGACTATGTATTTCTTGGTTAAGCAAGAAGCAAGATCGAATTTCATTAATCACCGCAAAGGCTGAGTATGTTGCAGCCACTCAAGCATGCACACAGTTATTATGGATGAAACATCAACTTGAAGATATGGGAGTTGCAGTGAAGAATCCGATCAGAATCCAGTGTGATAACTCAAGTGCAATCAATCTTAGAAAAAATCTAGTTCACCACTCAAGGACAAATCACATTGAGATCAAATATCATTTAATTATGTAGAAGGTGGAGCAAGGCATTTTGAAGTTGGAGTATGTGCCTACAGATCTATAGGTTCCAAACATTATGAAAAAGGCCTTACCCAAGGAAGCTTTTGAGAGACATTGACTGGGTCTGGGAGTTCGGTCGACTCCTCGCACATGAAATAGTGTGGATGCGGAACCACCCCCTCTCCCCAAGGTATGATGTGTTTTACCTAATGTGCTGATATGTGTTCTCTACTCTGTTACAGATTGAAAAGGAGTGACCTTTGGGTTTGTTGTAAAAGGGGGAGAAAATATTGATTGTTCAAGGGGGAGACAACGTGGCTATTTGACAAATCATGGATGATATGGGAAGAAACTGACAGGTGGAGTAGCCAGATAGGGGGAGCTTAAGCTAGTTGAACGTGCTTAGCTAGAGCTTAGCTTGGACTACACAAGAAATAGGGATAAAGAGGTGTTAAAGCTGTGAGCAGAAAGGATGAGATTATTAAATCTGATGATGCTAGAAGTGATCGATCAAAGCATAGATATCACGACAGATGAGAATCATGATAAAAGCATAATAGAAGAGTGGTGTTTTAATATGGTATGAATATTTCCATAAATTGGTATCAGTGAAGTACCAACAATTAGTATCATTTTAGAAATTGGTATCAGTTTGGTGTCAACAGTGGATGTCAGAGTTGAGGTGATTCATTGATGAACTTTTCATTTACTCTTGTTTCTCACTCTAAGCATTGCTCATGTGGTCTTATATTATGTGTTGAGTAAATCCTTGATCGCTATTAGAATCGTGATAGGAGAATGGTGGCTGATGAAGTAACAATATATATTTTTATGGAAGAGTTGTCAACAAACCCAAAGGGGGAGATTGTTGGGAAAAAATCCCTCAAGGTATCATTGAAGAATTTTTGAGGTGATTGTGTTTGTTGACAAAGTGAACATTTGTTCTGTGATTGTTGACAAAGAAAACCATGACACACAAATTTGTTGACAAAAGGTATTTATTGATGGAATGTCGAGTTTAAGAGCTGAGGTCAATGATACATGTTTGATTCAAGAATGTTGACAAAAGGAATGGATGATCTAGAGGCGGTACAAAAGAACATATACAAGGTTCTGCTGTTTTCCAGTGTTTGCCAAATTTTTGGGCCAGAGAATCATCAAGTGAAGAAAAGTGATTTTTGGAAAAGGGGCTTGCACACAGTGTACTTGAAGGCTTAGAAACTTGCGCGCCCTATGTTTTTCAAGATCAGATCATCAAAATATTGCAACGGGACAAGGGTTGTGCAAGTATTGAGCTGGTCATGCAAGTGACTTGCGCGTCGTGAAGAGACTTGTGAGCCGATGCCTAGGAGGCTTGGGAACTTGCACGCCTTTTTTTTGGGATCAGAACATCAAAACATGGAAAAAGAAGGTGGGTCGTGCAAGTATAGGATTGGTCGCACAAGTGAGTAGCGCGACAGAGGCCAGGGCAGTTGAGCTGTGCGTCGAGACATGCACACCGGAGGGGAACTTGAACGCCGTCGCGATGGGTGGTCAATTTGCCTATAAATGTCGGACCACCCCTCCTCTTTTCTACTGGAGTTCAACACTTTGAGAAATCAGAGCTCCCGTCGTGCAGGTGTGGAAGTCGCACAAGTGGTGGTGTGTCGTGCAAGTGGGACTTGCGTGCTAGATTTGAAGAAGCACGGTTGTTGTTATTTGTGTGCCATTATTGGTTTGGGCGTAAAGGGATGTGAGTCGCGCATGTTTGGAGTGGAATAATCTTGTGTCGCACAAGTGTCTGAGGAGGACTTGCACGTCCGTTGTGACTTGCGTGCCGATACTTGCGCACCGAGATAGACTTGCGCGCCATGTAAGGTTTATTTCCAGCAGTGATTTTTGTGTTGCGTGGAAGCTGGAAGTGTGCCCGATACATTTGGGGAAAAGAGATATTCATCTATTGATGAATGTTGTACTTCAACATAGAATCTACATGAAGAGGAAGATGCATTCTTTCATGAAAATTAAGAGACCTACATGTCAATAAACTGCGAGTGGATCCTTTACAGAGTAGTGAGCAAAGGAAGAGGAAGAAGGCGATCCTCTTCACCGGCAGTGAGGCAGAGAGAGAGAAACAGGGAGTGACCCTTGGGGAAGTAGTGAGCTGACCCTAAACCTTGTAAAGTAAGTGAGCCTGGGACAATGTGACTATACCCAAACCATTGTATCCACATTTAGTGAAGAATATTGGAGTTTAGTACTTTTGGCAACTTGTCAACATATGGTCCTTGGACGTAGCCCATTGAGGGTTAACCAAGTAAAAATCTCTTTTTCTTCCTGCTTACTTCCCTGTATTGCATTTAAAGAATCATCATCAGATAAAGAAGATAATATGTGATCATAATAAACACAAAAGTGCAAAAAAAGTGACTGTTGTAATAAAGAGGTCAAGATCCAGTGGGGTAGGACGAATTTTGAAAAAGAATATCCATACCCTGATTCACCCCCCCCCCCCCTCTCAGGGTATATAGGCCCCTTTTGGTCCTAATAGTTGGTATCAAAGGGAAGGTTTGTTTTATCAGATTTGTTTTCTCTTACTTGGTTAAGTCGATTTCTCATGTTAAGGATCCAATATTCTCTTATCATATTGTGCCATAGCAAAGGGAAGAACATCAATGAAGAAGAAGAAGGCTGGTGGTATTACCCACTATGAAAGTGTCAATGAAAAGAGTGTGATTCAGTTAAAGGAATTATGTAGTGAACATAATAATGGTTTGGATGAATCATACTATGAAAATACTTACTCATTCAATGATGCTGAAGGACTGAGTGAAGAACCTGATTTTCCAAGTGATGTTGGAACAACTGATGATGAAGAAACATGAAGAAGTCTAAAAGCGGAAGTTGTCCACAAGGCAAAGGAATTGGATCAGAAAATAGATGAAGAGATGAAAACTAAAGATATTCAAATCCAAGAACTGGAAACTGAGATCATCAAGCTATGAGGTTTGAATCAAAGGCTTATTGATGTAGCTACTGATTTGAAGGATAAAAATGATTCTCAAGAAGAAGAATTGAGAAAGAGATCTGCAAAGGTGGAAAAATCAAAAGCTGGTGACAAGGGGAAGAATCTGAACTCAGATGAGATTAAGAGTTTGAAATCTAAAAATGATGATCTTGCTACACAACTATCTGAACTAGTTCAGTAGAATCAAAGGCTAATACAATAGAACGCATGTTGTTATGATTCTGTTGAAGAAGAAAAATTGAAAGTGAAGCAGAAAAGTGACATGGTGGGAAAGCTCACACGGGAACTAGAAGATGAGTTGAGTAATAGGAAGAATATAAGAAAAAAACACAATGCTCAACTTGAATCAAGAAATAAGAATATTCAAAAATTGGAGGAAGTGATAGAGAAATCCAAGAAAGAAATAGAGATATCAATGGACAAAGGAAAACCTAAGTTGAAGGATGCACTGCACTTACTATTCGATTGTACTTCGGAAGGTGATGATAATATGAAAAGGAAGTATGAGATTTATGAGGAGAAACCACAAAACATTTTCTCAGCTCAAAGACCATATAGTTTGGGAAAATATGGCATTGGATTTGATGAATCCCCTCCCGTGCATGATGGAATACATGCCGTGAATAGTTCCAGGAGTGGAGAGAAACTTGTAGGTGCTGGAGATAGACCTAAGAGGACAGTTACAAAAATAAGTGATGACATGTGCTATTTTTTGTGGGATTTATGGCCATATATCAAGATTTTGTTCAGAGGCTTGGAATTACATTTCATGTTGTGAATATATGAACTGTAATAAATCTGAGAATAAGAATAAGTGTAATGAGAAATCAAAGAGAAGAGTCTCTTAGAGGAAAGCATCTGTTAGATGTTATTACTGTGGAAGAGTGGGACACACCATGAGTATGTGTGAGGAAGCTCAAGAGCCCAGTGTCAGAAGAAGAACTCAAGGTGTATCAGCATCTCGACATAGAATTGATGAAACAAGGTATTCCTTTGATGGAAAATGTTTTATATGTTCATATTATGGTAATTTGGAAAAAATTGTAGTAAGAAGAACTTAAGAACGGAAAAGGAACTCAAAAGGAGATTTTGGACTCCAGTGATGCATAATAAGAAATTATAAACTGGGAGACAACGTGGTAAGGAGAAGAATATGATTAGAGCCTCAGGGGAATAACATGGAGCTGAACGAAAGGTGTATCAGTCACCTCCTCGGTCATACTCACAACAGCTCTCAAGGAGAGAATGTGAACAAAACTGGAAGATTAATGGGAGATCTAATTCAACTGTGATAAATAAGAATGAACGTTCAATGGAGGAATCACTACTAGTGAAAAAGAGTGTGGCGACCCAGACATATTATAAAAGATATATGAACAAAGAATGTATTGAAAAATTAGCATGTCGTGTTCCACAATGAAAATTAGAGGAAGGTGCAAGATCCTTTCAATGGTGGAAGAAGCAAGGAAAGATGAAAAGAAGAGATATTTCTGCTCAGATAAGAAATCAAGGTAAATGGAATTTTTGCCGAATATCAAAGGTAGAAATGCATACTAGTGGATTTAAACCCCAAATTGTAAGAAAGGTCAGGCCTGCGGATTCATCATATCAGAAAAAGACTCAGCATGAAGGTGATGAATGCTTAGTCATATAGACATAGCAGTTGAAGTTATCTAGGAAGCTAGAAGAAGCCATGAAGGAGTGTGATTCTCTACAAGAAAGAATCAGAGGGTTTACCCATCAGGATCAACCATAATCCTCATATTGAGGAGTCCGGAAGACACCCCTATCACTATGAATATAAATTCTATTAACTAATGAGTCATGTGTTTTTGGTTTTTGGGAGATACGATCCAAGGGGAAGTGGCACCTAAAGATGAAAAGTGGAGAAGTGATATGCTCTAGAGTTTCAATTGATTCAAGCCAGGTACCAGAATTGAAAAAGAAATGAAGAAAAAGAGCACAATAGGAAGTGATTGTGTTATTAACTCTATCTCTTGCTTCCTACACCGAGTTCCTACTCAGTAGGATTACAGAGTTTTTTAATGGCTCAATTCTGAGTGGAAGATGAAAACAAATGATAATGGAGAAGAAGAATGATTATGGGTTTAAAAGCTGATTGTTTTCAGGATACCAAGAATCTACGAGATAAAATCAAAGGTGTGTCAACAAAATATGAGAGAAGATGTTCAAAGAAATGACGTCACTGAACAATGACACAGTGAAAAGTTATCTGTTAAAAGTAAGTAAGAGTCGAGTTGAAATTGACAAGTAGAATATCATTAGTGATCAGTCAACTCTAGTTTAGACAAGAAGAATTAAATCACAGCAGCAGACATCATTACTATCATAGTTTGAGACGAAATTATTTGCTGATTCAACTAAAGATGAACACTGGGTTCAAACTATGAATGAAGAGTTTGATCAGATTGAGAAGAACCATACATGGGGGATTGTTTTGAGGCCAGCGGATAAGAACTTCATCGGGACTAAATGGGTCTTTCACAACAAGATGAATGAAGATGGTGTTGGCGCCAAAAATATGGTCCGAAAGGAAGGAACGAAAAAGACAGCCGGCGCACTGCCTCGCGAAGCACAGCCGCGAAGCACAGCCGCGGAGCCCGTCCGCGGAGCCCCACCACGAAGCGCCCCAACCTTGGTGGCCCCGCGAAGCTCCGGAGGCGGTAATCCTCCGCGAACCGGTTTGACGTTCGCGAGCCGCCGCGAAGCTCCGGAGGCGGTAATCCTCCGCGAACCCGTTTGACGTTCGCGAGCCGCCGCGAAGCCCCGAAGGCGGCGCGCGAGCCCTGCTTCGCGGCGCCCCTTCCCTATAAATACTCGGCTCCCCCTGAGTCCCCGGGACGGACAATCCGACTCTTCGGCTTCTCCTCTCCCAAATCGCGAAGCACACTTTTCCCCGGGAATCATGAGCTCCGCGAGGTATTTCTGCTTCGCGAGACGACTCTGATTTGTTTCGTTTCGAGCCCCTCTTCCGAGAGGGATGCCCTTCGCGAAGCTCAAGGGCTTTCGCAAAGGAAGGGGATTCCCAAGGGAACTCGGGCAGCCGCGGAGCACTTGTGCTTCGCGAAACACCCAACCCATGCTAGTAATCCCTATGCCAAGGCAGGATAACTATGCATCGCGAAGCACATTGCTTGGCAGGACCCTGCTTCGCGAACCACTCCTTCTTCGCGAGGCAGTGCTCCGCGAACACTGTTCCACTTCGCGAAGCACCTCCCACTTCCACCTATTCCCCATGATAAGGCCAAGGCACCCCACTTCGCAAAGCACACTCCTCTGCTTAGCGATTCCTCTTCCCGTGCGACCCTCCAGGTTTGTACGATGTGATTTCAAAGTCCCATGGACAACACCTCCCGTAGCGTTGCTTCGCCTAATGCTTCTTCGCATAGGCACGCTAATGGTTATTGCTTCTTCGCATAGCCACGCTAACGTGGACCCCTTGATGGTTCCTCTCACGACCCCCCTTTACCATGGCCTTACCGACACCTTCCCTTCCCCAAGGACCAGAGGGTACCGGTTATGTAAGCCCTAGGGGTGTGGAGTGAACCCACCTCGTCCAAGCTGCAGGACGTTAAACTTCCAAGCACCACGTCCTCAACACATGACGTTAAACTGTGACCCAACCTCGTCTCCCTCACGAAGGGTCCCCCCAGGTCGAGCATTTTTTACACCACTCGTCTCCACGGGAATGGACCTCTTCCGCACATGGAATGAGATCCTCCTTGTCGGAGTGGTGTATGTTCGCAGGGGAAGGGTCGCCTCAGAGCGTAAATCCCTAACCTTTGGTACAGATGATTGCACCCGTGCATCTCGGTACTTCCCCACTACCAAGGTCAGTGGAGGACGTGATAGGGAACGAGGCACCTCCCATTGTCGGACCAAGGTCCGTCTTTCCCGCGCTTTGTCGCACCATGGGCCTCCATCCTGGAGTAAGTCCCAACACCATGGGCCGCCCAACGCGTAATCCCCTCTTCGCTTCTCACGGACGCACCCTTCGCGACGTGATCGTCAGGTCCTTGCAACCTCTTGTTTCTCACACCGAGCATGACTCACGTGGGCTTAGAGTGAGCACCGACCCTGACAAACCCATCCGAACTACGAGGACTTTGATCCGTGTCAAGGCATGGTACGTAGGAAGCCTCCATGAGGTTCAAGCCATATTGCTCGGTCGTTCATTCACGTCGAGTTTCGCCCACGTCCAGCATGACGTTAAACTGCACACTCCTGTCCGGCACGACATTAAACTGCACCCCGGTCCAGTGGTAAGCCATTGTGACCCGTCCCATTTGAACTACGAGGTCTTTGATCCGTGTCAAGGCATGGTACATAGGAAGCCTCCATGAGGTTCAAGCCCACCAATAGTGGATCAAGGTCTACTTTCACGTCGGTTCTCCGACAAATCCCTTTTGAACTACGTGGTCTTTGATCCATGTCAAGGCATGGTACGTAGGAAGCCTCCACGAGGTTCAAGCCCACCAATAGTGGACCAAGGTCTGCTTTCACGTCGGTTTACCGGCGAAACCCACCCGTCATTTCACGTCGGGTCCCATCCCGGTCCAGTGGTAAGCCGCTGCGACCCATTCCCTTTTGAACTACGTGGTCTTTGATCCATGTCAAGGCGTGGTACGTAGGAAGCCTCCATGAGGTTCAAGCCCACCCATCACCCAATTCACATCGTGTCCTATCTTCGTCCAGCATGACGTTAAACTACATTCTGGTCAGGTGGAAAGCCATTGTGACCTCACCCCTTTTGAACTACGAGGTCTTTGATCCGTGTCAAGGCATGGTACGTAGGAAGCCTCCACGAGGTTCAAGCACACCCGTCGTTCATTCACGTCGGGTCCCATTCTGGTCCAGTGGTAAGCCATTGTGACCCACCATTTGAACTACGAGGACTTTGATCCATGTCAAGGTATGGTACGTAGGAATCCTCCCAGAGGTTCAAGCCCAACTCCCATCGGGCCAAGGTCCAGCTTCACGTCGGTTTACCGACACCATCCCGAACTACGCGGACTTTGATTCCCTGCCACAGGGATACGTAGGAAGCCTCCTCAAGGCTCAAGCCCAATTTCACCATCGCGCCCCCTGCGGTGGTCCCGTTTCATCCTCCTCCACTTCACTCATCCATCCATCACCCACCCTGATTCTCACCCGGGCCGCCACATCCCGGTGGAGTCATGCCATCCACCTCCTCGCTACTCCTAGCGGCGCCTGGGCCACTTTCCATGTGTAAGTCCCATCATATCTTCGGGTCGCTGTCCTCTGTGTACACCCCGATTCATCACCCTTTTTCCCTATAGGGAGTGCACCACCTCGGATCCGTCCTCATTGGGCGTTCTGATCCGTCTCTATGGGACCATAGCCGTCTCCATGCGATACACCAATCTGATCCCTCTCATGGACGTTCTGATCACCCCCATCCGTCTCCGTTGGACGTTAAACTCGCGGCATACCCTGTGTTGAACACAGGAAGCTGAGGAAAACCTCAGATACGTGTCTATGGCATGTAATTCCCCGCGCTCGATGTGGGATGCCTCGGGCTTCCACGCCCTCGAGAAGCCTTGTGATCAAGGATAACAGACAGACATGCCAGGTACCCCAGCATCCAGACACGCTACTGACGTCTCAACGTGACTACTCCCCTGACCGAAGGTTGTTTCCCTGACTGGACCCTTTGGAATGTCCCGACAGGAGTAGCGTAATTAACCGGCACCCATGGAAACATGGCACTGGGAAGAGTTTCACGAACTACGTATTAAGTCTATAAGGGAGACCCGGACTAGGTGACGAGTTCTGAGGAGGAATCCACAGAAGGAAGAACTGACATCCCATCATCCGGGTTTCAATCAAGGAGCAGACATACCTGAATAAGGAATGAATGTCGCCCGCCTTTGGAAAGCGGGAATGCGGGGCAACAAAGCCGCGCGTTCGCCCCCCCTGACGGACGGATGCGCGCGCGCCTCGGCGAAAGCGTCGGAAACAGAAATGGTGAACCCGACGTGAAATTCTTCTCCTCGGCATGGGGATTAGTAGCGTTCGAGACACCAGTAGATTGACGTGTCACCGGATTCAGATATCCGTTGCCTAGTCCCGCCAAGCAAACGGCGGGCCCGTCGTGAAACTCACCGGCAGTCGGGGTAGTAGAACGTGGGGCACTCCGCTCTGCAGCGTGTTGGCGTGGATCCTTCTCACAGACATGGGGGATGGAAGAGCGCTGGGGCACTGGCCGTCGATCCTTTTTTTTCCTCTCAGTACTGATGAGTTGATCCTTTCGCTTGCCAGGAACCAGGTTGCTACTTCAGAGATGCGGTCACCATCCGCTCCTCGCCCGTACAGGGGCAGGGGCAGCACCACGGCGGCCACTCCACATGGAGCCACCACTGCCACGCCGGCTGCCACATTACGGAATATGGGACGTCCACGTCCCCTTTCCCCATCAGAGGTCATCCAACGAAGGGTGATCAACAACCTCGTGCGCAGGTACAAGGAGGAAGGGGTCATCCCGACTAGGGATATGGCCCGCTTGGACCTGGAGGCCTCCAGGCCCCGCCGTCAACGCCGCCCTAACAGGCCGCGCAGGGAGCCCCTGCTCCCCACCTCGACATTCAACCGTTTCGGGAGCCTATCCCCAGAACGCCTTGACGACTCTTCGCCTTACGCCGAAGAGGCAGGCGCGGTCCGGCTCAGCCCGCTCAGGGCCCCGACCCAGGGCCCCCAGGCGAGAGCTCCCGTCCGGCCACGCCAGCGCCGCCGTCCGACCCCGCAGGAAGAGCAGGCAGACTACGTCCCTGCACCACCTGCACCGGCCCGCCTGACCCGACGTCAGCGCCGGGCCCGGGCTGAGGACGCTCACCTAGCCGCGTCCACGTCGACAGCTACAGTGGCCCGAGCCACCACCGACGTACATTATGAAGCCCCCGCTTACATTGAGCAGGGGCACCCCTTCGCCCAACCAGGATCGAGACCCCAACCGCCCCTCGGGCAGGCTGGGTTGACTCTTCGGGTTGTAGGCCCAAGAAGTGATCGCCGCGAGCTAACCCGCGGTGATTCCATCCCGTACGGAGGTCCTCCCCGTACCAATACTCCACAGAGCGTGGGCCTTCCCCGCTCCGAGGTTCGCCATGGAGGCATGCCCCGCGCTGCCCCCATCCTACAGGAGGACCTGCCCCGTGGCAGTGATGCTCCGCGCGGAAACATTTTCCGCGCCCGCTGTACAGGGTATGGAGTCCATCCTTCTGAGGACATTGTCCATCCGGTCCCTCTTCAACGTGGGGGTCCCCCCTACATCCTCTCCGCGACTGGAGAAGGTCCTCCTCGCCCCAGCAACTCAAGGAGTGAAGGTCAGCCTCGCTCCACTCGCATCGACCATGGAGGTCTTCCCCATGCTCCTGCCAGTTCCAACAGAGGCCCCGCCCACACGGGTACTGTTCATGGAGGCCCTCCCCATGTACCCTTCGACATTTGCCCTGGTGCCCCTCGCACCCTGGCTGTCTCAAGTGGGGGCCCTCTCCGCCACGGCGCCAGCGCCGCCCCAAGGCTGCCTGATAGGGGTCAACCCTGTCCCGAAGAGCCACCCAGGGGCAGAAGAGCGGGTCGTCACCCCCACAAGAAGAATCCTGGGAAGGCCCAGGGGGAAATCAAACCTGCCCGCTTCTCCGATTCGGAAGTGGAATGCGATTCAGCGATGGAACCTTCTCCCAGCTCCTCCGTATCAAGGACTGGGGTAGGAACCAGACGCGTCAGCCTCGTTCTCCCAGAATTTGAGGTCCACCGGATTCCCGTCTCTCTCCGCAGGTACATTCAGGAGGAAGAGATTTTGAGAACTCCGCAGGTTTCGACCGCGCAGTCACCGCCATCGTCACCCGAAGCGCCCTCTACCTCTACTCGGGATCGCGAGGAGCTGTTTTGGGGGTCAACGGTGGTAGAGCCACGACATGACCGGACACCGGTAACGGCAATTCCCGTACCCGAAGCAGTGGCTGTTAGCCCGTCCTATCGTGACGTTGTGGTCAGGTCACCTCGCTCTTCAGAGGAAGGCTCAGAATTCGGTGGCCAGTCTGCTCACGCACCGTATTCTCCACCGCCGAGTTTTCTATCCCAGAGGTCCGCCTCGGTACCGCTACCGGTCCCTCAGCCGCCCCCAGTTGATGAGTGTGGAAATGTAGGGCCGAACCCCGAGGACGAACCCTGGAGCTTCTGGAGTATTGTTGTAGCGGACTACTTCCCAGAAAAGTTCTGGCCCACGGCGGCACTGAATTTCCGCGTACCCGAGTCGCTTACCCCTGAAGAAGTAGGGTGCTTTTGTCGAACCCTGTGGGCGACGCACTTCCGCCTCCACTGGGAACGGGTAGTGTACCCCCGGAGTCGAGAGCACTTTGAGGAGATTGGCAAACAGTGCCGCCTGATTGACGCAGCGGCGCTCCTTATGGCCCAGCACCCCGAGTCGCCCGGTCACCGGAGTACCCTCCAACGAAAATGCGTTCAGAGTTTCAAGGCACTCCGCAAGATCGTCAGGGAAGCCACCCCCTATGTGCAAGTCTGTGGCTGGGGACGCTATGCCGCTCTCCTCTTTGACCCTATCCGACGACAGCCTGATTCTCTATGCGACATCGAGGATATGCCCTCAAGAGGGGTCATAGTCCACATGGCCGACGTTGTGGATAAGGAAGATGAGCTTGAGTTCCTTGATGGGGACTTACCATCCGAGGGCGTACCGCCACTACTCGACCCATCAGGGAGAGTCACCCGTCAGCAGAGGAACCTGCTAGGCCTCCCCGTGCCCACCGAGTCACTGGCACTCGGTCGAAGCACTGGCAAGGGTAAGGAGCATGTCGGAATAGTCAAGCACTCTGACCCGTCCGCCTCTATGCAGAAGACAGACGAGGATCCTGAGAAGGCCACGTTGCGCCAGCAGCTTGCCGAGCAGAAGAGGCTGGTTGACGAACTATTGGCTGAGCGCGCCGCAGAGCGGCGACCCGACTATGGTAATCCCAGGCCGGGGCAGCCGGGGCAGGAACAATTCCCCCCCGGTGAGATGCCTCCGGGCAACCCTGATCATGCTACTGTCACGGACAGGGCGGAAGCCGGAACATATGGCAAGAGGGCGTGATACGTCTCGCCAACCCCCCCTGAGCGACGGGGCAATCTGAAGAATCCAACCCGGGTTCCCCCAATCGCCCAGCAGGTCGTCCAGCCAATTGACCCACGAGCGGCCGAAGCCGTCTACCGCGTTGAAGAACCTGGCAATGCGCTTGTGGTTAGGGATCCCCGTCAAGACAGGGACCCCCACCCGGAGGACCTTATTGCGGCACTCACTGCCCGCCTCGAGGCGTTGGAAACGCGGCAGGTGACGGTCCCACCGGATGGCAAGCCTTACCCCGCGTGGGTGGATGATATGCCCGCGCCTCCGGGTTTTGGGAACCCCACTTTCTCACCGTTTAACGGGACAGGGGACCCACCCCAGCACTTGGCTCACTTCTCTTCCAGGTGTGGCCCCATGCTGGGGACCCCGGCTCAGCAAGAAGCCGCTAAGCTCCGATGTTTTGTACAGACATTGGAAGGTCCGGCATTCGTCTGGTACAGTCAGCTCCCCATCGGATCAGTGACCGGTTGGGAGGATCTTCGCCGGCAGTTCATGTACCAGTTCAGCTCCACCACGCGAAAGACCAGCATTGCGGACCTCTTCAAGTGCAAACAGAGGCCTGATGAGCGGGTTGCAGACTTCATCGCCCGGTGGAAAGGACTTACGTATTCCCTCGATATGCCACTGACTCAGGAGCAATTACTGACGATGTGTGTGGGGAACATCAAGACAGAGCTGGTACCCTCCTTGATTACCCAGAACTACCCTGGAGGGTTCAGGGATTTCTCGGATAAGGCCCAGCGCCTCGAGGAGGCCCTGCAACAGGCTAGCCAGGCATGTTTGCTGCCCCCTATGATCCCAGCCAGGAGGGCCGCCAGGGCTGAACCCACCGCGGTGGCTCAAATAGAAGCCCCGAGGCAGCTGGAATTGCTACCGGCGGCACCACCCCCGCAACCCCGCAGGGGTCCTCCACCTCAAGCGCAGGCTCCTTCCCAGCAGCGACCGCCTCAGAACCGACAGGTTCCCCCGCGCAATGCGCCACCGCCACCCAGGCGCGACAACCAGGCGCCGCCTCCTCGGCAAGCCCCTCCGGTCCCTCGACAGGACTAGGCCCCCAGGGCTCCTTACCCGGAAAGAAAGTACCATACCTATTCGTTCAATGAAAATCAGGTCCCTGGCTACTTCTGAAGTGCTCTAGAGCAAGGGATCGTGCGTTTGCCTGAGTGCAGGAGGCCGACAGAGGCGCATCTCACCGATCACCCCAACTACTGCCCTTATCATTGAATCCTGGGGCACACCCTCAAGCGATGCTATGTGTTTAAAGACTGGCTTCAGGACCAGGTTAACAACAACATAGTCAAGTTGGGCCCGGCGCCAGCGCAAGTGGCAGGCGTCTTTGCGGGATCAGAAATCGGCAGCGACGGTAAAGGTGAGTGGCAGCAGGTCCCTAGCCGCGGGTCCCAGAAATACGACGACTGGATGGCCCGAAAAACCGGCGTCCGTGCTCAGGGTATCATCCGGGCACGCCTGAAGAAGTCGGAACCTTCAGAAGAAGTAGTGGGTGCCTCAACATCGTCTTCACAGTCGACCTCTGCCCAAAAGGGCAAACAACGCCGACGTAAGAAGAAGCAACGTGCACCGCCAGTGCCATCGTCATCCCGCACTCTCGGCGACTTTATGCCTCCCGAAATGGGCATTCCCCCCAGAATCCGCCTAGCGGTGGATGACTCTTCGAGTGATAGTCAAGGGTACGCTTCGGTTAACACCGTGGAGCTGGTAAAGCCCTATATAACCCCCGACGAGGGGGAACCCCAGGCAGACCTCCCCAACGTTTCCAGCCGACGTCAACGTCGGCGGAATCACAACCGCGCCGGTCATCGAGGTACGTCATCCGGCATTTGCGGCCAAGCCGTGCACGCTACCGAGACCAGGCACCAGGCTCAGCGCAGATCTCAGCACGCGCAGACCCATCCAGCACCCTCGGCTCTACCTCCACCGCCGTTTGTGTTGCTGGATCAGGGAGAGCCGCCTCGTTCATATCACAGCCAGTCTTGCCCGGCAACAGGCCAGCCTCTGCTGCCCGATCCTAGCCCGGCAACTACTCGTCAGGCTTCTACTGGTAGGCAGCATGATGTACCCAGTACTAGTTACTCGCCGGTTCAGCCAGCCGGACCCACTGTGCATCCAAATGCCGAACGACCTCCTGTAAGCAGAGGTTTGCGTTTGGCACGAAAGTACGATGTTCTGAAGCATCTGGCCGGCATCCCGGCGAGTCTTTCCATCCTCGAGGCCCTTCGCCTATCATCTGAAATGCGCGAGGCACTTGCCGAGGCCCTAAGGAGCCCCCTCCAGTTCGAGACAGAAGTGGCGGCTGCGGAAGCCTTCCATACCGAGACGATTGAAGGCGCCGAATGTCAGGCGGTTATCTCGTTCTCTGGTGAAGATGAAGACCCTCCTATACAGGGGCACATTCGCCCACTGTATATCACTGGCCACTTCAACGGTGTGGAAGTCCGCCGATGCCTCGTTGACACGGGTTCTGGAATCAATCTAATTCCGACCCGGACGCTGCGAAAGCTGGGTCTGTCCGAAGGTGATTTGACTCCCTCTGACCTCAGGATCCAGGGGTACGACAGGGCAGAGCAAACCCCGGTCGGCAAGATCCGTCTGAAGACACAGTTCAGTGGCTTAATTGCCAGCACCGAATTTATGGTTGTTTCTCAGGATACCGCCTACAACGCATTGATGGGCAGGCCATGGCTCCATCTTCATGCAGCGGTTCCCTCGTCGTATCACCAGTGTCTTAAGTACTCGCTCAACGGTCGAGTAGGCGTGCTCCAAGGAGACGCGTCCCCTTTCGCTTCTTGTGAGGCCCGCTATCTGGATGCGGGTTATTACAAAAGTAAGGACAAGAAAATCCTGGTAAGCAAGGATGAGCCCGCCCCGATCACAAGTGATCCTTGGGCAAGCATGGACGACGCCTACATCCTCCCGATCCACCGGTTGGAGGCCACGACCCCCGACATGGGACAATGTTTTGTTGTTTCGGGTACGCAAGGAAGGCATGTTCCCATGTCCAAGCGACGGCGGAAAATCACCTCGTACTCCTACAACAACCAAGCTCGGGTCATCCCGGAACCTCCTACCTCTGTACGGTACCGGGACGTCAAGCTGATGGCAACGACGGTGCGCCATATGTGTCTCTTTCGCCGGGATGGAATCAACCGACTCAGGCCGACACGTCACCACTGCTTTGATATCATCAAGCGTGGCCCCTTAGGCCGAAGGCCAGATGGGATCAGATCAAATGCATTTATTGCTATGGTGTCAACGACAAGTGAGTCTCCTGATATGATGACCGCTGCTGCCCAAGCCGGCACCAGTTGCCCCTCGGGTTTTGAGAACCCGGAAGTATCTCCCGTCGCGGGAAATTCCCCCACGGCTGGGGAGGAAGACTTGGAGGATGCTCCCCCAGACTTTGAAGAAGGAGTCTCTACCACGGTTGATGAACTGGTACAGGTGAACCTTGGTAGCGAGGCAGATCCAAGACCCACATTGGTCAGTGCCGCCATGCCCTCTGAGGAGCGGCAGCAGTACGTAGACTTCCTCAAACAGCACCGCGATGTGTTTGCCTGGAGTTACGACGAGATGCCAGGGCTAGATCCTCAGGTAGCCGTCCACCGCCTTGGTCTCCCGGTAAAACACCGTGGATTCAAGCAGCCTCCCAGAAAAATGCACCCTTCTCACGGTGCTATGGTCGAGGCCGAAGTTGACAAGCTTATCAAAGCCAACTTCATTAAGGAGGTCCAGTACCCCAAATGGCTCGCCAACATTATGCCGGTCAGGAAGAAGAATGGGCAGATCAGAGTCTGCATCGGCTTCCGCGATCTCAATCGCCACTGCCCAAAGGATGACTTCCCACTGCCAGTAACGGAGCTGTTGATTGACGCCACGACCGGGTTCCAAGCCCTCTCTTTCATGGACGGGTATTCCGGGTATAACCAGATCTGGATGGCCCCCGAAGACGAGGAGTCCACTGCCTTCAGGGCTCCCCAGGGTACCTTTTGCTATCGGGTAATGCCATTCGGTTTGAAAAATGCGAGTGCCACTTATCAGAGGGCCATGCATCGCATATTCAAACTGATCCTCGGGACATTGGTGGAATGCTACGTAGATGACCTTGTAGTCAAATCGCGCCAGCACTAGGACCATCTCAAAGACCTTGAGAAAGTGTTCGGTTTCCTCCGTTCCCGTCACCTGAAGATGAACCCGCTGAAGTGTGCCTTCGGAGTCACCTCCGGGAAGTTTCTGGGCTTCGTTGTCAGGTACCGAGGTATCGAGATCGACCCGGAAAAGATCAAGGCCATCAGCCAAATGCCTCCCCCGAGCAACATTCGAGAGCTACGAGGCCTGCAAGGCCACTTAGCCTATATACGCCGATTCATTGCGAATCTGGCCGGCAAGTGTAAGCCCTTTTCCCGGCTCATGAAGAAAGACGCTGTCTACGAATGGGATGAGGAGTGTCGGGCCGCCTTCGAGGAGATCAAGCAGTATCTGCTCCAACCTCCGGTCTTGATGCCGCCCGTCTCCGGAAAGCCGCTGGTCCTTTATGTGACCGCCCTGGAGAGATCCCTCGGTGCACTGCTTGCCCAGAAGAATAACGAGGGCACTGAGAATAGTCTCTACTATCTCAGCCGCATGCTTCTCGATACGGAGGTCAGATACTCCCCCATCGAAAAGAGCTGCCTTGCGCTCGTCTTCGCTGTGCAGAAGTTGCGACACTACCTGCAACACCACGAGGTACAATTGATCTCTCGGGTGGATCCGCTGAAGTACATCCTGAACCGCCCCATGCTGACTGGACGACTAGCACGGTGGGAGTTGATTCTCCAGCAATTTGATATCAGG
The DNA here is from genome assembly GCA_963277665.1 of Viscum album. Classification (NCBI taxonomy): domain Eukaryota; kingdom Viridiplantae; phylum Streptophyta; class Magnoliopsida; order Santalales; family Viscaceae; genus Viscum; species Viscum album. Next base: position 1,426,806,549 of record OY728157.1, read on the forward strand.
TTCGTGCCTCAGAAGGCCGTTAAGGGACAAGCGTTGGCAGACTTTTTAGCTGCCCATCCAACCTCCGCGGATCAATCCCTGGACCTGGATTTTCCCGACGAGACGATCCTCTCAGTCGATCATGCTGCCCCATGTTGGCAAATGCATTTCGACGGTGCCTCCCGGAGCCCCACCGGTAGAAGGCTCAACGACCCCACGCTCAACAGAGTGGGTCTGGGCATTGTTTTCATTACCCCGGCGCAAGCGCTCCTGCCGTACTCGTTCCTGCTGTCAGAAGGTTGTACGAACAACGAGGCAGAGTACCAGGCTCTCATCACCGGCCTCGAGTTGGCCCTTGAGATCCATGTTCCCCATCTACATGTGAAGGGAGATTCCGAGCTAGTGATCAAACAGGTTAATGGAGACTACGTCGTCAGGAAGCCAGAGCTTGCACCGTTGCTGGAGTACACCCTCCTCCTAATGGCCCAGTTCTCTCCTCGGCCAGAGGTCACCCATGTCCCAAGATCGCAGAATGGACAAGCGGACGCCCTGGCTGGCTTAGCCGCGTCGCTCGCTGAACCCGAGCAAGATGATTTGGTCATACACGTGGCCCACCGGAGAGTCATTGCTCCAGTCACCCATGAGGACCGTGATAGCCTGCGGGTAAGTCATCTCACCGCCGGACCCCCCACATCGGAAGTCCCGGGTTCGTCAGACGCAGGGGTTGAAACCACCCCCGACTGGAGAGCACCTTTTGTCGAGTATCTCCAAAATGGTCGGCTCCCGGATGACCGGGATGAACGCGAGCGAATACGACGCCGCGCGCTGCAATTCACCCTCCAGAGCGGCCCCAGTCTTGAGCAGGCCCTCTATAAACGGATTTTCGATGGTGTCCTCCTCCGTTGCATCCAAGGAGTAGAGATACCTCAAGTTATGCAAGAGGTTCATGCCGGTTCCTGTGGCGCCCATCAAGCTGGGCCGAAGCTGTCCCAGCAAATCCGGGGGTTAGGGTACTTCTGGCCCTCCATGATCCACGATTGTATTGGGTACGCCAAGAGATGCCACGCGTGCCAAGTACACGCCAACTTCTTGCATCGGCCGCCAGAACCCCTCCACCCCACCAAGTACTCTTGGCCATTTGCGGTATGGGGACTCGATGTAGTGGGACCGTATCCACCGGCAACAGCCCGCCAGTGTAGGTTCATCCTGACTGCTACAGATTTCTTCTCCAAGTGGGCAGAAGCAGTTCCGCTCAAAGAGGTCAAGGCCCGTTCCATCGTTGACTTTGTGAGCTCCAACATTATCCACTGGTTTGGAGTCCCTCATGCTGTCCTGACCGATAACAGCACCAACTTCCGAGCAGCTGAATTGAAGAAATTGTACGCTAAGTACGACATCCGGTCGAACCATACCTCCCGCTACCACGCGCAGGCGAATGGGCAGATCGAGGCGTTCAACAAGACCCTCTCTAACATTCTGCAGAAGATGGTTGGTCAGAACAAGAAGAGTTGGCCGGACAAGCTCCCCAACGCCCTTTGGGCTTACCGGACGACGACTCGCAACTCTACCCAGGTGACCCCATATTCCCTAGTGTATGGAGCTGAGGCCGTCCTACCCATTAAGATCCAGCTGCCGTCGCTACGCACTGCAGTTTATGATCACCAGACACCAGATGAGGTAGCCGAGATCCGTCTAGCTGAATTAGAGGCACTGGATGAGAACCGGCTTCGTGCCCTGCACAATCTGGAAAGGCATCAGGACAAGATAGCGAGAGCTTTTGACAAGAAGGTTCGTATCCGCTCTTTTCTACAGGGTGACCTGGTACTGGCCCTTCGAGCGCCAATGATCCCCGGTAGGAAACCACCCAAGTTAGAACCCAAATGGGAAGGGCCTTACATCATCCATAAGGTTTACCCCAACGGAGCATACTCCTTGGTGACCACGGATGGAGAGCATGTAACCCCTCCCACCAATGCCAAATTCCTCAAGCGATACATTGCCTAGGGCAAACAGTGGTCCTGCACGACCCTAAACTGCGAGAGGGTCCCGCACGACATTAAACTGCAGTGGTCCTGCACGACCCTAAACTGCGAGATGGTCCTGCATGACTCTAAACTGCGACTTGGTCCCGCATGACCTTAAACTACCTCTCCGTCCTCACTGCAAGACGTTAAACTACAAGCCAGTCAGGTCTTCCTGACCGAGGCCCGGCCTCAGGCCTCTTGGCCTCCTTGGGTCCCTGGCCCCGTCTCCACCGTGGTTTGGCCTCGGGCCCCCCTTGGTCTCTCCCCGACTTACCCTCTTGCGGGATTGTACGACATGGTGTGGGACTATGTCCCCGTTCACGTCGGACTACTTGTCGTACCGTACATGTCCCCAAAGGAGGTGCTTCTTGCCGTCCCGCATGACGATAAACTGCATGCCAAGAACTACGTATGGCTTGATTCCCATCTTCATGGGATACGTAGGAACGCTCGGACGCCTCGTCTTGAGCCCAGCCCCATGCTTTTCTCTTCCGCTATTCCCCCTGGGATAGTCTCCTTGGAGGATCTCTGTGTAGCAGGGAGTAGGCTTCCTTGGCCCCGCTCATGCAACCCCAATCGCGCAAAGATTGTAAAGGTCGCACCATGCGCCCACTCCCGTTCTTCTACCCTCCCACGTCCTTACCGCATGACGCTAAACTGCATGGCCTTCAAGAACTACGTATGGCTTGATTCTCATCCTTATGAGATACGTTGGAACGCCCGGACATTTCGTCCGTTGGCCCAGCCCAAAAGCCAAGATCTTCCCCCCGGGTCAAGACATGGCAGGGTGCACACTTTTGCCCCGACCCACGTCGAGCAAGCCTCGACCCGGCTGCACATTTCCCCCTGGAGGTGTTTTCCCTTTTCGTGGATGATTGCAACTTAGCTTCACCCACTCCTTGACTGGGATTCTGTCACCTTTTCACACACAGAGGGACCCCCAAGAACGGCCTGGATACTACGCCCAAGGGCTCTCCTACCGATACGGGCCAACGCCCCCGAGGGTTTCCTTAAGCAACAAGTCGATGCAAGTCCCGCGTTGCGAATTTGGTCAAGTGGTCGACGCTCATTTTCTGCGCCCATGCGAGTCACCATAGGAACGCTGTGTTTCGAAAATGGTCAACAGTGTCCTGGACCTTCGGGTCCACCCCGAGATGCCCCAGGCATCAAGAACAGTGATCCCCTCTGCCCCATCCCAAGGTGACAAACATCCCCCAGGTGGCGCTGGCGATCCGGGCCACGGCCCAGGATTCCTCATAAGGGTGTGCGGTGTGGTGTGGGACCACGTCCTCATTCACGTCAGGATCATGTACCATGTCGTACGTCCTCCCTTTACGAGGCTCAGCCTCAGGCCCCTTGGCCTCCTCGGGCCCCTGGCCCCCCGTCCTCCTGTAAGACGTTAAACTACAAACTAGTCAGGTCTTCCTGACTGATGCTTGACCTTAGGCCCCTTGGCCTTTCCAGGTCATAGCCTAACTCCGTTCTTACCCGGAGTGTACGGTGTGGTGTGGGACTACGTCCTCATTCACGTCGGGATCATGTGCCGTGCCGTACAACTCCCCTTACGAGGCCCAGCCTCAGGCCCCTTGGCCTCCTTGGGCCCCTGGCCCCCCGTCCTCATGTAAGACGTTAAACTGCAAGCCAGTTAGGTCTTCCTGACCGAGGCTCTGCCCCAGGCCCCTTGGCCTTTCCGGGCTGCGGCCCGAGACCTCTCTTATAAGATCGTATGGTGTGACGTAGGACTACGTCCTCATTCACGACGGCTTCTTTACCATGCCATACACCTCCCTTGTTTAGGGGTATATTACTCCCCTCCTCGTCCAGTATGACGTTAAACTGCATTTCAAGAACTACGTGTGGCTTGATTCCCATCCTAATGGGATACGTAGGATCACCTGAATGTTTAAGCTTCGGGTCCATCCCCATCTCTTGGGAATCCCCATCCCATCTCGGCCCCATGGCCTATCCTTCCTCCATGAGGGGATCATATGGTGCGGTGTGGGATCATGTCCTCATTCACGACGATCTCGTAATGACTGCGCCATGCCCCCCCCTACTGAGCTGTTTCGTCGATCCTTTTTCTTCAGCGGTTCACCAATGTGCTTAAGAGTACTCTGGTTTATTACCTGGAATGCCAAGCTTTACTCGGACACGTCCGCATCCGCTTTCCAGGCTTTGCGTATCCCTGCATCAGGGCTTTCATCATCTTTCACACCCGGAGGGACCCCCAAGAATGGCCTGGATACAATGCCCAAGGGCTCTCCTACCGATACGGGCGAAAGCCCCCGGGGGTTTTAGACAACAAATCGATAAAATCCAGCATTGCAAATAAGGTCAACGGTCGATGCTCGTTTGTTGCTCCCACCTCAGGCTAACGCGATACAGACGCTGTGTTTCCGTCATGGATAACAATTTTCCTCTGTCGCCACGCCAACCCATTAAGCCCAAATGTCGGGTACACAATTCACACCCTTCATCACTTACTCATGTCCAAGTAGAGTCTCGGGAATCTTGGTACTTTTCCCCCGTACACGTTTGCGCGTTCGAGGAACAAGCTACAGCGAAGGTGTCCTTCGAAATTCTCTGCTGACTCCCCTTTGATGGATGCCCCAAGTATTGTGATGAGGATACCCCCCTTGTTTCCCACACCGAGTTTATCTCACGTGGGCTTTGGGATTGGGTTGACATCTGTGCTTACTCGGGAGTTGTCACCACCCATGGTCCGAGCTCTAAGACCATAAACTAAGACTCTCATCTGGAATTACGTTCAAGACCCCTTGTCTTCGAACCCAGCTTGAGTTCAGCGAATTTACCTCTCTAGTCCTGCCTTCAGGACCCTGATCACAGGACCGCGTGGCGCAGTGTGGGACTACGTCCTCATTTACGATGGGTTTACAATAGTTGCACCACGGACGCCCCATTCTGAGGTTCAGTCCTCCTGACCTCCTGTCCTGCATGACGTTAAAAGGCACCTTTCAGAACTACGTGTGGCTTGATTCCCATCCTAATGGGATACGTAGGACCACCTGAATGTCTAAGATTCGGGTCCAGCCCCACCTCTTGGAGATCTCCTGATTTCCCGGTCACCTAGGCCACTTGGTCCATCCCTCTCCAGCGGGGGGGTGTGTAGGTACGATATAAGGTTTTGGGCACCATGCCCCCTTCCCCTGGGAATCTGCTATCTCTCGACCACCCTCAAGGTTGAGTCCCTTGGCTCCCTGCAGTGGTTCACCCATGTATTAAGAGCACTCTAGTCTAGCACCAAGAGTGTCAGATTCAGCTTGATCAAGTTCCTCCCACTTGTCAAGCTTCGTGTTCCTCTCTATTCAGACTTCCATCATCTTTCACACCCAGAGGGACCCCCAAGAACGGCCCGGATACTATGCCCAAGGGCTCTCCTACCGATACGGGCCGATGCCCTCTAGGGTTACGGACAACAAATCGATAAAATCCCGCGTTGCGAATATGGTCAGCGGTCGATGCTCGTTTTGTTAGTCCTCATTTCAGGCTAACGCGACAGGATGCTGTGTTGCGAACATGGTCAGCAGTAATCCCCTGTCGTCACGCCAGCCCCTTTAGTCCTTGAATGTTGGTTGCATGATTCACATCATTTTCCACCCCATCATGTCCAGGTGGAATCTCGACACTTTTGGCGCTATCCCTCAGTGCACCTTTGCATGCTGGGGGACAAAGCTGCAATCTGGCGCCCTTTGGGGCTCCCATGGTCCGAGCTCTAAGACCATAAACTAAGATCCATTCGGGACTACGTACAACTTGATTCCCATCCTCATGGGATACGTAGGACCGCCCAGACGCCCTGTCTCCGGGTACAACCCATTCAGGAAGCCAGTCTCTCTCCCTGTTTCACCTCTGTATAGGCCCCTCGGCCTAAGGTTTCCCCCTCCAAATGGCGTACAATCTGACGTGGGATCATGTCTCCGCCAATTGTGTTTTGTAACACTGCGCACATTTCCCGCCTAGCATCGTCTCTGCTACGTCCGCGCTGCATGACGATAAAATGCATGCTTGGTCCTATCATACGACCCTAAACTGTGACATTATCGTCATGGCCGCACGACGAAAAACGGCACCGCATTGTGGTGACCTCGCTGTAGAGGACATCACGTTAGGTACTGGCCACGTGCCATGCCATTTGTTAATGCCCATCACGGCTTGATTCTTGTGGCGACATCACGACCTACAGTTCTAGGCCTGTCGCTTCACAAAAAAAAACCATTCACCTTAAAGAACAAACAAGATATATCAAATTCCGCTTCTTTTAGTGCAAGGGCCACGTCCGCACTTCCCCTTTCCCCTGGCACTGGTATCCTACCGTGTCACGTCCAGAACTACGTATGGCTTGATTCTCATCCTCATGAGATACGTAGGAGCGCCCGGGTGCTTCCCCGTGGGCCCAGCCTAACCCTTGAGTTCGGTCCCTCGACTCGGGCATTTCCCCAGAGAATGCATGGTAGGCAGGACTATGTCCTCATTTACGTCAGGTTGTGATGTCATGCGTCCCCTGATCCCTTTTTCCAATCCATGGTACAAATTCTATGACCATAAACTAAGATCTCCCCAAGGGAAAGGAATCTGCTCCCTCTCTCTAATACGTTTCGTTGACGTATTCAGATGTGTTTTGACAAAAAGCCCGAAGCATGAGATTTTCACAGGGACATTCCCCTCATCTCATGACCAAGCTTCGTGAGCTCGCTATTTGGATCCTCATCCTCTTCCACATCCAAAAGGACCCTCGGACGACATGGATACTAATCTTAAGGGCTCTCCATGAATGCTGGACCTAAGGGCCCTACAATCGTTTCGGGCCAACGTCCCTACGGATATTTGACAACATTTGTGACACGGTCCTGTGTTTCGAACATGGTCAACGGTCGACCCTCATTTGTTTGTCCCCATTTCAGGCTAATGCGACAGGATGCTGTGTTGCGAACATGGTCAGCAGTAATCCTCCATCGCCACGCCGCCACCATCGTGATCCGAATCTCGAGAGTCATGATTCACACGTTTCCACTCCCTCATGTTCAAGTGGAACTCCACCATACTCGGCTCTTTCTCTTCGCGCATCTAGGTGCGCTGAATGATCGTGTTGGTGTCATTGGGCCGGTAGTCACCGAGTATCCCTTTGCCCTAACCTGCCCCTCTCTGCGTCGGGAAATTCCCACCACTACTGCTTGTTTCCCACACCGAGCACGACTCACGTGGGCTTAGTAGTTTTGGCTGGATGTGTACCAACACGGTTAGGCTACTCCTCATCTAGTACGACGTTAAACTGCGCTTCCAGAACTACGTGCGGCTTGATTCCCATCATCACATGGGATACGTAGGGACGCCCAGGCATTTCGCCTAGGGTTCAGCCCCAGGAATCACAATATCCTGTTCCTCCCCATCTCCAGCCCTCTGGCCTGACCCCTCGGAGAGAACTATGTAGCTACAATTTTACCCTGAACAAGTTCAGGATGCCCCAAGATCCCATTGGGAAGTGACAGATCCCCTCACCAGAGAAACCCTGTCCCAAAAAGGAATGATCCATGATCAGACCGAGGCGCCCATCTGGCGTACTCCCACCACGGTGGTGCAACTACCAAAGTGTTGGATTCTGTTTGAACAAACCACCACTCCATGTTCCACGCTTTGCGTGTCCCTTATTCGGACCCTCGTCCTCTTTCATGTCTGAGGGAACCCCCTAACGGCCTGGTTTTGTGCCGCATCGGCTCACCTACCGTCCTGGGCCAACGTTCCGGAAGACTGGTCATGTCTGGAAGGACCCCCTAACAGTATGGATGTCTGAACTATGGTCCACCAACTGTCCTGGGCCAACGTCCTGGAAGATTAATCGACAATAAATTGATAAAATCCCGTGTTGCGAATATGGTCAGCGGTTGATGCTCATTTATTGTCCCCATTTCAGGCTAACGCAGTAAGGATACCGTTTGTCCGCCACGGTTAGCGGTTGTCCTTTATTGTCACGCCATCCCCGCAGTGTTCCGAATTTGGGCATCGTGATTCACACTTCCCATTTTCATCTGTTTGAACCGATTTCATCGCCCCTCGTGTTGCCCCGTTCGTGCATAAGAGCACGTTGGGGAAACGGTAATTCAGCTATCCTGGAAGTTCCTCCTCCGATCATGCCTTCCCCATCATTCGGGAATCTGGACTGGTTTGAGGGAATTGTCGTCAAACGTCCCGCAAACATTGTAGGGATGCAACAAGGCAATTCAACAGTGGAAATCGTGCGTGCTGCGGAACTCAAAACAAAGGAGAAACAAAGAGTTGGAGCAGAAAAGTATTAATAAAAGTTTCTCTCGAGTTCGCTACAATACTCGGGGGTTGACTTCCCCCATGGACGGGTTGACTTCGTCAAAAGAGCGTTGCAGCTCCGCCACCCGTTGACTTGCGGCGTCCAGAGCCTGTTGCCGCTGATTTAACTCCCGCTCCTCTTCAGCAGCAGTGGGGCGTAATCCGTCAACCCTGGCCCGGGCCCTTTCCACCTCGGCCTGGACGATAGCCATCCTTCCAGAGGTCTTCTCCATATGCTCCTCAGCCTCTGCCAGCTGGGCCTTCAATCGTAAGACCAGCTCAGACTGTGCATCGAGAGTGGCTGAAAGCTCATTGGCCCGGATCTGCATCTGTTGGAACTCGCCTTCAGCCTCCTGGAGCTTCCTGATGCTGGTCGCCTTTCTCCGCTGCCATCCCACGCTCAGCCCACAATCATGCTCCCGGATCTTCTCAGCCATGAGGTCTCGGATGAGCACGTGAGGGCGTTGGGCATCCACTCCCCCGGCACACAGTTCGCGCAACCGCGAGCGGAGCCTATCCATTTCGGCCAACCATTACGCTTGGGGAGTGTCCCTGATAAAGCGCGTGATCAGCTTCCACGACCGGCGGCGGACTATGCTGCTGTCTTCCTCATCAGAGGCTGTTTCGTCCCAATCCGCGCGGTCGGCAGGCTCGTACACATGATATGCCTGCAGGAATTCCTCAGCGGGATCTGCATCTGGTGTTGAGTCTGGTACGACACCTGACGCCGGCACAAGCACGACAGGACTGGGACTGACCGGTGGATCCTCTTCCTCGGAGTCCACCTCGATGAATTCAGGTATGAACCTGCTGGTGGTCCCGCCAGTGATGGTGTGCGCCGCAGCTTGAGGAGTTGAAGGGACTATCGTCACCATCACCGGCATACCCCTGGGAGGGACCCCGCCAGACATCCCAACCAGCCTCGCTGCAGCAGCCCATGCCAGTCGGAGAACTGTATGACAGAAGAGACATAAACGTTAGTCGACATGGCCCACATGTGGCAACGAGGAGACCGGTAGAGGAGACTTACGAAGATCGACTTCCGAGCGCTGTTCCTAGGCCGGTACTGACGGGACTCCGAGACGAGGCCCCCCGTACACTGTTGGAAGGTCTGGAAATTTCAGAGGAGCCACCTCAGACCCCCTGGTCCCACCAGACGCAGAACTGGACGCAGCCATAGGCGCAGGTTCTGAAGGTCCCGCATCATCACCCGCCAAGGAGCGAGAACGACGCCTACGAACAAGTTCCTCCTGCATGACCCAAAAATTGGTGAGAAGGTCGTAGGGATCCAAGAACAGATCGTAAGAAGAGTGGTTCGGAATGCTACCTCGAGAGCCTCCGCGGAGTCATCGGATTCTGAGCTTCGGTCTCTGACCTCGCCCTCCTCCAGCGGGCTCCCTCCTCCAGCCTCATCCTCCCGAGAAGAGCCCCCTGATTCCTCCGGCAAGGGGAAGCGCTCCCTCAGATCGGCAGCCGATAGCTGTGGAGGGACCGTCTGATTCAACAGTACCCTGACCCGGTCTGTCATTGGGCGAGGGACACCACTGGAGTGGATGTAATCCTCCAGCTCGTTCAATTATTGCTCCGCCTCCGCCGGAGACACCATGAATCCAGCCCGGACTGGGCCTATGCCCGACAGTCTCATCCCGAGGCGATTCAGGTGGGCCCACATCTCAGATGGGCTGAGGAATTGCCGGTTGACATCCCAGGTGTCCCAAGCTTCCGGAAAGACAGCATCTTCTGCCATGTCAATGTGACGCAGCCGCTTCCCCGGAGCCTGAGCGGATATCCGACGGAATCCCCTCGGTGGCCGCCCCTCCGGATGACCCTGCTCTCCCGGAACCACCGGATCCGCCGCTGATGTCGTACCCTCGGCCGGTGCGGGTCTCTCTGCCATGGCAGCCCCGCTGCCGCGGGCGGCCCTAGCTGCCCTCCGACCCCGACCTCGAGATGAAGGAGGCTCACCGTCACCAACCTGGATCGTTGGCTGCTTCAGCTTCTCCCCGGGATAAGCAGCCTCCCAGCTGATGGCGTACTCCTTCACTAAGCTGAAGGCGGCGGTGGATGGAGGCAATGTTATCTGCATCTTTCCATCCTCACGTGTGAACATGAGCCACAGCTGCCTCATCACACACGGGTGCTCCTCGTGACGCACCTCCCAGTATACCTGCGGGGTCAGCCGCTAGAGGCACCGGAACTGCCTCCCAAAACGGTGCGGGGTGTACGATTCACAGATTGGCTCACGATCTATCCGAGCCACCAAAAGGCCACCTCGGAAGGCCAGGAGGTAAGCCCGATGCTCTTCAGTTCCCCGTCCATCATCAGCAAGCCTCCCCGTCGGCAGTGGAAAGGGATGAAAGTTGAACTCGTCCGCCCTCCACACCCTATTCAGCACCATCGGAACGGCCAGTTTGAATGGGAAGCTCCCAACTGCGTTCATAATGGAAGGGAGAAAGTCTGATCCCGGCGGCGAAATGGGGTTTGGATACTCGTAAATCCCCCTGATATGCGCCGCGATCCACCCATACAGAAGGTGGAAGGGCCCGCATATTCTTGGCGGCTTCTTGCCCTCGCTGATGCGCCGCAGCATTCTGTATAGTTTGGCGAGCATCGGGATCCCCGGTTTGATCCGCTACCCCATGGCCAGCAACGATGCCATGATGAACGAGCTGGGCCGTACCCCCATGCTTGTATCTCTCACCGGTAGGATCCACCCACAGATGAGAGCCGCGATGAACGCCGCCAGCCTGACTATTGGCTGTTGTTCGGTGCTGACGCTGAAGCCCCAAGTCTTCCATTGGCTGTCCTCCAAAACCCGCCAATACGAGTGCCCCTTGCCCCGCTGGGCTGCCCTCGGACAAGTTCGAGGCCTTGGAGGGAACTCTCGATTCTCTGGAAAGTTCAGGAAACACTTGAACCACCTCTTGAAGTGGATGTCCCTCACGGCCTCCTTGTCCTCTCCAGGGACAAGCGCCATCAGCGCTGACGCCAGCCGTGGCATTTGCTCAGCATCCCCCCACGCACTGATGACAGGGAGGAACTCGTCGTACATGGCCCCCAAGATCGGGACCCCGGAAACCTGGTGGACATCCCACAGGCTGATGCCCACCTCCCCGTGATGCAGATGAAAAGTGTTGGTCCTGGACGACCATCTTCTCAGCAGTTCCGGCATTAGCTGCTTTGGCTGGTAAATGTGGAACTGGGAGGCCCATGCCGCCTCGTACAATCCCACTCTCCTCAGCTCAGCCTCGAACTCCTCGCACGAGGCGCCTACCCAGTAGGCCCAGGCCCAGTCGTCGGTAAAATTGCCGCCCTGGCGCAGGTCCCACTCATCGGACCATCCCTTCTTCGGATCCTGCAGAGCCGCCTTCAGCATGGTGCGGTAGAGAGGAGGGGACGTCTCCGGTTGCAGTGGCCTCCCGTCAATGTCGTTCACATGATTGTAGAGACAATCGGCGGTGACGGGTGTGAAATCCTCCCGCGCGTGACCATCGGCCGCCCTGAACCATTGGTGCTGGCACGGTGTGCTCCTGAACCAGCAAGCTGGTTCATCCCTTCCCGCCTCAGGGATGAAGACGTCATCCCTCAGCCAGAAGCCGTACAACGGCAGCTTTTTGCACTGTGGATAATCCTTCTGACCTTCTGACAGCAGGTCTGTCAGAGAAGTGTGGTCCGAATGGCTGCGAACCATTTCCCCCAAGCCTGGACGGTTGGCCATCTCATCCCGGCGAGCAGCATCTGCAAGCACTCCCAGCACAGCTTCTTGATGGGCCATCTTTAATGTCGACACTTAGAAAAGTTTTTCCCCTGGATCGCGAAGATCGGCCGCGAAGCTCGACCGCGAAGTCGGATCGCGAAGATCGGTCGCGAGACCAAGCCGCGAAGTCTGGCCAAGGCAGACAGAGGTTCGCTTAGCGCGGACGCGGAGTAGGAGACTCGCGGTTCGCCGCGAAGCTCGATTCGCGGAGTGCTGTCGCGGAGTACGCGGAGCGTCGTGAAATCGAGAGCACAAAAGGACAAGGAAGTCGCGTAAAGACAAAAGAACGCGGACCCCCTATTTATAGGCGACGACCCCCGGAGCATCGCGGCACGCCTCACCCGCGCGAAGCATCGCGGCGCGTCCGGACCCGCGGCCCCGGCGAGCAGCGCGGGTCCCCCTTCGCGATGACACATCGCGAACCACCGACAGTTTTTGGCGATTGTCCCTCAGACTTCGACCCTTCGCCCTCCGCGGCTCCAAGTCTGAGGGGGGGCATTTGTTGGCGCCAAAAATATGGTCCGAAAGGAAGGAACGAAAAAGACAGCCGGCGCGCTGCCTCGCGAAGCACAGCCACGAAGCACAGCCGCGGAGCCCGTCCGCGGAGCCCCGCCGCGAAGCGCCCCAACCTTGGTGGCCCCGCGAAGCTCCGGAGGCGGTAATCCTCCGCGAAACGGTTTGACGTTCGCGAGCCGCCGCGAAGCTCCGGAGGCGGTAATCCTCCGCAAACCGGTTTGACGTTCGCGAGCCGCCGCGAAGCTCCGGAGGTGGTAATCCTCCGCGAACCCGTTTGACATTCGCGAGCCGCCGCGAAGCCCCGAAGGCGGCGCGCGAGCCCTGCTTCGCGGCGCCCCTTCCCTATAAATACTCGGCTCCCCCTGAGTCCCCGGGACGGAAAATCCGACTCTTCGGCTTCTCCTCTCCCGAATCGCGAAGCACGCTTTGCCCCGGGAATCATGAGCTCCGCGAGGTATTTCTGCTTCGCGAGACGACTCTGATTTGTTTCGTTTCGAGCCCCTCTTCCGAGAGGGATGCCCTTCGCAAAGCTCAAGGGCTTTTGCAAAGGAAGGGGATTCCCAAGGGAACCCGGGGAGCCGCGGAGCACTTGTGCTTCGCGAAACACCCAACCCATGCTAGTAATCCCTATGCCAAGGCAGGATAACTATGCATCGCGAAGCACATTGCTTGGCAGGACCCTGCTTCGCGAACCACTCCTTCTTCGCGAGGCAGTGCTCCGCGAACACTGTTCCACTTCGCGAAGCACCTCCCACTTCCACCTATGCCCCATGCTAAGGCCAAGGCACCCCACTTCGCAAAGCACACTCCTCTGCTTAGCGATTCCTCTTCCCGTGCGACCCTCCAGGTTTGTACGATGTGATTTCAAAGTCCCATGGACAACACCTCCCGTAGCGTTGCTTCGCCTAATGCTTCTTCGCATAGGCACGCTAATGGTTATTGCTTCTTCGCATAGCCACGCTAACGTGGACCCCTCGATGGTTCCTCTCACGACCCCCCTTTACCATGGACTTACCGACACCTTCCCTTCCCCAAGGACCAGATTGTACCGGTTATGTAAGCCCTAGGGGTGTGGAGTGAACCCACCTCGTCCGAGCTGCAGGACGTTAAACTGCCAAGCACCACGTCCTCAACACATGACGTTAAACTGTGACCCAACCTCGTCTCCCTCACGAAGGGTCCCCCCAGGTCGAGCATTTTTTACACCACTCGTCTCCACGGGAATGGAACTCTTCCGCACATGGAATGAGATCCTCCTTGTCGGAGTGGTGTATGTTTGCAGGGGAAGGGTCGCCTCAGAGCCTAAATCCCTAACCTTTGGTACGGATGATTGCACCCATGCATCTCGGTACTTCCCCACTACCAAGGTCAGTGGAGGACGTGATAGGGAACGAGGCACCTCCCATTGTCGGACCAAGGTCCGTCTTTCCCGCGCTTTGTCGCACCATGGGCCTCCATCCTGGAGTAAGTCCCAACACCATGGGCCGCCCAACGTGTAAGCCCCTCTTTGCTTCTCACGGACGCACCCTTCGCGACGTGATCGTCAGGTCCTTGCAACCTCTTGTTTCTCACACCGAGCATGACTCACATGGGCTTAGAGTGAGCACCGACCCTGAAAAACCCATCCGAACTACGAGGACTTTGATCCGTGTCAAGGCATGGTACGTAGGAAGCCTCCATGAGGTTCAAGCCATATTGCTCGGTCGTTCATTCACGTCGAGTTTCGCCCACGTCCAGCATGACGTTAAACTGCACACTCCTGTCCGGCACGACATTAAACTGCACCCCGGTCCAGTGGTAAGCCATTGTGACCCGTCCCATTTGAACTACGAGGTCTTTGATCCGTGTCAAGGCATGGTACGTAGGAAGCCTCCATGAGGTTCAAGCCCACCAATAGTGGATCAAGGTCTACTTTCACGTCGGTTCGCCGACAAATCCCTTTTGAACTACGTGGTCTTTGATCCATGTCAAGGCATGGTACGTAGGAAGCCTCCACGAGGTTCAAGCCCACCAATAGTGGACCAAGGTCTGCTTTCACGTCGGTTTACCGGTGAAACCCACCCGTCATTTCACGTCGGGTCCCATCCCGGTCCAGTGGTAAGCCGCTACGACCCATTCCCTTTTGAACTACGTGGTCTTTGATCCATGTCAAGGCGTGGTACGTAGGAAGCCTCCACGAGGTTCAAGCCCACCCATCACCCAATTCACGTCGTGTCCTATCTTCGTCCAGCATGACGTTAAACTACATTCTGGTCAGGTGGTAAGCCATTGTGACCTCACCCCTTTTGAACTACGAGGTCTTTGATCCGTGTCAAGGCATGGTACGTAGGAAGCCTCCACGAGGTTCAAGCACACCCGTCGTTCATTCACGTCGGGTCCCATTCTGGTCCAGTGGTAAGCCATTGTGACCCACCATTTGAACTACGAGGACTTTCATCCATGTCAAGGCATGGTACGTAGGAATCCTCCCAGAGGTTCAAGCCCAACTCCCATCGGGCCAAGGTCCAGCTTCACATCGGTTTACCGACACCATCCCGAACTACGCGGACTTTGATTCCCTGCCACAGGGATACGTAGGAAGCCTCCTCAAGGCTCAAGCCCAATTTCACCATCGCCCCCCCTGCGGTGGTCCCGTTTCATCCTCCTCCACTTCACTCATCCATCCATCACCCACCCTGATTCTCACCCGGGCCGCCACATCCCGGTGGAGTCATGCCATCCACCTCCTCGCCACTCCTAGCGGCGCCTGGGCCACTTTCCATGTGTAAGTCCCATCATATCTCCGGGTCGCTGTCCTCTATGTACACCCCGATTCATCACCCTTTTTCCCTACAGGGAGTGCACCACCTCGGATCCGTCCTCATTGGGCGTTCTGATCCGTCTCTATGGGACCATAGCCGTCTCCATGCGATACACCAATATGATCCCTCTCTATGGGACGTTCTGATCACCCCCATCCGTCTCCGCTGGACGTTAAACTCGCGGCATACCCTGTGTTGAACACAGGAAGCTGAGGAAAACCTCAGATACGTGTCTATGGCATGTAATTCCCCGCGCTCGATGTGGGATGCCTCGGGCTTCCACGCCCTCGAGAAGCCTTGTGATCAAGGATAACAGACAGACATGCCAGGTACCCCAGCATCCAGACACGCTACTGACATCTCAACGTGACTACTCCCCTGACCGAAGGTTGTTGCCCTGACTGGACCCTTTGGAATGTCCCGACAGGAGCAGCGTAATTAACCGGCACCCATGGAAACATGGCACTGGGAAGAGTTTCACAAACTACGTATTAAGTCTATAAGGGAGACCCGGACTAGGTGACGAGTTCTGAGGAGGAATCCACAGAAGGAAGAACCGACATCCCATCATCCCGGTTTCGATCAAGGAGCAGACGTACCTGAATAAGGAATGAATGCCGCCTGCCTTTGGAAAGCGGGAATGCGGGGCAACAAAGCCGCGCGTTCGCCCCCCCTGACGGACGGATGCGCGCGCGCCCCGGCGAAAGCGTCGGAAACAGATGGCATAGTGGTTCGAAACAAAGCATGACTAGTATGCAAAGGATACTCCTAGTTAGAGGGTATTGAAGTTGATTAGGCATTTTCACAGGTTGTAAGGATGGAGACAATCAGAATATTTTTGGCCATAGTAGTGCAATGAAAGTTCAAAGTGCACCCGATGGATGTCAAATATGAATTCTTTAATGGAGTTCTGGAGGAAGAAGTCAATATCGAGAAGCTAAATGGTTTTCTTATTCATGAGGATGATAATAAGGTTTGTCGGCTGAAGAAGGAATTATATGGGCCGAAACAAGCCCCAAGAGCATGGTACATAAGGCTTTATCAGTACATGAAGAAACATAGTTTCCAGGGTGGTGGAGTTGATTACAATATCTATTTTATCCAAAAATGTAGTCAAAGGAAGTTGGTACTGGTTTATGTCAATGACATAATCATTGGTGGATCAGATGAAGCATAGTGGAGACAGTTATTTGAATTCATGAAACATGAGTTCAAAATGTCTATAATTGGTGAGCTGATGCTTTTCCTCGGTCTATAGGTGACACAAAGAAGGAATGGAACGTTTATTTAAAAATCCAAATATCAAGGAGGTTATGAAATGATTTGGAATGGACAATTCCATGGAGATGAAGACTCCGATAGATACCCAGATGAAATTGTCCAAAGATGAGGATGTCAAGGTAGTTAATATCATAGAATAAAGGAAAATTATTGGAAGTTTGTTGTACTTGACTGTGACAAGGCCTAATATTTTTTTCTCTACAAGCCAAGTAGCGAGATATCAGAGTAATCCCAAAGAAAGCCACATGCTTGCAGTGAAAAGAATAATTCAGTATATCCAGGGAATAGTGGATTTTGGCTTGACATATAATGACCAATCTCAGACAGTGTTATTAGGATATACTGATGCCGATTGGGCCGGTTCAGCGGATGATAGGAAATCAACTTCTGGAGGTGCATTCTATCTTGGTGGAGTATGTATTTCTTGGTTAATAAAGAAGCAGGATTGCATTTCATTAAACACTGTAGAAGCTGAGTATATTGCAGCAACTTAAGCATGCACATAGTTATTATGGACGAAACAACAGCTTGAAGATATGGGAGTTGCAGTGAAGTATCTGGTCGGAATCCAGTGTGATAACTCAAGTGCTATCAATCTTAGCAAAAATCCAGTTCATAACTCAAGGACAAGGCACATTGAGATCAAATACCATTTCATCAAGGAGAAGGTGGAGCAAGGCATTATGAAGTTGGAGTATGTTCCTACAGAGCTACAGGTTGTAGACATTATGAAAAAGGCCTTACCCAAGGAAGCTTTTGAGAGACATCGAATAGCTCTGGGAGTTCAGTCGACTCCCCGCACTTGAAATAGTGTGGATGCGGAACCACCCCTCTCCCAGAGGTATGATGTGTTTTCCCTAATGTGATGATATGTGTTCTCTACTCTGTTACAGACTGCAAAGGAGTGACCTTTGGGTTCGTTGAAAATGGGGGAGAAAATAGTGATTGTTCAAGGGGGAGACAACGTGGCTATTTGATAAATCATGCATGATAAGGGGAGAAGCTGAAAGGTGGAGCAGCCAGATAGGGGGGGCATAAGCTAGTTGAATGTTCATATCCAGAGCTTAGCTTGGACAACACATGAAATAGGGCTAAATAGGTCTTAAATCTTTGAGCAGAAAGGATAAGATTATTAAATCTGACGATGCTAGAAGTGATCGATCAAAGCATAGATATCACGACAACTAAGGATCATGATAAAAGAAGAATAGAAGAGTGGTGTTGTAATGTGGTATGAATATTTCCAAAAATTGGAATCAGTGAAGTATCAACGATTTGTATCAATTTGGAAATTGGTATCAGTTTGGTGCCAACAGTGGATGTCAGAGTTGAAGTGATTCATTGATGAACTTTTCATTTACTCTTGTTTCTCACGCCGATCATTGCTCATGTGGGCTTAGAGTATGTGTTGAGTAAATCCTTGATCGCTATCAGAATCACGACAGGAGAATAGTGGCAAAAGAAGTAACGATATATATTTTTACGGAAGAGTTGTCAACAAACACAAAGGGGGAGATTTTTGGGCAAAAATACCTCAAGGTATCATTGAATAATTTTTGAGGTGATTATGTTTGTTGACAAAGTGAACATCTGTGTCGTGATTTTTGGCAAAGAAAACCATGAAATACAAATTTGTTGAAAAATGGGATTTCATGATGGATTGTAGAGTTCAAGAGCTGAGGTCAATGATCCATGTTTGATTCAAGAATGTCGACAAAAGGAATGGATGATCTGGAGGTAGTACAAAAGAACAGATACAATGTGGTGTCGTTTTCCAGTGTTTGCCAAATTTTTGGGCCTGAGAATTGTTAAATGATGAAAAGTGATTTTTGTCAAAGGGACTTGCGCACTATATACTTGAAGGCTTGTAAAGTTGCGCTCCATATGTTTTTTAAGATCAGATCATCAAAATATGGAAAAGGGATAAGGGTCACACAAGTATTGAGTTGGTCATGCAAGTGACATGTGCGCCGTCAAGAGACTTGCGCGCTGATGCCTATGAGGATTGGGAACTTGCGCGCCTTTTTTTTAGGATCAGAACTTCAAAAGATTCAAAAGAAAGGTGGGTTGCGCAAGTATTGGTTTGGTCATGCGAGTGAGTAGCGCGACAGAGGCCAGGGTAGTTGAGCTGCGCGCCGATACATGCACGCCAGAGGGGAACTTTCACACCGTCGCCCAGGGTGGTCAATTTTCTTATAAATACAGGACCACCCCTCCTCTTTTTTACCAGAGTTCAACACTTTGATAAATCAGAGCTCTCGCCATGCAGGTGTGGAAGTTTCACATGTGGTGGTGTGTCGCGCAAGTGGGATTTGGGCACCGTATTTGAAGAAGCGCAGTTGTTGTTATTTGTGTTTCATTATTGGTTTGGGCGTAAAGGGAAGTGATTCACGCAAATTTGGATTTGAAGAAGCTTGTGTCATGCAAGTGTCTGAGGAGGAATTGCTTGTCCATTGTGACTTGTGTACCGATACTTGCGCACCGAGATAGTCTTGTGCACCAATTAAGGTTTGTTTTCGGTTGTGATTTTCATGGTGCGTGGAAGCTTGAATTTTTCCTGATACCTTCGGTGAAAAGAGATATTCATCTACGGGTGAAAGTTTTACTTCAACAGAGCATCTACATAAAGAGGAAGATGCATTCTTTAATGAAAATTAACAGACCTACAGGTTTACAAATTTTGAGTGGATCCTTTCCAGAGTAGTGAGTGAAGGAAGAGGAAAAAGGTGATCCTCTCCACCAGTAGTGAGCCAGAGAGAGAAACATGGAGTGACCCTTGGGGAAGCAGTGAGCTAAACCTAAACCTTGTAAAGGCAGTGAGCCTGGGACATAGTGACTGTACCCAAACCATTGTATCCACATCTAGTGAAAAATAGTGGAATTTGGTACGTCTGGAAACTTGTCGTCGTATGCTCCTTGGACATAGCCTAGTGAGGGTGAACCAAGTAAAAATCATAGTGTCTGTCGGCTTACTTCCCTGCATTGCATTTAAAGAATCATCATCAGATAAATAAGACAATAAGTGATCATATTAAACACACAAGTTCAAACAAAGTGACCATTGTAATAAAGAGGTCATGATCCAGTGGGGCAGGAAGAATTTTTAAAAAGAATATCCATACCCTGATTTACCCCCCCTCTGAGGGTATATAGGCCCCTATTGGTCCTAAAAAATAACTATATATAGTAATATATACAAAATGGAATCATGTCATGATGCTATACAAAAACAGGGAATATAAATATATATAGAATAAAGTATATACAACATACTGTAAAATAATAAAGCAAATACCATAAGCTATCTCTAATAGAATCAAGATAATAAGATCGATCCCCTTCTCCAACAATCAATAATAGTACATAAAATATAGAATACGTAGTGGGGCACTTCCCTTTTTCACTACTTGCATTCATGAAGTTAATATGAGTACTAATCAGCATCCCTACCACAATGAGAAATAAAATCAGTAGGCCAAAACTAATTGTTTCTAGTGCAATTCAGTATGTGAACATATAATGAGTAGTGTTCAGGTATCACAAATAATGCTGATAAATAAGTAAACTCTGTTAGTCTAGTATTATTATAGAACACCCATCCTATAATACCTACATTAGCCTATGCCAGAATGAATTTGAATATTTATTAAATGATAAAAACTAATGGGAATCATTAATATTAACTAACCATGGTCAATATTGAACATCATTTCCATTAAATGCAATTAAACCCATTGGAATTTCATGCCCATTTTTAGGAATAGTCACTATAGAACATCATGTCCATTAATTATAAATAAACATGAAGAAAAATCATGTCCTATAATTTCAAATAAATAATATAGAACATCATGTCAAATATTCTCATTAAATATAATGATAATCATGTCCATAAGTTCTATGTTAATAATACTGAATATCATTTCTATTTTTGTAAATAACAATAAGTAATGTCATGTCTAGTGTATAATTATAGCATTATGTAATCACATCCTTGTAAAATTATATTCAATACTAAATAGAAACACTTTCATTAAAATTCAATTAATTTCATGATTTAGGACATAAAATTGATAATTACAATAAACGATCTAAGGTGTAAAATCCACGCTACTATATCATTTCATTAACTTAGTCAATAACATTACAATATCTAATGAAAAACCAAACACACCTTAGCTATGTTTGGTCACAAGAGAGACAAGATTTAGTTATGCCTTTAATCATATAGTCCCAATGGGTGATTTAGTTTGAGTTCATTAACCTACAACTAGTTATTATGGTCTCATAACATGTCTATAATTAATCTTTAGTAATTAGTTTATGGATTTTTTAAATTTTTGGAGAAATGCTGGGAAATTCGAGAAATATGGAACTATAGAAACATAATATAAACAACCAAAATTTCTAGGAAAATTATAAAACTATATTCCATAGATGGGTTGTATACTCTTCATCTATTATCATCTTTTAAATTGATCTATAATGGAATAAATAAAATAAATAGTCAAATACTCTAAAAATAGGAAATATTAGCTTGCACAGCTTTAGTATTAGATACATTAATAAAAATAATTAAAGAAGGAAGTGGGATGTCGAGCTTAACGATGGTCATCCATTATGATGAACAATAGTTTATTCTGAGCCTGATTGAAGGATTTATCACCAAGCTTAGGGTAGATCCAAAGGGATCATCCAATGAGAGGGAGGTGTTGTATGATTTTGAAAATAAAAAGTGAGCAGAAGGGTTAAAGGCAAAGTGGGAAAATACTAAATTTTCACATTTTAAAATGGAATATGATTTGTTTACAAGGTTGGATAAACCATAAACCAACAATATTCACCCACTAGCTAAAGTGGAACCCCCACCCCTCACTAGGCTTGGCTGGAATTTGATAACCCATGTGTTTCCTATGCTTTCTAAATGTCCAAAACCTCCACCCCTCACACGGTTATGCACATGGTTACACAAACTATGTTCCAACCATGATCAACACACCAGAAATTTATTGCATGTTTTTTCATGGACATTTATCCTTCCTCTCTTGGTTAAAATAACCATTAATGTTCATTCCAGGGATGAATGGTTGAGCTACAACGTTACTACTAACCATGCACCCATGATGGCCTCTACCTATTTCTCTAAAAACCATATATTTGGGATCTAAAAAAGCTATGTATGGTTATTAACCCTTCTATTAACTATTTGAAATTGTAGTATAGATAAAAAATAAATTATTAAACTAAAATCAAAATGGTATGTACCTTCAATAATATTTTGGATGTTAAAACCTCCCCTCCTTAAAATAACTAATATCCGAGTGTTTCTTATAATAGTTTTTTATCATCATATAAGAACAATTATTTCCACTGAGTATGTGTGTTAGCCTCTCTATCCAAGGTCTCATCCTATACAAAGTCATTCTTGGATATCACCAATATTATTGGAACTAAACAGCCTGAAATAGATATTGTTGTCTGATTAATCACATGAACTGGACACTCCTCAAAATAAGCATGGACCTCCAAATAAATTTACATAGTTTCAAATGTATGAGATGGGTTTGGATGGTACTGATGAAGCTTAGATACAATGAAGATACCATGAATTCTTCAACATATATATGTAAGTACCAACCAATATTCCACTGGTCAAACACTTTCAATGATCCTAAAATGTCCAAAGAATCAATATGATAGCTTGCCCTATCTTTGAATCCATTTATGACCCAATATGGGTTGAACTCAAAAGAAGACCAAATATTACACCTCAAACTATAAAGGATGGGGGTGATGATCTGTATAATATTTCTTCCTAGTTTTATTTGTAGCTATATTCATTTGGATAAGTTTTACCCTCTCTTATGTTTACAGAATGAGACAAGGTCCCAGTAGTGCTGCCTCGTGTTCTTATAACTAGAATAGGGGTGAATGACACAATCTACCATATAATTTCTCATTAGGATCCATATTTATAGTTATATGAAATATTATATTATAATAAAATTATAAAAGAGTTATTTGTTTCTCCCTAGATCCAACAAAATCACGAACACATGCTTATATCATATCCTTTAATACCTAAATCATATTCTTGGACAGACCATCGGTCTGTGGGTGATTTTCTATACTCAAAATAACTAGTTAACCTAGTTCCTTATGAAACCCCTTATAAGACCATAAAATAAATTAATCATACCTATATGATATAATGTTGTGTGAAACTCTTTTATGTTGTACGATCGCCTAGAAATATAGCCTTCCAAGCTTGTCAACATAAATGTTCTCCAAAATAGGAAAGAAGTTGGTGAACTTTTTCAGTCTATCAGAGATGACCCATATAGTGTAGTTGCCTTACTGGGATCTTGGTAATCCCATGATAATAATCTATAGTGTCATTGTAACACCCCAACCCCAGTTACCCAGAGTTGGTGAATTATTACATAACATTGGAATGATCACAAAATATTAAGTCTTGAAAGACCGATTAGTTTAGTAGCCTTGGAATCACTAGATACATTCATAAATTTTACATTACATTATAAAATGAAAAATACAACAACATAGTCTCCATAGTCCACACTCACATCCCCTCATACAATCCCTGTAGGTCATTTATAAAATACTTCTTCATATCCTTGGAAAAATAAAACATAGATAGGGGTGAGCTGAGATGCCCTATAAGGATAACAATATAGTGGAGACTTTCATAAATAAGGACATACATTTAAGGCAATGTATAATTAATACAAAAGCCTTTTAAAATTGAACTTCATAATAATATGGCATAAATAAAATGAAATTATTACATTTTCTTATTCACATGGATATTCTACTAGTCTAATAATCACATGCAATATCAATAACCACATTCATAATGATGGAATGCATAATTCCATACTATCAGAACCTTGTAGCCAGGGCCTTATGCCAAGAATACAAATAATATTTTGTCCAGACCTCGTGCCAAGACACTAGTATGTCTCATGAGACCTACCGATGCATCAAGGAGCTATATCGGGCTCCACCCGTCACTTATTAAGTCTAATTCATTCCTCATATGAACAGGTTTAAACATAACATAATAATTCGTATTAAAAATAGCATACGAAATGTCAATACTTTCTCCATAAACCATGAATTGTATAAAAATAACACATCCACATTCAAACATATCACCAAACATTAAATACAATATGGAAATTTTTTATCATAATATATCAACTTCAAATAAGCTTAAAATCCATCAAATGATGTTGACATAAATGAAATCAAAACTATTTGAGAGAAATATCTTTTTTAAAATCATTTAAATGTCACATAATTGTAAAAGAAAACATTGAATATGAAAATATTCTTATAATCATGTAAGGGACTCTTAAAATATTTTATAACGGCAGAAAAATAGCCGCACTCGCTGTATAAGCTAAAAAAGACATTCTTACCATAATTTTGTCAAAGAGGTTAAAAAGGACCTTGTTTGGAAAACGACAGAAAGATTCCTTTATAAACATCTTATAAAAAGTCAAACCAGGGTATAAATGAAATTATCCCATAATCTTTAAAATAGTAATAATGATTTGAAATACATTTTTATGAAACATGGTTGTGGATTATAAAGAGATCTCAGTAGATAATTATGTATAAACATCCTCTGATAATAAAGAGATTGATAAATAAACCCTTACTTTGTAGTTTTCCGTAGTTGGGGGTAGGTTAAACACCTTTATAATGTTTAAATAATAATTATTAAATTATACAAGAATCATATACACTAATATGATATCATATATGATCTTTTAACATTGCTTTGTTAATAATATCTTTGTATTATCGTCGTTTCGGGTGTTAACTTACTCATTTTCATTTAAATATTTTGTTACATAATCCATTTTTTTATGGATAGGTTTTATATTATTTATATCTATATTTATATCAAGTCCTCAAACATTATTTTTAATCATAAAATTAGAATTATACTTTAATGGATGCGATGGAGAGTGAATCTCATATCGTTCGTGGACACGGTAGTCCGTACGTACGCACGAGCGATAATATCATTATTTTGATATTAAAATAATACATAATTTGTTGGTATATCATATTTAAATTATCATTACAATGTTATATTTATTATTTACATGAATTACACATCAATATTATACCCATCCAAATAATAATTTATTGAATAACAATTACACCACGACATGGAGACGATAGGCCGTACGTACGCACCTTTGGTGACATATCATTAAAAGGATGGATAGAATACTGAATATGGTTGTACCATATTTATACTAACA
Source organism: Viscum album (assembly GCA_963277665.1). Classification (NCBI taxonomy): domain Eukaryota; kingdom Viridiplantae; phylum Streptophyta; class Magnoliopsida; order Santalales; family Viscaceae; genus Viscum; species Viscum album. The sequence goes on from OY728157.1 coordinate 1,426,831,528, forward strand.
TGACAGTATATATAATATTCTAGAGTTATTATTTTAGAATGGAAATAACAAAGAAATAAGAAGTTGAAGAAGAAAAGAACCTTGAAAGAGGGTGGTGAAAACATTACCTCTTCTTCAGGTTCTTCCGTTTTATTTGATCAAAAGGGATCCGTAGGATGGATTTATGATCAAACTAATGCCTCTAGTTTGAATTGAGGGAAGTTTAGAGAATAATTGGGTAGGTTTTGGCTAATCCAAAAGGCTTTGAAGGTGTGAATAATTGGTTAGAGGTGGTTTCCTTTTGTAAGCGGGGGGGGGGAGGGGCTCTTTAGGAAAAACATAATGTATTATTTTATAATAAATTAATATTCGGTTTCTAATGACTAAAAATTTTATTATTAAAAGTATAAGGTGGGTATGGTTCGAAATACTTTCATCAAATAGATTTTAGACATGTTTGGTTCATTATATTAACCTCATCATTTAGTTTTAACTCTAAGTTAATTAGTTTGACATTAACCTTGTCACTTTGTATTTTTATATTATATAGTTAATAAACATACTATATACATCCAAGTGAACCCCAAGTGGTCTATTAATTATACAACTATCATGATATAAGTCCTTTGGAAGAACCTTAGATTTTTAGGAATATAATGTCAATTAATAATATAATATTTGTTTTAAAAAATCATTTATGTCAATTTTGACACTATTCAATAATTGATTTTTGTTATAGTATTAAAAACTTTATTAATTATAATAAAATTCATTTATGAAATACTAACATGTAATATTGACCAATAAAATTCGTGTATGGCATAAAAACAATAAAATTATATTTATTTTAACATTTATAATACCAAATATTTGATTCTTTCATTAATAAGGAAAATACTGCATCAATATTGTGTCATAAATAAATTTAATTATTAAATGTCTAAAAATTATAAATAAAATACCATTATGTAGGAAATATTTTTAAATTTCTAAGTAATATTTACAGTCGAAAATCCAACATATATAATCCTACGTAAAAATTGTTTTTTCTAAAGGATATATGCTTATGTCATTTTTGTATTTACTCTAACTTAATTAATATAAAGTTTCCTAATCACCTAAAAGTGGCTCCATGGCGTCCTAAAATCGACCCAAAGATTCCCATTGTTGGTCATGTATCAACTAATAAGTTTAGGACACGGTTTAGGGAAATATTTTTTTATTATAATATTATTGTTTACCCTTATTTACTGGATTTACCTTTAACCATAGTAAATAAAATATTTAACGAAGTAATTATTCAAAATGTCAAAAAAGAAAAGTTACCTATTTACACAATTTGTAAATCCTGATTCCAAATATGGAATACATTTTTCTAAATTCAAAACATAGAAGGGGAAGAAATTAATTTAATATTAATTCCCATTGTTAAAACAAAAAGCGTGTTTTTAAGAGATACTAACTATTAAAAGATGGACACTTGTTTATTTCCGATTTAAATGTGAAATTATTTCCAATGAAAAAAATTGTATTAAATGGTAAAAATAAATACTAAATATACTTTAAATCTACTCAAATTATTAATTTATCACTATTAAATATTTTTATTAAAAAGTTGTTTTAATTAAAATTTAGTAATTTTCACTATTCATCAAAATATGAAAGATATCAGAAAAGTACCAAAATTTATCCCTAAGATAATTTAGATATTCCAAATCCAAAAATGAAGTCTATTTTACCAAATTAAAAACATAAAAGTTTCATTTATTAATTTAAAATTAATTCCTACTATTAAAACCAAAAGGCGTATTTTTAAGAAATAATAACTATCAAAAGTTTGACACTTGATTAAGTCCAATTTCAAAGTGAAATGACTTATAATGACCATAATTGGATTAAATGGAAAAAATATAATCTATTTATACTTTAATACCATTAAAATTAATAATTTAACAATATAAATTATTTTGATTAAAAAATTTGTTTTCAGTTAAAATATAATATTTTTCACTATTCAGACAAATATGAAAGTTATCAGAAAAACACCAATACTTTATTGAAACTAAATTCTTATTTCCCGATTCTAAGGAAGAATTTTATTTTTTAAAATTGAATATATAAAAGTTTCAAATATTGGATTTAAAAATTCTTCGCCATTAAAAGGCGTTAAAATTACATTTTTGGAAAAATAAATCTTTTATATGTAAAAAATGTATTTGTTCTTAAATTATGTCTAAGAAAATCATAATATGGATTATAATATTATAAGGATAATATAAATTTGAAAATTCAGTTAATACTCTTCCTAACCGTTTTTGAACGGCTTATTTGGTAAGTCAGGGTGCACTAGAACTCGGTGTTGCGTATAGTGAATTTTATTGAATTAATTTGAAGAAATAACGTACTATGAAATCTTGGGGTGTTATATTCTTCCCTCCTTCAATAAATTGCGTACTCACAATTTAAAATTATTTTTCGAAAATAAAATGTTGAAAATAGTAAATACCTTTGGGAAAATCGACATCGGAAATTAGGTTAATAAAATTTAGTCTTAATATGAGGAAAATAGAAATGAAAGGGTCACCACCAAATTATGATCTTAATTTTGAGAACATTGGTGGAAATTAGAGGCATATAATTGGAGGAAAAAAGTAAATATTTACAAGTAGTGATTGTGGTCATCAATCACAAACAAGTGTAAAATTTTGGTCCTTAAATTCATCAATCTATGATGATTTAAAATACCAGCGGTTCAACAAAACATATGGTATTAGGATAACACATTTTTTTTTTAAGATTCCTTTACTAAAGTATAAGAATTAATTTCATCATTGAATAAGAGAAGAAGAAAAATATATAATTGACAAGTAGAGTCCCATCGTTTAACTATGTTCTACCACAAACTCATCTTTCACCCTAAAAAATAATAGAACTTAAAAATAATATTATATTTATACTATTTTTATAAGGTTCAAAAAAATGAATTAATAATTCATATAGCAAAACCATTAAAAAATGACATTATTTAATCCAGGACATCATGTGGGTCAGTGGTAGGTGATACACCCTTGTCTCCCTTGGGTTATGGGTTCAAGTCTCATGGCCTTACTAGAAGCGACGGGTTGCTGCCCGACCTTTGGGTTGTCCTTTTTATGGAAATCCAAAAATAATATCAAACTATAATTAACCAAAATACTTCTAACCAAACTAACAGTACAGAATTTATAAGGTAGGTAACCACAATGAAGATCCTTTTTTCCACATAATAGCATGTGAGCACCTTCATCATGTATTCTTTTAAAACACTACATCATCCTGAAATACCATAAAACATTATTTGTTATATTCATGATCCCTTATTACTTATAGAATACTAGATATAATCCTTCTATCTGAAAAGGTTACAAACTCCAACAATGATGGAATATAAAAATCATTAATCAGTTTGAAGGTATTCAAGAATATCCAATATAATTTATCCCAATCAATCATGTATTATTACAAAATCAATACCTCGGTATTAGAACTATATTATAGTTTATCTTTCTCTCAACCATATATTTTCCAAGAAATTTAACATGATATTGAGTCACTTTTCTTTGTTCCACACAATCTCGAGTCCTTAATGAAATAGTACTGCAATACAATCCTTATATACTCCATTATTATTATAACCAGTACATTGTTGATACAACACTCAAATGACAGAATTATCTAATAAAAACATAATAACTCTAATCATTCCACCTCATCTGTAGTAGTATCATAACTTGATTATTATCCAATAGCATCATTTGAGGCATACTCTGATGATTTGGACATTGGTTCACGTAGTGTCCCAACTCCTTGCAGATGAATCATTGTACATTTGAACCCTTTTTCTTACCCTTGTAGTCACGTACATGGTGTCCTTTTTCTCTACACTAAAAAAATCTCATTCCTTTCAGGAAAGTTCCAGGGTGTTTCATCCCACATTTATCACATATGGGAAAATTATTCTTTTCCCTCTTCCCTTTATCCATGTTTCTCTCTTCCATCATTTTCTTCTCTTATTTCCCTTCAAAACCATAGGACCAAGAGAATTATTTACTTATCTTATTAACACATTATAATATTTCTTCATTTGTTGATAATACATGGAAGACTATTTCCCTTTTAATGTTAGCTTAATACCGTGAATGATTTGATCCTTCTTATTCTTTGGATCATACGTATTACGGGTGTTCACATTCCTTATACTGGGCGCCATTTCTATACAATAGCATAAACTATGTCAGTTTATGAATTACAATGAATAGTTCCATACTTGTAAAATACCTAACGTAAATGGAACAATTTATGGATATAATCCATAATCATAAAAATGTTTTCTTTGAGTAAGTATATACTCATAATCCCTTCATAATGGTTTGTAAAGAAAATTAGAATTACCCTAAGCATATCCCCCAGGAGTGTCGTAACCAAGAGTGCAGTAAGGCCTGTTTTCGTGCACCAGTTCCCATTCGTGTCTAGCTCAAAGTGGTGTTTTCAGGTTTTACCCCTAGGTACATCTATGCCAGAGCCACCTCTACCTGCTCATATCCAGACAAGGATGTATTGATCAGAAAACTCACACAATCTTTAGAATACAAAAATTCTAGGAAGCTCTTCTATACTAATCCTCAAATTCCATCTTATGTTAGTGCTCTAATCAGATTTTATCTAAATCTAGCTTCCATGGTTTTTACTAAACTTCCTCTGATACCAACTGTAATGCCCCAACCCTAGTTACCAAGAGTCGCTGCATTATTACATAACTTTATCATGATCACAAAAGATTAAGTCTCGAAAGACTGATTAGTTTAGTACTCTTGGAATCACTAGATACATTCATAATGTTTACATTACAGTATAAAATAAAAACTACAACAACATAGTCTCCATAGTCCACACTCATATCCCCTCATACTATCCATCCAGGTTATTCATAAAATACTTCTTCACATCCTGGGAAAAATAAAACATTGAACGGGGTGAGCTCAGATGCCCAGTAATGAAAAAAATATAGCGGAAACATTCATATATAAGAATAAACATTTAAGGCAATGTATAACTAAAAAAATCCATTTAAACTTGAACTTCAGAATAATATGTCCGAAATAAAATTAAATAATGACATTTTCTTATTCACATGGATATTCTACTAGTTGAATAATCACATGCAATATCAATAACCATATTCATAATGATGGAATGCATAATGCCAGACTATCATAACCACGTAGCCAAGGCCTCGTGCCAAGACTACAAATAAAATTTTTTCAAGGCCTCATGCCAAGACACTAGTTGGTCTAATGAGACCTTCCGATGCATCGAGGAGCTATAGCGGGCTCCACCGGTCACTTATTAAGTCCAATACATTCCTCATATGAACAGGTTTAAACACAACATAATCATTTTCTTTAAAACTAGCATATGAAATATCAATACTTTCTCCATAAACCATGAATGGTATTAAAATAACACATTAATATTCAATCATATCACAAAACATTTAGTACAATATGGATGTTTTGTATCATAAAAAATCAACTTCAAATAAGCTTAAAATCCATCAAATGATGTTGACATAGATGAAATAAAAACTATTTGAGAGAAATATATTTTTTTAAATCATTTAAAAGTCACTTAATTGTAAAAAAAATTATTATGAAAATATTCTTATAATATTTTAAGGGAAGCTTCAAAGATGTTCTAACTGCGAAAAAATAGCCACACCCACCGTATAAGATAAAATATACATTCTTACCATAATTTTGTCGAAAATGTAAAAAAGGACCTTGTTTGGAAAACGACCAAAAGATTTCATTTTAAACATCTTATAAAAAGTCAAAAAAGGGTATAAATGACTTTATCCCATAGTCTGTAAAATATTAATAATGATTTGAAATACATTTTTATGAAACAAGGATGTGGATGATAAAGAGGTCCCAGTAGATAAGTATGTATAAACATCATCAGATAATGAAGAGATTGAGAAATAAACCCTTACCTTGTAGTTTTCCTTGGATGGGGGTAGGTTAACCTCCTTTATATTGGTTAAATAATTGTTATTAAATTATACAAGAATCATATACACTAATATGATATCATATATGATCTTTTAACATTGTTTTGTTAATAATATCTTAGTATTATTGTCATTTTGGGTGTTAACTTATTCGTTTTCTTTTATATGTTTTGTTACATAAGCCATGTTTGTTATGGATATGTTGTATCTTATTCATATCCAGAAATATATCAAGTCCTTAAACCTTATTTTTAATCATAAAATTATAATTAGACTTGAATGGATATGATGGAGAATGAATCTCATCGCGTTCGTGGAGACGGTATTCTGTACGTACGCACGAGCGATAATATCATTCTTTCGATATTAAAATAATTTATAATTGGATGGTATATCATATATAGAGAATCATTATAATTTTATATTTATTATTTACATGAATTACACATCATTATTATACCCACACAAATAATAATGTATTGAATAACAATTACCCCACGACGTGGAGACGGTAGGCCGTACATACACACGTATGGTGACATGTCATTCAAAGGATGGATAGAATACTGAATATGTTTGTACCATATTTATAATAACATCACAGTATATATAAGATTCTATAGCTATTATTTTATAATGGAAATAACAAAGAAAGAAGAAGTTGAAGAAGAAAGGAACTTGAAAGAGGGTGGGGAAAACATTACCTCTTCTTCGGGTTCTTCCTTTTGATTTGATCAAAATGGCTCCTAGGATGGATTTATAATCAAACAAAGGACTCTAGGTTTAAGTGTGGAAATTTGAGAGAATAATTTGGCAGGGTTTGGCCAAACCAAAAGGCTCTGAAGGATAGAATAATTGGTTAGAAGTGGTGTCCATTTATAAGGGGAAGGAGGGGCTCTTTAGGAACAACTTAAAGTTTTATTTTATTATAAATTCATATCCAATTTCTAATGGATCCAAAGTAGATTATTCAAAATGTGGGTACGGGTCCAAATCCTTTCAACCAATAGATTTTAGACAGGCATGGGTAATTAAATTAACCTTATCTTTTAGTTTTAACTCTTAGTTAATTAGTTTGACATTTACCATGCCACTTTGTATTTTTATATTATATAGTTAATAAACATACTATATACATCCAAGAGAGCCCCAAGTGGTCCACTAATGATATACATATCCTGATATAAGTCCTTTGGCCAAACCTTATATTTTGAGGAATAGAATATCAATTAATAATATAATATTTTTTTTTTAATTATTGTCAATTTTGAAACTATTCAATAATTGATTTTTGATAAAGTTTTAACAACATTATTAATTCGAATAAAATACATTTAAGAAATAATAGCATGTAATATTAACCAATAAAATTCGTGGATGGAATAAAAACATTAAAATTATATTTATTTTAACATTTATAATACCAATTATTTGATTCTTCCATTAATAAGGAAAATACTCCATCAATATTGTGTCATAAATAAATTTAATTATTAAATGTCTAAAAATTATAAATAAAATACCATTATGTAGGAAATATTTTTAGTTTTATAAGGAATATTTATATTCTAAAATCCAACATATATAACACTAGTTAAAAATTGTGTTTCTAAAGGATATATGCTTATGTCATTTTTGTATTTACTTTAACTTAATTAATATAAATTGTCCTTATCACCTACATGTGGCTCCATGGGGTCCCTAAATCAACCCAATGATGCCCATGGTAAGTCATTTTTCAAAAAATAAGGTTAGGACACGTTTTTGGGTAATTTATTATTATTATAATATTATTTTTTACCCTTATTTACTGGATTTACTCTTTAACCATAGTAATTAAAATATTTAACAAAGTAATTATTCAAAATATCTAAAAATAAAAGTTACCTATTTACACAATTTGGAAATCCAGATTCCAAATATGGAATCCAATTTTTTAAATTCAAAACACCTAAGTGGAAGAAATTAATTTAAAATTAATTCCCCTTGTTAAAACAAAAAGCGTGTTTTTAAGAGATAAAAACTATCAAAAGATGGACACTTATTTATTTCCGATTTAAATGTGAAATTATGTCCAATGACAAACATTGTATTAAATAGTAAAAATATATAACAAATAGAATTTAAAACCACTCAAATTCATAATTTATCACTATTAATTGTTTTTATTAAAATATATGTTTTTAATTAAAATTTAGTAATTTCCACTATTCATCAAAATATGAAAGTTATCAGAAAAGTACCAAAATTTCACCCTAAGATAATTTCAATATTAAGAATCCAAAAATGAAGTCTATTTTACCAAATTAAAAACATAAAATCTTCATTTATTAATTTAAAATTAATTCCTACTATTAAAACAAAAAGGAGTATTTTTAAGAAATAATAACTATCAAAAGTTTGAAACTTGATTATGTCCAATTTCATAGTTAAATTACTTAAAATGACCATAATTGGATTAAATGGTAAAAATATATATCTATTTATACTTACATACCATTAAAATGTATAATTTAACAATATAAATTATTTTGATTAAAAATTTTTTTTTCAGAAAAAATATAGTATTTTTCACTATTTACGCAAATGTGAAAGTTATCAGAAAAACACAAAAAAATTATTGAAACTAAATTCTTATGTCCATATTCTAAATAAGATGTTTATTTTATCAAATTGAATATATAAAAGTCTCAAATATTGTATTTAAAAAGGCATCACCATTAAAAGGCAGTAAAATTGCATTTTTTGAAAAATACTTCTTTTATATGTAAAAAATGTATTTGTTCTTACATTATGTCTAAGAAACTCATAATATGGATTGTAAAATTATAAAAATTATATAAAGTTCAAAATTCAGTTAATACTATTCATAACTTTTTTTGAACGGCTTGATTGGTAAGTCATGGTGCGCTACAACTCAGTGTTGCTTGTAGTGAATTTTATTGAATTACTTTGAAGAAATAATGTACTATGAAATCATGGGGTGTTACAGGCATCATCCCATTTACACTCCAGAATGGGGAATTACTATAAAATTTTATTCATACACTGGTTTTCCACCTTCACCAAATGACATGTGGAACACTGAGTAATGAATCTAGTTGTCTAACTTTTCATACCAGACCACTAATACCAGTAAAATAAGTCTTGTTACATATTTATAGTACTATGATGTACTGCCCAAATAGATTCATGAGACTCTCTCATTAGCTCTTTGTGTAAGGTTTTAGGTACCCAAACACATCCATTAATGTAAATGATCTCATCCATATAAATAAACCAACATGGCAGTGGGTCCTTTCCTAAAACACTCTCACTTAAGATCAAGACCTTTGGATCTAAAGACACCTAATCTTAACTCCATACATAAGTGAAGAGGTTACTCATAATGAAGTGGGAACAGATTTAACATGATGGTCTTTAACCTCCAAGTGCATCTCAAAAAATAAGTCTATCAACTGCCATTTATTCTTGTCCTCCTCCACCACTCGTGTTTGACTCTTCTCTCTCAAAGCATCTTCCAATGTATTTTCTTTCTCGTACATATAATAAAGATCAAAGTAAAATGAGTTTATGAATTTGACCAATACTTGACCAATGTGACTTAAATCACATTGGATAAAGATTTATTTTGGGATTTTTTAGTATGTGTATGAAAAAAATCATTCTCCTCATAAATAATTCCTCTAGTTTTTCATTTAATAAACAAATTATTCTAGCTTGATATAATTCATTGGGTAATTACACTCATGGGATCTCATCTAGTGAGACACAAATTCCACCAATCAATTTGCCTACACCATAAATTTCCCCAAAACTGATTCTTGATGTGGAAAATATATTTTATAACCTCTTCCAAGCTTTATAAGAATTCAGATTGGTGTGGAATACAGTCTTCCATTCAACTCTTGAAAGGATTTCTCGCATTATTTATACTATAAAACTTTCACATCCTTCTTGGGAAATCCCATAATTACTAATGTAATGTGTGAAATTTTTTGAATAAAATTCTTGTAATATATATATGTATATATTAACATGAAACTCAATGTTTGAAATAATTTTTTGGGATTCTCCTAAGAAACCATTTCTATCACTTTCTTGTGGTAAATAGGTACTCTTTTTTTTGGGATAATGTGACCCAAAAAGTGGTCTTCATCAATCTAGAAATAAGATTATGTGAGATTTTAATACAACATATGCCCTCCCAGTATACTCAATATGATGTCAAGGTGTTTGGAAATGTCATGGTGAGTGTGATAATATACTAAGGTATTGTCTTAAAAAACCATTATGAATGAGTTAAGGTATGGGTGTAAAACATTATTCATTACAACCATAAAAACTATTGCAGCATTCATGAGACTAAACAACATAACCAAATACTCATACAAGATATATCTACTAAATAATGTTGTATGTTTTATTATTAAAGGCCTAGATCATACCTAGTGGTAGAATGACCTCACATCAATCTTCAAGAGGTCTTCTAACCCCCATATCTGATCAAAAAATTTATCCATACGAGGTAGTATATATCGATTATTAAGAGAAAGCTGGTTCAATTTCTAGTAATCCTAAAAAAACCTAAGGTTCCAATATATTTTCCCAGTGAAAGGTGTGGTAAACCCCCATGTTGAAGTATTGGTCCATACAGACCTCTTAGATTCCAAATCCCCTAAGTTCCACTTGAGATCCTCCAACTCAGTTATAACCATCCTATAAGGAGGAATGGATGTTGAGGTTTTTATTAGTATTAGATAAATATTAAAATATACCTCTCTCTTTGGAGGGAATCTATAAAATTAATTTGGAATACATCCCTATAATGATCCACCATAAGAGGAAAATCTATATGTCTTGTTTCCATAACATATAAATAAAGAAAAATATTTGGGATATCACCCTGCCCAGACTAAGATGCTCGGGTCCATCTCAACTCGCCTAAAAATCTCATTCACCCTTATGAATATAGTTACCTCCCTTGGGGGATATAATGTATAACCTTATATTATAACAGTGAATATGGGCATGATAAGGTATTGGCCAATCCATCCCAAGATTTCTGTCAAATCCTATCATCTTGAGGATTAAGAAGTTTCATATGAAACGATAGCCACCTTTCTCAAAGGGGGATTCCCTAAATTAGAGCACACTCACTAATAAAACTCATAATTTATTATCATGAGTCATCAGTACATATAAATAAATGATATTGAGGCTAAAAATTTCATTAATTTCCACATATATAAAGTAGTGGGAAGTGTCGGTGTCAAAAAAAGCAGACACTAAATTAGAGGCTACTAAAATCATACTTTTGAATCTAGTAGTCCAAAAACTATACTCAGAAGGAGTCATTTTTATAACATATAATTGACAAAATCCATAGACATAACACCCCAATATTTTATGAAATATTCTTCCTAAATAAATTTTTTTCTTCAATATCTTTTTTGACACAAAACATTGAGTTTAAACAAACCGTGATATACTCTTAAAATATTATTATGTGATGTTTATCACCTAATTGGTTGATTATAGGGTAATAATAGTACTAAATAAATCATAAAAAAATATATTTTCTACTAATTTATAAAATAAATTTATTATTTATCAAATCATATGAATTTAAAATTAAAAATAATTGAAAATAAAAGTATTCTTTTTCTTAAAAAATAATTTTTATGTGCGCAATGTTTTTTTATATTAATAAATTTTATTAGTCAATATTAGTGAATTATTTTAATGAAATTAATATATTATATATTAAATAAAATATTATTACATTCATTAATAATTTTATTAGGTCTGGGATAATAATAAATCAAGTTTTATGCTCAAAACTTATTTTTTAGAGAGCAATTTTTGATAGGTTTCCACACTTATTTTGAAATTAATTACTTACACTTATAGATGTTGAATTTAATAAAATGGATTCGATATTTATAATCCTATGGTTCAAAATTGTTATTTAGGCACCTTTTATAATTTATTGATATGATTAGTTACCGTGATAAAATTTATTACCTTGAAAAAGGGTAAATTAGGAAAATATAGGCTAAAACTAAGTGATAATTCTATAATTAATCATCCTAATTCACTTTTTAAATTTAGTAAGACCATTATAATCTTTTTCTATAATTTTATTTGTTTAATGGACACTTTTTCAGGAAAATTAAAAATATATTATTTATATTAAAAAAGTTATAAAATGTTTGTCTCTTAGTTTCCAATATCGATTATGTGTCAATATAGGGGAAAAGTAACCTATGATTGAATAGAAATTTCTATTTTAGAATAATAAAAGTATTTTCATTAGTTATATTATTTATATTTTTTAGTTATTAAATAATTACCTTAAATTCTTACAAAATTTTGAATATGTATTTATTCAATTAATGAAAATGTAAAATAAATGATATTTAAAATATTGAATCTTATATTATTATAATAATATACTATGTACCAAGAATTATAAATATGAATATTAAATATTAATATTATTTTTAAGTGTTATATTAATAGTCTATATTTTTCTTTATATTTTTTAAGTCAAAATAAATGAATAGTTTCAAAATAGACATTAATAATATTTTTTTAAAATAATGTTTTATTAGACAAGAAAAATTAATATAAATGTTTAATGAGGATAATTAGGTTTATATATGGTTTTTAATTTCATAAAGTATCCATTTATTGTAGAGACCCGAAGCTTGACGTACATGGACATTACATTACATTTGCGGAATACTTAGTACATAACAAAAACACACACTAAAGGATCGTAATAGTTTAGTGTCTTTGGAAACTCGGAACGTAATCTTCTAATCGTGGTGAAAGTTCTTCAATATCTCCCATAAAGGTCATCCCTTTTTTTTACCTAAAACCTTTCTTTATATCCTGGGGAAAAGAAAACATAAAAGGGTGAGCTCAAATGCTCAGTAAGGGTAAAAAAAAAGAAATATCAATCACATCATATACATAAGAACATAGCTTTTGGAAATCTTAACCTGCAAAAGAGATCATAATTTCATAACATGGGCTAAATCATAGAAGTGAAATGTAATCCCAATAATCATAACTTAAAACATGAAACTTTGTGGCATACACACATAATCATAGAGAATCATTTCTTGTTAGTCAAGACTCATTGCCAAGACTATCTTAGTGGACAAAGTCCCTTTCTGAATCGAGTAATCCTCGTTTCAGTCCTGTTTCACTGAACCGGTATAACCTACCATTCCAGCCATGTCTATCTCATGAGATATAAAATACTTACCCAATGCATTGGAGGGAGATATAGGTCCCACCCATCTCATAATGATACCATTCTTATGTGTGCCACAAAATCATAAATCATACATCATTTCATAACCCATGTAATAAAAATGGGATTCTTAAACAACATGACATCATAAAACCATTCATATAAGATAAAGGAATTCATAAACATAATTCCATCACAACATAGTCAAATCAATGTAAAAATATGGATAGAAACAGAACCCTTTATTATCTTAGATGGAAAATAATTTTGATAAAACACTTGAAATGAATTCTTGAGGAAAATATCCTTTCTTCTTCAAAATCAATTTCTTTTCACAAAACATCATGCAATTTTAAAAGAAAGAGATTTTATTAAAAAAAGTCATGAAATCTTTTGGAGGAAGCTTCATGAAAATAAGGCTTTATAAAACCATAAAAATCCATTCGTGCCGTTTAAGTTAAAAAAACATTCTTCGTACTTTTTTCAGAAAAGTCAAAAAGTACCTCGTACGAAAAACGAAAAAAAAATATTCCTTTCATATCCTTTACTAAAAACTCATCGAAGAGTAAAATTGGATTTAAACTATTTCAGGTGGATGGAAATAATATTACATATTGAGGAAACATGGATGTGGATAATAAAATACACCCCAGTAAATTTCAAAGTATAAACAATCTCGGATAAAAATGAGATTGTGATATTTCCCTTACCTTAGGTCCGACTTGCTTTGTAAGTGTCCGAACCTCCTGTATAATGATTTAAATCATGTTATTGACTTATTACAGAATCATATTCATTGTTATGATATCATATATGGTTCACTTATGACATTATATTACCCGTTCTTTTGTAAATTCCATGTTAAAGAAGCGTTTTGGGTAAAATCGTTTCATTTATCGTAGGTGTTTTGACTTGTTGTTCTTGACATCATCATTACTTATATCATGATTTACTTACTTCCAGAATATAAAATATGATTTATATATCATATATATTCAGTATATATATATATATAATAGGTAGATAAATAAAATGAAAAACACCGTTCATGGAGATGGTAGTCCGTACGTACGCATGAACGCTGTTTTCCTTTCCTTATTGTCTTGAAATGGAAGTAAGTAGATGACATACATATGTATATATATACATAAATCCAGTAGCTTTATAATGTAATATATTTCATTATTATTTCTTATATATACTTTATAATCATTCTTAAATGGTTAACATGGAGAATGAATCTCATCGCGTCGTGGAGACGGTAGTCCGTACGTACGCACGAGCGATGATATCATTTCTATAAATATTGAATTGAATTGGAGTGAATTATACAATATATCAGAATCAATATGATGTTGTAATAACTATGTATAGTTATTCTTTACACCATTATACCCATCCATGTAAGGTGGTGGTGGAAAATAGATTACACCACGGCGTGGAGACGGTATTCCGTACGTACGCACGCGCGGTGATTTCTTTTTCTGTAGGATGGATAGATGGTGAAATAGGGTTGTTTCATACTTATAATAACATATCAGTATATGAGTGATACTGATGTTATTACTTCATAATGAAACAACCTAAGAAGAAGAAGTGGAAGAAGAAATAAAGATTAAAGAATTGGTAACGGTAATTACCTCTTCTTTGAAGCGCCTTTTGGAGACCTCCTCTTAGGGAACTAAAATTGGTCTTTGAGTAAGACCAGAACCTCTAGGATGTTTCTAGGGAAGTGGAGAAGAGATTTTGGCAGGGGTTGGCCGAGCTTGAGTGCTCAAATTGGTGTGAGGAGGAGGGGGAGGAGGTGTCCTTTTATAGGGGAGGAGAGGGGCACCTTAGGAATTCTTAAAAATATTAATTTATAATAAATCTAACCCCACTTAAAAACCTCCAAAAATGACTCATATTCGAATATTATATGAGATAGGGTTGTAATCTCATCAACCAATCAAATTTAGACATGTTTGGATATTATTTTAAACCTTATCAATTAGATTTAACTCTAAGTTAAATAATTTAACTTTTACCGTGTCTTTTTGTTTTCTTTCACTATATGGTTAATACACTTACTATAACATGCCAAACGAACCCCAAATTGTTTATTATTAATATATATATCCTTATCTAAGTCATTTGGCCGAACCTTAGATTTTTAGGAATAAAATAACAATTAGTAATATAATATTTGATTTAAAAACTATTTTGTGTCAATTTTGACACTATTTGATATATGATTTTTGTGAAAGTCATAACAGAATTAAATGTTCGAACCAAGTTGATTAAATCAACATTAATATATCATAGTAACCTATAAAATTAGTGGAATTCATAAAAAATCTCAAATTACATTTATTTTGGTGCTTATAACATCAATTATGTCAATATTTCATTAAAAAGATAATTACTGCATCATCGTTGTGTCATAAATAAATTAAATTATTTGATGTCTAAAAATTACAAATAAAATACCATCATGTAGGAAATCCTTTTAGCTTTCTAATGAATATTTACAATCGAATTTTTCTTATGTATAACCCCATATTAAAAATGATTTACTTATTAAACATTGATTTTAACTATTTTAACCCTTCTTTAAATAAATTAATAATAAATGTCCTAATCTAATCCAAGTGGGCCTAAATGGTCATATTTTATTCCTAAGTTTGTTTTTGGTCGAAATACACTTGTCCAATAGGATTAGGACATGTGTTAGGGTAATATTAATATCATATTTACCCTTAGTTACCCTATTTACTATTAACCGCGGTAAAAAAAGTAAAAAGTTACTATTCACCAAAAAATTATTTTCATCTCATTGAACCACATTTTAGTCCTTTATATTAACCGTGTCTCTCGGATTTTCGAAATTCCATTCACAGAAGCGGTAAAATTATGTTTTATGCAAAATTCAGTTTTTAACCTACCACTTAGTAGTTTCACTATTCATCAAAAAATTGATGTTTTTCAGAACAATGCCAAAATTTCATCCTAAGCTATATTTCATATTCCAAATTCAAAAATGAAGTCTATTTTACCAAATTCATAACACAAAAGTTGCATTAATTAATTTTATAATTAAATCCCGCTGTTAAAACAAATAGCGTGTTTTTAAGAAACAATATCTATCAAAAGATTGACACTTGATTATGTCTGGTTTAAATGTGAAATTACAACCAATGACCAACATTGTATTAAATTGTAAAAATATATTCTAAATATACTTTAAAACCACTCAAATTAATAATTTACCACTATTAATAATTTCGATTAAAAAAGTTGTTTTTAATTAAAATTTAGTAATTTTCACTATTCATCAGAATATGAAAGTTATCTGAAATGTACCAAAATTTCACCTTAGGCTAAATTCGATACTCCGAATCCAAAAATGAAATCCATTTTGAAAAATAAAATTTACAAAATTTCAAAAAGTGGTTATTACTATTCATAACGGCTAGTTTTAATAACATTTTAATAGCATATCGTTGTTTAGTGAAACTCGGTATTGCGTATTACACACGCTATCGAGGAAGGTCGCGATTGCGTGTAATGCAAGGCAAGTCAAGGATGTGTGTTGTGCAAGCTCCTTTTGGTGTAGCGTACAACACAAGACATTAATAAAGAATATTTTTCATAAAATCTCGGGCTGTTACATTCTACCCCCCTTAAAATGAATTTCGCCCTCGAAATTCGTCGGGGTTATAAATGGTTTACTATTCGAAAGTTTCTTTAATAGAAACCCACATCGTAAAAGGGAATACCAAAACTTGGCTTTAAAAACTAAAGTATGAAATGTAACGATTACCCAAATAAACTAATCACTGGGTTTCCACATAGGTGAAAATATGGATATGGAAGAGAAATCTAACCATCATGTTCTGATGGAGAGTGGTAGAGAACATGGCTATGGAAAAGCCAGTAATCACAAATCCATAGATTTGTGACGATATAAGGTACCATCTGATTCATCAGGTATAAGATCACTAGGACAATCATTTTTGGTTTTCAAGATCATTTCCCTAAAGTTGAAAATTTTCTTAGAATAAATACTTACTTTATTTTGGTACAATCTCACTTTTGTTCGTGCCTTGAACAATTTCTACTTCATCTCTTAAATAAATGAAGTTGAATTTGTTATTTGTGAAGTGTTAGCAGATTATGTGATAGAATGATGGGTCATTCCATCTGTCTCAAACAAAAGGTTAGAAAAAGTTATTAAATATACATAAGTCATTCTATAGTGAGATTAATCACATATGGTTCCTAAAATGGACTTATACTTCATATATCATACTGCTTAATATAATAAAACTAGTTTCTACTAAACATGGACTTCCTGTAGGTCAGTGGTAGGCGATAAAGGCCAGTCGCACTTCGGTTGTGGGTTCGATTCCTACAGCCTTGTCCGAAGCGATGGGTTGTCGCCCGTCCTGCAGGTTGTCCCTTTTTCTAGAACTACGTTACTATAACATCCCATCAATAATATCGAAAAAAACTTCTATCCTTAAACAATACTAACTTATGTCCAACATAATCCAGTCTAATCTTTAGGCTTATACATAATACTGTAGTCCACTCTCATAATATAGTGACAACGATTACCAGAGATTTAATACTGTCGTTGATCCCCACATATCATAAGATATGTCTTGTTGGTCACATTCCAAACATTCAAAGTCCTTAATCGTGTATTCTCTTGAATACCTTAGTGAAAACATGAGTTCTGTTAAAAGTTACCAAAATCCTCAAAATTCTATATACTCAAACCATGATATCACTTAGTCCTTATATCAATCATGAGCTCATGAATACTGTCAAACATTTCATTTTCCCCTTATCCCTTCATTATGCGCATATCATCTTCATTCCAAAAATATCTGAATAACCTTTCATGGATACTGGTAACATTAATCAGACAACAATGTTACAATCCTTACATGTCTCTTTATTCCATAGTACCATGAGATTACTTATACAACATTACACATGATAAACATATAATCATTCCACTACATTCTTAAACCATTGACCGAGCTTCAACAATTCTTTCATCTCACATACCATTGGTAGTCTCTTCATCATCATCCACATAAATACTTCCCATATGACCATACTGATTCTCTTCATGAGTCTTTCCCTTAGGGCATTTGTTTGCATAATGCCCATACATTCCACATTTAAAACACTTAACCATTTTTGATGTCGTAGCAATACCATTATCCTCATCCCTGGTATTAACTGAACCTTTTCCTTTGCACTTACTGGCTTTGTGTCCTTCTTTTCCACACCCAAAGCATCTTCCAGTTCCTTTGAAACATTCTCCTTGATGCCTCTTCCCACATGATTTACATAGGGGAAATTGAACTTTCTTTCCTCTATGATCATCATGAAACTCCATCTTTCTCTTATTAGCCGAGTCAGGAAACTTACCAAATTTTACTTTATTGATCATATTATGAGATTGATGATTCGGCATAATAATGATGTTTGGACTTCCAAATCCCATTTCATTTGGTTGCTCATAAAGAATATCATTCCATTGTCCATCATTTTCTCCATTATCGTGAATCACCTTGTTTCCAGCCATTTTCTAAAACCCAAAAAGAATAGCGTGAGAGGCAAAAATCATGCTAGGGAAAACAACATAATAAAGGGGGAGTACCTTGAACATCTAACATCTTAGGTTTAATTCTATTATCGTTAGCGTAGTTCTAGTACTATAACCTATACGTATACTTAACCTTAGGGACATCCCTAGACATACCTTAGAAATATCTCTAGGGATCTCACTAACGTTTTCGCATCCTAGTTTCCAAAGTTTGACTAAACCTTTCCTCTGATACCAACTGTAGCGGTCTAGAATTACTTCCAGTGGACTACAATTGATACCTATCAGGGCACTCCATGGGCGGCTACACCCCCTGGGCGGGACACACCACCATCCCCAGTGGCAGCCATTTCCTCATGAAGCCCTTGGGCGGAGAGCCATGCTTCGTCCAACGCTCACATGTGAGAGTTCCCAAGGATCGGATACATTCCTACCTCCTTTGCCTCTGATACCAACTGTAGAGACCCGAAGCTTGACGTACATGGACATTACATTACATTTGCGGAATACTTAGTACATAACAAAAACACACACTAAAGGATCGTAATAGTTTGGTGTCTTTGGAAACTCGGAACGTAATCTTCTAATCGTGGTGAAAGTTCTTCAATATCTCCCATAAAGGTCATCCCTTTTTTTTACCTAAAACCTTTCTTTATATCCTGGGGAAAAGAAAACATAAAAGGGTGAGCTCAAATGCTCAGTAAGGGTAAAAAAAAAGAAATATCAATCACATCATATACATAAGAACATAGCTTTTGGAAATCTTAACCTGCAAAAGACATCATAATTTCATAACATGGGCTAAATCATAGAAGTGAAATGTAATCCCAATAATCATAACATAAAACATGAAACTTTGTGGCATACACACATAATCATAGAGAATCATTTCTTGTTAGTCAAGACTCATTGCCAAGACTATCTTAGTGGACAAAGTCCCTTTCTGAATCGAGTAATCCTCGTTTCAGTCCTGTTTCACTGAACCGGTATAACCTACCATTCCAGCCATGTCTATCTCATGAGATATAAAATCTTTACCCAATGCATTGGAGGGAGATATAGGTCCCACCCATCTCATAATGATACCATTCTTATGTGTGCCACAAAATCATAAATCATACATCATTTCATAACCCATGTAATAAAAATGGGATTCTTAAACAACATGACATCATAAAACCATTCATATAAGATAAAGGAATTCATAAACATAATTCCATCACAACATAGTCAAATCAATGTAAAAATATGGATAGAAACAGAACCCTTTATTATCTTAGATGGAAAATAATTTTGATAAAACACTTGAAATGAATTCTTGAGGAAAATATCCTTTCTTCTTCAAAATCAATTTCTTTTCACAAAACATCATGCAATTTTAAAAGAAAGAGATTTTATTAAAAAAAGTCATGAAATCTTTTGGAGGAAGCTTCATGAAAATAAGGCTTTATAAAACCATAAAAATCCATTCGTGCCGTTTAAGTTAAAAAAACATTCTTCGTACTTTTGTCAGAAAAGTCAAAAAGTACCTCGTACGAAAAACGAAAAAAAATATTCCTTTCATATCCTTTACTAAAAACTCATCGAAGAGTAAAATTGGATTTAAACTATTTCAGGTGGATGGAAATAATATTACATATTGAGGAAACATGGATGTGGATAATAAAATACACCCCAGTAAATTTCAAAGTATAAACAATCTCGGATAAAAATGAGATTGTGATATTTCCCTTACCTTAGGTCCGACTTGCTTTGTAAGTGTCCGAACCTCCTGTATAATGATTTAAATCATGTTATTGACTTATTACAGAATCATATTCATTGTTATGATATCATATATGGTTCACTTATGACATTATATTACCCGTTCTTTTGTAAATTCCATGTTAAAGAAGCGTTTTGGGTAAAATCGTTTCATTTATCGTAGGTGTTTTGACTTGTTGTTCTTGACATCATCATTACTTATATCATGATTTACTTACTTCCAGAATATAAAATATGATTTATATATCATATATATTCAGTATATATATATATATAATAGGTAGATAAATAAAATGAAAAACACCGTTCATGGAGACGGTAGTCCGTACGTACGCATGAACGCTGTTTTCCTTTCCTTATTGTCTTGAAATGGAAGTAAGTAGATGACATACATATGTATATATATACATAAATCCAGTAGCTTTATAATGTAATATATTTCATTATTATTTCTTATATATACTTTATAATCATTCTTAAATGGTTAACATGGAGAATGAATCTCATCGCGTCGTGGAGACGGTAGTCCGTACGTACGCACGAGCGATGATATCATTTCTATAAATATTGAACTGAATTGGAGTGAATTATACAATATATCAGAATCAATATGATGTTGTAATAACTATGTATAGTTATTCTTTACACCATTATACCCATCCATGTAAGGTGGTGGTGGAAAATAGATTACACCACGGCATGGAGACGGTATTCCGTACGTACGCACGCGCCGTGA
The DNA here is from genome assembly GCA_963277665.1 of Viscum album. Lineage (NCBI taxonomy): Eukaryota > Viridiplantae > Streptophyta > Magnoliopsida > Santalales > Viscaceae > Viscum > Viscum album. The sequence goes on from OY728157.1 coordinate 1,426,852,928, forward strand.
TTTCTTTTTCTGTAGGATGGATAGATGGTGAAATAGGGTTGTTTCATACTTATAATAACATATCAGTATATGAGTGATACTGATGTTATTACTTCATAATGAAACAACCTAAGAAGAAGAAGTGGAAGAAGAAATAAAGATTAAAGAATTGGTAACGGTAATTACCTCTTCTTTGAAGCGCCTTTTGGAGACCTCCTCTTAGGGAACTAAAATTGGTCTTTGAGTAAGACCAGAACCTCTAGGATGTTTCTAGGGAAGTGGAGAAGAAATTTTGGCAGGGGTTGGCCGAGCTTGAGTGCTCAAATTGGTGTGAGGAGGAGGGGGAGGAGGTGTCCTTTTATAGGGGAGGAGAGGGGCACCTTAGGAATTCTTAAAAATATTAATTTATAATAAATCTAACCCCACTTAAAAACCTCCAAAAATGACTCATATTCGAAGATTAGATGAGATAGGGTTGTAATTTCATCAACCAATCAAATTTAGACATGTTTGGATATTATTTTAAACCTTATCAATTAGATTTAACTCTAAGTTAAATAATTTAACTTTTACCGTGTCTTTTTGTTTTCTTTCACTATATGGTTAATACACTTACTATAACATGCCAAAAGAACCCCAAATTGTTTATTATTAATATATATATCCTTATCTAAGTCATTTGGCCGAACCTTAGATTTTTAGGAATAAAATAACAATTAGTAATATAATATTTTATTTAAAAACTATTTTGTGTCAATTTTGACACTATTTGATATATGATTTTTGTGAAAGTCATAACAGAATTAAATGTTCGAACCAAGTTGATTAAATCAACATTAATATATCATAGTAACCTATAAAATTAGTGGAATTCATAAAAAATCTCAAATTACATTTATTTTGGTGCTTATAACATCAATTATGTCAATATTTCATTAAAAAGATAATTACTGCATCATCGTTGTGTCATAAATAAATTAAATTATTTGATGTCTAAAAATTACAAATAAAATACCATCATGTAGGAAATCCTTTTATCTTTCTAATGAATATTTACAATCGAATTTATCTTATGTATAACCCCATATTAAAAATGATTTACTTATTAAACATTGATTTTAACTATTTTAACCCTTCTTTAAATAAATTAATAATAAATGTCCTAATCTAATCCAAGTGGGCCTAAATGGTCATATTTTATTCCTAAGTTTGTTTTTGGTCGAAATACACTTGTCCAATAGGATTAGGACATGTGTTAGGGTAATATTAATATCATATTTACCCTTAGTTACCCTATTTACTATTAACTGCGGTAAAAAAAGTAAAAAGTTACTATTCACCAAAAAATTATTTTCATCTCATTGAACCACATTTTAGTCCTTGATATTAACCGTGTCTCTCGGATTTTCGAAATTCCATTCACAGAAGCGGTAAAATTATGTTTTATGCAAAATTCAGTTTTTAACCTACCACTTAGTAGTTTCACTATTCATCAAAAAATTGATGTTTTTCAGAACAATGCCAAAATTTCATCCTAAGCTGTATTTCATATTCCGAATTCAAAAATGAAGTCTATTTTACCAAATTCATAACACAAAAGTTGCATTAATTAATTTTATAATTAAATCCCGCTGTTAAAACAAATAGCGTGTTTTTAAGAAACAATATCTATCAAAAGATTGACACTTGATTATGTCTGGTTTAAATGTGAAATTACAACCAATGACCAACATTGTATTAAATTGTAAAAATATATTCTAAATATACTTTAAAACCACTCAAATTAATAATTTACCACTATTAATAATTTCGATTAAAAAAGTTGTTTTTAATTAAAATTTAGTAATTTTCACTATTCATCAGAATATGAAAGTTATCCGAAATGTACCAAAATTTCACCTTAGGCTAAATTCGATACTCCGAATCCAAAAATGAAATCCATTTTGAAAAATAAAATTTACAAAATTTCAAAAAGTGGTTATTACTATTCATAACGGCTAGTTTTAATAACATTTTAATAGCATATCGTTGTTTAGTGAAACTCGGTATTGCGTATTACACACGCTATCGAGGAAGGTCGCGATTGCGTGTAATGAAAGGCAAGTCAAGGATGTGTGTTGTGCAAGCTCCTTTTGGTGTAGCGTACAACACAAGACATTAATAAAGAATATTTTTCATAAAATCTCGGGCTGTTACATTTATGAGGAAAAGTTTATGTTATTTTTTAAATTATAATTAATTAATGTAGAAAAATATGTTATCGCAGTTAAGGTTGAAATTGGTTAATCGAGAAGTTTATAAAAGAGATAAGGTTTAGAATGACATAAAAACCAATATAAATTTTAATGTATGATGATTATACAACCCTATAATATATTATATTTTAATACTAGTCATTTATTTTGAATTTGGGCTATATAATTTAATTATTATAATTTAATATTTAGAAACATTCTAAAAATGTCCCTCACCTCAATTATAAAAGGTCACCTCTTCACTTTCTTACTCACTCGATGTTTAGATTTATTGATCAACAGAATTTACCATTGTATCCTATAAATCACCTATACAAATTATATAATTTCTTTTATTCACAAAATACCAACCCTAGATCCGTTAGGATAATATATAATGGTGTTATTTCAAGGAAGAAGAAATCTTCATAACCTATCACTTTATTTTTTATTATTATTTTACCATTATATATATATATTATATTATAATAAATTAATAAATTAATTATTATAAATATACTGAAAGGTTATAATTATTTTTAATCCACCATTATTTAATCTCATTCTATCGTATAGAAATTGAAATTATCATTCGTGCGTACGTACAACTTATCGTCTCTACATAGAAATACAATTAAATTCATATTACCATCATTTATGGATATATATTATAATAGTTTTAAGGTTTATATATCATATTAATGACATAATAATAATTTTATAATGATAATATAATATCAACCTTCTCAAATTCTATACATTTGGAAAGTGATAATTTCGATCGTTCATATATGTGGACTACCACCTCCACAAATCGATGTAAATCGCTTTTCATTTATATTTTACATGCATGGTAACAATAATGTATTTAATGAATATATATTATATTTATGATATAATAATATTTCAATAAGTGATATTATATTATTAACCTTTCTTTCATTCCATCCATTAAAAAATGAAAAAGCGTTCATGTGTACATATGACATACTGTCTCCATGAACGATGAAGTTCAATTTTCTATATAAACATTTATGATTGACGATAAACATGTATAAAATGAATTTATATGATATTTATAAAATTATTAAAATTATATAAATTATTGGACAATGAAAAATGTACAAGTACCAAAACTAAAAATTAAGAACATACATGAAAAACGAAGCAGATATCGCCTAGAATAGTGAGTTTAATAATAAATTATTAACAATAAGGTTATAAAAGGATATAATTAGATCATATATTCTATGATATATATTATTATGGTTATATAATATATTTATAATGAATATATAATTATTATAAATGTGGTTCCAATGCATACAATATAAATACATCCTCAGGTATGGGTTTTCTTGTCTCTTTTATTTCAAAGAGACATGTGCCATATTCCCTATTTGTTTATTTTGGGTGGTGTATATATTTCCATTTTAAATCTTATATCATGAATATAATTATTTAAATGATATTTAATGTTTAGTTTTATATTATTATTCACTATATCTTATGATTCAAATAATTAACATGCGTTAAAGGAATTCCATTTCATTTTTATTTCTGTGAGATACATGTCATATTCAACACTTTTTTCTTTTATAAAATGTATGTAATACCTATACATTTATTTTAAAATAATTTTTTTTCCAATTTATTAAGATTTACATATCCATATAGGGTTATTCCTTTCATGAATATTTTTATTTAAATGTTACCAAAGCAGTAAGAATTTTATATTATAATCTCATTTTTATCCGGATTTTTTATGTCTAAGTTTCCAATGATGAAATTTAATGTTATACCTCTAAAAAAATATAACTTTTCTTCAAATTTTTTTATTGAGAATACATAATCCCAATTAATTTTCCTCATCTTAAGAACTCAATAAATAGAAAATATTTTTTTAAGGAAAGTTGACTTTATTTCCCTATTTGGTTGATAAACATTTTTCTTACATATCTATGTTTTCTAAAAATACTTTAAATAAGGTTTTTAATATTCTAATATGAATGATTAAATTTATTTTTACACTTATTTTAACTTTTAAACATAAGTTTTAAAAGGAATGTTCTTGTCATTTCCAGAGTGAGTTAGTTTGTAACTTTTTCTATAAATGTGTGTAAGGAATGTATTATTTTAATGTACAAAAAATAAATGGAATTTCATTACATAATTACTGATCAATGACTTAATAATTCCATTATAATTACCACATTTATTTTCATAATTTTTTTTACCATAATAGTTGTGAAATTTTTATCTTTCAAAAATATCATTTCAATTTAAAAAGGATATTTTCCTCAATAAAAATTCCAACGGATATTTCAAAATAATTTTCCATCTATGATAATGTCCTTTTATGTTACATTATATTTACTAGGGATATGACCAAATGATTCCATTATTATTCTCTATATAGATGGTTTATATTTATGAGGGTGGGTTTTTTATGAAACCCTTCAATTTCCATGAGATCTACTATCATGAAATGATGAAATTTTTATGAATCATTTTTCTCTCACAAAAGTAATACTAATAAGAAATAGTTATAAAACCAATTTTTATAGCTTTAGATATAATGAATGTTCCGGGACTCTGTGGAATAAACATATAGGATTTTTGTTATGTTATGGGTGGGAACTATATCTCCCTCCAACATATAATGTAATGATTTACAACTAATTAGATAAATATGATATGTGTGAACCTGATTTATTTTTCTTAATTTTATGTGTGGGACTTATTTTAATACCCATACATTTATGAATGGACCTATATTACATGTTTATAAGAATATTAGTTTAACTAATTTTAATGAACATAATTTTACGCATGTAATTGGATTTCATGTTCATACGTTTATGTGGGGATATAGTTTCATCTCTATAAGTTTGTTTTTGGGAATGAATTAATGTCATTTAATTGACGTGTGAACCTATTCATATTTATACTTGTTCAAATAGTTACAATATTATATGTATTACAAAGACTTATGTAAAAATCCGAAGCCTGACGTACATGTATAATAAATTACTTTTGCGTAATACTTAGTACATTACAAAAACACACACACAAGGATCGTAATAGTTTAGTGTCTTTGGAAACTCGGAACGTAATATTCTAATCGTGGTGAAAGATCTTCAATATCTCCCATAAAGATCTTCCCTTTTTTTACCTAAAACCTTTCTTTATATCCTGGGGAAAAGAAAACATAAAAGGGTGAGCTCAAATGCTCAGTAAGGGTAAACAAAAGAAATATCAATCACATCATATACATAAGCACATAACTTTGGGAAATCTTAACCTGCAAAAGAGATCATAATTTCATAACATGGGGTAAATCATGGCAGTGAGATGTAATCACAATAATCATAACTTAAAACATGAAACTTTGTGGCATTCACACATAATCATAGAGAATCATTTCTTGTTAGTCAAGACTCATTGCCAAGACTATCTTAGTGGACAAAGTCCCTTTCTGAATCGAGTAACCCTCTTTTCAGTCCTGTTTCACTAAACCGGTATAACCTACCGTTCCAGCCCTGTCTATCTCATGAGATATAAAATCTTTACCCAATGCATTGGAGGGAGATATAGGTCCCACCCATCTTATAATGAATCCTTTATTATGTGTGCCATATAATCATACATCACCGCATAACACATGTAACAAAAATGGGATTCTTAAACAACATGACATCATAAAACAATTCATATAAGATAAAGGAATTCATAAAAATATTTCCATCACAACATAATCAAACCAATGTAATAATAGGGATAAAAACAGAAACCTTTTATTATCTTAGATGGAAAATAATTTTGATAAAATACTTGAACTCCATTCTTGAGGAAAATATCCTTTCTACTTAAATTTTTTTTTTCCTTTCGTAACATGTCATACAACTTTAAACTAAAAGAAGTTGATTAAAAATAAACTTGAAAACTTGTAAAGGAAGCTTCTTGGAAATAATGTTTTAAAAATCCATTCATGCCGTATAAGTTAAAAAAAACATTCTTCGAACTTTTTTCGGAAAGTCAAAAAGTACCTCGTACGAAAAAACGACAAAAGATTCCTTTTATATTTTTTACTAAAAACTCACCGAAGGGTAAAATTGGATTTAAACTATTGTAAGTGGATGGAAAAAATATTACATATTGAGGGAACATAGATGTGGATGAAAAAATACACCCCAATAAATACTTATGAATAAACAATCTCGGATAAAAATGAGATTGTGATATTTCCCTTACCTTAGGTCCGATTTGCTTCGTAAGTGTCCGAACCTCCTGTATAATGATTTAAATAATGTCATTTACTTATTACAGAATCATATTCATTGTTATGATATCATATATGGTTCACTTATGACTTTATATTACCCGTTCTTTTGTAAATTCCATGTTAAAGAGCGTTTTGGGTAAAATTGTTTCATTTGTCGTCCGTGTTTTGACTTGTAATTATTCATATGATTACTTAGATCATGATTAATTAATTCCAGAACATAAAACATGATTTATATATATATATATATTCAGGATATACATATATATAATAAATCATTAAATGGAATGAAATACACCGTTCAGGGAGACGGTAGTCCGTACGTACGCATGAACGCTGTTTTCGTTTCCTTATTGAATTGAATGGAATTAAGTACATGACATACATATAAATATATAAATAAATCCAGTATCATTATTATGTCATATATTTCATCAGTACATATTATATATACTTTATAATCATTCTTAAATGGTTAACATGGAGAATGAATCTCATCGCGTCGTGGAGACGGTAGTCCGTACGTACGCACGAGCGATGATATCATTTACATAAATATTGAATTGAATTGGAGTGGATTATACAATATATCAGAATCAATACGATGTTGTAATAACTATGTATAGTTATTCTTTACACCATTATACCCATCCATGTAAGGTGGTGGTGGAAAATAGATTACACCACGGCGTGGAGACGGTATTCCGTACGTACGCACGCGCGGTGATTTCTTTTTCCGTAGGATGGATAGATGGTGAAATAGGGTTGTTTCATACGTATAATAACATATCAGTATATGATTGATACTGATTTTATTACTTCATAATGAAACAACCTAAGAAGAAGAAGTGGAAGAAGAAATAAATATGAAAGAATTGGTAACGGTAATTACCTCTTCTTTGAAGCGCCTCTTGGAGACCTCCTCTTAGGGCACTAAAAATGGTCTTTGAGGAAGACCAGAACCTCTAGGATGTTTCTAGGGAAGTGGAGAAGAGATGTTGGTAGGGTTTGTCTGAGCTTGAGTGCTCAAATTGGTGTGAGGAGGAGGGGGAGGAGGTGTCCTTTTATAAGGGAGGAGAGGGGCACCTTAAGAATATCTCAAAATATTATTTTATATTAAAGTCAAAATAGGTTTATAATGGTTCCAAAGTGATTTATGTCGAAGATAATGTGGGTATGGGTCGAAATCCTATCAACCAATAGGATTTAGACAAGTTTAGGGTGTTATTTTAACCTTATCAATTAGATTTAACTCTAAGTTAAATAATTTTACTTTTACCGTGTCTTTTTGTTTTCTTTCACTATATGGTTAATACACTTACTATAACATGCCAAATGAACCCCAAATTGTTTATTATTAATATATATATCCTTATCTAAGTCATTTGGCCGAACCTTAGATTTTTAGGAATAAAATAACAATTAATAATATAATAGTTTATTTAAAAACTATTTTGTGTCAATTTTGACACTATTTGATATATGATTTTTGTGAAAGTCATAACAGAATTATATGTTCGAACCAAGTGATTAAATCATCACTAATATATCATAGTAACCTATAAAATTATTGGAATTCATAAAAAGTCTCAAATTACATTCATTTGAGCATTTATAACATCAATTTTGTTAATATTTCCTTAAAAGGGTAATTACTGCATCATCGTTGTGTCATAAATAAATTACTTTATTTAAAGTCTAAAAATTATAAATAAAATAGCATTATGTAGGAAATCTATTTAGCTTTCTAATGAATATTTATAGTCGAATTTATCTTATGTATAACCCCATATTAAAAATGTTTTAGTTATTAAACTTTGATTTTAACTATTTTAACTATTCATTAAATAAAATAATATTAAATGTCATAATCTAATCCAAGTGGACCTAAATGGTCATATTATATTCATAAGGTTGTTTTTGGTCGAATTACACTTATCCAATAAAATTATAACATGTGTTAGGGTAATAGTAATATCATATTTACCCTTAGTTACCCTATTTACTATTAACCGTGGTAAAAAAGTAAAAAGTTACTATTCACCAAAAATTATTTTCATCTCATTAAACCACATTTTAGTCCTTGATATTAACCGTGTCTGTCGGATTTTCGAAATTCCATTCACAGAAGCGGTAAAATTAAGTTTTATGCAAAATTCAGTTTTTAACCTACCACTTAGTGGTTTCACTATTCATCAAAAATTGAAAGTTTTCAGAAAAATACCAAAATTTCATCCTAAGCTATATTTCATATTCCGAATTCAAAAATGAAGTCTATTTTACCAAATTCATAACATATAAGTTGCATTAATTAATTTTAAAATTAAATCCCGCTGTTAAAACAAATAGCGTGTTTTTAAGAAACAATATCTACCAAAAGATTGACACTTGATTATGTCTGGTTTAAATGTGAAATTACATCCAATGACCAACATTGTATTAAATTGTAAAAATATATTCTAAATATACTTTAAAACCACTCAAATTAATAATTTATCACTATTAATTATTTTTATTAAAAAAGTTTTTTTTAATTATAATTTAGTAATTTTCACTATTCATCAGAATATGAAAGTTATCCGAAAAGTACCAAAATTTCACCTTAGGCTAAATTCGATACTCCGAATCCAAAAATAAAGTCCATTTTGAGAGCTAAAATTTCTAAAATTTTAAAAGGTGGTTATTACTATTCATAACGGCTAGTTATAATAATATTTTAATAGCATATCGTTGTTTAGTGAAACTCGGAATTGCGTACTACACACGCTATCGAGGAAGGTCGCGATTGCATGTAATGAAAGGCAAGTCAAGGATGTGTGTTGTGCAAGCTCCTTTTGGTGTAGCGTACAACACAAGACATTAATAAAATTAAAAAGAATGTTTTTCATAAAATCTCGGGCCGTTACATTCTACCCCCCTTAAAATGAATTTCGCCCTCGAAATTCGTCGGGGTTATAAATGGTTTACTATTCCAAAGTTTCTTTAGTAGAAACCCACATCGTAAAAAAAGAATACCAAAACTTGGATTTAAAAACTAAAGTATGAAATGTAACGATTACCCAAATAAACTAATCACTGGGTTTCCACATAGGTGAAAATATGGATATGGAAGAAAAATCTAACCATCATGTTCTGATGAAGAGTGGTAGAGAACATGGCTATGGAAAAGCAAGTAATCACAAATCCATAGATTTTTGATGATATAAGGTACCATCTGATTCATCAGGTATAAGATCACTAGGAAAACATTTTTGGTTTTCAAGATCATTTCCCTAAAGTTGAAAATTTGCATTAGAATAAATACTTACTTTATTTTGGTACAATCTCATTGTTGTTCGTGCCTTGAACAATTTCCACTTCATCTCTTAAATAAATGAAGTTGAATTTGTTATTCCTGAAGTGTTAGCAGATCATGTGATAGAATGACGGGTCATTCCATCTGTCTCAAACAAAAGTTTAGAAAAAATTATATACATAAGTCGATCTATAGTGAGATTAATCATATATGGTTCCTAAAATGGACTTATACTTAATATATCATACTGCTTAATATAATAAAACTAGTTTCTAATAAGCAGGGACTTCCTGTAGGCCAGTGGTAGGCGATACAGGCCAGTCACACTTTGGTTGTGGGTTCGATTCCCACAGCCTCGTCCGAAGCGATGGGCTGTCGCCCGTCCTGTAGGTTGTCCTTTTTCTAAAACTATAATACTATAACATCCCATCAATAATATCGAAAAAAAAACTTCTATCCTTAAACAATACTAACTTATGTCCAACATAATCCATTCCAATCTTTAGGCTTATCCATAATACTGCAGTCCACTCTCATAACATAGTGAAAACGATTACCAGAGATTTAACACCATCGTCGATCCCCATATATCATAAGATATGTTTTGTTGGTCACATTCCAAACATTAAAAGTCATTAATCATGTATTCTCTTGAATACCTTAGTGAAAACATGAATGCAGTTAAAAGTTAACACTTTCCACATACCAAAATCCTTAAAACTCTATAAACTCAAACCATGATATCACTTAGTCCTTATATCAATCATGAGCTCATGAATACTATCAAACATTTAATTTTCTCCTTATCCCTTCATTATGCACATATCATCTACATTCCAAAAATATATGAATAACCTTTCATGGATACTGGTAACATTAATCATACACTTTCAAAACACAAGGAAAGACAACAGTGTAACAATCCATAGATGTCTCTTTATTCCATAGTAGCATGATAATACTTATACAAAATTACACATGATAAACATGTAATCATTCCACTACATTCTTAAACCATTGACCGAGCTTCAAAAATTCTTTCATCTCACATATCATTTGTAGTCTCTTCATCATCATCCACATAAATACTACCCATATGACCATACTGATTCTCTTCATGAGTCTTTCCCTTAGGGCATTTGTTTGCATAATGCCCATACATTCCACATTTAAAATAGTTAACCATTTTTGATGTCGTAGCAATACCATTATCCTCATCCATGGTGTTAACCGACCCTTTTCCTTTACACTTACTTGCTTTGTGTCCTTCTTTTCCACACCCAAAGCATCTTCCAGTTCCTTTGAAACATTCTCCTTGATGCCTCTTCCCACATGATTTACATAGGGGAAATTGAACTTTCTTTCCTCTATGATCATCATGAAACTCCATCTTTCTCTTATTAGTCGAGTCAGGAAACTTACCAAATTTTACTTTATTGATCATATTATGAGATTGCTGATTCGGCATAATAATGATCTTTGGACTTTCAAATCCCATTTCATTTGGTTGCTCATGAAGAATATCATTCCATTGTCCATCATATCCTCCATTATCGTGAATCATCTTGTTTCCAGCCATTTTCTAAAACCCAAAATGAATAGTGTGAGAGGCAAAAATCATGCTAGGGAAAACAACATAATAAAGGGGGAGTACCTTAAATATCTAACATCTTAGGTTTAATTCTATGATCATTAGCGTAGTTCTATTACTATAACCTATACGTATACTTAACCTTAGGGACATCCCTAGACATACCTTAGAAATATCTCTAGGGATCTCACTAACGTTTTCGCATCCTAGTTTCCAAAGGTTGACTAAACCTTTCCTTTGATACCAACTGTAAAAACCCGAAGCCTGACGTACATGTATAATAAATTACTTTTGCGGAATACTTAGTACATTACAAAAACACGCACACAAGGATCGTAATAGTTTAGTGTATTTGGAAACTCGGAACGTAATCTTCTAATCATGGTGAAAGATCTTCAATATCTCCCATAAAGATCTTCCTTTTTTTTACCTAAAACCTTTCTTTATATCCTGGGGAAAAGAAAACATAAAAGGGTGAGCTCAAATGCTCAGTAAGGGTAAACAAAAAAAATATCAATCACATCATATACATAAGCACATAACTTTTGGAAATCTTAACCTGCAAAAGAGATCATAATTTCATAACATGGGGTAAATCATGGCAGTGAGATGTAATCACAATAATCATAACTTAAAACATGAAACTTTGTGGCATTCACACATAATCATAGAGAATCATTTCTTGTTAGTCAAGACTCATTGCCAAGACTATCTTAGTGGACAAAGTCCCTTTCTGAATCGAGTAACCCTCGTTTCAGTCCTGTTTCACTAAACCGGTATAACCTACCGTTCCAGCCCTGTCTATCTCATGAGATATAAAATCTTTACCCAATGCATTGGAGGGAGATATAGGTCCCACCCATCTTATAATGAATCCTTTCTTATGTGTGCCACATAATCATACATCATCGCATAACACATGTAACAAAAATGGGATTCTTAAACAACATGACATCATAAAACAATTCATATAAGATAAAGGAATTCATAAAAATATTTCCATCACAACATAATCAAACCAATGTAATAATAGGGATAAAAACAGAAACCTTTTATTATCTTAGATGGAAAATAATTTTGATAAAATACTTGAACTCCATTCTTGAGGAAAATATCCTTTCTACTTCAAAAACATTTTTCCTTTCTTAACATGTCATACAACTTTAAACTAAAAGAAGTTGATTAAAAATAAACTTGAAAACTTGTAAAGGAAGCTTCTTGGAAATAATGTTTTAAAAATCCATTCAGGCCGTATAAGTTAAAAAAAACATTCTTCGAACTTTTTTCGGAAAGTCAAAAAGTACCTCGTACGAAAAAACGACAAAAGATTCCTTTCATATTCTTTACTACAAACTCACCGAAGGGTAAAATTGGATTTAAAATATTGTAAGTGGATGGAAAAAATATTACATATTGAGGGAACATAGATTTGGATGATAAAATACACCCCAATAAATACTTACGAATAAACAATCTCGGATAAAAATGAGATTGTGATATTTCCCTTACCTTAGGTCCGATTTGCTTCGTAAGTGTCCGAACCTCCTGTATAATGATTTAAATAATTTCATTTACTTATTACAGAATCATATTCATTGTTATTATATCATATATGGTTCACTTATGACTTTATATTACCCGTTCTTTTGTAAATTCCATGTTAAAGAGCGTTTTGGGTAAAATTGTTTCATTTGTCATCCGTGTTTTGACTTGTAATTATTCATATGATTAGTTAGATCATGATTACTTAATTCCAGAATATAAAACATGATTTATATATATATATATTCAGGATATACATATATATAATAAATCATTAAATGGAATGAAATACACCATTCATGGAGACGGTAGTCCGTACGTACGCATGAACGCTGTTTTCGTTTCCTTATTGAATTGAATGGAATTAAGTACATGACATACATATAAATATATAAATAAATCCAGTATCATTATTATGTCATATATTTCATCAGTACATATTATATATACTTTATAATCATTCTTAAATGGTTAACATGGAGAATGAATCTCATCGCGTCGTGGAGACGGTAGTCCGTACGTACGCACGAGCGATGATATCATTTCCATAAATATTGAATTGAATTGGAGTGGATTATAAAATATATCAGAATCAATATTATGTTGTAATAACTATTTATAGTTATTCTTTACACCATTATACCCATCCATGTAAGGTGGTGGTGGAAAATAGATTACACCACGGCGTGGAGACGGTATTCCGTACGTACGCACGCGCGGTGATTTCTTTTTCCGTAGGATGGATAGATGGTGAAATAGGGTTGTTTCATACTTATAATAACATATCAGTATATGAGTGATACTGATGTTATTACTTCATAATGAAACAACCTAAGAAGAATAAGTGGAAGAAGAAATAAAGATGAAAGAATTGGTAACGGTAATTACCTCTTCTTTGAAGCGCCTCTTGGAGACCTCCTCTTAGGGCACTAAAATTGGTCTTTGAGGAAGACAAGAACCTCTAGGATGTTTCTAGGGAAGTGGAGAAGAGATGTTGGTAGGGTTTTGCCGAGCTTGAGTGCTCAAATTGGTGTGAGGAGGAGGGGGAGGAGGTGTCCTTTTATAAGGGAGGAGAGGGGCACCTTAAGAATATCTCAAAATATTATTTTATATTAAAGTCAAAATAGGTTTATAATGGTTCCAAAGGGATTTATGTCGAAGCTAAAGTGGGGATGGGTCGAAATCCTATCAAAAAATAGGATTTAGACAAGTTTAGGGTGTTATTTTAACCTTATCAATTAGATTTAACTCTAAGTTAAATAATTTTACTTTTACCGTGTCTTTTTGTTTTCTTTCACTATATGGTTAATAAACTTACTATAACATGCCAAACGAACACCAAATTGTTTATTATTAATATATATATATCCTTATCTAAGTCATTTGGCCGAACCTTAGATTTTTAGGAATAAAATAACAATTAATAATATAATATTTGATTTAAAAACTATTTTGTGTCAATTTTGACACTATTTGATATATGATTTTTGTGAAAGTCATAACAGAATTATATGTTCGACCCAAGTTGATTAAATCATCACTAATATATCATAGTAACCTATAAAATTATTGGAATTCATAAAAAGTCTCAAATTACATTCATTTGAGCATTTATAACATCAATTATGTTAATATTTCCTTAAAAGGGTAATTACTGCATCATCGTTGTGTCATAAATAAATTAATTTATTTAAAGTCTAAAAATTATAAATAAAATATCATTATGTAGGAAATCTTTTTAGCTTTCTAATGAATATTTATAGTCGAATTTATCTTATGTATAACCCCATATTAAAAATGATTTAGTTATTAAACTTTGATTTTAACTATTTTAACTATTCATTAAATAAAATAATATTAAATGTCATAATCTAATCCAAGTGGACCTAAATGGTCATATTATATTCATAAGGTCGTTTTTGGTTGAATTACACTTATCCAATAGAATTATAACATGTGTTAGGGTAATAGTAATATCATATTTACCCTTAGTTACCCTATTTACTATTAACCGTGGTAAAAAAGTAAAAAGTTACTATTCACCAAAAATTATTTTCATCTCATTGAACCACATTTTAATCCTTGATATTAACCGTGTCTGTCGGATTTTCAAAATTCCATTCACAGAAGCGGTAAAATTAAGTTTTATGCAAAATTCAGTTTTTAACCTACCACTTAGTGGTTTCACTATTCATCAAAAATTGAAAGTTTTCAGAAAAATACCAAAATTTCATCCTAAGATATATTTCATATTCCGAATTCAAAAATGAAGTCTATTTTACCAAATTGATAACATATAAGTTGCATTAATTATTTTTATAATTAAATCCCACTGTTAAAACAAATAGCGTGTTTTTAAGAAACAATATCTACCAAAAGATTGATACTTGATTATGTCTGGTTTAAATGTGAAATTACATCCAATGACCAACATTGTATTAAATTGTAAAAATATATTCTAAATATACTTTAAAACAACTCAAATTAATAATTTATCACTATTAATTATTTTTATTAAAAAAGTTTTTTTAATTATAATTTAGTAATTTTCACTATTCATCAGAATATGAAAGTTATCCGAAAAGTACCAAAATTTCACCTTAGGATAAATTCGATACTCCGAATCCAAAAATAAAGTCCATTTTGAGAGATAAAATTTCTAAAATTTTAAAAGGTGGTTATTACTATTCATAACGGCTAGTTATAATAATATTTTAATAGCATATCGTTGTTTAGTGAAACTCGGTATTGCGTACTACACACGCTATCGAGGAAGGTTGCGATTGCATGTAATGCAAGGCAAGTCAAGGATGTGTGTTGTGCAAGATCCTTTTGGTGTAGCGTACAACACAAGACATTAATAAAATCAAAAAGAATATTTTTCATAAAATCTCGGGCCGTTACAACTTATGTCTTATTCCAATTTTATGCTCTCAGGGATCATGTACTTTTATTTCATTATGATTCATGTTATTTGATCTACAATATTATATGTAATGATTAGAGATTATGAGCTATGATATACAAGTTATGATTTTAAAATGTTATTCTTATGTTCTCATACCCTTAAATTTATATTATGCTTAGGTGATCATTGATATATCGCTTTATAACCCTTATTGAGCATTTGATATCACCATATCTTATGATTTTTTTCCCAGGTTCTGAAGACATGTACTAAGTATGATATGTCTAAGAAGGGTTCCAGATATGATAGACATTGTGGGAGATAATGCAGATAATTAATTAACCAATTCTTTATATGTTCATGATTCCAAAAGAACTAGACCTATAAAATTATAGTGTAGATCATTATGTTTTTTAATGAATATTAATATATTAAGAAATTATATATATATATATATATGAAATGAATGGGTTTCTATAGTTGGTATAATACAAAGGATTTGTTAACCTTTTGAAACTTGCAAGAGAAAATTTTAGTTATAACCATGGGGATTCATCTATATACAATATAATAACCTAATGGTTTCTTAATGATCATTGATGGCCTGGGACAAACAAATTATTTTATAGATTAAAAATATTCTTCCATTATTTATACGAATAATGAATAATTTTTCATGATTATGTGGTTTTATATTTGGAATATAATTGCTCACACTATTTTTTTGGGTTTATTCAATAGTTGGAACCTGAAGAAATCATGTGAATAATGAATTTGAAATCTAGTGAAAAAACCATCCTCATGAGAAACTGAATGTGTTAAGAGATGGTATGATATATCTTGTAATTATGATCACTAATCTCTCTCAATATATTTATGGAAACAAAAATCATTTTGAACATCCTAATGAACCATAGAATGAGTAACATGTTTTTGATTATTTTATATGACAACATCCACCCTCCTTCAAAAGGTATTGTGATCCACAATTAATAATGGAATGGATCAATGTGAAAGATAATATATTTTCCATTCCCCAAGGATCAGACAACAAAAAGAATTTCCTATCTATTTATAACATGGAATTAGAAGCAGATCAATGGTAAAATATTACAAAGAATATAAGGAAAGAGGAAGAAATTAACTCTATGGAATAATAGGGTTTTAAGATAATATTTTTTTGCACTTAATTCCCCCATTTTCTATTTTCGAATATGGAGAAGGAATTCCATGAGCATAGGTTGTAGGTTGATGAATGCATCAGTACCTTTGAGGAAAATTAAACAGGCCACTAACAGTAGGACTCAAGTTTAATCCCCACCCTTGAATTAAAAATTGATCAACTCGTTGTTGGTTTTAGAGAAATTATTCAAAAAAATATATTCAAAAGTAACTTTGGAAGTTATTAATAAATCATTCAATGCGCACTAACATAGGAAATGAAAAAAATAAAACCCTCATGGTTCTAATGATATGAAAATGAAGATGGAGCTTCATGGAAACACCAATGGTTTTTTATATGGATTGAAGAAAAATATTCAACCTCCTACTTCCAAAAAATGTGTGAAGGATAACTCATGTAAATTCATGAAAGTAACAAGAATATGTTTTAGGTGTTGAATCCTGGAAATTGAGAAAAATAATGTTTAAGTAATGTAACAATTATAGTCAACGATCTGAATGGTGTGATGCATCAAAAAAATATTCCACTCAATATTTAGTTCATTATACTATTAGTTTTTGGGAATTATGTGAAACAATGCCCTAATAAAAGTGATAATGAAGATAATAAGACACAAAAATATTTAATGTAAAACGAGAGAGGTGTAAGAACCCGAGTTTTAAAAATGGGTCAAAATCCCGATCCTGCTTAAATTTTTGCCTTGTCCCTGAGAAAACTGGGAAAATCTGGGATGTTCTTGAAATTTCAATGCTACATTCCATGTACTCTAAAGTACATGTCGTGTATGGATTATGCATGTACCAGCCATGTGCTTTCCAAGAACATAACGTGTGATGACCCTGTAGAAATTTCCTACTACATGGCATGTAGTGCCGCTCGACACGCTGTGTTTTCTTTTTCTATGTACTAGTTGGGTTCAAGCCATGTTTCAACCTATGTGGAGTGTCCAAGCCGTGTGGCTATCTCCTATTAAGTTGGAGTTTGGAAAAGGCCACTACACGATGTGTATTCTTTAAATACACACCATGTACATTTTATTTTTATTCACTTAAATGAAATAGTGTCACGTCTATTTTCCAGAAAAACCTCCTTCTTCCCCTTTTTCGGACCTTGACTCTCTGGGAGGCCGAAAATTTTTCCTTCCCTAGATTGTTCCTCCAAAAAAAATTTCATCTGTCGGTGGATGTGGGAACACAACAGTGAGACTAAACCCACACACCATGTACTATTCTTGATCCCTTTCCACAGGCATCGTAGTTTCCATAAGAGTGGAATTTTAGGGGTTTGACGGAAATGTAGATATATGAAGATCAACATAGAATTGAAGCTCAGTATCAGACATTACTATGTCTATGAGTCTCAGGTTGGTGGTGCATACTTTTTTTGTGTTTTCACAGTCTTTTAGGGGGAGCGACCTATGGCGCGTTTTCAGATATTTTGAGCGAGTCCATATTTTACCTGTTGTTACATGTTTAATTGGTCGGGGGACGCTAAAATGGTTATATTTGTTTTTTATTGTTTTAAACTGTTGAGTATAGTTTATTGAACCTTGATATGAATTGTTAGAGACCTTAATGGCCTCAGTGCTACCATGGGATAACCCTTGGTTAGCACATAAAACTATTTAGATTGTTTTCCCTATTTATATGTTTTTTTAAATGTAATTGTTGAATTGCATATGGTGGAACCTTTGGGTTGTTTTGGGAATGACTAGATATTCTTGAGTGATGTTGATCATAGGTTGGTATTAGGCTGAGTTTCTTTTGGTGGTTTTGACCATGGTATTGGGTGTCATGGGAGTCGACTTGAGGAAGGATGACTGTCAGGTTGGGCATGGCCCAGGTTTCTCGGATGGCGAGGCCATCAGACTTGAGTGGAATAGTCGCAGGGAGATGAGGTGTTAGAGTTTTTGTGGCTATGGTAAAATTTTGGTGATTACCGCTCACCCAGAACTATGAGTAGTGTGCACATAGAGAGATTCCATAATGAGGTGGTTTTGACCACTAGTATTGGTAGAGGCCCCCATTAGTTGCGGTTTAGGAACTATTAGTTTAGAGGTGCTTGTCATAGTAATCCACGTGGATGGTGATGAGACATTAGGGGATAGCATTGAGGCTATCAGGTTTGGGGCAGAGGCTTGCCGTGATTTGAGGGCAGAATTGTTGTCCCTGTGGTTACTTTATTTTGAGTCCAAACATCGTTTTACCTCCGGTTATGTTATTCTGAGGGAAAACATCGCAGTCCATCTGGTTACTTATTGATGATAGGCATTGTTGTTCCGTTGGGTTACCATTTCTCAGGCGTTCCTTCAGGACGTTGGTACTTGAGAAATGCAGTGTCATGTGGCACATGGTTCTGTGTTACATAACAGAGATTCCAGTATTGGTCGGAATAGGTGACACTTCATGGTGGGTGCTGAGCACAATTAGAGTTTTTGTTTATTTGTGCATCAAACTATTTAATATTATCCTTATAAATGCATTCATGTTTAAGAACTTATATAAGGTACGCACCATTGGGTTGTATCCTACTAATATTAGTCTCATACCATACACGGGCCCATTAGGACGCGTGCAGACTTTATGGATTTATGTGAGGGAAAGAGGCCAGCTTCCGGAGCTGGGACACATTTGCTGTTTCATGGAGATGGTATGGACTTTGAGGTCTGGCCTAGTTGGAGTTTAATTTCTTTTTCTTACTTTCATGTATCATCTTGCTTACTTGTTTTGTAGATACAGTTGGTTAGCCATTGGCACCCTTTTTAAATATGAATATGTATGACTGTTTTTCCATGCATGTTTTGTTGTTCAGTGGTAGTTGCAATTTTCCAACATGTTGTTGTGTTTAATTTCTTCTGCTATTGTTTATATTTATTGCTTCCGTTGTTTATTGATATTGATTGTTCTTCTGCTTTACAGGTCTGGTTCGAGTCTACTGAGTCGTTATTCTATTGAATCTTTATTATTATACTCGAACCACTACTATTATTATCCTCCAAGAGGTTATAGCCTCCTCATTATTCCAATAATTACCCGCACAGTTAGTCGTAATCTTTTGGCATTCGAGGAGGTTCACCTAAGGTAGTAATACGCAAACCATTTAGCACTGTTCGGATGGCTTTTTGGGCCCGGGTCCTTACAAATTGGTATCTGGGGAGTTCTTGACTAGGATTTAGTAGCATTGTTTTACTGTCTACTAATGAGATTGAGGCTCCTCTTTTATTTTTGCTGGTTTTACTATTTGGGATATGGTAGACTAGAGAAAGGTTGTTACTGGAACTGGGTTTCTAGCTTCTGCTTGGGTTCCTATATCCCATGGTGTGAGGGATGAACCAAGTTACCATGGGTGGGAATTGATGGTTTTTTTTGGCTCAGATTACAGTTTATATGATTTCCACATCGGTGGTTCAAAAGGTGTGTGATATTAATGATTGTGATATGTAAACTGTGACCTAGTGCAGTAAGGGAGAATTGGACCTTGGATCAGTATGGAAAGGTTTGTTTTCTTTGCTTTTGATAGGAACATTTTCAAGGTATTTCAATTTCATAACTGCACGTATGCTTTGGGAATTAATAATTCCAGGTGAATAGTATTAATTTCCATGTTTTATATGATTTGAAATGTGAAAAGCTAAAATTCTTGATATAATTTCTTGTGTGATGAATTGTGTTTTTCCATGATTTATATAATATAGAATTGCATGTGATAGAGTATTTTGGTCTGGATCATGTATGTGTAGGCAGGAACTATGAGTGAGGTTATCTTGATCACTAGGATTGGGTGACTTAGTTGTCTATTTGAGGCAATGTTGGTTGTCAGGATGGGCATAGCCTGAGGTACTTTTGATACATGGATCAGTTGTGGGTGGGTAAGGAGGTCATGAGGTCGGGATGCCATGGGCATGGGTTGCGATAAGGGAGAGTAAGGGTAGTTTTCTTATGATACCACTTTACTGCTTTCCGGATCTGTGTTGAATATATATTTTTACACACACACACACATATATATATATATATGGGTTGTCTGACCATTTATGGAATTCAGTGGGTTCCACTTATACGTCTCGATGGAGCATCAGGAAGGTGATGGTATAGTGCCACAGGAGCAGGATCAGGAAGGTGATGGTATAATGCCACAGGAGCAGGATCAGGATGAGGATCTGGTGTAGGCAGAGTACGAGCCGTAGGTATAGGCTCACCGAAATTATCAAATTCAGGAACTAGTGTAGGCAGGACAACAGCCAGGTTTGGTAGCGTTTAGACCATGGCTTGACGAGTAGCTATGTGCAATCCAATTACATGTCTTGCAGGGGATCAGTTGAGGTGCAGAGGGTATATAGCCATCTATAGAATATCTAACGTGAAAATTTCAATCGCAACACACACCTCTTTTTCAGGGTGAGGGAGGCTCACAGGCGGATGAGAACTAGATAGAGAGCATACAGATGATCTTTGAGAAGCTCGAGATGCCTCCAGGGCAGAGGGTCAAGCTGGTGACATACATGCTGTGAGGACCAGCGAAGCGTTGGTGGGATGTGTAGGTTCCGGCTCGCATGCATGAGGGGCTAGCATGGAGAGACTTCAAGGACAAGTGTTTTGAGCACTTTTAACTAGATACACTGAGATCAGAGAGATCTTGAGAGTTATTCAGTGTTTATTAGGGAGACATGTCTGTCACGGACTATATGGATACTTTCACTGAGATGTCTCTCTTTTCACCAGGTATGGTATGTGATGACACGACAAGGGTGAGGCGGTTCGAGGATGGTTTGTGACACAATATTATGATCTATTTGAATATCTTCTGGCTAGGTTCATTCTCATAGGCAGTTAATAATGTTCTGATAGTGGATGTAAACCAAAGGGATAGTCCCCAGGTTGGCCAGGAAACGACTTTCGGTGATGGTCCAGACAGTAAGAAGCAAGGAATAAAAGAGTTCCAGTAGGTTAGTTAGGCCAAATACTTATCAATACCACTTCATAGAAGATCTTAAGTGGTTTTCTTTCAGTGTGGATAGTCAGGACATGTTTGGACTCAGTGAGATAGGCCTCTAAAGGAGTGTCATGCATGTGGATAGGTCGGTCACCTTGAGAGGTTTTGCTGGCATCCTTCTTAGATAGCCGGCAAGTAGTGACCAAGATAGATGGTTGCATCTGGAGTTGGTTCATGTTCGATACCCGGAGAGGGTAGCTGATGTTCATCTAGAAGTGGAGGAGCTTACAGAGATGGTGGAATCTAGCTAAGGGGTGATTGGCCGGTGACAGGAGCATCACCCAATGGAGATCGGGCATCAAGCAGCTATACTTCAGTCCAGGTGCAAGATGTTGAGCTTCCAGAGGCTGAGCCGGCTCGTGAGCCGACGATGGTTAGAGGTACACCACGAGTGTGGCCCTGATTCCAATTATTTCTTTTTGGCATGACCTATAGAGGCTTGTCTGTTTTGAGTACACGTGATGCACATGATCTCTGTGGATTGACTAGATTCTAGTTAGTTGGGTTGGCACCGTATTTGGTGCGTGATATAATTATATATATGTATGAGATGTGTAACATCAGGGGAATCGAGGATGCGAGTTACTTAAGGTTCCTTGGGCATCGGGGCATTGACGAAGTGAGTTACTTGAGGTGCCATGAGAATCTAGGCATCGACGATGCGGGTTACATGAGGTGCCTTGGGCATCAGGGAATCAAGGATGCGGGTTACATGAGGTGCATGACATCTGGTTTTATTTTGAGCATCTATGGGATGTAAGAACTCATGGAGGTAGACACCGATGTGGTGTGGGATACATTTGGGTGTCAGAAACGATGTGGGGGCAATAATGAGGCCCAGGGGCGATGATGCTTCATCAGGGGACCATGCATCCTGTAAACAGGTTAGTGAACCTTTTCTTGTTTTGAGTTTTGTCGAGTTGAGATTGAGTTAGGAGATTCTTACGGTGGGTAGCCCCTTGAGGAATTTGTCTATAACCATTGAGATCAGGGATGTCTAGTTTATTTTGATTGGGGTGGTATGTTTGGTTCCATCTTTGGGTTTCATTTGATAGCTCGAGGATCAGTTATATTATGGTCGGGAGATTGTAAGAAGATGAGTTTTTAGAAAAGGTCAAAATACAGATTCTGTTTGAATTTTTGACTTGTCCTTGAGAAAACATGGAAAATCTGGGATGTTTTGAAAATTTCTAGACTAAAATCCATGTACTCTAAAGTAAATGTCGTGTATGTGTTAGGAAATTACTAGCCATGTGCTCATCGAGTACATGCCATGTGATGACCATGTAGAAATTTCCCACTACACTGCGTGTAGTGCTGCTCGAGACACCATGTATTCTTTTTTTTTCATAATGGTTGGGTTCATATAGTGTGCCAACCCATGTAGAGCGTCCAAGATGTGTGGCTATCTCCACTTCAATCGAATTATAGAAATGGACACTACACAAAATTTAGTCATCAAATACACAGTGTACTTTTATTTATATTCGCTTAAATGAAAGAGTGTCGCGTCTCTTTTCCAGAAAAACCTCCTTCTTCCCCCTTTTACCTCTTTGATTCTCTAGGAGGATAAAAACGTTTCCTTCCCTAGATTATTAATCCGACATCCATTATTCAATCCATAATTTGCTACAGGATCACAATAGAGAGTCAAAACCCACGCACCCTATTCCATTCTTGATCGCTTGCCTCATGCATCGCAGTTTCCATCTGAGGGGAATTGTCAGGGTTTGACAGAAACGTAGATATATGAATATCGGATTCAAATTGGAGCTCGATATTAGACATTCCTGTTTCTATGAGTCTCATGTATGTGGTTCGTACTTTTTTTGTGTTTTCATAGAATTTTGGGTGGTGCGGCTTATGACACATTTTTGGGTACTTTAAACGTGCCCCTAATTTACATGCTATTTCCTGTTTAATTGTTATCTGACCTATGGGATGCCTTTGGGTATGATCTATTACCTTTTATGATTGAGAAAGGCTAGGAAAGGGGCTATTTATCATCGAGGCTTTTTTTCCGGGGGATGCCAAAATGGTTATATTTGTTTTGTATTGTTTTAAACAATTGAGTTTAGTGTATTGAACCTTGATATGAATTGATGGAGACCTTAAACGCCATATTACTAGTATGGGAAAACACTTTGTTAGCACATACAACTGTTTAGATTATTTTTCCTATTTAAGTGTT
This sequence comes from Viscum album, assembly GCA_963277665.1. Classification (NCBI taxonomy): domain Eukaryota; kingdom Viridiplantae; phylum Streptophyta; class Magnoliopsida; order Santalales; family Viscaceae; genus Viscum; species Viscum album. The sequence goes on from OY728157.1 coordinate 1,426,877,128, forward strand.
TTTTATTTAAAATTATTGAATTGCATATTCTCGAACCTTTGGGTTGTGTTGGGCATGGCCCATATATTCTTGAGTAATTTTAACCACAAGTTGGGCATTGCCCATGTTTCTTTGGGTGGTTTCGACCATGGTATTGGGCATCATGGGCATCAGCGTGAGCCATGATGGCTGTTAGGTTGGGCACAGAATGGGTTAATAGGATGGAAAGTCCATCAGACTTAAGTGGCATGGTCACATGGACACAAGTTTTCAGAGGAGTTGTGGATTAGGTACTATTTTCGTGATTACCGCTCACCCGGAACTATGAGTAGTGTGCACAAAGAGATACTCTATGATTAGGGGGTTTTGACCACTCATGTGGGTATAGGCCCCCATTAGTTGTGGTTTAGGTGATATTGGCATGGGGTTTCTTGTCGTAGGAAGCCATATGGAACGTAAGGAACCTTCAGGGGATAACATTAATGCTATTAGGTTCAGGGGTAGATGCTCACCGGGATTTGAGGATAGACATCATTATCCCTCTAGTTAAATTATTTTGAGGGCATACATCACTGTCCCTCCAGTTAATTTATTTTTAGGGAAGAAATCATTGTCCCTCTGGTTACTTATTGAGGACATGCATCATTTTTCCTCTGGGATACCATTTATCAGTCGTGCCTTCGGGACATCGTTACTTGAGACACATCGTGTCACGTGCAGATGGTGATGGGTTACACGATAGAGATTCAGGCATTGGCCGAAGCAGGTGACACTCTATGATTTCTACTAAGCACCAGTGGAGTTTTTGTTTATTTGTGCATTGTACTATTTATTGTTTTCCTAATAAATCCATGCCTTCTAAAACATTTTTATTAGGTACGCACTATTTGGTGGTATCCTACTAAGATTCGTCTCACACCTTGCATAGGCCCATCAAGACACATGAAGACTTTTTGGATTTACGTGCTGGAAAGAGGCCAGCTTCAGGAGCTGGAATGTGTTAGTTGTTCTATAGAAATGGTATAGACATTACGGTCTTTTGTTGCTGATGTTTACTTTGTTTTTCATACATTCCTATATCATCATGCTTACTTGTTGTGTAGCTAAAGTTTGTTATCCATTGGAGACCTTTCTATATATGGATATGTATGACCTTATTTGGATGCATGTTTTCTTGTTCAATGGTTCTTTCAAGTGTCCAACATGCTGTTGTGTTTACTTTCTGATTCTATTGATTATATTTTTTTCTTTCGTTATTTATTGATAGTGATTGTGCTTTCTCTCTGTGGGTCTAGTTTGGAGTCTGCTGAGTCATTATTTCTCTAAATTGTTATTATTATACTCTAAATAGTGTCAATATTATCCACCGAGAGGGTATAGTATCCCCACTATACCTATAAAGACCCTCACTACTAGTTGGTAGCCTTTGGTGTTTCGGGAGGTGCACCTAAGGTAGTAACACCCGATCCGTTTAGCAATGTTCAATTGGTTGTTCAGTTCCGGGTTGTTAAAAAAGGGAAATAACATCCAATTACCATAGTTTAAGTGAATCATGAAAATCAGGGAACACATATCCTACACTCTAGAATTGGGGATTCCATGTTGATATTTTTATGAATAAGACCTATTAAAATATTATTCTTTAGTGAAATTTTGTTTTATCATAATCATTGATTAGATCTCCCTATATAGACTCTATATATATTTCTAGAATAATTAAATCATATTTAATATTATGAATTATCATATGATTAAAATTATTATTTAGTTGTTCATTAAACAATATGATATCAAATAATCTTTGGTTTTCCATCTTGGTCAGGAAAATTTAAATGAGTTTTAAGGATAACTATTTATTGAATGGTTTAAGATGAACATTAGATGAGGTTTTAGATATTAATGTATGATATTTCCATATTTGATAACATGAGGTAACCGTTTTTTTGGTAAATATTTATTGGCTGGATGAATAATTTATTGATCATATGAATCATAAAATGTGATTCAGGAATTAAAAACTCATCTCAAATATTCATTCCCTAGTGATTGTGATGAAGTAGAAATTGATCATAACACAACTGAAGGATGATATTATTCTTATGACATTGAAAGAAATCATATATGTTTATTTCCCCAAGTGATTTTCATAGATAAGTAAATGTTTCCCTAGAAAACAAGAAAAATAATGAGAAATAAAAAAACATTATACCATTAATTTATTTTCTATGGAATCAATTTTGTTTTAATTCATCATAGATTTATGTTTTTTTGTGGATAACAGTATCATGAACATGTTATAACTCTATATTTATTATTACTTGGGATATAGTTTTCTATTCTGTGTCTATATTTTAATATCCCAAATTCTTTTTCTTATCTCAAAACATAATTTTTATTTTATTTTAGGAAACCTTTATGTTTTCCACTATCTCTTTTGTATGGAAGTTTTATTATTACATTGTACGATGTAGGACTTGATGAAGGAAATTTAAAATATTAAACAATTAATGATGGATAAAAATATATACAAATAGATTTATTTAAGGGGGCTAATAAAATTTCCTAAAATTTTATGAAATATATTTTTCAAATAAATTTAACATCAGTGATAGTCTGCATTACACACAACATTTTGTTTAAACAAACTATGATATACTATGAAAATATTATTATGTGAAAAATATTTCATGGAAATTGGATTGGAGGGTATGAATATTACTATATAAAATAACATAAATAGATATTCTAAACATTTAAAAAATTAATTAATTGGAAATAAAAATATTAGAATTGAAAATTAAAATTATTTGAAACTAAAAGTGATGTTTTTTTTCTGAAAAAAATATTTTTAATACATGAAATGCATTTTTTATATTAATAAATTAATATATTAACTATTAGTTAATGATTCTAATTAATTTTATATAATATATATTAAATAAAATGTTTTAACCTTTATTTAATATTTTTCTTTTCATCTAATAAGAATAAAACACATTTTATTCTTAAAACTCGCAATTTTCCTAAAATAAGTTTTCATCACATTTTAACAGTTATTTTTAAATTTAATTCTTACCACTATTATTTATTAAATTTAATAAAATGGATTCCAAGTTTTTAATCAATATTTTTGAAATAGTTATATTTCTCCCCATTTATTTTTGGTGACTAGGAATAGTAATCATGGTAAAATTTATCACCGCAGTAAAGGGTTAATTGGATCAATCTTGGTTAAAACATTGTGATAAAGATATAATAATTAATATTATTTTTTATTGGATGTAGTTAGTTTGACCCTTATCACATTATGATAAAATTTTATTTCTTAATGGACACACATCAACAAAAATGGCCAATATATTATTCAAATCAATCTAATTTACAAAATGTCACCATCTTAGATTTAAATATCTATTATGTGTCCATATAGGGAAAAAGTATGTTATGTATAAATAATAATGTATATTTTTAGAATATTAAACTTATTCTCATTGTTTTGATTTAATTATAATTTTTAGGTATTAAATATTTACCTTAAATTCGTATATAACGCCGAAACAATATTTATTCAATTAATGGATAAATAAAATAAATGATATGGAAAATTTTAAAAGTTATAAATTTCAATAATTTAATTCCTTCCACACTTTTTTTTATTTATATGATATATTTTTATTGTTTTTATGGATTATATTATAATTAAATCATTTTATTTATGCCTTTTAAGTCAAATTAAATGAATAATGTCAAAATGGGAATTAATAATAATTTATAAACATAATGTTTTATTAAGTTATTTAAAAAAATATTGATAGATAAAAAGGATGATAATATATTGTCCAAAATGTTATACCTTATAAATTCATGATCCATGTTACACATTATATGAAAAATTATAAAAAATTAATGATGAAAAATATTTTACCACTATAAAGGTTAAATTTGTTTAACTAACTTGTTAACCAAAAGATAATTTATAAAATTACACCAAAAAATAGTCAACAATTTATTTTATGGTTGTATTAAAAACATATTCTATCTTATATTTGTGTCAATTTTTTGGAGGAATTTTGGATAGATAATTACTTCATTATAATTAAATCCTTACAAAATTTCCAAACCTATCCCTCACCTCAATTATAAATGGGAATCTTCTCCCAAAATTATTCACACAAATCTATGCATTATATCTCAACCATACTATAAAAATTAAAATTATATACTTCAATATACACATTATCTAATATATGGTTTTCCTAAAGGACAAACCCTAGATCCCCGAGAAGAAATCTAATGGAGTTATTTCAAAGAACAGGTAATAACCTTAACCCATCACTTTCTTTTTAATTATTATCTCATCTTCAATATAATTTTTATTTTATTAATTTAATAATAAATTTAGTATTTTAAATATACTTAAATTTTATTATTATTATTAAACCACATTTATTAACCCTCTTTTTATCAGATGGGATGTATAAGTATCACTCGTGCAATTGTGCATATTACGATCTCCACATAGCGATATGATTCATTTCTAATAACCATAATTTATTGATGGGTATTATAATGAGTTTAATGTTTATATGTTGTACCTATAAAATAATTATAATTCTATAATTAAAATATCATATCTATATTCTTACCTTCCAAACCATTGGAAAATGATAACGTTGATCGTCAGTACATGTGGACTACCACCTCTACGAAGCATTGTGATTCATTTTTCATTCTTATTTTACTCAGATGGTAACAAAGATAGATTTAAGAAACATATATCATATATATGATATAAATGGTAATATTTAATATAGAATATTTAATTTACCTTTCGTTCATTTCATTTGTCGAAAAAATGAAATCAGCATTCATGCCTACGTATGACCTACCGTCTCTATGAACGGTGTAGTTAAATTTTCTATATATTATTTTATGAATTAATATAAACATATATATTTTTAATATAGATTAAATTAATATCATTATTAACATTATGGAGATTACGATACCATAATCAATGTACAAGGACTAAAATTAATAAACCAAAATATACATGTAATACGAAGTAGATATCACCCGGAATAGTGATGTTAATTATAAATCGGTAACAAAAGGATGATAAAAGAATATAAGTAAAAAATATAAGGTATGATATATATGGGTATGGTTATTTAATATATTTATAATAATGTATATTCCAATGTATAGGATGGTAGTTTAACATAAGGTTAGATATTTCTAGTCTCTTTAATTTATGGGAGATATTTAACATTTTCACTGCTCATTTATTTTATGAACTGTATATACTACAACTCTGACATTTTATATCATGAGCATACATATTTTAATTATAATTATTATTTCATTTGTTTTATTATTTAATTGTAATTATATTTCAAAATATTATCACTGAGTAAATGGTTTTCAACACATTTTTATTTCGGTGAGACATAAGCCATATTAACCACTTCAGTCTTTTATGTGGTCTAAAACCATAAAATGAATTTATTTTATCATAATTATCCTCATAGTTATTTCTATTTACATATCTATATAATTGTATTCCTCTTATGGGGTATACCATTAAAATTTTACCAATGTGGTATGTGTTTTATGATATAGTCTATATTTTTTATCTATATTGATTATGACTAAGTTTTTGAGGATGACATATTATAATATACCTATAAATAAGATCTTAAATAGTATTGTACCATTTTTATATCTATAGAATAAATAATTTCATATCATTTTCCTTATCTTAATTACATAAAAAATGAAGAACATTTTTATGGAAAATCATCTTTATTTCTCTCTTCGGTAGAAAACCCATTTTATTCCATATCCATGTTTTTAAAAATGTTTTTCATAATGTTTTTAATATTCTACAATGATTTATTAATGAAAATTTTAAATTATTTATAAATTTTTTAAAAAAATAATTAAGATTAATTTTCTTGTCATTTTCTGAATTAGGTGCTTTTTTACTTTTCTACAACAGTGTGAAATGAATATTTTATTTTAACATATACGGAATGACCAGAATTTACCACCATCATGACCAATTAATGATTATAAGTTTATGTTTTAATTTTCCCAGGTTATATTCAAAGAAAACATTTTTATTAATAATTGGAAATTATTTAGGTTTTAAATGTTTATTTCTATGTGAATAGGGTATTTCTCCCAATAAACATTCACAAATATATTTTGTAATCAATTTCTATATAAGATGAAATTTTAAGATGAAACACAATATTTGTTAGAGATATGATCCAATGAAATGAACCATATTCTTTCCCTATATGGTTTACATTAATGAATACAAGTTTTTTATCAAACCCATTCTTTTTCGATAGGCTATGGTATCATGAAATAATGAATTTTTTCTAAAACATATTTCTCCCCCATAGGTTATACTATGATGAAATCATTATAAAACCAATTTAATTTTATGGGTTATAATATGATGAATGATTTAGAATATTTTGGCATATATATGTAAGAATTTTTATTATGGGATGCGTAAGACCTATATCTCCTTCTAATGCATTGGGTAAATATGAAAAAAAAACATTTGGTAAATATGATATACATGAACGTGATTTCATCTTAAAAATTTATGCATTTACCTTTTTCATGTACATTTATTTATGTGTGGAGTTATCGTTCATGTAAATAAGATTATACATGAATATTATTTTAATTTCCATAAGTTTATGTATAAAACTATCTTTAATTTCCATATGTTTATGTGTGTATATGGTTTCAAGTCTATATGTTCATGTGTTGGCATAAATTCATGTCCTTAAATGATGAATGATCCTTTTTCTATTTATACATGTTCAGAAAATTATAATCTTATTTTTATACAATAAACTTATGTATTCTTCCATTGTTATTATATCATGTCTCATTTTCATTGATTTATTTATGATTCATGTCTTATGAACTGCCATGATTTATTCTATGACTCAGGATTATGATTCCTAATATGCAGGTTATGAGTTTAAAATGTTATTATCATGTTGTCATACTCTTTTGTTTATGTTATTCTCATGTGATCATTTATATCTCTCATAACCCCTACTAAGAATCTAAGATCAACCATTATTATGTTTCTTTTACCTATTTTATGATTAATGGTACTATGTATGACATTTCTATGAAGGGTGGAAGTGATGAAGGACTTAGTGGGAATTGATATAGATTTTTTATAAACCACTAATTTAAACTTTTATGTTTCTAAATAAATTTAAATTATAAAAATTTGGACTGGATTGTTATATTTTGTAATGAATATTATTCTATTATGATGTGATATATATGTGTATGAAATTAATGTGTTGTTATAAAGGCCCTAAGATACAACTTTACTGACCTATTCAGGTCTTCTATGTTGGTGTTGTAAGCCTTATGTCTAGATCCCCCATCCAAAATCACTTGTTCGGTCTGAATGGTAGGTAATACTCCAACTACCATCCTGATGGGGAGTCATTAATACTGATCTTAAGGGAAGAGCCAGTTTATATTCTATCCCAATAAGAATATATGGTATGGGATTGAAAAACTGAGGATGGTTCCCCATCCATCCACAGGCTGGGTACTTAGCACGGTCGCTATCACCCTGAGGCTTTAGGTGACCTTCCATTCCATAATAACGACATCATACTTGGCTACTAGTGAGGACACTCTAAATTTGACCCCTCAAATGAGAACACTCTAGGACAGGATTATGACCTTTGGTCCATGTGTTATCTATTCTAGGTGTTTCATCTCCCTTTCCCACACTCTTATCCTCTCTCAAATTATACTTGGTGATGATGGAATAATTCACTATCCTTGAGATGATAGTCAATCATAAGATGCTAACCTATGATTGGATGTTATACCAAATTCCATACTCAACCAACCTATTTATCGAAAAACCATTACCCAAAATAATCAGTGTGTAGAACATAATCTCTACAAAGAAATCCACATAGTCCATAACATACATATTTCCCTACTAAAAGTTCATAAACACACTCGATCAGCTAGCCCTAAAATTTTATAGATATAAGTAATCATATAATACTATATAAAAATCTCTCCAGACCAAAACATGACGTTTGTACACCTATGTAATAACATCCCACCATCTCTTAGAGTATCCACATATCATGTATGTAGTGAATTTCACTCTCCTATCAAAAGGTGTGTAAGGGATCTTGGGGAAAGATAACATAGACTCCAGACATGAATTGGTATCCTGGTCATTGCGTACCCCTAAAATTTTGGAGTGTTCCACTTCTGTAACTCTCTAGTAAACCCTTCCATATAAGGGGTAGGTCAGGGATCTCCCTATATAGACTACAATATCCATAATTATACCTCTCAAAACTAATCATCGTCACCCATAATATTATTAGAATGATGTTCTATGGGTGTTAGTACAAGAGGTAATATAAGTGGATCAGGGATAACCATCTCTAGAGCATGGACCTCATCATGCTCTTGGAGCATGAATGGAGGCTATCGTGGTGGTATATCTCTATAATTCAAAACACACAACTCAAAACAGAGGATGATATTGGAAGATGACATAAAATAAAGAATAATATAGGTATATGTCCTTTTATATAATATTATATACCCCTTTGCCTTCTCCTAAATCCTGGTATATGTGACATAGAACATCATAAAGGTTATAAGAGACACTCCCTACTACTCAACACTATGGTCAGGTCAAGTTCATGTTTCTTATTTCACACTAATGTTTCTAATATATATAATGTTAATTTCATGTTACATTGGAAAACACTATTTACGTTGCAATTAGAATCCTCATTAATGGAATCCATTTCATTCAATATTTACAATTATGTATTTATATATATCAAGTTTTAGTTACATGAGATCCCATTACCATGTTATAATTCGAGAAAATTATATGTTACAGTTCTCATGTCATTAAACTATAACTAGACGTATTACATCTAGTTTTTGGCTGTAAGTGGCCATATAAAATGATTTGATTAGATGAATCACCATTCCGAATTTATAGAAGTAAATGTTTTATAAACTAAAATTAGAATTCATATAATCAAAGTATACTAATGTTTCAACTAATATAACTTCAGGTATATGAATCAAACATGTAATAATTGGTTAATTATGGTTCCACCCTAAATAAATATGGGAAAACATTTTTTATCCTAAGGAAAAAACATTTATAACTGATTATTTTTCCAATTCATACCTTAAATTGATTATTCAATTATAAGTATATCACTCAAGGAATATACAAAATAATATACGAAATACCTATAATAATGTTAAAACATCCCATAATATGCATGATATTTAAATACATTGGTTCCAATAATGATCCATAAATAAATACTACCTTTCCATATATGTTCAAGGGTAAACATTGAATCCATAATAATAATAACTATAATAAAACCCAAAAATCATGATTATCTCCTAGTTATTAAATCAATGAATTGGTAACATGCATATTTGAGAACAAAAATTTCCATCCCATGTTATTTTGATTATTCCTTAAACATGGTTTAGATACTCCCAAACACAGGCACATCACCAAATTCAAACACATTCCTAGTCTCCCTTCTACCAACCCAAACACTGTGAAAAAAAGATAAATGGATCTGATACAACATTGCAACATCTTGATCCTGACTCACTCAGAAGTATCCAAACCCATTTTTCCATATGGGCTCAATCACACGACCCTATATATCAGATTCTTCTAACTAGTAGTGAGGGCCCATGATGGTATGGTGGGGGGGGGGGACTATTCCCTCTTTTATCAGAGTAGTGTTACATCTATATAATAAATTCATGAACACCTAAAAATAATAAATAGGAAATAAAATATTGTAAATTGTTGAAATATAATAAATAGATAACAATAAACCATAAGTATAACCATATAGAATAAATTTTTAAAAAAATGGTGTCTTGTCATGATGCTAAACAAAAACATGTAATTCAAGAAAACAAAGAAGATGGCTTATAAAAATTGCTATGAAAAAATTAAAAAAAATACAAGAAGATATATCCAATAAAATCATGAGCATGATCAAATTACCTTGATCCCACACTCCATCCTATTATATAAAATATTGCATCTATATCTATACATTTACCTTTGTCCCTGCCTACGTCCATGAAGTCTGTTTGGGTACCAATAAGTGGGTCGAACAATTTGTGAGATAAAATTTATTGGCCACCACCAATGATTCCTAGTAATATCTAGTATGTGAATATATAATGAAATGTGTGGAGGTATCATAAATAATCGTGATAAATAAGTAAACCATGTTAGTTTTTGTTTCCCATGGAATACCTGTCTGACTCAACCTTCTTTAGCCTAACCTATAATTTCCGTGAGAATTTATTAAATGAAAAATAATAATGGGTGTCATGAATACTAATTAGGAATGGAAAATATGTAACATCATGACCTTTAACTATAAATATTCCAAGTGGAACATCATGTCTATTTGATATGTGTTGGGAAAACATCTCTCAGGGTAACATTGCAACATTTTTAGGTTGGTTGTGTTTGCATAAAAAGCAGGTTTTCATGTCGAATTGTCAATTTATGGAGATATTGTTGATAATACAAGTGTACAAAGAACCATAAAAAAGGAATGGAAGATATGGTGGTTGTACAAAAGAACATATACAAGGTGGTACCATTTTCATATTTTTTCCAAATTTTTGGGGTCCAAAATTTGGAGTTTTTTTAGCATCACAAACCATGTATTTCCTTGAAGATATCATCAAAACATGTAAAAGGGATGTGTTTTGTGAAGATGGTATTAATGAATTGTATTTTCCAAAGACATGACGAATGTTGACCGTGAGCTCTATAATTATGATGAGGTTCATGAATAGAAGAGGTGAAGAGAATTGTGAGGGATCATTGAGGTTGCGGCACAAGGAATTCTAGGGAATGATCTGTGATTATGATGAGCTCATTAATCCAAAAAATTACCATGGTTCTTCGAGATATAGAGATAATTTTGGCAGAAATTTAGAATCATTGGGATTTGAGCTAACATGGTGCTGAATTTATGCAGAAAATTCTCAAGTCAGTGGAACCTCCTATAAATATACCTCAACCCCCTCGAGAAAAGTAGAGAGATCAAATGAAAAACATTATGCTCTCGAATCGCAAATGAGATTCACATAGCTGGGAGATTCGTGAAAGAAAATAGAATTTTTAGAGGTACTTGAGCTATTATAAAGGAAGGCGTACCGTGAAGGTCAGTTTGAATTTTTGGAGAATGTGCACTTCATAAAGACTTGTTTAGCATTGCAAAATCACAAAGACCAGTGTGGGATCTGCGAAGTAGTAAACTCTACGATCTAGTAATATTTTTAAAACTCTGAGATCTATAGACTTGTGAGAATTTCAAAAATGTTAGAGCATTTCAAAGGGTTGTTTCATATTTTCCAAAGTGGGAGCTTTGCATAGGCAGTGTTCTTAGAAAAAGAGTTTCAAAAGGGACAACCTATTATTTAGGGGCAAAGTGTGTTTCATCCATTCAAGAATATGGAACTTGAACAGAGAATCTATTTATAAATCAGGATGTATTCATTAGTGATAATGAAGAGACCAACATGACTATAAAGTGTGAGTGGATCTTCTAAATATGTAGTGATCTCACTTCAGTTTAGAGAGCAGAGAGTTTTCAAATTGTGAATGGTTGTAAACTAAAAGGGAGAGTGAGTCGGCATCAAACATGAAAACCGAAGTATGCTTATAGTGTATTTGGTACATTTTCACATCAATAGTGAATAATCCTGGGACATAGTGCAGTGAGGGTGAACCAAGTAAAATTGATGTGTTATTTTCAATATTTAGGATTAATTCATACTATACAAAAAGGAGAGAGAGAACAGAGTTTTTTCTAACAAAAAACAAGATCAAAAGGGGCAGTTGTTTTAATTTTTCACACTATGATTCACCCCCCCTCAGAGTATCTAGCCTAGTGGACCTATCAATTATTATTAGAGAGAAAGGTTGATATCATTGTTTCTCTCTCAAATAGAATTCACCAATCCTAAAGGGATTCCGAACATTGATGGGAACAATTTCCAGTAATAGAATAATTAGATGAAACACTAGTTCTGATCTTTAGGAATGGATGTGTTTGTAGTAGATATGTGTGGTATAACAACCTATATTTATAGAGGTTCATTATCAGAAGCTGAGGAAAGATAATTGGATGCTGACGCCAAGGGAATCAATGCTTTAGGAGGAGACCTGTCCAATGTTGTCTATACAAAGGTGATGTCATGAAAAACTTTACCCCCTATGTGGGAAAAACTATTGAACATATATGAAGGAGATTTAAATGTCCTAAAATAAAATATGCAATTATTGTCGAATAATTAGAAATATTATAGAATGGATCCTAATAAGTCCATTGATTCATTCATTGATAGGGGAAATGTTGTAGTTGAGAACAATGATGTCAATGTTGTGGAAAATGAACAAAATATTCAACAGCATAGTGAACAACTTATTGATGAAAGTAATGAGAAGGAAAGAAAAATAGGGGGATCAAAGGTGACAAATGCTGATTCAGAAGAAGATACAGATGATGAACAAGAGGAAGTCAAGTCTATATCGGCAAAGAAGCCAAGGAGTCGAGCTGAAATTGATTTGAAGAATATCATTGGGGATCAGCAAGCTCAAGTTCATACAAGAAGAATGAAATCACTACAGATATAAGGACCCACCCCTATTATATACAGAATATTGAGTTTAGTTAAGAAACCACTTCCTTTTACAATGGGTATCTTTTCAAGTATATATCTTTAGAGAATTAGGAAAAAACATTCATAACATTACACATTATTATATAGTGGATACCATAAAAACAGTTTCCATTTTTTTCAAAATATAAAACATTAAAACATAAAACAAGACTCCTTGATAATTATTCAACATTTAAAATTTCTTCCATCCATGTATTACACATCCATTAACCTACGAAAAATCATTTAAAAACATGGGGTTGGCACAAAATGTTAGTAAGAGATGGAAAATAAGGGAAAAATCACATTAGTCCATGAATACTCATAACGTATGAAAGCATTTTCAGAAGACATTCTTTTCACCCATATATACATACTTTGTGTAACATGAGATTTAAACAAGATCCACACAAAACATGAGAACATAAATATAATCATAAATCTATCTTGGGGAATTACTTACATAATCTTGTAACCATTCTTGTCTACCTTATAATTAGTAACCCTCACCGCTACCTTACGTTGTGTAACCATCGTAGTTACACTTGAAGTAACCATATGGCCGACCTCCAACTTACTCATAACCAATGAATTGGAGGGAAATATAGGTACCACCCTTCATCATAAATAAATCCCAAGAACGAAAACATAATCATACAAGATGAATAATTCCATAAAAACATTACTTTGGAATTTCATAAAACTGAATTTCAAAAGAGGATTTTTAAAGAAAATCCCCTTATAAATATCATAAAATTGAAGAGAGACTTAATAGAGTGAATGGAGTATGTATATATATATTAAATACACATAATAAAGCGTAATATAAATATAACCCATCACAAAAACAATTTAAATAGCACATAAATAATGAATTAGAAGATTAACCCAAAGAATGGAAATCGGGTTAAGAATTCCTTTACCTCGGGTTTGTCTTACATCAAACATGTTTAAACCTCCTGTATAATGGTTAAAAGAGTGTTATTAATATTTTAAATAACATGTTCATGTTTATAACATCTTATATGATCAATTAATACCATCTTTTCACCCTTATTTGTCAGTATTTTTCCCATACAATGTTTTTGGTTGAATTCTTTACATGATTTCTATGATTGGTTCATGGCGGACATTCTTGTTGATTGGAAGTGAAAATCCAGAATTGTAAGGGAGACGTATTTTCATATAACCAGTAACATAAATTATTACATTTATCATTTTGAATTCTTACATGAGAATGATTCATAATTTAGAACATTAATGATGTTCGTTTAGATCTTTTTAGTGGTTCTTTGATAATAACAACCTTGTTTTGTCATAAAAATTCGAACCATGAGTAAAAAATAATTCCAGAACCATGGGTGAGTCATAAAACATATATTATAACCTGTTTCAACTATATAAATGGTTTCATGACCATACTTGAAAGATTCAATGGAAATTGAAATCACATCGTCCACGATTTTGATAATTCGACACAAATGGATAATGTTTTTATTCTTTAAATAAGTGGGAGTGGTGAAGAATAAATATGAGTAATTTTTCATAAACCTGATAAAATCCAGAGTATATATGATTTCTAGAGATTTAATTCTTCAGGGGTAAGGAGATATGAAGAAATAATAAGGAAGGAACTCAAAATAAAAGAAAAAGTGAGAAATCTCTTACAAAAATTCGACAGCCAAACGGCCTCAGAATATGGTTTTTGAAAAATATTAAAAATAGAGGGGGAAAGGGTCACCCATACATAAATGAATCATATTTTAGAGAAGATCAATAATAAGAAAGAAATATGAAAATGGTATAGAAACTTGAAAATTATACCACATAAAAGAGAATTTGCAAGGGAAAAAGGAAAGAAATTGAGAATTTTCTTACCTTGTGGATTAACCCTTAGAAACTGAAGGTTGGGACCTTGGGGGATTGAGGAAACATTGGGAGGACTACTATTAAGGTAAGGAGTCCAGAGCTTCATTGAGGGAGAATTGAGAATGAATTCAATTATGGGAAGAGTTGGTATTTATAGGAAAAGTGTCGGATTATTTTAATAATTTTCAAGGGACACCTCATGAGTGGTATTTACAAAACCATGGGCTTTCCCATGGTATTTCCCATGGTATAATCCACTTGGGACACCTCACATATTATTTAACTATACATAAGTCAACCTGATTTATGACATCATTATTATATCATTAATGATGTCATTAACACAACGAAACTAAAAACTGTATTTTTTTTACAATTCACCGAAAAATCAACTTTTGTAGACAAATTCCCAAAATTCACCGTAACCATTTATCGATGTGTAAAATTCAAAAATGGAATCCATTTTTTGAAAATAATTTTATAAATATTATTAATTTAATTTTTAAATAAAATCATACTTAATTAAAAAATTAACACTTCTAATTTTGTAACTACTTCCATATCACAATGAAAAATTAACCAAGATGTTATAACCTTAAAGACTTAATAATATAAGACAATAATAAAATTTACTATTCATTAGGGTTATATCACTATTCATATTACTATTCAAGAGGGTTTGTTACTATTCACAAAAAAAATAAGTTGGTTCCAATAGACTCCAAATAACATACTGAACACAAATATAGATGACAGTTTCTTGAAATTCAGAACATAGAAGAAAAAAAGTTATGTGTTAAAGGCTAATTAAACATATCTATTTAAATCAAAGTTCCATGAATTTCTGTTTATTTATATAATAACACTGGGTGTTACATTATCCCCACCTTCTTGAAATTGCGTCCTTGCAATTTTATTTACTTATTAAACAACTGAGGGGAACTTTTCCTCATGTCATTTTCAGACTCCCATGTTGGTTCTTCAACCATTTGGTTCCTCCAAAAAACCTTTACCTGGTGGATTACCTTATTCTGCAATACCTGTTCTCTTCGATCAAGAATTTGAATGGGTTTTTCTTCATAAGAAGGTTTCTCTTCTAGCTAAACTGCTTCTGGGCTCAAGACATGTGATGAATCTGGCACATACTTTCTCAACATCAAAACTGCAAAAACATTGTGTACCTGAATCAAACTCAGAGGCAAAGCTATGTGGTATGAAACTCTTCCAACTATATCCATGATTTCAAAGGAAAAAATGAACACTGGATTTAGCTTTCCTTTCTTATTGAAAGGCATCACAATTTTCCAAGGGGAGACTTTAAAGAAAACATGGTCACCTACCTCAAAAGAGAAGTCTTTCCTTATGTTATCTGTATAACTTTTCGGCCTACTCTGAGCTGTCCTCATGTGCTGCTGGATCATCCTCACTTTCTCAGCCTCATCTATAAATAATTCTAGCCCCATCAACTTTCTTTCACTGACTTCATCCCAAAATGCTAGAGTCCGACATCGCTTTCCATACAAGGCTTTGAAAGGTGCCATTTGAATACTGGAATGAAAACTTTTATTACAAGAAAACTCAACTAATGAAAGATGCGAATCCCAACTTCCATGATAGTCCATTGAACAAGCTTGAATCATACCCTCCAATGTTTGAATCGTTCATTGTGACTGCCCATCTGATTGAGGATGAAAAGTTGTGTTGAAATTCAACTCTGTGCCCAATGACTTCTGATGTCCCTTCCAATAGTTAGAAGTGAACCTGGGTTCTCGGTCAGATACAATGGAAAGTGGAACTCCATGTAACCTGACAATCTCCTTGAGGTACAATCGAGAAATAAGATCCAAAGACATTATATCTCGAATTGATAGAAAATGTGCACACTTTGTTAGCCAATCAACAATAATCCAAATTGCATTATTACCTCAAGAAGTCATTGGTAGGCCTAGTACAAATTCCATGGATACATTATCCCATTTCCACTATATCACTGGCAAAGGCTGAAGCAACCCCTTCGGTAACTATCGCTATACTTTAATCTGTTGACATGTAAAACATCTCATGGTAAAATAAACAATATCTCTTTTCATTCCATCCCACCAATAATACTCTCGAAGGTCTCTGTACATCTTAGTACTTCCAAGATGAATAGAAAATGGAGAACTATGAGCTTCACACAACAATTATTTCTTCAACTGGGAATCACAAGGCACACACAACCTTTTTCCAAATCTTAAAACACAATCTTTATCAAGATTACATTTTGGAAACTTTCCCACTTTAACCAATTCTAACTTTTTTGTAGCTAACGGTCTTCCTTCTATGCTTGCTTAATTCTATCTGAAAATGAAGAATACACTGAAACCTAAAACAAAACAGATGTATTACCTATTACAACAACTTCTAAGCCAAAATTCATCAAATCATTAATCAAGGGATCCTGTTCCAAATGTGGCATGGTTAATGATGCATGATGTTTCCGACTTAAGTCATCGGCTACTTTGTTTGCTTTTACAGGATGGTAAATGATCATATAGTCATAATCCTTTATCAGTTATAGCCATATTCTCTTCCTTATGTTTAATTCCTTCTGAGTGAATATATAATTTAGACTTTTATGGTTAGTATATATTTGGAATCTGTTTCCATATAGATGATGCCTCTATATTTTCAAAGCAAAAACCCCAGATACCATTTCTAAATCATGTGTGTGATAATTTAGCTCATGTGGTTTAAGTTGTCTGAAAGCATGGACAATTACCTGATCTTTCTACATCAAAACACAACCAAGTCCCTTCAAATAAGCATCACTGTAGATGACAAACTCACCATTCTGGGAAGGTAAGGCCAAAACTGGACCATTCACCAATCTCTTCTTCAGTTCCTAAAAACAAACATCACATTCCTCGGTCCAATCAAATTTATCCCCTTTCCGTGTTAACTTAGTTATCGGGCTAGATAACTGTGCAATGTTCTTAGAAAACCATCGTTAATAACTTGATAAGCTTATAAAACTACGAATCTCTATAACATTTGTGGGTCTTGGCCATTCATCAACTAATTTTGTTTTGGCAGGATCAACTATTATTCTATCCTTATTTACAATGTTCCCCGGAAAAGAAATCTATTGCAACCAAAAATTACACTTGCTGAATTTTCCATATAGTTTATTTTCTTTTAATGTTTGTAAAACAACCCTTAGAAGTTTTTCATGCTCCTATTTATTTTTATAAAATACCATAATGTCATCAATAAATACAACCACAAACATATTCAAGAACTCATGAAATACTCTATTCATAAGATTCATGAAGACAACATGTGAATTAGTTAATCCAAACGGCAGAACAAAAAATACTTAATGCCCATATCTAGTACAAAAGGCTATTTTCGGGATGTTATCTTCTTTCACCTTCATCTAATGGTATCCGGATCTCATGTCAATAATGGAAAAGTACTAAGCTCCCTGGAGCTGATCAAAAAAGTCATCAATATGTGGCAAAGGATACTTGTTTTTAATAGTGATGTTATTCAAAGCTCTTTAATCAATGCAAAGTACCATGGAACCATCTTTATTTTTAACAAACAAAACAGGGTATCCCCATGGTGCATGCTACGATTAATGAAGCATCTTTCAAGAAAATCCTACAACTAATTTTTCAATTCAAAAAGTTCTATTGGAGCCAGGCGATATGGGGGTTTTAAAATTGGTTTAGCATCATGAACTAAGTCAATTTTTAATTATACTTCTCGATCAGGTATGACACTGGGTAACTCATCAGGAAAAACATCAAGGTATTCATTTACCACTGGAAAATTATCAATTTGAATAATTCCATTGTTTTCAATAATACGAGGAAGATAAATTTCATATCCATCTTTAATAGTTTCTCTATTTCCTAATATGTTATCAATTGTATGGGTTAATTGTTGTATACAAACTGAATCTCTTTCTAAAAAACAACTTCTTTAGCTCTACAATCAATCTTAGCATGATAATCAGAATGCCAGTTCATCCCCAAAATAACATCAAACTCAACTTTGGGTAAAATAACATTTTTTGCTGGTAATGTCTTTCCACAGAACACAATAGAAATATTCATATAATTCCTCTTTGCTATAACTTTTCCCCATGGTGTTTTAACAACAAGTTTGGGTCTCATTTGTTCAGGTGATGTTTCAAATTTACCAGAAACTTTCTCAGAGATGAAAGAATGTATAGACCCCGTATCAAACAAAACATTAGCAAAATCTGAGTGAACAAACAAAGTACCTGATAAAACATCATTGGATTGCCCAACATCTACTGACGTAGTTGCAAAGGATCTCACTACACATTTCTGTTTGTAGTCTTGCTTCTTTGCATCATTCAAATCTCTATTTCAGTAAGCATTTGTATAATTACCCATCTCACCACATTTAAAACACTTTACAGCTTTCGTATTAGGATTATTCTTAGGATCATTTTCATTTCAATCTCAGGCCAGATGTCCAAACGTACCGCATTTAAAACACTTTCATGTTTTTCTAAGACATTCCCCAGTGTGTTTCTTCCCACTCTTTTCCCAAACTAAAAATTGGATATTCTCACCATCAGATTTTTTTGGTTGATTCTTACCCATTTCTTTCTAACTGGACCTCTTCTTCTCTTTGTTTCTAAAATGCACGTGATCATCAGAAAAATCCATCTCTACCATCTTAGCACATTGGAAATGTTTCTCATAACTTTTGAATTCACGAGAAGCCAACAAAGTTTGATACCTTGGATTCAATCCTGAGTAAAAGTGGTTTATTTTTCCATCATGATCCAAAATAATATTTGGAGCATACCTCACCAGTCAGGTGAAATTAGCTTCATACACAACCACTGAATCTTCCTCCTTCTGTTTAAATTCAAGGAATTGCATCTCTATTCTTAGTCGCACCACCTTAAGAAAATATTTTTCAAGGAAAAGAATTTTAAATTCATCCCACTCTAAGGCATGAAAATCCCTTATACCCCTGATATTCCTTACCACTTAACACCACTGATCATCTTCTCCTTCAAAACGATAAATGGCAAGACTTACCTTTTGATCGTCTGAACAACCTATAACATAGAATATCTTTTCAAGGGATTTGATCCATCCTTCAGCTGCTACTGGTTCAGAAGATACATTGAATTTAGGAGGATGTTGTCTCATAAAATGTTCCACTACTGTCATGTTCTGTTTTGGTAACTCTATTGGTCCTCTTGCATGGATACGACCACCATTTATTTCTTGCGTTAGCTGAGCCATTACTATCACCAACTGCTTCATTCTAATCCCTACCATTCCAGGCTATAGTTCCGGAAGGATGTCATTCTGTTGGTGCCTCTCCTATTTAGCATCCCTATTCCTTATGCAGACAACCATTCTGAACAAACATGTCTTAGATAAAGCAACATGGTAATCTTTAAATGCTATAACAAATTAAACATAGAGTGAAAATCATTTATGGTATTCTAGTAACATCACCATAACCCCTAAAGTTATCTAAACCGTCCTTTGATACCAAGTATAAGGACACAAACTTATTACATACATAATCTTGAGTTTAGTTAAGAAAACACTTCCTTTGACATTGAGGATATTTTCGTGTTTAGATCTTTAAAGAATTATGAAAAAACATTCATAAAATTACACATTATTATAGAGTGGATACCATAAAAATAGTTTCCATTTTTTTTTAAATATAAAACATTTAATCCTAAAACAATACTCCTTGACAATTAATCAACATTTAAAATGTCTTCCTCACTTGTATTACACATCAATTAACCTGTGAGAAATTATTTAAAAACTTGGGATGAGCATAAAAGCTCAGTAAGGGATGGAAAAGAAGGAAAAAAACATTAGTCTATGAATACTCATAACGTATGAAAGCATTTTCAAAAGACATTATTTTCACCCAAATATACTTACTTTGTGTAACATGATATTTACACAAGATCCACACAAAAACATGAGAACATAAATATAATCATAAAGGTGTCTTGGTGCATTACTTACATAATCTTTTAACCATTCTTGGATACCTTATAATTTTTATCCCTCACGGTTACATTACTTTGTGTAACCATCGCAATTACACTTGGAGTAACCATACAGCCGACCTACAACATACTCATACCCAATGAATAGGAGGGAAATATAGGTCCCACCCTTAATCATAAATTATTCCCAAGAACCAAAACATAATCATACAAATATGAATAATTCCATAAAAAAATTACTTTGGAATTTTGTAAATTCGAATTTCAAAAAAGGATTTATAAATAAAGGCCCCTTATAAATATCATAAAATTGAATGGAGACATAATATAGATGATAGAGTAAGTATATATACTATAAATACAAATAATAAAACATAATATAAACGTAACCCATCACAAAAACAATTTAAATAGCATATAAATAATTAATTAGAAGGTTATCACAAGGAATGGAAATCGAGTTAAGAATCCCCTTACCTCTGGTTTGTCTTACCTAAAACTTGTTTAAAACTAATGTATAATGGTTGAAAGTGTGTTATTAATATTTTACAAAATCATTTTCATGTTTATAACATGTTATATGTTCATTTAATAACAACTTTTCACCCTTAATTGTTAGTATTTTTCCCTTGCTATGTTTTTCGGTGAATTCTTTACATAATTTCTATGATTGGTTCATGGTGGACATTCTTGTCGATTGGAAGTGAAACTATAGAATTGGAATGGAGTAGTATTTTAATATAAACAGTAACATAAATTCTTCCATTTGTCATTTTTAATTCTTACATTATGATGATTCATAAGTTAGAACATTAATAATGTCGGTTTAGATCATTTTAGTGGTTCTTTGATAATAACAACCTCGTTTTGTCTTATAAATTAGAACCTTGAGTAGAAAATAATTCCAGAACCATGGGTGAGTCATAAAACATATAATATAACCTGTATAAACCATATAAATTTTATCATGACCATAATTTAATGATATAATGGAAATTGAAACAACATCGTCCACGATGTCGATAATTCGACACAAACAGACAATGTTTTTATTTTTTAAATAAGTGGGAGAGGAGTAGAATAAAGATGAGTAATTTTTCATAAAGATGATAAAATATATAGTATACACGATTTATGGAGATTTCATCTTTCTTGGGTAAGGATATATGAAGAAATAATAAGGAAGGAACTCTAAATAAAAGAAAAACTGAGAAATCTCTTACAAAAATTTTGCAGCCTAATGGCCACACAACATGGTTTCAAAAAAATTTAAAAAAGAGAGGGGACAAGGGTCACCCATCCAGAAATGAATCATAATATATAGAAGATAAATAATAAGAAGTAAATAAGAACATTTTATAGAATCTTGAAAATTATACCACATAAAAGAAAATTTGAAAGGAAAAAGAAAGAAATTGAGAATTTTCTAACCTTGTAGAGTAACCCTTAGAACATGAAGGTTGGGACCTTGGGGGCATGAGGAAACCTTGGGAGAACTAATATGAAGGTAAGGAGGCCATAGATTGGTTCAGGGAGAATTGGGAATGAATTAAATTAAGGGAAGAGTTGGTATTTATAGGAAAAGTGAGGGATTATTTTAATAATTTTCAAGGGACACCTCATGAGTGGTATTTACAAAACCATGGGCTTGCCCAAGGTATTTGCCCAAGGTATAATCCACTTGGGACACGTCACATATTAATTAATTATAGATAAGTCCACCAGATTTATGAGATCATTATTATATCATTAATGATGTCATTAACACACCGAAACTAAAAACTGTATTTTTTACTATTCACCAAAAAATCAACTATTGTAGAAAAATTCCTAAAATTCACCCTAACCATTTATCGATGTGTAAAATTCAAAAATTTAATCCATTTTTTGAAATGATTTTTCAAAATATTATTATTTTTATTTTTAAATAAAAGCATACTTAGTTCAAAAATTAACAATTCTAATTCTGTAACTACTTCTATATCACAATGAAAAATTAACCTAGATGCTATTATCTTAAAGACTTAATAAAATAAAACAATAAAAAAATTTACTATTCATTAGGGTCATATCACTATTCATATTACTATTCATAAGGGTATGTTACTATTCACCAAAAAACAAGTTGTTTCTAATAGTCTCCAAATAACATACTGAACACAAATGTAGATGACAGTTTCGTGAAATTTTTAACATAGAAGTAAAAACGTTATGTTATAAAGGCTAATTAAAAATATCTATTTAAATCAAAGTTCCATGCATTTCTATTTATTTTTATTAAAACATGGGGTGTTACAATAGAATACTTCTTTCCTATCTCTGGTAGAGCCTAAATTATTTATTAACGCACCTAGAGTTAAAAAATGGGTTCATGATATGAATTAAGAGAAATATCATATTGATAAGAATAATACATGAGAGATTGTGTCGAGAATAGTAGATAAGAATGTCATCAAGACTAAATAGTTTTATCTCAACAAGATGAATGAAGATGATATAGTGATTTGAAGAAAATCATGATTAGTGTGAAAAGGATACTCCCAGATAGAGGGTATATATTTTGATTAGACATTTTCACTAATTGAAAGGATAGAGACAATCAGATTATTCTTAGACATTACAGTGCAATAGATGTTCAAAGTGTTCCAAATGGACGTCAAATCTGCATCTTTGAATGGGTTCTATGGGATAAAGATTATATTGATCATCTATATGGTTTTCTCATTCCTGAAGATGATAAAAAAGATTTCTGATTGAGGAAATCTCTATATAGGTTGAATTAATAACCAAGAACATGGTACTCGAGGCTTGATCGGTATTTGAAGAAGCATGGTTTTCAGCATGGTGGGGTTGATTATAATATTTATTTCAATAATGAATGTAATAAAACGATGATGGTTCCAATTTATGTCAATGACATATTCTTCAGTGTATTAGATGAATCATAGTGTAGAAAATTTTATGTATTTAGGAAAAATGAGTTTGAAATGTCAATGAACAGTGAGATGACATTTTTCCTTGGTTTATCTGTGAAAAAGGGAATAAATGGTACTTCAATTTCTCATTCCAAATATTCTATGGAAGTTATGAGGAGATTTGGAATTTAATATTCCATATAGATGAAGAATCTAGTGGTTTCCTAGATGAAACAATCCAAAGATGATGATTTAAAGGAAGTTAACATCACAAAATATAGAACAATCATTAGAAGTTGGATGTGCATGACCACTACAAGGACTGGCATTGTATTCACCACATGCCAATCAATGAGATATCAAAGTAATCCAATGGGATGCCACAAGATTTTAGTGAAAATAATACTTCATTATATCAAGGGCATGGTGGATTTCACCTTGATATGAAAGGAAAAATACCAGTTAGAGATATTGGGATATACTGATGAAGAATGGTCCAAATCAGAAGAGGATATAAACTCAATGTAGAGATGTACCTTTTACCTTGGTGGTTTTGGTATTTCATGGCTAAGCAAGAAGAAATAATTCATTCATTGAGCACCATAGAAGATGATTATATTTCTTCCACTGAAGCATGCATACAATTATTATGGATGAAGCAACAGCATGATGATATTGGAGTTGCAGTGAATTTTCTGATTAGAATCCAGTGTGATAATTCAAGTGCAATAAATCTTAGAAAACATCCAGTCCATCACTCAAGGAAAAATCACATTGGGATAAAATATCATTTTATCAAGGAGAAGGTGGACCAAGGGTTAGTAATGTTAGAGTTTGTGCCTACAGAGTTATAGGTTTTAGACATTCTGACAATGGACTTACCTAAGGAATATTTTGAGGGACATTGACTGGCTCTAGGACTCTAGTAAACTCCCCTAACATGGAAAAGGGTTTATGTGGGAACACCTCTCCCTGAGGTATGGTATTTTATTCCCTAATGTGCTAATATATGTTCTTTACTATGTTTTAGACCAAAATGGAGTGACCTTTGGGTTCATTGAAAGTGGGTATAAAGTGTATTTCTTTGAGGGGGATAAAATCGCTAAGCTAAGTTACTGGGAGAAGCTAATAGGGGGAGCAGAGAGATAGGGGGATTTTTTTTAAATATGATGATACATGAATTTATTGATCAATGATTAGATATCACAATAGCAGAGGTTCATGATGAAAGTAGTAAAATGGTATCAATATTGAATCAAAAAATGGTGTCATTAATAAAGTTATTCATTTTTTAGTTTTTCATACAACTCTTATTTCTCACGTCGAGCATTGATCATGTGGGCTATGAGTTTTTGGTGAGGGAATATTTGGTTGATATCTAAATCATAATTGGTGAATGATGGTAGATTATAGAATGAGATTTGGTGAGGTATCAGAGTTCAGATAATATTTATGAGAGGAGTTGTCAACAAACCTAAAGGGGGATTTTGTTGGGAAAATCCTTCAAGGTAACATTGCATCATTTTTGGGTTAGTTGTGTTTGTTGAAAAAGAATGTTTTCATGGTTCATTGACATGTTCCAAATATTTTTTCGATAATACATGTTGACAAATAACAATGGAAATGGAATGGAAGATATGGAGGAGGTACAAAAGAACATATATAAGGTGGCACCATAATCTAGTGTATTTCAAATTTTTGGGGTCCAAATTTTTTTGTTTGGTAAGCATTTTGATAAGTTTATTTCCATGATGATATCCTCAAAACATGAAAAAAAGTATGAGTTTTGTGAAGATGGGATTCGTGAATTATATTTCTCAAAGACATGAATAATGTTGATGGTAAGTATTCTGATTATGACGAGCATTGAGAACAGTAGAGGTGAATAACATTACAATGGAGCATTGTGGCGATGGTGAAAAGGAATTGATAGAATGCTCCGTGATTAAGATGAGATTTGTGATAAAAAAATTGTCATGGTGTGTCGAGATATAGATATAATTTTGGAGGAAATTTCAGAGCTTGCCTACTTGAGCAGACGTGGAACTGACTTTTCATAGAAGGTTCTCAAGTCAGTGGAAGCTCCTTTAATTCGATCTCAGCCCCCACGAGAAAGGTAGAGAGATAAAAAAACCCATAACCACTCTAATTGTGAAGGATATTCACTGAGCATGGAGATTCATGAAACCAGAGGGAATTTGTAGAGGAGTTTGACATCTATGAAAGGAAGATGTGTTGTGAAGGATAGTTTGGATTTCTAGAGTACATGTTCCTAACAAAGGATTGTTAGCTTTGCGAAATCACAAAGACCAATGTGAGATTTGAAATAATAAACTCTACAATCTAGTGAGCTATACAATCTTGTAAGATTTTTGAACATGGTAGATCTTTGAACATGTGAGCTTTACGAAGAGCTTGGAGAATTGAAAAGGCTTGATTGATCTTTGCAAAAGTGGGATCTTCGCAATGGTATTGTGCTTAGCGAAATAGTTTCAAAAGGGACTACCTATTGTTCAGAGGAAAAGTGTTTTTCATATTTTGATGAAGGTGGAACATCAACATAGCATCTATCTATAACTAGGGGTGTATTCATTAGAGATAATGAAGATACCTATAAGTCAAAAAACTATGAGTGGATCTTCTGAAGAAGCAATGATCTCACTTCAATTTAGAGAGAAGTGAGTTCTCAAATTGTGAATGGTTGTAAATTAAGAGGTATAGTGATTCCTCATAGGACTTGTAAACAATAGTGTTCTTATAGTGTATTTGGTATAACATCACATTGTCGTTGTATGATGCTTGGTTGTATCCTAGTGAGGGTGAACCATGTAAAGTTGATGTGTCATTTTCATGATTTAAGATTCATTAAAACTCTGCAATATGAAGGACAGAGAGAAGATGGTTTTTTCTAACAAAAGAACATGATCAAAAGAGGATGTTTTTTTTAATTTGTCATATCTTGATTCACCCCCCACCATTAGGGTATCTACCCTCGTAGACCTAACATTAGGCATAGTCACAATTGAACATAATGTCCACTAATTAAAAAAACACTAAAGGAACATCATGTCACATGATTCCAAATAAATAATATGGAACATCATGTACATTATTCTCATTAAATATAAGATCCATATTTTTCATTAATTCTAAGTGAACAATAAAGAATTTCATGTCCATAATCATAACTAACAGTAAGGAATGTCATGTCTATTACATAAGTCTATCATAATGTAATCATATCTATTCCAAATTATATTCACAGATAAAAAGAATAAATCATTCCCCTATTAAACTAATTTATTCATTTAATTCCTAAAATTGATAATTAATATAATGGTATAAGGTGTAAAATCCAGGCCAATACATCATATGATTAACTCACTTAAAAATATTCCATTGGACAATGCCATACCAAACACACATTTGTGTTGCTTTGGTCATAAGTGAATTATAACTCAATAAGTCATTTAATCTAACTCACACAAGGGGTGGTTATGATTGAGATCATAAACCTCCAAATGGTTATCAAGGTCCTATACCATGTTAAGAGTTAAGCATCAATAATTAATTTAGTGATTTTATCAATTTTAGGAGTAACACCAAGAAATTTAGTCATTTGGAACAATGAAAACATAATATAAAAGCCAAAATTTTATGGAAAAGAATGATAACACTTAGATTAGATGAGTAGTATACTCCCTTTCCATTATTGGAAATTAACTCAGGATAGAATATAAAAATTGGATAAAAAGAAAAATTACACGAAAATATGGAATATTAGATCACATTATTTTAGTATTCTATATGATGAGATAAATTTAATAAATAAGGAAGGTTAATAAAGAGAATAACGATAGAGAGCTAATGTGATGAACTGTGGCTGATTCTAATCCCAAATGAAATATTTATCAACAAACTAATGGGAGATCCAAAGGGTGATTCAAACAAGAGAGAGGTGTTGTGTGATTTGAGAATGAAAAAAGAGAGAGGACATTTTAAGGTCATAGAAAGAAAGAATTTTAATTCCAACCTTTTAAATGAGTTTATGGATTCTGATCAGGATTATCCAGAACATTTTCTAACTGTGTGTACCCACTGTCTAAAGATGATCCCCCTCACATATCAAAGTGCAGGGTTTGGAAAAAATATGAACATCTTGTTCATGCTCACTATCCAACACCACCACCCCATTGCATAGTTGGGCACAAAGTTAGAAAAAACATGAGACAACTATTATCAAAACACCTGTAATTCATTATATGTTTTTCATAGCTATGTGGACTCACTCATATGGTTATAATAACCATGAACATTTATTCTTAGACTATTTGGTTGAAATGTCGGATTGTTACTAACCACTATCCAACTATGTGCCTCTTCCAATTTCTCTAGAAATAAGATCTTCGGGATATTAACAATCCCAGAACACTCACAAACCATTCCTTTAAAACTTATTAACATTTATATACTTAAACAGTAATATTTATCTTAAAATATAAATGTTATTTACCATCATAAGAAACAAGGACTTTATAGGTAGATTTGGTGTTATCTTTAACTTCACTGGTACACCATGTGTGGGCCTATAATTTAATGGATGGAAAAAAACTCCCAGAGGATATGCATGGGTTAATTCACATTTTATGTATGAACTAATGTGATTAATGAGAGTATAGAAGCAATATAAACCAATGATATTCTATAGTGATATGGGATAAACCTAAAGTTTCATGGCCTGATAAGTTCCAGGTTAATAATAATTTTAAATTCATATATACCATTTTGAGGTTATGTGTGACTAACGTTTATGATGAGTAAGGATTTTTTAAATAAATTTATCTTAATATAACCATTTGGTGTAATATTTGTTTTTATGAAATGTTTATTTGAAGAAGAGTGATTTTATATTTTTTAGAAATAAATTGAATGTTATTGATAAAGTTTAGATTTAGTATGATCTTTAATATTAATATATTTAATTGGGATAAAAAGGTTTATTATATTTTGGGAGTATGTGTTTTACTATATACATACCCATGGAAGTAAAAAGTGATATGGGGACTAAGTGATTAATTTTATTTTTGAATAATTCCACTATATTGGAAACATTATATGATTAACATAATTAGAAATAATTTTGGCTAATATTTTATTTTATTTCCAGAATAATGTTAGAGTTATCTTTTTGAAGGAAATATGATTTTATAGTGGTTTTAGGGTGATTTTTGTTTTTTATGGGAAATATTTTCATATTTTATAGATTATAGGATTATGAATATACATTTTTTATATTAATTTATGAGTGATTAATATTTTTTGGATATAAATTTAAAATTGTTCTCTTACAAATATGTGATCAAATATTTTTTATTTAAGTGTTTTTAACTTGTTCATGAATACTTTTAAAGTTGTTTAAGGTTAGTTACCAATGGAATGATTTATGTTTATTTTGGGTGTTGTTGTTGAGGCATTAAGGATTAAGTTATTAATTACTCATATAAAAGATTATTCAATTTTAATATTATTTTATCTTATGATATAAATTTTAGTTTTATATAAAAGGATTAAATATTAATAAATTTAGAGGGAATAATGGGGGTTGGGAATCTCTTATACTAATATTGAGAATGTGACTATGGTTATCTTTATTTCACAGATCTCCCACAGTATTTGGGTTTCAATATGATTTATGGATTGTTTCCCCATTGGTGGTAGTTTTAAGTGTGCCCTGCCAATGTTATGGGAGGCTCAAAAACAACATTAGACTAGGATTTATATAGGTGAGGATTTTAACAGTGTTAATTCTGCTCCCATGACATGTAAAGATTTCATGTGGGCTACTCATATACAATTTTTTCTGAAGAGTAATTCGTATGAAATATGGATCTTGGTAAATATCCAGAATCATTAAATCATATAATAATCACTTTTTAAATGGTTCTATTTCATTTGAGAGTTTTAATAAGGGTTATAACAATTGAGTGATGGTAAAGAAATAATTATAATTGTAGAGGAAAGAGATGTGTCATAATTCCATCATTGGTTGGGTTATTATATCAATGGGTAAGAATACCTAGGGATTAGAGGATCTAGTAAATAGGTTATCCTTTATTTGGTTTTCTCCAAATAGAAATGTATTCTTGTGTGGTGTGGTTTCTACCATATCCTATTCCCAAAATACAATTTAAATAAAAGGTAGCGGGGTTTATGTTTAGTTTTCTTGAAGCCATCTGTGATTAGGATTCATTAGTGAAACATTTGATTTAACCCTTATGATTGTAGAAAATCTTTTTACATGTATGGGAAAGAATTGCTTGCTCGAATGGGATTCTCTTTAATTTGAGTAGTTGGTTTAATATTTATTCTGCATTTGGTTCCCTAGTTAAAATGGACATACAAATAGATCAATTCATGTTTTTATAATTTTCAATGGTCCTTGTAAATGTATATCTAAGATAAAACCAAAAAAATGTATTGTTATTGTTTCGCGCGGAATCCGGGGATGACCTCCTGGACGGGAGATTCAAACGTTCCGATCGGTTTCTAACGGGTTTGTTCGTAGAACCGGAAACATCCAATGATTCCACATCCGTTGGGACCTACTTTCCAAAGGCAGGCGCTCATTAGCTTGTGGGCTAATGAGGCTTGGGAATTTGCATTGGTCGAGAGGATGGGAGGTCGGACTCATCACACCTTTTTGAGGGGAATTATTGTCTACTCCGGGACTCTCTTTATAGATTTAAGTTAAGTTTGTGAATCCTTATTACATTACCAAGTATAAAATGAGCTTTCCTTTAGTTTTAACAATCAATGATTAAATATGCAAGAAATTTAGAGAATCTTTTATATGTATTCGAGGTTCTTAATCAATATAGAATCATCTATATTTGTTTAGAGATTCTTGGTCAATGGTATCCTTCAAAACATTTATATAAAAGTCTCTTGGTCATTTTGATGACCAGGCTGGTTTTAAAGCCACTCAGTGGGGCACTTGAAGTTTATCGTCATTCAGAAGGACAGAGATTATTTCAATGTTGGGATCGAACCCATGAATGGGCTACCTACGTATCCTTTGTTTTGAAAAAGGAATCAGAACCCACGTAGTTCGAGGAATGGGATATGATGTTTTATGATTGATGGCTCAAAGATGAATGTCATAATTACTTTTACACTCTAAGCTCACGTGAGTCATGCTCGGTGTGAGAAACAAGAGGTATTGGTAAAATTTAGACAATTGTGCCATAAAAAGATGCAATCATAAGAATTTGTTTTGGGGCTTATGTATAGATGACTGCCCAGATAGGCGAAGGTTTAGGATTTACTTTTAGGAAGAAAATCCATGAACAGGGTCCACAAAGTTATATGTGCTTCATGGAGATTTGAATACTCTAATCTTGGGGCTTACTCCTAAGGAGGATGCCCAAGTTAGGAGGGGACTTATGATTGGGTTTTATTCCTGAAAAGGAAACCCAAATCAAAGGAAATTTATGACTGGTTAAGAAAAATTTTAAGAGACTTGGGGCTTACTCTTAAGAAAAGATGCCCAAGATTTATGACTAGGACTTATTCCTGAGAAGGAAGCCTAGGTTAGGGGACTTGGGGCTTACTCCTGAAAAGGAAGCCCAAGGTTATGACTGAGTCTTTATTCCTGAAAAGGAGACCCAGGTTAGGGATTAAGGTTTGGGGCTTACTCCTGAGGAGGATGCCCAAGTTTAAAAGACTTTGATTGGGGCTTATTCTTAAGGAAGATGCCCAAGTTTAAAGGTTTTTGATTGGGGCTTATTCTTAAGGAAGATGCCCAAGTTTAAAGGTTTTATAACTGGGGATTATTCCTGAAAAGGAAACCCAGGTTAGGATTCTCTCATCTTAAAGGATGAGGTTGAATGAATGAACTCTCAATCTTTGGTGACATAAAGATGTTTAAATCACTAGGTTTTGAGAGATATTTCACATAATTCCTTTCAGATAAGGATGTCAAATCAAGAAATCATGCCATAAATGGCTTTGAAGAGTATCTTGAAGACTGAATCTTGAATAGGAAGGGTGAAATGGCTTAAGAGGGGTGAAAAAGGGTAAGATGGGCACCCAAAAAGATAGGGGCGCGCAAGTATTGAAGGTCGCGCAAGTCCTGCGGCGGCGCGCAAGTATTGGTCGCGCAAGTATACTTGCGCGACATAAGGGATACTTGCGCGATTTTCAACCAGAGTTGAATTACTTGAGCGACTCTTTATTAAACCCTTTCCCATCCTCTTGAGGTTCTTCCAGAAGAGGGACGCGCAAGTTATTTTGAAGGAATTAAGTCGGCGCGCAAGTGTTTGATAAGTTTCAACACTTAGGCCTTCCTTCTTCCCTTTAGATCTTCCATTCTAGGTAAGAAATTACCTTAGAAGTGTTCTGGAAGCTTTGAGAAGAGACTTGGGCGTCGGGAGCTTTGGTCCGAGTTTCTGGGAAGAGATCTTTTTGAATGGGGGGCCCACAGGGTCTATTTATAGGCAAAATAAGGCCCTGGGCGGTTACCGAGCGGTTACCGAGCGGTTATCACTTAGGTCGCGCAAGTCACTTGCACGACCATAAGGTGTCGCGCAAGTACTTGCACGACCACTAGGCGGCGCGCAAGTATACTTGCGCGACCATGAGGGAACTTGCGCGACCTCTGGGCAATGTTCTCCTTGTTCATCCCTTTGTCGATTTTTGATGTTTCTTCAAAGGATGAATCACTTTGAGATCAGATATTCCCTTTTCCGACCTTTAGATTCTGTGACGAAAGGAGCGTCAACAAAAGTCCCCCCTCAGAGTTGGATCCGGAAAGAAATGAGGATTTGACTCTGAGGAAATCGAATCCCTCTAAAGGAAAAGGGCGGCGCGCAAGTCTTCAGTGCGCAGAGGGCAGCGCACAAGTGTGCTGGAACTTGACTTTTATTCAGATTTCCTTTGTCTTTTGTGCGGGCAGTTTAAAGTCATGCAAGCCGGACATAAAGGGGCTAATGTTTAAGGTCGAAATAGCTTTGACCGAAAAATGGATTAAAATGGATTTAATTCCTTGATAATTTATCTGAAAACAAATTACCATACTCAAGTATGAGAGAAAATATGTAAACTATGACTTAAGAATATTTGAATCTGAGGAATGATACGAAAAAGAGCTAAATAGCATTAGAAGAAGTAGTTTCCAAGAATGAAGTTACTATTATTTAACAAAACCCGTTAGGGGGTTGAAATATGCAGGGCCACCTATGGGCATTGGCTGCATAGTCAAATAAAATAGCATCTTTTGGCTGACAAGTCTGTTATGTGGACTGTTTATGCAAGGCCACCTATGGGCACGTGCTGCATAGTTAGGCAAAAGAACTCTCAGAAATTTACTTTCCTAGTGCTAAAAGCCAGTGAAAGTTTATGGAGATTCAAATTTTCTAAAGCATAGAGTTTGTTGTATGGAAAGAGGTACTTGAATATGGAGAAGATATTTTCAAACAAGAATATCGAAGAACTGGATGAATATCACTCCTACGAAGGTCTGACCCAAACGTAGGGAAGAAGAATAAACCATAGACTTGAATACTTTCAGATCATGAAAAAGGATATGGGACAAATACGTTAAGGATGGCTATTTTTGCGGATCCCTACATACTGTCGTTTAAGACAAATAAGGACAAAAGAGGCATTCTTCCCAAGAATGAAGTTACTATTATTTAACAAACCCGTTAGGGGGTTGAAAACATGCAGGGCCACCTATGGGCATTGGCTGCATGGTCAAATAAATAGCATCTCTTGGCTGACAAGTCTGTTATGTGGACTGTTTATGCAAGGCCACCTATGGGCACGTGCTGCATAGTCAGGCAAAAGAATTCTCAGAAGTTTGACATTTTTGTGACCATAAGTCATGAAAAGGGTTATGAAGATCTGAAAATATTTAAGGTTAGGATTATAATACATAAAGATGGGTATTTTCCAATGTATATAGAGATACATAGGTCAATGAAAACCATAATCATGTTGTGGCTGGGTCCTGAATTGAAACTTGGACTTCACTACGTATCTCATAAGAATGAGAATCAAGCCATACGTAGTTCTTGAAATGCAGTTTAACGTCGTGCAGGACGAAAGGATGAGTGATCTTAGTTTTTGGGGCCATAGAATTCGGACCATAATAAATGAATACACAGTGTGTGTTTTCATGAGGACTTTTCAGCCAAGGGACTGAAAGTGAAATTTGGGGTTAGGCCCAAAAGACTTGGGACTGGATTCGAGGGACACTCGAATGTTCCTACGTATCCCATAAAGATGGGAATCAAGTCCACGTAGTTCTAGAAACTACCCTTTGTACAAATTTGGTTCGTACATGTGAAGGGTGAAAAGGGACTTTAGTGCAATGATGGTTTTAACCTAAGATAAAAAGTTTAGGCATTACCATGTATGTACGTAGTCTTTTTGAAAATGAAAACCATGATTGAAAAAGAATCAATGTTTAATAATGGTTCCTTCTCAAATGAGGAAATCAAAGAATATTGTAGTTTATTGTCGTACTGGACAAAAG
Organism: Viscum album; assembly: GCA_963277665.1. Lineage (NCBI taxonomy): Eukaryota > Viridiplantae > Streptophyta > Magnoliopsida > Santalales > Viscaceae > Viscum > Viscum album. The sequence goes on from OY728157.1 coordinate 1,426,911,224, forward strand.
TGTTGTATAGTTTAACGTCATATAACAAGGAAGAAAGTGAATCAATGTAAAGATATTGATTCCAAGGGTGGTTTCACAAATCATCATCATATGAGATTGTGGTGAACCAATGTGAAGAGATTGTTTTTGGGCTTGAACCTTTGGGAGGTTGCCTACATACCCAGCCTGGAGGGCAAGGATCAAAGTCTGTGTAGTTCAATTAAAGAATGAATTAATGATCAAGTTGTTCTTGTGGACAATGATCTAAAAAAAATGTTGTTGGGACTTACACATGGTTAGTGGCCCAAAGGGAGTGTTATGGTTGATGTTCGCTCTAAGCTCACGTGAGTCATACTCGGTGTGAAAAACAAGAGGTAATAACAACCTTAACGATGTACAGTTTAAGGTCATGTAGGACATAAAAAAGGGATTTTCTGTACAGTTTAGCGTCATGTAGTTAAGACGAAGGGGACAATATAGTTTAACGTCATATTGGACGAAAGGGGGATTGTGCAGTTTTAATGTCATGCTGGACTTTTGATGATTATATAGTTTAATGTCTTTTCGGACGTGAGGGACTTTTATACAGTTTAGCGTCATGTAGTTAGGACGTCATAGTTTAACGTCTTGCTGGACATATTTGCAAATAGTTTATGGTCGTATACATGGACCAGGAATGATGCAGTTTTAAGGTCATGCTGGACTGTTTATGGAACTTTTTCACAGTTTAATGTCGTGTGGGACGAAGTTGCAGTTTAAAGTCATACTGGACCATTGCTGTATAGTTTTATCGTCATATAGCAAGGACGAACTGATGTTGTACAGTTTAAAGTCATGTAGCTAAGACTAAGGTGAATCAATATAAGGATATCAGTTCTGATCTTTTTACAGTTTATCGTCATGCTGGACGATGAAAGTGCCACACAGTTTAATGTCATGTCGCTAGGACAAAATATAGTTTAATGTCATCTCGGACAGAATACAGTTTAGTGTCATGTAGGACAATAAGGGACTTAACACAGTTTAACGTCATGCTGGACGATGAAAGTGCCACACAGTTTAATGTCATGTCGCTAGGACAAAATATAGTTTAATGTCATCTCGGACAAAATATAAGAACTTTTATACGGTTTATTGTCATGTAGGACAAAATCAGGGACTATGCAGTTTAAAGTCTTGCAGTTAGGACTATTGGTGCTGCACAGTTTAGTGTCATGTTGCAGGGACATAAGTGCGAATAGTTTAAGGTCATATGCACGGACCATACAGTTTATCGTCATGCTGGACGTAGTTGTAGTTTAAGGTCATACTGGACCATTGCGTAGTTTAAGGTCATACCGGACCTAGTTGTTGATGCAGTTTAAGGTCATGCTGTATGAACCAATTGTAAGTCTTGGTTCTGGGGACCATATTTTGTGTTTATACAAAATACTTCTTCAGAAATCTGGCATTAGTTGGAGTCGTGATGTGTTCTCCATCCATTGAAATCAGAGAATACGCTCCATTGGAGTAGACCTTATGTACTGAATAAGGTCCTTCCCATTTTGGTTCAAGCTTGGGAGGCTTCTTTCCTGGTATCATTGGTGTTCTGAGAACCAATACCAATTCTCCCTGAATGAATGAACGAAGACGAACTTTTTTGTTAAAAGCTCGTGCTATTCGATTCTGATAGATTTCCAAGTGGTGCAAAGTGCACAATCTTTTCTCATCTAACTGTTCCAATTCATTCAACCGCTTTTGGGATTGCTCATCTGTTGATAACTGATCACAAATGGCTATTCTGAGTGAGGGAAATTGGACTTCAATTGGCAAGACTGCTTCTGTTCCATATACCAATGAATATGGAGTAGACCGCGTTGCATTGCGAGTGGTAGTCCGATAAGCCCATAAAGCATGATAGAGTTTATCAGGCCATGACCTCTTATCTTTATCCACCATCTTTTGCAGTATATTTGAAAGAGTCTTGTTGAAGGCCTCTATCTGGCCATTAGCCGCTGCATGATATCGAGATGAATGGTTGGACTTAATGTTGTATTCTTGATACAATCTCTTTACCTCAGAAGAGCAGAAGTTGGTGCCGTTGTCTGTCAATATGGTATGAGGGACACCAAATCTAGTAATGATGTTAGACTTGATGAAGCTAACAATGCATTTAGAACTGACTTCTTTGAGAGGTACTGCCTCTGCCCATTTGGAAAAGAAATCAGTAGCAGTAAGAATGTACTTAAACTGCTTGGCCGTAGCTGAAGGGTAAGGTCCCACCACATCCATTCCCCATGTGGAAAATGGCCATGAGTATTTAGCTGTATGAAGCAACTCTGGAGGTTGATGAATGAAATTGGCATATACTTGGCATGAATGACACTTCTTTATGAAATTAACACAATCTTGTATCATTGATGGCCAGAAGTATCCAAGTCTTCGAATTTGATCAGACAATCTATGTCCAGACTGGTGGGCACCACAGACTCCCGCATGCACTTCTTTTATGACAGCCATTGTCTCTTCACCATCAATACATCTGAAGAGAACTCCATCAAAACCACGTTTGTAGAGAATTTTCTCGAGGTGGTTTGGACCATCATAAAGAGTAAAATTGACCACACGTCGCCGAATTTGTTCTCTCTTGGCTCTATCAGGTGGAAGTGTTCCATTTTGAAGGTATTCCCTGATAGGTGACATCCATCCTGTAGTATGACCATATGGTTCAGGAATGGGACTAATTTCATTAATTTCCTCTGTTCTGACTTGAACATAAGGTGAAATTGCACGACGGTGGGCAATACCGATTGTTGTCTCGTCCCGATTTGGATCTGCTAAAGCTGTGGCTATATTAGCCAGTGCATCAGCTTGAGCATTTTGTGATCTTGGGACATAAGAAAATGTCGGTTCTGAAGGGAATTCCGACATTAACTCTCTGACGTAATCATACAAAGGGATTAATTCTTCTTTTCTGATGGCATAATCCCCATTGACTTGTTTGATTACCAGGTCTGAATCACCTTTTACCTTTAAGTGATTCACTTGTGCTTGAAGCGCTAACTCCAAGCCTGCAATGAGAGCTTGGTATTCAGCTTCATTATTGGTACCACCTTCCCACAACAAAAAGGAATAAGGTAACACTACCTTATCTGGAGAAATGAGCACAATTCCTAAACCAACTTTGTTGAATTTAGGATTTTCCATTTTCTTCCCTGTTGGACTTCTAGAAGCACCATCAAAATACATTTCCCATGTTTGAGGATTCTCTTGAATAGAAAAAACTTCCTCATCAGGGAGTTCGATATCTGAATATGTGTCTTCCACTGAAGGGTGTTCAGCCAAGAAATCAGCCAGAGCTTGGCCCTTAATTGCCTTTTGAGACACATATTGAATGTCGAACTGCTGTAGAATAACCGCCCACCTTGCCAGACGTCCTGTAAGCATTGGACGACTAAGGATGAATTTGAGTGGATTATTACGAGATACCAATTGGACCTCGTGATGTTGCAGGTAGTGTCTCAGTTTCTGAACTGCAAAGATTAATGCTAGGCAGCATTTTTCAATACTCGAATACCGGGTTTCTGCTTCAAGCATAGTTCTACTGAGATAGTAGAGACTATTTTCATTCCCAGCATCATTCTTTTGAGCGAGAAAGGCACCCAATGATCGCTCTAAAGCTGTCACATAGAGGATAAGAGGTCTACCCTCAACAGGTGGCATGAGTACTGGTGGACTTAAGAGGTATTTCTTGAGAACATCAAATGCTTCTTGACATTCTTTAGTCCACTGGTAAGTGACTCCTTTCTTCAATAATTTGGTAAAAGGTAAACTTTTGCCTGCCAAATTGGCGATGAAACGCCGAATATAGGCTAAGTGTCCTTGAAGTCCTCTTAATTCTTTCAAATTCTGAGGAGGTGACATACCAAGGATTGATTTGGTCTTCTCAGGATCGACTTCAATACCACGATGGCGTACAACAAAGCCGAGGAATTTTCCTGAGGTTACCCCAAAAGCACATTTTAAGGGGTTCATCTTCAAATTATGTTGTCGAAGCTTGTGGAATATGATTTCCAAATCAGACAAGTGATCAAAACGTTGTTTGGATTTAACCACCAAATCATCTACATAGCATTCAACAAATTTCCCTAGAAAAGGTTTGAAGATACGATGCATGGCGCGTTGATATGTTGCACCTGCATTCTTTAAACCAAAGGGCATCACCCGGTAACAAAACACACCTTGAGGAGCTCTGAAGGCTGTATATTCCTCATCTTCTGGGGCCATTCGGATCTGATTATATCCAGAATATCCATCCATGAAAGAAAGTACTTCATAGCCAGCCGTCGCATCAATTAAGAGTTCTGTAATCGGAACTGGAAAATCATCTTTGGGACAATACCGATTAAGATCTCTGAAATCGATGCAAACCCTAATTTGTCCGTTCTTTTTCTTTACTGGGACAATATTAGCCAACCACTTGGGATATTGAACTTCTCTGACGAAGTTAGCTTTGATAAGATTATCCACTTCAGCCTCGATTTTGGAAGCATAGGTTGGGTGTGTTCTTCTTGCGGCTTGCTTGAATCCTCGATGTTCTTTTGGCAAACCCAAATGATGGGTGGCAACATCAGGATCAAGGTCAGGCATCTCTGTATAATTCCAAGCAAAGATATCTTTATTTTGCTTTAGAAAAGAAATATACATCTCTTGTTCTTCAAGGGTCATGGCCGCACTAATTAAAGTGGGGCGTGAATCTTTTTCTGTACCCAGATTTACTTCTCTGAGTTCATCCACAGTGGTAGAGATACCCTCTTCAAATGCTGGAGGAGCATCTCTAAGATCTTCCTCTTCCTCTTCATCATGTGTTATATCTTCCGTTTCTACTTGCAAAGTAGATTAAAAAACGAAATTCTCATGATCATAAGAGATGTCAAAATTTTCACATTTTGAAGAAGAAGCTTCCATTTCCGTCCCTATTGATGAACAAGGGTCTTCTTTGGGAAATAAAGAGGAGATGATGGATTGAGAATCGACATCAACATTCACCTCTGGTGTTGCTATAACTTCTTCTGGCCTGATTAGCGAAGTATAGACTTGTTGGATTTCAGCAGACGAAATGAAAACGTCACCACTTATGCTTTCATCATTGCTTGGTAAGTTACCAATTTCTCCCATGTTGTCTGGCTCGATTGCCGTAATTGACATTATGGATCTTTCCATAAGAGTATTTTGATTTGGGCCTATTTTGTCAATTTGACTGATAGGTAACACATAATCTGTACTTACATGTGAAAATGGATTTATTGGAATTTTTTCCAAACCATATGGAGCATTAACTTTGGTAATTTCCTTCATTGTAGATTTTTCTCTTCCCTTCATGTGATAAAATTCCGCCTCAATGTATTGAGACTCACATGTTTTGAACGGGGCCTTATCACCATATAATGTTCCAACTTGACCATCGAAACAGTATTTGAGACATTGATGGTATGATGACGGAATAGCTGCATGCTGATGTAACCAAGGTCTTCCAAGCAAGATATTGAAAGCTGAGTCTTGATCAACAATCATGAAATCTGAATTGGAAACAAGATCTCCAAACTGAGTTCTGAGCGTAACTTCTCCCAGTGGTTCTTGTTCATTTTTATCATATCCTTGCAACATCATGGTAGAAGGAGATAAATCAGATTCTGTGAGGCCCAATCGACGAAGTGTGCGAATGGGCATGAGGTTGACTCCTGAACCATTGTCAATGAAAGCTCTTCGAACATCTATACCATTGACTTTGCCAGATAAGTACAAAGGTTTTATGTGCCCATGCACAACATCATCCTCATCTTTATCAGTAAAAGATATCACTGCATGACATTCTGCAGGATTATTCTCTATGTGATAAATTTCAGCTGCAGCAATCTCAGCTTCAAACTCTTGAGGACTTGACAAAGCTTCGATGAGTGCTTCCCGAAGATCTCTTGATAGATTCAAAGCATCCAAAATTGATAATTTGGCTGGTACTTGGGCCAAGTGTTTCAATATATCATACTTTTGATCTAGAGGCCTGCGTTTCCCAATAGGAATATGTGGTTTAGCAGGTATCTTGGAAGCAGATGCTTTGGAAGCTGATGCATCTTGTATTGAAGTTGGCAACATCTTTGGTTTTGGAAAATTAGACTGATTAGATCCATTTGCTTGCTGAGATAAAGAAGATGGAACCTTTAATCGGTCTTCCAAAATAATTGTGCCGAAGCTGAGTTGGCCATTAGCAGAAGAACTTGCTTGTTCATTTTGAGCTCGCTGAAGGGCTCTACCACGAGTTTCTGCTGCATATACAGTGCTAGCAGGGGTAGAATTAGAGTAGTGGCTTCGGAAAGATCCACGTCTTCCCCTATATCCTGAACCTCTAGAACTTCCTCGGGTTCCTTTATTTGATACAGGGAATTCAGGCTCATCAAGACTGGAATATGAATCTGTTAATTGAATCATATTAACAGAACCAAAGATCAATTCTTCGTCTGATAAAGACTCTGCCTGGTTGGCCTGTTTAGGCTGTGCCGTTTGGTGGGACGGTGCCCGTGACTTTGAAGTAGATGGCATGAAATCTGCCAGAGTCAAAGACAATTTAGATTTTGATGCATACTCATCTTCTTCTGATTCCTCTTTCTTCTTTGAATTACGCTGCCCTTTTGAGGATTTGTCCTTTGATGGAGGCTTTACTGCAGCTTTTGTAGGAGACACAATTGGCTTCTTCAATTGTGTTCGCAAAATGGAATGGGTCCGATTGATTGTCTTTCTGACCATCCAATCATCATATTTTTTCGCAGTTTTGCTTTTGACTTCCTGCCACTCGCCTCCTTCCTCTGGATCTGTAGCGGTAATACACGCTACATGAGCTGAAGAACCCTTCAATTTGACTTGTCCCAAGTCAACCATCTTTTGTAGGAGATCTTTAAAGACAAAACACTCCTGGATGGGATGTCCCAACATTTGATGAAAGGGACAATAATTGGGACGGTCTTCATCTCCTTCCTTGTTTGGTCTCTTCGGCACTGGTAATTGAACCAAATTATTTTCCAGAGCTGAAATGAAGTAACCAGGAACTTGCTCACTTCGGAAAGAGTATGTTTTACTCTTCATATCCTCAAATTGTTTTCGTCGTTGATCTTTTTGATCATTTGGACGAAACAGCCTTTGTTGTTGGCGTTCAGGAGGTGGAGCCCTTCGAGAAGATGAAGGTTTTGAAGTAGAAATAGGTACAGGTGCCTGTTTAAGCATAACTGTAGCAGTTTCTGCTTTACCCATTCTTCTTCCTGGAGCTGATGGAATTACACGAGATTTAACCTTAGCCTGCATAAGGGAATCTTCAATCTGTTGAGCGATTGAAGTAAGGTCTCGAAACCCTCCTGTGTATTTCACAGGGATCAATGGCGTGCGTAATTCGTCACGCAAATTTGCCACACAGATTGACAATAATTCCTCCTGAGGGAGTGATAAACTCAAGGAATACGTTAATCCCTTCCAACGAGCAATGAAATCAGAGACTCTTTCATTCTCCCTTTGCTTGCAGTTTGTAAGATCGAAAACTGTCGTTTTTGGCAAAGTTGAGCTGAACTGAAGAAGGAATTTTTGACGAAGATCCTCCCATCCGATGACTGACCGGGATTTCAAGCTTGTATACCAGACAAAAGCTGGTCCTTGCAAGGTTCGCACGAAGCATCTGAGTTTCACTGCTTCTTGTTGTTCTGGAGTTCCCATCATAGGATCACAACAAGACACGTAATGCGTCAAATGTTGTTCAGGGTCGCCTGATCCATTGAAAGTAGGGAAAATAGGGTTTCCAAAACTGGATGGAGGAGAAATTGAATCTACCCATTCAGGGTAAACTTTCTTTTCAGGTTGAACTTGCGCCCGTTTCCCTTCCATAGTTTCTAACCGAGCTGTTAATGACTCAATAGTAGTTATTAACTTTTGAGAAACGTCAGGTTGAACTTGGTTTTGGGTGGGTGCAATGAATGGAGCTTGGACAGCCGTGGAGGTTGGTGCTGCAACTAATGGTAGTGCTGCCAACCGTTGTTGCGTTTGACCCGTAGGATTAGACCTCTGTGGGTGTACTGATAAAGGAGGATATTCCTGATACATCTCAGTAGTTACAACAAATTCCTTCGGCTGTCGGACTTCAGCATTCTTAAGAAGAAGACTATTCTGAAGTAGTTCTGCATTCAACCTTCTTAATTCTTTCATTTCTTCCTCCTGTTGTGCAAGCCTTTGCTCTAATGAGAGCGATTGACCTCCTTCAGAGGAAGGGTGAGAAGTAACCTGATTCTTTCCTTTCCCCTTATTGGATCCTTTTCGGAGAGTGGGAAGTGGGTTACTTGAAGGAATACCCAAATTTTGGGTAAGCCTTTGATTACGTGTGCGCACACCTTCTTCATTTAGGTCTGTGTGCGCAACTTCTTGAGCAGGAACCTCTTCATCTGATCCCTCTGATTGAGCCTCATCTGGTGAATCAGCAGCAACGGCAGTGATGACATTAATGGATGCATATTTCATGAAATCCTTTCTATCAGTATTTCTATGATATTGTCTCCTTTTATGTCCATGATAAGACATGGCATTCCGTTGACTTGACCCCTCAGGAATTTCTTTGTGAACCGTCACTTGGAGAGAATCTCCTGACATCTTGGCTCTTCGTTCCTCTTGAGGCTTATTCCCTAATCGAGAGAATACTGACTTTCTCTGAGGGAGGGATTGAAGATTTGAAAAAGTCCCCAGTCCGGTGGACTGGGGGTGTTCCTGTTGCTTCTGCTCAACTCCTCGAATCCCATTCGTTGATTCTGAGGGTTGGGTTAGAGAAGTCCCCAGTCTGGCAAGCTGGGGTGTCTCTTGACATGCTATGTCTGAGATCTTCTTGAAATCTCTCTTGATCTTGCGGATCTTAGTTCGGAAATTAGCTGGATGCATTAACCTGTATCCACTTTTATCACCTGGTTCAACAGACCGTTGGATGATTTCCGAAACTTCTGTCATTTGATGACGTGTTTGCTCCAGATGAGAGGCTTGCGCAATATTCTCGCCTGCTTGATGTAGGAGCAATTCAACAACCTGTTCTCTATATACTTGATTTTGAGAGGAACTAGTTGAAGCTTGATCTCGAGCAAGATTTTGATTATGAACAAAGCCCATTGATTGTGGCCGGCCATGGGCAATAACATTGCATGAGACCATTTTCGGCGGGCTTTGCTGACCGGAAAGCACTGTGAAATGTAGTGCTCCGTGAATACCCCATCCTCTGATATGAACATTAGATGGAGCATTGGAAATTAACTGACGTAATTTTCTCAGCGCGCCAAGGCATGAACGTTGAAGGGTTCTCTGTTGCTTTTCAGCCTTCGGATACCGAGAGACTGATAGAGATGCCAAATCAATCTGGCGTTGTAACCCTTCTATTATCTTAAGATGATTTTCATATTCATCGTAAGATAATACCTTCTTCTTTAATTGACAAAGAGTTTTCCATATGTTAAGACGAATATCATGGATTCCATCATCCGTCAACATCTTTGGAATGTCATACTGTGAATCAGCCAAAGGCCAAAACATGACTGGTACTTCACCTTTTGCCAGTTTTTTCCTCATGTTCAGCATTTCCTCTTTATCATTAAATGAAGATTCTTCTACCTGTTTGGACCAGAGTTGGTGTTTCCTTGTTGCTTCATCGGATTCAACAAGATTGGTAGAGGAATCACTATTCATGCTGGAAGATGAATGACCTAGGGAAGGTTCGGAGAATAACCTGAACCCCAAGCTATCTTCTGATGGAGAAAGAGTTTCACCTGCCGATAGTAAAACTTCAGACATGACTGGTTTTATGTTTGCAAGTGCCTCGAGATAGGAGGGCTTTCTCGTCACTACATTGCCTTCTGAAGAATTTTTGAGACAATGTGAATCACTACTGCGGAGAGGACTTTCGCAGCGAAGTTCATCACCATGAGGAGGACCTTCATGATGGGTTAGAGCAAAAGATGATATCTCTTGCTCCTTGGTCTTTTGACCACACAGAGGGTTCCTGTGGTTCTCATCTGAAGAAGAAACTTCAAGATTGACCGAATTTTCATGAAGCAAGTCTTCATGAGGAAGTGTCTGTTGAAGACCTTCGGGATTAATGTTCCTGTTATTGGGAACTGAGGGAGTAGAATCTTGAATTCCGACAGATAAATGTCTGAGGGCTTCAAGAACTCCAGCATCGAGCAAGGCCTTGTTACAGATTGGCCTTTGATCTCCTGACTGTGCTGGGCGGATCTTTTTCTTAGATGCCTTCTTACTCGCTTTAGAAATCACTTGATGACGAAAGTGATTGCTCTGAGCAGGTGTATGTGCCTGATCAGGAAAGATGGTCAGGTTAGGCTGACGATCATCGCTCAAATCAGATGTATGTGCCTGACTTGGTTGTCCATATGATATGGGGGAGTAGGCCCCACAACCCTCTTGGACTGGAAGAGATGTGTGTGTCTGTTCTGGAGTGAATTGTTGATGTGTCACTCCACTGCTAGGGATAGATTTATGTGTCTGTCCCTGAGATGATGCTGAAGCTGTTATGATATCCTGGCAAGCATCCAGAATATGAGCAGGAATTTGCTTCTGCTCTTTCACCATTGACAAAATATGTTTGGTGACTTCAGCCGCCGGAACAGGGATATACGTCCATTCCGGGCTTGGAGTAGGTGTATGTGCCTGCTCCTGTCCTCCTTTTCCTGTCAGTGAATCCTGACAGTACTCAAGTGTGGAGGCAGAGAGTTTAGTCTGCCTCCTGTTTGTCGTCGGGGCTTTCCGACTGACTTCTCCGTGCGCTACCAAACGAGACTGTTGGTAGGCTTGATTAGTATTAGCAGGTGTATGTGCCTGCTGATTACACTTCGCCAAACGTTGTTGACGAGATCCATCATATGTAGTCAGACGAGCCTGCTGACTAACTGCTAATGTATAAGCAGGTGTATGTTCCTGCCTATGGTACTCCGCCGGAATTGCCTGGCGGGATCGGCTTGATGCTGCCAGACGAGTCTGCTGGACAGCGGGATTAAAACGGGCAGGTGTGTGTGCCTGCTCGTTGTTTGCCACCAAGTTAGGTTGGTGGACTTCTCCGGAGATGGCAGGGATGACAACCTGCCTATTATTAACCGGATTCCGTCTCTGGTGATTCATCTTGCCTGCTCGGGTTCGAGGAACCTGAGCTGAATGCCTGGAGCCGGTACCCTCATCATGTTGAGGGTGCACTACCGCACGAGTCTGGCGGCGATTGTTGATGGGAGCCCTTGAGAAGGACTCCTGTCTCTTTGAATTAAGGTCCTGCGGGACCTGCTCATTCACTTCCTCAGAATAAGGGAGTGAATGGAAATTGCGTTCCGGGGATAACGACCCGAAACGGTTGGAGACGGTAGTCAGCACCGCCTGCTTCTTGATTGCTGGTCGCCGTTGTCCGGACGACCAGGTAGAATTGTTAACTTGGAGGGCTTGACGAGCGGCCTCCAGAGTTGGGATAGTACCGTTACGACGGTACTCCTTAACCAGTGCATTTGAAACACAGCGTTGAAGACGCTGAGTTGGTGATGTCATCCTCAGAGCGGATGACGTTCCAGCAGGAGTAGCAGCATTGGTTTTCATGGCAGCAGACCTCACAGTAGAGGTGTTCTCAGCAGCAGTATTCACAGGGGTGAATTTAAGGAAAGCCATTTTTTGTAGGAGATCTTGAAAAAAGAGTGCCTGTTCCATATAACAGACATAATCAAGATGAATCCGGCTACTGCATCTTTTGGATGATCATATGTCAATGATTGCCTTGTTGGCCCAAGGGGCCTAACATCTAAGAAGAACATCACTTTAACTTGGTTAAGGATTCACGTCGGGTTCACCATTTTTTGTTTCGCGCGGAATCCGGGGATGACCTCCTGGACGGGAGATTCAAACGTTCCGATCGGTTTCTAACGGGTTTGTTCGTAGAACCGGAAACATCCAATGATTCCACATCCGTTGGGACCTACTTTCCAAAGGCAGGCGCTCATTAGCTTGTGGGCTAATGAGGCTTGGGAATTTGCATTGGTCGAGAGGATGGGAGGTCGGACTCATCACACCTTTTTGAGGGGAATTATTGTCTACTCCGGGACTCTCTTTATAGATTTAAGTTAAGTTCGTGAATCCTTATTACATTACCAAGTATAAAATGAGCTTTCCTTTAGTTTTAACAATCAATGATTAAATATGCAAGAAATTTAGAGAATCTTTTATATGTATTCGAGGTTCTTCATCAATATAGAATCATCTATATTTGTTTAGAGATTCTTGGTCAATGGTATCCTTCAAAACATTTATATAAAAGTCTCTTGGTCATTTTGATGACCAGGCTGGTTTTAAAGCCACTCAGTGGGGCACTTGAAGTTTATCGTCATTCAGAAGGACAGAGATTATTTCAATGTTGGGATCGAACCCATGAATGGGCTACCTACGTATCCTTTGTTTTGAAAAAGGAATCAGAACCCACGTAGTTCGAGGAATGGGATATGATGTTTTATGATTGATGGCTCAAAGATGAATGTCATAATTACTTTTACACTCTAAGCTCACGTGAGTCATGCTCGGTGTGAGAAACAAGAGGTATTGGTAAAATTTAGACAATTGTTCCATAAAAAGATGCAATCATAAGAATTTGTTTTGGGGCTTATGTATAGATGACTGCCCAGATAGGCGAAGGTTTAGGATTTACTTTTAGGAAGAAAATCCATGAACAGGGTCCACAAAGTTATATGTGCTTCATGGAGATTTGAATACTCTAATCTTGGGGCTTACTCCTAAGGAGGATGCCCAAGTTAGGAGGGGACTTATGATTGGGTTTTATTCCTGAAAAGGAAACCCAAATCAAAGGAAATTTATGACTGGTTAAGAAAAATTTTAAGAGACTTGGGGCTTACTCTTAAGAAAAGATGCCCAAGATTTATGACTAGGACTTATTCCTGAGAAGGAAGCCTAGGTTAGGGGACTTGGGGCTTACTCCTGAAAAGGAAGCCCAAGGTTATGACTGAGTCTTTATTCCTGAAAAGGAGACCCAGGTTAGGGATTAAGGTTTGGGGCTTACTCCTGAGGAGGATGCCCAAGTTTAAAAGACTTTGATTGGGGCTTATTCTTAAGGAAGATGCCCATGTTTAAAGGTTTTTGATTGGGGCTTATTCTTAAGGAAGATGCCCAAGTTTAAAGGTTTTATAACTGGGGATTATTCCTGAAAAGGAAACCCAGGTTAGGATTCTCTCATCTTAAAGGATGAGGTTGAATGAATGAACTCTCAATCTTTGGTGACATAAAGATGTTTAAATCACTAGGTTTTGAGAGATATTTCACATAATTCCTTTCAGATAAGGATGTCAAATCAAGAAATCATGCCATAAATGGCTTTGAAGAGTATCTTGAAGACTGAATCTTGAATAGGAAGGGTGAAATGGCTTAAGAGGGGTGAAAAAGGGTAAGATGGGCACCCAAAAAGATAGGGGCGCGCAAGTATTGAAGGTCGCGCAAGTCCTGCGGCGGCGCGCAAGTATTGGTCGCGCAAGTATACTTGCGCGACATAAGGGATACTTGCGCGATTTTCAACCAGAGTTGAATTACTTGAGCGACTCTTTATTAAACCCTTTCCCATCCTCTTGAGGTTCTTCCAGAAGAGGGACGCGCAAGTTATTTTGAAGGAATTAAGTCGGCGCGCAAGTGTTTGATAAGTTTCAACACTTAGGCCTTCCTTCTTCCCTTTAGATCTTCCATTCTAGGTAAGAAATTACCTTAGAAGTGTTCTGGAAGCTTTGAGAAGAGACTTGGGCGTCGGGAGCTTTGGTCCGAGTTTCTGGGAAGAGATCTTTTTGAATGGGGGGCCCGCAGGGTCTATTTATAGGCAAAATAAGGCCCTGGGCGGTTACCGAGCGGTTACCGAGCGGTTATCACTTAGGTCGCGCAAGTCACTTGCACGACCATAAGGTGTCGCGCAAGTACTTGCACGACCACTAGGCGGCGCGCAAGTATACTTGCGCGACCATGAGGGAACTTGCGCGACCTCTGGGCAATGTTCTCCTTGTTCATCCCTTTGTCGATTTTTGATGTTTCTTCAAAGGATGAATCACTTTGAGATCAGATATTCCCTTTTCCGACCTTTAGATTCTGTGACGAAAGGAGCGTCAACAGTTATCCATAAAAAACAACTAACTGAGAGTTATTATTGAATATAAAGTGTTTTCTTTTTTATTCACTTATTTCAAGAAAATGGGAAATTCTATGGAATAGTTTTAGGGGTCTTTATTGTTTTCAATTTAATCCATTATTGGGCATGATACGTCTTTTATTAGAGAATATATCCAAGGAAGAATAAAAAATGAGATGAGATACTAGTCGAGAAAACATAGCAGATGTAGCATAATTATTTAAAGTAGTCTTATTAGGATAGGCCAAGGTAAACCCTTGGATATATAGTAGATATTGATGATATCCTTCAGGTCCTATTTAGTTAATATTTTAGGACTTCGAGAATGAAACAGGGAGATGATATGAAGAATAATATTTTTCCTAGGGATAATTTCTCATAACTATAAATGCATTATGTAATGGGTGATCTTAGAACCAGTTGTGTTGTTAATTATAGCCTCATTCCATGATCCTAAGGTCATTTTATAGAGATAGTACTAAATAACGTGCATGAACATTCTTTATCTTCTATTTTACTAGGTTTACTGGCTTTACCTCTTAAATCTAAGGCAATAATGGATGTTTGGGAATATTATTCTAGTCATATAGTGTTAGAAGGAGTTACATATAACTATAATCAATGTTCTTTGGTCTATAATGAAAACATTAATCATATTTATCTTGTTAGAGGGATTTGATTCAATGTTGAGAAAATTGGGATGGATGTTAGTGAAATGAAGGTTCAAAATGGAACTGATTTTCATCAGAATATCAAGGTGGCAACAAAAAATTATAAAATCATCGATAAATGGAAAGATATTACAGACCTTTATGAGGATAATAATTTACATATTATTAATATATCTTATAAAGAAAAATTTTTTTATGTAAAGAAAAAATATAATAGATGTTTTTATCTATAACAATGAAGAAGAGAAGGCCTAAAAAGACATCTCTTATATAAGGGCTAAAAAGAGTATAAAATCCACTACTCTATCAAATTTATCTAAAGGTGATTTTTTTCTAGTAGATTATTGAGTGAATAGTTAAACTGGAGATTATTGAAAAACATATATTTCTTTTCATTAAATAAAATAATTAATAAGTTGCATTATGTTTATTATTTTTTATTAATTTAATAATATACAACATTAATTATAAATAATATAATTAAGACCATAATAATTAAAATTATATTTTATTATTGTATAAGCTCATTTTTTTGCTTATAAATCATTTTTTTCTATAAAATTATTCTTCTTTTCATTTTGCGCATTTATATTAAAATTAATTTTTTCCACTTCTATAAATTGAATATTTAGAAATAGATTCCATATTTGGAATCATGATATTCACATTTAGTAAATAGGTAAAATTTATTTTTGGTTATAATTAATAGTAAACTTGGTAAAAATTTGTCACTATAGTAATGGTAAAATAGGTATAACAATGTTAAAAAATGAAATAAGGATTAAAAATCAACCATACACTTGAATGAAATTCTTTAAATGAGTTTAATTTTAGAAAAATTTTATAACATTTTAAAATATGGCATTTTGGATCCATTTATCTTTGATAAAGACATTTATATTATTTTTTAATTTGTAAAATTCCAAAATTTCTTTTTATTTATTTTAATATCTACAACATTATATGATAGAGATAAAAAAGGTAGGAATTTTTAAAATCTTTATTTTTAATAATAATAAATTTTTATAATTTTAATCTATTATAAATTTTATGTGATAAAATAATTACCTTAATTTTTTATGGAACACTGTCCCAATACTTGTGCAAGTAGTAGAAAAATAAGGTAAATGATATTAAAAACATTAAAAGTTAAATTATTTTTGTTATATTTATGCTATTATAAAATTTTCTTTGATAAATAAAATGAATTATATATTTTCTAAAATTTTATATTGGAACTAAATTATAGTATCGATATTTTTTAAATTTTAATTATGTAAATAGTTGAGAAAATTTCATTTATTGTATTTTATGTTAAATAATATTTTTAAATCATTTAAAATTCTTCAAAAAATTATAATAGAACAATTCAATGGGATATGGTATATAATATAAATTATTCTCTCGATATGGTTCAATTTCCCTTTTATAGTAACTTTATTTACCTTGTATGTTTAATAATCTTGGTATATAAATAATCCTTAAATATGGTTACTGAGGATTAAACCCAATAAATAGGCATTAATAAATAACATAAAATTTTATAAGTTCTATTTTATTTTAGTTTTTAAGTTTTTATCCTTCCTATATTAATAATATATCAATTTATTCACTTTAATATGAACATTAATTTATATTAATTTAGAAATCTATGTAGTTCTAATGTTGACCCTCCCATCAATTATAAAAGGACACCACCTATTCATTAAGAATCACACTTCAGGATCCACTTATCTTGAAAAAAACCTATAATTTTTTTATTTAATTCATTATCTATATTATAGAGGTATTGGACTTCTTAAAATAGATACCCTATCATCCTTTAGGAGATTCTAAAAGGAGGTTATTCAAAGGGGAGGTAATCGTCGTAACTGGGGATTTCCATTTTACGTCTTATTCTGCATCCTTTAAATATTATAAATATACACTCATATAATAAAATTAGTTTCTTAAATATACAAATTAGTTTTAATTATAGAGTCAAAAACCATATTAATCTCCTTTCTATCTTTGGAAAATGAAAACATTGCTCGTGTGTACATACAACATATCGCCTCTATCAAGTGGTGTAATTATTTTTTCATAATCATTTTACAAGGATGGTTATATGGATATAATTAATGTATATATATGATATTTTTGAAATAATTATGAATATTTAAATATAATATATCATCTTCTTTTTTACCATACCATCTATTGGAAGATGATAACTTCATTCATGCATATGTGTGGACATTCACCTACAGTAAGCAATGAGATTTATTTCTCATGTTCACCTTTCAGTAATAATTATAAATTTTTATATAATGTTTACACATTATAACTATTTTTTTGACCTCACCTATTTTGATAATCCCAATTAGGCTTTTACTTTGTTAATCCCAAATAATTTTTTTCTATATATTAATTCCTTTAATCGATGAAATTCTATTTGATAAAAATGTTAAAATAATATTTGAAATATGTTAATCAATGTTTATCTATGTTTAAATGAAATTTGATACAATTATAACTCAATCAGATATGTTTTGCATAAAACAGACAAGTGTTAAGTCATTGATATGCTTATACCGTTACTTAGTCTACCGATAGACATTGTCACCGATAAGAAAATTTCACTGATACGCAGAGCTACCTGTATGTGTAAGTCCACCGGTAAGCACATGTCACTGATAGATCATGTCCCTGATACAGACAACTGCCAATAGAAGCAAAGCTATAGATAGAAAAAGTCTACTGGTATGCACAAGCTACCAATACAAAGTTCACTGATACGAAAGAGCCACCTATAGAAGCAAGTTACCGATATACCAAAGCTACCGATAGAAGGAGTCATTGGTACAAATAGCTACTGATTCACAGAGTAAAAAACTAACGATATAAGGAGCTATCGGTACACTATGAAAGAGCTACCGATAGGATCTCACTGCTATACAGAGTCCAATGTTACACTTATATTGATAGAAATCTTCTAATAAAATACTGACCAGTAAAACTCTATACTCTCAATATTATTTATTTATTAAGAAACAGTGTTATTTGAAGATTTTAATGCAATTAATGTTATTTAATGATAGTTGTTGGCCTGTTAGGGAAATGTACCTAGTACCCATAAAAAGGTAATCATTCCCATTGTTGGAGATGAAATATATAAAAAGAAGGTGTGTGAAGTGATGAAGATAGGAATTACAGAAAGGTGTTAAAGGGGTGTTACAAAGTGAAAGAGAGTAGAAAAGTAGTGCACAATGAGTACATACAACAGGAAAAGGAGTGCTGAAAATTACTGAATACACACAGGTAAGAAAATATTCATCCATACTTGAAGAGCACTAAACATACACGAATCCATTCATTCTCGAGGAGAAGACAAGATGCATCTTAGCCAAGGAGTGAAGAACTACAACAAAAGCTCTTCATGCACTAAAGCCAATCAACCTGAACTTGAAGAAAACGACCCTCTATTTTTCAGAAAAAAACCAGAGAAGGACTCAGAGCCTCATTTACATCAATCCAAGGAGTCCAGAGCTTCACTCACAACACATAGAGCACTCTAAACTCATCTCTATCTATTTATCTCTATTGTGTTTCATTCATTTAATTTTTGAGCAGTTTATTTACACACTGACTCCTGAACTAAACTAGAGGATACTAAATCCTCACTCCAAACTTCTTACACATTACTATATCCCACTGTGAACTGTGGAAGAGGTCAAGTGTGACCTGGATATCCTATGTGCTATTATTTTTGTTCCCATGTAGAACTGCGGTAGATTTATTAGTACTTGGACAGTCTCAGACTATGTTTTACCCCAATCCAGAGTGTGGATCAATTTATATAAAATGGTTGAGAGGACTAGGTCTAGACTTGAGACTAAACCTCTTAGTTACATCTGCTGTGCATATTTTCTTAAGTTTAAATTATACTATATATTTTATATTCCACTGCTAATTACATTGAAATAAAATTTGTTTTAAAGTTACTTTGATAGTTATATTAGAAAGTGTTTATACTTATTGTGAACGAGTAAGTTAGTTTCAAAAGTTAATTTTATCTTCTGATTAAATTAACTGAGACCTAATCAATCTTTGAGAAATGAATTGAACTTTTACAATCTGTATAAATTCACTATAGTTTAACTTATTTTTAATTTAGGGGATTTTAAGAGAAATATTTTTAACAGAAAGTTTAATTGGAACTAAATTCACCCCCCCCCCACTCTAGAGTATCCACTCCGACCAAAATATTTAAATATTAATATTCTATATTTGATGAAATAATGACCATGATTCATTGACTAGAACATCACAACCAAAATATGTTCTAAAAATGGAATTGTTAACACCTAGAAAGATTATGTTAATAATAAATTGTAAATAAGTGGGTGATATAGTGTAATAAGTGAATCATATATGGTATTATAAATATTTTTATTATTCTTTTATAGATTTATAATGAACATAAATTTATTATACATGAGTTTAAGAGTTTCTATGAAGAGAGTTCGACTGGAGGTAGGGGTTTATCATCTCAAATTGTCTTTTTGAGATATATGATATGATGTGAACCTAACCTATTTTATGAGGTGTATATAATACCCCATTAACATGTTATGCCATGAATATTTGTTAAATAATTTTATTTATTGTTAAAATTCATGTTATTTCTTCTAAGGGTTTATGATTTAGATGTTACCAAAGTGAAAAGAGATTTTTGTTAAAATATGATTTTATTTCGACATTGTTTATGTTAAAATTAACATTTGGACAATTATATGATACTAATATTTTTAAACCAAGGTATTGTAGTTTACTATGTTTATTATGGGTTTTTTTTATTTTCTATTTATTTTCTTATTGGATCAGGAGTTAACGTTTATGTTACAATAACAGAGATTTATTTAAAAATATTGTTCAGATTTTTCATTCATATTATTTTTCTTAAATATCCTTGTTTTCATTAAAATGTTTTAAATAATTTTTTTATGATTTAATAAGAAGTATTAACATTATTTTCATGCATGTTTTAATTTTTATAAATCATTTTAAAATGAATATTATTGTTCTTTTTCAAAGGTGGGTCTTTTTACCACTACTGAGAATATAATCATTGTTTAAACATTCACCAAAAGAATGAATTATCCTAATATCACGACTACTCTTTTCATAAATATGTATTCAAAATTTTCCATGGTTATTTTCATTAAAAATATTTTTTTAAATTATATGTTAATCTTTAATTAAACTGATATCAAAAGAACTTGGTATTATTTTCATAAAACAATATTTCTTTGTAATATAATGTATAAACATTATCTTATATGAAGATAAAAGGATGTTATTTTTAATGTATTACTTATATATTCTTTTATAATAATTTTTCACAACAAAAAATTTAATTAGGATGAATATATGGTCTTCAATAATCTTTAACTAGTAATGGATTATACCTTATTTTAGATCATTCACTTTATTATATCCATGTTCTCAATCACTCTATTTTTAATTTAATAGTAATTTTTTTCCTTCATGTACATAATTTCAATATAATAGTCATATTAATTATCATTTCAACTATTTTGATATTGTCTTAAACATATAACATTTCATTATATGGTTTTATTTGAAAGAATTTATTTCATTTACTAAAGAAATATTCATATTTCATATTCCGAATTTATTATGGATAATTCTTGATGAATGTTATTGATAATTCAATCTATGAGTGATGCATAGGTATTATAAGTTATAGGTGGAACCTGGTTATTAATAACCCCTTTGTAAGGATTCAGAACTAAACATTACATTTTCTTGTGTCATTAGACTATAATTGATTTTCTTTCATTCCCAAATATAATTTAGCTTCTTAGTATTAAATAATTGGGACATTAATCTTAAAAAAATCCAATATTTTATAAAGGGAAACTTCAACTAAGTATCCATTTTTACAATAATATTTACCTTTTATGGTAAAAAAATATTTTCGTGTAAAATATTCATGAATTTAAAAATGGATTCTTATTTTTCATTACCCGTACTTAATCCCTATTATTTTTTTAAATGTCGGATGAGCACAAAAATATCAGTAAGGTACATAATAATAAAGAAAGAAACAATCATGTTAGTTCATAAATACATAGAAAAAATAACATTTTCTAAATAGGCCTTGGGGTTCAAAATAAAAAATTTCATTACTCAAGATATCACCTTCTATGAATATGTATCTTAATAAAATGTTTTACAAATGATATTAAATGAAAAGTAAAACTAATAAAAACATTTAAACTTAGTTATAATTTTTACCCTTAAAAGTAACATATACTTTCATTTTAGCATAAGATCATTATATTTACTTGAGAAATCATAATAATTTATGAAAATAACATATAAATAATAAATAAAACATTTTGGAAACATGGTACATCATTTTAAATTTCACTATTATAAATGGAATAACCTTACGGCCCACTTCCATTCAAAAGGCATTGGACAACTATCATAGACCCGCTCTTCATTGGTTTATAGCTGAACCACCTGCAATTGATGTATAATGTAATTACATGTCATTGGTTTACCAAAAAACCATATATAATAATAAACAATTAGTAAATACCACAAAATAATCATAATACATGGAATATTTCATTTTCATCATTACACACACAAAAATATTCCTTCCACCCATATGAAAATATTTCTAAATATTGAAATATCTATTCCATTTTAAAACCCATTTCTAAAATGACTATAATATAGTGATGGAAGAATTTTATTTTTAGAAAAAATGAATTATTATAAATGAATTAAAATATCAAAAAATGTTTTTGATGGTAGGAAAAGTCTTTTCACCATATACATTAAAATTAAACATTTCTTCTATATTTTGTAATTAAAGTAAAAATGATCTATAAAAACCTTTTAAAACCCATTGAACGAAAGTAAAATGAGACCTAAATTTATTTTATAATTAATTTATGTCCATAAAAATACATCAATAAAATAATTTTAAAAATATGGACCTTGATGAAAAAAAAATTGAAGGATATATTTAAAAGTGTACTTTTTAATGAACATCCATTACCTTAAGTATGACTCATCATATATATAATTTATATTCCTGAATGAAAAAAATATTTTAATTATTCTATTTATTAAGAAAATTTATCAAGTTCCTTATTATTTTTTATTTTATTTAATTCCATGTTATATTAAATTACTAAATGAGTTACGTTAACTTTTGATATCTTGATGGTATTCGGCTTCTATAACCAAACTGACTTTGGTATGTTTGCTATGGTGAAAGATGTTCTTATTACATAATATTCCAATTTATTGTCCTGACATAATTATAATTTTTATACATAAATTATATTATTAAAACATTCTATGAAATATTTTTATGAAAATTGAACTATAATACAATCATAGAGATGGTAATCCGTACATACACATGAGTAATATTTCTATTTTTCCGAGATCATTATTGAAAGAATATAATTATTAATTTATATTTATAGAGTGATAATAATAGAATAAATAAAATAATATTTAATTAAAAATATGTATATATAAAATTCAAGTAATGTGGTGATGAAAAAAATCGCATCATTTCCTGGAGGTGGTAGTCTTCACATACACACGAATGACATTGTCCTCTTTTAGTAAATAAAAATGTAATTAGGTAAATGATATATTATAAATTAATAATTATAAAAACATCATTAATATAATATATATATATATATATATATTAAATCCATCATTACAACTAATCATTAAAGATTGTGATGGGAAACGAATTACATCACATTGTGAGACAGTAACTCGTCGTACACATGAATGATGATTTTTTTCCCATTTGATAGAAGTGGATATAGATTTAGGTTTTGAAATTAAAATTATAACATCAATTTATATTGGAAAAACTAGTTTTATTATTACATCATTAATTAATAATGATGTTGAATTAGTAGAAAAATACATACTCTAGGTTAAGAATGATACTTTTTCTTCGAACAACCTCTTATATTTTACAATAAAGTCATTCCTCGGTACTTTTTCCTATCAAACCAAAGACTAATGGATGTTTTAAGGTATTTTTACAGGTATTTTGTAAACCAAATTGTTATTTAAGTGTTAATAATAGAGAATAATATGTTCCCATTAATAATGTAGGGGTGGGTCACGCTTGGAATTTCATAAATTACTACATTAATATAAATTGATTTTGATGTCCATACAGAAAAAAATTGACAATATTCAAATATAACATGAGTATGAATATAAATAATATAATAAAATAAAATTTGGATAAGTTTATATAACATTTTCTCCCTTATAATTTTGTTTTAACTCTTTGCTATCAATTTTTTCAATTATGGCGATTTCAATGTTTTTTACTCTTGAGGGGTTAATATAGTAACTATAAAAGGAAATAAATCTAATAAATTGAACAAGGATGATATTTTAAATCATATCCTATCAAAAATGATAAATAATGGATTTTTAGGAATTTTAAATTATTTAATAAAATATTAACTCTTCTAAAATATCATTAACGTTGATTTTAGAACTATTAATTTACATTAACTTTAAAAACCTTGAGACAAAGATTGAAACCAAATATTAACATTAAAAACAACCTATTTATATTATAGTTATCTCAAAATGTAGTGGGATACTATAAAATTATCAAATATTATTTTTTTAGATTTATTAAAATTGTTTTATTTATTTTTTTACTTCTTGTACAAAAACTATATCAGTATTGAAAAAGAATTTAAGGTAACTATTTTATTACTAAAAATTATAAATATATTAACATGAAAAAATGTATTTTATATATCAAATTAAGGTTTACAAATGATCATATCCTCTATTTATCCATTTTGAAAAAATGTATAGATAGTAAAACAATGTGAATTACATTTTTTACTTTTCATTATATAAAATAATATAAATGTCAAAATCATGGAAAAAGAAAAAAAGGAAATAAATTTAACTTTTTAATAATTAAGGATTAGATATACTCATACAATAAAATTGAGGTATGTTTTATGGTAATTTGTTTAGTACATATCATTCATTTTTTAACCTTTATTACATGCTTTTCCATTTATCGTTGTAATAAAACATAAAAATGTCACTAATTCATAATTTCTGATAATAAAATTATCCTATTTAGTAAATTTGGATTGCAATTTAAAATATGGAATAAATTTATTAAAATTTAGTAAACATATATAAAATAATTTAATTTAAAATTAAACCAAAAAAACCTATTGAAATATAGATTCTCTAAAATGTAACTTTTTGGTATAATTTGTTTTACCAAATTCTATCTTAAATTTCAATGAAATGAATATAATTGGATATAATGTTCCCCATTAACAAATTAATAACCAAATAACTTCTCAATAAAATTGATATCTATAAGATATAATATTTTTTCACAATATCAACCTAATATTTTTATCATTTCATTTAAATAAATCCATACTAACTTGTATAACATATTGTCAAGGGGTCAACATTTCACATTTATCACCCTTTAGTTGAGGATTCACACCTCATGGACATGTTGAATGTGATGCATTATCTTTTCTACATTAACTACATTAATATAATTCTAATAAAGATTCCAAGATGTTATGATGAACAACCTATAAATATCATTATTCCAAAAAAATTTATTTAACCTCATTGATTTTATTTACATTTCATTTTTTCAAAAAATCAAACATTTTAAATTGATTATCATCATGTATATCTTAATTCAATGGTTTACGTATCCCTATATAATATTATATTATTTGAGTGTCTCTAATAATTATAATATTTTGAAAACAACACATTTCAAAATATTCAATTTCATCTAATGTTTCAAACAAAATTTTGAAAAAAATATACCCTTGAATTTTTCATCATCCTCATAATATTTAAAATATATCAGAATATAATTGATAAACACATCCTTCATTCCAATTATTTCTTAAACCTATAACCTTTTTTTAGTAATATAAATTAATGTTATGAATTTTGTCCTTATAATTCATCAATATCATCCCAACTGTGACTCATTATTAAAACATAAGAAAATATTTTGTACCTTAAATGAAAACATCATGGACTTCCCTTAGGTTTTTTATATTCCCTTCATCTTCCATCATGAAGTTGACATCTTGAAAAAATAAATATTTAATTCCTTTGTGGTATTCCCATTCTCAAATTTGATGTATGAGTTGATATTTTCAAATCAAATAACACAACTACCATGATCCATAGAAAAATTTGATAAATGATAAGGTATTATGTTTATCAAATAGTTTCTTTCATGCGATTTATATGTTCAAAAATCATTAAAAAATTTTAATAGGAATTTTCCACTATATTTTTGAATAAATTATATAGAAGTGATAGAAAGTTTCTATGGGACAATTTTCCTTCCACCTTGATTAACAAAACATTATATGTAGAAAAAACATCATTAAAACATGAAATGAATTATTTCATGTTATAAAAGAAATTTTACTTATAAGGACAATACCCATAGAAATTATATAACAATTTAACCATGAAATCCTATAAAAATATCCTTAATAACTTCATAATTATAAAAAAATTAATCTGAAATATTATATCATAGATTGTTTTCATATATAGGAAAAATGTAAACTAAATCTTTCAAAATAATCCTTTAAGTTAAACCTAAGGTTTACATATACCTCAAACCATTAAAATTCCTCAAAAAAATATCATTAACCCATATAAAATCCCATCTGTTTTTAATTTAAAGGGGTGTATAATCCTTTTAAATTTTGATCGATATAAAATTATCAAATGTTTATGGTATATATAAATAATTTCTTAATAACACATGAAAACAACCTAATATCTGAAATTGTCTAGACCATTATCTTATACCAACTATAAGGATTCATCCTTAAACATCACATATTCATAGATCTTTATAATAGAATTAATTTAATTTATTTTTTAATGATATTTTAGGTATCATGTTTTATATAATTTGGTTATATATCTAAAAAAATAACCTCATATATTATAAATTGGACACTTCTACTTAGTATCCACTTTCCCAAAATCTAAATCTTTTAAAGTAAAACATGATTTATTTTCATGAAAAATATTCACATATTTAAAATCAAATTATTATTTACCATTTAACATCCTCAAACACAACGATTGTTTTTAAATTTGGGATGATTAGAAAAATCTCAATAAAAGAAATAAAAAGGAAAAAATTAATAAATATGTTAGTTTATAAATAATTTTAAGAACACATTTTCAAAATAAAAATTTTTGTTCAAAATAAAAATTTTATAACCCAATAAATCAACTTCACTGTGAAAATTAATTCATAAAATATTTCATAGGAAATATTAAATTCAAAATAAAAATCTTAAAGGTTTATTTGCAGTCATTAAAGACCCAAAAATATTTATCACAAATTTATACATTTCACCCTTAAAGTTGTATATACTTTACTTAAAGAATAAGAACATTATTGTTCCATGAGAAATCATAATATTTTTTAAATCCAAAAATAAATAATATATTAATAATGTAGGTAAATTGGGATATCAAATTACATATCAATAATAAAAATAGAATAAAAAACTGTTCAATTTTAATACCCAATTCATTGGAGTTCTATCATGGACCCACTCGTTATTGTTTTATAACAGAACCACTTATCCTTAGTTAATAACACAACCTACCATAGATTGTTTATAATGTAGCCACTTTAAATTGGTTTATGATGGATCAATACATCATAATAAAAAATTCCCATGATCCATAATGTGATTATAAAATATAAAAGCTTTCATTTTCACCATTACACTCATTAAAATATTCTTTTCACCCATAAGAAAACATTTTTGGATATTGAAATATCCATTCTATTTTAATACAAAATTTGAAAATAATAAGAAAATAATTATTGAGGTTTTTTCTTTGAATAAAAATTGGAATATTGTACAGGAAGAAAAATAAAACATAATGGATACACTAGAATAAAATTCATTATTATTGTACACATTAAAATAAAACATTCCTTTTGACTTTTGTAAAGAAAGTCCAAATATTCCTAAAAAGGTTTTATTTTGAAGAATTTTGGAATAAATTAAAATGATACATAAATTTAAATAATAACTAATTAATTTCTTTACAAATAAATCTATATAATACTTTTAAAAATTAATACAAGGAAGAAAAATAGTTGGAAGGAAAATTTTAAAAGAATATTTTTTAAAAATAAAGTCCTTTATATTGAGTCTAAATCATGACATATATTATTTATAATTGGGAATATAAAAATTATTTTAATTATTTACTTGATAATAAAGTGTTTTAATGTACCTTATTCCAATTATTTAGTTTAATATTATGGTATATATAATTACATAATCATTTAAGTCCATGTTTGATGGTTGGACATGATTCGGCTCGTATGTCCAAACTGACATCAGTAAGTTGAATATGGTTCAAGAAGTCAATATTACATCATATAATGAATAAATATTATTATATAAATTTAATAATTATAAAATAATTATATTTTTAAATCCAACCATTAAATATTGTTTTCATAAATGAACTACATTTCAGTCATTAAGATAGTATGTCGTACGTACTCACGAGTAACATTTCTATTCACCAACGATCCATATAAAAATAATGTATGTGTTGTTTTAAATTTATAAAATTATTAAAATATAACAAATACCATATTATTTCATTAATTTTTCATATATTTATAATCCATTTTATGTGGTTATAAAAAAGATATCAAATCATTTTGTGGAGGTGGTTGTTCACACATACACATGAATAATGTTATAATTTTTCAATGAGTGGAAAGGTAAGTAAATTAATGATAAATTAAATTTTTAGAATGTTAAATGTGTAATTATTTATATATATACACATTAAATCCATATTTATAACTATCCATGTGAAACTGTGATACAAAAAAAAATCATAAGTTTGTGCGATGGTATTTTTCCATACACGTGAACTATGATTTTGTTTCCTTTTTGATCGAAGATTATATGGATGTATATTATGAAATTAAAATTAATTAATATTTTTATATGGTTTAAATTTTTGTAATTATATCATCATGGTATAATAATATTTGAATTTGGTGGAAAATAGATAAAACAAAACACTCAGTTAAGAATGGTACTTCTTCTTTGAACAACCTCTTAAGGTTTACACCAAAAGATTTCCTATGTTGGTTTTCTGGTCAAACAAAGGATTGTAGGATATTGGGAGGGATTTTTTAAGGTATTTTAAAAACCAAATTTTTCTATATGTTTAGATAACATTTAATAATAGTATCCCTTTTATATAGATGGTAAGGGAACACTTGGAATATTATAAAATATAAAATTAATATAAAATAATATTTATGTCCATATGGATAAAAAATGATCATATTAAAATATAATATATGTAGGAGTCTAAATAATCTAATAAATTAAAATTTATTCATGTTTATATCATATTAATAATCTTATATTTTTATTTTATCCCTCTATTTGGCTTTTTGAAAATTATATTTATATCAATGTTTTTACTCTTAACGTGTTAATATAGTTACTATAAAATGGGAAAAATACATTAAATGAAAGAAATTTAATATTTTAAACCATTAACTAATCACTTCATTGAATATAGGTTTTTATGAAATTTAAATATTTAATAAAATATTATGTATTATAATAAATCATTAATGTATATTTTAAAACCATTCATTTACATTGATTCTAAAAACATAAATAAAAATATAAAAATATAATATAAACTTTTAAAACAACATAATTATGTTATAATTATCAAAAAAAATTTGAAACTATAACTTTATCAAATAATTTTATTTTTAGAGTTTCATAAATCTTGGAATTGATTTTTTAACTACATGCACATGCTATGTGTTAATGTTGGAAAAGCATCTATGTGTATTATTTCAGAACCAAAATTATAAATAAATTACAATGATAAAAAAATAATATATCATTAATATTTATAACTAGAATTTTATCCCTATGTAAAAAATGTAGAGATAATTAAATAAATAGAATGGAATTTTTTATATTTCTTTACATAAAAAAACATAACGATCAAAATCATAGAAAAATAGAAAAATGGCCATATATTATACTTTTGGATGATTATGAATGATATATAATCCAAAAATAAAATTCATTCCAGTGTTCGGATCATTTTTTTAGTCCTCATCATTTTATTTTTAGCCTTCATTACTTGATATACTCTTTATTGTGAAAAATAATTATTAAATATACTAATGTTTTACCAAAATAAAAGGGGCCTATTGAAAAAATTTAGAACCACGAATTCCAAATATATATTTTATATATAAAAATTCAATTCATGGTTAATTAAGAATATAATTCGAAATTAATTCTCTAAATGTGATGAAAAACAATTTATCAGAATATTGTATTTTTGTATAAATATATTATTATACCAAATTAAATCATAAAATTTATTCAAATGAAATTAATAGAAATATTTATAATATAGTAGAAATAATATTACTATTAAATAATTTTAATATAAAATGGGATGTCTTAAATTCCTGAAGCAAAAATATAGTTTTCAATGAAAATTATTTTTTTCATTATTCATAGGAAAATAAATATTTTTTGAAAAATATCAAAAATTCACTATATGATATTCTTTAATGTATTATTTCAAAAATAATATCATTTTTACCAAATAAAATTTCAAAAAAATTAATAAATTAATTAAATTATCTAGTAAAAAAATTCATAAAAAATCATGTTTGGAAAAAAATAATTTTTGAAGATTAAAATGACTTTACTAAATATTAGGTAATAATTATAATTAATTTAAAAATAAATTTTTATCGAATATAAGAATTTTATATATTTTTTAATTTATTTAATATTATTCATGCCCAGTAATTTAATTTTTATGTTATAATGGTCATTAAAATAATAATATTTTTATTGTTCATCATATATTAGTATTGTATTTCTTGTACACTATAATAAATGGTCCTTATAATAAAGATATCATAGTGTTACACCCTAAAAGAATTTACCAATATCATGAGGTCAAATAGGTGTCTTCATTAGAAAAGTATTTGTTTTATACCTATACATTTATTAAGAATAAATTCTTGGCTAAGAGGCCTTGGTAGTAATATTCATGATAACTTAATCGTGGTCTTGATGGAACGTTTTTGAATGTTTTGAATTAAATTTTTTCTTTATTTGGATTTTTCAATTATCTATATGATTTATATGTTTATATTAGACATGGATTTACTTAGAACTCAATTTTTGTTTTGTGGAAATGGAATGTGTTTTGATTATCCACTGTACTATATTGATTATGTCTTACATACTCAAGATAGATTCTATTGTTTGTAAGCCTTATTTTTAATATGATATTACCCATTTTATTTTTTCATTTCCCATAGATATGAATAAGGATATTATGAAATATTTTAAGGATTCAAAATTTTTTCTTATTAAATGTTTTTTTATTTTCAATCTAACATGGAAATAATGTATTTAAATAGTTTTCAAAGACTACAAAACTAATCATTCCATCATGATAATGATCCCTTTTATTTTATAAAAATATAATAAAGTAAACACTATATTTGGGTTTCTGGAGTTAAGGTGTTAAAATAATGAAACTATAGGTTCAATGGTTGATCATTTGTTATCAAATTTGATACTAAGAATCTTACTTTTTCTTTTTCCTGGTTATCCATTTATGTGAGTAGTTGGATTTCAATATTTTGATTAATTTCATCTCATAATACTATTATATTAGTAAACATGTTTGGGTTCATGATAAACATTTCAGGATCAATATAGAAAATCAATTTAAACTCGTGATGCTAAAAGTATT
This sequence comes from Viscum album, assembly GCA_963277665.1. Classification (NCBI taxonomy): domain Eukaryota; kingdom Viridiplantae; phylum Streptophyta; class Magnoliopsida; order Santalales; family Viscaceae; genus Viscum; species Viscum album. The sequence goes on from OY728157.1 coordinate 1,426,942,019, forward strand.
TATATATCTATTAAACTCCAAAAAAATAAGGTGGAATAATCTTTCTCATTTAAGATACATTTGACCTCATCCTATAACATTATCTCTTTAAGGAAGTCCAGGTGATTCCCCTTGACTTCAATATTTATTTTGGGTAGGATAGAAACAAGATATCTATCCATAAATAACACATATAGGATAATTATTTTTTCATCTATAGCCATCAACAAAACCACAAGATGAACAAAAATTTAACTCTATTTAATATATATTGAATGTATAAATACTATTGAGAGGTTATGCCTTAGGACATCAGTTTTGTAAAAATTTAACATTTACCAATAATATTATAAATTCATCCCTTGATGTATATTTGAATTATAGGATTCATATATACTATTATAATCTCTATCAAGGGGGAAATTCTATAATTTCCTTTGTTTTTATGATTAACCTGACTCAGATACCCTCTAACACTTGTACCCAATCTGAATTCTGACATACTTATAATGTATTTTCGATCTCCACATGATATAGACTAGAACTCAAAACTCAAAAAACATCCTGAGATAATAATTTCACAAATATATATTAAAAAATGAATAAAATTTATAGTAGATAGAGAAAATAGAAGAGGTGAACATCTGTCGTAATTGAGAGAAAACCATAAAAATGATACAACACAAAGTAGTTAAAGCATCTTAAAGTACAAGTCAAATCATTAAAGGACAACTGAAATGGGAATCCAAATACTCCATGTGATAGTGTGGGAAAGTCCCACTATCTCACCAACATCTACTTAGATAATGTAGACAGAAAACTAGTCACCTCACTACAACACTTTTTTATTCCCTGCATCAAAAGTCAAACAAATGTTTATGCACTGCCAATGTGGTTTATAGGGTGTGAGATAAATATTATTAGTATAATCCCTCCTAGGTGTTCTATATAAATTATCTATAAATAATTTAAACATTATCAACATTAAATAAAAAAATTAATGATATAACATTTAATAGTTTTTACATCAAAATCATGGAAAAACATTTAATGTTTCCTTCTTCAGTGTTTATAAAATAATATAGGTAAAAATGTTTCATATAATTTTATATAAATTACTATTCTAAAAATAATAATTTATCACATACATAATACCAAATTCATGGCATTATAAGCTTAAACTATAAATTCTAAATCACTTGTAACATTGTGCCATAGATAATATATGTTAAGAAAGCAGACTACGCATAACAAAGTCAATTACTAGTGTACAATCATGTCCTTAGAACACATTACTATGAATATTAGAAACCCCCAATGAGTTAATCCACTGATAATTTAAATATAAATTCCATAGAACAACATACCCATAGAGAAGAGGAACACCCCATGAGGAATCCCCCTGATAATACAAGGATAGTGGACCTAAGAAAAACCTTCAACCTAAGTCCATTGGGCTATCCATGTTCTCTATTTTTCAAACCATTTAATTAAAGTATAGATTTGAAAACAATTTCATAAATCCTTTTAAAAATTCCATGAGTATACCCTTTTCTATTACCAAAATACATGAAAACCTATCTTTTATCAAATACCTATTTAAACACACATAAATTAATCATTCAGTCATTTAATTTCGTTTATCAAAAAATTATCAAAACAAATGAAATATTTTTCTTCCAACATGGTAAAAATATGGAACTTCCTAACTCAAAATTGGGTCGCACACACCCATAATTAAATCCACTTTCAATAAATAACACAAAAAGGTAATAGAGGCCCTATAATCAATCCAAACACTCTCAGAGTTCATTCAGCGAAGAAATGGTTGGTGGAGAGACCATATAACAATATAACTCAATGAAACCAAAACACTAAACCAAGACCTACAGAAGGGTTAAGCTCTAGAATATGATCCCATAATGTATATATAATGGATCAAAAATATTACCATCATATATATATATATATGGATTTATAACCATAGTTTAATGGGGTTACCATCATCAAAGGCAATGAAGAAGTAGAAAATATTGCACATTAAGAGAAACACACTACGACTGCATAAACAATAAATCACTAAAATAAATGATTCAAAAGAATTATAGGTCACCCAATTCACCTATGATATATCCTAGGTCTTAAGGGTAGAACTATTCAAGCAAATAAAAGAGAAATCATCCATACAAAACACTAAAATTCCAACTCACAGCATTTAGATAACTTGAATCCACTTTTCACAATGTTTAATCCATGAAAAAAAAGTATGTTAAAAAAACTTACCCTTTTTTATTAAATACTCAATTTTCACCGTTATATGGTGTGTAATACCAATTCATAATGTGAAATATTCACACCTTGATCTAGTTCATAGCTTCTTCTTGGCACCCATTACATGGCATGTAAACATGTTACACGATGTGTAAACATCTCACACCCTATACCAATTCACAATATCAACTCGATGATCAATACATGGTGTCTAAAAACATTACATGGAATTTATTTCATTTTTATATAGTAAAAAGACCAATTTCATATATAATTACCCAAAACAACTCTAGGGTTCTCTGAACGCAGAGAACACTGAAAATCATTTAACATGCTTTTACCCAGATTCCATTAATTAAATAAATACATCACCAAACATTGGTCATTTCCCCACAAAAATTATCTCTATTCACAGGATTTCTAAAACACACACAAAAAAAGGAAATGGAAAATGAGAAGATAAATACCTGAATATTGGTAACGTGATGTTAAAAAATCCCCACCATAAGAATTTTAATCCCCAGGATGTCATGTGGGAGTATGATGTCCAGAAAAGATGTGAGGAAATTTCTACCTCATCAATAGCTCTTTTTACCAATTCCCATGAGAATACAATAAATGTTACAATAATAGTATGACCAATGGAATTGACTTCCCATGTAATACATTAAATTCAAAGACAACAATCTCCATTGGTTGTTCCATTGTCGAATTTTCTGCCTCAAACTCAATATCTTACTAGCTCAAACATGAGAGGGTCCAGGATGATATTTCATAACCATAGATATGTTAATAACATCTTGAATTCTTATCTACCGAACTTGAAATTCAATCCAATATGAAACATGCCTAATCTTCACAGTGACCTCAAATGCTCTGACATATCATTGAGCCAACTTTACCTATTTTCCAAAAAAACTATTACCCAACTGAAGAAAAACATTAAAAAAACTTTTTCTCCTATGGAAAACATTAACAAATGATTTTTTTGATTCATATAATATTTTTATCGACTATGTGATTTAACTAAAACAAACATATATCTTCAATCCTATATAAATTTAATTGAATGAGACTAGTTCCCACTAAATAATCTTGGCCGAACTCTTCCCAACAAAGTGGTGACCTATATGGGTTACCATACAATGAGTCTATGGGAACTATTTTTCTTGATGACTGATAATTTTTGTTATAAAAAAAATCAACTAATCCAAAATGGTTACACTAGGATCATTTCAAATTCAATACACATGAACAAATCATATCTTCCATAATATAAATATCATGCAGCATCAGACAATCATTATATGGATTGTAAGTGTTAAAAAACCAGAACTAAGTCCCCATCACCTCTTAGAGACTCTTAATGAACCTAAAAGTAATCCTAGGATTCCTATATAAAACAATGGAAAAAATAACTCCATCTAACTTTATGATATCCTTCACATATATCATACCTATATTATCAAATTTAGTGGCGTCCTTGATCAGAATGAAGTGAGATTACTTTTACAACTGATAAATTTACACTACATAAAATATCATCTAATAGAGTCTATGGAAACCCAAAAAAAATCCATGGATACCTCATCCAATTTTTATACTAACACCAGAATAAGATAATGAAAAACATAATGTTTTAGATGCTCTACCATTAAATTTTGGTATCTATAACAGCATCACACATATTCATCAATTTCATTATTCATACCCAATCTCTAGAATCATCATCTCATGTCATAATATGTCTTCGTAGTTCACATATGAATGGACCATACATAATTATGAAATTCAAAAAAATATAATATAGTCAGAAATTCTAGGAAAACATTATCATTTCCAAAATGTAGAATTCAATCTAAATGGAGAGACTAACCAGAAACGGTGTCCCCACTATATAGGGTTTCTTTAATTCATATGAACTCATCATCATACAACTAACTCTACATAATAGACTCATGGAACGATGATGATAATTGAACACTATCCATAACTATACCTGAAGAATCATCCTATGAATCCATGTGAAATTGAGTGAAGAGTACCATATGTCTCTTCTCTTCCTTAGATTCAAGAACAGGTTGTGATGGTTATTTCTAACTAAGAGCATCAGCAAAGAAATTACCCTTCTCTAGGATATAGGTGATATTGAATTGAAATTTTGAAAGGTATTACACCCAATACCTATATATGATATTCACGTCTTTTTTTGAAATGATATAAATCATACTCTTATGGTAAAAAAATATGATGAACCAATCCCTAAAAAGATAGTGCTACCAAATATTAAGTGGTTATATAACTATAATAAGATCTAAACGATGAGAGGGGTGATTATTATCATTTGGTTAGATATGAGGAGATCCATATGCCACAAAATCATTATACTACATGATCATGAAATTCTAAATGGCACTAAAAGAATCATAAAAAACCACATACCCCATATCTAGATCATGTATAACCATAAAATGAACCGATGTTAAAATTCATGTCATCTCCTAAAAAAAGTATTAAAATTTTCCTCCAATATTAACTTCACCCCTTTCCTAGTTATATTAATCCAAGGTGATGCCAACTGTGAAAAATCACAGAAAAATCATCCATAATATCTAGTAAGCCCATGGAAGTGTTGAATCTCAAAAACATTACATTGTTCATCCCATAACAAGAGTTTCGTAAATTTCATAGTATCAATTGAAAATCGATGAGTATAAATATTATTTCCTAATAAAAACACTATTTGGATCCAAAAACTACATTTTGAAAGCTTATCAAATAAATTTATACTCCTCAATATCTCTAGAACAAAACTCAAATGGTGCTCGTGATTATGATCATATCTCAAGTAATCCAAAATATCATCTATGAAAACTGCTAAAAATTATAAAGATACTCATGGAATATATGAATAATCAAAGACATGAAAACATTAAGACATTTTGTTAGACCCAATGAAATCACATGATATGTTTAATGGATATACAATTTACTTGAATCCATATTCAATATATCATACTCCCAAATAGTAAGCTGAGGAAAACTCGAATAAAGCCCTATCATTAAAAACCAATTTCCCCAATTAAATGATAAAAAAATCATCCACAAGTTCCAATGGATACTTATTATTAATTACTACCCATTTCAGGTTCTGATATTCCATACATGATCAGAGTTAACCCTATTTTATCATAGAAAAGAGCATAGGGGATTCCCAGGTGAAACACTAGGGAGAGAAAAAAATTTTAAGATCAGATAATCAAAATTAATTTTGATTAATTTTAGTTATATTGGTTCCATATGACAAGAAGATATTAAAATCATCTATTAATCAAGATCTAGGTTTATTTTGAACTCTACCTCCATCTCTGGATGAAGACCATAGATATCATCCGAAAAAACATCATGAAATTCCCAAAAAAATTGTGGGAGGGTCAACCAAAGAAGAAACATCATCATGGTCAATCAATACAACAGACAAAAACTCCTGAGCTATATGTGGGATGGTCCTTCATGACTAGAACTTAGATCCAAATATCCCTGAAACACCAGTGAACACATATCGACTGTATGAAACCAGAAACACTTATGAAAAAAAATAACCTAAAAAAGATGATCAAAAATAAAATACATCACAGTGACGATGTGAAATTTATCTAGATTGAGATTAAGGAATCCATGTACAAAAATTGTATCATCTATCAAGAAATAATTAATAGGACACCAAACCCCTTATCTTCCTTCTTTCCAATGTGGTTTTTAACTCCATAACAAAGGAAATGAGTTCTATTGGAAGTTTAAGCATATCGACAAAATGAACATATATAAACGAGTGGGAAGATACAATATCAATTAAATAAATTGATACAAAAAATTCAATAAATATGGTGCCTAACACTATTTATGGACCTAAATCCACCTCTTCTATAAACTCATCAAATACGTAAAGGTGCTTCACTCTTGAGGCCAAATGGGGGAGCCTTGTAGATCTTGATGAATTTGAAAATTCCATTAACCTTCGTTGAAAAAGATCCTTGACCATATCGAGACATTGATATATAATGACATAAATTTTATAGATGAACATAAGTTTCACAACTGTTATACATATTTATAGGTGCAAGACAAGAACTTTGGTTATGTCCTAACGTGTCACACTAATAGCAAGTCAGAGACACATTTCTAGTTGAAATTGAAGATGAAGAGTATGCATGCCACTAAGAAGCACACCCACCAATCTTAGGATGATATTTCAAATTCTTATTTCCCCTTTGTTACTAAAGAAGTTTCTAATGGGTTGAAGAGGAGGTAAATAGTAATCAATATTGCATTCCATATTCATCTCTGCCATTATCACCTTATCTGCGATATCTGCATAGGTCAAAAGCATCAAAATTAATAATTATCATCTTATATCTCGTAGAAAACCCTATAGGTAACTCATATCCTTCTTCTAGTCATTATTTACAGCCTCTAGGGAAACATGAACAAGATTACTAAATCTATTAGTGTACACCAACACTTAAATATTTAACTGCTATAAAGAGAGGAAATCAGGAGAGATCATTCTTACCAATGACTCTAAATAAAACCGGTAATATAATACAGTCTTGAAACCCTTCAATTATAATATTGCATTCATATATTTTGATACTCTGGAATCCCGCCATCCCTTGTTGGTACGCTTAAGCATGAACACCACACACTTCATCTTGACACTCTCAAGTGTATCCAAGAAGTCAAAGATATGATGGATCTTTTTTTTCTAGTATTTTTTCTCTTGAGGTTATTTTTGACATTTAATGGAATGTGGATTCCCATGTAAGAACTACAATGATAAATCCCTTTTTCTTAAAACTCATGGATATACCTCAAAAATGTGTATTAGACTTGAAGTACATTTTGGTCAACATAATGAACGTCCCACATGCCAACCTCAATTAGGTTTTGAGCTTGATGAGGACTCCCTTCAAGAAAATATGCCACACCAACATAAGAGACATATGGAACACATCTTAGGGGAAAAATTACATAGTAAAATATAAGAAATGATTAGACAAAAAATGGTCGCAGTACATACTAGATAACTATAAGTAAAAATTGGGATTAAAATCCAAAACCTAATATATTAGATGCACATCCCAACATCCAACGGTAGCATGAGTCTCTTCCCAGCAAGAGATAGTCAGTAACACACCATAACATGACTCTCAATAATCAAAGTCATATTTCTATTATTCCATACATCATAAGACAAGGAATATTGAGGAAGAACATCATTGATTATAAAATGTGATGAAACCAACCCAGATACCCCCTCAAACTGGTACTCAGCCTGAATTTTTTACAAACCCAAAGGGTATTCCCGATCCCCATGGGATGGTAACTATAAAATAGTTATCAAAAAACAAAAATATGAAACCATTTCAAAAATAAATAAATAAAAACATTGAATATATATATATAAATGTGTGTGTGTGTGTGTGTGATAGAGATAAATAATGGAAGGTATAAACATAATCCATAACTGAGATAAAACATTGGAAACAATACAATTCCATGTAGTTAGAACATCCCAAAGTACAATTCCAATCATCAAAGGACAACTAAAATTGGAAAAAAACTACTCAATGTGATAGTGTGGGAAAATTACGACCATATCACCAAAAACTACTAAGATAAACATGAAAGATACCTCTCCTTATAACTATAAATCCTATCCTTTCTCTGTATCAAAAAACATACAATGGTCTACCCACCACCAAATGGGTGTGTAGGGTGTGATCTAAACATGATCAATAGGATCCCACCTATGTTTTCTATAACATTTCTCTATACAATAGCTTGGAAATTTTCATATATAATGAAAATAATAATGATAAAAAATTTAACTGTGTTTGCATAAATTTAATGCGAAGAAACTTATTTTCCCTTTTTCCCTATTTCTAAAATTATCCTAATAAAATAGATTCAAATCAGTTCAAACATATCAGCAGTAAATTAAAAACAAATAATTTACAAAAAATATAATATCATATCCATTCCATCACATTCTAAGATAGTTCAAGTAAAATATTATGTGACATCAAAATAAGGATCACTATAGGTCAGGATTTCAGACTACACGTACCATAATAAATGTCTAGTGCACAAAAAAGTCTTTAGAATATAGGACTAAGGACTAGGGAATAACCCTTAAGTGAATCCTTGAAAAATTTCAATATCAACTCCCTATAAAAATATGACAATGGAATTGAGTAAAACCCCTTGAGTGAACCCCCAAATAATAAATTAATGATAGACACAATCTAAACATTCCACCTAAGTACCTAATATTCCAATTTTCTTTATTTTCCAAACCATTAATTCGAAATAATTCTTTGAAAACTATATCAAAAATTCATTTAAAAATTATTTTAAAATACCCTTTTATTTTTTCAAAACTAGTGAAAACCCATATATTGTCAACAAAAATTCAACATAGAAAAACTAATCAATCAATCATTTCATTTATATTAAAAAATAATTTATCAAAATTATATCAATATAGTTCATCCATCATAGGATATATACATAATCTCTTACCTCAAATAGGGGTTACACATGCCTAAAATGGAATCTTCCAACAAGGAAGAACACAATTATGACAATAGAGGCCCTAGAATTAGTCTACACACACTCAAAGTTGAATAAATCAAGAAAAACGATTTTCATATAAGACATATTACATCATACCTTAAAGAAACTCACATGCCACACCATAATAAACACAAGGGTCATCCTATATATGAATATCACACAATAGTTATGGAAATTATCAAGAATATTGTCATTATAAATAAATTGAACTATAACCGTAGCGTAATGGGGATAATAAATCACAATGAAGAAGTATAAAGGATTAATCCCCATTATAAATGCACCACAACCACAACAATGATCAATCAATGAATGAAACAATTCATAAGGAGTTCAGGTATCCATATTTTTATATAATAACTCCAAGGATGAGAGGGTACAATTCTGTAAGAAAATGAAATAGGAATAATCTGTTTATCACCCTAAAAATCCCAATGAGCGAGATTTACATGGCGTGACACCCCTTTTAATGTCATGTACTCCTCAAAAATAATTAACACTAAAACCCCATCTCCATTTTATTTAAAACCTAATTTTTACCATTATAGGGTGTGTATTTCACATTCAAAACATTAAATAATCATGCCATGTACCATTTTATGTCTTCTTCCCAACATACATTACCAGAAGTTTATTAATGTGTTATCCCATATAAACTTCTAACACACTATACGTATTCACATCATCTTCCTAGTGATCAGTACATGGGATGAAAACACTTTTTATGATATATATTTATTATATAGATAGGGAAAGGCCAGTTTTATCTCGAAACCCCCAAGAAAACTCAATTTATCTCAGAAATCTAGGATAACCCTGAATATAATTTAATATTTTTATTCTTGGACAGCATTAATTCAAACAAAAATACATCACTGAACTTTCGGTCATTTTCCCCAAAAAATGATCTTCATCCTCAAGAGTTCCAAAAAGCACCCAAATAAAGAAGGAAACAAAAAGTGTGAAGATAAATACCTAAAAGTGGTGAAAAAGATGTTACTATTTTCATAGGGTTAACCATGATGTATTTATACTGGATGATCAACCCAATTAATTTACCTGAGTAGCTCCAAATTTGAAATTTAGCAGGTTTACCTTCCGGTTGTTGAGACATAAAATTGGATAATACATCCTTGTTATTAGAGATGTGATCATGTTTTTAATATAATTTCACCACTATGCTATCCCAAAATAATTACATATTATTTCCTAGGTGGTTGTAGAAGATGTGGTGTGTTTCCTATTTGAAGGTAGATCTGGAATTCCTCATACCAAATGGAATCACCCAATAGAAACACACTCCTTGGGTATACATATTGTTATGGTTTCCAACATATTAAAGGTAAATCAACATTTGATTGTACAAGGAGTAAAAATCCATGAAAAATAATTCTTGAGAACTAATAAAAACATCAATTTTTAAATCTATTACTATAATTAGAAATAAGTAATTTGGAATATGTAATTTTTGTCCCAAACATTGATTACGAAACTATTTTTTATTTTTTATTTACTTGTATAATGTTGATTAATACATGGGATAAAATTCATCATTAATAAAATGAGAATTTTTTAAAATATTTTCCTCGTATCCCACTACAGATCCATGATATGGGTATATCCATCTCGCTCCTTATTTTTAACCCATGTGGTTCTCTCACATCTTAGTTTTGGAATTTCTCTTGTTACTTGAACCTTATATGATAATTTAATTTTGTTTATGATTTTATATAGTTTTTTAATTTAATTTTATAGTTTAATTACCTTTCAGGGTTTCATGGTTAGATCTCCTCATTAGGAGTAACTATGTGGAAATCATTCTAGTGGTGCAGCAGTTGTCATAGTGCATTTTGGCATGGTCAGTGCACAGTTGGAAACCCCTATAGGTGCCTCCATATAACCATGTGATTTATATTTGTTTTTGGGGATAACATTCATAGTTTCTACATGCTTATTGGTAACCATTAATATAAACCATTTGATTGTGTATTATGTTTCTAATGAAACAGCCACATTTGTGGTGTGGTTTACCAAACCATGTGACCTTATTGTGTGATAATATGAAGTAGTTAAAAAAGTATTTTTTTTATTTTAACCTACTATGAAATAAGACCCAAATAATTTCATACCTCTGACTTCCCCCTCTTTATTCACATTCAATGGATCCCCAGGGTCCAGTCTTCATTTACCCTCTTCTGAATTGGGGTCTTTTCACCTTTGATACATAGTGGTTCTTCCTTAGTAAGACTTAGTCCCTCTCTTTATCTCATTCTCCATTAGTTTTTCTTATTCTCCTTTTTTTACGGTTAGTGTTAAATTAATCTTAATTATAGTTCTGATGTTAAAGTTTATGTTTTTTCTTTATTGGGTGTGTGAATCCATCTTTAGGCCTTCTTGTTTTCATTCTCAAAGGTTCTTCTCCGTATGTATTTTACCTAGGTGGGTGCTTCTATGGTATTTTATAAATTTAAATTATATTAATTGATCAGGGATTTATAAATTCATTTCAAATTAACAATTATTATGAATAATGTTTGTCATATATTTAAAGTGGTTTTTGAGTGAGTTTTATACTTTGTATAATTGGGTTTCCATTGGTTTTTTCTAATATTTTAAACATAGTATTTTAGAATACTAAGTATTTTAATATATTACATGGAGGATTTTCCAAATGATTCTGATGAAAATTTTGGGAATTATCCCCTTTTTATATTTTAATGAAATGAAATCATATTTTCAAAGGAGTGGTTGAAATGTGATGGGATTTATCCTTGTATATATTCAAATATTTATTTTACAAAGGTTTGTGTTTCAAAGGTATAAAAAATCATGGAATTCCAAGTATATATTTAATTAATTACCATTGGTAACTATATAAATGAATTCCCAAATTCATATGAGACACACTTTTATTTACCATATACTTGATTCACCTAAGATGGGTTGTTTCTAATGTGATGGTTGTATGATTTGAATGGGTTTGTTTAGAGTGAAGTTTTTGGAGGTGAGGGAGATTAGTTTGTTTAGGCTTATGATTCATGTGATTATTCTTGATTAAATGTTTACTCACATCCACTTCAGATTTGTTATGAAAACTTAGGTAACTAAGTGGTAGATCATGTATTATACAACACTAGTCCACATCACACGTGGTCTATTGTCCCTCTAGCTATGTTATAATCTAGGTCCATATGGGGGTGATCCTTAATGAGGTGAGTATGGGATTTTGGGGTGGATTGTTTTTTTGTAAACAATATAGGTTGTTAATTGGTATATTTTTTGAATTTTTTTGGGTCATATAACTCTATAACCTAGAGAGTTTCCCATGAAAAATTATCCATAACTGTTGATTTATATAGGGTATTCCCTTTTTGTATGTATACCCCTTGAGATTTTTTTTCTTACCACACCACTCATATTACCATTTTTTGAATTATTGATCTTCCTTTTTTATAGTGTTTCCTACTAATATTTTTTTTTTATTTTTTTTATAGTTGGGTTGGTTTTCCAAAGTGTTTTAATGGTAGTTTTTGGAAAGTAGATTCGAAATAAAAGATAAATGCTTTTTTCCTATTTTTATTGAATAAAATTCTTAAATTTTGGTTTAAAAAAATATTATTATCAAAATTGAAACTTCAGTTTATTTTTTAACGCCCAGAGATATTAAAAGAAGAAAATTATGTTGAATAATGTATATGACACCCAACACCAAGCCTAAGAGAACCAAAGAATATTATTATTTAAATACTATCAATATAACCAATAAATTAAATCAGAGTGTATTAATATTATTAACAAAATTATGATATTTATATAAATTTCATAATCCATAAATATGTATTGATTAATTATTATGAAAAAATCACTCAATTTTTAGTATAGTCAGCTTATTAAAAAAAATATGTTTGCTTCAAAAGTTGTTTTTATTACTTCTTGTGAGAGAATATTCCAATCAACTTCTTCAAATTTTAGAAATATTATTTTGTAAAAAATATATCATCGTATAAATCATCATTTTAAAATTTTCTTATAGTGACTTTTTTGGTATTTTTTAGAAAATATTTATTTTTCATTGATTAGTAAAAAATAAAAAAAGTTCATTTAAAACTATATTTCTAATTCAATAATTCAATAATTTAAAATTTTTAAAAAATTGGTTTCAAAGTAAAATTATATCTTTTATAATCCAATTATGTTCATTGGAATCTAATTTATGGGTGAATGTGGAAAATAAATATTTGTATACATAAAAGGAATTTTTCTAAAAAATCGTTCTTCGTTGCATTTTTTGTTTTAATCCCAAATTAATTTCTACCATATCTAGAAATGGAATATCAAAAAATGAATTCCATATTTTTTATCAGTATGTCGTAGTTTTTTAATTGTTTCCTTTTATTTTTGGATATTATGAATAATACACTTAGTAAATTATTATCTCCTCAATAAGGGTAAATTGAGTAATTATAGTTAATAATTATATGATAATAAAAAAATATAATCCTAACACTTTTCTTATCATATTTAATGAGTATATTTAGAAAATTTACATAAAATTTTTATCACATGAGAACATGGGTCTAAATTTTGATTATTTTAACCTTTATAGAAATTATGTAAAAGATAAAGTCAAAGATGTCACTTTCATTCATTTAAAATCCAAAATATTTTCTGATAGGGATAAAAACAAATTATTTTTGGTTATAAATTATTATTTTAAATATAAATTATTTTTTTATCAAGGTCATTTATTTCTAATTTTTAGTGATGAAATAATATCAATAAATTCTTACGGGACATACAAACAGTATCGATTCAATTACTAGAAAAATAAAATAACAGTTTTTTAAAATAATAAAAGTAATAAAATAGGGATGAATTGTTATGTTACATTATTTTTATAGATAATTATACCATATTATTCATTTTTGAAGATTTTAATTATAATTCCATCTTCGTATTTATGTATCTGAAGTCAAATTTGTTGAAAAGTTTCAAAAATGACACAAGTTAAATTTTAAGAAAATAATATTTTATTAATTAATTTAAAAAACAAATTTAAATAGTAAAAGTGCGATAATAAAAGTTTAAAATTTCATAACTTTTCCATTTATTATCTAATTTTGACATTATAATCTAAATTATAACCCTTTTTAATAAAAAGGTATTACCATGTTTAATATTAAAATTAGTTTACCAAGGGTTAAAATAATAATATAATGTTTAAAAAATCACCTAATATTTTCCAATTTTATATGTATTATAGTATTTAGACAAAAAAACATAATATAATTTAAATATTTCATTTTTGATGTCATTATCCATTAAAAATTAAATTATATTAATTAATAATCTTTTTAATTTGAAGAGTTCCCTACCCCTCTCTTATAAAAAGAGACATCCTATCCTATTTTAATCACATATCAAAAGAATTTTTGTTGATACAATACCTAACAAAATACCTTTTTATAAATCATACCCTCATTCTAGAGGTATTTATTTAGGCATAATACCGACCTTATAGGGGTTAAGGTGTAATGAAAAGGAGAGTGTATGAAGAAGAAGTATAATTTTAACCAGATGATTTATTTTTATTTCTTCTTCCACCTCCTTAAAATATTCTTCAAACATTTAGACATAATTAAATAACAATATCCAATTTATGGAGATTTTATTATTTAAATGTCATTACCTATATCTATATACTTCTTTCATCAAATGAGAAACTAAATCATCATTTGTGTGTACAGTTAGCTACCACCTAAAAACTGATGTCATTTATTTTCTTTCAACACATATCATGGATGGATATAATTTATATATATATTACATTAATTAAATAATAATAATTTTTTAAAGATAATATATCATGTAATTTATTACCTTTATATTAATTTAAAAATGATAACATCATTCTTGTCTATATATAGACTACCTCATCCCTAAAGTGATGTGATCCATTTTTCATCACCACATCATATGGAGTATATATAAATGTTTTTCAAAAAGGTTATATAATATATATTATATAATGATAAGTACAGAAAGTTAAAATAACACTTTCCTACTTTCCAACAAGATTTTTGAAAATGGAAATGTTACTCATGCATATGTATAATATATTGTGTCAATGATTGTAATCTAATTCCTTTTCCATAATCATCTTTAATAGTTGGTTTTAAAAGTATAATAGTTATATAATGGTGATAATTATTTCATTATTATTATTATTATTATATTATATATTATTTAATAAGGAACCCTTTCACCACAATCAACCTAATAATGTTTATTTGGATATATGAGTCGAATATCATCAAAACATCTGATGTGAAATTAATTGATTAATTAATTGATTATAAAATGGTAAAAGGGATAATAAAATTTAAAATGTCATTAATATAGTAAATAACTAACATAATTTTATTATTTTGGGCAATAATGAACATATGTAATGATTCAGACTCGAGGTAAGGTGCAATTTAAATTAAAAACCTCATTTGAGATTATTTAAAGATTTATTTTCATAATACTTTTCTTCCATGTCAATATTCATAAAATTATTTCATGAATTAGTATATATAGTCATAAAAAATTCTAAATGAAATTTTATGTCTCTTTTTAATTACCTTTAGTGTTTTTCAAAATTAATCTTTTTAAATATTTTGTAAGCAATATTTAGACCAAATAAGAAAATGTTCTATTTTAATGAATATTAAGTCAACAAATTTTCTCTCCACCACAACAATTATTTTATTTTTTGAATACATTATAAGAGTCAATGTTCTGTTCAATAAAAAAATTTCTTCACTTTATTCAAGGAATTGTATTTTAAAAAAATGTGTTTTAAAGGAATGGTAGATATCGATATTCAAAAATGATTTCTAATGGGTGGAAAGACTATTTTTATGAAATATTTCTTGTATTATGATTATGTTATATATCATGGAAATTATTTGGGATGATGGGTGGTTACAGTATAAAATGAGGATAGGTGATCCCTTTTTATCTCTCAAATTCTATTTTTAAAGAGATGGATTTAACCAATTAGGTATCTCCTAATATATTATTTGGAATTTATCATAATTTTTATTACATTTCTAACTATTAAGGGTCTTTAATTTTTAACTACGAAGGTTGTATCATTTATAATTTTGAAGTTAATCCCAATTATAATTTTGAAGGATATTCCATTTTTAACTATGAATTTTTTTTACATTTTTAAGAGTGATATGAAAATGATTCCTCAAGTTACATATACTATTTATATATTCATACTATGGGTTTTATAGAAATATTATGATTTCATAATGTAATTAAATGGGATTATTTTTTAAGGAAAGTATATGTTTCTTTTTAAGGGTGAAATTTATACCTTTTTGAAAAATAAATCATGAATTTTTCATGATTTCAGAGAAACCGTTATAAATTTTATTTTCCATTTAATATTTCCTATGAATCATTTTATGAAGTTTCTTGGTAAGGGAAGTTATCTTTTTGTCTAAGAAAATGTTTTTTTGCCCAAACATTATTTTGGAATGGAAAATTTATATGAGTGTTTATGGAATAACATGTTTATTTATCTCTTTTAGGTCTCTTAGTGATATTTTCTATACAACCCATGTTTTTAAAAGTTTTTCATAGTATTTAATGATGATTTCGAATAATAAATATTTAATGTAAATATCGTAAATATTTTTCATAAGGTAAAATGTGTTTAATTATAATTGTTTGATAATGTATAAAAAATTGTTAGTAATTCACCCAGAATTTATCATTGATTCCAATGGGAATGATCATATTAGAATTTTATTGTCTGCAAAATACACATAACTAAAAAGGCATTGTAAAGTGATAATGTGAGGTCAAACGCAAAGTGGTGACTTGTAGGTATCCAACAAGATGACTTCAACCATAAGTTTGGATTCTACATGTTCACTCTTCAAATTTGGTTTTATAAGAATTAAGAAGCATAGATTTAGATTTGATAATAAAGAAGGTACCAAATCCAATTTCACAGCGTTGGGAGAAATATAATCATAAATATGGCTTAGTATAGTCCTATCACATTGGCTTCAATGTAGTACATGGTTCACCAATTGGTTCTGGTCAAATCAATTGAATCTAACTATGTTAATACTATCCCTTGGTCCAGGTATATCTAAAAACAAAGATTAAATATTCTTAGCTTCTATGGTAGAAGGCATCCCATCATAATGATCATACACTTATCAACTCCAATTAGGCTAGGTTCGTTCAATTCCACCTCATATGGTCATGTTTGTGTAAGAGAATGTGATAAAAAAAATTTAACCAAATTAATATCCGTAGAGTCACCTAGGTTCAATTTTTAGTTTCATTATTCCCAAAAACACCATTAATATCAACTCCTAACCCTAAGAGGATTATCCATGCATGATAATTTTGATCAAAATAAACATAATGATAAGCTTACATAATATAATCTCACAAAAAAATCGAAAAAGTAAATTAACATTTGAATGAATAAATAATCAACAAAAAAACATACCATAAGTGAATACAAAATGTATCAATAGTGCATGAAATTATTTCAGACATTGATTTGTAATAAAGCATTTTTTGAAAGATATAGAGTAAATAAATCAATCTAAGTACATAAATATAATGGAAAGAAACACCAAACGATTAAATAAAACAGGTAAAAAAATTAGTTACAACTATGTTTGTTTATAAAAAATAGAATGAATAAAGGATAAAATGAGAGAGAAATATATGTCACCATCGCTTTCACCTCGGATGGTGTTGTTAGAATATTTATATGCAAAAAAGTTACATGACAAAATACGCGTTCACATCATGTAATTTATTTAAATGGGTTATGTCTATAGTTTTACACGATGTGAGAGATTTACACATCATGTATTCAGATCCACAGTCTCCTCCTATACTCATGAATATCTCAATATACTTTTGATGAATCTTTGACAGGATGTGATCTTGAAATTGTTCATGTCATGTAAATTCTACATGGCATGTATGTGATTCACGTCTTATACTTTCAATATGTTGTATAATTTCAGCGTGAATGGAACTTTGAGAATCTCATGATGTGTAATGTAATCCCACATATTTTAACCAATTCACATAATTTAATTTTTCATGTGATGATATTTCATCTGCATTTATGTACTTAATGACAAATACACATCGTGAACTCCTTTCATGTTGTATAGAAACAATATTTTCATTTTTTATCTTTTCATCCATTGAGTAAAAAATTACTAATTCCTATAAAAAAAATCAGAACCACTCTGAATTTTCAAGTAAAACATAATTAAACATTAAATAAATATAAAAAATATGTGTATATAAATTCATCTTATCAAATTCCCCCACACTTGAACAACTTTTTTTTCGGAAGAAAAAATCATCTTAATATGGATTCCAACTGAAAAGAAAAATTAAAATAAGAACCATACATGACAACATGGATAATAAAACTATGTGAAAGTGGAAAAATTAATCCCTCCATAATGAAGCCTACATAGAAAATCTATAATGCCTCATTGTTTAGTCCTTTATTCCGATTATTTCTTCCTTTAATTATAATTTCATAGTTATTCCTATCAAAATATACATATTCTGTAATTTACCTCTCAATAAATTTTCTCTAATCACTAAAGGTAAAATAAAACTATATTTATGATCATACCCTGAATACATGTCCCTCATCAAAAGCATATATATCTTTCATCACCTGTACTTCATAAAGGAAAATAAAAAATAAATCATAAGGGATTTAGAAATAAGTTTCAAATGAATCTAAGGATGAGGGATGGTGGGCATGTGATAAAAATCAAGCACAAAGTGGAGGTTTATTCCCAATGTATAATTCATGAAACTAATGAATAGTAAAATAGAGTAACTCCTCCTCTAAATTATGTTTGTACCCTCCAAATATATCAAAGTGGGTGCATGAATGTGTTAAATCATTGTCAAGAATTTACCATGTTTCTTTATTATTATTATTATTAATTTTTTAAATATTATTTCTATGTCAGGTCTCACATCCATCACAAAACCACATATGATCCATTATAGGCTTCATCAGTATGGTAATGGAGATTTTTTACCATCCTCATATATAACCCATTATCTTTTTATTTTACATTTTTTCAAAAAGGAATGTGTTAAGAGTATAAAATTCCAAAAGTAATCATGAACCATATCATATCAATCCAGTGAATGTTTCATAGTATGTCTCTTCAGTATAAATATCCCATGTGTTGATGATTTGAATGACTGTACCACACATGTTCAAAGGACAATAATATATCCTATAAAAGATAAGGTGGGAAGGGATAATAGGCTTGAAACATCTCCATCCTAATATGTTTATTCATTGATACTACGGGATAAATAAGGAAATATATATTGGTGGGTCTCAAGAAAAGTAGATCAAAAAAGGGTTCCTTAATCATTTTAGAATTGTATTTTTTCAATCATATCCTCAATAAGATCTCAATGTAAGTAATGATAGGATTACATGTCCCATGTATCTCTCAAGAAATATTCTCATAAAACAATATGACAGTGTAGGTCTCGAATGATCTCAAGAATGGGTGTATACAAAAATAACAAGCAATCATTGAGGGAATAGTATCCAATAATAAGTAAATCCCAAGAAATTTCAAGAGTGTAAAATTATAATTAATATACTCAAATTCAAAATCATGTTGAAAATATAAAGACTAATAAAAATGGATTTTAATAATCTCCATGTTAACATTATTTTTTATTTAAATGGTTGTAATGATATTATATGTTTAAATCATGATTTCAATGAAAAATACATTCTGGACTTGTGAAAATAGAAAATAATCCAAATATATCAAAAATAAAGTTCAATAATATCTCCCCCACATATAAAATGAGACATTCTATGCACTTTTCTGGAAATCATCATGGGAGAGAAAGAAAATATATAATTGTGAAAAATGAAATGGAAATTTAGGAATTGAAAATAGAAAATTGATAGAAATCAGTATTAAAATTCATTACATGGGGAAATTTATTGGAATGCTATTTGATTTTGGATACCTATAAAAAAATATTTGAAACAAAATAAAAGAACTAGATGAAGAGTTAGTCCATATGGGTTAACTAATACATAAGTATATAAATAGGAAGGTCCACATAGTTTATTGTACAGTAAAATAGAAAAATGAATGATTTAAGTATAGGTAATTTTTTAACAATATCTGATAAAAGGAAAAAATGAAAAAAAGGTCTTATGTTCCTGAAGAAAATAAGAAAATTCTGGGATGAATTCCATAAAGCGCTAACAATTGTATCATCATCCAGACAGATGGAAAAAGTAATTAATAGGTTTCAGTAATCTACTCTAATGTCCTATACCTCCAGATATATTCGATGGAAATTTCATCAATTTCACATGGGATCTTGGTTGGATTAATAACCTTTTGAAGGTATCAACCATGAATTTTGTGTGGTAGAAAAAACTGAAATGCTTGCCTTGGAGGATGCTCCGAATGAGGATATATCTAAAGCTGGGGCTACTCATGATATCTCTAAATGATATCTAAATGGAGATTCATCACATCTGGGTAGTAATATGGTGGTATCAAATGTGATTTAATGTAAATATGGGATATAAAAGTGATGGAAATAGATAAGGTAATTTAGAAATAAAAAAGTAAAGTGATCCATCAAGAAGTATAGCCAAAACAAATTGTATCCCATCTATTTATTTACATGTTTTTGGAATGATAAATCTGTTAAAATTGAATACAATTAGTAGAAAAATATACCCAAGTTAGAGTACATCAATGGAGTGGAAATGGGAAAGACTAAACATACCGGGGGTTCTCACTGGTCTCTACATCAGTAGTCCCCTCCAGACAAAAGGGGGTCTGAACCAGCTCTACACAACAGATCTCATTGATAGTGGTAGGGGCATTAGGATTTACATCTATAATAGATTTCATGGTGATGGCTGCAGTCTTGGTTGAGGATGTAGGGGATAGGTTATGATCTACACTAAGTTCATATTTATAGTAGTTGTGTTGATAAGAGAAACATGGGTAGAATAAGAAATGGTAGGTTTGTTTCCATATTGGACCTACTCCACTAAAAACTCAAACAAATATGCAATGTCTACATTTTTAGGGGGGAGGTTCGATTGAGTAGTGTAATATCTAAGAATAAATGTGTAGAAAGCATTTCATGGTGGTGGTGGGTTGGTGGAGTGGCTTGTGGTGGGATAGTGGTGAAAAATGGGATAGTGGGAGAAAGGGAATGTCAAGGCGAAGGCGCATCTGGTGATGGTTCTCTAGTAGTGACTAAAGAATTTGCTAGATATCTATAGGAAAAAGTGGTGAAGGAAAATATGTAATAGGGGTAGTTATAATGGTGGTGGGTGGTATGTGAGTTTTAATAGAGGTTGAGGTCTTCGTAATGGGATGGGTAAGATGCAGGGACATGGTAAGGTGATTCTAGGTTGGATGCATGTTATGAAGGTGATTCATTAATATCCCCAACATATCCCAGTTCCCAATAATATATAATCTCAATATTTATTAGTAGTCCCATATTATGGGGCATAATAAGGTTGGTGATCTCCATTTGGTCAAGGGTGTTGTGAGATCGAGTAAAATCTAGGAAAATGATATTACTAGACTGAAGTTAAATGAATGTTCACCATCAACATACATTAGTTCATCCTTGGATAGGCCAATTAGAACATGAAAAAAATACATAGACATGTTTATAGATGAGTCTCCTATGGATTAGGAAAAAATGATCACCTCAATATGGATCACACTCCCATGATAATCATCTTGGGCCATCAAGGCATGTGCTAGGGTCTGATGAATTATCTAATGGAATGTTCTTCAAAGAAGGGTTCTCTTTATTTTGATAAGATCATAAACTCTATTTAGATCATGATCTATCATCTCGCAAATCCGTTCAGCATCTACCTTATTTTTATTGAGCTATAAGGTCGAGAAAACTATGGAGGCAATGAAGTCGACAATGTAAATGTTGAGGCTGACAAAAAAGTCTCCATGGGTGAGATTCCAAGGCCTATATCTCAGTATGTAGGTGAAAATGTCGATTTCTAGCTCCATTGTGGCTAGGAACTCGAGGAAGAGCTCCCTAAAGGCATCCTCATGCGCTTGGGTAATAGAGGAGAGGTTTAGCTATCCAATGAGGTGAATGAAACCTGGTTCATTTGGGTATTCTCAAGAAATGCAAGGTCTTTCTTATTGTTTATCCTCATATATTTTGACCGGAGATAGACCGACCTAAAATGGTTCTCAAGTGCCAATAATTGATGGAAGGGATGGGAATATGGGTGGCCAGCACACTATAACCCACTAGATAAAGACTCTGAGTCCTAAGAGGTAGAAGTAAAGGTAGAGGTAGTATTAGAAGAGGACATGGAATGATCTAGAGGTAGTGGAGGAGGATCATCTATCTACAACTTGGGTAGAGAAGGTGTCTCATTGCACATAGGAAGACGTTTGGAGGGAAAATAGAATCTTGTTTTCTGGTGGGGCATATTGGAAATGCAGTGGTGAGTAGGGGATGGTGATTGAAAGAGATTGGATGAAGACCGATGTTCTATGGTGGCGAGGGTGGTCAAGAAACTATTCAAGAGAGGGGGGATCACGTGATGGAGGATAGGGGGTTGTGTCTTGGACCTTGGGTTTATATGATTTTATATCCACTCTAAATTAACACAAAATGTATTGGATATAGAATTTTTAATGCTTATATTTTTATTTTTTTCTGGCCCATGAAATTTATATTCCATGTAATGACTAAATTTTTTTAATTTGTTTTCCCCCTTTTGGGATAAGACCTTTTTATGACTCCTACAAGACCTAACCCTTTTCTATACTCTAAAAACCATACTTTAGCCTACTATACCGACATCGGTTTACCTCCTTATTTTCACTTTATTTAAGGTCGAGAGATCAACTCTTTCAAGTTAAGATATATTTTAAATTAATGATGCACCCCTTGTGGAATGGGTCTTGGTATATTTGTAACATTTTCTCATTAAACATGAATAGTGGTTGTCCACCTTTCTAAATTTCAATTTATCCATATGGGAAAACCATGCTGATTTTTTAAGGACCCAACCATTGGGATTTTAAATTTCCAGGGAATAATTTCCATCATAAATTTAATAACATAAAATTATCCCCTGGTGTGAAGATTCATCACAGAAGTTTTTGTTCAATCAATTTATTTGTCTTTTATTTATAAAATCTGTCATTTTTAGGCATTTTTCTGGATTTCGTCCAATCCATCAATCTATAGCATTCTAACTCCACCATTTTTTTAGCATATGTGTTCAGTTTTTTTAATTCCCAATATGAGTGGTGTTCTAATTCCTCTAGTATATGTCATCTCTTTTCATACCTAAGGCAGCGTGAAGTAGTATCGATAAAAATCTTGTATGATAGGAAATACACCCAAAGAGTTTCATCTAGTTTGATACACCATTCCTTTCTACATGTGTTGACTATCTTATCATGGATTTATTTAATTAATTTTTTAAAAAGTTGACTAACTCGCTTTCACTTAGGTGGTAGGGGGTTCCAGTGTTATAAAAAATACATAATTTTTTAGCAATACATCATAATCATTATTTATAAAATTATTTCTCCAATCAAAAATTAGAAATCAGGGGATTAAAATCATGAGAATATTTTTCTTTAGAAAATTTATGACTACTTTTAATGCATCATGAGTGTTCACCTCATATTCTACCCCTTTTGAGATATATTACACATTCACAAGGACATAATATATCCCATGAGAATTAGTTAGTGGTACCATAAAGTCATTACCCCATACATAAAATATTTCAAATACATGAATAGGATATTGATGCATTTCATTTCATTTCCCTTTGGTGCATGTACGCTTGCACCGATCACAAATTTGACAAAATATCCTTGCATCTTCACGATGTATGGGAAAAAATAACCAAAATCGACAGATTTTCTCCATGGTACACCTAATTCCATGTTTCCCTCTAGTTGGAGATGTATGACACATCTAGAGTACTCATTGTATTTCGTCTTGAGGGATGCATCACCACATTATTCCATCCACATAGTGTTTAAAAAATAGGAACTCATATTATTAGTAATGTACTAATTTAGTTAAAAATATCTTACTATGCTTATAGTTGAGGTATGGGTGGGGTGATATCGTGGAAAATAAATTGAAATATATAAAAACCACAATAGATCTTTGTTATTTACTATGAACATAGTTTCCTTGGAGAAGTTATCCTTGAATTCAAGATTTTCATCATCTTAGATGCGGGGTAGTGGAAGTGTGGATAGATAATCATCACTAAAATTATTAGTTCCCTTTGTTCCCTATATGATTGTATCAAACTCACATAGCTATAGGATCCACCAAAACATACGTGGTTTTACATCCTTTTTAGTCAATGGATATTTATGTTTTGCATGACCAATCTAGACGACTAATTTGGAAAGTATGAGGTATGAGTGAAACCTATCAAATTCTTGGATGAATGATAGAATTTCCTTTCATATAGTCATATATTTTACATGATCTTCATTCATTGTGTTTCTAGCATAGTAAATGGGACAAAACATATGTCCAACTCAATGTCCCAAGACAACACCAACAATGAAGTCACTGGAGTCACACTTCAACTCAAAATCCATATCGCAATCAGGTGAAATGATGATAGAGGTATCTACTATGATATTATTTATGGTATTGAATGCCCATAGGCACTGATCAATAAACTCAAAAAGTGTATCTTTTGATAGAAAGTGTGTCTATGGGTGGAAAACTTTCACAATGTATTTTATGAAGTGACGATAAAATCTTGCATGGCCTAGAAAGCTCTTTATTCCTTTTAATATTATTGGATCAATTAATATTTGATTACTTTTATTTTCACTGAATCCAAATCCATGTGTTTCTTTCATATTTTATGCATAAGGAATGTGCCTCCTTGGATCTAGAAGTTTCATTTTTTCTAGTACTATACATGGTTGTGTTCTTCACATTATTGTAAGATTCTATCAAAATTACTCAGGAACACCCTGAAGTATCTTCCATATTACAATAAATCATCTATATACATCTCCCAAAACACTTCTGACATATCATGGAATACATTTTCCATGAATG
The DNA here is from genome assembly GCA_963277665.1 of Viscum album. Classification (NCBI taxonomy): domain Eukaryota; kingdom Viridiplantae; phylum Streptophyta; class Magnoliopsida; order Santalales; family Viscaceae; genus Viscum; species Viscum album. Next base: position 1,426,967,105 of record OY728157.1, read on the forward strand.
ATTGATAATTCGTTAGTGCATTACACATACCAAATTACATGTGTCCATATGTAAAGGGTTCAAAGGGAGAATTGAACATAGTTTTTGAGTAGTCATCTAGATAAACTACAATTTTATTGTATCATGAATATCTAGATAAGAAAAAGTATAATACATACCCTATTATTATTTGGAGAATTTTATCTATAAACTGTAGTGGGAAATGATCCTTTCGGGTCACCGTGATGAGGTTTTGATCATCCACATAAACTCCCTATCCAAATTTGTTTCGAGTTGAGATTACCTCACAATAATTTTTTTTCACAATGTATAGGCCACCCTTCTTTGTAATTAATAATAAAAGTGTCCCCAATTTGTTGTTAAATATTGAATAAATTATTCTAGTGTTAAGAGGTTTCAAAACATCATTTTTAAGACCCTCTTTCATTTGTGGGTTGAGAAATATATGGGGTTGGGTTTTGGGTTTGGCATATTCTTCCATTAATATCCTATGGGTTTATATTGTGTGGATGGCCACAATAATGTCTTCCAATCACTTATATGATGTGTTCCTCTACCTTTTAAGAATTCAATCAACTTTTCCCCATGTATTTAGGTCATCGCATAGAAGAAAATGATTGGAAGCACATCTGCAGACACTAGGAATGAGTAATTTATTATTCTCGATAGAGGTTTTTTACTGACATTGTGGCTTGATAAATAAGAGTATACAGGGTGGGATATTGTCCCATATCAATGGATCAATGTAATTTATAGCCTCATGATCACTACCTTCAACTTCATCAAAGGACATCCTCTCTCTGTCATCCTCTAATTTCATAAAATTATATCTCTCATCAGTAAGAAATATTTCATGATATTCCAATATGTCATCTTTTTTCTTGGAATCCAAAACTAATAGGAATACTAGTTTCTCATATCCCACTTTGAATACCATTTTACCTTGATTTACATCAATAATTACCTTCATAGTAGCCATAAATGGGATTTCTAAAATAATGGAAGCATCTCTTTTTTACTTCCATGTCTAAAATGAGGGAATCCATATGAAAGATGACTTTTCCAACTTTGACCAAAACATCCCTAAAAAGCCTTTGAACATACATTACTACCCGGTCAGTAAGTTTTAGTTTCACTATCATTGGGTTTCATTATTTATATCCTAGTTATATAAATATTCTCATCGGTATTATATTGATGCTCATTCCTAGATCACATAATTCTATTTAGAAGTTATATTCCCCTATAGGGCATGAAATCTAAAAACTATTACAGTCTCTCAACAAAGGAGTATGCATCTACTTAATGATGATTGGGAATTATTAATCCAAATAAATGACTCCAAATAATCACCATGATAACATTTCCACTCACCAACGTCAATAACAATAACTAAACCACCAAAATATCCCAACATCCCCTGAAAATCATCAATAAAAATGTATATGATTTCCTATAAAACCATGTAATTTAACTCATGAACTGAATTTAAATTATTAATCATGTTTCATTCATCATATACCTTAATTCCATATTTAATGAAAACCACTAATGTCCTCACTAATATGTATTTCATCCATTACATATTCATTTTATAAATCATTAATTTCTTTCATCCATTACAAATTCATTTTATATATCATTAATTTATTATTTTCATAATATAATTTCATTTTTTCACACCCATATCAAATTCATTATTACCAATTATATTCCAATACCACTAGGTAACTACTAAAAATTCATCCAAAACCAGCTATATAAATCACTTATTGACAAGTTACATATTAACCTAATGGCACAGAAACAACAATAAGATACTCAATAACACACTAAAATATATATCATCATCAAATATTTCCCATTTTATCTATTATAAAAAATTCATTCCAGTCGATAATCTTTTCCCACAAAAATGTTTCATTACAATATTTATTTTAGTAAACTTTTATGATTGGTGAAAAAAACACAATCAAAGAAATGATAAAAATGTTCAAGAAACATTAATGATTTTCACTAATAGATATATCATGTATCAAAAACATAGGAAATAATAATGAAAAACAATTTAATACATGAGACTCACCCCATTACATCAAATTCAATACATCTTTCTCATTTTAATTATTAAGAGAATCCATGATATCTCCCCAATAAAGAATAATGTGTTTTTAAAACAATTACATGTGGAAGTAAGAGTTCTCAAATCACCTACCTCTACTATAGTATTACAACTCTAGAATAAGAATAAAATGATGAATAAATTTAAATAAGAACAAAAAAATGTGAGTGAAACTCAAATCAAATAAGATCATAGTATTATTCATTCAAAAGACATCCCAAACATTGCTTGATTTTCATAATCTACACTTCTACTGAGAACACTAATCATTATGTGATGAACTTTTCTCAACACCCTCTCTATCTTTGTCTCCACCTGATACCTATAGAAAATTCAAGAAAATTATATATAAAATTAATCATTTTAGTTAATTTTTATTTAAAATTAAAACAAACAAAATTTTGTAAACTAAATGATTTTGATGTTGTTTGATTTACCTACTCACAACCATCTATCAGGGGTGTGAGAGATAGTGTAGGGTAAAGTGTAAGGTCTCTAAGATTTGGTAGGGAGGGAGATTGGTGGATTTTCATCTATTATTATAGTCCTGGAAATGTCTAATAAAAATCAAATGGGAAAAGTAAAATGTTTCCTCCTTGGAATTCCATCAATTTAATCAAATACAAGTATCTTTAAAAATATATATGTCATAAAATTCATAAATAAAAAAATTAGAATTGATAACAGATTGACAGTACTGTTAGACAAAATATACATATCTATGATAACGAATGATTGAACAAATAACATAAGTTGCTGATAAATGAATTGATGACATCACATATAATCATTGTTTCCTTAAATAATTTCATTTTACTTCTCTATTGTTACTTCGTCCACCCTTTCAAGACTAATATTTTCAATATCATGATGGAAAAATATGTTCTCTTCTTAATATTGATGGGATTCAATTTCAGAGGTCAAATCCTTCACTTCGTCACCTATATCATACAACTATCCTTTTTTATGTGATAAACTACACTCCACCCTTCATCCACAGTATATTTCATATAATAGACAATTTTCACTTGTTATGGTAAGATATACAAATCATGTAATCCATAGTCACTAAATTTTTTTCAAGAGAGATATGTTGACATAAGTAAATTTCTAGGAATCTCTTTTAAAACCTCTGATAATATGGACCATGTTACATTTGAATGCAACAACTAAAAAATGTATATGGTAGTTTAATTTGATAATATCAGTCATATTTCTATAGTATCAAACTTCAAAAAACATAAATATACCACTATTATATTTTTTCAAACCCTTTTCCAGATCGATTATACGAAGTTTAAATCCATTCAGATTATAAGCATCAAACTTTATAGCCTATTTTTGTGGACCACAAGGAATAAAATTCAAATCTTATGAAAAATCATCTTGAGTATCAGTATTCAAGAACTAAGAAATGTAATATACATTATTAGATTTAAAAAATATATGTGACATCCAAATATATATATTGATTGAGATATTTAAGAACTTATTCATCATAAAACCCATTCCATAAGCTTCTTATTAACATATTTTCTTATATCATTCTCATTTCATGTTTTTCGCCTCATTTGTCTCATTGTTTGTACAATGATCTCATCAATAGAATACTTTGAAGGATTTTTTCCATGGTACATTTAGTTCCATGTTTCCCTCTAGTTGTTGATGTATGAAACATGTGGAGTACTCTTTTTATTTCACCTTGCGAGATGCAACACCACATTATTTCATTCACATAGTGTTTAAAAATATGAACTCATATTATTAGTAATGTAAATATTTAGTTAAAAAAAATTACTCTTATGATAGTTGAGGTTTAGTTATTGTGATCTCCTCGAAAATAATTTTAAATATTGGAAAACCACATTCGTGCATGTTTATTTACTATGAACATATTTTCCTTGTGGATGTTTTCCTCAATATCAAGATTTTTATCATCCTATATGCGAGTTAGTGGAAGTCTGGATAGATGATCAGTAGTGAAATTATTAGTTCCCTTTGATTTATTTATGAATATATCAAATTGGGGATACTATAAGATCCACCATATCATATGTGGTTTTTTATATTTATTAGTCAAAAGATATTTATGTTTTTCATGATTAATGTAGACCCCTAATTTTAGAGCATAAGGTATGAGTGAAACATTTCAAATTCATTGATGACTAATATATGTTCCTCTTCCATAGTCATATATTTTAAATGAACTTCATTCATTGTTTTAAGAGCATATTAAATGGGACAAAACATATGTCCAACTCAATGTACTAATACAACAACAACAACAAAGTCACTGGAGTTACACTTCAACTTGGCGTCTATATCCCAATCAGGTGAAATGATGATAAATGTATCTACTAAGATATTTCTTAAGGTATTGAATGCCTATATACAATAATCAATGAACTCAAAAATTGTATCTTTTGATAATAAGTGTGTCAATGGGTGGGAAACTTTCATAAATTCTTATATGAAGTGACAATAGAGTCTTCCAGGGTCTGGAAAGCTCCTTATTCCTTTTACTATTGTTGGCACAAGTAAGTCTTTCATTAATTTTGTTTTCACTGAATCAACATCCATGTGTTTCATTGAGATTTTATTCCTAGTGAATGTGGATCCTTGGACCATGAAGTGAAATTTTCTCTAGTCCAATACCAGTCATTGTTCATTACATTGTTTTAGGATTAACTCAAAATTACTCAAGCACACCTAGAAGGATCATCCATATTACAATAAATCTTCCATAAATATCTCCACGAACTCTTCTGACATATCATGGAATACATGTGACATAAACCATTGAAAATTCATTGGCACATTACACATACCTAATGACATGTGTCCAAATGAGAAGGGTTTGACGGGAGAAGTGAATGTAGGTTTTGAGTAGACATCTAGATCAACTACAATTGTATTGTATCTTGAATATATCTAGAAGAAAATTAAAATACATACCCTATTAGTATTTCAAGAATTTCACCTATAATGTTTAGTGGTAACGTATCCTTTCTGGTCATCGTGCTGAGGTTTCGATCATCCACATAAACTCCCTATCCAATGATGGTTCAAGTTGATATTATCACACATTAATTATTTTTAATAATGGTTAGAAAATCCTTCTTTGTATTGAATTATATAAGTGTCACTCATCTATGGTTAAAGAATGAATAAATTATTCCAGTGTCAAAAGGTTTCAAAACTTCATTATTAAGACCATCTTTCATTGGATTGGTGAGAAAATTGTAGGGTTGGAGTTTTTAGTTTGGCATCTTCTTCAGTCAATATCTTATGGGTTAATATTGTGTGGATGATGACAATAATGTCTTCCAATCCCTAATAAGTTGAGTTTATCTAACTTTTTAGGAATTCAAAAAAAAATTCCTCTTGTATTTAGGTCATCTCTGAGAAGATAATGATTGGTAGTGCATCTATTTTCTCTAGGAATGAGTACGTTAATGTTCCCGATAGAGGATTTTCTCCAACATTAGTGGCTTGATGAATGAGAGTATGAATGGTGGGATAACTTACCTTATAAATGGTTTAATGTAACTAACATCCTCATGATCACTGCCTACATATTCGTCACAAGACAATCTCTCTCTATCATCCCCAATGGTCATGAAACTATATCTCTCATTAGTAATAAATATTTCATGATAGTCGAATGTGTCATATTTTTTCTTTGAATTCAAAAATAATATGAATACTAATTGCAAATATCCCACTTTGAATATAATTTTCCCTTGATTTACATCAATAATTACCTTCTTAGTGGCTAGAAATGGGAATCCTAAAATACTGGAAACACCTCTTTATACTTCCATGTCAAAAATAAACAAATCCACATAAAAGATAACTTTTCAAACATTGACTAAAACTTCTCTAAGAAGTCCTTGAGGGTACATTACTGATCGGTTATCCAGTTATAGTTCCACTATAATTGGGTTTAATTATTTAAATCCCAATTAAAGAAAGATACTCACCGTCATTAGATATATTCTCGTTCCTAGATAACATAATTTTCTTTAGAAGTTGAATTCCCATATAGTGCATGGAATCTAGAAAATGATATAGTCTCGCATCATTGGAGGAAGCATCAAATTAAAAAATACAAGGAATTATTTATGTAATTAAATGACTCCAAATAATCACCATGATAACCTTTCCACTAACCAAATTTAATAACTATAACTAAACTACCAAAATATCCCTACATCACCTAAAAATAATTAATACAAATATATATGATTCCCTATGAAACCATGTAATTTAACTCATTAACTGAATTTCCATTATTAATCATGTTTCATTCATCATTTCCCTTAATTCCATATTTAATGAAAATCCAATAATGTCCTCACTCATATTTATTTAATCTATTACATATTCATTTTATAAACCATTAATTTTATTCATCCAATAAATATTCATTTTATATTTCATTAATTTATTATCTTCTTAATATAATATTATTTTAGCCACTCCCATATCAAATTCATTATTACCATGTATATTTCACTACCACTAGGTCTCTATAACAAATTCATCCAAAACTATCCATAGAAATCACTTATTGATATTTTACATATTAACCTCATGATCATAGAAACAAAAATAAGATATTTAATAACACACTAAAATATATATCAGAATACAATAGTTCCCATTTTAGAAATTATAAAAAATTAATTCCTATTAATCCAATTTACCAAATAAAATTAATTTAAATATTTATTTTAGTAAACTTGTATGATATGTGAAGAAAAAAATTTAGAGAAATGATAAAAAAATTGAGAAACAGTAATGATTTTGATAAAAGATGTATGGTGTATCAAGATCATGAAAAATAATAATAATAAATAATTTTACATATGAGACTCACTCTATTCCTTCAATTTCAATACATGTAACTCATTTTACTTATTATGACAATCCATGATATCCACACAATGAAGAAAAACATGTTAATAAAATAAATACATGTGGAAGGGTGAGTTCTCAAATCACCTACCTCAACTTTAGTATTAAAACTATGTTATAGGAATAAAATGAGGAAGGGATTGAATGAAGAACAAACACATGTGAGGGAAACTCAAATCAAACAAGATCATAGATACTATCCATTCAAATCACATCTCAAAAATTCATTGATTCTAATAATATACACGACTATTGATAACACTAATCAGTATGTGATGTACTTTTCTTGACACCCTCTCAATCTCGATATCTACTTCCTCCTTCTAGAACCCTCATGGCCATTATATATATAATTAATAATTTTTTTATTTTTATTTAAACATAAAACCAAAATAATTTTTTGAATGAAATATTTTTGATGTTTGTGATTTACCTACTCACCACCACCCATCAAGGGTGTGAAAGATAGTATATAGGAATGTGAAGGGTCTCTTAGATATGGTAGGGAGGGAGACTAGTGGATCATCATCTATTAGTTTGGTCAAGTGAATGTTGACTAAGAGGCAGTTGGGAAATGTAAAATTTTTCCTCCTTGGAATTCCAATGTCACAACCCGTCCTGGGGGCCCTTTCCGTGACTACGCCAAGCCCGCCTTCCATAGGCCAGGGGCTGGAGACTAGCACCAAAGGCATAAATCCCGATAATTGTAAAGGCATTGCCTTTATAAAGAAAAAAAAAACACCACAGAGTACAAGTGGAAGTAATACACTAAGTACAAAAGAAAGTGCTGAAAAATAAAAAGGGCCAGAATACCAACCCAACTGAAAAGTACAGCTACAAATGAAAGGAATTACAATAGAAAATACAATAGTTGGAAGAAAAGAAGCAGCTCATGGTTCATCCACCTTAGATCCTACCTGAAGGGTTGGTACAGATAGTGCAGCTTCTGGATCGTCCACCACAGATCCTACCTGAAGGGTAGGTACAGATAGCGCAGCTCCTAGATCATCCACCACGGATCCTACTTAAAGGGTAGGTACAGATAGCCTCCACAATGCTCTCTCCCGTAAACCTCCTCCTAGTATCGTCTCATCGTGAAGTCCACCTCCGGATACTGACTCATCGCGAGGTCCACCACTGGGTACCGCCTAGTCCTCGAACACTCGGCCTCCGTCAGCGCTGTCCGTCATCTGCATCCAACACAATGAGGTACGGGCATAGCCCGTGCAGGGGTGAGTATAACGATACTCAGTAGGGACCCTGAGACCCTCATGTCTCTCTAAATCCAACATGGATAACCACAAAGTAGAATCTCAACAGATAACCCTTAATTAAGTATAAGCCCATACTTATACCTAAGTTATCATGTAACCAATCTCAATCATGAGGTAAACACAGAGGTTATAAAATCAATGGATAACCACTACCTAGGTATATACCAATACATATACCTAAGTTATCATGTGACCCATCCGAATAATGAGGTCAACACAAAGGTTATAGACTCAGCTCAAACCAGGATTTTCATTATCGAAACCGTAACTATTAAAGAGATCCATCTCTAGAGAGTACAGTGATCCTGTCACGACTCCAAGGTACTGCTCACTAACCTAAGACTACTGAGGTACTCGTCCTATCGAGTACCGCGGGTCAACCACCCAAACACAGTAGTGCTCCCCTCCGGGGTCTGCCACCCAAACACAGTAGTGCACCCCCCCCCTAATAGCCTGTAGAGGTACTCCTCCGGTCGAGTACCACGGGTCTGCCACCCAAACATTGTAGTTCTCCCCGCCGTGAGTCCGCCTCCCAAACACAGTAGTGCTCCCCACTGAGCTATACAAGTCACTCATACTTGAGTCGGACAAGAAGTCTTCAAGTCTCAGCCAGCTACACAGTCTCCGTACTCCGTATGCTCATCTCCGGGAAGGTCTGCTCCATGAGCTACAGGTCGATACTCCATGTATCACAATGTACCATGAATAAGTATCTCAAAGTACCTCCTTGTCATAGGGATCACAATGCAATAGACGGTGCATCAATCGGATTCCCGGTCTATGAGTTATTGACATTTTCGTTCCAGCGGCGCGGTAGGTTTCGTGTACGAACCAACCCGGACGTATCTAAAATGTACCCTGAACTCTCATAGGGTATACTCATAGGGACCGTTTCTTAACATGATCACCAACGCCACTGACGGTTTGTCAAACGGACGTCTAGTCTAAAAGTTATCAGCTTTTCCGTCCTAGGGGCCCGGTTGGATTTCAGGTTCAATCCAACTTGTCCACTATCCAATCGTATAAAAACCTCAGCAGATGTATGCCGAATGATCCGTCTAATCAAGAGGAATCCAACAATATTGATGGCACGTCAATCAGACATCTGGAGCTCAAGTTATAAGTGTTTCTGCTGCGTGGGCCTGGTTGGTTTTGTGCTCGAACCAACCCGGTCGTACACAACGTTCTCTAAAACCTTGTGTGTAATATACCAAAACGACCATCTCGATCCAAGGATCACATCGCAACTGACGGTGTGTTGATCGGAGGTCCGTAGCCCATGTTATGAGCGTTTGAACGAAAAATGACCGGAAAGAGGGGGGTTCGGGCCCGGTCCGACCTTGCCTGATACCCCCTGGGTCGGTGCGAACCGGGTCGACCCGACCCAGGTCCGGGTCTGGCCCAGATGGGCGCAACCCAGCCTAGCGGGCGGGCAGGCCTAGCGCGAGAGGCCCGGCTCGGCTGGGTGGTCCGCGCAGTGCGGCGCCCACGTGCGGAGCACATGCAGAAGGGGGGGGGGGGAGTGCTGCCCCCTGGTCTCGAAACGGCGGACCCAAAGGATCCACCCCCACTGGCTGGCTGGGGGTTTTAACCCCTCGGTTCCCTTGAGTAACTCCCGACCATTATGGCCAGCCGGTTGGCCACGCGGGACCCACGAGGGGTCCCGGCTCAGCCGTCCGCTTACCTGAACGGTCGCGGCTCCTACCCGTCCGACGCGGCGCGACGGCGCAGCGCCCGTCTACCGCGGCCCACCCCAGCTGCGGCCCTTCTTGAAGTTCTGGCACCGAGCGACTGCGCCGCGCATCTGCGCCGCGCCTCTCCACTGTGGCCCGACTCCGGCCGCGGGCTCTTCCGGTCTCAACGGCATTGTGCGACGACGTCATGCTCCTTCACCACGGCCCATACTGGCTGCGGTTCCTTCATTTTCGTATGGTGTGACGACACCGTGTCACCTTCGTTCGAGCTACAACGAATATGATAGAAAAGGGGGAGGAGGGTCGGCTGAGTTTGTGCGGTCCGAACTCTTCCTGTTATAATGAAAGCAAGCGGCCAACGATTATCAATGAAGTTTGCTAAATAAAACATGAACGATGATTAAACCCCTACCTCAAAATTGATTCCGCATGTTGTTGAGTCGCGGAAGTCGAACGTCGCGGTAGTCGGGTGTTGTGGAAGAATGGCATAGACTCCGTCGATGATAGAAGAAGAAGAAGAACGTTGTTGTTGGTGTCTGTCTCCATGGTCGGCGTCTCCTTCCTTATCGCGGAAGAGGAAGTGGATGGAGAATTCTAGGATAGCCAAGTCGATGTCCTTCTTCGGAGACGCAGTGTTCTTCAATGAAGGAGATGAAGAAGGTAGGCACGTTGTCATTGGCGATGATCGCCGTTGTCGGGGACTTCTCACTTGACGTGGAGGAAGAGGAGAGTTGATGGTCGTTCATCGCAGAATTAGGATGATCTTCATGGAGGAAGAAAGCTCTCCCAAAATATTTTCCCAAAAACAAATATCTCAAAAATCCTCATTCTTTTAAAAGATCTCCAAGACATTTCAAAAGTCAAGAGGTGTGACAAGGATAATTAATAAGGTCATTAATTATCATAGTCAACCTCGTTAATCTTGAGAGGTGGAGAGGTTCCACCACAATAAATGTGTGGAGTTGCCATGCATTTAAACAAGGGGGTGAGTTATGGGGAGGTCAAGGGGGTTATGGCGGAGGTGAGGAGTTAGGGTCTTGTGTGGGCCCTACCACACTAAACTCTCCCATGGGAGGTTAGGTGGGTGTGGGCCCCACAACTTACTCCTCCTTTTTTTTAAAAAAGATACCTTCCATGAATAAAATTTGTGCACGGAAAATTTTATTTAGTTCAATGAAACCCCAAAAATTAAACCTCAAAACGCTCAAAACGCAACTGCAGCAAAGGTCCCCTTAAGAAATTACCAGTGCTGTGGTTTTATCGGTGCTCTCAGATTTCAATTTTGTGCACCGGTTAAAAATATAGAAAAACCCGCTCGTTCGTTCACTGAACGTACCTGAGCCAAACTTTGGAAATTGATTCCAGGCACACCGGGCCTCGGAATCAGGTTCCGTCAGAAACGACATTCTTGTAAAATCCCAAATAAATTAAGAAAAAAAATTCCTTGAAATTTTCAGGTCTTTACATTACTCCCACCTTAGGGCTTTACGTCCCCGTAAAGCTTTACCACAAACTAGGGATACAAAAGTGTCACTGGGAACGCATCTGAGCCTTCCGCTCCCATGTGCTCTCCAGGAGGTTCCTACGCTGCCAATGAAAGCACATAAGAGGAATCAACCATCCTCATAGGACCTGCTCCTGTAAATCTTCAACCCCTACTGGAACCCCGCAAAAGTCACCCCATCACCAATGTCCAGCTCCCCATAGTCGATGACATGCGCCGGTTCAAGAACGTATCTCCTCAGTTGAGATACATGGAAGTCATCGTGCACATATTGCAATTGAGGTGGATGGGTCAAGCGGTAAACCACCTCTCCTACCCTGCTGAAGACCTAGAAAGGTCCGTTGAACTTGGAGATAACTTGTCACCTCAGACACATCTCCGCAATCCTCGTTGAGGCGAGACCCGTTTAAGGACGTGATCACAATCCTAAAACTCTAGAGGCCTCCACTTCCTGATTAGAATTGAAACTCAAAACTCCTGCTGCCACGAGGGTAAGGTTGGTCGACCCAAGGGTGATCAGCGAAACCCTCTTGTGAATGAGTTCATCCTGTGCTTCCTAGGGTTTCCTTTTCACCGACCTAGGAAAACTCATCCTGACATTGTAGTTATACCATAACCTTTTTGCCTAATACAGTCAATCTGAGTATGAACTGTGAATCCAATCTATACCGAGACCAACGTCGTAAGGCCTCGATGATGCCACTAGGAGATTCCAACCGAAACTATTTCCTCGAGGGTCAGAACACACTGTCGGTGTAAGTGTGATTATTGAGTCTCCTCCCAAGGTATCTCCACACGTGATGGTCATGTCTACGGTTTATCGAAAACTCTAGGTCTGGGACAAGATTCGTGGAAGGATGGAATGATTCATATCAACGTCTGTTACTACGGCAGCTAGTAGTGAACACAGACTATCCCTTGAATCTTTTTAGAGCCATTGGGTCACACTCCTTGACTGCATGCGGCCACACTCTTCCCCTGCCGTCTAGCTCCCTGAGCCTGGTGAGGAAAACTAAGGTGGGTGGTTGTAGCATGTTGAAATGTACACCACCTCATGCTGTTCTCCTAGAAATTACTCCATGTATGTTTCTTTTCAGACTCATCTCACCCTAGTGATTCCTCTTCTAGAAACATTTAACATGCACAAGTTTCTAATACTAGCATCAGTTTCATGTTTCTTTCTGAACTGTGCAGTCTTCATCCACTCCTGGATGATCTGCACCTTCTTTGCCTACAATCTGAAAGAGCTGCTAATATTTCTCCATTGCCGAGAGGAGGAACTTAGTCTCATCCCCTGGATGAACCACACCCATTGCCTAATATATTCAATCCTGACATGAATGATTCATTCATTCCATGGATGCTTCGTAAGGCCTCGACGCTACTACAAAGAGATCCAACTGTCACTCTTGCCTCTAAGGGTCGAGTCACACTTCCGGCATCAGTGTGAGGTCACAGGGTCTCCACTAGTAGAAATATTGAAATTGAGGGTCAAGTCAATAGTTTAAACCGATACCTCCCAGTATCAACCAAACAAATGGATAGGAAATTAAACATCACGAAGATAAGTGTCTTTTATTATAGCAGCTCAAAGTACAAAGACACAAATAAAAAAGAAACATTGAACTATAAGTACCAAGAACTAAAAGGTATCCACTTGATATGCTCATGTCCACCTGCTTCTGGAGCTATACTTCCATTTCCACTGCTCGGCTATTGCTCAAGCACCCACCGCTGCTTCTGCCTCGGTGGCTCCTCCAATGCCTGCGGATCAACTGTGCAAGGGGTCGGATAGTCACGTGCCAGGTGACCCTTCCTGTCGTATTCATAACACTTCTTGCTCTTCTTATAGCTGGATATGTTCCTCTTGGACCTCTGAATCATCTATCTACTACCCACAGAAGACTCGGCTACTGGTCGAAAATCCTGCGGCAAAGGCAGCAGCTCCGGAACATGCTCGGGGTGTAGAGCCACAGGTACAAACTCTACCCTGAAAAAGGTCTTAAAGTCTCCCCATGCGAAGGTATTCCCATAAAAAAACTAGAAAAAGTGGCTCCACCATCTCTCAGCTACTTCCTGAAGGAGGCTGGCAGCAAAGATCACCATGAAGTCTGCTGGTGTACCCACTATCATGAAAACTCCCACCACAGCCTCCAGCCAATCCTCAGCCGCCTGTGGGTCTGTCTCTACCCAGAACTTGGGTGGCCTATGGCGTTGGAACTCGTACAGAGCGCTCAAGCGGCGTGCACTCTCTGATGCTGGGGCTAGTGGCATCGGTGGCTAAATGTATGGTAGAACCACTAGTGCCTCTGTTGGTGCCTCAACTGCAAGAGGGCCCTATACCGAAGCCTCGTCACTCGGCAGGCTATCAGTACGTACATCCCATGGGGCTCTAGATGATTGTCTGTGGAAAGGAATCCTGAGAAAAACATATGTGACATGGTCAAACGATTTATACCTGGTGAGCTGACCTGGTTTGAGCTATTTTAAGTAAAAACCATTGGGAACACACACGCAATCAGTGTTTTCATCCACAAAGTCAAAAATCAGTTGTCAAGGTCCTGGTGTATGGATACGTCGGCCGCCCGCACCACCACTGGATTCAATGAACTGAAAACCACACTCAGTTCCCATAACACTATTGCTTCATAGAAAGAAAATATCAGAGTTATAAGTTCTACGGTGGAAATGACTCATTTGATAACAATTTGTCACGACCCATCCTCGAGGCCCGTGTCGTGACTACCCCAAGCCCTCCTTCCATAGGCTAGGGGATGAAGACTAGAAACAAAGGCGTAAATCTAGATAACTGGGAAAGCATTTCCTTTATAAAGTAACCAAAAAACCATAGAGTACAAGAGGAAGTAATACACTAACTACAAAAGAATGTTCTGAAAAGGTAAAAGGGCTAGAATACAAACCCAACTAAAAATTACAGCTACAACTGAAAGGAAGTACAAAAGAATAGACAACAGCTAGAAGAAAAGAAGCATCTCCTGGGTCTTCCACCTCAGATCCTACCTAAAGGGTAGGTACAGATATCGCAGCTCCTGGATCGTCCACCACAGATCTTTCCTGAAGGGTAGCTACAGATAGCGTAGCTCCTCGATCATCCACCACGGATCCTACATGAAGGGTAGGAACAGATAGCCTCCACAATGCTCTCACCCATCAACCTCCTCTGAGTATCGTCTCGTTGTGAAGTCCACCTCCAGATACTAACTCATTGTGAGGTCCACCACCGGCTACTGTCCAGTCCTTGAACACTCAGCCTCAATCAGCACTGTCCATCGTCCGCATCCAACACAACGAGGTGCGGGCATATCTCGTGTAGGGGTGAGTATAACGTTACTCATTAGGGACCCAGAGACCCTCAAGGTCTCTCTAAATCCAACAAGGATAACCACAAAGCAGAATCTCAATAGATAACCCAAACATAAGTATAAGCCCATACTTATAACTATGTTATCATGTAACCCATCTCAATCATGAGGTAAACACAGAGGTTATTAAATCAACGGATAACCACTACCTAGGTATATTACCATACATATACCTAAGTTATCAAGTGACCCATCTAAATAATGAGATAAACACAAAGGTTATAGACTCAGCTGAAACCAGGATTTTCATTATCGAAACCGTAACTACTAAAGAGCTCTGTCTTGGGAGAGTGCTGTGATCCAATCACAACTCCAAGGTATTGCTCACTAACCTAAGACTGCTGAGGTACTCCTCCTATCGAGTACCGCGGGTCAGCCCCCCAAACACAGTAGTTCTCCTCAACAGGTTCTTCCACCCAAACACAGTAGTGCCCCCCCCCCCAATAGCCTGCAGAGGTACTCCTCCAATCGAGTACCGCGGGTCTTCCACCAAAAAAAATTAGTTCTCCCCATCGTGGGTTCGCCACCCAAACATAGTAGTGCTCCCCCCTGGGCTATACAAGTCACTCTGACTTGAGTCGGACAGGCAGTATTCAAGTCTCAGCTAGCTACACGGTCTTCGTACTCCATACGCTCATCTCCGGGAGGGTCCACTACACGAGCTACAGGTCAATACTCCAAGTATCTCAAAGTCCCACGAAGAAGTATCTCAAAGGACCACCTCTTCATAGGGATCACAACGCAACAGACGGCGCGTCAATCAGACGCCCGGTCTGTGAGTTATTAGCCCTTTCGTCCCAGGGGCACGGTTGGTTTCGTGTACGAACCAACCCGGCTGTATCTCAACTGTACTCTGAACTCTCATAGGGTATACTCATAGGGACCGTTTCTCAACGTGATCACCAACGCCGCTGAAGGTTCGTCAAACGGACGTCTGGTCTGAATGTTATCAGCTTTTCCGTCCTAGGGGCCCGGTTGGATTTTGGGTTCAATCCAACCCATCCACTATCCAACTACATCCAAACCTCATGCGAAGTATGCTGAAAGTTTTGTCTCATTAAGAGGAATCCAACAATCTCGACGGCACGTCGATCGGATGTCAGGAGATCAAGTTATAAGCGTTTCCGCTCCAAGGGCCTGGTTGGTTTCGTGCTCAAAACAACCCGTCCATACACAAAGTTCTACAAAACCTTAAGTGTAATATACCGAAACGACCGTTTGATGCAGGGATCGCATCACAACTGAAGGTGTGTCGATCGGAGGTCTGTAGCCTATGTTATGGGCGTTTGAATGAGAACTGCCCGAAAAGAGGGGGGTTCGGGCCCGGTCTGACCCAGCCCGATACCCCCGGGGCGGCCCGAACCGGGTCGACCCGACCTGGGTCCGGGTCCGGCCCGGACCAGGGGGTGGCCCGACCCTGCGAGCGGCCCAGCTCGGCTGGGTGGTCCGCGTCGTGCGGCGCCCGCATGCGGAGCGCACGCGGAAGGGGGGGGGGGGGGGGGCGCTGCCCCCTGGTCTCAAAACAGCGGACCCAAAGGGTCTGACCATGCTGGCTGGCCGGGGGTTTCAACCCCACAGTTTCCTTGAGTAACAGCCGACCATAATGGCCAGCCGGTTGCCATGTGGGACCAACGGGGGGTCCCGACTCCAGGGTGAGCCGGCGGCCGGCTCAGAAGGCTGGTTACCTGAACCGCCGCGGCTCCTGCCCGTCCGGCGCGGCGCGGCAGCGCTGTGCCCCTCCGTAGCGGCCCACCCTGGCCGTGGCCCTTCTTGAATCTCTGGAGCACCGTGATGGTGCCACGCCTCTCTGCCGCGGCCCGACTCCAGCCACGAGCTCTTCCGATCTCAACGGTGTTGCGCGACGACGCCACGCTCCTTCGCCGCGGCCCGCACCGGCCACGATTCCTTCATTTCCACGCGGTGTGACAGCACCGCTTCACCTTCGTTCGAGCCACAACGAGTATGACAGCAAAGGGGGAGGAGGGTCGGCCGAGTTTGTGTCGTCCGACCTCCTCCTGTTATAATAAAAGCAAGCGGCCAAAGATTATCAATGAAGTTCGTTAAATAAAACTTCAACAAAGATTAAACCCCTAACTCAAAATTGACATCGCACGTCGTGGAGTCATGGAAGTCGAACGTCGCGGTAGTCGGGTGTCACAGAATAAAAGTATCGATTCTGTCGACGTCGGAAGAAGAAGAAGAACGTTGTTGTTGGCGTCGGTCTCCACGGTCGTCGTCTCCTTCCTTGTTGGGGAAGAGGAAGTGGACGGAGAATTCCGGGACCGCCAAGTCGTTTTCCTTCTTCGGAGACATTGTGTTCTTCAACGAAGGAGATGAAGAAGGAAGGCATGTTGTCATTGGAGATGATCCCCACGGTCGGGGACTTCTCCCTTGACGTGGTGGAAGAGGAGAGTTGTTGGTCGTTCTTTGCGGAATGAGGATGTTCTTTGTGGAGGAAGAAAGCTCCCCCAAAATATTTTCCCAAAAACAAATATCTCAAAAGGCATCATTCTTTTAAAATATCTCCAAGCCATTTCAAAAGTCTAGATGTGTGACAAGGATAATTAAAAAGGTCATTAATTATCCTAGTCAGCCTCATTAATCTTGAGAGGTGGAGAGGCTCCACCATAATAAATGTGTGGAGTTACCATGCATTTAAACAGGGGGGGTGAGTTATGGGGAGGTCAAGGGCGGTTATGGGGGAGGTTAGGAGTTAGGGTCTTGTGTGGGCCCTACCACACAAAACTCTTCCATGGGAGGTTAGGTGGGTCTGGGCCCCACATCTAACTCCTCCTTTGTTAAAAAAAACACCTCCCATGAAAAAAATTTGTGCATGACAAATTTTATTTAGTTCAACTAAACCCCAAAAATTAAACCTCAACCCGCTCAAAACGCAATTGCAGCAAATGTCCCCTTATGAAATTACCGGCACTGCGGTTTCATCGGAGCTCTCGGATTTCAATTCCAAGCACCGGTTAAAAGGATAGAAAAACCCGCTCATTCTTTCACTGAACGTACCTAAGCCAAACTTTGGAAATTGATTCTGGGCACACCGGGCCTCGAAATTAGGTTCTGTCAGAAACTGCATTCTTGTAAAATCCCAAATAAATTAAGAAAAAAAATTCTTTGAAATTTCTAGGTCTTTACATCGAATTATTTAGTAAAATATAATTAAATTTAAAAATTATATTTTGAAAAATTTATACATAAAAAATAGGAATGAAAACAGATTGACAGTACTGACAAACAAAATATACATATCTATTATAAATAGGGATTGCACAAATAAAATAAGTGGATGATAAATGAAATAATGAGAGAACATGTAATCATGTTTTCTTTCAATCATGTCATTTTACTTCTCCATAATTACTTCATCCAGCCTTTCAAGACTAATATTTTCAATATCATGATGGAAAAATAGGTTCTCTTCTTACTGTTTTTGGGATTCAATATTAGAGTTCAAATCATTCACTTCATCACCCATATCATAAAACTCTCTTTATTTATGTGGTAAACTTCACTCCACCCTTCATCCACAAAATATTTCATATAATATTCCATTTTACTTTAAGATGATAATATATATGAATCATGTAATTCACAGTCACAAACATTCATCAAGAGAGAGAATTTCACATAATTAAATTTCAAGGAATATATTTTAACATCATTGATAATATAAACCCTATTACATTTGTGTAAAATAACTAAAAAATGTATGTGGTAGTTTAATTAGATAATGTAAGTAAAATTTTTATAGTATCCCACTTCAGTAAACATAAATATACCAGTATTCTATGTTTTCAAACCCCCTTCCTAACTGACTCTATGAAATTTAATTCCATTATGATTGAATGTGTCGAACATTGTAGCCTATTTTAGATGACTACAAGGAAGAAACATCAAATCATTTGGAAACTCATCTCGAGTATCAGTATTCATGAACTAAAAAATGTTTTATACATTATAAGATTTTAAAAATATATGTGTCAACTAAATATATATATTAATTAAGATATTTATGAACATACACATCATGAAACCCATTCTATAAGCTCTTTATTAACATATTTTCTTATATCCTTCTCATTTATTGTTTTTTCTCTCATTTTTTTCATTTTTTGTACAATGATATCTTCAATAAATTTATCTTCAATTTCACAATACATGATCTCTTCAATAAACAGATCTGCAATTTCACTATTCAGTAACACATTTCTACGTGCCTATAATAATTCCATTTATTTCAGTGTAACATTTGAGCTCCCCCCCAACTGATCGATCAATAGAAAGAAATATGTTTGATTTCCCATGTATTTGATATTGAGTTTATGTGTCATTAAAACATTCAACTTGATTGAATCATTTTTCAATATCATCCAATTATCTAGAACAAAAGGTAAGACACTCTTCTGCCAAATAGAATTCAAATATATATCCCTCTTGTTGATATTTATTTTTCACATATGATTTCAAATTACCAAGATATCTGTGAAATAAAATAAATTAAACCTAATTGTTTATTTTTGGAAGTTCCATGAATTTTTTTACTTAATATGGATAATATACAAATATATTAACTCTCAATTGGATACATCCATGTATAGTGTTTGGGGAATCCTAATTTAGCTTCCTCAAGGAAATTCATAGTTAAATGCTTCATGATAGAAAAAAGTTATAGTGGAAAGATCATATCCATTGTATAACCTGTCTAAACAAATATCTCCTCAAGGTTTTCAAGCTCAAATGGTTGTAGAGTTTTCTCACAAAGTTTTATAAAGAATTTGAAAAATTGTTGTACAATAGTAGTATCCTTTTCAAGAAATAATGCACACAATGCCAATAGTAGTAACTTATGTAATCAAATATTTAAATTGTTACTTTTCAATCAATATAACATATGAGGATTTAAGTTAAAGCACCTTGAGATGTTACTTGAATTACCATTATATACCTTCACATTTTTTAAAATTCTAAAGAATGTATCTTTATCCCTGTTTTTTCATTACGGAAATTTCTAAAGCATATTTTCCACTATCATTTGGCTATAGATCATGCTTTATGTTCATTCTTTATAAGTCCTTCTGAGCATTGATATAAACTATTGATTTTTAATTCTCATAATGAAATGAGAAGATCAAATTGTCAAAAAATTCTTCTCAATATGAATGACATCAAGAATACGCTGCAACAATTTAAATTCCAAAATATAGAAGATTGAAGAATATAATTTTCATCCATTATTACATACCGATTTCACTTGATGATGCAATTTGAACTCATTTCCCACTATCATTCAAATGATGCACCTTCATAACATCTATTTCAACATTTCCAGTCTATTTAAATATTTCAAAACATGTCAACAACTCTATACATGGTATATGATCAATAAAACCATTGATCTTTTACTTATTAAACATAAATATATGATATGAATTGAGAAATATTTTATGAAACAAGATACACCATTTTTGCTGTGAGGTAGTCATTCAGACTCAAATTTAATGTTACAAATATGATATTACAAACCTCTATAAGTGTTCTAAAAAACTAAATTACCATTTCATGAGAAGTCAATAATGGTTCATGTTAGTGTAGGATTTATTTTTAATGTTTTTCTTGATTATGAATAATATGTCTCAAAGTTGTTTCTATATAATTCCTATATTTCTTCAATTAGAGGCTGCAAGTATACATCAATATCATTTCTAGGAATTGTTTTTAGAAATGATCATCAAAATGATAATATACATGTTTTGCATACATATCCATGTAATAAGATTGTAAGGGTTCAAAAAAATCATCCAAATGCTATAACTTGTTGTCCATTCCCTAAATGGGTTGAATCCACTGGTTGCCAATCCCAATTGCATATTACATGGATTAGATGAGAAATATATATGTAATGAATCAGATTTCTTCAATATGTGTGAATCACTTGGATGTCTTGTTAACCAACCTCTATTATTATCTGTAGAGTTCCACTTCATGTTCTCAGATGTTTTTGATGAAATAAAAAATCTTTGAAATTGAGGGTTTAAAGGAAAGTAATTAAAAACCTTTGAAGGTGCGTTTGTTTTCTTCATATTTACAGTAGTATTTTGATTAAAATTTCAAACATCACTCATTACCATCCATCTAGTTGAATAATTTTTTTTCAATCATGTCTACTTGAATCCCCTTTTTAATAATGTATATATACATTGCTACAATCATATATTTTTGACTAATTCCGACCAAGAATTTTAACAAATTCATTTATATCATAAAAATACATAGGGATATTTTCTTTAAGAAATGCATCACATAAAAATTCCAATATCATGGACAACAACATATTTTCAATTTCACATAGGCATTTGACATAGTACATAATCAATTGAAAAGGAGGTTTAAAAATTTTTAGAAATCCACTATACAATTATGGATTTCCATTATCAGTGAAACCATAAAACACATTTTTCTTCTAAGTGATACTCTCTCTTACATTAGCCTCTACAGAATCAAGAATAGGATCCAATGATATGATACTATCTTGATCTACCTGTCCTATAGTCCCAAAAAATATATTTTCTAATTGTTATTTGTAAAACTCTAAATTGGTTGTTTTAATATGTTATGACACCGATGTTGTTGTATTTCAGTGTCAAATACATCATTTATAAGGATTTTAATTTCATTGTTCATTATCAAAAAACATGAGAGATCATTATTTAAATTGAAATTATTACCCAAAATATTTGTAACGTTAGATTCTTCATGCCAAATCCAACTTAAATATTGAGTAGGTAATTACTTCAATATAAGGTGTTTATAAACAACACTCTTCAACCATATTCTAAATTTACATTTATCATAAGAAAATATTATTCTCCTATCTATAGATCGACTAAAAATTGAAAAATCTATAAAATCCCATAAACCTTTAGCGTATCAAGGTGTGTTCCTTGGTAATGTGATCTAGATTTATCCATATATATCACAATGTGCCCAAATTTTTTAAAATAAATTAAAAAAATTTGTATTACTAATTAGGAAAATATATAATGTTAAAATCTATTAAATTTTCATTAGTTTCAATTAAATTAACTCATGATTTAATTGAAAATGTATATTCATTGAATGAATAGATAATTGAAGGGATTATAAACGGCTGTTGGATAGTGAGTGGTTTTCCATGTATGGACCGAGTGCCTCCCATGTTCAACCCATCCAAATCAAGACTCATCTCATCCATCATAATACAAACAAAATATTTAAGGAAAAAAGTCTAACACTGATGAATGAGAACCACCCTGAAATATCACAATCAATTAGAACTAACCAAGAGAACAAAAGGACATGCACCACACCGAATTCACCTCAAAATTTGAATCATTTGTAATCCAAAATTATAATCATATAGAATACTAATAATTCCCCTTATAAACCACTAGAAATTGTCTACAGTCTATACTAAAGAGAAGTAATTGGGATAATGGTTTGAAATAATACCACTAAAAATTGAATCTAAATTATGGAGAAGATCCCCAACTACAATACCATATTCAAGGTCTTGATAGATTAAAACTATATAAAGGATAAACTAAAACAATGAGAGGAATTACTATTAAAGTATTCCTTTCTACCATCATAAATAACTTTTTGGGATACATATACCATATAACATGAAATATGAATGAAACAACTTCACGCTTCATAGATAAAATCAAACAATACCTATAAACCATGGATCACACCAAAATGAAATTTCAACCAGCTAAAAAAGAAAATTATGACTCATTAAAGAAAATCCTCAGTCAAAACTATAAAGACATAATAAAAACCCTAAAACCGATTTTATAAAAATAATCCCACTTAGAAATAATACATCATTTAAACTTTTAATTTCATTTAATCAAGATAAGTGATTCAATTTTCCCCATTTTTCATTCTCTAAAAATGAATAACTCAATGGAACTTTAAAGAAATGAATTGCCTTATTATGTTTAATTATAATTCCCATATTTAATTTCAAAATATTTTTTTTAACCAAGGACCCTTTCACCAATACACCATTAAAATCAAATATTTTAATATAATTTCATATTTTCCAAAGAAAAACATATAATACACATGCTTAAATAAGAGGAAAAAGAAAAAAAATCAACCATAATACATCTCTAAATCATGAACACACCAAGAGAAACTCCCTAAATTAATCATAAATTGATAAAAAATAATTAGAATCAATTTGAGAGAGAAAGGGGGAAAAATTAAAAACCTGGTTGTGAAGTAGGATTATACATGATAGGGAGAGGGCTTGGAAAAAGGAAACTACTGGGATATGGCATAGGTAGGGGAGAAAGAAAACTTATATGACATCACCTATATCTTGGGATTGAGAAAAGGCAATGGTAGTGAGGGAGCCCATAAAAAGATGACAGCTCCATTGAGGGAAAGAGAGGGTGAGACAGGTCGAGGGTTGTGACTGCACCATTGGAAAGGTCTCAGGGGGCATGAGATCAGAAGGCATGGGTCGAGTGTGGGAAATGGAGGAGTGGGGGAGCTAGGGTTCGAAGTCAGGGGGAGAGGGGATCTAGAGGGAGATGGTCCAGGGGAGAAGGGTGGGGTGCAAAGGACAAAGGGTGTTTTTTTAATAAGTGAAAAATATTTGGTGGCAGTTCATAAAAAACCACTACAAAATCAGTTAAATTTTTTTAGCAGTGGTTTAGTATACCACTGTTAAACAACTAATATGTTTTCATGTCAAGAGGTTGTTATATTAACCCTTTTTATGATGTGGGATTTCAAGAAAAATATTTTCAAATTTTAATCCATTGATTACTGAGCGCATGTTAAAATTGTGATGATTGAATTTATTAAAGGTGATCGAATGTTACTACTTGAGATTTTAAAATAAAAACATTTTGTTCAATAGTGTATATGATAAGAAAAACTGAGCTTACATGAACCATGAAATATTATTATCTAAATATGACTGTTATAAGCTATACATTGAATTGGTGGTTATGAATAGGATTAACCCTATTATGAAATATAATAAATTATACTGATAAATAAAAATTTATTTATTAATACATAAAAAATAATGACTGAATTTTTAGAAAAGGAATTTTATTTTTTCAAAATTAGTTTTTCATAAAAATTTAATTTTATAGCTTTTTATAGGAAAATATTATAATTAATTTTGAAATTTAATTTAATTTTTCTCGATGAAAATGATATAATATTATAAATAATCATGAAAAAATTATATTTAACTGAATTTTTGGGATTCTTCTACAATGATTGATAATTCAATGAATATGGAAAAATATTGACATTTATTTATAACTCTATTTTGGATTCCAACATCAACAATGATCAATATTTTAAAAAATGGTTTCAAATTAAAATTAGTTCTCTTATAATTCAATTAAGTTCATTATGATCAATTTTATGGTTTAATTTGGTATAGAAACATTTTTATACTTAAAAATAATTTTTTTGAAAAAATTTTATTCATTGAATTTTAAGTTTTAATATTAATTTAATTTCTACCACTTATAAAAATTTAATCTTAAAAAATATTATTTTATACACGGAATCAAAAGTTCCAAATTTATTATACAGGTCCATTTTATTTTTTTCGCTATTAATAGTAATTTTAGTTAATAATTGTCACCTCAGTAATGGTAAATTGGCTAATTAAATGTAAATATAATATGATAATTATAAATAAATAACCCTAAAACTTATATATTTCCTATATTATGAGTATAGTTTTCCCATTTAAATAAATATTTTGTTCATATGGAATCTTTATTCCATATTTATTTTAAATTTATCAATATTATATTATAATAAAATATAATGTAAAATATGTCACTTTCTAGAATTAAATATCTATACTATTTTTAAAAATGGATATAAACAACATATGTTTGGTTATAAATTTTTATTTGAAATAAAAATTATTTTTTTATCAGGTAAATTTATTCATAATTTTTAGTGATGAAATAACTACCTCAAATTCTTACTCAACATCAACACAGTATTTATTCAATTAATAGAAAAATAAAATAAATTATTATAAAAATATTAAAACTTATATAATTTTGATGAATTGTGAATCTCCAAGAATTTTTTAACTAAATTAAATATATTAGGGAAATTTTATAGTTATATGTTATAATTATATATTTGTCTTTAAGTATGTGAGTCCAAAATAAATACAATGTTTCATAAAATACATTAATGATATTTTATGAAAATAATCTTTAATTAAATCATTTTAAATAATGAAAATACAAAAATAGGAGAACGAGATAAGATATAGTATAAAATTTTATCCATTGGCCATTTATGACCCTATTTTATCCTTATATATTAAAATATAATCCATTAATATTAAAAAATCATTACCATGTTTAATATTAAAATATTTTACAAAGGGTTAAAACAAACAATAAGGGTGAAAAATCACATGAACATGTATAATGGTTACTATATGAAAGTATTTCGACCTGAAATTTTCTTATCTTATAATTATATAATTTCATATATATTTTTCCAACCCAAAATTTTTTATATTAATTTAATTCTTTATGTAATTTCATGAGTGCCCCTCCCCTCACATAAAAGGGAACCTTCTCTCCTCTTTTATTTTCAGTTAACATTCCTTTTTAGTTAAGACAATACCTTCCCAAATTCCTCCATATAACCCATTCCCTAATTCTATAGGTATTTTCTGAAATAATTCCATCCCTTATGGATTAAGGTGTAGAGAAAATAATATTGTCTAAATAAATTGTAAAAATATTAACAGAATGTTTTAGTTTTATTTCTTCTTACAGCTCCTTTAAATATTCTTCAAATGTGATGATATATTAAAATAAATATATAAAATATAATTATATTTTATTATGATAATTTAATAACCTATATCCCACCCACTCTTCCATAAAAATTGGAAACTATATCATCATTTGTGTGTACATCAGACTACCTTCAATTGAACCAATGTAATTCACTTTCCATCACCACCCCCACATAGTAGGATATAATGATGAATTTAATTTAGATATATATATAATTAATGAAATATTAATAATTATTTAAAGTTAATATATAATTTAATTTCTCACCTTTTCATTCAGTGAAAAAATATAACAGCATTCGCATGTACATGTGGACTACCACCTCTATGAAGCGATGTAATTCTTATTTTATCCCCACATTATGAGGTTGATATATAAAATTTTACATGAAGATATAATATAATATTTATTATATATCTATCATTATTCAATCGTAAAATAACTCTTATCTTCATTCCATCATGATCATTGAAAATGGAAACATTACTTATCCATACGCACAACCTACAGTCTCCATGATTGTAACATAGTTCATTTTTCATAACAAACATTCATTAATTATTTTGAAAGAATATTTTATTATTAAAAATGATAAATATATTTTTATTATTATTCTTTAGAAGGTGGAATAATGACTCCTCAACCATATTCAACCAACCTAATTCATTTTGGAAAAATGAGTTGAATAACATCAATCATATGATGTGAAATTTATTTATTAAGTAATTGATTATTACATGGTAAAAGGAATAATAATGTTAAAAAGGTTTATAGGAAAGTAAATAATTAACATAAAATTAGTATTTTTAAATTATAATGGAACTAACTAATGGGTTGGAATCAAGTTCTCATCATTCTAAAAAGGTTAATCAATATATTTGTATTACCCTTTTAATAAATATCTCATGTTTGATATCAATAGTTTCAACCAAAAAACCAATCAGGTTATCTATCTCTTGGATTTATCCCCTTTTATGTTCCATCTTCTTTTCATTATCTTTTATTTTCATGTTAAACATGAAACTATCCATGAGGTGGACTCTCCTACCATAGTATAAGCATATTTTCCTTGTAGTTTTGACATTATTCTCATCTTTCTCCTAGGGTGAACTCTATTCAATAGACTTATTGTGTTTCTTCCCAAAGGAATTATTGACTTATTTTCTCTCCTGTTGATTTTTTTGTGGTCATATATTCACATTATCAAAAACGTTATTCTGAGTTTCTTTGTAAAATTACACTTCTTTATAATGAAAATTTGTATTATAGTAATCATAAAAATATTCCAACCATCTAATACAGTTTTTAATTGCCATGTTTTCTTATTCTTTGAATTCTATATCTATCCAGCAGGTACCTTTCATATTTAGCACTGATCCAACTAAATGTATTAATTTTATGATCATTATATATTGAAGAAATTGTAAAACACACTAAATACTTTTTTCATAAAACTCTAAATGTTCGAATACTGTCAAAAAAATATTCTTCTATTATTTATAAATACAAACTATCAAGAGAAAAACACTATTTTTTGTAGGAAAACCACTATTTTTGGTTTAATTTGGGTAGAGGATATTATTTTACATACATATATCCACATTTTATGAAGTTTTATATCTCTTGGAATTTTTATCCACACAAATTTGTCCAAATTTTGGATTTGAACTTTCACTAGCTATCGAATTACAATTAGTACCCACTAAATTAATAGTATAATGGTCAACATTCTCTATGAGATTGTTATGAGTAGATTGATATATGATTAAAATAAATTATTTGAAAAAATAAGAGTATTTATAGAAGAAACAATTTTAATAGAAACATGGTTGGTATAATGTCTTATTTATATAGACTTTTTTTATTCTATATGGGTGTTTTCCATATTTTTTTTCTTCATATAAACCTCCATATATTTCTTATTCAGAATATAATTTGGAATTCAAGTGTTTCCAATATTTCTTCAAATTATATATTATACATCTTAATATTATCTTCATGCATTTGAAATTACTCTAGTATATAATTCTCATCCTCTTTTATTCACATTATTTTAACTTCATGTTCAGATTCCTTGACTTTCATAAATGTTTTTTATTATTTATCCAATTCAGTGACCACTTCTGTAAAAACCTTGTCAAAAACAATTTATCAAATAGATCTTGGTAATTGTTCATCAATCAATAATCCTCTTTAATTTCAATGTTAAATATATTCTTTATTAGTTTTAACATGTTTTTTGAGAGTGTCACATCTTCTTAACCTTTAATGTAATGCATATTCCATTGCTTCAACTATTAACACCACAAATGACTTATAATCTTATAGTACAAAGATATGTGAATATATATTATTGATAACATCAAAAATAAAATTATTTATACAATCCAAAATAGAATGATAAAAACACTATGTCATTCATTAAACACATCTTTATCACGCTATGAACAAGATAAATATAAGGAATCATTTTCAATAGATATAATTGAATAATTTCAACTCTAATTACATTAAAATAGTTTATGATAACCATTATCTTTTTAATCCTTTATAAACATCATGGAATATATTTTTTTATATTTCTTAGTGTCTAGGAAAAACTCCTATTTTATCATTAATAGGTATATAAACTGAATTATCCATCAGAGGGTCTATTGTAACCTCTTCAAATATACATTTCATGTTATTCTAGTAACAATCCCAAGGAATTAGAAATATATCCAACCATATGGAATCTAGTTAGATCTAATAGTAATTATAGTGTCTATGAATGGTTGTAGTTAACTTTGAGGGGGGATAATTGAGTACGACAAATTTTTAATTAGTTTTTATCAATTAAAAATTTTCTCACTTAAGTGGTCCCAATCATTCTCAAACCACTATAGTTAATTGAGATAAAAGTGGATCACTTTTTACCCAACACACATATACGACATGAAATACAAAAACATAAATTAAAAAATAACACATAGTTTTTCTGTAACATTTATCCGTGATGTATGTGAATAATTATTTGGTGTGCTTCGAATTAATTGATACAAAAATATTCTTCTAATAATATTATCATCATTTATAAGTGGTGTGAGTAGGGATTATCTTAATATTATAGAAAATCCTACACATAGATAGTTTACAAATATGTTATACTACTTCCTAATATCCATACAAATTCCTTATTTTGATGTGGATCACTAGTTTGGGTTGTCACTACATCCATTTAAATTGATCTACTTCCTCCTAGAGTCTTAACATACCAGGATATCTTTGAGAATAAAAGAATGTAAATTAGTCTTTAAAAATCAGATTTTTCTTGGATCTTTTTTGAAATCTATTTATTACATCTCTCAACTTATTATTCAAAGATCTAAACACTGCTCAAGTATTTTATAGAACTATATCTATTTAATCACTTCTCAGTTCCTACTCTTCTTATAATTCTACAATATTATTGGTGGAGGTCATATTATTCTCCCCCTTTTGCGTAAATTTATTTTCTCTAATCCACGCCAATGGGTTTCGTTTTTCATATTTTTTTAATACCCTTATTCTTTATTCTTTTTCAACACAATATTGAGTAATATCTTCTCTTTATCTAAGATAAGTTGGTTTTCCTATATTTTATTTACTTATACACTTTCTTATTCCTCATATTGAGTATATTTTTTATCACAAAATATATTTTCTATATAATTGATATAGAAAATATTCATAAAATCAGTAGGCAAATTCTTATGTCATTTTCCTAAACATTTCTACATAAGAATATTCCCACCATCTCATTTAATTTTCATTAATTTATTCATGGGGGTGTCCACCCATAATCATAGATATTATTTTTTCCTCACCCATTATTATCCATTTTATTTCAAGAAATACGCTTCTTCAGTTATTTCTTATTTTAACCTTGTAAATAATTTTTCCATTCATTTAGTAAGTTATCTCAATAATATTATTCTTAAAATATTTCCATAAACATCAAGAAATATCAAAATCACAATGAACATATAAAAATATACATAAATTATATATTGTATTGTAGATTATCTCTTCCACTATATGAGTGCATCTAAACTAGTAGTAGGATCAGGCATGTATTATTAATTCTCAAATTGAATCTCATCTTGACCATTATCATAAATTTTACATGAATCATTGATCTATTTGCGGTATTAAAATAAATTGATAATACTTATAGAATCATCGCATCTTTTTTAGAAATATTTATTCCGTTATTTCGTCATTTTAGATTTATTCTTCTACTCAAAAATTTTAATCTCTTTGATCATACTTTCCATAATAATTGATATTATCTTCTCAATTAATAACATGTATTATAATCTCATTTTGATGTTTGAATCAATGAAGATTAGTTCAAGCA
Organism: Viscum album; assembly: GCA_963277665.1. NCBI lineage: Eukaryota > Viridiplantae > Streptophyta > Magnoliopsida > Santalales > Viscaceae > Viscum > Viscum album. The sequence continues at coordinate 1,426,997,248 of OY728157.1, forward strand.
TCATAATTTATATTTCATATTTATAAAAAATTAATATTATCTATATTTTTATTCCTTTTATATAGTCCGACAATATTAAAATTTCACAGAGTATTGAACTTTATCATGTATCTTGTTAACCTTACGAGAATTATTTTCACAATGGAAGGAACATTAGAAACATCCTAGTGAACTAAGAAAAGTATTTAATCTTATTATATATTTCACAAATTAATAATCCTAATGAATTTGAATTTTACACGATTTAGGGAACTATATGATGTTTTACATATTAATCTTACAAACTTATGAACCCTATGAAGAAAAACCTTATTAATTTTTTAACATATAAATATTATTTTTTTAATTTTTACAAAGTTGGGAACTTAATGAAATATATAAGTCATCCTTAAATTTTTAATATCATCCTTATGAATTATATAAATGATCTTTATTATCATTTTAATGATCCTTAAAAAAATTAGTAATGATCCTTATAAATGAACCATATAAATAATTCATTTCTCAATTTTCATAATTCTACCCAGATCATCCTTATGATATTACGTCTCAACCTTTGGATGCTCCCAATAAACCTTATAAAGATTAAAAACATTATATATTTTGGATAAAACCATAATAAGTATCAAAAAATAAACCCTATGAATTTTTACATTACCATTTTTCAACATCTATGTGATCCTAATAATTTTTGTATTGAACCTCTTGAAATGTAACATATAGAGATTTTAGAACATAGATATTTTTAGTCCTAAATAGAATTTCAAGGAATATTATAAAAAAATAAAAACATCTTAAAATAAAACCAAGACCTTATTAAACACATAAAATCCCTTAAAATAGATTTAAATAATTTTAGGTAGTGTCATGATAATTACAAACCCCTTAAACTTGTTTTTAATTTATTTTATAGCATTTAAATATTGAATTTTTAGTATTTCAATTTTCTTCACATCCATTTTACTTGAATATTCATTTTATTTTCTTAAAACTTTTTACCGGTGAGATATTTAACATCAAATAAAGTATCCATGTTACTTAATAATTCCATAAATTGTTTCTCCACACTTTAACCATCTTTTTTCACAATATTGGACTAACATCAACCTATTCATTAAAAAAATATTCACTAGATTTTATAGAAATTTTAACTCCATAATAAATTGTAGTAGATGGTACATCATTCATCTATTAAAACCTATCCAGAAGATTTACCAACCAAATCAATAATAATTTGAAGTAATTATTTCTATCATGAATCTAACTAGGTGGGTATTCAAAGATAGTAGACTCTCAATCTTTATTTCACATTAATTTTTGGGAAGAAAGTTTTCTTCATTGATCATTGGGTGGATTTCTCTTGATTTACCCTACACTTCAATATGAATTGACCTTAATTCAAAATTATACTTATAGGAAATGAAAAAATTAAATAGATTATTCCATTTGATAACATTCATATGTATTATATAAGTATTATATTTTCTTATCTAATATAGTGAATGTTTTTTCACAGGGGGTCTATTCATTAGCTAGTAGAATGAAATGTCTTCCCTAATATATGGTATTGGCCCAAACTGAGTGATTAATATAAGTACTAATTCCATCACATTATTATAGTAGTAAAAAATGGTGGCCTCAAATCCATTTGTATCTTCCACCTATGCTGCCTCATTGGTTTAGGGTTATCTCCCCAACCTATTATAATACCCAATATCAATGTAATGGGTCTAATTTGAATAAATGGAGAATGAATCACCATATATTGTTATAAATAATATATTTTTAGAATACTTTAATTATTTATGAAAGGAATATTATATTATTTCATGTAAATTAAACTATATCCTTCAAAGTTTGGAATAGAATACAATTTCCTAAATGAACACAATGAACTTATTGTAAGATACCAAATAAAAAAATTGGTTCAATAATCATATCATGTTTAATAGATTATTATTATTATTAGTTTATCCATTTATTTTAATATTATACATTACTGATAAAACATCTTCATACTGATAGACGAAAATTTTAAACATATAATGAAGTTGATCACCAAACCATTTTCCAACAAATTCAAAAAATGTTTACATTAGTTGGATTATGATTCATATAATAGGGGAAAATATTTCCTTACAAGGTTTCTCCTTGATCATGATATGAGAAGGATATGGGTGAATGAAATTCTATAAGTCAACTTATTTTTGACAGATATTCCATAGTGGTGTATGTTTTAGTTTAGAACTATTATGGACTTGATAAGGCTTCAACAAGGGCCTCCCAACTTTCTTTTGACAAGAAATATGAGTCCGACATTAAGATTCATATTATAATGATTTCAAGGTGTTTTAACACATTAGTCTATTTATAAAATGGTTTATACCCCATTCCATAATCCTATTCTCTTACTTGAGTCATGGAGGATCTAGAAAACTATTTAGATAACTCTCTAGAAAATCGGCATAGTGATTTTATCATTTCTCATAAACGAGGTCTATAGGAAACAATATATATTTTTAATTTAGATGAAAAGTTTTCATCATATTATAAGGATTCTACCATGATGTAATATATTAGGAAATTTTATCATTGGAAATTTTTTCATATCATAGGATAATATGTTTCATTTTAATGGTTGACACCATGATATAATGACATGATCCAATGAAGAAATGGTGCATCTATATGTAGCTATGTTTTAAGGTATCACACTTTAATAATACATTTACCATCTTACTAATGTTGGATACATTCAAAGGAGTTGGTAGTTAAGTCACACCATGGAAAATGAAGAAGTTCATGTCTTAATGTTTTAATTTCAAGATTATTTTTTTGATTTGAAATTGTTTAATTATAGGAGTTATTTGATAATTAATTGGAAGTTTTATCATGAACTTAGTATAGTTTTTGAGGCATAATAAGCTTAAGACATGTGTAAAATTTAAAGGGTTTTTTCGGAAAACTATTATGAATAAAGTATAATGAGTAATCGATTTCTCCTAGTAAGAAAATGGAAATTAGAGATAATAATTGTTTGATATCAAATTATATAAATGAGAAAGAGCTACTGTTTAATAGAACTAAAATAAAGATCAAGAGTCATAAAAGAAATTTAAATCATAACAATGAAAATATTTCTATTTGGTGTTGTTTATATATCTATAATATTTTAGGAAAAAACATTTCTTTGAATTTTTCAAAAAACTTTCCTCAAAGTAGTTAATGGAGGGATTAGTATATATTATTTTATAAAAGTTCACAATAGTAGATTGTGGTTTTTATATCATCTCATCACAATGTATATTCTGTTGATTTATCTCTTATTAGTGAACCAATTAAAACTTCCACGTCATAATAATGACTTCTGGATATTCATATACATTATTTGAGTGTTTGATCATGGTAGGTTCATACCATTATTTTCAACTCAATAATAATATTCATATGATGATTGAATCAAAATAATTCAAACCTAAAATCACATGCCTATAGGAATGTATATTTGTTCAGTTGGTTTTCCCATTAAATTCCATCCTTTAAATCCTCTTTTATGTGGGCTTTAATTTGGTATTAGAGATATATTGAATTGACAAAATAGGGTAGGAAATTGTGAGTCTCCCTAAGGACTAGGGACCACTCAGTGCTCTATGGTCCTAGATAGAGTACTCAATGGGGGTCTTAAGGTTATGGTGAATTTTTTTAATCTATTGGCTACCAGATTGACCTATAATAGGTGCTATGTAGATTTATAATCAAAATAGCTTAAAATAAGTGAATTTAATTCTTTTAACCCTAATATTAAAACATTTTTATCCTTACATGATCATTTATTCTTCTATTTTTGTAGTAGAATCTAATTAAGATGTACACCCTCATATCCCATTCATATGAAGTTAACTTATGTTGATTTTTTTTTCAATAATATTTATATTCCTTATCAATGTAATCATGAAAAAAAATTATTGGTTAATGGATTCTGTATCCACACCAAGTATGTAAAGGATCTACCAATACATTATTAGGTAATGAACTTGACTCCATTGAATACATGGCTGGAAAATTTGAATGAAAATCCCTTATTCATCATAGTATTTTAGAGATATTTTGTATGTCCAATATAATTACTATGATAAGGGATTACTACTTACAATAGTTGTTAATATATTTGGAAGAATAGATATAATGATTATATTAATGTGTAATTATTTTAAAAAATTAAAATGAAGTTTATTGTGAATCAATCGTTGGAGTTATTAGGGTATTGGATGAGGAAATCAATGAGATTACATATATGTATTATGTTTTGATAATTATTTAGAATCCCTTAAAATAGTTGATGTGATTCTAGATTCAAATACAGAATAATGGAAATTATATGTGTTGGAAATTTGACTATCTTGAATGATAAGGACCATCACCTTGTGTAATGTAAGTATGATTCTCTATGATGTGTAGAAATCAAATATTATTGTTGTATGCATCATCCAGTAAAGAAGTGTGAAAATAATAAATTAATATCAATTTAAGAATCCTCCTACTTCTACATAAGAATCATCGTGTGTTATATATGCGTGAAGGCTATACTATGTAAACATCATCCCTATATTCCATATCATCATTTAGAAACACTAGAAGGGTCATCCAACATGTGGATAAACATATTCAAAATACTCTATATAAATCATTGAACCAGTTTAATCATGAATATAGATTTATATAAGTATCATTGTACTTTCATATAGAAAATTTAGTTTTTCATAAGTATCAAGACATAGAGAAATTAGGGGATTCTAAAGACTTAATAATGAGTTTCTATATTATGAATCTAAAGAAATAAATTTAATAAGATTATTCGAAATTATTTCTTAGGTTTCATAAACATAAAAAACTCTCAAATGAGGATACGATTCAATCCCAAAATATTTGAGAGCTAATAATCTATATTAAATAAGAATATTAATTCATAATGAATGGTTTAGAGACATTCTTAAATTCTAAAAATGAATTTTCAGAATTTAATTATTCAGAAGAAAATGATATTTAAGGATTTAAGAGTTGTGTATTCATGTTCAAATAATCATTACTCTTGGTTATCCCTAATTCAAAAATGATTTTGAGGAAGAGATCTCTATTCGTTTTTTATAATGGAATTTCCTATTTGAATATTTAAAATTCCATATCTACAATAAAAAAATGAAAGTTCAAATAGTTGATGAAACTATTGAACTTCATTGGATAAAATATAACAAAAAAATTTTGATTCGGGTTTGAAAATATTAGGATTAGTAGTTTATGGAGTATAAAAATATAACTTGAATATGTATAAGTAAAATAAGAAGCTCTCATAACATAAGGGGAATGGTCCAGTAAACAAGATTCTAGTAAAATCAATTAATATAGATAAAGAATAGTATTTTAATTGAACTGTTTTGAAAAGTATATTTTGAGGAAGATGAATCCATGACTATAAGGATTGAAGGGGAAATATTTTTTTGATGAATTTTAAAATTTAGTGGAATTAAATCTAGGTATTTTTAAATAATAATTTGGGTTTGAAATTTGTTCATGAAATATCAGGGTGGATCGAAATTGGGTATTTTACTATAGTGTTTTTTAGTTGGCTGTAATAAATTTTCTATTAATTTTATTTATGGTTATTGAAAACAAAAGGTGGAATTTAATACACCCAAATGAATAGGTTAATAAAGAGATTAAAGAAATAAAAATAATTATTCCCTTATTTTGGGATTGTAAGAAATTGAGTATGCCAGGTGAAAGTAACCTCTTGAAGTAGAATAAGTATTAGAAGAAGATGTTGTTAAATGTAGTGATGAGGGAGAAGAGAAAGGGTGAAAATAATGTTATCAAAAAATACAACATGTTTTTGAAAAAAGTATAATTTTTTATTTCGAATAAGGGGACAAAACCTCCCAAAAAAACTAGGAAAGAAGTCATTGGGGTTGATAATGTGATCTGGAAGATGTTATAAATACCGTAAATTGAGTTAACATTGTTGATTAAAAAATAAATTTAGGTTGTTGAATATTATAAGGTTAAAAAGTAGGTATGATATTTAGATGAATTGAAATCTTATGCCTTAGTGGTGAACTAATTCAAGAGGAGGGAGTTTTTAGAAGAATTAGTGGTATGATAGTATAAAAGAGCAATGGGATATAACACTATGATCCCATATTATATATAGTGAACCCACATATGTATATAGTTAAATAGGTTTATTGAAAATCCCTGTGAAACCATTTTAATTGATAAAAATGTCATAGTTGAGAATTTGTGTCTCAATAAGTGTTGATCATAGAAAATAGTAGGTTTCCCACATTGGGATAGAACTTTGTAAAAATATACTATGCTATTTTCTTTTTTATTTTATACAATGCATATGATTGTGGATTTTTGGGTGAAGGATAAGAATAATAATTTTTATCTTAAGATACTAGAATATGTTTAAAAGACCAAAATATGTGGAGTAAATATAATTAATAAATTGGTTTGTTGGTAAAAATTCTTCACATCTGATTCACACACCTCTTAGGTGTGTCTACAGTAGTCCACTAGGACATAAAATTGGTATTTGAGAACATGGTTCCATATGATTTGAAATATTTTTCTATTAGAACAGAAATCCGAGTAAATTTATTATCTCTGATTGGAGTTAAATTTTGTTTTCCCAGTCGTTTTTAAAATATTACATTAAGTATATATTCTAAAGGTATGTTCTTCAGATTGAATATTAGTTTTTCATCCCTATCAATATAAATTTGGATGTCTAAGAAGAGGCCTTGATAAATAGAATGAAAATGGTGGTTATTAGTAGGAAAAATAGTTCAAATATTAAATTGTAATAGCCATTATTTGATAATATTCATAATGTTAATCATCTTTACTAAAATATAGATTATTAATCCTCCAATAATTCAGGTTTATTATGTGAGAAAGGTTTCATGGAATCTGTAGAAAAACACCTCCTTGAGGACAAGAATTATTTTTAATGTGTCCCTATTTAAGTTTGTATATATATATATATATATTCATAAAGTGAATTCAAAATGATAATTTATAGCTGGAAGAATTTTCTAATGCAATGGAAGGATAATTAGAAAAGAAAATGAGTTTTAACCACACTAGCACAAAAAGAATGTAAATTTAAGATAAATTTTTTATTATTTTCAATGACATATTCTTTTTAGTTGATGAATAATTTTAGATAGTTATTTGTGAGAATGATAAATTATTAAATGTTTTCAAGGATGAGATCCATGATATATAAGAAATCCATTAAACTGTTATAGTTGTAAAGGATGTTTGATTAGATATTAAATCCCCTAAGTTCCAGTACCTTCAAAAGAATTTATAAAAAAGAACCATGATTCATGATGAACATATTAAGAAGATAAAAAATGAATCAGAAGGTAGGTTGAGGTCATTTGATACTTAGAAAAATAATTTCAACATGAAGTATCTGGTGTTAGAGATCAAACTAAGAAATATTGACTCTATAAACTGTTGAGAATTCCCATATAGTTAAGAAGAGAACCACAGAAACATAGACATAAGAGATCATACCTTCTTATTAAAAGACTAAAAATAGTGGTAAAATAATATTTATTTAATCTATAAATCCATCCACTACAATATCAAGAAACAATAGTATCCCATTATTCAAATACATATGTTAAAATTGTGTTTTTCAGAACTATAGGGAAATTTATAAAAAATGAAAAAATATAGATGGGTAAAAATTCAAAAAAAATTAAAAACCCATAAAGTGTGAGTGTCGTAATGTATAACAAAATATCCCCCAAAATTATTACAAAACTTTGGTCTTCCAACCAAATAAATAAAAATCATTTAAATCAAGATGGACTATCTACATAAGAAAAAAAAATATTAATTGAATGATATTGGTGTTGTTTGAAGTTTGGGAATAGGAAAATTTAGTTTTGTAATATTAAATTAGAATGAAAAGGTATAATAAGGCCTAAATCTAGGATACGTGAAATAAGAAGTATAATTATTGTATTAAAATATATCTTATAGAAAAATAATCTGTCTTTGAAGAAAGTATAAGAATGCTTAGAGAGATTTTGTAATTTAAAAAAAATAGATAATATTATGATGAATTTTGGTATGTACCAGTCCAAAATAAATATTAAACTAATTATAATGGTTGTATTCAATATATTATAAAATAGGAAAAATAAATTTATAGGACTACCCTAGGAATGAAATAAATAAATAGGTCAATTGAAACTCCTAATAAGTCTTTAATGAGTTTTGATCATGGTATCAAATAAACAAGAATGAAATAATTTTATTTTGGAAAGAGATCCCATATAATGGATCATCATAACATTTCACTGAATTTTAAATTAAATGGTAGAAATTTGGAATCAACAAGGAAAAAGTTAATCTAAGAAAGAATCAAATAGATTAGCATGGTGGTGTAAATCCCATATAAATGGGCTAAAAATCATCCCCAAATGGGTAGCTTAAAAAATAAATAATCGGTGTGTGGAAGGATACAAAAATATAGGAATAGTGCTAAAAACTCTTATATATTATTCTTGGTCAAATAAAAAATGAATGAGAAATTGACAATCAGCCCAAGTTATATAAAAACTGCTATAAATAATGGGTTTTTACATAAAAGAAAGACTATGAATCTGAAAAAAGGATAACTTTTAATATAGATATATGAGTATAAAAATGCCAATAGGATATATAACGGGATAATAATAAAGAATACTATACTTACCAATGTTTCAAATACCATTCTAGATAAAAAAGAATCCAAAAAGGATAATAAACCATGCTTACTAAAAGTGAACTTACATGTAAAATTAGAAATAAAACATGAATGAACAAGAATCGATAAAGAAGAGCATCAAGGAAAAGAAAAGTTTGAGTTGATAAACTAGTCTCAGCCTTATTTCCAACTTTAAATAGCTGATGGATTCCCACCTTATCCTTATATATATGTGCTTTAATTCAGGGAATTATAGGTGAAAATGTTTGGAGACCATCCATTGTGGGGGAGTTATCAAAGAAGTAATGTTTCCTAGAGATTTATCATTCTCTCTTAAGTATTTAAATATGTACAATGCTAATAAAATTTGTCATTTGTGGTATTTTTTCACTCTATCATAACTGTATTACTCTTAAAAGTATTATAGTTGTTATGTGGAGTTATTATCTAACCATATGGGGGACTAATAAACATTCACAAGAATTTTTTTATGTGTGTTTCCAAGAGATGTGTAGGTTTATGAAAATTACTGATAATATATTTGAGTAGACCCTAAGGAGTGAAATACCAATATTTGTATCATATTCTGATGCATTAAATGATATATTTTATGCCACAATTAGTAATTATTATTTTATTAAAAGGGATATTCCATATATAATTAGAGTTTAGTATTTGATTTCTTATCGATACGAGAAAATGTAGTTCAACCCTTATATCATGTATTGGATTGATCATAGTGAAATTAAATGAATAAATAGAAATAATATTCCTTTTTTTAATTTTAAGAGTTAGTTGAGAAATTACCCCATTATAATTTTTTTATTTCATTAATGAGCTGAATAAATATTTTATTCATTCCCTATGGTCTCAATGGGGGAGAATAATTTTCATTCTTTTTCATTTAATTTCAATTAGGGGTCTATGAATTACATTGACATTTGGAGTAAATTTTAATTGTGAAAATATTAAAATGGGGAGACTAAATTTACCATGTGTTTATGTTTTATTAGTTTTTAATAATTTTTATTTTCATTATAAATGTAATTATGAAATTGTGATGTCTTGGATGATGGATTTAGTATCTAGATAATGGAAGTAAATAAGCTACCCATAAATTTTTGGGTAATAAATATTCTTCCTGTGAAAAAATAAACACAAACACTCTAATTAAATCCATTATATATAATATGATTGGAGAGATGGCTTCAATTTTAATGAAAAGTATCAATATAGTGGATTAAAATCTAAAACAATTGGTAAGATAGTTAGAAGAAGCCAGTTACTGAGGAGATTGAATGGTAATTATTTAAAGATGAAATCTTATTAATGTTTTTGGAGAATATATCCTTAGAGTTAATAGAATTTTGAATACTAAAATTAGTAAGGAAACATAATTTTATAGTGTTTTTAGATCTCTGGATAATCTCTAAAAATATTGGATCTGATTCTGAATTCAAATAGATAATTTTGAAATTTACATATCATGAAAATTTAATAATGTCCAGAACCATAAGGATTATCTCACTAAGTATTGTGAGGATGATTTCTAGAGATGTATAAATATTATTTCTCACCTATGTAAGAATCATCCTGTGTAGTTGAGTGAAAATGACAATGTATTGGTCAGGTAGGAATCATCCAATGTTTCATATACATGAAATCTATATTCTGTGAACAACATCCCTCTATATAATCATAATTTAGGAACTCCATAAATATTATCCTAAATTTATATAATTATCATTAATGATCTTTGTATATATCATTAAAACTATGTAAGCAAGAATCTAGATTTTTGTAAGAAACACATACACTAAGTATGAATTAATCCTTTCTGCAAAAATATAAATAATTAATAGAAGATTGGGAATTATAAAAACTGAAAAACAAGTTTTCCAAATTTAGAATTAGAAGAAACAATTCAAGTGATATGATACTAATTTTTTTCATAAGTATTATAAACATAAAAAACACAAAAATGGGTTTGTGATTTAAGGTTTAAAACTATGATAATTTATCTTTAATCTCAATGAATAAAATCAATGCCAATGAAATTTTTTATATACATTCTTAAAGTCTGAAAATTAATTTCTAAAATCAAATTATTCATATACGAGTTAAACTCAAATATGATAGAACTATGTAATCAATTTCAAATAATAATGATAATTTATTATCCATGATTCAAGAATTATTTTGAGTAAGTGATCACTGTTCTTTATATATTATGTAATTTCAAATTAGAATGTTCAAATTTCCATATTTTTTATTTAAAATTAAAGTAAAAGTAATTGATGAAAGTGTGGAAATTTAGTGGATAGTATATGTAAATATATGTGTGATTAAAAAATTATACAATGTGGATTAGTTATTAATTGAGTATATAGATTCATGTAAAATTTGAATAAGTTAAATGGGAAGATTTCATATTTTGAGAAGAAAGGTACAAGATATAAGATTCTACTACTATTAATTAATATGGCCAAGGAAAAAGGATTTATTATAGATACTATAAAAATTAAATTTTAAATAATATTAAGTAGAAATATCTATATACTTAGGAGTAGAATTATTAATTAGATTATCAAAAATGAGAGTAATTGAATGATAGTAATTTTAGAATATGCTTTGACTTGAAAATGGGTGCATGAAATCACATGGGGGGTTCAAACTGAGTATTTTATAACATTGATTTTTAGCTAGAAGCAATACGGTTTAATTTATTCCATTTATGGATACTGAAATTAAAAGGATAAATTAATAAAATTGAACAAAAAAAATAAGATAGAGATTAAATAGTAAAAAAGGTATCCATTTCAATTAGGACAGTAAGTAACTATGTTACCTACAAGATGGGAGCCTCTTGAAGAAGAATTATGGGAAGCAGAATTTGTATCATAATGTATAAATGAATATTGGAAATTGTGTTTAGACGATTATAAATAGGTATTTATATCTGAGTTTTATATAAAAATAAGAATAAAAGGTGTATTTGATACTGAACCAATAAGAATAATCGAATGTTTTTTGAGTATTAGTGATTCAATATATTTTTCTAGATAGATAATATCGATAGATTAGAATAAGAGATAAAACTAATTTGTGAATGGTTAACTTATATATAGTACAATATAAGATTTATTGGGTTTTTAAGATCTTGTAATTGTGTTTAGAGTTTCAAGAGAACATATTCTAAATATGTTTTGGAAGTTTCTTTAAATATGAGAAACCAATCTATAACAGTTTAATCATGAAGATCTACAGGCAGTTGGAGACTAAAATGTGAGGAAGAATTTATAATCTTAGGATATAGTAACATCTTGTGTAATATAGTTTAGGTAATTCAAGAGGAAGGATTTTATTGAATTACGTGTATGATTAAATTATAAATGATCTGTGGGATGCATCACTTGGTTTTCATGTGTAATATTTCGAACCAACAGATATATTTTGGTGGAACCAGTTTTACACCACTAACTAACAACCCATTATTATTGATAAAAATAATACAGTGGATAATTCTTGTATCAACATGTTGTGAATGTGACAAGGAGTTGGTTTCCCACATTAGAGCCAAACCTTTTGAATATACCACATATTGATTTCCTATTCATATTCAGTGTTTTATGTGTTTTTAGATTCTTAGAGAGAAAGTATAAAAAGATACATTTGTGTCTTTATCAACCATATAGGTTCAGAATACCAAGGGTATGGAAAAAATTAATAATAAATTGTTTTTTTATTGTTTTTTCACACCTAAATCAACCCCCTCCCCCAACTCAGTTATGTTTGCACCAATCAACTAGGTCTTACATAATCTCCATCAACCTTAGGGTGAATTCTCATAGAGAATCATCATCATATGGATGTGTAAGATTATTATTAGTTAATCCAAGGTAGGATTACCCTTTTATTTTGATTTTTACTACTATGATGGTGTATTTTATTCCCTTAAACCACTTATTAAATATATGGTTTGCGTCAAAGAACCAATCTATATTGTTCTTCATCATGGTGGGAGTCAAAGTTTGCAATCGATGATTTTTTGGATAAGGTTGTATTTTATAGAGGATTATTGTCTTTTGATTCTGTTTGTGACCTAAATCAACATAGATTGATTTTAGGTTTCCAAATCCATCTTTGGTATCATATTAATCCCTCTGGACATATAAATCTATATATACAGAAGCTTCTGTAGTTTATCTATACTATTTATATTATACAATAAATGTCTAGATATTGTAGGGGAATGTGATAGAGTGAGGGATACCTTATCAATTGCTTTGTTTGATAATATTTTTTTAAAAAACTTCTAAAATAAATTAAATTGAAATGGATATCCCTTAACAACTATTGAGGAATTATTCCTTGCTTGAGTTTCTTTGATTATTATTTTCATATTTTTGATGCTTAAGCCATGTTATTAATTTTACCCACACATTTTTAATAAATTAAAAATGTCTATAGGCTACCCCCATAATTTGGACTCAGTTATAATTTTTCAATTGTTTAATTTAGAAAATCATACTGATAATAACAAATTAGGAAATTCCATGTATAATTATGAATTTTTCTATATTATTGAGTTAACCAAATATGTTTATTGAGTCACATAACTGTTGAGAATATCTTCTTATTACATTATCAGTGGATTATTGAGATAAGAACAATGTTTAATTTTTATTTTATTTGATACTAATATCTTCATTATGCTTATAAATTTATTTTGATAATATTATAGGTCAATGTTCTTTGTTTCCATATATTTTATATATTGGTATTTAACATGTATTACAAGTTCCAATATAAAGCATGGAAATTACACTTTTATGGATACTTGTATATATATAATATTTTTCTATTTGAGAGGAGATATTAATCGTATAATTGATGGATTATATTTAAATATATATATATATTGTTTTGGAAATTTATACATGTGTTTCTTCTTATGATAATAGTAGTGGCCTCTTTAGTGAGGTTATTATATATGTTTATGAAGTTCCTCCCTATGAGGTGAGATTTCCCCTCAAGGTGGATGATTACTGCTATATAAATGGATATATATATATATGTGTGTGTGTGTGTGTGTGTGTTAGTATTTATATATATATATATATACTATCATAAACCTTTCCAGCTACCATTCTAGGCCCATGGCATGGTAGGAAGGGAATTTCGGATCCCTATGGTCTAGAAACCAGTGCCTGGGAATTGAATAACACCATTAGGATTGGTTTTCCACATAAGTAACAATAATTTACCAGAAAATAATATAATAAATCACATAAAAACCAATATTCAAATATAATAGATCAAAGGAAGGTACTGAAATCATGGGTTAAGTATTTGGAACTTACATACAAAAGCAATAACACCAAAAAAATGGGGTGGGAAACCAACAAAATGAACAAGCCTACATGTTGCATATGGGTTGAAACCCATGCTACCACCATCCACACCTATCCAAAAGGATCTAATAACATGAAGGACCACCATTTCCACTGGTTCAGGCCTTTACTTTAACTAGGTTAAACATAAAAAAGATTATATACACTCGATGGTGTATATAGGGTGTGAGATAAATTTCCTAGTAGGATACTACCCATAGATTCCACTCAATGACATGGAATGAAAGGTTAACATGATAGTTTTTATGGAGTTAACTTTCCTATCATTGAAGTAAAAATAGGATTTATTTATAATACAGTTGTTAAAATAGAATTATAGTTTTCAAGAGATGAAAACAAAACCAAAGCACCATTGGATACTCCATCAGTTACTAGGTTGTTAAGTACCAAGGATCCTCATACCTCCATGATCAAACCATATAGAATTTTCACAATAAAGAGCCATAGGAGAGGTCAAATAAAAAGTTCTATCAGTCCCCAAATCATCACTATTTGTTTTTTTAGATTTGTAGCTTAAAATTTTCGATGAGCCCAAGTCATTTCCCAACTAACCCAAAAGGCATACATTTCTATAATACCCCACCTTGAATGCCCATGGTTCCCAAGTGCTCTATTGAAATTTCTATATGAAGTAGAATCTATTTCTTATAAGAATAATTCTAGTGATTGAAAGGAAAAATTTGAAAACATTGATATAAAAAGTTCATTTCATCATCTAACCATGAACACACACAAAAAACCATGAAAAACACTTTTTTCACCAACCAAATAATTTATAGAACCAACTTTGAAACTAAATAAATAATACTAAAATCATCAATTAATGTCAAGGAATGGAACTAACTACTTCATTCTTGAAAACATCACAAATTTGGGTGGAAACCACTAGTTTCACCAACATTATACTCTAAAAATGAAAGAACATACTAAAACCAAGAAAATTAAACCTAAGTAAAAAATATAAAAAAAAATTTATGTCAAAATTTCACATATATAAAGAATAACTATAAGGGGAAGGAATAAGATACCATGAATATGAGAGAAGATAAGATGGTAATGTCTTACGTGTGGTTTTCTTGAAGAATCAAAGCTAAAAAACAATAATAGAATCTCAAGGGAGTGGAAGAAGAGTGGGAGGTGAACCTTGGGATAGAGGGTTTGAGTGGGGGAGAAATAGGGGTTTGAGGGTAAAAATAGATTTAGGATAGAATTGGAAATCCAAAAATTTTAAATATGTTGCAGGCCACTCAGTTTGGTCTCATGGTTTACCAGATCGTTTTCCAACAATGTGTAACCTCTATCCAAGAGGAAAAGAGGATACATGGTTTACCTAGAGGGGGTGCATTCATGTGTACTTAGTCGTGAGGACTAGATAGTTTCACTATACTGGTAGCATGTTTTTCTATAAGATTATGCACACCCATGCACTACGTCATGTTTCCTAAACAGTGCCACTATCCGGGGCACACAGT
This sequence comes from Viscum album, assembly GCA_963277665.1. Taxonomy (NCBI): domain Eukaryota; kingdom Viridiplantae; phylum Streptophyta; class Magnoliopsida; order Santalales; family Viscaceae; genus Viscum; species Viscum album. The sequence goes on from OY728157.1 coordinate 1,427,012,901, forward strand.
TTCTACTAACAGGGCATCAAATTCACACCTCCATCTTTATGGCCCAAAACACAATTTTTTTATAAAAAATCCCATTAAATCCATGTAATAAATATAATAGTAAAATTAAAAGAGATAATACCTCAAAATAACATCATGTATGTGTCAATTCTACACACCATTAAAACTTTACACCATTATAAATTCAACCCAATGTCTGATCAGAAAAAAGGGTACATCTTATCCACCCATGATATTTGTTCCCATGCCCCATGCTCATCATTTCAATAATTCCAAAGTACTCGAAAAACTATATGGATTTCAACCAAATAACTTAATCATGGGAATCCACAATCTGCACTGGTCTCTCAAACATAGAAAAATCCGATTCTCTGTCCAATTTTGTATGGTTCAACACATTGGAAAAGTATGAGTTATACTTCTTAAATTTCATGACATTGAACATATCATATATGGATTTCAACTAGGATGGAAAATTCAATTGTTATTCCACCTTACCAACTCTCTCAATTTCCTCTAAAGGTATGACATACCTTCTCCTAAGTCTCCCCATATTACCAAGACAAATATGACCAAAGAAAGGTGTTACATTTAGAAACACCCAATCACATTCTAAGAATTACATGGATTAGCGCCAATAATTGGAATAAAACTTATGGTCGATCTGAAATATCAATAACCATATCCATATAAATCTAACCATATTAGAGGCCTCTTTCACAAGGCTCAGTCCCAAAAAATAATTCTCACCCACTTTCATCCATTATAGGGGTGACTGACAGGACTAACCATTGAGTGCCTCAAATGGATCCATTTTAATCAAGGAATAATAACTATTATTATAAAAAATTTATACCAATACCAAATGGTTATCCCATGAGCCTCTTAAATCTAAAATTTATCCATAGGGCATGTATTTTATGATTTGGCATGATCACTCCTTCTAACCATTCGTTTGACGATGGTTTGTTGTGCTGAGTTTGAAATGTGACCCCATTTACTTTTGAGGGCCTTCCTATAGTTGAGAGGTAATGAGGGGGTCCCTTTATGATATAATAGTTTAAAAACATCATAAATCCTCACAACCTTTTGAATAAAAGACCGGCCAAACTCAACCAACTAGGTCAAATCCTTGATCAGAATGAAATGATCTGATTTGGTCAAAAAACCAATTACCACCAAAATAGAAATCCTTCCCCTGAGTTTAAAAGGAAACCCAATGATTAATTCCATGGTGACCTCATCATAAATGTTGACTATAATGGGGATTTACTAATGAAACCCTACATAACATGGGTGATCTTTTTTAACTACTTATACATATAAAACCAAGATAGAATTTTAGTTGTATCTGGTCTCAAACCAATCTACCAAAACTAACATTGAACTTTGTAAAACATATTAGTGATACCAAGATGAATGACCCACTACTATTGGTGGTTTCCACCATGAACACCATTCATATAGATAAAAACACCACAAATATACCCCTAAAAAAATAATTCCATCAAAAGACAATGACCACTCGTTGGGCATGCTCCCAACATTTAGAAGTGTCATACAACATTATCACAATTCATAATTAGGATTATCTTCCTTAATCCGATCAATAAGAGGTGAAATCAACTCATAGAAATACAATAATCTTCATCTACAACAATAGTTGATTTCTAGGTTCATCTGGGAAATGAATTTCATCAATAGACATTTTCAATGGACTCCTTAAGATCTTCCACTAATATCTACCCTCATAGGGAGTCAGCTACACAATTACTATTACGTGTGATATATAAAATATCAAATTCAAACCCCTAAAATGAATAACTCCTTGGTGGTACATAATATTCATATGATTCTAGGAGAAAATGTAGGCCAATATCTTATGATCTCAGTTAACTATATATTCCTTTCCAATAAGATAATGGAATCATGTATTCAAATCATGAATCCTCACTGCGATTTCTCATTCATGGGTCGGGTAGTCCAATTCATGTAGCCAGAGATATAATGTTTTATACACCACCACATGGTCATCCTATATCAACACAAACCAAAGAAACATACCTCAAGTGTCACGGTAAACCACATATCTCTTTTCAGGTTCAGGTAGGAATATAAAAGGGGTTGTATTCAAATTAAAATTGAGCTCCTCAAAAAATTATAAACATTTTGGGATCCATTCAAACCATACGCCACTTCTAGAAAACATAGTCATGGGTGAAGCGATCCAAAATAAATCCCTAAAATCATCTTGTAGTATCATACCCAGACCAATAAACTCCTGATCTCAAAAACATTACTCAGTCTCTCCCTTGAAATTACTAATTTTATTTTATCTAGTACAATGGAAATCCATGCTCCCAGATCACATTGTCTAGAAACATGAATTTCTAGATCCATAATTTACACTTTGAGAGACTGGAATAGATATAGTGGCCCCAATGAGTATCTAGAATGGTTCTCAGGTGGTTCTCATGCTCTTCTAATATTCCGAAGTAGACCAAGATTTCATCGATAAACACCATGAAAAAGGAGTTGAGTTACTAATGGAACAACTGGTACAAAAGATCCATGAAAATAGTTAAAACATTTTTCATCCCAATGGCATGACCAAATATTTGATGTGGACATACCTACTTTATAAGGTTTTATTAGGAATGTCTACCTCTATAACCCTGATTTGATGATACCAATAGAGAAATCGATATTAGAGAACCACATTTACCCCTTGATTTGATCATAGATTTTGTTGATGTGAGGCAAGGATTATTTATTATTGATGGTAACTATGATAAAGTTTTGAAAATAAATAATCAAATGAAAGGATCCATTATCATTTTTAGCAAATAAAATTAGGGAAACTCGTGGTGAGACGATTAAGAGTATAAATACTTTGGATTCCAAATCTTCCACCTTTATCATTAGTTCCCCGTACTAGGTAGGGGATATAAGATATTGGGAAAGAGATATCAGTTGTGTTATGAGTTCCAAATAGTTGATGAACTCTACATCCCTCAATGGGGGTAACCCTAATATAACATCTGGAAAAACATCTTGAAACATGTCATCTACAAGAGGAAACCGAACCTCATAAACTATAAAATCGTTCTCTAACATGGGAGAATATACCTATAAAACATGTTTTCTTAATTCCTAAATTGGAGTTCCATATCACCGTAATCTAGTATGTCATTAACATTAGGAGGCCTATTTACTCTCATTAGATTCCAAAAAACATACTCACCAATGATAATAATCAATGTGCACCCGGAAATGAACCATCTAGTTCATAATGAGGATCATATAAAAAATATCTATTTCCAAAACCAAGAAGCCACACTCCAATTCAACCCGTGATAGGGTAATAGAACAATATATTCCTATGAAACCCTATTCCCTTATCTACCCAATTGGAATTACTAACTCTATAGAATATAATTTTTGTATATTTCATCAGGGAATTCCTATGCATAGAATAGACAAGATGGTTTCTGTTTTCCCACATTCTCAATTTTCAGAGGTTCCCAGATTTCATGAATTTTATTATTGAAATATTCTATTTGAATGAAACGAGATGATGGCATGTTTTTTTCTCTCATTCTATAGATTCTTCCTTAGATATCATTTTCTGGTCCATGTCTCCCTCATTGATTTTATTCATTTTTGTGGAACTCGTTCCCAGTTCTATTTCAACATCCTAAAGAGACAGATCAGAATGTCTAGCTCAGATGGAATGAGACATTAGTTTAACGTATTATTGGTTTAGGAATGGGTGATCAGAAATCCTTCATAGAGGCAGATCAAGGATGATTGTCTCTATTGGGAAATATTTCACTCGTGTATTTTTTATCCATGGATCAAAATGCCTTGCGGAGGAAGATCAAGAATTGGTGGATCATAATGCCCAATGGGGGAAGATCTGGGAGGTGTATCTCTAAGACGGAATATTTCAAACTTGTATTGTATAAAATTGTGAGGAAAGAACCTCAAGAAGGATTCCTACATACCCTGTTTAGGATAGATAGATCAAAAACCACATAGTTTCCTGTCACATCTTAAGGTCATGTGATAGGAACAATCATTTTAGTTTAATGTAATGTTATAAGGATGCTCATATCTTAAAAGAATACTCTATAAAGGATAGTGTGGGGATTATTTGTAGATGATTCTAGGAATGGGAGTATTTTTTTCCCATGGTGGGAGATAGTATAATTCCATGATGATCATACATGAGGAATCCAATATTAATTACATAGGGTATAAGGATATAGTTTTATTTCATGTTCTATAATTTTGTTGTGAAATTTGATTTTGTACGAATTGGATTTGGAGTTAGGATGTTTTTTTAATGTAGCTCAGGCATGGGGGAGTCACTCCTCAACCATAGGGATTACATGACCACCACTCATGTGCCTTTGGGTGAGACATAGAATCAGAATTGTTGTGGTAGATTGGTCAATCCTAATGTCTAAGTTAGGGTCAATGTGTTTAGAAGGAAAAGGTGTTGCGATACCTATGCTTAAAAACAATAGGTAGATTGGGGTCCCAAGGCACACTTTGAGTGGAGTGGTTAGAAATAGGAGTGGGTGGCACCGGTCATAAGGGGACTCTAGGAGCATTTGAACTAGTTCAAGATTGGTATAGGGGCCTAGGGCACTTAAACTTCATGAACGGGTTTCATAAAAAAGTGTAACCACTGAGAGGCCCTAAATAGGTGCTTAAAAAATATTTTCTATTTACAAAGGAGTGTCTAATAAATCATGGGATCCATATGGAATCCAGGGGATTTGGGAATTATTGGCCTTCATGAAACTGGGTGACCCTGCCTCTATGTGAAGTTTTGAACCCTATGGCAAGAGCTTCATGAAGGATGAATGCTTCACAAAACCTCAAGTTACATAGATGGAATTCTAATTTTTCATTTCAAATGTTAATTAATGAAATTCATATCAGCATTATGTGGGGGAACTCAATAATCAATGTGATGTGGTTTCATGAGGACTAGATACCTTGGGGGATCCATTTTCTCTTTCGTTCATGAATCTCATGTGGTTCATGAATAAAGATATATCTTATGATGTCAAAATTACTTAGGTCATACTTAAAATATCATATTGAATGTGGTATTTATCAATAATTTGTTTTCTCAATGATTTATAGCCTTTCTGAAGCTTCATGATCTTCATGAATGGGTGCGGCTCAGGGATTCTGATTGTCACTTTCACAGAGATTACCACCAACCCTTCACATGTTCATGTTACCTTCATGCCTTTGAGAAGCAATTCTTGACTATGAATTTCATTCAGGGAAAGATACTATTAGGGATTCATTCATTAATAAAAGAAATTCTATTCATGGGATCTCCATGAACTCCAAACATTCACAGAGGAAATGATCTTCAATGAACAAAACCTTAGAGTGATTTTTAGGTCAATTTGGCTCGACTTTTCCCCAAACTGAACATTCCATCCTTGACCTCTCATATGGAACCAATATTTTAGAACCAATGAATCCCCCACTATAATTATAGATGAAGCATAAAAAGAGGGTTGGATATTGATGTATAATAACTAAAAATTGAATATCTATTCTCGTTCGTGAAGCTCATTCACAAATCTCATTTACGATGATTTTCTTCATGAAGACCTTCAAAAACCTAAGGTCATCCATACAAATATAAGGAGATGAGAGGCCTTTTAAAGAGACCATCCAACTAAAATAAAGATAAAATATTGTGTTATCTTTTCATAGATCTCATATCCTTCAATATTTCATTGTGATTTCAATCATCATCACTCATGAAGCTCAAATTCTCCATGACCTGACTGTCGTGAACTGTTCTCCTCATAATTTGCATCCTGAACCCAACCTTTGTGAAATGTCCTCCGCAAACCCAAACTCTGTGAACTAATGTATACAAATAGATCTAAATGATCAAGATCCATAAAAATACATAAATTCATGGACAAAATGAACACTCAAGGATCAAATTATGCTGCCACCCATCAGGATGAAATGGTTGTGAACATTATTATTGGAGAGAGAATTTAGAGAAACTCGAACCAAAACACTCTCACTACACTACTAATAAAAAATAGAGGGAGTTTATGTTGTGTAAGAGTCTTCCAATACACAATTTTTGGAATATATTCAATTTATTTATCCCTTAAGTGAGTAGAGACGAGCCATCCTATGGGTTTATAAGGACTCTTGTATAGTACTAGTGGAATATGTATGTTGGCAACCACATCAAGAAGAACAATGTGTATGTCATAGAGGGAAATATCTAGAACAAAATCAACATTATTGATAGGGATAATTAAGAGGATGAGGTATCCCCCCATATTATTAGATGATTATCCAAGAGGTTTTAGGGGGTTCACTCAAAAGATAGATGGAAAATTGGGACATACGCCAGGGTGAAAATTTCTCTAAAAAATAGTCTTAGGACTATTGGTTATTTGTATTATTCCATGAATTTGAGGAAAAAATAAAGTGAGTGGGGATCTATAAGGTAACATGGGACTCGCTATTTCATGTATTCCACCACCAGGATATCATGACAGAGCTATTAAGCTGGTGTTCTTCAATGACCAACACTTTCTATTTGAATCATGGGGAGGTTGGAATTGTCCTATGGGACCGTCACCAAATTAATGTGATCCCAGTATAAGGTGTAATTCATGAGGATTTTTTTACCCAAAGATAATGTTTTAGTGGATTTGGAGTAGTTTTCGTCCATAGAAAGAGAATTACAGAATCTGGTTCTAGAGACCAGTTATCAGAATCAAATGATAAAGGACATCCCATTTAAGAAATTGTTAAGATATTAAATGAATTGACAATTGGAAAACATACTTGGAAGGTCGCTTAAATTAAAAAGGGTCTTATATAATGGAAATTATCACTCCCACTAACATATCCTGGAGATGTGAATGTGGTATATTTGGGGATACAACATCAATCCCAAAGATCTTATGGTCAGGCTGGCAGGGATTATTTCTATGTTGATCAACTACAAAATTCTCCTAGTAATGGATACAAATTTGGGGGTGCATATGAGAATCTTCATTATGGTGGTGATGTTATAAATGGTGAAGCATATCAATTTGGTTGTCTGGGTTTTGGATAAGTAGTATAACGTACTAAACCACACTAACTAGAGGAATAATCTAGTTTTCATGTGCTAGACCATCCACTTTTTCAATAGTTTGGTGGATGGACACATTGGGGGTATAGATACACAATCCCTATCTCTCTTCCAACTACAAAATTTCTACTGATGATTCTGAACATCATTGGAAGACACCAGCTCAAGTTCGGCCTGGTGGGTATGTAAAAAAAGATCAGGCTAGTAGAGTGCTTCATGTTTCACCCATTAACCCTTAAAATGGTATCAACAACCAATTATAGAATAAGAACCATTGAGTAGAGACCGTACATTCTGGCCTTATGAGGTTAGGAACTAGTATAAATATTCGATTGAAACATGATTTGTGATTTTTACAACCAACATCGGTTCACAAGGAACATTGTATGCTTACAGCATCTAACACAAAATGTTCACAAGAAGGATAATAAAGAACATCCTCTTTTGGTTGTGAGGTAGATCTAGAACATTCTTGTACAAGAGTATATACAAGGGTAGAAATTAATACCCCTACCTATTGCTACATATAGGCTCATCTTTGAAAATGTGCTGAGATGGGAGACTGTATATCACTGAGGTTTATTGAGGCATCAAACCACCTGGGTCGATAAAGGGGAGGCCATATAACAGAGGGGATGAGGGAGAGGTGTGGTCAAAGCATGTTGTGGAGGAAGGGTTGACCAGGAAGGTAGAGTTACAATTGCAGGGACATAAGTTCTTAGCCCTACATAGTCAGAGGTTGGAGAGAGAGGAGCAGCATCCGCCAAAGCTCCCATAGGATAGTAATCATGGGAGAAAGTTGAAAACTTAGGGGATATCTAGAGGGTTCACATATAAGTATAAGGGATTCTATTACTACATCTAGATGTTCCCAAAGATGTTGTATTTCCCCATTCATTAGAGAGTTTGGGACTCTACAATCATCTCACCACCCATCGATGAGTTTAGAAGTAATGCATTACAATCAATGGGATATTACTCACTAAGATTGCGCAAACAAGTTCAGTTCTACATGTTCATCAAAGTAATGTAAAACAAGAAAAGGAGAAACTAGAGGATGTGGTCTATTCCCATGGCACCGTGCATCCCTTAACTGACCGAGTAAAGGTTTTGTTGGTATGTTCTTACCATTTGGATGTCTATATAGACCATGTGGATACTGACACAGATAAAGGTGAAGAATCATAGAGTCATGGGGAACATATACAGATAAGAACATAGTTGAATATATATATCCTACTTTTTATCAGGTAAAACCTATGATATTAATGCAGTTTTTGATAGCATTCTACCCTTAATCTTAATTCGTAATTATTTCCTTCAGTTGTGCATAAATCAGTGAGAATAGAAGAGTGAGAGTTTTGTGACAATAATGAAGTAGAGGCTAAGGTCACCCTAAAACCTAAAGGGGGATGTATAGGGCCTCCATGATGTTGCTGTCATGGGTGACCAGCCATCAGTTGAAATGTCACCTACAACTGAGGTAGTGTCCATTGGGGGAATTCTCTATCTTGGGGATTTACCTATGAATATTTAGAATCACCTCACTAGATTATAATATTAACATAAGAATATTATTACTTTACACATTTCTCTCATCTTATTTACCTTCATATATTTATCTATCTCATATTAAAATTGTAGTTCATATTTTACTCGAAGCTCCACTATCAGCACCCATATCTAAGTCTGCATTGCCTAATGCTAATGTGGAAAAAAAGGTAGCTATTCTAATTAGGAGACCATATGGATCAGTAAAACCACGTAGAAAAAATTAAAATGGACCCTTGAGACCATTCCAGTAGTGTAGGGTGGTTGATATGGTGCCCATGGTAAGGTTGGATAAAGGAAATGTAGTGATTGAGACTGTCATAGAGGCACCACCGGAGGTGGATGTTGGAGGTCAATCCATGATAGAGGAGGTGGAAATTATTATAGAAGTTGGGTTTGTAGGGAGGTAGTATTGGATTTGTTTATATATAATTTACCATGGTGTAGTCTTTTGGGTATGATGCTATGGTCGTACCGCTAATAGGGGAAGCTGAGGAGGCTAGGATTGTTGAGTCCACCTAAGAGGTTCCAAAGGGTGAAACAGAGGCTTACTCTATAGTTGTAGGGGTCGAATATGATCCATTTATATTCATGGAAATATATTTTCATCCACTAATTCCTACAAACACATAAGCAGACAATCCATCCATTAGGGCGTTGGTAGTTTTTTCCTTTATATGAGTCTGCACTACCCAATGACTTCAAGGATTCCTAATTGGAGGATATTGAGGATAACTGAATTTTTCTTCAAATGTAATGGATATACTTTTGAAAATTCATCATCCATTCCAATATATTGGACCTACCACACTAGGATGGATCTCTCCACCACTATCATGTCTCCATGGGGGGCTGGTGGGATGGAATTTAGCAACCTTCATGCACTAGCTTGGGACATCCTTGTCGATTGGGAATTTGTTGAATGGTAGGTTCATGTAATCACCTATAAGGAATTAAATGAATATGTTACCATGGTTTTTGAGGTTTCTGAATGAGATATTTTCCTCCTATAAGTATTAGTGAATGAGCACAAAATAGTCACTTCTACTCAGGGTGCGATCATTAATAGTCTGAATACCCAGTTGGTGATCGAAGATGCCAAGGTAGTGGAGGAAACATCCTTAGTGCGTGTGTCTTAGGATAAGTATAATAATCTATAGATTAGTGATGAAGTATATTTCCTTAAATATGATGAAGAGAAAGTGGGATTGGAGGAGATGTATCATACATTAGAGTCCACTTAGTGGAGGTTGGTTTATCTCGAGTGCTTGATAATTAGGGTTGATCTTTATGGTAATTTTTCAATGGAGATTCTCCAATATGTGGATGAAACTTTAAAATTTTAGTTTTCATATTTTAAACCCCAATATGATTGTACATGTTACTTATTATTATCACACTATAATCATGTTCATGAAATAATAGATGAATAGTCCAAAAACTCACACAATTCATGCTTAGTGTGAGATGTAAGGGGTGAACATGTGATATATTTATTATATGAGAGTCTTAGAAAATATTCCAGCCCTTAGGGTCTTCATTATCTATATATCCACTAAGAGTGTTTGGGATATGAGGTCATGTATTTAAATATCATGGCTCTCTGAACAACCAATATGCATTTACAACATGTGTTAGTGCACAAATGGGGTAACTCTAGGGGATTTGAATAATACTCGAATAAAGTAGAAGGATAACAATAATCATAGTTTCCAAAAATATATAACATAAGGGATGTGGTTTGGTGATATAAGGTAACCACTACCCATGTTTGAATCATAGAATATGTACCGTTAACTAGGAATGAGGACATGCAACTAAGGGTCTACAACTATCCATGTTTGAAACATATAACAAGTATCATAATTTCATCCAATTACATTCTGGGTGTTGTCCTAGGATTTTAGGTTTTCCATTGTGGCTAAGCACCATTTTTTTAGGGTTCCCATTCAGATGTGGAGGAGGATGAGGATCAAAATAAAAGGGAATTCAAAGCATAGAGATGAATTGATGTAATGTTCCAATTAATTCTAAAAATCCCAAAATTATACCATGGAAATAAGGAGAACATTGGGTAAACATATCAGTCTTAAGAAATGTCATCCTCATTTTCTTGGGAGGTAATTTCCTCAGATTCCATGCAACGATTAAAGAACATGGATGATGTGGTATGTGACCGACACTGGATGAAAGTGGATATTTAGAAAGGGACTAAGATTCTCCATTGTTTTATTTCATGAAATTTTAATGATAGACATTTATTTTAACATAATATAGTAGGGACATTGGATATACATTTTAATATCATATGTTGAGAATGATTCATTGAAAATTTTAACATCATGTGATCGGGACATGGTATACAAGGATTATTTAATGATCTTACCATCATTTCATCTTAATGTTAGGTCAAGAGGGATTAAATTTTCTATTTTATAGTGTAGGTATATAGTTTAACATCATTTGAAAGTACATGAAATACACTGACATGAATTTACCCACCCAACCGAAGTGGTAGAGAGGGTTGGAAGGTAGCACGATGTGAGTGTTACACATAGGGTCCTAAAAGATATTGAATTTTAGAATACCCTACACCATGAAAAATAATATATGGAGATTCACACATAATATTCTCTATTTGTGATGTCTTGGAATAATGATCTCTAATTTAAGTTCATAGAGTTTGGACGGATGGGATGCATTCCTTTAAGAAACATTCACAACATCAGAAGAGTATAACCTAACATTAATTGAGGGGCCTAGGAGGCCACCTAATGCTATTGAAGTCATCTACATGAAATCTCTAAAACAGGGTATGGTTTTGATGTTTGGTCCATGGTTTACAATTTAAGGACATAAATTTTGTAAATGGGAGGAACTTGTACTTATATCTATAGTGTGGAGAGTTAAAAAACTAAATGTGAATTGAGGTCCAATAAGGCCGAACACCATGCAACACATTCCATAGAGGAATCATACATAGTTTGGAGTCATTATTCATGGAATTTTACTCTTATTTTAAGGTCATAATGTTAGGACCATGGAGTTTAGTTTATGGTCATAAATATTTGACCGCAAGTTGGTACCCCAGAAGGACATATGTAGAAAGAAAGAGTGACAACCCAATGTTAATTGCAGGACAAAGAGGACCAAATCCATGAAACACATTACCTGGGTGATTCACACAATGTTTAAAGCCAAGATGTTTTTACTTGAAACCTTAGTTTATGGTCAAGGAGTTTGGACCAAGGGTACTCGCGTTTCTCAACCTTTCATTTGGAATACCACATCCTGTCCCCTTAGCCCACATGAGCCTTTATCGGTGCGGGAAACAATAAAAAGTACTAATTTACCATTTCTCATTAGGGAGAACACTGTGAGGGGAAGAAGTTACTAAAAAATCCCATAATGGTGATTACTTCTTCCCTGACATGGATAAAAAAATATATAATAGCCGATGCTTGGGGAACAACTATTGACCATGTTCGAAACATATATTTTGTACCTATATAGGTCAGAAATGTGGAAAAAAATATAAGATCAACTATTGACCATTTTTGAAAGATGGGATCTACTATTTCTACCAAAGGTCCTTCAAGGCATGAGACCAGGATGGTAGGTGAGCCATTATGACAAAAAATGATTGACGTTATGGATTCTATTCAAATTTGGTGGATAATGGTTATCCAAATCATAGAAAATTCGAATGGATGGACTAGTAGTGGGAAGTGTCAGAAAAATGAGTCGATGATTAGGTTGGGCTTATGATGAAATATCTAGGCATCACAAAGTACCCTACAAAGATGGGGAAGTGCTGGTGAGAGAGTGTATATCCTGTAGAGATATCCTTGGATGTGGTTTTTCATCATTAAGAATAGTGGATGTATTGGAAAAGGTCAGGCTAGTATTGAACATCATATTTCACTCGTTTTCTATTTAAATTGGAATAGAAACCAATGGTTGAACATAAACTATAGAGAAGAGATTATACATACTGGCCTTCTGAGGCAGGGAACTAGTGTCAAGAGTCTACTATAATGTGAGCTGTGATCCTCACAACCTGTGTTTGTTGGTAAGGATGTTCAGATGATTCAAGAAGCTAACACAAATGGTGCACAAAAAGGTGAATCAAGAACATATTCATTTTTTCTTGAGGTGGATCTGGAACATGTTCACACAAGAGTATGGAAATCGTTAAAGCAGGCTACCACCACCTATTGTTGAAGAAAGACTCATCTATGATTTGTGATATGTTAGGAGAGTGCATATCCAAGAGATATATTGATGCACCAAACCACCTAGGTTGGTTAAGGGGAGGCTGTTTAGTAGTGGGGATGATGGTGAGTGGTGGTCCGATAATGTCATGGAGAAAGGGTGGACATGGTAGGTAGAGATGAAGTCACATGGAAGACAGTTCCTAGCCCAGCACAAGTACCTGATGGATAAAGACGTGCATCATCAGGATAAGATCCCCTAGGCTAGTGGTCATAGGAGAAATCTTAACAACCCAAGGATATCTTGAGGTTCATTTCCTTGTCCTAGGGAAGAGATAATATCATATATATATTCCCAACAGTGATGTATTTCCCAATTCTTGGGAGAGTTGAGGAATCAACAAGCATCTCATCACCCCTCTATGAGTGTGGAAGTAACAGATTACTAATGGGATATTTCTCACTATAATGGGGCTAAAAGAAAAAGTTCACAAGTTCATCACACCAAGGTAATACAAAACATGGAAAAACTAGAGGATGTGGTCTAATCCCATGGCACCATGCATGCCTTAACTGGCCTAGTAAAGGTGTTGTAGGGAATTTATTCCCCTATGGTAGTCTTTGTGGATCACATAGATACTGGCATGAATTAAGGTGAAGAATCAGAGAGTCCTGGGGGAGAAGAGCCTATCAAGAATCAGTTGAAGATAGAAATAATACTCTTTATCTTGTAAATCCATTGACCTTTATTCATTTTTGGATACTAATCAACCTTTAATCTTATTTTCTAAATACTTTTTCCACTAATCTAGGAATTGGTGAGAACAAGAGAGGGAGAGGTCTATTTCAAGCCTCAAGTAAAGGCAGATGGAACCTCAACCCTTAAATGGTGATTTTAGGGGGCCTTGCTAATGTTGAGGTCATGGGTTTCTAGCCATCAATTGAAGTGGTGCCTACTACTAATGTGGAAGCCACTGGGGGAATGCCCTAGTTGGGGGATTTAACAATGATTCTCCAGGATATCCTCACTAGGAAGTGTTGTTCACATAATAATATAGTCCATTTACACATTTCTCTCTTCTACTTTTACTTTATATATTTATCCAAATCATATTATAATTTCAATTCAAGCTTCACTCATAACTCAATTTCCAACATCCATATATTAGTTTTTAATGCCTGAGGATAATGCGGACAAAATAGGTGTTGTTATTCCAATTTAAATGGATGGAGAGACGATTTAGATTAGGCCAACCATAGAGGTACTATTATAAGGGACTATTGTGACCGTTTCGTCGATGTATGGGGTCAATACAGTTCCCATAATGGGGTTAGATGAAGGAACCGCAACGGTTGATCATGTCATATAGGAACCACTGGAGGTTACTGTTGGATAGGAATCCATGAAGGAGGAAGAGGAAATTGTGATGGGTGTTAGGGCATGTAGGGAGGTAGTATTGGACATGTTTAAGATTGAATTTTCCATGGTGGAGGCTTTGGGGTATGATATTGATGTCAAACCACTAATAGCAGCATCTGAGGAGGCTATGATGGTTGATTCCTCCTCAATGGTTCCATAAGGGGAAGAGGAGGCTTCCTCCATAGGTGGAGGGATTGACAAGGATCCATTTTTAGTAATGGAAATTGATTTTGATCCACTCAAACCTACAAACATGTCTTGATATGATCCATCCACTGAGGGGTGGTGGTATTTCCCTCATTTGAGTCTGCATTACCTGATGAGGTCATGTATTCCAGCTTGGAGGTCAGGGAGGAGAACTGGATTGTTCTCACAATGAGTAGAGGTATGTCTGAAACTTCATAATCCAAACATAGATAGTTGACTTTCCACACCTAGTGGTATCTCTCCACCACTATCCAGTCATCCTGTGGACTATTGGGGTGGATTCTTACAACCTTCATGCACTAGCTCAGGTCTTCCTTGTCGAGTGGACACATGATGGATGGTAGGTAGGAAAAATCATCTAGAAGGAACACAATGAAGTGGTCTCCATAGTGCTTAAGTTTTCTGAAAGATATATTTACCTCTTATAAGGGTTGGGGAATGAGTACCCAATAGTCACTACAACTCAATATGAGATCATTAATAGTCAAAATTCCCTGTTGGTGATCGTTGATGCCCAGGTGGTGGAGGCAACATCCTTGGTGGATGTGTTCCAGGTTTATAAGAATCATCTACGAATCAAGGCTGAAGTATTTAACCCAAAATCAAATAATGATAAAGTGGACATAGTGGATCATTATTATACATTAGCTTCCACTCAGCAATGTTTGGATGATCTCAATTTTTCAATTTTTGGGGTTGATCTGTAAGTTAATTTTTCAAATGAGAGGCTCCAATATGTGGAAAACACACTGAAACATTGTTTTTTATGTTTTAAACCCATATATGATGGCACAAATTTCATTTTTATCATCACACTAAAATGATATTCATGAATTAATCAATGTATAATCCTTAAACTCACATGATTCTTGATTAGTGTGAGAAAAAAGGTATAACCATGTGATTGATCTATCATATGAGAGTATCATATAATATTCAATCACATAGGGTTTTCATTTTCTAACTAACCACCAAGAGTGTGTGGGCTGAGAGGGCCTGTATTTTGATATTGGGGCTCTTTAAATGGATAGATTTCATTTTAAACATGAATTAGTGCATTAATGGGGTAATGTTAGGGGATTTTAATTCTACCAGAATAAAGGTGAAGTATATCATTAATCACAAAGACCAAAAAATAGAACATAAGGGAAGTCATGTGGTGATATAGGGTAACCACTGACTGTGTTAGAAACACAACATGAATATTGATTTCAAGGAATGAGGATAGACAACAGAGGTTCTACCACTGACCTTGAATGAATAGTAAAAAGTATCACATAATGTCATCCAAATACTTCTAGGGAATTGGCCCAGTATGGCAGGTGTTCCATTTTGGCAAGGCACCATTTTCATCAGGGATCTCATTCAGATGTGGAGGATGATGAGGATCCAAATAAAAGGGCATGACAGGCATGGAGATGAAGTGATAGAATGTTCTAATGGATTCCAAAAATTTTGAAATTTTACCGTGGAAAATTGTATAACATTGAATAAAAATATTGATATGAAAAAAGGTCAAAATCACCTTCTTAGGGGATCATTTACTGAGATGTCAAGTGATGATTGAAGAACATGAATGATGTGGTAAGTGACTGAAACTGGATGAAAGGGGCTCTCATAAAAGGTCAAAATATGATCCTTTTCTTTACTTCATGCAATGGGGATGATAGGAATGTAGTTTAACATCATACATTGAGGACATTGGACACCCATTTTAACATCTTATGGTGAAAATGATGCATTGACAAGTTTAACATCATGTGATCGAGATGCTGTATGCAAGGATTTTTAACTGATCTTTCCGTCATTTATTCCTAATGATAGGTCATGAGGGATTCAATTTCCCATTTCATGGGGTAGGTTTTTTATTTAATGTTATTTGAAAGTATTTGAAATGAACTGGCTTGAATTACACCCACCCAAATGAAGAGGTAGAGGGAATAGGAATGTAGAACGATGGGAGTGCTCCCTATAGGGAACTAAATAAAGGGAATATTATAAGAACCTACACCAATAAAAAGATATAGGGTGAGTTACAAAAAAAATTATAGTCATGATGGCTAGAAATAATGACTTCTAGTTTAAAGTAATTGATCATGGAATGAGGTGATTCATGCCTTTAAGGAACATGCGCATCATCAGAAGAGGACAACCCGACGTTGATGGAGGGGCCTTAGTGGCCACCAGATACTGTAGAATTAAACTTCATGAAACTCACAAATATTTTAAGGTTTTTATGTATGGATCATTTCTTATAATTTATTGTTATAAATCTTATGCTTGAGAGAAAATTGTGTGGATATGCATAGTGTTCTGAGTTGACAAACCCAATGTGAATTGAGGTCTAATGAGCCCCAACACCACATAAAACATTCTAGAGAAGACTCTGACATAGTTTAGATTCCTTATGAGTGGACATGGAATCCTAGTTTAAGGTCATAGAGTTTGGACCGTGGATTTTTGTTTATGGTCATAAATCATATACCTTGAGTTAGTACCCTAGAAGGACTTGTGTAGCATAAAATAGTGACAACCCGATGTGAATTGAGGGCCAAGGGGGACCAAATCTTGGAAACACATTCCATGAGATATACACACACAATATAAATTCATTATGTTTTGACTTGGGATCTCAGTTTATGGTCATGGAGTTGGAATCAAGGACACCCGCATGACTCAAAATTGCTGGGGGAGCACCACCTCTCAACCCATAAGCCCTTGTGAGCCATTATTGGCGAGAGAAATGTTAAATAGTATGTAATTAACATTTCTTGAAGGGGATAATAGGATTAGGGGAAGAAGTGACTGTAAAATTCCATGATGGAGATTACAGCTTCCTTGAACTGGATAGGAAATGTAGGGAATAACTGTTGGAAGGAAAATAATTTTTGACAATGTTCGAAACACATGTTTTTTTCTTACTTTGGTTAGAATTTTTTCGAGAAAATGTATGATCGAATATTGACCAAATTTGAAACATGGTATCTAATATTTTATACTAAAGGTCCTTCGAGGCATGAGCCCAAGATGGTAGGTGAGCCAATAAATCCCGAAACCATTTTTTATGGATCCTGTTCAAATTGGGATACTAATGGTTATCTAAATCAGTGAAAATGTGAATGGATAGAACAGGGGTGGTATGTGTCCTAGAAATGATTCTATGATATGGTTGGGCCTAAGATGAAATATCTATGCATTATTACATACCCTATAATTATGGAAATCAATCAACACATATTTTTTTGGAACACAATGTGCTAGGAGACTGAGGCCGGTATAGGATACCCTCTCAAATGAGGATACTAAATCTTCCTATATTGGGATATAAGGCATACTGAATATAGAGACTCTCCCTTTCCATAAATTAACATTATATATTTTTTGTGGAATATAAAATATTATATCGGTAGATGCGAAAATATCATACTATTCGAGTTCATTTGGAGACATAGAATCATAAACACTGGTACATAAATGAGATACACCATCTCCCACTTGGTTATTATTGACCAGAACCCTTCTTAGACACATAAAAAACAATACATATCTTCATAAATTGGTGTAGGAAACATAAAAGGGGGATAGATCTGATGTATAGTAAGGGTAAAAAATGGAGATACATAATCATAATCAGGAGCACAAGGGTATGATAACATGATCATGAAAATATATTTACATACCTTACATATCAAAGATTGTAAGAATGAATCATGGAATAAAGCATGTCTGTCCATAAGAGATGAATCATAAGGAAAAAAAGAACATAAGACATGAAATAATAACATCATAATAAAACTTAAAATTTTTCAGACATGCAAGCATTTATAATTATTTCCATAGTATTCAAGACATATCTTCTAATTCCATCTTAGTGGAAAAATCTCTTTAAAGGACTAAATTCACAAACCGTTCCAACCCTATTTTATTAAATCGAGTTCACTCCTCGTTCTAGACCAATAATACTAAACCAATTTCATTTATCATTCCATCACTGTAATACTGAACTGAATTTTTTTCTCATTCTATTCAGGTCTATCTCAGGAGATGTAAATCATTACCCAATTCATTGGAGGGAGATATAGGTCAAACCCATCTCATAATGAAATCCTATATACATGTTCTAAAAGATCATAAATAATCTTCAAATAACCCATGAAATTAAATGGGTAGTATAAAAATGTAATCATATCATAATATGTGGAAAAAATATAGGTTCCATAATCATTTCATCATAAAAATTACCTGTGAAAAGAATAAGGTTTCAAAACAATATTACCTATGAAATATAAATAGGTTTCATAAAAATCATTCCCTCAAAACATAACACGTTAAGAGAAATAATATGAATGGAAACATTGAATAATTTCTCTAGAAAGGTATGAGTAAAACCAATGTGTGTTATCTTATATGGATGTTAATTTTTAAAGATCTTTAAAAAACATTTATTTATAGAAATATCATTTATGCATTGAAAAATACTTCTTAAAACATTAAATATATTTGAAAAAAATTTTCATTAAAAATATATTTCAAAATATATAAAGGATGATATCAAAAACAATAAAAAATTATTAAAAATTTTATTTGTTAAAATTATATTGAATTATAATTTAAATAAATTCTTTAAAACTTGGTTTTTGAAAAAAACCAATTTTTTATTGAAGAGAAAAAAATGGTTAGATTTTTATAAAAAAATATTTTCTTAAATATATTAACTAAAAAAGAATTGAAAATGGTAATAAATGAATAATATGTATTTAATGAGTATATTGAAGACAACTAATGATTTTTAATGAGATATGAATCATCATATTTAATTAAAGGATACATAATCATAAACAGTTTCGATAAACGATGATATTATCTCAATATACTCTTACCACATGGTAACTAGGGATATAAATATCTATGTAAGAAAATTAAAACACATGAAGATTAAAATATCAAAAAATAAATTATACTCACGATATAAAATGACAAATTTAAGTATATACACCTCTAAAAGGAATGTGTTTTCATAATAAAACATGTATCTCAAAGAAGGAAAATTGAGACTAAACTGTCTTACCGATTTTGTAACTTTTGAAAGATTTAACATATGAAATAAATATCATAGAATGGATAAATAAATATCCATAAATTTAAGTATAATGGCCATTGAGTACATCCCTGGTTATTATACACACCACACAAAAGTAATGGGTGGTGAATACAACATTTACCTCCCAGAAATAATAAGTGAGATGAAATCCCCATACTGTGTGTCATGAATCTCTTCGTAATTATACAAGATTCATGTGTAATAAATGTATGTTTTTTATATATATTTTAATGAATTTTATTATTATATCTAATTCCATATTTTTTTATTATGACCTTATATTACCCACTTGTTAACAGTCTTATCTTAAGGTTTCTCATTGGGTGATATTTCCTTTGTTGTTCGTATGTGTCTTAATTAGTTATATATTTAGTCCTTATAATTATATAATGATTTACAGAATGTAAAAAATGATATAAATATAATTTATATTCATTATATGTGTATTATAATAATCTATATAATATATAATTTTTAAACGGAATACGTTATTCATGGAGATGATAAGTCGTAGGTAAGCATTAACACGTTTTTTGTTTTTATTATCATATTGAAAGAAATAAAGAAAATGAAATATAAGTATATATATATATATATATTATAATTATGGTAGGTTTATTATTTCATATAAATCATATACTTTAAATGAACAAATCTTTGATATATTCCAGGTAGTTTGTGAATGAATCACATCGCTTTGAGGGGCGGTAGTCCAAACATCCTCAACCAAAATTATTGTATTTCAACCAATTGGAAAGTATAAATATATGTCTTGTAAAAGGTTTAATGAACCTTAAATACATAATAAATATAATATATAACATATATTAACAAATTTTCTATCATAATTTTAACCATGATATGAAATAAATGAAAAATGAAAAATCATCATTTTGTGAGGTGGTAGTTCACAATACAAGTAAACAATATGTTCATTACCAATTAGATGGAAGTGTGTCTAACTGTAGGTCAAACCATAAGAATAAAAAATACTAGTATATTTTGGATACTATTTTTTTATAATATCAGGGAATAATAACTATTTATGGATGGGGAGTTGAAATAAAATAAAATAACTCGAGGAAGAAGGTTACCTCTTATTCGGGTAACTCCTTTTGGTTTGCACCAAAAGGATTCCTTGGTTTTATTTCTGACCAAGGGGAGGATTATTGGATGAGGGTAGTAATTTTGAGAATATATTGTTTTAGTTATTATTTTATCCAATGTGGCGTGAGTGGTTTGAGTATGTGGGAGGAGATGAGGACTTTTTATAGCAGAAGAGGAGTGTCACTTTTGTAAATATTAGGAAAGGAATAACACACAAGTTTTTTCCATGTAACGATGATCAAATAACGGACCCAATTAAATAAAAGGTATGATAGGGTCTAAATATGTCCATCCAGTGTATTTTTGACAAGTTTCTAGATCATTTTGGCCCTTAAGATTAATTCTTAGTCCCTTATTAAGCTTAATTTTACCTTAATCATTGTAATTAATTTTAATTTCTTTCAATAATATTTCTTTCCAACAACTAAGATAACCTTATTATAAATTAAAATTTATTATCATCCAAAATATGGAATCAATTTTTATAAATTACAATCCTATAAGTGCCAGAAATTAATTTTAATGCAATCTCGCAGTCGGGTCAACAATGCGGCATTTTAAAGTAAAAATGATCAAAAGTTTCTTATGTTTGTATTTTCAATTTCAAAGTGAAATTGAAGCTAAGGACACAAATTAAATTTAAATATAAAATTATAATATAATTAAAATTTAAAACCAAATTAAATTATAATTTATCCTTATAAATAATTTTTATGAAAAGGATGTTTTAATTTAAATTTGGTATTGTTCACTATTCATCAAAAAATGACGTTTCTCATAAAAATACTAAAAAATGACCCTGAGATAATTTCAATATTATAGATTAAAAATGAATTTTAATTTACCAAATTCAGTTTATAATTTTTTCTAAAATTAATTTTATTATTTTTCATAGAAGGACATTAAAAATAGCTCATTTAAGAAAATAGTATTTTTAAACAAATAAGAACTTTACCAAAAATTATATCTTTCTTTTTCAATATGCTATATATATAGCAATTATAAACTATATTTTAATTATTTTATTACAATTCATAATATTATTTTTATAGGCTAGGTTATAATTATCTCATTTAAATAGTCAAGATAATAATATGATGTTTTATAGAAACTCAATGTTGTGTGTAACGTATGCCACATTGGTGTTGTGTGTAACATATGCCACATTTATATTATTTGTATAAAAATCTAAAATTTATATTGTGTGTAGTGTATGATTTACATATTATTTCTTGTAACTCAAGGAAAACATATTTCTTTTATAAAATAAACTATTTTCAATGTTGAATGAATTGAAAAATAGAAAAAATATTAAACTAATTCAAAAAAATATTTCACAAAATAACTGGGTGTTACATTCTACCCCCATAAAATTAATTTCAACCACAAAATTAATCTATTTTATCAATTGTTTAATATTTTAATGTTTCATTCATAGAAACCCACATCATAAGAATGAATTATTAAACTTCCCTTAAAAAGTGAAAGTTGGAACCATAACAGTTACACAATGTAACATAAAACTAGGTTTACTGGTGGGAGAACATATGTTGGGAGTAACTATTAGACATATATGAAACACATAAATATTTATAGGGACTGATTGAGTTCATAAATCAAAAAAATTGAATGATCATATAAAAGTCGAAATCCTCAAATTCATTAATCCGTGTTGATTTATAAGGCCATCATTTGAAACAAAAATAAGGTATTAGAAAAAAACCATTGATAATTATCCTATCTTTGAGTAATTATTTTGTTGACAAAGAATATAATGAAATATAAATACATGATATATTTATATATAAAATCATTCTTGGGTTGTTCTTTTAACTATTCCAAATTCATCCATTACTTCATGCAATGGATGTCCAAGAATTAACTTTGATGCCTGAAACAACAAAATACACTTTTAGTATATATTAAGTTCAATAAAAGAGTGAAATATATAAATACTTTTCAATAAATATTTTTAAAAATAAATATGGTTAATACATTTATCTATAAACAGAAAAATTAAAACTATTATTTCATTATAAGTAATTATTCATCAAAAATAATTATACATTATCTCGGACATCACATTGGCATGTGGTAGGTGTGAAACCATTATCATCATTCGGCCCTAGGTTAAATACATGTGACCATTCCAACATTATTCGTTGTCAACTAACATACATGATTTACTTTACTAAAACCAAACTAGTATTATTTCCAAAATAAATGTTATGGACATCCTTGAAATATGGTAAATCACTAAATAGCTTTTTAACTAGTGTTTTCAATACAATCTCAACAAATTAATATTTCCTCCAAAGTTTAGCTTAAACATTTCATGAATGGTTAACCTTATAACCATTATGAATGTTACAAATCCAATAAATTATAAGGAAAGTCATGAAATAAGCTTAATATTGATCCCCCGTATATCAAAAAGTATCTATTGGTTGTCACATTCCAAACAAGTGAATAACCTCATGGAAAATTCTCTTGGAACATGGTAACAACCTAAATTACCATAAATCCTTTTGTAAAACACTAATTATAAATTATTCCATTGATTACATGATATATTCCATAAATCTAAGATGTTTTAATATTCATCTATGATAGCATGCACTACTTATCAACAAGTCCTTAATTAGTTCCAAGGTAATCAGTACCATCCAATTTACTTATTCATATTCCACATATCAAAATCCAAAAAACAATATCTTAACATAAGTATCATATTAAAGGTTATCTTTTCTTAGTTAAATTATCACCTTATCATTATATCACTTTTTGAGTCCATCAAAAACATGCAACATAATTTTTTAAATCCATGTTGAAAAACATAAACCAAACAATCCTTGTTTATTTCAACATTCATATAACATATTTCTTAAATATGTAATACAAAAATCCTAAAATTATTCCACTTAATCCATAATCCAAAAGATGGATACCTCATCAAGTCACTTAATACCTATTTTCATTAACATTTCATATGTAGTCTCATCATAATCAGCAATATAACCATTACTCACACCACCTTGTTGATTCACTTCATGAGCATTCTTCAAGGGACATTGAGCTTCATAATGACCATTTTTCTAACACTTAAAACACATTACCATAGATGATGCCTTAAGGAGGCCAAAATTTTCATCCATTTATTTAACCAAGCTCATCATTTTTCCTTTGTTGTCACTTGTTTTTGTACTTTTCTACAATCAAAACATCTTCTTATTCTTCTGTGACATTCACATTGGTGATTATTTCTCCATTATTGATATAAAGGAAACCATATATTCTTTCCTCTATGGTCTCTATTACCCTAACTCTCAATGAACACCTTTCTTTATATTCCATGGATTGTTCAAGATTTGGTTATGGTTCATGTTGTTAAGCATGTTAAGTGAAAACTGATTAGGTATGATTACAACATCTTTCACTCTTTTAATCATCCCACTTGACTGCTCATTTGAAAATCTCCCATTATATTCAATGTTAATTCAGTTCCTTTTAGTTCCCTCCATTGAAAAAAACCAGAAGCATTGGGTTATCCTTAATATATCATAGTATAAAACCATATAGTCATGAAATGAATTACTTATAGTATATCTAAATCATGACATCTTCCATAATCTATGACATCATAGGTTCATCCAAGATTATTCATATACTACATATATTTAAATCCTTCATGATGGTTCATAAAGATTTTTTCAATTCCCGATGCATATCCCTCATGATTGTTAAACCACGAGTGAAGTAAGGAATGTAGTCATGAAACAGATTACCCCATGTTAAGACCAAAACATCTGGTTAAAGTTGTTACTCCTAGGTACATCTATTTCATAGCCACATCCACATGCAGTATCCATAAAATTATGTATATCTAAAAAACCACCTACTCTATCCTTTAACAAAATTCCAGGAAATTTTCTTATACTTTTCCTTATCCTTATACTTATCCTTAGACATGTTCTTAGGGTCCTCACTAAGGTTTTCACATAGGAGCTTCCAATGGTTAACTAAAACTTTTCTCTGATACCAACTATATGGACCCTCTCTTTTAATACATTAACATTACATAAATTTTGTGGAATACTTATAACATTACATAAATAGATTCCCAAAGTCCATACTAGTATTGTTCCTTTAGAATAATAGAAACATACACACTCATACATAAATGAGCAACATCATATCCCACTTAGTTATTATTGACTATTACCCTTCTTAGAAAAATCAAATATGATAAATATCATCATATCCTAGTGGAACGAAACATAAAATGGGTGATCTTAGATGCTCAGTAAGGGTAATAAAGGGAGAAATGTAAGTATAATAATGAGAATAAGGGTGTGAGAACATTATAATGGAAAAAGAAGACCATACCCAACATATTAGTGATTATAAACACGAATCATGACATAAATAGTGGTAGGTCATAAGACATGAATCATAAGGAAATAATGAAAATAAGCCATGAAAGCATAACATAGGAATAAAACATAAAATTATATAAGACATATAAGCATATAAAATGATTTTCATATTAGTAAAGTCTTCACTACCAAGTCCATCTTAGTGGAAAAAGTCCTTTTCTGAACCATGTTCACACCTCATTCTTTCCTTGTATTATTGAACCGAGATCACTCCTCATTCCATCCCTATAATATCAAACCAAGTTCATTTCTTATTAAATCCCAATAATACTAAACCAAGTTCATTTCTTATTCCATACATTAGTATCTCTTGAGATATAAATCTTTATCCAATGAATTATAGAGAGATATAGGTCCCATCCATCTCATAATGAAATAATACATACATGTTGTAAATGATAATTAATAATTATATCATAAAAATGAAATGAAATGGGTATTAAAAAAATTAAATCATATCATAACTTGTGTAAAAAATATAGGTTTAATAATCACTTCCTAATAAACATAGCCCTTGAAAAGAACTGGGTTTTAAAAGCATATAATTTGTTAAAGAGATATGGGTTTCATAAAAATCATTCTCTAAATACATAATCCATTAAAATAAATAAAATGAATGGAAACATCGAATAATTTCCCAAAAAATACATTATTAACACCAATGAATGTTATCTTGTATGGGAAATAAATTTGAATGATATTTTAAAAACCTTTTTGAGGAAAATATCATTTTTATTGTAAAAATTTCTTTTTAAAATATAATTTTTTTCCAAGAATATTTTTTTTTTGAAAATAGATTTGGATATTTATAAAAGAATATTTGAAAATAGAAAATCATTTTTAAAAATAATTTTTTCCTTCAAAATTATCTTCAAGGGTAATTATAAAAGAAAATTAAAACATTTATTAAAACATGGTTTCTGAATAAAACAAATTTCTGACTAAAAAGAGAAATGTGTTCATATTTTAAAAAACAATTATTTAATAATTTAAGTTAAAAAGAGAGTAAAATGGGTGATAAAACATGAATATATCATGAAAAAAGATATGAAAATAAATTCCATGAGATTTTTTGAGATATGGATCATAAAAGTTTAATAAAGGTATCATAACCACAAACAATCTCGACAAATGATGAGATTGTTTCAATAAACACTTACTACATGGTAACATGGGATAATACTATCCATTTAATAAAATTGAATTAAATGAGGATTATAATATCCAGAATTTATCTATATTCAATAAATAATATGTCAAATTTAATTATATACACATCTAAGAAGATCGTAGGTTCATAATAAAACATGTGTCTCAAAGATGAAAAATTGAGACAAAACTATCTTACAAATTTGGTATCTTTTAAACATTAACACCATGAAATAAAGATCATAGAATGGATATTTATATATCCATAAAATTATTTATATTAATAATTTAATACATCCATGGGTAGTGTACACATCCCAGAAGAGGAATGGGTGGTGAATAAAACATATATCTCATGGAAATAAAAATTGAGCTGAAATCCCCTTACCTTGTGTCTTGAATATCTTTGTACTCATTAATTTTTCATGTATAATAAATTTAATCTTGTTATAAATATTTTATATAATCATATTATTATATCTAATAACATATATGGTTTGATTATTACCTTATATTACCCGCTTTTTAACAATCATATGTTAAGGTTTCACTTCGGGTAATATTCTCTTTGTTCTTTGCATGTGTCTTTATTTTTTTTATATTTGATCCTTATATGTATATCATGATTTAAGAAATGTGAATACTGATATAATTATATTTTATATTCATTATATGTTTCCTATAATAATCCATATAATGTAGAATTATGAAATGGAACACACCGTTCATGGAGACAGTTAGTCGTACGTATGCATTAACATTGTTTCTATTTTTATTATCAGCTTGAAAGATAAATTAATGAAATATATGTATGTATATATAAATATATATTATAGTATCATTATTATTTCATATATATCATATAATTTCACTAAACGTGTCTTCAATACATTCTATGTAGTGTGTGAACGAATCACATCGCTTTGAGGGAAAGATAGTCCACAATTCCTAAAAAAAATTATAATATTTACACCGAATGGAAAGTTTAAATATATGTGTTATAAAAGGATTAAATAACATTAATTACATAATAAATATAATATATACAATATATAAACATGTTTTCCATCATTACTTCCACCATTAGAGGCAGTAATGTAAAAGTTAACAATCATTATTTTGTGAGGCGGTAGTTTGTCATACACGTAAACAGAATATTCATTACCCATTACATGGAAGTGTGTCTAATTTTAGGTATATAAAATAGTGTAAAAAATAGTATATTTAGTATACTATTTTTATTTACAAAATAATGGAATAATAAGTGTTAAAGGGGTGGATAATTGAAATAAAATAAAAGAACACGAGGAAGATGTTACCTATTGTCCATTTGGTTGGAACCAAAGGGATTCTAGGGTTTCCTTTCTACCCAAAGAGAGACTTCTAGGATCAGGGTTGGTATTTTGAGGAACCATTTTATTAAATATTTTTTGAGCCAGTTTTTCTTGATAGGTGCGTTGAAGCGGGTGGAGAGGAGTCCTTTTAAAAGTGGAGTGGCACTTTTGTTAATTTGGCTAAAATGAATTCCACCCATGTTTTTTCCATGTAATGTGGATTCAATAATAGAAAAAATTTGATACTAAGGACGATAGGGTCTAAATATGTACATAAAATGTCTCTTGGAAAAGTTTTGATGTTGTATGGGCCCTTAATATTTATTTTTTGTCCATTAAGCTAAATTTTACCTTAATAGTTGCAATTAATTTTAATTACTTTCAATAATATTTTTTCTCAAAAAATATTTTTAACATTTCATACAAAATAAATTATTTTGATTCAAAAAATTTAATCCATTTTTTCAAATTCCAATCATAGAAGTAGAATAAATTAATTTAAATTTAATCATGTAGTTAGGTCAACAATGTGGGTTTTAAATTAAAAACGTTCAAAAGATTT
This sequence comes from Viscum album, assembly GCA_963277665.1. Taxonomy (NCBI): domain Eukaryota; kingdom Viridiplantae; phylum Streptophyta; class Magnoliopsida; order Santalales; family Viscaceae; genus Viscum; species Viscum album. Next base: position 1,427,041,132 of record OY728157.1, read on the forward strand.
CTATGTTTTTATAATGAATTTCAAAGTGAAAGTTATTTCAATGAACCAAGATAGATTAATTTATAAAAATATATTATAATTTTTCTTTTAAATTAATTTAAAATATAATTTAACCATATAAATCATTTAGGAAAAAAGTAGTTTTGAATTTAAATCAAGCATTTTTACTATTCCTTAAAAAATGAAGTTACATAGAAAAATAGCAAAAATTCACCCTAAGATAATTTAAACATTTTAAATTAAAAAAATGATTATTATTATATAAAATTAAATTTTAAAATTTTTCTAAAATTAAATTTATTATTTTTAACAAATGGACATTAAAATAGTTCATTTGAGAAATTATTTTTTTAAACAAATAAGGACTTTCCCAATAATTATATATTTAATTATCAGTATGTTCTATTTATATAAAACTATTATAATAAATATTTTAAATTAGTTATTAGTATTTATATTAATAATTATAACATCTAGGTTATAATTATCTTGTTTAATTAATTATAACAATAAAATGGTGTTACAAAGAAACACAATGTTGCATGTAACGTACGCTAAGATGGTGTTTCATATAACATATTAAAAGTGTATGTTCTTTGTAAAAACTAAAATTTATGTTCCATGTAGTTTTTGATTAACTTGGTGTAACATATAACTCAACCCAACCATAATGCTTTTATAAAATAATCTACTTTTAGTTTAGCATTAAATGAAAAACATAAAAAAATATTAAATTGATTTGAAAAAATATTTCACAAAATCTCAGGGTGTTACCCTAAATTTATAAGGGGTATGGTAATAGATTAGCATTATGAATTGTGGATATGTTTTTTCATCCCCTACTTTTCAAATGGGGAATCATAGTTTGATATGTGGTAAAATCCTTTCTCTTTAATAGTAATCCCAATTTTTTACAGGGTAAAATCATATTTTAAAGTCACGTGTTATGAAATAGTGGGTGGGGCTTATGAAAAAATATTCCCATTCATATCTTCCTCATATTGGTCTAGAAGGTAAACTTATACCACTAATGAATCAAGGTAATTGAATGGGGATTATACCTAGAATAAACCAATGGAAGAATTTCATAGGGATAATACCACAAGTAACCATGAGTGTTGTGGTAAATTTATTGTTGGGCTTAGAGACAGAATGTAGAGGTATCACTTTTTATCCCATGAGGTGGTAATAAATACACATCTAGTTATATTTAGTGGAGTCATGTGCATTCTATAACTCTAATGGTGAAATGGACCAAAAGGATGTGGGGAAAACAAATATTTTAGGGTCATAATTCTGTGAACATGGGTCTGATATTAGTTTAATCTCTTGAATCTCACCCCTACAAAAATTATTTTAATGATATAATGCTTAGACCGTGAGGAGGTGGCTTTGAAGATGTTAATGTATTGAAAGAATTAAAACCCAACATGAGTGGATCCAGGGAGGCTCTACACCATATGAATAAAACCTAAAGTTGGTCAAACCGAATTTAAGTTCAAACCATGAAGACTAAGTAAGAAAATTTAAATCCATGATGCTTATATAATGGTAAATTTCATCAAAGTCATGATTCTTGGTCTATGAAGATAATGATATTTCAAAGGGTGTATTTGTGGTACGAAAGAGGTAATACATGACCTGAATGTATCCAAAGGGTGATTGTGTTCCACATGCCCACCTTGATATAAATTGCATGCACTTCAAGTTCATGATGTTGGGATCATAACTAGGGCCAATTGGTTGGTAGGTTTGAGGATGGTCCCAGAGATAGAAAATCTATAAATCTTTATATATCCAATGAGAATGGGAATCAAGCCTTATGTAGTCTAGGAATACAGTTTGGTAGGAGACTGATGATGGTGGGAGAGATCCTCTCTAGTAAGGGGATTGAGACATATAATAATTTTAAGGGGGTATCCCGTGCATAGGACAAGAGGTATGGAACTTGACCATCCCATACTTACTGTTTGAGTCATCCCAGCTATTCATGGGATAGGAATTATTGGATCATCTGATACTTATCATGTGAGGCATCCCTTTTTTATACAGGATAAATTATCTCTCATTTAGAGGCATCCCAATTTTATTTTTGGTACGTTCAAAGTTTAACAACATGCACTGAGGAAAGACCAGTGCATTGTTGGGAAATGTCAAGATCTACTGAGTTTGAATTCTCTCTCTATCCTTTTCTAGTTTTTCCCTATATTGGGAAATGTCAAGATCTTATTCACTTTGAGGGATTCAAACTCAGTAGATGGTCTTTTTCCTATTCTTCTTGGAATATTTTGGTCATAGAAATCTATTTGAAGTGTAGAAAACTAAATATTATTAGGAAATACCACCTCTTTTCTAAATATTAGTGAATATTGGGTCACCTGTATTGAAATATGAGTTATTGTATAGTTGTCCAAGAGGGCATTGGATATATTTTCCACCCAAATTCTCTTTTTATGGACATCTATATTCTATAGAATGTTATATAGTGCATTGTTGAACACCTCAATCTGTCCATTCTCTTGTACATAGTAGTGGGAGGTATGGTTAGACCAGAGGTTGTATTTGGAATATAACTTCTTCAACTGTATAGTCAATAAATCAGTGTCATTGTTGGTGAGAATTGCATGAAAAACTCTGAATCAATCGATGATGTGGGAGATCATGAGTTAAATCACGAACTCAAGATTTACTTCCTTGAGGGGATTATATTCTTCTTACTTAGATAAGAAATCCATTGCGGTCTGAATGAACCAACACCAGAAAGTTGTCCCTGGAGGATATGGTCCCACAACATCAGGTCCCCATCATGGAAAGGTCTAGTAATACATGGTGTTTTGGAGGAAATCTAGAAGTATATGCCTAAATTTGGCATTGATCTGACATACATGACACCTATGGGAGAACATAATGAAATCATGGATCATGGAGGGATATACATAGCACAACCTCTAGATCTGGTGGGATATTTTTTAGTACAACATGGTGGTCTCCATAGTATCCAACATGATATTCCTAAATAACCTATATAATATAATCTCCTTGAATGTATTGGAGAATAATTACATCAAACACACATCTTTATAGAGTCTGATCAATGCTTGGCATGCTCTGTAGTGTGAATTGCACTTCATGTCGATAGATTATCTCTCTTTCATAGAGATATTGTGGGAGAATTCCATGTTGGAGATACATAACAACGAGAGTTATCCAATTGGGTATTTCCTCTACTATGGGGTATCCTAAGGGTCCTAAAATAGTTTCACTAGAATCTAGTTAGTTTGCCTATTTACAATCATCAACATCTGATGTGATGAGAGAAATGGCCATCTGATGCGCCACATGTATAATCATGTCATATAAGTTGGGTTCTGTAATAGATGCTGCCAAATTGGACAAGGTATCATCATGAACATTATATGACTGAGGGATAGGAGTCACTTATGGATAAGTAAGAAACTTGGCTATTAATTTATGATTATGTTCTAAGATGGGATCTAGCTCTATCTTTCTGATGATGTCATCATAATTAATGTGTTTGATGAATAATTCAGACTCTCCCTTTACATGCATGTGGGAGACATAAATATTCAGGGGAATCTTTAGGACAGTATTATGAAATTAATACTCTACCTCGTTGTTGGATCATCCCTCTGAATGTTGGAACTAGTGCGACAAGATATCCTATAAAGGAGTGACTAAGACGATCCACATGCCCTCTATGTAAAGCATGGGATTTTCGACCCTTCTACCGGTTAAGATCTGGGAGGCACCATTAACAAGAATATATCAAGATGACACATCTAAATCCACTAAAAGTATATACTATTCTAGTAAATCAACATTCACGGGTTTTTCTTTAAGGGTCTCATTAGTGGAAGGAAAGTGTCACTACCACAAAAACAGTTTTTCGCAGCGCCCCCCTTTATCAGCGCTTGCTTAGTAGCGCTGATAAAGAGGGGCCTTTATCAGCGCTTTTTTAGCGCTGATAAATGGTCGAATTCAAAAAAAATTAAAAATATATTAATATATAAATATAGTTATATTGTTATATAAATATAATATATAATTTTTAAATATATTTTAGATAAGTATAAATGTACATTTACACTTATTATACTTAATATTTAACATATTTAGTGAAAATGACTTCTTAAAAAATTAAAAAATATTTTTAATTAATATTTTGATAATCATTATGGAGTAATAGTCATTTAATAACAATTTGAGGACTAAAAAAACTAAAAAATTTTAAAAAAGATCCAAAATGTGTTGAAAACGCAACTCAAAATTCAAACGGCCATAACTTTTGATCCGGGTGTCCGTTTGAGTTCTACCACATATCAAATTGAAGCCTGCGACGAGCTCTACGTCTCTTTGACTGGGGCTACCCCAGTCAGGCGTTTTTCGAGGCCAAAAGAGGCCTAGAAGGCCTCCAAAACTGAGTTTTTTGTCGGGGTACCCATATTTTTTAACATTTTGTGGATTTTCAAACTCGTTTAAGGGGGTATTGTTGGCTTTTCTTGGTGGGGACTAAATTTATTCCAAGGTATTACATTCATATTGATATTATGTCTTTGAAATTTCATCCTTTTTTATAATGAACTGGTATTTATAATCAAATATATAACTATATGTACATATTTTTTTATATATTCGCACCTAAAAATTAAATTTTGTAAATAAATAATTAAACATATTTACATATAAAATATATTAGCTTTATCTAAATAATAACTAATATCAATTTTATTTAAAATACCAATATATGAATATTTATATACCTATATATTAATATAACTATATATATATATTAATCTAACTATATATATATTAATCTAATAACTATATATATATTAATATAACTACATATTTATATGTTAGTATTACAATAAATATATATATTAATATCACCATAAATATATATATTAATATCACTATATATATATTAATATAACTATATAAATATATATTCATATAACTATATATATGTTAATATAACTATATATATGTTAATATAACTATATATATGTTAATATAACTATATATATGTTAATATAACTATATATATGTTAATATAACTATATATATGTTAATATAACAATATATTAATATAAATATATATTACTATACGAATAAATATAACTAAATATATATATATATAGATATATATTAACACCACTATATATATATATATATATTAATATTACTATATATATTATAATATAACTATATATATATATTAATATAAATATATATTACTATACGAATAAATATAACTAAATATATAAATATATATATAGAGATATCATGAATTGGAAAGCAAATCAAAATAGAGTAGTGGTAAGGGCTTAGGCGCGCAGGGGGGAGGTATCGAGTTCAAATCCTGGTGGAGGCAGGGGTGCGCGCGCATGGGGAATATTGGAGCAAGCACTGTTAAAGGGTGGAGGAGGGTGCGTGGGGTGTGTGGGGTGTTGTATAGGGGCTAAAAAGTGATGTAAAGGGGGGGGGGGTTCAAACGCTATAAAGCCCCCCCCCCGATTGGCAGTATTTTTTAAATTTTTTAAAATTTTCTAATTTTTTTTTAAATTTTTTTAACTTTTATCAGTGGTTTTTTAAGAGCGCTGATAAAAGGGTCCTTTATCAGCGCTAAAACGAGAGCGCTGATAAAGGAAGCGCTGATATATGACCCCTTTATCAGTGCTAAAAAAAGCGCTGATAAAGGGGTACTTTTATCAGCGCTTTTTTTAGCGCTGATAAAAGACCCCTTTTATCAATGCTTTTTTTAGCGGTGATAAAGGGGTCCTATATCAGTGCTTTTCGAAGCGTTGATAAAGGGGACCCCCCCCCCCCTTTATCTATGCTGGCTTTATCAGCGCTGATAAAGGCCATTTTTAGCGCTGATAAAGGCCATGTTTGTAGTAGTGTGTACCAATGTCTGACCCTTGATATCCTTCTATAGAATGAATATTATTTCAAACTGTTGAATGATCTCTACTTAGCATGCCAATCATCCCTTCAACATGGGGATATTTAGAATATACTTTAGTAGGTCAACTGGGGAAACTAACTATATCTTTTGATATTGTAGATAATGCATCAACTATTCCACTTCAAAAACCAGTGTGAGGTAGCTCTTCTTGATAGAGGGGTTTATGGTCTCCATATCGTGGATCATGTGACTGAGATAGTATAAATTATTTCCTTTTCCCATATAGGTCTTCTGGGTGAGAAGTGTGTCATGGGACTATTCTACGGTGGTCATGTAGATGACCAGAGTCTTCCTTGATATGGGTGGAATCAAAATCATATGTTATAGCAGATACTGCTTGATTTTGTCATATGTGTTCTAGAATTCCTCATCACATTAGAACATGATGTCTTTCTTCATCATCCTTGATAAGGGATAAAACTTTCCAGTAATATTTATGATAAATTGGCTTATGTATTCTAAGTGTCCATGGAGACCTTACAGCTCCAAAATGTTTCCCAAGGTAGGAATATGGCTAACGGACTGGATCTTCTTTCAGCCAATCTCAATGAATCTATATATCATGATGAGGATGAGAAACTACCCATGGGTTACCCTGAATTCACACTTAAAGGGTTTAATCTTAAAAATAAAAGAGTATAGGAAGATGAACACTTTCACAACATCATTGATATGGTCCTGAATCTAGTGAGGTTTTACCACCATGACATCTATATAGCATTCCACCAATATACTGTGAATCAATATGATGATGTGGTACATGGATCACAAATAGGTGTCTTTTGAATTTTTCAAGTTAAGGGGAATCACTTGGTAGTAGAAGGTCCCTTGAGGTACCGAGAAGGATCTATACTTCTCATCCTTAGGGGCCATCTGAATATGGTTATACTAAGAGTATACATCCATGAAGTATAGGGCCTAAACCCAGTTCAAGATTTAATCAACAACAATATCATAGGAAGGGAAAACTCATCCTTCAAATAATGGTTGTTAAGGTCCTATAATTCAATACAAACTCTAATATTCATGTTCTTCTTTCTAACTAGGATGATGTTTGCTAGCCATCTAGGGTAATGGAATTCCCTAACAAAGTTGTATATGATAATATTGTCAACCTTATCCTCAACTGTGGCACTACTAGAGGGGTAAAACTCTATAAATGGTCACTTAAACCCATGATGACTCACTAGAAGACCAAGAAGGTGGACATAGACCTAAGGGTACAATCCTAACATCTCATCATAAATCCATGTGAATACATCATGATTATGTTTCCGGATAGCTATATACTATTTCTAATATTATGGATTTAGGGCTATTCAAATCAATGTGAGCCTCAAATCATCCTCAATTCCTAGGTTCACTAGAATTGGATCATCGATGGTGGTGGAGAAAAACATTTCAAGATATATAGGGGATCCTTGAAATTAATCTTCCTAAGGCATAATAATTAGTGGAAGAAGGTGCTTCTTCCTAGATATCCAACTTAGGGGGGAGTTGGTGCCTGCTTAGGCCGACATACAATCTCCACTAAGGGGTTCCTTATTTTCTAAAACTATAGAAATATAGATTATCAAGACAACTCCATTTGGCCTCAAACTACATGCTCCATTATTAAAATCAATGTAGTGGTGGTGAGTTCTATTTAAATTATTTATCCCTACTCTATGAAACATGAATGAATTTCATGAAATTGTGGGAAAAGAGAGAAATCCTTAGCACCTCATTAGATTAGGGGATTCTGATATCACCTAGGACTCTCAATTGGTAGAGTGTGAGGTAATCATTAATATTTATTTCTTTTTATATAGGTTGAAACAATTTTTCTTGAAAAAAAAAGAAACCTCCTAGGTCCGGTATTGTGGCCCCCAACCAATGAATCGGTAGAATAAAAGAATTATTAATTTCCACCCATAGATTGGATACGGTGTTCTTCATATCATTTTTATCATGTGTTTGTTTAACCTATTTTTTATGATCATACTTCCCATCTCTCTTGTAGTAGTGGAAATCCAGATAGCATGATTTATAGGAATCGACGTGAGATGCATCAGCCGGCAGTACCCCTACTCAACTTTTTATGTATCCCTTGAGGTATTGGTGATATAAATATGGGAACTCAATATGAAAATAATGTCAGGTACTACCTTGAAGTGGATTTTAGGATGTATCATATGAGACTACAATGAATTCAGAACTTGATATAAACAACCAATTTGGGTACCCAATAAAACCCTACATCATGGTTTCTTCTCGATCCTTTCAGAACGAAAAATTATTAAGTTATAGTTAGACAGTTATTCTTAGATTATTCCTTGCCTATGGGGGGTTCAGGTCAGGATGATGTTGATCGAAGAACCTATGTCCATTAGGAATTAGCAGATCTCCATGCCATTGAACTAGCCTATAATGTATAGTGTGCATATGTTATCCTATATAAGGGCTCTATTATCTTCCCTAAAAAATGAGATTAAGTATGGTATTCCTCTCACTTGATCCCCTATTCATAGTAGCACTCTAAATAATCTACATCTTCTTCAAACTAAATAGGTATTTTCAAAGATTCTTCAGGGTAATCACATAATTCTTTTGATAAGTGGAGAACCTCACGAATTGAAAACCTTGTAGGTCTTCTTGTGATTTTCATAATAAATTCCTAGTTTTGTTGCAAAGGCATGATTTTTACCATAGGGGGTCACTATTTAGCTAGGGAAAAACAAATTTCATTGGTTGTACCACTAGGGTTTGTCTAGTGATGGTATTATCCAACTACTGACATTATAAACTACTCTAAACCACTTCTGGATTACTATTGGTTGCAATAGGCCTACCTCTTGATAGATGTGGACACTCGTGAAACATTCATGACTAATATACTTAGTTAACTAACATGGCCAGTTTTTTATGTGTATATGATGAAGTAGGATATGAGGTCATTTCCTACTAAACTTTATGAAAATCATGGTATCTGGTATTAGTGTGATGAATTTTCTCATTTGGGGCATTGACCTGATCATTCTAGTATCTCACAACTCAGATTCCTTTTCTTTGATGATGTTGATTGGTGGAACCTGAGGGGTTTATGGGGTGTTCCTCACAATCAAGAATCATGAATAAGTCTACTAGATTGATGATGTTCACAGAGGAATACTTCAAATCTTCATTGGTGTTGTCATCCCATGCAGGGAGGAACCAATGTGAATCTTATAACTCAAGAGGTATAAAATCACTAAGATTGAAAGATGAACTTGGAACTGGTGGGCGTATCTGATTTTCCTTTTCTCTTTAGTTCTTATTTATCTGGGATTTTAAAGGCTACTACATAGATGTGGTGGTAGCAGTCAGAGGGGGAATGAATACCATAAGAGTTTCTGATCAGCCTAATAAGGAATGAATGAAACTGTGGCTGTAAAAAATGCCTTTCAATCCAACCAACCATCATACGTTTGTTTCCTACGGATAGATTACTTCTTCCATTCACCTAATAATTTGTTTTCACTACCGAGTTAGGAGAAGATGCGTGTAACTTATTCTAGAACATCACCCAACATGACCAAAACCCAATCCTATGGGTCATGGACCCAATCCTTGAACACATATAATTCCTCAATAGTATGTCCATGTATCCTATGGAATGGGAAATAGTCATGATGGTTGGTTTATCTAGCTTCTTGGGGCTTATTACACCTCAGAAACATCATAATACCATTATTAGAAGTTTAAATGAAGTATCATGGGACCTTCACATCCTTTAAGGAATAGTTTTGATTCCTTCTTTTTTGGAAGGTTACTCTTGGATACTATCCTCAGTGAGGTGATGGATCCATATTCTCAAATCTGGGTGTCTACACTTGTTGAGCCTATTCCGAATGGTTCTACACTAGGTGAGGCTACATTTAATAGTGTTGTTCTAGGTGAGGCTATTCTTAGTAGTAATACACTCGGAAGGGATCCTCTAGCAATGGTTCTAGAAACTCTATTGACTCTAAGACCTCTACTTGTATGGTGGAGACAATCTATTCTCTAGTAGGCCTTATCACAGGATCATAAAGATGCAGTGCAAATGACTATTTAGTCTTTTGAAGGGATTATTATATATGTTGGGCCTTATATGAAAATGTCAAGAATCCACCTACATTGTTAGGGGTGATGAGGGTTGGGACCAATTTTAGTCTTGAAATTCCCCAAACATATTGTTAGAAATTGTTCTTGAGTCAGTGACATGTTGAGTAAGTACATGATGGATTTCCACCGAGCAACTATATCTATGACTTGTTCATATGGCCTCTGTTTTCACTTTAAGAGGTTGGAAATACTTTTCTTCCACATGGTTGAGATAAAATAGTAGGGGAATTATTTTCAAAGGTCTTACCAAATAACGATAGACCCTATGGGTAGCGGGCTCTACCAGAAGAATGCAGTTCCTTCTAGTGTCTAACCAAAACACTAAATCTTAACAGCCTCCTATGATTCTTGGGACAACAACATGGGTCCACATCTCGAGATGATGTATTCCAGGTGAGGCAGTGGATCCCTCATCCCACTTCATAGAGAAAAGATGGGATTCCAAAGCTCTATGGGTTCTTAGATGTTTTCTACAAATGATGGGTATGGTTTTCCTTTAGGTGTGATTGAAAAATATCATGTCTCCAAGGAATCTAGGTGAGTGATAAGAGTGCCTAACATGCCATCTTGGGGATGGTCACTCTATTATGAAGGCAATATAAGTGATAATGCATTGATAGGATCATCAGCTCAAAGTGGGGGTTCATAAAGTAGAGAAGTAGCATAAAATGGATCCTATGGAGGGAAATTATTCTTCCTGGATAGGTTATATGACTCATACCATGGTCACTTGACATATACTACTACTGATACTCTAACCGGATGTGCAAGGATACCATGATGGACTAGGGTTATCAATCCAAAAAGGAATTACTGACCCCCATGAAAATATTTGGTATCTCTTGGGTTATTTCCATAATCACAGAGTCAATAAGAATTAAGATTAGTGAAAACCCATTTATGCTCTTTTAATTGTTGGATAAAATAATCTATAGTGGTCCATACCACTATTTTAAGTTAAACCTTGAATGTATTAGTGGGATTGTTATTATATTTTCAGTTATTGAGGTTTTCAAAGGTGGTTAGTAGTTCTCCATTGTAGGGATCCCAATGGCCACATGCTTGGCTCTACTCATAAGTGAGGAAAACTGTAGAGAAGTCTACATGGTACTACGCTACAGCTTAAGGTGGGTTTTCCCTATCATGGTCTATGTTGGTCTTCCTATTCCACTGATTCTTTAGAAGTTTTTTTATAACCATTTTTACCATAACAGTAACTAGAGGGGGTCCCTCCTCATCAGAAAATAGAACAGGATACCATAATATAGGGTAGAAATGGAATATAGCGTTTAATCCCTAGCCTCTAAGATGGTGATGTGAAGATGCCTCTTCCATAACCAGGTGGAGAACTATGAGGTTCATGATGCATATCTTTTGAATAGTCTAGTGGTATCCCATTGTAGCGGGGCACTAATCCACCAAGAGTTTCATGATCTCAACCCTTCAGAACAGTTGTTCAATGGCATCGAGGTGATCCTAGCTTTCTAGGTAGGCTAACATACAATCATAGATGCATTAAAGCATCACCCTTGTGATTTGGTGGAAACACATAGCTTGACCCATGATAATGGACTTTGATGTGTCAATGTTTGGGGTGGTAGGTGGAGGGAACACCACATACATATGGTCTGTAGTTCAAACCTCCCACATTCTTTATTTATTATTGGAAGGGTCCTACTCATGATCGGCCCAACACTTAGTCGATGCTAGAAAAGATATGGATAGATGTACCGATGTAGATCAATTTTGTGGATGGATGATCAATAGAGGAGTCACTACGCAATTAAAATGTTCATGACATGATGGGACATCACTCAAGGGCTGTGAGAACCACATCATTATATTCTTCTAGGATAGTTTATTCATCACTTCCTTATGCACAATGATAGAATTATTGATTTATAGATCAAAAGAATTATCACCATCTGATGGATTCAACCCAAACAGTAGCATTTCTTCCACATCTTGTGTCAAGGGAGATTGGATAAAGAATAGTGGTGATGTGGATGGTTGCACTGTGAGCCCATGGAAGGGGGGAAACTTCAATCACCTACATGTACCTACAGAGGGATCTTTAGATCCTATTAATCTCATCTACCTAGATGAAAAACTTCAAATGTTTGGATCCTTCCCCATACTATGGTACTGGGGTTTAAGACTCCATTATCAAGTCATATTTCACCATGGCATATGAGTTACCAATGAGGTCAATAATGAATTTTAATTTCCAAGGATTTCACCTTCAATGATGAGTGTTTACCCTTCTAACCCAGGATGTTTATTTAAGGAAGTGTACCTCTTATCCATGGGTATGACCTCTGTGTTGGTGGGTTTTAATGTGGGGAGGACCTCCACTTTGGTAAGATGGGATAGAGGGAGGGCCTCCATATTGAATGTTTCTGTACTGGGGAGGATCTTTTTTCTAATTTGTTTAAATGTGGGGAGGTAATCTGTATTGATTGTTGGAGGAGTGGGAAAGAACTACACTATTATTGGTAGGAATATGGGGATGAATTATGGGTTGGTTATTAGCAACATAGGTAGGACAACATTTTTAGTTGGAAGTGAAATGGGTTCGACCTTTGTGTTGATAAGAATAAGTATGGTGATTAAATCCATATTGATAGTTGATAAATAAGAGAGGACCTTCACTATGGTTATCGATGAAGTGGGGAGGACTTACTCCTGAGTTGGCACTGAAGTGGGTAAGACCACCACTTTGGCTGGTGATGTAACATGGAGGACCTCTATATTGGTTGTTGGAAGAGTATTTTGGACCTCATCTTGGGTTGATGACGATATAGGGATGCCCACTGCACTGAGTCTCCTCATCACGGGTTGGCCCATAATGGATGTTGGTGGTTCTAGTGATTGAAATACTTATACAGGACTACCTATAATGTTTCTAGGGTCTCAAATTGGGAAAATATGGATCCATGATTTAATTTCACAAAGATTTGGTGGGATGTTATGGTAGTAGAAGGGGACATAAGAGTTGTAGAAGATTACCCTTATTGGAAAGCATCTTGATCTTTCCCCTGATGTTGGCATCATGTGCTTTAGACCGTGGTCATTAGGGTGGGGGTGAAGTCCACATACTCTTTGGACTATAGGGATATTTGATACTAGTATTGATGAGTCCTAGTGGGATCCCTCCTTGGTTAATCTTGGGTAGTTATCACAACTGGTGTGTATTGATCATTCACCACCTACTTGACGTTGGGGACTAATTAATCATAACACACTGGGGAGAGACTCCTCAAGTTATTCATTGTTAGAATGGAGGTTCATTCCCCTACGTGTCCCTCAGGGGTGGAAGTGTCCAGAAGGAGATGATACCATCATGTTTTTGCAGGCCATACCCCTTGGGGGAATGACTCCCTCTTGTCCATAACGATGTATGAGGGTTATGATCATCACCTCTAGTTGATATCAGATAGTGAGATGAGGCGTGGGCACCCAGTTAGTGATATAGTGGAGGAAATAGAGTTGTGTAGGATTTTTTGCATCAATTCATCTCCAACTCTAGCTCCTATAGGCACTGGTTTTCTGGTTCTGTATATATTGGGTCATTTAATACAAGTGGATTTTTCCATATTTACAATTAAAATAAAATCATTTCTCATTTCCCTAATGTCAACTAATATTCTGAAGATAGAGAGGAATCTATGATAAAAATGTTTTAGATTGAAGATGCATAATGCTAACTACCACAATGCATTGATGAGTTTCATACTGGGTCCACCATTTTCTTCATGGGACCTGGAACAAAATTTTTATATTTGTTGACATTATAATCTACTAATTCTCAAATTATATTAGTCCCCATGTTCAGGAGAAGAGTTTCATGCCGATTTAACCATTTCTTGGTGAACACTGATTCCCACAATGCCTTAGTACAATCCCAAATATATTATCTAACATTACTAGATTCCATTGTTGAAGGAGAAGAGTTTCATGTTGGTTTCACCATTTTGAGGTGAAGCATGATTAATTCAATGACTAAGTCCAATTCCAAATTTGGTGTCCAACATTACCATTATCAATTGTTAAAGTAAAATATTTAGACAAGAGATTCACCATTTCATGGTGAAACCCGATGCCTGTAATGCCTAAGTCCAATACCAAATTTGGTATCCCACATCACTAGTCTACATGGTTGAAGGAGAGTAGTTTCATGTCAGGTTCACCATTTTGGTTTATGATTCTATCATCAGTTTCATTTTCACGTTGAATGTGTGTGATGGATTATGTTTCCCCACATTTATACTTTGCAATAGAGGGAGACATTCATCAGTTTTATCAGTGATATCTTCTCCTTTATTGACACAGGATGATTGGATGTTAGTTACTCTTTCTATTGATTCCTCCCTAGATCGCATTTCTTAGTTTGGTATCCCTTGTCGATTTATTTCTCGTATGTGGAACTAAATCTTTGTTCCATCTCTATGTGGATATTGGTTAATTACACTTCGCCTATCTTGATAGGGAATCAACATTTGGTTAGGAGTGTAGTCATATTGAGAGTCTCTATGAATGATATTACATTGCTAACATCGGTCACTTTTAAGTCTTCTTCTTATGAGGAAATCTTTTATGAGGCATCTTAGTACGGAAACCGAAGACATCCCATGACGATTAAGAGATAATTAACACCATGTGCATTAGTCTTCTGAGGATTATTACATCATAGAACCCATTATAATTACAGGGGGGTAGATGTTAGGGGTCATGTAACAAGTTCTACATCTTATGGATACAAATTAGAACTTCATTCTATGATGTATTGGGGAATGAGTTTAACATGTTGTGGATACATTAATGGATGATCAATAATTTCCATGGAGGTGGATTAAGGAGGTGTGTCCTAGTGAGGGAATATAAAACTCTTGGATAGTTTAATGATGTATCATAACTCCTATCAGAGGAGGATTTGTAATTGATTGATCTAAAAACCCCATGTAAGAGGATCTTGGAGGTGTGTCCCTAGGAGGGAAAATTACCCCCCTAGAAAGTTAACCATTGAAAATATTGAACTGTGGGGAGGTATCCTACATATCCTATTAAGAATACAGGTATCAAGACACATATAGGTTAGTGTTGTAGTGTATGGTCATGTGATAAGACTGATCCATGTAGTTTAATGTCATGTGGTAAGGAAGCTCATGTCACAAAAGGGGCATCTACAAGGTTTGGTGAGGGTATTACTTGTAGAAGCTTCCCAGAATGGGATTCTTGTTCATTGTAGTGGGAGAGGGTTTGATCCCATGGTGATTGTACAAAGTAAGTCCAATATTTATTAAATAGAGTAGGAGGTTATAGTTTTATGACCCGTGTTGAGGAAATTTTCATGTAGTTTAGCATTGTATGACTATGACATAGAGTTAGTCAGTTTTACATCCTGTGGATCGAACATAGGGGGACTCAATGACCACCCATGGGTTTATCTGACCACTACTCATGCCCCTCTCTATGAGACATGTCATTGGAACTATCTTGGATGAGTTTTCAATCACATTGTTGATGTTAGTGTCCCTATAGATACAATTAAAATTGGTTAGGGTAACTATTATTAGATGAAATGGGAATATTATGGTCCTAGAACACATTTAGAGTGGAGTGGGAGGAAATATATGTGGGTGGAAGTGGTCAAATGGGGACTCTATGTGTAGCTGAAATGGTCCTAGATTGGTATGGGGGCCAGGGAACTCAACCTTTGTGAAGGGATTTCCACAGAAGAGCAGAACCATTGAGAGGTTCAGAAGAGGTTCTTCACAAATATAATTAGTTCTTGAAAGAGTTTAACCCAACTCTTGGAGTACTTGAGGCGGTCAAGGTCTTCAAGATGGAGTAGGATTAATGAAACAAGGTGACACTACATTAAAGTGAAGTTCCAATTCCCATAGGTAGGGCTTTGTGAAGAATGAATGATTCGTAAACCCTCATGTTACACAGAGGGAACTCTTATTTCATAAAGGGAAGGGGCCTTCAAAAAATTCATCTCCACATCGGGTGGAGGATCAACATAATCCAAGTTTTGTGGTTTTTCAGTTATTGGATACCCAAGATGATCAATTTTCTCTTTCTTATGAAGCATATGTGGTTCATGAATATGGAGTGATTTTTCAAATTCTAAAGGTTACCTTATATCCCTAAAATGTTGGACTGAAGGAGATATTAATAGAAATGGGGGTTATAAATAATTGAAGGACTTCACAAAGCATCAATATCTTTGAAAGTGGGAGTAAATATATAAGTTCAAATGTTTCATTTTTAGATATTACCATCAACCCTTCATGTGTTCATAAACCCTTAACCCTAAAATTAACTAACCAACCCATGTTGAGGATTATGTTAATAAAATTAAATTCCATAACCAAGTAGCTGCACTCTAATTTGACCCATGATATTGTAAAAGAACATGAAAGTCATCTGAAACATTGTTCACTCTTTCTTTCAAGTGGCATAGCCAACTCCATAGAATACCACATAAATTTAGTCAATAATTTCAGAATCACTACAAGATGGGTGTAAATAAAAGAATTATATGAAAATGTATCATATAATGAGACAGTTGTGGATGATGCAATAAAAACACTACCTTGAACTATTGCATGGCCTACAACATATTCTGCAGGTTCGTGGTCTATAACATGAAGAGTAAATGTCTCTATCGAGGTCTGGCAATGACTACTAACATGTGGCTCTACCTTAATATGACTCTGAATAGTATTAAATCCATCCATATCACCATGAACACCAAACTAAGATGCCAAAGTTCTAGATGGTTTTGAATAAATTAAAATCTCCCCTAGAGGCTAAGGAACCTGCACCACTCTGATATTGGAGTGAGCTCCTGCAAAACTATAGTAAGTGGTCCATAAGTCCACATTGGTGAAATCACCTAGATAGAGATAAACTAGAATTATGTATGTGTTTGAGGGTTCCACACCAATGGCACACAAGTAACCCATCACTTGGGGTTGTGGAAACATTGGTTGGGAATGGTGTCTTGAGCTACCAACTCCCTTTTTTTCCTACTCATCATACATTCATTTCTTCTTAGAAGTTACACTATCGTGTTGGCCCACTACTAAGACTACCTTAGGAAGGCCCGACATACATGTCCAGTCAATTTTGACAATTAGAACTTGATTTTCCACATCAATGTATGTCATAATATTAAAAAAAAGAGCTGGGATAAAATATATTACCATAATCCAATTTCGATATGTTGATCCGTTATCTTCTCATTAGAAACTCTCTCAGGTGAAAAATAGACTAATTCAGAAAAACGGTTGGCATATTCCAACATAGTCTGACCCCCTAAGGGAGATCCAGGAACACCAGGGTCCTGGTAAGGACTATGTTCTGAGGTAAATACTACTAATTTAAAATATCCTTTAATTTTTTTTCAAGACCACATAATCTTTTTTTCTGGAAGGAACTACTGAGTCCCACCACTTATGACTGGGGCCTTACAACACGAATTAATAACATTTCACGTTGAATATCTAAGAGTCTTGAAAAACCCAAACACCCTCTAAATATTTTCTATCTAATATTTAGATTTTTGGGGGACCATACTACCTCTGAAGGGAGGTGGTTTGTTCTTGAAGAACTCCAAATCTTTTTCTTTTTCCAAACCAGGTTTTTCCTCTTTAGAAAGATAAGGATCAAATCCCTCTCCATGATTCAATGCATAGATATCCTAGAACACCACTTGACCAATTATTTGATCAAATATTGAGGGATAATTATATGTAGCCTTGTCCTATTACTGCCCAAGAAGTCTCTACGAAGGAATGATGATACCTCAATTAACAAGACCAAAGAAGACATCAATAAGTCATCCCTAAAGGTTTTCAATAATAACATGATATAATCATCGTTATAAATAAAAATGAAACCATCGCAAATGAAACCAAAAAAATTAAACCACTCCACCCCATCTTGTTGGTCATGTGAAATCCACAGCCTGTGCATCACACCTCAATGAAGAGTTGAACCAAATCGCAAACACCATATGGTGACCCAAGGCCTATCATGAGGTTTCTTTTCCAGACACCCCACTCACTAATTGGACCTCAATCACTATTATTCCTATCTCTTGTCTATCTAGAATCTCCCATATAACTTAAACCAATGAAAAGGAAAAACATGGTCTCACATAATTTTGTCACAAACCAGTCTTGCTTCCATCTAACCTAATATCCATCCTAGATTGATCCATGATCCTATGGGTATTCTCATTCTACATGGGTTGGAAATAAGTGCATGGGCATTGAATAAAACTTTGGGACTGATTTATCCCATAAATATCATCTATTCACAATCAAAAAATTTAATATATCACATCAAAACCAATATCCAAATATAATAGATCAAAGGATATCACAACAATGATGGGTTAAACATTTATCATTTCTAAAAAAGGAAAAATGCCAAGAAAGTTTAGGGGATACAACTAAATGAAAAAGACTCCATTTAGAATGTGCGTCGACACCGGTGCCACCACCATCAACATGTAAAAAAAGGATTAACTAACATTAGGGACCACCATCACCACCACAGAAGGTCCTTCCTTTACTTGGGTCAAGAAGATCATGGTCTATATACACCTGAGGGTGTATCTTGGGTGTGGGATAAATATCCCATTATGATACGACTTATATATTCCATGAAATGATAGTAAATGACATGTTAACATGGTAGTGTTCAGAAAATGAATTTTAAAAACATTGAAATAAAAATATTTTTTATTTATTGAAAAGGAAAAAATATATAAATTTAGTTTTTAACAACTGAAAACAAAACCGAATCACTATGAGAGACTCCATAAGTATATAGGTTGTTAGGGATCAAACATCCATATACCACTATGACCAAACTATATAGAACTTTCTCATGCACATGCCACTAGAGAGGTCATATAAAATGTTCTAGAATATACCAAACCATCATAATTTTTTTGTTAGTGTTGTAACATGAACTTGAAGATGATCTCAGGTCATTACCTAGCTTACCAAAATGGAATTCTAGTCCATAGTAATCCACCAATAATACTTGATGCTCCTAGGATCCCAATTCTAATTTTCATATCAAGTAGAATCCATTTCTTATAAGAATAATTCCAATGATTGAAAACAAAACATGAAAACATACTTTATTAATGTTATTTCATAATGAAAACATCGATACACACCAAAATTCTTGAAAAAATATTTCTCACAACCCAAAAACATTATATAACTCATTTGGAAACTAAATAAATTATAATAAAATATTAAATTAATGTCAAGGAATTGATCCACTGACCAATTTCTTGAAAACTTCACAAATATGAGTGGAAACCACCAACCACAATTAAAGGAGTACCAAAAAAGAATATAAAAAACAAAAACCAACAAGATTCAACCCAACGAAACAAGATTGAAGCCAATTTAGGTCAAACTATCCACTGGAGAAATAATACAAGGATATATCCACCAAAAATTGAAACCTAAGGGAGTAAATAAGGAGAAAAAGGCATGATGAGGGTTAGAGGGTTCAAAAGAAAAGAGACAGAGGGGTTGGGTGTTAAAATCAATGGAGTGTAGAATTGAAAATCCCTAAAATATAAAGATCTCATAAGATGCATTATTTTTCCACACTTTCTTCCAATCATTGCACCAACCACGTGACACATATTTTAGAGGAAAAGATGACGTAAAATTTACTTGGAGGGGGAGCATGACCATGTGGATTGGATAGTGCCACTATCTTGGTCACATTGTTTTCTATAATTAGTTTGAATGCCCATGCACTATGAAATGTGTCCTGGATAGAGTTATCGTACAGGGTGAATTGTTTCAACTAGGTTGGCATACAGTTTCCACTAATTTTTCACCAATTGTGTGCCTCCATCCATTTTTCTTAAAAATAGTCTTTTTATTGAAGAACTCACTAGAAATATATGTGTTAAAGATAAAACCCAAAATAAAATGAAAAAATAACTCAAAATAACATCACCTATGTGACATCTACACTACCTCCAATGAAAAAATGTTTTTGATATATATCCTTGATGGTTAGACTCTTATGGTGGAAAGGTAACCTACTCAATTTTTAATCTTTTCTTGAATATGTATTGGATGATGTGGTTGAAAAATTTTAAGGTATCAATAAATTAGGCTCATTTTTTGATTTATTATTTAGTCAGACTACTCTCTTACTAGTTACCCTCTATTATGATATTTAATTTTACTTTTCTACCTTTGTATTTTTATTCTATTATTTCAGACTAATATTTTTTAGAAATTAGATGAGGTCAAGTGGGGACTTCCAAGGGGTATGATGTACTTCCACCCTATAAGTGTTCCCTTGGGTATGTGTTTAGAACCTATTTTATGTGACCTGGGTAAATTAAAAGAACATGAGAACTAAAAATCCTATAGTGTGGGTAGATATTGCACATGGAATTTGGAATCTGGTCCACTTGGATATCTAGATCTGGTCATTAAAAATGTTATTAGATAGATTTAATGGATATTAGGTATAAGATTTATAGTATCCCGAAGATAAGACTATAAAGGCTCAAAATGTAACCCCTAAAGATGTATAGATACCATTATTATGGTAGAATCATTATTTGCAAGGGGTGGTTAGGGTTTTATTTTCATATTTTCTTTTTTCCAGTACTTTCTCTGTGATTCTGATATATCATGGGTAAAATGTATATGTAAGTACCGAATGAATGAAATGGTATATTGCACATTTTTCTATGCTTGATTTATTTTTTAGAGTATTTTGAATGTTTTTATAAATTGAAACCAATGTAAAAAATAAATGTTGTTTTAATGTTTATTTATTTATTGATAATGAGTAGTTTAGTATAACAAATTTGAGAGATTTTATTAGTTTTAAAATCCCTTTTTCAAACATTATATGTTTACTCTTAAAGGTTAGTCTCATATTTTCCTTTAAAATATTTTATTGAAATATGAAAACTTTGACAAAGAGAAATACATATTTGTGAGGGGATGGAAAAGTTGATATGATTATCACTATATAGATATTGTTGTGGAATTTCTTATTCTTGTAGGTGACTCTGATTTTATTCTATTCATTAATATTGATCATGTGTCTTCATTGACCCTTGATTAATCCATATGAAGGATTTGATGAACATGATCCACTTATAAGGCTTCTAGTTGATCCTTATCTTCTTGATGTCTAGCTCGTTGTCTTCAATCAACTCTATGGCATGAACCCTAAACTATTGATCTTATATGGGAATTTTATATCCATTACTGTTTTAACTTTTGGGTTCCAATCTCTCCTCAAGGTGTAGAATGATTTTGTAGAATATATTATTTACATCATTGAGAGTATATATATAATATGAAAAAATATTGTTTATCTCACTATATTCATGTGGAAAGGTGTTGGACATCTTTGGTAGGGCATCATGGTTGAGTTGAAGAATGATTAGGTAATTTATTAGATGGTTTCTAGGATTTATTGTTCAAAATATTTTATCTTCATACTCTTTACAAGGTTTAAGGTTTACAATTTTTGGAGATTCGGAAACGATTGATCCTATGATGGAGAAATATGATAAATTATACAATCTATTATGATTAGATATTTATATGATCATAGAAAATTAGTTAAATTATCGATGATTTGAGATGGGTTTAAGGAAACTATTTCATACCCAAGTGGTGATATTTAATCTATAAACATTTTATAAGATGGTGAAGAATGTAGTGTTGGCCAAATTTAGTTTCCAAAAGGCATGGGAGATAGTTTTTATTCTAGTGGTAAAAAGTGTCTCTGAGAATAGGAAAGTCGAGGTAAATAATAGAAGAATATATAAATTGGTAGATCTATTCCCTATTTATAGAGGATATCATATTATATGCTTTCAGTGTAGTCTAATAGGACACAATAGTCCAAACTATTATTTCATGATGAATCAATACCACCAGTGTAGTAGGTATAGTAATCTCAAGAGGTTTTGAAGGTCTACACTATCTAAATGAGTGGGATAAAGACCCTAGAAGGTTCATACATCATATTTTTAGGATAGTGGAAAATATAACCTAGTAAATCAACTCTTTTTGGATAGGCCTAAGCATGATAATAGGTGGGAAAGGTAAATAGAGTAATAAGTATCACCTCTACTAGGGAAGGGATCTCAAGATTAGGGCCATCAAGATAGCTCTAGTATGGTTTCTGTCACTGAGTAGTCATCTATAGATACTAATGAGGGTCCTTAAATATTAAGAGATATTTTTCTATCTTTCAACCATTTTTCAAGATATTTGATACTAGTACTTCCCTTTATTAAATTTTTTGAACATTTATTGTCTCATTTTTTATTGGATGATGAATCATCACATGTTACATTATGAACTGATACCATATAGGGTAAATGGATTGAGAGAAGTAAGAAATGTATCATTTGTCCTCTTTTTGGAGGGGGTTATTCTGAAATATCTTTGAATTATACATCCTTGACATGAACATATTTGATCTCATTCTGATCATGGACTATTTGACCTAGTTTTAAAATATTATTGATTTTTATAAGAGGTGGGTCTCACTATCATCCATCTATAGAACCCAATAGACACTTTTCGAGTAATGATATTATTAGGAGTGTATATTACAGTGAGACCAGAAGTAGGATGGAACTCTTACATCATAAAATTAAAGATTAATTCTTAGATAAATTGAAGTAAATTGAACTCAATTGTTACCTATTATGGTAGGGTTATTTTTGAATGTGTTTCCTTTGGAATTTTCTAGGTTGCCTTCAATATTTGAGGATGATTTATTTGTCAAGTTAGTTATTGTGAATAAGTGAATTTTGATTCATGTATATTTTATATCACTACATTAGTTAAGAGAATTTAATTTTTTTGAGGATCTGGATTCCAAGGGTTTTGTATGGACCAATACTTCTCTCTAGTGTGTTGCATTTCTCTTTTCAATGAAATTTTATATGATTATATACCATTATAAATATTAATATGAACTACATCAAGAAAAAATCAAAAATAAATACCCATTTCTGATAATTAATGATTTATTTGAACAATTGATAAGAGAAAATGTTTCTTAATGATTTATTGAGATCATAGTATCGTCAAAATTGTGTGAGAAATTAGGGTATTATGAAAATGGATTTCTAAAGTTTGTAACGGAATTTTATATATCTATTTATTCCGTTTATATTGACTAATGTTCTAATAGTATTAATGGATTTTATGAAAAAAAATATTATACATATAATTATACTCATTCATTCTAGTTTATAGGGATGATATCTTATTGATCTATAAATACTAGGAGGTGTATAAATGTTTTATTCAGGTGTATTTAGGAATATTAATGGTTTATAAACATAATAAAAATATTTTAAAATATTAAATTTAGATTTGTGGGGGTAAATTTTGTGGAATGTGGTGTCGTAATATAGAATTTATTTTCTTCCTAAAAAAGTGGACGTTATGATATCATATGGGTTTCTTAAGAATATTTTTATGGTTTATAGTTTCTTAATAGTTTTTGGGTATTAACATTACTTTATCCATGACTTCTCCCTTATAGTTTCTCTAATTAATGGTATAATGGAGAAGGGGTGTAATTTTTTTGGTCAGTGAAATTTGAGATATAGTTTTTAGAGACAACGAAGTGGACTAAATGAACAAAAATTTTATTCTTACTAGATTCAGCTATAGTTTTTAATGTATATTATGATATTAATTTTATAGGTCCTTGATTTTTGTTGATTCATGAAATTAATATGGTGGATAATAGTTCTATAAATATATGAGCATACATGAAAAATTACCCTAACTATGACCTGGAACTATTAATTTTGGTAAATTATATAAAATAGTGAAGGCATTATATATATATCAGTGATATATTAATTGTATAAAATGGCCATAACTGACGCAAGTAAGTATTTTCAAATATATATCTAAATCTATGGTAGTGTTAGGGGGTAAAATCCAATATAACTATTATTTATATATTCTCTATGCTTCGAGTAAGTGAAATGTTTTGTCTGATTCTCGGAGTAAAATTTCACAACCCTGGAAGGAGTGTAAGTCTACAGAGGAATAAAGGAATTTGTTTGATCAAGTTATTCATCATATGGATGTATTTTTTAATTACAATGTGATTTATTTTGTTCCTATAAATTTCAAAATAATAGTTGTCGAATGGGTGATAGATTCTCATATCTTAGACCATGATTGTATCATCATTTGAGAGAGTCTCGATGGTGGGGATATTATAAAATACCGTTCTCAAGATTTTAATTATTTCATCTATGTCGATAGAAGATATGGTGTGCCTACCAATATATGGGAAGAATTTATGAGGTAGTTTTACTCCACTCATTTTGAAGGTTACCCTAGAATCTATAAGTTATATTGACATATGGGTAGGCAGTTCTCATGACCAAGTATGAAATGAGAGATAGTGGCACTCTTATCTCAATCCCTCATGTGTTATTAGGTTAATATAAAACATCAAAAACCCCATGAGTGAGTTAAAAATACATTATAAACCTATGTGGAAATGGGATGTAATTATTAAGGATTTTATAATGTGTTGGCCATATTACATAAAAGGAAAGGATGTATTATGGGTGATTGACGATCTGTTACCCAAGACTGCTTATTTATTAACTATTCCGGAGGTATAGTAAATTAATTATTTGTAAATGATATATATCATTGATATTGTGAAACTTCATGGGGTATATGCTATTATTTCATATGTCTATTATCTAATATTTACATCTCATTCTTCAAAAGGTGTACAGAAATCTTTTCGATTACACGTAAAGATGAATACTACACATCACCCTCACCTAGATAATCAATCATATAATACTATTCATATTTTGGTATATATTTTATAATGTTTAAAACTTAAATTTTTTGGATCTAGGGTAATTAATTTACTCCATAGAGATATTTATTTCAATAATAGATTTCAAACAAACATTTAGATGGGCCAGATTGAGGCACTCAATGATAGATCATTTACTTATTCACTAGGATAAATGGAGGTTAGAGGGTCATTATTGATTGATCATAGCATAGTCTAATAGATGATGGAGTATGTGAAATAAATCATGAAGTAATTATCAATTATTAAAATTTATAATAAATCCTACATTAATTGGAGGAAACATTATTTTTAATTTTGTATCAGTGATAATATATTTTTATGTATCTCCCCTTAATTCGGTCAGCGGTATATATGAATGTTTTGGAAAGATGAATCCCCACATCATTATGCACTTGGGGATTCTAGATTGTGTCATGGAACTGGCTTATAGATCAACCTTGTTACCTTGTTTTAGTATAATGAAATTTTTTTCCCACATATCATGACCTTGAATGTATATTCATAACCTAACATATGGGGATCAAAATAATGACTTGGATTTAGAGTTTGATAATTCCATCATAACGAGACTTGTTTCTATCATCATACATAGTGAGAAAGCCTTACATGATATCATCATTCCATTGTTATGGGTAAGATGGTATCACGGGAAACAATCAGATGATATTTAGGAATGGAAATTCAATATGAAAATTTAGTAGATGGATATACTCTCTTAGAAAACAAGTTACTGATTCATGTTGATGATATTTTAATAGTAGAGATGTTGTAAAGGCATATAGACATTGTGGTTATTATTCCTTTTAAATTTCTTATATTAAACTATCTTTTTTTATGTTTTTTTGATTCAATGGTTGAGATATTTTATTTTTTAGAAATATTGGAGGAACAAGGTAGGGATCCTAAGGCATAGGGACCACTACATACCCAGTGATCCTAGAATAGGTATTTAGTGGGGTCCCCGGGGTGTGATGGATCTGTTGATTCCATCAGGATCCCAATATACCTATAATGTGTACCAAATATAATCCCAGAAAAATCTAATAATATAAAGGTATTTTTCATATTTTCAACCTCTTAAATTAATCAATTTTTATCCCTTATTAGATATTTTTCCTTTCTTTTCAATTATAATATTCTTTATGGATCCTCCATCATCTCCCTTATATCTTCTTCAACCTAGGGGTGGATCCTCATTTGGAATCATCATTTGGTGGCCAAAAAAAGTTTTTTTGGGTTGATCCATGATAGTATTTACCTTTTCTAGATTTCTTATCACTCGTATAGTATATCTTTGTCCCAATGACTACTTCTAAAATCTATATATATAATTAATTTATATCTCAAATTATGTGTTCCATAATATCGTGGAAGATGCCAGTAATTAGTGATTTTGGGTTAAGCTTGCACCTTTTTTATAGGATTGGTGTTATTATAATTAGGATTGTGATGTAAATATTATATGGTTTATTTTTGGTTTTAAATATATCAGTGATGTAATATCTATACATCCAGGCAATGGAATCTTCATCTATGTGGGATTAGTTGGGTGATCCACTCCACATTCTCTTATACTTTCAATGTATAGCTCCTGCAAGATCATGTGGTAGAGTGAATAATACTTGATTAATTTATTTATTAAATGATAAATTTGATTCAAAATATCTTATTTAAAAACAATTATAAATGAATTTTCCTTGTTATTTATTTAATAATTATTATTGTATAATCCTTTTTGATATTACAATGCATACTAGTGATGGTTAAACCAATTATATACTTTCCATAAATGTGTTATAATGGATTAAACATGGTTAATGGTTTCCCCATATGTTTCACATAGTTTGAACTTATTTAATTGATTAATTTAGGAATATATACCTAGTATAAAAATTTAGGAAATATCATGTATGGTTATTTACGATTTAGTTTTTTGATGTTAACAAACTTTTTTTTTTGATATGCTTGAATGAGGATGTGATGCCCCTAGTTCACAGCTATGATAAATTTGAATTTGGATTATCTATTTTGTGGTTATAGAAGCTTTTGGATTTTTATGTTAAAATTTGGAGTTTTGGGGGAAATAGTTATTGAACATGATTTAGTCCCATGGTTAGTTGTAACCATGCGGTAACTGTATGATATGGAACTATTGGTTCTAGAGTCAATTTTCATGGTCTAAGAAAGGGTTCTAAAACTATGTGAGTTTCCAAGAAAACCATGTGAGATGATGGATTTTTTCCAAAGGTTATCTCATATATTGTGCAATGTTTTTATAACAATGAAACTATTATAATGAAAATATAATCTTTTTTTTCAAGGGACAGTATCTATGACATTTATTCTCATGGTTTTCTTAACCATGAAACTTAATCTGAATGTCATAAAATTAAAAATTTCCATAATATAATTGTCCATTTTTATGATAATTTCCCCCAATAAATCATTATCTTGAACCATACCATCTATAATGTTCTAGATGATGATCCCCTTTATTCCTTGGTGATCCATGATCAATGTTGGTGAATGTATTTGAGTATTTTTTGGATTTACCCTCATTTTCTCTTCTTTTATCTAGATCTTCTATTGATATCACATCCCCTTGTATCATTGTTACATTATTGGGATGTTATTTATGGATCTAGAGGGTTTTATGGAGTAATTTATGGTATTTATCTTAGTTCTAATCTTGTGAGAATATAATCAATTAGTTTCCCATCACTGGTCTTGGAGGAAATGAGGTTTTCATTATCCCTGAGGAAGGTTTCTCTATTTTAGGGTATATCCCCTAGAATGCTTTTGTTCTTGCGGTTCCCTATATTTTTGATTTATGAAATTGATTTATGATATTGGAATTGATATTTGGAGGAAAGGATGGTGTTTTTAAAACATGTTTTCTTTGAAAACTATATTTTATACACATGGTGTATTTGATAAAATTCCCCAATTTTGGTTTTGTTGTTGAAACTATTTTCAAAAATGGAAGTAGTGTGGAATCACTAAAGAAAATATTTTATAAAATATGGTATTTCTTTATTGAAATTTAATGATTATATATAGTACATTGGTAGACCATGTGGGTATAGTGAAGAACTGAATGTGGATAATCCAAAGTGGAATAAGCTATCTCTAGGGTAGATGTCTATGATGATATGGTTGCTAGTGGGTATCCCAACCAGAGAGACCATGGTTATTGGACTCTAGGATTCAATTATGTTGTCTAGTGATTATTTATTTGTCTTAGTTATGTATACCCTCATGTTATGGATTTCCTTTAGTGCTTTATGGATACATTACATGCATATATATTTGATATAATTATTTTCCCACTTGATATAGATATTTATGCTTAAAATACAATTTTATTCAGTTTAATTGTAACGCACAGACCCCAGTTACCTAGATTCAGTGAATTATTACAAAACAACGGCATGATCACAAAAGATCAGTTCTCTAAAGATCGATTAGTTAAGTAGCCTTGGAATAACTAGATACATTCGTTAAGTTTACATTACATCATAAAGTGAAAACTAATACAACAACATCTTGACTTCATATCCCCTCATATTATCCCTATAGGTAATTCATAAATTACTTCTTCACATCCTGGAAAAATAAAACATTGAAAGGGGTGAGCTCAGATGCTCAGTAAGGATAACAATATAGTGGAAACTTTCATAAATAAGAATAAACATTTAAGGCATTGTATAAATAAAACAAAATCCTTTTAAACATAAACTTCAGCATAATATGGAAAAGATAAAGTGAAATAATTCCATTTACTTATTCACATGGATATCCTACTAGTCAAACAATCACATGCAATATCAATAACCACTTTCAAAATGATGGAATGCATAATGCCAGACTATCATAACCATGTAGCCAAGGCCTCTTCCCAATACTACAAATAAGATTTTTTCAAGGCCTCATGCCAAGACACTAGTTTGTCTCATGAGACCAACCAATGCATCTAGGATCTATAGCGGGCTCCACCCGTCACTTATTAAGTCCAATACATTCCTCATATGAATAGGTTTCAACATAACATAAACATTCGTATTAAAACTAGCATACAAAATGTCAATACTTTCACCATAAACCATGAATGGTATAAAAATAATGCATCCACAGTAAAACATATCACAAAACCATCAATACATTATGGAAGTTTTGTATCATAATAAATCAACTTCAAGTAAGCTTAAAAACTATCAAAGGATGTTGACATAGATGAAATAAAAACTATTTGAGAGAAATATCTATTTTTTTCAAATCATTTAAAACTCACATAATAATAAAATAAAACATTTACTTTGAAAATATCCTTATAATCTTGTAAATTAAGCTTATAATATTTTATAATGGCATAAAATAGCCACACCCACCATATAAGTTAAAAAAGAAATTCTTACCTTAATTCTGTCGAAAAGGTTAAAAAGGGCCTTGTTTGGAAAACGACGGAAAGATTCCTTTATAAACCTCCTATAAAAATTAAAACAAGGATATAAATGACTTTAACCCATATTCTGTAAAATAGCAATAATGTTTTGAAATACATTTTTAAGAAATATGGATGTGGATGATAAAGAGGTCCCAATAGATAATTATGTATAAACAACCTCGGATAATGAAGAGATTGTGAAATAACCCTTACCAATTTGGTAACATACGAAACATACACCCCATGAAAGAGGTATCATACAATGAATATGTAAATACACATAAATAAAAGTTTATTACACAAAGAATACAATTATGGGCAGTACATACACCACACAAAAGGTAATAATGGCAATATGGCATGAATATCACGGGAATAAGGAGTGAGATGAAAACCCCTTACCTTGTATGTTTTCTTGGTTGAGGGTAGGATAACCTCTTTTATAATGGTTAAATAATTTTTATTAAATTATACAAGAATAATATACATTAATATGATATCATATATGATCTTTTATCATTGATTTGTTAATAATATCTTAGTATTATTGTCGTTTCGGGTGTTAACTTACTCGTTTTCTTTTATATGTTTTGTTATATAATCCATGTTTGTTATGGATAGGTTGTATACTATTCATATCCTGAATTATATAAAGTCCTTAAACATTATTTTTAATCATAAAATTAGAATTATACTTCATTGGACATGATGGGGAAATGAATCTCATCGCGTTCGTGGAGATGGTAATCCGTACGTACGCACGAACGCTACTTCCATTTCATTTTTCATTTTAAAAGGAATAAAAACTAAATGATACATAAGTATATTATTATTTCAGTATAATATAATATCTTATATTTGTTACTTATGTTCATTAACACCATTCTTTATACGTTCCATGTATGGTATGAACGAGTCATATCATTTTAAGGGGGCGGTAGTCCGCACTTACTCAAATTAAATTATCGTATATATATACAACATGAAACGAATAATGGTGTGCTATAAAATGGAATTAAAGAAGATTATATATAAAATAAATATCATAAATTTCATATTTAATTATATTTCCATCATAATGGCCGCCATGAGAGGTGGTAGGAGATAAATGAATAATCATCGTTTCGTGAGGCGTTTGGTCGCCATCCACAGAAACATTATGTTTTTCACCTATTAGATGGAGGTGTGTGTAAATGTAGTTAGAATAATTATTATAAAAATATCCTAGTATATTTAGGATAATGGTGTTTTTAAAAAATAAAATAATAAGAAGAGATTATGGGTTGGAGAAGTAAAATAAAAGAAAATAATCTAAGAGAAAACGTTACCTTTAATTTGGGTAACTCCCTTTGGTTTGAACTAAAAAGGAATCTTGAAGTGCCTTATGCCTAAGGTAAGGCTTCTAGGAAGAGGATAGGGATTTAGGGAGATTAATTGGTCAGATTTTGTACGAGAAAAAAGGCTTGAGAGGTGTGAGGAATTGGTTAGAAGTGGTGTCCTTTTATAAGGGGGAGGAGGGGCTCTTTAGGAAAAACATTAAATATTAATTTATAATAAATTCATATTCGGTTTATAATGGCTCCAAAGTGGATTATTCAAAGTCTAAGGTGTTTATGGGTTGAAATAATTTCATCCAATAGAATTTAAATAGGATTGAGTCATTATATTAACCTTATATTTTAGTTTTAACTCTTAGTTAATTAGTTTGACATTTACCATGTCGCTTTGTATTTTTATATTATATAGTTAATAAACTTACTATATACTTCCAAGAGACCACCAAGTAGTCCATTAATGATACACCTATCATGATATAAGTCTCTTGGATGAACCTTATATTTTTAATAATATAATATCAATTAATAATATAATATTTGTTTTTAAAACTTATTTATGTCAATTGTGACACTATTCAATAATATATTTTTGTTAAAGTCTTAACAACTTTATTAATTCGAAAAAAATTCATTTCAGAAATCCTATAATGTCATATAAACCAATAAAATTTATGGATGTCATCAAAGCTTTCAAATTATATTTATTTTAACATTTATAATACCAATTATTTGATTCTTTCATTAATAAGGAAAATAATGCATCATTAATGTGTCATAAATAATATTAATTATTAAATGTCTAAAAATTATAAATTAAATTCAATTATTTAGGATATATTTTTAGATTTATAATAAATATTTATCATCCAAAATCCAATATATATAAACCTATGTAAATATTTTTTTTTAAAAGATAAATTCTTATGTCATTTTTGTATTTATTTTAACATAATTAATATAAAGTGTCCTTATCACATACAAGTGGATCCATGGGGTCCCCAAATAGACCCAAATATGGCCATGGTCGGACATGTATCAACCAATAAGGTCAAAACACGTTTTAGGGTAATTTATTATTATTATAATATTCTTTTTTTACCCTTATTTATCGGATTTACCCTTTAACCATGGTAAATAAAATAGTTACCGAAGTAATTATTCAAAATGTCTAAAAATAAAAGTTATATATTTACAAAATTTGGACATCCTGATTCCAAATATGGAATCCATTTTTCTAAATTCAAAACAATGTAGTGGAATAAATTAATTAAAAATTAATTCCCATTGTAAAAACAAAAGCATGTTTTTAAGAGATAATAAATACCAAAAGATTGACAGTTTTTTATGTCCGGTTTAAATGTCAAATTATGCCCAATGACCAAAATTGTATTAAATGCTAAAAATATATTCTAAATATACTTTAAAACAACTCAAATTAATAATTTATCACTATTAATTATTTCGATTAAAAAAGTTGTTTTTAATTAAAATGTTGTAATTTTCACTATTCGTCAAAATATAAAAGTTATCCAAAAAGTACCAAAATTTCACCCTAGGATAATTTCGATATTATGAATCCAAAAATGATGTCCATTTTTAGAGATAAAATTTATAAAATTTCAAAAACTGTGTATTACTATTCATAATGGCCAGTTTGGTTGGTTGCGGCGTGTGTTAGAACTCGAAGTTGCGTACAACACACACTACTGCATTATTAAAAGGGAAGCATACCTTAGAAGATTGGGGTGTTACATTATCCCCTAATTCAATAAATTTTATTATCACAATTTGAAATTATTTTTCAAAAATAAAAGGTTGAAAATCGAAAATATCTTTGTGGGAAAACCCACATCGGAAATTTGGTTAATAAAATTTAGACTTAATGAGAGGAAAGGGAAATTAAAGGGTCACCACCAAATCATGATCTAAATTAGGAAAACGTTGGAGTCAATTAGAGACATATAATTGGAGGAAAAACATAAATATTTATAGGTAGTGATTGAGTTCATCAATCCCAAACAAGTGTAAAATTGAGGGCCTTAAATTCATCAATCTATGTTGATTTAAAATACTATCGATTCAACAAAACATATGGAATTACGATAACAAATTTTTTTGTTTTAATATTCCTTAAATAAAGTATAAGAATTAATTTCTTCATTGGATAAGAGAATAAGAAAAATATATACCTGACAAGTAGAGTCCCATCCTCTAACTAATTTCTAGCACATACTCATCTTTCACTATAAAAGTTAATAGAACTTAAAAATAATATTATATTTATCCAATTCGTATAGGGTTCAAAAAAATGAATTTATAATTCATCTACCAATTTTTTTTAAAAAAGCCTAAATT
Source organism: Viscum album (assembly GCA_963277665.1). Lineage (NCBI taxonomy): Eukaryota > Viridiplantae > Streptophyta > Magnoliopsida > Santalales > Viscaceae > Viscum > Viscum album. The sequence goes on from OY728157.1 coordinate 1,427,074,301, forward strand.
ATTCAATCTAAGACATCATGTGGGCCAGTGGTAGGTGATACACCGTTGTCGCCCTTCGGTTGCAGGTTCAAGTCTTGCGGCCTTGTCGTACGCGACGGATTGCCGCCCGACCTCTAGGTTGTCCTTTTATGGCAATATAAAAATAATCCCAAACTAGAATTATCCAAAATACTTCTGTCCAAACTCACAGTCCAAATTTTATAAGGAATTTAAACAAAATAAAGATCCTTTTTACCCCATAATAGCAAGTGAATACCTTCATCATGTATTCTTTTAAAACACTGAAACATCTTGAATTACCATAAAACCTTATTGATTACATTCATGCTGCCTCATTCCTTATAGAATACTGGATATACTTCATCCATCCAAAAATGTTGTAAACTCCAATAACGATGGAATATAAAAATCTTTAATCAGTTTCAATTTAGTCAAGAATATTCAATATAATTTACCAAATCAACCATATCTTATTCCAAAAATAGTACATCAATATTAAGACCATATTAAGCTCTGTGTTTCCTTCAACCATGCAGTTTCCAAAAAGTTTAACTTGCTGTAGAGTCACTTTTCTTAGTACCATAAAATCTCAAATCCTCAATGTAATAGTACTGCAGTACAATCCTTATTTATTTCCAGTACATCATTGATACAACACTTCAATGAAATAATTACAAAATAACAACATAAGAACACTAGTCATTCCTATTCATCTATGGTAGTATCATAACTTGAATATTATCCAATAGAATCATGTTCGGCATAGTCTGATGATGGGGAAATTTGTTTGTATATTGTCCAAACTCCTTGAAGATGAAGCATTTTACATTTGAAACCTTTTTCTTACCCTTGAAGTCACATACTCAGTGTCCTTTTTCTCTACACTTATAACATACTCCCATTCCCTTCAATCATCTTCCAAGGTGATTCTTTCCACAGTTATCACATATGGGAAAATACTTCTTTACCTTATTCCTTTTATATTTCCTTCTCTCTACCATCCTTTCCTTCTCTGGATTCCCTTAAAATCCCAAGCACTCTGAGAATTATTTACTTATCTTATCAACAGATGATATTATTTCTTAATATGATGATAATACATGGAAGACTATTTCCTTTCAAAATTCTGGCTTAAGACCATGAAAGATATGATCCTTATTACTCTTTGGATCATGCGTATTGTTGGAGTTCTCATTCCTTCTATTGGAAACCATTTCTAAACAATGTCATAAACAAGATTTGTTTATGAATCAAAATACATAATTCCATACTTGTAAAACACTTAACATAAATTGAACTATTTATGGATATAATCCATAATAATAAAAATGTTTTCTTTGAGGAAGTATATACTGATAAACCCTTCATAATGGTTCATAATGAAAATGAGAATTATCCTAAGCGTATCCCCTGGGAGTTTCATAACCAAGAGTGCAGCAAGGCCTGTTGTCATGCACCAGTTCCCGTTCGAGTCTATATCAAAGAGGTGTTTTCGGGTTTTACCCCTAGGAACATTTGTGCCAGTACCGCCTCTACCAGCTCATATCCAGTCATGGATGTATTTCTCAGAAAAATCAAAAAATTTCTACAATACCAAAATTCTAGGAAGTTCTTCTATACTAATACTCAACGTCTATCTTAGGTATATGTGCTCTAATCAGATATTACCTATATCTAGCTTCCAAGGTCTGTACTAAACTTCCTTTTATACCAACTGTAATGCCCCAACCCTAGTTACCCAGAGTCGGTGCATTATTTTAATACATTGGCATAATTACACGGAATCTAGTCCTGAAGGACCAATCAGTTTAGCAGTCTTTGAAAATAGATTACATACATGAATGTTACATTAATCTTTATAACATACAAAACAACATAAATAATTTTTTATGAATTCCATTATTCCCGTGACATAACCCTTCATATCAATCACAATGCACTTCTTGGAATCCTGGGAAAAATAAAACAATTAAATGGGTGAGCTCAGATGATCAGTAAGGATAAAAATATAGCAGAAACTTTCATAAATAAGAGTAAACATTTAAGGCAACGTATAACTAAAACAAAAGCCTTTTAAACTTGAACTTCGGCACAATATGGAAAAGATAAAATGAAATAATTAAATTTACTTATTCACATGGATATTCTACTAGTCGAATAATCACATGAAATATCAATAACCACTTTTATAATGACGGAATACATAATTCCAGACTATCATAACCATGTATCCTAAGGCCTCGTGCCAAGACTACAAATAATATTTTTTCAAGGCCTTGTGCCAAGACACTAGTTTGTCTCATGAGACCTACTATAAGAACACGGATCTCTTTTAAGGTATGTTTTCCTTTTTTCTGGAGTTTTTGAGAAAAATGATTTTTCTTGAAATTTCATAAGTACACGCCGTGTACTTTCTTAGTACACGCCGTGTACTCTTTCCCTAGCTCGAAGCCGTATGTTGGCCGTGTTCGGGCCACACACACGGTGTGTAAGGCTGAGGTGGAGGCCGGTTATTTCGGAGTACGGAAAATTCGAAGTACACGCCGTGTACTGTCTTTTTTTCGTTAAACAGACCAAGGTTGCCTTTAACCCCCATATTAATCTTCTTCTTCAGTTTTCGACCGTCCGGGAGCGACCGTACAGCTGGATATTCGATGGATTCCCGCCTATCCATCCGTTCTCCGATTCGAGCATGGTCAATTGCATTGGAATCATAGTGGTAAGTTCTTCCTTCTTCTTTAGCCTTGTTTCTTGATTCCTCCTCGTTTCCAACTTATCGTGGGATGAATGTTTTGTGCGTTTTCTCAGATATACGTTGTTCTAAGAAGAATATGTCGTCGAGGTTCACGTATATCAATCTCCTCGGATTGAGGTAGGTGGTTTGTGCCTTTCCGTTGAAAGTCGATGGGTATCATGTGAAAATTCCACTAATACCCTTGAACGGGGTACTGTGTGTTTTTTGTTTTGCCCTTGTTGTCTGCATACATTGCTTGATTTCTTTCATAGAGGTTATTTCATGTGATTAGAGTAATTATTTGTGCTCAGATTGTTTTTCCATGCTTATTCTTCCCATTTGGCGTCTTTCCAGTTGCCATGCCTAGTTGTAGGATAGTGGAACTATTGTTTTATTATTGTTGTTGAACATTAGATGTTAGCCAAGTAGTTCTTGAGGTTCACATGGACGATACACACACGTTGAGAATGTTTAGTTATACTCAGGACTGTGAGAACCTAGAGTAGCAGACCAAAGGGAGAATTGACAGAAGGGCTTCTCCATAGTGCCTTTTAATCACGATGCGAGACCAAGGGGAGAATTTAAGGAAGGGATTCTCCAGAGTGTCTTTTAATTACGACGCGGGCCACAGGAGGAATTGACGTTGAGTGCTTCCCTATAGAGCCTTTAGCACGATATGAGACTCTAGGGGGAATTGACGGTGAGTGCTTCCCAAGAGAGTCTGCTTAATTACGTAGCTGAACCAGAGGGGTGAGACTGTGTGTGCCGCCCAGAGGGTTTCTAGTACTTAGAGGTTGAACCATAGGGGTTACACTGTGAGAGATACCCAGAGGGTTACCTGTTTTTCTCCATTGTTGCTGGTTACTTACTTGTGTGCTATACTTGTTGGAACTGTGGATTGTAGATGCTTTTGCTTTTCTGTTACTGCTTCTTGTTTTGTTACTGTCATGTATTCATTGACTGTTAGACACAAATATTTGGGTGATTGCCTACTGGGATTGTATCTCACACCCTGTTGGGCCATGATTTTGGGCCCAAGAAGACTATGTTGTTGCAGGTATAGATAAGGGAAAGCGCCCTTCTACTTCAGGATCTTGACTGCATCAGGAGATGGGGAGCGTGGGACCGAGCCGTGGCTCGCGATTCTAAGGATATTTCTATGTTTTTCTTTTGCACTTGGTTTCAGTTGTATTCCAGCACGTTGTTGTGTTTGATTCTTTCCATAGATACTTGTACCTGCTGCATTATTGTCATCATTGTTAGATATCTGCATTGCTTCCGCTGTCTGGTTTCTTTTGTTGTGCATGTTGATAACTACTTACGATGTTTGTTGTTGTTTTCTTACCTTGTATACCTTACCGAATGAGGGAATAGTTTCCCCACCGACTCACCAAGGCCCTCACTGCTAGTTGTCAGCCTTTGGCATTTGGGAAAACGTGATTGCGATCATGTGGTGAACCAGGTACGGGGCACCAGTGGAGGGGCTCCGGACTCGGGATCTTACAAAGTGGTATCTGAGGGGTTCTTTTCTCTTGCTTTACTGTTTGGAGACTTTAGCTAGGGATAGGATGGATTCGGTACGTGGTATTTAGTTGTGCCCGGGAGTAGCTAACTCGTGTACAGGGAAAAGCCATACTACCTCGTTAATTGCAGTTTTCTGGTATTGAGATTTTATGGTTGGTATGTTTTCACCTAGAGTGATTCGTATGACATGTGCAGTTATTGTTTTGATATTTTGGTTCTATTTCCATTGCAACCCAATGAGATGAGGGTATTCCTTCTCATTCATCATATAGGCACTTGTAGAAATCACATGTCATGCATTCTTACCATGCCATCATGGGTGCATTAGCGATTGCATGTTGTTGTGATAGGCTCTGTATAGATTATGCATGCTATTGTGATAGATGCTTGATAGACTCTCTGCTAGTGTGTTAGAAAACTGTTTGTTTTGTTCTTTTCTTAAATTGAATGCTGAAGTTTGGTTCCTGAGGTGTTATGGGCCCTCACGGATCAGAATTTGGCATGGTTTCCATTGTTTTAGTGTTTCCGGAATTTTGCGCAGTTTCTGAGCTACTGCCCAAAAAACCCAGAATACACGGCGTGTACTTTTTGGATACACGCCATGTAGTTTCTAGGCCGTGTCACTGACCGTGTGGGCAGAACACAGTGTCATGGGAGTAACTTCAGGAACACGCCATGTGGGTTCAGAGCCATGTACCTGGCCATGTCACTAACAACACGGGCTAGGGAATCTCGGGAAGAACACGCAGTGTCCATAGGGAACATGTCGTATAGTCCGTCCAGGTACCCGGCCATGTCACGAACAACACGGGCCAGCGTAACCTTATTTTCCACACGCCGTGTTTGTTCGGAACACGGCGTGTAGTCTTGTCCAGGTACCCAGCCGTCTCATGAACAACACGTGATGGGGTCACCTTGCCTATGCACGCCGTATTTATTCAGAAGACACCATGTAAGTTTCAGCCGTGTAGACGGCCGTGTGTCTCACAAACATGGGTCGTCGATGCCTTGTCTAGTACACACCGTGTGTGTTGAGAACACACCGTGTAGTCTCGGGTTGATTCAGACCCTGTGGGTTAACCGTGTAAGGAGACTCGGGCAGGGGAATAGTTTTCAAGTACATACCGTGTGTCTGGGCCAACACGCCGTGTAGTTGAAGTGTACACAACTTGTCGGGTGAGAGTACACACCCATGTCTATAGCTTTAGAAGACACACCGTGTAGTTTTATACACATTGTGTAGTCGTGTTTTCCAAAATTGTGTGTTTTATCTTCCCATGATCCCGTTTTGTGCTCTTGTGTTCTCTGTCCTTGGTTCCATGATCTAAGGTGTGCTTTTGATCTTTCAGAGATATGCCTCTGAGACGTCCTCTGGTCATTCTTCTATCGTCGGGCAATGATCATACACCAGATATGGCTGATCAGGGAATTCCTGTCGATCCCCCAGTCGAGCGAGCTTCAGCACCGGTTGTCGTACCAATTGCAGGCGATGATGCGCAGTTCAGGGAAGGTTTCATGAGGATGATGCAGGCCTTCCAGGGAGCACCGCCTCCTACCTCATCTATGGCAGACTTGACGCGGGTTTTCTAGCAGCAGCATCCTCCCATGTTCTCGGGGGAGGGAGGACCTCAGGCTACAGAGTCATGGCTGGAAGCCATGCGGACTATATTTGATCATTTGGAGACACCTCCAGAGAGGCGGGTCAAGCTCACCACCTACATGCTCCGAGACTCCACCAAGAGGTTGTGGTACATGATCTCACAGGCGGGTCCACAGTAGGTTATGACTTGGGAGGAGTTCCAGCATGTTTTCTATGACTACTTCTACCTGGAGACCCTGAGGGCCGATCGAGCCCGGGAGTTCATGAGCTTAGAGAAGGGTACTCTATCTGTCATGGAGTATTCCTCCCGTTTCACTGAGCTGTAGCGTTTTACACCCATTCGGGATGGGAGTGGGGTGTTCATGGTGAGAAAGTTTGAGGATGGGCTCAGGCAGGAGATTTTCTCTCTGGTGAACATCTTCCAACTGACATCCATTACTTCCATCATCAACCAGGCACTGATTGCGGAACGCAATATGAGAGACTCTGGAACTCCGAGCCAGGGCGGTTCTTCTTCCAGAGCTAGATTTCCTTCAGATGATAGCAAGAAGTGCCATAGGGTGGTGATTCGAGGAAGCGAGACGCATCATCAGGCAGCCAGGTGAAATTCTATCTGTGTGGCCGTACAGGGCACACGAGGCCGCAGTGCCAGAGAGACCCCGTGGAGTGCCGATCATGCGGCAAGATGGGTCACCTTCAGCGTTTCCGCCAGGTTTTCTCACCATCAGCAGGTGATCGGGGTTCTTCTATGACTCCTCGATCAGAAGAAGCACCACCAGTTTCTCACCAGTCGGGGAACTGGAGTTCTTCCGGCCGTTCGGCCCAAGGTGGAGGTCGAGGCCGTAAAGGTCAGACACCAGTTCCTCAGCACCAGCAGGGCGGTTCAGCTCAGAGTGGTCAGCCAGGGGCACAGGGCCGCGGTATAGGCCAATCTTTCACCATGGAGCAAACTTATCATGAGCAGGATCCCTGCCCTTCTACTATTCGAGGTACTATTATAGTAGCCTCAGATTTATCTTCAGCCCTTTTCGATACTGGTGCTACGCATAGCTTTATCTCTATTGCTGTTGTGGAGAGCCTTGTACTCTACATCTTTTCTTCTGCATATTCATTGACACTAGACACACCCTTGGGGATGAGGACATATACTGTATGCCAGTGTAGAGAGTGCCCTCTCGAGGTTGCAGGGTATCACTTCTTATGGGATCTCTATGTCTTAGAGATGACAGGCTATGATGTCATTCACAGCATAGACTGGTTGATTCCCTTCCAGGCATTCGTTGACTGTTATTGACGCAGTGTCAGTTTCATTTCACCAGAAGGTGAATCTTTCCTTCATAGAGGCGAATGGGACGTTCGGGCGAGTCGGGTGGGACTCGAGCATCTTGGGCTAGGAGGGGTGACAACCCAGATTACTAGTCTTTATCTGGATGATCAGGGGACTCCATAGTTGGACTTTCCTCCAGTGGTGGATCGCTTCAGGGATGTCTTTCCAGAATACTTTTCCGGTTTTCCTCTGGAGCGTGAGGTAGACTTCTCTATTGTGCTCGTTCCAGGAGCGGCACCAGTGTCCATTCCTCCATATGGGATGGCCACACCTGAGTTTCAGGGGATCAAGAAGCACTTGGAGGACCTACAGGCTAAGGGTTTCATTCGACCCAGTACTTCTCCTTGGGGTTCGCCTATTCTGTTTGCAAAGAAGGAAGACGGTACCCTTTAGCTTTGTGTGGATTATCGGAAGCTAAACCAGTTGAAGGCCAAGAACCGATATCCTTTGCCACGGATCGATGACCTTTTCGATTAGCTTCAAGGAGTCTGGGTGTTCTCGAAGATCAACTTGAGTCCGGTTATCATCAGTTGCGCGTTAGACCATCAGATATACCTTTGACAGCCTTCAAGAGCTGGTATGGTCTATACAAGTATACAGTCATTCCATTCGGTCTCACGAACGCGCATGTAGTTTTCATGGCACTGATGAACCGAGTGTTCCATCCTTACTTGGACTCCTTTGTTGTGGTCTTCGTGGACGATATCTTGCTGTACTCTCACACTCGACACGACCATGCCACACATCTTGAGATCGTTCAGATTACACTGAGAGAGCATTGACTTTATGCTAAACTCTCGAAGTGCCACTTCTGGATGGATCAGATTCACTTCTTGGGTCACGTTATTTCAGAGGTAGGAGTATCTATGGACCTAGAGAACGTGAGAGCTGTAGTTTCCTGGGAGTAGTCGGAAATTTTTTTTGAGGTACGGAGCTTCCTAAGGCTGGCTGGATACTACAAATGCTTCATTCAGGACTTTTCTCGTCCACCAGCACCTTTGAAAGGTCTGACCAAGAAGGGGGCAAATTTCTTATGGTTAGATTCTTGTGAGTCAGCCTTTCAGGAGCTAAAATGAAGGTCGACGTCAGCACCGATACTAGTCTTGCCAGAGCCAGGCAAGAGCTACACTATTTACTGTGATGCTTCGTGTATCGGGTTGGGAGCTGTGCCTATGGAGGGACATGGAGTCATTGCGTATGGGTCTCGACAGTTGAGGCCACATGAAAGGAACTACCCTACGCACGATTTGGAGTTAGCTTCTATTGTTCATGCCTTGAGCTGTTGGAGACACTATCTTCTGGGAGAGCACTTTGTGGTCTTCACTGACCAAAAGAGTCTGAAGTATATCTTCATTCAGCGTGATTTGAATCTGAGGCAGCACAGGTGGGTTGAGTATCTACAGTCTTTCGACTTCGAGCTTGCCTATACGCCAGGAAAGGGCAACGCCGTGGCTGATGCGTTGAGCAGAAGAACTTGTATTCAGGCAGTTCAAGAGTCCTGTAGTGAGTGGAAACTGATGGGTCTGTTCTCTGAGATTCATCTAGAGGTGCATGACAGATGGGTACAAAATTTTCTATCTTCTGTAGCTGTTACCTCCACGCTACTTGATCGGGTACGGATGAGGAAGTTATCAGACTCAGAAGGCTTATTCCTATGGGAGAGTGTGTCAGGAGGGGACCCTCTTCCTGGATGGATAGTGGGTGAGGATGAGATCTTACGCTTCCAGGGACGTGTATGGGTGCCAGCAGACATACGCGAGGAGCTGATGCAGGATTTCCATTCCTCTGTTTGGGTAGTTCATCCTGGCGTCACCAAGATGTATCGGGACCTTCATCGCCAATATTGGTGGCCAGGTATGAAGAAGGATGTTGCTTGTTTTGCCTTGAGATGTTCTACTTGTCAGTAGGTGAAAGCAGAGCATTAGCGACCAGCGGGGCTTTTACACAAGTTACCCATTCCGGAGTGGAAGTGGAACGATGTTGCGATGGACTTTGTGATCGGGTTGCCGAGATCACCTCAAGGAAACGATGATGTCTGGGTTTTCGTCGACATACTTACGATGGATGCTCACTTCTTGCTGATCAAGGAGACCTTTAGTGTCGATGATCTGGGATGACTTCAAATCAGAGAGATCATTCGTCTGCATGGAGTTCTGTGCTATATTGTTTTAGACAGAGATGCGCGCTTTACCTCTCGGTTCTGGCAGGGACTTCAGAAGGCTTTGGGTACATAGGTACTTTTGAGTACATCTGATCATCCTTAGACTGACAGCCAGTCCAAGCGCACGATCCAGGTGCTAGAGGATATGTTCCGAGCTTGCATCCTTGACTTTGGCGGTTCTTGGGAGAAGCATATTCTTCTGGTGGAGTTCGCCTACAAAAATAGTTTCCAGGCGACCATTCAGATGGATCCATACAAGCCTTTGTACGGTAGGCCATGCCGATCACCCTTATGGTTGCTGGAGGCAGGGGAGGCAGCTATGCTAGGACCTCGTCTTGTTCAGGAGACTTCAGAGCAGATAGAGATGATTCAGAAGAGGATGGCTACAGCGCAGTCTCAACAGAAGTCTTATGCTGATCAGCGGAGACGACCTCTGGAGTTTGAGGTCGGTGATCAGGTTTTCCTACATGTGGCACCAAGGTTGGGACACAAAATGATTCGGAGACAGGGTAAGCTTTCACCGCGGTACGTCGGGCCATTTGAGGTCTTGGAGAGAGTGGGTTCGGTCGCCTATCGGTTGCATCTACCTCAGAGGTACCGGGCCATGCACGACGTCTTCCACGTCTCTCAACTCCTGCATTACTTTTCAGACCCGTTTAACGTCTTTCAGCCTGAGGAAGTTGAGCTTTAAGCAGATGTACCATTCGAGGAGCATCCTATCCGGATTGTCGATCATAGTATGAAGGTTCTCCGAGGTGGTCTGTTCCTCTGGTACGAGTGTTATGGCAGCACGGGCGAGTACATGACAAGACTTGGGAGAGGGATGCCGATGTACAATCGCAATGGCTGGAGATGTTTGGGGTTTCTACTTCTCCGCCTCGTTAGGGAAATTCATGGATGAATTTATTTAAGGGGGGAAGTTTTTAAGAACTCAGATCTCTTTTCAGGTATGTTTTCATTTTTTCTATAGTTTTGGAGAAAAATAATTTTTCTGGAAATTTCAGAAGTACACACCGTGTACATTCTTAGTACACGCCGTGTACAGTTTCCCCGGCTCGAAGCAATGTGCTGGCCATGTTTGGGCCACACACACGGTGTGTAATGCTGAGGTGGAGACCGATAATTTTGGAGTACGGAAAATTCGTAGTACACGCCGTGTACTCCAAAAGTACACGTCGTGTACGTTCTTTTTTTCATTAAACGGACTGGGGTCGCGTCTAACCCCCATATTCATCTTCTTCTTCAGTTTTTGACCATCCGAGAGCGACCGTATGGCCGGATCTTCAACGGATTCCTACCTCGCCGTCCGTTATCCGATTCGAGCACGGTCAGTTGCGTTGGAATCACAGTGGTAAGTTCTTCCTTCTTCTTTAGCATTGTTTCTTGATTCCTCCTCATTTCTATGTTATCGTGGGATGAACGTTTTGTGCGTTTTCTCAGATCTAAATTGTTCTAAGAGGAATCTGTCGTCAAGGTTCACATATATCGTTCTCCTCACATCGAGGTAGGTGGTTTGTGCCTTTCTGTTGAATGTTGATGGGTATCATGTGCAAATTTCACCAATACCCTTGAATGGGGTATTGGGTGTTTCCTGTTTTTCCCTTGTTGTCTACCTGCTTTGCTTGATTTATTTAGTAGAGGTTATTGCTTGTGATTAGAGTAATTCTTTGTGCTCAGATTGTTTTTCCATGCTTATTTTTCCTATTTGGCGTCTTTCCAGTTGCCATGCCTAGTTGTAGGATAGTGGAACAATTGTTTTATTATTCCTGTTGAACCTTAGTTATAGCCAAGTAGTTCTTGAGGTTCACTTGGATGATACACACACGTTGAGTATCTTTAGTTATAGTCAAGACTGTGAGAACCTAGAGTAGCAGACTAAAGGGAGAATTGACGAAAGGGCTTCTCCAGAGTGTCTTTTAATCACGATGCGAGACCAAGGGGATAATTGACGGAAGGGATTCTCCAGAGTGTCTTTTAATTACAACGCGAGCCACAGGGGGAATTGACATTTAGTGCTTCCCTAGAGAGCCTTTAGCACGATACGAGACTATAGGGGGAATTGAAGGTGAGTGATTCCCCAAAGAGTCTGCTTAATTATGTAGCTGAACCAGAGGTGTGAGACTGTGTGTGCCTCCCGAAGGGTTGCTATAAATTAGAGGTTGAACCATAGGGGTTAGACTGTGAGAGATACCCAGGGGGTTACCTGTTTTTCTCCTTTGTTGCTGGCTGCTTACTTGTATGCTATACTTTTTGGAATTATGGATTGTAGCTGCTTGTGCTTTTCTATTTACTGCTTCTTGTTTTGTTACTGCCATGTATTCATTGACTGTTAGACAAAAATCATTAGGTGATTACCAACTGGGATTGTATCTCACACCCTGTTTGGGCCATGATTTTGGGCCCAAGCACACTATGTTGTTGCATGTATTGATAAGGGAAAGCGCCCTTCTACTTCAGGATCTTGACTGAATCAGGAGCTGGGGAGCGTGGGACCGAGCAGTGGCTTGCGATGCTGAGGAGCTTTCTGTGTTTTTCTTTTGCACTTGGTTTCAGTTGTATTTCAGCACGTTGTTGTGTTTGCTGCTTTCCATATATACTTGTACCTACTGCATTATTGTCATCATTGTTAGATATCTTCATTGCTTCCGCTATCTAGTTTCTTTTATTGTGCATGTTGATAACTACTTCCACTATTTATTGTTGTTTTCTTACCTTTTATACCTTACTGAATGAGGGAATACTTTCCCCACTGACTCACCAAGGCCCTCGCTGCTAGTCGGTAGCCTCTGGCGTTTGGGGAAACGTGCTTGAGGTCATGTGGCGAACCAGGTTTGGGGCACCAGTGGAGGGGCTCCGGACTCGGGACGTTACACCTACCGATACATCGTGGAGCTATACGGGCTCCACCTATCACTTATTAAGTCCAATGCATTCCTTTTATGAACATTTTTCAACATAACATAAACATTCGTATTGAAACTAGCATAAAAAATGTCAATACTTTCACCATAAACCATGAATGATATAACAATAACACATCCATAGTCAAACATATCACAAAAACATCAATAAAATACAGAAGTTTTTTATCATAATAAATCAACTTCAAAAAAGCTTAAAGTCCATCAAAGGATGTTGACAGAGATGAAATCAAAACTATTTGAGAGAAATATCTATTTTTTCAAATCATTTAAAAGTCACCTAATTATAAAATAAAACATTTACTTTGAAAATATCTTTATAAGCTTGTAATGGAAGATTCTAAGATTTTATAATGGTGGAAAATAGCCGCACCCACTGTATAAGTTATAAAAAGACATTCATACCGTAATTCTGTCAAAAAGGTTAAAAAGGACCATGTTTGGAAAATGACGGAAAGATTCCTTCATAAACCTCTTATAAAAAGTCAAACAATGGTATAAATTACTTTATCCCATATTTTGTAAAATAGAAAGAATGTTTTGAAATACATTTTTAAGAAACATGGATGTGGATGATAAAGAGGTCCCAGTAGATAATTACGTATAAACAACCTCGGATAATGAAGAGATTGTGAAATAACCCTTACCAATTTGGTAACTTACGAAATGTACACCCCATGAAAGAGGTATCATACAATTAATATGTAAATACACATAAATTGAATTTTATTACACAAAGAATACAATTATGGGTAGTACATACACTACACAAAAGGTAATAGTGGCAATATGGCATGATTCTCACGGGAATAAAGAGTGATATGAAAACCCCTTACCTTGTCCTTTTTCATGGTTGAGGGTAGGATAACCTCCTGTATAATGGTGAAATAATTGTTATTAAATTAAACAAGAATCATATACATTTATATGATATCATATATGATCTTTTAACATTGATTTGTTAACAATATCTTAGTATTATTGTCGTTTTGGGTGTTAACTTAGTCGTTTTCTTTTATATGTTTTGTTACATAAGCCATGTTTGTTAGGGATAGGTTGTATCCTATTCATATCCAGAATTATATCAGTCCTTAAACATTATTTTTAATCATGAAATGAGAATTATACTTGAATGGACATGATGGGGAAATGAATCTCATCACGTTCGTGGAGACGGTAATCTGTACCTATGCACGAACGCTACTTCCATTTCAATTTTCATTTTAAATGGAATAAAAACCAAATTATACCTAGGTATATTATTATTACAGTATAATATAATATCTTATATTTGTCACTTATTTTCATTAACACCATCCTTTATACGTTCCATTTATGGTATGAACGAGTCATATCACTTTAAGGGGGCGGTAGTCCGCACTTCCTCAAATGAAATTATCTTATATATATACAACACGAAACGAATAATAGTATGCTATAAAATGGAATTACAGAAGATTATATATAAAATAAGTATCATTGATATCATATTTATTTATAGTTCCATCATAATGGCCACCATGAGAGGTGGTAGGAGATAATTGAACATTCATCGTTTCGTGAGGCGTTTGGTTTCCATCCACAGAAACATTATGTTCTTAACCCATTAGATGGAGGTGTGTGTAGGTGTGGTTAGAATACTTCTTATAACAAAGTCCTATTATATTTTTGATACTAGTTTTTTTACAAAATAAAATAATAAGAAGATTTTAGGGGTTGGAGAAGTAAAATAAAAGAAAAAAAGCTAAGAGAAAACGTTACCTTTAATTTGGGTAACTCCCTTTGGTTTGAACCAAAAAGGACTCTTAAAGTGTCTTATTCCTAAGGTAAGGCTTATAGGAGGAGTATAGGGATGTATGGAGATTAATGGGGAAGATTTTGGATGATCTAAAAGGCTTTAGAGGTGTGATGAATTGGTTAGAAGTGGTGTCTTTTTATAAGGGGGAGGAGGGGCTCTTTATGAAAAATTTAAAGTATTAATTTATAATAAATTCATATTCAGTTTCTAATGGCTATAAAGTAAATTATTCAAATTCTAAGATAGGGATGAGTCGAAATACTTTCAACCAATATAATTTAGACAGGTTTGGGTCATTATATTAACCTTATTGTTTAGTTATAACTCATAGTTAATTAGTTTGACATTTACCATGTCACTTTCTATTTTAATATTATATATTTAATAAACATACTATATACATCCCATAGACCCCACAAGTGGTCCATTAATGATACACCTATCATGATAGAAGTCTCTTGGACAAACCATAGATTTTTAAGAATATAATATCAATTAATATTATAATATTTGTTATAAAAACTTATTTATGTCAATTTTGACACTATTCAATAATTGATTTTTGTTAAATTCTTAACAACTTTATTAATTCAAACAAAATTCATTTCCGCAATCCTATAATGTAATATTAACCAATAACATTAACGGATGTAATCAAAACCATCAAATTATAATTATTTTAACATTTATAATACCAATTATTTGATTCTTTCATTAATAAAGAAAATACTGCATCATTATTGTGTCTTAAATAATATTAATTATTAAATTTATAAAAATTATAAATAAAATACCATTATGTAGGAAATCATTTTATATTTCTAATAAATATTTATAGTTGCAAATACAACATATATAACCCTATGTAAAAAATTTTTTTCTAAAAGATATATGCTTATGTCATTTTTGTATTTATTTTAACTTAATTAATATAAAGTGTCCTTATCACATACAAGTGGATCCATGGGGTCTCAAAATCGACCCAAAGATGCCCATGGTCGGACATGTATTAACCAATAAGGTTAGGACACGTTTTAGGGTAAATTATTATTATTATTATGTTATTATTTTTTTACCCTTATTTATTTTATTTTCCCTCTAACCATTGTAAATAAAATATTTACGGTAGTAATTATTCAAAAATCTAAAATAAATTTATCTGTTTACAAAATTTTGAAAATCCTGATTATAAATATGAAATCCATTTTTCCAACTTCAAAACAAAGAAATGGTAGAAATTAATTTAAAATTTTTTCCCGTTGTTAAAAAAAATCTGTTTTTAAGAGATAAAAACTATAAAAAGATTGACAGTTGTTTATGTCTTGTTTAAATGAGAAATTATGTCCAATGACCAAAATTGTATTAAATAGTAAAAATATATTCTAAATATACTTTAAAACCACTCAAATTCATAATTTATCACTATTAATTTTTCGATTAAAAATGTTGTTTTTAATTAAAATTTAGTAATTTTCACTATTCATCCAAATATAAAAGTTATCCGAAAAGTACCAAAATTTCACCCTAGGATAATTTCGAAATTCCGAATCCAAAAAATGAATTCCATTTTGAGATTTCAATTTATAAAATTTCAAAAAGTGTGTATTACTATTCATAACGGCTAGTTTCATTGGTTACGGCGTGTGTTAGAACTCGAAGTTGCGTACAACACACGCTACTGTATTATTCAAATGGAAGCGCACCGTGGAAGCTTTGGGTGTTTCATTAATATTCCTCATAGATATATATTATACCGTATTGCCTTGTTTATTTTAAAATAAACTATTTTTAAAAGAATACCAAAGGATAGTTTTATATGGGAAAGTGAATTCTTTTGGAAAGGTTTTAGAAATATTTTTATAGCAGAACTAATATATACTTGTGGATATACATTTTAAATAATATATTGTTGTATCCTACTAAAATTTACTTCCCAACCCCTACTTTTTCATTAGGTTCATTAATACTTGGTTTTATAGGATACAAGTAAATGGAAAAGAATAATGTATATAATGAATCTTTTGGACCATGTTTCCTTATGATGGGTTGGAATGGTGGTGGCATATAGTCATAAGGATATAGACCCATGGGTTGTTTTATGTTCCATGTTGATGGAATTTCATCTTTTCTAATTTATACCATATTATCCTATTCCTAAATATTAAATTTATAGTCTGGTTGATCTAAAATATGATGTATTTTGGATATATATTATGATAGTCTGATAGTCTATATTTTATCATGTATTTTTTGTGGGTGATATTGTTCCAAATTTTCATTGTAAGATGCCCTAGTTCTTGTCCCCAGCCATTGGTGATCAGTAATATGCTTTGGGCCCTATGGTGGGATAATTCAGGTGACATTATGGGTCGAACCAAGATGGTATGTTATGAATTGGAATAAAAAGGTTGGGTACTCATCAAATCATGTTATCATACTTTTGTATCACACTAATGTTTCTTGTGATTATTGGTATACTAAATATTTGACTTTCAAAAATCCAAAGGAAGTTTGGAAGTGAGCATAGATTTCTCACCTTCATGACAAACCACTAGTTACCATGGGATGTCCAAGGTTTTATAGCATTCTTTCTTATAATTTTATCCTTTTATCTTAGGTTCTCTAATTTTAGTTTATAATAAAGGGATTTAATTATATTTTAATAGGGTTTTTATCTTTTTTGTAGATTATATATCCTTACAGAATACAATATATGAATGCTAGTGTGGGAGTTGGAGAGAAATACCCCAACAAAAATCCTCTATTTGACTCATTTTTTGTGGTAACTATTATCTGAACACTCTAGTCCTTAAGAAAAGTAACATTTGTTTAACTGTAATTGAAATTAGAGCATTCTTCAAAATTTAATAAGAAATATCCAATTATCTTTCATGATGTTATGGTACCATAGGAATTATATGAATTTATCTTGATGATTTATAATATTTTACATTACCTAAATACCCTGGAAGGCACCATGGTCAATTTCACCATATATATGATTGAGTGGTCTGAAGGAATTTTGGGAAAATGTTTTGTAATAAATTTTGTATAAAGATATACCATATAATACATTCAATAAAACCTTCAATAAAAAATCCAATCCTATGATAATAAGAGTGTAAAAGGCATAAAAGTTCCTTACTATGGCGTGGGGAGATTGTTATAGCACAGATCATGCTACTCGGTTTTCCAAGTTAGTGCACCTATCCCCCAAAATTGTTTCTAAAGACTATATCACGGTGCAGGGGATTGAAATGGGTTTGAGGATTCACATTTGATCTATGGTGGTTATTATCTTTATACCAACCATTTATGGTGTTTTAGATAAGAAATATAAATATTTGATAGAAATAGTGGGTGGGGCGGGACACTTTAGAACATCAATGATATAAAGAGGAAACCAAAGTTCTTTTTATAGACTGAAGAGGAAGTAGGGTGACCATCATTGAGGTGGTGGAAAGGGTGCACAATAAACATTAGTGCAGGGATAGGTCTTCTAGTAATAGTTTGAGAGAAAAGAGTATCAACCTATATTTTCATACAATAATATTACATTAATTTAAATTAATATTCCATATATATCATTACAATCCACACAATAACCATTAAGTTTTAGTGTATTTACAAATTAGATACATAAAATTTTTATTTATATATAGTCTCTATCGTCTCCCATAACATTCTTCCCACATTGTACCCCTATAAACATACCCTACTTAAAACATTTCTTCATAACCTAGGGAAATGAAACATAAAAAAGTTGATATCAGATTATCAGTATTGGTAAACATAGGAGATATGAATTGATGATCATATGAAATCATAAGATAAAAATAAGAGTATCAGATCGTGACCATATCTTACATTTTTGATACCCAATATGTCAAATATCATAAGCATTAGTAATGGAATAAGGCATTATATTTTCAAAATATATGAATCATAAGAGTGGGAAATATTCATAAATCAATCATGAACCATAAGTTCTTGTATTACAATTATAGAAACAGTAGATTAATAGAAATCATTTAATATGTTAAGGTTAACTATAGAGACAATCAAATCATAGTGGGATTAAGAATAATTACATATTTCATTTACTAGATAATGCACATTGGCTTTTATCTAACAGTATTTCAGGAACATTGACTCATTTCCCATAGTGGATTAAGCACACAAAATTATTTTTCATAACTAAATCATCAAATAAAGAACATTACCCAATGTATTAGTGGGATATATAATTTTGGTCCCACCTATCATACAATGAAAACCATATTTATTTGTGCCAAAAAAATCAAAAAATATTCATCATATCATTACATCATAATCCATTCAAATAAAATGGGTTTCATAAATAATTCCTATTTTCTTCATATATTATCCTGAGGATAATAAATGAGGTCCATACAAATTTCATCATCAAAATAATAAAATATACATTGAATGAATAATATTTCTATCATTGGATCATATGTTTTATAAAACTTAATTAACATCAATGTATGTTATGATATATGAAAAGTAATTTAAAATATTCATAAGAACATTTCATGAAGAAAATACCCATTTCAATTTAAAATCACTTATTTAAAATATTATAAATTAAAAAATTGTAAACACAAAAATTTCATTGAAATTAACCTTGAAAATCCATAAAGGTAACTTCAATGAATTGATCATTCATGATGGTAGGAAATTTAGTTCATGTTGTATAATTTAAATGAAATCATTCTATTCACACATTGGTAAAAAGTTAGAAATTACCTCATTACAAAAAAGACAAGAACATTCATTATAACTAATTTTGTAAAAATTAAATCATGGATAAATAATATGTTATACAGTCCTTTTATAACATAAAAACATTCTTGAAAACATTTTTATGAAAAATGCATACAGATGTGTTTTTATGTAAAGGTACAAATAAAGTAGGTTTTCCCTAAAAACATTATTTCGATATAATGAGTACTCAAATATAGAAAAATTAATGGAAAAAATAAATTATATAGAACCACCGAAGGATAATAAAAATTAATTTTATTTACAAAATAAGTATCCTATAATTTTCTCAATCTAAATTAATGCATAAACAATCCAAACTAAAATAGGATTGGAAAATAAATCCCTTACCTTATGTCTTGTATTTATTAATAAACATTCAAAACAAACGTATAATAAATATATATTTATTATAAATATACTTCGTAACAATAATAATATTTATCATACCATTTATTATCTACTTATTACATCTTATCACCTGTATATTAACAATTATTTATTAAAATAATTGTTCTTATTGATAACTACTTTGTTTTTCAGGCATGTTTCGAATCGGTAGTCCTGGTACTTATTCTTTGATCATAGTTAAATCATCTCAATAATATTAATCATGAAATTAATATCATATATATAGCTTAAATATGTATTCATCCATAAAATATAGGGGTAGAAAAATTAATTCCACAATTCATGGAGATGGTAGGTCATGTGTATATATGAACGTTGATTCGGTTTTTCGACATAAAGAATAAAAAAAGGTAAATAATAATATAACTTTCTAGAATAATTATTATATCTTATATAACACATATATTAATTAAATATATGCTTATTACAATTCATGAAAATTTAAATTGAAAAACAAATCACATCAATTCGTGGAGGCTTTCGTACACACGTATGCACAAGCGACGTTATCGTTTTCCAACAGATGGAAATAGTAGAATATAGATAATATCATATAATTTAAGAGGGAACCATATTTAATTCATATAATATATAAATATTAAAACAATCATAATAACCATCCATAAAATATGGTTATGTAAAATTAATTATATCACTACATGGGCATGATAAGTCGTATGTACACATGAGCGATACTTTCACTTTCCATTTACAGAAAATTAGTTGAATAATGGTGGTTTCATAATAATAATTATATTATATTATACTTGGTATACTTAATTTATTATTTTTTGAAAAATAACACAGATTTGTAGGATGTAAAAGATGAATTAAAAAAAATTATAAATAGATAGGTTAAAGAGATTACCACTTCTTTGAAAGAACTCCATTGAATATCCTATTAAGGATCCTAAGGTAGGTATTTTGTGAATAAAAAACTATATAATTTGTATAATTATGTTTATAATATAATTGTGTCAGGTTTTGTAGATCTATAAGGCTCAAACTGGTGTAAACAATATAAAGGAGGGCGACCTTTTATAATTTAGGGGAGGGGTACTCTTGTAATTACATAAAATATTAAAATATAATAAAATCATTCTATAGAAAATTTACTAAAAATGGTAAAAAATTATAAGTTAATGAAGGATAATGATGAAATAATATCAACCAATAAAATTTGTAGGGATTTAAATGGTTCTTAAATCATATCTTTTGGTTTAACACCTTAATTAACATATTTTACCCTTAACAATAGTAACATATTATTTACTCTTAATGTTTTATAATTTTACTTATATGGTGAAAATTGGATAAAAATGTAAAATAAATGACCTTATTTACCACATATTATCTAACTTGTCAACTTTAAATATTTTATGAGTTTTTAATAATGTAATAAAATGTTAATTTCATTAAATATGATTAATGATGTTTTTGATAGTATTCATTTAATTTTACACCGATGATACCAATAAAAAATGGAATTAAAATATAATCCTTTAACACATCCCTAAAATGTAATATTTGTTTAAAAAATTCTTGTAACTCTATAAATAAGTCAATTTATATGACTATTTATATTTTGGGAATCCTTTATATTATTTTTCTATTAATTGAATAAATCTTTTGTCTATATTCTGTAAGCATTTAACGTAATTATATAATATATAAAAATTATAAATAAATTACCATAATGAAAATAATTTCGTTAATCTCAAAATTATTATTATAATTAATTCACGGCATGATTTTTCCCTTATGTGAACACATAAGATGTATTTAAATATAAGAGAGTGACGTTTTTAATTTTTAATTAAATTAAAAATTATATAGGAATTTTTCATGGGAAACAATCCATTTAAAAACTAAATTTAAATTAATGGTTTTATGGGTCTAATTTACGTCATCAAAATAATAATTAAGATGAGAATTCCTTAACTTGAGACTTGGTTTGTACCTAGGATAACCTGATTTACCCTTTTTTGAGGAGAAATATTTTACCATGGTTACTATTCAAAATGATTAAAAAAGACAGATTATTTATCAAATTTGGAACACATGATTCCAAATATTTAATAAATTTTTTAAAATTCAATTTCTATAAGTGGTCGAAATTAATTTTAAAATAACTACACAAAATGTGATAGAAACCTTTTTTTAATACATTTCAAAACATAAAACTAGATTTATTCCTATATCATGCCTATAGAAAATAATAGATGAATGTTAAAACATTTGACTGATCACATAATATATACATATAAATATCATTAAAATCATTCAATAATAGTGATTAATTTAATTTTTTCTGATAAAAATACATTGTGAACATAAAACTTCTTTTTCCGAAAAACATCTCATTTTTTTCAAATGATTTTTATTTCATTTCTAATTAATTAAATTACCAATTAATTCATTTTATTCATATGAAAACCATATGTTTTTATAATTTCTTGATTTTTATTCATAACTATTATCCAATGACTGGGAAATAACAATCACATTAAATAATTGTATTTTAATAGAATATTAGGGTTTGTATAAACATGATGTTTCATGTAATAAAAAATTTCAATGAAATTAATTTTAATTAAAGAGAAATATATAAAAAATCACGATTTGTTAAAAAATTGAATCCATAAACCTAATTTTTAGGTAGAACCCAATTTTTTTCATGCATGTTGGAAATCTAGGTATCTTCAACATTTATATGATAGAGTGTCGCAATGTAGTATGTTTAGACCCACCTTCTCCAAGGGCTCAGAATTTCAATTTGATATTGAAAAATAGGTTAATAGAACTAGATAATCATTAACCAGGGGATCATACATTATATCTAATTTATAAAAATGGGTAGGATCTAAACACTTATTAAATGGTTGTGTAGACGTTATGATAAAAAAGATGAATGAGGATGGACGCTTCTATAAAACAGATTGTGAAATAGAGGAACTAGAGATGGGACTAACAATGTGAGAGGTACTTTATCTATTGAATCTTCTATGGTTTTAAATTATATGATACTGGTTCAACTTATTCATTCATCTCGTCTAATATTAATGATTTTTCAGGTTTTACTTTAATGTTTTTTCTTTCAGGATGACTCTTTAAACTCATTTAGAAAAGAACTTGGAGTAGGGTTTTTGATGTCTTAAATGTCAAGTTATGATCAAAAACCATGGAAACATATGGAATTTTATATTTTAGGAAATTTTTTTACTTTTATATCATTATTATCAGTGATTTAATTAATATATATAAATCCAAAATTGATTTTTATCATCATTGGGTCCAGTATAATTCATTTTATTGATTCAATCATGTATTTTATGATGAGTGGGATCCTAGATTTGGGAGATACGGGCTTGTTTTCCCAAAACCTGAGAAGATTACATGCTTGTTTAAATATATGTTTATCTATTTTTTTGAAATTTTTTTATTGGACCTCAACCTATATTAGTGAGTGAGTATCCTAATGTATTTTGGATGATTTATTTCGATTTTATCCTTAGAGAAATGTCAAGTTTTCGATAGATAGGGACTATGCCCAATTTAATGCATCCATACAATATACCAACCACTAAAATTAAATAATGAAAGTTCCATATTAATGATCTTAAGGAAAAGTGATTTATTTGTACAAGAACATCACCTTGGCCATCATCAGTTCTCTTTGAAAAGAAGTTGTGTGGGAGTCTTCAACATTGTATTGATTACCAAAAAACTCAACCAGATAAAAATTAAGAATAAATTTTCCTTCAATAGGATTTAAAAAGTTTTTTATCACCACAAGGGAGATTTTTTCAAAAAATTCATCTAAGATCAGGGTATCATCAGTTGACGGTTTGATAAGAAGATATTTCTAAGTAGGTTATCTAGATTTGGTATGGGAATTATGATTATCTATTCATTTTCTTTGGCCTCACTAACACACTCTCATTGTTTACTTATTTAATGAATCAAATATTACATTGGTTAATAAATAATTTCAAGGTTATTATGTGTATGATATCCTTATTTTTTCATATTAGAGAAATGTCATGTTGATCATTTGAATATATTACATCCTAGGAATATTTAATGAGAATCATCTCTATAGGATGTAATTCCAATATCAGTTTTGGATCCAATACGTAAAATTTATAGGCTATGTGATCCATGAGAAGTGTTTTTTCATAGATCCTAATAAGAATAAAGTTGTGATTCCGTCTGATAAAACTAGAAAAGTGTTTGAAATTTGGAGTTTCTTATGATTGGATAGTTGTCATTGGCAGTTTTTTGAGGATTTCTCTAATATTGAATCTCCTATGATAGAGATAACCCATAAGGGTATGAATCTGTTTTGGAGTGATTAAGGTCAAAGATCTTAGAGGTTTTTAAATTCATATTTGCTTCAGGTTTAGTCTTGAATCATCCTATGGTAGGTTTTGGATATGATATTATTATTATGATGCCTCAAGTATAGGACTGGGTTTTTTTATAATGTTAGGAAGATATGTTGCAGATTATAGCTCTCATAAATTATTACATTCTGATAATTACTAACCCAATAGTGATATTTAGTTAGAATTAATGAATCAAATTTTTAAGAATTGGACCCACTACCACATTATGGAGTAGTTTCTAGTATATTCTGATGATAAGAGTCTGAAGTATATCATCACTCAGAGGGATATGATCTTGATATAGATATATTGGGTGGAGTGCCTATACAGATTTTTATTTTGATATTTAAAACATCATTTTTAAAGGATACATGGTCACCAATGAATTAAGTAGAAAATTACTAACTCATATATTGAAGAAATCAATGGAAGATTGGTGCTTGAAGGACTTGTTTACTGAGATGTGCTTGGATGAAGGGAGGTATTATAGACTAGTATTAAAATAATTTGATTGATTTTGTTCATTAATAGATACTTATACTCCACCTGGACATAATAATGATTTATAATTTTAGTTATTTATGTAGTGACCCTGACCCCAGTAGTCTGAAGACAGTGTTTTCTTTACTACATTTTCATAAGATCCATGGAATCTCATCCCAAAGGACGAAATAGCTTAGTAGACATGGTAAACTAGATACAGACTTGATTCAAATATAAATTTAAAAATTTAAAATAAAATGAATTATTTTCTCCAGAACATCATTATTTCTCTTATAATATCCATGTTTATCAATCATAAAATAATTCTTGGAATCATAGGGGTAATAAAACATAAGAAAAGGGGATACCATATTCTTAGTAATGGAATGCCTATAATTTAATATAGAAATAAATAATTCATAATCAATATATAAAGATAAATAACTAAAACACATTCCATTTAATCAATAAATTAACCATAATTTGGCGAGAATAATAACAATCAAATAATGATTTAAAAATAATCACTTGAGCTTCTGACTTAACCATGGATATTCTAAATAACTGAATAATCACATGTAATATCAATAAATGAATTCATAATGATGAAATTTATAATTATAGGAATCTAAAACATATATTGCAGGCACTTTTCCAAGAAATGTGAATAAATGGGTTAGTCCACAACCAAACCAGAATCTATTTTGTCTCATAGGACCTATTGATGCATCAGGGGGATATACTGGGCCCTACCCATGATAAAATATTTCTAATGAATTTATCATATGAAATGGGTGAAACATAATCAACATAAACATTCATATTTAAAAACAATCATAAGAAATGTTAATAATTACCTTAATCAATAAACATAATCACAAACCATCAAGAATAAAATGGTGAATGATAATAAAATTGGACATCTCCAATCAAACTAATTACAAAATATCAAGATAAATAATAAGGATCATATCAATATAACATATTATCAGTGGATAATAAGGAAAATAGGGGTTTTTATTGATGAATATAAATACCATGAAATGATCCTTAAAATATATAATGAGAAAATAAACTTTGAATTTTGAAAATCACCATTTAAAACAAAATTAAAAAAAATATTGAATCTAATTTTATTTGAGAATTACTTTCTAAAACATAGAAAATATGTATTAAAAATATTATTGGTCATGTAAGTGTAAAATACCATTCATGTGGTATATGATAAAACAAATATTCCTTTTATATTTTTTAGTAAAATCCGAATATGAATTGTTTTGCAAATTAAATTAATAATCCATTCAAAACATTTTATAAAACGTAAAAATGGGTGATATTTCCTTTCATAAATAATTTTAAAATTTTGGAAACTTTTTTGAAAACATTTTTAGAAAATATGGGTTTTGATTAAAAAGGATTTCGATCCAAACAGAGAAAAATAGTTGGATATTCTTAAAAACATTTTTTAAATCATTTTAAGTACCAAAGAGTAAACAATGATAATATTAATTAAAAAAAATTCATGAAAAACTAGATATGATGAAAATATATTTATAGTAATATATAAACATCAAAAAATAATCTTAAAAGATATGTCATAATAAATAAGCCAGATTAATGATGATATTGTGAAATAAACTCTTACCACTATGGTAACTTCTGAATCATATTCCTCATAAATGAACTTAAATAAAATGAAATTTTAAATACCATTAAGATAAATATGTTCATTATATAATATATCAAAGGGGAACTATATAAACCAAATTAGGGAAATAACTAGTGAATATGGCATATGACTTATGGAAGTAAAAGTGAGACGGGAGACCCTTACCTCAAGTCTGATTTCCTTTTTTGTTCTTGTATATATTTTATAATGGTTATGAGAATGATATTAATTTATAAAAAGTAGTAATAATATTTATATTTTCATATATAATAATCATATAACATTTTATCACCCGTTCTTTATAATATTTCATTGTTTTCATTGTTACGGGTGTTAATTTCAATGTTTTCTCATGCGTGTTTTGTCATGAAAGTTCTAATTATTGTTCATAAGATATATATATATATATATCATATAAATAAATATAATATTTTTTAAAATATCATATTTACTAATTATATGAATTTTTATAACTACTTATGAATTTTATATACGGAAAATGATTCACATCACTTCGTGGAGATAGTTGGCCATAAGTATGCCCGAGCAACAATATCATTCCCTTAATTAATGAAAGGGTAAGGAATTGGTTGATCTAATTAATTTTAAAGATTCAACATCATATCATAAATATCACATATATTCATTAATCGTATCCTTATTATATTCCATTTATAGTATAAGTGAAAAACGAATCGCATCACTTCGTGAGGTGGTAGTCCACGGTACACGCGAGTAGTGTTGTCATATTTGAAATGGAATGGAATGTAAAAATTTATATTTGATATTAAATTTAATAATGTTTAATCATATTATAAATATCATATATAGATTTTAAATCCCACATTTTATATATCCTTGAAAATTGGTCATCAAAGACGAACAAAATTGGTTCTTCAGGCTATAGTCCACCTTACAGTAGCAGTACTATAGTAGTCACTGTAGTAGTACTATAGCAGGTACTGTAGCAGTTACTATTCGGTACTATAGCAGCCAGAACTATTCACCCGATTTGGGCTTTCGGGCCACCGGTTTGTGCCTACGGGTCTCCAGGGGCTTCGGGTCATCAAAAAGGCCTTTGGCCCATAGGGCCTTCGGGTCACGTAAACCATGAAGTAGACCAGTTCACACTAAACATGCCCCAGAAGAGGTTCTGAGCAACAGGAGTAGCAGCTACCAGATGCAGAGCTAACCAAATTGGAACAATGAGAGGGTATGGCAGCCGCCATCGGCATCAGGCACCGTGCATCTTTATACGAGGAAATGCTAGCCGATCAGCAGTGCAAGGTGGGGAGCTAGGTGATTAATGATGCAGAAAGCTGGGGAGGGGCAGTTCAAGTGGGCTGGGCCTACGGGTCATGTATTGGGCATGGTATGCCTCTGGGCCTTCGGGTCATGTATTACGAGTTTGTCGGGCCTTGTGCCCTGGGCCTATGGGTCATGTACAGGTTCCCCTTAAACCCTTAATAGGGGTATTATCCATAATAAAATAAAAAAGAAGGCCTTTGGGCCATTCAAAGTATAGTATTTGTTAATACATGATTGAATTTTTAAAAAGAATCATGAAAATGATATAGATCTGTTAAGATAATTAACTTCTCAAAGAGAAAGGTCATTTGGATATCCTTTTAAGATCTCTCTATATGGTCATTTTGGATGACTAGATGATCAATTATATGTATAACTATTATAGGGAGGTATTTTGATTGTTTTTCATTGATCTAAAGGTATTTAGGGTTGTGTATAAGTGATGGGAGGGACATCCCTTTTATATGTGGGGAGAAGGAACCCCCTTGGAAATTACAGGGAATCTTCCCAAAAGAATCCAATTGGATAATGCCATTAAATTTCCAAAAGAATACAAATAACCTTATTTTATAATTTTGGACAGAATAATATGTAAATATGACCATAAAATAATATTTTTAAAAGTTGTTATGTCATTATAATTGTAACATACCAGATAAATAAATAATAATACATTCTAATGTTTATCAATATTTGTGAATAAAATGTTAATATTACTTTAAAGGGAATTCTATGCGTGATGTCGTACCTAATACGCAACAACGAGTTTCTTTGAAATCTTACGTTGCACACTAATAATATAATAATATTATAATAGTTAATTCATAGCTGTTGGAATGGCAGGAATGAAAAGAAATAACTACAAAATGATTACATATGTTTGTTAAATATTTTTACATTTATCCAATAAATGTTAGAGGATTAAAATCCAAATGAATCCAACTTTAAGAATAAATACTCTAATATTTTTAAAAGATTGTTTTACCGCCTTTTGATTGAGAACCTTTTTTAAGTCTACCTTTTGACAATTTTATAAGCTCTATTTGTCAAAATAAACTTATTATTTATGATTGGGACATTGAAATTTACTTTGGTTAAATTTTTGGTATGTTTCTGACATTGTTCATTTTTTAATGAATAGTGAAAAAATACTGCATTTTACATCAAAACTGCCTTTTCATATAATTTAAATATATGGTTAAGATTATATTTTTAATTGGTTTTAAAGTGTAATTGGAATATATTTTTACCATTTAATCGGTCATTGGAATTAATTTCACTTTGAAATTGGACTTAAACTAGTGTCAATCTTTCAATAGATATTGTTTCTTAAAAACATGCAATTTGTTTTGACAGCGGGAATGGATTATTAAATTAATTAATGAAACTTATATATTTTGAATTTTTTAAAGTAGAAATCATTTTTGAATTCAGAATATCAAATATAGATTAGGGTGAATTTTTTTCATTTTTCTGAAAAACATCAATTTTTGATGAATAGTGTAACCACTAAGTGGTAGTTAAAGAAACTGATTTTTCATTTAAATGAAACATTACCACTTCTATTATTTTATTTTCAAAAATACGACATACATGGTTTTCATTTTCAAGTAAAATGTGGTTCAATGAGATTAAAATTATTTATTTGGTGAATAATAACTTTTATGTTTTATTAATCGGGATTAAAGGTAATTAGTGTAATTTAAGGTAAAGATAATGTTATAATAATATGAAATGACCTTGACACATGTCCTAACCTTATTGGAGGAGTCATGGCCGTCCAAGAAAATCCATGGGTCAACTTGGGGACCTCATGGTGCCACTTTGGTTGTAAAATGACATTAATAACTTTTTATTTAAAGTTAAAATTAAAATGTCACAAACAGGTATTGTTTTACTAAAACAATTTTTAAATGGTGTTAAACAAGTCATATTTTTGACTATAAATATTCATTAGAAATATAAAACTATTTCCTATATCATGATATTTTTTTATAATTTTTAGACATTAAATAAATTAATTAATTTATGACACCGTGATGATGCAGTGATTACCTCATAAATGAACGATTTAAATAAAATGATAAGATAAGGTGAAATATAAGTCTTACACTTCTCACAAACCTATTGTATGGGTGTATTTCGAAACATAATCACCTTATCCTAGAAATATATCATTTTAGGACCTTTGAAATCCGAAAATAATTTTATAATAAAGTAATAGTTTATAAATTTCCAAGAGTGCCCCTCCTCTTCTCTTATAAAAGGCCCCCACCTCTACCACATTAGCCACACCTCTCAATAATTTTTCCCAGCCAACCCCTACAAATTTAATCTCTCCAAATCCCTCTATTAATCATTGAAGCCTCAAATTTGGCAGAATTCTCTTCAAGAAACCCTTTTGGTTCAAACCAAGAAGAGTTACCCGATTTAAAGGTAATGTCTTCACCTGTGTTCTTTTGTTTTATTTTGCTTCTCCTAACCCCTAAACTCTTTTTATTAATTTATTTTGTAACAAAACTAGCTTCTTCAATATAATTGGATGTTTTTATGTTATTAATTCAAACTACAATTACACACACCTCCGTCTAATTGTTAAATAACATACTGTTTCTGTGGATGGCGAATTACTGCCTCATGAAACGATGATTGTTCAATATTCTCTTAACACCATTCATGGTGGCCATTATGATGTCACTATATTTTATATATGATATATATGGTATTTATTTTTCCCATATGCTTCTTCATTTTATATTTAAAACATAACTTTATGCTTTGCATGTTGTGAAATTGCGATAATTTCATACGAGGAAGTGTGGACTACCGCCCCCTCAAGTGATTTGACTCGTTCATGCAATACATGGAATGTATAAAGAATGAAACTAATAAAATTATGTGACCTATAAAACATATATATTATACTTTAATTATAATATATATATCTCTAAATTGTTTTTAATTCCATTAATATGACAAAGAAATGAAATTAGTGTTCATGCGTACGTACAGCCTACCGTCTCCATGAACGGTGAATTTCATTTATTTTTTTCTCCAAATGTTATGGAATAGTATAAAATGAATATTTACTGGATATATATGATATTTAAATCATTTATACTATTATGTAGATGATTTACTTATAACTACATTGGCAATCATTTTCAAACAAGTTCATTTTTTACTCATGTACCAAACATCGATACAAACGTCTGATATGAACTAACATCATTAACTGATTATTATAACATTGTAATATGTGATATGAACTGAATAATAATATTTAAAGGAGGAACTTAAGAAATTATAAATTGACCAAATTTTATTATTCAGGAATATAAAGAAACTAACAAGGCAAGTCAGACTTGAGGTAAGGGATCTGACCACTCTCTTTCTTTTCAACTACCCTCTTTTAGGTCATTTCATTTATGATCCATGTTATTCTATTGGAGGATGTTCTTTTATATTTACCATACTTTAATTTTTATTTCCATATGATTAGATACCCCCTATTACTCTCATAAATTCATTTTTAGAATTTTTATGTGGTGCCGTTAGGCTGCTGAATTTTCGTAAGGGATCATACCTCTCTCTTTCTTTTTAAGTACTCTTTTTTATGTAACTTACCTTATGCTCCTATTTCTTATGTTGGGGGATGTTATTTTATATTAATATTTATGTAAATTTTATGTTAATATTATTAGAGACCGTATTTTAACACATCAATCCATTTTTTGAAGTTTTATGTGGCGTCGTTAGGCTGACGAATTTTCATAAGGGGATTTTCATCTCACTTTTTATTCCCGTGAGATTCATTCTACATTTGCCACTATTTCCTTATGTGTGGTGTATGTACCACCCATTATTTTACTATTTGTATAATATACTCTCATTTATGGGTATTTACATCTACATTGTGTGAACCTTCTTCCATGGGGTGTACGTTTCGAAAGTTGCCCAAATCGGTAAGGGAACCTTTCACACTCCTCTTTTTAAAAAAGTTATTTTGTTATGTCTTTTAATTTACATCTTTTTATGTTGGTATATGTTCTTATATATCCTTATTTATGTAAATTTTATGTCCAAGTGACGAGATACCATTTTCTCTCTCATCAACTAATATTATGAAATTTAAAGTGACGCCGTTAGGCTGTCGAATTTTACCAAGGGAACTTCTTAACCCAATTTCGATTTCTTTGGGTTCAACATGTAGTTATTGAATATGTCATCCTTTGAATATGTGTGAATGACCTTTTATTGTTTTAAAATTAATATCAACTTATATTTGGTGTATTTATATTTGTCACACATAATTATGGGACTGATTTATCCTTAATTTAAGGATAACTTCTTTATAGGGGATTTCATCTCATTTTACATTTCTATTGAGACTTCATTGTTGATATGCACCAATTCACTCTTATATGCTGTATATAAGTTCCCTTGTAATATTACATAATGAATCCCTTTATTCTCATGATATTATAATGTTCTGATTAAAACTCATTCCTCAATTATTGTATTCAAGTGTCTCTCATTTTGTTAAAAACCCTTTAACTAAAATATCGTTTTAAATGTTTTAATGATTTATTATTATAAATATTTCTCATTAATATCCATGTATTCAAACTGGTTTTATTAATTTATTTATATGGATATTAATGGTTTAAAATGTTAAAATATTCAAAGTGTTATGAGACACTTTGATTCAAAAATCTCTTTATTAAATGTTTTAAATTGTTTTGAAAATGGTTTTAGAATGGATTCATTATATCAATATCTTAATATGTTATATTGTTATTTCAATGTGGGATTTTTATCTTTTCTTTATGCTTAAGTTATGTTCTATGATTATGTTATGGTTCTTGGGAATTGTTTTTGAAAACGGGTGTTTCCGTGATAAACTAAGGGCGGGTGAGCCCGATATAGCTCTCCAATGCATTGGGTAACGCGAAGGGGTTAAACGTTAAGGTTTCTCAGAAGAGATTTAAGGAATATACTGTGATGGGTATTCCAAACGTAACCATGAGGGTTACTCCCTACGTAAAAATGTTATGAATGCCTCAAGTTACCTTTATGTCTTATGATTTATATGATTTATTCAAAAATCTTATGATTTCACGAGGTAAGATAACGTGATTATGTTTTATGAGTAAAGTATGATTTCATTGATTCTTATGTATACATGTACTAATGTTTCTTTTCAGAACTTTTATATCCCTTACTGAGATTTTTATGCTCATCCCAAGTTTTAAAAATGTTTTTCATAGGTCAAGGGAAAGGTACTTGATATGTTTATAGTGTCATGGAAGTGTCAAGAAAAAATCCATGTTTTACTTTAAATATGTTTCCATTGATGGGAAAAAATGAATACTATCTTTTATGTAACCACATTGTTTAAATGTAGAATGTAATGCATGATTTATGATCTAATTCTCTAAAACTCTATACCAGAAAATATCCTCAATGTGTATTCTTGAAATAACACAAGATTAAGTAAGTTTGAAGGACGGGTCCTTATAGTTGGTATCAAAGGTCGGTTTAGATAACTTTAGAGGTTAGAGTGTTGTTTATGCATAAGTGACAAGTTGTGTATAACCACAATGGTTATTATATTTGATAGTGACATTGTTATTTTTGAAGGTTGGAATGAGTTTGAGATAACTTGGACAAGTATATCTTAGTGTTTATCTTCCTATTTAGTACAAGATGATTTGTTGATATACTCACACTGACCTTTTTTGTTTTATTAAATGGATGGATCTAGTAGGAACCAAAGTGGCAATGGTTTTAAAGGAAACTATGGTGGTTCTCTGATTAAGAGACTGGATGAAATGGGGGATTCAATGATAAATATCGTGGTTATTCTAAACCAACTATCAGGAGTCATGATCAACCACTTGAACCTTGGTGAGTTCCCTAATGACTCTTGTACGAGAGAACCAACTCGATGTGGAAGTTCGTGTGATAATTATAAAGGTAACCATTAGGGTTTATATGATCCTTACTTTTGAAGTAATTATGGGTTACTATATGTCATGATGGAAGATGAAAGGCATTAGGTAAAATTGAGGTTAAATTATGTTATGTTTATTTTTGAAGATTTTATATCTTATTGGTTAATGTTTTAAGAATTATATAGTTTTTGAAAAAGGACAACACACAGACCGTGTGACAACCCGTCGCGTCGGACAAAGCTGTTGGAATCGAATCCACAACCAAAGTGTGACTGGTATTTATCGCCTACCACGGAACTACGTGATGTCCCTGGTTAGTTTGACTAATTATTTTTTTAGTTAAATGATTTTATTTATCCTGAGTAAGTTTATTTTGGGTTATCTATAGAAATTATTAACATATCATGGAGGATATGTGATTAGGTTACCTACTTTTCAATATGAGACATTAAGAGCACCTGATGTTATTTGGAGATAAATGTTAATTTTTACCTTGGGAGACTATATGATTAAATACTTCAAATATTTGGGTTTCAATATTAGTTTGGTTTACCTAGATGAATTTCATGGACAAATTTTTTTTTAAATGGTCTTCGTTGAACATTGGTTTTGTTTTGACAAATTTTGGAGATTAGGAGTACTTTTTCGTTTTGTAAAAAAATATCCTTTTTGGGTATTATCTGACCTCGTACAAAACTTTTTGGTATGGTTTTGGTTAAGATCTAAAGACATGGGAAATTATATAGTTCTCTTTTGTGTATTAGGTGATTCTCAAGAATTTTATTATAGTACTTTTAATGAAAACAAGTCTTCCTAAATACTCGTTTTTGGAGAAAATATGAGTTCGATTAAGGAATCTAGTAAAAGATGAAAGTCTACGTGAAAAGTAAGTATGTTTCATTATGATTTAGTTAAGCTCAAAAATAAATTCCTCAATGAAGAGTAACATAAAACAAAAATGTTTTCTGTTAACTTTTCCTACTGGGGAATCGAATACCATTTAACCCATCACAAGTTTCTGATTTTCTTGTGGTTAAATTTCTCATATACATGTTTACTATCACTCTCCATCAGAACATGACGCTTTGTTTTCTCATCCATATCCATATTTTCATACGTGGAATCCTATTATGGGTTAACTCGGGTGACCTTTGTACTTCTCTCCCTTTCTTTTACAGTGATAGTTTTACTGACTCTTGTTCCGATGTGGGACTTTCAATGAAGTTTCCAAGCCCAATTTTGAAATTGCGAGGACGCAATTCCCAAAAGGGTGGAAGCATGTAACATCCCAGATAAATAAATAATAATAAATTCTAATTTTTATCAATATTTTTGAATAAAATGTTAATATTACTTTAAAGGGAATGCTATGCTTGATGGCATACCCAATACGCAATAATGATTTTCTTTGAAATCTTAAATCGCACACTAATAATATAATAATATTATAATAGTTAACTCCTACCTATTGGAATGGAGGGAATGAAAACAAATAACTACAAAATTCTTACATATCTTTGTTAAATATTTTTACATTTATCCAATAAATGTTAGAGGCTTAAAATCCAAGTGAATCCAATATTAAGAATAAATACTCTAATATTTTTAAAAGATTGTTTTACCGCCTTTTGATGGTGAACATTTTTTAAATATAATATTTGACAATTTTATAAGCACTATTTTTCAAAATAAACTTATTCTTTATGATTGGGACATTGAAATTTACTTTGGTTAAATTTTTGGTATGTTTCTGACATTGTTCATGTTTTTAATGAATAGTGAAAAAATACTGCATTTTACATCAAAACTGTCTTTTCATATAATTTAAATATATGGTTAGATTATATTTTTAATTGGTTTTAAAGTGTAATTAGAATATATTTTTACCATTTAATCCAATATTGGTCATTAGAATTAATTTCACTTTGAAATTGGACATAAACTAGTGTCAATCTTTTAATAGATGTTGTTTCTTAAAAACACGCTATTTGTTTTGACAGCGGGAATGAATTATTAAATTAATTAATGAAAATTATATATTTTAAATTTTGTAAAATAGACATAATTTTTGAATTCAGAATATCAAATATAGCTTTGGGTGAATTTTTGGTATTTTTCTAAAAAACTTCAATTTTTGAGGAATAGTGAAACCACTAAGTGGTAGTTAAAGAAACTGATTTTTCGTTTAAATGAAAAGTTACCACTTATGTGATTTTATTTTCAAAAAAGTGACATACATGGTTTTCATTTAGAAGTAAAATGTGGTTCAATTATATTAAAATAATTTTTTTGTGAATAGTAATTTTTATGTTTTATTAATCGCGATTAAAGGTAATTAGTGTAATTTAAGGTATAGATAATGTTATAATAATATGAAATGACCTTGAAACATGTCCTACACTTATTGGATGAGTCATGTCCGACCAATAAAATCCATGGGTCAACTTGGAGACCCCATGGAGCCACTTTGGTTGGAAAATGACATTAATAACTTTTTATTTAAAGTTAAAATTAAAATGTCACATACATGTATTGTTTTACTAAAATAATTTTTACACGGGGTAATACATGTCATATTTTTTACTATAAATATTCATTAGAAAGATAAAATGATTTCATACATAATGATATTTTTTTTATAATTTTTACTCATTAAATAAATTAATTTATTTATGACACCGTGATGATGCAGTGATTACCTCATAAATGAACGATTTAAATAAAATGAGAAGATAGGGTGAAATATAAGTCTTACACTTGTCAAAAACCTATTGGATGGAGGTATTTAGAAACCTTATCACATTATCCTCGAAATATATCCTTTTGGTACCTTTAAAATACGAAAATAATTTTATAATAAAGTAATAGTTTATAACATTCCAAGAGTGCCTCTCCTCTTCTCTTATAAAAGGCCCCCACCTCTACCACCTTACCCACACCACTCAAGCCTTTGGCTTCGCCAAAATCTGCCCATTTCATCTCTCCACATCCCTCGCTTCATCATCGAAGCCTCACATTTGGAAGAATGCTCTTCAAGAAACTCTTTTGGTTCAAACCAAGAGGAGTTACCGTATTTAATGGTAATGTCTTCACTTGTGTTCTTTTGTTTTATTTTACTTCTTCTAACCCCTAAACTCTTTTTTTCCTTTATTTTGTAACAACAACAGTATCTTCAATATACTATGATTTTTTTATGTTATGTATTCGAGCTACACTTACACACACCTCCGTCTAATTGTTAAAGAACATACTGTTTTTTTGTGGATGGCGAATTACTACCTAACAAAACGATGATTGTTCAATATTCTCTTAACACCTTTCATGGTGGCCATTATGATGTCACTATATTTATATATGATATATATGGTATTTATGTTTCCCATATGCTTCTGTATTTTATATTTAAAAGATACCTTTATTCTTTTCATGTTGTGCAATTGTGATAATTTCATACAAGGAAGTGTGGACTACCGCCCCCCAAGTGATGTGACTCTTTCATGCAATACATGGAATGTATAAAGAATGAAACTAATGAACTTTTGTGACCTATAAAACATATATATTATACTGGAATTATAATATATATATCTCTCAATTATTTTTAATTCCATTAATACGACAAAGAAATGAAATTAGCGTTCATGCGTACGTAAGGCCTACCGTCTCCATGAACGGTGCATTTCATTTATTTTTATCTCCAAAGGTTATGGAATAGTATAAAATGAATATGTACTGGATATATATGATATTAAATTAATTAATACTATTCTGGAGATGATTTACTTATAACTACATGGACAATCATTTTCAAACAAGTTCATTTTTGACTCATGAACCAAACATCGACACAAACGTCTGATATGAACTCACATTATTATCCAATTATTATAACATTGTAATATGTGATATGAAATGAATAATAATATTTAAAGGAGGACCTTAATAAATTATAAATTGGCCAAAGTTTATTATTCAGAAATATAAAAAAACGAACAAGACAAGTCAGACTTGAGGTAAGGGATCTGACCACTCTCTTTCTTTTCAAGTACCTTCTTTTATGTCATTTCATTTATGCTCCATGTTATTATGTTGGAGGATGTTATTTTATATTCACCATAGTTTAATTTGTATTTTCATATGATGAGATAACCCCTATTACTCTCATCAATTCATTTTTAGAATTTTTAAGTGGCACCGTTAGGCTGCCAAATTTTCATAAGGGATCCTACCTCTCTCTTTCATTTTAAGTACTCTTATTTATGTAACATACTTTAAGATATTATTTCTTATGTTGGGGGATGTTATTTTATATTACTATTTATTTCAATTTAATTTTAATATTATGAGATACCCTATTTGATCTCATCAATCCATTTTTTGAAGTTTTATGTGGCGTTGTTAGGCTGTCGAATTTTCATAAGGGGATTTTCATCTCACTTTTTATTCCTGTGAGATTCATGCTAAATTTTCCACTATTTATTTTTTTGTGGTGTATGTACTTCCCATTATTTTACTATTTGTAAAATATACTCTCATTTATGGGTATTTACATCTTCATTGTGTGACCCTTCATTCATGGCGTGTACGTTTCGAAAGTTTCCCAAATCAGTAAGGGAAACTTTCACACTCCTCTTTTTAAAAGAGTTCTTTTGTTATGCCTTTTAATATACATCTTTTTATATTGGGATATGTTCTTCTATATCCTTATTTATGTAAATTTTATGTCCAAGTGATTAGATACCATTTTCTCTCTCATCAGCTAATATTATGAATTTTAATGTGACACTGATAGGCTGTCGAATTTTACTAAGGGAACTTCTTAACCCAATTTCGATTTCTTTGGGTTAAACATGTAGTTATTGAATATGTCATCCTTAGAATATGTGTGAATGACCTTTTATTGTTTTAAACATAATATCAACTTATATTGGGTGTATTTATATTTGTCACACATAATTATGAGACAGATTTATCCTTAATTTAAGGATACCTTCTTTATAGGGGATTTCATCTCATTTTACATTTCTATTGAGACTTCATTGTTTTTATGAACCAATTCACTCTTATATGGTGTATATACCATCCCTTGGAATATTATATAATGAATCCCTTTATTCTCATTATATTATAAAGTTCTGATTAAAAGTTATTCCTCAATTATTGTATTCAAGTGTCACTCATTTTGTTAAAAATCCTTTAACTAAAATATCATTTTAAATGTTTTAATGATTTATTCTTATAAATATTTCTCATTAATATCCATGTTTTCAAATTGGTTTTAAGAATTTATTTATATGGATATTAATGGTTTAAAATGTTAAAAGATTTAATGTGGTATAGGAAACTTTGATTCAAAAATCTCTTTATTAAATGTTTTAAATTGTTTTGAAAATGGTTTTAGAATGGATTCATTATTTCAATATCTTAATATGTTATATTGTTATTGAAATGTGGGAATGTTATATTTCTTTTATGCTTGAGTTATGTGTTATGATTATGTTATGTTTCTTGGGCATTTTTTATGAAAACGGGTGTTTCTGTGATAAAATAAGGGCGGGTGAGCCCGATATAGATCTCCAATGCATTGGGTAACGTGAAGTGGTTAAACATTAAGGTGTCTCCAAAGAGATTTAGGGAATATATAGTGATGGGTATTCCAAACGTAACCATGAGGGTACTCCCTATGTAAGAATGTTATGAATGCCTCAAGTTACCTTTATGTCTTATGGTTTCTATGAGTTATTCATAAATCTTATGATTTCATGAGGTATGTTAACGTGCTTATGATTTATGAGTAAAGTATGATTTCATTGATTCTTATGTATACATGTACTAATGTTTCCTTTCAGAATTTTTATATCCCTTACTAATATTTTTATGCTCTTCCCAAGTTTTTGAAATGTTTTTCATAGGTCAATGGAAAGGTACATGATTTTATGATAGTGTCAAGGAAGTGTCAAGAAAAAATCCATGTTTTATTTTAAATATGTTTCCATTGGTGGGAAAAAATGAATACTATCTTTTATGTAACCAATTTTTTTAAATGTGGAATGTAACGCATTATTTATGATCTAATTCTCTAAAACTCAAAACCTGAAAAGATCCTCAATGTGTATTCTTGAAATAAATCAATATTATGTAAGGTTTAAGGCTGGGTCTTTATACTAACCCTTATTTTCATAGTTTAACACCACGGTAAACCCATTTTTACCTTAATCGTTATAATGAATTTTTACTATTTCTACTATTATATTTTAAAAAAAATTATCTTGAACTTATTAGATACGGTAAATTATTAATATTATAAAAATTGAATCCATTTTTCCACATTAAAATTACATAATTGGATGAATTAAATTTAAAATTATACTCATAGACGTGATGAAAAAGAGGAATTCCAAAGATAAAATTTTCATAAGTATAGAAGGATTTAATATAAAAATTCAATATTAAATATATTAAAATAAAATGAATTAGAAAAAAATTAATATAATTGATTTAATTTTACTCTAAACCCAGTTTAAAATATAATTTATCTTTTTAAATAATTTAAATTAAAATGTAGTTTTTAGTAAAAATATGTATGAGTCATTATTCATTGAAAAACGAAAAAATTCAAACAAATCACAAAAATTTACCACAAGTTAATTTTTAGATGGTGATTTTAAAAGATAATTTTTTTTAAATAAATTTTATAAAATTGGTAAAAAAAAATAATAATAAATTATGTGCGCAAAGCACAGCTAAACCGCCTTTTAAAAATATTACACTGTTTTTAGAAAACATTTATTTTAATTTAAAATGATTATAATTTTAATTCTAATAAATAAATAACCATTTAATTTAATTTATAAATGTTTCAACCATAAAAAAATTCATTATTTTGTTAGTACTATCCATACCAACAAACATAACAACTATGTTATAATGGACATCTTTAAATTATAATATTTTAATAGAGTATCGTGTGTCATTTAATCCTAGGGTTGTGTGCATAATAAGTTATCTTAAATATTTAATTTATATAAAAATAAATTTATCATAATGTATCAGGACTTTATATACTCTTCTAATCTTGGTTTTGTGTGTCATGCACTCTACTAAACAAGATATTTTAATTTTAAAAATCATGGGTTGTTACATTATACCCCTTAAACAAATTGTGTACTATGAATTTAATCTCAATCGCGATAATCAAGGGCTTTAAATTTTAAAATACCATAGTTGAGAAACCACTTATTAAAAATGGTTCATAGAACAAATTAATCATAAGAGAAAAATGGAAGTACAAATGTCATATGAAATAACACATAATTGGGGCTCTAAATAGGAGGACATTGATTTGAAATGAAAACATGGACATGGAAGACAATACTAACACCCAAGGATTAATAGAGGCTTATAAAGATTTTTGATCAAATGAAATTTAATGATATTGAAAATTTAATGACTGAAAATCCATAAATCGGTCATAGATG
Organism: Viscum album; assembly: GCA_963277665.1. NCBI lineage: Eukaryota > Viridiplantae > Streptophyta > Magnoliopsida > Santalales > Viscaceae > Viscum > Viscum album. The sequence continues at coordinate 1,427,114,845 of OY728157.1, forward strand.
AAAATGCCATTAGTTCAATAGAAATGATGGTATTAGGGTAACATTTTTGTTTCAAGATCCTTTTACTAAAGTTAAGGAATTATTTTATTGTCTAGGAATATATGGAAATATACTTACTAGATATATTTTTATTTTAAAGGAACAATTTCATCTTTTGTTCATACTTCCAACATTTTCCACTTCATTTGTTACTTCAAGAAATGAATATATGAGAACATTTTTTTGTTCCTAAACCACTAAAATTACATTTTAAGGGATCGTAAGATCCATAAAAGAGTAAAAATATATTACTCCTATCTTAACTAAAACTAAAATGGTTATAAAATTTTATTCAATAACACATAAAGTTCAAAACAATCCATTTTATAAATAGTTAACTAGAAGACTCATCCAAAATTTACTTGTCCATGTTCAAGGTCTACACATTTTTAAAGTAAGGGCACTAAATTAAATTTATATTCCCAATATATATATATTTTCTCTTAATGTTTAATTCAAAATATGTGAATTTCTTTATCATCATACAAAATTAATGAAAAAAGTAATTCTTCATAATATAAAATCTTAATTTGTCTAATATATTCCATTTATTAATACTTGCAAGCAACTTTAGTAAAGATAAAATATACCATCAAACCTCTAACCAATTTATTGGTCCACAACACTATCCTATAAAAAATATCATTATTATCTAAACATAGAGAACATTTTTAGGGTTATCCTCCCTTAATCATGTGTTTTTCAATGGGTTCAACTTGTCATTGAATCAATTTTCTTGGTCGTCGGTGCCATTAAACGTATGATCTCAGATCATTTAAGAAATATTACGATAGTACAATACATATACATTTAATAATTTTTATTACTATAAATACGTTGATTAAAATAATCCAATTACATAATTCAGAATCCAAAAACACTAACATTAAACATTCCACTTCATCTATAGTAATAAAAAAAGATAAACCTTGATCCATTATCTTAATTTTTAATAATATACCCTTGAACCATTATCTTATTTTTCATAGTTCCCCATATCTGTATATTTGAAAAATAGAACGGTGGAAATTTTTCTCTTACCCCTGAAATCATGAGCATGGTGTCATTTCCCTCCACACTTTTAGAAAACTCGCATTCCCTTCATGAAAGTTCCATGGTGTATCTTTTTACAAGCATCACATGTAGGGATATCCTTTTCTACAGTATTCCCTTTATATTATTTTTTCTCATACATCCTATTCTTCTATTTAATCCCTTAAAATTCATATGACTTGGAGAATTATTTCTCACTCTTGATAGCACATGATTATATTTCTTTGTATGAATGAAAATTTTGGGATACCACTGCCCTTTAGAGGATTGTCTTTATCCCATAAAAATCATTCTTTAAATTTGGATTGTTTTTATTTATACAGTTTTCATTCCTCTTACAATGCACTATTTCTAAACAATGTAACATACTAAATTAGATCATATGATTATGAAACATAATTTATAATCCTCAAAATTTGTGAAATAACTAACATAAATTAAAAAAACATATGTATAGATAATTTCATAATCATAAACATGGTTTTGTTAGAGATATATTTATTTTTAACTCATTCATAATTGGTTACAAAGAACATGTGATTTTTTCTAAGAATATCCCCCATGAGTTTACAGTCATTTGTGTAGTAATTCTCATTTTCATTAACTGTGCGATGTTTAGTTCAAGATCAATTCACCCATTTTAGAGTTATTAACCCTAGGTAATTATATTCTATAACCACATCCACATACAGTATCCAAATATGGATTGATTTTCTAAAAAAAACCAATTAATATCTTACATATCAATTTTTTTTGATGTTATTCTATACTTGTCATAAAAGTCTATAAGAGGATTCTGTTCTCTAATATATGTTTTCTGAATTTTTTTCCCAACGTTTATATTAAACTTCTTATAATACCAACTATAGAGACCCCAACCAATATATCCCAGAAACAATGTCAATTTAATACATTGGAATAATATATTTGGAATTCCATAATGAATGATTGAATATTTTAGTAGTCTTGGCAAAAAATATGCATACTTGAATCACATTTACATTTGAAAAAATAAAATACATTTAAATATTTTCTTGGAAATTCCAGTATTACCCCTAACATATACATATATTTCAATAATAAAATACATTGTTGTATCTTGAGGAAAATAAATAATAACAAAGGGGTGAGATCTAAGGATAAGTACGGATATTCATAAAAATAATGTTATGAATAATTAAGGAATAATCAAATGTAATGGTAAATAACTGAAACACATTAAATTTAATCAATTACTTGAGCATAATATGGTAAAAAAACATGATTATAAAATAATTCCATACAAATAATCAGGTGATACTGAATCATAACCAGGGATATTATAAATAATAAAATAATCATTAAAATATAAATATCTAAATTCATAATAATTGAATTCATAATGAGAGACATCAAAAATATATTTTCAAGGACTTGTCCTAAGTCATCTAAATAAATGGGTAAGGGCCTTTCAAAAAACCCATCTAGTTTGTCTCGTGAGACCTATCGATGCATCAAGGGGATATAGAGGGACCCATCCATCACTTATTAAGTCCAATTAATTCCTCAAAAAAAGAGGTGAAATGTAATGAATATTAAAATTTATATTGAAAAAATAACAAAATAAATGATAATACTTACCCTAATTAATAAACAAAATAATAAACTATCTAATTTATAATGGTGACTAGTAATACAAATGTACATCCCTAGTCAAAATGAACATTAAATTTCTAAGGAAATGATAAAAATGGTATCAATACAACATGTCCCCAATGGTTCATAAGTAAAATTGGGGGCTGAAGCCTTTGATGAATATAACTACATGTAAAAGATCCTTAAAAATATTTTTGAGAAAAATGGCCTTTTCATTTTGAAAGTGACATTTAAAGAAATTTGCACAAAACCATTTGAGTGTAGTTTCAATTAAAAATAACATTTTAATGTTTTAAAGATAATAATTAAAAAATTGAATGGTCATGGTATTGGAAAATTATATTTATGTAAAACACATTAAAATAATGATTCCTATCACATTCTCTGTAAAATACAAATAGGAAATGATTAGAAAATGATATGAATATTCCTTTAAAAATATTTTTAAAAATTAAAAATATGTAAAAATAAAATTATTAAATAAATTTAAATATGTAAAAAAATTGAAAATATTTTTATAAAATAGGGGTTTTATGAAAAAGGTTTTACGGATGAAGAGAGAAATAAATTTTTATTTACTTAAAAACATTTTCTCAATAATTTTAAGTACCATGAGTGAAAAAAAAAGTTTCATTACTTCAAAAATTTCATGAATAATCATATTTTAAGAAAATATTTTGATTTGATGATATAATTATCAAATAATTATCCCAATGGAGATGTAAACATAAACAATCTTGAATAATGATGAGATTGTGAAATAAACCCTTACCACTATGGTAACATTAGAATCATGAGCCCCATAACTGAAATGACATAAAATGAATAATTAAATACCACAAAGATAAATAAATTCATGATATAACATATCAATGGAAAGTTATATATATAATAAAAAGGAAATAATTGGTGACTATGGCATATCTATCATAGAAGAAAAAGTGAGATGAGAAACCCTTACCCTGGGTCAGATTTCCTTCATAGGTGACCATACCACCTGTACAATGATTTTAATATTTTTTATAATTTATGCCAAAATCAAAACCATAATCATATTTATAATATCATATATTATCCTATTAAAACATTTTATCACACGTTTGTTAATAATATTTCACTATTTTCATCATTTTTATGTTCATTTCCTTATTTTTGCATGCATGTTTTGTCAAGGATGTTATGATTGATGTTCATAGGTTATATATATATATATATATATTATAATTAATGATAATAATTTTATAATTATCATATTTAATAGTTATATAAATTTTCAAAATCATTTAAGTATATTGTATGTGGAAAATGAATTGCATCGCTTGGCAGGGATGGCTGGTCATATATATGCACGTGCAACAATATTATTCTTTTAATGAGTGAATGGGTAAGTATGTGGGTGTTATATTAATTTTACACTATAAATATCATCTCATATACCTAAAATATATTCATTTATTTTATCCTTATTAAATTCTAGGTAAAACTTATGTGGAAACAAATCACATCACTTTGTGAGGTGGTAGTCTGTCAAAAGGACAAGCGACGTTGCCGTATTTGAAATGAAATTGAACATAAAATGGTATATGTGATATTAAAATTTAGAAGTATAATAGTATCATAATTATTATATAATTTTTTTAAATACATTATTATATCAATCCTTGAATGATTGTGATGTAAAATTAATAAAATCGGTTCCCGAGGAGGTAATCTACCACACACACAATCGATGATTCTATTTCCTATTTGATGGAAGTGGATATGGATATATATTTTTACATAAAAATAATAAAATATATGTATGTGGTATATAATGGTGTTATTATATTTTATGTGTTAATACATAGTTTATTGTTGAAAAAGATGATATAAAATGAAAGAGGTTGGTTAAGATAATTGCCTTCACTAAGAGAAACCTACTTGGGATATCCTCTCAAGAACCCTATGGATTGTATTTTGGGAGGACCATAAGCTCTAGAATATATCTATGGATGTTGGGGAAATGTATTTTAGGGTTTTTCTGGGACAAATGGCTTGAGGTGTGTGAATAAGTGAGGGGTGGGAGTGCCCTTTTATAAGTTGGGAAAGGGACACCTCTTGGAAATTACATGGAAATTTTCCAAAACAAACCAAAATGATAAATTAATTCACATGAAAAGCATCAAAATAAACATATATTGGATTTTGGGATATTATAAGGGCTAAATATTTCCATTATATAAGACTTTTCCATGTTTTTAGGTCATTGTAATCTTTAGCGTTTTAGTTAAATCTCGTGGTAATCCCATTTTTACCATAATCACTATAATTAATTTTTAATATATTAATTTTTAATTTTGGTAAAAAATTATGTTGAACTTATAATATAATATAAATTATCTTTATTAAAAATATGTAATCAATTTTTCTAAATTCAATTCACATAAGTGAGAGAATTCAATTTAAACTTATACCTTCAAACGCAATGAAAAATAAGATTTTCAATTGGAAAATTATCATAAGTATAGAATGTTTTAATATAAATATTCATTATGAAATTGATTAAAATGACATAATTAGTGAAATATTAATATAATCGAACTAAATTTAATTTATACCCATTTTATAATTTAATTTAACTTTGTAAATAAATTTAATGAAAACACATTTTTTATTAAAAAACAGCATTTTTCAGTATTCATCAAAAAATAAACCATTTCAAAAAAATCCCAAAAATTTACCCTAATATATTTTTATATGATAATTTAAAGAATAAAGTTTATTTTATAAAATTACTATTTAAAATTAGTAAAATTTAATTATTAATTATGTGTGAAAATCCCGACTAAACAACCTTTTTAAAAAATACAGTTTTTCAAAACAAACATTTATTTTACCTTCAAATGATTATTATTTTATTTAAAATAAATACTTTACCATTGAATTTATTTTATACAAGTTTAAACTATAAAATTTTATAATTTAGTTATTATTATTCATACCCAACAAATGAATAGCTAGGTTATAATGATCATGGTTAAATGTTAACATTTTAATAGAGTATCATGTTTCATTTAAACCTGATATTGCATGCCTCCTAATATATCATAAATATTGAATTTATTTAAATGGAATTATATTGTAAAGTATTCGGATGTTATATTATCTTCTCATCTTGGTTTAGTGTTTCACACACACAAATGAACATGATGTTCTTAATTTATGGGCATTTCCCAAAAGACAACAATAATTTTGGGATGCTTCCTGAAAGTGTTGCTAATTTTGAAACATTTTAGGAAACACATTGCTAATATGTGAATGTTTCATGAAATTTTCACTAATTTAGCAATGTTTCAGGAAAAATGTCAATAATTAACCAACATTTTTAAAAACATCTCTAATTTATCAAATTATAATGAAAATTATCATGAATTTAGTGGTGTTTTGTGTCAATGTCACTAAATTAGTGGTTTTCCTGAAAAACACCTCTAATTTTGTAGCATTTCCTTAAAAACATTGATAAATTAGCATTGTTTTTCAAGAATCATTGCTAAAAAGTTATATATTCATATAGCTCATTTTCTTGCATCGATGTAAATACATATATATATATATAAGTATAAAGACACACATATATATAAATATATATATATATATATATATTAATTTAAGTCATGTTTTTAGGAAAAAATAGTTATTTTAGTATCATTTTTAACAGTTTTTTAAAACGTGGACAATTATATATATATATTTATAATAATAAATATATATATGTATACATACATACATAAATATATGTACACACATATAGAGACCAATATATAAAAATAAACATATATATAATTATATAATTATATATGTATAATTATAAAATTTTATATGTATAATTACAGAAAAAATATAAATATAAAAGTGGCTATTTTAGTGACATTTCTGTGTGTGATTTAAAACATGAACAATTATATATATATATATATATATATATATATATATCTGTGTGTGTGTGTGTCTAATTATAATTAAAATTATATATATGTATACATACAAATATATATTTATACACATAAACATATAAAATTATATATATATATATAAAGTAATAAATATATATAATATAATCATATGAAATATATAAAATGTAAACATATATACATAATATATATGTATATATATACATATATACATAATATATATATATATATACATATATACATAATATATATATATAATATATATAATATATATAATATTATATGTAGACATATATGTAAAATATAAACACACACACACACACACACATATATATATAATAAAATATATAATAAAATATTCATATAAAATATAAACACACACACACACACATATACATATATATATATTAATATTAGTATATTAATATATAAAATCATATAAATTTTATATATTATTATTTTTAAATAGTGAGACATATGTATAATAAAATATATATTTGTATATAGAAACATACATAGAATCACATATATATAAATATATAAATTTATTTATTTATAAAACATATATATTTTACATTTAGGAATGTTTTTAAGAAAACGTGGAAATTTTCGTTAAATTTTTACAAGTGTTTTAAAACATGGATAATTATATATATGTATAGATACACATATATATTTACACACACATAGAACTATATATATACATGTAATCATAAATATAAAAAATAAACACATATGTAGAATGTAAACATATATATATTATAAAATATAAACATATATATATTATATATTAATATTTTAAATATTATGATCAATATATGTATATATAAACCATAGTACAATTAAATAATAATAATATGAATAGGTGAGTTGGATGTTTGTCTTGGATTTGAGTTGGAAGGAACCGTGTTCGAATCCCATCTGGTGGATAAGGGAGACATTGGGAGAGTAGGATGGTCCAGTATGATTGTAGTGGCAAAAAATTTATAGGGCAGAGTTAGTTAGTGTCCAATGCACGCTATGCCTGCTAGAAGCTCAGATTGGGGAGAAACTCTTCGGTGCTATTGAGTTGTGGGAGGAGTCCCCACTGAAAGTAATTTCATTTTTGAAAAATTGAATTTCAATTAAAATAATAAAATTCTGCTAGGATTTAAAAAATAGTAATTTAAATTTAAAAAAATATATTCACATAAAAAATTGATTTTAATTAAAAATAATAATTCCCAATGTTTTTTAAAATTATTGGTAAATGATGTGTCGTTTACATACACTTATAATAAACGTCGGTAATTAAGGTGTCACTAAATAGTGACACTTATAAACATCGCCTCTAAAAAATGTCGGCAAATGAGTTGTTGCTATTTAGCATCACCTCATTTGCGTATTTTTTTAGAGTCATCAATTAATAAATTAGTGATGCTTTAAAATTTCGATAATGCCACACAAATGTTGTTAATTAACTTTGTTTGTACTTAAAGGAAAGATGGTTTTTCTGATAGAACTGAGATAGTAATTAATAGATAAAATACTCTAATCTAATTTTTCTATGTACCCTAAATCAACCAATATGTTTCATGACTTGATAAATCATAATTGGTGTCTTAGAAGGAGATGATCACTTATATATTTTGTGTCTCTAAGTTTTACATGTTAGATAGTTAAGGTAGAACATAAAATGCATTCTATTTTTCTAAAATTCATACCCATTCTAGTATGAAAATGGGATGATATAGTCATGGATTTCATGACTGGGCTACCTCAAATATTTAGTGGTACAGATTTAATATGGGTGATTACTAGTCGACCCATGAAATCAACATATTTCCTATCTATCATGAAGGAAATAATTGTATAAGATCTTGGGAACTTTTATGTGAGTGATATTTTTAAAATCCATGGTGTATCATTAGCAATCATTTCAAATAGGCACCCTCTCTTAAAATTTCGGTTTTTTAGTGGATTATAGGTATTGATGGGTTCATAGTTGAAGTTTGTTGTGACATTTCATCCATAGATGGATTGACAGTATAAGAGATCCATCCAGACTCTTGAAGACATTCTTTGGGAAAGTGTGTTTGACTTTAGTGAATGATGGGTTAAACATCTTCCATTATTATAGTTTTTCTATAACAATATTTATCATGTTTTAATTAGAGTAGATTATTTTGTGTCATTATATAGGTGGACTTTTAGGTCTCTTTTTTAGGATGATATTAAAAAAATTTATTTGGGATCACTAAGAATCATTCAACAGACAATATATATTGTGTAATTAATCATTATAATGATAGAAACATCTTAGATTTACCAAAAATCACATGTTTATTACCATCATTTTCCCCAAATGTACACCTTGTTCAGGATATAGGCATTTGGAAGGCCAATTAAGTGAGCACCTTATTATTTCGGCCCATTAGATATTTTGGAGAAACTGAGACAGGTGTCGTATCAATTATAATTACCTACCTATTTGACTTATATCCATGATTTGTTTCATGTTTCTTAAATGAATAAGTACCATATAGATCAGTCCCATGGGATTGAGTGGGAAGATATTGATGTTTAACCAGACACATTAGTGAGTGAATGGAATAATCAGATTGTAGACCAATAATATAATGTGTTTCATGGTAAGACATTTCCCTTGGTTCAAGTGGGATGGTAGTGTGGTAGGTAAATCTACGAGACATGAGAGTGTGAGTATTTGATGAAACCATAATGGACATATCTATTTTTAGGTTTTTGTTCTTGAGCCTTTTTAGGGATATAAAATTTCATGGTGGGTTCAATTGTTATGCTGTATGGCTTACAAATATATTTAATTTGTAGTTTGGTTTAACTATTTTGATGTTCTAGATACTTTTAGAAGTCAAAGGCTGATATTTTGAGTTTTGGGGGAAATATTCCATTCCTACTATTTGTAGTAACCATGTAGTAACCTTGTGGTAACCATGAGATATAGAACTGTTGGTTCCATATTCATTTTTGAGAGTCTAAAAACAATTTTTCAAACAATATGGGTGTACAAGAAAACTATGTGAGAAGAAGTTATTGGTCTAGAAGATGTTACAAGGACTATACATAGTTTCCTAATTATGTGGATAATATTAGGAAACAATGCACAATGGTTTTCAAGGGATAGTTTCTACTGCATTGTTGTCTCGTAGTTTTTATAACTATGTGGACAAACCATGTGACCTAATACAAACCTCTTAAAATTTAATATTACCCTAATTACCTTTATAATTTTTAATTATATTCTCTTCCAAATTCGTCATTAGCTCAAACCATAAAAATCTTGACACACTAGAAAACTATACAATCGATTCCTCGATAATTTTTGATCGATTTGGGTGGATCTCTTTGAGGTAGGTTCAGATTTCCTATCGTATTTTCATATTTTCTCTAGATATTATCTTGATCTATGTTCAATTTATTTCATTAGAACCATATTAAACTGTAATTTCCATATATAGATTATTCGGAATTCATAGTTGTTCTCTTTGATATAGGCTTATGGGGACTCGATCTATTCACTTAACATCATATGTCTTAGAGGTAGTGTGATTTTGAATATTATTGAGTTAGGTGTATCTATCCTTTGGTTTATCCCTTGGAATGCTTGTGTTATTATGGTTCTATCATTTGGTTTTTAATTGTGAAATTGAATATTTATATAAGATTTTATATTTTGTGGTAATGGGAGGTTTTTTAAATGGATTATCTTTGAAAACGGGATTTTATGCACTAGATGTGTTTGATAAAATGCCTCAATAATAGTTTTGTAATGGAAATGGGTTTTCAAGAAATGAAGCGGTGTGAAATATCTATAGAAAATGATTTATACAATATGGTTTCAATTCAATAAGGTATACATATGACTTTTCCATTCCTCTATGTTTTAAAAATCACAAACACTTTATCTTGAGGAAAATCATATTTCCTTATGTATTGTTTTCTTAATGAAAAATTACCTTATCTAAGGAAATTTTTATACATGCCATTATTTTAATTATCTCAAATTATAATCTCTCTAAATCAAACACATTGTATTTTTATGTAAATTGTTTTTGATTTGTATCTAAAACCTCATAATCTTATAATTCCTTCGATATAGAGTGTTCTTTTTTAGACTCTGAATTCCTTGAAATTCAGACTCTAAATTCTCTAAAATTCAGATTCCAAAATATCTGAAATTCGGATTAAAAATTATTTGAAAATCAGATTCATAATTCTCATAAATTAAAATTAAAATTTATCTAAAAATCATATTCTGAATTCTCTAAAATTTAAACTCTGAATTCTTTAAAATTCATATGCTAAATTCCTTATAATTTAGACTCTGAATTCCTCAAAATTCAGATTCCAAATTCCTCATAATTCAGATTCCAAATTCATTGGAATTCAAACTCCAAAATCTATAGAATTCAGTTTTTTAATTCTTTGTAAAATATAATATGAATATCCATGTTCTCTAGAACCAGTTTTTTATATGATTAGATTCCAATTTCTATTTTTCATTAGACTCCAAATACTATTAGACTCTGGATTTTTAGATTTGGCTAAGCTAATCTATTTTTATTTCAGAGGTCAGTATTATGAAACGATGTCATGCAATCTATTTATAACTAACCATTGGTTGAGTGACAGATGTATAGGTCCCTTCAAGATTTGAGAAAAAATATTAATTTTGGAGGAGGTATCTGACCGTTGGATTTGTGCCTATAAATAACAGCTCATATGAATGATGTCAAAAAGCTATTGATTAATCTAGAGATTACATATAAGGCCCCGACCTTAAACCTTACTTAATATTGAATTAAATGAATAATTCATGTTGAGGTTCTTTTCAGGTTTAGAGTTTTAGATAATTAGAACATAACAATTACATCTCAAAAGATTACAAAGTATTCACTTATACTAAGTTTCCATAATAAAAAAAACTCTTGAAAGAAACATGTCTAGTTCCATGTTATATATAGCATGACATTCCCTTGATCCCATCCTTGACCTTATTCCACATTAAGTCCTGTGAAAAACATTTAAAAAAAACTTGGGGTGAGCATAAAAAGATCAGTAAGGGATACACAAAGAATGAAAACTGTTAGTTTTTCAAAATCAAGTAAACCATGTATACTCTATCAAAGTAATACATTCACCTTCATGAAGTTGTAAAAACTCTTCACTGAATAAAGTATCATTACATACCTTTTTGTAACCAAAGGATTACAATAAAATCCATAAAAAGAACACATAACATTTATAAAGGTAACTTGGGACATAAACATACTTAAGTGGAATAACCATACGGTCGACTTCCACACATATCACTTAATGGAATAGCCATACGGCCAATTTACATACATACTTAATGGAATAGCCATACGGCCGACTTCCATACCCAATGCATTGGAGGTTATAACGTAACCACCCATCCTGGTATTCACGGCACCACCCATCATATGGTTTATAACGTAACCACCCGTTAAAATGTCCAAGTACCAATATAAAATCATAAAACATAAAACCAATATAAAGGAATGATAACATTCCCACATTTCAATCACAATATATCATAAATATATTGACATAATAGAATCCTTTTTCAAAACCATTTTCAATACCAAAATACATAAAAGAGTATATGTTATTTATTTTATTCTAAAAACATTACAGCTTGTTGAGAAAGCCAAAGACCAAATAATACTCGCGGCGGCGGAAAAGGTCGTTGTCGCTGCGTACGTTAAAAGAAACATTCCTTTTTGTCCTTTTGTAAAACTCATCATAGAAAAATGTTCCTTTTGTATAAAAGTAAAAGTCAAAGGGGTTTATACACCGTATAAAAGAAAGTTGTGTATAAAACGAAATATGCCTCAATGAAATGAGATTGAGACGAAGTCCCATACCTCGGGTCCGAATTGACTCGATCGTTCTTTAACGTCCTGAATAATAAACTTGAGATAATTTATACTTGATTAAGAACCTTTTTAAAGTTCATTATTCCTTTTATATCACTTATTGCCATGTTATAAACATTATGTAACCATTTAAGTTAATAATGTTTGTTTTGTCAATATTTGGTTCTTAAGTCGAAAGTGGACTTCTTACAATTACATGTTGTTCATGTGGTCAAAAGTTCTTTATATCCAGAATTAAATTCCTGATTTGGATATCATATATATCATATATATCCAGCATATACATGTATTTATAATATTACATAATCATTTAGAGGTAAGAAATGAAATGCACCGTTCATGGAGACGGTAAGCCGTACGTACGCATGAACGCTACTTTCATTTCTTTTTCATATTAATGGAATTAAAACTAAATGAGAGGTATGTATATTTTAATTCCATAATTATATTAATAATTTAGATATATCATTAATTATATATATCCATTATATACATGTACTTTTAATAGTACATTACATTTGGGGATAAGAAATGAAATGCACCGTTCATGGAGACGGTAAGCCGTACGTACGCATGAACACTACTTTCATTCCTATATCATACTTTAATGGAAAGAAATAATAATGATATATTGTTATATAATAATTACAGTATAACATCATATATAATAACATTAAATCCATCCTTTATACGTCCCACGTATGGCATTAACGAATCACATCACTTTGAGGGGGCGGTAGTCCGCACTTCCTTAAATGAAGATATCGTGTTTACCCATAATGGAAACCATAAAGGTATGCCCAAAATGAAAAATACAGAAGCATAAAGAAAAAATAAACATATTATATATCATATATAAAAATAGTGACATCATAATGGCCACCCTTGAAGGTGTTAAATGAGTATTGAACAATCATCGTTTCGGGAAGCAGAATTTCGCCATCCACGGAAACTGTATGTTCTTTAACCATTTGATGTAGTTGTGTGAGAGTGTAGCTCGAATAAATCTTATAAAAACGTTCTAGTATACTGAATATACTGGTGTTGTTACAAAAGAAGTAAATAAAAAGAGTTTAGAGGGTTGGAGAAGAAAAATAAAACAAATGAACAAGAGAGAATGAATTACCTTTAAAAGTGTAACTCCTTTTGATTTGAGCCTAAAGGCTTCCTTTGAAAGGATTATTCCCAAAGGGAATCCTCTAGGATGAGGAGAGGGATGTGGAAAGAGTAATTGGGAAGGGTTTGGCCGAGCCAAATGCTTGAGGAGTGTGTGAAATGAGGTAGAGGTAGGGGTATTTTATAAGAGGAGAGGAGGGGCACTTTTGGAAAGTAAAGAAATATTACTTTATTTGAAAATGTGTTTCGGTTTTAAAAGGTCCCACATTGATATAATTCGTGGATAAGGTGATAAGGGTTATAAATACACTCATACAACAAGTTTTGGACATGTGTAGTTCATAGATTTTACATTATCTTTCCATTTTATTTACATCGTTAAATAATGAGGTCATCGCTGCATCATCATGATGTCATAAATAATTTAATTTATTTAGTGTCTAAAAATTATAAAAAAATACAATGATGTAGGAAATATTTTTATCTTTCCAAGGACTATTTATAATAAAAAATATGACTTGTATAACCCCATTTAAAAATTGTTTTAGTAAAACATATCATGTTTGTGTCATTTTTACTTTTACATTAAATAAAAAGTTATTTATGTCATTTCCCAACCAAAGTGTCTCCATGGGGTCCCCAAGTTGACCCATGGATTTTCTTGGTCGTACATGACACAACCAATGATGGTAGGACATGTTTCAAGCTCATCTTATTTTATTAAAGCATTATTTTTACCTTAAACGACACTAATTACCACTAATCGCGATTAAGAACTTAATAAGTTACTATTCACCAAAAAATTATTATAATCTCTTTGAACCACATTTTACTTCTTAATGACAACCATGTATGTCGGATTTTTGAAATTCAAAACACAATGATGGAAAAATTTCATTTAAACGGAAAATCAGTCTTTATAAGTACCACTTAGTGGTTTCACTATTCATCAAAAATTGAAGTTTTTCAGAAAATTACCAAAAAATTCACCCTAAGCTATATTTGATAGTACGAATTCAAAAATGAAGTATATTTTAAAAAAATTCAAAACATATAAGTCACATTAATTAATTTAATAATTAATTCCCATTGTCAGAGCAAATAGCGTGTTTTTATGAAACAATAAGTATCAAAAGATTGACACTAGTTTAAGTCCGATTTCAAAGTGAAATTAATTCCAACGACAACTATTGGATTTAATGGTAAAAATATTTTATAATTTCACTTTAATACCAATTCAAAAGATAATCTAATCATATAAATTAATTAGATTAAAAAGAGGTTTTGAATTAAAATACAACATTTTACACTATTCATTAAAAAAATGAACTTTATCAGAAAGGTACCAAAATTTTACACAAAGTAAATTTTGATGTCCCGATTCTAAAGAAGAGTTATATTTGGTCCAAAAGAATTTATAAGATCAATCAAAACTATATTTAATGACGGTTTTCCGTCAAAAGGTGATAAGTGGACCTTTCGTAAAAATTAGGGTATAAATGCCTAAAATTGAACTCTTTCCGTATTTTAAGCCTTTATCTTTTATTGGGTAAATGTAAAAACATTTAAAAACATATATAATCATATTTTAGTTATTTATATCCATTACCACCTGTACAATGGCTACTCGTTAACTAAAATTTAAAATAATATCATTTTATTACTTGTGTGTAACGTAAGTTTTCAAAGAAACTCATCGTTGTGTACCGAGTACGCTATCGAACGTAGAAACCCCTTTTAATTAAAATTAATATTTAATTCGTAAATATTAATAAATATGAAAATTCTTTATTCTTTATTTACCTGGGATGTTACATCCTTCCCCCCTTTTTGGGAATTGCGTCCTCGCAATTTTATTCACTTATCAAAATAAGTGGGGGTATTTATCCCTCATAGCATTTTCAGATTCCCACATTTCCTCTTCAATCACATGGTTTTTCTACAAAACCTTTACCTGATGAATCACCTTATTCTGTAACACCTGCTCCCTGTGGTCAAGAATATGGACTGGTTGTTCTTCATAAGATAGGTTCTCTTCCAGCTGAACTACCTCTGGACTCAAAACATGATATGGATCTGGCATATACTTTCTCAACATCGAAACATGAAAAACATTGTGTACCTGAGATAAACTCGGAGGTAAAGCCACCCGGTATGCAACTGATCCAACTCTCTCCAGAATTTCATATGGTCCAATAAACCTTGGACTCAACTTTCCTTTCTTACCAAATCTCATCACACTTTTCCAAGGAGAAACCTTGAGAAAAACATGATCACCTACCTCGAAAGATAGATCCTTCCTCCGGTTATCCGCATAATTCTTCTGCCTGCTCTGAGCTGTTCTCATGTGCTTCTAAATCAACTGAACTTTTTCTTCCATATCTTCTACAAATTCTGGTCCCATCAGCTTCCTTTCACCCACTTCATCCCAAAATGCTGGTGTCCGACACCGCTTCCCATATAATGCCTCAAATGGTTCCATCTGTATACTGGAATGAAAACTGTTATTATAAGAAAACTCAACCAAAGAAAGATGTTGGTCCCAACTTCCCTGATAATCCATAGAACAAGCTCGTAGCATATCCTCCAATGTCTGGATTGTTCGTTCTGACTTCCCATCTGATTGAGGATGAAAAGCTGTACTAAAATTTAATTCAGTACCCAAAGACTTCTAAAGGCCTTTCCAAAAGTTAGATGTGAACCTGGGATCACGATCAGATACAATGGAGAGGGGAACTCCATGTAACCTGACTATCTCTTTAAGATACAAACGGGAAAGTTGGTCTAGGGAAAAAGTATCTCGTATAGAAAGGAAATGAGCAGATTTGGTCAAGCGATCAACAATAACCCAGATTGCATTATTACCTCGAGATGTCCTCGGTAATCCCACAACAAAGTCCATGGATATGTTTTCCCATTTCCACTCTGGCACTGGTAAAGGCTGAAGCATCCCTTTCGGTAACTGCCGCTCTTCTTTAACCTGTTGACATGTCAAACACTTCACAGTAAAATCAGCAATGTCTCTTTTCATTCCATCCCACCAGTAATACTCCCGCAGATCTCTGTACATCTTAGTACTGCCAGGATGAACTGAAAACGGGGAACTATGAGCCTCACATAACAACTCATTCTTCAACTGTGAATCACAAGGCACACATAACCACTTCCCAAACATCAAAACACAAACAAAAACTTCTCCAAGAACTCCTGGAAAATTTTATTCATAAGGTCCATGAATACAGCAGGTGCATTGTTTAACCCAAAAGGCATAACTACAAATTCATAATGGCCATATCTAGTATGGAACGCAGTCTTTGGAATGTCTACTTCTTTTACTTTCAACTGATAGTACCCCGACCTCAAGTCAATCTTCGAAAAATACTAAGCTCCCTGGAGCTGATACCACTTCATTCGATGGCCCAACATCTGCTGAAGTTTTTGCAAAGGATTTCACCACCCCTTTCTGCTTGTAGTCTGGATGCATTCCCCCATTATAGTTCTTCGTTGGACACTCGTTTGCATAATGACCCATTTCATTACACTTAAAACATCTTACCGTTGGCTTTTCATTTCCTGCTTGATCATCTTCCTTACAGTTACGAGCAATATGACCAGACTTACCACACCGAAAGAACTTACCAGACTTGGATAAACATTATCCAGGATGCATTTTACCACACATCTCACAGGATGGATATTTGGTTTTCTTACCTCCTTGCTTCTTTGATGAATTCTTCCCCTTTTCCTGCCAACTAGACCTCTTATTCTGTTGTTTTTCATAGAACACCTGATCATTGGAAAAATCCATTTCCACCTTCTCCACACATCGAACAAGATTTTCATAACTTTTGAACTCATGAGAAGCTAAAGCCCTTCGATACTTTGGCTTTAACCTTGAGTAAAAACGGTTTATTTTACTATCAAGTTCTCGTATGAAGTTTGGAGCATACCTTGCCGATCGAGTGAACTTTTCTTCATAAGCAGCCACTGAATCATCCTCCTACCTCAATTCTAGGAACTGTTTTTCCATCCTAAGACGAACCACCTTAGGAAAATATTTCTCAAGAAACATACCTTTGAATTCATCCCAGTGAAGATCCTCAATCTCATCACTATCCCTGATATTTTTCACCATCGACCACCACTGATCAGCTTCACCTTCAAAACGGTAAATAGCAAGACTAACCTTTTGATGTTCTGAACACCCCATGACATCAAAAATCTTCTCCAGTGCTTTAATCCACCCTTCATCTTACACAGGGTCAGATGATCCTCTGAATGATGGGGGATGTTGCCTCATGAAATGTTCCACCACTGACATGTTCCTCTTTGGTTGATCTGGCTGATCTTGTGCATGGATACCACCACCATTTTTAGCCTGAGTCAACTGTGCCATCACTGCAACAAACTGTTCAGTTCTGATTCTGACCATCTCAGGTTGCTGATTTGGAAGGTTATCTTCCTCCTGAAGTCGTCCCAACATAGCTGCTTTGTTTCCTCTGCGGAAAACCATTCTGAACGCAAAAATATCTTAGGTGAAGCAACATGGTAATCCGTAAATGCTATATCATTTCAATCATATTATAATTTAACACTTTTCTAACTCCTAAAGTTGTCTAAACCGACCTTTGATACCAACTATAAGTCCCCGGCCTTAAACCTTACTTAATATTGAATTAAATGAATAATTCACGTTGATGATATTTTCAGGTTTAGAGTTTTAGAGAATTAGAACATAACCATTACATCTCAAAAGATTACAAAGTAGTCACTTATACTAAGTTTCCATAATAAAAAAACTCTTGAAAGAAACATGTCTAGTTCCATGTTTTATATAGCATGACATTCCCTTGATCCCATCCTTGACCTTATTCCACATTAAGTCCTGTGAAAAACATTTCAAAAAAACTTGGGGTGAGCATAAAAAGCTCAGTAAGGGATACATAAAGAATGAAAACTTTTCATTTTTCAAAATCAAGTAAACCATGAATACTTTATCAATGTAATACTTTTCACCTTCATGAAGTAGTAAAAACTTTTCACTGAAAAAAAAGTATCATTACTTACCTTTTTGTAACCAAAGGATTACCATAAAACCCATATAAAAAACACATAACATATATAAAGGTAACTTGGGACATAAACATACTTAAGTGGAATAACCATACGGTCTACTTCCACACATATCACTTAATGGAATAGCCATACGGCCAATTTCCATACATACTTAATGGAATAGCCATACGGCCGACTTCCATACCCAATGAATTGGAGGTTATAACATAACCACCCGTCCTGGTATTCACGGCACCACCCGTCATATGGTTTATAACGTAACCACCCGTTAAAATGTCCAAGTACCAATATAAAATCATAATACATAAAACCAATATAAAGGAATGATAACATTCCCACATTTCAATCACAATATATCATAAATATATTGACATAATAGAATCCTTTTTCAAAACCATTTTCAATACCAAAATACATAATAGAGTATATGGTATTTATTTTATTCTAAAAACATTACGGCTTGTTGAGAAAGACAAAGACCAAATAATACTCGCGGCGGCGGAAAAGGTCGTTGTCGCCGCGTACGTTAAAAGAAACATTCCTTTTTGTCGTTTTGTAAAATGATTCGTAGAAAAAGATTCCTTTTGTATAAATGTAAAAGTAAAGGGGGTTTATACACCGTATAAAAGAGAGTTGTGTATAAAACAAAATATGCATCAATGAAAGGAGATTGAGACGAAGTCCCATACCTCGGGTCAGACTTGACTCGATCGTTCTTTAACGTCCTGAATAATAAACTTGAGTTAATTTATACTTGATTTAGAACCTTTTTAAAGGTTCATTATTCCTTTTATATCACTTATTGCCATGTTATAAACATTATGTAACCATTTAAGTTAATAATGTTTGTTTGGTCAATATTTGGTTCTTAAGTCGAAAGTGGACTTCTTACAATTACATGTTGTTCGTGTGGTCAAAAGTTCATTATATCCAGAATGAAATTCCTGATTTGGATATCATATATATCATATATATCCAGCATATACATGTATTTATAATATTACATAATCATTTAGAGGTAATAAATGAAATGCACCGTTTATGGAGACGGTAAGTCGTACGTACGCATGAACGCTACTTTCATTTCTTTGTCATGTTAATGGAATTAAAACTAAATGGGAGGTATGTATATTTTAATTCCAGAATTATATTCATCATTTAGATATATCATTAATTATATATATCCATTATATACATGTACTTTTAATAGTACATTACATTTGGGGATAAGAAATGAAATGCACCTTTCATGGAGACGGTAAGCCGTACGTACGCATGAACGCTACTTTCATTCCTATCTCATACTTTAATGGAAAGAAATAATAATGATATAGAGGTATATAATAATTCCAGTATAACATCATATATAATAACATTAAATCCATCCTTTATACGTCCCACGTATGGCATTAACGAATCACATCACTTTGAGGGGGCGGTAGTCCGCACTTCCTTAAATGAAGATATCCTGTTTACCCATAATGGAAACCATAACGGTATTACCAAAATGAAAAATACAGAATATTAAAGAAAAAATAAACATATTATATATCATATATAAAAATAGTGACATCATAATGGCCACCCTTCATGTTGTTAAATGAGTATTGAACAATCATCGTTTCGGGAAGCAGAATTTCACCATCCACGGAAACCGTATGTTCTTTAACCATTTGATGTAGTTTTGTGAGAGTGTAGCTCGAATAAATCTTATAACAACATCCTAGTGTATTGAAGATACTGGTTTTGTTACAAAAGAAGTAAATAAAAAGAGTTTAGAGGGTTGGAGAAGCAAAATAAAACAAATGAACAAGAGAGAATGAATTACCTTTTAAAGTGTAACTCTTTTTGATTTGAGCCTAAAGGCTTCCTTTAAAAAGATTATTCCCAAAGGGAATACTCTAGGATGAGGAGAGGGATGTGGAGAGAGTAATTGGGTAGGTTTTGGCCGAGCCAAATGCTTGAGGAGTGTGTGAAATGAGGTAGAGGTGGGGGACTTTTATAAGAGGAGAGGAGGGGCACTTTTGGAAAGTAAAGAAATATTACATTATTTGAAAATGTGTTTCGGTTTTAAAAGGTCCCACATTGATATAATTCGTGGATAAGGTGATAAGGGTTTGAAATCCACCCATACAATAAGTTTTGGACATGTTTAGTTCATAGATTTTACATTATCTTTCCATTTTATTTAAATCATTAAATAATGAGGTCATCGCTGCATCATCATGATGTCATAAATAATTTAATTTATTTAGTGTCTAAAAATTATAAAAAAAATACAATGATGTAGGAAATCTTTTTATCTTACCAATTACTATTTATAATAAAAAATCGGACTTGTATAACCCCATTTAAAAACTTTTTTAGTAAAACATATCATGTTTGTGTCATTTTTACTTTTACATTAAATAAAAAGTTATTTATGTCATTTCCCAACCAAAGTGTCTCCATGGGGTCCCCAAGTTTACCCAGGGCTTGTCTTGGTCGGCCATGACACAGCCAATGAGGGTAGGACATGTGTCAAGCTCATCTTATTTTATTAAAGCATTTTTTTTACCTTAAACTACCCTAATTACCACTAATCGCGATTAAGAACTTAATAAGTTACTATCACCAAAAAATTATTATAATCTCATTGAACCACATTTTACTTATTAATGACAACCATGTATGTCGGATTTTTGAAATTCAAAACACAATGATGGAAAATTTTCATTTAAACGGAAAATCAGTCTTTATAAGTACCACTTAGTGGTTTCACTATTCATCAAAAGTTGATGTTTTTCAGAAAATTACCAAAAATTCACCCTAAGCTATATTTGATATTACGAATTCAAAAATGAAGTCTATTTTAAAAAATTAATAACATATAAGTCACATTAATTAATTTAATAATTAATTCCCGCTGTCAGAGCAAATAGTGTGTTTTTATGAAACAATAAGTATCAAAAGATTGACACTGGTTTAAGTCCGATTTCAAAGTGAAATTAATTCCAACGACAACTATTGGATTTAATGGTAAAAATATTTTCTAATTTCACTTTAAAACCAATTCAAAAGATAATCTAATCATATAAATAAATTATATTAAAAAGAGTTTTTGAATTAAAATACAACATTTTACACTATTCATTAAAAAATGAACTTTATCAGAAAGGTACCCAAAATTTACACAAAGTAAATTTTGATGTCCCGATTCTAAAGAAGAGTTATATTTGGTCCAAAAGAATTTATAAGATTGATCAAAACTATATTTAATGACGGTTTTCTGTCAAAAGGTGATAAGTGGACCTTTCGTGAAAATTATGGTATAAATGCCTAAAATTGAACTCTTTCCGTATTTTAAGCCTTTATATTTTATTGGGTAAATGTAAAAACATTTAAAAACATATATAATCATATTTTAGTTATTTCTATCCATTCCCGCCAGTACAACGGCTACTCGTTAACTAACATTTAAAATAATATTATTTTATTACTTATGTGCAACGTAAGTTTTCAAAGAAACTCATCGTTGCGTACCGAGTACGCTATCGAATGTAGAAACCCCTTTTAATTAAAATTAATATTTAATTCGTAAATATTAATAAATATGAAAATTATTTATTCTTTATTTACCTGGGATGTTACATTACACGTTGTGAAGTGATTTCTAGAGTGAGAGACTCTCATGCTTTGTGCATTATGAACACCTTGTTCAACTTGAATTATGTGACTCTAATTGTTTATGAGTACAATCCAGAACTTTCAGGGATAGGAAGACAAAGGTGTCATCTACCTTAATGTTCAAGGACATTCAAGGATAATATGACAAAGGTGATGAATGCCTTAATATTTGAGGGAATATAGGAATTGCAAGACAAATTACGATATTCTTATCAAGGGCATACCTTGGTGTGTGTAACACATACTTTCTTGAAAGTATAAATCAATGGACCTTTATCCAAGGTTGTTGGATACCGTACTCTTTGGGTTAGAAGATTTCCTACTTATTACTTGTTTTTCTTAACATTTTTCTTTCCACTTTATTTTGATAATGAATGAAATTATAACTTTATTATAATTTCTTATACTTTTATTAACTTTGATAATAGAGATTCTATATTCTTTATGGTAGAATATATTCCTTAGTAACCATCTCTTATGTTTTATTTCTGAAAAAATATTTCCTGAATCTATGCAAGTTTGTCTCATACAACTAATTTAGGGATAATGAATTTACCTTATTTCACTTTTTTAAACATAGGTACTGTGAACTTACCATGTTTAACATTATTAAACAAAATATTCCTTAAGTATAAAAACCAATATTTTTAATCATACATTTCACCCCCCCCCCACTTGTATTGGAGATTCTACATACATTATTTAGATCCGAAAATTTATATCATAGGAGTTCTATGAAATAATTATTCTTACATATATGTTTTCTCGTTCATTTTTCTTTGTTTTTTATTTTCATTCTGATCTTTTCTTATTCTAGTTTTTTCTTAAGTATTTTTATCATTGATTATAAAAATTTACTACTTACATGTATTGTGGAAATGTATTTTCTTATAGAAGGGTAGGTATGATTATTGGTTCTACTGATAATATAAATCTTACTAGAACACCTATTTTTTAAGGTAATGATTATGAGTACTAAAGAGATATAATGGACACTTTTTTTATCGACACTGGAGTGGATAACGTTTTTATTCTTACTGGTCATTAAAAAATTTCTGACAAGGAAGTCAAAACCTTCACCAACAAAGAAAATTTAAAATATCAATTAAATTACAGGGTACACAATAATTTGTTTTGTTCTATGAACATGAACACATATATCCAAATATCTTCTTGTGAATGTTTTAACTACATTTAGATGAAACATGAGGATACACATTTTAGTACATCAAATGTGATAGAGACTAGAAGAGCTATGTTGACAGCCGAATATGATAGATTTCTATTTTATTTTTTGAGAAACTATTTGAAAAGTACAAAACATATTTATTACCATTGTATACAGTATTAAATATATGAGATATAATGGCCTTGATGATGAAGCGATTGTAGAAAAAATAATTGATATCATTCCAATTGAGCGGGAATCAAAAAGGAAAACTATTGATGAAAACATGAAACTTTCTAGCATTACTCTTGATAAAACTTTTTGAATTGTTCTTCAACATGAGACAAGAATGAAAAGATATGATGATATGAATAAGAAGAAAAATGGATATGGAAGTGTATCCTTTACTACTAAATCCAAGAATCTAGAAATGGTTACAAGATCTATGTCTATGAAATTCATTGTTCTATCTGAGTCAAGTGTAAGTGAAAATTTTGAAAATGATTTAGCTAATATTTCTCGAAGGATGAAAAAGATATTGGGAAATAATAACTTTCAATATATATATAAGATGAAATAAATAAATGAAAATAATTATTCGGAATTCACCTGTTATGAATGTAAAAGATCTGGACACATCAGTCCATATTTTCATATGCTTAAGAGAAAAAATAGAAAAGAAAAGCATTATTAAAGGAATAGAAAAAAAGGATTACTAGTATAAGGCAATTAAATTATTGATGGCTACTGATACATGGAGTTCTAGTGGTGGTGACTCATATGATTAATCTTCAGAGTATGAAACTTCTAGTATGAATAATATCGGTCTACTAGCCAAACTACACATTAAAAACCAATTTCTACGGGCTAATGGGAAAAATACCAAATCTATTATTTACATGTCTTTGAATGAAAATTCTATTGATCAAAAATACTATAAGTATTCAAGTGAAAAATATTCTTATGATGAATATCGCTATTTACCTTTAATAAATAAGTGTCAAGATTTTCTAAAATTCTTGAAAAGGAAAATTTTATGATAAAAATGAAGATAGAGAAGGAAAAATCTAGAATTAATATTTTAACAAATGAAGTAGAAAATATTTATAAAGATATTTATCTAAAAACTTTTTACTTTGAAAATGTTTCTAAAAACCTTAAGGAAGTTAATTCTGAGAAGGGTAAAATTTATAAGGATCTTGAAAGTGTTATTTATAAGAAAAGTATTTTAGGAAATAACTCAGTTATGAAGATTAATGACTTTGAGGATAAGAATTAAGTCATTAGACTAAAATTAAAAAAAACCCTGAAAGAAACTTTTATCAAATTTTACCTTAGGAAGGAAATAATTTGATAAAAAATTGTCCCAAATTTTTCCTCTAAGGAATAATTCTGGAATTGGATATACTCATTCAAAAACAGTTTTTATTAATAATTATTTTGTTCCCCAAAGTGCTCCATTTTGTACTAAATGTCAGTGTGATGTACATTGGGAGAAAATTTGTTTGTTAAATAAAACCCTATCTTTAGGATTTCATAAATTTTATTTTTCCAAGAAAATGTGGATTCCTAAAATTTTACTTTCTAAAATTTCTAGATCTATGAATGTTTTGGATTTTGAAAGACTAACTTGTTTATTTTCAAAAAAAATAAAGAAAGTACTAACCACAACATATCGTACATGGAAAGTGGATGCTCTCAGAATATTTCTAGTAAAAAAACATCATTGAAAAGATTATCAAGATGAATGGAGGAAAATTAACATTTGGAAATAATTGTCAGGGTGAAATTTTCGGCATACGTAACATTGTTATTCTTGAAAAAAATTTGATTTCAAATGTTTTATTTGTTAAAGGTCTTAAGCACAACCTCATTATCATATTAAAATTATGTGATTAAGGTATCCTTGTGAATTTTAGAAATTATAAAATCTTAGTACACAATTCCATGGAAGAGTCTATTCTTTACGACCATAGGAAAGAGAATGTATACACACTAAACATAGAAGACCTTATGAGCATAAATCTACCTTACATTATTGTAGTGGAAGATCAATCAAGGATATGGAATAGAAGTTTAGGACATTGTAATCATAGGAACCTAAAATAACTATCAACAAAGAGACTTATCAAGGATCTACTAGAGTTTATAGTTGATTCTTAAAAAGATTGTGATCCTTGTATTGGAGGAAAATATTATGTATTGTTCTTAGTTGATGATTACATAAGATATACATGGGTATATTTTCTAAAAAATAAATATGAATATTATTCATATTTTAAAAAATTTAGATCCCAAGTTAAAAATGAGAATAAACTTCCTTTGATAAATATTCATAGTTATAATCATGAATAATTTAAAAAATCAGTTTTTAAACATTTTGTAGTAAGAAAGGAATTACTCATATATTCTCATCTCCAAGAACCCCTCAATAGAATATTTTTGTTGAAATATGAAATAGAATCCATCAAGAGATAACTAGAACCATTTTTATTGAATATTCTATTTCTAAACACATTTGTGATGAATTTTTTAGTACTTCCTGATATACTATAAACTGTGTTTTAATCAGACCTTTTCTTAACCAGACCCTATATGAATTTTGGACCAGTAGAAAACCTAGACTTCCTTAATTCAATGATTTTGGTTTCAATGTATTAATCATTAATACATAAGATAACTTATATAAATTTTCACCCAAATATGATGAAGAAATTTTCGTAGTCTACTCCACTAATTATAAGGATTATAGAGTTTTTAATAAAAATATTTATACTATTGATGAAATAGTGCTTGTTAAATTTGATGAAACTGATCATTTTGTTTTTAAAAAACCCCAACGTACATACTTGGATGTTTTTTCAAAAACTGATTATCAACCTTTAATAGAAGATTATTATAATAAGGGAAATGTTTAAGAAAATATTTCCAAAGCATTTATCCCAGAATATTTTCTATCATTTGTTGATAAATATGTTTTACAAAAACCCAAATTAGTTGTTTCTTAAGAATCATCCCAATGATAGTATCATGGATGATGTAAATCAACCTGTAAGGACTAGAGGTTCCTTATGTAATGAAGTAGAACATCCAGCATTTCCTTCCCAATTATAACAAAAAATAACTGATAAATCATTAGGTGATGATGATTTGACTAAATACATACAAGGTGAGCTAAATGGATTTGAAAGGAAAAGAGTCTGGACCTTGGTTGAAAGGCCTAAAGAAACTTCTATAATTAGAATAAAATGGGTCTTTCGATATTAGTGTGATAAAAATGAAATGATAGAAAGAAATAAAACTAGATTAGTTTCTAAAGACTATACTAAACAAGAAGGAATATACTTTTAAGAAACCTATTCTCTAGTAGCTATACATGAATCTATTTACATTTTACATTCCTTTGCAGCATTATTTAATTTCAAACTTTTTAAAATGAATGTAAAATAAGCATTCCTTGATGGAAATGTTCAGAAAGAAGTTTATGTTGAACAAACTCATAGTTTTGAAGACACAAAACATCGTGAACATTTTTTCAAACACACCAAGGCTTTATATGGACTTAATCAATCCCCTATATCCTGGAATGATAGACTTACAGGATTTTTGTTACAAAAAAATTATGTTAGGGAACTACAAATCCTACTCTTTTAGTAATGTAATATAAGAAATTTTCTTTGATTGTTAAAATTTATGTTGATGACATTATATTTGGTTCAACTCGGCAATCTTTAACTGATTTTTTGCAGAATCTAATGAAATTTGAGTTTCAAATGAGTATGATGGGTGAGTTAACATTTTTTCTAGGTTTTCCAATTTATCAAAAATCAGAAGTAACTTATATATCACAACATATGTACATTAAATATCTTCTTAAAATGTATGGATTTGACAACACTAAAAGTATATGTACTCCAGTTGGTACCTCAAATTATCTTGATCTTGATGAAGCTAGGAAACGAGTAGATCAAACATCATTTTGAGGTATGGTATTAAGATTACTATACTTAACAACTAGTCATCCACTCAAAATGTTTTCAGTATGCTTATGTAAAATATATTAATCTAATACAAATCAATCTCATTTAAAATAAGTGAAAAATATTTTCTATATAAAGGCAACCATGGTTTTAGGACTTGTCTATACTTCTAGAAATGATTTAGTTTTAAAAGGTTTTTCTGTTTCTAATTTTTGGTGGATGTAGAATGTATAGGAAAAGTACATCTAGAACTTTTCATTTATTAAGAGATTCATTAATTTGTTGGTCATTCCAAAAGCGACACTCAGTAGCACTTTCCACTGCTGAAGCTGAATATTTTTCAGGGGAAGTTGTTTTTCTCATGTGTTATGGATGCTACACACACTCACTGACTATGGAATAAGTTTTATGAAAATAAAAATATTGTGTGATAACACCAATTCCATTGCCCTAAGAAAAAACCCTACACATCACTCCCATGAAAAACAAATATATTTAATGCATCATTTTCCGAGGGATCACACACTAAAATATGATATCATTCATCAATTTATTAGAACTCAAGGACAACTTGTTGATATTTTCAAAAAATCATTACACTCTAATAGATTTGAATACATTAAACAAAAGTTAGGAATGATAATTTTATGTTAATCTTCCATATTAACATTCTATTTAAACTGATATCCTTACATTAAGAAACTCATTTTCATAGGGGGAGTACATTTTCTTGTAACCAATATTTTTTTTAAATAAAATGTTTTTCTATAATCAAAATTTTCCAAAACTCAACATCTCGGTACTTAATTTTTTCTTTACATAAAAATTTTCGAGTTTCAAAAAATTTCAGTCCATAGTAAAATTTTTTGGTAACTAATGTTCTTCAAAAAGAATATTTTCCTCTATCGATAGTTTCCAAAAAATAAAGATGGTTTTTTTCCAGAAATAGGATTTCATAATTGAATTTTTTATTTACTGTTATTTTTATCTTCTTTTAAGAAAACATTTCAGATTCACATTCCCTAAATCCCAATTTTTTTCCATAAAAACCTCAAAATATCAGAACATTCCAAATTATTTTAAAGCTTTGATCTCAACCATAAGATTATATTTTTTTTTTATGGATCTGATCAGGAATTCAAATCATCGCCGAAATGCCAATATAATGGACCCCCTATTTCTTTCCCCACATCGGTTTTCAAGGCTTTCATCCTCGAACCTCTTCCTCTCTTTTAAAGGGTCGTTCCACATTTCTGAGTTTTCTTAGACTACGAATATCTTGGGAAGAATCTCTTATGAAGAAAATGTCTTCATCCAAGGAAATCACAGAGTGGAAAATTTACATATAATTGTTACATGATCTGAGATTTTTTAACAAGTATAATTCCATGATTACGCAAAATATCATGATCAATGGATGAGAGAGTCTTTGTGTAGCCAATCCAAAATCTCCGGATTCAGTTTACCCACAGTTACATGTTGAGTTTTAATAGACATTATGCTTATTTAATGAAGGTGGAAGAGACATGTTTTAATTAATGAGTTATGAGAAAAACTATTCAATTTCCTTCAACATGGCTACTAGTATCATTGGAATACCCTATAAAGGAGAATCCAATTTCTTCATCCACAATCCACCAGAATAATCAAGAATCTTTGAGAATGAAAAATATATAAAGTGACTTGGACGCAAAGGAGTGAAAACACTAAAAATAAACCATGTCTAAAAAAATTTTATGATGCTAGAGTTATGGGTACAGGGTTTTCTAATTCTGAGAAAAGGAGACAAGGACGCCTTGAAGAAGAGTGACATTTGCGTTCTATATTTTTTGGTGAACTTGATGAAGATAAATCTGGTGCAGTATATCATGCTGAAAATCACCAATTTAAAGAATATAACTCTAAAATTGTAAATAATCATGTATCTAAAAATTCTATCTAATATCATAGTTCTATTCTAAGATTCATTCAAAATCCCTTTCATTTCTAAAACAATAACCTTCAAGATTTTTCTGTTGAGTGATGACACCATGAGGAGGATAAAAGTGGGTTTAATTAGTAAATCTATATAATTTTATGACCTATCGGAAAGTTATATTGAATCCTTGGATAAGAAAGAGCATGCAGAAGATACATCCATGAAATAATCAAATAAGAGAAGGAAAAGGGAATCAGAAGTCATAGAAAAACCTACATTTCAAGAAACACAGTCCGCACCCCCAATGTCAAAGAAGAAAAAAACCTACACTGATGAAGTTTTGTTGAAGTAGATATAAGAGAAGAAAAATTAGAAGGAAGTAGATCCTAGCCTTGACCAAGGTTTTTCTGAGGAAAAGGTATTGAAAATGTAGGCTGCTAAGGAATATTAAGGGCAAGAAAAATTGAGTAAGAGAATGAAAAAAATTGTGAAGCTGATATTGTTCAATATCTTCTCAAGGCTACTAAGAAAATTTCTGAGTAGATTTACTTACTAGAATCATTTCTCAAAGAACCAGTACCAATAGATACACCAGGAAAGAAGATCATAATTCCAGAACCTTAAGTAGAGGAAGAGATAGTTTAGGAAGAGAAAGTAGAAGAATAATAATAGGAAGAAGGAGATGAGATTGATGATTTCATTAGACAAGTTGAAAAATATCATTAGAATCAAAGTCCTTCTAAAAAGATATTGATCCAGAATTATCAATCTGAATCAATGAAACATGATTCATAGGGAAAACATGATGAGGTTCGGGAGGATTTTAATAAAACATCTAATGATGAATGCAGAAATCAGTACTTCATTCAACCTAATGATCTTAAGGTAGATGCTGAGAAGGAAATAGTTGTTGAATATAAAATCGTTCAAATATTAGATAGTGATCATGAATCCCCAAAGGTTGTAGATAACTTTTCCATAGTTGAAAAACGAAAACAAATGATATTTGATACACCTAATAAAACCATCATGGTCAAGAAGGATATTAGTGGATCATCCAATATAAAGTATGTTGATATAGAAAAAAGAATCATCACCTACAAGGGAATCAGATTCGGAATCATCTTTCTTGGGTCTGGACGTTGTTGTGCAGTCTCTGAAGAAATTATTAGACACCATTACCTTGTTTTTGATTATTGACTTGAGGTTTCTGATACTTCATCACACTATTAATTAGAAGAAAGAATCCATAAGAATTCTCATGGAAAAACTCATCAATCTTGAGGCTGATTTCAAAACCTTTTATTTTGGTTTTGATTATCAGAGAAGGTCTTGTAAGGATATTACAAAGTGGTCTAAGAAAATGATTGAATATTTGAAAATTATTGATGACTTTCAAGATTCAGTAAAGGAATATTTTTACAGAGAAAATGAGAGGATTACATATATTACAAAACATTTTACTGAGAAGTTGGACCTAGAACAAGTAGCCTTGAGGCATGAAAAAAAATATCAGAATGGGAAACTGAATTTAGTTTCATTGAACTTAAAGAGGGATAGGGATATCATAATAGAGTTTAAGGAAAATTTTAGTTATCAAGAATATCTTTTGAAGTCTTAGGGATAAATCCTTATGTCTAAGGATGAATATTCAAGGCTCTAGAAAAGGAAAATGAGGATCAGTAACAGGTGTTAAAAAGGTTTGAGGAAGATCATAAAGAGTTTAAAAAGCTAAATAATATCCGGAAGAAAGTCATACTAAATCAAAAAAAAGATGAATATTTTTTCTTTTCAACTCCAATATCTTTTTATACTACCCAGTATCAATAATAATGAAAAATCTTATTTTCATTCGTTTTATTTGTTGTAATGCTTGAATCTTTTAGGTAGCATATTTATTTTTCATTCTCTCTATTCCTTTATGAAAATCACAAATAGGGAGAAAGGAATGATAAAAATAATACCAAGTATAAATAAGGGAATGTACAAAGTAAGGGGGAGTTTGAATAATGGGGAGATTACTTAAAAAATACATCCATATACAAGAAAAATTAAAATCTATCTAAGTCAAGAATAGGTTCCTTAGGGATTTCAAAAATTAAGGGGGATTTATTTAAATTCATCACGATTCATAAGTGAAGAGAGATAAGTTTTATTTAATGTTTTATAAAGTAAAATCTTAGTACTTATATTCTGTTTTTGTAAGGTTTTTTATACTTCCCAAAAAGGAAGAGATGTTGAGTCAATAAATTTTCATTATGACTTTTCCATTCCCCAATGTTCTAAAAATCAAAAATACTTTATCTTGAGGAAAATCTTATTTACCTAAGGATTATTTTCTTAGTAAAAATTTCCCTTCTATAAGGAAATTTTTATCCTTACATTTTTTTTCATTATCTCATTTTAAAGTTTCTATAAATCAAATGACTTTTATCTTTATGTTAAAAATTCAGATTTGTATCTAAATCCTCAAAATCATATAAGTCCTATGATATAGTGTACTTTTTTCAGACACTCAATTCTCTGAAATTTTGGCACCAAATTCTCTAAAATTTATATTCTGAATTCTATGAAATTCATATTCTTAATTCTATGAAATTTAGATTATAAATTCCTTGAAAATCAATTCCAAATTATCTGAAATTCATTTTCTGAATTATCTGTAAAGCAGATTCAAAATTCTCTAAAATTCAGAATCTCTATTCTCTGAAAATTAGATTTCAAATTCTTTTAAAATCAGATTTCAAATTCTGTGAAATTATAACTTTTAATTCTCTAAAATGAAA
This sequence comes from Viscum album, assembly GCA_963277665.1. NCBI lineage: Eukaryota > Viridiplantae > Streptophyta > Magnoliopsida > Santalales > Viscaceae > Viscum > Viscum album. The sequence goes on from OY728157.1 coordinate 1,427,147,150, forward strand.
ATATCAAATTCCTTAGAATTCATACTTCTAATTCCTTTAAATTTAGACTCTGAATTCCTTGGAATTCAGATTACAAATTCCTCAGATTTTAGAATCTAACTTCCATGGAATTATGATTCCTAATTCCTCATAATTTAGATTCTAAATGCATTAAAATTCCAACTCCAAAATCTAAATAACTTAGAATCTGAATTCATTGTAAAATAAAATCTGAATATCTATGTTCTATAGAATCCGTTATTTTATATGATTAGATTTTTATTTTTATTTTTCAATAGACTTCAAATTCTTTTAGACTCCAGATTTTCTAATTTCATAAGCTAATATATTTTCTTTTCATATATTATTTTAATGAAATGATGTCGTGTAGTATGTTTCTAACTAACCATTGGTTTTGTGACATGTGTACTGGTCCCTCTAAGATTCCAGAAAAAATATGACCATTAGGGGAGGTATTCGACCATTGGAGTTGTTCCTATAAATAGTATATCCTTTGAAAAACCTCAAAAACATGTTGATTAATATAGAGATTACATGTTTTGATGTGATTTTTAGAGAAATACTCTCATGATTTGTGTGTTTCGAAAACCTTTTTCGGGTTTCCTCGGGTGACTCCTATTATTGCTGAGTATAATCGAGGACTTCCAGGTATAGGTAGACAGAGGTGCTGACTACCTTAATGTTCATGGACATTGGAAGATATAAAGACTGTGGTGATGACAACGTTAAAGATTGAGGGCTTGTTGGGATATCAAGATTGATTCTGATATTCCTATAAAGGGATTACCATGGTTTGGGTAAGGTATACTTTCTTGAATGTATAAATCATGGGACCTTTATCCAAGGTTGTTGGATACCCTAATCTTTGGTTCAAAAGATTTCTTACTTGTTACATGTTCTGTTTCAATTTTTATTTCCACTGTATTTTGATAAAGGAAGTATGTATAACTTTCTTATACTTTATTGTACTTTTATTAACCCTGATAATAGAGATTCTATACACTTTAAGGTAGAATATTTTCCTATGTAAACTTTTCATAAGTTTAATTTCTAGAACCATATATTTGAAACCTATAAATGTTTTTCTCATATAACTAATTTAGGGATTGTGAATTTACCTTGTTTAACTTTGTTAAACATAGTTATTGTGAATTTACCTAGTTTAATGTTTTTGAACATTGTTTACCTTAAGGATAAAAATTAATTTTTTTAAACTTCCAATTCACCCCCCACCCATCTTCTATTTGAGAATCTACATATATTATTTTGATCCTACATTTATCATTGTCTTTCTTGAAATGTAATTATGACATGTGTTTCATTTCGATTACTTGGTGTTCGGGTAAGCACTAAATGTAGACAAACCTTAGTGGAGTATTTTATCACTAGTGTAGGTGCCTCTTATGAAATTATTACTAGTGGTTTTTCTTTACTGAGGGGTCTCAGGTTCCAGTACATTAGGATTCACTTATGTCAACTTGTGTTCCTTCACGTATCTTAGTTGTGTACACCCTCATGTTGTGGATTACCTTTGGTGATTTATAGAAAAATTACATACATATTTATTTAATAAGGTTATTTTTACACTTTATATGGATATTGATTCTTTAGAACTAGTGATATTCATCTAGTTATGAATCACTAATATATGTTATGTCATATTTTTTTTATTTTATTATAGAATTTTATTGATAAAAACTAAATGATGATTTAATATGGGAAATTATTTCATTTTGAATTGTTTTAGAAATATATTTTAAACAAAAATTAATGTATGAATGTGGACAGATATTTTATCTATTATTTTTTAGTATTTGATTTTCCTTTAGTACTTACATCCTTATTTTTCCTTTTGTATTTTTTAAACATGGATTTATAGTATATAGGTAAATGAAATAGTTCCATGTATATGATATACCTCCAATATCATGAGTTCTTCTGGTGGGTTGGGATGGTAGTGACATATGGTCATTAGAGGATGGACCCATGGGTTGTTTTGGGTTCCCTATTGATGTTATTTTAGTTATTTTTTATATATTGTTATCCATTTTCTGGATATTACATTTATGGATTGGTTTTTTGGATATATGATGTCTTTTATATACTTCTTGTGATAATTTAATTATTTCTATATTATCGTATTTCTATTGGGGTGGAAATATTTCCCAGTTTTGTTAATATGAAACCCTATTTCTTGTTGACATAATTTGGAAATGAGGAATACACATTAGGCCTTGTAATGAGATAATTTAGTTGAAATTATTGGTTGACCTAGTAGTTCTATTATAGATGAGAATATCCTCTTCATTCGTTATGGTTACACTCTATAGATACAAAAAATATTTCATTAAAATTTTATTTGATACTAATATGATTATCATTCTTTTAGATTTATTTTTATAATATTGAACCTCTATGGGCATTGGTTGATCAATATTGAATATATACCTATTGAGATTTATCATTTAGATTATATTATAAAGAATCATTATTTCTATTTCATAAAGACATATATATACATAATAGAATTTCTTCTCTATGCGATAGAGGCCTTATATAGAGGAGGGATTATGTATATGTATATAGTTATAGATATATATAATTATAAGATCCTTCCAAAGAGAAGATGAGAATACTCTAATGTGAGGATGGTATATATGTACATAGAGTTCCTCCCCATAAGGAGAGAGTCAAAATTATTTAGAATTATTATTGATATATATATATATATATATTGATAAGTTTTTGTGTGTATGTTTTTGTGTGAAATGGCTCTTATAGAGGATGAGTTCAAGTGGAAATCCTCAGTAGTCAGATCCATATGGTGGATAGGTACCCAAAACAGATTCCTATTTTCTCTTGAAATAGACTTGGTTGATATGGATTAAAATTATTAACATATAATTGAAGTACTCGGATAAAAATATTATATCATTTTTAGGGCGAGTAATTACGTACCAGTCTCCTGTTGATAGAGTATTTATTCTTACTATCTACCTACCTACATTATATTCATGCATTTCAAACTTTTATTTATGATAGATTGGATGACATTGAGTGATGGAGATCTTGGGGTAGGATATACTCATACCCTACACAAGCTTCCTCAAGGATTCATGTATACCATATTTTATAACACTCTAATATTTTATATGTTTACATTAAATTAAATTTTATATATCTGATAACATACTTTATACACTAACCTGGCCCAAAATAAACCATGATATATTATAACATTTAAAACCTTGTTGGTGTATTGGTGGGTAAAAATGGTATTAACAACATTATAAAATTTTAATATAATTTTTTACATAATTCAAAATTTTTTGATTAATTCATAAGAAATAATCATTATGTTTTTAATAAAATTATTTTCTGATCAAAAGACCTATTTTTATGAGGAAACTTCTTTTTCTATGTGTTATAAAATTTTATATAAGAAAATATATTGATCACTATTAAAAGGTGGTTTTAATGAAATTTATTTTTAATGTATGAATTATAATTCATAGATTATATATCTAACAGTTTTTAATTAAAATAAAATCATTTGAAGGTAAAAAAAGTTATATTTTTTCAAAAACTCTTTTTATATGTAAAATAAATTTTTATCATAATTAATTAAATAAATAACTATTGATTAATGATGTTAATGAAATTTAAATAATATATATTAAATTTAATATTTTAATGATCATATAATAGTTTTGAGATGGAAATAAAAAACACTAAACTCAAGTTTATACATAAAATGCATTTTTCCTAAAAAAAGGATTTTTATTTCGTCTGGTGAAATTATTTTAAAGTTATTTTATGAAACTTATAGAAACTATATTTTAAAGAATTTATTTCATATTTTTAATCATAATTTTTAAATCTTTTAATTAGCACACTTTCAATTTTGATCATAATTAATTGTAAAAAGCCGTAAATTTTTTTCAAAGAGTAGGGTTAAAACATGTTTATGGGTGGCTAAACTAAAAGATAAGTGTAAAAATTCCACTTGAACTTGTATAAATATTATTTTTTGATGATAATTTTACCTTATCATTTGATTTATTTTTATTCATTTTCATTTGGAGCCACGTTTAGAAGAATGTGACATTATATTATTTAAATCCTTTAAAAAATTCCATATATTTCCCTCTCCTCACATACAAAAAAGAACCTCTTCTCCACCATTATTCAGAATATTTGATAACTATTAATCAGTAAATACCAAAAAAACCTTCTCAGATTCCATCCCTTTATTCTTGATATTCTATTCTTACAACAATATAATACTAGTGCAGATTTATGTGTAAGACAAAGGAGGTCTCTCAAAGAAGAGGTAATTATCGTAACTCACACTTTAAAATTTTATCTCTTATTATACTTCCTCTAAATATATTTTATACATCATTAATTAATAAATACTGTATAAAAAATATTGAATTTTTTATTATGATTATGTGACAACACTTTTCCACATCCTTTCAATCAAATGGGTAATGACAGTATTACATGTTCGTACATGTAGACTACCACCTCCACATAATGATATTATTAATTTTCCATCACAACCTTACATTAATGAATAAATTTATGGATTTAAAAAATAATTATTATATTTGTGGTATAATTATTATTATATACTTATAATTTTTATTTTCTTTCTTATTTTTTAGAAAATATAAATAGTCTTCATGTATACATATATAATACCGACTCCCGAAATTTTGTAATTCATTATTCATCTCTATATTTTATGGATGGATTTAAAAATGAATATAATCATTATATATTTTAATTATATCAAGATTGAAATTTTTTTATATTCTGGAACCATGATTAATATGCAAAGGCCATAATAGTTGAATCGAAACTTACATGAAAAAGAGAATAGTTCTCACCCATAAAAGTCATTTTAAAAAAGATTTATTAATGAAAAAGTGATAAGATATTACATGTAAAAAATATATGGTATTATAAGTATCAATATGGTAGTAAAATTAAATTATATAAAATTAAAATGTATTATATATGTGTTCAGAGTTATTAGAAATAATGTTGAACATAAAGTAAAGGTTTTATGTTACTATCTCACCATGTATGGGGATTATTTATGCTTAAATTTTCTGTAATGAAATTATATGACATTTCTCTAAAAATAATTAAAATTTTTCTTTTACTATATATATTTCTTAAAATTAAAATATTTCCTTTCATTTTCCCCTGTCTAATTATTGAAAAATATGGAAAAAATGTTTTTAAGGAAATAAAAAAATTTCTTTCAATTTGGTCACAAATATTCTTATTCCATGTCTATATTTTGTTTTAAATGTTTTGAATAATTTTTTTAAAACACTGTAATTATTTATTAAATTAATTTTTCCCATTTTTTATTTTTTTATAATTTTTTTAAAATGAATATTTTTTTATTTTTGGAATGAGATACTTTTTACAACATGTGTTAATGGAATCTTGGTTTTAACATTTACTACAAGAACATCTTCTTCCGATTTCATAAATACAATTTTATTTGAATCTTCCTTTACATGTTTCCTCTTTTATTTTAAAATAATTGTTTCCCTTAATATTCAAGTAATTTTTATATTTTAAATAATTGGGTTCAAAATTAAAAGGGTATTTTATTAAATAAATTTTTAGTGATAATTTAAATATTTTTTATCTTTAAAAATATCCATTGATTTTACTTATACTTCACCATGGATATGATCCAATTATAGAATATTTATTTATTATATGGATAGTTTATGATTGTGATGATGATAGCTTTATGAAACTCATTTTCTTTTCCACAAGTTATGTTGTAGTGAAATAAATTATGTTTCCTTGATATTGGGATATACATATGAATGGATTGTGATTATGTAATGGATGGGTATATTATATCTCTATAACTAATTGAGAAATTATTAATGTTTATGAGATCAAAGGATATATGGTAGATTATCCTAAGACCAATAAAGGGTAAATGGGAGCTTATCCTAATCCTGAAGAAGGTAAAAAAGTGTTTAGCCCAATCCTAACATGTGATGAATGTCCTAGTGGATAGCCTTGATAAAAGATTTCTATAAATATGAATATGCCACACTTTATGATTCCCTCTTGCGATTTTTTTATATGATCACATGGCTCATGATCTTTGATTCTATTATGATTTATGCCTTATGAACATTTTAATCCTTATTCAATGATTATGAAATATGAATTACAAGAGATGATTTTAAATATTATGCCTATATTCTTATACTCTTATGATCATGTTATTCTTACAAATGATGATTGATTGATATCCCACATATTTACCCTTACTGATAATCTAAGATCACCATTTCTTATGTTACCTTTATCCATGTTATGAAGAATGGTTTTAAGTAGGGTATTATGATAAATGTGTTATGTGAGAATAAATTTATTAGAGATGTTTAATATATTTCTTGAAAGAATATGATTATGTATTTAGACATTGAATACATTAAAAATTTATGATTATATAGTGTTTATTATTATGTAATTTATTAAATATTCATTTAAAATAATTTAATATTTATGTATGTAAGGTTTGGGTCCCCTCAGTTGGTATCAGAGTAAGGTTTAGTTTTTTTAGAGATAATGATTAGAGAAAATTATTTAAAAAATTAGTAATTATACTAAATACTGGATAACATGTTGATGATTTGGTAAACTAGATATTGTGTGGTTTCCCAAGAAAGCACATCCATATTAGGATACGGTAAAGTGGATGTAGCTATGAGAAAAATACACATAGGGGTAACAAATATGAATGGGGAAGGTTTGGTTTTAAAATGAACATCACCCTTGTAGAATGAGTAGGTCTAATTTTTCACACCTGGATAACCACTATTATGGGATATTATTTATTTAATTTACATTTTCATTATGAACCATTAGAATTTATTTGAATAGATAATGACTAAGGATAACCTAAGTTAAACATAAGGTGTCATAGATTGAAAATAATGTTTCATTATTGAGACATCCTATGAATGATTTTTCTTGAGTATATGATTTATTACTATGATTTTTTTGTTACACTATTAGTTTTTATTTTAGTAAAAAGATAGAACCCAATTGAATTATTTTAACACCCAATGTGACAGATAATGCACTGATTTTCCTCATAAGAAACATAATTTTATGAGAGCTAGAATTAATTATATTATTAATATTATTATGAGAATTTCTCAATATATGAATCATGCTAAGCTTTAAACATGAGTAAAGGAGAGAATAAGAAACTATTTATTCCATTATATGGTAATATATATAACCTTTTTGTGGGATTGTTGATCCACTAATTACTGAATAATGGATCATTACCACTAAAAATATATTTTTCATTCTTCAGTTCATAGGTAATGAAAAATATATTGTCCCAAGAAATTCATAAATAAATATTAAATCATTTTAGATGAATATTAATTACATATAATTACTATAAATCCCAAAATTGTATAGTTTTAGTTTATTTTTAAACATGGGTACATAAAAAACTAGTTAATAAAAAACAACATCATCTCCTACTATGTTCTTTAAATATTGTACCCTTTTTAGGCATAGCATATGTTATAACATTATTCTTATCATGGGGAATATAAAACATAAGATATGGTGTTCTCAAATCCATAATAAGGTCAATTATATGATATATCAATCAAAAATCTTAATTAATGGTTTTTTCCATGATCATAACATAAAAAATTCATTCTTAATCAATCAAATCTCATTAATTATTATCCATGGATTAAGGCATTGTCATAATAAAATATAAAAGTCATAAGAGTATGAAATCCAAAATAATCTAACATTATCCTTGATAGAATATCAAAAACATTGATATTTAGAAGAAACATTATACTATAACTTTTTTATAATTTATAAATAGTAAAATTTTCACTCTTTAAGTTAAGGATGTGAAATTGGGTCCTCATAAAAACTTATGGTAATCAAACTAGGTGAACACATTAATATATGGACATGAAACCAGGTTCATGTATTAACTTATAAATATAAAACCATGTAAATAAAATAACCTATTGACATTAAACTAGGTACATTCATTAAATTATAGACATAAAACTAGGTACACACATTAACTATGGGATATGGAAGAAAATATTCCCAACCACCGAGGAAATTAGGTCTATTTTCATAAAAAAATTATTAATTATTTTACACACTAATGATTTTAAATTTTACTATTACATGAAAAATACATGAATATATATTGTATAAGAAAACATATTGTATTTAAAAAATAATATTCATAAAATTTCTCTCAAAGGAAGTTTAGCATAGATAATTCCAAAAAATGAGATTGTAACTTAAACCCTTACCTATTTGGTAACTTCTGAATCATAAACCCTATAAAATAAGTAACATAAAAATTAACATTAAATACCATGAAAACAATTTTATTCATGATATAATATGTCAAATTTTTTGTAGATACTCCTCCTAAAATAATATAGTTTTATAACGCAACATATTTCCTAAAGAAAATAATTTATGATTATAAATGCCCACATCAAGTATCAAGTAACTTCACATCCATCTTTAATAAATTTTTCCCATTTTCTAATAAAACACTTTAAGGATTAGAGGTAACAAAAAAATTCAAAAGGATTGAACAAAAAACAATGCCTCCACCATATTCAAATTTTAAAATTCAAAATTCATCATCGCCCTTCTATCATATCGAGTCTAGTGCCTCCCTCGAGTTGTACACCCATCATGTCGAATGACCAAACCATATGTCTCCCAGTAGAAAAACACTGGTGAGACCCTCAGGAATATTTTCCACCTTCTCACAGGTTTCCACATTGTAGTAGTCACTGTCGTCATCCCCAATCCATTTCTAAATCACTGGTGAGCCCCTCTATTGGATTCTGTCATCACTGTTATAAAATCTTCATCATCTCTACCATCATTAACTACTTTATCTTATTCCCAATATCAGTCATTATAAACTAGAAATACCGGTGTCAATATCACATTCATAACCAAACAATGTCACTAAACAAACACTACGTCTATCACCAAATACCGTCATAGACCAACCGCATCGAAACAACACCATTGTGAACATCTGACATCCACTACCATAATAAAACTAGAACAAAAACTTACCAGAAAATATATCAAAATCTACACCATACAAACATCATAATATATATCCAAATCATGTCGTGTAATATGCATATTCAGCTACCAAATCCCAACTTTCCAAACCTCTTAGGAAACTCTGATCCAAAACCAACTCAGAGTGGGGAGTGGGTCTCAGGGTCGGGGTAGGTAAAAGAGTAAATGATGCCTCTGTAATGGCATCATGTGAGTACTGAAACCTAGACCCAAACCAAGAACTAATTGACATAGGAGAACTTAAAAAACACCTCAACCACCAACCCAAAAATCTAAAACCAAAGAGTTCCCTTCACTCTATATCTAACCTAGATAGGCGTGAAACAACATGAGGTCAGATAGGGGATGAAGTCGTATGGGGCTTCAAGAACCCCCATCATCGCTGTGAGAAAAACAGCAAAAATCCACAACACCTGAAAGAAGAGAGAGAGATGTCACTAATAGAGTAAATAATTATAGGAAGGTAAGGAGAGGGAATATCGGGTCGACACACCAATGACTTTGAAGAGGAGGGTTTTGCGAGGAAACCCTAGGCCGAGAGTGTGGGAGGGGGAGCCGAGGGATAAGGGCATAATCTTTCCAATACATTCCATTAGCATCACACACATTTGAACCTATTATATAATAAATATAATTTATAAATATATTATATGACCATTATAATATATATAAAACCATATTTTATTTACTTATTACTTATTATCACCTATTTTTTAAAAATCCATTTTTAAAATCAATTTGTCAATAGATAACTGATATGTTTTTCATGCATGCTTTGATTTGGTAGTCCAATCCACCTGAATTTATCATGGTTCCATCATCACAAAAATTTTAATCATGAAACTATAATAATATTTTATTATTTTATATATTTTCTTAAATGTCCATAAAAATTGGTGATAAAAATGAATTACATCACTTTGTAGAGATGGTACTCTCTGTATATGCACTAGTGATTTTTCCAAATTTTGGTGGATGGAATGAATGAAAGTTAAATAATAAGTCACCCTTAAATAAATATATTAGTATAAAAATAATATATATATATATATTCATTAAATATATCATTATAACTATCAACATAAAATAATGGTGAACAATGAAATACATCACTTCATGGAGTTGGTATTCCACACTTTCACATGAGGGATACTTTATTTTTCGATATAATGGAAAGGAGTTAGATAATGGTTTTTACATATTCATTAAAATATTAAAAATATTTAAGATAATTGTTTATTTATTTTATAATAGATACCATAGATTTAGAGGATGTATATGATTATCTGAAATTGAAAGTACTCAGTTAATAGTTACACCTCTTCATTGAGAAACCCCCTTTTTATACTCCTTAATCATTGAAATGATAATATTTTGGAATGAACATAATATGTAGGACATGGGTATAAAATCTATTATGGTATTAGGATATGGATATTTTTCTTTAACTGTCAAAATATTTGAATAAGTGATATATGCAGGTTCTCTTTTATAAGTGAGGGGAAAACAATCTTAGAATTACCTAAAGTATTAAATTAATATTAATTATTTTTCATTATAAAGTGGAAAATTTTATGTATTTAGAATATATTAATTTTTTTATTCTAAATCATCTCATATAATAAAATTTATACATGTTTAAGTGATATTTTAACTCTTATCTCTTAGTTTTAACCCTCATTAACCCTTTCGATGATTACCATGATATAAAAGTTTTTTCCTCTTTTGAAATCAATAAAGTTACTATAAAAGAAAAAGTAATAAATAATTTGATAATAGATGATATTATAAAAAATATCTCATTAACATGTATAAGGATAAGATTTTTACGAATTTATAATCATTTAATTAAATATTATTAACCATAAGTTACCATTCAAGTCATTTTTCAGACACTTTGTATGGTTTGACTTTAAAATATATAATATAGAAATAGAATTCAAATATATACTTTTAACACTTAAACAATTTTTGATATTTATCTACAAAATTCATTGATCAAAATAGTGTATCCAATTTTTTATAATTTTAAATTTTTGAAATTTTTTATTTTATTTTTCTATTATTTAAACAAGAACTGTGTTTGTGATGCATATACATTTGAGATAATTATTCCATAAATAAATTTTTTAAAAATATTATCATGATAAAAAATTAATTATTATTTAAAATAACTATTTAAAACCTAGAATAAAATCATTTTATCTCAAGGAAAAAATGTTATACTTATTAAAACAATTTTTGTGTCATTTTATATTTATTCATTACATAAAATAATATTAAAGACATACATAATCAAAAAAGGAAAATTGTTTCCATATTTCTGAAACAATTATGATATTGGAAGAAATAAATTCATAAAATATGATAAAGGTAATTGATAATGTTATTTTATAGCCTTATCCCAATGTTTAACTCTATTTTAACTGCTTTTCCCTTACCGATGTGACAAATCAATACCTTTGTTACTATTCATATGACCAAAAATAAAAGTGTACTATTTTAAAAATATTATCTTCGTAATTTCAAATATGGAATAATTTTTTTATAATAAGTAACTAAATGTGGAAGAAATTAATTTTAATATAAATTTTTAAAGAAAAAAGAAATTTTTTTTAGAAAAATATATTTTTAATCATAAAAGTAACTTATACAACAATAAATTATAATATTGATTCATAAGTAATTAATTTGATTTTAACTAATTAAAAGAGACTTATATTACTTTAATATCAAATTCTAAATAGAATTGGTCTTTTAAATTACTTTTCTTAATAAAAATAATGATTGTTTTACAAAAAAATGATATTTTTCACCATTTAGTGATAAATAATTTTTTAAGAAAATCCTCAAAATACATGATAAGATAATATTGAAAAGATTATATTAAAAAATATATTCATTTCCTTGAAAATGCTTTCTAAGAAATCGTATAAATTAATTATAATTTTTGTGCAAACAATGTAATAAATATCATTTTTGAAGAAAATATGTATTTGATGAATAATATGAATTTACTGAAAATTATGTACTCATTTATTATAAATTAATAATTAAATTTGTATTATTAAAAAACTTGTTTTTTATGAGTGAATCATGGCTGGAAGGCCCTATATAAACGATTTGGGGGGGTTATATTATAGCACAATCATTTGAATCTGGTTCACTATTCTTGTTTCACATTTGTTTGGGATGGGTCGGTTCCTAACAGGGTGTGGTGGTATAACCAAAAACACCCAATGAGTCTCATATCTCTGATGAATCAAGGAAATATATTTCAAAGGTAGTATTTTATTATAGAACTATTCCAAAGACAATTAATAAATCTTCTTTGTTGAGAGGATCAGAGGTTGATCTCATCACACCCTATTGGGGGAATCATTTCTTATTTTTGACCTCTCGTATAGATTTAATATCTTTCCATGAATAATTTGTTCATTCCCAGGTATGAAATGGGTCTACATTGTCTTAACTATATATTATTATTGGGAATAGATTTATAATTAGCTATATGTGTCCAAGGATCTCCATCAAAAAGGGATCTATATGTATCTGAGGTTCTCCATCAATAGAACCTTTTGATTTGAATACCAACAATCATTATTTATTTTATTATTATAGTGATTTATTTTAAGAAATTCATTGGGGGTGATCTATAACATATCTTCATCTAGAGAAATCAATGTTGTTTTTATGTTGAGATCAAGCCCATGAGATGACCTTACTAGGTATCATCATGGAAGGAATCACAACCCATTTTGTTCGGTGCCACTAAATAGGACACATCATACCTTTTAAGGTCATGTGGAAAGGATCAAATAGTGAAGTTTAACATCATGTAGAAAGGATTCTTAGGAGTAAGGCACCTAGTTATTTTTTGGTGTGGGGGATAACACTAAAGTGACCCGAAGGACCTATAAGAGATGTGGTCTCTCAGGTGGGGGAAATTAACTTATGCGTAGTATGGACCAAAAAGGTTGGTGATGAAAGAGGACCCTAAAAGAATATGATCGGATGGGTTGGAGATGACCATATTAGGCACATTCCCCATAGAATATTAGGGAAGATTTGGATGTTGGGTTTGGACCTCATGGAGGCTTCCTACTTGTCCATGCTGGTTGGGTATCAAATCCCACATAGTTCAGATAGGTTGGGGATTAAACCTATGGAGGAGGCCCATTTTCATGCTTCATCGGGAATATTACCCTTCAATGGTACGCCACACGGGGAATATGTCTCTTTGAGAGGGTAGGGACATTGTTATAGGGATTATACCTTGAAGGAGGACCTTATTTATGGAACTATGACAAAAGTTTCTACTAAGGTGTTTTTGGAGGTTTCATTAGGGATTACACTTAGGAAGATTCCCTCATTTGATTCATTTATAATATGTCCCTTTAAAGGGTTATATCGTGGGGAATATGACCCATTTAAAATATTTATTTCAAGATTTTACTGAATGGTAGACCAATTTTCATTGGTTTATGAGGTTTTCATCATCACCATCAACCTATAAGCCCATGTGAGTCATGATTAGTGTCAGAAAAAAAGATATTGGTGATCTAGAAACTGAAAATTCTCACATGTTCACTGGTGGATGAGGATTGGGACCAAATAAAGAGGGAAATGTGTAGGTGACAGATGCCTGCTTCCTCTCTTGTTTTCATATCCTAGGCCCAAATTTAGAGATAGGGGGCATAAAATTTCATTTATCCTCTCTTGTTTTAATATCCTCAGTCCAAAGGGGGATAGAAAGGGTGTTGGGCACCCATATCACATTTTATTTTCGCAGCCAGAATAGTAACATCTGATGGACTATCAACTATAGATGGGAAAATGAAGAGTATTATTAGTGAGACCTCCAGAAAGGAAGGATGTGGGCTTAATCCATGAGGGATTCCCTTATACCAATTTAGGTTAGGATGAGATAAGGATCCATCATTATCCTTCATGGAAGGGAATGGATAACAGTTCCCCTTAATCCAAGAAATATGGATGTCCACATGAGTACTTCATAGGATGGGACCCTCATTACCAGGGGAATTTATTCTTCAAAACTATATAAGGACAAACCTTGTTAAGAAGGTTTCCAATATGACCTCATTTACTATGGGTATGTAACATCAAGAGGACACGCTAGTGTTCCTAATGAACGGATCTTATATATCAAATAGTTTTTGAGAGGCCTTGGCCAAATAAATCACAAGGGGAACAATTAGGTATTATATATTCATATAAAAATATTTGATTAATATGCCCATTAGGGAAGTTCATATAGGGTCCAAGGTGGGACTCAATGGTACACCAAAGTAGATCGATGAATGTTTAAAACTAGAACACTTTAGGATGCCCAATTCTATATATTGTGTGGCTATACGGGTTGGGATTCCCTATGAATAGTGTGTTTCTATATGGTATGGGGTTCCCGATTCATAGATTTTTTATTCACTGGATTGAGTTCTAACCATGTAGAACTTTGCTATGCAATCCCATGTTCCATCTGTGTAGTGGCTTCCTACATGGGATAAAGTTCATCCCATGTAGCATCTTATTATATGGGAATGGGATTCCATGCATAGTTTTTTTACTATATGGGGGGATAGACTAAAAATATTTAATCCACTTATGCTTTGTTGAATGGGATCTTTAGAGGATTTTGAGTTTGCAGATGTAAATTGTAAAGACCCATAAAATTCAAGGGAAAATTTTTCTTAATTTTATTTGGGATTTTACAAGAAAGAAGTTTATGATGGCACCTAATTCCGAGGCCCGGTGAGCCCGAAATAATTTTTTGAAATTTGGCTCAGGTACGTTCAGTGAACGAACGAGCGTGTTTTCATAACTTTTGGATCGGTGCTCGGAATCTAATTACAAGGTCCCCGATGGAATCACAGTGCCGGTAATTGCTTTGAAACACCTTTTCTGGAGATGCGTTTTCTTGGGTGTGGTAACTAAATATTTGGGTTAAGTAAAAGAATAAAATAAAATGGTGCAACCAATTTTATTTTATTTAAAGTAGTTTAACCTAAGCTAAGTGGTTGAAGTGGGACCCACTATATCCTACTCCACTAGGTAGGATATTTGTGGGGTGGGGCCCATACGATCCCCACCTTTTTGACTTCCTCAAATACCCTCTTTTAATTAGGTAATGCACCTGCACACCCATTAATTGAAAGTCAACTCTCATGTTTATCTAAGTATTAAATGCCTGTTTAATTGGGCGGTTAAAAACACTTCAATTAATTCAATTAATTGAATGATTCGTTTTGATTTTCAAAAACCATTGGATTGGGTAATAAAATAAGGCAATGCTTATTTTATTTGGGTGGTTTTGTTGTGCGAGAGGATTTAGGAGAGGAATGCTCTATGTTCCGAAGAACGTTCTTCTTCCCCATCGAAGAAGGCGAAGAACACAGAACCTTCAACGAAGAACTCTTTCACCGCAAAGGGGAGTTCATCATACTGTCTTTTTCTCTCTCTGCAGCTGGTGAGAGATGCTATCCTCGGAGATTGATGACGCAATGCCGACGATCCTCCTTCCGCGATGCCTTCTTCTGCGATGTTCTTCCCCGTGACAAACCCTTGTTCAACGGCACCTCAAGGTAGGGGTTATTTGTTTTTTTCATGAATTTATCCTTGTCTTTCTTCGTCTTTATCCTTGGGCCACTTGATATCAACTTACAGAGAGGAGGTCAGACCGCACGAACATGGCCGACTCTCCTCCCCCCTTTTGTTGATTGTGTTGTTGCGGTTCGAAAGAAGGCGGTGCGGTGCAATGGCACTGCGCAGAATCCTGGGAAATGCGATGAAGATGTGCGGCACCGTCGCACCGCACCGTTGAGACTGAAGATACCGCGGTCGGTGCGGGGCCGCGGCCTTTGGCCACGGCAGAGCAGGAAGCGGTTGCCGGCTTCCAGCCGCTGGTGCCGGAATAGGAGGGCGGGACCCGACGGTCACGCGGCAGCAGCAACCGGCCGGCCGGATAGTGATGGCCGGGTTCTAGGAAGCCGGGGTTCGTAACCCCCGGCTGGCCGAAGGAGTGCCCCCCCCCCCCCACATGGGGGGCATAGTTACACAACAGGGGGGCAGCGAACCCCCCCCCCCCCCCCCTTCCGCTCAGCCGTTTCAGTCAAGCCACCTGGCAATGCTGGCCAGGCCGAGCGCGCCAGGTCGGGCCGCCAGGTCGGGTCGCGCCAGCTAGGGTGGGCCATGCCCACAGGGTTGGGCCATGTCCTAATGGGCCGAACCCAGACCCGGGTCGGGTCGACCCGGTTCGGGCCAACCCAGGGGGTATCGGGGCGGGTCGGACCGGGCCCGAACCCACTTTTTCCGGACCTCTTTTGGTATTTTGCCCATAACATGGGATGCGGACCTCCGATCGATGCACCTTCAGCTGCGATGTGATCCTTGGATCGAGGCAGTCGTTTTGGTATACTACACTGATGGTTTCAGAGAACATTGAGTTCGGTCGGGTTGGTTCGAACACGAAACCAACCCGGCCCTCGAAGCAGAAACACTTATAACTTGAGCTCCGGATGTCCGATTGACGTGCCGTCGACATTGTTGGTTTCCTCTTAGTGAGATAGACCTTTTGGCTTACTCTGCTCCAGGTTTAGAATTAGTTGGAGTATGGTCGGGTTGGTTTTGACTTAAAAACTAACTGGGCCCCGGGACGAAAAAAACCAATAGCTCTCAGACCGGGTGTCCGATTGACATGCCATCTACCACGTTGAATTCCTGTTAATGATATGGAACTTTTGGATACATCAAATCTGGACGTCGTGAAAGTTTATGTATCAGCCCCTCTGCTCGTGGGGCGTACCCTCCCCGAACGAGCTTGTTGTGTGCGGGAACCCTAGAGCTGGCTGCGACTGCGACAACGATGACGACTGTACAGAAATCCTCTTTGGGTTGACAGCGACGACAACAACACTCAGCAATCCTGAGTGGATCAGTGCTACCGATCCTGTGTGGGTCAGATCCTATGCGGGTCCGCGCTCAGCGGTCCTGTGTGGGCCAGCGCCTACCGATCCTGTGTGGGTCGGATCCTATGTGGGTCATTGCGGGGGTTAGTACCTATCAATCCTATGTGGGTCAATGTGGGGGTTAGTACCTATCGATCCTGTGTGGGTCCAATGTCTTAGATGAATCAGTGGCTATATCTAATCATCTTTATCGTCTTACGAAAAAGTATATCTGTATGAGCTGAGTCGTGACTTTCAGTCATTATCTTCGATATGATTGACTTGCTTTCCTATGTGGATTTTGTTGTGGTATCCTGTGTGGAAATGATCAAACTTGTGCTTGGATACTAGATCTGAACTGGAATTGATGACTTAAGTATATGTATGGATATATACCTAAGAAGTGTTGGTTGTTACTTCGTGATTGTATCTCTATTTTGTGCATTATCCTTTGTGGATTCTGGGAGACCTTTGGGGGTCTCGGGGTCCCTACTGAGTAGCCTATAATCACCCTTGCATAGGGTATGCCTACACTACGTTGTGTTGGATGCAGACGGCGGATAATTCTGATCGTGGTAGAGTCTAGTGGAGCAGTCGGTACCAGGAGGTGGACCACTGGGCGGGACGTACACGGAGCGGACGGCTGGACCCAAGGAGATGAGGTGGCTATCTGTACCCACCCTTTAGTTGGGAATACCAGTGGATGGATCGACGTTTCTCCTTTACTTTCAGTTGTTGTACTTTCTTTCCAATTGTACTTTACATTCAGTTTTGGTTTGTATTCTGGCCCATTTACTTTCCGCACTCACTTGTACTTAGTTTACTTAGTATTTACTTCTGCTGGATTACTCTATGGTGTTTGTTTACTTATAAATGGAATGCCTTCCCCTTTTTGTTGGGTGTTACTCCTTGGTGCTAGTCGCCAGCCCATGTCCTATGGGAGGTGGGCTTGGGGTAGTCACGACACGGGTCCCAAGAACGGGTCGTGACAAATTGGTATTAGAGGAGTTCAGTTCTACCGCAGAACTCAGGACTCTAATCTTTTTCTATGTGAAGCAATAGTGTTAAGAGTATTGAGTGTGGATATCAGTCTAGGCAGTCTAGTGTTGGTGCGACGGCTGACGTATCCGTACACCAGGACCCTGGCTTTTGATTTCCGACTTAGTGCACGAAAACATTGATTGCATGTGTGTTTCATGTTTTCTTTGTGATTACTTTGTTTCAGCTCACCAGATATACTTTATTAACCATGGTGCACCTGTTCTTTTTAGGATGTCCCCACTATGGCAGCCAGCTGGGGTTCTGAGTTGTTTACGTGATGACAGCCCACCGAGCAACGAGGCCTCAGTGCGGGGCCCTTTTACTGTAGAGGCACCAGCGGTACCACTACCCGCCCAGCCACCGATGCTACCAGCCCCAGCCGCTGAGAGGGCACGTCACCTTGGTGCACTACACGTGTTTCAGCATCAGAGACCACCCAGGTTCTGTGGGGAGACAGACCCTCCGGCAACCGAGGATTGGCTGAAGGCAGTTATATGAGTTTTCCTATTGGTAGGTACACCAGCAGACCTCATAGTGATCCTTACAGCGAGTCTCCTGCACGTGGCAGCATGGAGATGGTGGAGCTTGATGCTCCAGGTTCACGAAGAGGAATCACTCCTCTGGATGAACTTTGAGAGCCTCTTCTGCTCAGAGTTCGTCCCAGCCACCCTCTATGCGGTGCGCATCTAGGAGCTTCTACAGCTGCGGCAGGTCAGCTTGACGGTCGCCCAGTACTCGGGGAGATTTACCGATCTCTCGCACTATTCAAAGAACATGGTATGGGACCCATTATTTTGAGCCCGGACCTTCAAGATGGGATTGAGGCATGAGATCAGGGCATCGCTGATCTCCCTCAGTATTCCGACACAGGCCGGGGTACTGGAGATAACCCTTCTTCTTGAGAGCTTTCTTGCTGAGCCTACACCAGCAACGAGACCTACCGTAGGGCGGCAGGTAGAAGAGTCTTCTACAGCAGGTAGTCAACAGATGACACATGGGTCCAGGCGGACAAAACCTTCAGGCGGATGAACTCAGGGCACTGGCTTAGGGTTGTGGGGAACACAGCGCAGAGCCAGTCTTACGAAAGGCAGACAGTGCTACGCATGCGGAGGGTAGGGCCACATGGCTTGTGACTGCCTGACCTGCCGTGTCGAGGAGCAGCAGACGGTTGAGGGGCCACCTAGGCAGAGGCAGAGGGTCGACCGTGGCGGTCCGCAGGGAGTAGGCGAATGAGGGAGAGGAGCTGCCGAGCACCAGGTGGTGGGCGATGCTTTGAGGCTCTACCACCACCACCACCAGGAGGTCCACCCCGACCAGAGGGAGCTGGCGGGCAGAGACAGGCACAGCTTCAGGAAGTGGAGGCCTTCGACCACAGTGCGCCAGAGATGATTCGTGGTACAATATGTGTCTATTCCATCCTTGTTGAAGTCCTTATAGACACATGAGTGAGTCATTATTTCATTACCGCTGCACTTTTTTGGATCTCAGAGATTCCAACGGATCCATTGGCTTGATCCTTATGGCTAGAGACTCCTACGGGAGTAGACTCTATGATTACACATTGGTGCCGGCAGAGTGAGCTTACTTTAGGTGGTGAGAGCTTTGGATGGTATCTTCTTGTAGTGGCGTTGAGGCCTTACGATGTCATCTTGGGAATGGATTGGTTATCTACAGTCCTTGCTCAGATCAACTGCATTAGGCACAAGGTGTGATGTGTTCGCACCAACGGGAGAAGGTTCACCTTCACCGGCAAGAAGGTATCCTTTGCAGTGCAGGATGTACTCACGTAGAGTAGAGGATAACCCATCACTCATCAGTTGGATAGCCTCATCCTAGGAGCAGCTGACGTGCGGACTCTGAGCTTACCTGCAGTGGTGGATCAGTATGCAGACGTTTTTCCCTACGACATTCCAGGACTACCTCCTCACATAGAGGTAGAATTTTATATTGACCTGTACCCCAGGAGATCCCTGATTTCCACCCCATCATATCATATGGCTCTCGTCGAGCTTCGAGAGCTACGGGTATAACTGGAGGACTTGCAGGGCAATGGATTCATCCGACCTAGTGTTTCACCCTGGGCTTCCCCGATTTTGTTCACCAAGAAGGCAGACTGGAGCTTGCGACTGTGTGTTGATTACCATCGCCTGAACCAAGTGACTGTGAGGAACAAGTATCCACTACCAAGTATTGACGAACTCTTCGATCAGCTCAAGGGAGTAGAGTGGTTCTCGAAGATACACCTCAGATCAGGCTATCATCAGCCCAGAGTTCAAGATGAGGACGCGCAGAAGACGACCTTCAGATGTCGGTATGGCCACTATGAGTTCTGGGGTATGCCTTTCCACGTAACCAACACTCCAGAAGTGTTCATGGGTCTCATTAATAGGATCGTTCAGCAATAACTCGATTGATTTGTCGTGGTCTTCATAGACGACAATTTGGTATACTCGACCACTGAGGAGGAGCACGCCTACCAATTGCAGGTTGTACTAGACACACTCTGAGAGAACCAACTTTATGGAATGCTCTCAAAGTGTGAGTTCTGGATACGTGAGGTCCACTTCTTGGGATACTTCATCTCTGAGGTGGGAGTTGTGGTGGATCCTGCAATGATCGAGGCAGTTCTAGCTTGGGAGCCACCTAGGAGCATGAAGGAGGTGCCGAGTTTCATGGGGCTAGCTGGGTACTACCATATATTTGTGCCAGAATTCTCCAGAGTTACGGCACCACTTTCAGCCTTGATGAAGAAGGGTAAACACTTCGTATGGTCAGACAGATGTCAGTAGAGCTTCCAGGAGCTGAGACAGAGATTGACCGGCGCACATATCATGAGGCTACCAGAGGAGGGCGTAGGGTATGTAGTCTACTACGATGCATCAGGGACCGGACTCAAAAGTGTCCTAATGCAGGAACAGGTCGTGATCGCCTATGGACCATGTCAGTTGAGGTAGCATGAGCAGAACTACCCTACCTATGACCTGGAGTTATCAGCAATGGTCTTCACTCTAAAGATGTGGCGGCACTACCTGATGGGCGAGCGCTTTACAGTCTACACTGACCACCAGAGTCTCAGGTACGTCTTCTCACAGAAGGACCTGAATCTGAGATAGCGGCGATGGCTCATGTTCCTCCAAAACTATGACTTTGAGATAGTCTATACTCCTGGAAAGGGGAATGTAGTAGCTGATGCTCTCAGCAGGAGGACAGGCATTCAACTACTTGGGGAGGTGACAGAGCATATAACCGCTTTGTAGATATCCTTCATGGATAGAGAAGGAGCAACCTTTCTTCAGTCACTCACAATCACTCCTCCACTTCTACAGCGGGTCAGAGAGGCATAGTGTGGGGGCATTGACTGTGAGACGCGGCATGCACAGATATTCTCAGGACTGGCACTTGATGGATTCTCTGTGGGAGGAGAGCACGTCATCCTTTTCAGAGGACGTACCATGGTACCAGATGATTTACGAGAGGAGGTACTAATGGAGTTCCACACATCCCCTTTAACGGTACATCCAGGAGTGGTGAAGATGTACAAGGACCTCATACGACAGGACTGGTGGCCGGGTATGAAGAAGGGTGTAGCAGAGTCCGTTTCACAATGCCTCACCTGCCAGCAGGTGAAGGCATAGCACCACGTACCAGTAGGCTTGGTACAACCCTTAGAGGTACCAGAGTAGAAGTTGGATGGGATATCTATGGACTTAGTGACTGGACTTCCACGCACTTCCAGAGGTCATGACTCCATTTGGGTGATTGTCGATCGACTCCCCAAGTCGGCCCACTTCTTACCCATCAGATAGTAGGGCTCAGTAGAGAGCTTGGGACGTCTCTATGTTCAAGAGATTGTATAGCTTCATGGTCTTCCATCGTCTATCATCTACGATTGAGATGCTCGCTTTACTTCCCGGCATTAGAAGGGGTTGCATGAGGCTTTAGGGATGCAACGACATCTGAGCACTGACTTTCACCCTCAGACGGATGGCCAGACAGAGTGGACCATTCAGAATCTCGAGGACATGCCCCGTGCATGTGTCCTTGACTTTGGTCGCAGCGGGGAGGATCACCTACCCTTGGTGGAGTTCGTATACAACAGCAGATACCACTCCACCATAGGGATGGCACCATACGAGGCATTGTACGACCGACCTTTCAAATCACCGTTGTGCTGGATAGACCCTGGGGAGTCAGCACTTGTGGGACTGGAGATGGTCCAGGCCACGATAGAGATGGTCCAGGTCATCCAGGAGCAGATGGGGAATACTCAGAGCCGGAAAATGTCTTATGCTGACAAGAGGTAGAGGCCACTTGACTTTGATGATGGCGACCACATCTTCTTGCGGGTCTCACCTCGATGTGGATTACGGAGATTTGGCTGGGGCGACAAGTTATCTCCGTGCTTCATCGGGCCATTCCAGGTCCTCAGCAAGATTAGTGAGGTGGATTATCGCTTGGCTCTACCACCACAGTTGCACCGGGTGCAAGACGCCTTTCATGTATCTCAGCTGAGGAGATACGTGCACGACCTGACGCATATCATCGACCCTGGGGAGCTGGACATTGGTGATGGGGAGACTTTTGAGGAGGTCCCACTGGAGATCGAGGATCGACAGGAGCGGGTCCTACGTGGACAGTTGATTCCTCTAGTGCGCATCAGATGGCAGCACAGGAACCTCCAGGAGAGTAATTGGGAGCAGGAGGCTTAGATGCATGCTCAGTACCCACTTTTGTTCCCTAGTTTATGATGTATCTTTACGGGGACGTAAATCCATGAGGTTGGAGTAATGTAAAGACCCGTAAAATTAAAGGGAAATTCTTTCTTAATTTTCTTTGAGATTTACAAGAATGATGTTTTTGACGGCACCTGATTCCGAGGACCTGTGTGCCTAGAATAATTTTCCGAAGTTTGGCTCGGGTATGTTCAGTGAACGAACAAGCGGGTTTTCCTTACATTTGGACCGGTTCTCAGAATCGAATTCTGAGGGCACCGATGGAATCGCAGCACCGTTAATTGCTTAGGAACACCTTTTATGGAGTTTCATTTGCTCGGGTGTGGTAATTAAATTTTTGGGTTAAGTAAAAGAATAAAATAAAATGGTGCAACCAATTTAATTTTATTTAAAGTAGTTTAACCTAAGCTAAGTTGTTTGAGTGTGACCCACTATATCCTAGTCCACTAGGTAGGATATTTGTTGGGTGGGGCCCACATGCACCCCACCTTTTTAACTTCCTCAAACCCCCTCTTTTAATTAGGTAATGCACCTGCACCCCCATTAATTGAAATTCAACTCTCACCTTTATCTAAGTATTAAACGCCTCTTTAATTGGGCGGTTAAAAACTCTTCAATTAATTCAATTAATTGAATGATTTATTTTGAATTTTAAAAAACCATTGGATTCAGTAATAAAATAAGGCAGCACTTATTTTATTAGGGTGGTTTTGTTGTGCGAGAGGATTTTGGAGAGGAAAGCTCTAAGTTTCGAAGAACATTCTTCTTCCTCGTCGATGAATGTGAATAACACCAAACCTTCAACGAAGAACTCCGTCACCGCAAAGGGGAGTTCGTCGTACCGTCTTCTTCCCTCTCCGAAGCCGGTGAGAGACGCCATCCTCGGAGATCGTGGATGTGATGCGGACGATCCTCCTTCCACGACGCTGTCTTCCGCGACATTCTTCCCCACGACGAACCTTTGTTCAATGGCACATCGAGGTAGGGGTTATTTGTTTTTGTCGTGAATTTATCCTTTCCATTCTTCTTCTTTATCCTTTGGCCGCTTAATATCAAATTATCAGGAGGAGGAAAAACTGCATGAACATGACCGAATCTCCTCCCCCTTTTTGTTGATTGTGTTTTAGCGGTTCGAAAAAAGGTGATGCGGTGCAAGGGCACCGTGCGGAATCCTGGGAAATGCGACGAAGATGCACGGCGTCGTCGCGCAGTGCCGTTGAGACCGAAGATACCGCGGCCGCGGTGGAGGGGTGATGTGCCGTCAGGCCATGTCGGTTGGACCAAGACTGCAGCCTTTGGCCGCTGTGGAGTAGGAAGCGATGGACGGCTTCCGGTTGCCAGCACCGGAGCAGGAGGGCAGGACCCAGCTGTCCCACGGCTGCAGTAACCGACCGGCCGGACTGGGCTGGCCGACTTCCAGGAAGTCGGGTGTCGTAACCCCCGGCTGACCGAAGGATCACCCCCCCCCCACATGGGGGTCACGGTTACACAACAGGGGGCAGTGAGCCCCCTCCCCCTTCCGCTCGACGATTTCGGCTGAGCCGCCTGGCCACGCCGGCCAGGCCGAGCGCGCCAGGCCAGGCCGGGCCGCGCCCAGGCTAGGCCAAGCCATGCAGGTTGGGCCGGGATGCACCCACTGAGACGGGCCGCACCCTAAAGGTCTAGACACGAAACTGGTTCGGGCCGACCCAGTGGGTATCAGGCCTGGTCGGACCAGGCCCGAACCCCCCTTTTCCGGACCTCTTTCGGTATTTTTCCCATAACCTAGGCTTCGGACCACCAATCAACACACCTTTAGCTGCGATGTGATCCTTGGATCAAGACGGTCGTTTCGATATACTACACTCATGGGTTCGGAGAACTTTGGGTTCGACCGGGTTGGTTCGAACATGAAACCAACCGGGCCCTCGGAGCGGAAACGCCTATAACATGAGCTCCGGACATCCGATTGGTGTGCCATCAACATTGTTGGTTTCCTCTTAGTGAGACAGACCTTTTGGCTTACTCCAATCAAAGTTTGGACGTAGTTGGAGTATGGTCGGGTTGGTTTTGACTTAAATACCAACCAGACCCCCGGGACGAAAATGCCAATAACTCTAAGACTGGGCGTCTGATTGACGTGCCGTCTGTCACGTTGAGTTCCTGTTGATGATACAGAACTTTTGGATAAATCAACTTCGGACTTCATGTCAGTTGATGTATCATCCCCTCGGCTTGTGGAGCGGACCCTCCCCGAACGAGTTTGCTGTGTGCGGGAACCCTAGAATTGGATGCGACTGCAACGCCGATGACGGTTGTATAGAAATCCTCCTTGGGTTGACAGCGACGACTACAACACTCAGCGATCCAGAGTGGATCAGTGCTACCGATGCTGTGTGGGTCAGATCCTGTGTGGCTCGGCACTTAGCGGTCCTGTGTGGGCCATCACATACCAATCTTGTGTGGTTCAGATCCTGTGTGGGTCATTGCGGGGGTCAGTACCTATCGATCCTATGTGGGTCGACACGGGGGTTAGTACCTATCAATCCTGTGTGGGTCTGACGGCTTAGATGAATCATTGGCTATATCTGATAATCTCTATCATCTTATGAAGAATTATATCTTTGTGAGCTGAGTCTTGACTTTCAATCATTATCTTCGATATGATTGACTTGCTTTCCTATGTGGATTTTGTTGTGTTATCTTCTGTGGACGTGATCAAACTTGGGCTCAGATGCTAGAGCCGAACTGGAATTGATGACTTAGGTATATGTATGGGCATGTACCTAAGTAGTGTTGTTTTTTACTTCGTGATTGTATCATTATTTTTTGGATTATCCTTTGTGGATTCTGGGAGACCATCGGGGGTCTCGGGGTCCCTACTGAGTAGCTTATACTCACCCCTACACAGGCTATTCCCGCACTACGTTGTGTGGGATGTAAACGATGGACATCGCTGATCGTGGTAGAGGCTAGTGGAGCAGTCAGTACCAGGAGGTGGACCACTAGGCGGGACGTACACATAGCAGACGACTGGACACGAGGAGCTATGGTGGCTATATGTACCCACCCATCAGGTGGTACTTCCAGTGGGAAGCTCGACGTTGCTGCTTTACTTTCAGTTGATGTACTTTCTTTTTGTTGTACTTTACTTTCAGTTTGGGTTTTTATTCTGGCCCATTTACTTTCCGCACTCACTTGTACTCAGTTTACTTAGTATTTACTTATGATGGCTTTCTCTGTGGTGTTTGTTTACTTATAAAGGCAATGCCTTCCCCTTTTTGTTGGGTTTTACTCCTTGGTGCTAGTCGCCAGCCCCTGGCCTATGGGAGGCGGGCTTGGGGTAGTCACGACACGGGTCCCGAGAATGGGTCGTGACATAAATAGTCTCTCTTTTTCTCCCTAAACTGAATGTAGTAAATTTACCTTCTATAAATCAATGAAACTTGCAAATTTAATTATACTTTCAACCATTCTTATTATCTCCACTATTCAGGCCCCCCTTAGAGTTTTATAGTGAAATGGGGTAATCGATTACTAGGATACCCGGTCATCCATAGTGGGCCATGTGGTTTTATTTTATGGGAGCCTAATAAGGATGTACTGACATAAAAATGAATTCAATATTGGGGGATGGAAAACACCATACAATCCTAAAAATGATTTATCATTTGCATTGGATAGTCATTTTTGGGGGGCTTAAATCACTATCCATCCCCACAAACAATCTGGTTTCATAACCAAGAACAATTAGACACCACTACAACCTGCAAATGATTTCATTTGTGGGTTTTCATGTGGAACGGTAGTCCGCATAGTGAGTTTTTCTATGTGGAGATGCACCTTACATTGAGGCTTCAAATCCTTTAACATTTTTCAAACTCTTCTTCATGTTTATTTTACCCTTACAAAATTCATGAAATCATTTTCTCCTTGTATGTTGAGTTTTTAGGACCTAACAAATTCTTTCCCTCAGAATGTGATCTAAATGGGGTGAAGGGATGGTGGTTAAATGAATAATTAGGCTCCATTTGGATCAATAATTCATTGTTCATGTGGACCTAAAATATGTCTCATGCCTATAAAATAAGGGACTAAATTCATTTTTTTATGGACCTCTCTGTGAACTAGCACTCTGAGAATTCTCAATCCCTTAATGTTCCCCACGTAGTGTTATCCTTTGTGGATGAATATTTCATGAACTCAATGTTTCCACTCATGAATAGTATATCCCCTATCTAACATAGTGATATGAACATCTACATAATGGATATATTCATCGCTGACCTTTGGTGTGTGTATGGATGCTTTACAGGTGGATACTTCATGGGCCAATGGTTCATGGGCCAATAGTTTATGGGAAAAGATCCATGATATGTGGTGCTTTATACATTTCATTTTTTTATTAATATTATCCATTTCTTTTTTATTTTGTTATTTAAAATTTAATGCATTGTTCCGTCTAAATTTATTCCCACTACAAATGACTCTTTTTCTTCCACTAACATGATGGGGAATTCGATGAATGATTTTGTTGATAACAATTCCAAAATCAATGTCGACATTCTCAATCCATTGATGGTGGGGATTTTGAGTGCATGTCAAATAGGAAATCCAATATCATACATGATTCATCTTTACAAATTTGGGTTTCAATCAGATGTTTCAATCCCAGTGATGCATCAAGTAAATCAACTAGTGTCCTAGATTTTCAAGAAAAAAAATTCCTCATGCCAACATCTCATCAAAGGGTTATTCATTTAAGAATACTAATATTCCAAAAATATTTTTAATAACACATTTTTTTCAATAGAATAAAATATGTGGGGGCCTAATAAATACATCCATTTATATTAGATCATTGCATGGAAGTAAAAAAAGTGAGATGTTAGGGTGGTTGTCAAAATGGGAACATTTCCCTTGGGTCGCATTTGGTTTGGACTAGGGGTGTAATTTACGGGTCCACCAAAGTTGTCAGGAATTTAAAAATATGTTGAATTCTATGGGATATTTTGAGTTCATATGGGTATCATAGAACTAATCACATCACGAATGAACTTTTACCCTATAGCTTCTTAGCTGATGGAATCATGACACTAATACCGTCTATTTGGTGCATAGGGGGATGGAATTAGTCTCTAGGACATACAAATGATCTTGGGAGTTCTTCTCATGGGCGATATGTATGGTGATTTTCTTACAACCTCTTCAACATGGTATAACATGGAGAGGTCCCCATTACTTTTAAATAATCTTATCACTATGGATAAGTAACTTCTGAATATTTACCTCACCCAAAGTATGATGTTTTATTTTTTTGACTAGATCAAGGATTTCTCTATGACAAATGAACATGAACCTTCTACAAGAAGGATGAGAAAATTCCCAACCCTTGATACCCAAAAGAAAGTTGGTTCCTATTGGAGAACACTTTTGGATGGTTAGTTAATTGAGTGGGGTTAGAATATCATCATCAGCATTGGATTACTATTTAGTTTGGTATCCTTTCTCACTATGTTTCCTAGTGGTTGGTTTCTTCTAGGGCTTGAATCCGACTCTAGGGCCAGATTAAAAACATTTGTAACGAAAAATTAGTTGGCCACATGATGGAATATCAATATTATCATTCCTTTTCATATGAATATGTACCATTTTTTGGATACATCAATGATATGAAGTCACCATAGTAGCTCGTGGGACCCTTCTATGTTAGATGGGGCTGGGTATCAGTTTATATGGACGATTATGGATTTATCAATAGTCAACTGATCCTAAAATCTACTTTCTAAGTGTATCTTTATAGAATAAGTGGGGTCAACCTATTGGACTAAAAAGGGAATGATGAAATGGATCATCTCAATTATGATGATTGTTTCACCTATAATCCTTACTCTTCCCTCATTGGTACATTGTTAAATGATTCTTTTGTGGAGCATTCCAGACGAGGGAATCACATTTATTTGATAGAGGGAATATTTTGGCTATAATATATGGGGATATTATATGAAAGGGGAATTTACCCTATATATTTTCATGTCAATTCCGCTATGTTCTTATGAGGTGTCCCCTGACAATCAACAATGAATGACAAGAAAAACTTTTAATGGTGGAATATAAGCTATGGATAATGTTCACCTAAGAAAACACACAATGCTATATTGAGTTTCCACCTTCTATAGGTATCCATCTAGTAGTCACCAGAACTTTTGTCGATTCCTAGAACTGATCATGTCTTGACAAAATATTGGAAAAATAGGTTCTTATTGTCAAATTTCTACCATTTCTTGAGACATAGGGGGTCAAAGGAAAACTACTGAACATTCAAGGACTAGTAAGTAGCCAAGAAAATATATGGTTTATGAACCCCTTAAAAAAATTAAGAGAAAATAGGGTCCAAAATCCTATGCTTATGGCGTTACTCTTCACGTTCAAGAATCTGTCCATCTTGAGGATTCTTATGTAGTCGCTTGGAGGTATTGGGATTCTTGGAGGAATTCCATCTTGGATAGTGATCTATAGAGCCTTATGTTAAAGAAATTGGTGGAACTATGTGCATATGGCTACGTATCAACACCTTAGAATGATTTTATACTAAAAACAATGAGATGGTGGTAGCCTATATTCATTATATTGATGCCTCATTCCACTCACTGCAAAATATACATATATTTATCAAGAGAGTGATTTAAATAGTGATCCTCAAGGTAAATGAGACTTAATGGGAGGAATGATTCACTTCTGAGGGGTATGTTGAAGCTATCCAAACTACTATAACCATTATTAGGGGAATTCATCTTCTTTCCCAAGTAGAGCCTCGGATGCACCATGCCCTAGGAGGGATCTTAAGGAGGATGAGGTACCAAGGAAAGAAGTGTGCCTACTGGAGCCTTCACCAAATTACTGGAAGAACCCTTCGACATTAGTCTTTTAAGTTAATATAGCCTTCCTAGAGGATTGGAAATATTGGGATGCTTGTAGAGCGATCACATTTGAAGAAGAAATCTAGGAACTGCTTCATCATAATGACTTTTATCTCATAGGATTTGGGATAATCACTACTTCTAAGAGAATCTATTTCTAACAGAATCTTTGGTAAGTGATCATATACTTAGAGAAGATAGACACATGAATTCACACATTCAGAAGAAAAATATAATGGTACAATCATGTATATGATATGTTGATAGCCATGGTGAAGTGAATCAACTCTGACAAAGAGGTATTATGATTATTTGTACCAACTCATCATCCTATTATTACTTTGATTTAAATCCCAACTCAGTGAACTTATAAGAGGATGTGGATATTTGTTTATCTCTTCCTTCCTTGGAGTATATCCCAAGGGGTAATGCTATTGGGGAGAACATCACTTCAGGAATGAGAGATGTTAGAGAGGTCTCTCATAGGGCAGTTGAGAATATTGATGTAGTTCTTCCAAATCTGTTAGGAGAATTTCCATCCTCATTCTATCCTAATGTTACCCATAGGAGACGATCTCCATGGAAAACTAAAAAGCGTAGACAAGAACAAAATATGATGATACATATTTGGTTCAAGATAACATGTTTTTTTTAATAGATTTACATAGAAATTATGTCGAATATTTATATATACTAATTAATTATATCACACATGAATTGGATCAGTTAAGGTGTGTTAGAGGGGGAAAATAACCCAAGGGACCAAATCCCCTTCTTTTTTTAAGAAAAACATGATACCATCTGCGGTTGTACCTATTTCAGATGGGGGACCTACACCTACTGAGTAAATCAAGTATGTTCCAATCCCCATAGGGGAAACCCTTCCTAATAAAATTTCTTTAACCCCATTAGAACATATATCCATAGTGGTTGACACTTTTTCTAAGAATACTGATCTCGGAACTCGAGTGGGCATAGTTATGGAAGTGGAAACAACTCGGTTTAAGGGGAGTTAGACCCAACTATTTCTACCCATTATTGGATAATAATCCCTATACTCTCAGTATCAATGGGTGACCTTATGGATACTAATGATGTATAATATCAGTAACCTATTCCATTGGCATCCTTAGAATAACATGAATCTAACCTACAAATAGGGGATCAAACATCCATTATTTCAGGAGACAGGGAAATGGTGTTCAAGTATGTTGGTATTTTATAATGTGAAGGTGATTTCTCTTCTTCTATCACATTTTTTTGGCTTACTACCACAAGACTCTTTAGATACAACAATTTCATTGAAATCTCAACCCACAAATTCTACAAGGGATCCATCTACCATAGAGTCAAGTCATACTGAATTCAATGAGTTAGGACCATCTCTAGTGGAACTAATTCCTGAATAAATTCCACCATCTAAGAGTGATTGTGAATAAGATTAGGAGGCCCTTGAAAATATTTGTTTTTATCATCATACTATATGGATAGTTATTTGGAAGATAATCTTACATACCCCCATGGAAAAATTGTCGATGAAACTACCCAAATTACATCATAGGTTTTCAATTCCTGTGTATGTGGGGTTTGATAATCATTTCATACATGACATGGTAAAGCAGGTGATTACTACTCATGATAAGGATAGCATACTCCAGTCTCTTATTTCAAATGTAAATTCCGTGGACAAATATTCCACACCCAGTAATATCCTTCTCAATAAAGCTTATAAGCTTGCTATGATTCCTACAAGGCAATAAGGTCTAATTTCGGAGAAGAGACACTTGGTGGAGAAGCTTCATTTGGAGTCAGAATGGAGATTCCAAGATTTTGAGAGGCTCAATAAAGAAATAGATTATACTGAGGTGACTATTGATGAAGGGATGATTTTATTGTAAGAGGATGATAAGGTGGTATTGGATGTGTCTAAGTGGGATGAAGAACTCTGGGCTAGTACTAAAGCTAACACTACAACATTGTCTGAGCTCTACTAATGAATAATGATTTCTGATCAAGAACTTATTCAACTTTATGTATCTAATGAGTGGGATTTCAAAACATAATTTCATACTAATATTAAAATACTATGATCTATGTATGTTCCTCCTTTTTTTTGATTTAATAGATAAATGAAAACATGTTCTCCCTCCAGTACTTATCCTTCTCCTTTTCATTTGTCAAATATTATATAAACCATGCAGAGTACATTCCTATTGATAAAAGACTCAACTTTTTCCTAGGGTTCCCTGGGAAATTTTTTAACCTAGAAAGTATTGTGACTCTTTTTGGGGGATATTTTGAGTCTTAAAAGTTGGACTAATTCAACTATAGTTTTAGGTGGAATAGCTCTGACCATGAATTATTAGATGATGAACCCAACAGTATTTTTGTTTGATAATATCCTAATACTTTTCATACATATGAAGGGTCTTTCTGATGACAATATTTTGTTATTTATGGATCTTGAGAATGATGTGGGGAATGTACATGAGGGGTAACCATATAGAATGTTTGGGAGGTGGTTTCCAACTTGATGTTGTAAGGGATTACAGAAGCAGAAGAGGTATCTCCTGGGAAATAATTTTCCTTATTTTGTCTTATACCCTGTTTTTTGGGAGACTTTATCAAATAAAAACATGGGTGTATTATACATAGTAAAAAATAGGTTTCTTTAGGAAACTAACCCTACATTACTGATGGCCGGTTAGTTTGTGAAAGTCTAAATTTATCATGACTCCAAAAGGTTTTTTATCAAGGAATTTTTTTTTATAATTATGGGAGAATATGTATTGGCACTATATATGGATAAGAATACCATTCCTATAGAAATTTGGATTCTGTAAAAAAGGTATATAATATAATTTAATGTTGTGTGACTAGGACATGGACCATATATTTTATCTTCGTATAGAATGAATGTTTGGGGGATATGATTTAAGATCACTTAGATTTGACCAAAAGATTAATGATTGTCCCTTTTCACGATAATCTATCCGATAGTATGTCATCATCTTCAGGAATGAAGGAGAAAGGTTGTATGCTGCAATATGGGGGATTATAAATCTTAGTAGTGACAAGAGATGAAAACTTCATTTGGGATTAGGAAGATATAATTTGTATCTAAAGATGATGAATTTTCCATTGGTCAACAGACCATTTTTCGGGTAATTTATAAAAATACAATAGGGGAATATTATGCATAGTCAAATAAAGGTGTCCTTTGGACAGTGAATTTCGATTTTAGATGGAAAGTGAAATATTATGAAGATCCACCCTTCCCTAAACAAATAATTTTGTTTTTCAAGGAAAATACCTGAATATGGAAGGATAATTTCATATCAAAATTTCCCAAGAATTGGTATAAATGTTTTCCTCATGCAGGTCTAACCCATTCACTGATATGGGATATTTTTTTGTTATAGATTGTCTAGGGATATAATGTTCAGGTGTTACTATGTATCTCTTTAAGGAGATAATCAAGCTATATATAGTTCTAAGGTAGATTACTCACACTAATAAATTATTCTATGGAGATGGGTCATTTTTTTTCATTGAATATGGGTGAAAAAATGAGGTGTGGACCCACACTATACCCTCCTATGTGGATCTATGTCACATATATGAGATTAGGGTAATGTTTTGTTGTGGTTAAACAAAGATAAATGATCTGAGTGTCACTATATGGATCATTAAAGTGAGAATCAATAAACATGTAGTTCTAGTGTGAAACTTCCTTGTGCGGGTCTGAATCATACATAGGGATTGGGGAACATTTATTTTGTTGTGGATGGACCCAAAATTAGAGATTTTGGCATCACTATATATCCAATGATAATGAAAATCAATCTAGATATAGTTCATAAAAATCATGTAGTTTAGTATCATGTGATGTGGACATCATCCATGTAATTTAATGTCATGTGGTAAGGACATAGGTGAGTCTCCCTTAAAAAGATGTTAATAAGCTCAATAAAAACTATTTTTTCATTTGTGGAATCACTTAATAAGAGGTATCTCGTGTTTGTGATATGAGGCTTCCAGAGGCGGTTTCTTAGGGAATCCTATGCTTTGTACACATGGTAAGAAATCATTTTAATATTATATTTTTAAGATGTTATTATACTTTTTAACATCATGTGACTAGAAAAACATGGGGTCTTATAATTTTTGGACATACCTCTAGGACTATATTTCATGGAAATAATGATTAATAAAATTCTCATCAGGCTATGATGTTCAAACATGCCTCAAATGTGAATAGATAAAATATAAACCATGATTCAATGGGTTCTCAACTCAGAAGAAATGATATGGGAGAAAAATTCCAATAGGTATTAGAGAGATAGAAGAAGTCTATCATAGGAATGAATTTTCCTCTGGATGATAGGCCTTTTTGTGGTAGATTTATGAAAATCCAACTGGGGAATATTATTCATTTTTTAAAAAAGGTGTCTTCAAAAAACTAACACCCTATTACTTATAGAAAAAGAAGGATTGTGGAGTTCTAATATTTCCCAAGAGAAAGACAATGATAGGTGGAAGGAATATATTCAATTACACAAGAATCATTCAAACTAGAATTGTCCATGGAAAGTGCAGTTCCTTATATATATCTAACTCATATATAGGTAAGGGGATGTTTTTATTTTTATAATGTGGTTGGGCCTAGGAAAAGTGTCTGGGAATCCCTATATATCTTGTGTGAACACGAATTAAGCCACATATAGTTCTGAATAAAAATATCATCATGCACATCTAACCCATTCACAGGGAGGGGAGGGGCATATTTTTTTATAGCTAGAACAAGAATTTCATATTTTGGTATCCCCATATATAATGTTATTATTTGAATCAAACCACACATAGTTCTGAAAATCAATCATGGTAGAAGACTGATTCCATAAATGGGGGAATCCTCTCTAGCGAGGACATCGAGGTGTCCCTAAGATATTGTTGGGAATCCTATTTTCTTAGGAGGGGTTAAGGATACTATTTTTCATCATGATATGAGCTCTATTTTATTTACTCTTCTCATAATCGGTAACTTGAGGCATCCCAGGTTTTCCATGGGGTGATACTGCAATTTATTGTTTCGTGTCTTTGATCATGATATGGTGAAAATTTCATAAAGAGGCCAGTGTAGCTAATAAGTGATGAATTTTTGTGAAAGGAGTGCCAGGGGGACCCTTCATCCTCATAATATTTCAGAACATATTGCACAGGGTCCATTATAAGGAAATAAAAAGGAAAGGACTTCATGTTGAGTTGAAGATGGGACTAGACCCAGGATAAGTGACCTAATCATCACTACATATCCCATGAGGATGGAAATAAAGACATACATAGTTCTAGAATGTGTAACACTCTATTCACTTATGACCCATATGGAGATGAGAATTTTTCCCATTGATTAATGTAGCTAGACCCTAGGATTTAAGATCTGAGCGTCACTATATATCCTTTCATGATAGGAATCAAGCCATATTTTGAAAAAAGGATCCTCTGTTCATGTTTTATAATTACATAGGGAGGGGGTCATTTTGTGTATTTCCTAGGCCTAAGATTATAGATTTGGGTTTCCCTACATATAATGTGATGGAAGGAATCAAGCCACATGTAGTTATTGAAAAATTGTTTGGTGGAATCTCAGCACCAAATAATTTGATTCCCTCAACCATGGATAAAAATGATATGAAATTTTACTCCATCCAAAAAGGACATGAACCATGCAGTTTTTTGTCATGTGGAGGGGAATTTGTGATATAGTTTTATGTCTTCTGACTAGGACATTATTATATTTAGTTTAAAGTCCTACCACTCAGACTATGATGCCTTTTAGTTTTGGGTTGTACAATTAGGAATATTTGATGTTCCTTTTTGGGTCATGCATACACTACAATGATGTTGTGTAGTTTAACACCATACACTAAGGGTGATAGTGTCATGTAGCTTATCAAATTGTGATGTGGAAGAAAGTTCATTCCTTTTAAGGTCATGCCATAAATACCGACTACTCAGTTTAACATTTTTTTGCGTAGAAAAACAATGATATTTTTTTACATGAAATATTTCTTGAGAAATATTACATTGGTAGGGGTAAAATGATATCTCCATCAATCGAGATAAAGTAACAATCATCATTGAAGTAGGATTTATGTATGGAATAAGGCCTATCTCACTGTGGTTCTATCTTTTTTGGTTTCTATCTAGGTATCACCAGAGTCCTAATGACTAACATCATCTGTTCCTCAAGTAATAATTTGATGTGACCTCTTTTTTCAATTGTAGTGAAATTATATTTTTGTAGAATTCTGAAAGAAACAAGGTTTTCAATCTTTACCAATCCAATAACTCCAATTCATCTTGACATTTCTGGGATTTCTCATATATGGATAGTTGATCAAAGATGGCCATGTTAAGCGAGGACAATTGAACTTCGATGAGCAGGGCCACCTTTGTCCCATATACCAATGGTTATGGTGTCACCTATGTGGATGCAGGGGTTTTGAAGTATATTCAATAAGGTTTTGTTTAAATCCTATATCTTCCCATTATCTAATGCATGATAGTAGGATGAATAGTTGGGTTTTATATTATACTCCTAATATAGCTTCTCCAACTCAGTAAAATAGAAATTATTGGGTTTGTCTATTATTATTGTATGAGAGACACCAAATTAGAAAATGGTATTGGCTTTCACGAAGATGGATATATTCTTTTCCATGACTTATTTGAGGGGTACATCTTTGGTTCAATTTGATAAGATGGTGGTTGTGGAGATAATGTATTTCAACTGATTAGTTGTGGTAGGAGTATATAGACCAATGACATCCAATCCCCATATAGAAAATTTCCAAGAGTATTTGGAAGTATAAAATACATTGTCTCTTGATAAATGAATTAGGCAAGCACCTGGAAGGAATTAAATTTTTTGGATACATCATAGTGGTCCATTAGTACCCAAGCCTCCAGATTTGATTTGAATTCTTGAACCCTGAATTTTGGTACCAAAGGATTTAGTGTTGCCTTATTCCATGAATTTATCGATCTCTTATCCATTAATTCACCGAATAAGGACCCCATCAAGGTCACTATTATAGAGAAACTTTTTATGATTTCTTCCATAATGTAGAATAAACCTAATTTCTCACAATTGTAGTTTCTCCTTCCTAGCTCTATCCAATGATAGAAATCCATTTGAAGGTATTCAATGATGAGTATCATCAACCTAGTGGAACAACCATATAGTTTGGGGATAGGTATAACCACATTGATCTCTTACATGTTTTCTCAGCAAAAGTTGAGGAAATTAGAAAATGTGAAATTATAATGGTTCATTCATTCGGGTCTAGATCTGCTAGAGACATGGCTATATTTTTATAGGGAATATACCTAGGAATTTTTAAATTTTATGATGTGAATCAATGTTGGTTCCAAATTTAATTTCACCATAAATCATCAAACATAGTTCAGTAGGGGGATTCGATCTTCCTTTTTGATGTCATAATCATCCTCGACCTATTTTATGACCAATTCTAAATCACCTTTTATCATAAATTAATTTACTTTTACCTAATATTCGAGCTCTATCCCTAGAATGAAAACCTGATATTATGGTTCATTATTCATGCACCCTTCTAATAACAGGAAGGTGTAAGGTAGGACTAGTTTTACTAGGGACATGAGAACGACTCCCAATACAACTTTGTTGAGCTTGGGGTCTTCTATACTCTTCCCTATTGGGCTTCTGTATAGACATTAAATATACATATTTCATGTCTGGGGGAAGTCTTTGATAGAGAATATCACTTTATCAGATAGTTTAGTATCATGTGATTTCATTTCTACCAGGGATATTCTTCAAGAAAGTAAGAAAATGTCTAGAAATTTTTACCTTCTTGAGGCATGAATTAAATATAAAAAATTATTTGATCACTTCCCACAATGATAAGAACATGGTCAACATAAAATGGATAAGAATATATTTTAGTGGGTTTCTATGAGATAAGAAAAAAACTCATGATGCGGAAGGTATTTCCTCAGTTTAAGGAAGGTGGATATTAGCACTAGATAGCTCTTCTCAATATATTAATAACGAGTCTTGGCATTGAGCATGGTTTTCATAAGCATATAAAGATTTTTTTACTCCTAGTGTCACACTTATTTTCTAGAAAGGTTACCAATGTTTAATCTAGGGATTTTACATAAAATTATTGGTATTATTTCAATAGGAGGCATCAGTACTGGTGGGTTTAAAAGATATGTTTTTATAATATCTTATTATTTATGAAAATCATCATTCCTCTGAAATGTAACCCTCTTTTTCATCAACCTATAAAGGGAAAACATTTATAGTTCTATATAAAGTTTTGAATGTAGGATAATTTTCCTTGAAGTCCTCTAAAATCTTTGAGGTTTTGAGGAGGTGACATGTTATCAAGAGCCTTTTTCTTCTCAAGGTCAACTTCGATGTTGTGAAGATATAAGACGAAGCCAAGAAATTTCTCTAAGGTGACACCGCTAGAAAATTTTAAGGGGTTATTTTCATATTGTGTTGTCATATATTATTGAAGAAGGTTTTGAGATGAGTTAAGTGGTAAGAACATATTTGAGACTTAACCACTATATCATTAATGTATCATTCAAAAAACATCCTCATCAAGGGTTTGATGATGCATTTCATGGAATGTTGGTAAGTAGATCTAGCATTCATTAAGCCATAGGCTATTACATGATAGGAAAATTATCCCTAAGGGTCCTTAATGGAAATGGATTCTTCATGTTCTTAGGAAGTTTGGATTTTAATATACCTATAATATTCATCCATGAAGGAAAGGTATTGATATCCAACCATTGCATCAATCAGTAGCTCAGTCTTTGGATTATAAAATCCCATTTTGTGTAAGTTCTTGTTGAGATCTATGAAATCAATGAGGACTATCATTTTGAAATTATTCTTCTTGAAAGGGTATATATTTTCCATCCATTTTGGTTGTTAGGACTTCTGAATGATGTTGGATTAGAGGATATTGTCAACTTTAGCTTAAATTTTAGCAGTGTGAGATGGATGTGTCCTTATGATGACTTTGTAATTTCCCCAGAAGTCCTCTAGTAGGCCCAGGTAATGGGTGTCCACATCAAGATCGAGTATTGTGATTTATGTGTTCTTCTATGAAAACATTTCATGATGTTTCTTTATAAAATTAAGTAAATACCACATTCTCTTCGTAAGAAACAGTTGCGCTGAACTATGTGGGCCATTGGTCCTCCTATGTACATAGATTTACATCCTGAAGTTTATCAATGTTAGTAGAGATACCCTCCTCAAATGAAGGGTGATCATACCTATGGTTTTCTTCCTCTTCTTCTTACTCATGTTCCATTGGGGGATAAAGTAAGGTAAAACTCACCAGTGTCATGAGAGGGACTGATGTTTTGATATTTAGAAGATGGAGATGCATCCTCTAACACAGCTGATAATGAGTGATCTATTTGAAAATTTTAAGGGTATTGATTGAGGGACATAGAATGAGTATCTTCATCATATCTTGGGTAAATTAAATCCTCTTCTAACTCAATTTATGAGGCAATAATTTATCAAGGATCAGAGGATGGAATGATGAAATTTTCATCTAATATTTTACCACTACATAGAGAGTATGTGAAATTTTCATCACCGATGGGTTCAGTTTTCAATATTTATATCATGATGGTTGTCAAATATTCAAATGAATATAGACTCATGTGCTCAACATGATTTATGGGAAACATGTACTCTTTTTAGAGTTATTTAAAGGGGATAGTTGGGGTCATTTCAAGACCATTCAGGGAAATAACCCAAGAAACACCATGAACCATATGCTATTTACCTTCCCTATAATATAATCTTTCATCAATATAATGTGGAATATAAAATCCCAATGGGTCTTTATTAGAATGAAACATACTGATTTTTTCATTAATGTTGTATTTGGTTCCTGGATGGCATGATGAGTGGATTGTTGTGTGATAGTGCAACTGAGAACTTCCTGACAAAACATTGAAGTTCATTTCCTTTAAAACAACTAGAAAAAATGAGTCATATACAAGGTATCCAAACTAATCACTGATATTTATTTTCCACCCTGTATTTTCTTTCATTTTTCATATCCTTATAACATAACTATAGAAGGAGATGGGTTAGTCACATTATAGATTAGCCAGTGAAGTGTCCGTACGAGAATGAGATTACCTTCGGATCCTTTATCAATGTAATAACTTCAAAAATTGACAACATTCAATTTTTCATACATGTAAAACTATCTGATGTTTCCCTATGTAAGGATATATTTATCCTAATCTATAAATAAAATAACAACATGATATTATATAAAATAAGTCTCTATTTGATAGACCTCAATAGAAAAAACCTCTACTAAAAACTCTTGGGGGATTAGAAATACCTCTATGAGTACTTTTCTAGGGTCTTTTGATAAACGTTGGGTTTCCAAGATCAATAACATGACTTGTAACTAGGATAATTACTTCATGATTTTATACTTCTGGGCTAAATTCCTACAATTTGTGGCATGGGGAGGCTCTTTTATAGGCACTATAAGGGATGAAGTACTTGATGTTGATATATCTCCCCTAGAAATAAGAGTTTAAGAAGATCCAATTATTGGTGTGTTAGAATTAATAGGCATGCATGCTCGATGAGGGTGATCAGACACTTATAACCCCTCCGATTGATATTCCATAGTGATCAGGTTTGGGTGGATTTTAGAATATACAAGGGGTTTCCCTATTCTCAATGGAATCACAGAATAGTTCTATCAAAAATTTCTATAACACTAATAGATTACGTAGGGATGTGTCTATAATTCTATCTTATTCCATGACTACAACCCCTCGTGTACCCTTACCTCATAGGACCCCATTCACTAGTTCTCCCCTTGGGTATAGGGAACTAGAGTTTGTATCCTAACTCATTATTTGATAATGGATCTACTAAATTAATGATATTAATGGATCCCAAGATTAATTCATCATTTATTTAGGATTCTACATGGATTACCCTTTCTGGTGCTACCATTTTGTAGGGTGGTTCCTGTTGTTTTCAGATCATAAGAATAAATTCCAAAATAGTCAAATCCAAATTTTTCCTTCATATAGGTTCCTCATCCTATGATTTCCCCCACCCTTCTATATATATATATTTTTGAAAGATTTGTTTCTAGAGGAATACGGTGCCGATGGAATCACCCATGTTATAGAGAAAGTAGTCAAGGTTTTATTTAGTTGTTTCAA
Source organism: Viscum album (assembly GCA_963277665.1). Classification (NCBI taxonomy): domain Eukaryota; kingdom Viridiplantae; phylum Streptophyta; class Magnoliopsida; order Santalales; family Viscaceae; genus Viscum; species Viscum album. The sequence goes on from OY728157.1 coordinate 1,427,188,247, forward strand.
CTATGACCAAAGGTTGGAATAAGTTTAGATTATTATATTTTGTGTCATATAATCATTAAATTTATGTATTCCTTTTCTATAAACTATTCATCACTCACCTCTTTCCTCGTGATCAATGGGGGAAGTATAATCTATATTTTCTTGTGGTTTTCAAAGATTTACTTCTCTAAAGAATACTATTTTTTTTCTAGATTTCAGGGAAAACAATGCCCTCCTTAATTATGTCTCCCAATGTCTGGTGAAAGGGAAAATAATATGGCATTTCATCAAGACCCACATGGTTATACCTCTTGGTCTCTTGATGGAGGATTAAATCATTGTCTATCACATATATAAAGTATATGTGAACTTTCTTATCTCAAAATCAATAAAAATAATTCTTTATCTCCTAGAATTGATTTATCCTAGGTCCCATATTATCAACCTGATGAAGTAGGGGTGTCTATTGATGACTAGAGCATGATGCGTGGTATGGTGATGGTTTTGTATCTAGGGCCCGTGTAGGGGATTGATTGAGTGTTATGTCTACAACCACTTCATTTCCTATTCTTTTCCTTAGGGTTGGTGGAATCATTAAAGACTTGTGCTTAGTCTATTGTATAGAATATTCCATTATTATTGAAACTTTAGTGATATCCTAAAACCCTCTCATACATCTTATTATGATGAGTGGAGTTTGATCTCATTGAAAAGTTTCTCTACACAAATAGAAATTAGGTCTTCTTAAGGAAGATGTATGATCAATGAGTAGGTCGGTCTCCTCTATCTAGAAATAGAATCAAAGACCCTCTTATTATTTTATTTTTTCAGTTATAGAGGTTGAGGATTGTGGTATTTTATAGTGTCGATTTGAGATAAAATACAAACTTCTAACAATGGTCTTCTCATCTCATTACAGATTGAGATAGAAAATTGGAGTACCATATGAAGGTTTCTGATTTCAAGTATTGTATGAAGCATCTATGTTTCAATGATTCTCATGGCATGGGGGTTCCAGTCATGGGATCACAATGGGACAGAAATTTTTGTCAGATTCTATTCTGGGTATCATGATCCATTTAATATTTTAAATTTTGGATTTAAAAATATTGGAAATGGTGTGATATTAGTCACCCATTCCGGGTTAGGCTTTATTTCCAACTGTGCTGGTACACACCATTCTCCCATAGTTTCCAATCAAGATTCAAATGATTCAGCAATGCCAATAAGACCATGATGAATGTTTGGTTTAACAAATGATTGAATATGAGAGGAGATATGAAATTCCTGACACACATGGCTCCATATATATCTACATATGACACCTGGAAGGGGACATATTTTGGGGATTGTCCTAAATATTTTATATTTGTTTTTTTTTATTGTAGGTAATCTTTGATATTCATCCATGATCAGGTCTAGGTGGACTGATGGTCTCGGCACAGGGTTGAGCAGATGTCCTGGCTCTGTATCATTCATTTGGGATAACCCTCATTGTTATAGTACACTAGATGAATGTGTGAGTTGAGTCTCTTCACATGGAACATATTCAGTAGGTATGTTTAATTGGAGAAATTCTAAGTTAATTCTTCTCAAATCGCTCACCTATTATTACTTCCAAACAAAAATTTCTTCCAGTGTAAGGGGTTAAACTGATTTTGGTGGTGGGTTTTATGTGGCCTTACCTTGATTCTTTTCTTTAGTGGATAGTCTATATGAATGAAGTGAGCGATTGGTCATGGGAATATCAAAATTTATATTTATTATTTGGTTCCATGTATGCATAAATCATTTATTTAGCTTAGTATAGACCAAATTTTGAGTGGAATTATCCTCTCTTTTCCCCATTTCATTAGCTTCATCTTCATCACCATCCTCAATATTGACACCCATTATGTTTACAGATGCATAATGCATCATATGGGTCTTATTGGTTTTTGAATGATGGGATGGTTGTTTCTGACCTTTACTAGACCTCCTCCATTATTTTTGTGATCCTCTTCGAGCCTCGTGGTGAGGAGTTACCTGAAGGGAATTTCCAGACAACCTTTTCATTAATCTTCTTTTTTAGATAAGTGAGTCATGAGATAAGACAAGATAAGAGAAAGAATTTCAAAATTGTCCCCCTAATTAGGAAAGATTCATTTTTTTAGGTTGTGGTTGAGGTAAAATTAATCCCAAATCTATAGGTTGGGGTTACTCCCATTCTTTATTATCATTAATAGAGCGTAATTTATCATCTTTAAAGGGGTATTTTTTTAAAAAAATTCCCCAAAACCTACAAGTTGGTGGTTATCTAGTATTATGGTAGCTAATGATACTGATGTTGACCTCTTGATCATATGCATTCTCATTTGGTAATGAGAAAATTGAAATATAGGATCTTCACATTAACCACCTACTTTTGAGGATATCAATTGGGCCTGATTACTAGATTCCCTTATGCGATAAGATTGCTTAAAGTTCTTAGATTCCTAGTCCTTGAGAATTTTTATAGCCTACTCTCTTAAGAACGGATTCTCTTTAGAGCTATTTAAGGCTGATCCTGAATGAATCATCCATATCTCCTAATTGGGAATATTTTTTATTATCCTCCCTAGAGTAATGATATTTCATTATGTCATCTCCGATGGATTTTGTTTAACATGATGTGAAGTTCAAAGCTCCATGTTATCCCCATCATTAGATATGAACACCAGGATGGGCATCAATGATAAAATGACATAATTTATGCAATGTGCCGAGGAAAGTCAATAGAAGATATTTCTGATACTTCCTAGATCAGGATATCCATACAGTTGGAGGTGATTCCAGGTTGATTTGGATATGGATATTTTCAAATATATTAACATGGTCTACATACCCATCATAAGGAAAGAACATCACCTTTAGGGGGAAGAGATTTTTCCAAATATTCATAAAAATATATTTTGTGTGCATTATTCAAAAAATACCTATGGAATGTCAAACCCAGAAGTGAATGAGGGAAAACCATGATGGATATATTACCCCCAGCCATTTTCTTTCTCTCAAGAAATTTATTTTTATGTTCATCTTTCAGAGATTCATCTTATTGATCAACCCATCATGGGCACTTCATGGAAATTTTTATGCCAGAACTACGGCTACAAGGGGTCTCATCAGTAGGGAAATAGTTTTGAGGTTGATTGAATGATCATTGTTTCCTCAAACCATATTTTTATTAAGAAATGATTTCTTCTGTCATTTATTGGTTGTTATACATGATTTACATCATCCTTACATGAGCAAAAAAATATGAGGGTCTTCTGGTATTTGATCTATTAAAGAGAGGACCTTATTGTTGATTAATATCCGGAGCATGAGGAGGGAAGTCCTGGAACTAATTAGGATATGTTCTCTCATGATAAATATAATTATTCCCATGAGGTAATCATTAATTATAATCATTCTTGGTTGGAGTGTCAAATCTTCTAGAATAAGTGTTGTAGGGAGGACCATCACGACTGATACTGTCAATTCCAAAATTTAGTACCAGATTAGAAGGATCATGGGATACCACTGATAGATATATGATTCCCTTAAGAACTCAACCTTATATCAGAGCTTGGTCATAATCCTACTTCAGAATTTTAAATTTCCCCGAGTTGGATTTCATTTTTGATGCTCTCCCATGAGTAGTGGTAAATAAAAATTGTGAATTGTGATCCCCATGTATGAAAGTGGGTTTGGAGAAATCTCAATTTGTTTCTAAATCATGTAGATCAGTTTCTATAAATTCATATTGGATATATTTCTACTCCTAAGAAATCCTCCCATTGTGTGGATGAATCACCCTACTTGAGGAGTCGGTTTCATGGGCCCAACTCCTACCTATTTTTAGTAATGTCATTATTCCATGGAAATATTTTTAGGATGTGGTCAGTAATGCATTTCATACCTTCCATCATTTCTATGACAATATGAGAAGCATTCTTAGTGGAAAGGGGATATATATTCATTCTATTTTTGTGGATGAAATATGAGTATTCCCATAATCCATAGCTGAAGAATGTTGATTTGGTCCTCAATATTTTGTTTCATTTTACTGGAGGTATTGATATGAAAAAATAGGTATTTTCATCTGCTCATAGTTTTAGGTCTTATTTGATTAACAAGATTTATATTCATGAGTATGTATTTGAATATTCTCATAGTTTTCCTCCACATTTGGATGAAAATATTGATATTCATGTGTAGGGATATTTATTGTCTCATTGTTTTCCACTGTATTTTTCAGATAATCTGGAAATGATTGAGTTTGTATTTGAATCTACTCAATTTTTTATAATATATTTTATTAATGATATTGATATAAATGATCATTGGTTTGCATCTACTCATTGTGTGTCTTCATATTTGACTAATAGACATGATATGTGTGGGTTGGTATTTTTATCTTCACATTGTTTCTTATTATATTTGACTGATAGAAATGATATGAATGACCAGATATTTTGATCTTCTTGTAGTTGTCCATATTATTTGACTAACTTGCTTCATATAAGGGAGAAGATATTTGTGTATACTCATAAATGAAATATTTATTAGACAAGAATTATTTTTTAGTAGGAATACGGATGATATCCTATCGTAGGTTGTTTTACCTTCACCCTCTGTGAGTTTCCATGGGGGGTTAAGTCCGAGTGACTAAAGCTAAATCCTATTGGTCGGTTCCCTCTTTATGGTGAGCATGTTGGGTCGTGCGACATTGGCGGTGGAGAATTCCTACAATATCCCCCATGATGGACCCTTATGTTACTGGGATGAAGATTTTGGTAACCACTTCATAAGACTTCCTTAGGTAAGGGAGGAACTCATTATCATGTTCCAGGAATAATCTCCCAAAATGGATTAGGATTGATATGGGTGACTTATAATTTATAGATTTCCAATCATCATTGAGGGAATAGCTGCTAGGGATTTAAAATATGGGGTTCCTATCACATAGACTCCAAGTTTGTTATAGTACCATTTTTATAGAACTCCCAAACCAATGTGATTGAAACCCAACATTGAGGATGCTAGGCGGGTGATGGAATCCTTTGTTTGGATGAGGAATCATCTTTTTCAGTGGTTGATGCACACATCTGTGTGATCTTGGGAGACACCATTTGGATAGAAGAATGTTATAGTGAAATTTTCTTACAATATATGTTAAAGAACAAGTAAGAAAAATTAATCAAAGAATCATCTCAACAAACAAACATGTGCATAACCAGTTATTTTGTTTGGACCTCTTAAATTTAAATAAAAAAGGTCCTTATATGTGGGTGAAACCTTCATCATGGTTATTTATTCACATAGGTTTATCCATTTTTTATGAATAAATAATCATTAATGGGAGGCTTGGTGTTATTGATTCTTGGGGGGGGGGGGGGGGTTGAATATTTCACAATCATTCATATCAGGTTCTCCACTCTTGTTTTACACCAGTTTGGGATATGGTGGTTTCCAATGGGGTTTTTTCATGTAACCAGAAACACCCAATGACTCTCATATCTATGATGACTCATGGACCTACATTCCAAATGAAGAAATTCATTTCAATGCTTTTCCAACAGCAGTTAAGAACTCATGTTGGTCTGGAGGTGTGAGGTTGGGATCATAACACCCTTTTGGGGAAAATTATTTCCTACTATGAAACTCTCTTATATATTTAAGATATGTTCATGAGTCCTTTATTCATTCCCTTGTATGAAATGGGTTATGCATGACATAATAATAAATTATTAACATTCATGTATTTTAAATCATCTGTACATATAGGTGGTTATTAATAAATGAAGGGGTCTATATGTATCTGAGGTAATCCATTAATGGAATCTTTTTATATACAAACTAAAGATACTTATTCCCTATATTATTACAGTTCTTGGTTTTGAGACACGCAGTGGGGCTCTCTAGAACTTATCATCATCTAGGGATATGGGAGTTGTTTTTGATGTAGCGATTTAACCCATGAGATGTGATACCTTCATATCTTCAAAAAATGAATAAAACCCTATGTAGTTTAGTTCCACTTAATCGGACACATAAGACCTTTTTAGGTTATATGATATGGACTAAACAATAAAGTTTAATGTCATTGAAAAAGGAAACATATGTTGAAGGTTCCTAGTAAAAGTTTGTTATGGGGATTACGTCGAATTGGCTCAATGGACCTGGATGAGATGTGGTCTTCAATGTTGCCGAATTGATCATACTAAAAATATGACCCCATAAAAATTGTGACGATAGGGAACCTTAATGTAATATGGACCTCTAGGTTAAATATAAACCTACTGAGGATATGTCCTATAGAAGATTAGGTAGGATTTTGATGTTGTATTTGGACCCTAGGGAGGATTCTTACGTGTCACAGTTGGTCAGAAATTTAAGGTCAAATAGTTTGGATTAGTATGAGTCTACACCTATGGAGGAGTACCATTTGCTGGATTCATCAGGAATATGTAATTTGAAAGGTTTTTCTCATGATAAATATGGCCATTTGAGAGCATAGTGACATATTTTAGGGCTTATACCTAGAAGGAGGCCTATTTTTCTAGAACCATGAGAAATGTTTTAAATCATGGTGTTTTTAAAGGTTTTCTTGTGGCTTATACTTAGAAATATTTCCTTGGTTTTTTGATAAGTAATATGGCCTCTAAACCTTATCTCAAGGGGGGTATGGTCCTTTAAGAAGATTGATTTTTGGATTATACTGAATGGGAGTCCCATTTTCTTGGAATCGTAGTGAATTCATGATCACCATCAACCTATAATCCCATGTGAGTCATTCTCGGTGTGAGAAACAGTACAATCTCACTTGTCTACTGGTGTATGTGGCTGGGACCAAAAAAAAGAGGTATGAGGGAGAATATTAATGCTTGTTTCCTCTCTTTTTTCATATCATAGACCCAATGGGAGATATAGGGAATATAAGTTCACATATCCTCTCTCCTATTCCTATCCTGGGTCTAAAGGGAGAGGTAAAGGGTGTGGGGTGCCCATTTCCCCTCAAATTTTCTTAACCATGATAGTCACATATGATAACCTATCTAGATATATCCTAGAAGATTAAAAGAAGGAGTCTGAACTCTATCAATAATGTCTAGGGGATTACTCTAGGAGGGATTCCCTTATCCCAATTTCAGAGAGGATGAGAGAAGGATCCCCCACTATCCCTCATCTAAGATAAATTCAATTGGTTCCCCTCAATAAATAAAATAAGGAGGTACACATGAGTACCTACAAGGTTGGGACCCTCATTACCATGGGAAAGTACACTCGTGAATAGTCCAAGGATCCCCCTTGTTAATCTGGTTACTAATAAGAACTCATTTTCCATGGGTATGTATGCTCTAGAGCACATGCTGGTTTGCCTAATGATCTGATCATACATGTCTATTAGTTTTGGGAGATTCCTTGGACTCATGCCTTGGAAGGGGTCCTATATTGGGATTAAAACATCACATAAATGTTGTTGATGAAGGATCCCATTAGAGCAATATTGTAGGGGAAATGTGGCACCGAATGGTATGCTAGAGGAGATCCATGAGAGCGAGAAACCAGAACACCATAGGATTACTAATTACAAATATCATGTTTCTCTATAGGATGGGGTTCCCTCTGTGTAGTGTGTTTCAATGCAAGATGGTACTCACTCTATATATCATTTATTTATGAAGGAATGAGATTCGTTTGTGTGTAACCTTTCTCAGTGGGTATGAGTTCTATCTATGTTGCATCTTCCTGCATGGGCTTGAGTTCAACCCATGGAGTGTCTTGCTGTGTACAGTATAGATCACACCACATATATTTTTACAACATTGTTTGATGAACTACCAAGATTCTATATTCTAATGATTTATGAAATGTAGTCCACATATTATTTTGAGTCTGTGGATGTCAATTGACTGTCATTTAATCCCAAAACATTATGTGTTAAATTTACATGCTATAAATCAATGCCTCTCACTTCTTTCCTTGGTCTTTTTATGTTTTTTGAATCTCTCCTCACTGGCACCACCTTGGGGTTTTTATCTAAGAATGGGGAAAACAATTATTAGGATAGTTAGTCGACCATAGTGTGTTTCCGTGATTTTATTTGTGGGATCCTAATAACGATGTCCCAAACTACAAAAGTAATTTTTTGTAGGGGATGGAAAACATCATCCAAGTCTACAAACGACTTATCATTTGTGAGGTACATTCATTTTTTGGGGATGAAAATAATTGTATAGCCCTAGAAATGATTTTTTTCCATTTTTCAGAATCAGTGTCCACCACAACTTCCTTAAAAATATATATTTTTTGGACTCCATGTGGAGTTGATGTTTGCATAGAGAGTATTTCTATGTGAAACTACTCCTTCATTTATGTATTTTCATCCTTTAAAAAAATTAAACTCTTCTTTGGATTTATTTTACACTTAATAAATTAATGAAATTATTTTCTCCTTTCATGTGTAGTTTTTGTGACCTAAAAAAAGTTTATAGATATTTTTCATAACTTCGTTATTTCTATTTATACCTCTAATTTAATGAATAAGTTATAATTCTTACATTTAAATTATAATATTTTTATTCTATGATGATGTTTTATTAAATATTTGTGTTTCATGTTAATAAATTTATAAAACATAGAATTATTTTAAAAAAATAGTGGTTTATAAAAAATTTACCAATGGAATTTATCATTTGGAAGGTGAATAAGATCAATAGTAGACTCTTATCAAGAACATGAGGCAATGGGACGAAACTGACTCTATGTAGTTGAATGAGTTAATGAGGTTATTTTTCTTTGAGTAATTTTTTATTGTTGTTCATAAAAAAAGTGATAAATAATTTTGTAAGGTAAATTAGATGGATGATAAATCTATTAGTACATATGAGGTAAATTTTACAATACATCCAAGGTATGCTTCTAGTTTTATTAATGAAATGTAAATTAAGATTGATCGATTATTAAATGGCATAAAACCAAGTCTCTGAAGGGAGATATCCATAAGAGGTTTCAATAACTATGATAAATTTTTTTGATGTGATATCAATAAATAAATGGAAATTATATTACCCTATCAATATCATGGTATTTATAATAAAATTAATATGGCATTTAATGTAAATTATGGTAAAAAACATTGGGGGAAGAAAATGAGTCTTCCATTATATAGAATGTGTGGAAAGGAACATGGTGTAAATTATCCAAAGGGGAGTAGTAAATGATTTAATTATAGAAAGGGAGTTAATTTGTAAATATGATGTCAAGGTAATGAGAATAATCTATCTGAGGATGTGAATTGAAAGAAAGCTCCACTAATGCACCATCCACACTTCGATGTTTCAAATGTCAGGAGTATGGGAATTATTCTAACCAATGCTCAAATATAAGGGTTAATGATGAAAATAAATTTCATAATTCTATTAAGACTATAGAAAAATAGAAATATAAATAAATCATTATTTCCTTTAAGGTTTATGAGAATTAAGGGGCCTAAAGATATATTTATTACCCAATCTTGAACTACAAATGTATTTTTTAATTATGGTTCTACAAAATCTTTTTTATACGAATAATTCTCTATGGGTATAATGATACCACACCAATGATTTGATATTGAATTACCAATGAAATATACAACTGGAATGATGATCTCATCTCAAGCCTATGATTCTTCTTTAATTGAATTACATAGTAATGTGGTTCCTATAAATATATCTTATTATCCCTCTAATTGAATTTAATGTGACTTTTGGCATAGATTGGATCCCTCTGTAAAGATCCTATATCAATTTCCAATGAAGGGATGTCAGATTTCATATTCCAAATGAACCTACGATCATTTATCTTTGGGAGGACGAATATGATATTTCATTATATATTACATTCATTTTTTGGGTCTTGATTCAAATTCATAAGGTATAATTATCTTACATGGTTAGGGAAAAACTCATCATCATAGATATGTCTACTATATGGGAGATTGTAAATGTATTTATAGATGAGTTTCATAGAATCTTTTCTAATCCTGATGTTGAGTTTTCAATAGTAATAATACCAAGGGTTATACCTATTTTAAATACAGCATATATAATGGTTATTATTATGTTATAGGAATTGAACAAGAAACTCTGGTATAATCTTGATACAAGATTCGACCATCCCAGTATATCACTATGGTGTGAACCAATTGTTTTTAATAAGAAAAAAGTAGGATTTATGATACTCTATATTGATTATTGGGAAATTTATAATATCATGATCAATTATAAGTATCATCTACATTGTATTGATTATTTTTTCAATCAATTATGATGAGATCAATATTTTTTCATGATTTATATTTAATCTAGATACAATCAATTAAGGGTCAAATGTGAATACATACCCAATACATCCTTTTGTAAAAGGTATGGACACCATGAATTTATGGTGATGTGATTTGTACCTACTAATTCTTCCACTATATTCATTGATTTAATGAATAGATTATTTTGAGATTACCTAGATTTATTTATGGTAGTCTATATAAAAGATATTCCAGTATACTCTAAGAGAAAGGTATATCATGTAGATCACATGAGAATTGTGTTGAAAAACATGTGGAAGGAGAAACGATATGAAAACTTCATCAAGTGTCAATTATATATATATAGAAACATTCATTCTTTAAGAACATGATCATATGAAATGTTATATTAGTATTTCCATTTAAATTGGAAGTCTTTGATCATTAGCCTAGACTAACCATTATGAATTATATCCATAGATTTATTAGATTAGTTAGTAATTATCTTTTTAATTTTAAACAATTTTAAATTGATATCTAATATATTAACCATGTTAAAAAAAATTATTTCACCTTTTTTTGGAGTGATGTTTGAAAAATAAAATTATGTCAATGATAAAAAGGTTAGCTAGTGCACCTCTACTCACATTACCCTACATTGGAGAAGGGTTTTCCACTATCAATGATGCATAAAATATATGAATGGTATGTGATATTATGAATGATAAAATGGTGATAACTTATGCCTCTCATAAAATAAAGTTTCATGAGTATAATTACCTAGTCCATGACTTTGAATTAGAATTGGATATATTTACATCAAAGATATAGAGGAATTATTTATAGAAAAATGTGTGGCGTATATATTAATTGAAAATATAAAAGTATATATTCTCATATAATGTCTAGAATATTTGACAAATGACATTTTTTAATTTTTTTAAATATCTATCTGAATTATTCCTATTTTCAACTAATAAATAATTATTTATCAAGTATTTAAGTGTTTAGAGGTGCAATATATGTGTTCAGAAGAATAGAATCGTGTCAAGGATATGATGGTGGATATGCAGTAAATTTTCAAGTTATTAAAGTCCTACCAGCTTGCTTGTGGTATTCAAAGGTATAATTTACTCCACTTAGCAGCAATAGAGTAGCTGGTGGCATCTTATAGTACCCAGCAGGGATGATGGTTTTATAGGTTATTTTAAAAAAATAAAACTTTTCACCCACCCTTTTAATTTTATCAAGACACATTTGAACTCCAATTACCTATTCTATACTATATTTTTATATTTTCCTCTCATCTTCTCTTCTAACTACTATCTTCAATTCTTGAACACATGTTCAATCCTATACATCCAATATGAAAAGTAATTATTCAATCAAGATAAATTCCCTCCTCTCCTCCTTGAAAAAAATCAATTAGATATTAAAAATATGTTTTGGATATAATGGTTTTGGTATGATATAATGATGGTTTTTATGATAATTAATAGAATTTAAATTCAAATTCAAGGAATTGGATTCTATGCAACATTTAAACAAAGTGTGTAGTTAGTAGTGAAATTTAAATGGTAAGTTTATCTCATTCAAACAATTTTGGGTGTGGTTACTCTTATACCTCAACAATAGGGTTTTAAATGTGTCAAACATCTGATGGTTCAAGGGTTAAATGTTTCATTTGGACTTGGATGGGGACCCTTTCATCGATTGTGTTTGTTGAAACTAATGTAGGATTCCCTTGACTTTTTCATAAGTTTTTTATGGGTTCTTATCTTGTTTTTTGTCCCGCATATGTATCCCTAGAGACCTATGTTTGATTACTGATCACATGTGGTTTGAATAAAAATTCTTATGAGCCCCATTCTTGTTTTTATTTCATATTTATGGTGATTGTTATGATAATTGTGTGTTTGATGTGTTTTTTATCAATCATTTGTATCTCATATTATATTATGATATTCTTTTATTATACTATTGAGAAGATAGGTTGATCCTCATGGAATATTCCCCTAAAGGGGATATTTTAGATTCCTAGTCAGAATGATTTGGGTTATCCAATCAAGGGTGATAATTCAAACATGTTTTTGTACTTTCCAATCAAGGGGAATGTGTTAGGTGGTTGATAATTGTTCCTTTCAGCATGGCACAAAAGTAGTTAAATCCAATCTATGAGGACCCAACATTTATGTTTTTCTCATGTGATATATTTTTTCTTACTTGTATCCTATTTAAATTCATATAATTAACTTGTATATTTTATACACTCATGTTATAGTTTGATTGAGGTTTCCTATTGAGTCTTGCACTCACACCCTACAAAGAAATTTTGGTGCACTTACAGATTTCATTATTTGGGATCCGGTGAATGGAAAGGGCCCAGTGGCGAATTATTGAGAATACTGAGCAAGAAGATCTAGACATTACTAGATGGAGATAGAGATATATGGTGGCTACTACTTTAATTTTATTGTTTTACCTCATAAATTGGACCCTTATTTATTTTTTGTTTATATACTTTACATCCATATTGTTATAGAACATGATGGTTTTATTTCTATTATATTTTACTCTTATGGTAATTGATTTATTTATTATTTTTTGAGTATCATTATCACTTTCCATACTATACTCTAAAGATCAATTGGTACCGAGGGTAGAGTCTCTCCATGAAGTTCATCAAAACCTTTCAAATAGTTGAAAAAATCTACCATATGGGGAGTCATGCATAAGGTCATGTGGCACCCTATCTCAAATGTGATGGTTTGGGTTAGTGAATAAAAATTCAAATCATAGCACCATTTTCATTAACTTTTATTTTATATTTTCTGTGATTTGAGATGGGATAGAAATTATTTTGGATGGTTAGGGATAAATATGAAGAACTATTTAAATATATGACTAGTACTGTATAGTGGACCTCTAGTTACCCAAATTGTGGGATTTATGTTCTTGTCCTTTGATGCAAGAATTATTTTAAATTTACCTTGAGTTATGTATATGATGATTGTATACTGATTAATGGGATTTCATATAAATACCTGCTTCATGTTAAGAATATAGGATCACATGAGATATACCCATTTCTTATATTATATTCAACCAAAATAATTAAATGACTTTTGAAATTATGGTATGTGGTTTTATTTTAATATTATTTCATTGTTTTATTTGAGCCTATGAAATCTATGATTGAGTGTGTATTTTTTGTTGTGACTAATATAAAGGTGATAGAGAACTAAATTGGGGTTTTTGTAGTGCTTAGGAGGTTTTCTCTTATTCTCGCTGGGTTTCCTCTTAGGTTGACATTTCTATAAACCCCTACATGTTCCTATGGGATATTAAAATACTTTTTGTTTATGTAATTTTTCGTAAGTTATTGGATTTTATAATGTTGGTTTAAAATTTATAGAGGTATAACCCTGTATAATTCTTGTAAATCCACTTTCTCTAACACCCTTAGATTTTATGATATAATTCATTTAAAATAAATTCAATTTATTTGATAGCTTGTGCTACATGCATCCATGAGTCTAAATGAACCATAATATAGTATATTGTTTGGAAATAGCCATTAATTTTGGCTATATGATTAGAAACATCAACATTTTAATAAATATGTAAAAAGTTTTTCTATAATATAAATATATTGATAAAAAAGTACTTGATTTCTAATAAAGTCATCATATTATTTAAAAAACTATTTTCTCAAAATGGATTTTATTGTTCTTTATGAGAAAATAATTAAATAATTTTCTGCCTCTTTTATAAAATATATTTTAAAAATAAAAATTTATTTTTTAAAATATCATATCAAGATTAATGTGGCGTGTAATTTTATGATTTTTTTAAAAAAGATTATTTTTCATTGAATAATGAAAAATACTAATTTTTTAAATACTACCATTTTGGTTCTTAAAATAATGTATTTTAGAAGTAACATTACATTTTTGTATTTGATATTAATGTTATATAATATCTATTTGATTTACAATAATGTAATTAATTATATCTAAATCACTAATATTCATGATTTTGATAAAAGTGAATGTGTATGCTTAAATAATCATTTTCTAAAAAAAATTTCATTGTGTTCTTTGAATTTATATAAAAATTGATTCCATATACTTAGATAGATTGAATTCTGAAAATTGGATACCATATTGGGAATCCGGAGTTTCAAATTTGGAAAATAGGTTCTCTTTATTTTTTTTATTGTGAATAGTAATCCTGTTAACAATTTTTCACCTCTGTAAGGGTAAAATGGGTCAAAATACGTTTTAGTAATGAAAAAATGCCTCAAAATCAATCAAAAACATTCCTTAATTTCCTTTTATGGGATTAATTCATCCATATCCTACCTAAATTTTAATATATTTAATTTTGGTGTCATTTTTCCTTGATAATAACATATTCATTATTTTTATTAAAAAAATTCACAAAAATTCACTATATTTCATTTAATTTCTTTTAAATGTTCACATATAGAAAAGAATATATATATATATATATATATATACATATATATTAGGTGTTTGGGGGTATAATTACATCAAACACACACACCTCACACACTAGTCAGAAAAGAAGACCACAGCCCCCCCAATGGGATATCCCACCCATAAAACCCCATAAAATTATATTATAAACAAAAATTTATATGAAATATTTATTCTAAACATATTAAAAGTACATTCCAAGTGTCATTAAAAAAGGATCTAAAGTAATCCAACCAAAGTATAGGTAATCATCCTACCCGACCATTTTCAAGATATTTATTTTTCTACCTCATCTAAATCTATGGTATTAAATATAGAATAATAAATAAAGTATACTATATATTCTATAATTTTATTAATATTATGAAACCACCATTAATCAACTTATTTTCCATCTAATGGGAAGTGAAATTTTTACATGGGAATACGGGTGGACTACCGCCTCCATGGAATGATACAATTCATTTTATACCTCCATATTTAATCGATAGTTATTATGATGGGTTTAATGTTTATATATAATATTTATCAAATTATTATTTTTCTTTGTTTATAATATAATATTTTCCTTCTTACCTTCATATTTTCTTTAAAATTATAACATTGCTAATTATTACATGTGGGATACCACCTCCACGAAGCAATGTGATATTATTCTGTTCATATACTATGGATAGTAATAAGGATATATTTAATTAATATATATGATTAATATAATATAACAATGATTCTTAAAATATAAACTATTATGTACCTTTATTTCATTTCATCCGTCAAAATGTGAAAATAGTGTTCATACGTACGTATGCCCTATCATCTTAGTGAACTACGTAATTAATTTTTCAATATCTACCTTTTATGGATGACTATAAATGTATATAAAATGAATGTATATGATATTTATATATTTGTTAAATTTATGAAGATGATATAACCATGATCAATATAGAATGACTAGAACTACCAAAGAAAAATTCTCTTAAAAAAATGAAATTGTTAACACCCATAAATGACAATTTTAATAAGGAATTATTAATAAATGGGTATTGAAATTTTCTAAGAGATTTATTGTTCAATATCATTTAAAATTAAAAAACAAATTATGATTGAATTTATGTTTAAGTAAATTTGATGATCCATTTATAATAAAAACATTTTATTTTATTCTCATTTATTTTTTTCTATGAAATAAATTATCCGTTTCATTTTGATAATAATAAGTACTCAAGATATTGAAAGATTTTTTATAAGAAAAAAACTTTAATTATCTCTTTGGTGAAAAATCTTTTTTCCTTAATATCCATGTTTTATAAAAAATCAGAATTTTTTAACTGAAATCAATTTATTTTAAAATTAATTATTACCCATGATTGAATTTTAATAAAAAATTGGAAGGAATCTTCTTGTCATTTTCATAATGAGGTACTTGTGACTTTTTACTATTAATGTAAAATGAATCTTTTTTTTAACACACACGTCTTGAAAAAAAATTCTTACCATAATAACTAACAGTCACTTTCAAGAATCCTTTAAAATTTTCCTAGATTGTTTTCAAATAAAAATATATTTTAAATAAGTTCATAAAAATTTATATTTTAAATATGTTATTTAAAAATTAATAGGGTATTTTCCTCAAAAAAATATTTCAATGATATTTTAATGTAATTTTCGTCAATGATAACATCAACTGATTCTACTTATTATTTGTTAAGGATATGATCCAATGATACAATATTAATTATTTCTTTGTATTTTTTATGGTTATTATGAATAAATATTGATGGAATCCATTTTCTTTTCCATAGGTTATGTTATGTGGAATGTTTTTATGATCTTGTGGAATATATATATGAAAGAATTTATGATTATAGAATAAGAGGCCCTGGAATTATATAGCCTTTGAATTCATTTTGAAAATATTAATATTCTATGATCTAAAATAGAGTACAGTGTAGGTTATCCAAAGTTAGACAGGCATTACATGGGAGGTTATCCAAAACCTAAAGCACATATACATGCAGTTATCCCAAACCTAACATGTTATTAATGTCTTGGTGAGTATCCTTGAAATATAGTTTATATTGTTATGATTATGAAAAACAGATGGAACTATTTTATGAAATGAACTAATGATAATCTTATATTCTCTGGGATAATATTCTTTGAGTCCATTATGTTTTATTTCTTATAAACTATCTGGATTTATTCCATGAATCATGTTTATTTTCTAAGAATTTTTGGGTATGATTATCAAATGTTAATTTAATGTTATTATAATCTTTATTATCATATTTTGTTTAAAGTATCATTAATATTTTTCTTTTTTTCCATTACTGGTATCTAATATCACCCTCTATTGTGTTTTATTTTCCTCATAATATAATGAAATTTTATAAGTATGATATGTTTATGAATAGTGATAGTTGTAAAATACTATGTTAGAGATGATGTATATCATTTATGTACCAGTTGTTTATGTATCAAATTTTACAAAGACACTAAACCTTTATGGTCATAGAATGTATCATAATTATTTTTACAAAATATTCATCTAAAAAGTTTTAATATTTGTTTATGAACATATAGGTTTCTATAGTTTATATCAGAGTAATTTTTAGTTATTTTTCGGAACTAGGATGAGAAAAAAATAGGGATAAACCTTGGGATAATCCTATTTATATGATAACTTACTGTGTTATAGTAATGGGAGGGGTGTGGTTTTCCAAGAAAAAATCTATTTCTATATTCAACAAGTTGGCATGGTTTTAGAATAGATTTATACAGGGGTAATCTTCTAGAAAAGAGTTTGTTGAGTATATTTTGAAAATAATTTTTTTCCATGGTGAGTATTACCTTAATCTAAACCTAGTTTTACACTCCCATGGGGATATTCTCTAGAAAATTCAGATTTTAATTATGAACCCTTATGAAAAATGTAAATAGATGATGATCATTGATGAACAATGTTAATCGTATGTTTCATAGATTTAAAAGAAGGTTCTATGATTTAAACATCATATAAATGATTTTTTCATGAGTATGTGGTTTCCCACATTGATTATTATTTATCACACACTGTTTTGTATTTTTATTCAATGTATAAAACCTAAAAAACATTATTAATGTTGAAAGTGATAGACAATTTAATTATTTTCCACTTGAATAGAAAAATGTTAGGGGATTTGGAATGATAATTTTACTACCATTCTTACATAACATTCTACAACCTTGGATCATGATGAGATTCTAAAAATGAAAAGGATGGGAAAATTTTTAATTCATTCCATAAAGAGAAAACATAGAAATCCTTTTACTGGGCCTTCTGATATAGTAGTTTATGAGAAATAGATAAGTAACATTAAAAAGATATTTTCTATTCTCCATTTTTATGAGCATGACAAAGATATATTAGTTGAATATAATTTGGAATTTGAATCATATCAATGTTATATCCTCATAAATAACACGAGGCAACATTAGTAAAATGACTCTATAGCATGGGATGAGTTTAGAAGGTTATTTTTAAATAATTACATTCCTTTATTTATTAATATGATAATAGAGTTCTTTTATTTCAGGTAGTAGGATAATGTATCTGTTAGTACCCATGAGTAAACTTTTTCATGACTTTTGATTTATGATTAGGGTATTATAATTGAACCAAAAATTATGATTTATTAATTCTTAAGTTCTTTAAACCAAGTAAATAAAGGGTTTTATCCATATTGGACAATAGTTTTTATAATGAAATAATTATATGTGAAACAAATATAAAGATAGAGATTGGAGTTTCCCATCAATCTAATAGTTTGGATATGAAAATGAATATGGAATTGAATGGAAATTCTAATAATAAAAACCATATTGGGAAGAAAATGATCCTTAAATTATGCTCGAAGTGTAGAAGGATACATTTTAGAAATTTTCTTAAAGAGGTTATTAAATGATTTAAGTGTGGAAAGAAGTACATCTGGAAATCAAATGGAGAGGGGATGGGAAAAAGTTATATAATGATGGATAAAAAGAAAAATGTAATTCACTACCCACACTCGAATGTTTTATATACAAGGTATATGGGAAATATTTTAAGCAGTTATCAGATAAAAAGAATAATGATGATGACTGATATCAGAGACCTATTTATCCTAGATATAAAGGAAAATATCATGCGATAAATATTTTTGATGTAGGGTATGATAATGAATTTGTGAAAGGTGCACCTACCATACACTCTATAATCTCTATTGACTTATTTGATTTGGGATCTACCCAGTGTTTTATATCTAATGATTTTGATATGGGTAACACAATACCATCTCAATGACTATATGATGAATTAGTATTAAAAATACAAAATGGTTTGATTATAGTATACCAATTCTATGAATCATCTCTTATTTATGTTTATGTTAATGTGATTTATGAAAATATAATTATTCTATATCTTGTAAAATGTGATGGTTTATTATTCATAGATTGGATTATTTATATAAATTCAAAAAAAAATCTAAGGAATTTAATTCATATTTTATAATTCAAAAAAATCTATTATCATCTATCATTTAGATAATAAATATGAACTTCCCATGGAAATTGAATCCATTTTATGTGACTTAATTCTTATTCCAAAGGGGTTTTTATCTCACATGGTTGGGGGAGAACTCAACATTGGAGATATTCCAACCATATAAGAGTTTTTTTATTTTTTTGTCTTCAATATATGCATAGGCTTTCTTCGAATTGTGAAATTGAGTTTTCAATAGAAATAATACCTATTTCTACAGCTATTTAAAATAATCTATATTAAATGGCCCTCATTGAGTTTCAAGAATTGAAGAAAAAATTTAGGATAATCTTGAAAAAGTATTCATTGAATCAAGTGTTTCACCTTTGGGTGCACTAGTTATTTTTAAAAAGAAGAAATATGGAACAACGTGACTTTACATTTATTATTAGGAACTTAAAAAGATCATATTGAATAATAAACATCCTCTACTAAGTATTGATGATTTGATCAATCAACTATGAAGAACTAAATATCTTCCTCAATTGATCTTTGATGTGGACAATATCATTTGAGTTTTAAAATTGAAGACATACCTTAGATAGCCATTCGTAGAAGATATGGATATTATAAATTTATAGGGATTTCATTTTGTCTTAACCATTCCCCTTCCATCTTCTTGGATTTAATGAATAGAGTATTTTGAGACTTCCATGATCAGTTTGTGGTAGTCTTTATAAATTACATCATTATAAATTATAAGAGAAAGTAATAACATAAATATCACTTTAGGACTATACTGAAGAACCTAAGTAAAAAAGATATATAAGAAAAACTTACCAAGTCTGAATTTTGGATGATTTTTTTAATTTTTTATTCATTTAGTCTTATGTGATGCTATATTGGTGGATCTATCAATGGTGGAAGTCATTAGACATTGGAATAGAACAACCATAGTGTCTAAGATAGATATTTTTCATTACTGGGATATATAATATCCGAAATTTGTGTCTAATTTCTCATAAAATTCTAATCCACTCAACAAGTTAACTCAAAATGGGTTTATTTTCCTTTGGTTAGATGAATGTAAGAACAATTTCAATGAAATAAATATAAGGTTAGTCACTAAACCAGTGCATACATTACCCTATAGTAGAGAAGGGTTTCTGATCTATAGTGACTCATTTAATAAGGTTTTGGTATACCTCCTCATAAACAATTATGTCGTTACAGATTATGTATCATGGTAATTGAAGTTTCACTAGAAAAATTACCTAACATAGGATTTAGATATAGTAGTGGTAATTTTTTATTAATGACATAAGGGATTTGTATTTATAGATAAATGTTTGATATATATACTAATCATAAAATCTTAATGTATATATTAAATCATACGTAGTTTAATATGTTCTAGAAAATATGGTTGGAGTTGATTACAGATTATGACTACTCAATACATTACCACAAATAGAAGGTGAACATGGCTGAGGATTGTATGAGATGAAAATAACAATGTAGCTTTTCTATGATAACAATGAAGAAAGATCTAATATTACTATATTTTCAAAGGCTGGACATAAAAATCTTGAAGGGTTCATATAAATATCATCTTTCTCATATTATTGTTCATCCATCTGTCCCTGTGAAGATTAAAGAGGCACAAAAGGAAGATGTAGAGATGAAAAATAGTGTGGGAAATGTTACTAAGTTAAACCTTAATTATGATGTAATGGTAATGTTATTGAACATATTATGAGTCCCATAAATACCAAACATGAATAATTAGTTATTGGATGAATCTCATAGTTAATTATTTATTATTCATACTAGAAGTATGAAGAAGTATAGAGATCTAAAAGAGTATTTCTGGTGGGATAACATGAAAATAGATATTGCAGAGTATGTATCTTTATGATTGGTATTTTTGAATGTTTAGGTTGAAAGTTATAATTCTAATGGGATGTTATAGAAAATATTTATACTATAATGGAAATGGGAAAATATCACAATTTATTTTTTTAGGCTCCCCGAAATTTTGAAAATACAAAATTATATTTGGGTTGTAGTCAATTGCCTTAAAATGTTGTTTTTGTGAAAATTATGGGAATTATAGTGAATGAGGTTTTTAGGTGAAAGAAAAGTCTGATAAAAGAATAAGAATAATGTAAATATAGACCCAATGATTGATGTTTTTGTTGAAAAAATTCCTACATCCAAAGACAGGTATAATAAGTTCACAAATTTAGGATCATAATAATCGAGAAAAATATCATTTAAAGACCACTAAAATACAATCTTAAATGATCTCATAATGTAATATGATGGAGCTATTCTACCAAACACTTATAATGTCTATACTTATATTGTTCCATAAACTCCCACATAAAAATTGTTATAGTGTTGGTTGTAAGAATTCCTTGGAAAATTATTGACTGGTGGCTTAAAATATGTGGATCTAAAGTAACCTATCACAAGATTCTATAGTAACTCCACACATTGATAGATACCTAGTAGTTCCTCCATTCACCTCTACTATAATGAGTCAATATTTATATAGTAACCCAATGTAAGATCCTAAAATTCTATAGATATTTATAAATATAATTTTCTGGTATTGTTTTTCCTTTTTGGTAATAACTTTGTTAAGGCATGTCTTGAGTATGTTTGGTTGAAATTTGGATGTTTTTTTAGGGGTTTTGGGTAGTTCATGGTCGGTGCACACTTTTCCCAAACCGTTCAACCCCATATAGAGGAGGATTTCATGGTTAGTGCATGGATTTTCAAAACATTCACCCTCTTAAAAGTAACCATGAACCCCCATAGGAGAGGTGCTTGTTTAGGGTGTATAGTTTGGAAAACCATGTGCCCCTGCTCAAGAAACTGTGTGCGTGGAATTAATTCCCCAAAAAATTAGTTTTAGAATCCTAAAAACCCCCAAACACATCCCTAATTCATCCCAACTGAACCCTAACTCATTTATCTCATTTTGGTAGGATTATGGGTGGATTATAAGGTCTTTTGAACTCCATTTTTGATGAATCCAAGATTGTATTGAATATTCTACCCCTCCCACAAAGAGCTTCTCATCTCGATTGGTTTTCTCCCTCTTTCATCTTTATATAATCATTTTAAGGGGTTTTTCCTCCTATGGTAATGAGTCTAGATCTTGTTTTTGATAGATATAATCTATTAGATTTTCTTTCATGTATTTGGTTCTATATCTCATCATTATTTGTGTTCTTCATCATTCTTATTCAATTGAGAATTCCATTAGAGAATTATTTTTAATGATCTTGAGATAGGTGGTATAAATTTCAATTCCCATATCTATCATGTAATCATGTGAATGTAATTGTAAAAATAAAATTTCCATTATTGTGAAATTGCATCTGGAATTTAATTTGATTAAATTGAATTGTCAAGTGATAATTGAATGGGTTGAATTAGGGGAAATCAAAAATTGGTTTAATTGGATTAATTATTTGGAAATTAATTAAGGGAATTATGTGTTTATTTAAATTATGGGATATTGGAATTAGGGAATTGGTCAATTAAATGGGATTGTGTAATTGGTTAATTATTGGGACATGGAATTGATTAATAATGAGAATAAAGTTGTGGTTGTCTTAACCGTGAAGGGTTATTAGGTTATGTAAATCAATTTTAATAAATGTTCTAATAACGATTTTCTCAAATTATTTCATTCGATTAACGTGAATAGTTATGATTAAATTGAAAATCAATATGGTATACCATGTTGTGAAATGTTGATAATAAGGTTAATATTTATTAACCCTGTTAAATGTGGAATGTGTGAATTTTTGTGATTGACTGATAAAAGGTTTTTGGGATACAGAATGATGCTTAAAATACCTATGGGGTCCTACCCATGGTGTTCTAAGCCCAAATGCATACTTGTGATAATGAGTGTGGGACACGGGTTGACTCTTCGAAATTCCTCTTTTATGATTGATTGATAATGAGTGTGGAACATGACCCGATTCTCCAAAATAATGCTTCTGTGATCATTTAATAATTAGTTTGGAACATGGTATGATGTTTCAAAATCCCACTTGTGTGATTTGTTAATAAATAGGTTGTGGGATATGGACCAATGCATCAAATGCCCATTAGTTTCTATCCATGACATTCTAGGTCCAAAATTTTGGCATTAGGAAATGGTCCTAGTTATCCATGATATGAATTGAAATTAAATAGATATGTGAATCTCTATGTGATATGTGATATCCCATGGTGGTAGTTCATAATACATCATTGGTCAAAGCTGGTATTTTGGGGTTGGGTGTCTTTATGAACATGGGTGGTTATGAGGTTAATTATAGAATTATGATATATTATAACTGATTACATTAAGAATTATACTTTATTCTTTAAAAAATGGAGTACACTATTTTTTATGGAATATTTTTTTAGACATCATTGGTGTTGGAATACTGAGTTTTAATCTTACCATACTAGGGATTACTGATTGGTACCCGAATAAACTTCATGTTTTTAGGACAGGATAAGGCCTAGAGACCTATGTTATATTATTGAGTTTGAATAGAGCATGAATGAGGGAACCTGTCTTGGTGTCAGGACCCACATGGGAGATTTTATAGTGTATTTATTTGGGGTTTTAATTGTGACACATAAAACTTATTTGGAATAACATATCTACTATCCAGTTATGGATATTTTTTCAGTTTTGGTTCGTCATTTTACACTAGTTTCTTCTGGTTATTATATTAGTCTACTTGTTGGTTATTGTCTTTGGTTATTTCATGGTTATTTTACAATTTTGATGATTTGATATAGAGTATATATTATCCCCTTGATATATATATATATATATATATATATATATATTAGACCCTATCTACCAGTTAGAAGCCTTTGGCATAGGGGGAGGCATTCCTGAGGTCCTATAACTGACCAAATAAGGGAAAAAATATATAGAACCCAGACCGAGATGTTAAAAAGGGGTATCAAATTGGTTTTCTTTTATTTTATTTTGTATTAATATTTTTGAAAGTTAGATAATAGATAAGTATGAGTTGAACCTTGGTCATGATCTCATGCATGATAATATCCTACCCATGTATGGGGAAAAACTCAAGTAACATGGGTGGGATTTTGGTTATTAGTGTTTGCTGTTACAAATGAATTTTATTTCACCTTGTTTTATTCACTTATTATGTGATGTGATTAATTTTTATAAGATTTTCATAGATTTTACTCATGAATAGGTATTGAATGAGAGTTGAGTACGCATGCATCATTCTAGGCTAGGCACTCGGGATTTATTGTGACATGGATCATTTTTTGGCATGCACATAAAAGAAGGTTCTAGTAATGTTGTTGAAATTGAAAGGTTTTCGTTTTTCAGTAATTTAACAAAAAAGTGATATTAATATTAAATTAAAAATTTTAAAATGATGAAAATGTGTAAAATGGGTTTCTAATGAAAAACATGAGTTATCATATTGTGATTACCCTTTGTTAACCAACACCTAGATAAGGGGTGGTAAGGGTAGTGAAATCACCTCAGTTTTGACGGTGTGGTGGTGTTTGAGTTTTGAATTGTTGTGTATTTATGTAAATCCATATTGTTAAATGTATTAAAGTTGTGTTATGTGTCCTAAAACATGTGTTTGGAATTAAATATATATGTCTCAGTGATGACGCTTGTTGAGGGGAAGATCAAAGGTTATGAATGGAGATGATCTACCAGAAGTGGAACCAGAGGCTCTAATATTTCTGGGTGAGGGAGATTAAAATAAGTTCAATGATAACTTTTCTCACTTAGATGGATTATATAAAGAGACCCAGGATGGGGTGTGAAGAGTATTTCTAACTTGACTTGGAATTTTCAATTCCAGCACCCTCTGAATTTCACAAGAAGGTCAACCTGAGGTATTTGAGTTTCTTATTGAGTATATCTAACTGATTCCAAATTTCTTAGATACTCAAGCAAAGAATATAGTCAAATTGGATTCATATATGTTACGTGGTTGGGAAACTCTAGAATATGTTATGGAAGGATGTTAAAGAGATGTTCTAGGATCACTTTTAACCTGACATGATCAGGAATGAGAGGGAATCTGAGCTCATGAGGCCATCCTAGGAGAGTTTTCTCATGAAGAAATATGTAGGGTGCTTTAAAAACATAAATTGATTTTCTCCAACATTTGAATGGGATGAAGATACCTTATCGAAATAGTTTCAGGATGGACATGAATATTAAATTATGTCCCATGTGAGAATCATTAGGCGGAATAATTTTTATAAAGTAGTGAATCATGATCTCATATGTGAGGGGAAGTTAAAGGAGGCTTCCATTGGAGGATATGTGTTTTTTCAATAATAATAGGAGGTATGTATTTAGATATTATGAATAATATCATTGAGAATTCCATATAGGGTTATAGTAATAATACTTTCTTGGGAGATGGGTCAGTTACATAAGACTTCACCCGAGTTACCTATCACCAGTGTGGTATGCCAGTCCACATTCGTAGACATTATACTCAACCACCAGTCAAGTTCATAGATTGAAATAGGATGGTACATATATAAAGGTTGTGAAAGAACCAATGATAGATGGGTAGTTATAGAGGAGCTAAAAAAATCATAGTCCTAGAAGCCGTTCTTCAACCACATATCAGTTTGGAAGTTATAGTTATTTATAGTGGAGTTCAAGGTAGTGGACATACTGATTTTGGGAAATACTACCTACCCTGCTAGAGTGGTGAATCTGAGGGAACTCAGACTGCATCATAGGGGAGAGGGGAAATACATTTTTATGTGTTTTAGCCTATATATATGGATATTTAGGGCAGACTATTGATAGTTAGAAGTACTATTCTGGTAGATTTTATCCTAGGTAGTTCTGTAATTGATACGGGTTCCTCTCATTCCATTATATCTACACAATATGTGAATGGTTTGATCTTGGTAGTATGGATTTTTAGTGGGGTAATGATGATAAAAAAAAGTCATTGGTAGTATGTTGAGGGACATCTATTGATGAAAGGGGTGTTCTCTCGAGGTTGGGGAGTATCATTTATTTTGGAATATTTACATATTAGATATGTTAGGATTTGACATAATTATGGCTGTAGAATGGTTCGTTTTGTGCCAGTCCCATATAGATTGTTACCATATGAGACTGACCTTTTCATCTCCAGAAGGTGATAATTATAATCACTATGGAGAGTGGGATATCTAGGCAGGCCATGGAGGTCCAGTTCATTAGTAATTAGGGGAGCTCACTATCAAGGTTTCTAGTCTGTTATAGGATGACAGGGGTGTAAATCATGACGTCTTCCCAACCATGGTGGATATTATTCTCCAAGCTTCCACATGATAGATATGAGTAATTTTCGATTGAGCTCATGTTAGGGGCTGAGCTAGTTTATATTTCACCATATAGAATGAAACAGGCAGAGCGTCAAGAGATTAATAATCAACTAAAAGAGTTAATGAATTGAGGGTCTATACATCCATGTATGTCAACTTGGGGTTATCCAATCTTGTTTACAAAGAAGGCTAAAGAAAACTTTTTCTTTTATGTTGATTACCAAAATTTGAACTGGATGACTATGAAGAAATGATATCATGTTCCATGTATTGATGATCTATTTGACCAGTTAAGAGGATCCTCTATTTTCTCCAAGATCAACTTGATATTTGGGTATCATCAATTCAGAGTTTGACCTTTTGATATACCTTGGACTTATTTCAGATGAAGGTATAGACTTTTTGATTTTTTTGCGATGTCATTTGGGATGGAGAACTCACCAACAATGTTTATGGACTTGATGAACCGAATCTTCCATCAATACCTTTATCATTTTGTGGTTGTATTTTTGAATGAAAACTTATTATACTCTAAGAATCATGAATATCATTTCCAAACACTATAGATTATCCTAAGTACACTGAGACAGCATAGGTTATACACAAATATATCTAAGTACTAATTCTAGATTTATTAGGTACATTTATTGGGTTACAATTTGTCAAATAAAGCTATGTTAGCGGACCCAGATAAATTTTAGGTAGTTTTTTATTGGTACCAGACTAACAATTTCATTGAAATAAAGTGATTTATTGGGTTATTTGGATATTATTTGAGATTTTTCAAGGGATTTTCAATTTGGGAATCAACTGTCTCAGGATTGTAAAATAAGGGAAATAATTTTGATTGGTCTGGAGCTTGTGACAATAACTTACAGGTTTTTAAGAAGAGTTTGACTACCACATTGATCTTCATCATACCCATGCCAGGGGATGAGTATACAGTGTTCTTTGTTGCATCTAGGATCGGTCATGGAGCAGTGTTGATGCCGGGGATCGATTTTTGGAAAATGGGTCATGGAATTTGATGTTTCATGAATGAAACTACCACATGCATGACCCCAAGTTAGCTATAGTTGTTTATTCCTTAAAGTGTTAGAAGAATTATCTCTTGGGAGAAAATATTATTTTGTATAAATATCAAAATAGATGAAAGTATATCATTTTGCAATGATATTTCAATATCTGGAAGTGGGAGTTGGTTAAGTATATGGTGTTATTTGATTTTGAGCTAGTATATTTTTCAGGGAATGAAAATTTTATTTTATAATGATTTGATTATAAAAACACAAGATCAGACTATTGGGGATTCTAGTTCTAAGTGGAAGATTATGATCATACTATTTGAGATGCTTGTTTTTGTTCATGAGGGCTCAGATAATATGATCTTCATTTTAGTTTCAATGGATTCCACATTTCTTAGTTGGATGAGGGAGAGGAATTATGAATATCTAGAGTGTTTTTCCTTGAGGGAAATCCTTGATGTTGGGGAATCACTGTCCGATTAGAGTATAGATAAGGATGACATCATTTATGTCTGGGTCTATGTTGTTGTGAATACTTATATTATGAGAGGATATTGTGTGTGAAGTTTTTTACATGAAGTTGATGGTTCATTCAGGTTTAACCAAAATTTACCATGACCTATGTCTATATAATTTTTGTTTGGGCCAGAAAGAAGATATTTAATTGTTTTTGACATGATGATACACCTTTAAACAGTTGAATATTGAACATCAATGACACATTGTTTTACTACATCCATTTCCCATCCTAGAATGGAACTGGTATGATGTTACAATGCAAATTTTAGAGTGTCTCCCAAGGAAACCTCAGAAGAATGAAGATATTTGTGTGGTTTTTGAATGTTCGGTGAAGGTTATGTATTTCTTTCCTATATGGGATACTTTATTAGTGGACTAGTTGGTAGATTTTTATGTTTAAGAGATAGTCTAGCTACATGGTGTTCCATAGAGTATAGATTCATATTGTTCCCTATTTTTACATTGTGATTTAGGTAGGTCTTATAAAAGTCACTTGGTATATAGATATTGTTGATTATAGATTTCCATCCACAGAAATATGGGTAGTTACAACATACTATATTGGTTTTAGATGATATACTATGAGCATGTGTTCTTTAATTTGATGGTTCTTGGGAGAAGCTCTAAAGGGTTTTAGTAAGATCCCTTGGTCTATCGCCTATGTTATTAGAAGATGTACAATGTATCTAAGTTTCAGTATATTGGTTCCCCATACTTGGAGGGAGCAAACAATTTGATGATTTTTTTGGCTTTTTGGCATCTCTCATCACATATATGACCTTGTTAACAAAATAAAATACCTTCCTCTAGAGGGGGAGAGCTTTGCTAAATGGGATACCCACAACCTGCACTATTTTAGTCTTCCTTTATTGTCCTCTTTCTATAACCAAAATATTTTATTAAATAAAATCATTATGATTAGTAGTAGTAAGTTTAGTTGATTTGGAAGCATATGTATATAGGCCAGAGAAGATATAACTAGTATGATAATGGTATCGAAGAACCCTTGAGTTTATAATGGGTGATCATGCATTCCTTCAGGTGTCACCTTGATTGGGTCACTATAGAATTTGGAGGCACAACAAGTTAGCATCCTGGTTTCGGGGAATGTTTGAGGTTGTGGTGAGAATCAGGTTGGTGGCATACTGATTGCTTCTTCCATAGAGGTATAGTATTGTACCTCAAATTTTTCATGTGTCACAACATCATTGGTATCACCCTGATTCTTCTCATGTGATCTATGTGGATTATATTGAGCTTGGGGATGACACATCCTTTAAGAAGCATCTGATATGTGTTGTAGATCATAATGAAGAAGTGTTTCATGGAAAGATCATACTGATAGTTCATGTATTGTGTAAACATGATCATGATCATGAGTAAATAGGGTAGAGTGATGTTGATATGTGGGATTAGTGGCCCGATATTTTCAACTATAAATCTTATAGATTTTTGGGAGTACAAATCAAGGATGATTTGTTATAAGGTGGAGAGATTGTAAGACCCTGAACTTTTATAGGGATATATCAATCTCTTTTTCATATATTATTTATACTTTATTTGGATATACTTTGGTTAAGTCATTTCTTGGGTGAGTTTGGGTGAAATTTGGAGGAATATTGAGGGGTTTTGACCACTGCATTGTAGGAACATAGTTTTCCTAAACCATGCCCATTTCCCCAAAAATCCATGCAACCATAGACAGAGAGGTATTTCAAGGTTTTTTCATGGTTAGTAAAATGAAAAATGCTATTATGAGTAACCATGAACCCCCATATTAAAGGTTCACTGTTAGGGTTCACGGTTTTGCAAACTCTACACCCCTACATAGGAAATTGTGCGCCCAAAATTAATTCCACTGATTTTGTTTTAAATTTTAAAAACCCTTGTACTTAACCCTAATTCAACCCAACTCATACATAACACATTTATATATTTTTTTTGAGGCTTCTAGATGGTTTTCAAGGGGTTACAAACTCCATTTATGACGAATAGAAGATCATATTGAAAAATATATACCTCTTTCGATAAGATATTCTTCTCCTTATTGGGTTTTTCCATCTGTCATTTCTTTCTCTCAGCTTTTGAAAGAATATTTTACTAAATTGGTAGTGGATATAGATATATTCTTTTATAGATCTAATATTCTTGATATTATTTCTAGTATTTGGTACTAGATCACATTCTTCGTCTTGTTCTGGAATGTTCCACTTCAATTAGGGATTCCATTGGCGAACACTCACCAAAGATAATGAGGTAGGTATTCTAAATTGAAATTCCCATAGTCTTGATTTAATTACATGTATGTAATTTTTATATTGAAACTTTAATTATTGGGAAATTTCATTTGTAATTTAATTTGATTAAATTAAATTTCCATGTGATAATTTAATGTGTTGAATTTGGGGAAATTGTAAATTGGTTGAACTGGATTAATAAATTGGACATTAATTAATGTAAGGATGTGTTTTAGGAAGTGATGGCATATTTGAATTATGTAATTGGTCAATTAATTTGGATTGGGTAATTGGTTAATTGTAGACATATGCAATTGATTGATAATGAGAATAAAGGGATGGTTGGCTTAAACATGAAGTGTAATTAGTTTATGAGAATAAATGTTAACAAATGTTTTAATGGTGATTTGATAATATTATTCCATTTGAATAAATTAAATAGGTATTATTAAATTTAACATCAATATGGTATATTTTGTTGTGAAATTTTTATAGAAATTTTTATGATGATTAACCTTTTATATGTGAAATGTGAATTTATTTTCTGATTGATTGATAAACGGGTTGTGGGACATAGACTACTGATAAAAAATCTCAAATGGTCCTAGACATTATGTTCTAGACCAAACTTCATGCATGTGATAATGAATATGGGGAATATAATGATGCTTCAAAATACCACATGTGTGATTTATTGATAATGAGTGCTGGACACAGACTGATTCTTCAAAATAACACTTGTGTGATTGATTGATAATGAGTGTGGCACATGAGTTAATGCATCAAAAGTCCAAATATGTGATTTTATGATAAATGGGTTGTGGGACAGTCACTAATTCTTAAAATTACCATGAGGTCCAAGACATGGTTTTCTAGGCCCAAAATGTTGGCATTGGATGATGGTTCAAATTTTTCATGATATGAGTTGAAATTAAATGGATAATTAAATATGTTGTGATAATGAATTGGTGTTATCTATGTGACATGTGATATCTCTTAGACATTTTTCTAACTCTATCATGGGTCTAAGAAGTTAGTTTTGGGTTTGTTGTCTTCATAAACCTAAGAGATTATATGGTTGATTAGAGACTAATGAAATGAGATAATTGTTTACTTTATGCATTGCACATTATTTTTCATAAAATTGGATAATCTACTATTGACTGGATACTTTTTAGACGTTGTTGGTGTTGGATTAATAAGTTGTACTCACACCCTAATAGGGCTCTTGATTGGTACCTGAATCGACTTTATGTTTGCATGTCAGGATAAGGGAAAGGACTCTATGTTAGATGACT
Source organism: Viscum album (assembly GCA_963277665.1). NCBI lineage: Eukaryota > Viridiplantae > Streptophyta > Magnoliopsida > Santalales > Viscaceae > Viscum > Viscum album. The sequence goes on from OY728157.1 coordinate 1,427,219,967, forward strand.
GATTTGGGACAGATCATGGATGAGGGAACCAGACTTGGTGTCAGAAGCCATATAGGGGAGTTGTCAGTGTATTTATTTTGGATTATCATTTTGAAACGTGATACTTTTTGAAATGACATATATATTGTTTATTTATGGATATTGTTTTCAGTTTCGGTTCATCATGGGACACTGGCTAGTTCTTGTTATTGTATTATTATGGTTTTTTGTTATTATCTTTGGATATATACTGCTTATTATTTTGTTGTGTTTCTTTGGTAAAGATGGTATAATATCCCCATGATATATATATATATATATATATTGTACCTGCTTTGTCAGTTGGAGGCCATGCTTTTAAGGGGATTCACCCCTAAAGTCACATAACCGACTAGTTTGGGGAACTGGTATGTGTCACTAGGGTTAGGACCCAAAATTTGGGCCTTGTGTTTTTTTTCATAGACCCCAAGAGAACTGGTTTATTTCCCTTGAAAAAACCAACAATCTCACTACAGAGGTCTAACCGCAGAGTTGTGGACTAGTTTATAGTCTCAGCCAATAGCATTCAGCCCAATATTTATCCAAATGGATCAATCTACACCATTAAAATAGTTACCACACCTCATTGCTATCATATAATATTTCTCTCAGGATTAGATTTATAGAATATATATTAAATAAGTTCTAAGGTTTCACGTAGGGATACATTCTATTGTAATTGATTAGAATCTCAGGTGGACCTTGAAGAAATGGGGAAGCCTTTATTACGATCGGGATTCAGAGTTTTATTTCATTAGTGATTATGTTATTTATATAGTTTCCCAGTCTGAGGGAACCGTTCAAACCCTAGACTATATTTTGAGTTTTTTATTATGGATTTTAATGGTTTTTTGGACCAATAACTTCCACTAATCATGTTTTTTGAAATCAATATATTTAATTCAATTATTTAGAGGGATACTTAAGAATAACTATATGTAAAGAAGTGTATAACTCTAATGTGATGGGTTGATGTTAGATATGTAAGGCTACTAGAATATAATATATCTCAAGAAGTGTTATATAAATTCATCTCCATTTAGTTGCATGTTAAGGTATCTCATAGTCGAAAGATAAGTTATGTTGAAAACCATCTATGAAATATTTAATTTGAAGTTTATGAGAAGGTATTACTATGAATTTCATCATGGAATAAGGTTGCAAGATTAAAAAATTAGGTAAATTCAAGCGTTTGGTATATTTCCCCCTTTGAGATTCTTGATTGAGAAGGGATGGTAACGTATCACGTGGCACTTCAACCGAACCTCTCTAAAGCTCATGTTGTGTTCCATGTATCTCTCTTGAGGAAGTAAATATGTGATCATTCAGATATACTAAACATAGAGGATGTACTTCTGGGGCATGATCTATATAATGATGAAAAACCAATAGAAATCTTAGATCATTAAGATAAAATGCTATGAAACAATACTACTCGATGAGTTAAAGTTCTCTTGAGGAATCTGAAATTCAAAGAAGCCACATAGGAATCTGAGGATGTGATGAAACTGATATATCCTCATTTTTCTTGTATCATAGAGATATAATTTCATGGATGAAATTATTTTTTGGTGGATTAGAATATAACACCCCAAGATTTTATGACATATTTCTCATTAAATAAATTTAATTTATTCAATAGCTTGCGATACACACTAACACGAATCTATATGAATCATAAAATAGTATAACCTTATAACCTTGCCATTAAATTTCTAGAGTGAATAAGAATAACAACATCTTAAAAAATATATATATCCAAGTGTTAGATAAGAAAAATACATTGATAAATAAGTACTCATTTTTAGTAAATTTATTATACGCTTTTAAAATACTTTTTACCTCAAAAATGGTTTTTATTGTTTTTTATGAGTAAATAAAGTCTTTAATTTCACCATATTTTTTATAAAAAATATTTTAAATAATAAAATATATTTTATAAATTAGTACATTTCAATTAACATAGGGAGAAATTTTGAATTCTTATGAAATGATTTATTTTTCAGTGAATAGAATAAAAAAAATTCAAGTACATTAATTTATTTTCATTAAATAAAGTAATTGAGAAGTCCAATTATATTTTTTCATTTTTTTTATATTTTTATATTACATTTTTTATTTATAATAATCTAATTAATTTCATTTCAATTAGTACTATTCCTGATTTTGATCTACGTTCATTTCTGTACTTAAAAAATCATTTTTCAAAAAACTGTTTCTCATTGTGTGTTACGCTTTTATATTAAAGATTATTTCAGCCACTTAAATATATTTAAAATTAAAAAATTGATAAAATACTTAGAACAATGAGTTTTTGATTTTGTAAACAGTTCCATTTTATTTAAATTCATTACAAATTCTATTCATGGTAAATATTTGTCAACTTAGTAAGAGTAAAATATATGAAACTAGGTTAAAAAATTAGATAGCGTCACAAAATCATTCAAAAACATTTATTTTTTTCATTTTATGGGACTATTTATTACATAGACATCCTAAATTTGAATATATATAATTTTGGTAGCATTTTTCCTTGATAATGACATTTTTATTATTTTATGTAAAGAAACTTACAAGATATCACTCTCTTGATTGTATTGTATTTTATATGTTCACATAGGAATAAGAATATGTAATAAATCAATTAAAAAATTAATTTTAAAAAAGTTTAATTTAATTTTAATATATTGATTTATTAAACAAAAATCATGTAACATTTTAAGTACATTAAATTCATACACAATGCTAACACAACGATTGTGCTATCAGAAAACAAATCAAACAAAATTATTTTAAAAACATCAAAAATAATATTTTTTGGATGACATATCGTGTCACAGAAAAAATTATGGTTAATTATAGTGTGTAATTTCTATTTAAATATTTTATATTTAAATTCATTCTCAATCATTATGCCTTTTAATTTAGATTAAATAAATAGTGTCCAAAATTAAATTAATGATATTTTATGAAAAATAATATTTTATTAAATTAAATAAAAATCCAAAAAAATATTAATGAGTTAAATTATGATTTAAAATGGTCTAATATTTTATCAATTTCTCAATTATTATCTAATTTTTTCCAAATAAGTAAAATGATAACTCTTTAAGATTGAAAAATCCATTATCGTAGCTAATTTTAAAATTAGTCAGTGTATGGGTTAAACCTAATTATAAGGTTTAAAATGACCCCAACATCTATATAAATATACTTATATAATTAAATTTAGACCATATCCTCTTTTATAAAAATTTAAAGATATTTGGAATAATTATACTTGGGAAAGACTTTAATTATAGTTAAATCTTTTTAGTAATTCCAAGTGGGTCCTTTTCCTCCCATAAAAATGGAACCCCTTATGTCTTTTATTTAGACCACTTTATGCCATCTAGATCAACATAACATTTTAAAATTATCTTCTAAAAATATATATCCACAAACCATTGGTTATGGTCTTATTAATGGACTAATCAAGGGGTCCTTTAGAAATGATCTAAAGGGGAGCAATCGAAGAAGAGGTAATCATCCTACCCGAAATATTTCAAATTATTTCATCGTATAACACCTATAATTTATTTATCCATTATAATATAACACATTCAGTATAATAAATGTAATAAAATGTAATTATTATTAAGGAATCACCATTGTCCACCCTCCTTTTCATCATATGGTTATTGAAAGTATGGGTCGTGCATACGTGTGGACTCACACCACCACATAGTGATACAATTAATTTTCCATAAATATATCTTATGTATGGTTATTATGATGGGTTTAATGTTTATATAAGAAATTTGGGACATAATTATTATTTATCAATTATAATATCATATCTACCTTCTTACCTTTCTATCTTATAGAAAACGACAACATCTCTCCCGTGTATGGATGGACTACCACTACCACGAAGTGATCATGGATTGAAATAATGATATCTTTAATTATTGTATATGATAAAATAATGATTATATAAGGGTTAATTATTATTTACCTTTCTTTTTTCCATCCATAAAAATGTGAAAATCGCATTCATGCATACTTATGGCCTACTATCTCCATGAATTGTGTAATTCATTTCTCTTAATCTACCATTTATAGATGAATTAATATATTATAATGAATATATATTATATTTATATATTTATCAATATTATTTATATTATGTATCTTTGATCAAAGTACATGTTGTGAAACTATGGAACTGAAAATTTCTTGAAAAATGAAACAGTTAACATCCAAAAAAAGTGATTTTAATAAATAATTATTCATAATGGGTGTTGAAATTTCATAAGTGGATAATATATTATATTATAAGTATGTACATGAATTTGGTATATAATTATTGTAAATTTAAATTTTTTATGATCATTGAGTACATTGAAATCATGTTAAACATGATGTACGGTCTTTATGTTTAAATCTCAATTTAATCAAGATTTATATGCCTTAATTCTCATTAAAGGAAATTGAATGTTCCTTTTATAATAAACACCATTAATTTATAATATTCCAATTATTTATATATAATTCATATTTTCCTTTCATTTTCTACATTTTATGTATTGAAGAGACTGAAATAATGTTTTAAGGAAAACCACATTAAATTCCCACTTCAGATAGAAATCATATTTAATTCATATTCCTGTTTTCTAAATGATGTAATAAATGTATTAAATAATATCCAATGATTATTTAAAGTCATTTTTATCCATGTTAACTTTCTATAAAAATTAAAAGGAATAACCTTGTATTTCTTTAAATAATATACTTCTGACTTTTTTCTAAAAATGAGAAAGGAATAATTATTTTAACATACCAGACATGAATTCCATTTCCCACCATAATTTATTTTAAATTATTTGAAGCTTAATTTAAATTTATAAAAGGTTATTTTAAAATAAATTTTTTTCCTAAATATTGATAAAATTTTTATATTTTGAAATTTTCATTAAAAAATAAAACAATATTTCCCCAAGAAATTCTTTATTTATATTTTAGAAGAACTTTTCTTATATGATAACATCCTTCAATGTTACATATAATTTATTAGGGATGTGATACAATAATACCGTCTTTATTCCTTAAATGTATTGTTTATGATTATGATGAATAAATATTGAAGAATTCTTTTTTCTATTCCATGGTTTAAGTTATGTTGAATTTTTGTATGGTCTTATGGCATATATGTGAAAGCATTTGTTTTTATGTGATGGGTATTAATTGAATTATATATCCCTCAAATGTATTGTGTAATGATTAATGTATATGAACTCAAATATTGTAAATTGGAGGTTATCTAAATCCCAAAAGTGGGTACATAATATTTTATCCCAATCCAAAATTAGGTACACATGCAGTTATCCCAATCCTAACACATTATGAATGTCTTGGTGGGTATACATGGAAAAATATTTTTATGATTATTATTATCTCAAAATTATTCCAATATTTTTTGAAATTATCTAATTCAATTGTTATATTCTCACAGCCCATGTTATTTTATTAATTTATGTTTCATGTCTTATGAACTTCTATGATTTATAACATGAATCATGTTTTTGATCTTAGAATTTCTTTGTATGATTTTAAATGGTTACTCTCATGTACTCATCCCTTTATTCTCATGTCATGTTTAAAGGATCATTGATATATCCCATTTTCACAATTATTAATCATATGTGCTCACCCTTTATTATATTTTTTTCCACAATATATGAAGAAATGTTTTATGTATGATGTGTCTAAGAAGTGTTTCAGTTGTGGAATACTAATTTGGGGATTATTTTGATCTTTTATATACAATTTTTTAATGTATCTATGTTTCTAAAAAACACTAATACCTTTATTGTTCTATAATGGATCATATTATTTTGACATTAATATTCATCTAATAAGACATAATATTTATTTATTAAAAATATCAGTTGTAATAGCTACACCCCCAGTTGTATAGGATGATGAAACCTAGTATAATATCTTGACTTCACAACCAGGATAGGAAATAGAATTTTTTCAACCAAGACTCTTTCAGATGGTCACTTTTTAGGGAAGATAATCTCATAGGGGTGTGTTGACAATGGTCAAATATGTGCATGACTTCTAGAATGGCAACCACCAACCTATCAAGGCATTTAAGGATCATAGGATGAATAGGACTGTAAAATATTCCTGGAGATTATTTTTAACTTGGTAGAGACCTCATGTGATCATAGGTTTATGATTAAAATTGTTATGCTTCACAGATCTGATGGACAATGGTGTGATGTCATGCTACAAATTGGTATATGTGATGTACAGAAATGGGTGACCTTCATGGACCTCCTCTTTGGAGATTTATTACCTAATTCTATAAGGAAATATTGTTGTTAGAAGTTTATGGAGCTTCAATAGGTGTTGATAATGGTTTCTTCTTATTCATATCGCTTTATAGGGTTGATGAACTATGTTTACTTGCATTATAAGGCACTGGACATAAAGAAGGGCATTCAGGAAAACATAACTATTAGTATTTTTCTACTATTTGTTAACCAATAGGTACCTTATCTAGTAAATCCCTTGTTTCTCATTCAATGGGAAAGAATAAGAAGTTGTTGGAAGGAAACGAGGGTGGTAGTTGGAAGTTAGAGTATATTTCATCTTTTTTGACTCTTTTAATGACTAGTTACTCTGGTATGTAATATTAGTGTTAAAGGGAATGACAAATTCTAAACGAATGTCATATATTTCTAAAGAAATATCACCAGTATGAAAATTTAATTCATCTAATGTGGTTTTTATAAGGCTTTATATTTTCACACATCCAATTATGGTCAAGGTATGAGTGTAGGACCTCAGCGGCAGGTTTAAACCCCATAAGGGTCAGTGAACTATGTGCCTTAGGATCCACTATGGAATCATGGAGTGGTTTAAGGAATGGAATATTTGTTTGATCGGGTATTAGATGATGGTGTAGAGGGTCCTTCTATAGTTTAATTATATTCTTGATCTCTTCTACTCTATTTGTTGCATTATTTGACATAGGGGAATCTCATTCTTTCATATCATCTCAAGTGGTTGTTGGGTTATAGTTACCATTTAAATAATCATATGATATGTTATCTATCTATAAACCCAAGGGAATAAAATTATATCATCTTTATATATGTCCATAATGTGTAACGATTGTTGTTGGCTATGATCATGTTTGAATTTCTACAATTATAGAGATGGCAATTTATTATGTGAACCTAGGTGTAGACTGGTTGACCAACTATCATGAACACATAAATTTCTATCGGAGATGAGTAAAATGTTCATTACCTAATGGGGGGGATTTCATTTTCAATATTTAATTGGATGTTGGGTTAGGCATAGTTGGAACAGATCCTCATTATAGATCATTTGTTTCCACAAAGGTGGCATGATTATTTCTTATGGTGGACCAGACAGAATCTCTCTCCTCTTTTCCTCTTGCGTAAGACATGTGTTGATATATCTTTTTAGAGGATATCTCTAGGTTTCCTCCTCCCACAAGAGAAAATTGGATATCGATATTGTGCTTAGTGTGAACTCAATTTTTGATTTCAACATATCACATAACATTAGTGGATTTTAATTACCTCAAGATTCATATTGATGATCTAGAAGCTAAAGGATTCATCAAACCGAACAATTCTCATTGGGGTTCTATGGTGTAATTTTATAAGAATGAATATGGTGGCAATTATATTTGTGTGAAATAACATAATTTGAATAAAATCATTATAAAAAATTACACATTTACAAGAAGCAATGTCATTTTTGATCAATTAAGGTGGGCACAATGGTTTCTAAAGATTGATCTACATTCTAGATACCATAATCTTTAGGTCCAAGAGGAAGGCATTATAAAGACTTAATTTAGAAGTATGTATTGGGTGTATGAGTATCTCATTATTCCCTTTGGACTGATGAATTCTGATGTAATTTTTATGGCTCTCGTGAATAAGATCTTCCACTCATACTTGGATTTCATTATTGTTGTATTTTTCAATTACATCCTTATATATTCCAATTCATCAAAATTACATGTTAAACATGAGGATATTGTTTTGATTATGATTTGAGCATATCAACTTTTTACTAAGTACTTGAAGTGTCAATTTTGGATAAAAGATGTGTTCCACATAGGTCATGTGAATTCACAAGAGGATATTTTAATTGATTCAGATAAGGATTATGCATTTATTTATTGTGTATGAATAAGTAATATATTCAATATTTAGTGTTTTATAATGTTATGTGGGTTCTATGGGACAAGAATTTAATACTTTTATCAACTGAAAAAGCCTATGATTGTGATCACTAAGAAGGGAGTTAAGTTTGAGTGGATAGAATAGTGTGAAGATCCCTTCTTAGAGCTGAAAAAATGGTTGATATCAACTCTGATCTTCATTATTCCTGATCCTATAATTGGGTATATTGTATACTATGATATATATATATATATATAATTTTAATGAGATTCATGCTGTTGTTGGGTGATACGGTATTTCCTTATAGGTATTGTCAGCTGCAACCCCATGAGCCGATCTACCCTAACCATGACATGGATTTGGATGTTCTGTTTCATGTATTGAAATATGGGTGACACAACCTATTTAGTGATATATTTATCATATATGAATAACATAAGTGTCTATGGTACATTTTCTACCATTGTGACCAAAATATTCATCAGATTCATTCAGTGGAATCCTTATAAACATTCAACTTTTATTTATAGTATTCCCTTGGGAAGGGAAATGCGGTAATAGTTGTACTGAATAGAAAAACATGGGTGGTTACAGAGTGAGAATAAAAAGTGGGTGGAAGATGATATAATTATCAGATGAATGGAAATTTGGAATAGTATAGGACTGAGGGGTAGTGTGATTATCAACATTAGTGATCACATCCTAATTGAAGGAATGAATGAAGATTAGTCAGGAGCTTGATTTAGTGTGTATCATGATTCTTGATATGTTTTAAACAAGTGGTTCTATTTTATATTGGGATTTGGATAAATGGTGAGTATATATTTTTTATGGAAGGGAAATGGTTCCTCATTCTTTGAGAGAGGATCTGATTGTAGCCTCATATTCTTCATAGTGGGCAGTACACCTAGAGTCTACCAATAGGTTTTAAGATGTTAAATGGTCATTCTGGGGTTCAAACATGAAAAGAGACATTTCTAGTTTTGTAACTCATTATATGACTTTATAGATAATCAATGATGAGAATTAGAGACCTAGAGGGTTAGTTTAACCACTTTTGGTTCCTATGTGAAGGTGGTATAAGGTAACAATAGACTTTATGAAAGGGTTTCCTAGGACCCCAAGAGGATGATTCACCATTTGGGTAGTAGTGGATCTATTGACCATGGTGGATCACTTCATACTAATCCATGAGACAATCCCATTATACGATCTAAGAAAAATCTACATTCAAAAGATCATGTGGCTTCATAGAGTACAATTAAGTGTGGTATATAGTAGTGATTTTTGGCTAACCTTGTAAATTTATCAAGGATTACAAAAGGTAATGGGTACTCAGTTGAGGCTGAGTACATCATTTCATCCTCCAACTGATGGGAAGTTAAAAATAATGATCTAAACATTATAGGATATGCATCGGGTGTGTGTTATGGAAATTGCTGAAGATTGTGATAATCGTGTGGATCATGTAGAGATCACATATAGTAAAATATTTCAGTATTCAGTTCAAATGGATACATTTCAGGATCTATATGGGAATCCATTTCATTCACCTCTCTATTGTAATGAAGCATATGATTGTTTAGTTATTGGGTTGAATATGGTACAGGAGACCTAATATAATGAGATGTTGATTCAAAAATAGTTTGTCATGGATCTTAATAAGTAGTATTATGAGAGATTATGGATACAAACCTTGGATTTCATTAAGGGTGAAAAGTTTTTATTGCTATTTTCCCCTCGTTGGGAGCATATACATATTTGGAGTAAATAGAAATTGGAATTATGGCACATTGATCCATTTTAATTCATTGAGTATATCACAATTGTAGTCTAATAATTTGATATTACTCTATGGTATCATAGTTTCAAAAATGTATTCCATTTTTTCAGCTTCATAATTATGATATTGATCATATACATTTTTTGAACTATGTGGTTGTTGAGCTAGTAATTAATGCATCATTTTTGAAGTAACATGTTATTATAGTGGACCAAAGTGATAAGGTAATATGAGGAATTACCATTCCTCTATTTTGGGTTCAATGATATCATTGATGTTTTCAGGAAGAAACATGGAAATTTGAGACAAAAATTATGGTACAGTGTCTAACATTATCCAGGAAAACCTTTGTGGACACTTCTTGGGGATGATGACTTATAATAGAAGATGAGTTAGGACATATCTATTTTATAAATTCCACTTCTAAACATATATATATATATATATATTAGCATACATTTATGTATTTATATGAGCATTAGAGGTATTTAGGTGCCTTGAACGGAGTCGATTACTGGTTGGTGGATGTGATGAAACTCTTCAAGTTATATTAGTCTCACCAAAAAACTAGTGAGGTGCCATGATCCCACATTTGGTGCTCCTAAGTAAACATAAATCTACCGAATAGCAAATGGGTAGTCTATGTCATCTCATAGAGATCCATGACCCGACCCATGATAGGGATCAAGTTTCAACTACCCCAAGCCCTCCTCCATAGGCTTGGGGTGGTGAAAAGTGAAAAAGGTACAACAACATTAGGGATGACTTTTCTTAAGAACCAATACACACATACATATACAACTCAATGAAAACGTGCAGAGGTAAAGAATAAGAGATGAAACACTAAAATAAAGTAAACCAAACATTCATGAACCTCTAGATAGTACAAAATTAAGGTAGTGTAACTCAAAATAAAAAGGGTAAAAATACATTCCCAACCAGAGAATTGTCCCAACCTGATAGAAAACAGGAAATCAAACAACTGAATGAGATCCCAGATCCAAAATATCATGTTATTACCATTGTACATTGTCCAAGCACCAAGTGTCCCTAAGCTTCTTTGTAGATATGGTCATCCTATCCATTATCTGTATATTACACAACATGTGTGGGAAAATCCCATGTAGGGGTGAGTATAAGAATACCCAGTGAGACACCCAAAAAGCTAAAGGGGGAGTAGAAAATGATATAATAGAAGAGGAAAGTAGTGGATAGAACAAGGTATAGTGAAAAGAGTACATATCAACCCAACAAAGAGTTAATGTAAGCTCATCCATGCAGAAGGGGTTAAACATGGTGGGTAGATGAACTAATTGTCAAGCCTTCACCACCTATAGCATGAGAGTAAACTTATCAAACCATGATAATCTAGACATGGAAGTCACATGGAATATTCCACACATCATCACCTATCCTAGAAGGATAGTTTCCAAATCCAAAGTTTGAATCAAAATGAATAATGTGTGTGTGTGTGCTCAGTCAAAGCATCCCAAATGAGAGAGTATGGGGATCTTCATCTCACAACTCAACCTAAGAAGAAGAGTATCCAACAATCCCAAAATTCCAACAAAAATGCACAACATCTAACATGTCTTCCTTGAACACACAAGTACAAGGGACTCCTTCACCACACCTTAATTCTATCTTCTTTGGGTGGAATAGTCTCACCCACAAGGTTTTGGGTCATATCAGAAAAACACATCTTAGTAGGGAAATATGCCATCTTCCTCATGATTCCAAAGAGACATAAAACCACACCACATCATTGTGATGAAAAGTATAGGGGAAAATATTTCCAAATATATAAAACATTTCCTAAAATAATAGGAGTGTTTCACTCCTGTAGTCGTTGAGGTACTCCACTATCAAGGCCTGGTAGAGGGTAATTCTCTTTAATGTCATCGAGGAACTCCACTGCTCAGCCCTACTAGAAGGTAATTCTTGGAGGAGGTCATTAGGGAATTCCACTACCCAGCTTTACTAAGTATAATTCCATAGAGAGGTCATTGGAGAACTCTACTACCCATCCCTTATAGAGGGTAACACCCAGCATAAATCTTCATGTAACTCCACTAAAAAACCATGTTGTATGGTAATGCCTGAAATAAGTCCTGGTGATCCTAAATTATTTTTGTCATCATCGAGGTCATCTCAGAAGGTTCAATACCATAAAACATTGTCATAATATCCCTAAATGAATAACCTAGGAAACCATCATGTTCTATGCAGAAAAAATATATAGGATCGACTACTCATAGGCCAAAATCAAAGTTCAAACAAAGGAGATACAAATGGTCAATTTTTTCCTAGAGGAGCTCAAGGGGAAAGCAGTTTGTGAAGGGACCCACTTGGTATGTCGTCCCACTTCACAGCCTATTTGTATCTCAATCTAGAACATAGTTCCTGACTATTTATGAGTACATGTCGTGTAGGTAGACAAGACAACTTTTCCAAGGGACTCAAAGTCCAGGCCATGTGCTGCTCACTGTGTCTGTGTACTGGACCCCATGTATATGTAATTCTACAAAAACTCTGACCTGCATGGTCTTCCAAATAGTTTATCCATATGGGATAGGTTACACATAGTGTGAGAGAGTGTGGCACACTCTGATACCCTAAATTTTTTTGAAACCCCACCGCTGCTACTGAGGTGTATACATGCCATGTGTTCTTCATTGAACATAGTGTGTAGTCTGGATTTTAACCAGTTTTCCATATCCACTTACCATGAATGAATCTTCTCTAACAACTATAGATATCTCTTGGAATCATCCTAAAGTATTCAGATCTTATCAGATATCACACTTTCTTTCCCTCATTTGTCATAAATTGGATCCAATAAAGATTTGGTGATCCATTGTTTGTTCTTCATGCCACCATGCATTTGATCCATGATTCCTTGATCTCGAATCACCAAAATTTCCATCCTCACCTTAAAACGCCCTTGTATCTATGATCAATTTTGTCAAACCCTTATCATTTCATCGATTATCCATGAATCCAAGGGTTTGATCATGCTCGGTAAGCATTGTGTTATAGAATCAACCATGGTCTCAGATTTCTGATCTAATCAATTGTTAAAGAATTAACCCATTTTCTTTGAGATATTGTTCACATGCAGTATAATTTTTTTTTTAATATTTTTATAAAATTAATATTGGGAACATTGGGCCTTAGAATTGCACATCATTTAACTTCCTATCTCTAAAAAATATATATAGAAATATTTTTGAAGTCTTACTAGGAAAAAACTAGGTCTCTACATCATTCCTCGATTCAAAGGTTTCATCCTAAAAAAAAAACTAGGGAAAACACTTTTTATAATGATCCCAAACTTGGATCTCCCATTTCTAGGAACATTCCTTTATTTTTTTTCTACCATTTTACATGAACCAAAGGTATAGTCCATATACACAAAGACCGCTCCTACTGATCCTCAATCTCCACTGGGTGCTCTACAGAGGTGGATCCAACCACAATGTTTAGATCACCCTAATCGATGATGTGTGTGGGTTCATGCACATATCTCCTCATATACGACATATGGAAGACTTCATTCACCTGATATAGCTATGGGGGTATGGAGATGCGGTAAGCCACCACATCAATCCTCTACCTGATATCTAATGGCCTGATGAACCTCAGGGATCACTTGCATCCCTGTATGAACCTATGAAATCCAAATCGTGGGTATAATTACAAGAAAACATGGTCTCCCTTCTCGAACTCCAAGGTCCAACAATGGTGGTCAATATAGGATTTCTATCTGTGTTTGGACATCATAATTCACTAATGGATAACATGGACTTTATCTATCGTCACTGGCACCATCTTTGTGCCCACATAAGATGACTCACCAATCTCTATCTAACACAATGGTGACTTGTAGGGTCTCCCATATAGGGCCTCAAAATGGTTCAGGAAAATGGTAGAGTGGTATATTTTTTTAACGCAAACCTTACCAAGTATAGGAGATTTTATCACCTCTGTCCAAAATCTAACATGAAAACCCTCAACATATCCTCTATTAAATGGATAGTGTTCTCATTCTTCCAATCATTTTGGGGGTGAAATTCAGTACAAATATGAAATTGTGTCCCAAATTCCTCTGGTAGGCCTCTCCACAATCTTGATGTACACCGATTGTCATGATCAGAGACAATACAAAAGGGAACACCATGGAGGAGGAGGATCTATTGCCCATACAAATTCCCCAAAATCTCCATTAAACTCTACTACCTGATAGAAAGGAAGACGGTTGACTTTGTGATTCAATCAACTATCACCTAGATGGCATCATGAACCTCTTAAATGAGTGGAATCCATATGAAGAAGTCCATGGATATATTGTACCACTTCCACTTCAGAATCTTGAGGGGCTACAACAAGCCTACCCGGATGAGTTTTTTAGCCTTCGTTGCTGACAAGTGAGGCACCGAGAGAAGAACTCAGATATGCCTCATCTCATTCCAGAGCACAAAAAATTCTTCTGTAGGTCTCTATAAAACTTCCCCACATCAGGATATATAGCTATATGAGAAAAGTTGGATTCCCCCATCACCTCCTCCCATAATGTGATTGGAACCACTGTTCGCCCCAGTAATAAGTTGGCATGATTCTCTCCTTCATAATAACAATCTGGTGATTTTCTTGTGAGTATATGATCATTTAAGACTTCATATACAATGTTCCCCATCTGGGACTCTCTCACGTGCATGAGAAGTGAAGGAGTTGACACCGTCGACTAAAGAAAAGTCTTACCCTCACTCCACTAGGTTATGTTACAGGGAAAGTAACTACTCCAAAACGTCCTACACTGAGAAGGCCTGAGACTTCATACTAATGGAATCTACTAAAACATTTCCCCTCCCAGGAGTATAGACTCTATTGAATTCAAAAACCTTCAAAAACTCGAACCAACATCACTACCTCAGGTTTAGTTCCTTCTGCATGAAGACATACATGAGACTTTAGTGGTCTAAGAAAACCATGAAGAACTCTCCATGAATGTATTGCCTCTACATCCTAAAGAATAAGACTACTGCTACCATACCTAGGCCATGTTTCATGAAGTTCTACCTGTGGGGTCTTAACTTTCTCGACCTATATGGGATAACTGTCGGATGATGCATCCACACACAACTGAGCCCAGCTCCTAAGGCATCACAATACACTGTGAAATACATCCTTCCACTGGTAGTCTCAACTCTAGAGAACTCTTCATCCTATTCCTTAACAACTCAAATGCCCTTTATCATTACTTAGACCAAGTGAAATACTTCCCTTTCTGCATCATGGCAATCAAAGGGTCTGTGATTCTTGATAATTCGGCCACAAACCTCTTGTAATACCCTACCAAGACAAGAAATTTCTACACATATGACATGTTCTTGGGTGGATCCTAATAAATCACAACTTTTATATTTCCTAGATCCATAGCTAAACCATATTCAGAAATTAAATTCCCAATAAATTCAACCTCATGTATCCAAAACCGGTACTTAGAGAGATTTCTATAAAGCTAGTTCTCTCAAACCAAATAAAGAACCTTCAATACTACAAGAAACACCTTTAACAGTACTGATAATTATCATCTTTATAACAAAACACTGGAAAATGGAATATTTATTCGTTCTAAATAACGGCTTGACAAATATAACCTTTTATTAGCAAGTCCTTTTAGGGATAATGAAAGAAAACCTTTATAAGTGATTTATTTTTAGCACTGATAAAGGTATTTTTATCAATGTGTTATTTTTAGTACTGATAAAGGGTTTCCTTTATCAGGGCTTTTATATTTAGTAATAATATAGGGTATCCTTTATCAATGCATTAATTTTAGCACTGATAAAGGATATCTTTTATCAGTGATTTATTTATAGTTCATATTAATATTTATATAAATAAATGAAGAAATTAAATAAAAAAATAAAAAATGGGTTAATTAAAAAAATATTACAAATTTTATTTATAAAATAATTATTGATAAAACTAAATATATTGATTTTACATTATTAATTATTAAACATCGTTTAAATTATACAATTTGGATAATTAATGTTTTAAAAATTTATATGTTAAATATATAGATATATTAATATACATAATTATGAATTATATATTAAAAAATATTTATATTCTTTACATTAAATAGTCATATGTTTTTTGAATAAGGGATTGTAATTAAAAATTAATATGAATTAAAAATATTGTCTATAATTGCATAGTACTCGACATATAATTGAATTTCATTTGATTTTTCAATTAAACATAGATCAAATGTGTGTTATATTGATTTTACATATATGTAATTTATTCATTTTTATATACGATGAACATACACAAACTTATCCATTTTTTCAATATTGTTAAA
Organism: Viscum album; assembly: GCA_963277665.1. Lineage (NCBI taxonomy): Eukaryota > Viridiplantae > Streptophyta > Magnoliopsida > Santalales > Viscaceae > Viscum > Viscum album. The sequence goes on from OY728157.1 coordinate 1,427,236,360, forward strand.
GTGTATGTATTCTTAATTTATTCAGTTTCACTCAATTTTAACATAGATGCATGCACTTAAAAAGAGTTATTCATTAATAATGTTAAGAAATATATTTATAAAAAAATTTAAAAATAAATATATTTATAAATGTACAGTCACTATATTTATACAATTATATATTTCTAATTACAAATAAATAAATATTTTTTTATATGTATTTGTATAGTTATAAACAAATAATTATGTATATTTAAATAATTATTAAATATATAATAAATTTACATAAATAATGAATATATTTACTAAATTTATATTTATATATATTTATTAAATATATATGGATAATTATATAAAAATATATAATGATATAAATACTATTTTTTAATGAAAATCTATAATTAGAAATAAATAATTATAAAATTATAATAAATATTTTTAAAATGAAATATATTTAATATAATTATATTTATAATGTATTTATAATTTTTACAGTTTTTTACATTTATAATTATAAATCCTTTAACAGTTCTTCGTTAATAAGTACTGATAAAAGAATCACTATAAGTGTTTTTCCACACTGATAAAGATGAGGATTTATCAACGCTAAATAAAGAACTGATAAAATGAAGATTTATCAGTGCTCTAATTTTAACACTGATAAATGTTGGTTTAATCAGCTCTTTTTTGTGCTAATAAAGATAGATCTTCATCAGTGCTAAAAACGTTCTGATAAATATTTCGTTTATCATCACATATGTTATAAAAAAATAAAGGGGTCTATTTATTAGTGATTATTTGTAAGTGTTGACAAAAGTGTCCTGATATATTTTCAAAACCCAAACCATTTTCAAGATTTTCATGATATCAGATGATTTTCGTGGAATCCACCCGCTGCTGGTGCTCTTCCACAGTAAATTGAAGCTCGAATCACACCACTCGACTATTTTTGGTGCTCCATTTTCATGAACATATCATCTGACATCCGGTTTTCAATTTTGGTTATGATGTGGGTGGGATTTTGAATCAATTTCCCATAATTTATCGACCTGATGTAGGTGGTTCCATGCCCTAAAAATATAAGATAATTTAATTTTCTTACATGGTTGATATTTTCATTCTATATAGTTTATTTTGGTGGTGTGAACATGTTTTGGAAATTCTTTGACAAGCATTTATATTGGAAAAAATTATAAAGAGAAATTTTTAAGTTTCTATATAGGCCTTATTGTGAAAATTAGTAGAAGTGTTCAATTAATTGGTTGAGTAGTGTGAAATGTGTTTTTATTTGTGCTAAGGTGTACGTGTGTTGAAAATTGATTTTTTATGGGAAATGGAACATTTTGGGAATGTTAGTCTTCTTGCGCGCTTTTGAGTAAGATTTGTAAAGTGTATAAATAATGAATAATTTTTTTTAGAAATGAAATTTGGGATGTGGAAATAGTATATTAAATGGTGTGAGTGATATGAAATTTATTTTCAAAGGGATTGGTGTGCTTTGGGTTGGGTTTGGGTTTTGTAATGGTAAATGGATATGTTTTTGTGTGTATTTTAGTGTGGTGTTCTGTGGAAGGGTTTTATGGGTAGTTTGAAAGGTGAAAATCATTTTTTAAAGGTGTATAGATTAAGATAGGTTTGGAAGTATGTTCTTAAAGTAAATTGACAAACATTTCCTTGTTGAACAAGTTGTACCTTTTTAATGTGAATAGTAAAAATTTTTAAAGGATGGAAGATAGGTTTAGAAAATTATTACGGGTTCTGTACAAATTTTTTAAAAAAAGGTAGTTGTTATGGAATTGATTGAGAATTAGTGTAAAATCTGAAATTGTAAATTCTAACTGTTCTATAAATTAGATAATAGATTTATTAAATTATATAAGTGATGAAAATTATGTTTGATATGGTTATGTGGTGTGTTTTATTTTAAAAGTATAATTTTTATAACGACCCATACTTTACATACATGGATGTTACTTCAGAATTGAAGCATAGTTATTACAACATATAATAAAACAATGATAGGACCATATAGGTATAGTGTGTTTAGAAACTGGGAAACATAAACAACTGGTTCATAAATCATCTACATTGTCTCCCATTTATTTCATCATATCTAGAGACACTTTTGGAATATCCTACTTAATACCCTTCTTCCTGAACTGGGGAAATGAAAACATACAAAATGGTGATCTCAAATTCTTAGTAAGGGTAAACCAAATAAATATCAATCATATCATATTCATAAGAACATAACATTTTGAAAATATTAACCTGCAAAAGAGAGCATAATATCCTAACATGGGATAAATCATAGAAGTGAAATTTAATCCCAATAATCATAACTTAAAACATGAAACATTGTTTCATACACACATAATCATAGAAAATCATTTCATATTAGTCAAGGCTCATTTCCAATACCATCATAGTAGACAATGTCCATTACTGAACCGAGTTCACTCCTCGTTCTAGTCCTGTATCACTGAACTGGATTAAATTTCCATTCCAGCCCTGTCTATCTCATGAGATATAAAACTTTACCCAATTCATTAAAGGGAGATATAGGTCCCACCCATCTCATAATGAAATCATTCTTACGTGTGCCACAACATAAACCTAAATCATTCATCATAACCCGAAGAATAAAATGGGTTTCATAAACATCATCCCATCATAACATAATCCATATAAAACAAATAGATATCATTTCATCATAGGAAAAGTGAAACCATGTAAATCATAGAGACATTATAATTGAAACATACACATATTAAAATAATTTCATCTTAGATGGATAATGTTTTTGATAAAACACTTGAAATTTATTCTTGAGGAAAATATCCTTTCTACATCAAAAACATTTTTTCATTTATTAACCTGTCATATAATTTTATACTAAAAGAATTTGATAAAAAATGAACTTGAAAACTTGTAAAGGAAGCTTCATGGTAATAATGTTATAAGAAATCATAAAAATCCATTCATGCCATATGAGTTAAAAAACATTATTCTCGTACTTTGGCCGGAAAAGTCAAAATGTACCTTGTACTAAAAATGACAAAATATTCCTTTCATATATTTTACTAAAAACACACCAATGGGTAAAATTGGATTTAAAAAATTGTAGGAGGATAAGAATAATATTAAATATTGAGGAAACATGGATTTGGATGATAAATATTCCCCAGTAAATTCTGAAGTATGAACAATCTCTGATGAAAATGAGATTGTGAGATTTTCCCTTACCTCAAGTATGATTTTCTTCGTACGTATCCAAACCTCCTATATAATGATTTAAATAATTTCATTGACTTATTAAAGAATAATATCATTGTTATTATATCATATATGGCCGTATTATTATCTTCTTATTAGTAATATTTCATTGCTACTTGTTATTCGGGTGTTCATTTCTTTATGTTTTTATGAAAGTTTTGTCAAATAAATTCATATTATTCTTGTTAGTTTATAGATAACTAATTTCCAGAATGTTATTAGTGTATTATATATCATATTTATTCATTAAATTCATTTATATAATCATTATTCAATGAAAATCATGTAGAACGAGTCGCATCACATCATGGAGACGGTAGGCCGTACATATGCACGAGCGATGATATGGTTCCCATAATCATGTAATTGTATTGAAGTGTATGTATAATATTTTAGAATAAATATAAATTTACAATAATCAAATATATTTATTCTTTATACCATTATACCCATCCAAGTAAGGTGGTGGTGGAAAACAGATTACACCACGGCGTGGAGACGGTATTCCGTACGTACACACGCGCGGTGATTTCGTTTTCCGTAGGATGGATAAAAGGTGAAATAGGGGTGTTTCATATTTATAATAAAATATCAGTATATGAGTGATACTGATTTTATTACTTCATATTGAAACAACTAAAGAATATGAAGTAGAAGAAGAAATAAATTTGAAAGATTCGATAACAGATATTACCTCTTCTTCGACACGCCTCTTTGAAACCTCCTCTTAGGGCACTAAAATTGGCCTTTGATGAAGACCAGGACCTCTAGTATGTTTTTCAAGAATTTGATAAGGGTAATGGAAAGGTTTTTTCCGATCTTGAAGGCTCAATGTTGTGTAAAAAGAAGAGGGATGAGGTGCCCTTTTATAAGGGAGGAGAGGGGCACCTTAGGAAAAACGTAAAATATTATATTATAATAAAGTCATATTCGGTTTATAATAACTCCAAATTGATTTATTTCGAAGCTAAGGTAGGGATGGGTCTAAATACTCTCAACCAATAGGTTTTATAAAAGTTTATTTTACTATTTTAACCATATCATTTATATTTTACTCTAAGTTAAATAATTTAACTTTTATCGTGTCTTTTTTTTCTTACACTATATGGTTAATAAACATACTATAACAAGACAAAAGAACACAAAGTGGTTAATTATTAATATATATTACCTTATCTAAGTCATTTTGCCGAACCATATATTTTTTGGAATAAAATAACAATTTATAATATAATATTTTTTGTAAAAACTATTTTATGTCAATTTTGACACTATTTGGTACTTGATTTTTGTGAAAATAATATCAGTATGATTAGTTCAAAAAAGGTTAATTAAATCAATAATAACAAGTCATATTAACCTATATATTTAATTTAATTCATAAAAAGTCTAAAATTACAATTATTTGGGTATTTATAACATCAATTATGTTATTATTTAATTAATAAGGTAATTACTGCATCATCAATGTGTCATAAATAAATTAAATTATTTAATGTCTAAAAATTATAAAAAAAGTACCATTATGTAGGAAATATTTTTATATTTATAATGAAAATTTATAGTCGAATTTATCTTATGTATAACCCTATATTAAAAAAAATTAGTTATTAAACTTTGATTTTAACTATTTTATCTCTTCTTTTAATATAATAATAATAAATGTCATAATCTAATCCAAGTGGACCTAAAGGGTAATATGTTATCCCTATGGTTTTTTAGGTCAAATTACACTTATCCAATAGAGTTAGGACATGTGTTAGGGTAATAATAATATCATTTTTACCCTTAATTACCCTATTTACTTTTAACCGTGGTAAATAATAGTAAAAATGTACTATTCACCAAAATTTATTTATATCTTATTGAACTAGATTTTACTCCTTGATATTAACCGTGTCTCTTGGATTTTCCAAATTCTACTCACAGAAGTGGTAAAATTAAGTTATATGTACAATTACAACTGCTCCTAGGAGGTGGGTAAAAGATAGTGAAAAGTTCAATAAATTTTTATATATCTGAAATTATTATAAAATTACTCCAATGAATTACATTGAACTTATATAGGTATTAGGTATCTATTTTGACATAAAATAAATTTAAATAAAATAAATAATTTTTTAAATAAAAAGTGTGTTTTTAAATAGTAACCCAATGTTTTCACTATTCATCAAAAATTGAAAATTTTCCGAAAAATACCAAAAATTCACCCTAGTATAATTTCGATATTCTGAATCCCAAAATGAAGTCCATTTTGAAAGATAAAATTTATAAAATTTAAAAAAGAGGGTATTGCAATTCATAACTGATAGTTTATATAATTTTTTAATAACATTTCATTGTTTAGTGAAACTCGGTATTGCGTACAACGCAAGCTATCGAGGAAGGTTGCTCTTGCGTGCAATGCAAGCCAAGACAATGTTTTGTGTAGTGAAAATATTCTTTTGGTGTTGCATATAACATAATATATAAAAACAAAATATTTCTCATAAAATCTCAGGTGTCACATTCTACCCCCCTTAAAATGAATTTCACCCTCAAAATTCGTCACTTTGTAACAAACAGATGAGGATACCACTCCTTCATCATATCCTCAAGTTCCCATGTAGCTTCTTCAAATTGGTGGTTGCTTAATAAAACTTTCACCAAGCGAGTGGTCTTGTTCCGATGGACTTTTTTGCTACGATCCATAATCTATATCAGTTGTTCATCATAAGAAAGATCTTGCTCCAGCGGTATAACTTCTAAGCTTAGTACATGTAATGGATCAGGTATGTATTTTCTCCGGAGAGATACCAGGAACACATCATGAACTTGATAGAGATTCGGTGGAAGCGTCAATCGGTAAGATACCTTCCCAACACAATCCAGTATTTCAAAAGGACCAATATACTTAGGGCTCAGCTTCCCCTTCTTTCCAAATCTCATTACCCTCTTCCAAGGAGATATTCTTAAGAACACTTTATCACCCACTAAAAACTCTAGGTCTTTTCTTCAGTTGTAGGAATAACTTTTTTGTCGAATTTGAGCTGCTCTTATGTGTTGTTGAATAGATCTAACCTTTTCTGTGATCTCATCAATAAGATTAGGTCCTAATATCTTTCATTCCCCAACTTCATCCTAGAAAGTTGGAGTCCTGCATTTCTTTCCATAGAGAGCTTCATAAGGAGCCATCTGAATACTGGAGTGAAAGCTATTGTTATAAGAAAATTCCACCAAAGGTAGGTTTTGATCCCATCCACCATTGAAATCCATAGAGAAAGCTCTCAACATGCCTTCTAGAGCTTGAATTGTCCTCTCAAACTGACAATCTATCCGAGGATGACAAGAAGTGTTGTAACTCAACTTTTTATCTAGAGTATGTTGAAGACATAGCCAAAACATTGAGGTAAACCTTAGATCCCAATCAGAGATAATGGAAAGTGGTACTCTATGTAATATTATCACGTCCTATACATATATCATGGCAAGATGATCAAGAGAGAAATCCTCTCTAATAGTAAATAAGTGTGGCATCTTCGTAAGATGATCAACTATGACCTAGATAGCATTATTTCCTTTGGATGTTTTAGGAAGTTCGGTGACAAAGTCCATAGTGATGTTTTCCCTTTTCCATTCTGGCATGGGTAATGGTTGTAACATCCCCTTAGACTTCTATCTCTCAACTTTAACATAATGACAAACCAAGCATCGAGAGACATATTCATCAACATCTGTTTTCATTCCATCTCACCAGATGTACTCTTTCAGGTCCCTATACTTCTTTGTGATTCCAAGATGAATAGAGAATGAAGAACTATGAGCCTCATCCAACATCTCCTTCTTTAATTGTTGGATGGGAGGAACACAAACCCGATTCCTGAACCTTATTATCCCATCACAATTAAGGATTAATTTAGGAACATTTCTAACCTTCTATTATAACTCTACATCTTATTTCTGTACTTCTTTAATATTCACACTTATAGATGGTTGAATATTCATTTGAGAAAGATAATATTTTCCCCCTTCCATTATAATTCCAAGATCCGAACTTTGTAAATCCATAAATATTGGATCTTTTGTGATCCTCATCATGGATAAGCTAGCATGGACTTGTCGACTTAATGCATCTGCCACCTTGTTTGCTTTCCTAGGGTGATATTGAATTGAGCAGTCGTAGTCTTTAATCAACTCCAACCATATTATTTGGCACATATTCAGCTCATTTTGTTTGAAAATATACTTTAAACTTTTATAATTAGTATAAATATCACACCATTCACTATAAAGATAATGCCCCCAAATATTTAATGCAAAGATTATCACAGCTAACTCTAAATCATGAGTTGGGTAATTTTTCTCATGGATTTTCAACTGTCATGAGGCATAAGCTATCACCATATCATTTTTCCTGAGAAAACACCCCAGCCCCATCTTGGATGCATCACTATAGATCACAAACCTTTCTCCACTATACGGTTTCTGAGCACAGGTGCACTGGATAATCTTATTTTTAACTCCTTCAAATTCTCTTCACATTCCTCTGTCCAAACAAACTTAACTCCTTTTTTATTCAATTTGGTTAGTGGGTTAGATTATCTTAAAAAATATTTCACAAAACGTCGATAGTACCCAGCTAAACCAAGAAAACTTCGGATCTCAATTACTGTTGTTGGTCTCAACAATCTTTTAATAACCTCCGTTTTTTGCTGGATCCATAGATATCCCCTCTTTTGAGATTATGTGACCCAAAAATGCAACTTTTTGAAGCAAAAATTCAGACTTGGTAAATTTGGCATAAAGCTTCTCTTTTCTCAGGGTCTTCAATACAATTCTCAAGTGATCTTCATGTACCTACTTTCTCATTGAATAGAAAAGAATATCATCTAAAAAGACTAACAAAAATAGATCAAGATAGTCTCTAAAGACTCTATTCATTAGTTCCATGAAGATAGCGGGAGCATTAGTAAGACCAAATGGCATCACTATAAATTCATAGTGTCCATACCTTGTACGGAAAGTCGTCTTTGGTATATCCTTTCTTTTGAACCTTAATTGATGATACCCTGAACGAAGATCAATCATGGAAAAGTATTGAGCTCCGCGTAGTTTGTCAAATAAGTCATCAATGCGTGGGAGAGGATATTAGTTCTTGATAGTGATATTGTTAAAGTCTCGATAATCAATACATAGTCACATTGATCCATCTTTCAACTTAACAAACAGAACGGGTGCTCCCCATGGTGATGAACTTGGGCGTATGAATCCCTTATCAAGATTCTCTTGGAGTCACTTCTTCAATTCTTGAAACTCAATTGGGTCCATTCTATAAGGTGTCTTTGAAATAGGTAAAGCACCCAGTATGATTTCTATTGAAAACTCAACTTCACGATTTGGTGGGAGACCAGGAAATTCTTCTGGAAAGACATCATCAAACTCTCATTCAATGGGAATATTATTAATAGTGAGTTTCTCTCCAACCATTTGAGATAAATAACCTTCATTTAGTGGAATCAAGACCCATAAGATGGAATAAATTTCAACTAGAAGGTTATATTCATCCTTGCATCGATAGACGATCATAGATTGATCTGGAATATGAAATGCGACTTACCTTCTTTGGAAGTTGATATGTGCTCTATATAAGGAAATCCAATCCATGCCAATAATCACATCAAATTCCTCTATATGAAGGATCACAAGATTTTCAGGAAGCACTTTCCCACAAACTTCTATCGGAGAAGAATTGTAAACTTTTGATGCGATTGTTGTGCCATTAGGGGTTGTCACTGCAAACTCAATATCTAACTGCTTAGGTAAAATGGAGATACCCTTAGAAAATTAATTAGAAATAAAAGATTGGGTGGATCCAGAATCAAATAAAGAATTTGATACTTTAGAGTGGATGGTAACTGTACCTTTCACAACTTCATTATCATACTCCACATCGCCGATAGAAATTGCAAGTGAATTTCCTTTTTCTTTGGCCTTAAGAGTTTATTGAAATCGATCATCATCAAAAACCCTTGGATTAGGGCATTGATTTTCATAATTCCCCATTTCCTTTCACTTGAAACATTGAAGTGTAGGAGGTGCATTTTTTTTATCACTTTCTTTGTTTGCATAATTAGACATCTTCTTCCCGTTATTTCGACATTCAACTACCTGATGACCTTATTTTACACACTTAAAATATTTACTTTTCCCATTAAGAAAATTCCCTCCATGTTTCTTTCCACACATTGAGCATAAGGGAAAACTCATATTCTTTTTAGTGTGGTCTTTAGATCTTTTTTGAATTCCATTTTCCTCTTCTTATCAAATCCATATGATTGATCGGTTACTCCAATCTCAATCTCAACCGTGAAAGCACATCGAACAATTTCCTTGTATCTATTGAAGTCCCTTATGTCTAACGCCCTTTGGAGACATTGTTTTAGGCCAATAAAGAATCGACCGATATTACTCTCAAGTTGGATAATAATCCCAGAAGTGTACCTTGCAAGTCTTGTAAAATTTTCTTCGTAGGTACCAACAGATTCATCATCCTTTTTCTTCAGTTCAAGAAACTCCTTCTCCATATTTGTTGGAAGAATATGAGGGAAGTACATATTGAAAAATAAGTTCTTGAAATCGCCTCATTCCATAGACTCAATTTCATCAATTTTTCATCATATTCTTAATAAAGTTCCACCATTGATCAGCTTCACCTTCCAAATGATATACTGCTAAGATGACTTTCTCATGTTCAGAACAATGTAGAACTGAAAATATTTTTTCAGTGTTACTAATCCACTATTCAGCCACTAATGGATCAGTAGACCCACTGAATGAGGGTGGACACTGCCTCATGAAGGATTCAACAAAATATTGATACTTCCTTTTCTCTTTTGGAAGTCTTGCATGATTCATAGCTGGAGAATGTTGTGTGAGCATGCCCACAAGATTTTTCATTCCATCTCCCATAACATTTGGTTGCTCAGGGAGACAATCATTGTATTTCCCATCACATTTTTCATTGACATAGTTCCTTCGGGTTCCATCAATTGACTAAAACCAAGAAGAATAGTGTAAGAAACACTAATTATAACAGGAAAACAACGTAATAATTAATAAAATTTCACACTTTAGGTCTTATCATAGGTTTTTCATGCCCATTTCTAAAACACTAATATTGTGTTCTATGTTTAGACGTATCCTTAGAGATCTTACTAAGGTGTTGACATCCTAGTTTCTAAAGGTTGACTATACCCACCCTCTTATAACAACTATAATGACCCATACTTTACATACATGGTTATTACTTCAGAATTGAAGCATACTTATTACAACATATAACAAAACCATGATAGGACCGTATAGGTATAGTGTCATTAGAAACTGGGAAACATAAATAATTGGTTCATAAATCATCTACATTGTCTCCCGTTTATTTCATCATATCTAGAGACCCTTTTGGAATATCCTACTTAATACCCTTCTTCCTAACCTCTGGAAAACATAACATACAAAAGGGTGAGCTCAAACTCTCAGTAAGGGTAAACAAAAGAATTATCAATCATATCATATTCATTAGAACATAACATTTTGAAAATCATAACCTAAAAAAGAGATCATAATATCATAACATGAGATAAATCATAGTAGTGAAATGTAATCCCGATAATCATAACTTAAAACATGAAACTTTGTGTCATACACACATAATCATTGAAAATCATTTCATATTAGTCAAGGCTCATTTTCAAGACCATCATAGCAGACAAAGTCCATTACTGAACCGAGTTCACTCTTCGTTCCAGTCTTGTATCACTGAACCGGATTAACTTCATGTTACAGCCATGTCTATCTTTTGAGATATAAATATTTACCCAATGCATTGGAGGAAGATATAGGTCCCACTCATCTTATAATGAAATCATTCTTAAGTGTTGTACAACATAATCATAAATCATTCATCATAACCCAATGAATAAATGGGTTTCATAATCATCATCCAATCATAACATAATCCATAAAAAAATGGATATCATTTCATCATAAGAAAAGTGAAACCATGTAAATAATGGAGACATTATACTAGAAACATACACATATTAAAATAATGTCATCTTAGATGGAAAATGCTTTTAATAAAACACTTGAACATCATTCTTGAGAAAAATATCTTTTCAACTTCAATTTTTTTTTCCTTTCTTAACATGTCATACAATTTTAAACTAAAAGAAGTTGACTAAAAATAAACTTGAAAACTTGTAAAGGAAGCTTCATGGAAATAATATTCCATTAAATCAAAAAAATCCATTCATGTCGTATAATTTAAAAAACATTCTTCTCGTACCTTAGCCGAAAAAGTCAAAAAGTGCCTCGTACTTAAAAACGACAAAAGATTCCTTTCAAATCTTTTAATAAAAACTCACGATTGGGTAAAATTGGATTTAAAAAATTGTAGGAGTATAGAAATAATATTACATATTGAGGAAACATGTATGTGGATGATAATTATTCCCCAGTAAATTATCAAGTATAAACAATCTCGGATAAAAATGAGAATGTGAGATTTTCCCTTACCTTAAGTCTGATTTGCTTTGTACGTATCTAAACCTCCTTTATAATGATTTAAATAATGTCATTGACTTATTATAGAATCATATAATTGTTAGATATCATATATGGCCATATTCTTATCTTCTTATTAGTAATATTTCATTGCTACTTGTTATTTGGGTGTTCATTGCTTTATGTTCTTATGCATGTTTTGTCGAATAAATTCTTATTATTCTTTTTAAGTTATAGATATCTCATTTACAGAATGGTATTAGTGTAATATATATCATATTTATTCATTCAATTCATTTATATAATCATTATTCAATGAATATCATGTAGAATGAGTTTCATAACATCGTGGAGACGGTAGGCCGTACGTACGCACTAGTGATGATATCATTCCCATGATTGTGGAATTGTATTGAAGTGTATGTATATGATTTCAGAATCAATATAAATTTACAATAATCAAATATAGTTATTATTTACACCATTATACCCATCCAAGTTAGTTGGTGGTGGAAAACAGATTACACCACGGCGTGGAGACAGTATTCTGTACGTACGCACGCGCGGTGATTTCATTTTTCGTAGGATGGATAGAAGGTCAAATAGGGTTGTTTCATATTTATAATAAAATATCAATATATGAGTGATACTGATGTTATTACTTCATAATGAAACAACTAAAGAAAAGGAAGTATAAGAATAAATAAATTTGAATGAATTGATAACGGATATTACCACTTCTTCGACACGCCTCTTTGAAACCTCCTCTTAAGGAACTAAAATTGGACTTTGAAGAAGACCGGGACCTCTATTATGTTTCTAGGGAATATTAGAAGGGAAATGGTCCAGGTTTGGATGATATTGGAGGCTCAAAGTTGTGTAAAAAGAAGAGGGAGGAGGTGCCCTTTTAAAAGGGAGGAGAGGGTCACCTTATGAAAAACTTAAAATATTATTTTATTATATAGTCATATTTGGTTTATAATAGATCAAAAATGATTTATTTAGAAGCTAAGTTGGGGATGGGTCGAAATAATCTCAACCAATAGGTTTTAGACAAGTTTGGGTTACTATTTTAACCTTATCATTTAGATTTAACTCTATGTTAAATAATTTAACTTTTACCATGTCTTTTGGTTTTCTTACACTATATGGTTAATATACTTACTATAACAAGCCAAACGAACACCAAGTAGTTAATTATTAATATATATAACCCTACCTAAGTTATTTGTCCGAACCTTATATTTTTAGGAACAAAATAACAATTAATAATATAATATATTAAAAAAACTTATTTTATGTCAATTTTGACACTATTTGGTACTTGATTTTTCTTAAACTCATATCATCATTATTTGTTCTAATAAAGTTAATTAAATCAGTAATAACATGTCATATTAACCTATAAATTTAGTTTAATTCATAAAAAGTCTAAAATTACATTTATTTAGGTATTTATAACATCAATTATGTTAGTATTCCATTAATAAGTTAATTAATGCATCATCATTGTGTCATAAATAAATTAAATTATTTAATGTCTAAAAATTATAAATAAAATTTCATTATGTAGGAAATATTTTTATATTTCTAATGAATATTTATAGTCGAATTTATCTTATGTATAACCTTATATTAAAATAACTTATTTATTGAACATTGATTTTAACTATTTTAACTCTTCTTTAAATACAATAATAATAAATGTCCTAATCTAATCCAAGTGGACCTAAAGGGTAATATATTGTCCCTAAAGTTGTTTTTGGTCAAATTAAACTTATCCAATAGATTTATGACATGTTTTAGGGTAATAATCATATCATTTTTACCCTTAATTACCCTATTTACTTTTAACCGTGGTAAATAAAAGTAAAAAGTTACTATTCACCAAATATAATTTTTATCTTTTTGAACCAAATTTTACTCCTTGATATTAACCATGTCTCTCAGATTTTTCAAAATTAAACTCACAACAGTTGTAAAATTATGTTTTATGTACAATTAAAAATGCTCCTAGGAGGTGGGTAAAAGACGGTGAGAAGTTCAATAAATTCATTATATATCTGAAATAATTATAAAATTACTCCAATAAATTGCATTGAACTTATATAAGTATTATGTATATATTTTGACCTAAAATAAATTTAAATATAATAAATATTTATTTAAATAAAAAGTTGGTTTTTAAATGTAACCCACTGTTTTCACTATTTATCAAAAATTGAAAGTTTTTAGAAAAATACCAAAAATTCACCCTAGAATAATTTCAACATTCTGAATCCAAAAATGAAGTCCATTCTGAAAGATAAAATTTATAAAATTTCATAAAGTGGGTATTACTATTCATAACGGCTATATTATATAATATTTTAATAACATATCATTGTTTAGTGAAACTCGGTGTTGTGTACAACGCAAGCTATCGAGGAAGGTTTCTCTTGCATGCAATGCAATCCAAGACAGTGTTCTATGTAGTGAAAATATTCCTTTGGTGTTGCATATAACATAATACATAAAAACAAAATATTTTTCATAAAATCTAGGGTGTTACAATTTTTAGGTGAACTTGGGTTAGTTTTTTTATGTAATTCCTTACGGTGCCTCCAAGGGTTATTTTAGGATACATTTTAAATGAATTATTAACTTACATAAAAGGTGTGTGGAATGTTTTTAAAATGATTTTGTGTGTTTATATTTTCAAATGTCGTTTCGGTGTTGAAGTAGTGGCACACTATGTGTGCTTTGTTTGTCATGACTTGTGTTTGTGAACATGTTGTGTTAGGGAATCTTGATGTTTTGAAAGTAAAAAAATTTTCCATATAATTAATGTATTTTTTAATATTTATATTTAAATAACATCTTTTTAGTATTACTCGCATAATAATTTTTTCCTTACACTGGTTGATTGTTTTGGTTGAGTTGGGGTGTTCTATCCTACTAACATCATTATTCTCTATTAAAATCTTTTCACCCATTCAGTGTTGCATTTATCACATTATTTCAAGTTACCTCCACTTCCTTTGAAGTAAGTGAAATGATTCTACCTCTAGTCAATCACAGAGGTAATCTTCAGGTTTTTATAGTAAAATAATTGTCCATATAATTAATGTATTGTTTCATATTTATGTTTAATTCATTTATTTTTTGTATTACTATGAAAACAATTTCTTTCTTATACATGTGGATTCTTTTGTTCGAGTTGGGGAGCTCTATTCATATTTCATGATTCATCCCCCTTAAAATCATTTCACCCAAGAAATGGGGAATTCATCTCATTCTTTTATGTTACCTCAACTTTATTTGCAGGAAGATCAATGATGCTGCCTCTGCTCAATCACAAAGGTAATTTTGATGTTTACATAGAAGAATCATTGTCCATATAATTAAAATCTTGATTCATATTCATGATTAACTCATTTATTTTTAGTATTACTTTCATAATAGTTTTTTTTCTAATATAGGTGGATTATTTTGTTCGAGTTGGGGGGCTCTGTCACAATTTCATGATTTTCTCCCTAAAAATCTTTTCACCCATGCAGTGGTTCATTTATCACTTTTATTTAAGTTACCTCCACTTATTTTGCAGCAAGAGAAATGATGATTCCTTGGCTCAATCATAGAGGTAATATTGATGTTTGTATAGAAAAATTATTGTACATATAATTAATATATTATTTAATATTTATCTTTAATTTATTTCTTCTTTGTATTACTCACATAATAATTTTTTTCTTAAAGAGGTGGATTTTTTTGTTTGAGCTGATGCGGTTTGTTCGAAGCTGCTCATGAATTCTTGGCAGTTCAAACATATATTCGATGGAAATCCTGGTAAAATCAAAAGGTAGGTGTGTTTTTTGAATGTATGTAATATTTTTTATTTATGTAATTGTACAAAATAATGTTTTTATTTTCTATAATATAATGTGTTTTTCATGTATTTTTGTGGTAAATTTAATTTCATGTAACTTATCTGTTGAAATTTTTTTGTTGATATATCTGCTGTGTTTATGGTTATTTTTGTGCTTCTAGTGTTATGGTGTGCAATAACAGCACATTGTAGTGGTGTTGTAGTTTGTTGTCACAACATACTGTAGTATAACCTCTTATCAATGCTTTTGAAAGTGCTGATAAAGAATTCTCTTAGCAACACTTTTTTAGTGTTGATAAATTTCTTGGGCTTTTAACATCACTCACATTGTCAGTGCTTTTCTAGTGCTGGTTAAGGCCATTTTTTGCACTGTTAAAGGCTTATTTTTTAATAGTTCTTCCTCAAATTGTCTTCATGCTCCTCCATTATTGTAGAGTAGAAGAGTATTTCGTCATTGAGGACAATAAAAATTGGTCCATGTACATATGGAATACCTATTTCATAAAATCCATAAAAACAGTGGGGATATTCATCACACCAAAGAGAATCACAAGGAAATCATAGTGTCTGTAGAAATAATGGAATTCCAACCTTGTAATATGATCCTCAAAGAACCTCAACTGATGGTAGATGGACCTAAAATATAACTTTGGTAACCATATCACACCTCATAACTAGTCAAAGAGACCATCAATCCTTAGAAAAAAGTAATTTTCTTTATCATGATCTGGTTTAGGTAATGATAATCCACATAAATCTATAATCTCCCACTCTCCTGTTTCATGTACATGAAATGAGCTATCCAGGGGGACACACTGG
Organism: Viscum album; assembly: GCA_963277665.1. Taxonomy (NCBI): domain Eukaryota; kingdom Viridiplantae; phylum Streptophyta; class Magnoliopsida; order Santalales; family Viscaceae; genus Viscum; species Viscum album. Next base: position 1,427,252,843 of record OY728157.1, read on the forward strand.
GTTTGATAAAACCTTTATCTCAAAGGTCCACCAACTACAACCATAGCTCTTGGAGTCTGTTTGGTGCCATTCGATATGCATAAAAGTATATTGGGACAATGCCACGATGCAAGTCAATGAAAAATCCCAGCTCCCACCTTAGTGGTAGTCCCAAAACATCTTCAAAGAAGATGTCAATATAATCATCTATAATTAGAGGGAATCCTATTATTAATGACCCTGATTCACAAAGGGATACCATCAAAGATTTAAGGGTGATATGTTGAAAAATTATGCTCATAGCAACCACCTATCCTACCCTAAGATCTCTCCCACCAGAAGAGGAAAATTGCATCCCGTCAGTGTGTAGGAATCTGACATGTCTATGGTGAAAATCAATCTTAGATCAGACCATGGAAGTCCAATTCATTCCCAATATAACATCATAGGGTTCCTTCATGATGAAAAAAATGTCCCACATAACTCTTTATCCTCCAAGAGATAGCTTTCACTACCGAAAGATGAAAGATACATAATAATCGTTCATTATAGGAACCTCAAGATGAAGCGGTTGTGAAAGAATCTCAATTAGGAGCTCTAGATATCACACCAATATTTGGGAGATAAATAAATTATAGTCACATGGGTATACAATAACTAGGTCAAGAGTAGAATAAACATATCTAGTACCTTTTACCATCTTCTGTGTTGTGGGATCATAGACATCCAAATCATGTAGTTGTCTGTGAACCTAGAAGCCATCTCCTTGAGCCTAAACTGATATGCCAAGTGGTGGTGGTTGAAGGATCCCATACTGACATCCACCACCCATAGATACTCATGATCCTCTTCTAAATCTTCCTCCCTAGGGACCAGCCTTTTCCTAGATTGGGAGATCTCAAATCATGGTGCATCCTCTCCGCGACAGTCCATTAGCTATTTTCCTAGGATGCTCAGTACGTCTAGTTGGTCATCCTTGTTCCATTTTTCCTCTCCTATCACAAGTAAAACAACTCCCCTCTTTGGGATTCCCTGATGCTCTACACTTCCTCATACCTAAATGACATTGTGTCTATGATGCAAATAAAATCTCCTCCAACTCTGAGATCCCATCAACCGACATCTACTAGCTTATATAGACGACTTGGCTTTGGGATGACCAATACCAGCTCCAACTATATGGAATCTCTCTGATAGAAATATATCTTCCACGAGTTCCCACCCCATCACCCCAGCATGTGTGAGAATTCTAAGGGTACAACCCTAGCTCAAATCTCTCTAAGGATTCCCTACTAAAAATCACATTCTCATAAGTATCCATCCCGAATCATGTTAATAGAGTACTACAAAAGGTCTACGAACCTCTCCATGTACTGAGTCTCCAAAATCTCTCCCTGCTAAAGCTATATAAGATCATAGATCCAAATAGATTGTATATAGGAGGGGTAGTACAGTTAATGGAATAGCTGTTTTATGTCTTCCCATAAAAGTGATGACTCATCGTTCATCTACATAATCATGTTCCACTGATTCCAAACTACTCTGTGTAAAAGTATTGCTTCTTATATCACCACCTGATCCACCAGGGTCTAAATGAGCCTAACGATATGGACCACTGACTCTAACCAATCCTATGATCCTTGGGGATCTGGATAATTTTTAAATCTCAATAGTCTCTAATGTTGTAACTCACATAGTACAATAATCATGAACACATACTCAGTCCAGTATGATAGTATGATATAATGATCAATAAGTTTAGGTTCTTATACCTACCCACCAAGAAGAAGGGGTTTAAGGGATGGACCTTGAACTAAGGCCTTTTTTCTCATAGGTTCATCTTCATGAAACAGAGTTGGTATACTGACTAACTGTAATCATAGAGGAATCCTAAAAGTTATCAAGGATTACCACAGTTAGATGAGAATACATATATTTATAACAATGGGGATTAGACACAAGAAGGAGAGTTAAATAATCAATCCAATATTATTCTTGTAGTATTTATCCCCGAAATAAATGTCTATGTATGGTGAGTAAACAATTAGGGAGTAAAGGTCCTTGTGAATAGCTACATTGGCCACCACAAGATCACTGGATTCCCTATCCTAAGAGCTGTACTCAAGACACCTTAACACTATATACAAGAACCCAATCAATCATGTTAAGGGGAATATATTCAAAAACATCCCAATGAATGAACATACTCGTATACCAATCTATCACGACCTGAGCCAGTATGGGGCTTGTGACGCAACTACCCCGATCCCACATCTCTAGGCAAGGAGGTGGTGATAGGAACCAAATGCACAAAAAACATGGGGAGGTATTTACCTAAGAACATGTACACATTTACATAGAAAAATCAATTTAAAAGTGAATATGGAATGAATAAGAGATGAAATGCTGCTATAAAGTAAACCAAACATGCATAAGCCTCTACATAGTTCAAAAGTACAATAGTGTAACTAAAAAAAGGGAAAAATACATTAACAATCATTGAAGTTTCCCAACCTAATAGAAAACTATAATGTTAACAGATAAAAGAGATACCACCTCTCGAATCCCAATCTATAACCATTGTATGTGGTCCAAGAACCTAGTATCCCTAAGATCCTCTATAGTCATGGTTGACATGTCCATAATCTACATAAGACTTCACTTGTGTGGGAAAATCCCATGCTAGGGTGATTATAAACATACCCATTAGGAATCCTCGAAAGATGAAGGGGGATATATAATAGATAAAATAGAATTGGGATGTAATAGAAAGAACAAGGTAATGTGAAAGAGTATATCCCAACCCCCAAAATGTGGAAGTAATTTCATCCATGCACAAGGAGCTAAACACGGTGGGTTGATGAACTAACTATTGAGCCTTCACCACGTATAGAAGAAGAGTAAAATCATACAACCAGTAGAATCTATACATATAAAGAACATGGAATACCTTGCACGTCTTTTCCACTCCTGAAAGGATAGTGACCCAATCCAAGGTGTGAATCCAAAAGGAAGAATATATATATATTCTCAGGGAAAGAAGATCAAATGAGAGAGTAATGAGATCTCCATCTCACAGCTCAGTCCTATAAGAAGAGTATCCAATAGTCCCAAAACATCATCAATGATGCCCATCATCCTATGTGTCTTCTCAGAAAACACTTCTCTAAGTGACTTATTCCCCACATCCTGATACTATCTTCATTGTGTGTAAATTTCTTTCCTGTATTTTTCTAGGTCGCGTCATAAAAAATCTTCTTAGTGCGGAAAATATCTCTCTTCCTTGTGAGTCAAAAGCTACATCCAACCATGCCACATCACTATGTCATATAGTTGGGGATCAATTTTTAGATATAGGACTAATTACCTGATAAAACAAGAGGTTTCAACTCTATAAGTAATTTGAGAACTCGATTTCCTATCCCCATTAGAGGGTATTGCATCGAAATGTCATCGGGGAACTCCATTTCCCAACCCTGCTGGAGGGTAAATCTAGGAAGAGGCCATTGGGGGAATGTATTTCCCATCCCTACTGGAGGGTAACATTTAGAATACATCCATAGGGAACTCTAATCCCCAGCCCTACTGGAGGTTAATTCCTATAAGAGGTCGTCATGGAACTCCGCTAGCCATCCCTACTAGAGGGTAATGCCCAAGAGAAGTCCTGGTGATCTTGCATGATCACTCCCATCATGTATGTCACCTCAAAAGGTGTAATTCCTGGAATATTTCTCATACAATATTGAAATCTATAATGATGGGAACCATCATGTTCTAGGAGGAAAACTACTCAAGATAAACTACTCACAGGCCAAAAGCCGAGTTAAAACTAAAGTGATATGGACATTCAATGTTTTATTAGAATAACATAAGTGGTATACAGTGTTGGAGGGGACTCACATGGTGTTATCTCTTACATAATATCCTGGTCATTTCTCAGACTGACACATGGATCCAATTCATGTAATAGTATAAGTCGTGCAGGTGGACTACAAGGAATGTCCAAGCTACCCTAAGATCAGGTCAGGTGCATCTCATTGTTTCTGTGTACTGGACCCCGTGTTAGTGTACTTATACATGAACTCTTGCCTATGTGGTCTTAAATATGATTTATTCATCTTGGATAGGGTACACAATGTGTTATAAGGTGTTAGACACTATCTTACCCATAATTGTTTTTGGAACCCAAGAACATCCACTAAGGGTTCTACATGCCAAGTCTTCACCATTGAACACGGAGTGTAGTTGGGTTTTTTCAACTTTCTAAATATTCTTCCCATGAAAATATTTACTCCAAACCATATACATATTACCTAGAATCAGTCTGTAATATTTTTATCTGACTAAATCTCATGCTTAATGGTCGTTGTTTTCCAGAAATCATCTTTGGTGATGATTTGGTGAACCACCATTAATTTTGTATGCCAATGCTCATATGATCCATGATTACATTATCTCAAATCACCAAAAAAAGAATCCTCACATCAAAATGATCTTGTATTTTCTCCCGAATCATCTAACCGTTTTCATTTCATTGATTTGATGCAAATCAGAGGGTACAATAGAACTCGATACCTCCCAAAAAATTTGATTCGGGGCTGTGGGGATCAAACTAGTGAATAACCCAATGAATCATAAAAATACAACATAAAACAATGTTTAAATTCCATTTCCAAAGTATTCTTGGTCGTAGAACATGAACAATGATTTTGGATTATAAAATAATAGACTGAATTTGAGATTTCAGCACTTAGGCGCATACAGAGGCAGCAACATATGTGTAGATAAAAGAAACACAAACAGTATACTCAATCATTTATTCAAGGGAATAAAACACTAATTTAAGAGTCCATCCTTATTTTTTGATCTATCATTAGTTGATAAAATAACTTCCAATAGTTTGACGGAAGCTGATGCATTCATTGCATCCTGATCTATTCTGGTCCCACGTCTTGTCATTTTTCACCAAAGTATTCATCAATTGAGGAGGAAGAGTGATTCACTAGAAACCATAGGATTGTGAGGCCAACCATAGAAAAATATTTATAATGATATATTTATAATCATTTAGATTTAGGTTAAATTTATTAATTGAATTAATTAAATAAATTCACTTAATGTTCTGCCAATGTGCAAGGGGTCGGAATGTCCTGTGATGACACACTTTATGTCACGCATGGGGAAAAATCTACATTCTAGGCTCTAATGTGGTCTCATATTTTTTATCTGATAAAGCATTTAATATTTATGGGATTTTATTTTAGATATCATGCACATGCAGTATTATATATATATATACATATAATATTTTTATCAAATTAATCCCAAGAACAACGGGCCTCATAATTTCACATCATATTCGTGCTTTGCGTTGGAAATATATATATAAATATTTTAATGTCCTAAAAGTAAAAAACCGGGTCTCTACATTTATCCTATTAGGGACTTCAGGTTTATTCATCATTTAATAAAAACACAACTTTCCGCCCCTTTTAATTTTCTCAGGCCTCATTCTACCACTAATACCATAGGATATTCTCTATAGTGATTTTGGTCCCCCCTATCCTCTTTAAAATTCTCTCTTCAATTCCTAAATGATTTCTTGATCTTATGTATCCATTCCAATAAGTTCTTATTTAATTGTAATTAATTCCCTCCTCTTCTCCTTCATCAAAATTAATTATATCTTCATTTTTGTAGTTTAATGTAAGGGGTTATTCTTTATATAATTATGTTTTTATTATCCTTAATAGAATTGGAATTTTTGTTAAAGGAATTGGTTATTGTATAATGCTTGGACCAAGATCATTGTTGGCAGTGGATATTCATAGGTAATTTGATCTACTAATAGCCTTTTTTGGAATTGTTCCTCTTATACATCAATACTAGGGTTCTAAACATGAAAAATCATAGATTATTCAAGGATCTAATGGTGATTTTGGACATAGACAATGTCCCATTCCTTGATCATCATTGTTGAACCTGATCATGGAAGCCCTATAAACTATTTCATGTTTTATGTGGGTTCTGGGTATGTTTATTATCATACATTTGTATCTCTAAATATCTATTCATTATGTTTGATAGCATATGGTGTGTTTGTGTCCCTATGAGACCAATTACTATGTTTATTGCATGAGGATTGTGTTGGTTATAATTTTTTTAATTAATGTGATGTTTGATCTGTCTTTTTTAGCTCATTTCATATTTTAATATTCTTCTATCTTGTAGTAGAGTGTACAGGTTGTGCCTAAAAGACTATTCCCTTGAAAGGGATGTTTCAGAAGCCTGGTCAGCATGCTTTGGGATATTTCTTCAAGGGGGTTATTTCAATATTGTTTTTTGACTATCCAATAAAGGGGGGTGTGTCAAGAAGTTTATCATAGTTCCTTCGGGCATAGTTTTGAAGTAGGTAGATATGATCTCTGAGGACACATAATTTTGGTTCTGCTTGTGTGATATATTTTTTCTCACCTTTACCATATTTATATTCATGGAATTCACCTGTATAACTTATGAACTCATGTTAATAGTATTTTATGGTGTTATAATGGGTCTTATACTCACACCCAAGTCAGGTATTTTGGTGAACTTATAGATTTCATTATTAGGGGTCCGTTGAAGGGAATATGCATCTTAGTGGATGTTTGAGTAGGTAAATTAAGAGGAAGTAGATATTTCTGGATATATATTGGGTTGCATTTCTGCTACATATTTAATCTATTGGACTTACCTCATACTTTTTATCATCATTTAGTTTTTTTATATCTATGAAATTCCATGATGTTACATAATGGGTTGGTTTAATTTTTTTCATTCAAGCTATGATGGTTATTGTTTTTTTATTTTTTATCCCTTTCCATATTATACATTGATGTTCACTTCGAAATGAGCACATTGTCTACCCATGATTTTACAAGGTCCCTTTCCACTAGGTTGTATACTCTTGTGTATGGGGTGGTATGAAAGAGGTCGTGTGGCTCCCCATCGATATGATGATTCAAGTTGTGGAGTTACATTACGGATTAATGATTATTAATTTTCAATAAATTACCAACATTGGAATGTGAATTAGTTTTGATAAAAAAGTATTATGATAGATTTTCTATGATGATGATCACAAAGGATCTTAAATTTATGGATTTTCAATGGATTGACATTGACACATTGAATGAAGGAGTTTGAGTGTTCAAACATCTATCAATGTGATAATTAATGTGGAATATAATTAAGATATAGATATAGAAATGAAAGTGATGAATTTTCTTATGTTTAACCATGACTGTGATGTAATGTAAATTTTATGGAATAGAGTATGTGTCCCTATTATACTAGAAATGAAGAAATATTTTTTAGAATAAGATCATATATCATCATTCTCTATTCATCCTAGAATTAAGAAGATGTATGGAGACCATAATGAGTATTTATGTAGGGATAACATAAAGATAAATATTGAGAAGTAAGTATTTCAGTGTATAGTATGACAAAAATTTGAGGCTAATTGGAAAAATAATAAAGGTACGTTACAACCAGTACCCATAACTATATAGAAATAGGAAAACAAAACCATGGATTTCAACACAGGACTCCGGAAGAAATCAAATGTGTATAATTATTTTTGTGTTTTAGTCGATCATCATATGAAATGAACACATTTTATTATTATTAGAGAATATTTCTCCCTTGATCAACTAACTAGGATATATCTTATGGAAATAGTATGGTTTCATTGAGTGTCACATTATATTGAATCTAATCAAGATCCAAGGTTTACTTAAATTATCTCGATAAGTCTTCAATAAGCTTGAGATGTCTATTTTTGTTTTAGTACTGCATAAAATCCTAAAAAAATATGGTCAATTTTAGAAAATTATTTAAACCCTATAGAATATGTTAAGATATTATTCTTTAGATTTAAAATTTGGTTTGGATTAACACCTTTATCTTTTCAAATTTTCTTATAAAAATATTTTTCACTCGATCATAGAGATGGATCCTTATGAATCCCTCTATAGAAAGATGTGTAAAAAATATCATAATAAGATAAAGTTGGAGAATGAAATCTATTGGGACTTTATAAATCTATGTAAATGGTGCAGAATGATAGGAAAATTTAGCAACACATTAAGGTAGCTCGTAATCACAGAAGAGTTATTCGAACAATCATAAGTGAAATATAGAATTAGAAGTTGTTGAGAAGTCATTATGGTGAATTAACCATTGAAAATGTTATGAGATTTGGAAATAAGGGAAAATTAATAATTATTTATACTTTCTCCTTTGAGATTATTAATCAAGTAGGTACTGTAGATTATCTCTATTGACTTCAACTGAACCTCTCTAATGTTCATGATGTGTTATATGAATCTATTTTGAGGAAGTATATACAATGTACGTAACCTTTATTGAACCAAGAGGTTATACCACTAGATCATTATTTTTCTTATGAATATTGACCAGTATAAATCTTGGATCAGATATATTATGTTATATGAAACAAGAACACTCCCCTGGGGAAATTTATTTGGAGGAATTCAAAATGAAAGGAAGCTTCATGGGAACACGAGGATGTGATGAAGTAGATGATTAATAATTTTTTTAATCAGAGTGATGAAATTTTTAGGGATACTTTATTTTTAAGGGTCTTATAATGTAATACCATAATATTTTATATTTATTCCATTTAATTAAATTTGATGCATTTGATAGATTTTTTTACACGTAACCCCGCATTTAAATGAACCATGATATATTATAACATTTAAAACCTAGTTACTGGATTGGAGGGTGTGAATAAGATGAAAAAAATTATCAAATATATATATGTTATTGATTTAATTAAAATATATTTATTCATTCCTAATAAATAATAATTAAATATTTAATAAAATCATTTCATGATTAAAATACCTGCTTTTCGGAAGAAATGTTTTTTCTGTGTGATATGTATTTTTTAATAAGAAAATATAATAATCACTATTAAAAATTAATTTTAATTAAATTTATTTGTAATTTATGAATAAAAATTCATTGATTGGTTATCTAATGGTAAGGAATAAATCTAAAATAATTTAATGTAAAAATAGTTATTTTTTTAAGAAAACTGTATTTTTACATAATGTATTTGTATCTTCATTAATTATATAAATAACAATAATTTAAGGATGTTAATGAAATTAAAATAATATATAATCCATAAAATATTTTAATATTAATATAATATTTTTTATAAGGAATGTAATGGATGTAATTTTAGTTTTATGCTGAAAATGTGTTTTTTCTAAAAAATGGTTTTCATTGAATGTTGTGATCTTATTATAAAGTTAATTTTAAAGAATTTTAATAATTAAATTTTATAAAATGGAATAAATATTTTTAATCATAATATCCAAATTTTTTAATGGTTCCACTTTCACATTTTCTTAATAAATACTAAAAACCATAAAAATTTCTTACCGCAATTAGGGTTAAAATAGGTCTCACGAGGATTGAACTAAAAAATAAGGGTAAAATGACACATGAAATTTTATAAATATTATTAATTGAATAAATTTCATCATTATATTATCCTACATTAAAATTATTTTCCATTTGGATACACATTCACATGAAAGCTACTATATATTATTTAAATATTAAAAGTAATTAATTGTGTGTCCCTCCCCTCACATATAAAAGGGGTCTTCTTCATCACCATTATGCATAAAAATTGATCACTCTATCACATAAAATCCCTAACCAAAAATCTTCATTGTTTCATTTAATTTTTTTCATCTTCTTTTGTTACATTAATACCATCCTAAGAATGCTTATGGTGGAAACTAAATTAGGTCTCTCAAACAAGAGGTGTCTTACGTGACTCTTTCATATTTTATCTATTCTTATTCTTATTATAAATTTTTTGTATATATACTAAAATATTTAATATATCATAATAAATATATTAATAATTTATTGTGATTATGGGTTAACCACTTTCCATATCCTTCCCACCAAATGGGAAATGAAAGTATCCCTTGTGCTCATGTGTAGACTACCATCTCTATAAAAAGATATGATTCATTGTCCATTTACCATTTAAATTCAAGGATATGTGATAGATTTAATAAATATTAATTTTATTTATGATATAATTATGTTTATTTTATGATAAAATATTATTTATCTTTCTTCATTCTTTTCAATTTAAAATGAAAACAATGTTCACACAAAAATATAGACTACCGTATCCATGAATGGTAAAATTAATGTATCTATATCAACCTTTATAGATGGTTATAAATAGGTTTATAATGAATATATATGATATTTATATCATTATTAAATTTTTTTTATATGATTTAATTATTATCCAGATGTAAGGAACATAACATCTGAATTGAAACAAGCATGAAAAACTAAATGATTATCTCTCAGAACAATGATTTTAAATATGAACTATTAATGAACAAGTGATATATGTTAAAAGTAAATCATATTATATTATAATTATTGATATGTTTCTGATATAGAATATTAATTAATTTGTACTTATTATACATAATTTTAGAGTTATAATTAATCAATTTAAACTTGAGGTAAGGGTTTTTTCTTAAAATCTCACAATCTATCCAGATTGTTTATGATTATATTTAAAATGATGAAATTATATGATCTATATCTCAAAAATAATATGTCATATATTATCCTATAGTTAATTTTCAAAATTATAATTATTCCTTTCATTTTCTTCTCTGCATGTACTGAAAATTTTGAAAGATTGTTTTCAAGGAAGGTTGAAAAAATTTCTATTCTGTCTTGAATTTTTTTATTCTATGTTCATATTTTATTTAAAATTTTTTCATGATTATTTTAACTAATATAAAATTAATTTTTAAATAAATTTTTACCAATGTTTTAATTTCTATAAAATGGTTTAAAAGGAATCATCATTTCTTTATCCTAAGGAGGTACTTTTTAACAATGGTGTCTATAAAATATTTTTTTAACATATACCCCATGAATAGAACTTATAATCATCATTACTAAACATTTATTTGAATATTTTTAATGATAATGTTTTTCAAAAAATTCTATAAATTTTAATATTTTATGTTGGTGATTTCAAAATGTAAAGTTTATTTTCCTCAAAAACAATTAGGGGGATCTTTTAGAGTAATTTTCATATATGAAAACATCCATTGATGTCACTGAGGAATCACTAAGTATATAATCCAAAGAAACCATTTTAATTCAATATATGGGTTTATAATGATTATAATGATGATATGGTGATGAAACTAATTTTATTTTTTATGGGTTAATCTAGGATGAAGTGATAAATGTTTTCACAATCATAGGGCATACATATAAATGGAGTATGATTATGTAATGAGTGGTTATATTATATAACTTCAATAAATTGTGTAATTTTTAATGTTTATGAGCTCAAAGGGAACACGGGAGGTTATCCTAAGCTCAAAAGAGGGTACATGAGAGGTTTTACTAAGATCATAGTAGGTACAAAGGTGGTCATCCCAAGAATAACATGTGATGAATATCTTAGTGGGTGGCCTTAACATAAGATTTATTTAATAAAATATTTTACATGTTTTATGATACTCTATTATGACATGTTATTTTTCTTATTAAATGATCACATAGCTCCTGATATTTGATTATTTTATGATTGATGTCTTACAAACTGTCGAAATATTATTCTATGTTTATGATTAATGAACTTAAGAGTATTATTACCAAATGTTAACCTCATTTTTTCAGACCCTTATTTCAATGTTATTCATAAAAATGATCATTGATTGTAATCTCTCATGTTTACCATTATTAGGAATCTAAGTGCACCATTTCTTATATTTCTCTCCTCAGGTCATGGTGAATGATTTTAAGTAGGGTATGACTAAGAAGTGTTCTATGTGAGAATAATTTGGTTGGAAATGTTTAACATGTTTCCCAAAATAAGATGATTATGTTTCATTATTTCAAACACACAAAACCATTATGTTTTTAGGTTTTGTACTTTTGTGATATGTATTGAATAATCATCTAAAATACTATAATATTAATGTTTGTAATTTTTTTGAAATAGGGTCATTGGAATTATAAAAATTAATTATTTATAACTCTACATAAAACTTTTCTAGTGATGATTAGACGTATATCCATACGGAAGGAATCACAGTGTGTTATTTAAGTGTTTGACCAAATAGAAATAAAGAAAAAAAATAAAATGAAACCTCAGAATTGATGAAGATATAAATGGTAATGGTGATGAAGCTGTATTGAGAATGATGATGTGTGTGAGTGTTTATGTTAGTGCAGGCTCTAATTCATAGGGATATAGGAAAACTGAAAAGACATAAAAACAAAAACCGGTGATAGAAATAAACTTATGAAATACAATGCATTGGAATTTAAACCCCTAGAACTGATTGAAGGAAACAAACCAGATTTCTCATCAGATCAAACTATGAATGAATGGCCTCTATAGATTTTCAACTACATATGTCACTCGATCACTGAGTGAGAACAAATCAATTATAACTGAGTTGAATTTGTTAATTGATATTAGTGTACTATGATATCGTGATCTTGATTATTTTTTAGATATATCCTCATATTGTATACAGTTTGAATTTAAGGATGATCAATATTAGTTTTCACTGATAATTGGTGTTTTTTCTAAATGATTATTGGAAGAGAAATAGAGAGAATCTGCCATTAATGAATATGAATGAATAAAGCAAACTAGATTAACCAATACAATCTATTCCCACAAAGTTGTTTATTTGAGGATTATTATCACAGTAAACATAATAAAATATTCAGATAATGAAAATTACATAAAGAAATACATGAAGAAACAACAGAAGAGATAATTAATATTCACTATCCTATTGCTCTAACTCTAACCCCTTCAATGATATTCTCTATCTCTCAATCTTTCTATTTTCTCCTCGTATGCTTAGTATTTTTTTATACTTTGTGTTGGTGTCTTTAGTGGGTGCGTTTTTTCTATTTCTTGGTCTAAGAGAGTTTGTGTATCCCCACACTTATTTTGGACACATATTCTATTAATATTATAATTACACACCAATATTGTAACATCCTGTTACTATTTTAGGTATTGATAAACCCTCTTCCATTAGATTAAATAATTATTATGTTAAATGGGGAAAAATGTTTATCAATGAAAAGTTGTGTTTTTTTAAACATTTCGCGGTATGATAAAACACCAAATTAATGCTCTATAATTTTCAATTAAATATTTTTTGAGTTAAACACTAAGTTAGTATGAGTTTCTGAGGCCCAAAAAATCTAAGCGAACATCGAATAAAATTATTAAACAGACTATATTAAGTGCACACTCTTTATTCAAAATATTTGAATAACTCCAAAATGATGCGTCGTTTGAGAAATCTGAGACCACAGTTATGTTCGAAATATGGTGTTTACCAAAGGAGTGTTATAACATTCGAAGGTGTCGGAAATTTGGATGTCTCTCTTATGAGATATTGTTATTAAATATTATTTAATATACAATTTATTAAAGATAATTAATTATCTCTCAAACGGTGTGTCGTAAGTGAAATTCAAGACAGCTGATGGGTCTGGAACGTGGTGTTTACTATAAACATGGTATAACATTTGTTTTCATCAAGTGTTTGGATGTCTCACTGACAAAAATAACTCCTTTTATATTAATTATTAAATTATTCAGAGTTTTCATTAAAAAATAATTAATATCTCTAAAACTACACATTGTTTGAGAAATCTAAGACCACCGTTGGGTCTGGAATGGGTGTTTACCTTAGATGATGTATTACTTTCATTTGCAATGAATATTTTCTATCATTTAATTTTTAAATTAAATAAATAATTTTATTAATTTCATTTAATTGTTAAAAAATCGATGCACTGTTAATTTTCTGAAAAACCACGCTGAAACTCATTTTTTTAACAGCACTTCCTCCATTGATGAAAACGAAAGGTTTTGAAACCTCCATTTTAATGCATTTTAAATGGATTAAAATCAGTAATTCCTTCTTATATGGAAATCAAAAACTATGTATCAATTTATATAATGAATAATGGATTCAAATCAGTTTTGTAAATTCACAAAATTCAGAACATGCCTCTTGGGGTTTTCTTTATAACCATACATATCGTTGTTGTTTGCGTTGAATATAGTCAAGTGAGAATAACCTTACGTGTTCCTTGGGTATAAACGGTGAAGGAGCCCCTCATTTCTCCCTTCTTCGAATTCGGATCCAGTGGTGTGCAACTTCCCAACATAATATGTCAATATGGTAGGTTTTATTTTTTTTGTTATATTTTATTTATTTTATTCTTTCATCATGAAATCATAAAAAATTGTGATAAAAGTGGGTTTTTCAATGATAGTTTATAAACAAATTATCAAAAGGATAATTACACAAATTATCTAATGATACTTAGAAAAAAAAATTGTTGAATAATAATTTGATGAAACTTAAATTACCAATGAATAATTATGTGGAATATTCAATAATTATTATAAAAATTGGATTCTTGAAATTATTATGAAATATGTGAATAATTAAATGAGATAATTATACATAATTATCTGATGATAATTACATAGATAATTTATTTTTAGAACATAATTTTTTTAAAAAAGGATAATTGAAATAATTTATCAAAATTATCAAAGAATAATTAATATATTTATCAAACTATAACTTCATGATTATCAAAAGTTAATTATTAATATTGTTGAAATGATAATTGTTTTCGTTTATCAAAATATATTTTTAAAAAATAAATTATCGAAAGATATATACACACACACACACACACATCTATATATACATATATATTGATAATCACATCGTGTGCTTTGGGATAATTTATTTAGATAAATTTATTAATGTATCACTTCCTGAATTATCAATGTCCAATTATTGTATATTTTATCACTAGATAAAGGCAATGTTTTATTAAACAAAAATTACTTTATGAGTGGATATTTTAATATATATACATATATAAACATATGTATATATGTATATATATATATATAATTATACAGAATAAGACTTCTTTTCTGAAATTTATTAATGATAAAAGCTATCAAATGTTGTTTATCAGATTATGGTATGGAATATTTTAGAAGATAGTTATTGTGTATTTATCAAAGGCTGATTGAATGGAAATATCAAAAATGATTATTTTACATATATTATCAAAGTATAATAAATATAATAATCAAATGATAATGTTGAGATTATAAAAGGTTAATTTTTAATATTATTAATACAATAATTCTAAGCTTATCACAGATAATTATTCTGTTGGATAATCACGATCACATGCATTGACCTGACAATACACTAAAAATTTTCCCTAAAAGATAGATATTATCACATGTGATATATATTTTTATTTTGAAACTTATCTTGGTGAGATAAATTATCATCACATATGATAATTTAAAAAGATAATCCAAATATTATCCAAGAGAGAGAAAATGAAATCACATGTGATATTTTATTTCCTTGAGAAATAAAATAGAGTGATATATTTATCAAATGAGGTTTATAATTATTCTTATGGATATTTCTTGATATTGCAAGCATTAACATAAAACGATAATCTAAAGATTATACAGGAAAGAGAAAATGTAATCACATGTAATATTTTACTTCCTTGTGAAATAAAATAAATGTTTTGGTTCTCAGACCCCTTGATGAACATTGAACTTTGGTACGTCGAAGTTTTCATTATTAAGGCTCTGAGAAGGTGTATTGAACCACACAAGGTGGTTTATCTTTGTCATTAATATCGATAACCATGAGGTAGGTAGTTCCATTCTGATAAGCCAAATTTATTATTCTTGTTTTGATGGATTTATCTCAATTATTTATTTAAATTCAATTGCTCAAATCTGGTTTCAATTAAATTGATAAAAACTCGATTCCAGGGAATCGAGATATTTGAAATGGTTTTGGCATGGAAATTGGATAATTTAAATTGTTTAATTTAAAATATGGATTTGATGGAAATGATTTCAATTCAATTTTGTAATTTTGTTGGGACCATGATGGATGGATAAGGAAGTAAGAACAGTTTGCTATTACAGAGTGTTGACTTTCATTCTCAAATAAGCTAAATCAGTTCACTTTGTAAAGTACCAGTAAACCAGATGATGATTTGTTGATATGTATTTCAGAAATATCATCAGTTAATAGAACATGTGATACAAGCTTTATGATGGAAAGGGGGAGAAATGATGATGCCAGTCATATGTATTTTAGATTGGAAGGAATGATGTTGCTGGAAGATAAGGAAGTTTTAGTAATTCCCGTTTTAATTCTGACGATGCTAAATCTAGTCTATCAAAGTATATATATAATGATAGTAGAGTTCGTGAAAAAAGCTGAAGAATTATTATTGGAAGTAGTGAAGATATAAATGAAAAAGTAATGGACAATCTGTAGGTGGCACAAAAGCACAGTTTAAGGTGGCGCCATTTTCCAGTGTTTACCAAATTTTTGGGCTTGAAAATCGGAAAATGTAATGAAGTGATTTTAGAAAAGTAAAGAAAGGGGCGCTCAAGTCAAGAGTGTTGTGCATGTTTTGGTGCGCAAGTATAATTGGTGCACAAGTCATATTTCAAAGATCTTCCAATTAAAATATGACAAAGGAAATAAAGTGGCGCGCAAGTTAGAAAGTGTCATGCAAGTCAAGAGTGTCATGCAAGTTTTGGCTCACAAGTCTTGGCATGCAAGTGCATGTTTCATGCAAGTCATATTCCAACATCATCATATAAAAATATTACAAAGGAATGAAAGTGTCACACTAGTGAAGGAAGGGAGCGCAAGTGATGAAGTGGCGCAAAAGTGGTGGAGCAGCGCACAAGTATTGGCGCGCAAGTGTATGTGGAGTGCAAGTCACCAAAATGCCTATAAATAGACTACTAGCGTCCTCATTTTTTAAGGCTCAATAATTGAGAATTATCTATGAGATCTAGGTGTGCAAGTAGAGAGTTGGGCACACAAGTTGAGGGTTGTTAGAAGGTGTGCATGTTGGGGATGTGCATGTTGGGGAGCGCAAGTGTTAGATGGGGCGCATGTTACAAGCAGGAAACGCATCTGAAGGGCAGTGTGCACGTAGGCAGCGCACAAGAAGAGGCGTGCAAGTATAGGTCATGAATGTGGAAGTGGGAACGCAAGGTGTTTTTCTCCAGAAGTTCCTGCCAGCTTCTGGGTATGAAAGTGAAGAATATCTTTGAAAGATTTTATTTTTGTAAGCTCATTAAGAAGCGTTGATCCATTTTAATTCCCTATTTGTTATAAAAGTGTGCACATGTGCTTGCAGATTGTTTTCCAAGTGCTACACGAGTGTAATGGTATATCCTACTCATTGTATTCCACATCAAAGGATTGTTCTCAAGTGGATCGTGTGCTACTGAATTATTTCCGACCATACCAAGGATGTAGCTACTCTTGTTGAGTAGTGAACCTTGTAAATCTTGTGTTCCTCTGATTGTGTGTGTTCAGCAAGGAATAAACTCTTTAACATGAGGCAAATGTTATTTCAAAAAGAAGGAAACAAAAAAAGAAATATATATCACTGATTTACCCCCTTCCCCTCTCAGTGATACTTGTATCCTGACTGGGAACTTCAATTAGTATCTGAACCAGATTCCCTTTGTTTATTCTTTGCTGAAGTGGATGAAGAGAAGTTGTGATGGAGAATCTAAATTATGTGAATAGTAAGGGGATTTAGATTTTCAACGGAAAGAACTATCACATCTGGAAGGAAAGAATGATTCCTTATCCTATGTCTCTTGGATATGAAGTTCTTGAAATTACAATAGATGGATTTCCTGCTATTGATGACCAGGTTCCTCTTACTCCTACCGATAAGAAGAATCTTGAGAATGATGGAAGCACTAAAAATGTGTTACTCTCATCTCATTCTGAGAGTGAATTTTTAAGAGTGAAAGGTGTTGCTACAGCCAAAGGAATATAGGATAAACTGAATAACATCTTGGAAGTAAATACAAAAGTGAAGTAGGATAAACTAAAAATATGGAGACTGAAGTATGAAGACTTAAAAATGGGAGAATAAAAATCTGTTGGAGATTTATTTTCCATGATAAATGATATTGTCAGTATAATCATATGAATTTTTGAAACTTTGGAAGATTCTACAGTTGTTGAAAAGATCTTAAGAATTCTTCCAGATAAATTTGATGCTAAAGTTTCACCACTAGAAGATAGAGATCCCAAAACATAATCTCTGGATGATTTTCATAGCACTCTAATAACTTATGAAATGAGAAGGGAGAAGACTATGAAGAGAAAATAAAAATCTGGTAGACAAATTTCATTTAAGGATGCAAAGAAAGATAGGTCAAAGATAATTATTATTGAAGATAAATCTAGTGAATCAAACTCTGAAAATGAGGTATGTCAAAATTTTGATGAAATACATTCCTTGTTTTTTAAAAATGTGAAAATAAGAATAGAGAGATACAATGGGAAAATCCCTTTTAAATGTTTTGAAAGTGGAGATGTTGGCCACATTGAGGTTAATTGTCCTCAAAAAGGGGAAGATAAAGATAGTGATGAAGAATAAAAAATTCCAAGAAGGTATTGGAAGAAACAGGGTGGAAAAGATATATATAAAA
This sequence comes from Viscum album, assembly GCA_963277665.1. Taxonomy (NCBI): domain Eukaryota; kingdom Viridiplantae; phylum Streptophyta; class Magnoliopsida; order Santalales; family Viscaceae; genus Viscum; species Viscum album. The sequence goes on from OY728157.1 coordinate 1,427,271,498, forward strand.
AGCTCTTCAAATCAAAGATAAGAAGCTTGTTTTCAAAAAGTGAAGAAGATGATGACAGTGAGACTGGATCTAAAAAATCTGTTGCTGAGAAAGCTAGAGAGAGTACCTTTTTTACAACAGTGAATAGTGATGATTATTAGAGTAGTATTACTGAAGAAGAAGAAACTCAACTTGAACGGTATCTAAAAGAAGAACTGAAGGAATGTTTTAGAAAGATCATAAGGCTTGAGAAGGAAAATAATAAGTTGATAAAAGAAAATTACACATTAAAAAATGATGAAATTTCTCATGATGAGAAAATCAATATGGAAAAGGAGATTGATGATGTGAAGAATTCTCTTGAGAATGTTAAGAATCACAATGGTCATCTTGAAGTAAAGTTGAAGGCAAAAGAAGAAGATCTGGAACTTGTCCAATAGAATCATTATCAAGATAAAGAAATGAATGTCAGTTTCAAACAATCTGTCTCAGAAGTTGGCGAATGTTCCAGTAAGAATGAACCAAATGAGGATCTAAGAATGTTATCTTCAAAGGTTGAAAGGAATAATGGAACTAGTTTTGATAAGAACAAGGATGGAAAGATCATGTATGTGGCCAAAGTCATCATCATTGACAAATTAGAAGTGCATAAAAATCATAAGTCAAAAATTTATTCTAATACCATTGGTACTAATAAATCTGTTCCAAATAAGAGAGTTACAAATGTAAACATAAAGGTTCATGGATAGCAGATTTCTATTAAGAAGGTCATGGAGAAGCGTGTTCACAACTCAGGTCAACATAGAAGTTTCATAAGTAAATATTATTTCTATGGTTACTATTGGTATTGTGGTGGTTTTGGAAACATGAAAAATATGTTTTGGTTCAAACAATAACATTACAACTATTCCACAATTTTTGAAAGACATGGATTGAGGGGGATTCAATTGTTTCAAAATAGATAGTCTCCAAATAAATTTCAGAATATATCTGAGAATATTGGTGTAAATGTTGAGAATAGGTTCCAACCACTGGAAACTATTTGTGAAAGATGTGATCGACCTAGAAATATTTCCAAGGGCTGCCTTAGTGTGTTACCATAGAAACAAAAGATTCTTAATAATTCTCAAAAGCCAGAGTTTTTAAAAGATAAAAGAGACTGGTCTGATAAGTCTGAAAAGAAAGAGTTCGTGGTTGTCTGGCCAGAACACATTGACTTGGCTAAAAAATTGGAGGAAGCACAACAGGAATTGAAGGAAAAGGAATAAAAAAATCTCTTGCTGTCGAAACTGCTTTGAAATCTAGAAAAAGAGAACACCCATGGATTCTTGATATTGGATGTTCCTCTCATATGATAGGAGACTTAATTCTTCGAAAGAATGTGAAAGACTTCAAAGAAGGAACAATGAAATTTGGAAATGACAAATTTCTAAGGATCAAAGGTGTTGGATTGGCCATCATTGGAAAAGAAAAGATGAAATCCAGGAAAACACTATTTGTTTATGGGATGAAACATAACCTGATTAGTGTGTCACAACTCTGTAATGAGTTCAACAAATTTATCTTCAGAAAATATGGATTTGTTGTGAAAAGTGAAAATGATGAAAATATAGTTACAAGGGGCCAACGTACAAGAGGTAATTTGTTCCAAGTTGGTGAAGTGCACAACTCTTGTTACATGGGTGTAGTGGATGAAAATCAGTTACAGCATAAAAGGCTGGGACATATGTGTCAGAGAAACATGTGCAAGGTATCAAAGTGAGACGGTATCCGAGATATGCCTGATTTATCAAGAAGAAGAGATTGGTGTTGTACTATTTGTGAAAAAGGGAATATTACAAACTCCTTTCATAAGAGAGTTAAAATTCGATCAAAACAACCCTTGGAACTTATACATTATGATATACGTGGACCAATGAGAAAGCAATCAATAAATGGAGATAAGTAATTCATTACTTTAATTGATGACTTTACTCGCATTACTTGTGTTATGTACATGAGACAAAAGTTAGATGCTCTGAAAATGTTTAAGAGTTTCTGGAGGAAAGTATAAAAGAAATGTGATTATTCAGTGAAGAAGTTGAGAACTGATAATGGTGGTGAGTATAAGAATGAAGATTTTGAATGTTATCTTGAGAATCCTGGAATATACATGAGTTCAATTCACCATACACTCCTCAACAAAATGTGATTGCTGAACGAAAGAATCGAAGTTTGGTGGAAATAGGGAGAACTATCTTGCTTGAGCATAGTCTTTCTCATTATTATTGGAGGCAGGCCATGAACACTACTGTGTATATTCAGAACCGATGTTTCTATAGACCAAACTCATATATGACTCTTTATGAAATATTCTATGGAAGAACTCCAAGTCTTAAACACTTAAGAGTTTTTGGGAGTCCATGCATTATAAATAAGAAAGGTGGAAACCTTGGAAATTTTGAGCAAAGAGGAGATGATGGAATTTTTCATGGCTATGCTCAAGAAGGAAGAGGATATAGATGTCTCAAAAAATAAACAAGAATAATTATAGATTCTTTAGATGAAAAAGTTGTTGAAAATTTTGAGAAAGAAAAGAAATCATATGCTGATGTGGAAGTTGACCAGGATATAGAAGATTTTTTTAACAATTCTGATAATGTTGCAGATAGTGTGAATCCTACTCAAGAAGATGAATTCGACTCATAAATCTCAAGTGATGAAGATTGAGTTCAAATAACTCATCCTAGGTTGAGGAAGCAAGTGGAGGCTTAGAACATTATTGGAGATAAAAATTTGAGGGTTCAAACAAGAAGAACAACGAATGTTATATCACATACATCTCTTTATTAGAAAGTTGAACCGAATAATGTAAATGAAGTGTTTGAGAATCCATAATGGGTTCATGCAACAAATGAAGAGCTTGGTCAGATAGAGAAGAACTATACTTGGGAACTTGTACCCAAGATGGACAATAAGAACATCATTGGTACAAAGTGGGTTTTCCAGAACAAGCTGAATGAAGAGGGTAAAGTAATAAGAAACAAAAAAAGATTGGTTTGAAAAAGGTATTCACAAATTTAAGGCATTTATTTTGATGAAACATTTTCTCTGGTGGTATGATTAGAAACAATCAGAATCTTTCTTGCTATTTATTCACAATGAGGTTACAAAATCTTTCAAATGGATGTAAAATCTGCATTCTTGAATGGTGACCTTGAAGAGGAAGTCTACATTGATCAACAATGTAGATTTGTTATTGGAAAGGAAAAAAGTTATTTGTGCAGGTTGAAGGAGGCTTTGTATGGTCTAAAACAGGCTCCAAGAGCATGTTATTATAAATTAGATACTTTCTTAAAGAAGTTGAACTTTAAGAAAGGGAGAGTTGACAACAATCTCTACATCAATAAATGTCAGGAGTTTTCAATGATCATTATTGTTTATGTCGATGATATTATATTTTCTAGAAATGATGAAAGAACATGTGAAAAATTTGCTGAGGAGATGAAGAAGTTATTTGATTTTTCTTTGCTGGGAGAAATGAAGTATTTTCTTGGGCTACAAATTTCATAGAAGAAGAATCACATTTTTCTATCTCAAGAAAAGTATGATAAGGTACTTCTGAAGAATTTTGGCATGGAAAATAGGAAACTAGTTTCCACACCAACTTCAGTGGGAACCAAGTGGTCTAAATATGGAGAAGGAAATGAATTTTACCATGATGAGTTTCAAAAGATGGTTGGAAATCTGTTGTATTTGACTCCCTCAAGACCTGATATCGTCTATACAGTCACTTTATGTGCAATATTTCAGAGTTCTCCTAATGAATAACATCTGATTTCTAAAAAAATAATTCTTAGATATAGTAAAGGCACAAAAAATTTTGGAATCATGTATGATGGCTCAGGAAATATTGATCTATTCAGGTATTCTGATGCTGATTGGGTAGGAAATATTGATGATCAAAGATCCACATCTGGTGGAATTTTCTTTATGGGGAAATTTTTGTTAGTTGGCATACCAAGAAACAGAATACAGTAACTCTTAGCATAACTGAAGGTGAGTATGTTGCTGCTACTCGAGCTGCAACTCAACTAATTTGGATAAAGACAGAACTGGAAGATCTACTTGTTGAAGTAGAGCTATCATTTCTCTTGGGTTGTCATAATCAAAGTGCAATAAATCTTATAAGAAATCTTGTACAACATTCTCGTTCAAAACACATTGATATAAAGTACCACATCATGAAATATCAAGTGTAGAATAATGAATTAAGGCTAGATTATGTTCCTACATATTACCAAGTTTCTGATATATTCAGCAAACATTTACCTAAAGAACTATTTGCAAAATTGAGGTTGAACATGGGTGTCCAACCTCCTTCTCATCAAGTTTAGGGTACATGTTTCTATCCCCACTCTCATATTACCTTTGGATAGTGTTGTTAAGGGGTATAATTGTTTCATCAATCTATCCTTATAGGTTCATGCATAAAGGGGGAGTTGTGGGTAAGCTGTGAATCCAGCACGTATGTGTGTGAACTATTCTAACTCTATGTTAGAGTGGTTATAGGATACAATTTTGTTTTCCAGGAAATTTGAAGAAGTGATGAATGTTTAAGTAAAACATTGAAAGATGTTCTGAAGAAGTCTGAAGAGATACGATCGTTCAATTTCTTAGTAAATAATTTTGGACAGTAAGGTTTTGGCTGTTAATAATTCTTTTTTCCTACAATGAGTTAGCTCACATAGGCTTAGAATTGTTAATAAGTAATCCACTACTTAAGGTTAAAAATTTCAGTTATTTATGAAACTTGGATGACAACAAAATCCAAAGGGGGATATTTTTGGGAACAAGTTGGATGGATAAGGAAGTAAGAAAATTTTGCTATTACAGAGTGTTGTATTTTGTTGTCAAAGAAGCTAAATCAATTCACATTGTAAAGGAATTGTAAACCCAACGATGCTTTGCTGATATGTATTTCATAAATATCATAAATTAAGAGAACTTGTGATGAAAGCCTTATGAAGGAAAGGGGGAGAAATGATGATGTCGGTCATATGCATTTTTGATTGGAAGGAATGATGTTGATGGAAGATAAGTATTTTTTACTAATTCCCATTGTAATTCTGATGATGCTAAATCTAGTCTATCAAAGTTTATATATCAAGACAGTGGAGTTTGTGAGAAAATCTGAAGAATGTTTATGGGAAGCAGTGAAGATATAAATGACAAAGGAATGGTCAATCTGGAGGTGGAACAAAAGCACAGTTTAAGGTGGAACCATTTTCCAGTGTTTGCCAAATTTTTGGGCCTGAAAATCAGAAAATGTAAAGATGTGATTTTGGAAAAGGAAAGAAAGTGGGGCTCAAGTCAAGATCGGCGCACAAGTTTTGGCGTGCATGTACAAGTGGCACGGAAGTCATATTTCAAAGACCATCTAATCAAAATATGACAAAGGAAATAAAGTGGTGTGCAAGTTAGAAAGTGTCGCACAAGTCAAGAGTGTCATGCAAGTTTTGGTGCGCATGTCTTGGCACCCATGTTCATGATGCGTGAAAGTCATATTCCAACATCATCATATCAAAATATGACAAAGGAAAGAAAGTGTCATGCTAGTGAAGGAAGTGTGTGCAAGTGATGAAGCAGAACGCAAGTGATGGAGTGGCGTGCAAGTATTGGCGTGCAAGTGTATGTGGCACACAAGTCACCAAAATGCCTATAAATAGATGATTGGCCTCCTCATTTTTTAAGGCTCAATACTTGATAATTATCTTTGAGCTCTGGGAATTCAAGTAGAGAGTTGGGCGCGCAAGTTAACGGTTGTTAGAAGTCACGTAAGGTGGGGACGTGCAAGTTGGGGCGCGCAAGTGTTAATTGGCGTGCAGGCTGCAAGCAGGAAGTACGTCTGGAGGGTAGTGTGCACATAGGCAGGGTGCAAGAAGAGTTTCACAAGTTATAGGCGCACAAGTATAGGTCGCGTAAGTGGAAGTGGGAAGGCAAGTTGTTTTGATCTAGGGGGTTCTACCAGCTTTTGGGTAGGAAAGTGAAGAATTGCTTTGAAAGACTTGATTTTTGTAAGCTCATTAAGAAGCATTGATCCATTGTAATTCCCTATTTGTGCAATGAGGGTGAACACACGCTTGCGGATTGTATTCCAAATGTTACACGAGTGTAAGGGTATATCCTACTTATTTTATTCCACATAAAAGGATTTTTTTCTAGTGGATTGTGTGGAACTAGATTATTTCCGACCATACCAAGGACGTAGCTACTCTTGTTGAGTAGTGAACCTTGTAAATATTGCGTTCCTGTGATTGTGTGTGTTCAGCAGGGAAGAAACTCTTTAACATGAGGTGAAAGTTGTTTCAAAAAGAAGGAAACATAAAAAGAAATAGTTATCATTGATTCATCCCCTCCTGCTCTCAGTGATACTTGGATCCTGACTGGGAACTTCAAATTTAATTGTGGAACTAAATTGTGTAATGATGGAGTTGGTTTGTAATGGATTTGAAACTGGTGAAAATGACTTAAAATGATTTGATAGAAACCCATTGGTTTTATCTTATGAAATGACATGTTTTTTTATGAAAAGCTGTTTTGGTTTTACGTGGAAAGAAATTTTCACTTTTGAAATGGAAGAATGGGATTGATCATATTTTTAAGAAGTCATAAAATAGTTCACCCATCATATAAGAGGTCATGCAAGTCCTAGGTAGTTAGTGAGTAATTTTTATACACTATACACTATGAAAATGTTCTAAAACATGCTTGCAGCATGTCCCATATTCAACGAGTTGGTGATGAGTCTCCTTTGTCCAGTGTCATAGGTACGTGTGTATACACATTTTTCAAAGTTCACATAGAGAGTGTGAAATATTATAGGTGGTTAATACTATAATACCATTTGGCAGATGACCATGTTGCTAACTTGTATATTTATATTTGATATTTCAATGTATGCTAATGATTTTGAACTGATTTATATGCTTGCTTATTTTATATATAATATTTTATATAAATGTTTTACATAAGCTATTGTTTTTGAAATGTTCCTTAATTTGTAAAATCATTACTTAAAATATTTATTTCCACTATTTGAAAATGTATAGCTTTTTTTGTTTATATATGATTTTTGATTTACAAACCTGTTTACTTTAAAATTGAAATATTTTTTTGGATAATCTATATTTGGAATCTACTGTGGAATCTTTGGTGGTATTCTATTGGGCATAGTCTCACACAATACATTTTCCTCTGGGTGATTGTAGACATTCTTCATCCAAGTTTGAGAAAAGGGTAGGGAGCTCTTTGAGGTGGATCTTCTTGTTGTGTTTTGGTCTTGGTGAGTTGTTTTCTTAGGGACCTTGGGGTTTTTTCCCATTTTAGAACTTAGGTTGTATTTCTTTGGGTTTTCATGTTGTGTTGTATTCTGGTACATCACTCCCACTAGAGTTTCTTTTTTTATGAATACTGCTTTGTTTCCTTTTTCTTCTACATTATTGTGGAAAAAATCATTCCCACTTGTATGTTGTATGATGCCAGGTGCTAGTTGCCAACCTGTGGGGACCTAGAATTCCCTTCGGGCTATGTCAGGGATGGCTCAGTTTTTGGGTTACTAGGGTAGTCGGGCAAGTTAGTGACATATCCCCCCATCAATCTCACAATTTTTGTTCCATGAGATACAATTCATCTAGCATGTTCCATGAATTTAATATTATATCATCCTCAACATTTACCACATCCAATATCCATAAAAAATAATGTAATTTTTTTGGAACTATGTGCCCTGTAGGGACCATTATCTAAACCATATTTGGTATCTACATGGACAAATGAATGGCCATGATCATGTTGTGAGGACTCTAAAACCTTCTATACTTGATTTAATCATCAAAATATACTTCACAGTAATCACATAACTTGATTAAACCAAGAAATCATAAAATAATCTCTAAGACAGTATAGGTGAATATCTACAATAGTTTTTCCAAATTTCCAAATTAGGATGTGGGACAATTTGAACAAATTATGGACCCTTACAGTGACACTCTTGGGGGGGGGGGGTCAGCTTCCAGCTCGATGTCATATTCATCCTCTGGTGGAAAGCTTCTAGATCAGTCATCTCCTTCAACTTAGAAAAATGGAGAAAAAACATAGATTCTGAACAAAAGCTTTCCTAGGTGACATTGCCTCGATGGTTCAACAGCACACAACTTTATCAATTATAGCTCAACAGTTATTCGGTTACAATAGTGGCGCACGTGGGATTTATTGTGTGGAGATTCCATAGGACTAGTTCCATAGGATTCCCTTTAACTGGTCAGATTTTAGGGACCTTTAGCACCAGGAATGGGTTCAATAGGGATGGTGGGTAGGTTTTTGTGGTAGATAGTTGGGGGATAGGAGATATGGGAATGTTAGTAACTGAAGTTGGGGTAGATTGTGGAAATTCTGGTTGACTATAGCATAGTTTGGGGTGTTATAGGTAGTTGTATTAGAAGTAATGGAGGGAGATGTAGGTAGTATGAGGAAGGCTAGGGATAGTAAGAGACTGATAGTAGGTATAATGTCAGGAAAATGAAAGTTTTTTTAAGCATATGTAGCACCAGTCTTTGGTATATTGGTATCCAATGGTAGAAAGAAATTGAGGATGGCAGTAGTATGTTCTTGATGGTGTCAAGATAGTAGCAGTATGGGGATAGTAGATATCTGACCAATATTAGGGTTCTAGCTAGAGAGATAGTAAGAGAAATAGAGGGGGTTGATATTAGCACAATACCAGTAGTAGGCATTTGAGTGGGGTCATATTTGGATGATAGAAGAACCAAAAAAACACCTAAAATTCGAATTCAGTGGCATTAAAAAAATAATTTCCCTAAATATTTAAAACAACCAATTAATTTAATTAGAAATAAAGATCCATAATAAATGTAATTCCATGAAAAATGTTTAATATAAATATATATTTTTTAGAGAAATTATTTTAACCTGTAAAAATATTTTAACCAGTATCTGAAAATTTATCATAAAACTCTAAATTCATATTTTTATTCATCACATGTTATTCTCATATGATTTAAAAAATAAATTCTATAATTGTTTAGTAATTAAAACACTAAATTACACCATATTAATATAGTTTTCAACTAATATAAAAAACAAGATCAATTTATCAGAATTTTGTTATCATTTATCAAAAACATAGTTACACCATCGAAAAATGAATTAATTACTTAAAAATAGATGTTGTAATTTTCATAAAAAAACTCAAAGCAAAATAATCCACACATAATTATTTTTTCATCAAACAATTCCATGATTTGTTTCCTGGTCAAATAAGGAATGATAATTTTTTACATTTAGCTCAAAATGAATCATGTTAAGAGGAAAAGAATATGAGGTGAGTAAGATTTTAAAATAATTATCATATGGGGTCCAACCTAAGTTAAACTAAACACTAAAAAAGAATAGATCATAGATTCATTCACTATTAAACATATAATACCTCGTATATGAAGTCACTCATTGACCAACTTCAATTCTAATTCAAGTTCCAATTTTGAGAGTGATGATAGGTAAGATTAAAGTTGAAATAAAATCATAATAATATGAAACTTTAGTTTTCACTTTCACATAGGTTCCATAAATTTTAGTTCATTTCAGTCACTTAATTTATTTAACTCAGATGATATTCATATAATTAACATGTCTCTTTATTAATTTTGGTTCAATATTCACTTCATTTTAATGATATCCTTTCTGATATGGATCTTTATTTTTAATGTTTCCCAGGAAAAGGATCATGCATAAAACTATAAAAATCACTTATTGAGTTTGGATTTTATTTATTTATAGAAATAAACCCGGTGACCTTGTCTTATAGACACACTACGGGATCTCAATTTCCTGATTTACTTTGTTTTCATAGGAATTATTTTTTTATCATTTCAGTTGGCTCTATAAGTTTATTGATTTTCAAAAGGTGATATGCCTTGGTTTGGGTACAAATGTCTAGTTTCCTAATGTTATGATCATAAATCCACCATGATTTATATTATCCCATTCCCTTTCTTAATTCAAAAATTGAAAATATATAGATACATCATGTAATAAAACTCAGCAATCATACACCCTCAATAATTTAATAATCAATGAATTCATGAACAAACAACATGTTATTATCCACTATGTAGGAAAAAATGAATGTGTAAAGTGAAGTCTTCAACCCTCAGTTTTTGAAATAATTTGAAAATTATAAACCATGGTTTTAAAAATATTAAGGGGGATTTTGATGGGTCAATAAATTAATCCCATATTACCATAGAACAAAGACCCTATCCCCCTGCAATTAAAATTCAACATTTCCCAAATTTGGAATACTTTGGTGGGAGAAAATATCATTTAAAAACAAATTTCAATTCAATAGTACAAAAATTAATAACTGGGAGACATTAGTGGTCAAAAACACACAAATTCCACATATCCAATCAAATTCCAAAACTATTTTTTAAGTTCATTATTTTTATTACTATACATAAGAAAAATTTAATTTAGTTTATATAGTTTCATGATATATAGTTTTGTACAACAACAATTGAAACAAGGTTAATTTTAAAGGGTGCAATCAGGTTTCACAATGCGGATCAACATAATTTTCAACTCTCTAGAATTAATCAAGATAACACCTAATAAGGAAATAAGGTTAAAAATTTTCACAAGATTAGGGGGATATTCCCCCACACTTAGTTCAAAATAGTATTTAGAAATAGATGAGTAGGGTATTGACATGTAAAAATAAAAACAACACTTCCCTAATTGTGGGAGTCTTAATCATTTTAGTTTAATCAAAATTTTCTCCTCTAGAGCCCAAAGTGAATTTATCTAGTTGGTAATATTTATTTCCTATATGTTTTATAAAATATACATAATACATTATAAATTAATGTTTATATAAAATTTCAATCATCAATTGAGTCTAGGAGGTTTTATCTCGATGATGCAAAAAATTTCTCCCTTGAAAAAATATTGAAATTCCACATAGTGAGGTTCCATGAATATAAAATGGAGTAATATTGCAAGGGATAACATACTATATAATCAATAGTAGGGGTTATCTTTACTAGAAAAATAAAAATAAAAATAAAACATAATAATAATTCTGGGTTAGTTCCCATGAAATACTGTACTCAATTAGACTTGAGACACATCTGTATTTCAAGTAAATACATGGAATACAATCCCTTGGGATACCCTGCAGAGAAGTGTTTTATTATATGGATTTTGATAAAAAATGGTAATATGTATTCTCCAAGAAGCTCTATAACCCCATTATCAAGAAATCTAATGATGTCAAAACATCCAAACTACGTGGTTTTCAAATTTACTAGGAACAGTTTTAGCCTATAATGGAACAGTAGGACCCTTTTACTAACCTTGAAATATAAATTCTAAATAATTGAGTTGTGAATTGAGTTTTTATCTATTATTAAATTTTATCATTTTTATATTATTCCCTATTAATTTCCTCTAGCTCACTCAGCTCCATGAATCCCCTCCCACTAGAAGACCATAAGTCAATGTTCAGGTCCTTCACTTCCCAATAATAATTTTTATGTTGTTATATTGGTAGATGAAAGGTTTTTACAAAGATCAAAATGTCTGGGTGCATTCTTATGGGGGACTTATAATGTGTTTTGTAAGCCCAAATTTCATTATACAACTTCCCAGAATAAATCTTGATCTAGAAAATGCCATCCCCAAAATCTGTTTGAGCTCTCTATTAGACACGTTAGCTTGTCCATTGGATTGTGGGTGGTAGGTTGTACTAGTTCTATGACAACATCAATACTTTTCAATTAAATAATTTAACTTATTATTCTTGAAATGTGTTCAATTAATTGTAATGAATTCCTTTTGTACTCAAAACATGGAAAATATTTTTTCGCTTGATGAAGCTCACCAAACTAACAACCATATTCTTGGTTAGGGCCACTAACTAAAACCACATGGACACATAGTCCACATCTAGTAGAATATATTCATTTCCCTAAGAGTACAGAAAAGATATCATGAAATACAATCCCTACACATCAAAAAACTCATCCTATAGTATTCCACAATGTGGTAGCTCCTTCCTTTTACATAGATTTCTAAGCATTTGAAACTTATCATATCCAACCACCAAAATCCTATAATCATTGAATGGTGTTTTCTAGTCGAACCTATACTATAAAACTTTTTGGGAAATTATTTCTCCTCCATGGTGTCCACCCTAAGGTGTTGAATGGATGTTTTCAGAAATGGGGAACATTTCCTCCTAAGCCACACACCTCCTCAAAATACCACCAACACATATTCTACAAAAAATAGGGGCATCCAATAAGTATTATTTTAACCCAGATATAAACCTCTTCCTTTTTTCTATGAAAGGTCCTAGGGAATAACACCAATAAGTAGGAAATTTGATTAATCTACAAACCAAGAAGATTTCTTAACAAAATAAGTAAACAATTGTTCTTATGGGAATAATGTTTTGACCACCCTTGGTTGTTTAATTTGGGTGTCGGGAAGCCTAAAAAATGGGTTTTAACCACATTTTTGTCCCTTTTATCCTTTATTTCCAAATCAAACTCTTATAGCTGAAGAGTCTAACTCGTGATCATTGTCTTTGAGTCCTTCTTAGCGAGTAAGTAATTTAGGGGTGAATGGTTAGTTAAAATGATCACCCTAGGCCATATAATGTATTATTTAAAATTTTCAAGAGAAAATATAATAGAATCTAACTTTTTTTAGTGGTTGAATAATTCTTTTGAGTATTATCCAATAGCATGCTACAATAATAAATTACATGTATCCTCTTTTACTTCCTCGACCCCAAATAGAACCTACAACTAGATAAATAGTATATCACATCACCTCAAATGGAAAATTATATTATAGGGAAGTGATCAATAGTGAAGTAGTGAGTTTATCCTTAAGAAATTTAAAGGTCTATAAAAATTACGCATTAAAAGTTTTTTCCGTAAAAAGTAGTGAACATATTGGCCTTGTGATCTTGGAAAAACATTAATGACTCTCCTATAAAATCTAGAATATACTGAAAAACTTACAATCCATTTGAAATTATCAGGTGTAAAACCTTTTGGACTACCTTAATTTTGGAATTATTAACCTCCAGCCTTTTCCTAGAAAAAATATGACTAAACACAATTCCTTCATTAGATATAAACATATACTTTTCCCAATTAAAAAAACATTTTCCTCTTGGAATATTTCCAAAAAATCTATATTTACAAGGGAATTTTCAAAATCAGTTTCTTAAACTATAAAATCATACTTGAAGATCTAAAAAAGCCTCTAAATCATATATGAGAAAATTTTCATCATAAATCTATGAAAAGTGGAAAGAGAAACACAAAATCTAAAGGCCATTCACTGGTAGGAACATTCCCCAAATAGAAAAATAATGGTGGTATTCTCCTAATCCTTAGGAGAAATTGAAATATGGTTGTATCTAGAATATATATTAGGAAATATAAATAATAATTTCCCACAAACCTCTCTAACATTTGGTTCATAAAATGTAAAGGGGAAATGATCCTTTTAGAAACATTGATTTTTCTATAGTCTATGCAGACCCTCCATTTGTTCTCAGTTCTTGTTTAAATTTTTCCATTCCATTTATTTGTTATCATAGTCAATTGACACTTATTATAGAATACCTAGATATTACTTAACCAATTATCATCGTAAATAGGAAATATTATTCCAGTATCAAACACCATGATCACTTCCTCTCTGACCACTTCTTTTATGTATGGGTTAAGCCTCGTAACACCCCATGTTTTTATGAACATTGGTTTTCAAATAAACTAAATTTATTTGATGTCTGGAGTTTCATGATACACTGAGTAAAAAATTCTTTATACGCTACTCAATGCTAGGCTTGTACAACACAAAACACTGATTTGTCTTGCATTACACACAAACCCGTGTTCCTACGAAACTACATTTTATTATTATAATTATTTAAACAAGATGGTTATAACATTGTCGTTAAACATAGTAATATGAATAGTAGTAACTACTTTTAAAATATTATTTAAAATGGTTTTATATTAACAAAAAATATTTACAATAAAACATATAATTTTTTGTAATGTCTTTATATGTTTGAAAATACTATTTTATCCAATGAACTCTTTTTTGTACTTCTACAAAAATAATAAAATTAATTTTAAAAAAATTTAGAAATTTAATTTTAGAAAATAAAACTAATTTTTTAATTTATAATTTTAAAATTATCTTACGTTGAATTTTTTTTTATTTTTTTAAAAAACATCAATTTTTGATGAATATTAAAAAATACTAAATTTTAATTTAAAACTGATATTTTATATAATATTATTATGTAGTTAAATTATATTTTAATTTGATTTTAAATTACAATTAGATCAATAGTACGTCAATTATTCAAATTTAGGTCAATATAATCATTTTCAAAAAGAAATTATAATTGAAAATATTTCAATCTTTTGGAACTTTTCACTATAAAAACATGTCTTCTCGTCATGTCTGAAGAATAAAATTTAATTTAGTTTCAAAAACTTCTGTGTATAGATTTTTTTTAAAAGGATTCCATATTTGAAATTATATTTATTTTTAACTTCTAATAAGTTATAATTTGTTTTTTTTAGAAAAATATTAGTGAAATTAATTAAAATTAATTAAAGTGATTGAGGTATAAACGAGCTTAATTAATTACTAAACTTAATATATAAGGTGTAAAATGACCCTACACTTGTATAAAAATTATTTTATGGCCATATTAAGACCATTAAACCTATAAATATCTAAAATGGTATTTTTTTAACCCTTTTGGTAAAAGTAAAATGTGTGGAGCACAAAAATATTTTAAAAAAGAACCAATTTTTTAGTTTCCTACTTATAAAAGGCCTCTTATACTTCCCCTCTCTTCACAACACTCAAGCCCATTGGATAAGCCAAACCCTATCCAAATATCCTCCCAAAATCCATCCCTTCATACTATATGACTCTATTTTTGTAACACCTCGAGCTTCCACGGTACGCTTCACTTTCAATAGTACAATAGCGTGTGTTGTACGCAACACTGTGTTCAAGAGCACCACGACTTACCAAACTGGCCATTCAAAAGCATAGCATGTGTTGTACGCAACACTGTGTTCAAGCGCACCACAACTTACCAAACTGGCCGTTCAAAAGCGGTTATGAATAGTATTAACAGAATTTTAAATTTTATTTTATCCTTATAATTTTAGAATACATATTATGAGTTTCTAAGACATAATTTAAGAACAAATTCTTTTTTTCAGATAATAGAATTATTTTTCAAAAAATGCAATTTTACCGCCCTTTAATGGCAAAATTTTTTTAAATCCAATATTTGAAACTTTTATATATTAAATTTGACAAAATTAACTTCTTATTTAGAATCGGGACATAAGAATTTAGTTTCAATAATGTTTTGGTGTTTTTTTGATGACTTTCATATTTGGGTGAATAGTGAAAAAATCAATATTTTAACTGAAAACAACTTTTTAATCAAAATAATTTATATGGTTAAATTATAAATCTCAAGGGTTTGGAAGTATAAATATATGATATTTTTACTATTTAATCTAATTATGGTCATTTTATGTAATTTCACTTTGAAATTGGACATAGACAAGTGTCAAACTTTTGATAGTTATTATTTCTTAAAAATATACCTTTTGGTTTTAATACCGGGAAATAATTTTAAATTAATAAATGCAAAATTTATGTTTTTAATATTGTTAAATAGACTTAATTTTTGGATTCATAAAATCTAAATTATCTTAGGGTGAAATTTTGGTACTTTTATGATAACTTTCATATTTTGATGAATAGTGAAAATTACTAAATTTTAATTAAAAACAACTTTTTTAATCGAAATAATTAATAGTGATAGATTATTAATTTGAGTGATTTTAATGTATAATTAGATTATAATTTTACCATTTAATACAGTTTTTGTCATTGTACATAATTTCATATCTAAACTGGATATAAGAAAGTGTCAATCTTTTGATAGTTATTATATGTTAAAAACACGCTTTTTGTTTTGACAACAGGATTTAATTTTAAATTAATTTATACCACTTATGTGTTTTTAATTTAGAAAAATGGATTAAATATCTATAATCAGGATGTCCAAATTGTGTAAATAGGTAACTTTTATTTTTAGACATTTTGAATAATTATTTCAGTAAATATTTTATTTACCATGGTTAAACGGTAAATCCAGTAAATAAGGATAAAAAATAATATTATAATAATTATAAATTACCCTAAAATGTGTTATAACCCTATTTCATGATACATGTGAGACCATGGTCATATTTGGGTCGATTTTGGGACCCCATGGAGCCACTTTTAAGTGATAATGACACTTTATATAAATTAAGTTAAAATAAATACAAAAATGACATAAGCATATATCTTTTAGAAAAACAATTTTTACATCAGGTTATATAAGTTGGATTTTCCACTATAAATATTAATTAGAAAGATAAAAATATTTCCTACCTTATTTAATTTTATTTATAATTTTTAGACATTTAATAATAAAATTTATTTATGACACAATAATGAAGTAGTATTTCCCTTATTAATGAAAGAATCAAATAATTGGTATTATAAATGTTAAAATAAATATAATTTGAATTTTTTGATGAAATCCATGAATATTATTGGTTAATATGACATGCTATTATTTCTTAAATGAATTCGGTTCGAATTAATAATGTTGTTAAGACTTTAACAAAAATAAATTATTGAATAGTGTCAAAATTGACAAAAATGAGTTTTTTAAAACAAATATTATATTATTAATTGATATTCTATTCCTAAAAATCTAATATTAGTAAAAAAGACTTATATCATGATAGGTTTTTCATTAATGGACTACTTGGGGGTCTCTTGGATGTATATAGTATGTTTATTAACTATATAATATAAAAATACAAAGTGACATGGTAAATGTCAATCAAATTAACTAAGAGTTAAAACTAAAAGATAAGGTTAATATAATGACCCAAACCAATCTAAAATATATTGATTTAAACAATCTATACCCATCCCCAAATTATAATTTTAATAATCCAATTTGGAGCCATTATAAACCGAATATGAATTTATGATAAATTATTATAAGGCCCCAGCCTTAAACCTTACTTAATCTTGAGTTATTACAAGATTACACATTGAGGATCTTTTCAGGTTTAGAGTTTTAGAGAATTACATCATGAAACTTGCATTACGT
Source organism: Viscum album (assembly GCA_963277665.1). Lineage (NCBI taxonomy): Eukaryota > Viridiplantae > Streptophyta > Magnoliopsida > Santalales > Viscaceae > Viscum > Viscum album. Next base: position 1,427,288,782 of record OY728157.1, read on the forward strand.
TCCACATTTAAACAAAGTGGTTACATAAAAGACAGTATTCATTCTTCCCATCAACGGAAACATATTTAAAATAAAACATGGGTTCTTTCTTGACACATCCTTGACACTATCATCACATCATGTACCTTTCCCTTGACCTGTGAAAAACATTTCAAAAACTTGGGATGAGCATAAAAAGCTCAGTAAGGGTTAAAAAAATATGGAAAGGAAACATGAGTTCCTATATACATAACAATGAAATCATACTTTACCCATAAAACATAGGCACTTTAACATACCTCATCAAACCATGAATAAATCATAGAAAACATAAGACATAAAGGTAACTTGAGGCATTCATAACATTCTTACGTAGGGAGTAACCCTCTTGGTTACGTTTGGAATACCCATCACAGTATATTCCCTAAATCTCTTCGGAGAAACCTTATCGTTTCACTCCTTCGCGTTACCCAATGCATTGGAGAGCTATATCGGGCTCACCCGCCCTTAGTTTATCACGGAACCACCAGTTCTTCATAACAATGCCCAAGAACCATAACATAATCGTATCACATAAACATGAATAAAGGAAACATAACATTTCCACATTTCAATCACAATATAACATTTTAGGATATTGAAAAAATGAATCCATTCAAAAAGAAACCATTTCCAAAACCATTTAAAACATTTAATAAAGAGATTTTTGAATCAAAGTGTCCCATACCACCTTGAAGCTTTTAAAATTTTAAACCATTAATATCCATATAAATAAATCCTTAAAACCATTTTGAAAACATGGATATTAATAAGAACAAATAATTAAAACATTTAAAACGATATTTTGGTTAAAGGGGTTTTACCAAAATTAGAGACACTTGAATACAATAATCGAGGAATAACATTTAGTCAGAAATTTATAATATCATGAGAATAAAAGGATTCATGATATAATACTCCAAAGGACAGTATATACACCATATAAGAGTGAATTGGTTCATAACAACAATGAACCCTCAATAGAAATGTCAAATGTGATGAAATCCCTTATAAAGAAGGTATCCTTAAATTAAGGACAAATAAATCTCAAAAATATGTGTTACAAATATATATACACCCAATATAAGTGGATATTAAGTGTAAAACAATAAAAGGTCATTCACACATATTCAATGGATGACATATTCAATGACTACAAGTTGAACCTAAAGAAATCGAAATTGGGTTAAAAAGTTCCCTTGACAGCCTAACGGCATCACATCAAAATGAGTTGATGAGAGATAAAAAGTGTATCTCATCACTTGGACATAAAATTTACCTCAATAAGGATATATGAGAACATATCCCAACATAACAATATGTAAATTAAAGGACCCAACAAAAGAAGTCTTTTAAAAAAGAGGAGGGTGAAAGGTTCCCTTACCGACTTGGGTATCTTTCAAAACATACACCCCATGAAAGAAAGACAATAGGTCTTTGATGTAAATACTCATAAACGAAAGTATATTACACAAAGAGTAGAATAATGGGCAGTACATACACCACTCAATGGAATTTGCGGCAAATGTAGCATAAATCTCACGGGAATAAAAGTGAGATGAAAAATCCCTTACGAAAACTCGGCAGCCTAACGGCGCCACATAAAACTTTCGAATATGGATTGATGAGATCAAATAGAGTATCCCATCATATTACAATAGAATTTACATAAAGTGGAATATAAAAGAAAATCCCCCAACATTGCAAGGAGGAGTTTAAAGGAACTGACATAAAGGAGAGTACTTAAAAAGAAAGAGAGAGGTTAGATCTCTTACGAAGGTTCGGCAGCCTAACGGCGCCACTCCAAACTTCCAAAATGGATTGATGAGAGAGAATAGGGTCTCTCATCACATGAACATAAAAATTACCGTAAATGTAATATAAAATAACATCCCAATCATAAGAAATATGAGCTTAAAATAAATGACATAAAAGAGTGTACTTAAAAAGAAAGAGAGTTGTAGGATCCCTTACCTCGGGTCCGACGTGACTCGATCGTTCTTTAATCTCCTGAATAATAAACTTGAGTTAATTTATACTTCCTTAAGAACCTTTTTCAAGTTCATTATCCCTTTTATATCACTTATTACCATGTTATAAACAATATGTAATCATTAAATTAATAATGATTGGTTTGTCGATATTTGGTTCTTAAGTCGAAAGTGGACTTCTTACAATTACATGTTGTTCGTGTGGCCAAATGTTTATTATATCCAGAATTGTATTCATTATTTAGATATCATATATTTCATATATATCCAGTACATGCATGCATTTATATCATTACATAATTATTTAGAGCTAAGAAATGAAATGCACCGTTCATGGAGACGGTAAGCCGTACGTACGCATGAACGCTACTTTCATTTCTATTTCGTATTTTATAGAATGGAATAATAATGATATAAAGGTATATTATAATTCCAGTATAATATCATATATAATATCATAGTTCCATCCTTTATACGTCCCACATATGGTATTTAACGAATCAAATCACTTTGAGGGGGCGGTAGTCCGCACTTCCTTAAATGAAGATATCGCGTATACCCATAATGGAAGCCATAAAGGTATGCCCAAAATGAAAAAAACAGAATCTTAAGGAAAACATAAACATATAATATATCATATATAAAAATAGTGACATCATAATGGCCACCTTTGAAGGTGTTAAATGAGTATTGAACAATCATCGTTTCGGGAGGCAGAATTTCACCATCCAAAGAAACCGTATGTTCTTTAACCATTTTATGTAGTTGTGTGAGAGTTTAGCTTGAATAAATCTTATAACAACATCCTAGTATATTGAAGATACAGGTGTATTTACAAAAGAAGTAAATAAAAAGAGTTTAGAGGGTTGGAGAAGCAAAATAAAACAAATGAACATGAGATAATGAATTACCTTTAAAAGTGTAACTCCTTTTAATTTGAGCCTAAAGGCTTCCTTTGAAAGGATTCTGCCCAAATGGAATCCTCTAGGATGAGGAGAGGGATGTGGAGAGAGTAAATGGGCATGGGTTGGCCGAGCCAAAGGCTTGAGGAGTGTGTTAAATGAGGTAGAGGTGGGGGCCTTTTATAAGAGGAGAGGAGGGGCACTTTTGGAAAGTAAGAAATATTACTTTATTTGAAAATGTGTTTCGGTTTCAAAATGTCCCACATTGATATAATTAGTGGATAACGTGATAATTCATCCAAATCCACTCATACAATTGGTTTTGGCGATGTGTAGGTCATAGATGTTTTCATTATCTATCCATTTTAATTAAATCGTCAAATAATGATGTCATCTCTGCATCATTATTATGTCATAAATAATTTAATTTCTTTAATGTCTAAAAATTATAAACCAAATACTATGATATAGGAAATATTTTTATCTTTCTAATGACTATTTATAATCAAAATTTTGACTTGTATAACCCCACTTAAAAATTGTTTTCGTAAAACATATTATGTTTGTGTCATTTTCACTTTAACATTAAATAAAAAGTAATTTATGTCATTTCCCAACAAAAGTGGATCCATGGGGTCCCCAAGTTGACTCATGGCTTGTCATGATCGGCCATGACACAACCAATGAGGTTGGGACACGTGTCAAGTTCATTTCATTTTATTAAAGCATTATTTTTACCTTAAACTACACTAATTACCACTAAACGCGATTAAAACTTAATAAGTTACTATTCACCAAAAAATTATTTTTATCCCATTGAACCACATTTTACTTCTTAATGACAACCATGTATGTCGGATTTTTGAAATTCAAAACACATAAGTGGTAAAATTTCATTTAAACGAAAAATCAGCTTTTATAAGTACCACTTAGTGGTTTCACTATTCATCAAAAATTGAAGTTTTTCAGGAAATTACCAAAAATTAACCCTAAGCTATTTTTGATATTCCGAATTCAAAAATGAAGTCTATTTTACAAAATTAAAAACATATAAGTCACATTAATTAATTTAATAATCAATTCCCGCTGTCAGAGCAAAGAGCGTGTTTTTATAAAACAATAAGTATCAAAAGATTGACACCAGTTTAAGTCTAATTTCAAAGTGAAATTAATTCCAACGACCACTATTGGATTTAATGGTAAAAATATTTTCTAATTTCACTTTAAAACCAATTCAAAAGATAATCTAATCATATAAATAAATTAGATTAAAAAGAGGTTTTGAATTAAAATACAACATTTTACAATATTCATTAAAAAAATGAACTTTATCGGAAAGATACCAAAAATTTACACAAAGTAAATTTTGATGTCCCGATTATTAATAAGAGTTTTATTTGGTCCAAAAGAATGTTTAAGAGTGAACAAAACTATATTTAATGACGGTTCTCCATCAAAAGGTGATAAGTGAACCTTTAGTGAAAACTAGGGCATATACGCCTAAAATTGAATTCTTTCTGTATTTTAAGCCTTTATATTTTATTGTATAAATGTAAAAATATTTAAGAACATATATAATCATATTTTAGTTATTTCTATCCATTCCCGCCAATACAACGGCTACATATTAAATACCATTTAAAATAATATTATTTTATTATTAGAGTGCAACGTAAGATTCCCAAGAAACTCGTTGTTGCGTGTTGGGTACGCCATCGAGCATAGCTTCCCCTTTAAAGTAATTTCAATATTTTATTCACAAATATAGATAAATATGAAATTTCATATTCTTTATTTACCTGGGGTGTTACATCCTTCCCCCCTTTTGGGAATTGCGTCCTCACAATTTTAAAATTGCGCTTGGAAACATCATTGAAAGTCCCACATCGGAACAAGAGTTGGTAAAACAATCACTTTAAAATAAAGAAAGATAAGTACAAAGGTCACCTGAGTTAACCCATACTAGGATTCCAAGTATGAAAATATGGACATGGAGGAAAAAACAAAGGGTCATGTTCTGATGGAGAGTGATAGAAAATATGTTTAGGAGAAAGTTAACCATGAGAAAATCACAAACTTGTGATGGGTTAAACGGTATTCGATTCCCCAGTAGGAAAAGTTAATAGACAACATTTTTGTTTTAAGATACTTTTTATTGAGGAATTTATTCATAAGGAAGCATAATCACTTATCATGTTAACTTTCAACTTTTACTAGATTCCTTAGTCAAACTCATATTTTTTCCAAAAGACGTGTATTTAGGGAGACTTGTTCGCATTAAGAGTACTATAATCAACTTCTAGAGAATCACCTAATCCCCAAAACAGAACTATATACATCCCATGTATTTAGGCTTTAACTAAAACCAAAAAGGTTAGTACAAGATCAGATAATCCAGAAAAGGATAACCCCTTATAAAAAGAAAATCTATTCTTAATCTCCAAATTTTTTCCAACAAAACCCAAAGATCAACGAGGACCATCCGATAAACAATTTGTCCATAAAATTCTTCAAAGTAAACCAATATAAGATTGAAACCCAAATATTTGAAGGATTTAGTCACATAGTCTTCCAAGTTAAATCGTAACATTTATCTCCAAACAACATCAGTTGCTCCTAAAGTCTCGTATTAAAAATTAATTGACCTAATCACATATTCTCCATGATAGGTTATTCATTTTCATAAATAACCCAAAATCAACTTACTCTTAATTCATAAAATCATATAACTAGAATGAATCAGTCAAACTTACCAGGGACTTCACGTAGTCCAGTGGTAGGCGATAAATACCAGTCGCACATTGGTTGTGGGTTCGATTCTCGCAGCTTTGTCCGACGCAACGGGATGTCACACGGTCTGCGTGTTTTCCTTTTTCCAAAACTATATAATTCTTAAAACATTCCCCAAAATGAGATAAAATCTTCAAGAATAATCATAACATATTTTAACCTCAAGTTTATCTCATTCCTTTCATTTTCCATCATAACATATAATAACCCATAATTACCTAAAAATTAAGTATCATATAAACCCTAATGGTTACCTTAATAATTATTACCTGAATTTCCACATCGGGTTGGCCATCTCGTACAAGATGCATTAGAGAACTCACCAAGGTTTAAGTGGTTGATCATGACTCCTTGATATTTGGTTTAGAACAACCACGAGTTTCCTCATTGAATCCTCCATTTTATCTAGTATCTTAATCAGAGAACCACCACAATTCCTTCAAACCTGTTGTCTCTTTGGTGCCTGCTAGATCCATCCATTCACTAAAAATAGAAATATCAGTGTGAGTATATCAACAAAACCATCATGTACTAATGATGAAGGTAAACACTAAGATACACTTACTCATTCACTTTATCTAAAACTAGGACTCTTTCTGAAATCCTAACCATCATGGTAATTGTCACTTATGCTTAAAGAGTACCCTAACCTCTAAAGTTATCTAAACCGACCTCTGATACCAACTATAAGGCCCCAGCCTTAAACCTTACTTAATCTTGAGTTATTACAAGATTACACATTGAGGATCTTTTCAGGTTTAGAGTTTTAGAGAATTACATCATGAAACTTGCATTACGTTCCACATTTAAACAAAGTGGTTACATAAAAGACAGTATTCATTCTTCCCATCAACGGAAACATATTTAAAATAAAACATGGGTTTTTTCTTGACACATCCTTGACACTATCATCACATCATGTACCTTTCCCTTGACCTGTGAAAAACATTTCAAAAACTTGGGATGAGCATAAAAAGCTCAGTAAGGGTTAAAAAAATATGGAAAGGAAACATGAGTTCCTATATACATAACAATGAAATCATACTTTACCCATAAAACATAGGCACTTTAACATACCTCATCAAACCATGAATAAATCATAGAAAACATAAGACATAAAGGTAACTTGAGGCATTCATAACATTCTTACGTAGGGAGTAACCCTCTTGGTTACGTTTGGAATACCCATCACAGTATATTCCCTAAATCTCTTCGGAGAAACCTTATCGTTTCACTCCTTCGCGTTACCCAATGCATTGGAGAGCTATATCGGGCTCACCCGCCCTTAGTTTATCACGGAACCACCAGTTCTTCATAACAATGCCCAAGAACCATAACATAATCGTATCACAGAAACATGAATAAAGGAAACATAACATTTCCACATTTCAATCACAATATAACATTTTAGGATATTGAAAAAATGAATCCATTCAAAAAGAAACCATTTCCAAAACCATTTAAAACATTTAATAAAGAGATTTTTGAATCAAAGTGTCCCATACCACCTTGAAGATTTTAAAATTTTAAACCATTAATATCCATATAAATAAATCCTTAAAACCATTTTGAAAACATGGATATTAATAAGAACAAATAATTAAAACATTTAAAACGATATTTTGGTTAAAGGGGTTTTACCAAAATTAGAGACACTTGAATACAATAATCGAGGAATAACATTTAGTCAGAAATTTATAATATCATGAGAATAAAAGGATTCATGATATAATACTCCAAAGGACAGTATATACACCATATAAGAGTGAATTGGTTCATAACAACAATGATCCCTCAATAGAAATGTCAAATGTGATGAAATCCCTTATAAAGAAGGTATCCTTAAATTAAGGACAAATAAATCTCAAAAATATGTGTGACAAATATATATACACCCAATATAAGTGGATATTAAGTGTAAAACAATAAAAGGTCATTCACACATATTCAATGGATGACATATTCAATGACTACAAGTTGAACCTAAAGAAATCGAAATTGGGTTAAAAAGCTCCCTTGACAGCCTAACGGCATCACATCAAAATGAGTTGATGAGAGATAAAAAGTGTATCTCATCACTTGGACATAAAATTTACATAAATAAGGATATATGAGAACATATCCCAACATAACAATATGTAAATTAAAGGACCCAACAAAAGAAGTCTTTTAAAAAAGAGGAGGGTGAAAGGTTCCCTTACCGACTTGGGTATCTTTCAAAACATACACCCCATGAAAGAAAGACAATAGGTCATTGATGTAAATACTCATAAACGAAAGTATATTACACAAAGAGTAGAATAATGGGCAGTACATACACCACTCAATGTAATTTGCGGCAAATGTAGCATAAATCTCACGGGAATAAAAGTGAGATGAAAAATCCCTTACGAAAACTCGGCAGCCTAACGGCGCCACATAAAACATCCGAATATGGATTGATGAGATCAAATAGAGTATCCCATCATATTACAATATAATTTACATAAAGTGGAATATAAAAGAAAATCCCCCAACATTGCAAGGAGGAGTTTAAAGGAACTGACATAAAGGAGAGTACTTAAAAAGAAAGAGAGAGGTTAGATCTCTTACGAAGGTTCGGCAGCCTAACGGCGCCACTCCAAACTTCCAAAATGGATTGATGAGAGAGAATAGGGTCTCTCATCATATGAACATAAAAATTACCGTAAATTTAATATAAAATAACATCCCAATCATAAGAAAGATGAGCTTAAAATAAATGACATAAAAGAGTGTACTTAAAAAGAAAGAGAGTTGTAGGATCCCTTACCTCGGGTCCGACTTGACTCGATCGTTCTTTAATCTCCTGAATAATAAACTTGAGTTAATTTCTACTTCCTTAAGAACCTTTTTCAAGTTCATTATCCCTTTTATATCACTTATTGTCATGTTATAAACAATATGTAATCATTAAGTTAATAATGATTGTTTTGTCGATATTTGGTTCTTAAGTCGAAAGTGGACTTTTTACAATTACATGTTGTTCGTGTGGCCAAATGTTTATTATATCCAGAATTGTATTCATTATTTAGATATCATATATTTCATATATATCCAGTACATGCATTCATTTATATCATTACATAATTATTTAGAGCTAAGAAATGAAATGCACCGTTCATGGAGACGGTAAGCCGTACGTATGCATAAACGCTACTTTCATTTCTATTTCGTATTTTATAGAATGGAATAATAATGATATAAAGGTATATTATAATTCCAGTATAATATCATATATAATATCATAGTTCCATCCTTTATACGTCCCACATATGGTATTTAACGAATCAAATCACTTTGAGGGGGCGGTAATCCGCACTTCCTTAAATGAAGATATCGCGTATACCCATAATGGAAGCCATAAAGGTATGACCAAAATGAAAAAAACAGAATCTTAAGGAAAACATAAACATATAATATATCATATATAAAAATAGTGACATCATAATGGCCACCTTTGAAGGTGTTAAATGAGTATTGAACAATCATCGTTTCGGGAGGCAGAATTTCACCATCCACAGAAACCGTATGTTCTTTAACCATTTGATGTAGTTGTGTGGGAGTTTAGCTTGAATAAATCTTATAACAACATCCTAGTATATTTAATATACTGGTGTAGTTACAAAAGAAGTAAATAAAAAGAGTTTAGAGGGTTGGAGAAGCAAAATAAAACAAATGAACATGAGATAATGAATTACCATTAAAAGTGTAACTCCTTTTAATTTGAGCCTAAAGGCTTCCTTTGAAAGGATTCTGCCCAAATGGAATCCTCTAGGATGAGGAGAGGGATGTGGAGAGAGTAAATGGGCAGGGGTTGGCCGAGCCAAAGGCTTGAGGAGTGTGTTAAATGAGGTAGAGGTGGGGGCCTTTTATAAGAGGAGAGGAGGGGCACTTTTGGAAAGTAAGAAATATTACTTTATTTGAAAATGTGTTTCGGTTTTAAAAGGTCCCACATTGATATAATTCGTGGCTAACGTGATAAGGCATCCAAATCCACTCATAAAATTGGTTTTGGCGATGTGTAGGTCGTAGATTTTTTCATTATCTTTCCATTTTAATTAAATCGTCAAATAATGATGTCATCGTTGCATCATTATTATGTCATAAATAATTTAATTTCTTTAATGTCTAAAAATTATAAACAAAATACTATGATATAGGAAAGCTTTTTATCTTTCCAATGACTATTTATAATCAAAATTTGGACTTGTATAACCCCACTTAAAAATTGTTTTCGTAAAACATATTATGTTTGTGTCATTTTCACTTTAACATTAAATAAAAAGTAATTTATGTCATTTCCCAACAAAAGTGGATCCATGGGGTCCCCAAGTTGACCCATGGCTTTTCATGGTCGGTCATGACACAACCAATGAGGTTGGGACATGTGTCAAGTTCATTTCATTTTATTAAAGCATTATTTTTACCTTAAACTACACTAATTACCACTAAACGCGATTAAAACTTAATAAGTTACTATTCACCAAAAAATTATTTTTATCCCATTGAATCACATTTTACTTCTTAATGACAACCATGTATGTCGGATTTTTGAAATTCAAAACACATAAGTGGAAAATTTTCATTTAAACGAAAAATCAGCTTTTATAAGTACCACTTAGTGGTTTCACTATTCATCAAAAATTGAAGTTTTTCAGAAAATTACCAAAAATTCACCCTAAGCTATTTTTGATATTCCGAATTCAAAAATGAAGTCTATTTTACAAAATTCAAAACATATAAGTCACATTAATTAATTTAATAATCAATTCCCGCTGTCAGAGCAATGAGCGTGTTTTTATAAAACAATAAGTATCAAAAGATTGACACCAGTTTAAGTCTAATTTCAAAGTGAAATTAATTCCAACGACCACTATTGGATTTAATGGTAAAAATATTTTCTAATTTCACTTTAAAACCAATTAAAAAGATAATCTAATCATATAAATAAATTAGATTAAAAAGAGGTTTTGAATTAAAATACAACATTTTACAATATTCATTAAAAAAATGAACTTTATCGGAAAGATACCAAAAATTTACACAAAGTAAATTTTGATGTCCCGATTATTAATAAGAGTTTTATTTGGTCCAAAAGAATGTTTAAGAGTGAAAAAAACTATATTTAATGACGGTTCTCCATCAAAAGGTGATAAGTGAACCTTTAGTGAAAACTAGGGCATATACGCCTAAAATTGAATTCTTTCCGTATTTTAAGCCTTTATATTTTATTGTATAAATGTAAAAATATTTAAGAACATATATAATCATATTTTAGTTATTTCTATCCATTCCCGCCAATACAACGGCTACATATTAAATACCATTTAAAATAATATTATTTTATTATTAGAGTGCAACGTAAGATTCCCAAGAAACTCGTTGTTGCGTGTTGGGTACGCCATCGAGCATAGCTTCCCCTTTAAATTCATTTCAATATTTTATTCACAAATATAGATAAATATGAAATGTCATATTCTTTATTTACCTGGGGTGTTACAATTATACATTAATTTTTTCCTAAAGAACCCCTCCTCCCCCTTATAAAAGGCCACCACTTCTAACCAAATTTTCACACCTTCAAAGCCTTTTGGTTCGGACAACCCCTGCCCAAATATTCTCTCATATTACCTCAAATAAACCTAGAGTCCTCAGTTTGATCAGAAAGACAAACTAAGGAGCCATTTTGATCAAATCAAAAGGAAGAACCCGAAGAAGAGGAAATGTTTTCACCATCCTCTTACAAGTTCATTTTTTCTTCCACTTCTTATTATTTGTTATTTCCATTCTAAAATAATAACACAAGTATATTCTATATACTATGATGTTTTTATAAATATTGTACAACCATATTGAGTATTCTACCCATCTTTTGAATGACATGTCACCATACGTGTGTACGTACGGCCTACTATCCCAACGTCATGGTGTAATTGTTATTCAATACATTATTATTTAGATGGGTATAATAATGATGTTTAATTCATGAAAATAATAACTATAACATGATAATTATTCTTTATATATGATATAACATCCAATTATCTATTATTATAATATCAAAAGAATGATATTTTCGCTCGTGCGTACGTACGGACTACCGTCTCCACGAATGTGATGAGATTCATTCTCCATCATAGCCATTCATGTCTAATTCTCATTTGATGATTAAAAATAATTTTTAATAACTTGATATCATTCTAGATATGAATAATATACAACCTATCCATAACAAACATGTCTTATGTAACAAAACATATAAAATAAAATGAGTAAGTTAACACGTGAAACGACGATAATACTAAGATATTATTAACAAAGAAATTATAAAAGATCATATATGATATCATATTAATGTACATGATTCTTGTATAATTTAATAACAATTATTTAACCATTATACAGGAGGTTAACCTACCCACAACCAAGGAAAAGTAAAAGGCAAGGGTTTATTTCACAATCTCTTCATTATCTGACGTTGTTTATACGTTATTATCTACTCAGACCTCTTAATCATCCACATACATGTTTCAAAAAAATATATTTCAAAACATTTTTAATATTCACTAAACAATGGGTTAAACTCATTTATACACTTATGTTTTTTGAAAGGAATATTTTCAACATTTTCTAAACAAGGTGCTTTTTAACCTTTTCGACAAAATTAAGGTAAGAATGTTTTTTTAACTTATACAGCGGGTGCGGCTATTTTATACCGTTATAAACTTGTCAAAGCTTACCTTACAATATTATAAGAATATTTTGAATGAAAATGTTTTATTTTATAATTATGTGACTTTTAAATGATTTCAAAATGAATATTTTAAGAAATTGTGAAAGGTACTCTTTATCAAGATCAGAATTTTAAATGTTTTAATGATTTATCTTTCTAAATCTTTTTAATTAATGTCCATGTTTTCAAAATTATTTTAATGATTTATTTATATGTACATGAATGTTTTGAAATGATATTTATTGTCAAATGTTTCAAAGAGGTATGGGACACTTTGATTCAAAAATCTCTTTTAAATTACTTCCTTAATAAATGTGTGACTTTTAATTGATTTCAAAAAAGAGATATTTCTCTCAAATAGTTTTGATTTAATCTATGTCAACATCCTTTGATGGTTTTTAAGCTTATTTGAAGTTGATTTATTATGATACAAAACTTCCATATTGTATTGAAGTTTTTGTGATATGTTTGACTGTGGATGTGTTATTTTTAGACCATTCATGGTTTATGGAGAAAGTATTGACATTTCATATGCTAGTTTTAATATGAATGTTTATTTTAAGATTAAACCTATTCATATGAGGAATGCATTGGAATTAATAAGTGATGGGTGGAGCCCTCTATAGCTCCTCTATGCATCGGTAGGTCTCATGAAACAAAGTAGTGTCTTGGCATGAGGCCTTGACAAAATATTATTTTTATTCTTAGCACAAGGCCTTGGATATGTGGTTATGATAGTCTGGCATTATGCATTCCATCATTACGAAAGTGGTTAATGATATTGCATGTGATTATTTGACTAGTAGAATTTCCATGTGAATAAGTAAATGGAATTATTTCATTTTATTTGTTCCATATTATGCTGAAGTTCAAGTTTAAACGGCTTTTATTTTAGTTATACATTGCCTTAAATGTTTACGCTTATTCATGAATGTTTCTGTTGTATTGTTATCCTTACTGATCATCTGAGCTCACCCCTTTATATGTTTTATTTTTCCTAGGATTCCAAGAAGTGTATTTTTATTGATATGCAGGGTCATGTCAATGGAATAATGGCTTTCATAAGGTATAATTTGTAACACCCCGAGCTTCCATGATACGCTTCTCATTCAATAATGCAATAGCTTGCATTGCATGCAAGTTCGAGTTCTAACACACCGCGACTAATCAAAGTAGCCGTTATGAATAGTAATACCCACTTTTTAAAATTATAGAAATTTTATATTTCAAAATGGAATTCATTTTTTTATTCGTAATATCAAAATTATCCTAAGTTTAATTTTCTGTACTTTTCTGAGAACTTCCAATTTTTTATGAATAGTGAAAAATACTTAAAACAACTTTTTTAATCAAAATAATTTATAGTGATAAGTTATACTATTTAGTGGTTTTAAAATATAATTAGAATATATTTTTACCATTTTATCCAATGGTGGTCATTAGAATTAATTTAACATTGAAATTGGACATAAACAATTGTCAATATTTTGATATATATTGTTTCTTAAAAACATGCTATTTGTTGTGCCAGCGGGAATTAATTATAAAATTAATTAATTCAACTTATATGTTTGTAATTTTGTAAAATAGACGACATTTTTGATTTAGGAATATCAATTATAGCTTAGGGTGAAATTTTGGCATTGTTCTAAAAAACATCAATTTTTTATGAATAGTGAAACCACTAAGTGGTAGTTAAAAAAACTGATTTTTCGTTTAAATGAAACATTACAACTTCTGTGATTTGATTTTCAAAAATCCGACATTCATGTTTGTAATTAGGAAGTAAAATGTGGTTCAATGGGATTAAAATAAATTTTTGGTGAATAGTAATTTTTATGTTTAATTAATCGTGATTAAAGGTAATTAGTGATATTTAAGGTAAAAATGATATTATAAAAATATAAAATACGTTTACACTTGTTCTACCCATATTGGATGAGTCATGGACGACCAAGAAAATCCATGGGTCAACTTGGGGACCCCATGGAGGCACTTTGGTAGGAAAATGACATAAATAACAATTTATTTAATGTTAAAATAAAAATGTCACAAACAAGAGTTGTTTTACTAAAAAAAATTAAATGGGGTTATACAAGTCATATTTTTTACTATAAATATTCATTATAAATCTAAAAATATTTCCTACATCATGGTATTTTTCTTATAATTTTTAGACATTAAATAAATTAAATTATTTTTGACACCATGATGATGCAGCGATTACCTCATTAATTAACGATTTAAATAAAATGAAAAGATAATGTAAAATCTAAGACTTACACATGTCAAAAACCTATTGGATGAGTATATTTCGAACCCTTATCACCTTATCGTTGAAATATATAAGTGTGGCACCTTTAGAATCCAAAAAACCATTTCATAATAAAGTAACATTTCAATCTCTCCAAGAGTGCCCCTCCTCTCCAATTATAAAAGGGCCCCACCACTACCACCTTACTCACACTTTCAAAGCCTTTTGGATCGGCCAAACTCTGCCCAAATACTCTCCCAACTTCCCTCCCTTACTCCTAGAAGCCTCACTTCGGGCAGAATTCTTCCCAAGGAAGCTTTTGGCTCAAATCAAAAGAGTTACCCGATTTTAAGGTAATGTCTTCTCTTATTTTATTTTGTTTTATTTTGATTATCCAACCCCCTAAACACTTTTTATTCATTTATTTTGTAACAACACCAATATCATAAATGAACTTGGATGTTGTTATAAGAATTATTCGAGCTACACTTACACACACCTAAATCTAATGGTTAAAAAACATACTGTTTCTGTGGATAGATAATTTTTGCCTCACGAAATGATGATTGTTCAACACTCATATAACACCTTCAAAGGTGGCCATTAAGATGTCTCTATATTTATATATGATATATAATATGTTTATGTTTTACTTAAGCTTCTGTAATTTTCATTTATTGCATACCTTTATGGTTTCCATTATGGGTAAACGCGATATTTTCATTTTAGGAAGTGCGGACTACCGCCCCCTCAAAGTGATTTGAATCGTTAATGCCATATGTGGGATGTATAAAGGATGGAGTAAATGGTATTATAAATTATATTATACTGGAATTATATTATACCTTTATATAATTATAATTTCATTCCATTAAATATGAAATAGAAATGTAAGTAGTGTTCATGCGTACGTACGGCTTACCGTCTCTATGAACGTTGCATTTCATTTCTTACCTCTAAATGTTATGTAATATTATAAATACATGTATATACTGGATATATAGTATATATATGATATCTACATCATGAATATAATTCTGGAGATAATGGATATTCTACCACATAAACAACTTGTAATTATATGAAGTTTATTGTTGACTCAAGTACCAAAGATCGACAAAACGACCGTTATTAACCTAAGTGACTACATAATTTTTGTAAAATTGTAATAAGTGATATAAAAGGGATAATGAACTTGAGAAAGTTTCTTAAGAAAATATATATTAACTCTAGTTTATTATTCAGGAGGTTAAAGAGCAGTCGATTCAATTCAAACACGAGGCAAGGGAACTTCTTAACCCAATTTCTATTCTTGGGGTTAATCTCCTACTTTTAAATTATGTCATGATATTATTATGTCCTATCTTGTATTTGTAATTTATTTATGTGTACTTATAGTGAATACACATAATAGATCTACTTTATTTAAAAAAATGATCTTTGTAAGTGTCTTCTTCTCAATCTCCTTTCATTGAGGCATATTTTGTTTTATACACAACTTTCTTTTATACGGTGTATAAACTCCCTTTACTTTGACTTTTATTCAAAAAGGAATCTTTTTTACAAAGCGTCTTACTAAATGACAAAAGGAATGTTTTTGTCTTATGTATGCGGCAACAACGACTTCTCCGCCACCGTGACCATTATTTGTGTTTCGGCTTCCTCTACAAGCCATAACTTTTTAAATGAAAAATAAATACAAAGTTTTAACTTTCATTTATTTTGGCATTGAAAGTGTTTTTATTATATCCATTTGTTGTATTGATATCTTTTGATTGAAATGTAGAAATGTTATGTTTCCTTTATGCACGTTTTATGTGATATGATTATGTTATGGTTTATGATATGTTAAAACCTGTTCATATGGGGAATGCATTGGACTTAATAAGTGACGAGTGGAGCCCGCTATAGCTCCTCGATGCATCGGTAGGTCTCATGAGACAAACTAGGGTCTTTGCACGAGGCCTTGACAAAATCTTATTTGTGGTCTTGGCACGAGGCCTTGACTACGTGGTTATAATAGTCTGGCATTATGCATTCCAACATTATGAAAGTGGTTATTGATATTGCATGTGATTATTCGACCAGTAGAATATATATGTGAATAAGTAAATGGAATTATCTGTTTTTACTTTTGCCATATTATGTTGAAGTTCATGTTTAAAAGGATTTTGTTTTAGTTATACATTGCCTTAAATGTTAATGTTTATTTATGAAAGCTTTCGCAATATTGTTATCCTTACCGAGCATCTGAGCTCACCCCTTTCAATGTTTTAATATTTTCCAGGATGTGAAGAAGTAATTTATGAATGACCTATAGGGATAGTCAGAAGAGGATATGAGTGTGGACTACGGATACTTTCTTATTGTAGTTATTCACTTTATGATGTAATGTAACATTTATGAATGTATCTAGTGTTTCTAAGGCTACTAAACTAATCGGTCTTTCGAGACATGATTTTTTGTGATCATCAAAATGTTATGAAGTAATGCACCGACTCCGGGTAACTGGGGTCTTTGCGTTAATGTTGGTATCAGAGGCAGTTTAGTACTAACCTTGGAAGCTAGATTTAGATAAACTCTGATTAGAGCACATAGCCCTAAGATAGACTTTGAGGATTAGTATAGAAGAACTTCCTAGAATTTTGGTATTATAGAGATTTTGTGAGTTTTTCGAGCAATACATCCCTGTCTGGATACGAGTAGGTAGAGGTGGCTCTAGCACAGATGTACTTAGGGGTAAAACCCGAAAACACCGCTTTGATCTAGACTCGAACGGGAACTGGTGCATGACCACGGGCCTTACTGCACTATTGGTTACGAAACTCCCGGGGGATATGCTTAGGATAATTATCATTTTCTTTACAAACCACTATGAAGTGTTTTGAGTATATACTTCCTCAAAGAAAACTTTTTTATGATTATGGATTATATCCATAAATAGTTCAATTTATGTTAAGTATTTTATAAGTTTGGAATTATGTATTTTGATTCATAAACTAATCTAGTTTATGCCATTGTTTAGAAATGGCGCCTAGTGGAAGGAATGGAAACCGTATCAATGCATGCACTCCGTGTAGGGATTTCCCTCCTACTCAAGATATTTATTATGGAGCTGGAGATACAACTGGTGTTGATCAACTTATTACCATACTGGGACAAATCACTCAGGTTATGAATAATAACCTTACTCGTATGGAACACCCTGATCCACAACGTGGAGGATCAAGGTTAGACCGCTTCATGAGGCAAAAACCACCAACATTTAATGGGGGTACAAATCCATTAGTAGATGAGCAATGGATAAACTTCTTAGAGAAAATATTCCACGCCTTGGGGTGTAGTGAAAGGGAAAAGGTTATCATGGCAGTTTACCGCCTCACTAGAGACGCCGATCAATGGTGGTCGCTGATTCAAAACACAAAGGAAGGTGAAGAAGTATCAATCATGGAATGGAGGGAGTTTAAGGAAATTTTCATAGAAAAATACTTTCCACATAAACATCGAGCAGATATGGAAAGGCAATTTCTGAGTCTGAGGCAGAAGGAGGATGAGAATGTCGCAAAGTATGAGGCTAACTTTACAAGGTTAGCGAGGAATGCTGCATATTATATACGTAACCCAAGAAGTAATATTGATCGTTTCTTTGATGGGTTAAAACCATTTCCCCGTCGAGATTTAGTATCCCATTCTTTCTCAACATACGAAGATATAGTCTCCTGTGCTATCAAGATAGAAAATGAATTCTTTAAGTCTTATGACAATAAAGTAAAGCAAGAGAAGAAGAGAACGGTGGAATAATAGAAGGATAAAGGGAAAAGGGGAAAGAAGGATTTTCGATTATGTGATAATTGTGGGAAGAATCACCCTGGTACTTGCCTAAAACGAATGGGAGTTTGTTATAAATGTGGAGAAAACGGTCACCATGCTCGTGATTGTAAGGGAAAGAAAGAGGCTATCAATGTTGAATGCTACAATTGTAGGGAAATGGGTCATTATGAAAATGAATGTCCTAAGCATCAGGGAAACTTACCTCAGAAAAGGCCAAGGGATCAAGGACAATCTTATGTTGTTACTACAGTTGAAGGAGAATAATTAATGTATAGGTGCTTTTGAACTCATGGATTATATTCCGGTTAATAGAATAATGTGATATATATATATAAGGATTGTACTGTAGTACTTTTTGATTTCATTAATGTTTTAATATGATGAAGGTAGTCATATTTTTATATGTGACAATAAGAAAAACTTTACCTTGATTGAGGAATCTGATGATACAATTGACTTTGGAATTTAGAAACCTTTTAGAGAAAGTCTGGATGGAGGTATTTTTGATAACTATAAAGGTTGGAATGGATTAAGATGAACTTTGGATAGTATTTTTTAAGGATAAAACATTTATGAAGATTATTTTTTGAATATTATAATACTATAGTTTTAGGAAAAGAACAACCTGCAGGGTGGGGCATAACCCGTCGCGTCGGACAAAGCTGCAGGAATCGAACCCACAACCATAGTGCGACAGGCCTTTATTACCTACCACTAGCCTACAGGAAGTCCCTGGTTATTACAAAATAGTTTTACTAATCTAAATTGTATGTGTTAATATTTGGAACCATATAAAATTAGGATAAATAGAATATTTTTGAGTTCTATTACCTTTTAGAGTGAAAGATGGGTTTGTGGTAAATATTTATTAAAGAATGAAACTCTACATAACAAGTATGTATATTCCCTTACGTTCTTAGTAAATCTCCTAAATAAATTCCTCAACTTTATAAAAGGTAACTTAAAACAAAAATGTTGCCAGTTAACTTTTCCAATTGAGGATTCAATGACTATTCAACCAATCACATGTTTGTGATTTTCTTATGGTTAACTTTCTCCTAATCCAGTTTTCTACGACTCTCCATTAGACCTTGATGGTTTTTTTTCTTCCATATCCATATTTTCATAGAATCCTAGTATGGCCTATCTCGGGTGACCTTTGTACTTATCTTTCTATCTTTTAAAGTTATATTTTTATTAACCTTATTTCTGATGTGGGTTTTCCACTAAGGTATTTTCTATTCTCAACCTTTTAGTTTCAAAGAAAAATTTAAAATTGCGAGGACGCAATTTATTAAAGGAGGGGAGAATGTAACACCCCGAGCTTCCATGATACGCTTCTCATTCAATAATGCAATAGCTTTCATTGTACGCAGGTTCGAGTTCTAACACACTGCGACAAATCAAAGTAGTTGTTATGAATAGTAATACCCACTTTTTAAAATTATAGAAATTTTATATTTCAAAATGGACTTCATTTTTGTATTCGTAATATTGAAATTATCCTAAGTTGAATTTTTTGTAATTTTCTGAGAACTTCCAATTTTTTATGAATAGTGAAAAATACTTAAAACAACTTTCTAAATCAAAATAATTTATAGTGATAAGTTATACTATTTAGTGGTTTTAATGTATAATTAAAATATATTTTTACCATTTTATCCAATGGTGGTCATTAGAATTAATTTAACATTGAAATTGGACCTAAACAATTGTCAATCTTTTGATATATATTGTTTCTTAAAAACATGCTATTTGTTGTGATATCGGGAATTAATTATAAAATTAATTAATTCAACTTATATGTTTGTAATTTTTTAAAATAGACGACATTTTTTATTTAGAAATATCAATTATATCTTAGGGTGAAATTTTGGCATTGTTCTAAAAAACATCAATTTTTGATGAATAGTGAAACCACTAAGTGGAAGTTAAAAAACTGATTTTTCGTTTAAATGAAACATTACAACTTCTGTGATTTGATTTTCAAAAATCCGACATTCATGGTTGTCATTAGGAAGTAAAATGTTGTTAAATGGGATTAAAATAAGTTTTTGGTGAATAGTAACTTTTAAGTTTAATTAATCGTGATTAAAGGTAATTAGTGATATTTAAGGTAAAAATGATATTATAAAAATATGAAAATACCTTTACACTTGTCCTACCCATATTGTATGATTCATGGACGACCAAGAAAATCCATGGGTCAACTTGGGGACCCCATGGAGGCACTTTGGTAGGAAAATGACATAAATAACTTTTTATTTAATGTTAAAATAAAAATGTCACAACCAAGAGTTGTTTTACTAAAAAATATTTTAAATGGGGTTATACAAGTCATATTTTTTACTATAAATATTCATTATAAATCTAAAAATATTTCCTACATCATGGTTTTTTTCTTATAATTTTTAGACATTAAATAAATTAAATTATTTTTGACACTATGATGATGCAGCGATTACCTCATTAATTAACGATTTAAATAAAATGAAAAGATAATGTAAAATATAAGACATACACATGTCAAAAAACTATTGGATGAGTAGATTTAAAACCCTTATCACATTATCCTTAAAATATATATGTGTGGCACCTTTAGAATCCGAAAAATCATTTCATAATAAAGTAACATTTCAATCTTTCCAAGAGTGCCCCTCCTCTCCAATTATAAAAGGCCCCCACCACTACCACCTTACTCACACTTTCAAAGCCTTTTGGCTTGGCCAACCTCTTCCCAAATACTCTCCCAACTTCCCTCCCTTACTCCTAGAAGCCTCACTTTGGGCAGAATTCTTCCCAAGGAAGCTTTTGGCTCAAATCAAAAGAGTTACCCGATTTTAAGGTAATGTCTTCTCTTATGTTATTTTGTTTTATTTTGATTATCCAACCCCCTAAACACTTTTTATTCATTTATTTTGTAACAACACTAGTATCATAAATATAATTGGATGTTTTTATAAGAATTATTCGAGCTACACTTACACACACCTACATCTAATGGTTAAAAAACATACTATTTCTGTGGATAGATAATTTTTGCCTCACGAAATGATGATTGTTCAACACTCATATAACACCTTCAAAGGTGGACATTAAGATGTCGCTATATTTATATATGATATATAATATGTTTATGTTTTACTAAAGCTTCTGTAATTTTCATTTATTGCATACCTTTATGGTTTCCATTATGGGTAAACGTGATATTTTCATTTTAGGAAGTGCGGACTACCGCCCCCTCAAAGTGATTTGAATCGTTAATGCCATATGTGGGATGTATAAAGGATGGAGTAAATGGTATTATATATTATATTATACTGGAATTATATTATACCTTTATATAATTATAATTTCATTCCATTAAATATGAAATAGAAATGAAAGTAGCGTTCATGCGTACGTACGGCTTACCGTCTCCATGAACGTTGCATTTCATTTCTTACCTCTAAATGTTATGTAATATTATAAATACATGTATATACTGGATATATAGTATATATATGATATCTACATCATGAATATAATTCTGGAGATAATGGATATTCTACCACATAAACAACTTGTAATTATATGAAGTTTATTGTTGACTCAAGTACCAAAGATCGACAAAACGACCGTTATTAACCTAAGTAACTACATAATTTTTGTAAAATTGTAATAAGTGATATAAAAGGGATAATGAACTTGAAAAATGTTCTTAAGAAAGTATATATTAACTCTAGTTTATTATTCAGGAGGTTAAAGAGCGGTCGAGTCAATTCAAACACGAGGCAAGGGAACTTCTTAACCCAATTTCTATTCTTGGGGTTAATCTCCTACTTTCAAATTATGTCATGATATTATTATGTACTATCTTGTATTTGTAATTTATTTATGTGTACTTATAGTTAATACACATAATAGATCTACTTTATTTAAAAAAATGATCTTTGTAAGTGTCTTCTTCTCAATCTCCTTTCATTGAGGCATATTTTGTTTTATACACAACTTTCTTTTATACGGTGTATAAACCCATTTTACTTTGACTTTTATTCAAAAAGGATTATTTTTTTACAAAGCGTCTTACTAAATGACAAAAGGAATGTTTTTGTCTTACGTATGCGGCAACAATGACTTCTCCGCCACCGTGACCATTATTTGTGTTTCGGCTTCCTCTACAAGCCATAACTGTTTAAATGAAAAATAAATACAAAGTTTTAACTTTCATTTATTTTGGTATTGAAAGTGTTTTTATTATATCCATTTGTTGTATTGATATCTTTTGATTGAAATGTGGAAATGTTATGTTTCCTTTATACACGTTTTATGTGATATGATTATGTTATGGTTTATGATATGTTTAAACCTGTTCATATGGGGAATACATTGGACTTAATAAGTGACGGGTGGAGCCCGCTATAGCTCCTCGATGCATCGGTAGGTCCCATGAGACAAACTAGTGTCTTGGCACGAGGCCTTGACAAAATATTATTTGTGGTCTTGGCACGAGGCCTTAACTACGTAGTTATGATAGTCTGGCATTATGCATTCCATCATTATGAAAGTGGTTATTGATATTGCGTGTGATTATTCGACCAGTAGAATATATATCTGAATAAGTAAATGGAATTATCTCTTTTTACTTTTTCCATATTATGTTGATGTTCATGTTTAAAAGGCTTTTGTTTTAGTTTTACATTGCCTTAAATGTTAATGTTTATTTATGAAAGCTTCCGCAATATTGTTATCCTTACCGAGCATCTGAGCTCACCCCTTTCAATGTTTTAATATTTTAGAGGATGTGAAGAAGTATTTTATGAATGACCTATAGGGATAGTCAGAAGAGGATATGAGTGTGGACTATGGAGACTTTCTTATTGTAGTTATTCACTTTATTATTTAATGTAACATTTATCAATGTATCTAGTGTTTCTAAGGCTACTAAACTAATCGGTCTATCGAGACATGATCTTTTGTGATCATGAAAATGTTATGAATTATGCACTGACTCTGGGTAACTGGGGTTGGGGCGTTAAAGTTGGTATCAGAGGCAGTTTAGTACTAACTTTGGAAGCTAGATTTAGATAAACTCTGATTAGAGCACATAGCCCTAAGATAGACTTTGAGGATTAGTATAGAAGAACTTCCTAGAATTTTGGTATTATAGAGATTTTGTGAGTTTTCCGAGCAATACATCCCTGTCTGGATACGAGTAGGTAGAGGTGGCTCTGGCACAGATGTACTTAGGGGTAAAACCCGAAAACACCGCTTTGAGCTAGACTCGAACGAGAACTGGTGCACGACCACGGGCCTTGCTGCACTATTGGTTACGACACTCCCGGGGGATATGCTTAGGATAATTCTCATTTTCTTTACAAACCACTATGAAGGGTTTTGAGTATATACTTCCTCAAAGAAAACTTTTTTATGATTATGGATTATATCAATAAATAGTTCAATTTATGTTAAGTATTTTATAAGTATGGAATTATGTATTTTGATTCATAAACTAATCTAGTTTATGCCATTGTTTAGAAATGGCGCCTAGTGGAAGGAATGGAAACTGTATCAATGCACGCACTCCGTGTAGGGATTTCCCTCCTACTCAAGACAATTATTATGGAGCTGGAGATACAATTGGTGTTGATCAACTTATTACCATACTGGGACAACTCACTTAGGTTATGAATAATAACCTTACTCGTATGGAACACCCTGATCCGCAACGTGGAGGATCAATGTTAGACCGCTTCATGAGGCAACAACCACCAACATTTAATGGGGGTACAAATCCATTAGTAGCTGAGAAATGGATAAACTTCTTAGAGAAAATATTCCACGCCTTGGGGAGTAGTGAAAGGGAAAAGGTTATCATGGCAGTTTACCGCCTCACTGGAGACGCCGATCAATGGTGGTCGCTGATTCAAAACACAAAGGAAGGTGAAGAAGTATCAAGTATGGAATGGAGGGAGTTTAAGGAAATTTTCTTAGAAAAATACTTTCCACATGACCATTGAGTAGATATGGAAAGGCAATTTCTGAGTCTGAGGCAGAAGGAGGATGAGAATGTCGCAAAGTATGAGGCTAACTTTACAAGGTTAGCGAGGAATGCTGCATATTATATACGTAACCCAAGAAGTAAGATTGATCGTTTCTTTGATGGGTTAAAACCATTTCTCCATAGAGCTTTAGTATCCCAATCTTTCTCAACATACGAAGATATAGTCTAATGTGCTATCAAGATAGAAAATGAATTCTTTAAGTCTTATGACAATAAAGTAAAGCAAGAGAAGAAGAGAACGGTGGAATAAGAGAAGGATAAAGGGAAAAAGGGAAAGAAGGATTTTCCATTATGTGATAATTGTTGGAAGAATCACCCTGGTACTTGCCTAAAACGAATGGGAGTTGGTTATAAATGTGGAGAAAATGGTCACCAGGCTCGTGATTGTAAGGGAAAGAAAGAGGCTATCAATGTTGAATGCTACAATTGTAGGGAAATGGGTCATTATGAAAATGAATGTCCTAAGCATCAGGGAAACTTACCTCAGAAAAGGCCAAGGGATCAAGGACAATCTTATGTTGTTACTACAGTTGAAGGAGAATAATTAATGTATAGGTGCTTTTGGACTCATGGATTATATTCTGGTTATTAGAATAATGTGATATATATATATATATAAGGATTTTACAGCAGTACTTTTTGATTTCATTAATGTTTCAATATGATGAAGGTAGTCATATTTTTATATGTGACAATAAGAGAAACTTTACCTTGATTGAGGAATCTAATGATACAATTGATTTTGGAATTTAGAAACCTTTTAGAGAAAGTCTGGACGGAGGTATTTTTGATAACTATAAAGTTTGGAATGGATTAAGATGAACTTTGGATAGTATTTTTTAAGGTTAAAACATTTATGAAGATTATTTTTGGAATATTATAATACTATAGTT
Source organism: Viscum album (assembly GCA_963277665.1). Classification (NCBI taxonomy): domain Eukaryota; kingdom Viridiplantae; phylum Streptophyta; class Magnoliopsida; order Santalales; family Viscaceae; genus Viscum; species Viscum album. The sequence goes on from OY728157.1 coordinate 1,427,314,258, forward strand.
TTAGGAAAAGGACAACCTGCAGGGTGGGGCATAACCCGTCCCGTCGGACAAAGCTGCAGGAATCGAACCCACAACCATAGTGCGACAGGCCTTTATTACCTACCACTAGCCTACAGAAAGTCCCTGGTTATTACAAAATAGTTTTACTAATCTAAATTGTATGTGTTAATATTTGGAACCATATACAATTAGGATAAATAGAATATTTTTGAGTTCTATTACCTTTTAGAGTGAAAGATGGGTTTGTGGTAAAAATTTATTAAAGAATGAAACTCTACATAACAAGTATGTATATTCCCTTACGTTCTTAGTAAATCTCCTAAATAAATTCCTCAACTTTATAAAAGGTAACTTAAAACAAAAACGTTGCCGGTTAACTTTTCCAACTGGGGATTCAATGACTATTCAACCAATCACAAGTTTGTGATTTTCTTATGGTTAACTTTCTCCTAATCCAGTTTTCTACGACTCTCCATTAGACCATGATGGTTTGTTTTTCTTCCATATCCATATTTTCATAGAATCCTAGTATGGCATATCTCGGGTGACCTTTGTACTTATCTTTCTATTTTTTAAAGTTATATTTTTATTAACCTTATTTCTGATGTGGGTTTTCCACTAAGGTATTTTCTATTCTCAACCTTTTAGTTCCAAAGAAAAATTTCACATTGCGAGGACGCAATTTATTAAAGGAGGGGAGAATGTAACACCCTGAGCTTCCACGATACGCTTCTCATTCAATAATGCAATAGCTTTCATTGTACGCAAGTTCGAGTTCTAACACACTACGACTAATCAAAGTAGCCGTTATGAATAGTAATACCCACTTTTTAAAATTATAGAAATTTTATATTTCAAAATGGACTTCATTTTTGTATTCGTAATATTGAAATTATCCTAAGTTGAAGTTTTTGTAATTTTCTGAGAACTTCCATTTTTTTATGAATAGTGAAAAATACTTAAAACAACTTTTTTAATCAAAATAATTTATAGTGATAAGTTATACTATGTAGTTGTTTTAAAGTATAATTAGAATATATTTTTACCATTTTATCCAATGGTGGTCATTAGAATTGATTTAACATTGAAATTGGACATAAACAATTGTCAATCTTTTGATATATATTGTTTCTTAAAAACACGCTATTTGTTGTGACAGCGGAAATTAATTATAAAATTAATTAATTCAACTTATATGTTTGTAATTTTATAAAATAGATGTCATTTTGGATTTAGGAATATCAATTATACCTTAGGCTAAAATTTTGGCATTGTTCTAAAAAAACTTCAATTTTTGATGAATAGTGAAACCACTGAGTGGTAGTTAAAAGACTGATTTTTCGTTTAAATGAAACATTACCACTTCTGTGATTAGATTTTCATAAATCCGACATTCATGGTTGTCATTAGGAGGTAAAATGTGGTTCAATGGGATTAAAATAAGTTTTTGGTGAATAGTAACTTTTAAGTTTAATTAATCGTGATTAAAGGTAATTAGTGATATTTAAGGTAAAAATGATATTATAAAAATATGAAAATACCTTTACACTTGTCCTACCCATATTGGATGAGTCATGGACGACCAAGAAAATCCATGGGTCAACTTGGGGACCCCATGGAGCCACTTTCGTAGGAAAATGACATATATAACTTTTTATTTAATGTTAAAATAAAAATGTCACAAACAAGAGTTGTTTTACTAAAAAAAATTAAATGGGGTTATACAAGTCATATTTTTTACTATAAATATTCATTATAAATCTAAAAATATTTCCTACATCATGTTATTTTTCTTATAATTTTTAGACATTAAATAAATTAAATTATTTTTGACACCATGATGATGCAGCGATTACCTCATTAATTAATGATTTAAATAAAATGAAAAGATAATGTAAAATATAAGACTTACACATGTCAAAAACCTATTGGATGAGTAGATTTCCAACCCTTATCACCTTATCCTTGATATATATAAGTGTGGCACCTTTAGAATCCGAAAAAGCATTTCATAATAAAGTAACATTTCAATCTTTCCAAGAGTGCCCCTCCTCACCAATTATAAAAGGCCCCCACCACTACCACCTTACTCACACTTTCAAAGCCTTTTGGCTCGGCCAACCTCTGCCCAAATACTCTCCCAACTTCCCTCCCTTACTCCTAGAAGCCTCACTTTGGGCATAATTCTTCCCAAGGAAGCTTTTGGCTCAAATCAAAAGAGTTACCCGATTTTAAGGTAATGTCTTCTCTTATGTTATTTTGTTTTATTTTGATTATCCAACCCACTAAACACTTTTTATTCATTTATTTTGTAACAAAACCAGTATAAAAAATATAATTGGATGTTGTTATAAGAATTATTCCAGCTACACTTACACACACCTACATCTAATGGTTAAATAACATACTGTTTCTGTGGATAGATAATTTTTGCCTCACGAAATGATGATTGTTCAACACTCATATAACACCTTCAAAGGTGGCCATTAAGATGTAGCTATATTTATATATGATATATAATATGTTTATATTTTACTTAAGCTTCTGTAATTTTCATTTATTGCATACCTTTATGGTTTCCATTATGGGTAAACGCGATATTTTCATTTTAGGAAGTGCGGACTACCGCCCCCTCAAAGTGATTTGAATCGTTAATGCCATATGTAGGATGTATAAAGGATGGAGTAAATGGTATTATATATTATATTATACTGGAATTATATTATACCTTTATATAATTATTATTTCATTCCATTAAATATGAAATAGAAATGAAAGTAGCGTTCATGCGTACGTACGGCTTACCGTCTCCATGAACGTTGCATTTCATTTCTTACCTCTAAATGATATGTAATATTATAAATACATGTATATACTGGATATATAGTATATATATGATATCTACATCATGAATATAATTCTGGAGATAATGGATATTCTACCACATAAACAACTTGTAATTATATGAAGTTTATTGTTGACTCAAGTACCAAAGATCGACAAAACGACCGTTATTAACCTAAGTGACTACATAATTTTTGTAAAATTGTAATAAGTGATATAAAAGGGATAATGAACTTGAAAAAGGTTCTTAAGAAAGTATATATTAACTCTAGTTTATTATTCAGGAGGTTAAAGAGCGGTCGAGTCAATTCGGACACGAGGCAAGGGAACTTCTTACCCCAATTTCTATTCTTGGGGTTAATCTCCTACTTTCAAATTATGTCATGATATTATTATGTCCTATATTGTATTTGTAATTTATTTATGTGTACTTATAGTGAATACACATAATAGATCTACTTTATTTAAAAAAATGATCTTTGTAAGTGTCTTCTTCTCAATCTCCTTTCATTGAGGCATATTTTTTTTTATACACAACTTTCTTTTATAAGGTGTATAAACCCCTTTTACTTTGACTTTTATTCAAAAAGGTATCTTTTTTTTACAAAGCATCTTACTAAATGACAAAAGGAATGTTTTTGTCTTACGTATGCGGCGACAATGACTTCTCCGCCACCGTGACCATTATTTGTGTTTCGGCTTCCTCTACAAGCCATAACTTTTTAAATGAAAAATAAATACAAAGTTTTAACTTTCATTTATTTTGGTATTGAAAATGTTTTTATTATATCCATTTGTTGTATTGATATCTTTTGATTGAAATGTGGAAATGTTATGTTTCCTTTATGCACATTTTATGTGATATGATTATGTTATGGTTTATGATATGTTTAAACCTGTTCATATGGGGAATGCGTTGGACTTAATAAGTGACAGGTGGAGCCCGCTATAGCTCCTCGATGCATCCGTAGGTCTCATGAGACAAACTAGTGTCTTGGCACGAGGCCTTGACAAAATATTATTTGTGGTCTTGGCACGAGGCCTTGACTACGTGGTTATGATAGTCTGGCATTATGCATTCCATCATTATGAAAGTGGTTATTGATATTGCGTGTGATTATTCGACCAGTAGAATATATATGTGAATAAGTAAATTGAATTATCTCTTTTTACTTTTTCCATATTATGTTGAAGTTCATGTTTAAAAGGCTTTTGTTTTAGTTATACATTGCCTTAAATGTTAATGTTTATTTATGAAAGCTTCCGCAATATTGTTATCCTTACCGAGCATCTGAGCTCACCCCATTCAATGTTTTAATATTTTCCAGGATGTGAAGAAGTATTTTATGAGTGACCTATATGGATAGTCAGAAGAGGATATGAGTGTGGACTATGGAGACTTTATTATTGTAGTTATTAACTTTATGATGTAATGTAACATTTATGAATGTATCTAGTGTTTCTAAGGCTACTAAACTAATCGGTATTTCGAGACATGATCTTTTGTGATCATGAAAATGTTATGAATTATGCACCGACTCCGGCTAACTGGGGTCGGGGCGTTAAAGTTGGTATCAGAGGCAGTTTAGTACTAACCTTGGAATCTAGATTTAGATAAACTCTGATTAGAGCACATAGCCCTAAGATAGACTTTGAGGATTAGTATAGAAGAACTTCCTAGAATTTTGGTATTATAGAGATTTTGTGAGTTTTCCGAGCAATACATCCATGTCTGGATACGAGTAGGTAGAGGTGGCTCTGGCACAAATGTACTTAGGGGTAAAACCTGAAAACACCGCTTTGATCTAGACTCGAACGGGAACTGGTGCACGACCACGGGCCTTGCTGCACTATTGGTTACGACACTCCCGGGGGATATGCTTAGGATAATTCTCATTTTCTTTACAAAACACTATGAAGGGTTTTGAGTACATACTTCCTCAAAGAAAACTTTTTTATGACTATGGATTATTTCCATAAATAGTTCAATTTATGTTAAGTATTTTATAAGTATTGAATTATGTATTTTGATTCATAAACAAATCTAGTTTATGCCATTGTTTAGAAATGGCGCCTAGTGGAAGGAATGGAACCCGTATCAATGCACGCACTCCGTGTAGGGATTTCCCTCCTACTCAAGATAATTATTATGGAGCTGGAGATACAACTGGTGTTGATCAACTTATTACCATACTGGGACAACTCACTCGGGTTATGAATTTTAACCTTACTCGTATGGAACACCCTGATCCTCAACGTGGAGGATCAATGTTAGACCGCTTCATGAGGTAACAACCACCAAAATTTAATGGGGGTACAAATCCATTAGTAGCTGAGAAATGGATAAACTTCTTAGAGAAAATATTCCACGCCTTGGGGAGTAGTGAAAGGGAAAAGGTTATCATGGCAGTTTATCGCCTCACTGGAGACGCCGATCAACGGTGGTCGCTGATTAAAAACACAAAGGAATGTGAAGAAGTATCAAGTATGGAATGGAGGGAGTTTAAGGAAATTTTCTTAGAAAAATACTTTCCACATGACAATTGAGCAGATATGGAAATGCAATTTCTGAGTCTGAGGCAGAAGGAGGATGAGAAAGTCGCAAAGTATGAGGCTAACTTTACAAGGTTAGTGAGGAATGCTGCATATTATATACGTAACCCAAGAAGTAAGATTGATCGTTTCTTTGATGGGTTAAAACCATTTCTCCGTCGAGCTTTAGTATCCCAATATTTCTCAACATACGAAGATATAGTCTCATGTGCTATCAAGATAGAAAATGAATTCTTTAAGTCTTATGACAATAAAGTAAAGCAAGATAAGAAGAGAATGGTGGAATAAGAGAAGGATAAAGGGAAAAAGGGAAAGAAGGATTTTCCATTATGTGATAATTGTGGGAAGAATCACCCTGGTACTTGCCTAAAACGAATGGGAGTTTGTTATAAATGTGGATAAAACGGTCACCGGGCTCGTGATTGTAAGGGAAAGAAAGAGGCTATCAATGTTGAATGATACAATTGTAGGGAAATGGGTCATTATGAAAATGAATGTCCTAAGCATCAGGGAAACTTACCTCAGAAAATGCCAAGGGATCAAGGACAATCTTATGTTGTTACTACAGTTGAAGGAGAATAATTAATGTATAGGTGCTTTTGGACTCATGGATTATATTCTGGTTATTAGAATAATGTGATATATATATATATATAAGGATTGTACTGCAGTACTTTTTGATTTCATTAATGTTTTAATATGATGATGGTAGTTATATTTTAATATGTGACAATAAGAGAAACTTTACCTTGATTGAGGAATCTGATGATACAATTGATTTTGGAATTTAGAAACCTTTAAGAGAAAGTCTGGACTGAGGTATTTTTGATAACTATAAAGGTTGGAATGGATTAAGATGAACTTTGGATAGTATTTTTTAAGGTTAAAACATTTATGAAGATTATTTTTGGAATATTATAATACTATAGTTTTAGGAAAAGGACAACCTGCAGGGTGGGGCATAACCCGTCGCGTCGGACAAAGCTGCAGGAATCGAACCCACAACCATAGTGCGACAGGACTTTATTACCTACCACTAGCCTACAGGAAGTCCCTGGTTATTACAAAATAGTTTTACTAATCTAAATTGTATGTGTTAATATTTGGAACCATATACAATTAGGATAAATAGAATATTTTTGAGTTCTATTACCTTTTAGAGTGAAAGATGAGTTTGTGGTAAAAATTTATTAAAGAATGAAACTCTACAAAACAAGTATGTATATTCCCTTACGTTCTTAGTAAATCTCATAAATAAATTCCTCAACATTATAAAAGGTAACTTAAAACAAAAACGTTGCCGGTTAACTTTTCCAACTGGGGATTCAATGACTATTCAACCAATCACAAGTTTGGGATTTTCTTATGGTTAACTTTCTCCTAATCCTGTTTTCTACGACTCTCCATTAGACCTTGATGGTTTGTTTTTCTTCCATATCTATATTTTCATAGAATCCTAGTATGGCCTATCTCGGGTGACCTTTGTACTTATCTTTCTATCTTTTAAAGTTTTATTTTTATTAACCTTATTTCTGATGTGGGTTTTCCACTAAGGTATTTTCTATTCTCAACCTTTTAGTTTCAAAGAAAAATTTCAAATTGCGAGGACGCAATTTATTAAAGGAGGGGAGAATGAAACACCCTGAGCTTCCACGATATGCTTCTCATTCAATAATGCAATAGCTTTCATTGTACGCAAGTTCGAGTTCTAACACACTACGACTAATCAAAGTAGCTGTTATGAATAGTAATACCCACTTTTTAAAATTATAGAAATTTTATATTTCAAAATGTACTTCATTTTTGTATTCGTAATATTGAAATTATCCTAAGTTGAATTTTTTGTAATTTTCTGAGAACTTCCAATTTTTTATGAATAGTGAAAAATACTTAAAACAACTTCTTTAATCAAAATAATTTATAGTGATAAGTTATACTATGTAGTGGTTTTAAAGTATAATTAGAATATATTTTTACCATTTTATCCAATGGTGGTCATTAGAATTAATTTAACATTGAAATTGGACATAAACAATTGTCAATCTTTTGATATATATTGTTTATAAAAAACACGCTATTTGTTGTGACAGCGGAAATTAATTATAAAATTAATTAATTCAACTAATATGTTTGTAATTTTTTAAAATAGATGTCATTTTTGATTTAGGAATATCAATTATACCTTAGGGTGAAATTTTGGCATTGTTCTAAAAAACTTCAATTTTTGATTAATAGTGAAACCACTGAGTGGTAGTTAAAAGACTGATTTTTCGTTTAAATGAAACATTACCACTTCTGTGATTAGATTTTCAGAAATCCGACATTCATGGTTGTCATTAAGAAGTAAAATGTGGTTCAATGGGATTAAAATAAATTTTTGTTGAATAGTAACTTTTCAGTTTAATTAATCGTGATTAAAGATAATTAGTGATATTTAAGGTAAAAATGATATTATAAAAATATGAAAATACCATTACACATGTCCTACACATATTGTATGAGTCATGGCCGACCAAGAAAATCCATGGCTCAACTTGGGGACCCCATGGAGCCACTTTGGTAGGAAAATGACATTTATAACGTTTTATTTAATGTTAAAATAAAAATGTCACAAACAAGAGTTGTTTTACTAAAAAAAATTTAAATAGGGTTATACAAGTCATATTTTTGACTATAAATATTCATTAGAAATATAAAACGATTTCCTACATAATGGTATATTTTTTATAATTTTTAGACATTAAATAAATTAAATTATTTTTGACACCATGATGATGTAGCGATTACCTCATTAATTAACAATTTAAATAAAATGAAAAGATAATGTAAAATATAAGACTTACACATGTAAAAAACCTATTGGATGAGTAGATTTAGAACCCTTATTACCTTATCCTAGGAATATATAAGTGTGGGACCTTTAGAATCCGAAAAACCATTTCATAATAAAGTAACATTTCAATCTTTCCAAGAGTGCCCCTCCTCTCCACTTATAAAAGCCCCCCCCCCCACTACCACCTTACTCACACTTTCAAAGCCTTTTGGCTCGGCCAAAATCTGCCCAAATACTCTCCCAACTTCCCTCCCTTACTCCTAGAAGCCTCACTTTGGGCATAATTCTTCCCAAGGAAGCCTTTGGATCAAATCAAAAGAGTTACCCGATTTTAAGGTAATGTCTTCTCTTATGTTATTTTGTTTTATTTTGCTTATCCAACCCCCTAAACTGTTTTTATTCATTTATTTTGTAACAACACCAGTATCCCCAATATACTAGGATGTTGTTATAAGAATTATTCTAGCTACACTTACACACACCTACATCTAATGGTTAAAGAACATACTATTTCTGTGGATGGCGAATTTCTGCCTCACGAAACGATGATTGTTCAACACTCATATAACACCTTCAAAGGTAGCCATTAAGATGTCTCTATATTAATATATGATATATAATATGTTTATGTTTTACTTATGCTTCTGTACTTTTCATTTATTGCATTCCTTTATGGTTTCCATTATGGGTAAACGCGATATTTTCATTTTAGGAAGTGCGGACTACCGCCCCCTCAAAGTGATTTGAATCGTTAATGCCATATGTGGGATGTAAAAAGGATGAAGTAAATTGTATTATATATTATATTATACTGGAATTATATTATACATTTATATAATTATAATTTCATTCCATTAAATATGAAATAGAAATGAAAGTAGCGTTCATGCGTACGTACGGCTTAACGTCTCCATGAATGGTGCATTTCATTTCTTACCTCTAAATGTTATGTAATATTATAAATACATGTATATACTGGATATATAGTATATATATTATATCTACATCATGAATATAATTCTGGAGATAATCGATATTCTACCACAAAAACAACTTGTAATTATAAGAAGTTTATTGTTGACTCAAGTACCAAAGATCGACAAAACGACCGTTATTAACCCAAGTGACTACATAATTTTTGTAAAATTGAAATAAGTGATATAAAATGGATAATGAAATTGAAAAATGTTCTTAAGAAAGTATATATTAACTCTAGTTTATTATTCAGGTGGTTAAAGAGCGGTTGAGTCAATTCGGACACGAGGTAAGGGAACTTCTTAACCCAATTTCTATTCTTTGGGTTAATCTCCTACTTTAAAATTATGTCATGATATTATTATGTCCTATCATGAATTTGTAATTTATTTATGTGTACTTCTAGTGAATACACATAATAGATCTACTTTATTTTAAAAAATGATCTTTGTAACGGTCTTCGTCTCAATCTCCTTTCATTGAGGCATATTTTGTTTTATACACAACTTTCTTTTATACGGTGTATAAACCCCTTTTACTTTGACTTTTATTCAAAAAGGAATCTTTTTTTTACAAAGTGTCTTACTAAACGACAAAAGGAATGTTTTTGTCTTACGTATGCGGTGACAACGACTTCTCTTCCACCGTGACCATTATTTGTGTTTCGGCTTCCTCTACAAGCCATAAATTTTTAAATGAAAAATAAATACAAAGTTTTAACTTTAGTTTGTTTTGGTATTGAATATGGTTTGAAAGTATTTTTATTATATCCATGTGTTGTATTGATATCTTGTGATTGAAATTTGGAAATGTTATGTTCCCTTTATGCACGTTTTATGTGATATGATTATGTTATGGTTTATGATATGTTTAAACCTATTCATATGAGGAATGCATTGGACTTAATATGTGACTGTTGGAGCCCGCTATAGATCTTCGATGCATCGGTAGGTCTCATGAGACAAACTAGTGTCTTGGCATGAGGCCTTGACAAAATCTTATTTGTGGTCTTGCCACGAGGCCTTTACTACGTCGTTATGATAGTCTGGCATTATGCAATCCATCATTATGAAAGTGGTTATTGATATTGCATGTGATTATTCGCCCAGTAGAATATCCATGTGAATAAGTAAATGGCATTATCTCATTTTACTTTTGACATATTATGTTGAAGTTCATGTTTAAAAGGATTTTGTTTTAGTTATACATTGTCTTAAATGTTAATGTTTATTTATGAACTCTTCCGCCATATTGTTATCCTTACTGAGCATCTGAGCTCACCCCTTTCAATGTTTTAATATTTTCCAGGATTTGAAGAAGTATTTTATGAATGACCTGCAGGGATAGTCCGAAGAGGATATGAGTGTGGACTATGGAGACTTTGTTATTATATTTATTCACTTTATGATTTAATGTAACATTTATGAATGTATCTAGTGTTTCCAAGGCTACTAAACTAATCGGTCTTTCGAGACTTGATCTTTTGTGATCATGCCAATGTTACGAAGTAATGCACCGACTTCGGGTAACTGGGGTTGGGGTGTTACATAATTTATGTTGTTTTGTATGTTATAAAGTGTAATGTAACATTCATGTATGTAATCTATTTTCGAAGAACGCTAAACCGATCGGTCCTTCGGGACTAGATTCCTTGTAATTATGCCAATGTATTAAAATAATGCACTCACTCTGGGTAACCGGGGTCAGGGTGTTAAAGTTGGTATCAGATGAAGTTTAGCAATAACCTTGGAAGTTAGATTGAGATAAACTCTGATTATAGCACATAGACCTAAGATAAACTTTGAGTATTAGTAGAGAATAACTTCCTTGAATTTTGATATTGTAGAGATTTTGTGAGTTTTCCAAGCAATACATCTCTGTCTGGATATGAGCAGGTAGAGGCGGATCTGGCACAGATGTACCTAGGGGTAAAACCTGAAAACACCTCTTTGAGCTAGACTCGAATGGGAACTTGTGCACGACAACTTCCCTTGCTGCACTCTTGGTTACGACAGTCCCGGGGGATATGCTTAGGATAATTCTAATATTCATTACAAACCATTATGAAGGGTTTATGAGTATATAATTCCTCAAAGAAGACATTTTTATGATTATGGATTATATCCATAAACTGTTTAATTTATGTTAAGTGTTTTATATGTTTGGGATTAGGTATTGTTATTCATAAAATAACCTAGTGTATTCCATTGTTTAGAAATGCCACCTAGTAGAAGGAATTACAACTCTAGAAATACACATGATCCAAAGAGTAAGAAGGATCATATCTTTCACGGTATTAAGCCAACATTTAGAAGGGAAATAGTGTCCCATTTATTCTCAACATATGAAGAAATAGTATCATGTGTTAATAAGATAAGTAAAGAATTCTCCGAGTCCTATGACTTTGAGGGGAACCAAGAGAAGAAAAGGATGGAAGATAGAAACATGGATAAAGGGAAGAGGGAAAAGAATAATTTTCCCATATGTGATAATTGTGGGAAGAAACACCCTGGAACTTTCCGGAATGGAATGGGTGTTTTTTATAAGTGTGGAGAAAAAGGGCACCATGTACGTGACTGCAAGGGTAAGAAAAATGTTTCAAATGTACAATTCTTCATTTGAAAGGAGTTGGGACACTACGTAAACCAATATCCAAATCATCAGAGTATGCCCTAAATGATGCTATTGGATAATAATCAAGTTATGATACTACCACAGATGAGGAGGAATGATTAGAGTTCTTATGTTGTTATTATATAATTATTTCATCTGAGTGTTGTATCAACAATGTACTGGTTATAAGAATTATAGAGTATATAAGGATTGTATTGCAGTACTATTTCATTAAAGACTTGAGATTTTGTGGAACAAAGAAAAGTGACTCAATAGAAGGTCAAATGTTTTGAAAATATATGGTTGAGAGAAAGAGAAACCATAATATGGTTCTGATACCAAGGTAGTGATTTTCAAATAATACATGATTTATTTGGATAAATTATATTGGATATTCTTGACTACCTTGAAACGGATTAATGATTTGTATATTCCATCATTGTTGGGGTTTAAAACATTTTTGGATAGGAGTATATCCATAATTCTATAAGTAATAAGGGATTATGTATTTAATCAATAATGGTTTACGATATTTTAGGATGTTGCTGTTTTTTAATAGAAAACATGATGAAGGTGTTCACATTGTATTACATGGAATAAAGGATCTTCATTTTTTATACCTACCTTATAAATTTTGGACTGTGAGTTTGGAAAGAAGTATTTTGGATAATTCTAGTTTGATATTATTTTTGGATTTCGATAAAAAGGACAACCCGGAGGTCCGGTGACAACCTGTTGCGTTCGGAAAGGATGTGAGACTTGAACCCACAACCAAAGGGCGAGAAGGGTGTATCACCTACCATTGACCCCCTTGATGTCCTGGATTAAATAATGTTGTTTTTTAGTGGTTTTTCTAGATGAATTATAAATTTATTTTATTTTTGAACCCTATACGAATTGGATAAATAGAATATTATTTTTAAGTTCTATTATCTTTTAGAGTGAAAAATTAGTTTGTGGTAGGACATAGTTAAAGGATGGGACTCTACTTGTCAAGTATATATTTTCCTTCTTCTCTTATTCATTGAAGAAATTAATTCTTATAATTTTCTGAAGGGATATTAAAACAAAAAATGTGTTATCCTAATACCATATGTTTTGTTGAACCGATGGTATTTTAATTCATCATAGATTGATGAATTTAAGGCCCTCAATTTTACACTTGTTTGTGATTGATGACCTCAATCACTACCTATAAATATTTACATTTTCCCTCCAATTATATGTCTCTAATTTCCACCAAAGTTCTCCTAATCGAGATAATAATTTGGTGGTGACCCTTTCAATTCCCTTTTCCACTTATTAAGACTAAATTTTATTAACCTAATTTCCGATGTGGTTTTTCCAAAAAAGTATTTTCTATTTTCAACCTTTTTGTTTCAAAGAAAAATTTTTAATTGCGAGGATGCAATTTATTGAAGTAGGGGAGAATGTAACACCCAAAGCTTCCATGGTATGCTTCACTTTCAATAATACAATAGCGTGTGATGTACGCAACACTGAGTTCAAGTGAACCACGACCTACCAAAGTAGTCGTTCAAAAGCGGTTATGAAATGTTTTAACTGAATTTTAAATTTTCTATTATCTTTATAATTTAAGAATCCATATTATGAGTTTCCAAGACATAATTTAAGAACAAATTCATTTTTTTCAGATAAAAGAAGTATTTTTTCAAAAAATGCAATTTTACAGCCTTTTAATGGAGAGCATTTTTAAATCCAATATTTGAAACTTTTATATGGTCAATTTTACAAAATAAACTTCTTATTTAGAATCAGGACATATGAATTTAGTTTCAATAATGATTTGGTGTTTTTTTGATGACTTTCATATATGGGTGAACAGTGAAAATACTATATTTTAACTGAAAATAACTTTTTTAATCAAAATAATTTTTAAGGTTAAATTATACATTTTAATTGTTTGGTAGTATAAATAGATTATATTTTTACCATTTAATCCAATTATGTTAATTGTGAGTAATTTCATATTGAAATTGGACATAAACAACTGTCAAACTTTTGATAGTTATTATTTCTTAAAAATTTGCCTTTTGGTTTTAATACCGGGAAATAATTTTAAATTAAAAAATGCAACTTTTTTGTTTTAAATTTTGTTAAATAGACCTAATTTTTGGATTTATAATATCTAAATTATCTTAGGGTGAAATTTTGGTACTTTTATGATAACTTTCATATTTTAATGAATAGTGAATATTACTAAATTTTAATTAAAAACAACTTTTTTAATCAAAATAATTAATAGTGGTAGATTATTCATTTGAGTGATTTTAAAGTATAATTAGATTATAATTTTACCATTTAATCCAATTTTGGTAATTGGACATAATTTCATATTTAAACTGGACATAAGAAAGTGTCAATCTTTTTATTATTATTATATGTTAAAAACATGCTTTTTGTTTCGACAACAAGAATTATTTTTAAATTATTTTCTACCACTTATGTGTTTTTATTTTATAAAAATGGATTCCATATTTAAAATCAGGAGGTCCAAATTGTTTAAATAGGTAAATTTTATTTTTAGACATTTTGAATAATTATTTCAGTAAATATTTTATTTAACATGGTTAAAAGGTAAATCCGGTAAATAAGGGTAAAAATTATTATTATTATAATAATAAATTACCCTAAAACGTGTCCTAACCCTATTGATTGATACAGTTCTGACCATGGGCATCTTTGGGTAAATTTTGGGACCCCATGGAGCCACTTGTAAGTGATAATGACACATTATATTAATTAAGTTGAAATAAATACCAAAACGACATATGCATATATCTTTTAGAAAATCAATTTTTACATAGGGTTTTATATGTTAGATGTTAAAATATAAATATTATTTAGAAATATAAAAATATTTCCTACATAATGGTATTTTATTTATAATTTCTAGACATTTAATAATTAAATTTATTTATGACACAATAATGATGCAGTATTTTCTTTATTAATGAAAAAATCAAATAATTGGTATTATAAATGTTAAAATAAATATAATTTGAAAGTTTTGATGACAAAAATTAATTATATTGGTTAATATGACATTATATGATTGTTTAAATAAATTTTGTTTGAATTAATAAAGTATTTAAGACTTTAAAAAAATAAATTATTGAATAGTGTCAAAATTAACATAATTGAGTTTTTAAAACAAATATTATATTATTAATTGATATTATATTCCTAAAAATATAATATTCGTCCAAAAGATGTATTTCATGATATTTTTATCATTAATGGACCACTTTGAAGTCGCTTGGATGTATATAGTATGTTTATTAACTATATAATATAAAAATACAAAGTGACATGATAAATGTCAATCTAATTAACTAAGAGTTAAAACTAAAAGATAAGGTTAATATAATGAACCAAACCTATCTAAAATCTATTGGTTGAAATTATTTCGACCCATACCCACATTAGACTTTGAAAAATACACTTTTAATCCATTAGAAACCGAATATGTATTTATTATAAAATAATACTTTAAATTCTTCCTAAAGAACCCCTCCTCCACCTTATAAATGGACACCACTTCTTACCAATTATTCACACCTTCAAAGCCTTTTGGATCAGCCAAACCCTGCCCAAATATTCTCTCATCTTTACTTAATTCAACATAGAGTCCTCAGTTTGATTAGAAAGCCATCCTAAGGAGCCCTTTTGATCAAATCAAAAGGAAGAACCCGAAGAAGAGGTAATGTTTTCACCATCCTCTTTCAAGTTCCTTTCTTGTTCCACTTCTTCTTATTTGTTATTTCAATTATAAAATAATAAATCTAGTATCTTATATATACTGTGATGTTTTTATAAATATAGTACAACCATATTCAGTATTCTACCCATCTTTTTAATGACATGTCACTATACGTGCGTACGTACGACCTACCGTCTCCACATCGTTGTGTAATTGTTATTCAATACATTATTATTTGTATGGGTATAATAATGATGTGAAATTCATTAAAATAATAACTATAACATGATAATTATACTGAATACATGATATACCATCCAATTATTTATTATTATAATATCAAAAGAATGATATTTCAGCTCATGCGTACGTACGGACTGCCTTCTCCACGAACGCGATGAGATTCATTCTCCATCATAGCCATTCAAGTCTAATTCTCATTTGATGATTAAAAATAATTTTTAAGAAGTTGATATCATTCTGCATATGAATAAGATACAACCTATCCACAACAGAAACAGCTTATGTAAGAATACATATAAAATAAAACGAGCAAATTAACACCCGAAACGACGATAATACTAAGATATTATTAACACAGCAATGCTAAAAGATCATATATGATATCATATTAATGTATATGATTCTTGTTTAATTTAATATCAATTATTTCACCATTATATAGGAGGTTAACCTACCCCCAACCAAAGAAAAGTACAAGGTAAGGGTTTATTTCACAATCTCTTCATTATCCAAGGTTGTTTATACGTAATTATCTACTAGGACCTCTTTATTATCAACATCCATGTTTCATAAAAATATATTTCAAAACATTTTGACTATTCACTATACAATGGGATAAATTCATTTATTCCTATATGTTTTTTGAAAGAAATCATTCCGTCGTTTTCCAAACAAGGTACTTTTTAAACTTTTCGACAAAATTATGGAATGAATGTTTTTTTAACTTATACGGCGGGTCCGGCTATTTTATAACGTTATAAACACGTCGAAGCTTCCCTTAAAAGATTATAAGAATATTTTGAATGTAAATGTTGTATTTTATAATTACGTGACTTTTAAATGATTTCAAAATGAATATTTTAAGAAATTTTGAAAGGTACTCTTTATCAAGATCATAATTTTAAATGTTTTAATGATTTATCTTTCTAAATCTTTTTAATTAATTTCCATTTTTCAAAATAATTTTAAGGATTTCTTTATATGGACATGTATGTTTTTAAATGATATTTATTTTCAAATGTTTCAAAGAGGTATGGGACACTTTTATTCAAAAATATCTTTTAAATTACTTCCTTAATAAATGTGTGACTTTTAAATGATTTAACAAAAGATATATTTCCCTCAAATAGTTTTGATTTCATCTATGTCAACATCCTTTGATGGGTTTTAATCTTATTTGAAGTTGATTTATTATGATACAAAACTTCCATATTATATTGATGTTTTTGTCATATGTTTGACTGTGGATGTGTTATTTTTATACCATTCATTGTTTATGGAGAAAGTGTTGAAATTTTCTATGCTAGATTTATTACGAATGTTTATGTTAAGTTTAAACCTATTCATACGAGGAATGCATTATACATAATAAGTGATATGTGGAGCCCTCTGTAGCTCCTCGATGCATCGGTAGGTCTCATGAGACAAACTAGTGTCTTGGAACGAGGCCTTGACAAAATCTTATTTGTAGTCTTGGCACAAGGCCTTGGCTATGTAGTTATGATAGTCTGTCATTATGCATTCCATCATTATGAAAGTGGTTAGTGATATTTAATGTGATTATTAGACAAGTAGAATATCCATGTGAAGAAGTAAATGGAGTTATTTAATTTTATTTTTGTCATATTATGCTCAAATTAGAGTTAAAAATGCTTTTTTATTTTAGTTATACATTTCCTTAAATGTTTATGCTTATTTATAGAAGTTCCAGATGTATTGTTATCCTTACTGAGCATCTGAGCTCACCCGTTTATATGTTTTATTCTTCCAAGGATTCATAGAAAAGTATTGTGATTGATATGCAGGGTTATGTCAAAGTATTATTGGCGTTCATAAAGGATAATTTATGTTGTTTTGTATGTTATAAAGTGTAATGTAACATTCATGTATGTAGTCTATTTTCCAAGACCGCTAAACTGATCGGTACTTTGGGACTAGATTCCATGTAATTATGGAAATGTATTAAAATAATGCACCGACTATGGGTAACTAGGGTCGGGGCATTACAATTTTGGTATAAATGTAACCAAGAAAACCCTTTGGAGTAAACCCAAAAGAGTTACTCAAAGAAGATTTAACATCCTTCAACAAGAATTTTTTTTTATTTCTTTCTCCAACCATAAAATATTTATATATCCTGATTATATAATTTCGTAAGTATACTAAAAATATTTATATTTTTCTATTAATTTTTTAACCAATACCCACACACACTTTCATAACATGGGATACACAATCTTTGTTCATGTGTATGACAAACTACCGCATCGCGATCCAATGTCTTTCATTCTTCCATTTTCACCTTTAAAAGGTGGTAATAATGATTAATTTTATGTTTATATATGATATATATATTTTTTATATTTATGATGTATCTATTATTATATAATAATTATATAACCAACACCTTCATTGTTTCCATTTTATGTAAATACGATAACTTTTTTTGTGGATGTGTGCACTACTGCCTCCTCAAAGTGATGTGATTCATTCACACATTATATGGAAGGTATTAAGGATGTGTTTAGTGAAATTATATAATATATATGATATAAAAATTATACAATAAAGATAATATATATATATATATATATATATTTCATTTAATTTATTTCTTTAAATATGATTAGAAAATGGAAACAACATTCATGCATAAGTACGACCTACCGTCTCCATGAACGGTGTATTTCATTTTCTATTTCAATAATTTATATAATTTTATAAATACATATATACTGAATATATATGACATTTATAACATTTTTATAATTATTTATATTATTAAACCAATACATAACTAATATGACCAACAATATAGAAAAACAAAACACAAGCGAAAGACAAAGTGGTTATTACCCAAAATGTAACATTAACCTAGAATTGTTAATAAACAAGAAATATAAGGTCATAATTAAAAAATATATTGTATTATATAGTTTAATATGGTTATTTATTATATTTATAATAAAATTCTAATTATTAATCAGTATTTTTGTTGGGTATGAAGAGATTCAAGAAATAAAGAAAGAGAATTTCTAGTCTCACATTTATTTTTGGGAGTCTTATAAAATATTCACCACAAGTTTCATTTCTATGGTGTATATACTTCCCATGAATGTATTATATTATTCTTATATTTAAATTTATGGGTATTTACATATACATTTAATGATCTCTCTTTTATGGGATTTACATTACAAAAGTAACCAAATCAGTATGGTAGTTTTGTCTCAATTTGCGTTCTTTGAGAAATATATTTTTCTGTGCACTTTTATTCTTTTATGAGGTGTATATAATGTCTATTTGACGTATTATATAATTAATCTTCTTCTTTTCATGGTATTTAATGATTAAATTAATTTTATTCTCTCACATGGACTATTAATTAATGTTACCAAAGTGTTAAGTGTTTACTGTTATAGTCTCATTTTTTATCGTGATTGTTAGATTATGCTTCCATTGGTTAATATATTATTATTCTTATCTTGATAACACTCATGAATTTTCCTCTACTATGGTTATTTATGATATATTTTTGTATTAGTAAACTCCTTAACACTCTTTGTTACTTTATATAATTAATAAAATGTTTTTATGAAAATTTGACCTTATTTCTCTCTTCCTTCAGAAATCTATTTTATTTAAAAATACAATATTATCAAAAATGTTTTTCGAAATAGTATTTTGAGATCATTTTCTAGGAAAATGGATTTTAAAATTGATTCCTTGTTTTAAAATAAACCTTTATAAGTTTTCAAATCTATTTTTAAACAAAAATGTTTTTAAATTTTTTTAATGATTTAAAAATATTTTTTCAAGGAAGAAGGGATCTTTTCCTCTAGAAATGTTTTTAAAAGATCATTAAAAATTATTTTACATTAAATATAACGTCTAATTTAATTACTCATGCCTTCATGAGAAAATAATCCAAAGGTCCCATTCATATTATTTCCATGAAGGGTTTTTGTTTTGATGAAATGATGGTTGTGAAACCCATTTCCCTTTTATGGGTTATATTTTTTTGAATACTATTTATTGTCCTTGGGTTATATGATTTTTAAAACTACCTCATTTCATAAGTTATGAATTTATTAAATAATCATGAAACCTGTATCTTTTACAGTGGATATGATATGAATAAATTTTTATGACACCAATTTTATTTTAGGGTTTATAATACGATGTTTATGAAACCCATCTCTTTTTATAGGTCATGATATGATAGAAGTCTTATTTTCTTGTGGTATATGTATGTATGATTTCTTATGGGACGATTGGTACTTATATCCCCCTTTAATGCATTGGGTAAAGATTTATATCTCATGAGATAATTATGGGAATGAATTCAACGGGATTTATTCACAATGGAAGATGGGGAAACCTGATCCACTTTGGGAAGATGGGGAAACCTAATCCATTATATGAACATGGGGAAACTCGGTCCCTTATAAGGAAAAGACTGATATGGGGGAGGGTGGTGTGTCCTTCCAAGTAGGTGTTGTTACCATGATGATCACTAATAAGTTCTAAAAATGTGCCTAGAATTATATGGGATGATATTACATGTTTATCTGTCATCCACAATTCAATGTCTTATTTATATGTTATGCTTTCATGTCTTAGGTTCTTAATTCCCTTATGATTGTTGTGTTATAAACTTTCAATATTTATTTCATTATTAATTTTTATGATTTTTGATAAGCATGGTATGATCTTTTAATGTTATGATCATGTTATCACGCCCTTATTCTCATGATTATGCTTAAATATATCTCTTATTTACCATTAATGAGAATCCTATATCACCCCTTTTTATGTTTTCATTCCCTAGGTTATAAAAATATGTTTCATTTATGATGTATCTAATAATGGTTCTAGTCATGAATAATCTAGTGGCGGATAATGTATCACACTTACGTACTAGTGTTTATGTTTCCAAATTTTCAAAAGAACTAAAATAATATGGTCTTTGGGAATATATTTATTAAATTTATTATGTATCTGAAGAACCTTTGTGTTGTTTTGATTAAAAAAGTTTTGTATTTGTTGACAACTAATCTTTTTGATTAAGAATGTTTTTGAGTTAGAGAAAGTTGAAGTTGTTGGTTACTGAATATTTCATTAAAGAATATTATGTTGAAGAATAAGAAGTCAGAAGATAAGAAAGTATCTCAGACTTTCTTAACAAAATCATACGATGTTTTACAGATCTTAATGTTCTCACAAATCATGAAAAGCTTTATGATAAAAGATGTTGATGAAATGGTGAAGAGGATTGATGTTTTTCACTAAGAAAAATCCTGAAATTCATAGTCTACTTGCTGATCCTGATGTTCGGAGTCTACTTGCTAAACCTGAAGTTCAGAGTCTACTTGTTAAACCTAAAGTTCAGAGTCTATTTGCTGAACCTGAAGATCAGAGTCTACTTGATGAGTCTGATGTTCAGAGTCTACATGCTAAACCTGAAGTTCAGAGTCTACTTGTTGAGACTGAAGTTCAGAGTCTACTTTCTAAACCTGAAGTTCGGAGTCTAAATGTCTAGCCTAATGTTTGGAATCTACCTCCTGAGCTAGAAATTTGTAGTCTACTTGCAGAGGCTGAAGTTATGAGTATTCTTGCTAAACCTGATGTTCAGAGTCTACTTGCTGAGCCTGAAGTTTGGAGTCTACTTGCTGAGAATGATGTTTGGAGTCTACTTTCTAAACCTGATGTTCGAAGTCTACTTGCTAAGCCTGAAATTCAGAGTCTACTTTCGGAGCCAAAAATTCAGAGTGTACTTCCTGAACCAGAAATTCAGAGCATACTTCCTAAGCCAGAAATTCTGAGTGAACTTCCTGACCCAGAAATTTGGAGTGTACTTCCTGAACCAGAAATTTGGAGTGTACTTCATGTACCATAAATTCGGAGTGTACTTCCTCAACCATAAATTTGGAGTGTACTTCCTGATCCTAATATTCGGAGTGTACTTCCTGAACCTGAAATTCAGAGTTTACTTCCTAAGCCATAAATTCATAGTGTACCTCCTGAACCAGAAATTTGGAGTGTTCTTCCTGAGCCAGAAATTTTGAGTGTACTTCTTGAGCCAGAAATTCAGAGTGTACTTCCTAACCAAGAAATTCAGAGTGTACTTCCTGAGCCAGAAAGTTGAAGTGTACTTCCTGAACCCAAAATTTGGAATGACAATCCTGAGCAACATGTTTAGAAATTCAAAATGACAATCCTGAGAAACATGCTGAGAAATTCGGAATGACAATTATATGTTCAAGAAAACCGGAATTTCAACTTTGCTTAAATCTCAGTGAAATTTCATGAGATTTGAAGAAGTCGAAGATTGAATAATAAATGCGATTGATTTGCGGAGTTTTTTGAAATTTGAAGAAGTGGGAAAGTTATTCAAGAATCTTTCATTTGTTTTGTGAGTTGCCTATAAATATGTGCTCAAATCATTCGCTCATTTGAAATTTTTTACACACGCGGAAAAGGCGGAGTTCTTGATAATTCTATGTGAAAAGTTCCTACCATCTTGAAGAAATTTCCTTGAGTGTTTGAGAAGAATAGAATCCAGATTGAATATTCGGAGTGATAATTTGTGCAGAACCATCATTATCTTGTTGAGAATACAGATTTTAGAATATCAGATTCGAGGAAACCGGATTGAGAATTCGAAGTGAGAATTTGTGGGGAACCATCATTATCTTGCGGAGAAGACCAATTTCAGAATATCAGATTCAAGGAAACCGGATTGAGAATTCGGAGTGACCATTTGTGTGGAACCGTCATTATCATGCTGAGAAGATCGGATTCAGAAAATTAGATTCAGGAAATCGGATTGAAGATTTAGAGTGATCATTCAGACTGAGCATTTATGGAGAAGCTTATCAAAGTTATTATTCTTGTGTTTGGATCATTTTTTCTTTAAAGAAACATTGTAAACTAATAGGAGTCAGTATAATATTTCCTATCGGGAGATAGAAGGTGTCCAACAGGAGTTGGCACAAGTTGTATTCACTTCTTCATTATAGTGGATTTTCATAGACCCATGGGAGTGGCTAGGGTAAGGACGTTGGTTCTCTTATTGAGACCGAACCTTGTAAATCTTGTGTGCCTTTCTTGATTTTCCTTTCTTTCATGCTTCAGTATCTTGCTAAATGGTTGATAAGGAAATAAATATTAACAGGTTTTGAGGGTTAAGTTTCTTAAAGTCTTGAAACTTATAAAAGTAAAACAACTGATTCAACCCCCCCCCCCCTTCTCAGTTGTCATTCAATCCTTGGAACTTCAGTATCTCATAAAAATGATGTAATTTTTAAATATGTTAAGGGAGGGTATCTATAGTTTGTATCAGGGAAAAATATTAGTTAACCTTTGGAATGTACGATGAGAAAACCTTAGTTAGAACCCTAAGGGGATGTCTAAGGATAACTAAAATGATAAGAAAAGTTATATGAAAATGTACTAAAATTTTATTAAATTAATGGGATATTGGTTTCCATGTAATACATCCATGTTGGGATACTAAAATTTGACGAGTCTATGGAATAGATGTATATAGGGGTAACAACCCCCAAAGCATTGTATTGAGCTAGACTTGATGGGGAACTAGTGCATGGCAACGAGTCTTGCTACACACCTAGAATAAAACTCCTGGGAGATATGCTTTGGGAATTAAAAATCTATTCACAAACCATCATGAAGTATTTAAATATGAGTTCGATATGAAAATACTTTTATAAACCTAAGGTGTCATATATTAAATAAGGATTCATAATTTAGATATCCTATAAGTGAGTTTTCATTATTATGTGGTTACTCACTATGTGGGGATTTTGCATGACGCTAGGGGGAGTGCTTCAACAACAAAAGAATGTGCCTTATGTGCTGGGATTGGGTTCTACTTCTGGTGCTTCTTCATCTTCTCATTCAACTAGGGTTTTTCATCCTAGGGATCCCGGTCCTTTGTCTTCTAGTTCTGGATTTCCTAGGTCTAATGATGGTGCTCCTGTTTCGGGTTCGATTAAATAATTCAGAGAGTCTCTTTATGGATCATCTCTAGATTTGGGGTTTCATGTTTCCTCAAAGACCCATCTGTTTTCTTCATCAACCTATAGAAATGATTCTGGGATGACTGTGGAGTTTCCTCCCAAGGTTTATGATGAGGTTGTAGATGGTCTGCGATGGACTCTCATTGCGCGATTTGGGGTAGCAAAACTGCCAATTGTAGTTTTCAAGAAATTTGTTGAATCTTGGGGTCTTTCTTCACCAGTCCAGGTTTTTTCTCTTCATGGGTCTTCTTTTTGTTTGTCCTTTAACTCTCAAGGGTATTTTTAGAACACTTAGTGTAATTCATCCCGTAAGATGGGATGTTAGAGATTCAATCTATCGCGGTGGTCTCTTAATGTTCACAGGGGAAAGGAATGTTCTTTTTCAGTGATGTGGATCACTTTATCTGGTCTACCTTTACCCATGCATAACATTTCTTTCCTCAAATCAGTTGGAGACTCCCTTGGGAGATTTCTGTGTGTAGACAGCAGTCCTAGGGGGAGTTTGGATGTATCTAATGTGTGGATCTATGTTGAATTCGATCTATCCTTAATGATTTTGGAAATGACCTCTTTAATGGTGAGGGGGTCGCTTTCTTGGAATCTGAGCATCATCTATCCAGTATTTCCCGGGTATTGTTCTTGTTGTTTTATTCAAGGTCATTCGGTTTAGATTTTCAAGAAATCTAAATGTGATGGGTTTCATTTTCAGAAATTTGATACAAAATGGTGTGGTTTCAAATGATGATATGAATGATAAGGATGTTTTTTATGATTTTTCCAGTAGTGATTTGGGATAGGTATACCTATCTAATGCTTATTCATTTGATTGTATTCTTGACATGTTATCATTGGATAGTTGTAATGAGTATTTTGTAAAATCTAAATTTGTTTATAGTATTGTAGATTTACTGTATGGGGATTCTTCTGAACTATTTATTTCTATGATGAGTATTGATAGTCTTCTGAATACACCAATACTTAGTATGTTTTTAAATGTTTTGTTCAAGTGGTGTTTTTTCATTGTTGGTCTGTTGAGATGTATAAATCTGGTCCATTTGTCAGAATCATCAATGGTAGTTGAATTGTGTATGGATGATAGGGCTTTATGTAATTCCTATGATATGCATAAAAACCCTCTGATGTTAGTTAAAGGGGTCAGATATGAGACATCATCTCTTGGGGACATGGGTTTATGCAAGGGAAGTGATTTTCCTAAGAAGGGTAGTAGTTATCCTCTATATAATGGAAGAGGGGATTTTTATCGTGGTGGTCAGATTATGGATTTTCCTATTGGGGCTAATATGTCTCTAGATACTGCAGTGGTTTCTAGGATGAAACTTCATCATATTAAGAAGTGTTTAGAATCCAGTTCTAGTCCGACCATGATTCCTGGGGGAAAATCTAGGCTTAGATTGTTTCAATGATTCCTATTATCATATGTAATTCTCGTGGCATGGGTGCATGATTAAATTTTGATTTTTCAGTCATAGAAATTATAAAACATAGGGTGTGTGATATTACTATTCTAGAGCACAAGTATAATTCAGATAGAATTGGTGAGTTCACTTGTAGAAGTAATATGCATTTGTACTACATGCAGAACCAGATAATCAACATATATGGGTCTTCTGGAAGAAAATTATGGCAATTTATTTAGTTAAGTTGGGTGATCAATACCTTACTATGAAAAATAAAAATGTCATTTATTTGTTTTTTATTTCCTTTATTTATGGGAGTTGTGATTCTCTGATAAGAGAGGTTTTGTGGAAAAAATTTGAATGTTTTAAGTCATAGGATATTAATTGGTTTGTTAGTGAAGACTAAAAATATTATTTCTAAACCTGGTGAGAAGAAGGGTCGTGGTGAATTTCCTCAGGCAGCTAGTAGAAGCTTTGTTCAATTTTTGTCTTGGAGAGGTCTTAGTGATATGGGTTTCTTTGGGTATTGTTTCACATGGTGTAATAATCATAAATATAATGTGTACTGCTGGACTCTTCTTGATAGGTGTTTGGAAAATTTTCATCTAGTTTCCAATTTACCTAATGAAAAATTTAGCCACCTTGTTCATGGTATCTAATATCATTCTCCTCTACTTGTGTATTTATCTCCTAGACAGAGTTAGGTGGAACATTTTAATTTATATTATCATTGGGAGGGGAAGTCTGATTATCATCATCTTGTTAAATATTGTTTGGAGGAAATAGTTCAAGGTTATGATTGGGTTAACTTTCATTATAAATTGAGATGGATTAAGCATAAGCCTCATGCCTGGGTGAAAAATTTTCCTTCTGTGGATTATGATTTGGAGTATCTAAAATAGGAGGTTGAGAATATGGAAAAATAATTGAATGATAGTAGGGGTGATAGGGCTTATGGGGACCTTATGGGTAAGAAAAATGACTTGAAAGTGTTTATTCTGAAACAAGATAGTATTTCCTGAGATAGAGCTAGAGTTAAATGGATTCGTGAAGGTGATAAAAACACCACCTATTTCCTTGTGTGTATTAAGGAAAGAAAGAGGGGGGTTAATCTGAACATTATTCTGAAGGATGGGTCCTTCATAGGTGATAGGGATGTGATTGGTTCCTTGGCAGATTCATTCTTTAAAAAAATCTTGTTGACCCTAACACATATATGGTTAATGACTATCTTGGTGGGAATTCAGAGTTGTTTGATGAGATTCTGAACATTATGTCTAGCTTGGATAATGATATGCTGGAAGCTATCCCTGATGAGAATGAGATTTATAATGCTATGATAAATCTTAACCTAGATACTGCTCCTGGTTCAGATGGTTTCCCAGGGGCATTCTATAGAAGGGTATGGGTGGTGATCAATGCTGATTTGATTTTCACCATTCAGTATTTCTTTTAGGTCGGTTCTATTACTAGGGTGGCTGGTGCTACCACCCTAGTTATGATTCAAAAAATTAAAAATCATTTCTTTATTCGTGATTATAGACTAGTGAGTATGTGTAACTTTCCATACATGGTTCTTTCTAGAATCATTAACTTGTGCATGTCCGGTCAAGTTTCTCGATGTATCTCTCCTGAGCAGCATGGTTTTGTTAGAGGATGATCGATTCAGGGTGTGGTTGCATTGGAATATGAGATGATTCAAGATATTAAATTCAATTTCCATGGGTCAAATATGGCTTTGAGTCTAAATATGAATGAAGCCTATGATAGGATGGAGTGGGGGATTATCACCAGTGTCCTTAGTGGTATGGGTTTCTCTTAATGGGTTGTTGACCTTCTATTTTGTTGTTTTAGTTCTACCTGGATGACAGTTTCTTATAAGGGAAAACCTCATGGTTTCATCAAGATAACTCATGGTCATAGATAAGGGGACCCTATTTATCTGACCCTTTTTATTCTCATGCAGGATTCTCTAAGTCATCTTATCAATAAGAAGATATCCATGGGTAATATTTTTTCATTTTAGAGAAGAATGGGATAAACACCAATTTCTCATTTCATGTTTGTGGATGATTCTCTATTTTTCATTAATTGTAGTGTTAGATCAGTTAGTGGTCTGATTAAAGTGCTGGATGGGTACTTCTTATGAAGTGGGAAATCGATTAATATGAAGAAGAGTAGCTTTTACATTTCCAATAAATGTGGTGACAATCAGGTTGTTTCTATTTCTAGATTGTTTAATATGTAGAAAGGTTCTTTTCCTTTGACCTATATTTTCTCTCCTTTATCTCCTAAACGTATTTGTATTAGAGAATTTGAAAATATTGTTAATAGAATCCTGAACCGTGTTCTTGATTGTAAAAATATATTTTTATCTTTTTGTGGAAGGATTTCCTTAATCAACAGAATATTAACGTCTATTTTAATCCATGTTCTTTTGGCATGCAATGTGCCGAAGGGGGTTATTTAATCTATTGATAAGGTCCTTGATGATTTTTTTGGGATGCACATTTTGAGGGGAAATGTCATTAGGAATCATGGGAGAAAGTGGCTACACCAATTCAGAAAGGTGGAGCTAACATCAGAAGTCTAGGGGATAAAATTCATTGTTTACATGGGAAGCTAGCCTGGGAAGTTGTGGAGGGATGTACTCTTTGGCGAAGAATTATGTCCTTGCGGGATGAAATCTACGTGGAGGACAGCAGAAATGTTTCATATTTCTGGGATTTAATTCAAAAAAATTTGCATGTTATTCGACAACACTCATGATGTATTATAGGAAGGTGTGGTATGTATTTTTGGAATTGAAATTGGATTTGGTCAGTTATTGGATTTCCAGGTTTCCCTATTCCAATGATTTCTTTCAGGGAAGCATGTAGTTATACCAATTTTATCAATGCTTTTCCTGATGAGGAATAAATGAATACTTTTGATATTATGGAGATGAACATGGATACAGATAGATGTGTTTTTATATCTTCAAAGACTGGTATGTTTCCTTATAAATATTTTTAGATTATTTCGATTTCCCAGACTTAACATGATTCTTAGAATGATATAGTATGGTGTAATAACATTCCCACTAAATTCAATTTCCTTGTATGGAGAATTAGAAATTAGGCTATTCTTATAAATGATAATGTGGAAAGGAGGGGCATTTACCTGGCTTCAAAATGTCATTGTTGCAATAATAATAAAGAGGAAGATTCCAATCACTTGTTTTTTTTAGAGTGAATGGTGCTTGGAAGTATTGAATTTAGTTAGTTAATTCACTAAGGTTACGTATTCTTTCTCTGTTGTAACCTCTTTTCTAGATAGCTGGTTCCATGGTCTGAATATTTTGGGTCCTAAAAAAATAGCCACATCTGTGATCCTTAATGCAGGGTGTTGGTGCATTTGGAAGGCAAAGAATAAAGCTAGTTTTGAGGATATCCATTTCTCAAAAAGAGCGATTTTATCGGGACTACAATTCTTCTACTAAACGTGGTTTGTTATTCTGAAATTTCAAGAGATGATTCTTCCTTGAGGTATATCTATCTAGTATTGTCTCATCTAGATTTTATGAGGAAATGAAACTGGGTGAGTTGTTGTCCTCCTAACTTTCATCTTAAGTTGAAATTTGATGGATCTTGTGTTGAAGGATATATTCTGGGTGCCAATGTTGTATGTGATGGAAGTTGAAGCATTTCACTTGCCTTTTCTTCATTTTATGGGAGAGGTAGTTCCATTCAAGTTGAATCTAAGGCAATGAATATGGGAATCATGATCTATCCTCAGAGGAACATATCTATTTCTCAGATTTAAACTAATTAAATGATTATACTCAACTTGAATAATTCCATGATTTCGACACCCTGGTCGATTTCTTATCTTTTCAGAAAATAAAGGAGGTGGATCGATAGCAATAAGATTCATTTCCCCATACATGGCATGAAGGTAATAAACCGGCAGACTATTTTGCATCTGTGACGGTGGAAAATCAAGGTAATAATGTTGTTTTTTATAGTATTCTCAAAATTGAACTGGAAGTGGTGGGGTTGATTAGGGGAGATCAACATGGTATCCACTATTTTATACCACCTTAAAATGTTTGTGTATCTTTCTCAAAGCCTTTTTTTCTTTGGGTTTAATCCTCCTTTAATAAAAATGCATATTGTGTGTGTGTGGTTACTCATTGTAATTATTGTCTCTTAATTTACTATTTTTAGCTATAGTTAGTGGATGGAACCTAAAGGAACCATGTTAATAGTGATTTTAATAGAAAATGGAATGATTCTATTACAGAGCAACTGAATTCTATAGGTTCTAGAATACCAAATATCATTGTTATGCTGACCCAAATTTCTCAGGATATGAACCATGATGGACTTCCAATAAATCAAAGGGGAAAACAATATTCTATTATTTAATTCATGATGAAACATATATCTTCTATTAGCAGGTATTTTAATCAACTTTTTGATGAACAATGAATCAGTAACACTAAAAAAATATTTTCCATCCTCTAGTGTTCGAAACAAGAGAAATTCATTTTGGATGATTATCATTTAGAAGGTGTAGTGAACTAGTGGTTTAATCTAATAAAAAAACATGAGAAAGAAATATAAAATTGAATCCATGGATTCAGATGAGTTCAATAACATATACATTAATAAGTAAAATCCAAATGTTCTTCATACGAAGATGGAAAAGGTGTACCTTGAGTTAAAGAAAAATGATGATGATTATGTTGCAAAATATTAGGAAAATTTTACAAGACTTACAAGGTACATATCTAAATTATCATCCAACCCAAAATTAAGGTTGACCAATTCTTCAATGACTTAGATCCAAGTCTTATAATAGAATTAACCATAGGATACATCAATAGTTAGGAAGATATTTTATGTTGTGAAACCAATTTTCAAATAGTTGTTGGAATTATATATCAATCTCATGGTATTAACAATAAACTGAAGATGGAGTTATAAGGAAAATATAAAAACCATGGAGAGAGGAAGATGGGACTTCATTTTTTCTATATGTGTTGAAATAAGAATGAAGGAAATTTTCTTATAGGGTCTAATAAATGATTTAAGTCTATAAGGGAATTATATCAAGAAATAGTTTGTCTAACTGATGGGAAGAAGTTGGATAATGATGTGAATAGAGGCATATATTCACTGAATTCACCTTCCATAATTCAATGATTGAAGTTTAAGGAGAATGTGCATTATTCTAACCAGTTCTTAATTCTACGGTTTAGTGATGATGATCTATTTTAGTAACCTCTTAAGTTGAGGGATAAGGGGAAATGTCATTTGAACAATGTTTATGATGAGGGGTGTGATAACGATGTGGTGAATGGTAAACATACCATACACTCTAGAAATTTCAATGTCTTATTTCATTCTTGATCTACCCACTCTTTCATATCTATTGAATTTGATAATGGTATTATGATTCCAACCAAACAATTAGATGTGAAATTATAAGTTAAAACCCCTAATGGTATGATGATTTCATCTAATGTATATGATTCCTTTCCAGTTGATGTTTGTGTGAATGCTCTTCCTAAAAATCATAGAATTCTTCCTTTGGTTTAATTTGATGTTATCTTAGGAATAAATTGGCTTTCTCTAAAAAAACCCACATTAATTGTTGAATAAGGGAAGTTACATTTCATATTTCAAACCAACCTATGATCTTCTATCAATGTGACAATAAGTATTAACATCCAAGGGATATTAAATCTATTTTATAGATATTAATACCCATTTAGAAGGTTATTTTATTTCTAATGGTTGGGGAAAATGTAACATCGATGATATTCCTATTGTTACGGAGTTTGTAAATTTCTTTCTAGAAGAGATTATACTCTTTCCACCAAAACACAAAGTATATTTATCAACAGAACTCATACCTAGTGCCACATAAAACTCAAAAAAACCATATTGAATGACTCATATTGAGTTGTTATAATTAAAGAAGAAAATTGAAGAAAACCTTCATATGGGATTAATTTATCCAATTGTGTCACCTTTGGGTGAACCTTTAATATTTTTGATAAAGAACAATGGTTCGATGCTTCTTTACATTGATTATTTGGAGTTGAACAAGATCAAAATCAAGAAAAAGTATCTTATTCCTGGTAATAGTGACATATTAAATCAAATATGATAATCTCAATACTTTTACATTACTGGCCTTCATTTTGCACATCATTAATTGAGGGTCAAGAAAAAGGATATACCAAAGACAATATTCTATAAAAGGTATGGAAACTAAGAATATTTAGTGATGCCTTTTGGTCTTACTAATTCCCCTGCTATCTTCATGGATTTAATGAATAGATTATATGTATATTACATTGATCATTTCATGGTATTATTTATAAGTGATATTATTATTTACTCAAAGAGAAAGAAATATCATGAAGACCACATTAGAAATTTACTAAAGACTAAAAGGAAAGGGAAAATGTATATGAAGTTTGTCGAGTATGGATTTTGGAAACATAAGGTTTCATTTTTTGGTTCACATAATCTAAAGAGATAGTATTATAGTAGATCCATTAAAATTGGAGTCTATTTAGTGATATCCTGGACCGACCATAGTGACTGATATCTATAGCTTTCATAGTTTAAATAGATATTATCAATGGTTTTTATAGAATTTATCAAAACTATAAAGTCATATGTCCAATTTAACTCATAAGGGTTCCATGTTCATTTGGATATATGAATGTGACAAAAATTCAAGGAAATAAAGAGAATGTTGGTTAGTGCACATTTGAATACATTACCCTATGGTAGAGATGGGTTTTTAATCTATAGTGATACGTCACAGAAGGGATTTGGATGAATTATTTTGAAGAACAACATTGTTATATCCTATTCCTCATGAGAATTGAAGATTCAAGATAAAAATTAACCAACTCCGGAATTGGATTTAGTTGTTTTACTCTTCTCATTTACTATATGGATTCATTATCTTTATGGAGAAAAGTGAGATATATATACAAATAATAAAAATCTAAAATATATAGTCCCAAAAAAAGAGTTGAACATTTCCCTAACAAGATGGTTCTATATGATAAAGGATTATTATTTATCAATGCATTACCATCCTAGAAAATTAAACAGGGTGGCCAATGTTTTGAGTCGAAAGGATCATGCATGATTATCCACGATAAAGATCACAAAAGATCCAATATTTCTAGATTTGAAAAGGATGGATCTAAAAACTTGAAGGAAGGGGGAAAATATTATCTTGATCAATTGAATGACAAACCCTCTATCCAAGTGAATATTAAAGAGGTGCAAAAATAATATATATAGTAGAAAAATATGGCCATAAATTTTACTGAGTATAAACCTGATCATGATGAAATGATAAGGTTTAGGAACCCTGTATTTGTTCTTTCCATATCATAATGAAGGAGTTGTTAGAGGAAGATCATTACTCTACACACTATATTTTTCCTAGAAGTACGAAGATATATAAATATTTGAATTAATACTTATGGGGGGATGAAATGAAGAGATATATCATAGAGTTTGTATCTTGTTGCTTGGTGTACTATTATTTTGAGGCTGAAAAACAAAATTCTAATTGGATGTTGCATCCATTACCCATACCAGAATGGAAAAAGGAGAACATCACTATGGATTTTTTTGGTCTTAGTGCGTATCTCAAGAGGGCGTGAATTGAGTACCAAATAAAAATATATATTTAAAATAGATTAATTTTAAATCCCCCAACTAATTTAAAATGGCCTCGTTAATCTATTTAGTAGATTGTTATAAGTTTTAATCATTCAAATGGTTTCTTAAATATTGACATGTTCATAGGTCAGAAATATGAAATATTATTTAGTCCTTAGAAATAAATGTACTTAATTAAAATCCTATAAAAACAATAATATATATTAACTATCAAAATATATGTTTTTGTTTGGTAAGAATTGTTTTAGTTTTAATGAAGGAAATAATGTAAACAAAAACGCATAGCCAAAATTTGAAACAAGTGGTTTAGTCTCAAGAAGATACTTAGCCCTCTCTATTTAGTGATCAACCACCACTAAGTAGTTTATATAAAATAAACAATATTTTCATCAACCTAGATAAGGTTTTACAATAGTTTACAACTTTTCATATCACACATGACCTCTTACACTATTATACATGGGAGTAACAAATAATATAGGTCACAAAAGTACCTCTACCACTGTGATCCACAGGAGTAAAAAAAATAATTACAATATGATATCAATTAACTTTCAGTTCATCACATGAGAAAATGTGTGTGTGATAAAAATAGAGTATACCCACACACTACTCAAAATACAATAATGACAAATAGAACTAAGAAATATTAAATTATAGTATCTATAAATTCTCATTTTGTTGTTATGAATCTTGTGACTCTTGATTTTATTATTTAGTGAATCTTGAGTCTAGTTAACTTGAAAATGTTAGAATAATAGAGTGTAATAGACACGTGTTCTCGAATATAGGAGAGAATATTATGTGTATAAGCTTTGGCTTCCTCAGTCATGTGTTTCTTAGGATGCAGTGGTTCAACACTTAATCTCTATGTGTGATAAGTAAGCACAAGCTCTCATCTTGGTACCATTATGCTTCACATGTCTGTTGTATCTCCCAAGAATGAGGGAGCATACTTCCTTTTTTAATAGCAATAACAGGAAACAAAATCCAAATGAATTTGGATATTATGCTTCCTCATACGACATGTTTGACATCCTCTTCAATGAATTATATCAATCATTTAAGAGAAATAATAGAAATAATAATTTTCATTAAATTTAATAATATAGAAATTATAATATTTTAAATGAAATAATGTATATAAAATGTGGTGGTGGATTAGTTTGGTAGTGTCTTATTATAGTGGTTTCTAGTTCTGGCGGCATGACATTGACAATTTCTCACTGCGGCAGTGTCTCAAAATTTTCCAAATTTCATGCCTAAAGGACTCTGGATGATGGTGTCTCAGATAGAGGTGTCTCATCTAGTGGTGTCTAAAACTTATATAACTTTACACCCTTGAGTAATGAAATCTTAATAGTGATATATTTTTGGAAATGTCTCATACTTTACTGATTTTATACACTGGTGGTGTGTCGTCTAACAGTATCTCAGAATAAGAAATATTTCCATGCCGATGGTGTCTCAACCTTTGTCAAAATATTGTCTTAGTGGTGTGTTAGCTCAGTGGTGAGTTAGTTTTGATGGTGGATTAACCTCAGAAATGTCTTAATAAAAATTGTGACTCAAATTGACTCATACTATGTCAATTTCATCACCTATGATAGAATACATGATTATTAAAAAGAAATATGAAATTCATTAATATCATTGGAATCATGATTTTTTTATCATTAAAATAATTAGGCCAATCAGATTTTTTAATGGACTCCCTAAAAAATCTAAAAGGGTTAATGTTATATGGTTGTTATTTGGTCACCACACTAGGTAAGGATAGTTTATTTCTATTAGATAATTCTTCTCTCTAGGTCATCTTTCTATGATATACATTAAGGAAGCGGTAAGGTTTCAAGGAGTACCACGTCCCATTGTATCTAATCAAGATTTGAGGTTTACCTCAATGTTCTGGAAAATTTTATAAAAATCTATAGATAAAAAATTGAGTTTCATCACTAAATATCATCCATAGTAAGATGGTCAGTCCAAAAGAACAATTCCAACCCTAGAGGATATTTTGAGATCTTGTTCCCTAGATTAAAATGGTTGTTAGGATCAACCCCATCCTCTATTTTACTTTTCACTAAACAATATAATTCACTCAATCATTCATATAGAACCTTATAAAACCCTCTATGGGAATAAATGTAGAGATCAAATGTACTATGATGAAGTTGCAGAATGAAATCTATTGATTCCAAAGATAACTGAAGAAATAACTGAGAAAGTTAGAACAATTCAAAAATATATCACGGTAGTTTAAAGTCGGTAGAAAAATTATGCTGATAACTGTTAGTGTGATATATAAATTTAAGTTGGTGATAATTTGTTTTTATAACTCTCTACCTGTAATATTGTTATGATATTCAGAAATAAAGGGACACAAATCCCTAGGTAAATCTATCCCTTTGAAATTCTTGGTCCTATTAGGATGTAAGCCCATCACATGGAACTTCCTCCAAATAATTCTCAATTACATGATTTTTTTCCATGCATGTCTCTTAAGGAAGTACATACCTAACCATTAAAGTGTATTGATCTCAATGGTCATACCTCTAGAGCAATATATTTTTTAAGAGGAATAACTAGTTAAAATTAATGATTGTACATAGAAAGTTATATGAAACAAGACCACTCACTTGGTAATTTTTTTGGAGAAGTAAATAGTTAGAGGAATATGTGTGGGAACTTTAGGATGTGATGATAAATAATTAACCTATTTTTTTTGTACTGTAATGCTGAATTTTGGTGGTGAAAAACATTTTAATAGGGATAGAATGTAACACCCACAGTTTTTATGAACCTTTTTAAGAATAAATTAAATTTATTTTATGTATTTAATTTCAAGCTACACTAAATCAAAAAATTTATATAATCAACACCAATTTAATTTTTTTCTAAACGCAACCGCATCTTATCTTATGTTACATGCACATTATGTTTCTAAGAAACTACATTTTATAATTATAATTACTTAAATGATATTGTTATAAAATATCTGTTAAACATATTAATATGAATAGTAGTAACTAATTTTAAAATATAATTTACAATGGTATTATATTAATAAAATATACTGATAATAAAACATATACTTTTTGTTACTGTCATTATATGTTTGAAAATACAATTTTAATAAATAAATTTGTTTTTGTCCTTCTATGAACAAAAAAATTAAATTTATACACTTTTATAAATTTAATTTGATAAAATATACATAATTTTGGAGTTTAAAATTTTAAAATTATCTTAGGGTAAAATTTTGGGAGTTTTTTTAAAAAACATCATTTTTGTTGAATAGTGAAAAATACTGCATTTTAATTCAAAACTACTTTTTCATATAATTTATTTATATAGTAAAATTATATTATATTTTTTTATAACTAAATAAATAATACATAAATAATTCTAATTTATTTCATTATAACCAATATCACAATGAAATTTGATATAAAAACATTTCAAATCTTGGAATATTTTATCTTTAAAAACCAATGGTCTCGTCCAGTTTGAATAATTAAATTAAATTAAAATTATTCTACTTATGTGTTTATAATTTGGAAAAATGGATTACATATATATAATAATAATAATTTGTAATTAATAATAACTTTAAAATAATTTGTACTAAAAATATTAGGGAATGTAATTAAAATTAATTACAGTGATTAAAGTAAAAATGAGTTTAATTAATGACTAAACTTATAATATAAGGTGTTAAATGACCCTAAACTTGTCTAAAATTTATTTTATATCCATATTTAGACCATTAAACCTTTAAGGAACTATAATTGTTTTTTTTTGAACCCTAAAAAGACAAGTAAAATGTGGAGAGCACTGAAATCTTTTCCAAAATACCCAAGGTGGCCTTTCCCCACTTATAAAAGGCCTCATATTCTCACCCTATCTTCATACCTCTAAATCCCTTTGTATCATCCAAACCCATACCAAATAAAATCCAAAATGTTTTTCCTTTATCCTATAATCCTTTCTTTTGGAATAAATCCAACCAATGAAACCCTTTGGTTCACACCACAAAGAGTTTTCCAAAAAAGTGGTAACATCCTTCAAAATGTACATTTTTTTATTCCATTATACACCCCCTAAAATATTTTTTATTATATGATTACATAATATAATTAATATAATAAATTAATTTATATGTTTTTATATTAATGTTTCTACCTACACACACAATCCATCAAATGGAATATGCAATAAGAGTTCGTGTGTATGGAAGACCACAGCCTCACAAACTGATGTCGTTCTTTCTTCCGTTGCCACCTTTCAGGGTTTGGAATAATGATAGAATTTAAATTTTAATATGATAAATAAATGATATTTATTCTTCTAAAATCATTATATAACACATAACTTCATTCTTTCCATTTTTTGTAAATACAATAACTTCGTTTTTGGACACGTGGACTGTCGCCTCCTCAAAGCATTGTGATTTTTTCATACATTACGTGGAATGTATTAAATATGGGATTACTTAATTTATATGATATATAAAAATTAATAATTATACATTATTTATAATATATATATATTTAATTTACTTACTTTCATTGAATTTTATAAGAAACTTAATATAGTGTTCAGGCGTATATACGACCCACTATCTCCTTAAACGATGTATTTCATTCTCTATTTATATATTTTTAGATTCTTATAAATAAATATATACATATATGATATTTATATCATAGTTGTTATTCTGGAGATTCTTAAATAATTATATAATTAAGAGGACAACAAATATAACAAATCAAAACACATATGAAAGACCAAGCAGTTATTAGCTGAAACATAACTTCAATAAAGAATTGTTAATAAAAGAGAAATATAAAGTCATAAGTAAATAATATATGGAATGATATAATTTAATATTGATATTTAATAAATTTACAATCAAATTATATTTATTATGTAGGAGTTTTTAATGAGTAAGAATAGGGTCAAGACATAAGGTAAGGGGATTTAAAATCTCACTTTTATTTCTTTGATACTTATACTATATTCTCCACACATTTATTTTATATGGTGTATGTGATGAAAATGAATGAATTATATGATTATTATAATTAAATTTTTTGGTATTTAAATATCCATTTCATGATCTCCCTTTCATGGGGTTTACGTTTTAAATGTTTCCAAATCGGTAAGGTAGGTTTGTCTCATTCTTCCTTCTTTGAGACACATGTTCTGCTATACACTTTTATTCTTTTATGAGGTGTATATAATCTCCATTTGAAATGTTATAAAATTAATATTATAATTTTCATGATATTATAATATTCATGTAATTTAATTCTCCCATGGTGATTATTATTTAATGTTTCCAAAGTGGTAATAATTTATTACTACAATCTCATTGTTTATCAAGATTATTTTTAATTATGCATCCATTGGTGAAATAT
The DNA here is from genome assembly GCA_963277665.1 of Viscum album. NCBI lineage: Eukaryota > Viridiplantae > Streptophyta > Magnoliopsida > Santalales > Viscaceae > Viscum > Viscum album. Next base: position 1,427,352,632 of record OY728157.1, read on the forward strand.
TATGATCCATATCTCAATAATACTAAGGAAGTTTCTTATCCTAGGTTTATTCATGATATATTAATCTATTATTAATATTTTCCACTCTTTGGTGCTTAAGATAATTAATAAAATTATTTTAATGAAAATATGACTGTATTTCTCTCTTCGATCAGTAATCTGTTTTATTCAAAAAAAAGTTCTTATAAATGATTTAAAAAATGGTATTAAAATGATATTTTCAGATAATATTTAACTAAAAAGGATTTTAAAAATGTTTTATTTTTTTCAAGTCTTCCTTTATAAGTCCTAAATTTATTTTTCATGAAAAATGTTTTCAATAAAGATTAATGTTTTAAAGATTTTCTCCAAAATATGAAACAATATTTTTCACAAGAATTGTTTTTAAAAGGTATTTCCAAATTATTTTCCATATTATATAACATATATTATTTATACACATGAATTTTTGGGGAAATTAACCAATGGTTCCATTCATATTATTTCTATGAATGGTTTGTGTTTTGATGGCAATAGGGTTACAAAACCCATTTCTCTTTCACAAGTTATTTGTTTGTGAAACCTATTTCCCTTCCATGGGTTATATGATTTTGAAACCTGATACTTTTCATAGGTTATGATTTGATTAAATTATTATGAAACCTGTTTGTTTTCCATATGTTATGATATTATGGAATGTTTATGATACCCATTTTATTTCATGGGTTTTGATATGATGTTTATGAAACCCATTTATTTTTATGATTCAAGATATGATGAATGTTTTATTATCTTATGTAACATGAATGTATTAATTTATTATGTTATGGGTGGTACCTATATATCCCTTGATAGATTGGGTAAAACTTTATATCTCATTATATAATTATGGGAATCAAGTTGATGGTCTTTATCAACTATGGAAGTTGGGGAAACTCGATCCACTATTGGAAGATGGGGAAACTCGATTCACTATGGGAAAAAAGGGGAAACCTGATCCACTCTGGGAAGATGGGGAAATTTGGTCCCTTAAAAGTAAAGGTCTATGATTGGGGATGGTGGTGTTCCCTTCCCAGTAATTTTAGTACCCATGAAGTGCCTTGATAAGTTCTAGCAATGCACCTAGACTTATAAGAAATGGCATTCCATGTTTATGTGTCTGCCATAATTCCATGTCTTATTTATATGTTATGGTTTCTTAGATTATACTCTTGATTCCCATATTATTCATGGCTTATGAACAATAATTTTTTTTCCATGATTCATTTTTATAATATTTAATATCAAGGGTCTGATCATCTAAGGTTATGATCATGTTATCATACCCTTAGGCTCGTGATAATTCTTATATATATCCCTTGTTTACCCTTACTGAGAATCTGCGCTCACCCATTTATATGTTTTATTTCCCAATGTTATAAAGATATGTATTATGTGTTATGTTTCTAGGAAGGGTGTTATTAATGAAAAGCCTAGTGGGAGATATTATATATCACTTATATACCATTGTTTATGTTTCCATGTATCAAAATGCCCTAAACTAATACTTTCTTTGGGAGTTTGTTTTGATAATGTTTTAATTATTCTATAAATGATGTAATGTAAATGTATGTTATGTGAGGGTTACTATATTTCTTCTTTGTGATTCTAATATTATTTTTTAATCAGGATTCATGGGGATTTTAGAAATTAAAAATGATTGATATATTCCCTTTATATTAGAAATTGATCGACCAATAATAGAATTTTACTTCCTCAAGACGCATTGTATGTTGTCCTCTTTATTTTCCTCCAGTTTGGATGATATAATTATAGGAAATGTAGAGCACTCTCATATAAGAGAAATATTTCAAATGTGTTGGCACGGGCTTGTGATCTATATTGGGTGGTGTAAGGCTTGAGGTAAGACACTTGGGTCTGGGAGGTCTGATTTCCTCAAGTTTCCATTTAAATAAATAAATAAATAAATATTCCACTCCATCACTATTATATCTAGAAATGTTTTCCTCGCATATATATTCTTTTTGGGGGGTTTAGATGTGTTCTAAGGAAAACACTTCTGAGTGTTCCAAGAATTACCCCTCAAAATCATCTAATGGATCCTTATCATCTAAATTAAACTCTTTGTTTGTGTAATGTATTATGTAATCAACTTTATTATTGTTTTTTAGTGGGAACAACAAGATTTAAAGGTTTATTGTGTTGCTTTCCAAATTTTCATATTCAAAATTTTCTAGTTTTGTGTTTTTAGAATCATGCAGATTTTTTTGGAGAAGTTTTGGTTGCTTTCCTATTTTCCTAGAAGTTTTATAGATCACTTCATGTTGTGACAGAAATGTAATTTTTCTATGCTTCACTTCCATGGTGATTAGAAGATTACTGTTATCTCTACCACCAACTCCTCTAGCCAACAACCCCAATTTAAATTATATATTTTTCATCTTAGAATCCATTTTCACTCTATCAAAATCATTTTTATTCTTTTTTTTCATCCAAAATGCCTATCATTTATTAGAACTTACCCCTTACTTCATCTTCTATATTAGGTGATTCGGCTTTTGGTTGTGATTAGAACTGCTGCCTTGGTTTTTGCAGAAAATAAAGGGGTGCATCGGGTATAAGAACTCCCTTCCTAATCTGAGAGATATCTGAATAATTTGTATACATCAAATTATAATATTTTTAGATTTTTTCATACCTAGACTACATCCTAGGATCATTTCTATCATATTTTTCATTTTTAAAAGCTTTTCCATGAATTTAAAAATTGGGATAGTGTGATTTTCAATGACCAATCATGAAACAGTAGTGGTGTTTCTCGCAAAGAGTATTTTGAGTATATTCATTAAAAAGAAGATGATTTTTTATCAATATGTGGAGTAGTATTGGAAGATTTCCTCATAATGTTAATTCTCCAAGATTATTTGTGTTGTGATTTTTGTGCCAATGTGTTAAAAATTTGTGTCAAATCCTCATAAGTTCTATTACTAAAAGCCCCACCAACATATTTTTCCACCAATATTTCATGTTAAGGGTGAGACTATTATAAAAAGTGCCGTGAGGAATTATGGAGTGATTTATTTGTTTATATATGGTCTATGTAATCCTATAACACTATCCAAGTCATTATGTAATAGTTCTCACACATATTTAAAGAAACCACTGTTTTTTTGTCGAATTTGAAAAGTCATTATCCTAGGGTAAAACATCTTTGTAAAGTCATTGTAAACATGATGGAAACTTTCAACATTTCCAGTGTTAATTTTTCGAACCACGTACGAGAATTTCCCTTGATATAAAAAGGGATTACTATATGTTTAAGATCTTCCTCACTCACTCCCCTTAGCGGTAGATGCTAAACACTACAATAGAAGTACCAAATAATGTCTAGATTATCTTCACTGGGAGATAAATTGAAGGTAAACACCTAGGAAATCATAGAATATCTTGTTTCATAATCTATAGACCTTGTTGAGTGCCTTACACATTAATGATTCCTACAGATAGTAGGAAATAATTATTATCTCATTTATAGGTGTATTTGCATTTCCAAGTGGTGATGGTAAGTGTTTAGGTTCTCATCCTCTCTATTATCTTCCATTTTAATTTTTAATTTTTCTCTTTTTATATCTATTAGGTTCCTATCAATTTTAGGTATATTCTTCTCTATGATCTTGGTTTAAGAGATAGTTTTCATAGACTAAATAACTTTAACATATTTTTTTCTTGGAAATTTTTTGTAATTTATATATTTTTTATTTATTTGTTTTTTTATATGTACTTTTTTTATTCTTGTTCATTCATGCCTTCCCTCATAATGGAACCAAAATTTGTCATGGTTTCATTAGACTCATGGAAATTAATTATTTATAACTCTATATGAAACTAGTTTAATGTTGAGAATAGGTCAATCCACTAGGAATGACTCAAAGTGTGTGTTTTAAGTGTGTGACCAAGTAGGAAAATATGACAAAAATGAACTAAAATCGAAAAAAATGGTGATGAAAATGATAATGGTGATGAAATAATGATGAAAATGATGATTTTGTGTGTGTGTGATCATGAGTATATGTGATAAATCAAAGAGATAGAAGAAAACATAAAATATAAAGGAACACAAATTACTGAGAGAAATCAACTGATAAATTAGAGGGGGATAGGCAATGCACTTTTAATAATGATTTTCCTTCATCAATAAATTTTAATTTGAACAAATAGAACTGATTGAAATAATCTAATCATGTTTTTTGTTAAGTCAACCAGTGAATGAATGACCTCTACATCTTTTAAACTTTTGAGGTCACTCGATCACTGAATAAAAAACAATAAATTATCATTGAGTTCAATTTTTAAGTTAAAATCAATGTGAAACTCTCTATTAAGATTAAATTATATTTTATTTAAAAAAATCATATTTAATATAGTTTGAATTTAAGATTTATCATGATTATTTATCACTGATTCTTGAAGTATTGTAAAAAGTTGTTGTTAAAAGAGAAATAAATAGATGCATTCAATCAATAGTAACCATGAACAAAGAAAAATAAATTAACCAAAAAAAATATTCCACAAAAGGTCTTTCTTAGAAGATCATGATCACATTAATCAAATTGAAATATTTATATATATTATAATCCATGAAAAAATAAATGAAGAAATAAGTGAAGAGAGAATGAATCTTCTATATCTCGTAACTCCAACTCCAGACCCTTTTGTGATCTCTACTAGTTTATAATATTTCTATGTTCTCCTTTACATGATCTGTATTTTGTCAACTGTGTATTAGTGTGTTTTTGTGTTTGTTTATCTATTTCTTCTCCATGAGAGTTTTTGTATCCCCACTCTTCTTATGGACTCTTCTTTCATTAATAAACTAATTTCTCTCCAATCCCGCCACAATCACAAAATTTTTGTTTCCCAAGATACTCTACATCTTCCACATGCCATGCATGTCACTATATATCTTCCTCAGTAGTGACCATAGCCAAACTCCCTCAAATAAAATTTTCAAATACTTGTAAATCCTTATCATGTATTTAAGGAAATTAAAAATTTTTATTCCCTCCACACGAATGGATCAATGGCCATGATCGCTAAGTAAGGATACTCAAACCTTCCTTGATTTAATTCCCATAATCTCTTTTGTAATAATCCTATAACATTTTTCCATTAAGAAAAATGAAAAAATGGAAATGAAAAAACATTGGAGCAGCTCAAATTATTTTCTCAAATTACAATTTGGGTCATGGCCCAGTTTGAACAAATCCCAAACCATTTCAGTTCCAATCCCATGATTCTAAAACTCATTTTGGGCTCAAATATGCTAGCATTTGAGTATTTTATATTTTATTTTTATTTTTATATATTACATAATTTTAATTACATTATTAGTATTGATTATATACACATATATATAACTATATGTATATTTTTTTAAATTTATATACTTATTATTATCAAAATATATTATATCTATTATTATTGTTATTATAGAAATATAAAATTATTTACAAAAATATACACTATTTATTAATAATATATATTTTTTATATATATATTTATATATTTGTGTGTGGATATACCAAAAATTATTATTATTATTCGATATATATATTTAATAATATTATTATTTATTACATTTATTTATCTATATTTATTTATTTTATCATCATTATATTTTCCTCCTTATTCATAGATCACCACCTTTAGGAGGGAGGTGTTAACATCTAGATCAATATCATATTTTTCTAATGGCGGTAAGCTTCAATCTCATTAATCTTCTTCAACTTAGCCTAATAGAGGGACGACATCATGTCCAGCCGAAAGTATCCCTAGGCGACACTAGCTCAGTTTTTCAGAGGTGTGTTGATTCATTAATAGTTTCTCAACATTTCATCAGTTACAACAGTGGTTCACATGAAATTTACGGTGAATGGATTCAATAAGGGTGGTGTCATGGGATCTCCATTAACCAGTTGTATTTTTTTTTCTTCATCACCAACATCAAGCTCAAAGGGAATGGTCGATACGATGTGGTGGTAGATTTATGGGGGTAGAGATATGGAAATGTAAGTACTAGAATTTGGGGCTGAAAGTGGTAGTTATGGTCGACAATAGTATGGTTAGGGGTGCTGTATTTATTGGTATCAGGATGGAGGCTGGCGTATCTAGAGACTAATGGTAGATCGAATTTATAGTGGTAGATTGTTTTGAGAAATGATGTTTGCACAAATTTGTTGAAGATTGGTATCCAATGGTAGGAGGAAGCTGTGGATAGTGGTAGTAGGTTCTTAAGTGTGATTGGGTGGTATCAATATGGGGGATAGTAGATGGTTTAATGGTAGTTTTGTGTTCATTAGATTAATACTAGAAAGTAGGGAGGGGGTTGGTGGTTGTATGGTACCGGTAGCAATATTTTGAGTAGTGGCATATCGGGAAGGTATAAGAACCAAAAAACCCATAAAATCATAATTTAATGGAATTAAAAAAAATACCACCCTAAATATATAAATCAACCCATTTATTATATTAAAAAAACTTCAATAAAATTATAATTCCATAAATTATTTTAATAAAACAATTGATTTTTTTGGAGAATTTATTTAAACTAGTAAAAATATTTTAAACTTCATTCTATAATTTATCATTAAACTCCATCCTAAAACTTTTTTTCATCACATGTTGTTCTTATAATATTGAAATAATTAACATGAGAAAAATTGGGCAATTATAATACTAAAGTAAATAATTTTAATATTATTTTAAAAAAATGTAAAAAAAATGATCTCAATTTCTTAAAAATTCAAAAATTTATATCAAAAACACAATTACGCCATCAAAAAATACATCAATTTAATTAAAATAAATTATGAAAGTTGTGTAAACAAAAAGTCACATACAAAACTACTGAAATTAAATGTTTTTCCCCAAAAATATACCATGATTTTACCTTATAAAGCAGACAACAATAATTTTTTTATTTTTCTCAAAATGAAGTATGTTAAGAGGAAGAAAATATGAATTGAAAGGATTTTCAAGGAATGATCACAATAGGTCCTTCTTATGTTTAATTACACACTATAAATGATGGGAATACATATTAATTCACTATTAAAGATGTATTTCCTCCTATATGAATTCAATCACTATCCTATTCAATTATAATTCAATTTCCAATTATAAGACTGATGATAGGTCAGATTATATTGCAAATAAAATTCTGAAAAGGGGAACCATTAATTTTCACTTTCTCCTAGGTTCCAAAAATGTAAGTTCATTTTTATAACTTTGTTGATATACCATGTATTATATTCAAATATTAAATTTTCTACTTATTTATTATGGTTTAATAGTGCCCTCACCATAATGATTTCATTTTTTTAAACGGTTTTTTTTAATTTTTCCTAATGAGAGGTCTTTTTATAGCACTATGTAAATAACTTATTGAGTTTGGATTTTACTTATTTACAAAAAAACCAAGTTTCATTATCTTAGAGTCTCGCCATGGGATCTCAATTTCCCATTTTAATCGGTTTTAATAAGAATTATATGATTATTATTTGAGTTGGATCCCTAAGGTTATTGATTGTTATAAGGTGATTAACCTAGGTTTGAGTTCAAATTTATATTTTCTTGAAGTTATGATCATAACTCCACTAATATCTATCTTATCTCACTCACTTTCTCTTTTCCTAAATAGAACATCCCTAAAAATAATATTTAACAACACTCAACAATCATACCCCCTCAAAAATTTAAAAATAAATGCAAGCCACAATAACCCGCATGTTATTATCCACTCAAAAGGACAAAATTTATGTGAAAAGTGAAGCCTAAGTTCCTCAGTTTGTGATTTCTTTAATAATTTCATCAATTTTTTGACAAAAAAATCAGGGGGGGGTTTTATGTTCCCACAATTTAAGCACAAATTAGCACATACCAAATACCCCTATCCCCAATACATAAAACACAATATTTCCCAAAATGTTGACTCTTAAGGTGGGATAAAATTTCATTCAAAACAATTTTTAAATTCAGTGGTACACAAATAAAAAAAGGGGGGACATTAGAGCTCAAAAACACACAATTTCAACATATCCAAAAAAATTCAAATAATTTTTTTTATGTTCATTCTTTTTATTTTTATACATATAAAACATAATTATCTATTAATTTCAAATGATTTATTATTAAACAATGTTGTACAATATTAATTGAATAAAGTTAATTTTAATGGGTGAAAGGAGGTTTCACAATGCTATTCAAATTAATTTTAAACTCTCTATAATTTAATAAGACAATACCCAAGAAGGAAATAAAGTTCACAGTTTTCACTAGATCAGTCTGTATTCCCCCAAACATAGTCCAAATCATTGTACATAAATAGTTTAGGAGATTACTGAAATGTAAAAATAAAAAAATAATTTCATGAATGTGGGAGATTTAATCATTTATGTTTATTCAAAATTTCTTCCACTATAGTACTAAGTGAATTCCTCTGGTTGGCCCTCTTGATTTTTTATAGGGTTAAGAAATTAGACATAGGAAATAGAAATTAATGTTAAACAAAAATTTCATAAAACTATTTAGTGTAAGAAGTTTCATTGAGATAATTCATTGTATTAATCCCTTAGTATTCCATTGAAATTTTTTGAAATTATATATATATAAGTACTAAGAAAATAAAATAGTGTAAGATTTCATGGGATATTATATTATACAATCAACAATATGGATATCTTTATTAAAAATGAGAAATAAAAAATTAAACAGATTGAGAAACATGGGTTAGTTCCAAGGAAACATTAAATTTACATTCCTCAATTACAATAGAGACACATTCACCTTTTATATAATTATATGACAGCCAATCCCTTGAACTTACCTTCAAATAATAAATTTATTACCTAGTTATTGACTAAATAATGTTATTTTTTCCCCTAAAAATCACTATAACCCCATTAACAAGAACTCCTAGAATGGTGAATGGTTCTAACCACTTGGTTTTCAATTTTCCTAGGAAAGGTTTCTTCATAGAATTGAAATGAAATACACCTTGACAATCCTTGAAATACATCTTCTGAATTATTGATTCATAAATTACATTTGATGTCTATTTATAAATTTTAGAATTTTCATATGATTACCTCCTAATTTCCTCTATCTCACTCTACTCCAGAAGTCTCCCGCCCCCCCCACAAGTAGAATTAATGTCAAATTATAGGTCCTTTTCATGAAAAAAATACTTTTTATGTAGTTCCAGTGGTAGATGAAATTTATTTAAAAAAGAGAATTATGTATGAGGAAATCTATATTGGAGTCTTCTAAGTAGTTATTTAATCCCACAAATCTTTACCATATTTCAAAAACATATCCTTTATTGATCTAGAAAAAATCTGCTGTAAAATCTATTTGAAATCTCAATTATACACTTTATCCACCCCATTTGATTTTGGGTGGTAGGTAGTACCAATTCTGTGATAATATCAATAGTCCATGGTTAAATTATTGAACATATAATTATTGAAATGAGTTTATTTATGTAATTAATTCTATGGGTACTCAAAACCTATAAATTATATTTTTCTTGTTGTATTTCAACACACTAAAAGCATGATTGTCTGGAAGAGCCACTACCTCAACACACTTGGACACATAGTCCATAACACAAGAATATTTTCATTTACATAAGAAGATGGAAAATATTCCATGAAATACAAGCCCCATATATTGAAAACCTCATCCTCTAATATTCTTCATTGAGGTAGCTCCTACGTTCTATTTACATTTCCAAGAATTTGCAACTTTTCAAATCCAATCAACAATGTCCTAACATCCTTGAATAGTGTGGGTTAGTAAAGCCTGGCCTTTAAATATTTTTGTATAGTTTGTTCCCCTCCATGGTTTCAACCCAAATGTGCTGAATGGAAACATTAAAGAATGGTGAAAATTTCCTTGTCAACCACACAACACCTAAAAATATAATCATCACATATTTTAAAAATAATAGGGTCACCCCAAAAGTAGTATTTCATCACATATATAAACCTATTCCTTTGGTTTTGTGAAATATACTTGAGTATAACAATAAAATCTCAGAAATTGTCATAAACTGCAAATAAAGTATATTTTATCACAGAAGTAGAAAACAATTTTATATCTTTCAATGATATTATAATCTCCATTGGTTCCTAAATTTGGGTGTTGGGTACCCTAGAAAAATGGTCAAAACCAAGTTTTCATCAGCATTTTTATTCTTGATTATCAAATAAATCTACTACAACTAAAGAGTCAGGCTCATGAGCATTATATTTGAGTCCTTATTTACCAGTAGGTATTTGAGGGAAAAATGGTTCATGAAAATGATCACCATGTACCATGTTATGAATTGTCTAAATTTAACAAGAGGAAACATAAAAATATGAAAATCCATTTCATTGGTGGAATAATTATTTTAGAAATCATCTAGCATCATGCTAGAATAATAAATGAAATGTATTCTCTTGTTCTTCCTTTACCCCAAAAAAGCTCCTACAACTATATCAATAAACTCTCACATCAATAAAATGGGAACTTCTAATCTTTTGAAGTTATAACTGGTGAAGTATTTAGTATATTCTTAAGAATATTGAATTATTATATAAATTTCTCAAAAAAAATATGTGTCCTAAACTATAAGTGAACACAACGGCCTTATGATCTTAGAAAAATATTTAATTAACCTCCTATAAAATCAACCATAACATAAAAATCATCTAATTCCATTGAAATTATTTGGTAGTGAAAACTATTTCATAACCTAAATTTTAGAATTATCAACCTCCATGCCCGTTCTAGAATCCTTGTGACATAACACAATTCATTTTATATCCATCAATTAGAACCCTTTCAAATTTAATATAATATTTTTCTATTGTAATCTTTCTAAAATGCTTTCTATATTTACAAAGATGTTTTTAAAAACACATCCAAAAACAAAAAAAATAATCCATTAAGACTTTGATAATCTTATCAATCATATCTACAAATATTATTATCATGCATAAAGGAAAACTGGCTAGAGAACCACACAAGAAAAAAGGCATTCGCCAGTAGGAAAATGTCCCAAATTGATAAGTAAAGGTAGAATTATCTTGATCCTTAAGAGAAATGGAAATATGGTTACAACCATAATATCCATCAATAAAAAAATAATCACAACAAACCAACCTCTCTTCAATTTGGTCCAAAAATGGCATGGTAAATGATCCTTCCTCATAGAAACATTGAGTTTTCTATAATCAATGCATACCATCCATTTGTTCATAGTTATTCATTGAATATCCCATTATTTTCATTTATTATCATAGTCATCCCATTCTTCTTAGGGGATACCTGAACAAAAATTACCCATGAACTATCAAAAATAATAAATAATAATCCACTATCAAGCTATCAGATCACTTATACTCATACCAAAACTTTCATGTTTGTGTTAATCCTTCTCTGTACTTCCACTCTTAGTTTATACATAGTATCCATGGGGATTTTATATATGAAAAATGGAATTATTCCCTTGATTTTAGAAATTTACTAACCTATAATAGACTTTTAGTTTTTTAAGAAACTCATAAAGCTATCCCCTTGACTTTCTTCTAGTTTGGATGAGATAATTATAATAATTATAGATAAATCACCTAAAAATAATATTTCAAATGGTATCGAAGGGGCTTGACAACTAGATTGGGTGGTTCTTGTCTTGAGGAAATACACATAGGTTTGTGGGGTATAAGGTCTTAATGCTGCCTCTTAAAGAATTTAATGAATAAAGATTCCTATTTATCACTATTATTTCCAAAAATTTGTTCCTCCAATCAAAATTCTTTTTTAGGGTAAATATTTTTACTAAGGAAAACCCATATAGGTGTTCCAAGAATTCACCCTCACATTCATCTAAATTATCCTCTTCCTTACTTGATCTATTTTACAAGAAGGGTTTAATAGGGAATTAGGTTGAACTATAAATTTCTTCCAATATCTTAAAAAAGTCATCTTCCTCCTCAACAAAAAAATCTTCATCTATTAAAATATCATCTACAAGATAGATTGGGTCTTGGTTTGGTACTTTATTTTTTTGAAAACATTCAATAATTTTTTTAGTAGGTTAAAAATTAATTATCTATTTGATACATCATTTAAATCTCCCCCATGGATAGAATGGGCCTACCAAAGATGATAGGTACCTTCTGGAAAGATTTTAGGTTTAGTATCAGAAAATTATCCAGAAAAACGAGCCTTCATACTTCCACTAACAAGTCATATACCCTACCAACTGGGTGAGTAATTAATTGATTAGCACGTTGTAATACAACTTTGGTGGGATGGGGAACTATTAATTTCATGTTATGAAAAAATGTTAGTGTAATTAAAATAATAATATCTCCAATATCACACAGATAATTAAATTGGACACCTCTATCTCTAATGGTGTAATGGATAATAAAGATCACTGGTTCATTAAATTTTAGAGGTATCCTATTCTACAACATAGCACTACACTCCTCTATGGGATTGTTAATGAAAATTTATTCCAAGGATTTATTCTTTGATTAAATTTTATTCAGTGATTTAAGATAATATGGGCTTTGAATTATTGACTCTATGAAAGGAATGTCTATTTTCGGTTTCTTTAAAACATTGAATTTTTTTAAAAATTCATAATCATGGTTTTATTTCTTTATTATTTGTGGAAAAGGAATGATTGTAGCAATGTTGCAAAAAAAATTGGCATCCCTTAACATTATTCTTCAAGATTATTCATTAATTTATTTTATATGTTTTTAAATCTATTATCGTGTTTTTTATTGGGAAAATAATGATTCATAGTATTTTCAATGTTGCAGTGGAAATTATCAGATTCCAAATTTTCTAAATTTGAGTTTTCATATTCGTCCAGTTTTTCTTTTTCAGAAGTATGATGTAATTTTATATGTTCTATTTGGGTTTGGATACCAATTAAAGTTTTAATAGAAATATAATTTTCCATAGGGTTTACGTCAGTGATTCTTGAAAGCATACCCATGTCTCTACCTCTAATTTCTCTATCCAACTTTCACATTTGAATTTCATGATTTTTCATCCTAGAATCTATTTCCACTTTATCAAAATCATTTTTAGATTTTTGTTCATCAAACCTACTTATCAACTATTGGAACATAACCAATAATTCATTTTGTGAGTTATATGATTCATATTTTGGTTGGGGATATAATTTTTAACTTGGTGGTTGTTGAAAAGTAAGGGGTGTTGCAGTTTATGAACTCCCTACTCCCTCCAAGAAATATTTTTGATGATTTATATAACAATTATTAGAAGTTTTTTAGAATTTTTCATACCCATGATGAATCTTGGAACCATACCCAATAAATTTTTCATTTTTGGAAGCTTGTGTAGACATTTCAAAATTCATACAATGTGATTGTAAATGCCGAAACATGCCAAAGTGGGGGAATTAGTTCTGAAGAGTATTTTGAGTATTTTCATCAAAAAAAGTAGAATCTTGTGAATCATCTTGTGGTGTATTATTGGGTTTCTTCCACAAAAAATTTCTTCTCTGTGATATTTTCTATTGTTTCTTTTGTTCAAACGTGTTAAAAATTTGTTTCAATGCTTCGACACTTCTATCAATGAAATTATCACTAGTGGATAGGCCTAACAATGTTTGGTGGTAAGGGGTTAGAATACTATATAAAGTTTCTAACATGAATTTGGGAGTGGATTGGTAGTTTGTAAAATGTTTATTTAATCCCCTAACTCTATCCCAATCTTCTTGGAATAGTTCTCCCTTATCTTGCAAGAAACCATGCATTTTGGTTCTTATTTCATAAGTAATTATCCTACTATAGAACATTATAGTGGAGCATTGTAAACCAAATCACAAGTGTTAAAAAATTATCTTCCAATTATTTAATCCATTTTTGGGTGTTTCCCTTAAAGAAGATAATAGATACTCTCAGGTTAAGCTCTTCCTCACTTATTCCCCTTAGTGAGAGTTGTTGAACACTATATTAGAAGTCCATAATGATGTCAAGAGAGTCTTCATTGGGAATTCCACTGAAATTATACAACTGTTATGACATAGATTGTTTTATTTACTAAATATTATACCATGGTGAGATCCAAATGCATAACAGATTACTAATGTAGTAGGAAATAAGAATTATCTCAAACAATGCCTCTCAATTATCTAATTTCCTGGTGGATTCATATTTCCCGGTGGTTAATTGTTAATTTTTTGGTTTTTAGCTTCTCTATTATCTTCCATTTTAATTTTATGTTTTTCCTTTTTTAAATCCCATAGGTGACTATCGATTTCAATCATGGTAGGCTCTTTGATCTTGTTTTTAGATCTACTTTTAAAACACCCAATCTCTACAATAGTTTTTTATTTCCTTGTAGATTTTTATTGTTAGTCATTTTTTGTATTTATGATTTTTTTATTTTTATTTTTTGTTATTATTTTTTATTTTATATATAATTTTTTTGTATTGATCCTTGGTCACACGTACCTTCCCTAAAAATGGCATCAAAATTTGACACGGGGTGTTTTAATTGTGCAAATTAATTATTTATAACTCTACTTAAACACTAGTCTAGTGATGAGTAGAGGTGGATCTATAGGGACTGACTCATAATTTTTTATTTAAGTGTGTGATCAAGTAAACAAAAAGAACAGAAATAAAATAAAACAGCAAAAGTAAGGAATATGAAGATGATAATTTTTTTGAAACATGTACAATAATGGTGATTTTTGTGAGTGTGAGTGTGGGTGCAGGTGATCAATCAAAAAGATGTAAGAAAATAGAAAATACATAAGAACAAAAACTAGTGAGTAAATTGGTTGAAAAATTAGGGGGAAATTAGCTGGATTGATTTTATTATGATTTTACATCATAAATTTATTTGAATTTAATCACTGATAATTTATTGAAGCAAGAAAACCAAATTTTTTATTAGGTCAACCTATGAATGAATGGACTCTATAGCTTTTCAATCGCAGAAGTCAACTAATCACTTAGTGAGAACAAATCAGTTATCATTGCGTTTAATTTTGTCTGTAAAACTCAGTGTGATATTCCCTATTGAACTTTATTTACTACTTAATTTAATCCTATTATTGATGATTGTTTGAATTTAGGAATGTTGAAGATTATTTTACTCTAATAGTTGAGGTTTTATAAAAAAATATTATTTTCGGAAGATAAATAGATAGAATAATCTAGTCAAAAATATGTATAAATAAAGTAAAATAGGTAAACCGACACAACCAATTCCCCCAAGGAGTTTATCCAAATATCACTATTGTATTAAAAATATTAAAATATTTAGATATATAAGAATACATGAAAAAATAAATGAATAAATATTTGAAGATAGAAAGAATATTCTTTATCCTATAACACTAACTCCAACCCATTATATGATTAACAGTAGCTCACGGTCTATCTTTTTCTCCTCATGTGCTTCAAATTTTTCTTTATTTTTGTCAGTGTCATTAGTAGGTGTTTATTCATATCTTACTTGGTTAAAGAGAGTGTGTGTATCTTCTCTCTTTTCAACTCTCTTCTTATATTAATAAACAGATTTCTGGCCAATCCCCTTCAATATCATAGTTATTGTTCTGTTAGAAACTCTACAACTTCCATGTTTCATACATGTCACTATACATCATCCTCATCAGTAAACACAGATAATATTCCTCAACCATAATGTATAAATACTCATAAATTTGTTTCATGTAGTGTCCATGATAAAAAACATAGTTGCTCTCCACATGGATAGATCAATTGTCGCGATCGTTGAGTGTGGATGCTCAAACCTTCCATCCATTAATTAATTCCTGAGAACACCTTTATAGAAATACTTTTAAAATGATTAAACCAATAAATTAGAAAAAAAATCAATGACACAATAGTCGAGCCTCTCTAATTATTTTTCCTAAATTCCAATTTGGGCCATGGGCTAGTTTGAATGTATCCTTGATCATCTCGGTGTCAATCCCATGATACTAAACTTATTTTAGGCTTATACATACTGTCATTTTATTATTTTATATTATTCTACATATATTACTTAATTTAATTACATTATTAGTATTAAATATAGACATATGAACATATATATATATATGTACATGAATTTTTATATTTATATACTTATTGTTATTAAAATATATTATATCTATTATTTTTATGATTATACATATATAGATGTATTTAAAAAAATATATAATTATTTATAATATATCTGTATATATATATATTTACGTATATATATTTACATATACCTAAAATTATTATTATTATTACTTTATATATATAATTAAAAATATTTTTATTATTGATTATATTTATTTACGTATACTTATTTTTTTTACCATCATTATTATTATATTTTTTTTCTTTTTCTTCTCCTTATCCACATATCACAGTCTGCAAAAAGGGGTCAGCATCGAGCTCAACATTATATTTATCCTATGGTAGAAAGCTTCGAGCTTGATCATCTCCTTAGACTTACCACAATGGATGTGAAGCATTGGGTTCAGCTATAAAAATCCCTAGGTAACACTAGATTAGTTGTTCGACGGTCCTCGAATTCATCAATTGTGGCTCGATAGTGCTGCAGTGACAATAGTGTCACGCATGATATCAGGGGTGTGGGTATTCAATAGGGGAAATGCTGCAGGATCTCCTTCAACTAGTAGGATTTTTTGGTTCTTTAATGTGGGGATCAGGTTCAACAGGGATAGTGGGTGTGGTGTGGAATTTTATTGCTAGGGGATGGGAAATATATGAATGACATTAGGAGATGTATGGGATCAAAGTGGAATTTTAGACTAATGGTAACATAGTTATGAGTGTTGGAGGTAGCAATAAAAGAAGGCATGGAGGGGTCTAGCAGTATAATGATGGAGTCTGGTGGTAGTAAGTGACTGATGGTAGAGGAAATCTCTAACAATAGACTATTTTCTGGAGTAGCGATAGCACCAATTTGTTTTATATTGGTATCTAGTTGTATAAGTAAACCATGGATGGTGGTATCATATTCTTGGAATTGGTTAGATAGTAGTAAGACTAGGGATGGTATATGTATGACCAGTAGTAATGTGTTAGCTGGGGCGGTAGCAGAAGGCATGGAGGGAGGTGCTTGTAGTAAAATGCTTATGTTAGGCTTTTGATCAGTGGTACATATTCATGGTAGCATAACCAAAAAAACAAATAATATCAGAATTCAGTGGCATTAATAAAATGATTTCCATCATTGTATAAATCAACCAAATTATTTAATTAAAAATAAACTTCTAGAAAAATATAATTCCATGACATTTTTTAATTAAAAATATCAAATATTTTAGAGAATTTATTTCAACAAGTTGACATATTTTCGAACAACAATTTTTTTCATCACATGATGTTATCATATAATAGGAAATATAAACTTGAGAAAATTTGGGTAATTATAACACTAAAGTATACCATTTTAATAAGATATTCAATTAATTTATAAAATACTGTCAATTTCTCAAAATGTTATAAATTTTTATCAAAAAACAGAGTAACACCACCATAAACTCCATTATTTATGTAAAAATGGATGTCCAATGTTCTTTAAAAAAAGGCACATCATTTGGGTCAGCTATAGTTTTGTATAACCTAGGTAATAGAAATCACATGTATATGAGGGCTAGGAATCTTTGATTATTTTTATAAACCACATATGGGTTTTAGAGTTATAATTGATTATTTTAGAGTTATAGTTGATTATTTTAGGTACATATCCCCATGGTGCATGACCAAATCATGGATTTACAATTTTTTTATTATTATTTATTTGGTTAAATACCCATGAGGTTAAATGATATCTCATTTGTGTGTTATCATTCCTCGGTGTTCACGCTAGCCTCTAGAAATTAAGAGTTGCGCCTAAAGTCATATAGAGTTCCAACTCAGGTCCACCTGTGAATCTATATTGGGTCATTCCACCCCTTATTAAGGAGTTTTCTGGAATCTATGTTATAAAAATGGTATAAATTCCAGAAGGTTTGTCTTGGAGAATCTATCTTACATGGAGTTTGGATATAGATAAAAATTTCAATGTGATAATATTTTTTTATTTAATGGATATAATTTATAAATTTGGATGAGATAAATGTGATCACACTTATAATACCTCAAAATTTATATCTAAACTACTTATATTCATATATTATATGTAGGTGATGTTATAGATTTGTATATGACAGAAGAAAATATGAAATTTACTAGTACTGATGAGAAGGTAAAAAATTCCTTATATAGAGACTTATCAAATTATATTTTCGATGAATTTCTAGGTTTTATATCCATGAAATAAATTTACAATAAGATTACATTTATTTTTTAAATATATTTCAAGGTGACATAGGTGAATCTATATGTTATAAACAAAACATTTTATGAATGAAAGATTCATCCCAGTGATAATATCAATGGTTTCTTCAGTTAGATTATTGAGGTTATTGGAGATATACATAGACACATTTATAAGATAAAGTATGTGAATATTATAAGTATTATTATAAAGATATTTCCATATTAAATTAATAAAAAGGTGTTATTTATAGAAGAAAGAGACCTTTTGGAGCTATCTATAAATAATTTACTCAATAAGTTGGTCGCATATTAAATGTTAGTTAATGTGGATAGTTCATCGGTCCATTAATTAAAGAAAATGAAATTTAAATTCATGGATAATATTTAGATTCATAAATCTGTATATGGATAATTAGATGACATTGATGAATTTCAATCACTAAAAAATAAAATACAAACAAGGGAAAGGAGGATTTTAATGCAAGCTACCATTGTCTTGTTTTTGATGTGTAAAAGTCAGGAATATCCTAAAAGGATGTTAAAGGAGTAAATTAAATAAATATGGAGCATTTTATATGTTAAAATTAACCAAATAATGTTTTTTTCTAAATAAAACATCATATCTAGAACAACATATTGAAAAAAAATTAATGAAAGGGTTTTGTGACCAATGAAGAGGACGATGATGTAGTTTGACATGATGATAGTGAAAATTAATTAAAATAATAATTTAAAGATACAATTATATATATGGTTAAAAAATCAATATGAAATCAAGTAATATAATTATATATAAGGTGTTTTTGATTTCAAGGGGAAAATTTAATCTTCTCTTGAGAAGCTTGATATGTAATGAAAAAATTGTATTTTTTTGGGTTTATAGGAATAATAATTAGAGTATGTTAAACAACATGATACCAAAATCACTTAGTTATATAATTTTCTAAATTAATAAGGGAAAATGTAATAAAAATCCAGATAAATAGTTTTCTTCAAGCTGAAAATAATAATAACAATCTAATATTATCAAATCAACTTAATGATTTTATTGAGTAGTGAGAAAATAATATTAAATATTTTGCATGGGAGGTGTTTATACTAATAAAGATACTAGATAGAGAAATTAAAAAAGTTGTATATTTAAGACTTTTTTTTAGGTTCTTGGATAAAGAACAAAAGTAAATTTATGAATGATTCACCTGAAGTATTGAGAAGGTATTAAACATTCGAAGGCAAAAATTCCTGTGTAAAAGTGGAATTAGATTCAATGATAAATTATCCAATGTTTATATAGAGGTATTTAATAATAAATTAAGTGAAAAGTTTAGATATTTTTCTCAACCATTGAGATCATATCAAAGAATTGGGACCTATTAAGAAACTTCAGGTATGCATAATAGTGGTGAAAAGATCTTTACACTAATGAGGTATTAATTTTGTGCTAACATAGGCCACACAATGACATATTGTGAAGAGATGAAAAGTTGTATAAAATTATAATTATCTTAAATTAAATAAATTAGGTCTAGATATACCCTACACCTTAAAGAAGAAAGTCTTTTTTTATATATTTTTTTATTTCTCTGACTTTGGTCACAATGATTTGGATTATAGGCAATGATAGATTTGTAATGTTCTACATGGAGGACTAATGATATTGGAGAGAAATTAAGTGAACAATACTAGTTTATGAAAAAATCACATTTTAATGAAGAATAGTATGACTATGTTGTTTATGTTTAATAGTATAAGGATATACCATCACAACTCTCAAATCAACAAATAATTTCATGGAAATAAATAAAGAAGAATAAGAATGATATCTGAGCTATAATCACATTGAATGAAATAGAGAATATTAACACATTGATTCTTGATAGTGTTGTTTAAATAATATGACTAAAAACATGTATATTTTGAATAATGTAAAAGGAAATGTTGTTGGTACAATACATTTTTTCAATGACATGGATTTGATGGTAAAATGAAGTTGGAAATGAGTTTTATTGGTGATTAGTTGAATAGAATATAATTGATTTATATGGGTGGACTTTTATATAGTTTCTTGAGGGTGGGGAAATTTTATGACTTGAGGATTTCAGTCCCTTTCAATAATAATTCTATTTAATCATATGCAAGGATTTAAATTCCTTGATTAAGGGTTAGAGAGTGAATAGATAATTAAATCAATTTGAAATCAAGGATAACACTTGAATTCTTATTATGAAATATGGGAGTAATTTTTGGCAACAAATGATTAGATATATACGTAAATATTATAGAGAAATAATTAAATATGAAGGCTAATATGAGTAATAAAAATATAAATCATGGCCAATAGAAGACTTGAGATTCATGTATATGGAGGAATATGGTGATAAATATATTACAACAAACGGATAAGAGAGAGTAAATTTCGATATAATTCATTAATAATGATGTGTGTGATCTGATAATACATCATGAAAAAGGAATTAAAATATATTTCATGTTCCTTAATAATGAATATAATAGAATGAAATATATAATATTCAAGTATACCTTGAAAGAAGTCGTGGACAGAATAAAATTTTTATGTAGGTGAACTAAAAATGAAATTGGAAGATCGATAAAAAAATCGATAATTAAAGGGAGTACACCTCTAATGAGGTGGAAAATCATATATAGAATCAACGTATTAATAATAATGTTTTATCCATGATATAACCAAATAAAAATGGTACTTTGAAAATAAGGAACGATATTATCAATAACATGGTGGAGACATTACTAATCAAAAGTATTATGTTATGTTATTATTGAAAGAAAGTGGATATATATATATATATGATTAATTGTTTTAAGACCTATTGGTAAGAGAAAAAATTATGAGATTTTTTATGAAATGAATCAAACCCTTAAATACTTTAAAGTGTTATGAAGTAAATGTATATTTTGGCTAAGTAAATCATGGGAAGTATGGTGATATGGTTGATGAAGAAATTTTCTAAGGATACATTAAAAATGGTAAATCTTATAATTGTTTTTATATGAAATTGAAAAACATGTATCGAAATTATGTAAAGTTGATTAAGTATAAATATAGAATTAAATTTGGAAATTAATATTTGAAAAACAATTATAATGAAGAACATTATGAAACAAATTCTCAAGGCGCTAAAAATCTAACAATCCGTATGGATTATATAGATGAATTAGGGAAAGAGGGGGATATATGATTAAAATACTATTTACAAAGAGGGTAAATAGAAGCGATAAAAATTCTGTTTATAATATCATATGTTAAAATATTGTTCCATTATAAACATGTAGGATAAATAATATTTTACAAAATGAGCTATTATCTCAAGTCGATTCATCGTTATTTGAAGAAGAAACAACATATGAGTTATAGGCTAGGAATATAAATTTTTAATTTGACCAAATTGAGAGAAAATAGACTTTATAGAAATATAATTGCATACATTATTTTAATACCCTATGTTTTTTATGAAATATTTTTTTTAATAAATTAAATTTCATTAATATCTTACGTTACACACAACATCGAGTTTTAGCAAACCAGGAAATACTATAAAGATTAATACTTAAACAAGAATGTTATAACCAACTTCTAAAATAGATTGTAATGATTAGGGGCAACCATATTTAAAAAATAATTTATTCTGGTTTTATATAAAAAATCATCTTGATGAAAAGGTACTTAATATTTGGTAAAGTCATTATATGTTTAAAAATATACTACATTCTCAAAAAATTTATTGGTTTTTTACAAATTAATAAAAATAATTTTTACCACTAATATATATATTTTTTTGGAACAAAAAACTTCATTTTTTGAGAATAATTGTCAAAATTATATTTGAGTGAATTCTTTGTAGTTTTCTTCAAAGATTAATTTTTTAATGAATAGTAAAAACATACTAAATTTTGTAAAACAGCTTCATTTTCATTTAACGAATTTTTAAGATAAATTTTATTTTAATATGGATTTAAAAATATAATTATATGAATTATATATTTATTAATATAATTTTGGTCATTTTAATCATTTTTATATTTAATTTTTATATTAAAACATTATATGTTTATGAAAATTATCACTTTGGAAACCAATTTTTTGTCAAGCCTGTAGGATTAATTTTAAATTAAAAAATTTCACTTATATTAATTTAATTTTTAAAATAAATTACATATTTTTAATCATAATAATTAATATGATATCATAATTGATACTTTATTTTTTCCAAAATGATGAGTAAAAATAGAAAAAAATTAATTATCACGGTTAAGGCTAAAGCTGGTTTATTGGGTGTTAAACTATAATGGTAAGGGGTAAAATGATCTATAAACATATCCAAACCCCATTTTATGATTATATTTAGACCTCATATCATCTAATTATTGATAATGTTTGATTTTTGGAGCCTTTTCACATGTTTAAAATGTTGGTACACCATTTTACTTTCAAAACTTCTAATTGTCCCCTTTCCCCCACCTAAAAGATGGCACCCCATATACTCTCCTCTACACACCTACATAACCATTTGGGTTGGAAAATACATGAAATAATACATTCCCTAATTCCCTCCCCACATCTTATAGGCCTTATTTTGATTATGAAACCCTTTCTCAGAAGGATTTAGGTGGAGACCAAAATCAGTTCTCTAAAGAAGAGGTAAAATCCTTAACCATGTGTTTTCATTTTATATCATCCTCTAACAGCATAAAATACTATAAAACCAAGGTGATATGATACCATAATTATCTCACATAAACTTATTTTTTATAATAATAATTTAATGACCAACATTTATCTCCACTTTTATCAAGTGGGAAACGAAACGGTTGATCATGTGTATGGAAAACTACCACCTTGTGAACAGATGTAATTCACTTTCCATCACCAAATCTCATGGTTGAATATAATTACTTATTTTAAATTATATATGTGATATTCCTGAAGTTGATACACTTCTGGAATTATAAAAATATATATACCTCTTATATTCCATTCTGTGGAAATATGATAACATTGCTCATGTGTACAGCAGACTACCGCCACGCGAAGCGATCTAATTAATTTTATTACTTACACTTTATATTAATGGATGTAAGGCTAAATTTAATGAATATATATCATATATAAAAATAATAATTACTCTATAATGGTGATATATTATTTACCTTCCATTCATTTCATCCGTTTAGAAAATGGAAAACGTTCACGTGTACAGACAACATACCATATCTATGAACGGTGTAATTTTTTTTCTATCAAAAAAATTAATGTATTCATATAAAAAATATATATTATATTTATATTATATTTATATCATGGTTAAAATTATTGTTATGATCCATGATCAATGTAAAAATAATGAAAATACCAAACCAAAACATGCATGAAAATTGTAGCAGTTATTACACAGAATGTGATTTTAAAAAGTAATTGTTAATAAATGGGTAATAAAATGTAATGAGTAAATATTATATGGTGTTATATATATTATTATGGTTCTATAATAAATTTATTTTATACCTTTAATTATTATATATTATATTCAAGCATGTATGAAGAAATTCAAGACCTGACGTAAGGGATTTCTAGTCTCTCTTTTATTTCTAGGAGAAATATACCATATTCACCACTTGTTTCATTTCTGTTGTCTATATACTGATCGTTTGAAATTTTATATCATTAATCTAAATATATGTAATTATATTATAAGTTTCATTTTATGTTATTTTTTTATAGTTCTTACAATTCAAAAGTTACCTAAGAGGTAAGGGATTTCTAGAATCATTTATTCCTCAAAAACATATGTCATATTACCACTCATTTATTTTTTATTGTGTATATACTTAACCTTTGAAAAGATATATCATGAAACTAAGTATGTTTCATGATATTTAATTTTTCATTTTATGTTATTATTTAATTTGTATTAGTATTCAAAATATACCAAAGTGGTAAGGTACTTTCATCACACTTTTATTTTAATGGGAAACACACCATATTAACCACTTGTTTCTATTAGGTGGTGTATATAATGACCATGAATTTATGTCGTTATTTTTTATCATGATAATTATGGGATATAAATATCCATATATATTTCTTTATTTCATGGGTAGTATGATTCAAAAGTTACCAAGGTGTAATAAGTATTTTATTACATTCTCATTGTTTATCGGGATTGTTCATGATTATATTTAAAATGATGAAATAATATGATCTAACTCAAAACATACTCATTAATTTTATTTTCCTATGGTTATTTATTAATATTTAATTTTTTCCTTTTATTTTTATCTCTTTATGTACTCAATATTAAAAAATAATGTTTTCAAAGAAAAACTGAATATATTTCCCTCTACGGTTAAAAAATATTTTTCTCCTATGTTCGTGTTTTCTAAAAATGTTTTAATGAATGATTTAATTGTTAACCAATGATGGTTTAAATGTAATTTTACACATGTTAAAATTTAAAAAAATTATTTTAAAATGAATCATATTTTTTTTGAATAAGGATCTCTCAATTTTTTCCCTAAATAATGAAATTAACCTCTGTTAATGTGTACAACATGAATGGTATATATTACCATAATCACTACTCATTGTTTTAAAGCATGATTTAAAATTTTCCAATGTTATTTTTGAAGAATTTTTTTCCTCAATATTTGAGAAATTTTTATATTTTAAATAAGTCTTTTCAAAGGGGAAATGATATTTTATATAAGAATGTTTAAAAAATATATTTATGGAATTTATATTCTTTAATTTCATTGACCTTGGGTGTTGTATTTGTTTATCTTGGGATATAATCCAATTTTATTATCCATATTATTTGTTTAGAGGGTTTGTGATTATGATGAAGTTATATTTACGAAACCCGCTCCTTTATCATGGGTTATTCTATTATGAATTGATGATATAATTATGAAACCCGTTTTCATTTTATGGGTTATAGAATGATGATATGTTTTTGTAACCCATTTTTTTTTATAGTTTTTGATATGATGAATGTTTTATGATCTTGTGGCATAAAAAAAAGTAAGTATTATTTTATATGTAGGACCTATATATTCTTATAATGAATTGGATAATGATAAATGTTCTATGAGCTTGTAAGGTACCAAATAGGTTATCCCAAAATCTAAATAAATGGTACACGAGATTTTAATAAAACCCTAAAATATAGTACACTGGAGGTAATACCAATCCTAAAGTTGGTATATAGGTGGCTATCCTGAGATTAATAAGTTATAAATGTCTTGGTGGGTATCTTTGACATATTATTTTATTTTCTTATATGTAATCCACAAATCTATGTATTATGCCAATGTTATGATCTATTGGGTCATGTTCATTGATTCCTTTATGATTCAGGTCTTATTAACAGCTTATATTTCTGCCATGACTCAAGTTTACGATCTCTAATATATCATGGATGGTTTTAAAATGTTATTCTCATGTTCTCAAACACTTATGATAATTTTTTTGTAGATATCTTCCTTTTTTACCCATATAATTAATATATGATAACGGTTTCTTGTGATTCCTTTATCCAGTTTATGACGAAATTTATTATGTATGATATGTCTATGAATAGTGATGATTATTAAGAACTAATTTAGAGATTATTTATTTCACTTATGATATGTTTTTTATGTATATAATTTTTCAAAGGCACTAGAACCATTTGATTCTAACATGGATCATTATGAAATGTAATGAATATTAATCAATTAAGATGTTATATCTGTGTATGAGATGAGTGGGTCTTTAAATTTTCTATTAGTCAAAATGTTTAGTTATCCTTTGGAAACTAGGATGAGAGAAAACTGAATGAGAACCTTAAGGATAAGTTTAAGTATAAGAAAATGTCTAGGAATTTGGTTAAGGATATAGTGAGTGTTTTTTGTGGATACTATAAGTAGAGGTGGATCTCGTGAAGATGTGCATAGGTTTAATAACATTTAAGAGGATGAACTTGGATTTAACTCAATTGTCACCTAGTGTGTGAGAATGGTCTTTGTTTCACCCATGTTTTGATATGTGTGGGGGATATGCTTTAGGAATTCACAAAAATATTATGAACCACAGTAAAGGATTTGAATAATGACATTGAATAATCAAGGTTAATCCTGAGGTTTCACGATTTAGGAATCCTATAATTATTTTTTCACTATTATATGGTCTCCTGTTATAATTGTTTTTCGCACTATGCTCTTCAGTTTTACATAATGGTTTGAACCTGAAGGATCAATGTTAACGTTGAATACAGTGGACAATAAAATGATTTTCCTTCTAATAAACAATATATTATGGGAGATGGAATGAAAAATATTATTTTCATTCTCACACCAATTTCTCAAGATATGAATCATGATGAGTATCCAAACAAGAAAAGGAAAAAAATAATGTTCTTTTGAGTCATTCATGTGGAAACATCCACCTTATTTTAGTTGTTCTACTAATCTAAAAAAATTTAAATTATATTTGAACCACTATAAATATATTTTCCATTATCTACAATTTGGATCATGAAAAAATAATTTGAATATCAAACATTTTTAAGGATAAGTGGATAAGTGGTGGAATCTCATCAAGAATATGATGTAACAGGAAGAAATTGTTTCTATGGAGTGGGATGATTTTAAGATCTTATTTTTCAATTGGTACTTTCTTTGTATTATTAATTAAAAAATAGAGAAGAAATTCATTGAGATAAAATAGAAGGATGATGAATCTATTGGTAACTATGAGGAAAATTCTACATGACTTGTGAGGTACGCTTCTGGTTTTATCATCCAACTAGAATGTAAGGTTGATGAATTCTTAAGTGAATTAAAACCAAATATTAATATGTTTTTGGGAATAATGTACTTTAGTAGCTATGAAAAAATCATTTGAAGTATTATTAAGGTGGAAATAAATATTATATTTTCCCTTCAGTCTCATGGTTTTGATAATAAAATAAAGATGTAATCCAAAGGAAACACTAAAAACCATATAGAAAAAGGATGACATTTACTTCATTCCCTACATGTGGAAGGAAACGTGGAGATAATTAGATTAAGGGTACTATTAAATGTGTTATGTTTACAATGGAAGGTAATCAAATGGATAAATAATGAAGTTATGGGAAAATGTTAGATAATTATTAGAATAAAAATAAATCTCCAAACAAATTCAACTTTCTCACTTCTGTGATTCAAATGCAAGAAGTTTCAGAGTTATGATGAAAAGTGGTCAAATATAAAGGTTAATGATTATGATAGACATCAGTATACTCTTATGTTGAGAGAAAAAGGTAAATATAATAAGATCACTATTTTTGATGAGGGGCGTGATAATAACTTGGTGAAAGTTACACATATCACCCATTCTAGGAATACTACTGACTTATTTGACTATGGTTCTTCCCACTCTTTTTTATATAAGGAATTTGGTAAGGGAATTACAATATCACCATAATGATTAGAATTTGAATTTTTTGTGTGATCCCCTAATGGAATGATGATTTCATCTCGTGTTTATGATGCTTCCCACATCGATGTTTATGGTAATGGGATTCCTACACATCTTTTTATTCTCCCCCTAGTTGAATTTTATGTTATCTTATTCATAGATTTTATTTCTCTATATAAATTCCACATTAATTTCTAATGAAGGGAAGTGATGTTTGATATTCAAAACATACTTATGATCTCATTCTTTTTTGATGATAAATGTGAACATAAAACAAAAATTTCACCCATTGTATGGGTCTTGATTCCTATTTAAAATGGATGTTTACCTTATATAGTTATGGAGAAACTCAACATCGATGATATTCCAATTATGTGGGAGTTGTTTTATGTATGTTTTGAAGAGTTTCCTAGTATTATGCAAATTCATTAATTTTTGTTCTTAATAGGACTCATATATGGGGTGAAATTATCTTTTTTAAGAAGAAATATATATCCATGAAACTCTATATTTATTATCTGTAATTTAAGATGATCAAAATCAAGATTAAGTATCGTTTGTCCCATATTAATGATATTTTTGACTAACAGTCTGGATCTCAGTAATTTTCCAAGATTGACCTTTATTCTAGATATCATCAATTGAGGTTTAAGAAGGAGTATATACCAAATAAAACCTTTTTTACATGTTATGGGCACAATGAATATATATTGATGTCATTTGGTCTTTCTACTGTACCTGTTATCTTTATTGGTTTAATAAATAGACTACTTAGATATTACCTTGATCAGTTTTTGGTAGTTTTTATGGATGATTTTATTATATACTATATGATAAAGTAATATCATGAATATAACTTAGGAATTATAATAAATAGGTTATGGATGGATAAAATGTATAAAAAATATACAAAGTGTGAATTGTGGATACCAAAATATTTATTTTCGGTTATATAATCTCTTGTGAAGGTATATTGGTGGATCCATCAAAGAAAAACGACATTAAATATTCTTCTAGAATAACCATGTTGATTGATCCATGTAAAGTTTAAATAGGTATAGAAGAAATATGTAGAGCTATATAAGAAGGTCAAAATTGTTCCTATGTTTAACCTTGATTATAATAGAATGATAAGTTTAAATAACTATACAAGTGTTCAATCCATACCAGATTTGTAAAATGAGCTATTATAGGAGGCTTATAGTTTATCATTCTTTATTTATCCTTGAAGTTCTAATATGTAGATGGATCTGAAAGAGTTTATCTAGTGAGATTTCAAAAAGAGATATATTGAATAATATGTATCAAGGTGCTTGGAATATTAATAAGTTAAGGATGAGATACAAATTAGGGGATGTTACAACCATTACCCATACAATTATGGAAATGGGAAAACATTACTATGGATTTTGTCATCAAACTCCCCAAAACATGTAAAGGGAATAATGCTATATGGATTCTATCTAATCTCCTTAAAAGTTATGTACACTTTATTACTATAAGAGAAATTTTTATCCAGATCATATTTCCATGATATACATTAATGAAATGATATGGTATCATGGAGTACCACATTCCATTGTATCTGATCGAGATCCAAGGATTACCATAATGTTCTATAAAAATATTTAGCAGGCTCTTGATATAAAATTTAGTTTCAGCATTGCGTATCAACCACAAATAGATGGTATGTCTAAAAGTTAAATTTAAAACCTATACGATATATTGAGGTATTTTTATATGGATTTAAATGGTGGTTGAGATCAAAACATTCCTCTAGTTTTGTTTTAATACAATAATAGATTTCACACGATTATACAGATCGCTCCTTATGAAGCCCTCTATAGAAAGAAGTGTATCACTCCAATGTAATGGGATGATGTTATAGAAATAAAGCTACTAAGAAATAAGAGAAATAAATAAATATAATTTAATGTTAGATCCATTCAAAAAAACATAATGGGATAAAAAAAATATGGTAGAAAAGTTATGCATTCAATCACCAGTGTGATCAAGAAATTGAATTTGGTGATAAGGTGATTCTAAGAATTTCCCCGTTAAAGAATGTTATGATATTTGAGAAGAAAGGAAAACCCAGTCCCTTGGTATATTGAACCCTTTGAGATTAATAATCCATTAGGGATGGTTTATTATTACTTGGTACATCCACCAAACCTTTCTCAAGTCCATGATGTGTTCCGTGTATCATTCCTAAGGAAGTACAAACATGATACTTCACATATACTAAAATCAGAGGTTATATTTCTAGAACATGATATTTCCTATTTAGAGAAGTTCGTGGAGATTATGGTTTATATATATAAGGTTATATGAACAAATATAACTCACTTGGTCAATGTTTTGAGGCTAAACCACCAATTTTAAGAAGCTATGTGGGAACCTGAGGATATAATGTGGTAGAAGTATCATCGTTTTTTTATACCGAAGTGACATATTTCAAGGGTGAAATCATTTTTTAGGGGTATAATTTAACACATCACTAATGAAAATCATTACTTTATAAACTGTTGTAAAAAATATTTATCAGTTCCATAGAAGCACTGATAATGTAAGGGATGTTAAAGGCTTAGATTTAATCGCACTCGTAAAAAGCACTAATAAGGGCCCTGTTTAATAGCGCAACAAAAAACATTAATCAAGGGGGACTTTATCCATGATTTGATTTAGAATTGTTAAATGCCACATTTATATATAATTTTTTAGCATTTTTAAAGGATCCCTTTAAAAAATCAAAAAAAGTGATGATAAAGGCCCTGTTGATAAAGGTTATAATTTTCATCCCACCCTCACCTTCTTCAGTGCTCCCCGCCCCTTTTATCAGTGCTTCCCCTACCCCTTTATTAGAACTTTAGATAATACCACCCCCAGTGTGCACCCCTATCTTCAGTGAGTTTCGAACCCTGGACCTCCATCTTATAAACCAATACCTTTTCCACTCCACTGTACTATTTTGTTTTATATTCTATGATATATCTTTATATTAGTATATATTTTATTATATTTTGTAGTCAATATATTAATATATTTTTATATATTTTTATATAAATTGTTACATATATACTTTTAAAATACATATCTATTTATATTTTTTTAAATGATATTAAATCTAAAAACCCTAAAAACACCTAAAAACATCTTGAAACACTAAGAACCCTACACCACTAAAAACCATTAAGAGACCATAACTACGGATATATAGGGTCTGTTTCAACTCCAAAACTAGAAAAATTTAATATAATGATACAATTTTTGATATGATATGTGTTACGGTCCGAATGGACACAAGGATCAAAAGTTATAGGCATTTGGATTTTAAGAAATGAGGGACGACCACAAAAAACTCAATTTTAGTGGTCTTCTGGGTATTTCTGTGATTTAAAAACTAGATAGAGCTCATCAAATATATTCTAAGACCATCTTTGTCAGAGATCTCATGGAAATATTTCATTTATTATATGTTTTATCCCAAACAGACACTTGGATCAAAAGTTATAGCCATTTGATGTTTGAGTTTGATTTCTGATTTTTGAAACTATAATATATTTTATTAATTTGGATATAAAATGATTTAAATATAATGTTGTTTTAAATAATTTCATAATATTCTATTTGAATGGTTTTGGAGCTCAAATAGACTCATGGATCGAAATTTATGATCTTTTTAGAGTTTTTAGGCATTTAAAGGGTTTTTCACATTCAAGGGCCTTTCAAACAGACATATGTTCTGAACTGGTGTCTGTTTTCCTTATCAAAATATAAAATCGAATATCTCAATGATCTCTACATCTAGGTGACTCATAAGAACCCTTAATTACATCTACTGAGGGAAAAAAAGGCCTATAACACCTCCTAATGGATATAACTTCTACTACAGGTGTCTGTTAATGAAATATAATTTTTTGAAATATACCCTTTATTAGTGATTTTCAAAAAGCACACATAATTTCCCAATTTAACAAATCTATTTTTCTAGTTCTGATAAATTAAGGTCTTTTGTCATCAATTTTTATAGTATTGAGAAAGATAGTTTTTAATAGCGCTATTAGAAAGATCTATTAAAAATATATCTCTAGATAAGCCTAGTTTTTTAGTAGTGCCTCTATTTTTTATGAAATATTTTTTTTGAATAAATTAAATTTCCTAGATACCTTGTGTTATATGCAACACCGAGTTTTAACAAACCATAATATAGAATTAATTTTATTAATTAAAAATTACCATTATAACCTAGATGTTAAATTTTTATACATTAATTGGGATAAAAAATTAAACATTATGTTTAATGACTTTATATAAAGAAATCATATTGATGAAATCTAACTTAAAATTTAGTAAAACCTTAATATGTTTCGAAAATACTAAATTCTCAAAAAAAATGTTTTTTTATTTATCATGAACAAACAATAAAACTAATTTTCACTTTTATAAAATGTTTTTTTAAATAATTTATAAAATCTATATTTAAAAATATATTTGAGTGAATTTTTGATAAATTTCTGTAAATATTACTTTTTTTATTAATAGTATCCAAAGTACTTGTTTTTATTATTAAATTACTTTTTGTTTAAAAAATTTACCTCTTCCGTTTTATTTTAATATTTTTTTAAAGTAATATTTTTTTAATTATATATTTTTAAATACATTTTATTTCATTTTAATCAATTTTGTTTAGAATTTTTGTATTTAAGCTTTATATACTTATGAAATCATTCTCATTAAAAAACCACTTTATCATCACGTCTGTAAGTTTAATTTTAAATTAAAATATTACTATTTTATGAATGGAATTTTAAAAAATTGATTCCATATTTTTAAACATAATAATTAATTTTATATAAATAGTTCAGCTAATTTTTTTCACATGAATAGAAAAACAGTAAAAATTAATTATCGTGGGTATGGTTAACACTGGTTTACCAGAGGGTTAAATAAAATGATAAAGGGGTAAAATGACCTAGAAAAATTACCAACTCCACTTTTATGGACATATTTCAACCTTATATCATCTAATGTTCTATAATGAGTCATTTTGGGTCTTATATTCATGTTTATAATGTGGTTACACCTTTTTCATTTCAAAAATTTCAAGTGTGTAATTTCACCATTTTTAAAAACGGAGCCCTCTCTCCTCTCTTCTACACACTTAAAATACATGGTTTGGAAAATTCCTACAAAAATTGATTCCTTAATTATCTACCCAAATTTTATAGGACATAATTTTATTATGAACCCCTCTTATCAAGGATTTAGATGTAAATATAAAGGAGTTCTCTCAAGAAGATGTATAATCCTTAACTGGGCAATTTCATTTTATTTCTTCCTCTAAATCATTCAATTATTATTCAACCATGCTGAAAAAATAACATCATTATCTACCATATATTTATATGTCATAATGATAATTTCATGACCTACATTTTTTCTCCTATTCCATAAATTGGGAAATGAAATCTTCGATCATTTTTGAAGTGGACTATCACCTCGCAAACCTATGAAATTAATTTCCCATCACAACATATCAATGTTGGATATGATGATGTATTTAATATTTATATATGATATTAATGACCTGAATATTCTTTGTGATTTATAATATAACATATTCCTTCTTACCTTCCGCTTCGTGGGAATATGATAACATCACTCATCTGTACGGTGGACTATCACCTCGCGTAACAATGTCCATCTTTTTCACATACACATTAAATTAGAAGTAATAAGGATGAATTTAATTAATATATTATATATATATGAAATCATAATAACTCTATAAAAGTGATATATTATTTAATATTCTTTTTTCACCCGTCAAGAAAATGTAAACATCATTTATGTATATGTATGGTCTACCTTCTCCATGAAAAGTGTAATTCATTTTCTATCTCTATCTTAACTGGATTACTCTAAAAACATATATAATTAATATATATTATATTTATATCAATTCTAAAAATATAGATATTATGGAACCTTTATCAAATTCAAAGGACCAAAAATAGAAAACCAAAACATGCATAAAAACAAAAACTTTATTAACCTAAATGTGATTTTAAAATGTAATTATTAATAAATGGGTAATGAAAGGTCATATGTAAATCATATATTGTCTTAAATATAATATTATGGTTATATAATAAATTGAAAATAAAGCAATATTTATTGTTTAGAATATTTGAACATGTAAAAATAAATTTCAAACATATAGTAAGGGGTTTTTACTCTCTTTTATTTCTCGGAGAAATATTCTAGATTCGCTACTTGTTTCTTATCTGTGGTGTATATAGTACCTATTTGACTAGTTATATCATGAATATCCATATTTTTTTGATATATAATGTTTCACTTGTGGTTTTATTTAATTATTCTTACAATTCCAAATATACCAAAGTGGTGAGGGATTTCTAGTCTATATTTTATTTCTAATAGACATATTATATATTCACCACTCAATTTATTTGATGTTATTATTTAATGGGGATTAAAAATCAAGCATTACTGAAGTGGTAAGTTATTTTCATGAAACTTGTTTTTATGTGAGACACATTCCATATTGACCAATTTTTTCTTTTGTGTGGTGTATATACTACTCATGAATGTATTTCATGATTCTTACTTTGATAATTATGTGATATGCATATAGATCCAATATTCTTTCCTTCACACGACTTATGATTAAATATTTACCAAATTGGTAAATGTATAGTGATAAAATCTCATTAATCATTGATCTTGTTTATGATTATGTTTCAAATGATAAGATATTATGATATACATCCCATGAAACACATTAATTTTCTTCTCCTATGGTTATTTCTTGAAATTACATGTTTTCATTTCATTTTCCTCTCTTTATATACTCATGATTACACAATAATGTTTTAAGGAGAAACTGAATTTATTTACCTCTCTATTCTAAAACACACTTCCTTCTAAGACCATGTTCTATAAAACTATTTTAAAGAAGGCTATCACTGTTCAACATTGATTATTTAAATTTATTTTCAAACTTTTTTGATTTTTTACAAAATGATGTGAAATGAATATTCCTATAATCTTTGAAAAAAGAACTCATGAATATTTAATATAAAAATGGAATGAATATTTATTTTTACTTGTATGACATGGATAATGTTTTCTCATGTAATAATCGCTCAATGATTTGATTCTACCTTTAAAATTTTCCGAGGTTATTTAAAATGTTTTTTTTAATATTTGATAAATTTTTTTATTTTGAATAAGTGTTTCAAAAATGGAAAGGATATTTTCCTCAAGAATGTTTTCACAATGTTTTTATGGAATCTCAATTCTTCATCAAAAACAATCATTAGTGTTTATAATTTTATATTGGGGATATGATCCAATCGCACCATCCATATTATTTCCCTAGATGGTTTATGATAATGATGTATATATGTTTATGAAACATTTTAATTTTAAATAGGTTATGGTACGATGAATTTATGAGATGATTATGAAACACATTTACTTTCTATCGATTATGTTATGACAAAATGTTTATAAAAACCATTTCACTTATATGGGTTATGATAGGATGAATGTTTTGTGATTTTTGGAACATAAATTTTTTGATTATATGAAGGGTTATAATTATATCTTCATCCAATGTATTGGGTAATGATTAATGTTCTATGAGGTCAGAGGGTACATAGGAGATTATACAAATACTAAAAACTACTGTACATGGGAGGCTATAACAAGTGTAAAAGACTGTATAGAGGAGGTTATCCCAAACCTGAAGTAGGTACATGGGTTTTTATCCGTAGAAAAAAATTTATAAATATGTTGGGGGTATCCTTGAAATAATGTTTTTGATTCTTATATATATGCCACAAATATATGTTTTATGCTAATGTATTGATCTCTGGACTCATGATATTTTTTTCTTTATGATTCATGTCTCATGAAGTGCCAATATTTTTCTATAACATAATTTTATGATTTATGATATATAGGGGATAATTTTAAAATTTTATTCTCATGTTTTCATACCCTAATAATCACGTTAAATTGATATCTCTCTGGTTTACCCTTATTCAGAATCTGAGCTCACCTCTTGTTATGTTTCACTTTTCTAGGTTATAAAGAATTTTAGTGTGTATGATATATCTAACAAGGGTTATAGTTTTGAATAATTTACTAGGAGATAATGTAGTTCACTTATAGACTAGTTTCTTATGTATCCATGTTTATAAAGGCACTATACCCATATTATTTTGGCTTACATTGTTATGTAATGTAGGGAATAATCATCTATTAAGATGTGATATCTATGTATGAGATGTGTGAGTATTTACACTTATAAAGAAACAATATATGACATCTATTATTATGGATGAATCATAATATATTTTAGTAATGAAGGTATCCATTCAGTCTCTATGGATGAAGAAACAATAGGAGGATTTTGGTGAAGATGTTCTAATGTTGATGGTGATCTATTTTGAAAACAATAGTGTAATGAGTTGAAAATGAATCACATATATCACTCAAATGATAATCATAAAAGAATTTTGTACCATTTTGTTAAATATAAATTAAATATATTAATCATCATGATAAATTATATTTAAATAAATCTGTAAGTGGCATAAATTATCACAAAACCAATTTCTATAAAGGGATTTGATAATCATAGGTCAAAATTTTGTCTTTAATCACCTCCCTTTTTATGAAGTGGTTTATAAATCCCCTCTTCATATGTTATTTTATTATTTTATTTAATTTATATTTTTTTGCAAGGAATTATTCCTTTGGGTTTATTATCAAATTGGGATAAATTGAATATATTGGTATTAGTGATATGAAAGGAGATTCAAATAGCATTGTATTTTTAAAAAGGATATATAAATTATATATATAATTAGTGTGAAATTAGAATTATAATCTCATATGGGGTCTATGTTTGAGGGGTATTTTTTATATGATAAAGGGTGGCATATAATCAATTTATATGAGAGTGAAATAGATTCATATGAATTAAGATACTAAGATATTGATGTATTTTGAGATTTTAACAAGTGGTTTATTGAAATAAGTTTAAAGGTATCAATTTATACATTGATATCATAAGTCATACCTTTTTTTCTACAATGAGAATTTCTCACATAGACTTGAAGTGATAGTTGATATACTACATTTCCTTTTTTTCTTCTAGTAAAATGTCACTATGATATTTTGAGGTAGTTTTTATTATCAAAAACCCACTGGGGGATAATATTGAAACTAAGTTTATCCAACATAGATAATGTTGGACATTATATTTGAAAAAGGATTATATGTTGGTGCCAAATCTATAATTTGGGAGAGATGTTGTGTCTATTATAAATTGTCATCATTGGTGATATTTGAAAACAATTAGAGACTTTAAGAATTGTGGATGATACCATAGGTATTGTGGAGTTAGTTTATTAAAGAAATTCATAATCAGGGTTTAATGAACATTTCCATGTAACTAAGGGGTAGTGTATGAGTAATTTTAATAAGTTGTAAATAGCCTATTCCACAATAAATAAAGTTATAGTATAATGAGATAATTTTTCCACGAGAAAGAATTTGAGAATATTTTATATAGGACTTTTTATGAAGGTTTAAGGTATCTTACCGCAATGTTTAACATCATGCCACAATGGTTATTTTAAAGGGATATATGAAGTATGTATATCTCTTTAAGGGTGACCCCATAATGAAATTTCTTAGGGATATTTTTTTGAGGAACTTGTGTTGTCTTATAATAAAATATGATGCACCATAATGGTTGAAAACACATCACAATGACATGAACCTATGATTAAATAGTTAAATAAACCATTATATAATAATGTGTGTTACACCATAATACATTTGGAGTTTTAAAAAGAGTTTTAAGGTGTGACATATCACACTATAATACAACGTTTCATGCCATAATGTTCAAATTTTCATATTATTTTAAAGATTAAAAATATTTTTAATATAATTATTTTTGGTTTATTAATTTTAGGTTTTATTATGAATATTTTGGATATTTTTTAGGACTAATCAGTTAAATATGTTTTAAAATTTGAAAGATATTGTTTATTAAAACTATCTTTAAGGGGGGGAAGTGAGTTCAGGCACTAAGAACACAACAATTAAAGAGTATAATTATAAAATATGAAATTACAGAAGTCAGAAACTATTGTTTTGGAATATAATTATACTAAATTTTAATACTTTTCAGAGTAACTAAAAGGAATAAAAAGAAACTTTTAGAGGTTAATGTTTTTTATCTCGATATAAACTCTTACAAGTGACCATTATATCAATATTATCATGTACCTTAACTCAAATTAGTGATATGAGAGAGATAAGTATATGTAGTGGCTTTAGGATTAAGGGTGGCCACTTTTAAAACATTACAATCATCATACAGGATATTTATATAATTCATTGACACATCATCAATGTTTACTCCCTGGATTTATCACTTAGTGATAAACCAATTAGAACATTATGTCACTAAATTTTCTTCTTCATATTTATATTATTTTCTTGTGTGGTTATACATTATAGGTTCATAACATTAATTACAATATGATAAAATTATCCATTATAATTTTAAAGAAAAATAATACCTACCCTAATTCACCCCCCCCCCCCCCCTTGGTGTGTTTGGGATGTTTTAAGTGAAAAAAATGATGAATTAGTCCAAAAAAACTTTTAGTTTGGGATGATAACTATTGTCTCAGTAAAAAATTTCCTTTTTTTGATAACATAAAATCATATTTATTATGATACAAATGAAATAGGTGTTTTATGTTTTGATTATTCATTTTGGGAAAAAATATTCTCAGTGTGGATTAACCATGCATTTCACTAGATCGACCATATGACTACTAACAACCCGTATGAACAACTATAGTGGCCATGAGAATGAATGAATTAGCCATGAATAAATCTATCTAGGTATCATATTAAACACAAGTTGAAGAAAATATATCATGTGATAAACAAACAACCATGAGTATGATGGCCACAAATTTTCTATTTATTAGACCTACAACATGATGAAAATCCATAAGCCACGTGATGACTTCAAATGACTACATGAAAAAAGTCTATAGTGACCATAGAAAATAAAAAACATGAGTAATTTAACAA
Source organism: Viscum album (assembly GCA_963277665.1). Lineage (NCBI taxonomy): Eukaryota > Viridiplantae > Streptophyta > Magnoliopsida > Santalales > Viscaceae > Viscum > Viscum album. The sequence goes on from OY728157.1 coordinate 1,427,391,638, forward strand.
ATCATTCAAGTTAGAGTAAAAAATTCCAAAATAATTGGATCAAAAAATTGAATTATTTTAATCAACCATTCAAATCCAATCAACCTCAAGCTAATCAATGTAAGGTTAAAGCTACCACATGGATTTAACACTTGTTGAAACTACCTCATAAAGGGTTTCTACATAAACCATTAGTGAAAAATCTTCCATGGATAAACTAAAATACTGAAATATCTATTTTTTCATTTAATGTGACTTCTATGAGTAGTTAACACTTTTCAGTTTGAAGATGAATATCTTTCAACGTCCACCTTGAGAAGAACTTATATGAATTAAATGTAGTGGCACACATTAATGGGGTGGTTTCTTTTTTATTTTTAGGATTACATTATCCTACACCAAAACATTCTATTTTTTATTTGATTTTGTTAAAGATAGTACAAGGTTTAACAAACTGCATATATCACTCATAAGCTCTCTCTCTTGGTAATAATTATAAGAGAAGAACCTCACTGATTAAGATAATTTGATCATCGATTTAGCTTTACAAAACTTATCAAAAAATATTTTCTCTGTTTTTTTATTTTACATGTCAATTTTTATATATTTTATTTTACATTTATTGATAATTTTTTCTATACTATAAATTATTGTACCTTCATAGCCTATGCTATTTTTTCCTCATTAGTATTTTCATATATAATTATAGAAGAGGTTTGGTATATCATGTACTGCCGTGTGTGCATATTTCTGTGTCAAACCTAATATTATTTCTAGATTTTTTATTAAATTTAAATAAATTATATTTATAGTGTATTTATGTTAATTGGACATGAATAAGGCCTATCTTAGAGCTTTCTCTTATTTAATTCCACGATGTGTTTAAATTTTGTTTTCACTAATGGATTTAAATGTACTCAAAAATATTTTTTATTTTAATCAAGTGTTTCTAAATTATTGAATGAAATATATACCTTTATATTTAAAATTTATAAGTGATATATATATATATATTGTGTTTGGTGTGAGAAAATTATTTCAAAAGTTAGTGTAATTTCAGTTTAAACTAGTTTTTTGATCGAGCCTCTAAGAAGAAATTTCATATTACTAAATTATATATTCCTATAATATTTTCTAACTATTTCATTATTTTAAATTTATGTGATTTAAAATTTAGAACTCTCAAAAATAATAAATAAATTTGTTGGTAGTTCAAATCACCCTCACCACTTGAGCATTCCTCTTAGAACAACATTTAGTATCCGAGAATAATTATTTTATATTCAGGTTTTCTAATATTACCACCTTAATTTACTCTTGACCTCGGCCAATATGTTATGGACATATCTATTAATTCATCTTTATTTACTATTTAATTATAGATATTGGACTATAAGGTTAAGTTACAAATCGACCTGTATTTTTTAATGGATTTAATTTCACTCAATGGAAAATAAAAATGAAAATATGTCTAGTAAGAATGATATTTGACATTCGAGGTACCATTGAAGAAAAATATAAATCACTAAAAACAATATGAATATACTAGGGTAAAGAAAACAATATGTGAATGATTTAAATTTCAATGTTACAAGTTATTTTTTGTATATTAGGAGAAGATAAATTTGATAGAATATTTTCTTATGATACTGCTTATGAAATACAAAAAAAATTATTTTTTCTCCATAAGTAAATTCTTATGTTAAATAAATATAGTTAATTGTATGTATAATGAAATATTTTTCCATTAAAATGAAACATGATGATTCCATTTTATAAATTTACAAATTTAGTGAGATAATTAATAATATATGTCACATTGATTTCTTATGGAAGATAATTAGTAGGTACTCTGTATTCTTATATGTATTCACAATAGATAGAAAAGAACTGTTTCTTCCATTTTAGAATCTTATGACATCCGTATGTTTCAAGGTAATGAATTGATTAGAAAGCTGATGATGTTTTAGTAGGAACTCAAAGAATATAATGAAGATTCTAAATAGAAAAATTACTCTATATCATTTCAAATATATTGATTCTAAATCAATATAAATAATCAATGATGAGTCAAGTGGAAATGAATAAAAATATAAAAGTGAGTAAGATATGGGTCATATAGTCAAAAAAATAAAAAAAATCAAGAATTAAAAGGTTTCCATTAGATATAACTACAAAATAAAGTATTATAGAAGAGAAAATTATAGGATATATTAGAAAAATCATTATTCCTCTATTGATATTACCAGTTATGAATACACATGGAAAGGATACATGAAATATAAATCTATATTGTTAAAATAAAACTAATAAAAAATTATATAAAAAAAATTCAATTACAGAAACCTATTGTGCTTCAGATAATAAATCCAATTATTTTTAGAAAATGATGCATGTGGAAAGGCTAATATGTGCATTTTGGACACTACATCTAAGGTATAAACTTCTACTTTATATTTTCTAGTAATGATTTTTTGAGAGAATATGAAATGAATATTTAATATTTATCAATTATTTAATATACAATGAATGATAATAAAGATAAATACACGAATCTTAAAAATGCACATGGTATCTCTATTAATATTAAAAGTGAACTTATTATTGAAAATAGAAAAATTCCAACTTATTAAAAGATAATAATGGGTTGAAATTTGAAAATGAAAAACTCAAAAAGAATATGGAAAACATTAACAATGAAACTAATGCTTTGAATATAATATCGATATGTTAGAAACCCCCCAAATTTAATATTATTATTATACACCAATCTAGATAGAAAAATAAAGTTATATAAAAACTATTTTCCCCTAATTACCCAAAGAAGAATTTAATAAATAATACTAAAATAATATTTTTATGGAAAAGAATCATATATTTTTAGACTCAGGAATTCATTTTTATCAAAATATATTAATACTAATGTAAAAAAACCTGTGAAAAAAATTGTGATCTAAAATCCTTAATTTTTAACATATCTAGACCCAAGAAAATATGTTTTCTATAATAATTTATTGATTGATTTTTATAGATAAAATTCATGGGGAGTTCTAGTAAGAATTTATTGTACCTAGATATTGGATATTATAGAAATATGATTGAATACTATCCAAGATTCAAGAGTTTAGTAAAATTTGATAATGGAAATTTCACAATTAGTGATAATGCCAAAGTAAAAATAATTGGTCTGAGAAAAATTAGTAAACCTAAAACTATTTTTATTTATAATGTTTTGTTTTTTAATGGTTTAAAATATAACCTTATTGGTATATCTAAATTGTGTGATGATGGTTATAATCTTAAACTGAAAATAATTCTTGTCATATTTATGATTCCAAGAATGCTTCAGTGTCTACTTCTTTGAAAAATGATAACGTTTTTGTTGTTAATTTATTTTACTTATTTTCTGAAAATGATTATTATAAATGTGAATTTTTTGAGAACCATTGTTGTGGACAAGGAAACTAGGCCACTATAATGTACACTCACTTTGGAATATAACTATAAAATTATTAGTTAAGGATCTACCCAAACATTAATTTCTAAAATACAAAGTATACATTCTTTATCAAAATTGTATGAGGCACAAAATATCGTTCAAAATAAAGAAATGGGGATCTATCTATAAATCCTAAGTGTTGGTTCATATGTAATTTTTTTTAACATCAATATTTTATATTCAAGGTGAAAATCATTATGGTTATTTGATTATTGATGAGTACTCATGATACAGATGGGTTTTTTTCTTCACTCAAAAAAGTAAAGTTCCTTCATATTTCTTTAAATATGAAAAATTTATTGAACACCGTAATTTATTTAATATAAAAACCTTGATAAGTGATCATTTCCTTGAATTTGGAAATAATGACTTTAAATCATTATTTTTACAATATATTTATATTCATAATTTCTCTTCACCTCAAAAACCTTAACAAAATGGGCATGATTAAAGGAGAAATAGAACCCTTCAAAAATTACTCATGATATTGTAATTTATTATGGTTTATCTACTGATTTCTGGAAAAATATATGTGGATGACATTTTATGTAATTAGTAGGGTTATTATATTACATATTTTAAATAATATAGTCTTTTAATTGTGAAATATTAGAAAACTAATGGTAAATTACTTTGGTGTTTTTATATTTCAAGTATTTATTCAAAATAAAAAATAGAATCTAGAAAAAATTTCACCAAAGAGTTAATAATGAATTTTCATAGGTCATTAAACCTATATTAAATCATATATAGTCTTTAATAATAAATCTAAGACTATGGAATAATATTTCTATGCCATTTTCCATGAGATATATTTTCATGATCCTAAACCTTCTGTAGAAAACATGGAGGATTATACATCTAATTTGAATATGAATAATACCTTTTAAAAATCTAATAATGTTACTTATTTATTTTATAAATATTCCTAAAGAGTCCCCCATAAACAAATCTAATCTTCAAGATGACTTAGAGAACCAGGCACATAAATTCTTATATATTTTAAGACTTATATTTTTCATCTCTTACATATTGTGGTAAGAGATTTTGATAAATGAACTCAAAACCAATCCTCACTTATAAACTATTCTTAACATTAAGCTTACTTGTATAAGCTATTACATAAGAACATTTCTAAATTAAGAAGAATTTAATCGGTTTAAAATAAATAATTAATAAGAACAATTTTAAAAACCTAAAGAATACATAACTATTTTTAATAAATGGTATTTATAAACATGGTTAATGAGTTTGGAACTATAGTGGGAAACAAATGAAAGACGTTTGTATAAGGAAGTAGTCAAGAAGAAGGTATTGATTATGAAGATAACATTATATCAGTAGGTAGATGTTACTCTATTATAATACTATTAGATTTTATGGAAAATATAAATTTCTATCTATATCAAATAAATGTTGACCGTATATTAATTAATGGTCACATGGCTGATAATTGTTTTAGAATAAACCCTATAATTTTAATAACACAATTTACCAAATCATGTATTCAAAATTTTAAAATCACTTTATAGTTTAAAATAATGTCATATATCATGGTATGATAGGATCCTATCCTTATTAGTTTCAAATGGTTTTCCAAAAGTTATAGCAAATCCTATAATATATATTAAAATAATTTCAAAAGGTTCTTTATTTGTACAGATATATTTTGATGATATTATTTTATGTTCATCTAAAAAATATTTATTTGTTAAATTTTCTATTATTATTCTAAATGAATTGTAAATGGGTTTAATGGATGAATTAAAATTAATTCTTTTGTTTTATATTTTAAAAAACAAATATGGAATTAGTTTGAATCAAAATAAATATAAAAAATATCTTATGAAATATTTTTTCTAGGATATCACTAAAGGAAGTGATACTCCAAAGAGTATTACCTATAAACTAGATTTGGATAAAATAAGGAAACAAGTTGACCAAAAAATTTATAGAGGTTTTATTTAGAGTTTACAATTCATTAATAATAGTCATCCTAATATTAATTTTAGTCTATACACATGTGCATGTTTTCAAGAAATTCCCAAAGAATCATTGTTAAATATTATTAAAAATATTTTCAAAAATGTCCAAAATAAAATATATTTTGGGTTGTTTTACTCAAGAGAACATGATTTGGAGTTATTGAGGTATTATAATTATACTTTCAATGGATTAGATTTAAAAATAAAATACACCTCTATAATATGTCATTTTTTGTTAAGGTCTCTATTGTCTTGGTTTAGTAAGAAATAAAAATTTGTTACACTATCTACTAAAAAGCCACATATATAGCTGTATGATGTTTTTATTCATATATCTAGGGGATGAAACATACATTACTAGGATACTGCTATCTATTTCTACATGTCCCTATAAATTATGACAATAAAAGTTAAATTTGCATATCTAAGAATCATTTATCTCATTCCAAGACTAAAAACATTGATATAAGATATTACTTTTTGAGAGATCATCTTCAAACAGAATTTATTACTCTTGAGTTCATTGTAACAATGTAATAGATCACTAATATATTGAAAAATCCTCTCAATATAGTGAGATTAAATTTCATCAAACATGAATTATTTATGATAAATTATTCTGAATATTTATTTAATTTTTTAATATTAATCTTATAGAGATTCTATATTAAAGGTCATAAGTGACTGTAGGGATCACATGGTTTTATGTCTATTCATGTGGTAGATAAATCTTCCAGGACCACTCAAGCTATCATAATGTTAGTTAAATAGTGGTTTATCCTATCATGGATCTCCTAAGCCATTCTGCATTAAGACATGTTTTAGGTCAAAATGGCGTGGATCCATGGAGAATTGTATGAAAATTCATATGGTCAATCTATCTATCATGTCTATATATTTATTTTTTCTTTATTTTGTTGAATATATTTTTTTTCTTATGTGTTATTGTACCATTACATAAATTTTCTAAAATACGCCTGAATTATAATTTTTATCACATTATCTTTATGTTTGGAACCTTTGTTGAACCTTATCCTCCTTCAAAAACCTCTTAAACCTTATAGGAGATAGTGCATGTTTAGTGACCACTGTATATAATGTCTTATAATATGTACCCTTATTCAAAGAAAATGAATGTTGGATCAAATGAGTCACCTAATACAAGAAACTTTTTTCTTTACAACAACTGGGTTTCTCAAGAAACATATATTGATTCGAAGTAGAAAAAATCGTATAAGCCTTTAGTATGAGAAGATATCCAATAGTAGGGATGAAATAGATGGTTTGGGGTGAATGGAAGAAATTTCATTCTAATATTATTTAAGTATTTATATTTGAATATGGAACTAAAATCTAGTGAAAAGAAGTTTGTCCTTAGAACCTTTTTTATGGAGAAGAGATGTTTTTTCATCCAAGAAATGGATTAAATGTTTAAAAGTGCCTTATCATGGTGATTTTGAAGATGATCAATGTTACAATCATTTAGGTCACAATAATTCATGATTATCAGAATGATTTTCAAGATTTAACTAGATATAGAAACCTTATAAAAACAATTTCGATATATTTGGATAGAGAGTGTTGGTTATTGGTTAACTTTATACAGTGCATGATTTTTCCCAGGATATGGGAATTAAATATTATGGGTGATCATGATCTATTATACCTATGTTTTACAGTAAAATATGTATATATAATCCTGAATAGGTATCTAAAGATACATATATATTATTTTTGTAATAAATCCTCACATATTAACTTTTATCCTTATACTAAGTTCATTTCATCCTTACTTATATCAAAAGGGACTCGTTATCATGGGAGATTTAATAACTTATGATGGGGTATGTTTGAAAAATACTATCTATAAAATGATGAGATATAATTAAAACCCATTGAGGAAGTTACAACTGTTTGTTATTTATAATTTTAATAATAAATTCAACATATTCACACATTATTTGATATTGAAAGACATAGTTAATATAGGATTGTAACATGATGAGGTTGTTTAGTATTCTATTAAATAATAATTGGTTGTGGAAAGGGTTGTGGTTCTAAATTTTTCTTTAAAAAAAGTGGGCGATTCTAGAAGTCATTAATAACTTGATTTGGAATGAAATTTGGAAAAAGTGTTGGATGATGTGTTTGGAGTATCTTTTGTATGGCCAATTAGGGCACTAGTTATAATTTTTGAGCCAAAAAGTGGTGGACCATCTTTTAATTCCTCTATGTAGAAATAAAAATATTTCCTTTGTTGGAATATGTAGGAATAAATGGTAATACATCACCTTCTAGAAAAATAAATTCCATCACCCCACTACTATACCCTCCAACCCATGGTACCTCTAATGATCAGTAAAAATTTAATGTTGATCTACTAATTATATTGATGGCTTTAGTTTTGGAATTTGTATCCAAATTTGAGGCTTCTAAAGAGAAATTATAGTCTATTTCCATTTCAAACATTTTGAATCACATTACACCAATGCTATTTTACAATATTTATCACATGGAAAAATAAATTTAGAGACTGGATAAACATGTTGGGGTTCTCTATACAAGTATTAAGTATATTATGTTTCACATAGCTCAAAGGGATGTTAGTTTATTTTCCTATGTTTTTAAATCCACTATTTTCATATCATCTTCTAGTGAATGTCGTCCTACAAGAACACTCAGGGTACTATTGATGAGACTTTCTTAAGGTTGATTGTTTAGGAGGTGATCATAGTTATTTTAGATGTTTTTTCAAATAAAAGATAGATTATTATTTTTTAGTTCTAAACCCATGAAGCTAAGAATATTGAGTTAGTTAGAGAATATTTGAAAATATATAGAAATAATAGTGAGATAATTAAAATGTAAATAAAATATTACCCAACAATAATCATTATAAAGAGTGTCTTAAATTCACTATTTGGGACCCTAGTAGGTGACCATAAGATATCTCTAGTCACTCAAGCATGCAAAGATCATGTAGATAAGCTCAAGGATTTAGTACCTGTCACAGATATTCTGATTATGAATAAGAACAAATTTTTATATATCATAGAAAAAAGTAACTAGAGACTTAATGAACTTTACCCAACTAATTGAACAATACATATGTAGTTCTCCCAGTGGCTTGGTTATGAATATAGATATACATAAACCATCATTTTCCCCTAACATTACCTCAATTATTTTCACCTCCTCTTATATTCATCTACTACCTTTTGGTATCACACCTATTTAGACATTGAAATATCTCAATCCTATTATTAATGGGATTTTTTTCATAAACCACATGTTCTATTTACAAATACTACTCTTAAGCCTTCTATTGTAAATGAAAAATAGCCTGGAAATCCTAAATCCCCTAGAGAGTGAGATTCAAATTCATATTCTAATTTGATTACTTCATAGAGAAAAATTATATTCTGTAATCTGTATTGAACCTCTTTTAAATTAATGAATTTTTTTATTATCTTAATGATATTTTATCATATCAAGATTAAATTTAACTTTTCTTGATTAAATTTATTCCTATCTTGATTAAATGTTTCTTTTATTTATAAAATTATGATATATTACTTTTGTTAATTCATTTAAATAAATGTTTTAAAATTTTGGATAATCCCAAAAGGGGGATAAATCTATTATTAAAACTAGAAGGAACTTAAAATAAAAAAATTAGTATAAATAAATTTTATTTTTATTTAAATATTTATCCTGGAATAATTTGTGATAAAAAGGGGGTTATTAGTGTCATAGCCATGTACATATTTATTTTCAAAATCCTAAATCAAGTTTTTCTGATTCTAATGAATTATCTCTTTTATTATATATGTCTGTATTTTGGTAGAAAAATATACTAAGTAAGGGTCAACTATAAGTTGTAATGGATTTACCATATGACCACAAATAGACTGCATGAACAATTAGAGTGACCAAGTGAATAAATGAAGAGACCATGAAGAAATATTTTAGGTATAGGATTGAATACACACTAAATATAATCTAATGTAAAATATATGATTAATCATGGGGAAGAAAATGAGGAATTTTATTAATTATAGACATACCATATAAAGAAAATCGAGTGACTACACAATGACTTCAACCAAACTCATGAATAAATTCTACAATGACCATAGAAAATCCATTTTAAGAGTAATTTAACTGACCATTCTAGTAATAGTATGAATTAAAAAACTATTTGATCTACCAAAAAAAATCATTTGATTGACCATGCCTTTCCAATCGACATATAACCTATCTTTGTAAGGTTCTTACTACTATGTGGATCTACCATTTTTTAAGATGTCAGATGAACTGTTTCTACATCAACGGTGAGTGTTAGATCTAGCAAACATAAAATAAAGAAATCTAATGGATTGTTTTTTATTTAATGATACATTTTTTAGATTTCAACACATGTTATTCTGAGTATGTTAATCTTTCAATTTTTACCTAGAAAATAACTTCTATAAATTGTAGGAAGCCTTATACATGCATAGTGAGGTGGATTTATTTTATCTGATCTTACATTATCCTTCCCCAAAACACTCTATTTATAATGAAATATTTTAAAAAAAACTAAAATAAGGATAAAATAACTGCTCCCCTCACTCTTTAACTCTCTCTCAATTATCATTTAAGGGAATTAATCTCACCAATTAATCAAAGTCGATCATAGATTGAGTTGCATAAAATTTTCTAAAAATTATCCACTCTCCCTATTTTATTTACATTTCTATATTTTCTTATTTCATTCTATATTAATTGATAAATTTTATTAAATTAAAGGTGATTATTTGGATACTCTATGATTTATTTTACCTTATTAGTATTCCCATTTATAATTGTAGAAGAGGCTTGGTATAGCCTGGACTTTCTTATGTGCATTTTTCTGTTTATAAAATAATCCGTGTTTTGTATTATTTATTAAGTTTTAATAAAAAATCTTGGTATGGGAGTAATATCATTTGGAGAGGACTATGCTCCATATTGAATCTAACCACTTGTTTAATTCTATAGTGTTTTTTAATTTTCATTTCACAATTGGATTAAAATTTACTCGATTTTTTTATTAAGTGATTTTTAAAAATGAATTAAAAATATACATTTATCGTTAAAATTTATAAGGGATATAGATATATTTTAGTTATTTTAAAATAATTTCAAATGTTAATGTAATTCCAGATTATTTTAACTAGGTTTTGATTGAGCATTTTTGAAGTTATTTAAAAGTATCAAATTATATATACCTATTATTTGATTGGTAAATATTTTAAATTAAGGGGATTTAAAAATAATAATTCAAAAAAAAATATTTATTGGAATTTCAATTCACCCCCCCCCCCCCTCTTAGGAATTCATATAGGAAAAAAATAACATCATTTTATCCAGTAAATCAAATAGTTAAATAGATTTAGGGGGATTTGGATTTTACCATATCAAACTATCACTCATGTTGGGCTCTCAAGACTGTTTTTCATAAAATTTATGTGGAATATAAGATTTTATCAAAGATTTATTCCTAATTATAAACCATGCATGAAGCATATATTTCTTTACCTTATAAGCTTACATGATAATTAGAATGAGACAATGTTTCATATATATCATCCCTTTTTGTTAATATTTCTATAAGTTGGATGATAATGATAAATGAAAATTAAGGTACTTCTTTAGAAGAATATATCATTTGGTTGGATGGTGATAGCCTCCTAGTACTGGTGGAATGAATTATTTAAAGGCATGGTGTAGATTTGGTACCCACATGGGATACTCCTTATCATTTCTATATGGATGTCAATTTCATTAATTCTTGGAGGGTGGTGAAGTTATGAGTTATTCAAATAACCTATTGAGTCAAACCCAAATTATCTAATATAAATGAGTAATTTACTTTCCAGTTATCCAATCAAAGAGTTTCTATAAATTTATTTTTAGAACCAAGTTTCACTGACCATTTCCATCTCCCTGTTATTCTTAGATAAAAGGATAATATGACACATATTTCACATACATCATGGATTTATCTTCCTTAATTATACCGTTATCTGCCTTCTTTTCAAACCAATCCTTAAAGATGAAGTGGTATTAGATTTTACTTCAGTAAAAATTGATTTTATTTCAACATATCTAAACCTATCATAAGTTTTTATTCTCCTAAAATCCTTATCTATATTACTGGTAAGTTTTTTTAAGTGTTATAGACTAGTTGATATTATTTTCTCTTATATATTTTTCACTGGAAGATTGTTCTATTTAGAGTAAAAATTTCCTATGTAATTGTCTCTTATATAGTTCTAAATGACTCCAACAATTGTTCAAAATGACTCTAACTAGTTTCTGAATGATTCTTACAATGTTCAAAATGAATACTACAATGGTTTAAATGAATCTAATGAATTTTTTTACTATAACATATGAATCTTTAAATGAATTGTACATAAGTATGTATAATTTTAAAAAATTTAAAATCATTGACTATTATGAAAATCTAGATTAACACTTATTAATGTAAAGATGTACCATATTAAATCATTAAAAAACCATTATTAACTAAATATAAATCTTAAAAAACTATTTTACTCTTATAGAATAGAATAAATTACTCTTATGTAGAAGAATAAATGATTCCTATGAAATATAAGAAATGAATCTTATATAATAATATAAATTAATATTATTGAATAAAATAAATGAGTCTTATAAGGTATAAAAAATTTATCTTTTGATATAATGGATGGCTGTTAATAATTTATTCATGAATTGGAAATTTTCAATTCAAATATATTCAATATGATTATTGCGTTTCTTATTTTTTGTATAAGATTGATTGAGGTTTATTAATTAAAAAAATCAAAGATATTTTTTGGGATATTTGACCATGTTTAAACTAATTATTATTTTTAATGATGACCAAATATAATCAAATAGTTATATGGTAACAAGTTTTAAAATAGATTATTATAGAATACTTTAACCAAGTTTAGTTCAAAATAATGTACATATTCTGTATAAATTTGTCCAAAAGAAGTAACTTGGAATATGAGTGGAAATATAAAAAATATATTTAACAGAAAAAAAAGTTATTTAAAATTTTGAGTCTTAATGAAATATAAAATTATTAATTCATAAGAAATAAGAAGGAAGAAAAATTTATTTGATGTTATTTGTTCTTATGTAAAGATTACAAATAAAATCAAAGATTAATTTCTAGAGCTATACTTTAGAGACATATTTACTCTCTAAAATATTCCATCATTTGATTATTGCTGGTGTTTTCAACTACACACTATTTACTAGATATTTTTTACTATTGCATCAATAATTACTTTACATACACACTCATTTTACAAAGTGAGGTTTTAATGACTCTGGATAATTCTTAGAATATAAGATCCTAGGATAATATCTGTAATCCTTGAAATAAGTAATATATTTTTCACTTAGTTTTGAGAATCTTAGGAAAAAGATTGGAATAAAAATAACAAAACTCATATCTAGTATAGGTGGGATAGAATAGGAGAGGTTCTTTTAGCCATAAACCACTATTATAAACGTATTCTTCCTAGTCTTTATTTTTATTTACTTTATGTTGTATAAGTGATAAAGGAAAATGGAATATTAAATCATTTAAGAAGTGGGATGGTTTAAATCGGTGTGAATTTAAAGATCGCAATTCACCCCCACCCCATCTTGAGTCAATGAGAAATATATTTGGGGAATATTTATTCCCTATAAATATTTGGTAGTGGTATTATTTGGGTTAATCCCACAAACCTTTCTCCTTATGATTTCTGTTCTCCGAGATCTCTGAAATTCACTATAACACCCGGATGTTTTTATAAATAATTTTCAATAAATAATTTTTATACTTAATTATATAGCCTTGAACCCAATATTTATTTTAAAAAAATTTTGATACACCCTTAGTATAAAATTACCATTATATCCCACCCATTTGGATAGAAAGAATAATTTAAACTAACTTATGAAAATGCATTGTGAATTCTTTGGCTATCAATTATTTATAAAAAATATAAATTAGATATGCGTATTTTTGATTGAATTACTATTGGTAATTAAATTAATGAGATATATATGTTATATACTTAATAAAATATTTTTTTATTCATGTAAGGGATATTTTATTCATAGGGTGTGAATAACCCCTATTTGTTGTATAAAAATCCAATTTTCAAAAAAGGGAAGTCGTATGACTTTGAATGTTGAACCCCTTTTATATTAAGATTCATACACGTTAATACTTTTTATATGAGAACATAAACATGTTCTTTTAAAAAAGGATATAAAAATATACTTTGATTGAATTTTTGATATTTTCTTAAAACATTCAAGTTTTGATGAATAGTGAAAACACAAAAAAAATTAAGTGAAAATACTTTTTTCATCGAGATAATTTATAAAGTTAAATTACAATATTGAATAGTTTTAAAGTATATATAGAATATAGTTTTATTATTTAATATACTTTATGTCATTGAACTTAATTTTATATTGAATTCATATGTATAAACATTTCAATCATTTGCAATGTTTTTACTTTTAAAAAGATCAATTCTCTCATTCTAACAATAGGATTTATTTTAAATTAATTGCTACAATTATATGTTTTGAATTTTAAAAATGGAATCCATATTTATAATCAGTAGTTACAAGTTATTTTAATAGTCCATTTTTATTTTTGGAAATTATGAATTGTAACTTTGGTAATTATTTTCATTACCATGGTTAAAGGTAAATCCTATAATTAAAGGTAAAAATAATATTATAAAATTACCTTAAAAATATAAAAAAAATATAATTGGATTACTAAATTCAGACCTTATTATCTATTTTTCTAAATTGAATCACTAAAGGTACACTTACTTTTGAATATGACATGAATGTAATAAACATTAATGAATGTGACAAAATGTCACAATTTAATTTTATATAAGTATATTAATTTTAATATATGGATAACTAGGAGATAATATCTACTATAGATAGTATATAGAAATAAATAATAATTAATTACATCATATAAATTTATTTATATTTTTTAAAGATTAAATAACTACCATTAATGATGAAATAATAGTTATGTAAAAATTATTTTATTAATAGAAATATCAAATAAATGGTTTTAAAAATATTAAATGAAATATCAAATGAACTAATTAATTTTCTCCACGAATTTTCTAGTTTACTATGACATGTTAGTATTGTATTGAATATATTTTTTCAAATTTATCTTTTGTGTGGATTTCTTTAAAGTCAAATAAATGAATAGTGTCAAAATTGACACTGTTGATATTTTATAAAAATAACATTTTATTAATTTTTTTAGAAATCATTAAAATATTTAAAAATTACAAAGTGATAATTATAAGATCTAAAATGTCATTAAATATCCATTTCTTTTCAATTAACACCATATAAGTAAATATTTATAGCCATTAAATATTTATAATGTTATTACAACAATTAAAGTTAAATAGAATAACTAAGTGTCAATATAAAATATATGGTTTAAATTGACAAAATAACTTGTCCAAAATTTATTTGATGATGAAATTACAACCCTATCTCTTTTAATATTAAATATTTGGGCATTATGTAGTTATTTTGGGTAGCGTTTTATTTTATTATAAATTATTATTTATAGAGTTTCTAAAAGTTCCCCTCACCTTAATTATAAAATGTTCCTCCTACCTCACATCTTCAATTAATATTTGAGACTTAAATCACGTCCATAACCTACCCATTTTCCTTATAAATTTTTTTATTTTCATTATATAGGTTCTTGTCATATTAAAAGACCAACTCTAGTGCTCTAAGAATAGATTTAGAGGAAGCATGTGGAGGGAGAGCTAATTTATTCTACTGATTCTTACAAAATTCTTTATTTATCTACTTCTCCATCATTAGTAGTTTCATTATAAAGTAATAACAACAGTATCACTAATATGATGATATTTAATTATAAATATGAAGAAACCATAGTCCACCGTATACCCATCCTATGAAAAATGAAATCACCACGCGTGTGTACGTATGGCTTACCATCTCCACATCGTGGTGTAATCCATTTTTCACCACCACATTACATGGATGGGTATAATTATGGAATTAATAAATATATAAGATTAATATAAAATTATTTTTATTCCGAGATACTATAAACCATCCACTTGAATACCACTCAGCAATTATGGGAACGATGTAGTAACTTGTGTGTGCATACGACTTCCCATCTCCACGATGCCATGTGATTCATTTTACAAAATTGCCATTATAGAATGATTATAAAAATTAATTTAATGAATAAATTTGATATATATAATACTAATACCATTCTTTAAATGATATAACTATATATTAAAAATCATAATAAGAACTTATTAGACAAAACATGCATAATAACATAAAGAAATTAATACCCAAAAAACGAGTAACAATGAAATGTTACAAAAAAGGATTAAAATATGATCTTAAATGTTATCATAAAATGATAATGGTTTTATAATAAATCAATAACATTATTTAAATCATTATAAAGGATTTTTGGATACAAACTAAGCATATATGACCTATGGTAAGGGATAACTTTTCAAATCACATTTTTATCTGAGATTGTTTATTCGTAAGTATTTACTTGGGGTATATCTATAATCCACATCCATGTTTCTTAAATATGAATTTCAAAATATTATTTATATCCCTCTATAAGTTTACCCATTGGTGAATTTTTATTAAATTTTATGAATGGAATCTTTTGTCTTTTCGGTACGAGGTACTTCTGACTTGTCCAACAAAACTACTAGAACAATTTTTTTAACTAGTACAACATGAACATACATTTTACGATTTCATAGTGCCTTATTTCCTTGAATATTACACTAAAATCTTACAAGTTTATTTTCACATAAAATTATTTCTTCTAAAATTGTGTGGAATTTTGAGGAAGGAAAATATTTTTGGAAGAATAAAGGATATTTTCTTCAGGAAGTAATTTCATGTGTTTTCTCAAAATTATTTTCCATCTAAGATGAAACTATTTAAATACTATTATTTTTATAAACCTATTATTACTATGATTTTATTTTTATTATTATAGAATTTTATATTGGAAATCTATTTTTTTATATCAATTATGATGGAATGATGTTTATGAAACCCATTTCATTTAATGGGTTATTTTATGGTAAATGTGTTTATGTTTTTGGTGGCAGACATAGGAATGGTTTTATTATGATATGGGTGGTACTTATATCTCCCTCCAATTCATTGGGTAAAGATTCATATCTCATTAGATATACATTACTAGAATGGAAAGTAAACCTGGTTCAATAATACAGGGCTGGAATAAGGAGTGACCTTGGTTCAGTAATGGACTTTGCCCACTAGGATGGTCTTAGAAATGATCCTTGACTAATATTATATGATTTTATATGATTATGTGTCTATTTTACTAAATTTCATGTCTTATATTGAGACTATTGGGATTACATTTCACTTTTATGACTTATCCTATGACATAAAATTATGATATTTTATATATAGGATAAGATTTTTCAATGTAATGTTCTTATGATTATGATATGATTGATATTTACCTTGTTTACCCTTACTAAGAATTTGAGCTCAACCTTTCATATGTTTCTTTTCCCCAGGTCATGAAAAAGGGTACTAAGTAAGATATGTCAAAAAGGAGTCTAGTTAGGAAGAAATAAGCGGGAGACAATTTGGATGTTTTATGAACCAGTTGTTTATATTTCCTGGTTTCTAAAGACACTAAACCTATATGTTCCTAGTGTGGTTTTGTTATGTTATGTAACAAATATTCTGAAATATTGAAGTAATATCTATATGTAATGTTTGGTCCATTATATTTGGTATCAGAACAAATTTATAGTTAACCTTTGGAAACTAGGATGATAAATCCTTAGTAAGAACTCTAAGGACATGTCTAAGTATAATATACAATACTTGTATTTCAGAAATGACTATGAATAACCTAGGGAAAAAATTAATGTTTCCTAAATTGAACTTTTATTCTTGATTATTTGGTTTTCTTGTTATGATTAGTGTTTCTCACACTATAATTCTTGGTTTTAGTCAATGGATGGAACCCAAAACACCTTTATTGATGTCGAATGCAATGGGAAATGAAATGATTGTCCCCATGAGAAACCAAATGTTATGGGAGCTGGAATGACAAATATTTTAGCCATTATCACAAAAAATTCTTAATCTATTAATAATTTAATTCTTCCAGATGAGCAAAGAAGGGAGAAGTATTATTTTTAATCCTTCATGAGGTAGCAACCACCTTAATTCATTGAGTATTCTGATCCATTAGTGGATGAAAAATGGATCAATACCATTGAATAGATATTTTCAGTTCTATAATGTTGTGAACATGATAAAGTCATCATAGCATTATATCATTTTGAAGGTATATATGATCAATGTTGTAATATTATCAGGAATATGGGTAAAATACATGAAATTGATTCCATGGAATAGGATGAGTTCATGAACTTATTTTTACCACAGGTACTTACCTCATATTCTACGAACAAAGATGGATAAGGAGTTCCTTAAACATAATAAAAAGGATAATGAATCTTCTAGTACCTATGGGGAAATTTTTTCAATACTTTTAAGGTATGATACTAGAATTATTATCCAACCTGAGGTAAAATTGATCAATTATTTAGTGGCTTCAAACCAAGTCTTCGAAGGGATATATCTTTAAGGGAATTCAATATCTATGAGGAAATTGTTTGATGTTATCTTAAGGTTGAGATAGAATTGGAGTAATCCATATTCCATATGGGTTTGATAAGAATATAAAAATGGAATTCAAATGAAAATATAAAGACCACACTAAAAAGAAGATGAGTTTTCCCTTATGCTCAATATGTGGAAAGAAATCTGGAGGTAATTGTCTTAAAGGGGAAAGTAAATGTTTCATGTGTGGAAAAGAAGGTCATCGGGTTGTTGAATGCCGAAGTTATGGGGAAAAAGATGTACACTGATGAAAACAAATAAACGAATACATAGAATTTACCTCCTACACATTAGGGTTAAAAGTTCAAGGAAATGGGGAATTATTCCAATCAATGACATAATCCCAGGGTTATTGATGATGATCAATGTCAACAAACTCTTAAGTCCAAATACGAAGGAAAGTCACATGCAATCACTATCTGTGACAAGGATTATGATAATGAACTGTTTAAAGGTACACATACCATCCACTCTAAAGTAAAAAATGTTTTATTTGATTCTCGATCCACCAACCCTTTTATTTTTGAAGAATTTTCTAAGGGATACACCATATTACCTCAAAAATAAGATGTGGAGTTAGATGTGACAACTCCTAAAGCCACAACGGTCTCATCAAAAGTTTATAATTCTTCCCCAATTTAAGTTTGTTGGAAAGTGCTTCCTTCAAATCATGTGATCCTTAATATTGTGTAATTTGTTGTGATTCTTGGAGAGGGTTGGCTTTCTCTCTATTGAGCTCAAATCAATTTCAAAGTAAGGGAAGTCACACTTAATATTCCAGATCAATCTATGATCATCTATCAATGCAAGGATGAATATAACCTTACAGTATAAATTTCTTCCATTTTTTGGGTCTTGATTCCTATTAATGAAGGTTATTTATCTCAAATTGTTGGGGAGAAACTCATGATTAAGAATTATCTCATTTTATGGGAGTTTGATGATGTATTTCCTGATGAATTTCTAGGTATTCCACCAAATCGTGAAGTTGAGTTTTCAATAGAACTCATACCATGTGTTATGCCTATTTCAAAGGAACCTTAGAGAATGACCCCAATTGATTTTTAGGAATTGAATAAGAAACTCCAAGGTAATATTGATATGGTATTTATACACCCTAGTGTTTCACCTTGGAGAGAACCTATTCAATTTTTTAGGAAGAAATATGGATCAATGGGAATTTTCATTGACTATCAAGAACATAACAAAATCAATATCAAGAAAAAATAAACTCTTCCTGCATTGATGACTTATTTGAACAACTACGTGGTTCTCAATAATGTTCCAATATTGTATTTATTTAGTATATCATTAATTAATTTTCAAAAAGGAGTATCTACCAAATATGACTTTATGTACATGGTATCGGCACTCTGAATTTATAGTGATGCCTTTTGGTCTTACAAATTCCCCGGTTATCTTTATGGATCTAATGAATAGAGTATTTAGAGAATCTCTTGATCAGTTTGCGGTAGTCTATATAGATGATATTCTAGTCTATTAAATGAGAAAGTAAAAACATGAATATCACTTCAGAATTTTATTGAAGTCCCTGAGAAAGGAAAAGGTTTGTTTAAAATTTCCCAAGTGTGAATTTTGTCTTTAGAATATTTCATTTTTGGGTCACATAATCTCAATAGTGGGGATATCTGTGGATCCATAAAAAACTGAGGTTATTTAAGGATGTTTTACAACAACATCAGTAACTGAGATCCAATATTTTCTAGGTTTGGCTGGATATTATTAACATTTTGTGAATGATTTTTCATGATTAAAAAACCTACATACCATGTTGACTGGGATAGGAGTTAAGTTTGTTTGGATAGAGAAATATGAAGAGAATTTCAATGAGATAAAAATAAGGTTAGCCAGTACACCAATGCTTACACAACCTTTTAGTGGAGAAATTTTTACGATCTATAATGACGCATCCAAGATTGGGCTGGGATTTGTTCTTGTGAAAAATGATATGGTGATATCATATGCCTCACAGTAGTTGAAAATTATTGAACAAAATTTCCCAACTCGTGATTTGGAGTTGGTTGTGGTAATACTTTCATTAAAGATATATAGACATTATCTTTATGGTGAAAGTTGTGATATTTATACTGATAATAAAATATTAAAGTATATTTTCACACAAAAGGAGATGAATATGCACCAAAGAAGGTGGTTGGATTTGATTAAATATTTTGACTAATCAATACATTACCACCCTAGGAAAGAGAATATGTTGGTAGCTTCTTTGATTCAAAAAGACCATGCTAGATTGTCTATAATGAGGATCACAAAAGATCCAATATTTATTGATTTTAAGAAGGATGGATCTATATATTTTAATGAAAGGGGAGAAATCATAACTTTATCAAATGAATGTTAAACCATCTATACAAGTGCAGATTAAGGAGGTATAGAAGGAAGAAGTAGAGTAAAAAAATAAGGTGATAAATATTCATGAATTCAACCAGGACTGTGATGAAATAAGAAGGTTATAGAACCAGGTTTGTATTCTTCCCATACTAGAAATAAATAATGAGCTATTGGATGAGGCTCGTAGTTCTTCATCCACTATTTATCCTAGAAGAACAAATATATACTAGGATCTGAAAGAGTACTTCTTGTGGGATGGCATGAAAAGAATTATCACTAAATCTATCTCTTGATGCTTGGTTTCTCAACATGTTAATGCTGAGAGATAGAATTCTAAGGGGATGTTACAATTATTACCCATAACAGAATGGAAGTGGGAAAACATCATTATGGAATTTGTCATCAGACTCCTCAAAACATCCAAAGGCTATAATGATATATGGTTTATAGTTGATCGCCTTACGAAGTCGACACACTTCATTGCTATTATAAATTATTTCTCTCTCGTTCATCATTCTAAGATATATGTAAATGAAGTGGTAAGATTTCATGGAGTACCAGTTTCCATTATATCTGATTAAGATCCCAGGTTTTCCTCGATGTTCTGGAAAAGTCTTCGGCATGATCTGAATATAGAGTTATGTTTTATCTCTACTTCTCATCCCCATACGTACGGTCATTCTGATAGGAAAATTAAAACTCTTGAAGACAAGTTGAGAGCTTTCTCTATTGATTTAAAAGTTATTTGGGATCAAAACCTACCATTGGTGTAATTTTTTTACCATAATATATTTCACTCTAGTATTCAGATGGCTCCATATGAATCCATCTATAGAAATAAGTGCAGAACTCTAACTTTTAGGGATGAATTTGTTGAAACAAATCTATTAGAACCTGATCTTATTGATTAAATTGAAGAAAAGGTCAGATCTATTCAACAACAAATAATAGAATCTCGGAGTCGAAAAAAAAATTATTCTGAAAATGGAACAAAAGACCTAGAGTTTGAAGTGAGTTATAAGATGCTTCCATGAATATCTCCCTGGAAGAGAGGAATGAGATTTGGAAATAAGGGCAGGATAATCCCTAGGTATATCAGTTATTTTAAAATTATAGATTATGTTGGGATGGTATCTTACCACTTGGTTCTTACAATGAACCTCTCTAAAGTTCATTTTATATTCCATATACATCTTCTGAGAAAATACATAGTCGATCCTTCACATATACCTAGCACAGAAGTTGTACTACTGGAGAAAAAAATTTCTTATGAAGAACAATAGATAGATTTCTGGATCGTAGCGAAAAAGTTCTACGATACAAGCCCACTCGCTTTGTTAAATTTTTATCGAGGAACCACCAAATTGAAAAAGATACATGGGAACTTGAGGATATAATGAGGGAGAGGTAACCACATTTTTTTCTCAAGTGATAAATTTCTAGGTTGAAATTTAGTTTAAGCGGGGTAGAATGCTACACCATGATGTTTTTTATGAAAATATTACTTTAAAAAAAATATTCATTAGTAGCTTGCATTGCACCCGATTGTGAGTTTAAACAAACTATGAGACACCCATAGTATAAATTTACCATTATCTCCTAGACGATAGGTTAGTGGGAATAATTATAACTACCTAATGAAAATGCATTGTGAATTCTTTAGCTATCAATTATTTATGAAAAATATTAATTAGATATTTGTAATTTTAAGTGAATTACTATTTTTAATGAAAATAATGAGATATATATACTATATAATAAATAAAATATTTTTTTATTCATCCAATTGATATTTTAATCATATGGTGTGAATAAACCCTATTTTTTGTATGAAACCCAACTTTTTTTATATAAGGGTAAACTTAAACCATTGAATGGATAACCCCTTTTAAATTAAAATTATGAAACATTAATAATTTTTATATAATAACATAAACATGTTATTTTAAAATGGGATATAAAAATTTACTTTGGTTGAATTTATGATACTTTTTTATAACATTCAAGTTTTGATAAATAGTAAAAACTAACAAAATTTTATGTGAAAAAAATTCTTTCATCCAGATAATTTATATGGTTAAATTATAATATTGAATGGTTTTAAAGTATAAATAAAATTTATTTTTATCTTCCAATAGAATTTATTTCATTATCACTAATTTTACATTGAATTCATATTTAGAAACATTTCAATCTTTTGTAATGTTTTACCTTTTAAAAAAACATGTTATCACATTCTAAAAATGGGAGTGATTTTAAATTTATTACGCCAATTTTTTTTGAATTTTTAAAAATTTACTCCATATTTGGAATCATTAGTTCCAAATTATATTAATTGGCAACATTTATTTTTGGGCATTATGAATAGTAATTGTGGTAACTATTTTTATTACCATGTTTAAAGGTAAATCGAGTAATTAAAGGTAAACCAAATATTATAAACTTAACTTAACACCTGTAAAAATAATATTGGATTACTAATATCGACCATTATCATCAATTATTTGAAATAGAATCAATTTATTGCTATTTACCTATGAATATGACATGAATGAAACAAAAATTTAGAAATGTGACAAAATGTCACAATCTCATTTTATATAAGTATATTAATATTAATTTATGGATAAGTAAGATATAATATAGACTATAGATATTCTAGTAAATTTAATAAAATTTAAACATTATATAAATATATTTTTAATTTTTAGAGATTAAATAATTACCATTAATGATGACACAATAGTGATGTAAAAATTATTTTATTAATAGAAATATCTAATAAATGGTTTTAAAAATATTAAAAGAAATATCATATGAACTAATTATTTTTATCCATGAAATATATATGTGAAAATTACATTTTAGGAGTGTATTGAATGTTTTTGTTTGTATTTATCTTCCTTTTGTATTTTTTTAAAGTCAAATAAATGAATTGTGTCAAAATTGACACTATTGATATTTTATAAAAATAAAAAAAATTTAAATTATTAAAAGACAAAAAAAATATTTAAAAATTACAAAGTTATAATTATAAGATCTAAAATTTTATAAAAAATCCATATATGGTCAATTAACGCCATATTAGTAAATATTTATAAAAATTAAATATTTAGAAAGTTATTACCCCAATTAAAATTAAATAGAATATCTAAGTGTCAATTAAAAAGATATGGTTTAAATTGACAACATAAATTGTCCAAAATTTATTGGATAATGATATTTCAGCCATATATCATATCATTTTCAAAATGGGGACATTTTAGTGTTTTTTAGGAAGGGTTTTATTTTATTATAAATTATTATTTATGGAGTTTCAAAAAGTGTCATTCATCTCAATTATAAAAGGGAACGTCCTACCTCACCTCTTCACTTCATCTTTGAGACATAAATCTTAGGAATACCCTACCCTTTTTTCCTTCTCACCATCCTATATTTAATTCTAGAGGTTCTGATCATCTTCAAATTCCAACTCTAGTGCTCTAAGAAGAGATTTTGAGGAAGCAGGTCGAGGAAGTTATAATCTCTTCTAAAAGTTCTTACAAACTTATTTCTTATTATAATTCATATTAATTAGTTGTTTCATTATAAAGTAATAACATCATTATCACGCATATATTGATATGTTATTATAATTTGAAACAACCATAGTCCACCTTCTACCCATCTAATGAACAATGAAATCACCCTGCGTGCGTATGTATGACTTATCGTCTCCACACTATGTTGTAATACATTTTTCACCACCACCTTAATAGAAGGGTATAATGAGGGAATTAATAAATATGTATATTGTTAATATAAAATTATTTTTATATTGAGA
Organism: Viscum album; assembly: GCA_963277665.1. Lineage (NCBI taxonomy): Eukaryota > Viridiplantae > Streptophyta > Magnoliopsida > Santalales > Viscaceae > Viscum > Viscum album. The sequence goes on from OY728157.1 coordinate 1,427,416,095, forward strand.
TACTATACACCATCCAGTTCAATACCATTCAACAATTATGGGAATGATATCATCACTCATGTGTACGTAGGACTTACCGTCTCCAGGATGCGATGTGATTTGTTTTACATAATCTTCAGTAAAGAAATATTATATAAATAAACTGAGTGAATAATTTTGATATATATCATTCTAATACCATTTTTTTAAATGATATAACTATATCCTTAAAAGGGGAATGTAGGGTTCTAGAAATTCCACCAAGGGAAGAAAATACTCCAATGATCACTTTGCAAAAGGAAGCAAGCATTCCTACGATCCTGTAAAAGAAAATAGACTCAAATTGAGTTACAAACTTCAGAAGAACCATTAAGGAATTAAAGGTTTTAAAAGAATTTATTAGACCCACATACCATCACCAGAAATGGTTCGCGGACAGCATGAACCACGAACCACCTGTACACGGATCGACCCATGAGGCGCTGGCCAATGAAGCAATGGCCAGCGAGCCCAGTAGACTGAGAACCGCATTACCAAATGAATCAAGCATGTGATTTCTATCTGCATAACTTTTCATAGACTCATTAGTTCACAGATAAAGCAAACTAGAAGTTTTATGCGAACTATGACTCATGAACCATAGCCTTCATAGACACCGGTGGACTGAGTCTTCTGTGGGTCAAGATATCTCTTCTTGTGATTCCACAAATGGTGTCACATTCCCATAGATATGATTACCCCGATGATATATAAAAGGAGAGAAGAATGAATTGAGGGGAGATGGTCGAATAAAGATTGAAGGGGACCCCAGAGGATGGAAGAAATAATTCAGAAAAGATTCCGGCTTCTGTCTTGAATCATCTACGAATCTTGAATTGAAAACCACGTTCTCCACAATTACAGCCATCCATGAACCATAAAATGGGGAACATAATAATAATATGAGAACTATGAACCTAATATGTGAAACCGAAAACCACATATCTCTCATGGATGAATTCCCCACAAACGATAGTCCCCCAAAACCTCCTTCAATATGGTGTTTTTTGTAGTGTATCTCTACGCGGATTTAACTCGGTGTCATGTACTCCATTAGTATAATAATATAACCCATAGCGGTATGATGGACCGTACTTAGGACCGCATACCACTGTAGTGCATGGGTATCCTTTTCCCAGCCTGTGTACTACTTCGATACGAAGATGACACCTCTTCCCACATAGCACTACGGTATACAGAGCTTCCCCCATCCCACATAAGAAAACATTACATGGAATCGGGTGTTATCAGGTATTCTTTCATCCAGTTCTAATCTTTCCCCTCTGTTACCGTCTAGTCCTCTATAGCCATTCCACAAACTAGTTCCCCGACATCAGGCCAAGGCCTACTCCAAAGCCACTGGACCCGTATGATCAGGTCATCTAGTGTATCAGCGTGCCCCATGAGTCTACATACCCATGGTAATCAGAGTCATGAAGGCTCTCCCCATAGTGGTTTGGACTCCAGGGATGTATGTGAGTCAAAATTACCATGGTAACCTAGAGTCCAGCATTGGGATGCCAAAGTGAACCTCTGCATTCTAGGGATTAAGGGTGATCACTTTCTTTTCCATTCAATAAATAATGGTGATCGGTCAAAGGGGTTATGCTCACCTCCCCTTGTGATGAGGAAGACACTCCTACCCTTCCTAGAACATGTTCTGAGGTACTCCAACTGAGGTATGTACCCAATATTCTGATGGTCAAGCCACATGACCTTTAATGTCATTTCGTATTAAAAGGTTCATCACTCTGCACCCTCACCCACCATCGACCCAGCCTCTTCTGCCATAGGCTCACCCTATCCCATCATTAGGAGAGGAGTTTTGTGGTTGGATGGATATCACACATCATGTTATTTCTCACACTAAGCATGACTCATGTGTTCTTAGAGGTTACTGACGATTACAACATCCATATATTATGTATTAAGAGAAATATAATTCCTAATCAAACCTGGATACGTAGAATTCATGCTCGAATGCATGAGATCAAAAGGTTTCCCTTATAAGAGGGTTCACCCTATCATGTCCCCTCAAATGGAAAAATTTTATATGTAATCCCCAGCTGTTATAAATTATGAGAACTCTGATTCCTAATGAAACCAGGATACATAGGACTTCTACTCGAAGGCCCAAGCTCAAAAGGTTTCCTTCCAAGATGGTCCTCCCAATCATGTCCCCTAAAATAGGGAATCTTCTATGTGTAATTCCCAATAATTATGAACTATGAGAACTATGATTCCTGATTAAAATAGGATACGTAGGATTCCTAGTTGAAGGCCAAGCTCAAAAGGGTGCCATTCTAAAAGTGATCACCCAATCATGAACTTTTAAATGGGAAACTTCCATGTGTAACCCCCCTATCATCTGAACTACATGGGTTATGGTTCCTCTACCAAGGATATGCAGGAAACCCATGTTATGGGACCAATACCAACCTCAAGTCACCTTCCCCCCTGGATGAAGATAAACTACAGAGGGCCTTATTATATGGCTCAATTCAACATTACCTCTATAGCATCAAATCCATGTATGCCTATAAAGATCCTTCAAACTAGGGGTAGCCTATGGATACACTCTTCTAGAATGATCCAAGGATTCAAAAACATATGAATAAGACATAAATCTATAATAGAGTCCCAAAATTGGAAATAATCCCCACCCAAGGAGTGTAGTGAGCCTAACTTCCCATCCTCTTTACCAATGAAGTCCTCAAGTGTCGTTGGCTAAATCATTTTACAAAGAGTGCTTGCATTTGGAATGTAGGTCCATGAAACATGGATACTAGTGTCGTTGGGTGATTCTGGATCTGTGAATAATACCGTTGAAGACAATTCAAGGAATTTATATCCTAGGAGGACCGATTAAAAAATTACTTGACCCCATGAAATTTCTTGTTGGGACCATCTGACTATGAAATATCCTTCGTTATATAGAAGAGGTAAATTACCCAATCCCTGAAGGGTTTATTCCACCTTCCTTTAAAGTAAAATGATGCATAATTGGTTGAAGCAAATGAAATGGGGAATTTGACATGACATAATATCCAGAAATAGAGACGGGTTATGATCCTTATCTGACCATTTCCTCATTATCCCAAACACACCACCTTGAGCTGAATCAAAAATGGTGAACTCAGTGTGAATCCTTAACCAAGGTGGTGGTTTTACCCAACTCAAACCCCTTCACCACACAAAAAAATCAAAAAGGGTGGAATGAGGCCAAGATAAATCATCAAATATGAAAATGTTCAAGATAATTCTAACTTGATGGTGTTTTTTGGTTATTATATGTCATATATGTATATTGTAGGTTCCCACAGATCAACCATCGATCCAGAAGACATCCCGACAAACAATTCAGACACAGGAATCAATGATCATGTGGGTTGTTGGGGCCCCAACAAAGACCATGACCCCCTCTCCTACCCAAAATCTTCAACATTGGGTATCCGACATGTTGATCAAAGAGTACCACCTAATCAGTACTCTCACCACGGTGGAGGCCATGAGACAAGACCTCCAGTATATGAAGGCACGCCAGTTGCCTCCTCAGTCGCAGCTGAATCCTCAACAAAAGGCGACCCTAGTGGTCGTCTCAAATCATTTTGAGATCATTTCCCTAGAATGTGACAGTGAGTACCTACCTTCTCTTAGGGTGTATGATGAAGTTAATTTCGACAACTTCATCTCAACAGCACAAGGGTCCTACTCATGGGCCCCTGCCAGAGAGTGTCGTCACCGACACCGGGTGACCAAGTCTCCTCACTAAAGAAGACCTTATATTGAGGTCACTTGCTGAAGTATAGGACACTTGGGCCCCATGTGATGCCTTCCAGTGGTGGAGAATATATAATCAAGAACATACTAACATCCTGGTTCTTGATTAGAAAATCCCTCGTACAAATGCAGTGGCGTTCATCGGGCAGACATTAAACTCTGCCCCCTCCACTCAAGCCCCCCACCATAGAAATAGAGTGGTACAATATGATCATGTACATGTTCCTTCTAGTGCTCTCCAGTACCACCATGTTCATAGAGTGGAAAAATATAGGTGGATACAGATATATTTTGATGCACAAGAAGCTCGCCATCCAAGTAGGGCAAAAACCAGCTACATGCAGGCATAAAAACCTATTGATGCGTATGAATCCCATTATCCAAATAGAGTGGTAACCAGCTACACGCAAGCAAAAATACCTTCTAATGTGTATCGATCCCATCATCCAAATAGGGTGGCAACTATCCACACTTAGAAACAAATATCTACTAATTCATCTCAAGCCCATCATCCAAATAGGGGAGCAAGAAAATATATTCAAATTCAAATTCCTACAGATCCATACGAAGCCCATGAGACAAATATAGTGGAAAGAGAGAAAATTATAATCTCTACTCATGAATATAAATCCCAACAGTCAAATATGGTGGAAATATGAAATGAAAAAAAGTGGCAGACTCAATCCTTTGTCCCAACACAAGAGAACTGCTACTATCTACTAGAAACCCATGGAGGACTAGAGTAGGCAAAAACACTTACCCCGACAGTGGAATGGGTTTTCATACACGTTCCTTCCAAATATGTATCCCATCACATCTTAGAAATAATGTAAAATTAGACATAAATCCCAAACCATATAATCCACACATGCCGAGATATTTGTTTATCGATGAAAAAGGTGAGAAATAGGGCCCATGACCCAGTTTCCTCTGATGAAATGACTTACTCAAAAAATGGGTTAGTAACTCTAGAGAAATTATGCATCCCTACACCGGTCTAGGAGGTTCAATGAAAATATCTCATGATACAAGGATAACCAGATCGGGAACAAATACATGCTCCAACTGGGGGATGCTGATCCAAAATGGTGGTCGTTCCAGGACATGAATATATTCTTTCCAAAACTCAAGATGCTCTTCCATGTATCTTGGTGGAATCATAGGACCCAGCAAGATAGGGATCCATATATGAAGTTTGTTACCAACATCTGGCAGCCTCGATAACCCGCAAGGGATCGCTCAAAAATAAAATGCGCCAAAGGCAACTAGAAAATAAAGAGCACATAATGATCCTGCTCTACTAGAAGTTGGGGTTCTTGAAACCTAAAACATATATCAATAATGGATTAAGACCATGTCCGTCCATTAGCAAATTATGGAAGTGGCAGTAGCCATTGCGAAATCCCTACCTGCAATCCCTAAATCACCCATTGGGGATTTCTCTGTGGGCTAAAAATGATCGATCAAAATAGCCTATCATCTGATGTGTGTTAGGGTTGTCCTCCCCTTAACCTAAATATCATACGACATGAATGTACTTTCCTTGCATTCATCCAACCTAATGGTCCTCCCTAGGGTAAATGTTGTAGACATGCTTCTCCCTGTAGTCAGATGTCAAGTCTTGATGGTAGTCATTTCCATGATGATAGTCGTTGTGGAGCCCCCCCCCCCCACCCACACACACACAATGGAAGTTTCTATGAAGGCCCACCCCATAGTAATTTCAGGAAACGAGAAGCCCCCCCCCCCATTCAAGTACATCCTGAAGGTCCTCTCCAAGATGTAGACTATGGATATTCTCCCTACAGCTAGCTATCATGTTGTGATAGTAGTCCTCTCCATCATAGCAGTCATTGAGAAGGTCCTCCTCTTAGTGACATCAAGTAGCAAGATGGTCCTCCCCTCGTTGTAGACTACCCTAGAGGTCCTCCCCATGGTATACGCCATAAAGACATTTCCCGCAGTCGAGCATTGAGTTGAAATGGTATCACATGCCATTGCTACACTAATTGAAAAGGTCCTCCCCACAATCAAAATTCCTACTAGAAATAAGTTACCACCCTTCCTGAAACAAATTTGAGAAAGTCATTTTATGCCGAGGTGCTCAGAAATATGGATTTAGACATATCAAGCACTTCGTCTATGATGAGTGATATACTTTCTCGACCAGAGGAGAGTCTGGGGCCATGCTCATCTTCGGAGCCACCCTCTCACCATCTTCATATCAATTAGGATCCCACAATCCTAGATTCTTAAAAAGAAATTATAAAGAAGTAGTCAAGTTGGGCATATCAAGTTGAGGATCCCCTGGAAGAACAATAATTGGATATGATTCTTGTGAGAAGACAACTAACTAAGGATTATATAATAGTGATGTATTGGCATATGTTCACTTCTCACTTTAACATGCTAGAGGAGTTTTCTAGGGAATGTATGCAAGACATTAGCCTCAATATAGGGACAACACTTCCCCGGATAAAATAAAATTACATGCCCTACAAAGGGTATGCAGACCATTTCAACATGTTTGTGGAGCTTTTCCATGTAATCGACTTGGAATCCCTCATGTCCGCACGACATCCATGATCATAAAGGAAAAAAGAAAAACCTTAAAATCGATTTACTCCATGAAATATAAAATTTGTGTTTCCTTATTGGAGATGCCTTGACTAGAGTTCATATTTCGGGATGGGGAGAACATGGAGCTCTGCACTTCACCCCGCATCCTGTCTAATAAAACTCATTGGAAATGACTACTAGCAATTTAATTACCCAAAGGCAACAATCAAATGAGATCCTTGCTTAGGAAATATGGGATACTCAACAAAAATCATCCCGGAGTAAGTCTCAAAAGCATCAAGACATAAGAGATCAAGCCATCAAAATTTTTTGGAATTAGGCAACAGAGAACATCCAGTAGGAATCCCGCTTAAGGGAAGTCAACCAAATAGTATTTTTCATGTCTTAAAAATCCCATAGACTTTATTCAGGTCCAATTCTATACTCAGATCACAACCACTTGAGAGTGCATAAAATCGAAAACATGTAAATATTAGTGGCTACAGCCATGATGCAGGAACAACCCCCGCCCATAGGGATGGGGGAATTTTTAAAACAAAATTCCCCAATAAGACCCAAAAATAGAGGTTATTGCACCTCAACAGAAGAGTGAGAACAAACCCATACTATAGGGACTGAGGCATTTTTACGGGAATTTCCCACAAAATGGATGTATTTCATCTCCCATCTTGAAATAATGATGAGCAGAAAAGTCACTTGTTCCACCCCATCTCATGGATCATACTCTCTGAGACAAAGGCGCATTACGAGGTTGCATCAGTGCTCCCTTTAGGTCAATCATTTCCAAGAAACCCTATGAATACCATGGAATGGATGGAGAAAATCAAAAAAAGGACACAAAAATACTTCCTATAATTTGGAACTGGGTACACTACCCCCAATGCAGAATGCATTAGTGAATGTGGTAAAAGTCAACCCCATGGATCTCACAAGAAATGTCATAGATGGAGAGGATGCAAGGGAAGATATTTCCCTTCTAGAGGCATCCCACTCCAAGCCTGATGGTTTGAATACCTAGAACAAGAGAGAAGTCTTAAATTTTAGTGCCCCCTCTATTAATTTGTCACTACCTCCCTTGTAACACCCCAATAAAGAGAATAATAGATCCAAGGTCATCTATGACCCACCTCCTCCCCCCTGAGATTGTTCCTCTCACTCTCGCATAATAAATTTACAAGCAGGAGGAAAAAATGAAAGAGATCAAGAGAATTAATGCTGAGCTACGTTGAGAGAGATACATTGCTGGATGTGTTCCCCTAGTGAAATGTCAGCAGGAATTTTCAGAAGAGGTTCCCTTGCCATCAGCTCTTATCCTGGTAAATGATGTCAATCTTGGAAGCTTGTCCAATCTGGCACAGGGACCATCAACCTACATAAAATCATCCCTGAAAGGACATAATGACTTTCCCCCACTAGGAAGGAATCCAGAATATATTCAGGTAAATGCACAAAAGAATACCCTTGGCTGGGTATCCACCCCTAATTCTGGCAGTGTTGGCCCACCCACCTTTGGCCACTACCACACCATCCCATTCTGAAGATCGCTAGGATATGAATCACGGGCTCTTGAATACTGTCGAGCAATAACGATCTCGACTGGAATCCATAGAGGGGTGGAGTGCTATAATAAAACTAGAGCGCAAACCCTACCCTGATTGGATGAGCAACATTCAGCCACCACCAAACATTGGAAACCCCGTATTCCTAGTATTCAATGGCTCGGGAGACCCAGAACAAAATTTAATGCAAAACGACTCTTACTATGACCCCATGATGGGCACTCCAGAGTTTAAAGAAGCAGTAAAAGTCAAATGCTTCATGCAACCCCTATATGGTTCGACCTTAGAATGGTATACTAGCTTTCCTTATAACACAAGAACAGGCTGGGAGGACCTCTAGAAATAATTTCTCTTCCAGTTTTGTTCAACGATGCCTAAGACAATGGTCAGTGATCCCATGAACTGAAAGAAACAAAATAATGAAAGAGTCTCAGACCTCATTTATATATAGAAAGGTTTAACCTATTCCCTGAACTGTCCACATCCCCAGGATGAAATTCTCACTATGTCTATCGAAAATCATCATCATGAATTATGAACACCGCTCATCCTAGTGAAGTACAGAAGTGGGTTTTGATATTTCTATGCTATTTCCCAAAGGATATAATACTCCTTTCAATAGACCAATATCAAGTCCCAAGTGGCCCCCATCAACCCCAAGGAAAAGAGCGGGAAAAGTTGAAGCAGCTTCTGTCATGCTTAAGCCACCCCCAGCACTAGCTCTTGTTGTGAGGCCTCCACTAAACCATGTTGTACCCCCAAAATTCCAACAGCCACCCCCACCTCAGAAATATGAGCAATGGTGTTCTAAAAGAAATTAGTTTGAAGAATAAATAAATAAAGTCTACTCATTCCGAGATGACAAGTTTCACAACTACTTCATATCCACCATGAATTTCAACTTGCTTCGGCTATCAGGGCCACAACGAGCTGATGAAGTGGGTCTTGAAGACCATCCAAAGTATTGTACCTATCACTAGATATTGGGACACACCATCCAGGAATTATTAATCTTCAAGGATCTCCTGCAAAATATAGTGGATTCTGAGCATGTTAAGTTAGGTCTTATATCATCACAAGTGGCATATCATTCCACCTAATACTCAAGAGAGGAAGAGTAATAAAAACAGTCTTCAGCAAAGTGAAAAAATTTGAAAATTTTATGACACAAAAAATAATCAACCAAGTTCGTGGAATCCTCTAGGTGCAGTTGAAACAACCTACTTTGCCCCCAAAAACTCCTGATGCAACATGACCATTATCCTCAGACCCGCATTCCTATAAGTTACAGAATCAAAGAAAGTATGGGAAGGAAGATGGGCTACCACCAAATCCAAATATAGTCTTAAAACCTTTGGACTTCATACCAGCAAACTTGGTACAATGGGAACCACCCCTCCAAACGATACAATGGGAACCACGCCACCAAAAAACACCATTCGAAGAAGGAATTTAAACTTAAACATTTTTAGATTAAGAACTAATTTTTGGCTCCATTAATTTCATTCACTTGATGGACACATTTTTTGATGGAGACTATGGCCACAAACTAAAATTCCTTACACCCAATCAGAGAGCTGGAGGAAGATGCCACAAAGGTCGAGGGTTTTTTATAAGGCATGATCATTAAAGGAGTATAATTTTCATCCATGCTTCAACTAAAACTATTAACATCATGGAAACTCATGGAAGGACCGTATGGAAGACATGACATGAACTAAAATGTTTCTCCACCCCCACTGGAAGAAATCAGAGCCTAGTTATCTTGGAGTATCTATCAGAGGAAGAAAAAATATCAAATAACCCAAGGAATACAGGAGGACTAGTTTGGCCATACCCAAAAAGAACTGCAGTTCTACCAGCTTCTGTTATAGAGGATAAACCATATACATCCAAAGCTCAATCCCATAATGTGTCTATGAAAGATAAACCTCGAGCCGAGAAGCACTGACCTTTAGAGAAGAAATACAATATTCTAAAGTAGTTGTCTTCAGTACCAGCAATGTTGTCAATCCATGATGTGTTAAGTCTATCCTCGGATCATAGGTAGGTGCTCATTGAAACCTTACTAAGCTTCCAAGAATTCGAGGCTACAGTTGCAACATCTGAAGTCTATTGGTGGTAAACCTATCCTGAATAATTTCACACTATCATCTCTTTCCCAGATAGGGATGAAGACACCATCATGAAAGTGAACATCAAAACTGTATATGTTTCCAGCAAGATTAATAGAATTGATTCACATAGTATTTTCATCAAAAATACCTCTAGATTCAACCTATTCCCACTAAAAATGCTTCATTTCATGAGATGTAGGGAAGAAAACACAACACCCTTCACCAAAACTCTTCTAAGATATGAAAAAAAAACAGAAGCTATTGGGAAGAAACAATCTTAAAACATGTCTTAGAAACCGCATGTCAGATTCTGAGTTCCTAGTAGTGAGGAAAAGTATGGCCTTTAATGTCTTGTTAGGGAGTCCTTAGATGCATCATCATGCTGAAATTCCATCATTATACAATCAGTTCATCAAATATTACACTAATTGGAAAAATGGGAGATTACATACCGATAAATCCTTGTTTGAGTCTTGTGAGTTTCATTACATTAACATAGGGTTCTATGAACTAGAAGAGAAGTAGTTTCTGGATGATGAAGTTGATTGGATTATCTCCATGAATGGATTGTAAATGGATCCAACTGACCCCCTCCAATATCTTGGAGAAGAGTATTTATTACCCTTCATCCAAGTTGAATGAATAAGTGAAAGTCCATATATAGAATCAATTTTCTGCATGATCTCTATTACGGATGCCAAGTCCAATGACAAGGAAGAGCAGGATGACTCCCATGATGTTAGGAAAATCCGTAACAAAGATGCTCTTGACCTATCCTCGGGACCCCAAACTGCCCTCACCTTACACACTAAGGGAAAGGATATTTTCACTCCCAAAATTGGAGAGTTCATATTGATAATCCTCTCTCTATTAAAAGAGGAAGAAGATGATGAGGAAGAAGAAGATGATGATGATGATCAAGTATAAGAATAAGACCTCAAAGATGGCCCTCCTCCATTCGAAGAAGGTGTCTCCACCACAATTGATGAACATAGGGAGATAAACCTAGATATTGGAGATGACACATGGATCACTCTGATCAGTATGGATATGCCTATTGAGGAGAAGGAGACATATATCTCCATCATAAAGAAGAATAGAGATGTGTTTTCTTGGAACTACACAGAAATGTCAGGCATCAATCCTGAAGTTTCCACTCATCATCTGGGTTTACCAGAAGATCATTGGGACTATAAGCAGGCAGCTAGAAGTACCCACCTGACACTTTCTTCCAAAATAGAGTTTGAAGTTAATAAGATGATCATATCCAACATCATATGATAAGTCAAGTATCTAATCTGGATGGAAAATATAGTCCCTATCAAAAAGAAGAGTGGACAAACTTGAATCTACATTGACTTTAGGGACCTCAATTAGCATTTCCAAAAAGATGATTCCTAGTCCTAATTACAGAATTGTTGATCGATGTAACCACCAGATATGAGGCTCTCTCTTTCATGGATGACTATTCTGGATACAACCAGATCTGAATGGCCCAAGTAGATGAAGAATCTATAGCTTTTAGGCCCTCTTAGGAAGTGTTCTGTTATAAATTGATTCGATTTTGTCTAAAAATTTTCAACGCCACATATCAGCACACCATGAACTACATATTTAAGCCCTTATTTGGAAAATTCATCTAGTATTATGTCGACAATCTGGTGGTTAAATCACAATAGCGCTCAACCCACCTGGCCAATCTTGAAGCTGTCTTTAACAAATAGTGAAATCATAGTTTAAAGATGAATCCCCTAAAGTACCCCTTCAGTGTTACCTCTGGGAAATTCCTCTACATCTTAATACATCATCGCGACATCAAATTTGACCCTGAGAAAATAAATTCCACCCTTGGAATGTACCCACCTCATAACTTCACTAAGTTGAGATATATCTAGGGGCACCTAGACTTCATCCAGCTCTTCAGAGCCAACCTTGTGGGTAAATGCTTACCTTTAACAAGGTTAATGAAGAAAGGGGTTATGTATGAGTGGGATAATGATTTCCAAGAATCGTCAGATTATCTCAAAAGATATCTCCTAATCCCACCTGTGATGATGCCTCTGGTTGATGGGAGACCACTCATTTTGTACGTAACCACCTTGGAATGGTCATTAGGCACCTTCCTCGCATAGAAAAATGATGTTGATAGTGAGAACAACTAGTATTACCTCAGACAAACAATGATTGATGTTGAAACTTGATATTCAAAAATTAAAAAGAACCTCATAGGCCTAATCTTTGCAGTTCAGAAACTCATGAATTACCTGCAGCACCATGAGATCCACCAGGTCTCCTGTAGTAAGCTGCTCAAATATATTCTCCACTAACTCATGCTAACTGGATTCCTATCATGATGGTAAGTCATCTTAAAATAGTTTTACATATAGTACATACCCCAGAAGTCCATCAATGTCCAAGAATTAGAAGACTTCTAGGTAAAGAACCACTCATAAGAAAAAACACCATTCGATACCGAACATTCTGATGAAGAAGTGCTATCCATCCAAGAGGACACCCAGACATGGGAAATGTAATTCAGCGGGAATTCCATAAGCCCAACTGGGAAAATGATGGAGGATCTCAAACTCAACAAAGTAGGGATGGGATTTATACTTATATACCTAGAAAAGGAGGTCTTTCCTTACTCATTCTTACTTTAGGAGGGATTCACAAATAATGAAGTAGAATATAAAGCCATCCTTGCAGGCCTAGAGTTGTCACTCCATGCACAAGCCAAACACCTGAAGATAAAAGGTGATTCAGATCTATTTATCAAATAGGTCAATGGTGACTATTCCATTAAGAGAGAGGTACTAGCCTCCATAATGAACCATGATTGAAAACTGATGGAAGAATTCCCATCAGATCCAACTCTGACCTATGTCCCTCGGTCACAAAATGCTCATGCTGATGCTTTGGCAAATTCTGGCACAACCTTAGTCACCCAAACAAGGATGAAATGGTTATCCCCATTTCCCATTGTTATATGGTCTTTCCATATATCCAGAACAATACTAAGGAGATCGAAGAAATAAGCCCCATTTTTTAGCATTATGGTTACACCACTGGCAAGATGACGGCCATTGCAAATTACCTTCAGAAGGGGGAACTCCCATCAGATAGGGGTGGAAGAGGACATGTCCGAAGATGGGCAGTAAAATTTTTCTTGTACCATGGGGTAAACCAATAAAAGGTTCTCTATATATGAGGGCTTGATAGAGTCCTTCTTAGGTGTATTTATGGAGAACAGACTAGTACCATCCAAAAAGAAGTATATGCCAGAGCTAGTGAAGTTCTCCAATCAGCAACCGAGGTCTCTTATTAAATCCAAAAGCTAAGGTATTATTGGACCACTATGATACATGATTGTTCCATATTCTCCAAGAAGTGCCATTCATGACAAGTTCATGCCAATTTTGTTAACTGACCCCCTGAGTTACTTCATACAGCTAAGTACTCCTATCCATTTCCCCCCTAGGGGATGGATGTTTTGGAACCATATCCACCCTCCATAGCTTGAAAATTGAAGTTCATACTCATACAATCGACTTCTTTTCCAAATCATCCAAAGATATACACCTTTAAAAAGTCTGGTAAAAATTAATCATTAGACTTATGAAGGCCAACATCATTACTAAATTTGGGGTCCCTCATACAATACTGATGGACAATGACACCAACTTCTGCTCTACCGATTAGGAAAAGTTAAACCAGGAGTAAGGAATCAAAGATTAACATCCATCCTGCTATCATGCAGCAGCCAATGGGCAGATGGAGGCTTTCAATAAGACTCTATCCTACATACTCCAAAAGATGGTAGATTAGGATAATAAATCATGGCCACACAAGCTTCATCATACTCTATGGGCTTACCAGACCATGACCCGTACTTCCACCCAGGTGACCTTGTACTCACTAGTATATGGGGAAAATGTGGTTTTTCCTATTGAAATTCAAGTTACATTAATTCATGTATCCATTTTTGATCAACTATCCATGGAAAAGAAATCCCAGAGATTGTTTAACAAGTTGGAGCAGCTAGATTAGAATAGGCTTCATCCTTTACACCATTTAAAAATCTATCAAAATCAGATCGCACGAGCCTTCAACAAAAATGTTTTCCTTTGAACTTTCCTCGAATGAGAAATGGTATTAGTCCCCAGAACCCTGATGATTCATGGGAAGAAGCCCCCAAAGCTTAAACCAAAGTGGGAAAGGCCATAAGTCATACATATAGTTTATTCCAATGGATCATATTCCCTTATATAAATAAACAGAAAGCTCATCATGACCCCTACAAATGCAAGGTTTCTGAAGAAGTATTTTTTGTAATAGTAAAATAATGTCGTGGTCCAAAATATATGACCCTAAATTATGATTTGTAGTAATTTTATTCCATGGTACAAACTCTATGCCCCTAAAAATGAGTTTTAGTACCGTGATTCCATGGTCCAAACTCTATGACCCTAAACTATGAGTCGAAGTACAATGATTCTATGGTTCAAACTCTACGACCCTAAACTATGAGTTGTAGTACTGTGATGCCATGGTACAAACTCTATGACCCTAAAATATGAGTAATAGTATTGTGATACCATGGTCTAACCTCTATGGCCCTAAACTATGAGTCATAATCCTATCCACATGACTTTAACCTATACGTAACCTGTCCCTGAAACATGACATTAAATAGTGGCTCATGTCCTCACTACATGACACTAAACTGCACAGCATAACATCCAATCTTCAAGACGGTAAACTATATAGAAAAAATCTCCCTGATCACATGATGATAAAATACATGATCTCTCAAAGTATTATGTATTTCTTGATTATTACCCTTGTAGGATGCGTAGTGATTCCTCAATCCTCGATCTATCCCCAGCCCCACCATATAAAAAACTGCCTCTATCATATTCTCTATTTCCCCACACTTCTGAGGGAAACTCTTATCACTCCTTGTTTATCACATTGAGTTTAACTCACGTGGTCTTAGGATCAGTGGTAAGGATTCCCTTACATAAATAAACTATTGAGAAATATGGTAGTCCCGACACCCATAGAGGATGAAACAAAACTGATCCCACTCCTATATCATAGCCAGATTGGTACAGGTAATGTTCAGAACTACGTGTGGCTTAATTCCAACCCTTTTAGGATATGTAGTGACACCCAAATTTGGCATCCCTTCCCAGCCACTGAAAAAAGAATGCCCTCACATGTCCCTATGCATGGATTAAATATTTGTACGGAACGTTCAGAACTATATATGTCTTGATTTTTCCCCTTAAGGATACATAGTGACACTTAGATCTAGAATCTCATCCCATCCACCGTTAAAAAAACTTCCCCTTATTCTGTGCATAATCCAGACTTGTTTGGGGATTCCATGAATAGTATTGGCCGCATGACAGTAAACTGAGAGATCCTTCAAGAGTCACGTGTGTCCCAATTCTCAATGTTATGAGACCCCTCACATGCACCCCCCCCCCCACTCATAAAAAGTCAAAATTTGATGCTTCCCCTTATACATATGAGTCAAATATATATAGAAGCTCTAGTAGTTCATGACTAATCAGAGTTTGGGTATTTCTTATATTCCCAATCATATCTTTCCATTTTTTCAAAATCCATATTTCTGGAAAACTAGGATCCCCAAAAACATTCATGGTCATCTGAGATAGAAGGAAAATGTCATGTGGACACCTTTGTTTGACTATAGACATCATGCCCCTATGGCTCTATATATACCACCTAAAAAATGGTTGTTAATCAATGGAAAATTCATCCCTATGAGAGTCCTTTCCTACATTGGTACGCCCGATGTCTTTTAAGCCTTTTGTCATGCCTCCTGATTCATGTTTTCCCACGGGACCATTCTTTACACATTCTATCTACACTCATGTCTATGGAATGCAAGGACACCTCGATCACGGTTAACTCAATGAAATTAATGATCTTTGTGACTACATAAGGTCCTCACCACATTACATTAAACTAAAATTCATAAATTTTTCTTTATTGTACGACACTAAAATGCATAGAATTGGTTTAATCCTAACGTTATCTCTGATATTGATTTTTTTATTCTTAGGTGGTGACTTGGAATCCTCGTAATCCTTTATTTATCTCATTGATCATAGCTTACGTGAGATTAGGGATCATAGTAAGATATCCACCATGACAATATGGAAAAACAGTCCAAGAACTTGGTCCCAGCATCACGTCTTTAAAAGGCATGTCACAGTTCCCTTCCCCACAAGGAACCCCACGTCTTGGCCATACGACGTTAAATGATAGGGTAACCCAAAGTTGAGATGAATGTATCACCCTACATATGAGTCAGATCTACATAAGGGATACCTGATTACATTAGTAAATCCTAGCCTGAATGTAATTAATATATCTAGATACACTCCTTCCATATGTCAAACTCCATGCTCTAAGTGATCTTGAATCCCCATAATCTTCCAGGTCCATCAGATATGGAAGGCCAATGTCCTATGGATAACTTTCTCTGACTATTCATATCATACCCTGATGGATCTACATATGTCATCTATGAAACAACAATCAATCAAAAGAAAATTTGTACCCAATATATTCCACACCTTTATCAGTATGCCCAATGGATTCCAAGCCTCATAACATCCCTCTCAATTCAAGGGACCTCAAGGTCATGGTTTAAATTATCCTTCCTACCCAAGTCCTTGATATATCCGAATATGTTGGCCTGAATTATCTATAGTATTTCTTGAGGTTTATGTGAAATAATTACACCCCATCTATATGCATGAAGTATATTCGCATACGAAACAAATGCCCCACTTATTTCTCGGTTTCCCATAGAAGTTTAGTTAAAAGAAATTTCCCTTTTGTGTTTACGTGCACCACTGGTCAAAGATCATATACCATGTTCAGAAAGTTCCAATCTCTGTAATCCTTCATAGCCATTGGAAATATGCAAACACCTTTGTTTTAGTATGCATATCATGCCCTGGTGTATCTACATATGATGGCTATAAGATGATCATTAATCAAAGGCAAGTTTATCCTATGGAGAGTCCTTTATAGTATCTGTATGCTCATAAGACATACATGTGCTATCTCACCCCCCACCCAGATTTGGAAAACCCCTATGGATAAAGACTCACATATCCTCCCCCTTTTAAATTCCCCGACATGAATAAGGTTTCTAATTGAACTGACCATTCACCAGCTCTCCCTTATACAAGTAATAATCATGTGGGAACAGTTTCCCACTCAAATATGATATGAATGTCCCTAATATTTTCAGACACCATCACTTAGATAGGCCACCCACTATGGATTTCAACATCAAAATAAATTCAAAGTGTTATAAATCCCCTAGACCATCAGAAATGGAAGTTTTGTGTCTCACGGACACCCTTGTTTGATTATACACATCATTTACTAGAGACTCTTCATATGTTTCCTAAAAGATGGTCATCAATCATGGGAAAATTTTCCTACAGGAGGTTCCTCTCTTACCTATGTATGCCTAAAATGTCTCCTAAGCCACATGCATGTACAAAATTCCCAAATTTAGGGTCAATAAAAATCCTTAATCCATGTATAAAGGATATTAGAACATTCTTGGCTGAAGAATCCAAAATTAGGGCCCCTTACCTGTTATTTTTTGTGAAATTTGTTTGATCTAAAACCTTAGTAATAAGTTTGTTTGGTCGAATTGTGAACTACCAAAAAAAATACACCATACTCACCCGACTAAAAATATGCAAATAGAACCTTTGTATAAAAGTCGAGTACCATTTTTTAAAACATAAACCATGTATGGTTTAAAATAAAATTTTTTGTGGAACTATCTAAAGAGAAATTAAACTTGTTAGGTTGGAAACCCATAAAGGGAGACCTAAGTAAAATCCAAGTTATACCTGCTAACCCCGTTTCAAGATGGATTAGGAAACAATTTGGGTAACAATGAAAAAGACACAAAAGTGCATGAGGTGTTCTATACAACCTATGCAATAGTCAAACTATGCTTTCTAAGTCCCGTGACTCAGGAAAAAATTAGAGCTCGATTAGATTATTTCAATTTACTGGTTTCAAATCATTCTTTGAAATTAATACCTGATTGAAATAATTTTGATTTTATTGATTGTAATTAATTGATATAGAAGCAAAATAAAAAGAAGAATTATTTGAGGGAAAATCAGTTGCATTCAGTTCAACACAAATAGAGGAACATCCCCAGATAAAATTCTATCTGTTGTATCAAAAATGAAAAGAGTGCATATCAAGATTTGGGAAGAGCTATAATATGGCCCAAAATTCCATTTCATGAAAAATGGAAAGTGAACGTCAGGGGTCATCAAGAGTTTTCTCTAAATAATATCTCTTATCGTCTTCATCCTTGACTTTTGGACTCACCCATTCTATAATTACTTTAAGGTCCCACCCTTTATTTTGGATATCTTTGTAGTAAGCACATGAGGAGTCAATGTGATCCCTCAACCTTGCTGTATGGGAATCACAATCCCACAACTCTTCCTTTTGAGAGACTGCTAAATCATGAGCCATTTCTTCTTCGGTTGTTAGGTGATTGATTTATTCTGAAACATCTCATAAGGTCATCACCTAATTATAGGAAGAATTGAACTTGGAAATCATGTCCTCAAAAGAAGTAAGGTCTTCTCGGGATATGATGATTCAGTAGATAAGAATGTTTAATTTCTTATAATCAATATCACTGAAACCCAACTTAGTGAATAAATGTTGAATGTTTTTAGTCTCTCCGGTGAAATTATCCATAGGTGTATATGTGGCAAGGGCAAATAACTGATGTAATTCCTGTTTTTACACTTTTTTGTGCCTCCCTATAGTACCAGTACCCTGATCCTCTCCTGATGAAATAGTTATATAAGTAGGAAGTGTCATTACATGAGTGGGAAAGTACCTAAGATAGGTTACCCAATATGGAGGCTTCTCCTTTCCCCCATATGGTTTGACCACTAGAGATGGACTTGGAGGACTAGACGCGGCTTCTGGGTAGTCTGGTTATACTCTACAGGGGCTTCTCTCATTAGGGTCATGGGTAGTATCTGTAGGAGGGGAGAAGTCTGAATCAATCCCCACTAAGATATGCTATACTGATGAAGCCCCTTCCAGACGCTTCTAATAGATAATCTAGAATATTCTTACCATGAGGGAAGGAATATGTGGTGTATCCATCATGGTTGTTGTAGGGACAAGAATAGAAGATGTACCCATCTATTAATCACAGAATAAGGAATGTGTGTCATGATCGTCGGGGTGTGGACGAGGCATAGAATGGTTAGATTCTCTGGCACCTACCAAAATAATTCTATCAGCACCTCATTTGAGTAACATTCCATCTACGGTTGGTCATATTCCATCGACAGAAAAGTGGATCCCATTGTATTGTGGATAATAACATTCATAGCGGCACCTTCCTACATCAACACAAGCCATAACTGGCAAATAATTATGTGATGAGACTCTCCCCTTAACTTAATAGAAGGAATATGTATATCTTGTTGAAGTCACCAAAGTTTTTTAGAAAACTGATAAGGGAGGTATGACTCACAAATGACCACTTGATCTATATGAGCAGTGATAATCTCATCCCGAAGTGTAATGGTGTATGAGCGTTATTCTAGAGAACCACCCCTATAACTTCTTAAGGACCCATTAGGGGTAGGATACGGTGCAAACAAGAAGCAAGAAATTCCATTTAGCATCCAAACTGCATCAATAATTCTTAATGTCCTGGGACAAACAATAGAAATGTTGATAAGGGTAGGTTGAAACTCAGAGTGAGGAACCTTTGCAGTGGGATGATATTCATAATAAGGGATGTGTTTTTTCATCCACTCATATTTTAATTGAATCATTCTAATGAGATGATGTGGGGGTATACCTTCTTTTATTTTTTTCCAACAACTCATAAAGTCATGATAGAGAAGGAGATGCTTGATTGATGGGTTTACCCTCTGCCAACACATCAACTATCATCAAAGTACAGGGCTAGACACTGGTATATACATTGTGGGATGGGAAAATCCATCCACTAGGAAACATGGAAAATAAACTTTCTAATATAAGAAAAAGTTCAACGTTAGGTAGAAGCTCATATCCCAATGTGGTATATCATGTCTCTTCAAGGGTAGCGCAATATGACCCTGGAGTCTGGAAGGACTGATGGGATGGATGAGTTTGACTGCAGTGAGCCCTCAGCTTATGTTTTTTTCTGCAGTAATAACCCTATCCTTGCATCAAATGCATTAAGAGAGTGAGCCTAGAGGGGATGCTCAAGTAACCCATCTGTCATAACCATTAGACTCCTTGTCAAATGGGAAACATGGTTAGTTTCAGTCCAAGTAGCGGCTTCTGGAAGAAACTCATCATTCATCTGTCCAAGGATGGGGAGTCTTACAAGCTGGTGGATATCCTATAAGCTAACTCCCACCTCCCCATAAGACAAATAGAATGTATTGGTATTTTAGCACTAACAGATCATCAAATCATGAAGGATTTAACTTGGGGAGAAGGTGGAAAACTGTGAAACCCAGGTGGCTAGATATAATTTCATCACCTTAAACTAGTCAGGTAACTCCAAAATAGTTTGATGTACCCAGAATTCCCAGGCCCATTCGTCATTGAAATATCCTTTGGTCTGTAGATCCCACATGGTTCTCCACTCACCGTTGGATTTATCTTGGGAAATGTTGATAATAGATGGGTACTATCAGGCCACTAGTCTCAACGCAATGTTGTGATACATATGATCGCCATGAGCCCACGCTGATCCTCCTAGAATAAATACATTTTACTTAATTATAGTAGATATGACTTCTCCTCCTAGGTAAATGTTGTTTCAACCATGTCTTTGTGATTCTTCTATGAGAATTAAAGGGGTATCGGGGTCAGCCAACGGTAGAGGAATGTCATCAGGAAGACCAAAGCCATAAAGTGGAAGCTATATGGACAACAGGTAAACTTTGAGCCCCAGTGTTAAGAAATCCTTTAATAATTGGTTATAAGAAGTGATGTAGGATCAAAGATAGTCTTCACTGTCCCCCAACATGGTCTCCCCCACCTTTGTAGATTGCATCATAGCTTATGAAAGAGCCACTATAGCCTACACAGGAAGATCCAAAATTTATAAAAAGTCATTATACAAAATGTTGTTTGATAAAGGACTTGGAAAAATTGATAAAGGACTTAAAAATATGTTTTCATAGGAATCTGCATACTATTCCCCAAACGGTATGCGGTAGGCATATCCTATGTGTTGCATGATGTGCGGAAGCAACCGCCACATACTATTATGGTACATGAAAGTGTTACACCACATATAGCCATGTTCTATGAAACATATGAGAGGCATTGGATCATGGAGCACTGGCCAGTGAATAGAAGGGTTCGTGAAAGGTGAATGTCGTGAAACAAGGCCTCAACAAGTTCATTTTCATAAATTGTGAGTTAAAAGTTTATGTTCGGATTATTAAAGTTTTGTTTTTCAGTTAAAGCTCATCGTGTGGACACACAAGCAGCATAGAGTTATCCTATGTGGAGTTTAGATTTTAGTTTTAAAGTTCTACAATTCCATTCGTGAAATCAAAAATTTGTTTTGTATGAATTTAAATGGTGAAAAGTTCAGTTCGCA
Source organism: Viscum album (assembly GCA_963277665.1). Taxonomy (NCBI): domain Eukaryota; kingdom Viridiplantae; phylum Streptophyta; class Magnoliopsida; order Santalales; family Viscaceae; genus Viscum; species Viscum album. Next base: position 1,427,437,820 of record OY728157.1, read on the forward strand.
ACACGTACGAAGTGGTTCGTGATCAAGTTTTTCACAAAAGAGACAGTATGCAATGGTAGAGGAATCCAAAGAAGAGTTAGGAGAACTTTTCACTGTAAAAAAATTCTAAAAGTCAAATATAATGGGCCCCTATTTATATGTGTGGTCCCTTCCTACCGAGCAAATCTATTCAACCATGAACCATTTCAATTCAGGACCACTTCTACATCGGAATAGTATTCTATTAATTCTGAACGGACCCAATTTCTATGTGGGAATTTGTAGGGTCCCAAAAATTCCACATAGGGAAGAAAATACTCCCAGAATCACTTTTCAGATGGAAGAAATCAATCATGCAAGTCTAGGAAAGAAAATGGAATCAAATTGAGTTACAAAATTCGGAAGAAACGTGAAGGAATTAATGATTTCTAAAGATTTTATGTAACCAGTGTACCATCACCAGGAAGTTTTCCCAGGCCACATGAACCTCGAAAAACCGGTATGTGGATCAACCCATTAGGTGTTGGCCCCTATATCAATTGCTATTAAGCCCAGTGGACCGTGAACTATGTCGATGAAGGAATCAAGAATGTGAAGGCCATCGGTACACCCTTTTGCAAACTCATCATCTTGTGGATGAATCAAACCAATTGGGTTTCACAAAATATGACTCATGGACCATATCCTCTGAAAACCCCAGTGGACCGAGTATTCTATGAGTCAATATATCTTTTCATGGGCTTCCACAAATGGTGTTGTATTCCCATAGATACGATTTCCCCAATGCGCTATAAAAGGATCACAAAAGTAATTGAGAGTGGATAGATGATGAAATCTAGAAGGGATCCCATAGGTTGGAAGAAAGAATTTAGAGAAGATCCTCGCTTCAGTCTTGAATCATCAATGAAGCCAGAATTGCAATCCACGTTATCTGTAGTTACAGTCATCCAGAAACCACAAAATGGGGGAAAATAATAATAATAAGAGAACATCAAACCTAATTGGTGAATCCACGAACCACATATCTGTCGTGGATGAAATATCCATGAATTATAGTTCCCCGAACACTCCTTTTATATGGTGTTATGTGTAGTGGATCGCTATACAGATTTAACTCTGTGTCGCGTACTGCATCAGTACATGGATAGAACCTAAAGAGGGGTAGAAGACCCTACTTAGGACTGTGTACCACTGTGGTGTGTGGTGATACTTACCCCAACATACATACTAAATTGGTACGTAGATGACCCCTATACCTACATACCACTATGGTATCTCGAGATTCCCCCATCCTGCATAAGAAGATTTTACATGGAATGGGATATTTTCGGGTATTATTTACTCCAGTTCCAATATTTTACCTCTGTTACCATTTAGTCCTCCATAGTCTCTCTATGAACTAGACCCCCATAATTTGGAAAAAGATTCCTCTAAATATATCTGACCCATATGATCATACCATCGGGTGCATCAGCACGCCCCCTTGATTCTATATACCCATGGTATGTGGAGTCACGAAGGCTCTCTACACAATAGTTTAGATTCCAATGATGTCTGTAAGTCTAAATTCTCATGGGGACTCGAAGTTCAACATTGGGATGTTGACGTGAACCATCCCATTATATAGATTATGGGTGATCACCTTCTTTTCCATTCAATGAGTAATGGTGATCAGTCAAAGGTGTTATGTTCACCTCCCCTTGTGACGAGGACGATAAACCTCCCCTTCCCAGAATTTGTTCTGGGTAACTCTCACTAAGGTAAGTCCCCAATCATTTGAAGCCCAATACACATGAAGTTTAATGTTATTTCACATTAAAAGTTTCATCGCTCCATACCCTCACCCGTCATCGCCCCATCATCTTTCATGAAAGGATTTCTCTCTCCTATCAGAAGCAGAAGAGGAATGTGGTTGGTTGGATCTCTCAAAACCTCTTGTTCCACACATTGAGCATGAATCATGTGGGATTAGAGGTTTGTGATGAATACAACATCTAGATCTTCTAAACTATGAGAAATTTGATTCTGGGTCAAACCATTATATGTCCGACACCTAATTGAAAGTCCGAGTTCAAATGGGTTCCCTTATAAGAGGGTTTACCCAATCATGTCCCCTAAAATGGAAAGATTCTATGTGTAAGAACCATCAATTCTGAAATACAGGAAAAATAATTCCTAATCAAACCAGGATAAATATTATACATTCCTGAAGGCCCGAGCTCAAATGGGTGCCCTTCCATGAGGGTACACCTAATAATTCCCCCTCAAATGTAAAGATTCTATGTGTAAGCCCCAACAATTTTGAACTACAAGAACTTTGATTCCTAATCCAACTAGGATAGGTAGCATTCCTAATTGAAGGCCCGAGCTCAAAAGGGTACCCTTCCAAAAGGTCCCACCCAATCATGACCTCTCAAATGGTAATTTTCCATGCATAACCACCATCTCATCAGAACTATATGGGTTCTGATTCCTTTCTTGAGGATACGTAGGAAACCCATATTATGGGTCTAGTCCCAACCTCATGTCACCTTCTGTCCCCCCTGGATGATGATGAACTTCAAAGTGCCATATTGTATGTATCAAGTCAGAATTCCCTCTATAGCATCAAATCCATGTATGCCCATGAAGATCCGTCAAACCAGGGGTCGCCTATGCACAGACACTTCAAGAATGAACCAAGGATTCACAAACATATGTAAACAACTTAAATATATAAGAGATCCCTATAATAGGATATAATTCTCCCCAAAGGGGTGTGGTGAGCCCGACATCTCATCTTCTTGACCAATAGAGTCATTAATTTGCTTTGGCCAAATCATTTTCCAAATAACTCCTGCCTTTGGAAAGTAGGTCCATGAATTATGGATATTAGGGATGTTGGTTGTTTCTGGATCCACGAATAAAACCATTGCAGACTATTTGAGGAAGTTATATCCGAGGAGGAATGATTGCACAAGTAATTGACCCCATGAAATTTCTCATTGGGACCATCTGACTGTAGAATCTTCTTCACCATACAGAAGGGGTAAATTACCCAGTCCCCACAGGGTTAATACAACCTTATTTTAAAGGATAATGATGCACAATGGGTCAAAAAAAGAAGTGGTGAATTTTATGTGAGACCATCTCTAGAAAAATAGATGAGTGATGATCCTCATCTTACCATTTCAACATCACCTCAAACACACCACCTCTGTCCGAAACAAGGAATAAGAACTTATCTGAAAAACATGCATAAGAATATGTAGTATTTATTACTCGGATAACAATTAACAATAAAATGTTACTAAAAAATGGATGAAAATATGATTATAAATGTTTTCATAAAAATTATTATGTTTCTAGAATAAATTATTAACATTATTTAAATAATTGTACAGTAGTTTTAGATACATACGAATCATATCAGACCTAAGGTAAGGGATAAAATTTCAAATCTTGTTTTTATCTGACATTGTTTATCTGTAAGTATTAACTGGGGGTATATTTATCATCCATGTCCATGTTTCCAAAATATTTAATTCAAAATATTCTTTATATCCCTCTATAATTTTACCAATTTGTGTTTTTTTACTAAATAGTATGAATGAAAGATTTTTTCTTTTTCGGTACGAGGTACTTTTGACTTCTTCAGCAAAAGTACAAGAAGAATATTTTTTTAACGTGTACGACATGAATATATTTTGCATGATTTCATAATGAATTATTTCCTTGAAGATTCCCCTACAATATTTCAAGGTTGTTTTCCCATAAAATTATTTCTTCTAAAATAGTGAGGCATTTTGAGGAAGGAAAACATTTTTGAACACGAACGAATATTTAACTCAAGAATTCATATCACGTGTTTTCTCAAATTTATTTTCCATCTATGGTGACACTATTTAAATATTGTTATATTTCTAACCCTATTATTATTATGATTTTATTATTTTTATGATGAAAAGTTATTTAGGAAATCCGTTTGTTTTATATCAATTATGATTGAATGATGTTTAAAAAATCCATTTGATTTCATGGGTTGTGATATAGTGAATGTTTTTATGTTTTTATGGCACACATAATGATGGTTTCATTATCATATTTGTGATACATATATCTCCCTCCAATACATTTGGTAAATATTCTTATCTCGTGAGACATACGTGAGTGGAATAACAGGTAAATCTAGTTCAGTAATATAGGGTTGGAACGATGAGTCAACTCAGTTCAGTAATAGAATTTGTCTTTTATAATGGTCTCGGCAATGAGCCTTAACTAATATGAAATGATTTTATATGATTATGTGTGTTTGATAGATAACTTCATGCCTTATTTTTTAACTATGGTGATTACATTTCACTTTTATGACATATCCCATGACATTATATTAGGATCTTTTATATGCATGATAATATTTTCAAATTTTATGTTCTAATGATTATGATATGATTTATATTTCCCTTTTTTACCCTTACTAGTCATTTGAGCTCACACTTTTATATATTTCATTTACCTAGGTCATGATGAATGGTATTAAGTATGATATGTCAAAAATTAGTCTAGTTATGAAGAAATAAGCGGGAGACAATGTGGATATTTTATGACCAATTGGATTATGTTTTCTAATTTCTAAAGACACTAAACCTATACAGTCTTAGATTGTTTTTTTATGTTATGTAATAAATATTCTTCAATGTTGAATTAATATGTATATGAAAATTATGGGACATTATATTAACTCTCTAGAGAATAAATAAAATATCCAACAACCTATTTTCATAGAAAATAATTCACATTTTTCTTTCTATTTTCCATATGGTGGAGCCTTTGATCCATATTCCCATCATGTATAGTCTATTTAGGGAACACAATTGGTGAATAAGGTCTTTTATGTCGTTTAACCTATAACTAAATCGGTTTAGATATTTTTTTGTATCAATAATGATTATTCCTTCAACTACATTTATAGGTATTCTTTATTATGTCAAGGACATTAATTTTTTTCATCGTGAACCAGGGTATGAAATAATTTAGAAATTGGGTAGTTTCAAAAAATTCTCATAATTATCCAAGGAACCTCTAAGAAATCATCATTGTAACCAATTTATCTAATTGGTTATCTATAAATATCTCTAATATTTTTTTCTTGGGAATTTTATTTAATGGTACAATCATTAATCCTAACATCTGAGGATAAAATAAATAACCCATTATATCCATTATATTATATAGTGGTAATGGATATATATACTCATATTTCTTAATGTCAAAATAAACAAGTAGAGGAATTTTTAATGATGTTCCTCCCAATAAGGGATGGATCGAGTTACTGATTTTTAATTCCAGATAAAAGAAATCCCTTAAAATATTTAAATAAAACTAATTATTTTGGTTGCAACATATTTCCTTGGATCTATATTATCAAGACATATTGGAAGGAATATTTGAGTTTCTTCTCTAGGTCCAAAGTAACATTCAATTATAATAAAAAAGGACTACCAAATTTCAATATTCGATAAGTCAATTCTACTCACTTGGTGTATGGTTTTATATATATATATATATATATATTATATGTTAGACCTTGAGGGATTCCAATCAAGAATAATTGGTATTAATCACCTCAATTTTGTTTTATTACTTTTATAAATGAATCCACCTTAAATGAATTCTTTAGAGAAAAAAAAATTTGTGTGATTTTAGGGTGGAAAGTTTTAGAAATCAATAAGCAGAAATTATTGATATGGTTGATTATATCATGGTCTGGTTAAAAAACATGGATCAATTATCGTAGGTTGATCATATAATTTCTATTAGAATATTTTAACCACGGGAGGTATTCCCTCGTCTTGAATATCTTCAATACTAGTCATGTTACCTCAAAGTAACTCCTCATTGAGTCATAGAAGTTCCCAAAATTCTTGAATCATACTATTAATTTCCTCATATCTTGAGGTATCAGTAATATGATCAAAAAAAATTGAGGGGATGAACATATAAAAATACGATTACTCTTATCGATATTGAGTTAGTCAGGTGGAAATGGTATTTCACGTCAAAAACCCAACCCTAGTAACCCAAATATGGTGATTATTTATTACAATGGTATAGAATACAAAGATCACCAAACATAATATTTGAAATTTAGTAGTCTCTAAAAACTATATATATATTAATAAGAAATTACATGTGAATCATTATTTTAACACCTGAAATATTATTATTCCTCATTCATTATTTCTTAGATAATTCATAGTAATATTCATGGTTTTCAATAGAAATGGAGAAACCATGGAAAGTGGTGATGATTAGATGATAATTAAGGGGTAGCATAAAGAGAAAGCTATCATAACATCAATAATACATAAAAAATATGACAAGAATAAATAATCAAATAATTTATATAATTTATATCATGAGCATAATATATATAGATGATATAACAATGGAAATAAATAATCGCATGGACAGAAACTAATAATCTCATTATGATGGAATTTATAATTTATGGCATCATAACCTTGCCATAAAGGCCTCAGAGAGGATTTCATATATAAATGGGAAGGAATACACCAAATACCCAAGCTAGTTTGTCACATGAGGCCTATTGATTTATTGAGGGTTTATATAATTTTGGTGGGTCTATCACTTACCAAGTCTAATGAATTTAATATATAAAAATATTGAATAGATAAATAATAAAATAAATAGTGTTCCATAATGAACATATTATTTAAAAATGGATACATAATCTATAATTATCTATATTCAAATAATTTTATTATGAATCACCAATATTTCCCCAGTCAAATGATTGGGATTCCTTTCTAACTAATCACCTTCAAATGAAATTATGAAATGTAGGGTGTTCACACTATATAGAGTAAAAGTTATATAGTTGAGTCAAAAGAAATGTTTAAGAATATATAAAATATATCTATGAGATGAATAATATGTATATGAAAAGAAAATACAAATTTTATAGATAAATAGAGTGATAGAGAACATGATCATAAGAAAGGGGAAAGGGGTTGGAGAGACACCTTATATCAATTAGATAGTAAATGATAAAATAATTCCTTGAGAATATCAAAAACCAATAAGTAAAAATTTCAATAATTTTGTCTGTTAATACATAGAAGATAACATAGAAAATAATTAAATAATACATGGATAAATTAAGGATTTTTAGGAGAACATCTTACCTAGAGTCCTTTGTTATTTCATATGTAATCGTACTTTCTAAAAAATAAAATTATATTAATTAATAACATTATTAAAAACCAATTTCATGTTTATATAATTACTATTTTTCATTTTAATTCATTTGTTATCAAGTATTATTCATTTAAAGGATTAATTTTTCTTCCATATATCATTTTGAGGATGTTTAATTCATTGTTCTAAAAAACATTGATGCAATAGTAATGGTAAAAGATCCATGTCTAATGGCTAAATAAGATCCAAATGTTTAAAGGTACCAATATTCTTGTGATTTAATTGGTATAAAAGTTCCATGTTCAATATATAGTTTGAAATATATGTAGATTAAGAACATGCATTGGTATGCTCATTCTAGGTATTTTAAATAGCCATGATTTTTTAATGTTAATATCATTAATAAAATTACAAATTTTTCTTCCAAAAATATCAATCATGCCATTGATATTGTATATATATATATATTAAATTTATTTTCATAACAATCCATGTAAGGTGGTATTATTATTTTCATAACACCATCCATATATGTAGTTAAAACTATCTATCATAGAACGAATTCTATATAAAACTTTGGCTTGGATTTTTATGAAAACTCTGATGATATAATTCATATTAAAGTAGAATTATATTATTAATTTCATTACATAATTAAATTTTATTATAAATAGAAACATGAAGATAAATAAATAAAAATAAAGTAATTTAAGGCTCTTAAATTATAGGACTTACTTTCCTCATTGAGACGGTTCCATAAGACTGCACCTTAAGGCTTATTGGGATTGGATTTTAATGAGTCGAGAACATAAAAAACATGTATAGGGTGATTTGGATAGATATATTTATATATATTAGTGCGAGTAAGGAGTTATTATGTGAATTTAAATGGGTAGAATAGGGTTTTATTTATCTATTATGGGGACATGTATTTAAAAATAAAATATGTATTAATTTATTATTTTTTATCAAGACTATAAATAATATTTATTATTATGATAAATAAATATTTTAATTGATGGATGTGAGTCTAAGATAATGATTTTTTACATCATCTATGAAGTAATTAAAGATTTTTTTAACATATAAAAAAAATACATAATTTTACCATAATTAACTATTCACCTTTGTATTTCACTGTCCAGGAAAAAAATCACCTATACCTAATTTCAACATATTGATTCAAAATATTTTAGCGAATTTTCCAAAATATTTATATAGATAATGTTACTTTAATTTTTAATTCTAGTATAAAAATAATTATTTTATTAAATAATGTAAAACACAATTTTCTAAAAATTGGGTATAAAATTTTTAAAACTTATTTTAACTTAATTAATCATGTTTAAACCTCACTTATAAGGTTAGATAATTAGATATCTGAATAAAAATTTCACTGTTACAATGGTTAGGTTACTTTTCTAATGGTCATCTTATTATTCCAATCATCATATATCCAAAGGTTATATAATTCATCTACTTCCCATAAATACCTATATTTATATCATGCTTCATTCAATAAATTTTATCTTGAGGTTATATATAATTCATTTTAAAAAGTCCCAATCTTTTTTTATTGTCTTTTTCCTTTTTATAGTTTTTTCATGAGTGGTATGATTATAAGTGATAGTGATATACCAGAATATAAAATTCTAGTTCTATTATTTACTTCTCTTTATTATTCCATTATTAAATTTTAAATTGTATAAAGTGTATTGATATTTAATATATAATTTTATACATTATATTTTGTAGTATTGTTAGTGAATATAATTATATAGTTGTGGTGTATGAAAATGAAGAAATAAAAGAGAATGTGTTATAGATAAATATTTTTAATATAATCTCAAAGTTTACACTCACCCACTTAAATATTTCAAACCTTAAATATTGGGTATTCATAAAGCATGGTAAAATTATGGGTAATGCTCTATCATAACTTTTTCGGGCTCCCACATTACTTCTTCCAAAATGTTATTCTACAAAATTTCCTTCACTAAATGAGATATCTAATTTTAGAACACTTTATCTTTGTTATCAATAATCTAGATAGGTATTTATTTATAGAAATATTTATGTTCTTGATCAATATATTTGGTAGTTAATATGTGAATTGGGTCTGGTATGTGTTTCTTTAACAATGATACATGGAATATTTCATGCAAAAAAATATAGGTTAGTTGGAATAGATAAATGATAATCTATGGCTCGAGTTACCCCCAAAATATAAAAATTAAAAATATTCCATAGAAATAGATTTACCTTATTAACAAAAACTATAACTCTATTATATAGAGATTCATTCAATATTATATGATTCCCGACATGAAATTCTATGACCACTCAGTAATTATCAGTATATAATTTTTATATACTTTGAACCATATTAATTGGATTTTAGATTGATCAAATTTTTTTAGTTGTCTCCTCAATGAGTTTTGGACCATCTATATTTCCTTCCCTAACATCATCCCAACGAGTTTGGGTACCATACCATTTCCCATACAATGATTTATATAGTTACATTTTGTATGATAAAGTGATAAATGTTATATGTAAATTTTACCAGAGGTAGGTACAAGCTCCATGTGGTTTGGAAGTTGGTGGTAATGACCTCAGTATATCCTCTAATGCTTTAATATCCATTTTAAATTCCCCATTACAGTAATGATTATAAGAGGTTCTATAATGTAACATAGTGTTTATATACTCCAAAAGACTCTTCCATAATTTAATGTTGAAATAAGGGTTATGATCAGATAGAAATGATAGAGGTATACCATGAAGCCTCATAAATTATTTGTTTTGAAACCATAAAATTTTCTTAAGGGGTATATTCTACCTTCTTGATAATAAATGAGAAGAGTATGCAAGGAAGTCCATGAAACCCATATTTTAATATTAATCTTGGATTTATTAGGAATTCCATTGAAAATTTCCATGGTGATGTTATCCTACATCCACATTGGTATAGAGGGAGGTTGTTTGACACAATTTAAAATATGAATCTTGACCTTATCTTATTTACATACCAAGTATCATAACAAGTATTTAGAAAATTCCCATATAATTTTATCCCACATGAATTGTTCTCTTAAATCTCGATACATCTTATTTAAACAAAATGTGTCTAGATAAATTTGAGTTATTAGATTCTTTTAGTAATTACCTCGTTAGCACAGGTGTTGGTGGAATACATAGACTCTTTAAAAATTTCAACAATTGATCATCATAGATGTGGCATGTCAATTTCCAATCTTCTATATCTTTAAATTTATTTTATAGACCCTTGTCATCTTATTTAAACTTATTTATCTTCTCCTGTAATTATTGTTGGGGATTTGTGATTTTTTCACTTCTATAATAATTTTGATGTACATAGACACTAAATAAATTAATATTAGATCCTATTATGTCCTAATTATAGATATAACTTTATGATACTACTCAAGGAATATTCCACCTAGTTTGACTTCCCATGGTGTTAATGTATCATAAAGTCATAGTCCTTGAGTATTTGCATCTTTCTCCATTTCCTTATATTGTTCTCTTTTTACATAAATATATAAATAAAAATATTATTATCCATATATATGTCACATATTTCACTATATATATAGTATCACCTTTATTTAAAGAAAATATTACTACTTATAACTGTATATCATGATTTTGAAAAAAAATCATGGGTCTTTAATTTATTTGATGCATAAGGAATAACTCTACCATTTTTATAAGGATGCATCCATGTTAATTATTCAAATCATTAATTGATATAAAAAATAATTCCTTCCATTTTAATGAATTTTATATCACTGAATTAATTAGACTCTTCTACATTTATATAAAACATTCTTCATATTTCCCCAACCATGGGAATTTAAACCCTTTACGTGCCAACACTATTAATGAGTAAGATAATCGGGAAATAATTTCATTAAATCACACGTGGTAACTAAGTCATGGAAACAATATATTTTAGTTATGTATTTTAGTGTTTTCAATTGTTTAACCACATTAATCTTGGAATGTTTAATAGATATTTTATCATTAGAGACAACATTTATATGAAAATGAAATTGTTAAATCCAAAATACACAAAACTATATTTCCTATAAAAATTCTTCTCTCTTAGTGGATATAGTACAATATGTAGATATTTTTTCTCCTCATTGATTCTAGAGTATATAAATTAATCATCAATAAATATCAAAAAAACATATCATGATAATATTTTAATAAAATATTCCTCAGAACCATAAAAACCGAGGGTAAATTGTTGTTAATATAAATAGAATTACATTTCACTCATAAATAACATACCTTATATGAAAAGTCATCTTTGGTATATAATAATTCATAACTTTTAATTGATGAAAACCATAACATAAGTAAATTATAGAGAAGTATTTGAAATCCTTGAATTTGATCAAATAGAACATCGTTTTTGTAAGTGGATTCTTCTTTTTAATAGCAATAACATTGATTTCCCTAGTGTTGATACAAAACAATATATACCCATCCTTATTCACTGAAAATAGGATAGGTGACCTCATGGGGAGAAAATAGGGTGTTTGAATCTCTTATCACACAAATTATATAGTTTATTATTTAATTACACAAATTCTAATATATCTATTCAATATAGTTTATTGGATATGGGCTTCGTACCTGGGATAAGATCAACAGTTAATTCGAATTTATGACACAGTGGATATACAGGTAAGTCATTAGTAAATACATTAATGTAATATTAGAAAATGAATAAATATTAAAATATTTGTATAATATTATCTTTAAAATATTTAATATTCATAGTACCTTGAGATATTATGATATATTTCTTTTAAAATAAATTTAATTTCTTCAACAGATTGCATTATATGAAACCTAAGATTACAAAAATATTTTCTATTGTTGAATTATTATTTTAGAATGAAAATTACAAAATAGTTCTTAAATTTTGAATCTTTGAATAATAATAAATAAATTATGGAAAAATTTATGGTTTAGAAAAGTATAAAATTAATTAATTAATCAAAAACTAATTATAAATAACAATTAAAATCATTTGATTGAAAAAGAGATATTTTTTTGAAAAACTATTTTTATGCATGAACTATTTTTTATCTTAATAAATCAAATTGATAACTATTAAAGAATTATTTTAATGAAATATTACATATTAAACAAAAAAAAAATTGAACATTTATCTTGAATTTTTACTATGCATGGGATAAGAATAAATCCAATCTTATGTTTAAAACTTTGTTTTTCTAAAAATATATTTTCATCGCATTTTGTACATTTATTATATATTTAATTTCTACCACTTATATAGATTTAATCTTAAAAAATGGACACCATATTTTTCATCATGTGGTTCAAATTTTTTGAAAAGTCCAATTTTATGTTTTGTCATTATAGATAGAAACATTGGTAAAATTTATCACCTCGGTAAAGGATGATTTGAGTTAACCTAGATTAAAACTAAGTGTTAGGGTCACAATTTTGCATCTTAATCATTTTTGGATGAAGATAATTACACCCTTATCACCTTATTCTATAAATTTAGCTATTTAAGGGATACTTTCCCATTAAATTAACTATATAATATTTAAATCAAATAAAAATACTAAATGGCACTCGCATACTTTTAAATATCTCTTATGAATTCACATACAAATAGAAGAAATTTATGAATGAATAATAATTTCTATTATAATTACATTGAAATTAATTTCAAAATAGTAATTTATTTTAAAAAAATAGTTATTATATAATTAACTTAAATTCTAACACAACACCGACATAGAATTTATTCAATTAATAGAAAAATAAATTAAATTATTTGAAAAATATTAAAATAAATAGAATTTGAGTGATTTATAGAGTTACATTAATTTTATAGATGAATATCTCAATTTAGTGATTTTTTGATATATTACACTTGAATTACATATTTTTATTAATGTATTTGAACTCAAATTTAATGATTAGTATCAAAAATGAAATTAATGTTATTTTATGAAAATGTTATTTTATTAAATTATTTAAATATAATAAAAATAATGAAAGATTAATGGGGGATAAAATATTATCTAAAATTTAATTCCATTGGAATTTATGATAAAATTTCCACCTTGTAATTAAAATTATAACCCTTTAATATTAAAAAATTAATTACTCCAATTAAGATTAAAATTTATTAACCACAGGGTTTAACCAAAACATAAGGTTTAAAATGACACTAAAACCTGAATAAATTTAATTTTATGTTGATATTTAATCCATAAAATCTATTTCAATTTTTAATAATTTCTATTGATAATGATTGGTAAATATCTTAATATTTTTTAAACATTCCATGTGTGCCCTTCCCCCTATAAAGGGGTACCCTCTTTTCCGAAGTTATTTACACTATATTGAGAAACAAATATTAAACAAACCCAAAAAAATTCTCTTATAAACAAAATAATAATTTTTTAGAGGTTTTTATATTCCAAAAATACTAACGATAGGGTCCTTAAGAGGATATCTGAAGGTAATCTTCCAAAGAAGTGTTAATTTCTGTAACCGATCACTTTCCTTTTACATATTTTTTTACATCAACTAAATATATGTTATTATAATAAAATAAAAAATTAATTGTAATAAATATACTGATATTTTATAATTATTATTAAACCACAAATTTCATTACTCTTCCCCTAAAATTGAAAGTGAAATTATCTCTAATGCACACATATGGATTACCATCATCACAGAGCGATACAATTGATTTTTTATCACAATATTATATGGATGGGTACTATGAGGGGTTTATATTTTTATATTATATTTAAGAAAAAATTATTATTAGTTATTATAATATCATATCTAACTTCTTACCTTCCAATATTTTTAAAAAAGAAAATGCCGCTGATGCGTATGTGTCGAATTCCTCCTCCAAAAAGTGATCTGATTTGTTTTTAATTTCTATTTTACATGGATGGTAATAGGAGTATATTAAATAAATATATAAGAAATATATTTTATAATAATGATTCTATAAAAGTTTAATTATTAATTATACTTCTTTGTTTTTATTTGTCTCAAAGTAAAAAAAGAGTGTTCCTATGTATATATGGCATAAAGTCTCTATAAACAGTGTATTTCATTTTTCTATATTTATCCTTTATAGATAATGCTAAAAAAATAATAAAATGAGGATATTTTATATTTATATCATGGTTATAATTTTGGGTATTATGTAACCGTGATCAAAATAAAAGGTTTCAAACCACCAAACCAAAAGATTCAGGAAAAACAAAGCAATTATCCTAAAGAACTGTGATTTTAATAAAGAATATTTTAAAAAAGGGTGATAAAAGATTATAAGTAAATAATAAAAGATATGATATATGTAATTATGCTTGAATGAAAGATTTATAATAAATATATATTTATTATACAGAGGTTTCAAACTCATAAGATTAAATTCAGATCTAAGGTAAGGGTTTATTTCACAATCACATCATACTTTGGGATTGTTTTTTATTTCAGTCTCCACTTGGTTTATTATTTTATATTTATATATTAAATCTAATATATTTTATTTTACCCTAGTTATTTATTTAAATTTCATGTTTTCCTTTCATTTTCCTCCCTTTAAGTACTCAATATAATAAAATCATTTTTAAGGAAAACTGGCTTTGTTGTTTTTACTCAGTCAGGAATCTATTTATACCACGTCAATATTTTCCTAAAAATATTTTAAATAATATTTTTGTTTTTTTAAATTGATTTATTAAATAAATTTTACCCATTATTACTTTTTTTAAATAAAATAAATATTATTGTTATTTTCTAAATGAGTTACTTTTGGAAAAAATGTAAAATGGATCTTTTTTAACTTATACAGCTTGAATGGAATTTTCCACCTTAATATATGATTAATTATTCATAGATAAATATTCTAGTTCAAAATGTTATTTTCAATAAAAATTCCATAATACATGGGAAAATTTTATATTTTAAATAAATATTTCAAAGGGAAAAGTGGTATTTTACTCAAGAAATTTATTAGTTATATTTTTAAGTTATTTATCTCTATGTAGACATCTTTGTTGAATACTATGATTTAATGAAGATATAATATTAATATACCATAATAAATATTGTTTATTTGGTTTATATTTAGTTTTAATAGAGAAATTATTGATATTATTTATGCTAGTTCTTCCAATATGAATAGTTATTGATTTTTAAATAATATTGATTAAGTTGTATTATTTATTCATATGATGAATGAATTGGAATTATTAAGTGATGGTTGGGTCTTGGTATTACATATCCTCTTTAAAAATAAATATTTGACATCATAAAAACTATATTAATTATTTTTTTGAACCCTTATCCATTTATATAGATGTATTGGCATGAGGAATAGATGGAACTTTTAGATGTCTTTGAATATGACCTCGATGGTAAGTTTCAAATGTATGAAATTATGGATTCCATCATTCTGAATGAATTTATTAATGAACATGTTAATATTTAAATAATTATGATATCCTTGAATATGTTTATATCTTGTAACACCTCGTTATTTTTTTGAATATTTTTTTAGAATTAATTTAATATTTTTGATATTTTTTATTTCACACAACATTGAATATGGATTTTTTATTCAAAATCACTGATTTTGTCTTGTCTTATACGCACACCAAGTTATTCTTGACTTTTATGCCACAATAAATTGATATTTTTCAACTTGAAACACTTATATTAACTTAACTAGTACCTTGGTCGTGCATTTCACAACGCCATAAACCAATTTCTATTTTCAAAAGGGATTCATATTTAGTAAATTTACTAATGAACATTAACAAATATATGTTGAAAATACAAGTTAATGGTAGGTAATATTGAAACATTTATAGAACTGAGACATCATTATATTAGTAGAAAACATTAATAATCTATGTGAAGGAATGGTAATTCATTTTTAGCATAGAGAAAGAGAAAACATGGGTTATCCTGAAATTAAAATTAGATAAAATAATTCTGAATATTGAAATTCTATTATTGATATATTGAATGTGGAAGGGGAGACTAAGAGAGTTGGTTCAAAAGATAAATTTGTGTTTTTCAACAGAAGGTTTTGATATATAATAGTAAATATAAATAACAGAAAATCCCTTGATATCAGATTACATTTCAAAAAATTATGAGCACCCCCCTAAATAGTACATGATATGTCATTTAGAGACATTGTAATGGAAATCTGCTAAAATAAACTCCATCCATTAGTGGTTTTAACACTTTTTTCACTATATCTTATCATGTATGTTGGCATCACAGAGTGGTTGATCATTACATTAGTGAATACTTGTGAGAAATTAAACCGTGTAATCTGTTTTTTGTATAGGGGATATTCATCAGAAACTGAATGTGAAAAAAAACTGGTTCAAAAAAACTAAAATAAAGAGTTCATACTATAAATAAAAAATGAAATTTTATTAATGATATATTGAACGTAGAAGGGGGGACTAAGAGGTTTTGTTTCGAAAAAAAAAGTTAAGTTCTGCGACATAAGGTTTTGGTATATAAAAGTAAATAGAAATAATAGAAAATCCTCTAATATCATATTACATTTTAAAAATTATGATCATTTCCCTAAATAGTACATGATGTGTCATTGAGAGACATTATAAAGTAAATCCATTAAAATAAACACCATCCAGCAGTGGTTTCCACACTTTGTGCACTGAAGCCTATCCTTTATGTTGGCATCATAGATTTGTTGATCACTGCAGTAGTGAAAAATAGTGAGAAATGAAACCATGTAATCTGTTTTGTGTACAGGTGATAGAAATCATAAATTGAATTTGAAAAAAAGAGGTTCAAACAAAACTGAAATAAATAATTCATACTGTAGATAAAAATGAATTGATTATTTAAAAAGAAGAATTAACTTGCTACTATTACCTATCCATTGCACTGAAAAAATTCACTCATATTATTTAATAATTTTATTTATATGTTTTTATTTATGTGGGGATACAACTCATCAGTATTGATTATTATTTCCACAGAGTCTTGAGATTTTGAAACATTCATTTGGACCGAATCATTAGCATCAAACTCAATGAACATATATTACAAAAAAAAGAATTTAAATTAATGAATAAGTACCAAATATTATTGAAAATTGAAATCATATAAATAGAAATATTATGGATAACAATAGCCAATTGAGAAGAAGAAATGGATTGTATGTATTAATCATTGAAAAAATGAAAATCACATGAAAAATGAATTTTAGTTAGTTCCAATGATGTCAAAAAAGTAACACTCAATGAAGATAAAGAACATATACCTGATTAAATTAAATAATTGTACCTATTGTAACAAATCCAATGTCAGTGTTTCAACACACTCTTAAAGATCCACTACGTTGATTTTCATGTCATGCAAGAAAAAAATGAATATTACATTCATGTGGTGTTTGTTTTCTAAAAAAATTAAAATGGAGAAATTAAAAATAGTAGTACCAGGTTATGATCAATTCTAATACCAACTCTTCAATAAAAGTTGAAAAATTTTAGGCACATCATATTGTAAGAAACATTTAGTAGAATCCTCATGGAAAATTCAGTTCTCAAAACATGATGTCAAATAGATCATTAATCTACCTATAAAAAATTGGTAGATATTTGGATTAAGGAATCAAAACATCATGAAAATCCAATAGTAAAATATTTAACCTCCAATAGAATAAATCACACATAAAATATTAATTATTGATGTTATAATATCCTTAGTTACCTGTAGTAAGCATTGCATCACTACCATGCCAATAAGTTCAACCGTTACTAAAACATAAATTCTTCCATGATTAGATAATGTATTCTTAAAAATATGATGCATAATGAAAACATTAAATTAGAAACATAATCGAACATTTTATCCTACCGTACTGAGTCTCGTGGTTTTTGAAGATTATATTTTCAATATTAAGTAATCATACTTCATATCCTATAGGGATTCATTCAGTACATTATAAATCCAAATATGAAAATAAATATAGAGGAGATGGCATGAATTATGATGTTCAAATATCTATTGAAGAACTTCTATGAGACTTACTCGTTTTTTATTACTAAAATATGGGAATAAAATACATAGTGAAGGTTTTAGTGTGACTAAAAAGGCCATTCATGGATGGTTTGGAGATTCACGACATCTTGACACAAAAATACTTATTAAAAACAGAATTTTCTATTGGTTACTTAACAAAGATAGTGCTCTAAAATTTCTAATTCGTTGCTCTTAAAATGATTCATTGATCTATTAAAAAACATGATCTACATATAGAAAATTTAACATGATCCAATACCCAAAAAATATTCATAATTCACATGCTCAAACTTGTTCCACTTATCTAAAATATGATCCAACAAATAAATAAAATACCTGATCCACTAATCAAAGAAAATATAAGGCTATGTTTTGTAAAAAGATTTACTGCTCTAAAAGATAGCAATTCAGATTTATTAATAGTAACTGTAAATATTTAGATTTGGATGTTAAATGCATGACGGCCAATAAGAAAACATTTCTAGAAAACCACGCTGTTGTTGTACCTCGTTTTTTAATTGTGAGAAGGAGTTATAGTTGTCAAAGAACATGTAATAAGCCAAGAGCTGAGGACTTACACATTTATCCAGTATGTTTACCTACAAATACAATAATGTTTTAGAAAACATACTATGTATGAATAAAATAGAACACTTTAATAATAAATTGATAAACATGTCAACATATTTTTAAAAACACTTTTTTCACAATTGGGATACACTTCAGTATGAAATCCATAAAAAATAATTTATAACTAATAGGGAAACAAATGCATAGAAATAATCCTGAATATATTATGTTTCAACCTATATGAAATTTTGTAAACTTCGGTCCAAGGTAGTAAGAATTAATTTTTCATGTAAGATGGATTTGGTGGTGTCATGTAAGTGGAGGGGAAACCGGATTTATTTTCCCCGATTGTATTAATTCACCCGTGATATGTAGCTTCAAAAGCATCATCAACAAACAGACTTCAACCACATCATAAGACTTGAAAACATGAAATTGAGTCAAAAAAATAGAAGAATAATTATAGAATCTTGTTGTAGATTTCTAATCAATATCACCATTTTATAAAAATTCATTGTTGTATAAATAATAAGTGCATATATAATATGAAAACACATATAAGTGAATGAATTTTCCAAAAACAAAAAAGTTTCCTTACAATATCATCGTCATCATCACTACTTGTGTCTAATGAGTGATCTTCAGTTTTGAGCCCAAGCATGTGAAGATCCCAACTAAATGTTTAGTCAAGCATGATTCTGCAATGAGAGGAAACATTTCATTATTTAATGCATGATAAATCATTAAGTGGAAACAAAACATCATACAATTACCATATGTTATGTACATATTCATAACAGTAAGTTCACAGTTGATTTAAAAAACAATTCTAAACTTTCTCACAACCCTTTTTAAAATAGTTTAAAAAACAAATAGAATTCTTGGAAACACCATCATCTATATCCTTATAAAAGAAATAAATTATAGAAATAAAAACAAAATGAATTATTTCCAATTAATCCTTTTTAAGGATTCATCCATACCTTTGAGAATATTCGAATCCTTTACCCATAACATTTAGTAATTTTTTATGTCACAAATCTTTAAAAACATAATGATTGCACGTCACATACATGAGTAAGTGGAATAATTGAAAAAAACTTAAGTTGGATTAATTTAAAATGATATTTTTAGAATTACCTTGAATCTATGTTACCATTGCATTCAAAAACTAGCGATGGTGAAAAACAAACATAAATTAAATTAGACATTTAAGAACATTGGGAACCATTACAATCCTCATGCTATGTTCAAATAATATAAAAATAATAGATAACATCGTATTAGGTAGAACATCGATAAAAATAGAATATTTCAATAATACAAACTGTTATCTGCAATTAAGCACATACCATTCTCAAGATCCCCTATTTGGAAAATACTTTCAATAAAAATGCTTTATCTATAAACATCTTGGGGTATTTCATAACTTTTCATTTCTTCAAAAACAATAAAATCGTCATACAATTTACCTATGAGACACATACCATAAATAATTAATTCAAAATATAGTTGATGTTGAATGAAAGAATAAATTACTACAGGCAGATAAAAAATAGTAGGGGAATATGTAAAAAAAATTATAAAATTTAATGTATATACCAGTATTGAAGAAAAATTTACTGTACATGGAACGACCCATCTCAATTTATGTGTAATTTGTTAATGGACAGTGGATGTGATAGAAAATCTGAAGGGTATCCAGTAATAGCTACAAGGATAGAAGGATGTTAGCCAAATATCATTAATAGAAATAGATGGCTACCGCCGATGCAGGAGTAGGCTGACAGTGAAGAAATTCTTTACTGGGTTTGTAGGTAGTAGAAGATACAACAGAAAAAAAAATTATTGGGTGACATAGGAATACTCGATGGAAATCACGTTCATTAGGGGTTTCATGTGATGGAATGAGATTACATTTAAATGGAGGAAGGATCTGATCAAAGGAGTTAACTAGAGAACAACGCTTGCATTGCTACATGGAAACCGTAGAATGATATAAGGAAATTTTTTATGAGGAACCGAAGATGAAGGGGATCAAAATATGGGGAAGCACGACATAGGTGTTATGTGGTAACTGTAGGAATAGTGTAAGAGTATCATGACTGGGAACCCTAAAAACCAAAGTGGAGGAGTCGTAAGCATATCGGTCTGAGGTAGAGTGAGGATTAACAGGTGAAGGCGGCGTAGGTGCTCGTAGAGAAGGGTATGGAAGTCGTCTGTAACCCTAATTGTAGTGGAGGAAAATCTCGAGCGTTGAATAGTATGGAGGCTGGGAACGAAGAAAAAGAAAGGGGGTGTAGAAATGTGGAGGGCTAAAGTGGTGACATGTATGCAATATAATTCCTAATTTAGTAAATATATATATTTATACACAACACTTTTTTGGTCTTGTGTTCCTCACAATACTGAGTTCCTTTGATAACTTTTGTGACACGAAAGATTGGGTTTTACCAAACTATAATGTACTATTAATATTATTATTAATATATTATTATAGTTCTCACCTATCCATTGGAATGGAGGTTTTGAATAATATTATTTTAATTATGACAATATGGTTTACATATGTGTATAAGTACAATTACTTGTTGACTAGTTATCTATAAATAAATATAAAACTTTTTTGATAATATTGGAAATATTTTGCTGGAAAACTATATTTATGAAATCGATCATGTTTTAACTAGAATATTAATAAAAAAACTTATTATAGATAATTATAATGATTTATATATAATTATATATTATTCATTAAACTATTTAACATTATGTGTATGTGTTTTATAGATAATAGTTAATAATAGATCTAATTTTATGAATAAACATATATATTATTTCTAAAAAGAATTATTACCGCCTTTTAATAGAGCACTCATTTTAAAAATAATTTTTGACACTTTTATAAATATTATTTTAATAAAAAAACTTCATATAACAAATATTAATATCAAATTTTATTTTTTTAAATTTTTTGTATTTTTCTAAGAAGTTTCATTTTCTGATGATTTGTGAAAAAAACACAGAATGTTATTTAAAAATTTCTATTCATCTAGTTTATTTATATTGTAAAATTATATTTTAATTTGTTTGAAAAAATAAATTTATCCATTATAAATCAATTAATACAATTGAGCTCATTTGAACAAATTTCACATTGAAATTTTATACAAAAATAATTCAATATTTTGAATGCTTTCACTTTAAAAAGAAATTATCTCGTACCGCCTGTGGGATTAATTTTAAATTAATTTGTTCCACTTATGTGATTGTAATTTTTTAAAAATTATTCCTTAATTTAATCATCATTAATTATAATTTCAGTTAATGTTAAATTATTTTTTTAACAAAAAATATTAGTGAAAGTAATTAAAATTAATTATAGTGATTATGGTGAAAATGGGTATACTTAGTGGTTAAACATTAAAATAAGGGGGAAAATAACTAAGAAACATTTAAAAAATATATTTTTAGGAAATAATTAGATAATATCCTCCCTATTGTAAAAATTCAATTTTTTAGGCCCATGATGCAAGGGATACCTCTCTATTGTGTTTACATTTTTAAATTTACAGGAATGTCACTACTCTACTATAAAATGTAACTCACCCTCCTCACTTATTGACTTTTATAAATCCATTTGGATCAGCCAAAACCAGACCATATATCCTCAAAATTACATCATTTCATCATTTAGGTCTCACTTTTGGCATAAATTCAACCATGTAATCCCATTGGTGTGAACCAAAAGGAGATACCAAAATTAGAGGTAACATCCTTCCATAAGAACTTTTGTTTTATTTCTTTCTCTACCCCATATAATCTTCATATGTCAATATTATAAAATAAAATAAGTATCATAATTATAAAAATATTTTTATATGATATGTTTTTACTTACACTCACAAACACGTCCATAAAATGTGATACATAATCATCATTCATGTGTACCGTGGGCCACCACCACATGAACCAATGTCATTCATTCTTCCATTTCCACCATCCATGGTTGAGAATAATGATATAATTATTTTTTATATTATTTATATTAAATTTATTATATAAGTATTATACTATAATTATTATATAACACATACCATCATGTTTTCCCTTTAATGGGAATATGATGACTTTGTTTATAGATATATGGACTATGGCCTCCTCGAAGCGATGTGGTTCATTCACACTATTCATTGAATGTATTAAGGATGGGTTTAGTAAAAGTATATGATATATATGAAATAATAACAAAACTTTAATAAATATATATATACACACACATATATTTCATTTACTTTCTTTCAATATGATAAGAAAACAAAAACAACATACATGCGTATATACGGCCCTCCATCTCCATGAATAGTGTATTCTATTTAATATTTATATATTTTATGGTATATTATAAATACATATATAATGAATATATATTATATTTTCACCATGTTTTAAATTCTTTAAATAATTAAATCATGATATAATTAAGTGGATCAATAATAACAAGTCAAAACATATACAAAAAACAAAGTGGTTATTACCCAAAATGTAAATTTAACATAAAAGAATTACTAAATGGGTAATAGAAATGACAATAAAATCACATATGGTATGATATGTAATAATATTTTTCTTTTTTATATATATAAAAAATTATATTCATTATATGGGGTGTTTTAATGTTTATGAAGAAAGTAAATACTTAAGGTTAGGGTTTTATCATCTCACTTTTATTTCTACATGATATATTCTATATCCTCCACTTATTATTTTTTTTCATATATATACTTCTCATTGAAATTTTATATCATGAATTTACTATATTTCATGATATTAAAAGTTTTAATTTATGTTATTCTTTTATGGACCTCGTGATTAAAAAGTTACTCATGTAGTAAGGGGATTTCTAGTCTCACTTTTATTTTTACAAGATGTATTCATTATTCACCACACAATTTTTTTGTTGTATTTATAATTACCATGAATGTATTATATGATTATTATACTTAAATATATATATATTTACATATCCATTTAATGTTCTCTATTTATTGGGTTTTACAATTCAAAAGGTTCCAAATTTTAAGGTAATTTTTGTCTCAATTTTCCTTCTTTTAGACACATGTTATGTTATGAACCTACATTCTTTTACAAGGTGTATATACTAACCTTTTAAATTTTTTATCATGAATTTTCTTATTTCATGATATTTTAAGCTTCATGTAATGTTATTATCTCATGTGGATTATGAGTAAAAGTTACCAAAGTGGTAATTTTGTATTACTACAATATCATAATTTATCTAGATTGTTTATGATTATGCCTCCATTGATGAAATATTATGATCTATCTCTCAAGAAATATCATGAATTTTTTATCCTATGATTATTATTGATATATTCATTGATTGGAAAAATTTTACACTGTTTTTTAATTAATATAATTAAGAAATGTTTTTAACAAAATCTTACTTTATTTCTCTCTTAAGTAGGAAATCTATTTAATTCATAAACAATGTATTCAAAAATGTTTTTAAATAATATTTTAATCTTATTTTCAAAGAAAAATGGTTATAATGTTTTTTATAGTTTCCGAATATTCTTTATATGTTTTAAAATCTATTTTAAAATTTATTTTTTTGAAAAATGGTTTTTGTTTTAACATGTTTTTTTGAAAGTATAAAATTTATTTTCCAAAAGAAATTTTTCAAAAAGATATTTCAAAATTATTTTCCATCTACGATGACATCCATTGATGTTATTCTTGTATTTATAAAAATATGATACAATGTTTCCATTCCTTTTCTTTCTCTGAATGGTTTATGTTTTTATGGAATTATGTTTATGAAACTCATTTCTCCTTCATGGGTTATATGTTCATGAAAATCCTTTCTCTTTTATGAGTTATATGCTTATGAAACCCACTTCTTTTCACGGGTTATTATTCGATGAATTTATTATGAAACTTTTCTCTTTTTCTCATGTTATGATATGATGGCATGTTTATGATACCTATTTGATTTCATGGGTTATGATATGATTGTTTATGATCTTATGGAATATGTATATATGATTTAATTATGAGATATGTGGGAAATATATCTCTCTCTAATGCATTGGGTAAATATTTATATATCATGAGATATATATGGAAGTAATTGGAAGTGAACTCGGTTCAATAAATGAATTTTTTGGGTAATATGGTCTTGGGAGGTAACCTTGACTACTAATATTGTCATGGGAGTGAACCATGACAGCCAAGATGGTTTTGGGAGTGAACCAATCTCACTAAGATGGCCTTGGAATTAAACATTTCATAATAATGAAATCATTTAAATATGATTATGTGTCTCCCAAAATTCCATGACTTATTATTATGTTATTCATTCTGAGATTATTCTCTTGATTCCCTAATGATTCATGTATTATGAACTGCCAATATTAATTCCATGACTCATGTATATAATCTTTGATATATAGGGTATGACCATAAAATGTTATTATTATGTTCTCATACCCTTATGCTCATTTTATACTTAGGGATCTCACTTTTTTACACTTACTGAGCATCTTAGCTCACCCCTTATTATGTTTCCTTTCCTGATGTTATAAAGACAGTTTTTAAGTTGGATTATTAAAGGTGAAGATCATTAAGGTAGTTGTTGAGGATAATTCACCAAATTATAGAAATGTGTTCCAAGTTTCCAAAGACACTATACTATTACAGCCCTCAAGCATGGAATTTTGTAATGTGTATAATATTCATCTAAAATGATGTAATATTCATGTATGTTAAGCTTGGGTGGCTATAGTTGGTATCAAAGGAATGTTTTAGTCAACCTTTGGAAACTAATATGAGAAAACTTTAGTTAAATCACTAATGATATTTATAAGGATTTGTGTAGGTATGTATCTAAGGATAAGCCTAAGGTGTCATGTATTAAATAAGCTGTCATAATTTAGACATCATAAAAGTTATTTGTCATGATTATGTGGTTTTTCTCTATGATAAATGTTTCTCACACTATGATTTCTAGTTTTATTCAATGACAGGAACCATAATGAACCGGGTTAACATCTAATTTGAAAATAAAT
This sequence comes from Viscum album, assembly GCA_963277665.1. Classification (NCBI taxonomy): domain Eukaryota; kingdom Viridiplantae; phylum Streptophyta; class Magnoliopsida; order Santalales; family Viscaceae; genus Viscum; species Viscum album. The sequence continues at coordinate 1,427,463,784 of OY728157.1, forward strand.
ATCCAAATGAGCATTCAAATGGGATGATTTATATAGTAAAGTAAATTGTGATCATGCCTAGTCAGTTTTTATAAAACATTATTAAAAACGTGTACCTTAATCAACTCTCAGACTTACTAAAGAAGATAATGAAATCATTTGATGAGAATTTAAGAAATGGATACCATAGAGGATATAATGATATTTTTCCCACATGTTTAAAGTGTGGGAAGAATCACCCAAGTGAATGTATTAATGGAATGATATTATGTTTTGAATGCAAAAAATAAATACATAAAAAAGTAACTACAATAGAATAAATAAAGAGTTTTGTTAATGTAATGAATGGGAATAATGGCCTCCCTAAAAAATCAATGAAGGTTGAATGATTTATGTATGGAATTAAAGTGCATTATAAATATTGATGTCTTAATTGGAAATCTCATGAAGAGAATCAGAAATTTTGTATGAGTAATGGTTATATTACTGATTATGATGAGATTATTGGTGAAATGTGGATGAAAAGAGGTATTAAGTAATAGGATGAGGTAGACTTTTTATTACCCTAATGATTAATTAATAAAAGTTATTATGTATTTAGATTCAAAAATTATGAATTGTGAAATATATGAGGATTGTTCATTTTATATTTTTATCTAAGGATTTATACGAATATGTAGAATGGTTTTGATAGACTAATAATGATTTAATGGAATGGTGATATTCATTGAAAACACATGATTAAGGGAAAGGTAACCTTTAATATGTTCTTGATGTTGATATAATGTTGTTTGGATAATGATATATTATGTATTAATAAGTAAATTTGATGGTATTTATTACCTTTGAACCGATTAAGGAATTATTGAAAAAGTGGACTATGTTATCATGGATGAAGTTTACAAATTTTTGGTATAAAGGAATATATACAATACTCTTTGGAATATGAAAGCATGCTTATTTTCAATAATTTTTTATGGTAATTTTTTTTATTACCATGTTTCAATAGAATGCACGATTAAGATATTCACATGTTTCATTCGTGACAAATAAGATCTAACTTATGATATATGGGGGATAAATGTTAAGATGATTTTGAGAAATTTAGGGATCCTATTTCTAATTATTTTTATTTTCATATTTTTTATGAGTTACAAGGTTATATATTTATGGAACAGATTTATTTATACTTTGGATGAGGTTTTAGATATTAAAGTATTATCTCTCTATATGAGGAATTATGCTTATTGTATAACTAGTGATAAAAGTTTTGTTATGATGTTAACAAAAAATGTATTGAATTAACAATCATTCTATATATGAATCTCCTGATCTTTTAATGCTTTAGGAATAAAAAATTCACCTTTATTTCATGGAATAAGAGATGAAGTGGACATTGATATAGGAACAACAAAGGGAATGATTGTCCCAAAATTATATAAGTATGTCTTCTCATAAAATTTCTTAAAAATTAAGAAAATGGGTCTTGATATAAAATTTTGTCCTGTTATCACAATTTTTGATGATATCAATGACATTTATCAAGACACTTTGGGTTATGACTTTGGGATCATTAAATTTCTATTAAACATGTTCTCTATCACTCTCCATCAGAACTTGATAGTTTGATTTCTCTTCCATGTTGATGATTTCACTTTCCACTTATGGTATATTATGTTGACACCAAGTTATGAGTTTCTTTGGGTAACCATTATGTTTTCAACTTTCCCTTTTTAAACGAATTTTTAGTATTAATATTTATGATGTGGGTTTGTATTAAAGGAACTTTCAAGTATTAAAAATTTGATAAACCAGGATACTTTTGAGGGAGAAATTCATTTTAATGGGGATAAAAGTCACACCCTATGATTTTGTGAAATATTTTGTCTGAATTAATTTTTTTTATATTTTTTATTTCACGCAACATATAATATATATTTTTTATAAAAAGGCAATAAATTTGAATTGATTTATACACAACACCAAGTTATTCATTCTTTTAATGGAACCCCATGTAAAACATTCAATGTATGAAACACTTAGATTAGCTTTTGGTACATGAAACATTATGTTTGTATTTTGTTGCACATAATAATGAGTTCCTTTGATAACTTATGTGGCATGCAAGAACTAGTTTTACCAAACCATAATGTTTTATTAATATTGTTATTAAAATATTATTATAGTTTTCACCAAGTCATTAGAATAGTTTTTATGAATAGGATTAATTAAATTATGAAAATTTGGTTGACACATGTATATAAGAATATTTATTTGGTGACCAATAAACTAGAAATGAAAATAAAACCCTTTTGATAATATAGGAAATATTTTGCTGGAAAACAATATTTATGCAGTCAAAGAAATTTTACCTAAAAAAATAATTAAAATGATTTTTGATAAATTATTTAAAGTAAATATATTTATATTATATACATTCAACTATTTAGCATTCATATTCTACTTTTTTCAATATAATAGATAATAATAATTCCATTTTTCACATGATCATATATATTCTTTCTTAAAGGTTATTTTACCACCTTTTAATGGTATAACTATTTTAAATATATTTTTTGACACATTTATTAAAAAAATGAAAAAATAAATGTCTTTTTTGAAATTAAAATATATAAATTTTCTTTGTGTAAATTGTTTTGTATTTTTTTTTTGAGAAGTTTCAGTTTTTGATAAATAATTAAAAAAACCCTGAATTGTAATTGAAACAATTTCTTTTTTATCTGATTAATTTATATAGTAAAATTAAATTTTTATTTATTTTTTAAGAATAAATAGTTATATTATAGATAAATTAATCTAATTTAGGTCATTTAATCCAATTTCACATTGAAATTAGATATAAAAACATTTCAATATTTTGAACTTTTTCACTCTAAAAACTCGTTGCCATGTCCCATATATTAGATTAATTTTAAATTAATTTCTTCCAATTCTATGATTATAATTTAGAAAAATGGAATCTATAACAATAAGAATAATAATTTTTAATATTTACTAATCTCAGCTTATTTTTTTAACAAAAATATCAGTGAATGTAATAAAAATTAATTAATTGATTAATGTTACTTAGTGGTTAAACATTAACTTAAGGGTCCAAATAAACTAGAAACATGTCCAAAATCCATTTTATAGGAATATTTCTACCATATAACTTGTTGTATCAAAACTGAACCATTATTGGAGGCACATGATTCAAGGGTTATCTCTCAATAGTTTTTACCTTTTTGTATTTACAATAATTCCTCTCCTCTTCCATTATAAAAAAAAACTCGCCCCGGAAACTTCTTATCACCTATCAATACATTTGGATCACACAAACCCTACCAAAATCTCCTCAAAACCAACCTAAATTCAACTTATAGGCCTAACTTGGGTTATAAATCAAACCAAGGAATCCCTTTGTTGCAAACCAAAAGTGGTTACCCAATTAAGATGTAACATCCTTCAACAAGCACTTTTTTTTATTTATTTCTCCCACCACTCTATTTTTATATAATTATTATATAATAAAATTAGTATCCTCATTATAATAATATTTTTAAATGTTATATCGACACTCACACACAATTCCATCAAATGTGATACGCAATCATCGTTCATGTGTATGGAGGACTACCACTTTGTGAACTAATGGCATTCTTTCTTTAATTTCCACATTTAATGGTTGGTAATGATGAAGTAATTAATATTTTTATAAGATATATATTATATTTATTATTAATTTATGATTCTATAATTATAATACAGTTAGGGTTGGTTTCCTGAGAACCAACTGTTTTGTACTTTGATTACATGAATGTTCACTTATTATATATTGTTCATTGTTCTGTATGACTATAATATACTAATGTCCTGGAATATTGGCTGCATTGATAAGGTCAGGGCAGATCCCCGCTATGATGAGAACCTTGAAATGCTATTACAATATTCTTAAAAAAAGTTCGACGGTTGGATGACATACTATGATAGGACACATAGTATACATACCGTCATGTGCGAGCACTTGTAAGAAGACAAGACTCTCTCTCATGGAGTTCACACTTGGTAATCTACAAGATGGTATATTGTGAGAACCAACATGCCAGTATAAATTCAACATGTCTTGGTGTCATCGGACATTGCTATCTACGAGCATGTGTAATGGTCCTTAGATTGGTAGATTATCATTAACTCATGTCATGACTCGCGCACATAGATTTACTGACAAAAACTGTCACGTAGACAGTTGGAGGGAAGTAGGGTAAGTTGGGTGCATCACGAGTGACATTTTGTTAATGTATATGTCGAGGAAGGATTTGCCCCTTCCATTTATGGAAGTTGATATCTCGGCCCTTGGATTGAAATAGAACTGTCGCATTAAATTCCATGGCCATGGTGTAAATGATGAGTTTATTTCAGGAAGTCAAAGAACGACGGATCAAGCATATAGGTTTATGAAACTTCCATGAAACCTTCTTGATGAGATATCAAGACAAAGGGATTAAATTACACAGTAAGTGTTCATATGAGGTGATACGTCAATGCGGAGTCAACTTCTTTCTCTTGGGTTCCTTGACCCATGGCTAGACAGTAATCTTGGACTTCAGGAAAGCCTGCCTAATGCCAACGAGAAAGAGGCCTTGAGGGTCGCACACAAAGTGTATTCAAGTATCTCAAGTAGAATAAATATTATTCTCGTACGTGGATAAATAATTATTCAAATAATCCTAGATCATTTTAATGATTGGAGGAAGAAGTAAATGAAAAACAAGATATGCACGCCATGTATTAAAGATTACACGTCGTGTTGTTTTTCATAGAAATCAAGTACACGTCGTGTATTAATTATTATACACCGTGTAGTTTTCTTTATAGAAAGGAAATGAATAAATGGAAACAAGATATAAACGTCGGGTACATTGAATGTACTCGCTGTGTAGTTTTCAATGAAAAACAAGTACACATCGTGTATTTATTAATACATGCCATGTAGTTTTTCGAGTTGGGATTTTGAGGATATAATATTGTTTTAAATGATATTTATTATAATCAGTGTGGGAACATGTCATGGAATTAATTATTCGACATGGGGTTTTAAATAATAGTCAATGAAATAAATAAAATGCGTAATGCATTTATTTATTTTCATAACACTACAACCTCAAACCTGATTATAAATGTCCTCACAACACCAACTATTTTCCGACACATAAGAGAATCATTGTGCACAACAACTCTGGAGAAATATTTCAAGGCCGAAAGAACCTCTTCCTCCAAGAATTCTCTCAAGACCGAGAGAGATCCTCTTCCATCGGATCAAGACGATCTAAGGCAGACATTGCAAGCAAAGGTTTCTCTACACTAGCACCTGGAGACTCCTTTGGCGACATCCGGAGATACAAGGTACATGTGTGGATCACCGCTAGAGGAAGTCTACACTTGGATTCTACGATGCAATGACGAATCACATCGAAAAGTGATCAGGAATATCAAAGAAGAAAGAACACCCAAAAGGTATTTCTTTTGAATTGATTAAATTAATTATAATCAACCTGTAAAAATCCTACTTTGTGATTATGGGAATTTCCTTTTCATTGTCCATTTTTGTGATTCAGTCCGTGGAGACTGGAAATTATCGTCTTATTGATCCCAGATTGATCATTGTTAATGACAAAAAGCCTAGTGGGCACATCCACCCATGTGCTGCCGCTGCACCAAGAACCTTCAAATGGCATCAAAGGGAGGTTACAACGTTGATTATAGTTATTTAATTTTCATTGATAATTTACGCATATATATTAAATTAAATTAGAAATAAATCATTCTATAAATATGAATAAACGAGATATGTTCTTCCTCCTTCGTTTCTCGATTCATATCACATAAACTGCCTTTTAATTTTAATTTTAATTTAAATAAAAATGAGGAACTCATCCGGAGGATCCGCTCGTTCTGTCTGTACAACACGGGATTACACAGCGTGTAATTAAAACTACATGTCGTGTACTTAGGTTCAATGAACTGACACTGGTCCTCCAAACCATGCCATGTGAATTAATTATGCCTAAGTTTTAATCACGCCGTGTTGACCAGAATTTAATGGCATGTGGAAACCGGAATACACAGCGTGTGTGTTGGAGCAACACGCCATGTAGTCTGATGTGGCCAAAGTGAAACTGTTTACAAGGAGAAGTCATGTTTTGCATACATGGGATTGCCAAGCCGATTACCGCACAACAATGAAGTACATGATGTGTATGATTTATCTACATGTCATGTACTCTAAAATTTCCAAGGTACAGAAAACTTGCCAAATCCCCGTTGTGTACTTTGTGTAAAAGGTGAAATGAAATACATGTCGTGTAAATATAAACTAAACGCCATGTACTTTCAGAAATTTCACCAAGTTTCCTCCAAAAGTACAAATACATGTACAAGGAATATGGATGAGAGGAATCTCAAGGAAATTCAGAAAGGAATTTAAGATAAAAAATTTATTAATTATAAGATCATAATTAATTTAATTCAAGTGCGACTTATCTTAAATAATAGAACGATTAAATGAATTTGAATTTTAAATATGCGTAAATGTTATTGCATGCTATGGATGATCATGAGCTCAACCAAAGACCCTTTGTATGTGTGTATGGTTTCATTTAAATTTATTTATTTTAAATTTCATGGCCTGCGAGCCTTCTTCAGGGCATGCCTTCCCATGGGTTATTTAATGTAAACCCATGTAAATGGAGGATCTACCAAGCCATAGGAGACTATTCGAAATCCTAAGGTGCGGCGAAACCAACCCAAGAAGATACAAAGGTGGACAGGTGGGAGCTGCAAAACAGGAACCGTCAGGTCCAAAGTGTTTTCCCAAGGTTAGGGTTAGCTTATCAAATCGCTAGACAATATAACCAATATAATCTCATGATCATTCTATCTTATTTTATTTCGGTCTGATTACATGGTTTATTTATTATGTATGTGTCGTCGCGATAACATAATTAATGAAATAAACAATCATGAAAAGAAGGAATAAAATAAAAACCGGACTATGCGTAAGCATTATCAGAACATGGTTAATCAATTAATGAAGCATCACTTAATATTAACAAGCATGTGATAATGAAAAACTATGCATAAAGATTAAAATCCCCCAATACCATATTATGTTAGACCAAGACTTTCGTTACTTGATTAATGGAATGACTCAATAAAACTATGTGTTTGACCAAACCTTGTTGGGACACTTACTTTTATAAAAGAAGCCCTTATGAAAGGTTTCAGGTTTACTTAACCATATTACATCAAGAGGAGTAGCCTTTGCTAGGCTTGGTGTAATATTGGAGGAATGAGTTGAGGAAATCCAAGTCAGGATTTCAGGATTGGGGAGTCCAATCAACAGATCAAGGAACTGTAAGCTCACATTTGGCAAAGACCTACCTACCTAAATACCTTCAAATAGCTTGACCAACCCTTGTTGGGGTTATGCGAAGGGGAATATGGATCCTTGCCACTAGAATGTCAATGAAACTGGACATTCCGAGTTCAATAGTGAGGGACATTAGGACATGAAAAAATAGTGGGAGACTTAATAAAATTTATTATTTCTCATAAAATGTAATCCAGAAAGTACTGATAAAACTGCTCTTTTAATTTGTAGAATAAAAATGACTAACACATTAACCACATTTTCTCTGCGATCAATTCTAGATAAAGACAACATCCTCACTGGCAGTAACTTTCAAGAATGGTTTAGGCACCTTCAGGTTATCCTACACCATGAACTAAAGTTTTAAGTGATGGAGTCCTCACTTCCTAATTCCCCTACCCCAGGGGCGAGTGATGATGATTTCCTAGTCTATGATCAACATTTGAATGATTCCCTTGATGCTCAATATTTGATGCTATCATCAATGTCTAGTGATCTCATGAAATCTCATGAAGACATGGATGCCTATAGCATGCTTGAGCACCTCCGTGGTCTATACTAGGAGAGAACAAGATAGGCAAGGTTTGATATCTCCAAGGCCCTATATCAGAGCAATCTTGGAGAAGGTGCCACAGCTGGGCCTCATGTAGTCAATCTCATTGGATACATTGAGCGCTTGGAGGTTCTAGGGTTTAAACTCCCTAAAGAACTAGGTACTGATATCATTCTCGCATCACTCCCCCAAAGCTTCTCAAACGTTGTTGTGAACTTCAACATGAACAATATTGACAAGTCTCTGTCTGATCTTCTTATAATTATTCCCCAAGTGGACAATGACATGAAGCATGAAAAGCCTTATGTCCTCATGGTGAATAAAAGGAAAGGGAAGGTGAAGAGCTTTAATCCCAAATCTTCTTTAAGGCCTTCCCAGAAAAGGAAGATCAAAGGGGAGGCAAAGCAATAGGATGGTGTTTGTTTCGCATGTGGCAAGAAGGGCCACTAGATGAAAAACTACACACAGCGAAGGAAGTAATTGGAAGCTTCAGGTGCATTTGTTATCGAATTCAATCTATCTGTTTCTAAAAATTGGGTATTAGATACTTCTTGTGGTGCTCACATCTGTATCCAAATATAGGAACCAAGTAGATTCAAGAAGATTGATCGAGGGGCGGTAGATCTATGAGTATCCAACGGAGCCATACTTGCTGCTATATCTGTCGGGAACTGCCACCTCACATTGCCTACTGGGATGATCTTGGTTTTGAAAGGTTGTTATTATGTACCCTCTGTAACCAAAAACATTATTTCAATATCCAAATTAGATACTGATGGATTCATCTTCAAGTTTGGAAGTGGATGTTTCTATTTTTATAAAGATATCATTTTTTGGTATGGCACATTTATATAACGACCTTTATGTGTTAGAATACACAAACCAAGTAGTGGAAATCGATAAAAAAGTTATTTCACATGACTCATACCACACCCAACTTTGGAATCACTAGCTAGGTCATGTTAATGAGAAACATTTGACAAAATTACATCAAGATGGGTATTTAGATTCTTTCGAACTAAAACCACTTGCTATATGTCATGCGTGTCTACAAGGCAGAATGACCAAATCCCCATTTAGTGGGAAATGTGAATGATCTAAAGATCTTCTAGAATTAGTTCACACAGATGTGTGTGGACCATTTCTAGTTGAAGAAAGGGGTGGGTTATCATACTTCATAACTTTTACTGATGATTTTAGTAGATATGGGTATATCTACTTAATGAGGTATAAGTCAGATTCTTTTGATCGGTTCAAAGAATACAAAAATGATGTTGATAACCAGCTTGGTAAGAAGATTAAGAAACTCCACTCAGACAGAGAAGGAGAATATCTTAATCAGGACTTCATTGATTTCTTATGGGAGTTTGGGATTCTCTCTCAACTCACTCCTCCTTACACACCGCAGTGGAATGGTGTAAGTGAAATGAGGAACCGCACCCTTTTAGACATGGTGAGATCAATGATGTGTCATGCGAGTCTTCCATTATCATTTTGGGGATATGCATTACAAACAGCAGTTCACATACTAAACCAAGTACCAACTAAAATGATAAATGGTATTCCATATGAGTTTTGGAGTGGACTCAAAGCCATGTTATCGAATTTACATGTGTGGGGTAGCGAAGCATTTGTTAAGGCCTCTTCAGGTGACAAACTTGCACCCCGAGGCACAAAGTGTATCTTTATAGGATATCCCAAGGAAACAAGGGGATATTACATATACAACCCCTCAGACAAAAAGGTTATAGTGGCAAGACACGCCATATTCCTTAACAGGGAGAACATCTCAAAAAGAGATAGTGGGACCAAGATAGACTTCGATGAATTCGAGGCTCAAGATACACAGGAGTTGGTACAAGAATAGATTCCAAAAAGCCCCATGGAATAACAATCTATTCCAAAGACACATAAACTGTGTAGGATCATGAGAGAGGTGAGAGAACCAGAACGATATGGTTTTCATGTCACCGAATATGGTGAATCATTATTGGTTGACAATGATGATCCTCTTACCTACAAGGAAGTAGTTGAAGGCACAGATGTTGCCAAGTGGCAAGAATCCATGAATTTTGAAATGGATTCCATGTACCAAAACCACATCTGGGTTTTGGTAGATTCTCATGTTGATGTAAATCCTATTGGTAATAAATTGGTATTCAAGAAGAAACTGGACATGGAAGGGCAAGTCAGCACCTATAAGACGCGACAGGTTGCAAAAGGTTTTAGACAGCATTGAGGAATTGACTATGATGAATCTTTTTCACCGGTTGCGATGCTGAAATCCATCAGAATCCTATTGGCCATTTCCCATTACCATGACTCTGAAATTTGGCAAATGGATGTCAAAATAGCATTCCTTAACGGGAACCTCCAGGAAGATGTCTATATGACACAACCTGAAGGGTTTGTAACTCCAAAGGATGACAAAAAGGTATGCAAGTTGCATAAATCCATTTATGGATTAAAGAATGCATCAATGTCATGGAACATTAATTTTGATGAAGCTGTAATGGAATTTGGATTTGTTAAGAATGAATGTGAGCCTTGTGTCTACAAGAGGTTTAGTGGATGTGCAGTCGTTTTCCTAATAGTATATGTTTATGACATATTACTAATTGGAAACGAAGTATATGTCTTACAATTAGTTAAGGCATGGTTGCATAAATAATTCTCCATTAAAGACTTGGGCAAGGTGCCATATATTCATGGGATCAATATCCATCATGATATATCGAAGTGAATACTGGGCTTAACTCAAAGTAAATATATTGACAAGGTACTGAAGACATTCAGTATGGAACATTCAAAGAGGGGATTGTTTCCAGTGTCACATAGCATTCATCTTTCCAAGAAAATGTGTCCTCAGACACATGAGGAAATAAATAGAATGGGAAAGATCCCTTACGCATCCGCGATTGGGTTAGTCATTTATGCTATGCTATGTATGAGGCTAGATGTTTCTTACGCATTAAGTGTGGTAGGCAGATATCAAGCTAATCCAGGAGACTTTCATTGGATGGTAGTCAAGACTATCCTTAAGTATCTAAGGCGTACTAAGGATATGTTCCTAGTTTATGGAGGAGATGAAGAACTAGTCATTAGAGGACATGTATATGCTAGTTTACATACTGATCGAGATGACATGAAGTCACAGACTTGATACATCTTCAGTTTGAATGGAGGTGCAGTAAGATGGAAGAGATCAAATCAAAGTGTGGTGGTAGATTCTATAGTGGAGTCTGAGTATATCGCAGCTTCTGAGGAAACTAAAGAATCAATATGGATGCGTAGCTTCGTCCAAGAGTTGGATGTAGTACCAACAAGTAAAGATCATATCACACTCTATTGTGATAACACTGTAGTGGTGGCACTTACTAAATAGCCATGGTCACATCAGCGGACAAAGCACATACTTCGGAAGTATCTTCTCTTGAGGGATTTTTCTCAGAGAGGTGAAGTTGCAGTGAGTAGTATTTTCATGGAAGACAACGTGGTGGACCCCTTGACTAAATCCTTGACTTAGCAGAAACATGATCATCCTGTGAGGCCTAGCGGACTAAATGTCTTAGGTAGTTGTCTCTAGTACAAGTGGGAGTTTTTAAGGGTCGGTGTCTTAAGAACCAACAATTTTGTACTTTGACTACATGAATGTTCAATTATTATATATTTTTCATTTTTCTGCATGACTATAATATAATAATGTCTTGGAATATTTGTTGCATTGATAAGGTCCTGGAATATCCACGCTATGATGAGAACCTTGAAATTATATAATAATATTCTTAAATAAAGTTTTATGGTTGGATGACATACTATGATAGGACACATAGTATACAGATTGTCATGTGCGATCACTCGTAAGAAGAAGAGACTCTCTCTCATGGAGTTCGCACTTGGTAATCTCCAAGATGGGAGATTATGAGAACAGACCTGCCACTAGCAATTCCACATGTCTTGGTGTCATCGGACATTCTTATTTAGGAGCGTGTGTAATGGTCCTTAGACTGGAAGATTATCATTAACTCATGTCATGACTCGCGCACTTAGATTTACAGATGAAAACCATCACGTAGACAGTTGGCGGGAATTAGGGTATGTTGGGTGCGTCACGAGTGACATGTTGTTAATGGATTAGTCGAGGAAGGATTTTTCCCTTCCATTTATGAAAGTTGATATCTCGGCAATTTGATTGGAAAAGAACTGTTGCATTAAATTCCATGTACATGCTGTAAACGACGAGTTTATTTCAGGAAGTCAAAGAACGACGGATCAAGCATATAGGTTTATGACACTACCATGAAACCTGCTTGATGAGATATCAAGACAAAGGGATTAAATTATATAGTAAGAGTTCATATGATTTGATACGTCAATGCGGCGTCAACTTCTTTCTCTTGGGTGCCTTGACCCGTTGCTAGACAGTAATCTTGGACTTTTGGCAAGCCCACCTAATTACAATGAGAAAGAGGCCTATAGGGTCACACACTAAGTGTATTCAAGTATCTCCAGTAGAATAAAGATTATTCCCGTATGTGGTTTAACAATTATTCATGGAAGCCTAGATCGTTTTAATTATTATAGGAAGAAGGAAATGAAAAACAGGATATACACCCCGTGTATTAAATATTACATGTTGTGTAGTTTTTCATGGAAAACAAGTACACATCATGTATTAATTATTACACGCCGTGTAGTTTTCTTTATGGAAAGGAAATGAATAAATGAAAACAAGATATACACACTGTGTACATTGAATGTACATGCCGTGTAGTTTTCAATGAAAAACAAGTACACACCGTCTATTTATTAATACATGCCGTTTAGTTTTTCAAGTTGGGATTTTGATGATATAATATTGTTTTAAATGATATTTATTATAATCATCATGGGCGCATGTCAAAGAATTAATTATTCGACATGAGGTTTTAAATAAGAGTCAATAAAATAAATAAAACACGTAATGCGTTTATTTATTGTCATAACTCTACAACCTCAAACCTGATTATAAAAATCCTCACAACCCCAACTCTTTTCCAACACACAAGAGAATCGTTGTGCACAACAAATTTGGAGAATTATATCAAGGCCGAAAGAACCTCTTCCTCCAAGAACACTCTCAAAACTGAGGGATATCCTCTTCCATCGGATCAAGATGATCTATGGTAGACATCGCAAGAAAAGGTTTATCTATGCTAGCACCCAGAGACTCCTATGGCGACAACCTGAGATTTGAGGTACACTTGTGGATCACCGCTAGATGAAGTCTACACTTGGCTTCTGTGACGCAATGATGAATCACATCGGAACGTGATCAAGAACATCAATGAAGAATGAAAACCCAAAAGGTATTTCTTTTAAACTAATTATAATCAACCTGTAAAGATCCTACTTTGTGGTTTTGGGAATTTCCTTTTCTTTGTCCATTTCTGTGATTCGATCCGTGGAGACTGGCATTTATCGGTGTATTGATCCCAGATTGATCATTGTTAATGACACAAATCCAAGTGGACACATCCACCCACATGCTTCCGTTGTTCCTGGAACCTTCATATATAACACATATCTTCATGATTTCCATTTTTTGGGAATATGGTAACTTTGTTTGTGGATGTGTGGACTACTTTCTCCTCAAAGCGATGTGATTCTTTCAAACTTTACATGGAATGTATTAAGGATGGGTTTAGTAAATTTATAAGATATATAATAAATAGTAATTCTAAATTAATGATAATATATACACATATATTTCATTTACTTTCCTTCTTTCAGTATGACATGAAAATGGAATTAGCGTTCCTAAGTATGTATAACCTATCATCACAATGAATGGTGTATTACATTTAATATTTTCATATTTTTTATATTATTATAAATAATTGTATACTAAATATATATTATATTTAAATAATTTTATACATTATTCAAATAATTAATTCATGATCTAATTAAGAGGATCAACAGTAACAAGTCAAAGTATATACAAAATAATAAAGTGAGTATTACCTGAAACACAAATTTAACATGAAATTATTAATAAATGTGTAATATAAAGAATATTTTTCTTAGTTATATGCATTATAATTTTATATTTATTATAAATTATTTTTTAACATATAGATAGAAATTCAAGACTTAATGTAAGGTCTTTCTCATCTCACTTTTATTTATGTGATATATATGCTATATTAACCTATTATTCTTATTTTGTGGAGTATATACTATCTTATGAAACATTACATCATGAATTGAGTTTATTTAATGATATAAAATTTTTAAATTGATGTTATTATTTCAATTTCCTCATGATTAAAAAGATACTCAAGTTGTAATGAGAATTCTAGTTTCACTTTTATTGCTATGAGACTTATGACTTATTCATCACTCTTTTATTTTGTGTGGTGTATATACCTTCCAATAATTTATTCTATGGTTAGTATCCTTAATGTTATGTGTATTTAAATATAAATTTTATAATCTCTATTTCATGGGTTTCATGGATCAAAAGTTATTAAATAATAACGAAATTTTTGTCTCGATTTTCCTTCTTTGAGACACTTATTATGTTATACACGTAGATTTTTTAAGGGGTGTATATACTAACTTTTGAAATTTTGTATCCTGAATAACATTATTTAGATATATTTCAATCTTAATTTAATTTTATTATCTCATATTTATTGTGAATAAATTTTATTATAGTTGTAATAGTTTATTTCTACAGTTTCATCATTCATTGGGATTATTTACAATTATGAATACATTGATTAAATCTTATGATCTATATCTTAAGAAAACTCATGATTTTTTTATCCAAAGGATATTCATGATATCTTATAGTATTGGTTACATTTTTCAACACTTAAGTACATAAGATAATTAATAAAGTGTTTTTAAAAAAATCTTACATTATTTCTCTCTTTGGTCAGAAACCACTTGCATTCAAAAACCACGTTTTTATAAATGTTTTTTTAAAATTATATTTTAAAATAATGTCCACGTAAAAAGGATTTTAAATTTTTTTAAGGTTTCAAAATATTCCTTATATGTTTTCATACTATTTTAATGGAAAATGATTTTCAAATTTTATTATAATCAAATGAGTTCCTTTCAAAAAAGATAGGATATTTTCATCAAGAAATGTTCTTCAAAAGATATTTCAAAATTATTTTTCATATAATATGAAATACATTGTTGTTACTCATTCCTTTTCTAAAATTATATACAAGGGTTCCATTCATATTCTTTCTCTGAATGGTTTATGGTTTTTTGGCTTGATGTTTATAAAACCCATTTCTCATTCATAGGTTATATGTTTATAAATACCATTTCTATTCCACAAGTTATATGATTATGAAACCCATTTATTTTCTCTTGTTATGCATTTTTGAAATGATCATCATACTAATAACTTTTCCATTGGATGTGATATGGAAACATATTTATGATACCCATTTAAATTAATGGGTTATGATTTGGTTTTTTATGATCATTTGGAACACATGTGTATGATTTCATTATGAGATGGGTGGGAACTATATCTTCATCCAATGCATTGGGTAAAGATTTATATCTCATGAGATAAACGTGGATAGAATGTAGAGTAAACATAGTTCCGTAAAGTAATTTGTCTACTATGATGGTCTTAGGAGTAAACCTGGACCACTGGGATGGTCATAAGAGTGAACTAAGACTACCACGATGGTTTCGGGAGTGAATCAATTCTAATATGATGGCCTTGGAATTAATCCTTGACTGCTATGGAAAACATTTTTATATGCTTATGTGTCTGCCACAATTCCATGTGTCATTACTATATTATTATTTCAGGGAATACGCTATTGATTCTCATATAATTCATTTCTTATGAACTGCCAATATTTAATCCATGACTTAGGTATATGATCTTTGATATTCTAGGTATGATATTTAAATGTTATTATCATGTTCTCATAATATTATGATCATGTAATGATTACTTATCTCCCTTGTTTACCATTAATGAGAATCTAAGCTCACCCTTTCTGATGTTTCCCTTCCCTAGGTTATAAAGACTAGTTTAATGTAAGAGTACTAAAGGTGAAGATATTTAAGAAAGGTGTTTAATATATTCCACAAAATTAGATGAATGTGTTACATGTTTCCAAAGAAACAAAAAAATGACAATCCTTTGGAATCTAATTTTGTAATGTTTTGAGTATTCATAAAAATGATGAAAATTACATGTATGTTAAGTATTGGTCACTATATAAATCATGTGATTATTTATAAAAATTATTTGATCTTCTTTTGTTCATTATATATTATTCATGTCTTATTATATTTTGTTTTATGCATACCCTTACTAAGAATTTGAGCTCACCCATTTCTTATGATTATTTTCCTTATGATTCCATGAAGTTAATTATGATAGATATTTAGGGATATTCTAAATAGAAAAATGGTGTCCTCAAATAAAATACTCTGTTGTATTTTATGTTTTCAAATGTATGAGAGAATTTAAGTACGTATCTAGTTTAATAAGACTACTAAACTAATTAGTACTTTGGGATGTGATCACTTTTATTTAGTACCAATGTAATAAAGTAACCACTAGCTATGGAATACTATGGTTGTGGACTTTTTAGTTTTTATCAAAAAAACATTTATTAGAAACCTTGGGAACTATATTTAGAAAAACATAAATTATGGAAAATCAATAACATTGAGGATAATTCCATGTATAGGATAAAATATTAAAATTTTGGTAAGGTAGAGAATACATTGTTTTCCTATAATTACATCTATTTTTAGATAGTACATGTGGATATGGTTTTGGAATATATGTGTCTAGGGGTAATAACCCTAACGAGAGTTGGTCGTGTATATCATGGATATCAATCTGGTTCATGGTGAGTATTCCCTTACTAAACACCTAGTTTTACACTCTTGGGGATATTCTTTTGTCAATTAACATTTTATTTACAAACCATTATGAAATATTTGAATGTATTTTAATTATTTGATAACATTCTCAAAGAACCATGTCTATTATTCTGATATTAGTTATAAATTAATTTTCAATTTATGGTAATTGTTTCTCTACTTTCAAAATTATACATTATGTTTCATAATGTTATAATCTAATATGTTGTATTATATTGTTTATAAATAGTACATAGTAGTAGGAATGGGAATCATATGAATTCACATAAGATATTTATAGATTTAACTGCTAGGAAGGATAATGAAGAACGATTTTGAGCTACTGTTGGTGTTGAGAAAATTAAAACAATATTGGGAATGCGGGAAAAGGTTATGACCAATAACCATACCTATATGAAGAACCCTAATGATCTATAAATCGGTGTAACAATTTCATATAGCTTCATATGCAAGAAACTACCATAATTAAATTAGAAAATAAATTCATTTGTAGATGATAAATAGATAGGTTCCTTAGAAAAGATATTTTTCACTTTGGTAAGTAATAAAAGGGAGAAATTGGTCTTGTAAATTTATCATCTCTAAAGGAATATAGACTAATGGTGGTCATTGATTAAAAATTCTAAGGATGATAAGAAAATAAAGATCATGGATTGGAAGTATTTTAAGGTACTTTTCAATGAAAAATATTGTCCTCATGAACAATGAGAAAATATGGAGATACAATTATTGAGACTAAGACAAAAATAAAGAAGAACATTTTTCTAAGTATAATGTTTTCTTTATATGGTTATAAAGGCATGTGGAGAACTAGTTATGTAATATAAATATTATTATAGATATTTTCATTGATGAATTAAGCTAATACTTTAAAGGGAAGTAGTCTCCCAAACATTCTCAACATACATGGATATAGTTTCATGTTTTATCAATATAGAGATATAATTCTATAATTATTAAGTCTTCAAAAGAATGTAATAAAATGAGGGGATTAAATATAAAAAAATGTATAAGGAGGAAGAAGAGAAAGTGTAATTTTCCAATATGTGATACTTGTGGATGGAAATAACTCAGTACATGATTAAAAAGAAAAGGAGTTTGCTTCAAGTGTGGGGAAAATTGAAATCATTCTCATGAATTTAAGGGTAAGTGAGAATCCTTTAATCTACAATAATTTTACTATAAGGATATGGGTAACTATTCCAAAAAAATTCCCAAATGTTAAGGGAACATTCCACAAAAAAGGGGAGATGGTTAAGTTCATGTAATTAATAAAACCCAAGTGAAAGTTCCTAGTGACATGGTGAAAGGTAAAATAATCATCCACTCAAATATTATAAATGTTTTATTTTATTCTAGTTTTACCAAATATTTTATATCTGTTGATTTTTCTATGGGTATTACAACACCACCTAAAATATTTTATTTTGAGTTGGTGGTGAAAACTCTTAATTATAGGATGACAACATTTCAAGTTTATAGCTCTTCAATTATAGAATGTTATGGGAATATTCTTCCTATGAAAATTATTATTCTTCCTCTATTTTTATTTTATGTATTTTTTTTTATGGATTGGATCTCTCAGTATATAAACCATGTTAAATTTTGAAGAAGTGATGTTACATTTTATATTCTGAATCAGCCTTTAATATTTTATCAGTACAAGAATGAACCCTAATTCCCAATCGAAATTACATCCATCATATGGGTTTTCTATCTAGTCATGTGGGATATTTATTTCAAATTGTTGTGGAAAACCTAAAAATTGAAATTGTTCTGATTTTTTAGGGATATGATAACATATTTTCTAATGAAATTCCTATTGTTCCCATGAATCATGAATTTGAGTTTTAAATAGAACTCATACATGGCTCTATGCCTATTTAAAAAACTCCATATAGAAAAAACCTATATGAATTTTGTAGGGATTGAAAAAGGAACTCTAGGAGAATATAGAAAATGGATTCATTCATTCTAGTGATTCTCCATTGGGTGCACATATTCCTTATCTTAAGAATAAATAAGGGTTAATGTATCTTTCAAATAATTATTTGGAACATAACAAGGTCACTATTAATAACAAGTATCCTCTACTATGTATCTATGATATTTTTTATCAATTTACATGAACCCTATAATTTTTCAAGATTTATCTTCAATTTTTACATCATCATCTAAGAAGTGTGAAGGAGGATATACCCAAGACATCCTTCCGTACAAGGTATGGTCATTGTGAATTTTTTTGATGCCTTATGTACTCACCAATTCTCTTACTATATTCATGGATTTATTGAATATAGTCTTTAGAGATTACATTTGATGAATTTTTAGTAGTATTTATAAATTATATTTTAAATATCTTAGTTTTTTCAAGTAAATATTTGGAATATGTCTAATAATATTTTTTAAATCCATGCACTTAGATGGAGTGATATTATGAGGCCCAATTATCCTCGAAATGATATAACATAAATATTAGAAATATTAATATCATGTGCATAAATGTTTCCTTAAATATTGGAATAACTCTTGAATGGGGACTTAGATGAGAAATATAAGAGCATTGTTGAGACTAAAAAGTGGGTTTTCCCTTTGCATGACATAACTTTATAGGGAGTTAGACTCTTGGATTGATCGCCACTGTGGGTGGAATAATAATTCAATGAATTATTTTATTTATTAAATAATAAATTAAAAACTAACTTAAACCCTCCTTATTTAAACTTCAATAGTAAAAATCCCAGGGTTACCTACATAACTCTGAGGATTTTAGAGGATAGTGTGGTGGAGGGTTTTGTGGAGGACATCAGGATTGAAAATCATGATTTATTTCTCACGGATCATCTTCACCAATGGTAGTGTATTTTAGGATCTCACCAATGGTGATGGAATGGACCCTTTATTCACCAATGATTAATACAAACCCAAGATAGTGAATTTTTTTAGTTGTTTATTTCCCCATTGTTTACCCATGAAAAAATTGAATGATTTATTCTAATGGATTGATTCATGGGAAGATCATGCTTGTAGATTTGTGTTTATTAATTCGTGGGATTTAGGAGAATTGATTTATTTATTGTGATTACTCTTAATTATTCATTATAATAACAAAAAATTGAGTCCAACCCCCACAATGGTTGTTGTTCGTTCATCATGTTGTGTTTTTTTTCATTTCACCATTGTTTCTTCACATGATTCATCATTGATGTTACCTTGTTTGGTGACTCAATGAATACCTAGTATTAGATCATTATGTGATTGTTCATTAGAAGAATAGATTGATATTTCTTGTGTGTTTTGAATTTGAGGATGTGATCATGGTGTGATGATGATAATGGTTGATCATAGATAGATAATATTTGATTAGATATTAGGTTTCCAATTTTTTGGTCTACTATGTGACATGTGATGCGGTGTGATGGATGTAATTCATGATCAGATTTGGTGGCCATATTCTGGAGAGTATTGATGATGACACCTATTTAGACTAAGATCCAAAAATATCGGTGAGGCTCATAGTGGATTTTTTTGCAGGCATGGAATGCACAGAAGTATGTATTTTTTTATAATTTCTATGAAATTCTTGACTACATGGAGTGTATTCCAAATAACCCACAACATGTATTCTATATTTTTCTAAATTAGTATTTACACACTGACAAAAGTGTCAAATGTCGCGTAATATATTGTTAGTGGATCAGCTTATACCTTATGGTGTACACAAGCATGAACACATCCAGGTATATGGTAGTGGCTAGAGTACATGGGGAAAATGACATACTCAAACACATCGAGGTACATGTACATGGCTAGGTATATAGGCATGGGTTTGGAACATGGACGTGAACACATGCAGGTTTGGGTTTAGTGGTACACATCGTGTTCCCAATATATATGTCGTATACTCCCCCATAGCTGGCTTATATCCATTAATCTCTTCAGTATAGATCATATTCATTTGAGTTTGATTCCTTGGTCCATCCTTGTGAGGGTACAGTTCAACTTTACATCCTTAGTATAGGATTTTAATCCCCTCTAATTTTTCGGGTTCTAATAGATCTCATTGTATCCCATCGTGAGGATGAAGGTTCTAGATATAGTGGAAGCGCCGAATGGGGCATTCCCATATCTTATTTTTGTAGAAATCGATGATTAATTTGAGGATTACATGACAATAAAAGTTGTGATAAATGGAAATGAATAAAATAATAAATGATGATTGAACATTGGAACCAAGTCTTAGGATCATGACATATTATTTATAATTAATTTAAATAATTAATGAATTATATTTTGATTAATTAATTATTCATTAATGGATATTACAACATCTCTATAATTAACAATTATTATGTACTAGGGATCAGTAGTAGATCCCATATAGTGGTGATCTACATGTGTTCCATGAACCTTTGAATGACTCCATAAGAATATATGGGTGTAAGCACAGTAGATATCGACACTTGCGTTTTTTACCTCCGATCTCCCCAAGAATCTCTTAAATAAGGATTATCTTTGATTTCTCTAGAATCAGAAGTAGTGATGAAGTAGGATTGATCTATTTCCTTTGGAGAGTTATTAGAAGGGGTATCTATCTGGGGCTATAAGGTAATTCTCTTTGGATTTCATTTTGCACAACCAAATAAAATTGGAAACTATACAATAAAATAATATAATAGGGCTTATATATATGTAGGATTATAAAATAATAATTTCTCATGTGTCCTTATCATTTTTCTTAACTTTTGTGAAACCCCAATAAAATAATAATATTATTATTATTTCTTGACATGTGCCAATTTACCAAATTAAATTAAATTTCAGTTATTCAAATTATATTAAATATATATATTATTTATCACTGAACCATTAATATCAGTCCTCCATTCATCCATAATATTCATCATAACTTAAATAATGACAATTTAGTTAATAAATTAATATCAATAAATTGAAAATAAATAGTCATTAAAAATATTTCTCACAATATATTATCTCAAATGACTGGTGATGGAATACATGCGATCAGGAAAACCTGAATAACAATAAACCACATAGAGGAATAATATTAATTCAAATTTTTTAATAAAAAAATATTATTATTTAACTTAGATTCTTGATACATATAGTTTGTGTCCCTTTTAGCCTCTTTCTTAGTGGAATTTGGAAAAGCATCCCAATGTCCAAAGTTATCATCAACCAAAACATCAAGTAAACCATATAAAAATAAGTTAATGTCATAATGAAATAAGACCAAATAAAAATGATTACTATGTAATATAATCCATTTATATCAAAATATATAATCATGTAGGGTTCATGTTGGTGCCATAAACCTATGTGATTGATTTCACTTTATTTGAATTTCCAAAAATTTAACTTTCCAATAGAACACCATAGTCAGTGATTTATTTAAACTATATAATTCCCATCAAATATCCTGAGATATCAACGTTCATTAAATAATGTAAGGGACAAATCATTTCTCACATTTTTCATTAATGAAACATTACTTTTGATTCACCCAATATATCATACCCTTCTACAAACATATGTCATCACAATTTTCATCAATATATAAAATTATGCAACTCATAACTTCCATTAATAATAATATTAAATTCTATGGAACAATAATCATGTCTGAAAATATGATCATCCATTGACCCATATAAATGTGGATTTCCAACTGGATGGTCCCATTTTCATAATTTCCTACACTAGAAATTACCCTCTCCATACACCATGATAAGGTTAAAAAATGTCCTATGAGTATCCACCCTTGATAGCCTATATAAATTTTGTCCCTCAAATTATTTCATCTGGATATTGAACATATATTTAAGAATATTTTCATGGAATTTCAAAGTTCTCATCATATCGGGGAACTGATGTGACTTTTAGTGTTACCACTACTCTTATAACATTATCACATACAATTTCATGTAGAAGAATAATCAGGAATTGATAATGAGTTTATTAATGTTAAAGACACTAAATATGGGTAATCCCAAAATACATAAAAGTTTATTCTAGGGAACCAACTCCAACAGACCCCCACTTGTACAAGAGACAACTACTAAAAACCTTTAGTTTGCAATATCTCACGTTATACTCGTCCTTCCATTGATTTAGACCTTTATTCAAGGGGACTGCTTCATTTTCATTCATGAAAACTATGATTATTGAAAATTCACCTCTTTGAGAAAAAACCCACAAGAGGTGACACTTTCATGGTATAGGATTTGTCTATTAGGGAGACCTTTGTTCTTTTTCAAGAGCCATTATTATAGTATTATCACAATATAATGAGATAGGGTCTTTACTGCTAGGTTCCACATAAATTTGCTGGACTAAGTTTCATATCCAAATAGAATATTTGGCTATAGTAGAAGCATCTAAATACTCAGAATCCACTATGAAATTGATGAAAACTAATTGATTTGAAGCCTTGCGGCTCACTACATTTCCATTGACATAGAAAACACATCACAAGTGTAACTTTAGATCATTTTAGTCTATTTTAAAATTAGAATCATTATAAACCTTGATGACTAGATCTTCTTCTTCTCTATACACCAAGAAGACATCTTCAGTTCTTCTCAGATACTTAAGGATAACCTTACTCACAAAAATATGTTGTACACTTATATTAACTTGATATCTTCAATCCATGCTCAATTTATATGAAAAATCTAGTTTAATAGATAATATGGAAAATATGATTGATCTTATCAATAAATCATATAATATCTTAATCATTATCTATTTCTCTCATTATGTCTGAGGACACATTTTCATTGAAATATTTATACCATGATACATTGAAACTGATCCCATTATGGATTGTTCCATAATAAACCTCTTCAGTAATTGGTAAATTTGTGTACCTTGACTTAGTGAAAGAAACCTCTATCAACTATCATGAATGATCTTGATCCCTAGAATGTAGGGTATTTTATCTATGTTCTTTATAGAGAAACACTTATTTAACAAAAATTAGAAAAACTGTAATACTAGTATATTTTTTTCAAAAATAAATATGAAATAAACATATAATACAATGATAAGGACCGCATTCCCACTAAAATACTTTTAAACACACTTCCATCATTTATTCTTAATGAAACCAAAATCGTTTATGGATTTATTTTATCAAATGTTCCATGTCTTAGATGCTTTATTCAATTCAAAAATGCATCATTATAACTTTTATATCTTTTTTACATCACCTGGAGTTATAGACCCTTCAAGTTGTGTCATGTAGACATCTTCCTAAAGGTTCCCACTATGGATAGTTTCTTCAACATTCATCTACCAAATTTCATAGTCATGGTGAGATACTAAAGATAGTATAATTCTGATGGATTTAATCATGGAAACTGGTAAAAAGGTTTAGGTATAGTAAATTTTTTGATGTTGTTTAAACCCTTTATCCACTAGCCTTGTTGTACAGGTACTTACTTTACCTTACTTGTCCAGTTTTCTCTTAAACACCCATTTTCATCCAATAGGATTTGAATCAAATAGTGGATTGACTGGAACCCAAAATTTATTCTAATACATGAAATCCATTTCAAAATTCATGGAATATTTCCATCTTATATATTTTGATCTCCCTATAGCCTCTTTATAGGAGAGAGGATAATTATTTTAAACCAATAATGATTCACCATCATCAGTGACTAGAAAAAACTAACTCTCTAGTTCTCTTACTTCTCTACTACTATTATGAATTAATTGTTTTATAAGAATAAATTTTTTATTAGATAATTGTGGAATATGTTCTTGTACCAACTCTTGTGTATATTTAGCATCAACTTCATTAAGATCAATCCTTATCACACTATTGTTCTTGAGGATGCGGTCCCTCTCAATAAATATAGTTTTCATAGTGATATAAACTTTCTTGTTTGAGGGGCTTTAATGGTATTATCCCTTTTTTCGTTAGGATACCATATAAAGATACACTATTTAACCCAAGGTTCTATTTTGTTGCCTGAGAAGGCCATAAAAAATTCTTCACAACTCCATACACGTGTATGTGGGAAAACAGGTTTCTTTCCACTCTATAACTCAAAGAGAATTCAATTTCCCACTTTATTTAGTACTTGGTTTAGTGTGTATACCATAGTTTGTAATACATATATCTAAAAGGATAATGGAAACTCTGCATGACTAATCATTGACCTTACCTTGTCTAGAAAGGTATGGTTCCTCCTTTCACTAACACCATTCCATTGTGGTATGTTAGGTGGAGAAATTTAAGATAGGATCAAAAAATATCATAGAAATTAGATAAACTCTTACATATGATATTCAAAACCTCAATGTGATTTAAGCATATTTATCTTCATTCCAAGTTGATTCTTTACTTAATTCTTGAATTCTTTGAATTTAGAAAATAACTTCGACTTATACCTCATCAAGTAAACATAGTCATATCTAATCAATTCATATGTAAATTGTACGAAGTAATAATACCCACCTATGGTTTCTATTGTAAATTGTCTATAAACATCATTTTTTACCAATTCTAGAAGATCTATGGACCATTCACCCTATCCACCAAATTATTGTTTGGTAATTTTTCATTATAAACAAGTTTGAAATATTTAAAGTGGTTTATCTAAAAAGTTACTAAATAACAATATTGATTGATATTTTTCAAATGCTTATCATTTACAAGTACAATAAGGTGATGTCATAGCAAGGTGTTATATGAGTCATGTGAACATGATTCATTATAAATTTTCAATACTTGGTTTTCAAAATTTAATAAATAAAGTCCATTATTTAAATATTCCATACCATAACATATGTTTACTTTATAAAATAAATTACTCTTATTTAGAAAATTTAAAACAAAATCATCTGAATCTTGGAATGATATATAAATTATGTTATTTGTAACAGTTGGTACATATTACCAATCATATAAAACTAACAACCTTAATGTTGGAAATGAATGTAGGAAATCTCCCATGGATAGAACATCTAGCCTCACACCATTGGTACCTTACAAATCCACCTCTCCTCTAGTAATCCTTTGGAATATAATTGGTTTCTATATTTGGATAAAGATGTGAGCACCACAACATGCATATATTACCCAGTAGTGAATTAACTTCTAGCTTCCCATTTCTTCTAGGTGAAATTCTTCTTCTAGTGTCCTATCTTTCCACACGAAAAACATACCAGTTCCTTTTCCGTTATTTGCCTCTATATCTCTCTCTTCTTGGAATAGGTGTCTTAAAAATCTTATGACTCCTGGGTTCCTTGTCCTTGTAATTCCTTGTACAATTTTCTATAAGGACCATATTTTTTTCATTCACCATATCCTTCTCCATTTGTAGAAGAATATAAAAAAGAATCGTATCATTATTTATCATGTTATTATTAAAAATAAAACTACAGAATGACTCATGTAGTGAGAAAAAGATGATATGTATGCACAACTCATATAATAATTTAATCCCTAAGATTTATAATCATTCAATGTAGAAAAAAATCTTGACTATAAGAGGCCCAACTGGGTACAAATCTCTAATATTAATTGTAAATAGAGAATTGGATGTCTCATTTCTTTCTTATCTTGCCTTCTCTTGATAGATATCCCAAAGGCAAGACATAATACTATACACATCAATGTCCTCATATTGATTTAGAATGTCATTAGTCATGGATGATAGAATAAAACATTAAATATTTTTGGTATCATTCAAATGTTTCTAAAAAAGATACAAATCTTTTTTACTATTCTCTTTAATAATAACTTTAAGAAAAGGATCTTCGAGCAGATGCAATTTCATTTCATGGTATAGGATATCGTGTAATCTCCTTTTCCACTCTTAGAAATTTGTCCATGTGAGAATATTATAATTCTCAAGTATGGATCATAGTGATATGTTTAAATCCATTTTTATTATAATTTGTATAAATAATATGTGTATAATTTTAGAACATTATCTGAAAAAATATAAATAAAAAAATATTATATTTCTTAATCTCCTACTATTTTTTCAAAACCCAATAGCCCTCACCATTGGAATTGAAATATCTTATTTCTTAGACATTCTAGTGGAATGGATCCATATTATACTTCTAATCTCACAAAATTTATTTTGTCAATAAATTTTAATGTTTTTAGGTTGGCATCCAAAATTCCATTTATAGTAACTTGTAGTTCTTTGAGTTGTTGGGTGGACACCCCAATCCTGTAATCCTAAAATTAGATTTCATCAATCATTTAATTTTAGTTACACCAAGTCCTACTTTGTAGACATCCCTTGATGTGAACTATGTTAATTGAACATAAAACATCAATTTTGAATTCCCTAATAATTCAAATCAACCCAACTTTGTTCAGTCAATCACTTTGAACAATGGTTTGATTTTAACTTAAGTAGTAAAAGGATATATGAAATCAACATATATAATTGATGGATTTTCTCTTTATGTGATTATTTCACATTTAATATTTATTAAATTATTTTTAATATTGTGTCAATATAGTTATGTTTTTAACCCTAACTTAGATATAATATATGCATGATCCAATTTATTTTAGTTTTATCTTTCATGATCACTAATTAATTAATTCATTTCATTGTGAAAAAACATCCATAAATAAATAACCATGAAACTTTATAGAAAAATAATAATAAAGCGTTATGATCATGAGTTTTTAATAATGGTTAGTTTTTCTAGATAATGATAAACTAACCCTCAACCTAGGGGAAAACAACTTGAACCATTATATGGTTTTTTGGAAGATTTCCACTTATCCACCCATGTACCTCATGGATTGGTTTCACCTTGGCTAAAAACTTGAACCAACTCTATTATCTTGGTATATCCATCCATTACATAATATTATACTCACACACGAGTTAGGGGGGAAATGGTCTGATCAAGGGGTTTACATAAAATAAACCATGGGCTTGAAAGACCTTACATATTGAGGGAAGGGATGACACACTGGCCATCAATTTAATTTAACAATTTATTAAAAGAATATTGATATATGTATATAATTCATGCATTTAATGGTGTTTTAATATATTAATTACTATATTTAAATTATTATTATTTCAAATTTTTGAATGATTAAATCATTTTTTGTTTTATGGAAGGATATAATATATAATTGATAAAATATAAAAAAGTATCTTCATTCCACGAGAGAGACAAAGTGACACAAAACTAGATTGTTGAGGATTGTCATGTAGATTTTCCAATGAACATAAATAAAGAAAAAATGCCAAAAGAGGATAAGAAATTTTTCTTTACACATCATGTACCTATACAATTCATGAAATAACTATAGGCCGTGAAGTGGAGAAAATCAATATGAACTAAAGTGGGCATGTATCACAGTGTGACACATATGTATCACACATTGAAATTTTTTTGTTATACCTAAAAACCATGTAGTCCAAGAGTTTGATAAAAATGTTGGAATATTTACATGTCATGTAATCACAATAATTCATGTGATGTTTGTGACCGACCCAAATTGCCAATATTTGATGTATCTTAAATATTGTATGTGTTTTAAGACCTAAGATCCACAAATGACAAAATTTTGACCCATTAATGATTCCATTAAATACTAAATGATCCCTTATAGAGCTTATAAAAAAGGGTTATCCTACTGCTGTGAATGAGTCCCTAGAGACGAATGTTTGGTGAGAGAAGTTGCATTGTGTAGCGTCCTCCCTAGTTTGATCGTCATTTCATTATGATCTATTTTTCTTTCTTCCATCCATATTATACTCTCGTCACTAGTATGATGGGGTAAACCCACATTGTTCTATTGTTATTTAATATAAAGAGTAAGGTGTTTTTTATTCCTTTTTCCATATTTAGGTATTTTTAATTTTAACAGTTTATTGAATCAATTTTCAATGGGATTATTTTATTTTTATCATGAAAATTGGTATTATAATACTATGTAAAAATTATAAATTGTGAAATTGGTTACCCTAAATAAATGCATGGTCATTTTTATATTTAGGGAAACTGGGATTAAAATTGGTATCGAGAAAAACTTGATTTTTCAAATAACCTAAATTTATAGTCTTATGGAAAAAGGGGGTTTTCCTCCTAAAAAAGGGATACCATGACCATTGGATGTCCCTCATCTATTAACTAACTCCATACGTGGATTAATCAACTGATTTTATATGATCTAATTTCACCAAAACCCTGAAACTATAAAACCATAGAACTCTTTTAAAATCTATTTTCAAACCAATCAATCAATATTCTTCTTCATTATTATTTCTTCAAATTAATAAAAAATATATTTTCTAACCTCTTTCTTTAATCTAATAAAATCAAATATTTTGAAAACCTAAATAAAATAATTCACGATCTCTATGGGTTCAACCTTAAACATACCAATACTAAATTTAAATTAATTAAGTAATATAGTTTGAGTTTTTATATATTTTATATTTTGATTTAACCCATAGGGCATTGATTATGTCCCACAAGAATTTCATATACGAATCAATAAGAAATTAGAGTATATTCTCATTATCATTCACATACATGTAATGAATTACATATTTAATAAAATTAAATTAAATTATAGTTGTTCTTATTTAAGATAAATAATTATTGAATCAATTTTATTCAATTATTTTATCTTAATTCTCAAAAAAAATCTTGAGATTATTATCCATAATAATTTAAAAAAAATCAAAAAGATAAAAATTAATTGTGGAAAAAAATTTACCTTGGAGGTAACACTGTGAGTACTAGTTCGAACAACCCAATTTGAATTATATTTGTATATTATTTACTCATGTGAAATGTGAAATACATATCTTAACATGTAATTTTGTTTTGTGAAAAATTATTTTAATGACCACATGAAACACATGGTATTTACATAGTCTGTTTTGTTTTAATTATCATAGAGTAATTATTTTATTATGAGTTATACATGATATAAAACTTCAAAAATTATGAAATAATAATAATTAGGAATTTAATATAAGTGTGTGTGTGTCTAACCCATTAAATTGTGTGAAAAATAAAATCAAATACCATACAGAACCCATGTTTATAAGTTTTAAGTTGTATAATAAATTAATTTAAATTATTTATAATTTGGTAATTTAAATGTCATGTACAGTTCAGTAAACGATTTCTATTTTTCATACTGTCTATCTGTGGAACATGCCAAGGGACTCAACCTTTAATCATGCTGAATAAAATAATGGAGTGCATGGTGTGTACATTGGATACACAGTGTGTGGTATCTGAGTTACATGGTCACCAATCATGTAGGTTGTGTATGGAAATACACAACCCACCATTTTCTAATGGACTATATGTTGTGTACATATGTTACATAGTGTGTAGTTTGGATGACCATTCTCCATGTTGTTTTGGTTAAAACATTATATCTTTAAAAAACACATCATGTGTAATAAATTCACATGGATCGAATTAAATCTTAATTAATTCTTGGTGAATTGAACATGGACACATGATGTATACTCTTTCCTTATCCAGACAGAATCTTTGGAACCACCTGATGAGATCTTCGAATGTTTTTCATTCATAAAAGTAATTAATTTTATTGTATTTTCAAAAAAGAATAATAGGAATAGAAGATATATCCTTCTAGATTAAATATTGACTAAATAAAAATTGGAAAATAATGATAAATACTTAAATTGATTGATTATCTTCAAATAATTATAAATAATTGTGTGACCCCTCTGATACCACTTGAATTTTTTGAGTGTAGTAGAAGCATTGGATGGGGTATGCCCAACTCAGATTTCTTATAATAGATGATTAATCTGACATTTAGTTGATGATATTTATCTTGATAAATGGAAATAAATCAAATAATAATCTATAATTGTACATTGGAACCAAGATACAAGATCATCACATAATATTTATAATTAATTTAAATAATTAAAGAATTCCTTTGCAATTAATTCTTTTATCATTGATGGATCTGACAATGTATCTACATAATATCATCATTGCATTATAATAATCAAGAGTAAATTCCATATAATAGTGATCCACATGTGTTCCATGAACCATGAAATATCATTGTATGAATCTCTGAGTCCTAGTGTGGTATATCCAAATGCTTGCATCATTTCCCTTTGATCACCCTGAGAATAACTTTAAGAAGGATTCTCTTTGATCTCTCTAGACTCGAGAGTGGTTGTGGATGAGGATCTCTCTCTATTATTGAGTGTGGTTTGGGATGGGGAGATCCCTCTTGGGCATTAAGATAATTCTCTCTTGATGTTTTTTTGCACAGCCAAATGAAATTGGAAAGCACAAAAAAAATAATTGGGTATATATACTACAAGAGCTAGAAATCAAAAATTCCATAGGAATACTTATTATTTTTCTTAATTCTTGTACAATCTCATTTCAATGTTATTACTATTATTTTTATTATTACTATTAATATTTATGAACATGTTCTAAATAAGAAATTTAATTTTATATTATTTATTCAAATAATAATATTCAATATATATTATTTCTCAATGGACCATTAATCTCGGTGTACCATTCCTCCATAATATTTTTCAAACCTTGAATAGTTACTATTTATTTTATAATTAAATATCACTACATTATTCACAAAAAAAGTTAATATTATATTCAAAAAACAGAAAATAAATATTTATTAAAAATTCATTTTGAAAAATATTTTCTCAAATAACTTGTAATGGAATATATGCGATCAAGAAAACATAAATAATTATTAAACCACATGAGATAATAATATTTATTCAATTTTTTAAATTTTAAATAATATTTTTATTTAATAGATGATCTGGATACACATAGTCTCTTACCCTCTTAGCCTCTTTCATACTAGAATTAGGAAAAGTTTCCCAAATTCCAAGGCTAGCATCTAGAAACACATCAATGAACCCATAGAGAAATAATTTAATATCACAATGACATAAATCCACATATGGATTATTATGGTGTAATATAATCCCTTTATATTACTATCTCTAGTCAATAAGGTTTCATTACGGTCCCATCTACCTATGTGCTCAAGGTCTCTTTCTTTAAATTTATAGAAATTGTACTTGCCTACAAAAACCCATGGAAATGGATATATTTATGAAATATCATTTCCATAAAAGTGAATGAGATATCAAATTCTTTTATAGAAAAAAGGGAAAAATAATTTCTCATATAATTTCTTAATGAAATACTAATTGTGATTAAATCAATATATCCTACTTCGTTGAAAACATATGTTGTCATGGTTTTCATAAATACATAAAATTACTTGACTTGTAAAATCCATAAATAATAATAATAAATTATAAGGAACAATGCACACATATGTGTTTTGGAACATCCAAGGACACCTATAAGTGTGTATTTCCTAATGGAAGCTCCCATTTTTATAAATCTTTACACAATAAATTACCATGAATGTGAAGCATGAGAAGGTGCCTCAATGTCATGTTAGTCTCCACCCTCTATAGAAAACATCATTTGTGTCCCTCAAATAATTTAATATGGTTATAGAAAATATATTTAAGAATAATATTGTGTAACTTATAGGTTATCCTCAAGTGGGTAACTACAATGACCTTTTAATGATATAGAAACTCTTCAGACATTATCACATATAATGTCACACAGAAGAACAATCATGATGTGATAAGAAGCTTATTAACTTCCAAAGAAATGAATTCAAGTTAACTTTATTTATGTTGAATTTGGTTCTATCCCACTAACTACAATAGAGGACTAGGTTTAAATCCTCTATCGTATATTTCTAATGTGGGTTTTTGGAATTGGTATGATCAATATGCACAGGGCATTGATCCCCTATCTAGCTGTTTAATCTAGTAGGGTTGGTGGTGTCCCCTAGAATCCCTATGTGTGATCCCTTATATTATCATGATCTTAACATATAAGTTGAATACATATTGGTGTAGTCAGATGAGCATGACCACTCAGACGAGTGTCATTAGTGACAATATGTCATGTGGAGTGAGTCCTACCAGATGAACACTTCCTTTAAGACTCGAGCAGAATCCTATTTCAGGTTGTATTAGTTGTGGATTCTTAATACTAGTAGTATATTATGATTATATTTGGGTTTCTCTATTTATCACTATGTCTCATATCTTTATTTAGAAACCTAATGATTAAGGAGTTGTCTACCCTTGAGGCATTTTGTTTCGTTATTTCAGGTTGTCCTATAGGGTATTGTTATAATCAACCTTGCATGGGATATGAACATACATTTCATGTATTATCTATAGTATATTCTATTTGATAGAGTCCTAGTAGGACAAGGATTTGGTGGTGTTGTGTATTTGCCTAGACAGACTAAGGATCTTTCTGGAGTTTCATTTGATAAGAGTCCCCTCCTTCAGAGTAAGTAAAACTATATTTCTAGTTTTGGGTGGTCTTATATTTGGACCCTTTTTTCTATTTCAATATTTTTTTTATACTATAGTAGTGGGATATAGTTTTATACATGCATTAGTTTTAGTTTTTTGGTTTTACATTTCATCATTTAATAGGCTTGGAGAATTGTGTTTGCATACAAGTACATAGGCTAGTGCATCTCATATATTGGATATGCCTATTAAATTATGGACTTTAATTATTTTCCTATTAGTGGTAGATTTATAGTTTTCACACTCATATTATCATAGGATTGGTGGGCCCCAGTGGTCTAGGTCGTGACATAGTGGTATCAGAGGAGTCATTGCTGCCTTAGGACGAGAGTTTGTACATTTTCTAGTTGTGAGGTTTGGTTTGAGATTTATGGAAACAGTGAGTGTTTCATGTTTGGATTTTTGTATAGGGAATATATTTCTAGTGTTTCAACCATCGTATCCATTCACTAGGACAATAATAACCTACTTATTGACTCGATACAAGTAGAAACAAGTTACAGGGAAATTATTGGTACATGCATCATAAAGTAATGGGTTGGGATTTCCATTTCCTTCTTGTGATAGATCCCTATATATACTCATTATTTGTAGTGTATTTTTTTATTTTAGTATGCCTCCATGAATACATATAGACAGTATTTCATATGGTGTTCACAATGATCATCCACTAAGTGAATAGGCTTCAATATAGGGTTATGTAAAGGAGGTGGTACCTCCAAGTTGTTTTCTAGTTTTTGCATCACTGATTGAGTATTGTATTGTACTGGTAGTGTTGAATGAGTATTTTCATAGGTTGAGTGTACTCTATAAGGGTTTATAGGTAGAGACCTCCCATATTTTGATGAGATCTAGACCCCTAGGAAGCTAAGGACAAGATAGACGCAGTAACTATAGTTTTTCACCTTTGGAGGACACAACTAGAATAGATAGGGGTCCTCATAGTGAGTCTTATTTAGGGATCCACTAAGATATGATAAAGTTTAGTGATTTAGTCACATTATTAGAAATACAAATCCTAGAAATACATTGAGAATCTCTTCAGGGAGTAGTTCTATATTTCCATGTTATGATTAGTGCACATCCATGAGATTTTATAGTTGAAGTAGTGCAGTTGACTATGGCAGATTATTAAACGCATTTCACTGACCTTTCAAGATACTTTATAGATATGGTTCAAGATCAATTCTTAAATTTATGAACCTTAAATAAGGGATTACTCTAATATATTAGGTATGGAGTGATACCTCCTTACATTCCCACTTGTACTGTAGTGCTTGAGCATGCTTTTGTAGTGAAGAGATTCCTGGAAGAGAAGACACTAATAACATGTATTGGTAGTGGTCAAAAATGAGATGATACCTCTATAGCTGGTATAAAATGGTATTAAAAGGGATCTAAGCATTTAAGACAGTTCAGAAGATGTTCCTTGGATAAATTATCAGGAGTTCATGGATCTGAGGATGGCTCATGTCATCCTAGAGAGAGGTAGTTCTTATCTTACAATTGCTGATGAAATAATGCTCAAGATTCATTAATCCTCCACATAGTTGATAGGGAGATGGTAAATTGACCTCCTAGACAAATACATTTGTAGGAACGGAGAGGTATTCAAGGTTAAATACATGGAATAAGAACGGGTAGAGTAGCTGGAGGTGGAAAATGTTTTGTTTTGTGGCCACCACCACCCTCAGGTTTTCTACAGCAAGATCAGTGATATTTTGGTTACGGATAAGGTCTACTATAGGTATTAGATACCTATGAACCCAGGGATACAAATATTATTAGTTTTATTATATATGTCTTATTTATCATATAATTACTACGGATAGACACTTGTGTGAGCCACTATTATCTTACAACTTCTCCGGTTCGATAATTATAGATTTTGGGAGAGCCCTTGGCTTGACCCTTGTGCTTGAAGACTTATATCATAGGTGAATCGGCGATCACACACACATTATAATACTGTGATATAACTCTTAAAGGAGACGGTTTCCTATAGGATCTATTTGTAGTAGTAATGAGGCCTTATGACTTCATCTTTGGTAGACTCGATATCCACAGTTCATGCTCATATTGACTATTTCAGATGGAGGATGTGGTGTACTCATGGTGGTGGATCAATTGTTTCCTTCATGGGTGAGAAGAAAACCCAAGTAAAGAAGGATGGGATCATTCATAGTAAGATATATTCGATTAATCAACATATGGTTAATATCTCCATTGGAGAAGTGGATGTTATGGGCCTTTTTCTTCTTACAGTGGTGGAAGACTATGAGGACATATTTCTTAAAGATGATTCAGTCTTACCTTCCCACTTAACGATAAAATTCTAAATATAATTTCACCCAAGTACAACCGTGATATCTATACTACCATATCAGATAGCTCTCGTTGATCCTTGAGAGATGAATGTGTAGTTATAGGACTTATAAGGGGGGATTTTTTAGACCCAATGTGTCACCCTGCATAGCCCCAATGTTTTTCTCCTATAAGTTAAATAGGAGCTTGAGGTTTTTTTGGATTACTATCACCTAAACTAGTTAAATTTTAAGAATAAGTATCTACTATAAAGGATTTAAGACTTATTTGAAGAATCGATAGGGGACAAATGGTTCTTGAAGATTGATGTAGTATCATGCTATCAATATATTCAAATATGGGATGATGATATAACAAAGACAACATTTTTTTGTCATGATGGTAATTAGGATAACTTGGTTATTCATTTTGGGATAAAAAATTCCCTAGAACTATTCAAGGGACTCAGGTACTAGATCGTTTATCCTTTATTAGACCGGTTTGTTGTGATATCCATTGATGAAATCCTAGTATACTTGGAATCTGAGGATGATCATGTGAGACTCTTAAGGATGGTCTAAGAAATACTCCATGAGAACCATCTTTATGTGAAGATCTTGAAGTGTAAGTTCTTAATTCAAGTGGTCCAATTTCTATGACATTTCATCTCAATGGAGTGTGTAGTGGTTACTCTGGTGAAGGTTGATGCAGTTCCTTCTTAAGATCAACCAAAAGTGTGATAGAGGTGGTGAGATTACTTGGTTTGGATGGAAACTACTAGATATTTTATTTCCTGACTTCTCCCTGATATCGGCACCTTGGAAAAAATTTAACCAGAAGGGGAATCCTTTTGTTTGGAAAGATATGTGTCAGCAAGCTTTTCAGGAGTTGTTGAAGTGGTTGATGAGTGATAGAATCTTGATATTTCCAAAGGAGGATTTTTAGTACATAGTTTCATATGGTTCCTTAAGGAAAAACTTTATTTATTTCTAATACAGTGGTATGCATTGATTGGATATGGGTCATAGTATTTTACACCACATGAGAAGAACTATTTGACCTATGATATAGTGTTAATAATGGTAGTCTTCTCCCTGAAGATGTTGAGACACTACTTCATGGATGATTGGATTTTCATATATTATTACCATAAGATTATAAATTTTATCTTCCATTGTAATGAACATTATTTTATACAAAGTAAATGGCTAGAGTTTCTCTAGGATTGTGAATATGACATAGTCTATACTATTGGGAAGGGGAACGTACTGGAAGATACTCTCTGTACGAGATTATGTCCCTATTTTTTGGTCAATGCATCGAATTAGTTATCATTAATAAAATTTTCCTTAGTGGAAAATGATAGTAAAGCATATCTATATTCAATTTTCATTACTCCTCCACTTCTATAGCATGTTTAGGAGGCTCTACAAGGGGATACAAACTTTGTGACCTTACATACTCATATATCCAATAGATATGCTCTTGATGGATTTTCTGAAGGTGTGGATCACATAATCCCTTTTAGAGTATGGATGATGGT
Organism: Viscum album; assembly: GCA_963277665.1. Lineage (NCBI taxonomy): Eukaryota > Viridiplantae > Streptophyta > Magnoliopsida > Santalales > Viscaceae > Viscum > Viscum album. Next base: position 1,427,500,953 of record OY728157.1, read on the forward strand.
TCTGGGGATGTTTCATGATAGGTTGATGAGGTATTTTCCTACATATCCTTCGGTACTACATCCATGTGTGGAAGAGATGTGTTGGTACCTCTAACATCAATTATGGATGCTAGGTATGAATTAGTATGTAGAAACTTTTTCTTGTAATTATTTACTTGTTTTCATGTGAAGGATAAGCATAATGTTTCAGTGAGTTTATATTTACCCCTTTAGATTCTAGAGTGTAAGTGGAATGGGATATTTATTGACTTCGTTATGGGTCTTACATGGACATCTAGAGGAAAAAATTCAATCTATGTGATCGTAGACCGACTCACTAAGTTATCCCACATCCTAGCTATATGAGAGCAAAGTTCAGTAGAGATATTGGGATACCTGTAAATGTATGAGATAGTATATATACAAATATTAACCTTGACAATCATTTCAGATTGTGATTCTTGCTTCACATCACGTCTATAGAGAGGATTTCAGCAGGCCTTTGGGACTTATTTGCGTTTGAGCATGGACTTTCACCTCTAGACTGATGGATATACTAAGCGGGCCATTTTGGTTTTGTAGGAAATGTTTCAAGTGTACATGTAACACCATGTCCATAATTTGGAGGATCACACAGCCTTGGTGGAGTTTTCGTAAAACAATAGCAATCATTACTCTATCGGTATGGCACTATTTAAGGCTTTGTATAGGCGAACCAGTAGGTTACTACTATATCGAAATGATATAGGTGATTCAACACTAATGGGACAAAATTGGATGTGATATATAAAAAATATTGTTTAGATCATCCAGGAGTGGATGAAGGCAAACTATAGCTTTCATAAGTACTATGCAGACCGACTATGGAGGCCTTTCAAGTTTGAGGAGGGAGACCATGAGTTCTTAAATGTCCCACCTCAAAGTGGATTTCAGAGATTTTTCTACTATGGAAAGTTATCTATGAGATTAATTCCCACTCTCAATATAATCTATAGAGTTGGTTAGGTGGTGTATTTCTTGGCTCTACCAATTCAGTTAGACCGGTTACATGATGTCTTCCAGGTATCATAGTTGAGGTCGTATGTGCATGACCCATCATATGTTAAATACTATGCAGAGTTTTACAACATTTATAGATCTACCTTTGTAGAGTACCGAATGAATATTTAGGAACAATAGGATAAGATCCTATGTGGGTGAGAAATTACCTTGGTGTGTGTCTAGTGGTAGTATAAGAATATTTTTTAGAGCACCTAGAAGTGGGAGACCTAGATATGAGCTTAGTGACCATACCTTTTTCAGTACCTTTTTAAACTTTTTGGGATCAAAATACCTAATTTGGGGAGAATTTAATGTCTATTTTTACCATGTAAATATTTATAATATATATAATAATATTTTTTGATCCTTCTCCTAAGGCTGCATGTGATTTTGAGGCCCGATGATCCCAGAAATATATAAGGAAAATATTAAATATATTTATATCATGCATGTGATGTTTTCCTAAAATAGTCTAATAACTCCCAAATGGGGACTCATATAGGATATGCGAGACCACCATTGAGTCTAGAATGTTGGTTTTACCCTAAGAGCAATATAATCATGGACTGTATTAGGCGCATAGGTTCAACACTACTATGGATGGAATAATAATTAAAAAAATTAATTCATTTTTTAATTATTAATTAAAACCAAACACCCCCCCCCCCCCATTTAAACCTCCTAAGGATAAAATCTTATAGTTGGCTGTATAATCCTAGGGATTTTAGTGGAGAGCATGGAGGAGAGTTTGGTTGACACCGACAAGATCAATTATCATGAACGATATCCAATAAATCATTTTTTTTCAATGGTATTAGAGTTTTGGATCTCCATGAAAATGATGGAATAGACCTGTTATTCACCAATGATTGATCCAAACCAGAGGTATGTCATTTTTTATATTTTTTATTTCTTCATTTTTTATACCACGATGAACACTAAACAATTATTCTAACAGTTTTTTTCTCATGTCAATCATGCTTGTGATTTTAGGACTGTTTCTTCATGGTATTTTGGGGAATTGAATTGTTGAATATTATTTGAATTCGTTCATCATTATAATGGAAATTAATTTAGGCCATCCCAAAATATTCAAGGTTCATTCTTAAATTTTTGACTGGTAATTTCTCTCCCATTTCATCACACAATTTATTGACAGTATTCACATAGAGTTCGTTTTGAAAAATACTTGGTATTATAGAATTAGATAGCTATTATTCAGAATAATGAATCTATACCATGGGTGTAGTTCATGATCAAAGATGTAATTGTGGTGCGATAATGGTGGTAGAGTGTCACACCTGCCATTTTTTAATTTATTTATTTTATTAATTTTGCTAGGTGTTGGGTAGTTGGGGTTAAAGTCCGGCTTAAATTTTTGGGTTCTTATTTAAAAACACATGTTTTTGCTTTGACATCATTCAGCACACTGTAATCGAAGCCACGTGGCCTCGCCTGAGTCGCCACACGTCCTCGCTCGGTTAATCGCACCACCTGCTCGGTGTTCAAGGCAAGAATATAAAATGTAATAAATAATGAAAAGGAAATAAAATAAAATAATAAGTGTAAAAAAATAAGGAATTATTTTAATGATGACAACAATAATATTGTTTGAAGTTATTATTACTATTATTAGTGTTTATAATAATATTTTTATTAAGATATTATTATTATTATCAGCATCATACTTTTATATTTGTTATGGGTCATGTGGGGTAACCGTGCGGTCGCCCTGTATTAAAAATAATTAATTTCTTAATGAGGGAGAAAAATAAAATAATGAATGAATTAAATTGAATTAATAAATTAGTAAAAAGAATAAAGGGAAGTGAAATATAATTTTAAGAATTTTTTTAAATGATAATAATAATAATAATATAATAGAATATTATTATTATTGATTTTGGTATTCGTAATTTTAATATTATTAATCTTATACATTTTAATGTTGAGAATTTATTTTTTATTAATATAATAATATATTTATAATTATTATTATAATTAATTTTGTTTTTTTAAGTTTATTTAATTTTTTAGGGTTTTATTCCCTTACCCTTCCTCCCTCTCTCCTCCTCCACGAACCTCCCCTATTTCTCCCAGCAGGCCACTCCCCACCCCCTTCTCCTCCCTTGTGTGCAACCCTCCTCCCATCTAGCCACCTTCCACGGGAGAACCACCCTCTGCAGGCACCCCTCTCCCTCACATGCATCCCCACTCCCCCCACCTTGTGTTCCCCCCTCTACTCATGCACTGCTCTCCCCAGCGTGCCCCCTTGCCTCAACTAGCAACCCCATGGTCAGCCACCTCCTTGGCCAACACCCCCTTGGCCGACTACCCCCTCCACTTCCCTTGAGTTTCCCTTGCATGACCGTTGCACAAGGTAAGCTTTTTTCCCCCTTTACATAGGGTTTTAGTTGGGGTTTCTTTTCATTGAGTGTGTGATCTTGACCTTGTAAGTTCGAATGTTTTAATTAGGGTTCACCTTGGCTTCCCTGTCATGCATTTAGTGTGTGATTGAAGCTTCGCACCGAGTATTGGGGTTCTCAACACTCAAGGTAGGTCGTTCTTTACATAACCATTTATTGATGAATTACTTTTCTTGTCTGTTTCATTTGGTACGTTTTATGAAGTATATGTGGGGTGTGTATGTCGTTTCTTAATATTTTTGACATGTGTTTGGCTAAAAAATATATTTTTACATGTGAAATTGATTATATTCTATGTGTAAACACCTACTATTCATATTGTAAGGTATCTTATTTGTGAAATTGACTTATTAAAATATATAAATGGTGAAAATCATGTTTTAACACAAATATATTGTGTGTTTGGTTTTAAAGTTGTGTTCTAAATGAAACTGAGTGTATTTTGAGTGTAAATTTTTGTGACACCATTTTTTAATGTTTAATGAACTACTAAAATGGTTTGTTAAATTATATTCACAATTCCAAAGTATTTATTAGCATGATTGAGCTTGTGTATAATTGTTAAAGTGGAAGTCTTGTATAAAATTTAGTATTTTTGGTGTGAAATACTTTGTGTGGAACTTGTTGTCATTTTTGTAAAGTATGAAATTGATTTTTTAGACTATGTGTAAGATTGAAATTTTGTTTTTATTTATCATTAATGTAAAACTTATTTTTATAATTCTTTTTAGGTTCACTTTGGATGAACTAGAATTTGGGTGTTCACTGAAATTTTGTTTTATAAATTTTATTAATGGTTTGTTGAATAATTTGAACGGTGTGAAACAAATTTGAGAAATATTTTGGTGTGCGTAAGTTTTAAAGTATGGGTTTGTGATATGCAAGTGGTGGTTTGTGATGCTTGATGTTTGATTGGTTGAGAAATTGTGTAAGAGGTAATATTTAAAATTTTAAACTTGATTGAGCACAATAGGGAAACTAAAGTATCTAGGTTGGAAGACTAGGACTAGTATGCTAGTGATATAGAGTGGTATAATCCATGTTTCACTTATCAAGTTTGATGATAAAAATACTAAATAAACTATGATGATGATGATTAGGGACCACTAGGTTATGGTTATGCTCCCTACAAGTGTCTCGTGCATAAAACGGTTATTGTATATTTTCTACGATAACTTTTACAATGAGATACGAGGTACCTAGGTCCCCACAATTGACTAGTTCCTAGGGGTGTTCCCAGGACTAGTGATCAATGTTTATTTTTCACTTACCATTGGAATATGATAGGTTGGGTTTGTAATTTTAAAGGTAAGTGTGTTGTCTCTAAATTTTCATCTTTTTTTAACTACATTGTATTTTAAGTTTCACTCATTCAAAGTTGTTCTGTTTTAAAGTTTTTTTTAATATTATCCTAACATTTATGAAAAATTTCAAGCCTGAAAATTTATTTTTCATTTAATGTTTAATGTATGGAATCTCAACCTGGGTGACATCCTACTAGACATTGGCTCACACCCTGTATACAACCTTGGGTGTAAGAAGACCCTGTAGTCTTTTTTTGTTTCAGGTTATGATAAAATGTTTCAGGTTGGTAGTTTGGTTTCCTACTAGCTTGGTTTTTACATCTCGGTGGTGATGGCATGAGGATGTTTCTCCTCTTATTGCACGAATTTTTAAGATTTAATTTTGTTTTCCTAGTCGTCGTTATTGATTTTGGCATTTTTTTAGTTGTGAAATGTAAAAAAAATTAACTTATTAAAGGACCTTCGGTTAAATTTTTCTGATCTGGTTTTTGGGTTTTATTTTTTATTTTAACATGGTAAATACGGTTAAATTGTTACCAAAGTTTTTCATTCGATACCCGGGAACATGTGCCACCCCGTGAGGATCGGTAACACCCCTCAGGCCATATCTTGGACCTGGTCGAGCACTGGTTCGGATGGTGACCTGACCTAGTTCATGACATAGAGGATCATAGATTGATCATATTTGATCATAGCTTTCCTGTTTTGTGGTCCAGCATGAAACATGAAATATGGTATGATGAATGCGATTTCTAATCATATTTTGTGGTGGGAATACAGTAAAGAGTGATAGTGAGGCTTGGTATAACTATTATTAATATATTTTAGTGAGGTTCATAGTATATTTGGAAGTAGTAAAGGCACATGTGGAAACATGTATTACTTTCTATAATTTTTCAAAAATTCATGACTATATAGAATGTAGTCTAAAGAACACACGTAATGTAATATATATTCTATTGATCATGGGTTTATGTGATTTAAAATGTATCAAAAACTATGTGACATGTGTCTCATGTCGTGTGACCTAGTGCTGATGGCTCGGTGTGTACATTGGGGGTATACAGGCATGTACACGGTCAGGCACACTTGCATGTCCAGAGAACACAAGAATGGATTTGTTCTCTGACGCATCTAGGTACATGGGCACATCAAGGTACATGGGCATGAACCAAAGTATACAAGAAAGGGTAGAGGAACATAGAAATGGACACAGGTAGGTTCAGGTTTCATAGTATATGTCAAGTTCCCTATATTTACATCATGTACTCAGTCAAAGATGTCTTAGATCCATTCATATCTTAAGTTTAGTCTAGGTTCATTTAAGTTTGATTCCTTTCTCTATCCCTATGATGGTATTGTGTGGAATTACATCCTCTATATTGGATTCTGATCCCCTCTATGGGTTTTTTCTCATATAGAATTCATGATACCCCTCTATGAGGCTTAGGGTGCGATCCTATATCATATTTTTCCAAGATGGGGTTAATGGTATCCACATGAACACCATGAATAGGGAATAGATCCCCTATCTTGTATTTTTATTCAATAGGGTTGGTGGAATCCCCCAGTGGTCCTGGGTGTGATCCTCTATCAGGAAAGTGTGATCATCAGAGATCCATTGAGTATATCTTGGAAATTTAAGATGATATTGACCTCTACGATGTGTTTCATCAGTGATATCATGGTTCATGGAGTGAGTCCTCCTAGAAAATCATTACCTAGAATCTTCAAGAAGAATCACGTGGCTGGTAGTATTGGTTGATTCCTCATAAGACAAGTTGTCCATTATGTGTATATCGGTTTCTCTATTTATGGTTAAGACTCATATAATGATTGATATGCATATGTATTAATGACTTAACTAATCATGATTATTTAAGATTGGTTATTTCATGGTGTCCTACTGGGTATTTTTATACTCACCCTTGCATGGGCTCTTCCTCTACATGTCATGTTTCATGAAGATGACGCATCATTTTATGGAGTCCTTTGAGGACCTAAAGCAGGAAAATATCTGTATTGGGCTAGATAATCTGAGTTTCTTTCTAGAGTTTCATTTTATAGTAGTCACGTCCTTCTTATTAGGTTTGACTCTATTTATCGTTTTGGTTAAACCTGTATTTTTTCTGTTTTTTTCCACTTTCATAACTTTTTTCTTAATATGGTTTTGAGATATAGCTATATTCATTAATTGGTATCATTTTTATGGATTGGAATGTCATTATTTTATGGGATTGGAAATGGGTTTGTGCATATAGGTATAAAGTGTAATTCCTCCTGTATGTGGCATGTGCCTTGTTGACTCTAGTCACTCTCTCGTGTACTATTGATGGAGGGATTGGGGTTTTCATGCTCATCTTATCACCCGCCTGGAGGGTCTTGATGGGTAAGGTCATGATAATATTCTTATATATTCAAAGATTAAGCAAGAACAAGATGAACATTTTAGAATTGTTATGAAGACCCTAAGAAAGGATTAGTTGTATACTAAATTTATCAAGTGTATATTTTGGATTCAAAAAGTTTCATTCATGGTTCATATAACCTCAAGTGAGGTTATATCAATGGATCATTCAAAGACATAAGTTATTGAGAAATTTTATAGACCATCCACGATAACTAAAATTCATAGTTTTCTTAGGATAGATGGATACTACCAACACTCTGTGAGATAATTGTCATAACTATATAATCCACTCACTATGTTGACTCAAAAGTGGGTTAATTTATTATACATAGATCAGGTGAAGAGAGTTTCAAAGAACTGAAGAGAAGGTTGGTCAGGGTACATGTCCTTACACTACCCTGTAGTGGATAAGGGTTTGTAATATTTATTTATATATCAAATAGGGTCTAGGATATGTCCTCATTCGTAATTACATAGTGATATCTTATAGCTCTCACTAATTAAAATTTAATTAAAAAATTTACCTGAATCCTGATTTGGAGTTGGAAATATTAACATTTTCATAGAAGATCAAGAGGAATTATCAATATGTTGAAAATTATGATATATATACTAATTATTAAATATTGATGTATATTTTTACACTTAAATTAGTTGAATATTAACTATATAAGATGGTTAGAGATGATCAAATATTATGAATGATTAAAACATTACCAACCTATGAAAGAGAACAAGGGGGTTGATGCTCTATGACAGAAAGACCTTGCTAGTTTATCTATGGTGAGGACAAAAAGTGTTCTAATGATTATGAATTTTCATAATATAGATCATGAAATCATGAGGAATGGGGAAAGATCTTATATTTCTCAGATGAATCTTCAATCATACATCCTGAAGATGATAAATAAGGTTTACAAGAAAGATATGGAATTTCAGAAGAAGGTGTGGAATGTTCCTAAGTTCAATGATGATTTTTCTAGAATGATAAGGTTTTGAAACCAATTATCATTTCCAAATATACCATATTGAAGAACGAATTTTTTAATGAACCTCTTAGTTCACCATTCTCTATTCAACCTGGAAGTATGAAGATATATAGAAATCTAAAATAGTATTTCTGGTGGGATAATATAAAAAGAAATATTGTAGAGTACCTATCCTAATTCATGACATATCAATACGTTAAGGTTTAAAGACATAATTATAAAGTTATGTTACAACCATTGCTGATACCACAACAAAAATGGTAAAAATCACCATGTATTTCATCATTGGACTCCATAAAACATCTAAAGGGAATAATACAATATGGGTTCTGGTTGATCACCTTATAAAATCATTAAATTTTATTACTATCAGAGAAGATTTATATCTATATCATATTTATAGAATATATATTAAATAATTGGTAAGGTTATATAGATTGACACATTTTATTGTATCTGATGGGAATCTAAGGATTACCTTGAAATTTCTGGGAAGACTTCCTTAAGATTTGGATACATAGTTGTGTTTCATAATATCATATCATCCTCAATCAGATGTTTTACCTAAGAAACCATTATAACTCTCTAATACATTTCAATATATTTATCTATGAATTTAAAATGTGGTTGGGATCAACACCTTCATTTGGTGGAATTTTTTTACAATAATAGCTATAACTTGACTATTTAGATGGATCCATATAAATCCATCTTTGAAAAGAAGTGTATAAATACAACATTATGGGATGCAGTTGGAGAAAAAAATAATATATTAGGACCTGATCTAGATATGTAAATGGGGGATAAGTTTATATTCATTCAACATCATACAAGTGAAGATCATAGTTGAAAAAAAAATTATGCAGCAGATTGTTTATGAGGTCTAGAGTTTGAAGGTAGGGAAAATATATTCCTATAAATATATCCTTGGAAGAAATAAATGAGATTCGAAAAGAAAGGAATGTTGATCCCGATCAATATTTTCCCTTTTAATATTCTTTATCATATGATAATGGTGTCTTATCTCTTGTATCTTCCACCTAATCTCTCTCAAGTTCATAATGTGTTCCATGTATCTCTCCCGAGGAAGTACATACGTAATCATTCAAATGTACTTAACTCAAAGGTTATGACACTAGAGGAATATATTTCTTAAGAGTAACAACTAGTAGATATTTCGGATCATAGGGGAAAAGTTCTATGAAACCTGACCACTCACATGGTCAAAGGTTTGTAGTGAAACTATAAATTTAATGAAAATACATGGGAACCTGAGGATCTGATGAGGCAGAATTATCCTTGGTTTTTTATATCATAGTGATTTAATTTCTATGGTGAAATTATTTTTAAGGGAGAAAATGTTACACCCTGAGATTTTATGATATATTTATTTTTTAAAAAATCAAATTTCTTTGATATCTTGTGTTAAACACATCCTGGGTTTAAATAAACCATGATTTACTATTAAAATATAATTTAAATGTGACTATTATAACCTATACATTATAATTTTTGTGTATGAATAGTGAAAACTAAATTATAAAATTTTTATTTTACACATGTATAAAATGAATTCATTTGTTATTATTTGATTAGAAATGAAAATAGAAATCATTTGATGGAAAAATAGATTTTTTTTAAAAATTATTTTTATATTTGAAATGTATTTTTTCATAATAATTTAAATTTATCACTATTGGGTAATTATATTAATTAAATATTATGTATTAAATAAAATTTTGAAACAATCTTCTCAAGTTTTCATAAGGCATTAGATAAGAATAAATCCAGTTTTATGCTTAAAATTTTATTTTTATAAAAATAAATTTTTATCACATTTTGAACAGTTATTATAAAAATAATTATTGATAATTCTAAAAATAGAATCATGAAATTTTTTTACCACATATTTAATCATTATGTTCAAATTTGGTAAATAGGACACTTTTATTTTTTATCAATATGAATAGTCACTGGTAAAATTCATCACCTCGATAAAGGATAATTTGGGTTAACCTAGGTTAAGACTAAGTGTTAAGATCACACATTTTCATATTAATTACTATTGGATAAAGGAAATTCGACACTTATCACCTTTTTCTATAAATTTAGTTAGTAAAGGGACACTTTTCCATAAAAATGAACTTTATAATATTTAAAGAATAGAAAAATACAAAAATGTCACTCGCTTAATTTTAAATAACTCTTATGTGTTCACATTGAGATAAAAAAAAATTTGAATGAATCATGATTTTCCTTATAATAAAAATATTATATTCATAATATTAATCTATTTCTGGTTTTTAGTAATTATATAATTAAATTATATTCTTACACAACGTCGATATAGAATTTATTCAATTGATAGAAAAATAAAATAAATGATTTTAAAAATAATTAATGTAATATAATCTGAGTGAGTTATAGTGTTATAAAAATTTTGTAGATAAATATAACATATTTGTTATTTTTAAAATATTATATTAAAATTATATATTTTTCTTGATGTATATGAATTAAAATTAAATGAATAGTGTCAAAAATTACATTAATGATATTTAATGAAAATAATATATTATTAAATTATTTAAAAACAATAAAATTATTTAAGGATGAAAAGGGGGATAATAAATGGTATAAATTTTCATACCTTGTACCTTTATGATCCAATTTTCAAATTTTATGATAAATTATAGCCCTTTAATTTTTTTAAAAAAATCCAGAACCTTGTTTAAGATTAAAATTAATTAACCAATGGTTAAATAAAATGATAAGGTTTATAATGACATTAAAACCTATATAAATTTCATTTTATGATTATATTTAGGAAATATACTCCATTTATTTTAATATCTGACTACTTGGAAGCATTTATATTGGGAATGAATTTGTTATATTTTAATCATTTTAAAAATTTATAGTGTGTCTTTTACCTCCCTTATAAAGGACACCCCCTTTCTCTCATTTATTCAAACCACTTTGATCCATATAGATAAACAAAAACCTTATCATTTATCTTATAAACCTCATTTTGAAATATATAAATGTTTTGTTCTTCCCAAAATACCAACCCTAGGGTCCTTAATAAGAGATCTAAATGAGTTATTTCAAAGAAGTCAAAATAGCCTTAACCAATAACTTTCTTTTAACTTATTCTTTTAACTTATCTAAATATGTGGTATTTATAATAAAATAATAACTAAACATTAAAAAATATTCTTAAATTTTATTATTGTTATTATTAAACAATATCTATACACCTTGTTTTATATCATAAATAATGTTATTGTATCGCACGTGTGTGGGTATGACTTACCATCTTCGAATAGAGATACAATTAATTTTTCATCACCATATTTTACAGATTGGTGTTATTATGGGATTAATGTTTCTATATTATATTTTTCAAATAATTATTCTTATTTAATGATAATATCATATCTAATTTACTACCTTTAAATCTTTTAGAAAATGATAATGTTGCTCGTGCATACATGTGATCTACCACCTCCACGGAGTGATGTGATTTGTTTTTCATTTTCAATTTACATGGATAGTGATAAGGTTAGATTTAATAAATTTATATGATTTGTATTATATAATAATTATTATTTAAATTTTAATTATTATTTACCTTTCTTTGGTTCCATCCATTAAAAAGTGAAAACAACATTCATGCGTACGTAAGACTTATTGTCTCCATAAATGGTGTAATTCATTTTTCCATATATATAATTTATGGATGACTATAAATAAATATAAAATGAATATATACTATATTTATATATTTATTAACATTTTTTAGTTTATGGAACCACTATCTAATTATAAGTACTAAAACCACCAAACCAAAATATCCATGAAAAGTGAAGTAGTATCACTAAGAACTGTGATTTTAACAAATAATTGTTTATAAATTGGTGGTAAAATATTATAAGTAAAGAATATATCATATTAAATACATTATTTTGGTTATATAATATATTTATTATATATATATATATATAATACCATAAATTCAAACACATATGAATGAAGTTGGACCTGAGGTAAGGCTTTATTTTACAATCTCATCATTATTCGAGATTGTTTTTATTTTAGTATATATTGGAGTATTATTTGATAATTAAAGATTAAACCCAATATATTTACCAATTATATGTTTTTTTATTGATATTATAAGTTTTAATTTCATTTTTCTCTCTTTAAGTACTCAATATATCAAAATAAATTTTTAAGAAAAAAACAACATTATTTTTCTACTCAGTTGGAAATTTTTTTCTTCCATGAGAATATTTTTTTAAAAATGTTTTAAAAAATATTTTTTAATATTTTAAAATGATTTATTAAATAAATTTTACCCATGTTTTAATTATAAAAAAATGTTTTAAAATGAATATTATTTTCTTTTTCTGAATGACATTCTTTTTTACAAAAGAGTGAAAGAAATATTTTTCAACTTATATGTCATATATGGAATTTCCCACCATCTTGACCACTCAATGATTCAAAGAATAATTTATAATATTTCAAGTTTATTTTAAGATAAAAAAATTTCCTTAATATTTTGGAACTTTTTTTTCTTTTAAATAAAATAATTCAAAATAATAAATGGTTATTTTCCTCAAGAAATTTTCCAATGATAATTCTAAATAATTTTCATCTATATCCATAACCATTGTTAAATATTAATCTTTAATGAGGATAAAATCCAAATATAATATCCTATAAATTTATTTAGTTAGTTTATGATCATTTGATTGTGTAAATTATTTATATTTTTATGCCAGTTCTTACAACACATATAGTTATTGATTTTTATGGCATGTTGATTAATTTTTGGTGTTTATTTATATAATGAATGAATATGACTTATTAAGTGATGAATGGATACCCGAATTACATGGACCCTTAATGTATTGATAGGTCTTAGGATAAAAAACTATATTGAGTATTTTATCAAGAATTTACCAATTTATAGAGATGTATTAGCATGTAGAATTGATGGTATTTTTATATGTCTTAGCCTAAGACCACAATGGTATGTTTTTGTCTTCTGATATTATGAATTCCATCATTATGAAATCAGTTATTTATGTCCATGTGATTATTTTAATAATTGTGATATTTATGGATAAATTTCTATCTCATGTGATTATTTTTAGGGAATTATTTTATCATCATTTATTTTTATCATACTGCTCATGCCTTATTAGATTTTTCTATACACATACCCTTTTTAGCATCGAATATCACCCCTTTCTTATGTTTCCTATAACACCCTAAGATTTTTGTGAATTATTTTAATAGATTTAATCACTTGGATAATTTTTGTTACATTCAATACCAAAATTATCTTTTGTTACATAAAACGCCGATTTCAGCTTGTGTTATATGAAGCACTGAGTTTAAACCAAACATGACATACTATTAAAATATTATTACTTAATATGACACTTATTACCTATCCATTTAAATGGAGGATATGAATAGTATAAAAAAATTATGAAAATTTATTGTTTAAAAATTTATATAAAAAGAATTCCTTGGTGAAAAATTAATTATAATTGAAAATAAAAATCTAAATGAAAAAAATGGAATTTTTTTCAGAAAAACTATTATTATATGTACAAATATATTTTATCTCAAAAAATTACATAAATAAATTTTATTTATTTATTTTAATGCTATTTATATATTATATTTTCAATAAAAAATTTAACATTTATCTTATGTTTTCTTCTAAATAAAAGAAAATAATAGATCAAAATTTATGCTTTAAACTGTATTTTTCTAAAAAATAGTTTTGTCATCATTTGTGCACTTATTTTTTAAAAAAATCAATTTTGGAGAAAATTATTTTTAAAAATAAAATTAATTTTTTAAATCATAATTTTAAAAGTATTCTAGGGTGAATTTTTGATAATTATCTTAGATAAATATTTTGATGAAAAGTGAAAAATACTGAATTTTATTAACATTTTTCATTTCTTTTAATGAATTTAAAAACAAAAAAAATATTTATAAGATTTTTTAAATGGTAAAATTATTTCAATAATATATATATATATATTAATTCAATTTAAGTCATTGGAATGAATTTCATATTGAATTTTAATATAAAAATGTTTTAAATTTTTGAACATTTTCTCTTTGGAAAACAGATTTCTGATCGCGTTTATAGGATTAATTTTAAATTAAATTGTTTCGCTTATGTGAATATGATTTTTAAATATAGATTAAATATTTTTAATTAAAATAATTTATATTATATAACAATTTTAACTTAATCTTTTACCATAATGAATAATAAAAATTATTTAATATAGTTATGGTAAAAATGGGTTTATCTGGGGTTAAACTAAAAATATAAGCATTAAAAATGACCAAAACAAGTCCAACAAAATTTTTATGGAAATATTTATATAATATCTATTATATTTTCTATAATTTCCCAATTTGGATCTTTTTTTAATGTGAAAAATACAGGCACACCTTTTTATTTTTAATAATTACAAGTGTGCCACTCTCCTCACTAATAAAAGGACACCCCCTCTCTTATCCTCTTCACTCTTAAAACACCATTTGGTTCGGCCAATACCTATTATAATAGCTTAATTAATTCAATAATATCATTATATAATCCTTATTTGGGTCATAAATCCATCCTATGAATCCTTTTGGTGCAAACCAAAAGAAGTTGTCTGAAGAAGATGTAACATCCCAAACCTAGCGTTTTCTTTTATATCTTCCTCAACCTCATTAAATTATAATTAAAATATGATGATAAAAAATACATATTTATCGTAAATATAATTACATGTTATTATTCTAATGTAATAACCTAAATCATTCTTATATTCCTTCAAATGGTTTATGAAATCATCATTTATGTGTAGATCGGACTACCGCCTTGCGAACTAATGTTATTCGTTTTCCACCACCACGTAATAGAAATAAATATAATGATGGATTTATTATTTATATATTATATTTATGATATTATTATTCTTGTATAATAATTATATCACAATTTACTTCTTAATTTACATTCCTTTAGAATATTGTAACGTTGTTTATGTGTACGGTGGACTTTCGCCTTGTGAAGCGTTATGATTCGTGCACACTTTACATGGAAGATAATAAAGATTAATTTCATGAAAATATGTCATATATATGAAAAAAAATTATTCTTTAATTATAATATTTTGTTTACATTTATTTATTTAAATCCATCGAGAAAATGGAATTATCGTTTATGCATATCTACGGCCTACTGCCTCTATGAATGATGTATTTCATTTTATATATCTATCCTTTATGGATTACTCTAAATACATATATATTTAATATATATTATATTTTCATCATGGTGGAAAATTTTATATTACGGAACCATTATAATTGTAATAGTAATGGAAAATAACAAATCAAAACCTACAAGAAAAACATAGCAGTTATTATCCAAAACATGGTTTTAACATGGAATTGTTAATATGTGGGTAATAAAATGTCATAATTAAATCACATATATTATAAAATATGTATATATATATATATGATAGTTTAATAGATTTATAATAAATTTATATTTATTATGAATTATTTTAGGATGTGTATGATGTAATTTGAGACTTATGGTAAGAGCTTTTCATCATAATTTTATTTTTATGTGAGACACATGTCATATTCACCATATGTTTATTTTATGCGGTTAATGTAATTCCCCTTAATTTATTTTATTATTATTATCCTTAATTTTTCTCATATTTTTATATCCATTTTATAATCTATCTTTCATGTGGTTTATGGTTCAAAATTTATCCAATCATTAATGGAATTTTTTTCTCAAATTGCCTTATTTTGGATATAAGTTATGTTATGAAACTATATTCTTACATTAGGTGTATATAATTTCCATTTGACATTTTATATCGTGAATATAATTATTTTTATTATATTCTAGGTTTCATTTA
Source organism: Viscum album (assembly GCA_963277665.1). Lineage (NCBI taxonomy): Eukaryota > Viridiplantae > Streptophyta > Magnoliopsida > Santalales > Viscaceae > Viscum > Viscum album. The sequence goes on from OY728157.1 coordinate 1,427,517,078, forward strand.
ATTTTATTCATTCATGGTTATTATGATTCAAAGTTACTGAAGTGGTAATAGTTTTATGTTATAATATCATCATTTATCAAGATTGTTTATTATTAAGATTACAATGATGAAATATTTTGATGTATATATTAAAAAACTTTTGAATTTTATTCTCATATGGTTATTTCATGAGAATACATTTTTTGATTTTGTTATTTCTCTTTATGTAGTTATTAGTTCAAAGTAATTTTTTTAAGAATAATCATTTTTATTTCTCTTTTCGGTCAAAACCCATTTTTCTTCAAAAACTATATTTCTAAAAACGTTTTAAAGAAATGTCTTTGACATTATTAAAAAATTTTAATAAATAAATTTTACCTATGTGTTAATTTTTTCAAAATAAATTGAAATGAATCTTTATTTTTTTCTAAATAATGTTTGTCTGTATTTTATTGAAACATTGAAAGGAATATTTATGTAAACATGTACAGAATGAACTAAATTCCCATTATCATGAAAAATATTTTATTTGAATATTCCTTTATGAGATTTCAAGGTTATTTTCAAATAAAATAATTTTCATAATGGTTTATTTTTTAATGAAAAACCAAAGTGTATTGGATATTTTCCTCAAGGAATGTTGAAATTTATTTTTAAAGCTTCCATTATAAGTTTTTAAGGGTATTTTTAAAGAAAATAATTTTTAAAATGTTTTTTATATTAAAATGTTTTTTTTCAAATTGGAAAGTATAAATTACCCTTGAAATGTTCCAAGTGATCTTTCAAAATCATTTTCCATCTAGGATGAAATCCTTTGAAGTTAATTATTTTCTACTGGGGATAAGACTGAATGATACCATTCTTACTCTTTCTCTGGATGGTTAATGCTTATGTTATTTAAATTTTTTTAAAACTCATTTAATTTTCATGGGTTATTATTTGAAGAATTTATGAAATTTTTAGGAAAAAATTTTTCTTTAAATGGGTTGTGAGGTGATGATATGATGATTTTTTTATGATATTATGTCACACATAAGTATAGTTTCAATATAAGATGGGTGGGACCTATATCTCCCTCAAATGAATTAGGTAAAGATTTATATCTCATGAGAGGACAATTATAAACAAGTCAATGAGATTTATCCACTACGGAAAATAGGTTTTTCATGATCCTATATAGAAAATAGGTGTGTCCTAATCTGCTATTGGAAATAGATGTGTCTTGATCAATAATTGGAAACATGTGATTAGTCTTAATCCACTATATTTAAGGTCTTAGAATTAAAACTTGACATATAAAATGTTTTTCTGTTATTATAATGGTTCTATACTTTTATGAAATGAGATTATGAAGAATGATTTATTTATGATGATTTCTCACTCTCATAGACCGTATTTTCTGAAATGATAAAGTTTTATGCCATGAATCTTGTTTATGATCTATGATAGGTTGGATTTGAACTTCCTAAGTTGTGATCATGATTAAATAACCTTATGATTATCTTGTGATTTAATATGATCAAATATTTATATCATCTATGTTTACCCTTACTAAGAATTTAGGCTCACCCTTTCTTATGTTTCCTCACCCAAGTTATAAAGAATGTTTTAGGTAGAGTCTTCCTAAAAGGAGTACTATGTGAAAAGATATTTTTTAGAGATATTGAATATATATTAGGATATAAGAATATTGTATTTATAGTCTCCAAAGAAACTACAATATTATGGTCATTGGGTGTGTATTTTTTTTATTGAATATTTATCTAAAAATATATTTTATTTATATATAAAAGTATGGATCACTATAATTAGTATCATAAAAAAGGTTTAGTCAATAATTGTATACTATGATTTTAAAAACTTTATTGATATATCTAGGGATATTCCTAAGTATATTTATTAGGATATGTTTAGGGGTGTGTCTAAGGATAAGTTTACAGATGATTCAAAGTATTAGAAAATGTATTAGAATTTATATATAGGATAGATAAAGTGTTTTATATACAATTAAATCCATGTTGGGATACATAAAGTGGAGGTTTTTTTGGAACAATGGTACCTAAGGGAAATAACTGTAAAAATGGTGCATTGAGTTGGACTCAATCATCAACTAGGGCATGAAAATGGGAATTACTACCAACCTAATTTGACACACTTAGAGGATATTCTTTGGAATTCATCAAAATCTTTATGAACCATCACAAAGGATTTAGGTAAGGGCCATGAATGTCATAGATTAAGCCTAAGTTGCCATATACTAAAAATAATGTGCCATTATTTAGGCATCCTATAAATGATTTTTTATGATTATTTGGTTATCCATTATGATTAGTGTCTCTCATGTAATTATTTTTAGTTTTAGAAAATGGATAGAAACCGAAAGAAATATGGTAATGCTGAGTGTGACGGAACATGTAATAATTTTCCAAGAAAGTAACCAAAATTTATGGTATCTAGAATTCAAAATCTTGTTGTTATTATGACAAAACTTTCTAAAGATATTAATCATGATGAACTTAAAAATAATAAAATAAGGGAACAACATTATTTTGAGTCCTCCATGAGGCAACATCCAACTTCTATTAGTGGTTCCATTGATCCTCTATTTTTTGTAAAATGGATTAATATCAAAGAATATATATTTTCTATTCATTAGTGTTTATATCATGAAAAATTCATTTTTGTGGTTCATCATTTAGAAGGTGAATCATTTCAGTAGTGGATTATTTTTAATAATATAAGGGAATAATTAGTAATTGAATATGTGGAATGGGAATAGTTCAAGGGTATATTCCTTAGTAAGTAATTACATTATATTCTATAAAAAAATATTGAGAAGGAATTACTTGAGATTAAGAGAAAGGATGATCAATATATTGGTACCTATGAAGCTAATTTTATAATACCTACAAGGTATGCTTCTGGTTTAATCATAATCTATTAAATAAAAATTTATAAATTATTTGGTGGCCTAAAACAATGTCTTCTAAAAGGACTTGGATATAAGATACATTAGTATCTAACATGAATTTTTTTATGTGAACTAATGGTAGAAATAGAAATTGGATATTACCACCATTCCTATGGTTTTAAAAATACCAACAAGATCATGTTTCATGAAAATGGAAATAGTGGAAATAAATTCTATCAATCTAAATTCCCTAAACGTGGGAAGAATCATCGAGGTAATTTCTAAAAAGGAACTAGGAGGTGATTTAAATGTGAAAAATCCATTCATAAATCCCATGAATTTAAAAATGTGATTAATGAGACATTTACTGACATTGTGGAGAAGAGGATACCAAATAATTCACTTCCTAAAATCCACTGTTTCAAGTGCAAGGAGTTTGAGAATTATGAAAATTAATGACACAATCCAATGGCTAATGAGGTTAATAATCCAAAAAACCTTTAAATATAATGGACAAAGGTAAAACCTATAAAATTATGATGGATGAAGTAAATCATTATAATTAGGTTACACTTATCCTCCCCTGCTTAGTTGGGAATTTCATGTTTGATTTTGTATGAATGATCCCTTTGGAAATATTATTGATTTTTATTTAGTGAAATTTCATGTGATTATCTCTCTCTATAAGTATTCTGGAATAATTAAATCACATTTAATATTCTATTGGTACATGGATAAACCCAATCTTCCAAGGATTTTTTTTTGGTATAAGATAAGATCTTATATAATTTATGAAGGAAGAATTATCTTTTGGAAGTGTATATGTATCCATGTAAGATTAAAATAAGATTTATGAATACCAACAAGGGAATATAAGTTTAAGGTAGATCATAAGTTTAAATTCATTGACACCCCTTTTGAGGATTTATATGATATGAGTTTATTAATATTAAGTATATTTTAAGTGATATTTATGGAAATACAACACATTGGTTTAGTATATGTTTTAGTGAAAAGGTTATTTCATGAGTAATTACATTCTTATTTTTGGACATATGATTAAAAGTACTGGTACCCATTAGGTTTTATCTTTTCTTTGATGTTGAGGTAATTAGGGGTTGTATACGATCACCTTATGAATTCATCACACATTGTTTCAATCATAGAGTACTTAACTATGGATCCAATTTCCAGAATATACATTAAGAGAGGATTAAGGTTTCATGGATTACCAAATTCAATTATATATAATTAGGATCTGAAGTATGCCTTAATGTTTTGGTGAAGTCCTCAGCTAGATCTTGATATGGAGTTGAGTTTCAAAACTGTGTATCATCCTCATAAAGAAGTTCAATCTGAGAAAACAATAAAAACCCTATATGATATGATAAGACTTGTTCTATAGATTTAAAAGTTTGTTTGGATTAACAGATTCCTCTAGTTGAGTTTTACTAAAAAAATAGATTTCACTCAGGAATTGTTATGGCTCCCTATGAATCCCTTTATAGAAATAAGTGCAAAACTCCAACATATTAGAATAAAAAAGGAAAAATATATCTATTAGGACATAATAAAGATAATGATATGGCAAAGAAAGTTAGATCCATTCAAAAACATTTAAGTACAAAAAAAATTTGATATAAATTTTATACTGATAATCATCAATGAAATCTACAATTTGAAGTTGGTGAGAAGGTCTTTATATGAATATCTCCATGGATGAAAGAAAGGAAAAATAATCCCTAGGTTTATCAGCCCCTTTTAAATACTTTATCATATCAAGATGGTATCTTATCATTTGGATCTTCTATTGAACAAATATTAGGTTCAAAATGTGTTCCATATACCTCTCTGGATGAACTACATACCTGATCCTACACATGTACGAAACTCAAAGGTCATACCACTACAGTATGATCTTTCTTATAAGGAATGACCAGATGGTATTCTTAATCATTCAGAGAATTTGATATGAAACAAGACCACTCAAATGTTCAATGTTTATAAAAAAAACCATAATCTTAAGGAAGATACTTGGGATCTTGAGGATGTAATGAGGCATATGTATCCTCAGTTGTCGGTACCAAAGTGATGAATTTTGAGAGAAAAATTGATTTTAAGGGTGGTAGAATGTAAAACTCTGGAATTTTGTGAAATATATTTTTTGAATAAATTTATTCTTTTCAATATTTTTCATGACACACAACACCGAGTTTATCATTTGTTACACGCAACATTTATTTTATCTTACCTTACACAAAATAATGAGTTTAAACAAAATTTGATATACTTTTAAAATATTATTTTTTAATATGATAGTTATCACCTAGCCATTAGTATGTTTAGTATGAATAGTATTAGATAAATTATGAATAATATATGTTTTTCACATGTATATATAATGAGCTCCTCAATGAACAATTAATTATAAATTAAAATAAATTCCATTTGAAAATAATGGGAATATTTTCCTAAAAAACTATTTTTATGCATAAAAACATATTTTATCCCAATGAATTAAATAAAAAAAAATTTTGAATTATTTTAACGGAATTTATATATTATATGTAAAAATATATTTTTTTAAAAATATATTATGTTTTTTCTAGAAAAAATATAAGAATAAATCTAATTTTAGGCTTAAGATTTGTTTTTTCTATAAAACTATTTGACACTTTTTGCATACAAAATTAAATATTTATTTTTTCAACTTTTAGAAAATTTATTTTAAACAAATTAAATTTATTTTTTAAATCATCGTGTAAAAGTTATCTTATGGTGAATTTTTGATAATTTTTTAAGTGGCTAATTTTGTTGATTAATAGTGAAAAATACGGGCTATTATTAAGAATTTTTATTTTTTAAGAGAATATAAAAACAATAAAATTGTTTTAATATGGTTTTAATGGTAAAATTAGTTCACTTATATATCTATTAATTCAATTTAGGTCATTTAAATAATTTTCATATAAAATTATGAAATAAAAACTTTTAAACTTTCGAACATTTCCTCTTTGGAAAATCACTTAATCGTCATGTCTATATGATGAATTTTAATTTACAATTTCCCACTTAGGTGAATATAATTATTAAATAAAGATCCCATATTTGGAATCATAATAATTTATATTATGTACTATGTTCAACTTAATTTTTGACCATAATGAATAGAAAAATCGTTCGAAATCATTTACTTTGGTTAAGTAAAAATGGGTTTATCAGGGGATTAAACTAAAAAGATAATGGTTTAGAATGACCCAAAACATTTCCAACACCAATTTTAAATTTATATTTTGATAATATATATTTTATTTTTAATAATTTATCATTTTTTATCATTTTATCTAGGAAAAAATGTGAGTTCACATTTTTTTTCAAAAATTATTAGTGTGACACTCACCACACTTATAAAAGGGTAACACATCTCCTATCCTCCTCATACTTCCAAAACAATTTGTTTCAACCAATAACTACCTTAATAACTTACTTAATTCCCTTATATAATCCTATAATCATTATTTTGTTCATAAATATATCCAAAGAAGATTTTTCGTAAAAAAAATAAGTTATCTAAAGAATAGGCAATGTCTCAAACAGAGCTTTTTATTTAATTTCTTCATATAACTACTTGAATTATTATTAAAACATTATGATATAATTAACTCAATATATTTAATATATATATATATATATGTAATTTTTTTCAATTCAATAACCTAAATCCTTATCCTCTTCCATCAAATTGATTACAAAATCATCATTCGTGTGTATGGAAGACTACTACCTCAGGAACTGATGTTATTCATTTTCCATCAACATCTATCTTATATGGATATAATTATAGATTGAATTTTTTATATATTATATTTATGATATTATTATTATTTTGTTAATAATTAAATCAAATGTTTCTTCATACTTTTTTTTGGGAATACGGTAATGTCACTCATGTATAAGGGGGACTATCGCCTCGTGAAGTGATGTGATTCGTTCACACATTACATAGAAGGTAATAATTGTATTTTTTGTTAAAAAAATATTTAATATATATTAAATAAAAAATATTCTCTAATTATAATATATTATTTACCTTTCATTATATCAATTCGTCTATAAAATGGAAAGAATGTTCTTGCGTACATATGACCTACCGTATCCATGAAGGATGTATTTAAAATTTTGTCACTAAATTTTATAGATTAATATAAATAAATATATTCTGAATATATATTATATTTATATCATGGTTAATTTTTTAGATAATATCTAACCAAGATCGTTGTAATATTAATAGAAAATAACAAATAAAAACACACATGAAAAACAAAGCAGTTAGTTTCTGTAACATGATTTTAACAAGGAATTGTTAATAAGTGGGTAATAAAAGATCATAAGTAAATAATATATGGTATGATATATATATTTATGGTTATTTATAAGATTTATAATAAAATTATTTTTATTATAAATTATTTTTTAATGTGTATGATGAAATTTGATACTTATTGCAATTGATTTCCATCTCACTTTTATTTTTCTATGAGACTCATGCCATATTCACCATGTGTTTACTTTATGTGGCGAATATAATTACCAGGAATTTATTTTATTATTATTATAATTAATTTTTTTGGTATTTACATATCCATTTTATGATCTCTATTTCATGGGGTTTACAACTCAAAAGTTACCAAAGCAGTAAGGGAATATTTTGTCTCAAATTTCATTCTTTGGGAAATAAGTTATGATATAATCTTATCTTATATTAGGAGGTTTATATACTTCACCTTTGACATGTTATATCATGAATATAATTATTTTAATTATGTTATAATTTTTGTTTAATTGTATTCTTTAATGGGTTTTATGATTCAATGTTTTCAAAGTGGTAAGAGTTTTATATTACAATATCAATGTTTATCATGATTGATTATGGTTAGGAGTCCAATGATAAAATATTATGATATATCTCCTAATAAATTCATAAATTCTCTTCTCCTTCGGTAATTTTGTTAGAATACATTTATCCATGCATTTATCTCTCTTTATGTAGTCAAGAGTTCAAAAGCATTTTTTAAGAAAAATCATCTTTATTTACCTAGTTGATCAAAAACACTTTTTCTTCTAAAACCATGTTTCTAAATAAAATATAAAAAGTCTTTAACACTATTCAAATTAATTATTAAAGAAATATTTTCACATGTTTGAATTTTTTTAAATACAAATTGAAATAAATATTCATGTTACTTTCTAAACAATGCTCATTAGTCGTTTATTGAAAATGTAAAAGGAATATTTGATTTAATGCGCAAGGGATGAAAAATAATTCCCTATTTCATGACCATTATTTTCATTGATTGTTACATTATATTTTTTCGTGGTTATTTTCAAAGAAAATCATTTTCACAATATTTAATGTTTTTAAAAGTGTTTTTAAAATAAAAAAATGATATTTCCTTCCAGAAATGATTTAAATTATTTTTTAAGATTCCTTTATAAGATCCCAATGATATTTATGAAGAAAAAGATTTAGAAAATTTTTTATGTATGAAAAAGTTTTTTTCAAAGTGGAAAGGATATATTCCTAAAGAAAAATTCCAAGTGATCTTAGAAATCGTTTTCTATCTTAGATGGAATCCTTCGATGTTACCTGGGATTTCCTGTGGATAATATTGAATGCTACAAGACTTATTCTTTATTTGGATGGTTAATGTTTATGTTGATGAAATTTTTATGAAACCCATTTATTTTTCAATGTTTTGTGCAATGGCGAATTGGTGAAAAAAAATTGAAACCCATTTTATTCACATGATTTATGATGTTACGATATAATTAATGTTTTATGATATTGTAGAACACATATGTATGGTTTTCATTATGATATGAGTGGGGCCTATATCTTCCTACAATGCATTTAGTAAATATTTATGTATCATGAGATAATAATAGGAAAAATTAGATATGATTGATCCACTATGGGTAACACATACATTTGATCTAATCTAGGAAATAGGTGTATCTTGATCCACTATGGGAAACAACTGCATCCTGATTCACAGTGGGAAATAGGTGATACGTCCTAATCCAATATATGGTCTTGGTATTTAACCTTGACATATGAAATGATTTTTTCTATATTTATGACGGTTCCATAATTTTATGAAATTATATTATAGTTAATTTGGGATTTATGAAGATTTCTCATTATTATGGGCCTTGTTTTATGAATTGTTTAATTTTTATTCCATTACTCATGTTTATGATCTATGATAAGTTGGGTACGAACTTTATAAGTTATGTTCATGATCACATACCCTTATTATTATCAAATGACTTTATATGATCGTAGATTGATATATCCTATGTTTACACTTACTAATCATCTAAGCTCACCCTTTCTAATATTTCCTTCCATAGGTTATGAAGAAATGTTTTGGAAGGGTAGAACTGATAGGAGTACTTTGTGAGAAGTTCTTTGTGGTAAATGTTGAATATCTTTCATGAAATAAGCATATTATATTTCTTTTCATCAAATGAACTATTCAATTTTGGTCCTTGGGCATGTGTTTATGAAATATATTGAATATTAATCTAAAAATATGTGATATTTATTTATAAAAGTTGGGTAACTATATTCTATTTCCCTAGAATGTCAAGAAGATTTTTATGATTGATATTAAATGGTTTTCTAAAGAGAATAATTGTTTTCATAAATATAATATTTTACTGTCTTTTATGTTTTAAAATTAATGTGATATTTTAAGTATGTATCCACTTTAACAAGGTTACTAAACTATTTATTCTGTTGTGATGTTATTTCTTTTATCGAGTACCAATGTAATAAAGTAACCACTAGCTTCAGGCTACTAGGTTCAGGATAATTAAAATCAGGTCCTCCTATTATATAAGAATTTAGTTAAGATGAGATATTGTAGGTTGTTCATAACATGACTCGGGAAAAGAATCATCTCTTTCAAAAATAAGGGACACTATTACACCCTCCAAAATTATAGTGTCTTTCTCTCAGTATAAAATTATTTCATTATACGTTGAGAAATGATTCATCCCAATAATCATTTCAAATGTATCTATTGTAATTACAAAAATATTTTTAACTATAAAATCTTCATGAATTATAATTTAAATACCCAGATATATTTTTTTGGAAAAAATATTTCTAATAAAATATTTAATAGATAAGTCCTTCATTGATGTGTCTTGCGATGATTCAATTCTCATAGAGAACTTATAAGATATAAAATTTTTCATAAATCCAGAATACAATAATTAATTAGGAAAAAATATTTTTTCATCAGATTACTAACTATCACATCATTTAAATCCTCAACTTATATCATATTAATTGCATGAGCCTAAACTTTCTTCCTTTGGATTGTATAATGTATATTTCCTTTATTCTTGGGAAATTTATTTGAATAGTTCTCCATTTTCTTACAATCTAAACATTTTAAAAGAAATATTATCTCTTGACTTCTCATCATGTTCTTGATGACTTTTATCTCTACACTTGTGATAAACACTCAATCTATTCAATAAATACCTTGGGTATTTCCTTCCATAATTATTTCATACTATAAATTATATTCTTCCCTTATTTTCCATTTCCAAATTTGATTCTATATATTTCCCAATTATCATATTATTATATTAATTTCCTTTTAAGATATAATAATTTTATAACTCTTTCTTAGTATTGATAACACTTTCCATTATCTTCTATTATGAGTAGAGGAATTTGTATAATAATACCCTTCAAAGTCTTTAATTTATTCCATCAAAGATGTGGTCAAATATAATTATTTTTTATTTTTAATATAGTCCACAATATATCATGAAAACATTAGAAATTATTATATTCATCAATAGTTTCCTCTTCATTTTTTATTTAATTATTAAATTTTATTGCCATGTAAACTATTTTATCATGAGGAAAATACTTTCCCTAAAATATTTTCTTAAAATAATTTCATTTGATGCCTTATATCTCTTATTCCCTCTTAGTGTTTTGAATAAATGAACACCATTGATTAGTATCTCCCCTTAGTTGACATATATCCATGATAACCTTATCTCTTTAACTATATTCCAATGTGAGTAATATCTTCTCTAAAGATTGTATCTATTTCTCTTCCATTAATGAATTATTCATTCAATAAAAATTTAGGGTGTTATATCTCTTAAAAAGTTTCAAATTTGTTATACCTTGTTAAGTGGAAATAGGTTGTTCTATATTGGAAAGTTTATTTACTATAACTTGATTCAATTTCATTAATATCTTGATAATAAACTCAACTCTAACACCAGATTCATTGTCTTGTTTGGGAGATAAATATTTACATGGAATATGGGTGTTTAACTAGTTTTTGTTCCTTACATTAGAAACCATTTTTTAAAAAATATACTAATTATTTCATGAATATCATTATGACTTTTGAGTCATAGATAATAATTGACAAGAAATTATTAGAAATTTATATGAAATATTCTATTGATTCTAGAATTAGTTATAAAATTTATTAAGGGGTTGTCATTAAGTTGTGTTCTCAAACTATGTTCTTTTAAATCCACTCTATAAGTTTTATACTAAACTTTCTATAATATTAACTATAATGGAACTAACTCTAGTAACCTATAGTCATTATTTATTTATTACAATTTCTTAAAATTTTTTGATCATAATAATTTGGATCCAATGTTTAGTAATCTTGGAAACCTAGATATAAAAATAATTAATACGTCACATGGGAATCATAATTACAATAAATGAAATATTATTAATCCTAATTTTATATTCCTTATATAATTCATATAAATCTACATGGTTTTCTAAATAAATAGAAAAACAATATAAATATGTGAGATTAGTCGATTAGTAAGGAATAGTTCACAATGGAAGATATCATAACATAGATAATACATACATAATATGGAAGGAATAAATAATCAAATAAAGCAATATAATTGACATCATGATAATAATATATCCATTTTTGATTTAAAAAGAAAAATAAATAATAATATGAATATAAACTAAAAAATCTTATAGTTATAGAATGTATAATGTTAGATATCATAACTATATCGTTAAAGCCTTATCTCAGATATCACACAAAAATAGGAAGGCATGCAATAAATACCCAAGCTACTTTATCATAGGATACCTATCAATGTATCAAGAGGATATATAATTCCTTCGCCGACCACTCACATACTTATTCCATTGAATTCATCATATAAAAATAATTAATTGATAAACAATACTATTCAAAATACTCTTTAAGGATCCTTTTACAAAAACAAGGTTACATAATCAATAGTTATTAGTAATAAAATGATTGGAATATGAATTCTCAATATTTACCCAGTCATGTGATTGGTATAAATTTATATTGAAAAATCCCATTAAACTCAATTATTAAATACAGGATGTTCACACTATATAGATTAAATGGTATATGGTCAAGTCAAATGAAATGGTTTAGAATATATAAGATGCATCCAAGGGACAGAAAATATGGAAATAGAAGAAATTATAAAATTAATAGATAGAGATTGATAGATATTGAGAACACAATCACAAGTAAAGTAAAATGAGTGGGAGATACCCTTAAATCAACAAGACAGGTAATGTGACTAGAATACCGATAGAATATAGGAAAAATATATGGAATACTATAACAAGCCTGACCTGGATACCTGAACCAAGTCACAACAATCCTTAAGAGTGTTTCCTAATTGATAGAGATTAGTGAATAGTGTCATGGGTCTAAACTCATCATTGGGAATAATTTTATCACTTTGAATAATATAATAAGTCATTCATGATTTCCTCTAATTAATAAACATGACATGTCTATAAGTTTTGAATCCCTATGAAGATAACCATAATTCACTTCCATAATAAAAAATATAAAATAAATAAGTATATCAATTTATGAAAGCAGCTAGAAACATGAATCATGATCTCGGGGTAAACATACTATCAAGAACATATATAATTACACATATGTGATATAACTAAAAAATAATTGTTGATGTGCAAAGACATGTTCTCCATCAAAACGAGACCTCCATGCTTCAAATATCTAGTAGCTCAACAATATCCTATAACATCCAAGATTAGAAGAAACCTGAACATAAATCTCTAAAAAAATATACCAAACTGTACTTGGAATGAAATTTGTTAGACTGTATGTTCACCAAGGTGTATATGTAGGGCATGAGAACCAGTACACTATAGGGAATACCAATTATATCTTGAAAAAAGAAAAAATAAGTTCATCTATAAATGAAATTTTTTCTCAATCAAATTTATATAAGAAGGTATTTTAAAGGTATTCATTAACCAAAACAAGGATATAATAAACAAACAAAAAACTAAAAGATGAAAAGAAGGATATAACAAATAAATTCATATACGTAGAAGGTCTATAACTATACAATCCTACCTTAAGACTACTCCTGAAGTTTGTTATAAAATAAGAAAATAAATCTTTCATATTATCCTAGTAAAGTTATCATAAAGAAATAATGGTGCAATACTCATCGTAGGGGGATGAGGATAGTGTATAATGAGGTATAGAAATCATATAGCTAATCCCTGGGTAAAGGGAATGGTGTATATTGATTCAGGGAAATCATGTAAACTATCCCATTTTGTAAAAATATTTTGGTAATTTCAATCCCGCCCAATTTATCAAGCTCTATAAAAATATACCTTTTATCACTTATATAACAATTTTATTCCCCTTCCAATATGCTCATATATGTATCAAAGTAATAGTCATGATCAAGATAACAATATTAACAATTCCAACCATCATGATCAACACAAAAAATGGATTACATGATTCCATATGTTACATGAACTATCATATATATAATAAATTTTGAGATTATTGATAATCATTACATAAATATGAGTAATCCATGAATATCATTATATAGACTCTAAATATGTATCCAAACAACAAGGATAACATGAAAAAATTTATAGAAAAACATTAATGTTAGGGTGTCCTAGTAATAATCTAGATAAAGTGTAATCTATGGTGAAAAAAACTCTAGGATTTACTGGTTTCTAGCTAAATAAGGTACTAGATATGGAAAAAATAGAAATATTTATAAACAAGGAATAACCTAGGTAAGTTATCTATCGAGACCCTAATTTTTCGTACATTAATATTAAATAATTATAATGATAAATAACATAACATTTTTACAAAACTAAGATCCAAAGTTTTAGTGTCCTTAGAAAATTTGTATCATACTTAAGATTTAAATAATAAAACATAAAAATTATTTAATTCCTTCTTCCCTAACTTCTTATTGGCCCTTGAGTTCTCCTTAGTACGAATAGTCTCCTGAGGATATACATTAAATAAAGGGGTGAGATAAAATCCAAATAATAGGATATATAAGAACATGAAACAATATAACATGGGTTAGAATAATCATAATCATCATAACATAACTATATTATCTCCATCATAATCAAGAGAGGATGCATTAGATAAAGATATGTAATGTGGAAATGCATACAAATGAAATATCATGTCTTTTTTGTCAAATACCACTCATAGTTTTGAAAAAAAAATACCATAATGTTCACACATATTTTACTTCATCTCATTAGATTAATTACATTTTCCAATTCATTGGAGCACTATATAATTATGTGATCACTCATCACATTATGACATTTACATTATCATGCATTCCACATAGAACATATATCAATATTGAACAAACAATAACCCATGGAAGTTAATGGGTTTCATTTAATAAATAATATATCAATGAATAAACATTGGTAAAGATAAATTGAATAAAATTTTTTGTATAAGAATCGTCAATCTTGAGTGAAGAAGATACAATCTCAAGAGAAGTAAAAGGTGTGTTTTTTGAAAGAACAGTTCTTTTGCAAAACATTTTTTTTTCATAAACATTAGTATAAACCCTTTATATCCCAAAAAACGTAAATGGTATAATAATTAAATTACATTTAATGATCAGTAAATGAGTATACATTCTGAAATTGGTGTATAATATAGAAAAACCCATGGAAATGGAGTTCTATTTGAGAATTCCCTTACCGTATGTCTGAACGCTTTCTTCTCTTTAATACCCTGGATAATCAAATTAAATTAGTTAATTAAAAAAATAAAGAACCTTATATACATTCATTTGATTAATTATATTTTTATTAAGTTCATTTATTGGATTTTTTATGTGTTATATTGTTTAATTTTATCATTCTAGAGTCTTAGTTTTCTTAGTTTTCATGATCAGTTCACTTGTATACATGAATGGAAGTTTGTGTAGAATGAATATAAATATATGTAATTGTTATTGTATTTTATTAATGTTCTCATAGATGTTTAAATGATATTATAAAGAATTTTTTTTTATGGTATGTGGATGAATCATTTTATAAAAGTTAATGATGATCGTTTTAGGTTAATTTTGGCAGTTTTTCGATCACAAAAAACTCATTTGGTTTTATCATTTAGTATTTTGTATATATGATAGTTTTAGAACATAAATAGGGTTATAAAATAAATTTTACAATATTTTTTATCTATTATAATGGTATTATTATCATCCTTTATGTCATTAAAGGAAAATGAAAGTGCATTACCCATGACATCAGTAAATTGACACATCACAGGCTATGATTTCATTTTTAGAATAAAAGAGAGGGAAGGAGAAGTTTAATGATTGATATTAAATTAAAATGAAATAATTAAAGTATATTTAAGGTAATATAATAATATTTAAATTTTTTTAGTGGATCTAAGGAGAGAATACGGAAATAAAAGAACTTGGAAAGAAATTAAAAGAAAAGAAAGAGGAATTTACCTCTTGAATTTCTCCTCCTTGAGAACCATTTCAGGGAAAAGTTTTTGTTATTTATATGATAAAAAGGCCCCTTGGATATGGTGGATGAAATAGGAAATATTATTTGGTAGAATATGGATAGGGATCAAAGATTGGAAGGTATAAGGAGAAGAGGTGGGGAGGGGTGATATTTATAATGGAAGTGAGGGGTGTTTTTGCATTATTTTAATCATTAGTTTATTATTTTGGATAAATACTATGACTATTATAAGACTTATGACTAAATATATTAACATAATTAAGTATAGATTGATATTTCTAGCTTATATCAGTCATATTTCATGTATAACTCTATAATTCATGTATGTAAATTATCGTATTTTACTATTTACTCAAAAAATCAGGTTTTTTAGAAAATCCAAAAAATTCACCCTAAACATTTTTAGAGATATAAAATTAAAAAATGAAATAAATTTTATTAAAATAGTTTTATAAATATATGAAAATTAATTTTTAATTAAAATCTTTATTTACTCAAATAATACAGATTTCTAAATTATAACTGATTTAATAACACTGTGAAAATGTATTTATTTTCTCATCAAACTATCTTATAATCATAAGAGAAAAAAATATCAATTTATGAATACATTTTATAAAAATTCATTTTTTTTAATTATTAGATTAATCATAAAATTTTTATTAAATATTTATAACTTACAAAAATACCAAACCTTAACTAATAATTCTTAAAACATTTATTTAATTAGTCTATAATACAATTATATCACACTTTCATTTATAAGATTCTGAAATTTTATTTATACTTTAATGGGTGATGTTACTATTCACTTTACTAGTTTATTATTCATAAGTTTCATAAAACTTCCCCTAAGGTCAAGTTACTATTTCATCATTATCGATTCCTTCACTTATAGAAATACTTCCTATTTCATTAATTCTTTATTTATAAAGTTATTATTTTGGTATATATGTGATTTTATGTGATTTATACTATATGAAATTAATATAAGAAGGGATAAATTCTATTGATAAAAGTTTGTGTTGTTACATTCCTCCCCCTTTTTGAAATTTCACCCTTGAAATTTTGTTTTACATAAACAAGTGAGGGTATTTATCCTTCATCGCCTCCTCTGATTCCTTTGTTTCTTCTTCACACTTTTGATTCCTCCACAGCACATTGACAAGGTGGTTTGTCTTGTTTTGTAGAACCTTATCTCTCTATTCTAGAATCTTTACTAACTACTCCTCACAAGAGAGATCATCTTCCAGTTGTACCACCTCTGAGTTCAGTATATGTGAGGGATTTGGTATGTACTTCCTTGAGAGTGATATGTAAAACACATCAAGAAATTGAGCCATATTTGGTGGAAGTTCAAGCTGATAGGCCACAGTTCCTATGTGATCAAGGATCTCAAAGGCATTAATGTACTTTTTTCTTAGCTTCCCTTTCTTTTATAACTGCTTGAATATATTCTATAGTGATATTCGAAGGATAACATTATCTCCAAAATCAAACTCCAAGTCCCTTCGACGGTTTTTAGCATTACTCTTTTACTAACTCTGAGAAGATTTAATATGTTTTTGTATGGATTTAACTTTCACTATAATATCTTTCACAAGATTAGGTCTAAGTAGATTTCATTAACCAACTTCATCCCAATAGGTTTAAGTTCTACATTTCTTGCCATACAGAGCATTATATAGAGCAATCTGAATACTCTGGTGGAAGTTGTTGTTATATGAGAACTCAACCAATGGGAGATGTTGATCCCATCCACATTTAAATTCCATTTAGTTGGATATTAGATTTTCCTTGAGAATATTAAAATTCCTTTCAGATTATTCATTAGTTTGGGTGTGATAGGCCATTCTGAAATTAAATTCAGTACTCATATCATGTTGAAGTCTCCCCTAAAATTTAGATGTGAACCTTGGATCACGATCAGAAATAATCAAGAGTGGAACCCCATGTAGTCTCTCCACTTCCTTAAAATATATCTTTTTAATTTTTTCCATTTGATATATCTTCCAGAATATTGATAAATTCAATAGTATTGGTGAGTTGGTCTACCACAACCCATATTTCATTATTTCCTTTGCAAGTCATTGGAAGACCCATAACAAAGTCCATAGTGACATTATCCCATTTCCACATGGGTATAGAAAATGGTTGGATCACCCATTTGGAATTTTATAACTCTATTAAATTGGACACATATCAAGCACTATGAGATATACATGGCAATATCTTTATTCATGTTATCCCACAAGAAGTGTTCTCGAAGATCACAGTCAATCATGGTACTCCTAGATAGAGAAAGTTGATCTATGTGAATTTTCCAATATCTCTTTCTTTATCCCAGGTGATGAATCCATAAAAATCCTTATTTCAAACTGAATTACACCAACATCATCAATATGGAACTCTTTTAGGTTCCCTTCCATTACAACATACACCTTCTTTTGTAACTCAGGATCATCCCTTTGTGCCTCCTTAGTCTTATATTGGATATATTGTTAGAATATTTTTTGGAAATGTGGGATGTATTCACTACTATTATGATTCCCAAAACTATCCTTTTTATTTCCAAGAAGATATGGTCTTTCTCAATCTAAAACATGGATAGAGTAGCAGGTCCTTTTCTGCTAAGATAATCAGCAACCATGTTTGCCTTACTGGGATAATAGTGAATAGAGAAATTATGGTCTTTGATTAGCTCCAACCATATCCTTTGAGGCATGTTGATCCCATTTTGTTTGAATATATACTCCGGGCTCTTGTGATCGGTATATATGTCACAATTCTCACCATAGAGGTAGTGCCACTAGATTTTCATGGAAAAAATCTCAGTTACTAGTTCCAGGTAATGTGATAGGTAGTTATTCTCATGGATCTTTAACTTTTATGAGGCGTAGACTATCACTTTAACATTTTTCATGAGTAAAAACCCCAATAATTTATTTAAAGAGAAAATGTATTCCAAAAAATCTCCACTTTTGGGTATTGTGAGTACAGGTGCATTAATCAGCCTTCTCTTTAGCTCCTTGAATCTTTCCTCACATTCTTCCATCCGAAAATACCGTACCCCTTTATTTGTTAACTTAATTAGCAGGCATCATATTTGTGATAATGTTATCACAAAAATTCAATAGTACCTTTCTCAGCCAAGAAAACCACAGATTCATGTGACACTATAGGGTATGTACCATTACTCAATTGAATTTTTTATGGTTCATAGAAATTCACTAACTTGTGATCAAATGTCCCAATAATGTGACTTACTGCATCCAAAAGTCACACATATAGAAATAGTAATACAACATATCCGTCCTTAATGTCTCTAACATGAGAAATAGATGTTCTTCATATGCTACCTTTCTCTTGGAGTAGATGTGAATATCATCGATAATAACTACCACAAATTTTTTCTGGAAATGTCTATAGATTCTATTCATTAAATACATGAAGATTTCATGGCAATTAGTAAGTCTAAAGGGCAGCCCCAGAAACACATAATTCTCATACCTTGTATGGAAGGCAGTTTTCAGAATATCATTTTATTCACATTTAGCTGATGATATCTAAAACAAGCATCCACCTTTGAGAAGTACTAATCTACTTATAAATGATGGAATTGGTTGTCAATCCTTATAAGAGGGTATTTTTTCATTATGGTTATCTTTTTTAGTTCCCAATAATCAATTCACAATCATTTGATCTATGCTTCTTCTTGACAAAGAGCACTGGCTCACCCTTAGTTGATGCACTAGGTCATATGAAACCATTGTCCAAATTCTCTTGCAACTGCTTCTTTAACTCCTCTGGTTCAATAAGAGTCATCATATAGGGAAACTTTGAGATAGGAGGTGATTCGTATATGAGTTCTATTGAGAACTCTACCTCATGATCTAAGGGAAGTCTGAGTAACTCTTTAGGAAATAAATTACTATATTCCCTCATGATGGGAATTTCACCTAGGTCAATACCATCCATTATATCAATCATTTGAGCGAGGTATGAGTATTCATAGGGAATCAATACTCATTCTATTGAAGGATTTTACAAAGGAGATTCATAATTTTACTTGTATTTATAGTTTAGCATTTGATGGTTTATAATATGAAAAGATATTTCCTTCTCCTAAAAGTTTATAAGTGGTCTATATAACAAGATCCAATTCATTCCCATTATATCATTTAATTCCACCAAGTTAAGTATCACAAAATTTTCTGGAAGAATCTTCCCACATATTCCAAAAATAGAAGAGTCCAATACTTGGGTCGAAATTATATCACCACCATGTGTTTTTTTGGATATCTCTACTTCAAGGTTTTAGATCTTTTATTCAATATTTCTAGAAAATTTGGAAGTTATAAAATAATGTGTAGAACAACACTCAAATAAGATTTTTTCCATTCTTGGTTGAATAAGAAGTGTACCTTGTATGAATTCATTTTCTTACTCCACTTTGGTAGTAGTGATGACATAATCTTTCCCTTGATCCTTTGTATTTGGTGGTTGATGATGCTAATTACCCTGAAGGACTCAAGGTTTAGTGCACTAGCTTTCATAGTGCCCTTGATTTCTATAATAAAAGTATTGAACCCTGGGTGGTTCTCTAATTTCCTCCACCACATTTTCTGACTTCCCCATGTCTTTTATACATTCATGGGATTTGTTTCCTTATCTCTCACAATTATATCATTTCCCTATCCATTTTATGAATTTACCATTATGATTCTTCCCACATTTTTGACATATAGGCAGTTGATTTTTCTTTCCACCTTTATCATTAAATACACCAGCTTGAAACTCCATATTTTGTTTCATATCACCATATCCAAGGGACCATTCTCCAAAATCTATATCCACTTTGAGATCACACTGAACAACTTATTCATAACAACCAAAGTCTCAAATTTCCATATCATTTTGAGGTTTTGGTTTTAAACAAATAAATAATCTATCAATTTTGTTATCATTATTGATAAAAAGATACCAAGAATACCTTGCGATCCTTATGAAATTTTCTTCATAAGACATGATAGATTTTCCTTCATTTTTCTTCAACAATATGAATTATTTCTCCATCTTTTAATAAAGATATATTGGGAAATACATGTTAAGAAAAATTATCTTAATTCTTTCCACTCCATCTTTTCAATTTCATCCTTCGACTTTGTGTTCTTAATATACTCCCACCATTGATTGGCCTCTCTATCTCGATGATAAATGGCCAAAGTCACCTTCTCCGTCTCAAAATAGTGAATAAAAGAAAATATCTTTTCCATAGAGTGGAACTAGTATTCTATGACTAGTGGATCAGAATATCCACTAAATTTTGGTGGTTGTTTCCATAGATTGGACTTTATAGCTAATTTATCCTTCTTAGGTGAAGGAATAAGTTCCACATTATTTAAGTTATTGTTCATGTCCTGAGACAGCTCAGTAAGCATATCCATGAAATTTTGAACTTTATATCCCAAGGAATGGGGGATTTTATTCGATCAATTATTGCATTGGAGCTTACATGGATTGATGGAATGGTTTATCCAAGTTCCCACTATTTTCAAAGATAAAAAAGTTTTCAATAAAGCATAAGTCAACAAGTCATGAATAAATAATTTATTATTTTGTACAATTTAATATAAAGGAATATATTATTGGATCCCTATGTTTATAATTTTCTAAAACAAATCTTATTGGGAAATTATTTATACTTAGTCTCATACTGAGGGTTTTAACTAAGGTTCTCTAATATTAGTTCCCTAATTAACTAAATCATTCTTTGGTACCAAAAATAGTGACCCTTATTTTTTGTAAAATACTATTAAAAAATTATAGTGATAAACAACATAATAGTGTTTCAAAACAGGGATCCAAAGGTTTAGGTCCTGGGAAAATTAAGAACTTACATTTCATTTAGATAATAAAACATAAACATTATTTAATTCCTTCTTCTCAAGAATTTTATTGGCCCTTGAGTACTTTTTAATACAAATAGTCTCCTGAGGATATACATAAATGAAATGGGTGAGATAAAATCCCAGTAAGAGGATAGATAAGAACATGAAAAAACACAACATGAATGAGCATATTAATATCATAACATAAGTATAATATAGTTATCATAATCAATAGATGGAGAATTAGATAAAGGTATGAAATGTGGCAATACATAAAAATGAAACATCATGTATTAGTGGTCAAATACCATATATAGTTGTCAAAAGACATAGCATAATGTTCACAAATATTTCAATTTATCTCGTAAGATTCATCACATTACCCAATGACTTGGATAGATATATAGTTATGGGTGTACCCATCACATCATAACATTTAAATTATCATGCATTCCACATATAATGTATATAAATATTGTACATAAAATAACCCATGGAAAGTAATGGGTTTAATTTAATAAACAATAAATTAATGAATAAAATTTTAAAAAGAAAAATGGAATAACATTCATGGTACAGGAATCATCAATCTTGAGTGAAGAATAAACAATCACAAGTGAAGTAAAAAGTGTGTTTTTTGAAAGAATAGTTCTTTTAGAAAATATTATGTTTGTCATAAACATGATTAGAAAACATGTATATCCCAAAAAAATAAATTTTATAATAATTAAATGACATTTAAGGATCATTAAATTAACATATATACTTAAATTTTTATGAAAGTGGAGAAACCCAAGGAAATGGAGTTGGGTTTGAGAATCCCCTTACCATATGTTTGAACGCTTTATTCGGTATAATATAATAGATAATGAAATTTAATTCATTGATTTTAAAAAATAAAGAGCCTTTTATAAATTAATTTTATTCATTATAGTTTTAGTAAGTTCATTTCTGGGCTTTTTCTTGTGTTATTGAGGTTAATTTTATCATTTGAGAGTGTTCGTTTTCTTAGTTTTCATGATCTGTTCACTTGTATACATGAATGAAAGTTAATGTAAAATGTGGATAAATATTCATAATTGGTATTATATGTTATTAATGATATTATATATGTTTAAATGGTCTTATAAATATTTTTTTATATGGTATTAGGATGAATCATAAGATAAAATTTAATGATGATCGTTTACGTTATTTTTAGCAGTTTTTCGATCACAACGAACTCCTTTTGTTTTATGATTTAGTATTATGTATATATGATAATTATAAAACATAAATAGGGTTATAATATAAATTTTAAAATATTTTTAAACCATTTTAAGGTTCTTGTTATCATCCTTGAATTAATTAATGGAAAATAAAAGTGCCTCGCCCATGATGTTTGTAAATTGACACATCACTGGCGAAAATTTTATTTTTAGAATAAAAGAGAGGGATGGAGGGTGTAATGATGGATATTCCATTTACATTATATAATAATAGTGTATTAAAGGTATTATTGTTATCATTCCCTTTGTATTATTATAAGTGAGGAGATTATAAAAAATGAAAAGAACGTGAAAAGAAATTAAAAGAAAAGAGAGAGGAATTTACCTCTTGAATTTCTCCTCCCTCAGAACCTCCTAAGGGAAACATTTTTCATATTTTTATGATAATAATGGATCTTGGAAATGGGGGAGGGGATAAGGAATATTATTCAGTATAATTTAAAAAATTCTCATTTCTACGAAGGTGTTAGTAGAAGGGGTGTTGAGGGGTGGTATTTTTAATGGAGGAGAGGGATGTTTTCTCATTATTTTAATCATTAGATTATTATTTTGGATTGATACTATAAATAGTTTGATAATATCACAAAATATATTAAAAATCATTAAGTATTTTTTGATTTTTTAGACTTACCTCATCCATACATCATATATGAATCCATAATTCATGTATATAAATTATCATATTTTACTATTCACCAAAAATTCATGTTTCTTTTTGAAAAATACGATAAATTAACCCAAAACATTATTTTATGTGTATAATTTAAAAATGAAATATATTTTATAAAAATAATTTTATAAATATATGAAAATTAATTTTTAATAAAATCATCATTTATTCAAAAAATACAGATTTTAAAATTATAATTGATTTTATAACACATTGAAAAATTACATACGATCTATTTAAGTTATCTTATAATCATAATATAAAAGAATATAAATTAATAAATATATTTTATTAAAATAAATTTTCTCTTAAATTATAAAATTAATCAAAAAATTGTAATAAAATATTAACGACTTTCAAAAATACCAACACTTAATTAATAATTTTTGAAACATTTATTTAATTAGAATGTGGTATAATTTTATCATATATTAATTTATAAGATTCCTACAAAATTTTATACATTCATGGGTGAGGTTACTATTCATAAGGTTTATATTACTATAACTAAGGTCAAGTTACTATTACATCAATATTGGTTTCATAACTTTTATAAATTCTTCTTATTTCATTAATTATTCATTTATAATGTTTTTATATCATTATTTAAGTGATTGTATGTGATTTATACAATAATAAATTAATATAATAGGGGATAAATTCTGTTGATAAAAGTTTTGGTCATTACATTATCTACAACGCCCTGACCCCAGATATCCTAGAGCCATTGTCTACTACTATTAAATTGGAATGATTACAAGGAATCAAATCTCAATGGAATAGAAGTTTAGTAGTCATTTTAAACTAGATACATAAATGAGTCTTTTATTACAAATGATTACACTAATTACAACATATTTGTTTCTTCTTTCAAAATAATTAAATTTGAGTATGACTCTAATATACCTCGTAAATCCTTTCATATATTTTATAATAGTATTATTGGATTCATGGGTAATGAAACATAATAAGGGTGATCTAAAATTCTCAGTAAATTAAAAATATAGTGGAATCAATAATGAATCAATGTGATTAATATTTATGGTATGGTAAATAATTGAACACACATATCATGTAATCAATGAACTAAAATGAAATGTATCCATAGATACATCGATGAAGAATATCATGGATAAAGAATAATAAATAAATTATTAATAAACACAATGCTTAGTTCTGGGGCATCATGTTTCCCAGGCACATGATACATTTATCATCATAAGATAGTTTAAACATTTCAAATTTTTACAAGTAAATATTCTCATAAGACTATCGATGCATCGAGGAGATTTTATTAACCAGTACCTAACCCATAGAGCTTTCATTAACTATCCTCTAATCCATGTATCTTTCATTAATCGGTCCCCAACCCCTATAGTGCATGTCCAAAGCATTAAAATAAACAAAGTCCCTTATAAAATATCCTTATATAATAAAGGATATGGGTTTATCAATATTTCCCAAAATTATATAATAACATTCAAAGTAAACATCGTATGAAAAAATGGTATATGGATATGGAAATAAACACATCCATGAAAATTGATATGGATATTTAGGTTAAATTCAATGTCAAATGATCATATGAAATTGAATATTTCAAAAAGATTAAAATAAATCAAGGAAGTGAATGTGAATACTATCATTTTCTGAATAAATCATGAACCATGTAGAGGAATTATAAGGATGGTATCAATTCAGCATACCCTAATTAGTTTTAAAAAAATGGTTTTTTTCATTTATCAATATAAATATTACAAAAATAACTTTTAAAAACATTCTTGCGAAAAATAATTTTTAAACATTCAAAAGTGTCTCATACCACATTGAAACATTTGAATCATAATATATAGAAAGTCATGACATTAAATTAAGCTTATAATATCGTGAGAATAAGTGGATTCATGAAATAACATGAAAAGGTATTATATAAAACAAATAAAAGTTATTTGGTTAATAATAACAAATAAGTCTCAATGGATTGTAAATTGAGAAGATATTTTATTACCAATGTGGTAGAAAATGAATTCAAAAACTCAATGGTAATAATCATAAACTAAAATAGTTAAATACCCTAAATATAATATAATTCATTAAATTATATTTCAATTTTTTAGTATTTACACCATATATAAGAAATTAGGTTCATGATAATAAAGTAATCCTTGTAGAAAGAAAAGTGATACAAGAATCCCTTACATTTGAATCAAAATACCCAAAAGTAATAATCATAAATTGAAAATTATAAATATAATAATGATAAAATAATTCATGATATTAAATTTTAACGTGGTTTTATGTACACCATATATAATAAATTATTTTCACAATAATAAAGTATGCCTCACGGAAAGAAAAGTGAGACAAGAGTCTCTTACCTTGAGTTTCCTTTCGGGTGAACATCCATTAAAATCCAATATATAAAAGTTATGTTAATTTTCATCTTCCTTGAGAAAAATTTTAACTATTATCATTAATTTTATTACACTTATTATTATTTTTTATACAACTAATTATACAATTATTTCTACATCAGGTTTTTTGACCAGATTCAGTTTATGTGTCAAAAACAACTTTGGTAAGTAAACTATGGTCAAATGGGTCATTATATAAAATCTCCATAACAATAATCATGATATATATTTCATTATTATAACTAAATTATAATTTTAAAACAAATAATTACATATTTTAATGAATAATGATCCATTGTTACACTCATGTAGATGGTAGGTTGTGCGTACGCATGAGTAACGTTCTAAGTTTTTAATGATTATTATGGAAAGAAGATAAGTAACACCATTTATTTCCAGAATGATCATTATATCATAAATAAAATTTTAACTAATCATATATACTTATTATATAATTCTTGTTATCCAAAAGGAATCACATCATGTCGAGGAGTCGGTAGTCCACACATCCATGACCGATGTTATTACATTTTAGCATGTGAAAAGATAGTAAAGAAAACGATATGTATATATATATATATATATATATATCGTGAAAGTTAATTATTTAATGAATAATGTCTATATGTTTTTTATGTGTCATATATTTAGTTATAATATTACTTTATATATTACATGGATTTTGTGAATGAATCACCTCACTTTGAGGGGGTGGTAGTCCAAACTTATGTAAACGATGTTATCGTATTTATCCATGATGGAAATCGTAAAGGTGTGTTATAAGTTAAAATTACATAAGAATAAAGAAATTATAAAAAATCATATATAATATATATAAATATTGTTTCCATCATAATGGACAACCATGAAAGTTGGAAATGAAAAAATGAACAATCATCATTTCCTGAGGCCGTAGTTCACCATACAGAGAAATAGTATGTTTGTTACCCATTAGATGGATATTTGTGTAATTTTAGGTATAAATATAAATATAACAACATCGTAGTATATTTAGGAAACTATTTTTTTATGTTAAAATATAATGAAAATAATCTAGGGAGTGGATAATGAAAATGAAACTAAAAAACATGAGAGAAGAAATTACCTCTTAATCAGGTAACTTCATTTGGATTGAACTAAAGGCTTCCTTGGATTGATTTTTTACAAAGGGTGGGATTCTATGATTTGGGGATGGAAGTATGAAAACTAATTGGGAAGACTTTTTATGAGCCAACGTGTCTTGATAGGTGTCAGGAATGGGGAGTGGTGGTGTCCTTTATAGGGAAAGAAAATGACTCACATGGAAGTTTTAGAAAAAAGTTAGGTGTACACATGTTATTAACTAGAAAAAGTCATAAAAAACCAAAAAAATCAATAATTTATGTTTCATTTAATAATTATGTATATAAAATGTGTGTTGTATAATTTTATAGGTCATTTGGGCCCTTAAATATACAGTTTAGTCCATTTTTAAGCCTAATTACACCTTAATCGCAATAATTAATTTTAATCACTTCCACATATAATTTTGGTCAAAAAATAATTTTATATCATTAGAATAAAAATATAATATTGATTAAAATTTTTTATTTCCATTTTTAAAAAATAAAATTACATAATCGGCAAGATTAAGATTAATGTTAATCTTGTAGACAGATGGTTTAACTTGGTTTAGTAGAAAAACGATCAAAAGTTAGTTGAGTTTTTATATTCTATTTAAATGTGAAATTTATTATAAATTGTATTAATATATTCATTATTTATATAATGTAAATTTATAAAAAATTTGAAATATAATATAACATTTATAAATTTTTAAACAAAAAAAGGAAGTTTTCAACTGAAATGCAGTACTTTTCACCATTCATCAAAAAATGATGTTTCTCAAAAAAATACCAAAAATTAACCATAGGATAATTTTAAAATTATTAATTAAATAGTAAAGTTTATTTTATAAAATTAAATTTATAATAGTTTCAAAATTATGATTCAAACTATGTTCTCCATTAAAAGGCGGTAAAATCGCCTTTATAAAAATATAGGTATTTATGTGTGAAATAGGGTTTGTTGTTATCTTAAGAATATTAAACATAATGGATAAATATAAAAAATATTTTATTTAACATATAACATATATTTTTTAATAAAATCATTCACTAATTTTAATTAGTTCATTAATTAAGTTAAAACTCCATTAGAAGCATAAAAATAAAAATAATTCTTTTTATTTCCAATTGGTTCATAATTTTGTTTCTCATTAATTTTTAAACCATATATTTTCATAAGATAGTTAATAATACTAATAAATTATAACATAACATCTAAGTTATGTCATATTATTTTAAAAAATAATATTTTAATAATACATTATTATTTGGTGAAACTCAGTCTTGCGTGTCACGGAAGCTAACTCAGTGTTGCGTGCATTCAAATATATAGAATATATTTTAAATAATATATATTATAATTTATATGAATATTTTGTTATCTTACATGCTTGGTGTCACATTTAATACATGATATCAAATACAAGGTTTTTATTTTAGATTTCTGGGGCATCACATTCTCCCCAACTTATTTAAAATGAATCCTCATAACTTAAACTTGATTATAGTGATATATTGTTTGATACCTATTATGTTTGAAAAAACACATCATTAGAAGGGTTATTAAGTCATCCTATATAAAATATATAATCATAAGTACAAATTCCACATGGACTACCATGTAACTAGGTCTCTAAGTAGGAAACAATTAGTTGAAAGTAGAGATATGTACTTGAAGGAAAATAGTAAATATTTATAGGGAGTAATTTGTGCATCAATCACAAAAAATATGAATTATCAATAGAATGTTTTGGTCCTCAAAACCATAAATCTTCAATGATTTAATAGATTATTGGTTCAATATAAATTAAGGTATCAAGACAAAAATTTATTTTAAATTCATTTTCCTAATGTTGGGTAATTCCTTTACTGACCATGAATATAACGAAATATTATTACTTTATAGGTTTCAAATTCATAATAACAATATTATCTTTTGGTTCTACTTTATCAAATTCTAATTCATACCTTTACTCCAAGAAATTAATTACCAATAATAAAATGTATTCCTAAAGCACTAAAATATACATTTAAAGGGTCTTAAGGCCTATAAAATAGTGAAATGTATGAATATTTGTCTTTAACTATCTTCTAAAACAAATATGGTTAATATATTAATAAATAATACTCAAAGGTGATAATATTGGTTCATAATTATAATTATTAATATTCTTTTTAACTAAAAACAAATAAAACATTAACCAAAACATTGTATAGGTCAGTGGTTGGAATGAAACCCTTGTCGTCCGCAGGTCATGGGTTCAAGACCTACGGCCTTGATGTATTTGATTAGATGTCTCCTAGATTATATGTTTTCATTTTCTAAAACTATATTAATATTATTTTCAAAATGAATCTAATAGACAACATTGAAATTAGGTTAATAACTAAATAGAATTTTAACTATGATTTTTAATACAACCATAAAACAAAAATACTTCATCAATTTATTTTAACATAGGTCCATCCTTATATTAGGGATTATCCAAGATATCATTTATAGGATTTATAAATCATGACTCATAATTTCCAATCTAAAAATCTTAGGTTTAAACTAGGATATTAATTTTCATTATCTATTCAAATTAATTATAATGGTTTATAGAGAAAATGTGTATTATCCTTAGAAAATCCTCTAGGATTGTCAAACCAAGTGTGCAATAAGTTAGTCAAGCCTATAACACCCTTTAGAAGTTTTTACTCCTAGGTATATATGTTCTAGAACAATGTTCACCGGAAGTATCTAGAAAAGGATGTATTTCTAGAAAGACCCACATAATCTCTAATTTTCCAAAATTATATGTTGTTATTCTGCACTTATCCTTAAATTCTACCTTCAGGATTTGTTCTCTAACCAATGTTTTCCTAAATCTTATTCCCAAGGTTCTTATGAAACTTCCTTTGATACCAATTGTTTCTCCCCAACCCCAAATATCCAGAATCTAGTTTCTTCTACTATTAAATAGGTATGATTACAAGGAATCGAATACATAAGGAATAAGATTATAGTAGTATTGGTAAACTAGATATATAAATGTGTCTTGTATTACAAATGATTACACTAATTAAAAAAAATTGGTTTATTATTTATTAATAAATAACTTCAATTATGACTCTAATCCATCTAGTAAATACTTGTACATATTTCATAGTATGCATCTTGAATTCCTAGAGAACGAAACATAATAAGGGTGAGCTCAAATTCTCAATAAGTGAAAAATGTAGTGAAGGCAATAATGAATCAATGGTAATATTATTTATGGAATGGTACAAAAATAAACATACATAACATGTAATAAATGAACTAAAATGAAATGTATCCATAGATATGTCAATTAAAAAACTCATGGATGAATAATAAAAAAACAAATTCTCAATAAATTCAATTCTTACTTATTGGATGTCATGTTTCCCAGACACATGATACCTTTAACATCGAGATAAAGTTTAAAATTTTTCTATTTTGGAAGCTAATTCATACCATTAGACTACTAATGCATTGAGGGGATTTCATTAACTAATCCCCAACTAGTA
Organism: Viscum album; assembly: GCA_963277665.1. Classification (NCBI taxonomy): domain Eukaryota; kingdom Viridiplantae; phylum Streptophyta; class Magnoliopsida; order Santalales; family Viscaceae; genus Viscum; species Viscum album. The sequence goes on from OY728157.1 coordinate 1,427,547,752, forward strand.
AATCATGCATTAACTGGTCTCTAACCCATAGGTATTGCATTAACTGATCCCCAAACCTTATAGTTCATGTCCAAAGCATTTAAATAAACAAAGTGCCATATAAAATATTTATATTGAATAAAGCATACTAGTTCATCATTATTTCTCCAAATAATCAAATAACTTTCAATGTAAACACCACGTGAAAATGGTATATGGTTTAGAAAGTAATCATATTCCTATAAAATTTTATGGATATTTAGGGTAAATTCAATGTCAAATGATCATATGAAATTGAATATTTCAAGGGGATTTAAATAAATAATGTGAATGTGAATACCATCTGTAACATTCCAAGTAAGTAATGAATAATAGATATTTTTATATCTGTCTATTAATGAATTAGATAGTGTTTTAGAGGCTTAAAATGCAAATAAATCCAATCTTAAGCATGGAATACACTAATATTTTTAAAAGATTGTTTTACTGCCTTTTGATGGAAAACCATTTTTGAATCTATCTTTTGACAATTTTATAAGCTATATTTGTCAAAATAAACTTATTATTTATGATTGGGACATCAAAATTTACTTTTTGTGAACTTTTGGTAGTTTTCTAACAATGTTCATTTTTTAATGAATAGTGAAAAATACTGCATTTTACATCAAAACTGCATCTTAATCTAATTTATTTATATGATTAGATTATCTTTTGAATTGGTCTTAATGTGTAATCTGAATATATTTTTACCATTTAATCCAATGGTGGTCATTGGACTCAATTTCACTTTGAAATTGGACTTAAACTGGTGTCAATCTTTTGATACTTATTGTTTTATAAAAACACGCTATTTGCTCTGACAGCGGGATTTAATTATTAAATTAATTAATGTGACTTATATGTCTTGAATTTTGTAAAATAGATTTAATTTTTGAATTCAGAATATCAAATATAGCTTAGGGTGAATTTTTGGTAATTTTCTGAAAAACATCAATTTTTTATGAATAGTGAAACCACTAAGTTGTAATCAAGCAAACTGATTTTTCAGTTAAATGAAAGTTTACCACTAATGTGTATTGAATTTTGAAAATCCAACATACATGGTTTTCATTAGTATGTAAAATCTGGTTCAATGGGATGAAAATAATTTTTTAGTGAAAAGTAACTTTTTTTCATTAATCGCAATTTGTGGTAATTAGTGTAGTTTAAGGTAAAAATAATGCTTTAATAAAATGAGATGAGATTGAAACATGTCCTACCCTAATTGGTTGTGTCATGGCCGAACACGACAAGACATGGGTCAAATTGGGGACCTCATGGAGCCACTTTGGTTGGGAAATGACATAAATAACTTTTTATTTAATGTAAAAGTAAAAATGACACAAACATAATATATTTTACGAAAACAATTTTTACATGGGGTTATAAAGATCAGATTTTTGATTATAAATATTCATTGGAAATCTGAAACGATTTCCTACATCATAGTATTTTTTATAATTTTTAGACTTCAAATAAATTAAATTATTTATGACATCATGATGATGTAGTGATGACCTCATTATTGAACGATTTAAATAAAATGGAAAGATAATGTAAAATCTAAAACCTACACATGGCCAAAACCAATTGGATGAGTGGATTTAGAAACCTTATCACCTTATCATAGAATTATATCAATTTTGGACCTTTTGAATCCGAAAATCATTTTAAAATAAAGTAACTTATCTTTATTTCCAAGAGTGCCCCTCCTCTCATATTATAAAAGGCCCCCACCTCTACCTCATTTCACACACTCCTCAAGCCTTTGGCTCGGCCATCCCCTGCCCATTTACTCTCTCCAAATCCCTCTCCTCATCCTAGAGGATTACATTTGGGAAGAATCCTTTCAAAGGAATCCTTTAGGCTCAAATCAAAAAGGAGTTACACTTTTAAAGGTAATTCATTCTCTCATGTTCATTTGTTTTATTTTGATTCTCCAACCCCCTAAACTCTTTTTATTTACTTATTTTGTAACAACACCAGTATCTTCAATATACTAGGATGTTGTTATAAGATTTATTCGAGCTACACTCTCACACAACTACATAAAATGGTTAAAGAACATACGGTGTCCGTGGATGGCGAAATTCTGCCTCCCGAAACGATGATTGTTCAATACTCATTTAACACCTTAAAAGGTGGCCATTAAGATGTCACTATTTTTATATATGATATATAATATGTTTATTATTTCCTTAAGCTTCTATATTTTTCATTTATGGCATACCATTATTGTTTCCATTATTGGTAAACACGATATCATCATTTTAGAAAGTGCGGACTACCACCCCCTGAAAGTGATTTGATTCGTTAATACCATATGTGGGATGTGTAAAGGATAAAGTTAATGATATTATATATGTTATTATACTGGAATTATAATATACTCTTATATCATTATGATTCCATTCCAGAAAATACGAAATATAAATGGAAGTAGTGTTCATGCGTACGTACGGCTTACCGTCTCCATGAACGGTGCATTTCATTTCATACCTATAAATGTGATGTAATATTATAAATACATGTATATTCTAAATATATATGATATATATGTTATCAAAATAATTAATATAATTCTGTATAAAACGAACCTTTGACCAAATTAACAACATGTAAGTGTAAGAAGTCTATTTTTGACTTAAGAACCAAATACCGACAAAATGAACATTATTAACTTAAATGATTACATGATGTTCATAACATGGTATAAAAGGAATAATGAACATGAAAAAGTTTATTAAGCAAGTAGAGATTAACTCAAGTTTATTATTCAGGAGATTAAAGAACGGTCGGGTCAAGTCGGATACGAGGTATGGGACTTCGTCTCAATCTCCTTTCATTGAGGAATATTTTGTTTTATACACAACATTCTTTTATATGGTGTATAAACCCATTTGACTTTTACGCTTATTCAAAAGGAATCTTTTTTATATGAAGCATTTTACTAAACGATAAAAATGAATGTTTTTGTCGTACGTATGCGGCGACAAAGACTTCTCCGCCGCCGTGACCATTATTTGAGTTTCGGATTCCTCTACAAGACATACCCTTTTTTTAAAAATGAAATATAAATACCATGTTTTACTTTGGTATTGAAAATGGTTTTCATAATGTTTTTATTATATCAATGTGTTGTATTGATATCTCGTGATTGAAATGTGGAAATTTTGTGTTTCCTTTATGCATGTTTTATGTGATATGAATTATGTTATGGTTCTTGGGAATTATTATGAAGACGGGTGGTTCCGTGTTAAAATAAGGGCGGGTGAGACCGTTATAGATCTCCAATGCATTGGGTAACGTGAAGGAGTGAAACGTTAAGGTTTCTCCGAAGAGATTTAGGGAATATACTGTGATGGGTATTCCAAACGTAACCAAGAGGGTTAATCCCTACGTAAGAATGTTATGAATGCCTCAAGTTACCTTTATGTCTTATGATTTCTATGATTTATTCATGATTTGATGAGGTATGTTAAAATGCTTATGTTTTATGGGTAAAGTATGATCTCATTCTTATGTATATATGTACCCATATTTCCTTTCCATATTTTTATATCCCTTACTGAGCTTTTTATGCTCATCCCAAGTTTTTTTGAAATGTTTTTCACAGGTCAAGGGAAAGGTACATGATATGATGATAGTGTCAAGGAAGTGTCAAGAAATAATCCATGTTTTATTTTAAATATGTTTCCATTTATGGGAATGAAGAATACTATCTTTATGTAACCGCTTTGTTTATATGTGGAATGTAATGCAAGTTTTATGATCTAATTCTCTAAAACTCTAAACCCGAAAAGATCCTCAAGGTGTAATCTTTTAATAACTCAAGATTAAGTAAGGTTTAAGGCTGGGGCCTTATAGTTGGTATCAAAGGTCGGTTTAGATAACCTTAGGAGTTAGAATTCTATTAAATGATTATCCAAAAATATTTTTTTTATGGTCAAATTGAAATTATATAGCATTTGAAGATTACCATGTTGCTTCTTCTAAGACATGTTTGTTCAGAATGGTTTTCCGCAGAGGAAACATGGAAGAAGTGCTAGGAAGGCATACAGAAGGAAATAACCTTCCGAATCAGCATCCTAAGATGGTCAGAATTGGAACTGAATAGTTTGTTGCAGTAATGGCGCAGTTGACTCAGGCTATAAATGGTGGTGGTATCCATGCACGAGATCATCCAGATCAACCGCAGAGGAACATGTCAGTGGTGGTACATTTCATGAGGCAACATCCCCCATCATTCAGAGGATCATCTGACCATGTGCTAGCTGAATGGTGGATTAAAGCACTGGAGAAGATTTTTGATGTCATGGGGTGTTCAGACAATCAAAAGGTTAGTCTTGCTATTTACCGTTTGGAGGGTGAAGCAGATCAGTGGTGGTCGATGGTTAAAAATATCAGGGACACTGATGAGATTGATGCTCTCGACTGGGATGAATTCAAAGGTATGTTTCTTGAAAAGTATTTTCCTAAGGCTGTTCGACTTAGTATGGAGAAACAATTCTTGGAATTGAGGCAATAGGAAGACTCAGTGGCTACCTATGAAGAAAGGTTCACTAGATTGGCAAGGTATGCTCCAAATTTTATCAGAGACCATGATAGTAAAATCAATCGTTTTTACTCAGGATTAAAGCCAAAATATCGAAGGGCATTAGCTTCTCGTGAGTTTAAAAGTTATGAAAAGCTTGTTCGATGTGCTGAGAAGGTGGAAATGGAGTTTTCCAATGATCAAGTTTTCTATAACAACCAACAGAAGAAGAGACCGAGGTGGCAAGAGAAAGGTAAGAATTCTTCAAAAAAGTCTGATGGTAAGAAAACTAAGTTTCCAGTTTGTGATAAATGTGGAAAAAGGCATGCTGGGGAATGTCTTCTGAATTCTGCAAAGTGCTACCGATGTGGTAAGATGGGACATAAGGCTCGTGATTGCACTGAAAAAGATCAAGGTGAAGGTAAGACCAAATTTGATTTATAGTTAGTGAAATGTTTTAAGTGCAATGAGATGGGTCACTATGCAAATGAGTGTCCGACAAAGAGCTTGAGTGATGGGAAGCAGTTAGACTACAAGCAAAAAGGGGTGGTGAAATCCTTTGCAACTACTTCAGCAGATGTTGGGCCATCAAATGATGTTGTATCAGGTACTTTGTTTGTTTTTTCAGATTATGCAGTGTGTTGTTTGATTCGGGGTCTACACATTCTTTCATCTCTGAAACCTTTTCTAGTAAAATCGGAATACCATCTCAAGAAATGACTCCTGAACTTTTGGTAAAAACACCTGGGTGGAATGTTGAGGCAAATAGAATTTATAAGAATCTTCCTATCCATATCTGTGGAAAGAACCTACTTGAAAACCTTATTGTTCTACCTATATAGAGTTTTATGTTATCCTGGGTATGGATTGGCTCTCTATTTACCATGCTAAGATTGACTGTAGAGCTAAAGAAGTTTCTTTTCAAAAATAATTTCAGTTTCTGTACAATAATGAACCCTTACTGTTGATAACTTATCAAGAGGCCGAGAAACTTGTAAAAGATGGAAATGAATGTTACCTTGCACACATCGTTTAAAATAAAGGAGCTGTTCAGATTAATGATGTGCCAGTGGTAAATGAGTATCCTGATGTTTTTCCTGATGAGTTGCCTGGAATAATACCAGATCGGGAAGTTGAGTTTACTATTGACTTAGTTCCTGATGCTAAGCCAATTTCAAAACCCCCTTATCGAATGGCTCAAATTGAACTTTTAGAGTTGAAGGATCAATTGCAATATTTATTAGAGAAAAGTTCCATTCGACCTAGCACGTCACCATGGGGTTCTCCTGTTTTATTTGTTAAATAGAAAGATGGTTCTATGAGACTTTACATTGATTATAGGGCCTTGAATAACATCATTGTTAAGAAAAAATATCATTTGCCTCATATCGATGATTTGTTTGATCAGCTCCAGGGAGCTCAGTATTTTTCAAAGATTGACTTGAGATCGGGGTACCATCGGCTGAAGGTAAAGGAAGAAGATGTTCTGAAGACTGCTTTTCGTACTATATATGGCCATTATGAATTTGTAGTAATGCCTTTTGGGATAACCAATGCACCTGCTGTATTCATGAACTTAATGAATATAATTTTCCATGAGTTCTTGGATAAGTTTGTGGTGGTTTTCATTGATGATATTTTGGTGTTTTCTAAAAGTAAAGAGGAGCATGAAAGACATTTAAGGGTTATTTTTCAAACCTTGAAAGAAAAGAAACTTTATGGAAAATTCAGCATGTGTGAGTTTTGGTTGCAACAAATTTCCTTCCTTGGTCACATTGTTTCTAAAGATGAGATAACTGTTGATCCTGCAAAAACAAAAGTTGTGAAAGACTAGCCAAGACCCACAAATGTAACTGAGATTCGTAGCTTCCTTGGTTTGGCAGGCTATTACCGAAGGTTTGTTAGAAATTTTTCACGGTTATCTAGTCCAATGACTAAGCTAACTCGGAAGGGTGTTAAGTTTATCTGGACAAAAGAATGTGATGATTGTTTTCAGGAATTGAAAAGAAGATTGGTGAATGCTCCAGTTTTGGCACTACCTTCCAGGAATGGTGAGTTTGTTATCTACAGTGATGCTTCATTGAAAGGTTTTGGTTGCGTCCTAATTCAGAATGATCAGGTAATTGCTTATGCTTCACGACAGTTGAAAACTCATGAGGTAAATTATACTACACGTGATTTGGAATTAGCTGTTGTTGTTTTTGCTTTAAAAATTTGGAGGCATCATTTGTATGGAGTAAAGTGTGAAATATATACCGATCACAAATGTTTAAAGTATATATTCACTCAGAAAGAATTGAACATGTGACAAAGGATATGGCTAGAATTAATCAAGGATTATGATTGTACAATTCAATACCATCCGGGAAGAGCAAATAAAGTGGCTGATGCTTTGAGTCGAAAAAGTAATGCTTCATTAGCAATGTTGCATTTGGAACGTGATCCTTTGGATAAGGATTTGATGAACTTTGGCATAGAATTTGTTGGTGCAAGAAGTTCTTCTGTTTTGTTTCAGGTATCTGTGAGATCATCTCTATCAGATAGAATCAAGCAAGCACAGAAGCAAGACCGTGAGTTGCAGAAAAAGGTAGAGCTGGTTCAGAAAGGTAAGTTGCCTGAATTCAACATTGATAATGATTGCATTTTTAGATTTGGTAAGAGATTGTGTGTGCCTTGTGATTCACAGTTGAAGAGAGATTTGTTATGTGATGCTCATAGTTCTCCGTTTTCAGTTCATCCTGGCAGTACTAAGATGTACAGAGATCTGCGGGAGTATTACTGGTGGGATGGAATGAAAATAGATATTGCTGATTTTACTGTGAAGTGTTTGACTTGTCAGCATGTTAAAGCAGAGCGGCAGTTACTAAAAGGGATGATTCAGCCTCTACCAGTGCCAGAGTGGAAATGGGAGAATATATCCATGGACTTTGTTGTGGTATTACCGAAGACATCTCGAGGTAATAATGCAATCTGGGTTATTGTAGATCGCTTGACTAAATCTGCTCATTTCCTTGCTATACGAGATAATTTTTCCCTAGATCAACTTTCCCATTTGTATCTTAAAGAGATAGTCAGGTTACATGGAGTTCCCCTCTCCATTGTATCTGATCGTGATCCCAGGTTCACTTCAAACTTTTGGAAAGGCCTTCAGAAGTTGTTGGGTACTGAATTAAATTTTAGTACAAATTTTCATCCTCAATCAGATGGGCAGTCAGAACGAACAATTCAGACATTGGAGGATATGCTACGAGCTTGTTCTATGGATTATCAGGGAAGTTGTGACCAACATATTTCTTTGGTTGAATTTTCTTATAACAACAGTTTTCATTCCAGTATACAGATGGCTCCATTTGAGGCATTATATGGAAAACAGGGTCGAACTCCAGCTTTTTGGGATGAAGTAGGGGAAAGGAAGCTGATGGGACCAGAATTGGTAGAAGAGATGGCAGAAAAAGTTCAGTTGATTTAGAGACACATGAGAACAGCTCAGAGCAGGCAGAAAAGTTATGCGGACAATAGGAGGAAAGATCTATCTTTTGAGGTAGGTGATCATGTTTTTCTCAAAGTATCGCCATGGAAAAGTGTGATGCGATTTGGTAAGAAAGGAAAGCTGAGTCCAAGGTTTGTTGGACCATATGAAATTCTAGAGAGAGTTGGATCAGTTGCATACCGAGTGGCTTTACCTCGGAGTTTATCTCACGTACACAATTTTTTTCACGTTTCGATGTTGAGAAAGTATATGCCAGATCCATCTCATGTTTTGAGTCCAGAGGTAGTTCAGCTAGAAGAGAATCTATCTTACGAGGAACAACCGGTACAGATTCTTGACCATATGGAGCAGGTATTGCGGAATAAGGTGATTCATCATGTAAAGGTTTTATGGAAAACCCATATGGTTGAAGAGGCAACATGGGAATCTGAAAATGCTATGAGGGATAAATACCCCCATTTATTCGATAAGTAAATAAATTGCGGGGACGCAATTTTCTCAAGGGGGGAAGGATGTAACATCCCAAGTAAGTAATGAATAATAGATATTTTTATATATGTCTATTAATGAATTAGATAGTGTTTTAGAGGCTTAAAATGAAAATAAATCCAATCTTAAGCATGGAATACAATAATATTTTTAAAAGACTGTTTTACTACCTTTTGATGGAAAACCATTTTTGAATCTATCTTTTGAAAATTTTATAAGATATGTTTTCCAAAATAAACTTATTCTTTATTATTGGGACATCAAAATTTACTTTGTGTGAATTTTTGGTATTTTTCTGACAATGTTCATTTTTTAACGAATAGTGAAAAATACTGCATTTTACATCAAAACTGCTTCTTAATCTAATTTATTTATATGATTAGATTATCTTTTGAATTAGTCTTAATGTTTAATCTGAATATATTTTTACCATTTAATCCAATGGTGGTCATTGAAATCAATTACACTTTGAAATTGGACTTAAACTGGTGTCAATCTTTTGATACTTATTGTTTTATAAAAACACGCTATTTGCTCTGACAGCGGGAATTAATTATTAAATTAATTAATTTGACTTATATGTCTTTAATTTTATAAAATAGACTTCATTTTTGAATTCGGAATATCAAATATATCTTAGGGTGAATTTTTGGTAATTTTCTGAAAAACTTCAATTTTTGATGAATAGTGAAACCACTAAGTGGTAATCAAGCAAACTGATTTTTCAGTTAAATGAAAGTTTACCACTAATGTGTATTGAATTTTGAAAATCCGACATAAATGGTTGTCATTATTATGTAAAATGTTGTTCAATGGGATGAAAATAATTTTTTGGTGAATAGTAACTTTTTTTCATTAATCACGATTAGTGGTAATTAGTGTAGTTTAAGGTAAAAATAATGCATTAATAAAATGAGATGAGCTTGACACATGCCCTACCCTCATTGGTTGTGTCATGGCCGACCAATACAAGCCATGGTTCAACTTGGGGACCCCATGGATCCACTTTGGTTTGGAAATGACATAAATAACTTTTTATTTAACGTAAAAGTAAAAATGACACAAACATAATATGTTTTACGAAAACAATTTTTACATGGGGTTATAAAGATCAGATTTTTGATTATAAATATTAATTGGAAATCTAAAAATATTTCCTACATCATAGTATTTTTTTTATAATTTTTAGACTTCAAATAAATTAAATTATTTATGACATGATGATGATGCAGCGATGACCTCATTATTTAACGATTTAAATAAAATGGAATGATAATGTAAAATCTAAATCCTACACATGGACAAAACCTATTGGATGAGTGTATTTAGAAGCCTTATCACCTTATCCTCGAATTATATCAATGTGGAACCTTTTTAATCTGAAAATCATTTTAAAATAAAGTAACTTATCTTTACTTTCCAAGAGTGCCCCTCCTCTCATCTTATAAAAGGACCCCATCTCTACCTCATTTCACACACTCCTCAAGCCTTTGGCTCGGCCATCCCCTGACCATTTACTCTCTCCACATCCCTCTCCTCATCCTAGAGGATTCCCTTTCGGCATAATCCTTTCAAAGGAATCCTTTAGGCTCAAATCAAAAGGAGTTACACTTTTAAAGGTAATTCATTCTCTCATGTTCATTTGTTTTATTTTGCTTCTCCAACCCCCTAAACTCTTTTTATTTACTTCTTTTGTAAAAAAACCAGTATATTCAATATACTAGGATGTTGTTATAATATTTATTCGAGCTACACTCTCACACAACTACATCAAATGGTTAAAGAACATACGGTTTCCGTGGATGGTGAAATTCTGCCTCCCGAAACGATGATTGTTCAATACTCATTTAACACCTTAAAAGGTGGACATTATGATGTAAATATTTTTATATATGATATATAATATGTTTATTCTTTCCTTAAGATTATTTATTTTTCATTTATGGCATACCATTATTGTTTCCATTATGGGTAAACACGATATCTTCATTTTAGGAAGTGCGGACTATCGCCCCCTGAAAGTGATTTGATTCGTTAATACCATATGTGGGATGTGTAAAGGATAAAGTTAATGATATTATATATGTTATTATACTGGAATTATAATGTACTCTTATATCATTATGATTCCATTCCAGAAAATACGAAATAGAAATGGAAGTAGCGTTCATGCGTACGTATGGCTTACCGTCTCCATGAACGGTGCATTTCATTTCTTACCTCTAAATGTGATGTAATATTATAAATACATGTATATTCTGAATATATATGATATATATGTTATCCAAATAATTAATATCATTCTGGATATAACGAACCATTGACCAAATTAACAACATGTAAGTGTAAGAAGTCTATTTTTGACTTAAAAACCAAATAATGAAAAAATGAACATTATTAACTTAAATGATTACATGATGTTCATAACATGGTATAAAAGGATTAATGAACTTGAAAAAGGTTCTTAAGCAAGTAGAGATTAACTCAAGTTTATTATTCAGGAGATTAAAGAACGGTCGGGTCAAGTCGTATTCGAGGTATGGGACTTCGTCTCAATCTCCTTTCATTGAGGCATATTTTGTTTTATACACAACATTCTTTTATATGGTGTATAAACCCCTTTGACATTTACGCTTATTCAAAAGGAATCTTTTTTATAAGAAGCGTTTTACTAAATGACAAAAAGGAATGTTTTTGTCGTACGTATGCGGCGACAACGACTTCTCCGCCGCCGTGACCATTATTTGAGTTTCGGCTTCCTCTACAAGCCATACCATTTTTTGAAATGAAAAATAAATACAATGTTTTACTTTGGTATTGAAAGTGGTTTTCATAATGTTTTTATTATATTAATGTGTTGTATTGATATCTCGTGATTGAAATGTGGAAATTTTATGTTTCCTTTAGGCATGTTTTATGTGATATGAATTATGTTATGGTTCTTGGGCATTATTATGAAGACAGGTGGTTCTGTGATAAACTAAGGGCAGGTGAGCCCGTTATAGCTCTCCAATGCATTGGGTAATGTGAAGGAGTGAAACGTTAAGATTTCTCCGAATATATTTAGAAAATATACTGTGATGGGTATTCCAAACGTAACCAAGAGGGTTACTCCCTACGTAAGGATGTTATGAATGCCTCAAGTTACCTTTATGTCTTATGATTTCTATGATTTATTCATGTTTTGATGACTTATGTTAAAGTGCTTATGTTTTATGGGTAAAGTATGAACTCATTCTTATGTATATATGTACCTATGTTTCCTTTCCATATTTTTATATCCCTTACTGAGCTTTTTAAGCTCATCCCAAGTTTTTTTGAAATGTTTTTCACAGGTCAAGGGAAAGGTACATGATATGATGATAGTGTCAATGAAGTGTTAAGAAAGAATCCATGTTTTATTTTAAATATGTTTCCATTGATGGGAATGAAGAATAATATCTTTATGTAACCACTTTGTTTATATGTGGAATGTAATGCAAGTTTTATGATCTAATTCTCAAAAACTCTAAACCCGAAAATATCCTCAAGGTGTAATCTTGTAATAACTCACGATTAAGTAAGGTTTAAGGCTGGGGCCTTATACCATCCTTGTCCAAATCAATCATGATCTATCCAGAGGAAGGTTATGGATGGTATCAATAAAACATACCCCAAGTAGAGTAAATTAAAGGGTTTTTTTCATTGTTGAATGAAAATATTATAAAAATATCTTTTAAAAACATTTGTGAGGAAAATAATATTTAAACATTCCCAAGTGTCCCATACCACATTAAAACATTTGAATCATAATCTCTAGAAATGTATTGAATTAAATGAAAATTAGACTATCATTATAATAATGGTATTCATGATATAACATGAAAAATTCAATATATACAAAAAATAAAATTTAATTGGTTCATAATAACAAATAAGTCTCAATGGAATGTAAATTGAGAAGAAATTACCTTACCAATGTGGTAACAAATGAATTGGAAAACCCAAAGGTAATAATCAATAATAAAACATCTAAATAATATTAATATAATTATTTATATTATATTTAAATGTGTAAGTATGTACACCATATACAAGAAATTAATTGGACAATAATAAAGTAAGACTCACAAAATGAAAAGTGAGACAAGAATTCCTTACATGTGAATCGAAACACCCAAAAGTAATTATCAGCACTTAAAACATCTAAATACCATGATTATGAAATAATTAATGATATTACATGTCTATGTGGTAGTATTTACACCATATATAAGAAATTTGGTGCACAACAATAAAGTATGCCTCATAGAAAGAAAAGTGACATAAGAGTCCCTTATATTGATCTTCCTTTCGGGTGAATGTCCATTAAATTCCTATACAATAAAATTATTTTAATTTTATAATTTATTTATAACATTTTACATGTTTATAATTAATTTTATTTCACTTATTAATATTTTTTATAAAACTTTTTAAAAAATTATGTTTACGTCGGGAGTTTTGACCATATTCAGTTTATGTGTCAAAAACAACATTGGTAGGTAAAATATATTCCAAGGGGTCATTATATAATATCCCTATAAAAATAATAATTAAATAATTATAATTATTATACATAAATTATACTTCTCAACCCAATAATTAAATATGTCAATGAAAAATGAACCGATGTTACACTCATGGAGATGGTAGGTCATACGTACGAGTGAGTAACGTTCCCATTTTTCAATGATTGTTATGAAAAGATGGTAAGTAACACCATATATTTAAAAAATGATAATTATATCATAACTACCATTTAATTTAATCATATATACTTATATATATAATTTTTTTTCGATAAAATTAATCACATCGTTTTGATGAGGCGGTAGTACACAAATCAACAACTGAGGTGATCACTTTTTAGTTTGTGAAGGATAATAAAGAAAACGATGTGTGTGTGTGTAAATATATATAAAAATATGATTATGTCATTAATATCATATATATATGTTTTTTATGTCTCATATGTTCAATTATAATCTTCCTTTAGACATTCCATGGATCTTGTGAACGAATCACATGGATTTGAGGGGTTGGAGGTCCACACTTCCTCAAATGATGTTATCGTATTTACCCATGATGGAAAAAATAAATGTATATTCTAAGTAAAAAATTAATAAGAATAAAGAAATTAAAAATATCATCTATAATATATATAAATTGTTTTATGATAATATCCAACCATGAAATTTGGAAATTGAAAAATGGACAATCATTATTTCGTGTGACAGTAGTTCTCCATACACAAAAACAATATGCTCATTGCACATTATATGGAGGTGTGTGTAAGTTTAATTAGAAATATTAACATAAAAAATTGTTATTATATTTTGATTACTATTTTTTATATTTAATAATGGTATAATAATAGTATAGGGAGTGTGGAATGGAAATGAAACTAAAAATCTTGAGAGAAGACGTTACCTCTTCATCAGGTAACTTATTTTGGTTTGAAACAAATTATTCCATATATTTAATTCTTCCAAATGTGGGCTTCTATGATATGGTGAGGGATGTTTGGAGACTAATTGGGAAATGTTTGGGTGATAAAATATAGCTTGATAGGTGTGAGGAAGAGGGAGAGGAGGTGTCCTTTAGAGGGAAGGAAAAGGACTCCCTTAGATTTTTTGGAAACATGGTAGGTGTACACATGTTATTACCTAAAAAATTAATATAAAACCAAAACAACTCAATAATGGAAGTTTAATATCCTAATTATATACATCTAATGGGTGTTGTAAATTTTTCTTGGTCATTTGGGCCCTTAAATATAAGGTTAATCAATTTTTAATCATAATTGTACCATAAACACTGTAATTAATTTTAATCACTTTCACTAATCATTTTGGAAAAATAATTAATATGATCTTATTATAATAAAAATATATTCCTAATTAAAAAATTTAATGTCCATTTTTTTTTAATTCAAATCACATAAGCGGAAAAATTAAGATTAATGTTAATCTTGCAGATAGACGGTTTAACTGGTGTTTGTAGAAAAATGTTCAAAATATTGTTGAGTTTTTATATTCTATTTCAATGTGAAATTTATTATAAATTTTGTTATAAATTTATTATTTATAAAATGTGACATTATAAAAAATTTAAAATATAATTTAACATTAATAACTTTTTAAACGAAAAGGCTGTTTTTAACTAAAATGCATTATTTTTCACTATTTATCAAAAAATGAAGTTTCTCAGAAAAATAAAAAAATCACCCTAGTATAATTTTGAAATTATTAATTCAATAATTAAGTTTATTTTTTAAAATTAAATTTATAATAGTTTAAAAATTAAGATTCAAAATCGGTTCTCCATTAAAAGGGGGTAAAATTTTCTTTATAAAAATATAGGTTATTCTTGTGAAATAGAGTTTATTCTTATCGTATAAATATCAAACCTAATTGATAAATATCAAAACAAAATATTTAATTTATAACTTATATTTTTCAATAAAATCATTCACTAATTGTAATTATTTATGTTTATTAAGGTAAAACACCTTTGAAATCATAAAAAAAAATATTTCTTTTTATATCCATTCGGACCTTATTTTTGTTTCTCATTAATTGGTAACCCATAAATTTTCATAAGTTAGTTAATAATATTAATAACTACTAACAAAAAATCTACTTTATATCATATTATATTAGATAATAATATTTTAATAATACATTGTTATTTGGTGAAACTCAGTATTGCGTGTAACACAAACAAACTCAGTGTTGCATGAATTCAAATATATAGATTATATTTTATATAATGAATATACTATAATTTATATGAATATAATATTATATTACATTCTTGGTGTTTCATTTTATACACTCTATTGAATACATGGTTCCTATTTTAAATTTTTGGGGAATCACATTATCATGTTTGGAATTGATCATAACCAACAAATACTTATAAAACCAAAAAATATATAAAGAGAAACATTAATATAAATATTCATATAAAAATTTAAAATTAAGTTATTTATATAATTTTTTTCCATCATTAAATCATACCATTAAAAAAATATAACCATTTTGAGAATAAATTTTATTTTAAAACAAATTGTTGTACATTTAATTACACTAATTAATTAAATCAATTAATTAATTTTAATTTAAAATATTTTATATAAATATATTTATAAAAGAATAGTTTTTTCAAAATAGTTTTTTGAATTAAAGGACATTTTAATGAATTACATTATATATTATCAATTGAATGCCTACTGAGAGTTGTGGCCAAACCATTTCACCCCACTTATATAACACATAAATTATCACTTTATCGTTGCAATCACTTTTCTAAAAATAAAGTATATATTTTTTCTCATAATTCATTTTGGATAGAGTGGAAAGAAATTTTCACACATTATAAAATATGATAAAAGCTTATAAATGTGTGTTTTAAGATTATAACAGCTTAATAAGATTCATGTTCACAGAGTAGTTCCTTGTTTTCTATCAGTCCTCAATTAAAATTTTAAATATAACACAGTTACCATTAAGGGTTGAAAAATCAAGCCTCATGTTTATGAAAAACTATAATGGTGACCATAATTCATGGACTACATGTTTTATTAATGAAAACAACCAAAAATTTCATAAATAATATGATGAACATGTTCATGTAAATAAACCAACACAAATAATAAATAGACATGCTTAATTGGACATATTAATGTTGATATTTAACATAAATGGATAAAATATTTCATGGAACTAGCTTAAAAAAACAAAAAAAACATTACTAAAAAGTGAAATAGTTATTCAGAGCTATTAAATAGTTTAGTGGAAAACTTGTTAATAATGATAAACTATTTATATGAAAACATATTCTAAATGTTATAAATTATAATTCTAAAATTAAATATTATACATTATTTTTAGCTTAGAAAAAAATGGAAATCATGTCAAATACATTACATGAAAATTCACCCAAATTGTTAAGAAACCCTACCATAACCATTGTCTAGCATTAACAATCCGATTCTCACTAAAAATAATCACAAAGTCCACCCAAAAATATTCCTAATCATTAAATACTATTTTATAACCCAAGACTCCAAAATAAATATCCACCATAATCAAAGAATACTAAATCCCAAAGGAAATTGAGGATGAAAAATATAAAAGTTCATTTAATATAAAAAAATATAATTTCATAGTTACAATAACATATAAATATTCCAAATATAATTATTAAATATTAAATTCCTAGATTAATTCATACCTCAATCCCTGTATTTCAGAATAATGAAATGTATAAGGAAATAAGCCCACTGGGGATATTTTAGAAAAGGAAAGGGGAATATGTATGTTAAGAAATAATTTCACCTTGAAAAGGTGAAATAAAAAAATCAAATCCCTAACTAGAGATAAAAAATATAAAGGATAAGGAATATGGAAGAATGAAAGAAAATTTTTAGGTCAAGAGGTTCTTTGGGTGTTAAGAAGATGTTGTCTTGATGAAATATTACTTAAAGTGTTATTTTTTTGTTCAGTGTAAAACACTTATCATTATTGATAACATAAATAAATTAATTTTTTTGAGTTAAAAAAGTGATCGGATGGATTCCAATGACTCGATGATAATGGATAGATTCCATCAGACTAATGTTGACAAATAGAGTGTCGTGAAGAATTCTAATCCAAGTATTCTGACAAGTTCTATTATATATAATCATTTATAAATATTTAATTTATATGATTCTATTTTTATCCTAAATATTAAAACATCATGATTACTAAATGTTATCATGATATATTCTTATTTATAAGGGGTATTTTTACATTCATCTATACATTGTTTGTGTTATGATGTTTTGTGAAATACACTAACCTAATGTTATCGGTAAAAAGAATGGATATGAAAAGTTCAATATGAGAAGTGAGGAAGTTTGAAGAAATGTTGAACATGGATATTTGGGTAATTTCATCAGTTGGATTCAAATGAATGTAATTTTCCCAGCCATCTTTCTACTAAATAAACTTGTATATGTTCATTGGATAGATGGAAGTTTGATTATGTGGAAATTATATTGGATGGAATTGTTAAAAGAAATGATGTGAAGAAGGGTCAGAATTATCAAACAGAAATCTCTGATCCATCATATAGAAGTTTGCATGTGAATTTTCATTGGCCAGAGAAGTTGTTATGGAATCTCATAGTAAATCCATATGAACATTCATTTGTTCATGCAATATATATTTAAAATTTAATTAAATGGTGAACTATTTATAAATAATTCAATATAATAGAGATATTTTCTTGATAAATATTTCTGAGGTGTTATTATAAAGTTGTGAAGGAACATCAGATGGATTTTTTCACCAGATGGAAGAGTTGTTAAGAACATTTTCCAAACATAAGGTTAAAATAACTTTATAATGTTTTTCTAAAGTCATTAATGTTATGATTCTAAGTTGGATGTTCAATATTTATTTAATCATAAAGTACAAACCATGATTCTTGTCGAAATCTAAGGATTATTTTAATGATAACATTGACATTGTCTCTTAGATAATTTCCTTATCTTATAGGAATATTGAATTCTATCAACTAAAGGAATTTTTAGTGGTACATTTGAATTTCAGGTTCACACATCTCTCAAACATTTTAGAGATATGTTTCTTATTTAAAAGGGGTTGGTGTGTCAAGATATGGGTGTTAATTTTTGGTATCTGGGTGAATTGTTGTAGAAGTGAAGTTCTAAACAATTGAATAGTATAAAGGGGTGTAATTTTGATGAATACCAAAACAAGTTTCTTATTTTTTCATTTTTGATGATTGGAGTATAGAAGAGATCTGAGTAGCATGTTATTGAGGCATAAATATAACATTGTGAAGAACCAATCATGTGGTTAGAAGTGATCAGTTAGACATAAGTTATCATAAGAATAAGGAATCAGATACTGTTTCATCAGACTAATGGTATTGAAAAAAGAAGTGATTGGCTATATAGTTTCATATTGAATCTCAGGAAGAAGTTGTCACACTTTTTTTTGCAAGAAATTGACAAGGAAAAATTACTTTATAGAATGGAATTTTTGAATAATTTTCAACTACTACAGTGAAGACATTGAATACTATTGGTGAAGTTTATTATTGTTATTATAAATCATTATAATATAATTTATCTATATGAGGATTATAGGAATTTTTAGTTGAATATAGTTCTATACAAGTGAATGGATATTTACTATTTATTTTAGCCACTAAAAAGATTATTTTATAGTGGTTTGTGTGGTCTTGGATTACTTCTAAACCATTATAAGTACTAGTGAAATTTATTGAGTAGCGAACATTATAAATAAATGAATTCATGCAGTTGTGTTTGGTAATTTTATTAGTATAGTCATTTCTCACTAACAAGAGGTGAATTTTGTTTCCTATGTAAGAAAACATAAATGACAATATCATTGATTCATCCCCTATCATTGATCACACAGATCCTGATTGGTCCTTTTAATATCTATCAAATCCAGGTTCCCTTTGTTGAACGTTTACTAAAGTTTGAAGAAAATTATGATTACAATGTATGTTCATAACTTAGTTAAGAATAAGGGGATTCCTATATTTTATTGGAAGAACTATCATATCTAGAAGGATCAAATGTTACCTTATCATCAATCCATTGTCTATGAATTTCTTTCAGCTTCTATAGATGGTTTACCTCCTCCTATATAGGTTGTTCACTTTATAGATTATGATAATAAGAATTTTGATAATGATGGGATATCTAAAAATTCAAAACATTCCTCACACTATGAAAGAAAATTTATAAGGGTAAAATGTATTGGAATAACTAAAGGCCTCAAGGACAAGCTGAAGAAAATTTTTGAAGGAAATTTGAAAGTAATGAAATAAAATTTATAGATCTAGAGATTGAATTATAAAGATCTTAAAATGAATAAATATGAGTCAGTTGGTCAAATATTTATAATATTTAGTGATATTATATGTAATATAAGATTTTTTGGTGAGAAGTTGGAAGATTTAGCTATTATCTAAAAGTTTTCAAGAATTATTTCAGATAAATATGTTGCCAATGTATCATCATTAAAGGATAGAGATCCTAAAACTTTATCAGTGGATGATTTCATAGAATACTAATTATATACTAAATGAGAATAGAAAATGTTATGAGTAATAAATAAAAGGTTTATTAGGAAATTTCTTTCCAAGATACTAATAAATAAATATATAATAATATTCTAGATGGAGAAGCTAGTGACTTTGAAAACCAAAATATGGTATGTATAAAATTTGAGGAATTTATGACTTTTTTATAATTTTTTCTAAAAG
Organism: Viscum album; assembly: GCA_963277665.1. Taxonomy (NCBI): domain Eukaryota; kingdom Viridiplantae; phylum Streptophyta; class Magnoliopsida; order Santalales; family Viscaceae; genus Viscum; species Viscum album. The sequence continues at coordinate 1,427,567,617 of OY728157.1, forward strand.
GGTGAAAATAGACAAAGGTAAGTAAAAAAATTAATGTTACCACTGAATCCATTTAGTTTCAGATCCATTGTAAATTTTATAGAAACTTTTCCATGATGGAAGAAATATGAAGAAAGTGATAAAGAATATGAAAATCCAAGAAGATACCTAAAAAAGAAGTTACACAAATCAAAGTCATATTCAAAGGAAAGGATAAAATTTTCTCTAAATATAAAATGGGAATACTTTAGTATATATTTGTGGAAAATGATGACAATGAAGTAGAATATGAAAACTCCAGTGATGATACTATTGAAAATTTTATTTCTGAAAAGGTGAATAATGTAAATTTCACCAGTAATTAAAGTAGTATCTCTAAATAATAAGAAGAGTCTCATATAGAGTTTATATTTAAATGGTAGTTGAAATAATGTCTGTAAAATATTGTTATACGTAAAAAGAAGAATAAGATGTTTAATAAAGAGTAGCTTTTAGAAAAAAAAATCAATATTATTTTCTTAAAAAAATCCAAGTCACTAAAAGAGATTGATGATTTGAAGAGGTTAATTGATAAAGATATGAACATAAAAATCAAACATGAATAAAATATAAAGAGGAAGAAAAAATAGGTTGATCTTATTCAATAATAATTATTTAAGCTGATATAGGGGTAAAAACTTCCAAAAATTAGTTTTAGAAGTTGGTGAAATATATGAGAAATTTAATCCTCAAAAGAATCTATAAAAATCATCCTTAGATGTTAAAAATGAGGTCAAATATGTTCAAAAGATAAATCATGTTATGAAGAGAATGTATATATCCAAAACAAGAAGAGTTGAAAATATTGAAATTTATAAGGTTTCAATGTTTGAACAAAAATTTATAATTACTATAGATATTATTAAGTCTAAGAATAAATATAATTAGAATAAAAAAATACTGAGAGGATACCAAAACCATGGTTCCCAATAATGTTTCATGGGGGATGATAAGAAATATAATGAAAATTAGGCACAAAGTTCTGAACACCATATAAGTTATAGATGAAAATATAATTTCTGTATATATTTCTAGTGACTTTGGAGTCTTTGGTAATATGGTTAAGATGTGTATATTCAATCATAAAAAAACATAATTAATCTAATAGAAACTCGAGGAAGATTTTTATGGGGAAACAACCCACTCAATGTGATAGGCTGGGCAAGTTAGATTAAATATTGAAAATGGATTCCATTCTCTAGAAAAAAAATTAAATGATGTTATTAGACTATAAATATTTTTAAATAATACATTTTTATGTTACCAACATAAAAAATTTTGTATAAAAAATCAGAAAATATTTTTAAGAAGGAAGAAAATTGAAATCAAAAGTCTGTAGTTGTTGAAACTTTTCTCAAAGATACTAAAGGATAATGGACTTGGATACTATATAGTGGTTGTTATTTACATTTTACTAAAAATATAATGTATTCAAAGAATTTTAAAGATTTAAAATAATGAAGAACGATATTTCTAAATGATATGTCACTCAAAATCAAAGGCATTGTATCTTCTAACATTGAGGGAGAAAAATATAAATCCAAAAGGTCCCTATTTGTTGAGGGACTAAAACACAACTTGTTAATTGTTTCCCAAATATATGGTGAAGGAAGCTAATTTTTGTTCATAATATATGGATTTTGATTAAATATATTGAATATGGGAATGTATTTATGAAATTAAAATGAACAAAGGGACACTTTTTTTAATTTTTTGATGCACAAAGTTCATGTTATCTTAGTATGATGGAATAAAAGAAGTTATGGTAGGATAGGTTGGGTTATATGTGTGAGAGGAATATTGGAAAACTAACAATGTTATAAATAATTCATGATATTTATAAAATTATAAGGAAAATGGATTGGTTTTGTTTCATTTTCTAAAAAGGGAATAATACAAACTCATTGCATAATAATGTTGAGATAAATTCAACGCATCCCTTAGAGCTGGTATATTTTTACATATATGGGACCATGAGAAAGAAATATGAAAATGGAGATAATATATTTATATACTTTATTGATTATTTCACTCATATTACATGTATTATGTATTTGAAACATAAATTGAGGTTCCTAAAATTTTTAAGAGTTTCAGGAGAAGTGGAGAAAAGGAATGTAGATATTCTATTAATATGGTTCAAACAAATAATGTTGTTGAATATATAAATAATAAGTTTAGTGATTATATTTAGAAGCATGGGATTCATTATGTGTTTAGTTCACTATACACACCATAATAGAATGGTGTTTCTAAAAGAATAAATATAATTTTGGGTTATATAGAATAAATTATTCTGTCTGAACGTGATACTTCTTGATACTTTTATAGGAAATCTTTTGGGGAATAATTTCATAGTTATAATTTATTTTTCTATAGGTTGAACTCATATATGACTCATTAATATGTTTATTATAATGAATCCTGAGTTTATAATACCTAATAGTGTTTTGAAATCATATAATTATCAAAGTCAATGGTGAGAATCATAGAAATATTTATTGGAGAGGTGTTTATTGAAAATATCTTAGATACCCTCCCAATGGTAAAGTTTTGATGTGTTATAATAAAAAACTACAAATATTGTTTACTATATATATATGAAAGTTCTTAAATAATCTTATAATAAATTTACACATAGAATTACTAATATATATGTAAATATATATATATATATATATGAAAGGGAAGATGAAGTGGTTGCAGATAAAGAACATGACAAAGTTCATGAGAAAGGTAATAATATTGAAGTTGTATGAGTTGAATATTATATCTTATCTATCTCAAATGGTGTGGAAGAATTTTTTTTATCTCATATTATAATGAGATATTAAGTGGATTTAAAAAATATCATTGGAGATCAAGGACACCAAGTTCAAATTAGAAGAGCATTGAGGTTAGTTTTTCATACATCCTTATATTCATAGGTTGATCCCCAATATATTAAAAAAATTAGATAATCAAGAGTGGTTTAATGAAATGAATGAAGAGTTGGTTATATTGAGAATAATTTTATATGGGAACCTATACTTAATCATAAAAATAATAATATGCTTGGAACAAAATGTTTTTTTAGAAATAAGTTAAACAAAAAGAGAGAAGTGAGAATAAGAAATAAATGATCAATTTTTAAAGGTTACTCAAGGATTTAAGGAATTTATTTTGTATGATACTGTTTCTTTAGTAGTAATGCTTGAATCTATAAGAATAATTCTTTCTATCACCTCGCAATTAATATATAATATATTCCAAATGGATTTTAAACCATATTTTTGTAATATAGATCTCAATGGATAAGTTTATGTTGAAAATCCATGAGGTTTCGTGCTAGTTCGTGATGATAGTTATGTGTGAATGTTGAAGGAATAATTTTATGGGTTAAATAAATCTCTAGGATCTTGGTATTATAAATTTTATACTTTCTTAAGGAAGTTGAATATTAATAAAAGAATATTTTATAGTAACTTATATAGAAAATTAAATCAATAGGTTTCCCTTATTCTGATTTTTAATGTTAATTATGTAATATTTATATGAAATAATGAAGAATTCGGTAAAAATCTTAAGAAATGAAGAATCTATTTGAAATTTTCATGCTATGTGAAATTAATTACTTTTAATCTTAAAAGTATCTTGAAAGAAGAATTATATTTTCCTATATCAAGATAAGTATGCTATGAAAATTCTAAATAAATTCATAATGGAACATAAAATTCATGTTTACCCACCTTTTTTAGTGAGAATAATGTATTAAAAATATGGGGAAGAAACGAAGTTTTATCCTAAAGAGTTTATAAATGTGATAGGAATCTTGTTATATCTAACAAATTCAATGCCAAATATATTATGAGTTTGTTACATTGAGTTATACGTATCAATGTTCTGCCATGTAATATCATCTTATGGAAGGAAAAAATAGTTATTATATATACAAAGGGAATGATTTATTTCAGAATAAAATATGACACATTACTAGAGATTAATCTATTTGGCTACATGGATGCATATTAGGAAGATTGTGTTAATGAAAAAAGAACCAAATTTGGTGGAGTATTTTTCATGGGAGAAATATGTATGAGTTGGTATACTAAAAATAAAAAAATAGTGAATATCAACATGTTTGAATCTAATAACATATTTTCTACTCAAGTATCAACATAATTGATGTGGATGAAGGCTCAGTTGGAAGAGTTTTTAGTTGATATGAAAATTCACCTTTCCATGGTTTGTGATACGCAAAGTGATATAAATCTGACTAAGGATCCTATAAAACATTTGTAATCCAGAAACATTAATATTAAATATCAATTCATAAATATTCATGTGGAATGAAATTAACTAAATTTGGAGTTTTTCCTAGAATGGAGAAAGATTATGATATATTCACAAAACAATTATCAAAGGAAATTTTTAAAAAATTGAGTTTCATAATGGTTTTAAAACCTTACTCACTTCAAGAATAAGGTATTTGATACTTGTCCCCTCTCTAAGCTTTTCATTGTATAGTGTTTTCAAAGGGGTGAAAGATGTAACATGAATCTCTCTATTGGTATGTTCTTAACATTTTTAAGGCAGAGCATATATTTAATGGGAGTTTTTCAAAAGTGGTAAGTTGTGATTTTAGAGTGTTTGAACTATTTTAATAGTTTCCTAAAGTATATTGTGGAATCTTTTTTTTATAGGTTTAATGTTTTAAGTGTAGGAAAATATTTTGGAATAGTTTATTATAAAGATGTAGAAATGGAAAAAGTATAAAACTAAGTTTCTTAAATCCCTACTTAATGATAGCATGGTAATTTTGATCTATTATTCTTATTTATTACAGTAATTTCACTCAAGTAGTATTGGAATTTTTGGATAAATGATCCATTTTTTTAGTTATAAATTTTCAATGATTTTTTTTCTTATTTAAAAACAAAATCTAGGGGGTATTATTGAGGGAAATTTGTTCTTTAAGGGTTAAGAAAATGTTGTATTAATGAAATATTTTATAAATTGTTGTCTTTTATTGATCAATGTAAAACACTTAAAATTGTTGAGAGCCAAAATCATTTAAGTTTGTTTAGTTATGAAAGTTATTAGATGAAGCCCAAAAACTCGAGGATAACACATATAGTCAATTAGACTAAAGATGAAGGATAGAGTGTGGCATAGAATGTTTATCTATGTATTCTTACATGTTCCATCGAATATAATTTTTTATGAAATTTAAATTTATAAGATTATTTTCTAATCCTAATGTTTCAAACATCATGGTTACTAAATATTCTCATCATTCATACTTATGTACAAATAAGGAATTTGATGTTTGGCTATAAAAAGTTGGTGTTATGACATATTTTGAAATACAGAAGACTGATGTTATCAGTAAAAGTTATAAATATGTAAAGTTAAATATGACAAGTGAGTATGTTTGAAGAAGTTTCAATCAAAGGTATATGGGAAATTTCATTATGCGGGGTCTATCAGATAGTATTTTTCCATCCAACGGAATTAACTTGAGAGACCAAAGTTTGTTAGTTAGAGAAACCTTTTCAAAGTCCACTAAATAAACTTTTATATGTTCATCAAACAAATATATGTTTGTTTACATACAAATTCTACCATATAGGCTTGTAAAAAGATGAGAAGTGAAGGAGATTGAAAATTATCAAACATAAATATCTTATTCATCAGGGAGATGTTTTTTTTAAGTTTTATTAGTCAGAGAAGTTTTTATTTGAATTTTCATTGGTGAGAGAAGTTTTTTTTGGATTCTCATAATTAAGTCATATGAACATTCATTTTTTCATAGATTAAAGGTTTCCAAGTGAAGTAAATGGTCATAAATTTTCAAATCATGTCATCGGACTAAGCAAGTGACTTGGGAAATCTATTTGTGTAGTTCCTATGATGTTCTGAACGAGCGTTTAATTGAGATTTTCATCAGATAGAAGAAGTGTTATGTAGTTATAGAGGCTTTAAGGTTCAGATATATTTACAATTTTTATGTAAAGTCATTAATGTGATGATCTTGAGATATACATTAAATAATTATATAATCATAAAGGAAAAAAACTTGATTCTAAACAAGATCTAAGAAAGATTTTAATGACTTCACTGATGAAATGTATTAAATTTTGTGTCTTTTAGGAAGATTGAATGCTATCAAATAAAGAATGCTCACACATATCCTAGACATTTCAGGGGTATATTTCCAATATAAATTGGGTTGGTGTGCCGATATAAGAGTGTTAATTTTTTGTATCTATGAGAAGTTTTGATTAATAAAAAATAAAGTTTTCTATTAGTTAGTATCAGATGAATGTAATATAGAAACTCCTATACAAATTTAAACCAAAATAAAACACCAAATATTTTATCCTAAAACATCAAAAATAAAATAAAACTCCCCAAATAAAAAATAACCCCCAATAAATAAACAATATTAAAATAATGCATCACCTTTAACACTTAAAATCATCAATTAAATCAAAATTCCACATTAATTTAATTCTTCAAGACATGGGTTGTTACAACCTCCCCATTATAAAATTGTACATCCTCAAGAACATAAACCCATCCAATATAAATAATAACTAACTTGCCTAAAAATTAATATATATTTATCTTTCCATTAAATTTTCTAATACATTGACCACAGCCATAGAAAGAGACTTCAAAACGACCATAAATCACTAAAAGCCACAAAATTCTAACATAATCTTGGTACACCAATCACCAGAACACCAATACATATCAAAAATAATTATCATATCTACAATTTGAAACCTCATAATCAATATATTCTATTAAATACATAAATTAATGATTTACCAAAATAAACTCTAACCATAAAATTCCAATACTCATTCTAATCATTTACACAAATTTTAATACATAACATCTAAAATTAATAGAAACAACTGGATTCCTCAAAATAATGATAGAAAAGGTTTAATTTGGTTCATGCAGTTATCAAAACATCATTGAGTAAACCATGCCCTACTTTTAAGGTCCTCATCACCATATGTATTATTCAATATTTATGTATTACTAGTCTTCCACTAAATTCAAGTTTACCAAAACATTTATTTGATGAGATAGTTTAAAATGATATTAGGCCTCATTTCATATTAAGTAGTAAACATCATTTATAAAACTTGAATCATTATAAATCCAACTTTCATTACACATTAAATTCAAAAAATACTTTTCAATGTTTCATTTTATAAAAAAAATCACAGAAAATCTAATTTCCATTTCAAATTTCCTGAAAAATCATTTCCAAAAACACCAAAATGGGAAATTTCATTAAAAATAAACCATTTATAGGTATTTTTAACTTTAAAAAATCACTTTCTGTTACATATATTTATAAAATTACTTTTTAATTTGAAATTATAAAATTTTTTATATGAAAAAATCTATGATTAACCATATATCATGGTGAAATCAAAAAATATCAGCATGATGAATGCTTAAAAACTAGATTTCAAACTAGTTTTTAACTATACATACATAAACATAGAATAGATAACATGATAAAAAATTAAATACATAAAAATTTCTATATTATATCACCAAATTGGATATTTGTATCATGAAAAAAATAATACATTATGTAGAAACAACTAGCATTCTTAATAATTTAGATTGAAAAGGAATTATACATTATATTGGTAAACATCGAGTATTTAATTTGCCTTAATGATAAATAAATTTGGGTGAATTTAATTAATAAAATAATACCTAATAACGTATTTAGAAAAAATAATTACATTATTTATTGTTATTTATATAATTTAGTCCATTTACTTGGGAGAAAATAATATAAATGCAATTCACAAGTCCTAATGTTCCATTATACCATATGATGCATGAAAAACCACTAAAAAAGGCTCTTGGTCGGGCTCTATAACTCTTCCTAAGTTTCATCAATTCCATATTATGATACTAAAGACAATAGATCACCAATTCGTATAGTTACTTGAATGAACTCCCAAATATCCCTGGTAACTTAATATTCTACTATATCCATGTTGGACAAACATTCCCATTGTATACCACCTATGTCCTTACATCCCATCTCTTTTCTAGGAATAAAAAACCATAAAATATCCCAAAAATCCATGAAAATGCCACTTGAAATGGTCCTAGACCAGATAGAAGAACTAGGCTGCCACTAACCCCAAGAATTTTCCCTAATCCCCAGAGGTTTGTGATTACCATAATATTTAAGAACTCAACTTTGGGGATTTATTTACCCACTTTTAGTAATATAATAATACATGGATAAGATCCTCTGATGAACATGAATGACTCATCTATAAGTTTTAATTCCTAAGATAAATAAAAATAATTCTATGTCATTAGGGAATAATAATATAAAATTAAACAATGACATATCTATACGAATGTATTCGTAATAATGAAACATAATCTAGCTAGAAACATCTTTCAAGATAATGCATAATTATATAGATGTGATATAATAGAAAAATAATTAGGGATGTGTGAAGTCATGGCCTCTAGATAAACAAGACCTCTAAGCTCTAAACATCTAGAAACTCAACCATCTCATGTGATATCCTAGTTTAGTATAACCATGATCATCAATCTCCCAAAAATATACTATATTATACATAAAATTATATATGTTAGAATGTTGTCCATCGAGGTGTACCCATAGGGTGTAAGAATAAATACATTGCAGGGAACCTCCAATGGTGTCTCAAGACAATAGTCAATAAGTAGGCGTATACATGAACATGTATAATAATTTATGTAAATATAAAAAAATAGTTTTAAAAGAATTCATTGACCAAAACATTGAAATAATAAACAAACAAAGTGGCATATAGATGAAAACAAGTCTATAACTAATAACTCTCTATGCTAGGAGGGTCTGTACCAATACAAACCTTATTTGATCATATGATCAGGGTATCATATAAACTAGGAGGGAAATTTATACATCCCTACCAAACAAATTAATCATAAAGAATTCAGGGTGAAATACCCATCCCAAGTGAAAGGGAATAGTGTATAATGAGTCAGGGAAATGTTACATCCCATCCCAAGGGAAAGGGGGTGGTGTATAATAGGTTAAGGACATCTTGTAGTGAACCCCATTTTAGAAAAAAAAGTGTCAAGGAATTATGACACCATATTAGTCATCAAACACCAATAAAATAGTGACTTCTTATCATTTACACAATAATAATATACCCCTTTTATCATTCTTAGATATATATAAAAGTAATAGGAATGCTCAAGATAACATTTTTAACAATTCCAACCATCATGATCAACACATCCAAATAACGGAATGCTTCTATGTGATAAATTAACTATCATATCCATATAAAATATTTTTATCTTACATGAAATCATAACATAAACGTGAGTAATATCTATATAATATACCATGGACTCCAAACAAGTATCAGAATAACAAGAATAGCATGGCACAAGTTATGTAATAACATATCCCATAGGGTATCCTAGAAACAATCCAAAAAAAGCTTAAGATAAGGTGTAGAATAACACTCCTTGATTTTCCATTTCCTATCCAAATAATACACTAGACATGGAAAGGATACAAATTAATGTAAAAAAGATGTAACAAAAATAGGTTATCATGTATGAAATTATTGATAATCAATGCATACTTATGGAACCCAGTATTATATGAAAAGGGACTTAAATATTAATTTAAATAACCAAAATAAAGTGTATGTTTTTTACATAGGTAGGTTTCCTAAATTAAAACTTACCTTTATGAAAATGTAATCATTTAAAGAAGATATCCCTAGTACAGAAAATGATTTTTTACATCGTTTTTTTTTTGTTTTTAAAATCAGTTAATAAGTGAATCATTTTAAGTGATGTTGTAAATAAGTATTTTCTATAGATTAAAATAACAAATGTAAAAAAACTTCAATATCAATTATAATAATAACTAACATTCAAAACTCTCCTAAAAAGAAAAATTATCAAACATTCCATATTGGTTTTAAATTAAATAACAAATAAGTTATATTTTATCATTGATTACTTTATATAACCGACATAAAAAACCATACTTCCACATTGGTTATTTAAAGACTAACATGGATAACCCTCTAAAAATAAAAAAATTAGTGTTCATTCCATGCTAGTTATAAAATAATCGATATGGAAGTTTTTTTATATTTCTTTTATAAAATAACTAATATGGAATTGTTTTTTTACATTGGTTATAGAAATAATCACTATAATAAAATAAGTCTTTAATAATGTGAAAATTGGCCTTTTCATCATTGAAAAAGCACTGATGACCAGAGCAAGATTGAAAGACCTAGGATTTTATCAATGCATTTATATAAATAGATAAAGGTACACTTTATTAGAACTTTTAGAATTGATGATAAATGGAGACTTCATCAGTGCTTCTAAAAGTGATAATAAAGGGGCATAGTGCAGTGTTCTAGTAAATTCACCGCATACTGTAGTGTGTTATTAAATTTAGAGCATACTATACCCCAAAAATAGTATAGGTGCAATAAAAATAACACCATAAACAACAAATAAGTACAACAAATTTTATGAATGAAATAAAATTTTCAAAAAAAATCAAGAAAAAACACTATATTATAGACATTTCAAGAATTGGTTTGTAAAATTACATGATTAAGTACAACTTACCATATAAATTTAAAAACATTGATGTTATTTTTCATTTAGTCCATGGCCACCACCCATGAAATTACCAAACAAACCCTCCTAAATCTTGTAAAATAATGTACCTATACAATAAAAAATTTGATATGTCATTAATAATAAAAAAAATTAAACATACAGAATTAATTCTAAAGTAATGTTTTAAACAAAACCTTGATTCATAATAGGAACAATGTGTATCAGATTAAGTTGTTGTTGATTCTTTAATTTCTCTCCATTTATTGTTCATATTCAAGAATTATATCTATAAAAATTAACTAAATAAGTGTAAGATAAAAATGAAAATGAAGTTAATTAAGCAATATCAGATAAAATTTTGAGAAACCAATATGAGCACATTTTCTCAGTTTTGGTAATGTGATGAGAATTTTAAACTAAAATGGAACTTATATAACGAAAAAATTCACTTGGAGTCACACAAGTCACACCATGAATTGTATTGAGGTGAGGGTGATTCCTACACATCTCAAATTAATTGTTGATTTTTTTCCCCAAAATTATCAAAACAATACAAATGTTTTTTATTGGTTTTGAGTATGTCACTTATGTTATTAAATAAAATGTCATTTTGAAACATGAACTTTGAGTCATACCAATCACATATTGTGTAGGTTTGATGACATACTGATTACTACACTTCAAAAATTAATTATGAATTGTTGTCAAAATTATTAATATAATCTGATCATTTTTTCTTAGTTTTTAGTGAGTGAAATTTTTTGAGCTAAAATTTCAATTTTAAACTAATAATGGAAATTTTGAGTCATACTAGGAACATAATGTATCAAATTAAGGTAAATAATATTCTTACACATAAAAAATGACTTATGGATCATTTTCCTAAAGTATTAAAATAAACCGATTTTTTTTCTTAGTCTTGAGTATGTCAATTGTCTTTTTTACTAAAATTAATGTCAATTTAAAATAAAAATAAACAATTTGATTTATACTAGTAACTTTTTGGATCATACTATGGTGACAATAATTCCTAGAAGTCCCAAAATACTTCTGTATCATTGTCATAAAGTATCTATAAAATTTGAATGTATTTTCTTGGTTTTGAGTATATCACTTGTGTTTTTTACTAAAATGTCATTTTAAACTAGAAAAATGAACTTTGAGTCATACTGGTCACATAATGTGTTGGTATGATATAAGAATAAATCATAAACATAATAAATGACTTATGAATAATTTTAATAAATTATCGAGAAAATAAAAGTGTGTTTTCTAGGTTTTCAGTAAACGACACTTTTTGAACTAAAATGTCAATTTTAAATTGACAACTAAAATTTTGAGTCATACTAGGAACATCATGTATCTTATAGAGGTGATTTTGATTATAACAAATCAAAATGACTTATGGATCATTTTCTTAAAATATCAATAAAATCCAAATTATTTTTCTCAGTTTTGAGTATGTTAGTTATATTTTTTACTAAAATTAATTTCAATTTTAAATAAAAGACACACTTGGAGTCATACTAATCACACAGTGCATCATATTTAGGTTAGGATTATTCTTAAATGTCTAAAATGACTTATGTGTAGTTTTCCTAATTTATCAAAACAATCCTAATCTGTTTAATTAGTTTTGTGTATAGCACTTGTGTTTATTACTAAAATGATATTTTAATTTGGAAACACACACTTTGAGACAAACAAGTCACATCATGTGTCAATTTAATATTAGAATAGTTCTTACTCATAAAAAATGATTTATGAATCATTTTCCGAAATTATCCAGATAATTCGATGGTGTTTACTCAATTTTTAGTGAGTGGAACTTTTTGATCTAAAATGTTGATTTTAAACTGATAGTGGACACTATGAGTCATACCGAACACATAATTAATCAGATTGATGTGTAGATAATTCTTACACATTAAAAATGACTTATAGATCATTCTACAAAAGTATAAAAACAATATGAATGCATTTTTTGAGTTTTGAGTATTTAAGTTTTCTTTTTAGTAAAATTAATACAAATTTTAAATAAAATGACACATTGGGATTCATACTAGTGACATTGTGTTTCAGATTGAGGTGTGAATGATTTATACACATCCCAAATAACATATGGATAATTTATTATAAAGTATCAAAACAATCTGAATGTATTTTCTCATTTTTGAGTATATCCCTAATGTTTTTTACTAAAATGTCATTATAAATTCCAAACACGTACATTTAGTCATACTAGTCACATAGTGTGTTGGTTTAATGTGAGAATAATTCCTAAATGTCAAAAAAGACTTATGAATAATTTTACCAAATTTTCATGAAAATCTAAGGATGTTTTATTAGTTTCTAGTAAGTGAAACTTTTTAAACAAAAATGTCATTTTTAAACTCATAAAGGACACTTTGATTCATACTGGGAACATCATGTATCAGATTAAGGTGAGGTTGATTCATACACATAAAAAATTACTTAGGGATCATTTTTATAAAGTTTAAAATCAATAAGAATTTATTTTATCATTTTTGAGTATATTGTTGTATTTTTTACAAAATTTAATGTCAATTTTTAATAAAAAGAAACATGTGGTGTTATATCAGTCATATTGTGAATTTGATTGATGTTTGGATGATTCTTACTTATCCCAAATGAATTATATATAATTTTACTAAAGTATCAAAAAAATATTAATTCATTTTATTTATTTTGAGTATGTAACTTGTTTTTTTACTAAAATGTCTTTTTAAACTGGAAATACACACTTTGAGTCATACCGGTCACATCATGTCTTAGTTTGACTTGAGATAACTCCTAAAAGTAAAAAAATGAATTTTGAATCATTTTATGAAATTATAAATAAAATTTAAGCACATTTTCTTGGTTTTTCATGAGTGGCACTTTTTGACCAAAAATGTCAATTTTAAAATGATAACGAAAAATTAGTATCGTTCTGGGCACATTGTGTATTAGATTTAGGTTTGTATGATTACTACATGTCAAAAATGACCTATGGATCATTTTTATAATGTATAAAACTAATAGAAATATTTTTATTGTTTTTTAGTATGTTAGTTTTCTTTTTTACTAAAATTGTGGATAATTTTAAATAAAAAAGACACAATTCAAATCATGCAGTTCACACCATGCGTCAGATTAAGGTTAAGATGATTTATATATGTCTCAAATGACTTATGGATAAATTTACTAAATTACCAAAATAATATTAATGTGTTTTCTATGTTTTGAGTATGTCACTTGTGTTTTTCACTAAAATTCCTTTTTAAACAGGTAACACGCACTTTGAGTCATACTAGTCACATCGTTTTCCAGTTTTAGTTGAGACTAATTCCTATAAATCAATAATTACTTATTAATAATTGTCCTAAATTATCAAAATAATTAGAGCATTTTTTCTTGGTTTTTAGTGAGTGACCCTTTTTGAACTAAAATGTCAATTTTAAACTAATAACGAACACTTTGAGTAATAACGAGCACATAGTTTATCATATTGAGTTGAGGAAAATTCCTACATGTCACAAATTACATATGGATAATTATATTTAACTATAAAAAATATGAATGATTTTTCTCTGTTTTGAGTATATCGGTTTTCTCTTTTACTAAAATTATTATCAATTTATAATAAAAATACACACATGGAGTCATACTGGTCAAAACTTGTGTAAGATTGAGGTTCGTCTGATTCCTAGACATAGAAAATGAATTATGCATCATTCTCCAAAAGTATCAAAATAATATGAATGATTTTTCTTAGTTTTTAGTTTTTCACTTGTGTTTTTTACTAAAATGTCATTTTAATCTTGAAAATGCACTTTGATTCATAATAGTCACATCATGTGTCAGTTTGTTATGATATTGATTTCTATAAGTAAAAAATGAATTATGCATTTTTTATTAATTATCAAGACAATATTAATTTTCTCTTTTTTTTCAGTCAATGACACTTTTTCAACTTAAATGTCAATTTTAAACTCATAACAGACACTTTGAGTCATACCATGAAAATAAAGTATTAGAATGAGGTGTGGTTAATTACAACATGTCACAAAGGACTTATATATCTTTTTCTAAACTTTAAAAAAAATATGAATTAAATTTCTTATTTTTGAGTATTTCATATGTCCTTTTTCCTAAAATTTATGTAAATTTTAAACAAAAAGACACACTTGGATTCATACTAGTCACATCATGCGTCGAATTGAGATGACTATGATTCCTACACCTCATAAATTAATTATAGATCATTTCCAAAAATTATTAAAATAATATAAATTTTTTCTTGTTTTTGACAATATCACTTGTCTTTTTTACTAAAATATATGTCTATTTTAAATTAAAACATACAAATGGAGTCTCACCAGTCATACCATGCATTAGATAGAGGTTTGGATGAAATATACAAAAATAAAATGAATTATGAACCATTTTCCAAAATTATAAAAATAATATGAATGTGATTTATAAATTTTGTGTATGTCAATGGTATTTTTTACTAAATTTAATGTCTATTTTGAATAAAAATACACACTTGGAGTCATAATGGTTACATCGTGTATTAGATTGAGCTGAGGGTGATTATGACACATAAAAAATGATTTATGGGTAATTTTATTAAAGTATCAGAACAATGAAAACGTGTTTTCTCAGTTTTGATTATGTCACCTATGTTTTTATTAAAAAGTCATTTTAAATAATAAACAAGAACATTAAGTCATATCGGTCACATCATGTGTCGTTATGACATGATACTGGTTCTTAGAAATCAAAAATTAATTATTATGATTTTCCAAAATTATCAAGATAATCTGAGTACGTTTTGCTGGTTTCAGTGAGTGACATACGTTTTAACTAAACTGTAAATTCTAAACTGATAATGGAAACTTTGATTCATAACAGGAACATAGTATATTGGATTTAGGTGAGTTTAATTCCTAAATTTCAAAAATTTCCTATGTGTCATTTTTATAAATTATAATAATACTCCAAATGTTTTTTATCAGTTTTGAGTATGTCGGTTTTCTTTCTTAATAAAATTAATGTCAATTTTAAATAAAATCACACACTTGGTGTCATATCGATCGTACCATGAATTTGATTGAGGTGAGGTTAATTCAAACATGTCACAAATTACATATATATGGTTTTTCTAATTTATCAAAATAATATAATTTTTTTTTCTTGGTTTGGAGTATATGAAGTGTTTTTTGAACTAAAATGTAAATTATAAACTAAAAACATAGAGTCTAATTCATACCAAGCACATTGTGTATCTGATTGAGGTGAGGATGGTTTATTACATTATATATATTTTCCTTTAAACTATCAGAAAAAAATCTGGAAAATATAAAACAAGATCTATTTTATGGAAGAGGAAAGCTCATTGTCACGGGACTTGGCCTTTCCCAATATCTTGTGCAGAACCTTCAAGGCCCAAGGGGGTACTCCCCAATACTCCATAAAAGTCTTCAATATTCTGAAACCTAGTAAATATGAAGATATTTATAGAGGATTATAGAGAACATGATCACCATACCTCCTCTCTAGGTGGTGGGGAGTAACATATGGATGCCTCAAATAATTCACCTTTTAGGAAGAATGGATTTTCTCCTTCCATCAGAAAGTAACATGTTATTTCCAATCTCTCAAGAGCATTAACAGATTCCAAAAAACCACTCCAAATCGATCCAAATAATCTACCTATCAAATAAAAAAATTGTCATGTTAGTAATACAATAAAGAAATAAATTAAACATAAATATGAAACAATGAATTCATATTCCCATTTTTTTAAACTATGATTAAAAATTATAACATCTTTGATTCACTCACTACAGATACATATGAGATATTTTAGAAGCTCAATACCAAAAACATGATATATTATACCACATTACAATAACATAACATTCACATATTACACAAAATTTCCCTAAAAACTTTTATCAATTTTGTTAGGTTTAAAACTCATATATAAAAATTTTAATTCTTATTTACTACAAAAAAACTAGTATAACACATTATATATTCCTTGATTATACTAAACATCTGTGTATCCCTCTATTTCTTCCAAGAAAACATTAACGATTAGTGTAAACCTATTATCATTCATTGATTGAACTAAAATAAATATTTACATTTGAATTTTTATGAATCATAATAAAATATATCTTTAACTTTCACCATTATAGATATTTCAAACTTCATGATAAACCATTTAGCTTATTTTATGTATAAAACATTAGTGTAGCCCATTATGTACTTTTAAAAGATACTAAACTTCATTATAAATTTATTTACCCCTTTTTTACTATATTAAACAACAATATATCCCCTTATATCATCAAAATGAAACAAAAATCTAGAACATTCATTGACTATTCCTATATTGTGCTGTAGATTAGTGTATTCTTTTCAATATTATGAGTTACAATAAACTTTAACATAACATCATCATTATTTTTTCCAAGAAATGGTAACAAACCTATTCTCATGTATTTTTTCTTGATAATGATGATGAGTTTTTTTTAAAGATCTTGTGAACATTAATCATTTTACATAATGAATGCATGCGGGCATATTAGTTAAAAACTAGTGAACACATTTTTTGATGGTGAGATATTGAACAAGTATATATATTCATAATAAGGATAGGTTAAACACAAATATTCATGTAATGATTTTTAGATTATATGTGATATAATTGTGGGAATATTTAATTTCACCTCATGTGTATTCCAAAGAATCATTTTTAGTCAATCCATTTCACTAATGTAAACATAATGTGTTACTTGTTTGTATTTCAAAATCATCTGTGATATTATAACATGCATCTAATTGATGATAAAATAGCCTAAATAATTCCACCACCCACCAAAGTTAAACCACTTTATTTTTCTTTTCTTCTATCATTTACCACCACCCGTGATGGAACCCTAGAGAGGGAATTAGTCAAATTTTATTCTAAAAATTGTAAGTAAATTAACTAAAAAAGTAGATAAAATGATGAGAAAATTAACTAATTACAAGTAGGAAGTAACCTCTTCATGATTCCTATATACATTCTAACACTATGTTTTTTTATCATTTCAAAACAAATTGATTTCTCGTATTATACTTATCTATGAGAAACATAACAATAATTATATATAAGCATTCTGGTAATAAGGCTTCACACCCAAAATATAATTCAAAGGTCATATCTCATACTAGATCACAAAAATAGAAGATAATCACTTAAATTTATTTTTAGCAAACATTCTCACACCATGTATTTTTCCCACCTATATCTAATCAAATTTACTACTTATTTTGAGTAAGAAGGTTGACGAATGTCTTGGTACTACTAAAAAATATAGACAAACCAAATATTAAAAAATATTTGTAATGAAAT
The DNA here is from genome assembly GCA_963277665.1 of Viscum album. Lineage (NCBI taxonomy): Eukaryota > Viridiplantae > Streptophyta > Magnoliopsida > Santalales > Viscaceae > Viscum > Viscum album. The sequence goes on from OY728157.1 coordinate 1,427,585,711, forward strand.
TGTAATTACCTTTCGAAATTACCTATTTGAGGATACTGGTCTTTCTAAGGTTTATAATCTCTATTATAAATTTTAAAACATAATATCAAAAATATTTTCCATTATATTTCTTTTGAAACTTCAAAAACATTGATTAAAATAATTAAATATATTAAAAATATGTTTTGATAGTCAATATTTCTATATATACATTAATTTTTCCATTTAAAGTATTCCATAAGATTTTTATGTTATTTCACAAAATTTATTCCATGATTTAGCCTATATTTAGTGATCATCCAATCATAAAAAACTCTTGTTAAAAAATAGACTAAAACATATTATAAAAGGTTCATCTATAAAATTTTGATTTCAATATATTATAAATTCACAATACTATCATGTGTGGTTGATTACTTTAATATCCATGAATTGGATCCAAAAAATAAATATTTACTATTTCTATATTAATTATGATCATCATCGAGTGCTTCTTAGAAGAACAAAAGAAAATAATTAATGAAAAATATATATTTTTTATGTGATTAAATTATAGAGTTTTACCCCTGAATTATAGGAATCAAAAAAATGTTGTCTTCTGTAATTTTTTTTAAAACACAATGTATATATGATCTTTCTTATTATCATTTGTTTCCTTCTCCAAATATGTTTCTTGCATATAAATTTTATAGGAATTAAGGAATCCAAATCATTCATTGAACAGTTTTACCTTTATATAGTAGTGATATAAATGCCTATAAGAAAATATGAATAGTTATTAAATTTAATGAAAACATAAGATCGCTATTTATATAGACTAATTATGAAAATATACCTTATATATTTATTGGTAACTAAGACTCCCCTCCATTCAAAATTGTGAATCTCATTTATACTCTCAAGAACAACTACACCTATAATTAAAGTTCCGAATATTTCTTCTTCATATAGAATGTAAGAAATATTTTCATCTTTAAATTTGGTCTCTAAATGAAGTTGTAATGATAATAAATGTTTGTCTTGAACTACAGAGGATAAGTTACTCCCAGAATATACTTCTTATTTATTAGTCAATTAAATATATTATCTTTATCTGACTTTCTATTTCCCCATCACTTAATCAATTTTTAATACCATACCTCACTTTAGACCTTTTTTCATCAATTGTTGCATGTTTTTCATAATATTTTTTTTAAACATATACCTCATGTATCTTTATAATATTAGATGGTCATGCTATGAAATTTTCAAAAGCATCATTGATCATTGTAATCTCTAGATCATAAAGTGGAATAGGAAACCCAACAGTCGAATATTGAGCTACCATCCTTAACGTTATGTGATATTTTAGGAGTTATTTATTGTGAATATTTTCTCCCAATATACTATACACCAAACACATCATAAAAAGGTGATTCATGGCTATTTATAGATGTATGTCACATACAACTTTACCCTATCGAATTTTATTAATATAAATTTATCAGAAGTTGTTTGATTCACATTTATGAGAAAAAAGTAATGAAAAATAAAATACCTCAGGTAAGGTATGCGAGTGATGGGAATGACTATCCTTAAATATAATAGGGTAATTTTGTTCTTTATGTGTGGATCTTTATTCCACCACTAGTTCTCTTTGATCCTTTCTCATACATTGGTCTGCCAATCCAAATCAAACAATAATATAATAAAAATCCTACATTTGTTCCTATAATCTTTTCATCATGTTATATGTATATTCTTATGGTTTTATCTTCTGGAAATGTTTTTGAGGATACACTCAAAACCATAATCCTCTACGGTGTCCATATTGTTCCAACCTCTTTAAAGTTATTCAAATTAGTTTTTATTCTGGTATAGTCATTACTTATTCTTGTATCTAAAATGTATAAAAACATATGGACAAGAATATAAATTTTTATTTAATATTATTATAAATCATAATTAATTACTATTTTTCCATATATACATATGTTTCTCATAATTCTTTTGTGTCTTCATTAACTAGTTTTCCCTCTTTATTTATGTGAGCCTCCTTCCATAAAACATGATGTGGGATGGAAATGGATTTAGATGTTTATCCATAAATATGAATATAAAAGAAGAAAATATGTTGATTTATATCACATAAAACCTTTATTTTTTAATTAAAATACATACCAATTTATTATCTAGTTAATCGTACCCCATCCTTGCTTTTCGATAGGGGTACATTGGTTTTGATGCACGTTTTTTATTTTCAGCTCTGCATTTTTGTTTCATTAGTTAAAATTTTTGATTCAAATTGGATAAAATAAATAATGTCAAATAATATATTATTGACTAAAATAAACCTAAAATTATTTCTCATCATAATGACTAATGAAATAATTCCATGTTTCGTAATTTATAATGTGTTCATAACTAACTGGTGGGTGGGTCTTTACTTTCCCCTCAGCATCCTAAAGATATAAATTGGAAAGAAGAGTCTAAAAGCCGCTATGGGATTTTCTAATGTCCATTAAGACATATTTATTATGAAAATATCCTAAAATAAATGAAATCTTTGAGGAATAATTAAATTTAAATCAACATTTTGTTATATAATTTTTAGTAAAATATAGAAAGTATATTGTATCCATAACATTATATATTTCTAAACAGTTTCCTTTATTACATGCGGTATGTGTCCCCAAGAATCTACAACGATCATCATATTCATCTTTATTATGAAACCAACATAACTAATTTACATTGACTTATTGGGTTCAACAGGTTATCCATGTTGATTCCATCCAAACTCAAATTTTATACCCTTACATATTTCCTTGATAATTTTATTCAACACTGTGATACTACGTCATTATTGTTTTTTCATCAACATGTGGTTGATCCCCTAATAATTCTACAATTTCAACATCAAATGTTTGTTCTTCCCTGGAGTTGGTACCATAATCATGTGAAGAATACATTTTCTACATGAGTATCCAAACATTTAACTTATATTATGTAAATACAGTATAGAAAAGATATTATAATTTTTAAAATAATAGTATATTTATAATACTCTAAGCTTCTAATTGAACCCCAATTATTTTTCTTAAAGGCTTAGGGGATTTTTATACTCTGTTTAGAATCCCAAAACCCTTTTTTTGGTACCCTCTAACATACATGACATTATCAACATTTAGATCTGTATAAAATGATTGTGATCTCCCAATAAAAGGGTCATCCTTGATTGAATTTTCATCTATGTCTACAATTGTTTTAGCCTCTATTAATAAAATCAACCAATTCTTATTTACTAGATTTTAGATAGAAAATACTTGCACTACTGTGATACCATTATGAAAGGCTCTCTATTTTCCCTTTCCACCTTGAAATTCAACTTCACGAAACCCATTTCATCAACTTTCACTAAAATTCAATTGTCAACCCATTTTCAATGGAAAATAAACACTTGAAATTTGGTAAAATTCAACTCTTATATCTATTCAATAATACTAAAATATGACATATTTTCTGAAATTTTATTTCTATCCTTGGAACTAGATATGTGCATTACTTACTCCATAAGAATAACTCCAATATTTTGCATCATAAAATTGTCATCTATTTCTTTGATATAGAACGTGTAATCATTTACTAAAAACGGGTGTAAGATATAACATTTTTATTAGGTCTCCAATATATCCATCAAATTCTTTTGGAATTAAATTTAGATTTTCCGATAACTCCTTATAAATTTGATATTGGAACCATCCTATAAACTATTGATTATGTGTATTTGATATTCATCATTCAGTACATGATGGATTCAAATATATAAGAATTTATTTTCGGGATTAAACATATGTATCAACATATTCACTATTATGTAAAATGTAAAGGTGCGCCTGATCCCACTCAGTGATGGTAATTGTAACAACATATCTTCTAGAAATATCATTGTAAATAAGGAATCCATTGTGATGAGACTTTGGGAGACCGATGTAGTCAACATTTTATAGGTAATCAGTTCAAAATTTAACATATTCTTCAACAATATATTTTTTTACTATATAGACTTATGGTCGACATCAATTCATGAAATACCCTTTCAAAATATTTATATACCGTTCAATGGGGTACATCCATCTGTAATTGATAGGACCACATAGTTGTACCTATCTAAAAAATTAAACCATTTGGTGGACCATTATATTAATGAATTTTGGAATGAAGAACATCTCTATTTCACATAATATAACTGAAAACTCCACATTCATGACTTTACAATTCACCAGGTATATAAATTTATAGTATATGGATTTGAAAAAGAAGTAGAATCTGGTTAATGTATGTCATACATTATTATGAAGAATGTAACGTGAAGCAATAAGAATAAAATATTGCATAATAACATGACAATCAGGTGATTTTAGTCCCTATAACTTCAAATCACTCATTAAAAACATTCTTTATATTTTATGAATACCCCTCTATAACTTTTACACCATTAAGGAAAATTAAAAAATTGTAATTTTTCCAATCTAGATAGAGTGTAAGATACCGGAGGAAAAAAATTCTACCCTTTACCCTTCACCGTTTCCAACTCTTCCATTACCCCCATGTCAATCATTTCCAACCTGGCCTTGATTCCATATTTTTATTCTTCTAGGAACATTAAGTAATTTTCAAATAACATAATCAAATATATTCTTTCTACATTAATGATGTCATGAAACTTTCTAACATTCAAACAATTCCAATATAGTAATTGTAAGAAAATTGGTCTCTTTTTCCAACCAGATTTCATAAGGTTTTTTGAAAATGATTTACCAAAAATAGTACCAATATATTTTACATTATCAAATAATTTATCACCTATTTGTAAAGATGGTGTTGTACCTTGTTCAGTATTCCCATTGAATATTGTCATCCAATATCGGTATTTATGTCTTTGAGGTAAAAAATTATGCAGTTCTAAAGACACTATCTTTTATTAATGTTTCAACTGAACTAAGTGTGTTTATTTTTTACAAATGGTACATCCCAAAATACCTTTAATTCTATTGATTGAAATATTTATATAAGTAGGAAAGTCATTTATCATCCCATACAACAAGGCTCTTAATGTGAATTCCTCATTATAACTAGCATCATACATTATAACACCTGCAACGCACATCAATTTTATATCATCAACCAATGGATCCAAATACACATCAATATCATTGTCGAGATGATTTGGTCAAGATATAAGCATATAAATCTATGTTTATTTGTGCTTCATGAATAACAATGGAATAAAGTTATAATTTATAGATATGATGGGCCTTTTACTTTGAGTACTACTCTATAAGCCAAGATGATTTATTCAATATGTAGATAATGAAAGACTAAAGTATATTGGATCATTTCCAAATTTAGGATACTCATAATAAATTTTATTCCACTAAGTAGAATATACTGTATGACATAGGTTCACATCTTTAATTATTGTATCTACATAACATGTTAATTGTCTCGTAGTTTTCTGACATCCATATTGTCTTTTAAACCATGGAATGATAGAAAAGTACCATATATAATTTGAATGAATTTATTTTTTTCTTGTATCAATCTATTCTATACTTAGGGAATTTTATGAGTGATTCATGTTCCTAGAGAAATAATATGAATTCATGTGTAAATGAATGTATTTTTTTAGAGATCATTCCCATTTAATATATCATTTGTTTAGAATCATATGTTTGACCTTGAAGTTTATTTTATTCTAGTATAATATCATTCAAGAGACCAAGTTGTTTTATTAAGCTAGTGCCACTCCATCCATTACCATCTTTCAAATTATATAAATTCAATATAGTTGACAATGTTTTGTATTTAGTATAATAGGTAAATGATGGTCTCTTAGCATAGATATTTAACTTCTCAAAAAACATTGAAAAATCAAAAAGTTTATCTTCAATTCCCATTTTCATTTCTTCCATGCTTTCTTCATCATCATACACACAAGTATTTATATCAAATGATCCATAAACTTCAGTATCATCTCAATTAGTGTAAAAGTTCATTTTTTCCCTATGTTTGGTCAAACATTTATAACTCTTATCTATTACATGAAAAATCAAATGTTATTCCAACTCTTCCAGGCTAATTTTTCTTTAATAAAAAAAATATAAACATGGAAACGGAATTTATGAAGGGTCGTATGCATGCTTTATTCAAAACATTATAAAATATTTAACTACATATTTATACTCTTATAAAATACAATTATAATGTATCTATTTTAGATACATATAAATCCCATTAGATTCATAAAATATTCATTTTTTACAAAAAAAAAATAAATAAAGACACATAAGATATTCATTATCAAAGGTGAAAGTTATAGATAATTTTATTAATGGGAGCCCAAAATTTGATTGTTTAAAAAAATCAGTATGATTTGAAGAAAATGGGAAGTTGAATTGAAGAAAATAATTACTCAAATATGGTGTGTGTTATCCTATGAAGTCATCCAAAATGATCATTGGTACCTAGTATGGGATGAATACTTATCAAAGTATCTCAAGCCGCATATGTGCATGTCTAGAACAGATAGAGGTTGATTGTCAAGAAAAAATTCAATAATAACTGTTCAGTGGATGATTCTGATGAGGATGATAGTTGTCTCCTTAAAATTATTTCAATTAACACACCAAACATTAATATTTAAAATCTCATCTCAAAATTTCTTCCAAAAGTCAAGATGCTAAATTTTTAATTTTTAAACCCCTCTTGAAATTTTTTTTAGAAAAATTAAACATAGATATCGACCAATTTTTTTCAAAACAATTAATGGGATATGAACCACCTTTTCTTTAAAAACTATTTCCATCAATTGAAAAATTTTAAAATCTTCTTCAAAAATCGTTAACAATAAATTAAAATTTTAAAACCATTTCCATATAAATATGAACACTTCTCGATTTTTAATATATTATAGGTTCACTTTGAAATCACTTCATGAGTTTCAAAATAATGAATCCATTTTAGTTCAGTTTAAGTGAAAACCACATTTTTTTATTTCAAAATCCTCTTTAATATTTAAAAACAGGTTTAAATTTTCAAAGCTAAAATTTAAAATCAACATGACCATAAAAATGCTAAGTCACCACCAAGTCAAAATCAAAGAATGACTGTTAAACATTTCATAAATTTTTTTTAAATATGACATGAATAATACACTTTTCATAATATAGTCGTAAATTAACAATTTAAATCCTTACATGATTATCATATACCACCCACCTAAATACTGAGGTTCCCATGGGATTATTTAGAAATTAAATTAATATACTATCCAATTATCAAAAACCGGTATCAACAGATATCACACAAGAATCCAAAAAACCAATCTTTAACATGCCATACAATTTATTCAAGAATCAACATCAAGAAGGTCTTACAAATATTCATGATATTGAAAACTATTTTCTAAAATATCATGAGGTGTTTGAAGGAGTCTGTTTGTGATATCTGTCCTAGGTTGGATTTTAATTTATCTAAGCATGGTTTGAATTGGAAGTGCTCTAATACCTATGGTGGGAAAATGATAATAGATTTAATAATGGTACTAATGTTTTACACATATTATTACATGCTTTTAAGAAAAAAAATACTTTAAATACCAACTATGGATCGCAATTCTAGTGTCTTTGGAATATTAGGTACATAAAACCAAAAACATGGAACAAAAATAAAAACAAGTTTTATTTAATCTTCATAGCTACTAACTTACTATGAACCCTTACATCTGCATAGGATAACATGGGGAATAAATGAATAAAGGGGTGAGCTCAAAAAGCCCGGTATGGGAATAAAAATATGAATAAAGATTATCACGTGGGTTATAAGGAAGAAAAATATGGTATAAAAAGATCATGGGACATAAATAAACATATAGAATCATAACATGGAGACCATGGGATCTTGTGATCCTAGAATAATAGAAATGTTTAAATAACATACAACATGACATAAGCATGAGTCAAGGCTAACCTGCAAGACCATTGCACATGGAGGAGCATGAGTCAAGGATAACCCCCATGACCATTGCACATGGAGTATCATGAGTCATGTATAACCACCAAGACCATTTCACATGGAGGATCATGAGTAAGGCTAACCACCAATACCATTTCACATACTGTATCATGAGACTCAACATTTCCCAGGTCATTGGAGTAATATCTGGGGGCACCCACTGTATAATGTTCATTAATATGTCTTCCACATGAACATTCATACATAAAGAATCAAATATAATCATAAGGGTTTCCCATCGAAAGAATTGGGTATCATAATCATGTCAAAAGGCATAACAAAAGGGAATATCAGAATGGTGTTTATAAAAGAATGGATTTAAATCATACAAGGACATTCATAAGGTAAAATAGTAATATATCATAATAATTGATTTAAAACTAAAGTCATAACTTAAAAAAGAGTGTTTAATCAAATTTATAAGTAAAACATTTTAATAAAATGATTTATTTTAGAAAAATAATGGTGTATTAAAATAGATTAGGGAGTTCGCTTGAAAATGGGTAATAAATCGGGAATTTCTTTTTAATCGTGTTTGCTTATTGGGAAGAATTGAGAACGAAAACTTATAAAACATGTGTTTTCCCATAAAATAAAGAATAATTAATCTAGGTAAATTATTTTGGAACGTAAAAATAGAATATAAGAGGATTAAATAAGAATAATTAAGAATTACATTAGGGTAAAGAGAGAGAAAGTGTGACCCAAAGGAAAAAATGAGGGTTCGGAGAGAATCCCTTACCATATGTCTGAAAGTGTTCTACTCTTGAACTTAATATCCTAGATAATAAAATAAAATTCAGTAATTAATTAATTAAAATCTATTTATACATGAATTTTATTTATTATAATTTTATTAAGTTCATTTTTATCCATTTTTATGAGTTATAAAATATAATTTCATCATCCATGAGTGTTTATTTTCATAGCTTTCCTGATCAGTTCACATGTATACGCGTATGGAAAATCATGTAAAATGAGAATATTTGTCTAAATATGAAATTATATGATATTAATGAACTTATAGAATTTTAAATTCTCTTATATACATTTTTTTATATTTTAGGATGATTTAATAGATAAAACGTTAATGATAACTTTTTAGATTATTTTGGAAGTTTTTCGATCATTGCGAACTAGTTTTATTTTATTAAGTAATATTATTTATATATGATGGGTTTATAACATTAAATATGTTTTAATACATATATTATAATATTTTTTAGCCATTATAAATGGTTTTATTACCGTCCTTGATGGTGGTAAAGTAAATTGAAAACTCGTCATCCTTGAATATGATAAATCAACACATCACATAAAATGTTTTCATTTTTAGAACAATGGGAGAGGGGAAAAGAATTTATAAATGGTTTGTACACTAACATAATAAAGTTTTAGTATATATAATATAATAGATTTATCATTTCACTTATATAAGGGGTGTTAGAAGAGGAAAATAAAGTAAAATAAAAGAAATTAAAATAAAAAAAACTAGGTTTTTACCTTATGAATTCTTCTCCTTAAGAACCTATTGAGGCACTTGAGTTTGGTATTTTATTGAGAAAAAAGTCTCCTAGATATGGGGAAGAAACTTTGTAATATGTTTGGGAAGAATTTTTATAATATTTAATTCTTTAGAGGTGTGCGGAAAAGAGGTGGCCAGGGGTGGTATTTATAGTGGAGGAGAGGGGTATTTGTTGATTATTTTATTCGTTATTTTATTATTTTCGCTCAAAACAATCAATATTGTAGATTCCTGTGACTATTTATAGTAACTAGTGCATGTGAATTTGAACCAATGGTTCTTACATCATCCATACAGAATACATAACTTAATAATTTAGGTATTTAGCCTATACCGTAAATTATTTTATTTCACTATTCACCAAAAAATCAACCATTTTATAAAAAAAGCTACTCGAACCATTTTTTAATGTATAGAATTCAATAATCGACTTTATTTTATGAAAATAATTTTCTAAATATGATAAATTTTATTTTTAATAAGAATCATCATTTATTTTTAAAAATACAAATTTTGGAATTATAATGGATTTTATAACACTTTGACAAAATAATTAGTGTCTCAAAAAATTATATTATAATATTAAGAAAACAAAATATAAATTTATGAATGAAATTTTTTTAAAAAAAATCATTTAAATCATTATATTAATTATAAAATTTTAAATAAACATTTATGTTTTATAAAAATGCCAACACTTAATTTATCATATTCAAAAAAAATATTTATTTATACTATGATATAATTATATCATATTTTCATTTATAATAAGCCCAAATTTTATTTTTACTTTTATATATTAGGTTACTATTCTATTGTTCAGATTACTATTTCTAAGTGTCATATTACTATTCTAATGGTCATGTTACTATTCTCTTGGTATATGTTCTTTAATTACTACAAAACTTTTTCTTTCATTAATTATTCATTTATAATGATTTTTTTTCTATAAGTTATTATTTGTGATTTATAATATATAAAATGATTATAAGATTGAAAATTTCATGGATAGAATTTTTGGTCATTATATTCTTCCCCCTTTATAAAATTTCACCATTCAAGATTTTGTTTTACATACTAAGGTGAAAATAGGTATGAACACTTCTCCTTTATCACTTTCTCTAGTTCTCTAGTTTTATCTTTGTACTTATAACTTTGTCATGATACTTTTACTAGGTGAGTAGTCTTATTGTGTAAAACTTTCTCTCTACTATCAAAGATCTTCGATGCATGCTTCTCATAAGAGAGATAATTTTCCAAATGTACCACCTCTGAATTAAGTACAAGTGAGGGATCTGGTATATGCTTACTCAAAATGGATATGTGGAATACATCATGTACCTGAGACATGCTAGGTAAATTTACTTGTCTATAGGCCAGAATTCTAGTATTATATAGGATATCTAAGGGGATAATTTACCTAGGACTTAATTTTCCTTTCTTCCAAAATATCGTGATCTTATTACATGGATATGTGTAGAAGAATATGATGTATCCAACCTTAAAATTTGAGTTTAATTGGCGGTTGTATGCATAGCTGTTTTGTGGAATTAAGGAAGCCTTGATGTGATGCTGAATGGGTTTCACCTTTTCTACCATTTCTTCATAAATTTTAGGTCCTAATAGCTTCTGTTCACCGACATCATCCCAGCACATTGCCATTCTTCATGTTTTACCATAGAGGGATTCATATGGATCAATTTGGATGCTCGAGTGAAAATTATTGTTGTTGGAGAACTCTTCTAGAGGTATGTGTTGGTCACATCATCCCTTAGAGTCTATAGAATATGCTCTCAACATGTCTTCTATTATCTAAATAGTCTACTCAGATTGGCTATCTTTTTTAGTATGATAGTCCATACTAAAGTTCAACTCGGCTTTTTGATCATGCTGGATAATTTTCCATAACTTGTAGGTAAATATTGGATATCAATTGGATGAAAACTATAGTGGTACTCCATGAAGCCTCACCACTTCGCTAATGTATATCCTTTCAAGTTGGTTGAGTGATAATTCTTCTTTAATTATGATAATGTGAGTTTTCTTTGTAAAATGAACCACAATAACTCATATAGCATTACTTCCTCTATTTTTCTATTGAAGTCTAGTGAAAAATTCCATGGTGATGTTTTACAACTTCCATATTGGTATGGGTAATGGTTTCATTATCCCCTTTGACTTTTACCTTTCATCCTTCACTTAATGACATACCAATAAATTTTATGTATACTCGGAGATCTCTTTCTTCATATTTTCCCACCAATAGTTCACTCAGATATCTCAGTACATCTTGATTCTCATGGGGTGAATAGACAATATTGAGCTACGTGCATCATTCAGAAGCTCTTTATTTATATATGGATTAGATTGTACACATAGTCATGAACCAAATCTCACGACTCCTTACTCATCCATTTTAAACTCTAAGGACTTTTCATTTTTGATAGCTTCAACCTTTCTCTGAATTTCCTCATCATTTTTTTGAGCATCCTTTATTTTATCCATAAGGGATGGTTGAAAAATCACTTGATAAAGGATTAATGATGTTACATCCTTAATTATTGCCATGTCCATTTTTTTAGGTCTATGAAGATCGGATCTTTCTCAATTATCATCAATGATAAAGATGTAGGATCTTTTCTACTTAGAGTATATGTCTCCTTATTTTATTTATCATAGTGGTAGTGGATTGAAGAGTCATAATCTTTGATGAGATCTAAACATCTTCACTTTCATATATTAATCTACTTCTGTGTAAATATATACTTGAGTCTCTTATTATTAGTATATATATCTAACTTCTCTCCATAGATATGATTTTGTTAGATATTCAGTGCAAGGATCACAAATTCCAACACCAAATCATGTGTGGGATATTTTTGGTCATGAATTTTGAACAACCTTAAGGTGTAGTCTATCAATTTATCATTTTTCATTAGTACACACCATAATCCATTCTTTTAATCATAGTTATACACCACAAATATTTTCCCACTTATTGGTAGTGTGTGTATTGGTAGAGTGATAAACCTCTTTTTCAAATATTTGAAGTATTCTCCTCATTCAATGGTCTAGAAAAACTTTACTCCCTTCCGAGTCATCTTGGTTAATGGATTTTATAATAATGATAATTTCTTCACAAATATTAAATAATACTCAACTAGAACAAGGTATCCATGAATATATGTGACAGGTGTTGGTTTGGGCCACTCCTCAATTTTCTTTGTCTTGGAAGGGTCCACATATATTCCTTTGATGGTGATAACATTCCCCAAGAATGATATTTCCCCTATACAATTTTCACATTTACTATACTTTAATAATGTTTCTCCCTTTTCAATGTCTTTATCATAGTATTCAAATGCTCCTTCTCTTAGAGTATATTAGAATGTCATCAATAATGACCACCACAAATTTGTTGACGTGATCTCTAAAGACTCTATACATTAAGTCCATGAATATTTTTGAATCATTACTAAGTTTGAATAATATAACTATGAAATCATTATGTCCATACATTCATTTAATGTTATTATTGGGAATATCTTCTTTTTCACTTTTAATTGTTTATATCCTAGCCGAAGGCCCGCCTTATATAAATAATTGTCCCCATGTAGTTGATCAAACAATTTATCCATCTATGGCTGGGGATACTTGTCATTAGAATGATATTATTGAGCTCATGATAATGAATACAGAAGAACATTGATCCAGAATTCTTCTTGACAAAAAGGAATGTCTCACCATACGTTGAAGCACTCAGGCATATAAAACTCTTATCTGAGTTATCCTGTAACTTCTTTTTCAGTTTTTTCTCCTTAAAGATGTCTATTTTATAAGGGTTTTTTGATATAGGAAAATATATATGAATAATTTAAATTGAGAACTGAACTTCTCAGTCATGAAGAAGATAAGGAAACTCTTTGGGAACATATCATTTTAGTCCCTCATAATGGGCATGTATTCATGCATGATTCTCTCCATTGTATCAACCATTTGATCTAGATATGATTTCTCATAAGTAAATAATAACCACAATTGAGACAATAATTCTGATTTATATTCATCCTCCTCCTTACACTTGTAAAAATTTTGAGGATACCTCAGGATGTGAAGAGTGATCTCCCTTTCCTGGCAGTCAATGATGGCTTTGTATAAATATATCCAATCCATGACCAATATAGATTCAAACTCCACAAAAGTAAGTAAGACAATATATTTTGGGAGTTTCAATCCACAAACATTAACAGAGGAGGATTTATATACACTGGATGAAATAATTTCCCCATTTCTCTCACAAATAACTCAACCTTCATATTTTGAGGTGTTGTTTGAATAGTTCAACTAAACTTGCAATATTTGAAAGAATGCATAGAACCAGAATCAAATAGTACACTCATAATTCTTGAATGAATTACCATCGTACATATCACTACATCATTTTCAGCCTCCACCTTTTAAGTAATAATAGCATATTCACTTCTGTGTTGTCTTGGTGGATTTTGGTGTTGATTTCCTCCAAGAACCCTTGAATTAGGGAAATTTTTCACCTAATTTCCATGTTCCTTGCAGACAGAACACTAAATTATAGGATAAGTGTTGATCTGTATCATCCTTTCTTCTTCCATATTAGTGAGATTATTTATATCCCTTCAATATTTATTGGCCATATTCACCATTTTTCAACATTTGGAGTATTTTATGTTTCTCTTTAGAAAGTTCTCAAAATTCTTCTTAACAAAATGTTGACACATGAGATGTTGGGTTTTTTTCATAATGAGATCTATCTACTGATCCTCCCATATTGAACTCATTTTACTTACTTTTATCTTCAAGACCCCAAGACCATTGAGAGTTTTTTATATCCATTTCAACCTTAAGGGAACAACAAAAAATATCTTCAAAATTTTCAAACTCTTAAATCACCAAAAATATTTGTATACTCACCTTTAGTCCACTAAAGAAGGAATACACCTTGTTTTTTATGTTCATGACAAATATGGAGGAATTTCATGAAATCCTTGTGAATATTTCCTTGTATGCCATGAAAGAATCATCATCCTTTTGCTTCATTCCAAGTAATTAAATTTCTTTCTTTAGATGGAGGGTTAGGAGAAAATATTTATTAAAAAAAATACTTTCTTGAATTCCTCCCAATCCATGGAATAGATTTCATCCTTGGACTCTATGTTCATGATCAGTATCCACCACTGATCATCTTCCCCATAAAAATGATAAACTTGAAGAAAAAATTTCTCTTCTTCTAAGAACTGGAGGAAAGATAATATCTTCGTAGTTGTGATAATCCATTTTTTCTATGATGAGGGGATTGGAAGATCGACTAAACAATGGAGGCCTTTGTCACATAATGGATTCGACCGAAACATTCTATTTATGAGGAGAATGATGGAATTACTCATGATTCATGTTATTATTCATAACTTGATCAAGTTGAGAAAGTATTATCAAGAAGTCTTGGCCACCTATTCTCATAAGATTTTTTATTTAATTAGGTAAATTGTTACATTGTATATCACAAAAATTGTTAGAATGGGTTATCCTATTTCTATCCATTAACTAAAATAAATAAATTATAATTAGGGGGATTGAATACATAGCTAATAATAATATAATGAGAAATATTTGAACATAGAGGTATAAAATTGTAAATGAAAAAAATATCCAAACTTGAGATTCCCTATGTTTTAATCGATGTTATCTATGGTGATAGAATTATCCCTAGGGTTCTTACTGAATTTTTTTAAAGATAATCTCCAAAAATAACTAGATTGTTCTATGATTTCAAATATAATGGACCTAGCCTTTCACACATATTATTACATGATTTTAAGCATAACTAACCTTAAAATAGAAAACAATGGTCATAAATTCTACTATCTTATGAATATTTGGTACATAAAACTAAAAACATGGAAACAAAATAAAAACATATTTTATTTAATCTTTATAATGAGATATTAAATTCCTTTGAGACCATACATATTAATAGGATAACCTTGGGAATATATAAACAAATGGTTGAGATTAAGAATCTGATAAGGGAATAATAATATGAATAAATCATAGCATATGGGTTAGAAGGTATGACATGATGACATAAAAATATCACAGAACATTAATAATCATATGGAAGCATCAAAAATTGAACATGGGATAATGTAATCATGGAATCATAGAAATGTGAAAAGAAAACATACAATATGACATAATCATTATTCAAGGATAAATGCCAAGAACATTTCACATGGAGTAGCATGAGTCAAGCGAACCCACCAAGATCATTTCACATAGAGAAGCATGATTGAAGGATAACCACCAAGACTATTACACATAACATCTCATGAGACTAAAAATTACCCAATTAATTAGAGATATATCTAGTCACACCCATAATAAAATTTTCATGAATATATTTTTCACATTATGAATCAAACATAATGAATCAAACAAAAGCATAAGGATTACCCATGGAAGGAATTGGGTTCCATAATCATGTCAAAAGGAATAACAAAAGGTAATAACATAATAGTGTCCCTAAAAGAATGGATTTAAATAATACATGGAAATTAGTAAGGGAAAATAATCATAGATAATGATAATTGATTTCATAAGGAAGTGAAACCTTGTAGAAATATAATTTAGGAAATTTTATAAATAAAACATTTTAGTGCGGTTTATGGAAAATATTAAAGATTCATTAAAACAAAAAAGGAAAAATTATTTGTATAAAACCATAAATTAACCAAGATAGTTTTTTCATGATAAAATAAGTGATTTTAGAAAACAAAATATGTATTAAAATATATTATGTAGTGAACTTGAACATGGGTAAGAAATCAGGATGTTCCCTTTAATAGGGCTTCCTTATTGGGAAGAATTGAGAAAAGAAGCTTATAAAACTTGTATTTCCCCATAAAAAGAATCATTAATCGGTTTAATTTTTTTTGGAACATAAAAAAATAATTTATAAGTAGTAAATAATAAGAATTAATAATTAAATTTGGTGAATAGATAGAAAGTGGAGCCCAATGGAAAAAATGAGGGTTTAGAGAGAATCTCTTACCTTATGTCTGAAAGTGTTCTGCACTTGCGATTAATATACTAGATAATCAAATTAAATCCATTAATTAATTATTTAATAACCTTTTATACATGTATTTTATTTATTATAATTTTATTAATTTCATTTATGGCCTCTTTGATGAGTTATATAATACATTTCTGTCATTCGAGGGTGTTCATTTCCTCAGTTTTCATAATCGGTTCACTTATATGTGTATAGAAAATCATGTGAAAAGAGAATAGTCTTTCAAAATTGAAATTATATGTTATTAATAAAATTAAATAATATTAAATGGAATTATATATCATTTTTTATATATTTATAAAGATTCAAAAGATAAAACGTTAATGATAATGGATTAGATTATTTTTGAGTTTTTTGATCATCATGAACTAGTTTTATTTTATTAATTAATATTGTGTATATATAATGGTTCCATAACATTAAATAAGATGTGATATATATATTATAATATTTTTTAACCATTATAAATGGTTTTATGACCATCCTTGAATGTGTTAATGGAAATTGGAAACTCATCGTCCTTGAATGCGATAAATCAACACATCACGGATGAGGTATTCATTTTTAGAACAAAAGGAGAGTGAAATAGAATTTATATAGGGTTTTTACATTAAAAAAATAAATTTATATTTTATAAAATAAAATGGAGTTCTAATTTACTTGGACAAGGGGAGGTTAAGAGAGGAAAATAAAATAAATTAAATTAAATTAAAAAAAGTAGAATGAGGTTTTGCCTCTTAAATTATTCTCCTTAAGAACCTCCATGAGGCACTTGAGTTTGGTCTTTTATTGAGAAAAAAGATCCTAGAAATCGGGGAGACTTAGGATGAGTTTTGGGAATAATTTAGACAAAATTCAAGGTTTTAGAGTTGTGAGGAAAATAGGTGGTGAGGGTGGTGTTTATAGTGGATGAGAGGGGTGTTTTTTTATTATCTTATTCATTATATTATTAATTTGGCTCAAGAATATCAATATAGTGTATTATTATAACTTTGTATAGTAAGTAGTTAATGTGATTTAGAACCAACGGTTCTTACATCATCGATAAATCATACATGACTCAATAACTCAAATATTTAGCTTATATCATAAATTGTTGTATTTCACTATTCACAAAAAAAAATCAACATTTTTAGAAAAATACCAAAAATTAATCCTAACCATTTTTAAACATGTATAATTAAAAAATGGACTAAATTTTATGAAAATAATTTTATAAATATGAGAAATTTAGTTTTTAATTAAAATCATCATCAATTTGAAAAATATCAATTTTAGAATTATAAATGATTTTATAACAGGTTGAAAAAATAATTATGGTATGGTAAAATTATATAATACACATAAGAAAAAAATATTAATTTATAAATCCATTTTATTAAAATAAATTTTCTTTAAAATCATTATATTAATTATTAAATTTTAAATAAACATTTCTATTTTATAAAAATACCAACACTCAATTTATCATTTTCAAAACATTTATTTACATGTACTATGATATAATTATATCATATTTTTATTTATAAGACTCCAAAATTTTATTTATTCTTTCATATGTGAGGTTATTATTCTCTTGGATGGATTACTATTCCTATGGTTCATATTATTATTCTAAAGGTTGCACTACTATTTTATTAGTATAGGTTCCTTAATTTATGAAAAAGCCTCTTATTTCATTCATTCTTCATTTATAAAGTATTTATTATGTTCTCTAATTGATTTTAAGTGATTTATAATATATGAAATAATTATAAGAAGAGAAAATCCATTGATATAATTCTAGGACATTACATTTTTTGGTTTTATTTGACAAGGAAAAAACAATGAAGTTACTCCGTGTTTAGAGTCTGTACATTTTTCTAGGTGTTTAGAAGACCATGGGATAATTTTGGTTGGTTAGAAATTGTGATAGAGTGATGAGATAGTATAGAGATGGGTGAAACTAAGTATTTTCATTGGAAATTTAGCCATAGGATCATATGATGTTTCTTCATGATATTTGGTGTGCTTTGATGGAAACCACATCACACATGTTGTTCACATTATATATTTATTCCTGGTTTATTGTGTAAAGTATCTTAAACATATTTATTTCTTCCAAAATTATTTATTCTATGAAAATATGTTTTGGACTTATTTTCTTTAATTATTTACATTATTTCATTTATATAAGTTCATGCTTAGAAATTCTATAGGCTCTAAATCATTCTAATATCCATAAAGTGATGTAGTTATCATATGTTTGGGTTATGTTACCTCACTTTATTTTTATAATGTAACTTGAATATTCACATGTCTTGGACCATTTTTCAAGAAATGATATTACTATTTAGAACATATTTATGTTATGATATCTTTAATACTTTTAGTAAACCTGAATTTATTTTTAAATCATGAGTTTAAATGGCATGAATATACT
The DNA here is from genome assembly GCA_963277665.1 of Viscum album. NCBI lineage: Eukaryota > Viridiplantae > Streptophyta > Magnoliopsida > Santalales > Viscaceae > Viscum > Viscum album. The sequence continues at coordinate 1,427,604,800 of OY728157.1, forward strand.
AAGACACGTATTCCCTTTTATATCTTGCGATCATAACCTCAGAACATATATGAAAACATAAAATCTATATATACCCATACGAGTGTCTGTGTAGGGTGTGATCTAAAAAGGCATTTAAAATTTCACTAAATATCCACTTATCGCATCATACAAGCATTACATAATAATAATAATAATAAATACACATCCCATAAAAGGGAAATATCCCATAGAAATCATTAACCCAAGGGTTTCGTAAAAAGGTTGATATTATTATAATGATATTTTATTAATAAAGTGATAACATGCCTTTAATAACTAGATGGGTGAAAATGTTGTTACAAAACCATCCTTGTTATAAACTAAGGATACCATTAATCAATTTCCAAGAAAGCTAGTTTGCAATACATATGGAGAATATGTTTTAATTCTTTTAAGAAAATACAACCATGAGATTTTCCTAGCATCGATCTTTAATAATGAATAATATTTAAAACAAGTATTTAGAAATCTTTATTAAACTATTTCATTTTTCCTTTTCAATGAAAAGAATCACTTGAAAATCATTTTTCTTAGACTAATACTTATTTATTAAAAACACACATTTATAAATCCCTTTTGGATTTGTTTTTATTGAAATGACACTAATAAAGAAAATCTAGTATAATAAAATGTAACTAAAATGAAATAAATAAATAAAACAAATCCATATAAGAAACTAAATTATTGAATCTGTAAGTAATAAAAGTAAATAAGGGTGTGGATGACAACCTTCCATAAAAGGGAAAGTTGGTACCAAAAAATATATATAATAGAAAAAGTATAATCCATAACGCATGGGGAGCATCACTGGCCTATAGGTTGTAAAGGTAACTGACTCACTCATAGAATATTATCAAGATATGTGACCAAAAAATTAATGCAACTTTGGCCTCTCAACGAAACTGGGAACGACCCCTAGCTAATACCTCAATTCAGATAGATAAGTACTCGTCTATTTATCATCCTATATATGGTCTCCCATGTGAAAACCAAGAAAAAATATATAAAAAAATTAATTCATTCCATTAAAAATAACGACCCACAATTAAGAATACATTTGAAATCGTGCCACCTTTTGAAAACCCTTTTTAAAGTTCATTAGAAAATAAATCATATTTCCTGAGTCCATTTAAAAAAATTGTAAGCTCAAAACTATTTTTAAATGAAAAAAAAATTAAAACCTTATTTAAAAATCTATATACGAAACCCAAATTTAATCAAAATTTATAAATTTAAAAAAATTACTTTAAATGTTATAAACTTATGTAATTACACATGTACATATGTAAACATATCTCAATACAAACATTCACATATTTATGTAGGAATACATGTATGTATCTAATATATATATATATATATATATTCCTAAACACCAATATATATTTGTATAATCATAAAACATGAAAAGAGGAATCCATAACATTGTACATAAATAAATAACATAAGAACAACATAAAACATAAGAAAAATTATCAAATAGTGAAACACCAATTAATCAATGTCATGAACCCATGTATTACCCAAATAGATTTTATAAACAAACTAAAATAATTTTAAAACACCAAATTATTCTATGAAAACCCTCATAAATATTTTATTAGCCAAAAATATAATTTATCGTTTGAATGGAGATAAAAAATAAGGCCAAAACCACGAGAACCCAATTGAAAATCAATTGTACTCCCTTAAAACCTTGAGAAAAAAGTATATTTAAATCCTATTAAACCCAAATAAAAATTATAATTTTAGAGAAACCAATTTCAAACACCTGAGAACATGAAAAAAATTAGGGAATATAGAAAGCATAAATACACTTACATCAGGACATTTTAGATGATGCAAAACCATCTACAAAAGTGAGTGAAAGGCTTTAAGTATAAGGGAAAGCAGCGCACACAATGAATTGAGGAGGAGGAGAAAATAACATACCTTGGATTTGAGATTTGATTCGTCTCAGAGAAATTAGAGATATCATGAATGCTTGGATGCGTTCGTTCCTAGATTCAAGCCTTGGATTCGTTCGGGCCTTGGATTTCTTCAAGCCTTGATTCAAGCCTTGGATTCAAGGAGGAGGAGTGTCGATAATAGGGGAATTTCATGAAATCTTGAGATATTGATACTGAAATCAGTGTGTTGGGGTTCTTTAAATAGATTGGGAAGACAAAAAAGAACTAATAATGATACCTTTGATCAACGCTAAATTAATAAGCACTGATAAAAGGTATCTTTATAAGTTCTAATGAAGTGTTGATAAAAGAAATATTTATCAGCATTAAAACTTTAGCGCTTATAAAGGATTTATAATTATAATTAAAAATAAAAAATGTCAATATATATTTATTTAATTATATATTTATTTATTATAATTTTATAATAATTTAAATATATAATTATTTATTTAAAATTATGTAAATAATTTTTAAAAAAATTATTATTATTTATTTATAATTATAAATATATAATTTTATATATATTTTTAAAATATATTTATAAATATATTCATAAATACATATATTTGAAAATATATTTATAATTATAAATATATTTATATTATTATATATTTATATAATTATATATATATAAGTATAAATATAGTATATTTATTCATTATTTAAATATATTTATTATAATTTTATAATTATAAATATATTTACATCATTATATATATATTTAAATCATTATATATATTTATATTAATATATATATATTTATATAATTATATATATATAAGAAATAAAAATAAATATAGAAAATATATTCATTATTTAAATATATTTATTATAATTCTATAATTATTTATTCATAATTAAATAATAAATTTTTAAAAAATAAAATTTATATATTTATATCATTATATATATTAATGTCATTATATATATAATTAATAAATATATATAAATATGAATATAAATATAAATACACTAAATATATTCATTATTTAAAAAAAATTATAATTATTTAAATATATATGTATATAAGTATATAAATACTTTTTTAAAAAAAAATTTATTTATTGATAATTTTAAATATATAGATTTATAAATATATTTATTTATAAATATTTAATTACAAATATATTTTTAACATTATTAATTAATATATAATCTTAAATGCATGCATGTAAAAAATGAGTGAAATTGAATAATTAAAAATCATACACTTTAAAAATATTGAAAAAATGGAAATTTTTTATTAATTAAATACAAATTATTTAAATAATATGGATATATATTTAAATAAAGATGAATACATACCAAAAATATTAAACATTTTAAATAAATATATATAAATTAATTAATTAATAAAATCCTGAAAAATAAAAAATATTAAATATTTAAAATGAATAAATATACATAAGTATAATAATATTAAAAATAAATAAATAAAATTTACCTATTAAAAACACAATATATTAAATGTATCTTGTTATAACAAAATTCTATAACGAATACTAAAATTTGAATAAATTTCATAAATATTATGTGCATGTGTTTCAATATAAGATTTCATTAATTGCATAAATATTGGTGTACGTAAGTTTTATATAAAAATTAATTAATTATGTATATATAAATGTGTGTGTTTGAAATCATTATAACACACATTTTATATATTTTAAATGGAAAAATCCAATGATATTCAATTATGTCCATTACTCGATGCAATTAGTTAGTATTTTTAATTAATATAATTTTGTAACTATAAACCACTAAATATATGTATAAGGCCCCAACCTTAAACCTTACTTAATCTTGAGTTATTACAAGATTACACATTGAGGATCTTTTCGGGTTTAGAGTTTTAGAGAATTAGATCAGAAAACTTGCATTACATTCCACATATAAACAAAGTGGTTGCATAAAGATAGTATTCTTCATTCCCATCAATGGAAACATATTTAAAATAAACATGGATTCTTTCTTGACACTTCCTTGACACTATCCTCATATCATGTACCTTTCCCTTGACCTGTGAAAAACATTTCAAAAAAAACTTGGGATGAGCATAAAAAGCTCAGTAAGGGATATAAAAATATGGAAAGGAAACATAGGTACATATATACATAAGAATGAGTTCATACTTTACCCATAAAACATAAGCACTTTAACATACCTCATCAAAACATGAATAAATCATAGAAATCATAAGACATAAAGGTAACTTGAGGCATTCATAACATCCTTACGTAGGGAGTAACCCTCTTGGTTACGTTTGGAATACCCATCACAGTATATTCCCTAAATCTCTTCGGAGAAACCTTAATGTTTCACTCCTTCGCGTTACCCAATGCATTGGAGAGCTATATCGGGCTCACCCGCCCTTAGTTTATCACGGAACCACCCGTCTTCATAAAAATGCACAAGAACCTCAACAAAATCGTATCACATAAAACATGCATAAAGGAAACATAACATTTCCACCATTCAATCACAAGATTTCAATACAACACATTGATATAAAAACATTATGAAAACCATTTTCAATACCAAAATAAAAGAAAAGTAAAACATGGTATTTATTTTTTTCTTTTTTAAAAAAAGTATGGCTTGTAGAGGAAGCCGAAACTCAAATAACGGTCACGACGGCGGAGAAGTCCTTGTCGCCGCATACGTATGACAAAAACATTCCCTTTTGTCGTTTAGTAAACGCTTCGTATAAAAAAGATTCCTTTTGAATAAACGTAAAAGTCAAAGGGGTTTATACACCGTACAAAAGAAGGTTGTGTAAAAAACAAAATATGCCTCAATGAAAGGAGATTGAGACGAAGTCCCATACCTCGTATCCGACTTGACCTGACCATTCTTTAATCTCCTAAATAATAAACTTGAGTTAATATATACTTTCTTAAGAACCTTTTTCAAGTTCATTATTCCTTTTATACCATGTTATGAACATCATGTAATCATTTAAGTTAATAATGTTCATTTTGTCAGTATTTGGTTCTTAAGTCAAAAATAGACTTCTTACACTTACATGTTGTTAATTTGGTCAAAGGTTCATTATATACAGAATGATATTAATGATTTGGATAACATATATATCATATATATTCATCATATACATGTATTTATAATATTACATCACATTTAGAGGTAAGAAATGAAATGCACCGTTCATGGAGACGGTAAGCCGTACGTACGCATGAACGCTACTTCCATTTCTATTTCGTATTTTCTGGAATGGAATCATAATGATATAAGAGTATATTATAATTCCAGTATAATAACATATATAATATCATTAACTTTATCATTTACACATCCCACATATGGTATTAACGAATCAAATCACTTTCAGGGGGCGGTAGTCCGCACTTCCTAAAATGAAGATATCGTGTTTACCCATAATGGAAACAATAATGGTATTCCATAAATAAAAAATAAAGAAGATTAAGGAAATAATAAACATATTATATATCATATATAAAAATAGTGACATCATAATGGCCACCTTTGAAGGTGTTAAATGAGTATTGAACAATCATCGTTTCGGGAGGCAGAATTTTGCCATCCACGGAAACCGTATGTTCTTTAACCATTTGATGTAGTTTTGTGAGAGTGTAGCTCGAATAAATCTTATAACAAAATCCTAGTATATTGAAGATACTGGTGTTGTTACAAAAGAAGTAAATAAAAATAGTTTAGGGTGTTGGAGAAGCAAAATAAAACAAATGAACATGAGAGAATGAATTACCTTTAAAAGTGTAACTCCTTTTGATTTTAGCCTAAAGGCTTCCTTTTAAAGGATTCTGCCCAAAGGGAATCCTCTAGGATTAGGAGAGGGATTTTTAGAGAGTAAATGAGCAAGGGATGGACGAGCCAAAGGATTGAGGAGTGTGTGAAATGAGGTAGAGGTGGGGGCCTTTTATAAGAGGAGAGGAGGGGCACTTTTGGAAATCATGAAACTATTATTTTATTTTCAAAAGTGTTTCGAATTTCTAAGTTCCCACATTGATATATTTCAAATATAAGATGATAAGGCTTCGAAATATTCCAATAAAATAGTTTTTGGACAAGTGTAGGTCTTAGATTTTATATTATTGTTTCATGTTATTTAAACTGTTCATTAATGAGGTCATCATTGCGTCATCATGATGTCATAATTAAATTACTTTATTTAATGTCGAAAAATTATAAACAAAATATCCTGATGTAGGAAATCTTTTTATCTTTCCAAAGAGTATTCATAGACAAAATTATGATAAGTATAACCCCTTCTAAAAATTGTTTTAGTAAAACAATTTATGATAGTGTCATTTTCACCTTTATTTTAAAAAAAGGCATTAAAGTCATTATCTCACCCAAGAGGCTTTATATGGTCCCATAAATCGACCCATGGGTTGTCTTGGTCGGCCATGACTCATAAAATAGGGGTAGGACAAGTGTCATGGTGTTTTCATATTTTTATAATATCATTTTTACCTTAAATTACACTAATTACCTCTAATCGTGATTAATGAAAAAAAGTTACTATTCACCAAAAAATTATTTTCATCCCATTGAACCACATTTTACATAATAATGACAACCATGTATGTCGGATTTTCAAAATTCAATACACATTAGTGGTAAACTTTCATTTAACTGAAAAATCAGTTTTCTTGATTACCACTTAGTGGTTTCACTATTCAACAAAAATTGAAGTTTTTCAGAAAATTGCCAAAAATTCACCCTAATCTATATTTGATATTACGAATTCAAAAATGAAGTCTATTTTACAAAATTCAAAACATATATGTCACATTAATTAATTTAATAATTAATTCCCGCTGTCAGAGCAAATAGCGTGTTTTTATAAAATAATAATTATCAAAATATTGACACCAGTTTAAGTCTAATTTCAAAGTGAAATTGATTCCAACGACCACCATTGGATTAAATGGTAAAAATATATTCAGATTACACATTAAGACCAATTCAAAAGATAATCTAATCATATAAATAAATTAGATTAAGAAGCAGTTTTGATGTAAAATGCAGTATTTTCCACTATTCATTAAAAAAATGAACATTGTCAGAAAAATACCAAAAATTCACACAAAGTAAATTTTGATGTCCCAATCATAAAGAATAAGTTTATTTTGACAAACATAGCTTATAAAATTGTCAAAAGATAGATTCAAAAATGGGTTTCCATCAAAAGGCAGTGAAACAATCTTTTAAATATATTAGTGTATTTCATGCTTAAGATTGGATTTATTTGCATTTTAAGCCTCTAAAACACTATCTAATTCATTAATAGACATACATAAAAATATCTATTATTCATTACTTACTTGGGATGTTACATCCTTCCCCCCTTTAGAAAATTGCGTCCCCGCAATTTATTTACTTATCAAATAAATGGGGGTACTTATCCCTCATAGCATTTTCAGATTCCCATGTTGCCTCTTCCATCATGTGGTTTTTCCACAAAACCTTTACTTGCTTAATCACCTTATTCCGTAACACTTTCTCTCTACGGTCAAGAATCTGGAACGGTTGTTTCTCATAAGATAGGTTCTCTTCCAGCTGAACTACCTCTGGACTCAATACATGAGATGGATCTGGCATATACTTTCTCAACATCGAAACGTGAAAAACATTGTGTACCTGAGATAAACTCGGAGGTAAAGCCACTCGGTATAAACTGATCAAACTCTCTCCAGAATTTCATATGGTCCAATGAACCTTGGACTCAACTTTCCTTTCTTACCAAATCGCATCACACTTTTCCATGGTGATACTTTGAGAAAAACATGATCACCTACCTCAAAAGATAGATCCTTCCTCATGTTGTCTGCATAACTCTTCTGCCTGCTCTGAGCTGTTCTCATATGTTTCTGAATCAGCTGAACTTTTTCTACGATCTCTTCTACCAATTCTGGTCCCATCAACTTCCTTTCACCCACTTCATCCCAGAAAGCTGGAGTTCGACACCGCTTCCCATATAATGCCTGAAATGGTGCCATCTGTATACTGGAATGAAAACTGTTATTATATGAAAATTCAACCAAAGAAAGATGTTGGTCCCAACTTCCCCGATAATCCATAGAACAAGCTCGTAGCATATCCTCCAATGTCTGAATTGTTCGTTCTGACTGCCCATCTGATTGACGATGAAAAGCTGTACTAAAATTTAATTTAGTAACCAACGACTTCTAAAGGCCTTTCCAAAAGTTAGAAGTGAACCTGGGATCACGATCAGATACAATGGAGAGGGGAACTCCATTTAACCTAACTATCTCTTTAAGATACAAACGGGAAAGTTGATCTAGGGAAAAAGTATCTCATATAGAAAGGAAATGAGCAGATTTAGTCAAGCGATCAACAATAACCCAGATTGCATTATTACCTCGAGATGTCTTCAGTAATCCCATAACAAAGTCCATGGATATATTATCCCATTTCCACTCTAGCACTGGTAAAGGCTGAAGCATCCCTTTCGGTAACTGCTGCTCTGCTTTAACCTGCTGACAAGTCAAACACTTCACAGTAAAATCAGCAATATCTCTTGTCATTCCATCCCACCAGTAATACTCCCACAGATCTCTATACATATTAGTACTTCCAGGATGAACTGAAAACGGAGAATTATGAGCTTCACATAACAACTCTCTCTTCAACTGTGAATCACAAGGCACCCATAATCTCTTACCAAATCTCAAAACGCAACCATTATCAATGTTGAATTCAGGAAACTTACCTTTCTGAACCAGCTCTACCTTTTTCTGCAACTCACTGTCTTGCTTCTGCGCTTGCTTGATTCTGTCTGATAGAGAAGATTTCACTAATACCTGAAACAAAACAGAAAAACATCCTGCACCAAAAACTTCTATGCCAAAGTTCATCAAATCCTTAACCAAAGGATCACGTTCCAAACGCAACATTGCTAATGAAGCATTACTTTTTCGACTCAAAGCATCAGCCACTTTATTTGCTTTTCCCGGATGGTAATGAATTGTACAATCATAATCCTTGATTAATTATAGCCATCTTCTTTGTCTCATTTTCAATTCTTTCTGAGTGAATATATACTTTAAACTTTTGTGATCAGTATATATTTCACACTTTACTCCATACAAATGATGCCTCCAAATTTTTAAAGCAAAAACAACAGCAGCTAATTCCAAGTCAGGTGTAGGGTAATTTACCTCATGAGTTTTCAACTGTCATGAAGCATAAGCAATTACCTGATCATTCTGCATTAGGACGCAACCAAGTCCTTTCAATGAAGCATCACTGTAGATAACAAACTCACCATTCCTGGAAGGTAGTGCCAAAACAGGAGCATTCACCAATCTTCTTTTCAATTCCTGAAAACAATCATCACATTATTTTGTCCAGATAAACTTAACACCCTTCCGAGTTAGCTTAGTCCTTGGACTAGATAACCGTGAAAAATTTCTAACAAACCTTCGGTAATAGCCTGCCAAACCAAGGAAGCTACGAATCTCAGTTACATTTGTGGGGCTTTTCCATTCTTCAACAACTTTTGTTTTTGCAGGATCAACAGTTATCCCATCTTTAGAAACAATGTGACCAAGGAAAGAAATTTGTTGCAACCAAAACTCACACTTGCTGAATTTCCCATACAATTTCTTTTCTTTTAAGTTTTTCAAGATAACCCTTAAATATCTTTCATGCTCCTCTTTAATTTTTGAAAACAACAAAATATCATCAATGAAAACCACCACAAACTTATCCAAGAACTCATGGAAAATTCTATTCATTAAGTTCATGAATACAGCAGGTGCATTGGTTAGCCCAAAAGGCATTACTACAAATTCATAATGGCCATATCTTGTACGGAACGTGGTCTTCAGAACATCTCCTTATTTTACTTTCAACTGATGGTACCCCGATCTCAAGTCAATCTTTGAAAAATACTGAGCTCCCTGGAGCTGATCAAACAAATCATCGATATGACGCAAAGGATATTTGTTCTTAACAGTGATGTTATTCAAGGCTCTATAATCAATGCAAAGTCTCATAGAACCATCTTTATTTTTAACAAATAAAATAGGAGCACCCCATGGTGATGTGCTAGGTCAAATGAAACCTTTCTCTAATAAATCTTGCAATTGCTCCTTCAACTCTAAAAGTTCAATTTGATCCATTTGATAAGGGGGTTTTGAAATTGGCTTAGCATGAGGAACTAAGTCAACAGTAAACTCAACTTCCCGATCTGGTATTATTCCAGGCAACTCATCAGGAAAAACATCAGGATACTCATTTACCACTGGTACATCATTAATCTGAACAGTTCCTTTATTTTCAACGATGTGTGAAAGGTAACATTCATTTCCATCTTTTACAAGTTTCTCGACCTCTTTATAAGTTATCAATAGTAAGGGTTCATTCTTGTACACAAACTGAAAGTCTCTCTGAAAAGAAACTTCTTTAGCTCTATAGTCAATCTTAGAATGGTAAATAGAGAGCCAATCCATACCCAGGATAACATCAAACTCTACTAGAGGTAGAACAATAAGGTTTGAAAGTAGGTTCTTTCCACAGATAAGGATAGGAAGATTCATATAAATTCTTTTTGCCTCAACATTCCCCCCAGGTGTTTTTACCAAAAGTTCAGGATTCATTTCTTCAGATGGTATTCCCATTTTACTAGAAAAGGTTTCAGAGATGAAAGAATGTGTAGACCCCGAATCAAACAACACACTGGCATAATCTTAAAAAACAAACAAAGTACCTGATACAACTTCATTTGATGGCCCGACATCTGCTGAAGTAGTTGCAAAGGATTTCACCACCCCTTTCTGCTTGTAGTCTAACTGCTTCCCATCACTCAAGCTCTTTGTTGGACACTCATTTGCATAGTGACCCATCTCATTGCACTTAAAACATTTCACTAACTGTAAATCAAATTTGGTCTTACCTTCACCTTGATCTTTTTCTGTGCAATCACGAGCCTTATGCCCCATCTTACCACATCGGTAGCACTTTCCAGAATTCAGAAAACATTCCCCAGCATGCCTTTTGCCACATTTATCACAAACCGGAAACTTAGATTTCTTACCATCAGACTTTTTTGAAGAATTCTTACCTTTCTTCTGCCACCTTGGTCTCTTCTTCTGTTGGTTGTTATAGAACACTTGATCATCGACAAACTCCATTTCCACCTTCTCAGCACATCGAACAAGCTTTTTATAACTTTTAAACTCACGAGAAGCTAATGCCCTTCGATATTTTGGCTTTAATCCTGAGTAAAAACGATTGATTTTACTATCAAGGTCTCGGATAAAATTTGGAGCATACCTTGCCAATCGAGTGAACCTTTCTTCATAGGTAGCCACTGAGTCTTCCTCTTGCCTCAATTCCAAGAATTGATTTTCCATCCTAAGTCGAACAGCCTTAGGAAAATACTTCTCAAGAAACATACCTTTGAATTCATCCCAGTCAAGAGCATCAATCTCATCGGCGTCCCTGATATTTTTAACCATAGACCACCACTGATCTGCCTCACCCTCCAAACGGTAAATAGCAAGACTAACCTTTTGATTGTCTGAACATCCCATGACATCAAAAATATTCTCCATTGCTTTAATCCACCCTTCAGATAGCACAGGGTCAGATGATCCTCTGAATGATGGGGGATGTTGCCTCATGAAATGTTCCACCACTGACATGTTCCTCTGCGGTTGATCTGGCTGATCTCGTGCATGGATACCACCACCATTTATAGCCTGAGTCAACTGCGCCATTACGGCAACAAACTGTTCAGTTCCAATTCCGACCATCTCAGGATGCTGATTCGGAAGGTTATTTCCTTCTGTATGCCTTCCTAGCACTGCTTCCCTGTTTCCTCTGCAGAAAACCATTCTGAACAAACATGTCTTAGATGAAGCAACATGGTAATCTTTAAATTCTATATCATTTCAAAAAAGAAAAAATATTTTTGGATAATCATTTAATAGAATTCTAACTCCTAAAGTTACCTAAACCGACCTTTGATACCAACTATAAGGCCCCAACTTTAAACCTTACTTAATCTTGAGTTATTACAAGATTACACATTAAGGATCTTTTCGGGTTTAGAGTTTTAGATAATTAGATCATAAAACTTGCATTACATTCCACATATAAACAAAGTGGTTGCATAAAGATAGTATTCTTCTTTCCCATCAATGGAAACATATTTAAAATAAACATAGATTCTTTCTTGACACTTCCTTGACACTATCATCATATCATGTACCTTTCCCTTGACCTGTGAAAAAAATTTCAAAAAAAACATGGGATGAGCCTAAAAAGCTCAGTAAGGGATATAAAAAAATGGAAAGGAAACATAGGTACATATATACATAAGAATGAGATCATACATTACCCATAAAACATAAGCACTTTAACATACCTCATCAAAACATGAATAAATCATAGAAATCATAAGACATAATGGTAACTTGAGGCATTCATAACATCCTTACGTAGGGAGTAACCCTCTTGGTTACGTTTGGAATACCCATCACAGTATATTCCCTAAATCTCTTCGGAGAAACCTTAACATTTCACTCCTTCACGTTACCCAATGCATTGGAGAGCTATATCGGGCTCACCCGCCCTTAGTTTATCACGGAACCACCCGTCTTCATAATAATGCCCAAGAACCTCAACAAAATCGTATCACATAAAACATGCATAAAGGAAACATAACATTTCCACCTTTCAATCACAAGATATCAATACAACACATTGATATAAAAACATTATGAAAACCATTTTCAATACCAAAATAAAAGAAAAGTAAAACATGGTATTTATGTTTTTCTTTTTTAAAAAAAGTATGGCTTGTAGAGGAAGCCGAAACTCAAATAACGGTCACGGCGGCGGAGAAGTCGTTGTCGCCGCATACGTACGAAAAAAACATTCCCTTCTGTCATTTAGTAAATGCTTCATATAAAAAAGATTCCTTTTGAATAAACGTAAAAGTAAAAGGGGTTTATACACCGAATAAATGAAGGTTGTGTATAAAACAAAATATGCCTCAATGAAAGGAGATTGAGACGAAGTCCCATACCTCGTGTCCGACTTGACCCGACCATTCTTTAATCTCCTGAATAATAAACTTGAGTTAATCTCTACTTTCTTAAGAACCTTTTTCAAGTTCATTATTCCTTTTATACCATGTTATGAACATCATGTAATCATTTAAGTTAATAATGTTCATTTTGTCGGTATTTGGTTCTTAAGTCAAAAATAGACTTCTTACACTTACATGTTGTTAATTTGGTCAAAGGTTCGTTATATCCAGAATGATATTAATGATTTGGATAAAATATATATCATATATATTCAGAATATACATGTATTTATAATATTACATCACATTTAGAGGTAAGAAATGAAATGCACCGTTCATGGAGACGGTAAGTCGTACGTACGCATGAACGCTACTTCCATTTCTATTTCGTATTTTCTGGAATGGAATCATAATGATATAAGAGTATATTATAATTCCAGTATAATAACATATATAATATCATTAACTTTATCCTTTACACATCCCACATATGGTATTAACGAATCAAATCACTTTCAGGGGGCGGTAGTCTGCACTTCCTAAAATGAAGATATCGTGTTTACCCATAATGGAAACAATAATGGTATGACATAAATGAAAAATACAGAAGCTTAAAGAAATAATAAACATATTATATATCATATATAAAAATAGTGACATCATAATGGCCACCTTTGAAGGTGTTAAATGAGTATTGAACAATCATCGTTTCGGGAGGCAGAATTTCTCCATCCACGGAAACCGTATGTTCTTTAACCATTTGATGTAGTTGTGTGAGAGTGTAGCTCGAATAAATCTTATAACAACATCCTAGTATATTGAAGATACTGTTGTTGTTACAAAAGAAGTAAATAAAAATATTTTAGGGGTTTGGAGAAGCAAAATAAAACAAATGAACATGAGAGAATGAATTACCTTTAAAAGTGTAACTCCTTTTGATTTGAGCCTAAAGGCTTCCTTTAAAAAGATTCTGCTCAAAGGGAATCATCTAGGATGAGGAGAGGGATGTGGAGAGAGTAAATGGGCAGGGGATGGCCGAGCCAAAGGCTTGAGGAGTGTGTGAAATGAGGTAGAGGTGGGGGCCTTTTATAAGAGGAGAGGAGAGGCACTTTTGGAAATCATGAAACTATTATTTTATTTTCAAAAGTGTTTCGAATTTCTATGGTCCCACATTGATATATTTCGAATATTAGATGATAAGGCTTCTAAATATTCCCATACAATAGTTTTTGAACAAGTGTAGGTCTTATATTTTATATTATCGTTTCATTTTATTTAAACTGTTCATTAATGAGGTCATCGTTTCATCATCATGATGTCATAATTAAATTAATTTATTTAATGTCTAAAAATTATAAAAAACTATCCTGATGTAGGAAATCTTTTTATATTTCCAAAGAGTATTTATAGTAAAAATTATGATCAGTATAACCCCTTCTAAAAATTGTTTTAGTAAAACAATTTATGTTAGTGTCATTTTCACCTTTATTTTAAAAAAAAGGCATTAAAGTCATTATCTCACCCAAGAGGCTCCATAGGGTCCCCTAAATCGACCCATGGGTTGTCTTGGTCGGCTATTACTCCTCCAATAGGGGTAGGATAAGTGTCATGGTGTTTTCATATTTTTATAATATCATTTTTACCTTAAATTACACTAATTACCTCTAATCGCGATTAATGAAAAAAAGTTACTATTCACTAAAAAATTATTTTCATCCCATTGAACCACATTTTACATACTAATGACAACCATGTATGTCAGATTTTCAAAATTCAATACACATTAGTGGTAAACTTTCATTTAACTGAAAAATTAGTTTGCTTGATTACCACTTAGTGGTTTCACTATTCATCAAAAATTGAAGTTTTTCAGAAAATTACCAAAAATTCACCCTAAGAAATATTTGATATTAAGAATTCAAAAATGAAGTCTATTTTACAAAATTCAAAACATATAAGTCACATTAATTAATTTAATAATTAATTCCCGCTGTCAGAGCAAATAGCGTGTTTTTATAAAACAATAAGTATCAAAAGATTGACACCAGTTTAAGTCTAATTTCAAAGTGAAATTGATTCCAATGACCACCAATGGATTAAATGGTAAAAATATATTCATATTACACATTAAGACCAATTCAAAAGATAATCTAATCATATAAATAAATTAGATTAAGAAGCAGTTTTGATGTAAAATGCAGTATTTTTCACTATTCATTAAAAAATGAACATTGTCAGAAAAATACCAAAAATTCACATAAAGTAAATTTTGATGTCCCAATAATAAAGAATAAGTTTATTTTGAAAAACATAGCTTATAAAATTTTCAAAAGATAAATTCAAAAATGGTTTTCCATCAAAAGGCAGTAAAACAATCTTTTAAAAATATTAGTGTATTCCATGCTTAAGATTGGATTTATTTAAATTTTAAGCCTCTAAAACACTATCTAATTCATTAATAGACATATATAAAAATATCTATTATTCATTACTTACTTGGGATGTTACAATATGACTTATTTATTTTAGGCACAAATATTTTATATTTTATAAATCATATTTTAGAAAATATTATGTACATTGATATATATATATATATATCCATATTAAATTTATTAATAAATAATTATATATAAAAACCATAAAAATGAAGAAAAAATTAACATATTTTTAATTATTACATTTTATTCATTTCTTATATTTATATTTATTATATATTATTTATAAATATTTATAATTAATATATGCATATTAAACTTATTCATTTTGATTAATAATTTTTTCATTAATAAATTTTTTAATAATTTTTTAATTTTTTTTACTTTTAATTTTTTGTTTAATTATTAAAATATATTCATTTTTATTTTACTTTAAATTATTAAAATTTATTCATTTTATATATATATATATATTTAATATATACTATTTATTAATACTTATAATCTATATATATGTATATTAAATTTATTTATTTTAATCATCAATTATTTAATTAATAAAATGTTCAATATTTTTCTTAATTTACACATTTTAATTTTAATTTATTTATTTATTTGTTTATTTTTATTCATTTTATATATCTATATATTTAATATATATTATTTATTAATATTTATAATTAATATATATATATACTAAATTTATTCTTTTTTATCTATAATTATTTAATTAATAAAATTTTTAATATTTATTTAAATTTAATCATTTTAAATTTTTATTTGTTTAATTATTTCATTTTATTTTGGACCTTTATTAGTTTAAAAAAGTGCTAATAAATGGTACCTTTTATCATGGTTAAAAATAAAATGCTGATAAAGGATACCAATTATCTATGCTAAAAATAAAGTGATCATAAAGGGTAACTTTTATCAGCACTAAAGAAAAGTGCTGATAAAGGATATCTATTATTAATTCTTTTTTTAATGCTGATAAAGGGCACCTTTATTAGTGATTTTTTCTAACGCCGATAAAGGTCAGTGTTGTTAAATGCTTATTTTGTAGTAGTGAATCAATGTAAAAATGGTTTTTTTTAATAATTATTAAAATCACATTACCCAAACCTATACTTGAAGTGAAAATGTAGCAAGAAGCACCTAATATCATCAAGCAATAGAAAATTTCTATACAATTCTATAATGCCTATTTATATCGTAACATTTTTAAAATTGAAATAACATTAAAATTTCAAATTTAAATGTCAAAATCTACATTATAAATATAGATATAAACTAAAATTGAATCAAAATTATAAAATAATCAACCCATTATCCTCATAGATCATTTATCTCAATTCAATTATAAGGGTCAGGATCATCAAAAATACACAAATTAATAAGAAAATATTCAACATTTATTCTCAATATAATGATACAATAAATAAATCAAAAATTTATAACAAATTACAACCTTAAAGAAATTGGTAATTATACCAGTTTTAATTATTTTCTCCATATTTTGTAAAAAATAATATTCCCATTCAACTACCCCATCATGAAGATGAAAATTCTATTTCAAAATAAGTTTTTAATTGGAAAAATATTATAAGTATCTGCTAAATTGTAGCATTTGTAAAATAATTCACCTTTCACATAAATATTTGATCTTTTATATCTCTTTCCTACTGACCAATTATATTAATTTAATTCCTTGTCATAAAATTATAATTATGAAATAAACTAAAATAACTATTATAATATAATAAATAATCAAAGATGCTTCTAAATTTTTCTATCATATCCCCATATATAGATCATAAATAGTAAGTGAACTTTTTGTATAGAAAAAAACAAACAAAATCCAATGGAAATTGATATACAATAATATAATGTTATTTAATATTTAGTTAAGAAAAATAAAAAATTATCAAATATATGTTTCATACACATCAAGATAAAAATCCAACATCTATTTACTTAATTCTAAAATATTTGACAAACATATTCTATTTTTTATTCTTCCTGCATTTTCTTTATTATTATAGAAATAAATTGTGTCCATTAATCCATAAACTAATGTTGAATCATACTAAATAAAAATTAGGAATATTCCAAATAAAAAACAAACATGGGATGTAACTTAGATCAAATTGATATAATTGAAATAAATATTATGACTGGTTGGAAAATACTTTCATCACTATAAGGCCTAATATATCTATAATTAAAATAACAATGATATCTATCTTATAAATCAACATCATACAATCATGCCCAATAATACCATCACTCATTCAAAGCTCATAAATATCCAACAATATAAATGCATGGGATGATAATTTGGAAAGACATTTAGAAAAGGTAATACGAAAAGTCAAAGGGGGCTCAACATGTTGTTGTTTTCTATAAAAAAGGTCTTTATCTTTTATATATTCATAATATATATATATATATTAAAATATTAAAATAAATTTAACATTTATATTAAATACATGATATAATCTATGTATACCTTAATGGTAAGTCATTATACAAGTCAATGTGACCAAAGAAAAAAAAAATCTTACCCTTTTTCTAAACTTAGAAACCTCATCAGTATAGAATGATACATTATCCAATGAAAATATAATATCATCTAATTTTACCCTAATATGATCCATCTATATCTATTAATGATTTAATGTATCCCCAATATAATATATTATCCCATATGACAGAATATGATACTAGGTATCCTCAACATATAACTCAAGGTAGATGAGAAACTATAGAGGAGGTAAGGGAGTGGGTTATTCTAGTGGAGGTAGAAGAGTGGGATATGCAATTGGAGGTAGAGGGGTGGCATACATACCTGGATAGTATCTCTAATTTCCTTTAAACATCTATTTTATCAATTATCTAATCTTATCCTCAATCATCTCACCCATCTCTTAGATTTTAGCATATTAATTATCTATTTTTCCTTTATATATATCCACCCTTAAAAAGTTCCATAAGGACTTAACAATTTTTAAATACATACACCCACCTCATATTCTTATACAAGACCCACGTTTTATAGATTTACTAATTAAGAATCCAACATATCATTCATACCCTTTGGTATGAAGTGTCAAAACCCATCCTCGGGGCCCGTGCTGTGACTACCCTAAGCCCGCCTTCCTTAAGCCAGGGGCTGGCGACTATTACCAAAGGCGTAAATCCCAAAAGAAGGGACGGCATTGCCTTTATGATTAACATACATAACAGAGTACGCAACTGAAGTAAACACTAAGAAAAACTGAGTACAATGTAAGTGATGAAAAAGTAAATGGGACAATATAGAAACCCAACTGAAAGTATAGTACAACTGAAAGGAAATTACAATAGCGGAAAGTAAAACAGCAACATTGAGTCGTCCTCCAGCAATCCCACCTAAAGGGTGGGTACAGATAGTCTCCTCAGCTCCTCGGTCTGACCATTCACTCTGTGTATGTCCTGCCAAGTGGTCCACCTCCGGGTACCGTCTATCTCTACATGCCTGCAACTCGATCAGTGTTGTCTGTCATTTGCATCCAACACAACGTAGTGCGGGCATACCCCATGCAGGGGTGAGTATATGATACTCATTAGGGACCCTGAGACCCCCAAAGGTCTCTCGAAATCCACAAAAGATAAACCACAAATGAAAGATACAATAACGAAGTATCAAAAACACTACTTAGGTATATACCAATATCTATACCTAAGTCATCAGTTATAGTTCGGCTCCAGCTCCTGAGCCCAAGCACAATCCAATCCACATAGGAAAGCACAACCCAGTCCACACAGGAAAGCAATTAAACCACATCAATGATAATGATTGAGAAACAAGACTCAGCTCAGATAGGTATACACTTAATAAGGCCATGGATATGATCAGATGTAGCCATTGATTCATCTAAGCTATCGGACCCACACAGGATATAAGACCAGCTAAGCTGTCGGACCCACACAGGATACAAGACCAGCTACTCTGCCGGACCCACACAGGATACAAGTACAAAGGTCAATGCTGTCGGACCCACACAGGATACAAGAACAGTAGTCATCGTCATCGAACCCACGGAGGATTCCAGTACGATATTCATCACTACCGAACCCATGGAGGATCCAAGTACAGTCGTCGTCATTGCCGAACCCACGGAGGATCCAAGTGCGGTCGTCATCGTCACAGTCGCAGCCAACTCAGGGTTCCCGCACACAGCATGCTTGATTCCAGGAGGGTCCACTCCACGAGCCAAGGGGGTTGATGCAAAAACTATCACAAAGTCCAGAGTTGATATATCAAAAAGTTCTGTCTCGTCAAAAGGAACTCAACGCGACAGACGGTGCGTCAATCGGATGCCCGGTCTGAGAGTTATTGGCTTTTTCATCCCAGGGGCCCGGTTGTTTTTTTTATGTTACAACCAACCCAACCATACTCCATCTATTTTCAAACCTCAATCAGAGTAAGCCAAAAAAACCATCTCACTATGAGGAAAGCAACGTGACCTACGACATGTCATTCGGACGTTCGATTATTAATTTATTAGTGTTTCCGCTCCAACGGCCAGGTTGGTTTCGAGTTCGAACCAACCCGGTCGTACCCAAACTTTACTGAAAGCTTGAGTGTAATATACCGAACCGACCGTATCGATCCAAGCATCCCAACTCAATTTCCAGTGCATCGATTAGTGGTCCTTAGCCCAAGATATGGGCGTTTTAACGGATCTATCTGATAGTAGGGGGTTCGGGCCCGGTTCGACCCGGCCCGATACCCCCTGGGTCGGCCCGAACCAGGTCGACCCGACCCGGGTCCAGGTCTAGCACAATTGGGCGCGGCCCGGTCCAAGGCTGGGTGTGGCCTGCGGCCAATCTCATCTCGCGGCCGAGCGGGGTGCGAAGGGGGCATCGCCCCCTATTTGCGGAAACAGCCGGCCGAAATGGCCGGCCTTTGTTGGAACCGCGGGACCCCTGCGGGTCCCGCCTTCAGGTGGCACCAGCGGTAGGCTCTGCTAGCCGCCTCTTTTGCAAAACCTCTACGTAAAAAGGTCGCGGATCCTGTCCAACAATCACGAAGTGATGGCACCGTGCCCCTCTGCCGCGGCCCACCCTGGTCGCAGACCCCTGGTGCTCCGATGCGGCGCAACAGCGCCGCACCCCGCTCCTGGCTGCAGCCCCCTCTTTGTTCCCACGCGGTGCAATAGCACTATGCCGCCTTCGCCGCAAGTTCAACGTGGATCAACAAAAAAAATTAAGAAGGATCGGTCATGTTTGTGTGGTCTGATCTCCTCCTGTTATATCAATAACAGGCTTCCAATTTAATTTACGATGAATTTTAAATTAATCATGAACGTATATAACCCCTACCTCAACAAAGAAGGCATTCTTCGGTGTTGTGGTAGACAGCGTCGCTGTGAAAGGAAATGAAGGCAATGTCAGAGAGTGTCGAGGAGGAAGTGGTCTCTCCTCTCTTATTGCGGAGAAGAAAATTAGTGGTGCGTCTTCAATCTCCGACGAACCGACGTTCTTCGTCGGAGGCCGGTGTTTTTCATCCAAAGCTCAAGAGCTCTCCCACGTTCTTTCCTTCGCCAACGATTCTCTCCAAAAATTAAATAATAGGTTCCTACTATTATTTAATTTCACATGCAAAGAAACTCTCCTGTAATTAATTCAGAAAAATAATTGAAATGTGTTGACAAAAGAAGGGAGAGTGAAGGTTCCCCTTAATCAATACGAGGAGTTACCCAATAATTAAACAAGGGATATTAATAGAGGAAAATTCAAGGAAACTCTAGGGGAATAAATGGGGTAAAGGAAATTAAATGGTGGGGCTCATGTGGGCCCCACCTCTCTAACCTCCTCATATGGGTAATTAAGTGGTTGTGGGCCCCACCCTTAACTACCCATGGGAGGGAGTAACCTCCTTTAGTAATAAAAATTGTTCTGAAAATTTTTATTCATTTCTTAAACAAACCCCCAAAAATTAACGTCTCCTATTTTGAAAATGCAACTATGGTAAGTGTACCCTTAAATAATTACAGGCGCTGCGAGTTCATCGGTGCCCTCAGATTTTAATTCTGAGCACTGGTTCAAAAGTTAGAAAAACCCGCTCGTTCGTTCACTGAATGTACCCGAGCTAAACTTTGAAAATTGATTTCGGGCACACTGGGCCTTGAAATCAAGTGTCGACAGAAGACACAGACTCTTCAAATTCTAAAGTATTTAAAAAAAATCCTTGAAATTTCATGCTCTTTAAATTAATCCCACCTCAAAGCTTTACGTCCCTGTAAAGCTACAACATAAACTAGAGAAACAAATGAGGGTACTGAGAACGAAGCTGAGCCTCCCTCTCTATTGTGCTCACCTGGAGGTTATCGGGCTGCCAACGAATGCTCACTAGAGGTATCAACTGTCCATGTAGTACCCGTTCTTATCGATCCTCGATCTCCACTAGGACCTCCACAAAAGTCGCCCCGTCATCGATGTCCATCTCCCCATGGTCGATGATATGTGGTGGGTCGTGAATGTATCTCCTCAGATGAGATACGTGGAAGACGTCGTGAACCCAGTGCAACTGAGGTGGAAGGGCCAGGCGGTAGGCCACTTTGCCTACCCTATTGAGGACCTGGAAAGGTCCGATGAAGCGCGAAGATAACTTGATGCCCCGGCCAAATCTCCGCAACCAATGTCGAGGTGAGACCCGTAGGAAAATGTCGTCGCCATACTCGAACTCCAGTGGTCTTGGCCTCCTATCAGTATAGGACTTTTGTCTGCTCTGTGCAGTCCTCATCCGCTCCTAGATGATCTGCACCTTCTTCGTTGTAGCCCGAACCATTTATGGTCCTACGAGTGCTGACTCCCCTGGGTCAGTCTAGCACAGAGGTGATCTGCAAGGTCGGCCGTACAGTGCCTCGTAAGGTGCCATCCCGATGGTGGAGTGGTAGTTGTTGTTGTACACAAACTACACCAAGGGTAGGTGATCCTCCCAGCTGTGACCAAAGTCAAGGACACATGCACAGAGCATGTCCTCGAGTTTCTGAATGGTCTTCTCTGTCTGGACATCCGTCTGAGGATGAAAGGCAATGTTCAGGCATAGCTGCGTCCCAAAGGCCTCCTGTAACCCCTTCCAAATCCGGGATGTAAATTGAGTGTCTCGATCGGAGAAGATAGATGATGGACTACCATGAAGCCATATGATCTCTTGAATGTAGAGGCGTCTTAATCTCTCTAATGAACCCTACTATCTGATCGGTAGGAAGTGTGCCGACTTGGTAAGTTGGTATATGATCACCCAGATAGTGTCGTGTCCTCTATAAGTACGTAGAATAACCGTCACGAAATCCATGGATATCCCATCCCACTTCCACTTCGGGACCTCTAAGGGTTGTACCAAGCCTGTAGGTACCTGGTGCTCTGCCTTCACCTGCTGACAAGTGAGGCATCGAGAAACGAACCCTGTCACAGCCTTTTTCATACCCGACCACCAGTTCTGTCGTCTGAGGTCCTGGTACATCTTTGCTACCCCAGGATGTACCGCTAGAGGGGAAGTGTGGAACTCCCTCAGCACCTCCTCCTATAGTGAAACTGGTACCATGGTACGCCCCCAAAAGAGGATGGCATGCTCCCCTCCTTTAGAAAATCCCTCGGGTGCTATCACTGTGGATATCATAGCACGTCACACCTCATAGTCAACGTCTCCACACTATGCCTCTCTGACCCACTGAAGAAGTGGAGGAGTGACTGTGAGGGACTGAAGATAGGCTACCCCATCACTATCCACGAAGGATATCTGCAAAGTAGCTAACTGTTATGTCATCTCTCCAAGTATTTTAATCCCCGATCTCTTGATGAGAGCATCAGCCACAACGTTCCCCTTCCCAGGAGTATAGACAATATCAAAGTCATAATCCTGGAGGAACTCAAGCCATCGCCAATATCTCAGATTCTGGCCCTTCTGTGAGAAAATTTACCAGAGACTCTGGTGGTTAGAGTATACTGTAAAGCGCACTCCCATCAGATAGTGTGGCAATATTTTCAGGGCGAAGACCACTACTGCTAACTCCAGGTCATGGGTGGCATAGTTCTTATTGTGCGACCTCAACTGCCGTGAACCATAAGTGATCACTGCTCACTCCTGCATTAGGACACACCCAATTCTGGTCACTGATGTGTCGTAGTAAACTACGTACCCTACGCCATCCTCTGGTATCCTTATGATGGGTGCGCTGGTCAATCTCTGCCTCATCTCCTGGAAGCTCTGCTGAAATCTGTCTAACCATACGAAGGGTTTCCCCTTCTTCGTCAGATTTGTAAGCGATGATGCAACCCTGGAGAAGTATGGAACAAATCTCCAATAGTACCCAGCCAGACCTAGGAAACTCCGCACCTCTGTCACGCTCCTGGGTGGCTCCCAATCAAGTACTGCCTCGACCTTCACGGGATCCACTGCAACTCCCGCCTCTGAGATGACGTGCCCCAATAAGTGAACCTCTCGAAGCCAGAACTGGACCTTTGAGAGCTTACCATAATGTTGGTTCTCTCGGAGTGTATCCAGTACAATCTGTAGGTGGTAGGCGTTATCCTCCTCAGTCGTCGAGTAAATCAATATGTTGTCAATGAAGACTACGACAAACCGATCGAGGTAGGGCTAGAAGATCATATTCATGACACTCATAAACACTGCTAGAGTGTTGGTCACTCTGGATGGAATGAACAAGAACTCATAGTGGTTGTACCGACACCTGGAGGCTGTCTTCTGTCCATCCTCATCCCGAACTTGGAGCTGATGATAGCCTGGCCTGAGGTCTATCTTCGAGAACCATCATGCTCTCTTGAGATGATCGAAGAGGTCATCAATCCTCGAAAGCAGATACTTGTTCCTCACGATCACCTGGTTCAGGTGATGATAGTCAACACATGGTCTCAAGCTCCCATTCGCCTTCTTGGAGAACAGAATCGGAGAAGCCTAGGGTGAAACATTTGGTCAGATGAAACCTTTCCCCTGTAAGTCCTCCAGCTGTACACGCAGCTCACGAAGCTCGGCGGGAGCCATCTGATATGCTGGAGTGGATATTGTTGATGTCACGGGGTATAGTTCTATATATAAATCTACCTCCCTACGAGGAGGTAGTCCTTGAACATCGTCAGGAAAAACTTCCACATACTAATCCACCACTACAGTAAAACTTGGACTCCACACGTCAACTGCTCTAAGGATGAGACTAGCCAACTGATTGGTGATCGGCTGCCCTCTCCTCTGCGTGAGTCCATACTGTGCTGCAAAGGTTCCCTTCTCGCCGGTGAAGGTGAACCTGGTCCCATTGGTGCGGACACACCACACCTTGCACCTAATACACTCAATCTGGCCATGGACTATAGATAACCAATCCATATCCAAGATGGCGTCCTAAGGCCTCGACACCGCTACAAGAAAATCACAGTCGAAGCTCTCGCCTCCTAGAGTAAGCTCACACTATCACAACCCATCCTCAGGGCATGTTCTGTGACCACCCCAAGCCCGCCTTCTTTAAGCCAGGGGATGGTAGCATCGGTGGCTCGGTGGGTAAAGGTACCATCGATGCCTCCGCTGTAATGGGGCCCTGGACAAAGGCCTCATCACTCGGTGGGCTACCGTCTTACACAAATATTGGAACCCTAGTTGGCTGCCGTCATGGGCCCATCATGAATAGAAACAGGTGTGCCACGGTTAATACAGTATACTTGGTGAGCAGACAGAAAGTAATCACAAAGAAAACTTTTGAAACACACATGCAATCAATGTTTTCATGAACTGAGTCGGAAATCAGAAGTCAGGGTCCTGGTGTACGGATACGTTGGCCGTCGCACAAACACTGGAATCCCTGGACTGATAACAACACTCATTACTCTAAACATTATTGCTTCATAGAGAAGAAATTATCAGAGTCCTGAGTTCTGCGGTAGAACCGACTCCTTTGATACCAATTTGTCACGACCCATCCTCAGGGCTCATACCGTGACTACCCCAAACCCGCCTTCCTTAAGCCAGGGGCTGGCGACTAGTACCAATGGCATAAATCTCAAAATAAGCAAAGGTGTTGCCTTTATGAAGTAACATACACAACAAATTACGCAAGCGATGTAAACACTAAGAGAAACTGATTACAGGGTAAGTGCTGAAAAAGTAAATTGTTCAGTATACAAACCCAATTAAAAGTACAGTAAAAATGAAAGGAAAGTACAATAGAGGAAAGTAAAATAGAAACACCGAGTCGTCCTCCAGCAATCCCACCTGAAGGGTGGGTAAAGATAGTCTCCTAAGCTCCTCGTTCTGACCGTCTGCTCCGTGTACGTCCTACCAAGTGGTCCACCACCGGGTACCGTCCAGCTCCACAAGCCTACACCTCGATCAGTGATGTCCGTCGTCTGCATCCAACAAAACATAGTGCAGGTATAGCCCGTGCAGGGGTGAGTATACATTACTCATTAGGGACCCCGAGACCCCCCAAAAGTCTCTCAGAATCCACGAAGGATAGACCACAAATGAAAGATACAATCACGAAGTAACAACAACACTACTTAGGTATATGCCCATAGATATACCTAAGTCGTCAGTTACATTACGGCTCCAGCTCCCGAGCCCAAGCACAATTCAGTCCACATCAGAAAGCACAACCCAGTCCACACAGGAAAGCAAGTCAACCACATCAACGATAATGATTGAGAATCAAGACTCAGCTCATATAGGTATACACTTCATAAGGCGATGGAGATGATCATATGTAGCCACTGATTCATCTAAGATGTCGAACCCACACATGATATAAGACCAGCTAAGCTGTCAGACCCATAGAGGATACATGACCAGCTACTCTGCCGGACCCACACAGGATACAAGTACAGAGGTCAATACTGCCGGACCCACACAGGATACAAGAACAGTAGTCATCGCCGTCGAACCCACGGAGGATTCCAGTATGGTCTTTGTCGCTATAGAACCCATGGAGGATCCATGTACAGTCGTCGTTGCTTCCAAACCCACGGAGGATCCAAGTGCAGTCATCATCGTCGCAGTCGCAGCGAGCTCTCGGGTTCCCGCACACAGCACGCTCGATTACGGGAGGGTCCACTCCACAATCCAAGGGGTCGATACATCAATTGTCACGAAGTCCAAGGTTTATGTATCAAAAAGTTCTGTCTCGTCAAAAGGAACTCAACGCGACAGACAATGCGTCAATCGGACGCCCGGTCTGAGAGTTATTGGGTTTTTCATCTGAGGGGCCCGGTTGGTTTTTTATATTACAACCAACTCGACTGTATTCCAGTTGTGTCCAAACCTCAATTAGAGTAATCCAAAAGAAATTTCTCACTAAGATGAAAACAATGTGACCGACAACAAGTTATTCGGACGTCCAGTCATTAAGTTATTGGCGTTTCCGCTCCAACGGCCCGGTTGGTTTTGGGTTCGGACCAACCCGGCCATACCCAAACTTTACCGAAAGCTTGAGTGTAATGTAAAAAAACGACCGTCTCTATCCAAGGATCTCAATGCAACTGATGGTGCATCGATCAGAGGTTAGTAGCCAAATATATGGGCATTTGAACGGATCCATCCGAAAGTAGGGGGTTTGGGCCCGGTCTGACTCGACCCGATACCCCCTAGGTCGGCCCGAACTGGGATGACCCGAACCAAGTTCAGGTCCATCCCAATTGTGTGCGGCCCGGCCCGGCTGGCACTGCCCAACTAGGCTGGTGCGGCCTGGCCCGGCTAGTGGGGCCTGTGACCCGGCTCGGAGGCCGGTCGCGGCACTACTCGCGGCCGAGCGAGGTGCAAAGGGTAAGCCGCCCCCTGTTTGCGGAAACGGCCGACCGAAATTGCCAGCCTTTATTGGAACCATGTGACCCCCACGGGTCCCACTTTTAGGTGGCGCTAGCGCCCAGCTCTGCCGACCGCCCCTTTTGCAGAACCGCCGCGGCTCCTGTCCGACCGGCGCAGCATGACGGCGCTACGCCCCTCCACCATGGCCCACCCAGGACGCGGCCCCTTGGTGCTCTGGCACCACGTGACGGAGCCGCACCCCTCTGTCATGGCCCGCTCTTGGCCAAAGCCACCTTTTCGTTCCCGCACGGTGCAATGGCACCACCCCGCCTTCGCTGCAAGTTCAACATGGATCAACAAAAAAAGGGAAGGAGGATCGGCTGTATTTGTGTGGTCTGGTATCCTCCTGTTATGTCGATAACAAGCGGCCAATTTAATTAATGATGAACATTAAATTAATCATGAACGTAAATAACACCTACCTCAACAAAAAATGTGTTCGTCGGTGTCATGGTAGATGGTGTCGCGGTGAAAGGAAACAAAGGCGACGTAGGTATAAGTATGTAAAGTTTCCTCCCTATAAGATTGATATGACTCAATAGTTTGATCTGATATAATTATAAAAATAAAATTATCAAAAAATTAATGATGGATTATAAAATACAATAATTATATATAAAATTAAATAAAAATTAAAAAATTATATATATAAAACCAAACTAAACTAAACATACTTTTAATATATTCATTTTATTAGTTAACTAAAATTCTATAAAAATGATGACAACATTTCTAAAACCTAAAATGATATAATAGAATAAGAAAATATTTAATTTAAAGATTATAAAACTAAACATATTACATAGAAAATTTCATAAAATTTTAAAAATGATATAAAAAAACTAAACTAAACTAAATCCACTCATTATCATATTATTTAGATTAGTTAACTATAATGCTAAAAAATATTGACACCATTTATGAGAAATAAAATGATATATATATATATAAACAAAAAATATATTAAAATTTATAAAAATATAACTGTTACATATAAAATTGAACAATTAAAAAATAATATAAACAAAACTAAACTGAACTAAACATACTTTTTTATTATATTTGTTACATTTTTTAACAAAAGTGAAAAAAATACTAACAATATTTATAAGACATAAAATGATATAGATAGAATAAAAAACCTAAATATTATTCAAAATGATAAAAATATTTTAAAATTATAAAATTTATTTTTAATTCATTTTTTATTACTAAACCAAAAAATTATCATAGTTTTTAAATTATGTTATTTAATAAAATTCCAATTAAAAATAATTCATGTCACATTTTTTCAAATTTCAAAAGTTCAATAAGAAATAAATATATGGTACCTCTAATATAAAGATATTAATAGAGGTTTTTTCCTATATGCATTCTTTATGATCATTCCATATGGAACAATTCATGTCTATTTCATGGTTACCAGTATCCTATGATAATATTTCCATAGAAGTTGGGATATCACAAAATTGAACATCATCATAAACTTTTTCACCAAAAAAATAATGTTTTTTCTTGTAAAATTATATACCACTACACATATGATGGATTGAGAACATAGAAAATTTATTTCTCATGTGTTCCCATAATAAAAGGGTTATCTGTGTATTCTAATATATTTAGATCTATTAGTATTATACTAAATTCATCATGTTTATCATTGTTGTTACTATAAACTCATTTATAGTTGAACAAAAGAACTGAAAATTTAATGTATTCAATGTCCCATATTTTTCCAATATCACCATAATATTTACATGATATAGATATTGGGTTTTTGTTTTTTTCACATGAAAAATGCATTACTTCAGTGAACAACAATACATTGTGCTTATGAACATCACTTATGTTTCCCTTTTCTTTGGAAAAAAATTTATACGCATTAATGTCATACATATAACATGTTACCACATTTATTCTTGGGTAACCCACTAATGGTCTCAATGTTTCTGATGCTTCAGATCTACTATACATAGTATCTTTAAACCGTAGAATTTTTTTTAATGATCATTTAGTACCCACATAGTTTTATTCATTGGATAACATTTTCTTAACACATTAATATGCGATGTTATATAAAAATGAGAATCATCTATATTATTCAAGATATATAAATGTGCATATATTATTTATTCACATGTTGGTGACATTAGTTTCAATCCATGGATCCCCTTTACCCCAAAATTGACTCATTTATGGAGATATATAGTAAAACTGACTTGCTTCAGTATAGATAAGTAATCTATAGAAAAAAAATCAACCACCTCAAAAATATAATTCTTAACAGTGGAGGATTTTTCTCTATATATATTCTTAACATACCCATTCAATATCTTCATTTACCATTCAAAATTATTTGTCAAAAAAAGTATATAGGACCACAAATATTTATTTATTACACCAAATGACTAATTAAATATACTATAATATCAACCAAAAATGTTGGAAAAAAATTCTAATTGAAAAATTATATTGACTATATCATTCTTTGAATTTTTCAATGAATTTAGATATATTAATTCATTACAAATAGAATTAAAAAAACACACATTTATGATAGACAATATGACATAGATAGGTGATATTTAATATAATTCAACTAGTAGGAGTTGTTTCATCATAACATGACATTCATGATATTTCATGCCTATTAAATTAAAATCTTTTAGTGAGATAAAAAAATTTACATGTGAATAATAACCTAGAGTCACTTTGATACCATGGATTCACTAAAGAAATTTTTTTGTCCATCTTGAATAATGTATGATAAGATAGAGGAAATTGTGTTCATTTTATTTTAGTAGTGGGAGATAACCTCAAACATATTAACGTTGAAAAAATGTCTAATATTTCATTAAAACTATTATTAGTATTTCCATTAAACCAAACAATGTTTTAACAAAACTAACACATATATTATTCGCAATATGTATCACATAGATGTTGTGTTTGACCTCATGATATCTCTAATATGTAATATCAAAAAAAAATTATTGTTTCATCCATATATTTCTATAATTACCATATTTGTTTTTCTTTCCAAAGTGACATCAATTTTCTTCACCCTTTGAAAATACTAATTTGTTTCCAAAGTATTTGGAGAAATATAAAATTCCTTTGAGTCATTTAATGCCTTTTTTAATCTTTTATAAGAGTGATCCATAGAAAAACCTTTTATTTATTATACACACTATTTTATCCAATGTTGTAACTGATAACATTAAGCCCCTCCCTCGAAATTTGGATAATCATTATACCCCCTTAACAATGTATCCAAAAAAATTTATTTGCTGTAGGAATTCATTTCTTAGGAACATAATAATTCTATATAATTGAAAATATTCTTTTTTATAAGAATGATACACTCTAATACCTTCTTCTCATAAGAGTTTCAAATGATTAATTAATGGAAACCATTATGCATAAATATTTTTTCTAGGATATTTGGGTCTAAAAATCAGTAAACTCAATATTATATATTTCCACTTAATACAAAATTAAAATTATAACTTATAAATTTCCAATAAAATAGGTCATAAACTATTTTCTCTTCTATGTCTTTGATATGGATTCTTTCCATATGTGCATAGTCAAAGTCTGTGATTCATAACTTCATTTTTAAATATAGGAAATTATTGAAAAACTTTATTCCATTATGAACATTTAGTTGGATGATGTAAATTTTCATTATATATTCACTCATATGTATTCCATCTTTACCTTTTTATATTATTCAAATTTGAAAATAAATGTTTCAGACAAAGAATTATAGGAAGATAATAAATTTAATTAGTAGGATCCTTCATACTTGGCATAATAGATAAATCAAATAATGAATTTTTTTTCTATATATACCATGATATATCATATTTAAGATACTTTTAAAAACCATAATATTTCTTTCTATATAGCATAGAGTCATTGGAGAAAGAATGTAACTTCATGTACCTCAATACCCTTAGGTATAATATTTTTTTCAAATTATAATTTGAAACTGACATATCATTGTATTTATGAATAATGTATTTTAACAATTATAGAAAATATATAAAAATATTATCATTCTATCCATTCCTGGATTTAATGTTAAACAATCATGACACTATAGATAAAAAATAAATTATTTACATGCAGAATATGTTTTTTTTTCAACATCACCAAGTAGGAACTCAATTTTTAGTGTTTTCTAAATTGATTCCACAATAATATCAAGAATCATTGCTTTAATTTTATTAGAATCACCTTCTTGTAAATATCCTCCATTATTATATATTAAATTTTATCTAATTTCAACATAAAAAATACAAGGATAGTTACTTGGATTATAACCATTTAAAATTAAATGATCTTTGATTTATCTGCTTTAAAAATTTCACATATTTAAACATTTCATGCATAGAAATAAAAATGGGTCCTTATTTAGAAATTTCATTTGGAAAATTTAAATAGATCATCAACCTCTTACTTAGATTCACCACTTGTTCTCCATTTAATAATCCTACTACACTTAATTATCAAATATAAATAATTTTAATTATTTCATATAATTTAGTTTATTTTGAAATTTAAATTCAAATTTTCTTTTATAAATATGAATGAAAAATAATAATTTTTAAAATAATAAATAACAATAATGATAAAAATAATAACAAAAACTCATATAAATAATAAATATATTATATTTTCTAAAAATATAACAATATTTATATATTATTGGTCAAACTATTATTTATCCATAACTAATTTTATCTGAAATAAAATTAATTTTTATTTAATGAAACATTAAAAAACAAATTTAATAGGTATTAATATAAATAAATTAATTTCTAATCTATATAAACTGGATTTTTTTTATAAAGAAAAATTCATTTCAAAAAATATAAAATATTTTTAATAAAATTATTTATTCTTAAAATATTATTTTTAAAATACCAAAAAATAATTATAAATTATTATATAAATAAAATTCATATATTTAGAATAAATTAAAGGTAAAATTTAAACTTTTTAAATTGAAAGTCCCAATCAGATATCCATAAATGAATAATATAAGGTCAGTGATTTAAGTAAGTTAATTTTAAAAATATATAAATTAATTGAAAAAAAATTTAAATCCGTACATGCCCCTACAATTATCAATTAAATAAAAATATAAAACTAACATGAATATAATGAAATATAGAAAAATATATTAAACTACATATTTATTATGCAAAATATGATGAAAATAACCAATAAAAAAAACCAAAAATGATAGAAAATAAATTACCTATGATGTAGTAGATGATCTAAGAGAGTAATGGGGAATGAAAATAATGATAGAGAGAGGTTGAGGGAAGGTTAAATGGTGAAGGAAATAGATTTATAGTTTGGAGGATCTTCAAATTATAGGTTAGAGTTTGGATCGATAGAAATATTTGGTATATTTTTTGTGACATAAATGAAATAAAAGGCCAGTCTTGAAAATTCACTATTTTTTGATGATTTTCAATATCTATTATAGAAATAACTCACATTGAAAATAAGTTTTCTTACATTGGTTATTTAATAAATGGTGTAAAAAACATTCAGCAGTGGGTTTTAACATCATTTACTTAATAACTAATTTAAGAATCATTTATATAATTGGTCATAAATAATTTATTTTATAAATACATTTTTTTAAAATATTATTTTTACAAATGGATTTTATTTCAAAACAAAAGGTTATTCCGTTAAATCCCCTATTAAATTAAACAAATACATTAATTTTTCTTTAATAAATTATACATAAATATATTAAAATGAATTAGTTTTTTACAATACATTTTTAAGAAGGAATGTTATTTCGGATGAAAATATTTATAAAAAGATCAATTTAATGGAGTAAATATCTGTGTGTGAAATTAATTCTAAACTGAAAATGTTAGAAATCAAAACCAATTAATTGATCAGACTGTATATTTTCATTTAAATCTAAAGTAATATTTAGGCCCAATGAATTTCCCCCCACTTTGATAACCCACCCATTATGTTATCATCAATACAATCTCTTAACTAAAGCTTAATTATGGATTGTGGCTTCTAATTAATCAAGGGTATAGTTGAAATAAATGGCCTCAAATTATAAAATATGAAAAGGATCAAAAAAATTTGTTTCATGAGTATAAAAACATAATAAGAGTAATGTTTATGGATTGGTTCTATGTTTTATAGCATTCCTCAAGTAACATGATTGATGTAACATATCTACCACTAAGGGATTCAAAATCAAGCTTCATGTTTATGAAAAATTATAGTTATAAGAATTAAATATGACCTGCATGATTTATAAATAAAAAAACTTAATGTTTCATATCTATCATTTTAAGCATGGTTATATAAGGAAACTAACAAAAAAAATTATTAAAAATTATTAATTGGAAAAAATCAATTTAAAAATTAACATAAATGACTAATATTTTATAAGGAAACATCTTATGTGAAACAATAATAAGTTTAAAAAAAGGGAAATAGTGATTAAAAACTATGAAAACTTTCAGTGGAAAACTCACTATGAATGATCAATCTTTTATATAAAAAGATATTTTAAATACCTTCCATTATATTTCTATAATTAAATATTATACTTTCATTTTAGTTTAGAAAAACAAGTGGAAGGCATGTCTTGAAAATTAATTTGAAGGTTTGAATCCACCAAGCATAACTATTGTTGAGATTCAGTAATAAAAAAATTATCAAAAGAGTATACCCAAATCTACCCAATAGATCCTATTAACCATTAAATAGAATTTCATAACCTAATACACTAATATAAATGTCCACCATAATTTAATAATACTAAATCTCAATGGAAACCAAGTTAGATAACTCCAAAAATCATCTAAAATAATAACAACCTAAATCTATAATTCAAATAACCTAAAAATCATATAAATCCCATTAAAAATAATAAATACGAAGACTAATTCACACCTCAATCACTTTATGTTAAAAATGAAAAGTAGGGTGAAACAAACCCACTGGGGATTCTTTAAAACAATAAAAGGATAATCCTTAATTTATTCACTGATTTCATAATTATATGGTGAAATTAAAAATCAAATTCCTAACTAATTTGAAAGAATATAAATGATAAGAAATAGGGATTAAAGAAATATGATATGATAGGGGAATATATTACCTTTCTTTGACATGGAAACCCTCCTTAAATCAACCTTGAATCAAGATCTAGTAAGATTAGTTGGAGAAGGCTTAAGAAATACATGTGAGGGGCATAAATTATAGTGAAACAGGTCTTAAACATAATTTATAACATAAATTCACAAAAATATAATCCAAGGATCTAGAGTTCTAGTTTCATCGAAAGATTAGATACATAAACACATCATCTTAAATGTAAAAAATGATATCTTTATTTAAAACTCCATATAGTGATACTGACTATAATATATATTCTAAAACTACAAAGGATACCCTAGAGAAAAATATATAAGTAAAATGGTGAGCTATAAATCCCAATAATGGAATAATAATGGCAATAAATCATAACATGAGAGTCAAGAGGCATAAAATTATATGTTAAAGATAATGATCATTAGCAAGAAAACATTTCATAAGGTAATGAAATAATAATATGATGGAATTATAAGAAATTGAAAACATAATAAATAAAATAATCATAAGAATATGTCAACTATAACCTCCATGATAACATAACATAATCTAATATCCATCATTATCATTGAATTCTTAGGATAACTGCCTTCATAAAATAGTTTTCTTATGTTAATCGCACATGTACCATACAGGGTATCTCATGATACCTTAACAATAACCAATTAATTAAAAGGATATAATGGAACCTCCTAACATATATGTAAATGGATAGATTTTCTATCATAGGAAAATAATCAATACATAAATCATAAAAATGTTATAACTGAGAATACGGAAGTGGGTTTCATAATATTTTCTTAAGACGTAATTCAAGGATATATCATATATATTCTCAAGAAAATAAAAAAATATTAAAAATATTAAACTTTTATAATTAAAAAAGGGACATAATTCTTAATCATGGAGTTCCTATGTATAAAATGTATGAGAAAGATCTGGTGGAGAAATAAAGAAAGTGAGCCACTCTAGTGAAACTTTATGAAATAAGTAGAGAATATTTTTAAAAAATAAATTACCATATTGTTTTCAATAAAAATAGAATTGAACCAAGAGGTTTATTCAAAATTTAATGATTTTTTAAAAACATATTCATGGTTTAAAAACTTTTTATGGGGGAGATAATTGACATGTGATCAGAAATAGGAAAGTCTCATTGAGTCAGGTTTACATAAAAGTGGGGATTTAAAAGGGTAATAAAAACATTTATAATAATCAAAATGGAAATTATATTTAGATGAGTATATATGTAATTAAAATATATAGGAATATAGAAGAATTTTATGATAATAATATTTTATATAAAGGGATAAAAATAAATAGAATGTGTAACTGATAAGTCACGAATGAGGTACAAAAGATCACTTTTTAGGTTTTAAATTTCCTTTGTTTTAATACCACATCATAAAATAAGATAATAAAACTTTTTTAAAAAATAATATAAGATAAATATAATTTTCTCATGAGATAAAACAAAAGGATGTTTCTAAAAAAGGATAAATTTTGTGGGAATAGAAATTATGGACTGGAATGAGAAACTATCATTTAAATGGATGGGAATTATTAATAATATAGTATAATTTAAAAAAATATATTATAAGTTGCTAAAAAGGAATATTTGAATCAAAAGTGATGTCTATGTATAGAACTAGGTTGTACCATATAAAATTAAGGACATATATCAAGGATAAACATTATAACTCAGAAAATTAGATTGAGTTTTGAAAGACCTTTATATTTTTGAGAATATAACAATCCTTTCCCACAAAAAGGAAATTCATGAATAGAATTTAATTTGTAAATTCAAAAAATAATTTAGGTTATTATAATTCATTTTGATAATAGTTACACTGTAAAAATTATGATTGGTTCATAATATCAATGCATGCCTCAATAAAGGGCGATTGAGACGAAAACCCTTATGGCTTAAGAAACATTATAATAAAACCCTTTGAAAGAGAGAGAGAGATTGAATTTGAAGTAAAAATAAGTTTTATACATGATATTAAATAACCATTTTTTAGAATATATACCATTTTAAATAAATTAGGTGCATAAAAGAAATTGTGTCTCAAAGAAGGAAATTTTTAGACGAAACTTTTACCTCGTGTCTAAAAGCACTATACAGTTGAACTTAGAATCATGCATAATTAAATTAAGTTCTTTATATATATAACCAATAGCCATATACATATATATTTAATCTTATAAGTTCTGTATATTTTTTTAGGAACTTATATTTAATATAGTTTTCACTTACATTCGTTCCTCCAGGTTGTTTGGTTAATTTCATCAAAACAATTTTGGTTTTTTGACAATGGTAAAAGGTATAAAAAAATATTTTCATTATCATTAGAGTTTTGGATTTTTATATCCTTTATTATTCAAATAGTAAAATACTTATACATTTTCAAATGTTAACAAAAAATGATCCAAATTAATAAAAGTTCCTTAATAAGTCCATGTAAATGGTTAAATTTACTATAATCATTTATTATTTTTCTTATATATAGATTATCATATATTATAATTAAAAAATATTAATAGTTTAAAAAATAATAATTTTAAAATAATAAATACTTTATTCTATTCATCCAAGTTATATGTTCATGGAAAACAAAACATGTCTTTTATGAAGGCGTAGTCTGCACACATACATGACTACATTTTCATTTTTCTCAATTATTTGGGAGGAAAGTATAAAATGGATGTTACATTAGTATAATAACAATTCATCACATTAAAAATGGTTTTTTTATCATACCTTCATGAATATAGGGGACTTTATGGGTGTATAAGAATAAAATAACATAGAAAAGTTGTGTTGAGAGTATTGCCCTACCCTTAGAAGGTATCTCTTGGGTAACTCCTTAAGATAACTTAACATGGTTTCTTGGTGATACCAATGATTAAAATGTATATGTAGGGTTTTGAGGAGATACTAGGGAGTATTTTTGGTTAATACAGTTCTTTGTGAATGGTGGAGAAATGGGGAGGAGGTGATATTCTTTAATAAGTGAAGGAAAGGGAACTTATGTAAAAACCCATTATTTCTCAATAATATCACCCCATTATTCAAGGATAAAGTATAAAAAAATATAAAATAATGTTGTGGGGAAATAAATAAGGATTATAATACCCCCATAATCTGATATAAAATAGGTTTTTCTAATCATTTATCATTTTTATCTATGTTAAACCACTTTTACCTGAATTTACCCTTACAGTGGTCCTCCACTTTCACCCTTGAAAAGTAATTTTAATGGAAAAATTAAAATTGAAATTATTTAATAATTTTAACATTATGATCAAAAATATTTAAATTAGGTTATAAAATAAAATTTTTAAGATTTATAAAAATTGATTTTTGTATTAGCGCACATAACAAGTGAAAACTATTTCCTTGAAAAAGTTCATTTGTAGCTTAAACTTTTAGTGTGGGATAATGTTATCTATTTTTTTATTTTAAATACATAAATTGTTTTATAATAAAAAAACTTTAAAATCAATCCAATTTTTTTACCAAAATAATGATTAACTAAATGAAAAGATCAAAAGTAGTTTTTTGTTAAAATTAAAATATTATTCTATTTTATAGGTTTAAATATAAGTTTTATAAATATAAAAAAATATTTTAAAACTCATAAAAAATTACTTAAATAAATATTTGATCAATTAAAAGGTTTTATATAACTTCTTATATACTGATAAAATAATTAAATTCACTATTCTTGAAAAAATAATGTATTTCAAAATTCATCTGAAATAAATTTTATTAGAACAATTCAAAAATTAATAATAAGAAACTTATCAAATTTTGAGTTCAAAAATGGAAGTAATTTTAATATATTAAAATTATATAAGTGATAAAAATTAATTTTAAAATACCAAATGTATAATGTATTAGAAATAATTTTTTTGAAAAATATAACTTAAGTTCTAAAACATTGAAGAAGTGTTTAATTGGAAGATAAGTTTTATAAAATATTAGGTTTTCTTATTGTTAATTTCTATAAAACAATAATAAATCTATCATTAATCAATAAAAATTATATATTATTAAAATAATAATTTAATTGTAATATTTTTTGTTTTATTTAATAAATATTATAGCACATAAAAAGATAGATTCATAAACACAAAAATGAATTAAGTAAATTTCAATAAAATAACCTTCATATATAAAAACATATATGTTTATATATTTCATAATTTGGTTACTATTATTCATACTTACTAATTCATTGGGTAGGTTTTAATGTTATAAATATATCATAATTTCATTTTAGTTTGGTGTTGTGTGTAGAGCAAGCTATCGAACATATTTGACTTAATTAGAAAAAACATATATTAAAATCTTCGGTCGTTACATATAGTTGGCCTGAGAAAATGAGGTTGTAAGGTCCCACAAAAAAAATTAAGTCATTTCAAGGAAAAAATCAACATTCCATATTTTAAAAATAAATTCAAATTGGATCTACCAGATACCAATTATAGTTTTTTTGGGTACCAAATGTCACCCATAGAATCTCCCCTTTCAACATGGCTCACCAATACCTTATTTATTCCACCAGGCACCCGGTGCCTCTTGCAGTTTTAAACAATAACTAGTACAAACTATAAACCAAAAAAACTATAAATACTCATATAAAAACATAATTCCATAAAAACGCAATATTTCATTCTAAACGTTAAAAATTCAAATCCAACTCCCAAAATGAAAAATTCCCCCCAATTTGAAACCAAAATTCAAACAATCTTTCAGAATAAACACTTAAAATCCAACATTAAATTAAAATTAAACCTTCAATTATTAAAATAATAAATATATAATTAAAAATAATTTTAAAACATTGGTGATAATACATTGAATATAAGATAGGAAATAGTGACAAAGACTTATGGATAAATTTAGGATTTAGTGGAGAAACCATTACCTTAAGTCCTTAGTTATATCATATATCCTAGAAGTTTCTTAATTATAAAATTTTATTATTATTTAATTTATTTAAAAAAAAATTATTTCATTATTATTTTCCCTTTTAATTTATTTATTATCAATTATTATTTGTTTAAAGTATTAATTTTTCTTCTATCAATCATTTTGAGTTTTTTTAGTTCATAATTTTGAATCCACTTCGATATACTGGTAAAAGTAAAGGGTAATTTTAAAATGGATCCATGATTTAAAAAAAATTACAATTTAATTTTATTAATGTAACTCAATTTTTTTTAAACATCTACATTCAAAATATAATAAAAATGTATGAAAATTTAAAAACATATATCATTCTGGTGTTTTTAGGAAATTTAAATGGCCATGATTTATTAAGGTTAATAAATTTTATATAATTCCTATTTTATATTTTGAAAATATTAATCATTTAATAAATAGTATATATATTCATTAAATATATTTTCAATAGAATACATGTATGTAAGAAGTAGTTGTTTCAAATCATTATCCATATAGGTAGTTAAAACCAGCTATTATGTAATGAATGTTATAAAAAATTATGACATGGGTTTCTATGAATTATATAATGATATAAGTCATATTAAAGAATTATTTTATTATTAATTTCATAATGATATTATATTTTATTAAATATAGATACATGATGATAATGAAATTAAAAAATAAAGGAATTGAAAGTACTAAAATTTGAAGACTTTTTTTCTCCTAGAAACAATTCCTTAGGTAAACACTTTATGGATTATTGGTTTGGTTGTTTGATGAGAAAAAGGCCTTTATAACTTGGTTATGTAGGCTTATAGAGATATTTAGTGAGATCATAGTCTAGGAAATAAGTTTAAAAGGGAAGATAAATTTGGAAAATAAGTATGTGTTTATAGGTGAAGAGGAAAGATATTTTAGAATAAAATATTGATTAATTTTTTATTTATTTCAGGAATTTGAATAGTATTGATTAATGTGACTAAATATAGTAATTTATGCTTTTGAGTTCAATATTATGGTTTCATACATATCCTAGGATATAATTAATCATACATTTATCATATAATGTAAAATACCATATTTTACAATATTTCACTATTCACTTATGTATGAACCAATACATAAAAAATAAAAAAAATATTAAACATGAATTATTTTGAAATTATAATTCCAAAAATGATATCCATGTTTCCACAAAAATATAAATTTGGAAATTTTAATATTTATTTCTAGTATAAAAAATTGTTTTGTTATATAATGTAAAACATGTGTTGCTAAAAAATATCTACTGATACATACTTTATGTTACATTTATTGAGAAATTATTTTATAATATTTTGATATTTTTTTATCATAATTGAAAATTATTAAAATTTAATTATATGGTTAATTAGTTACCTTAATAGATATTTCACTATTTTAATAGTCAGGTTACTATTCTAACGGTCAAGTAACTATTCTAATGATAATATTTACAAAGTTCATATAATACCTACACTTTAAATACATATTATTTATATCATTATTTAGTCACTAAATTTAATTAAATGGTCAGCCCATCGTACCAGTCTCAGTTCGAGAATTTTCCGAAGCATCTTCGATGCTTTCCACAGCCTTAATTGCAAGGTTTGTGCGGCGACGTCCTTTGGTTGAGGATTTTGGAAAAATGGTGAAAGAAGATTGGGGTTTGAAAAACCAGGCGTCGTTTGGGATTTTTGGGCCTCGGCAGATTCTCAACTTCTTCTCTGATGAGGATGATTTGGGTAGGGCGTGGTCTAGACCAGGGAATTCCTACTCATTCCAGTTGCTAAGATGGTCTTTCGATCATCATTTGAATAGGGAGTCTCTGAATCTTTCCACCTGGTTGCAACTGCCGGGGATTCCCCTCCCTTTTCAGAACCCTGGGCTTCTGAAGTCGATAGGAAACTCTATTGGGCGTTTCATCTGCGTTGATCGTAGGATAGCCTCCATGGGAAACCCTACATCTGCACGAATCTGCATGGAGATGGATCTCTCAAAGAGCCCACCTGTACTGTTTGGATCGTAGTGAAGGGTGAGTACAGGTATGCACAACGGATTTTCTTTGAGTCTTGGATGCCATTCTGCTCTTTTTTCCATAAGCAGGGACATGGGATGGATGTCTGCCGAAGGAATGATCGAGATGCACAGGTAGTGGAGGCCTGCACAGCGGTGGCTGATCTTACTATAGATGTGCAACAGGTTGATGTTTCTCTTCCGGTGCCCACTGCTATCATGGATCAGGGAGTGACACCAGGGGATGTGTTGAATAGAACATCTCTGAGTTACAGATCTGATCAGGTTTCAGTGGATGATGTTGGAGAAATCCAACTTGTCAATCCTGGAATGGATGTGCCTCGGCCTGGAGATTCAATTCTGATTGAATCTAACAAAAATATGAATATGATTGGTAACTCAGTTTCACATATGGAAGAATCTGGAATTCATGAACCCAAGGTTCAACATGAAGTGGCGGGGTCAAATGATGACTTTCAGTACATTGGAAGGGGGTTTGCATTGATGCAGGATAGTAGT
This sequence comes from Viscum album, assembly GCA_963277665.1. NCBI lineage: Eukaryota > Viridiplantae > Streptophyta > Magnoliopsida > Santalales > Viscaceae > Viscum > Viscum album. Next base: position 1,427,646,801 of record OY728157.1, read on the forward strand.
ACACTGATGGAAATGGTGTCTGAATAGGAGAACACACCTGATTGTATGGTACAGGTAAATCCTAATGACCTGATTAATTATTCTGCAAACAGGTTTGCAGTGCTGGGTGATGTTAAATCAACTGAGGCAAAGGTGATTGAAGTGGAAGAGGAAGTTGGAGGGAAAGAAGGTCATGTGAACCTAGACAGAGTGAATGATGAATATAAAATTCCATGTGCTGATGACACAGTCAAGACAACTCAAATGGAGTGTGGGAAGGATGGAAATATCAATTCCCCCATGACCCTTAAGAAGTGGGGGGAGAGAGTCGAGTGTGAAGAAGAGATCCATAATCACAAAGCATCCTACACTGAGGTGGTAAAGCATGGAATTCATGATCCCCTAAGAAAGGAAGTGGAAGGGAAAACCCAAAGTTGGAGGAAGACACGGAGGGACTATACGGACCTACCCAAGCCAATGGCGACGAGGTATGCTTGCAAGAATGTAGGTTCGCAAGAAACTGTTCATGAAAATGGGAACAGTGGCAAGTGAAGGGGAGGGTCTCTGAAGGTGGATACTGGGCCCAGTGGGAAATGGTCAAACAAGGAGAAGATGTCTGAGGATATGCTTAGGAAGAAAAACATGTATCTTGAGATGATGCGGAAGTATGAATCTTCAGAATGGGAGTCAGCTGATCCTGGTGATGAGTTATCTGATGATAGGGAGAGGGATGAGTATGGGTTTGATGTAATGTAGCGCTTTTATTTTCTATTGTCTGTACTTTCACTTTTTTCTTAATAAATTTGTGGGATCGGGCTTTCGCCTGGTTCAGACTTTTCTGGTATATTTAATTTTCTAATATTATTATGGTATTCATTCTAGTGAATGTAACATTGTAGTAATGTCATACTACTATAATGAAATAAAATAACATCTGTTGTAATAAAATATTTATATTAGAATATAATTTCCTACATTTTAGGTAAGGGACTTAGTGATCAATATTTCCTTTGAGACTATGTATTCACACCAACTTTATATGCCTCAAGATAATAAGAAACCTCCTATGGTGGGTTATCCTTACCTAGCGCATAATCATCAGGTATTGGGGAACTGATGGGAACAGTTTTGATTTAATTTACTTACAAAAAACCTACAAAAACAAATTTATCATCCACATATATATAATAAATGGGTATATAGACTTTTTTATTGTTATAAAATTTATCATCATGGTCTTTTCTTTTTTTAAACTATATATGGAATCTTTGACCATGTGGTCCCACTAGCATCTTTCCCTATCACTCAATTTTATATTTTGTGATGAAAAGTAATACTTCTTAAAAAAATATGGTTCTCAAAGAATAACCTCTAAAACCCATATAAATATATTCAATTAATGTAAATATATATATTTATATTATTAGGTAAACCCATATCCTTAATAATGTTAATTAACATGTACATTATATTGTGTCTATGGAGACTTCCTTGTTTCTGAATAGTGATTGATGTTGTGGTTGTTAACATTAAAATTCCTTATCCCTATAGGATAGGGATGTGTTTGAGATAACGTAAAGGAAACACATTGAGATACTCATTCTAAAATAATAATAATCATCGTATGTGAGGAATTTTTGTTGAATTTTACTCTAATTTTAACCAATGAAAACCAAGGGGTAATTATCACCATGGTTAAATCAAACTTAGAATTATTTTTCCATCTCATGAATGGGGAAATGATTACCATTTTAGATAACTCTTGGTAAAATTTGTATATTTCTCAATCATTCCAATCATGAATATTTATAGATTTAGATAATCAGAAGATTTCATTAGTGGGTTTTGGATGTCATCGGCATACCCTACTATTGTAAAATTTTCTTAGTTTAAAAAATTTCATGTTTCCTAAGGTTAATTATATAAGGTGGGATATAAACTATTCTATCAAGGTACCTGATGAGAAAAATGGTGAAATACAATTTACAATACTTTATATAACCATGTATGTGTACATGGGTGCAATATTCCTCAATAATATGTCACTCAACCCTTAAGCTATCAGGGAACATGTATTTATTAGGTTAATAGCGTGTTTCAAATATAAAGTTACTTATTATGGGTAGTGTATCTAGTTCAAACTATATTCACTTCTCATAATGTTCCTTTATGTGATAAATATACCTTGGATAAACCTTACATTTTTAATGAAGGTAGTAGTATTTTTCAAATTGATTATGTTAAAAAAATGATATAAAAATTATAAATAGTATCATATTAATGGAATATTACTGAGTGGTGTGAGGTTAGTAAATAATTGGTATTTTTTATCTAGATAATCCAAAACTTATGTTATCATTTAGGCCTGATATGTAATAGATAATGAGTTAGACAACCTCACTGTGATAGGTTGTTTTATGGATAGCATTTTTGAAGTGGTTTCATTGTATTGGTCACTTTCTACGCTTCCTAGGTTTGATTGTTATATATTTATTATAGTTTCCAATGATGATGTTTTTCAAGTCACCTATAATGGATATCTTGATGACATATGAGTTTTTCATCCATCATCCAATGGAGTTCTAAATGAAACTGAATCCATTTTTAAAATAATCTCTTGGTAGGAGGGTGACTTAACATCAACCAGAAGGTTTAAATTTTTCAGGGTAGAAAATTTAATGTTTTCTATTATGGGGGCCTTTATATCCTAATCTCATGAAATTATGTGCTTTATGAAAACTTATTAGAGACCAAATCCTTTGACCAAGTATAACAAGGAATAAAATATAACATTGTAGACCTATTGTAAATATATTTTTTAGTAGACTTGTGGATGGTGTGTCCCCCCCCTATATGAGAAATCTTGTAAATCATAGAATTTTATCCTTTATAGATAATGAGATTATACCAATGGTATTATCCAATATTAAAAGTGTTTGATATTTATATGTATCAAGGGTATTTATTATATAGATACTCCAATGCAAATTCACATTTAATGTGGGGTAATTCACCTAGATGGGGATCTTTATTAACATGGGTTTGACCTATGTGTTAATTAGTAAGTATGTCGTCATGGGGAGGACCTCTATCATGGTGGGTTTATTCAGAATGGGGAGGATATCTATGTTAATTTATTGATACATCATTGTTAGTAGGACCTCAAAGATTATTTATTGGAGAATCTTAATAAGGATGACCTATGTGGTGATAGTTTCTTCAAAATGATGAGGAACATTGTTATGTAATGTTTTTTCATCTTGGGGAGTAGTTATATGGAGGTTAAAAATTACTTTATCACATGGTGTACATCCATTATGGTGGGATATACTAAGTGAAATTAATCAATTGGTGAGGGCACCAAAGAAATACTATAGGGTAGTTGAGGCCTTTATCCTATAATAATGAAAAAATCACCCTAAGTTACTATTCAAACATGGAAGTGACTTTCATAGGAATCAACAAAAAAATAGGTATTATAATTCCTCAAACTAGTTTTAGATTATTTACAAATTAATACTTATTCATAATTTCTCAATCTAGGATAACTAAGAAAATAAACTCTAGTGGATAATTCTTAACTAATAGAATCATGTGGTAGTAACAACAGTCATGATTTGAGGAACCCTCCTGGGTGACTTCTACATAGAAATCTGGGTAACTATGAAATATCTTACTTCTCTAGGTATACGATGGATAAGTTTTTTCTTAAAAGGGAGATTAATAAATATTATTGACATATATAATGGGGTTTCTTAGACTCTAATAATCCTATATCACATATTCACCCTCTATGGACTTGGTGCATCCAGGTTCTCTTAAGAATTTGTATGAATCAGGATAGTTCCATCCTAAATATTATTTCACACCAATGTATTATCTATTATAAATTATAGAATCTTATTACAAGGTAGATATGGAGAGGGATCCAAGTATACATAGTAGTGGTATCAGAATTAATAATAATATAGTTTAATGGAATTTTAATACAGTGGTTTTGGAAGGCAGTTCCCTTAGAAATCAACACATTTTTTCAACACCAATTATGGGAAACCAAGGTACATCACTCATCAACATAAATCATATTAATTCATATTCGAGTGACATCACAGAAAATATAACCATAAAAATAGTTCCACTAATTAATATTAATTATCATTTAGTTATTTCAATGAGGGTGAAAGATTTCACCTTAGGTTCATAGTTTTTTCCAATGTAATTTTGATGGATTAAATTGATCCATAAAACTCAATAGGACAGGATATTAATTTATCCCATGGTGAATATTATTATATAGTCTATTATTATATTATAAACTTACAACATGTTTATGAAATCCTTTCAAACACATCATTATTAACATCATTTAATTACACAACCTATATCCCTAGTGGGTATAATACATTCGATTAGGGGGATGAGTGATGTTCATGCAATGTGGTTGTTATAAAAATAAATTTTCATATGATCATTGTATAATAAACCATATTCTAATCATATAAATATGAATGATATTTCCTACATTTTATTTTCATATCGAATGTGATCTATATTTTACTTCTATATAGGAAAGTAAGTATGATCATCACTTTCATGAAGTCCTTTAGGGAGCACCTGATAATGGTTGAGTGGGTACTAATAAAGTAAATGGGCCCTTTTCTATTCGTGTGTCATCAACATACACAAGTGTACTTATTGTTCACATGGATATTAATAAATTTATATCATCAACAATAGAAATGTGTATTCAAATTTCACACATGGATCATGTGTCATTGATCATCAATAGACATGTGCATACTCATTATAACACCTTGAGATTTTATAAAATATATTTTTTTTGAATAATTTATCTTCCTTGATATCTTCTGTCACATGAAACACTGAGTTTTAACAAACCACAAAAAACTATTAATATTATTATTTAAACACATTCGTTATAACATAACTATTCAACAAGGCAGTAAGAGTAGAAATAACCAAATTTTTAAATTTAAGTATAACGGTTATATATAAATAAAACATATTAGTAAAAAATTACTAAAATTTTTATAAATTATTTATATGATTTGAAAATACATGTTTGTCAAAAAATTGTATTTTATTTTTTTTGTAAAAAAATAACAAAACTAATTTTTTCGACTATTATAAATTTTAATTGAAAAAATTAACTTCATTTTTTTAATAAAAAAGTTAAAATTTTCTTTTTTTGGATTTTTTGGATTCTTCTGAAAAGATTAATTTTTTGGTGAATAGTAAAAAATACTTATTTTTATTGAAAACTACCTTTTGGTTTATAGAATTTATAAAGTTAATTATTTTTAAAATTGTTTAAAAAGTAAAATTAGATCAATTATATTATAATTAATCTAATATAGATCAATGTAATCGATTTCATAATGAATTATAATCTATAAAATTTTTAAAATATAGAAAATTTTCTCTTTATAAAACTGCTTTTTGTCACGTCTATAGGATTAATCATAATTTAAATTATACCACTTATATGATTTTAATTTTTACAAATTTTTTAAATAACTATAACAAAAATAATTTTTATTTTATAATAAGGTCAAATTAATTTCTTTTCATAAATATTAATAAAGATAACAAAAAATAATTACCAGAATTAAGGTTAAAATGGGGTTTTGTGCGTTACATGTGCTTGTGTTAGAATTATTTTTCCACACACATAGGTTTTTTATATAATAAATTGGATTTAATATTTTGAATAATTTGTTCAAAAGTATTGAATAATTAATCTTTTAATTTTATTTTTAAATTTTAAACTACCTAGGTGAATAAAAAGATACAAGTTACTCTAGTGAAAAATAAAATGGTAAAATTATGTAAACATTAAGGATAAGTAATAACATGACTAAAACATGTGTTTTTTTGTTTTAGGGTTTTTATTGACTATATAATCCATATAATCTATAATTTATTAATTTTTGAGTCACTTGGGGTGATATGAACTTCCAATTATTGAATAGTTTTGGGTATTAACAAAAATATCACTCCTCCTCAATTATAAAAGGGTACTTCCTCCCGTAAGTTATTTACACCTCATAATCCATTTGTATCAATAAAAACAAGATAATATCCCTCTAAAAATTACTTATCCATGTTCTATAGCTTCTTTTCATACCAAAAGATGAACCCTATGGTCCTTAATAAGTGATCTAAATGGGTTTGTTCTAAGAAAAGATAATTATCTTCACTAAATTTTTATTTTTTACTTCTTCTTGTAACACCTTCATTAATATATTAATAATTACAACATAATAACTCCAGTAACTAAAATATAATGATATTTTATTATTTTTCTGTCATAAATTATATTTATCTCCTCTTCTATCAAATGGGAAATGAAATCATCAGTCATGTGTATCGTGGACAACCGCCTAGTGAACTAATGTTATTCATTATCCATCACAATCCTCTCACAGATTAATATAATGTATTTAATGTTTATATATGATATTTATGATAATATTATACTTCTTTAATTATAATATCTCATATAACTTCTTACTTTATATTTTTTGGTAATACAATAATGTTGCTCGTGTGTACGGCGGACTACCGCCTCACGAAGCGTTATGATTCATTTTTCACTTAAACTATGCTTGGAAGGTAATAATGGTAAATTTAATGAATATATGTAATAAATATGACATATACATGATTTTGGAATGTTTTTATATTATTTTCCACTCTTCCATTTTATCTGTTGAGAAAATTGAATCAACGTTCATGTGAACGTACGACCTACCGTCTCCAAGAACAATGTAATTCGTTTTATGCCTTTAACATTAATAGATTACTCTAAATATTTATATAATGAATATGTATGATATTTATAACATGGTTGAAATTGTATATATTTTTTAACCATGATAAAAATAAAATAATTGAATATACCAAACCAAAACATATATGAAAAATAAAACAGTTATTACCCAAAACGTGATTTTAACGAGGAATTGTTAATAAGCGGGTAATAAAAGATTATAAGTAAGTCATATATGGTATTATAAATATGATTATAGTTATGTAATATATTTATAATAGAACTATTTTTATTGTACATGATTTTCAAATGTGTAAAAAGTATGTTAGAACTTAAGGTAGGGGGTTTTCATCTCACTTTTATATATGCGGGACACATTCCTTATACAACACTTATTTATTTTCTATAGTGTATATAATTCCCATGGATTAATTTTATTTTTAATATCATAAAATTTTGGGATATAAAAATATATATAATATTATTTATTTCATGGTATTATATTATAAAATATACCAATGTGGTAAAAGATTTTTTTGTTACAATCTCATTGTTTATCGTGATTGTTTATGATTAAATTTACAATAATGGAATATTATGATCTATATATCAAGAAACTCATGAATTTTTATCTAATGTAGTTATTTCATAAAAATATATATTTTTCCAACATTATCCTCTATTTATACACTTAATATTTTAAAATAACATTTTTTAAATAAGACGGACATTATTTATCTCTTCGATTGAAACCCATTGTTCTTTCATATCGATGTTTTCTAAAAATGTTTTCAAGATGGTTTTAATGTTACAATATGATTATTTTTAAAGTAATTTTTACCCCTTTTTAAATTTTTACCAAATTTATAAAAATTAATATTCATTTCATTTTCCAAACAAGGCCTGTTTGGATTTTTACCGAAAATTTAAAACGAATCTTTATTTTACAATGTACAAAATGAATATAATTTCCCACTATCATAGACATAAAATGTTTTAAAACATAATTCATAATTTTTCGAGGTTATTTTCAAAGAAAATTATTTCTGCAATATGTTATGAATTTTTAGTTTTAAAAAGTTTATTTTCAAAATAATGATATTTTCCTCAGGAAATGTTCCAAATGATCTTTAAAAATAATTTTTCATATAAGTTGATATACTTTAATGTTAATTAAGGTTTACAAGAGATATGTTCCAATTATACCATCTTTATTCTTTCACCAGGTGATTTATGTCTATGGTGAAACGTTTTTTATGAAACCTATTCCTTTTCCATGGGTTATGATATGAGTAAATGATGAAATATTTATGAAACGTTTTTGTTTTCCATGATATATATTATGAAGACATGTTTATAAAACCAATTTATTTTCATTGGTTAGGATATGAAGAATATTTTATGATCTTGTGGAACACAAATGTAGGTTTTATGTGATGTATGGGACTTATATCTTCCTCCAATGAATTGGGTAATTATTAATGTTATATGAGCTCAAAGGTTACATGGGAGGTTATCCCAAGACTAAAATAGGGTACACAAGAGGTTATCCTAAGCCTAAAAGAGGGTATATGGGAGGTTATCCGAATCCTGAAGTAGGTATATGGGTGTTTAACCCAAGCCTAACATGTTAAGAATGTCTTAGTGGATAGCCTTGACATTAAATTTTATATTATCATGTGTATGTAGAAAATCTAGGACTTATGACATTATTATTATTATATAGATTATGTACTTTTATTCCTTTATGATTCATGTTTTATGAACTACCAAGATTTATGAAATCACAAAATTTTATGATCTATGATCTACAAGGTATGGTTTAAAATTCTAATCTCATGTTCTCATACCCTTATTCTCATGATATTATTATGTGATCATTGATATCTCCCTTGTTTACCCTTAATGTGCATCTATGATTTCCCTTTATTATGTTTTCTTCCCCATGTTATGAAGAAAGGATTTATGTATGATAATTCTAATAAAGCTGATATATATGAATAAATTAATTGAAAAATATGTAGTTCACCTATGAACTAGTTCTTTATGTTTCCATGTTTCTAAAGTCACTAGAACTAAACAATTCTCACATAAATTGTTATGTTATATAATAAATATTGTTCTATTAAGATGTAATAATTATGTATGAGATGTTAGGGTCTTTATAGTTGGTATCATAGAAATGTTTAGTTAACCATTTGAAAATAGGATGAGAAAACTTTAGTGATATCCCTATGTATATGTATTAGGATAAATCAAAGGATAATTTTAATTATATGAAAATATAATTGAAAATTTCTGAGGGATAAGCTGAGTGGATTCCAAGAAATTACATCCCTATCTGGATACTACAAGTGGATGTGGCTTGGGCCTAGTTTTATCTAAGGTTTTATTTTCTATATATAAAGAAGATAGGTATAAAATTTTTCCCAAATAAATCCAAAAACTTAGAGTTAAAATAATTATTTTTTATATAAATAATGGTGGATTTTGTGTTTTTTTAAGTAATATAATAATAGGAGTTATTAGGATATACAATAACTGATTGGTCTCATTCAAAATATGATAGAGAGTCAACTTAAAGTGGTATATTTTATTTTTGAGACTTAAATATTTCATGACAGTGTATGAAGAAAAATTAAATATTAATGATAATTTTATATCAATGACTGTCTACATCTATAACTATTGGTTAATGTAATGGTATGTTTTATTTTATTAATTTATTTATCTAGTTGTTAATACTTCATTATAACCACAAATAATTATTATTTGTGTTTACTAAAAAGTTGGGATATGATACTTAGAATAATAGGGTGAGGGATGCTCAAGTGTTTCCTCATAAATTCAAATGGGGTGTATTTTATCATTTATCTAAAGGTGGAGAATACTCATTGAAGGGTTCAAGGAGTGTGGCATGAATGCTTTATCAATGGGGGCTTTTGGGTATGTTATTGTTTAATAAGAAAATCGGTTAGTTTTATTAAGATATTATTGGTATCAAATAATGAGGATAATGATGTGATTGAATGATAAAATTTTTATTTACCTTTTATTTCAGATGAAGATAATGAATCATGTGGTCATGTAGTGAATTATTTTTTGAATCATTATTTATATCAAGACTTTTATTATTATTGAAAGAATTTGATTTTATAGGATTGTGTTAAAGATTGTTTTCAATAAACACAAATATGGTGACTTTAAGAAAAAATACTTAGAGTTTTTTTAGGCAGTGTTTGTTAAAATGGATGATGAAAATTCTATAAAAGACTCATTTTACCAATATTATTCAATCATATTGAGTGTTGAGGCGTTTGGAGGAATGTTAAATAAATTTTATTTGATGTTCAACTAGTATACTAAAACAATTTCATTATTAAGTCAAATTAAATCATGGTCTAGATGATGATTTTGGAAAAATAAAAGGATTGGATCTTTTGGTTTCTGTAAATATGTGTTACGTATAAATTTTTTACACCCTCTTTGTATAAATAACTTATATAAAATATTTTAATGTAAATTTTTATAATAGCGGGTAATACTTTATATACCATTTTTTATTTATGGGATGTTTATTTTAATATTATAGAAATCCAAGTTGATTTAAATAGTAGTTTTAAATAATTTCAATTGGCGTGTTACTAATCTGAGTGATTTAGGTTATTTTATTAATTTATTTTAAAAGGAATTTTTTTTAGAAATTTAATTCAAATGCTTTTTTATATAAAGTATATAGACTTGTATGTGTGTTTTTTTATGTGTTTGGTGTTGTACAGCCTATGGTTAGATATAAATTGTTAAAAGTTTATAATTTTAATTGCCTTTAATATGATTTTAGGGGTAATAATATCAAACCTATTATGGTTTAAACCTTATTGTTGTTTCCATGTAAAGATGTCAATGAAACCATATTTCAAGTTTAACATTAGTATCTCACTGTGGAGCTCTTCTTTGAGTGTTTCAATGGCATGATCTCTTTTATCTATGACACAAACTACTATATCAACAGAATAATCCTTTTTTACAACCTTTTTCAACTCACTTCAATGATTGAACCAAAATTAATTTTTTTGTGGGACTTCAATTTTATCCTCAACCCCAGTGAGAAGATGGGACAAAACATTATCATAGTGTCCTCATATGAATTCTAGCAATGTATTGACATATATTTACTTAATGAAATTAGTCTTATTAGATTATAATTTGATAGGGTAAGTCATGAAATTAATGGAAAGTAATTTTATAATCTTGATAGAGCATTTTCCTCCATGATGGGTGATGATCCTTACCCATTAATCTGGTGTACCTCAATTCCAAGACATTACTCAAACCATTAATGAACTAACCAGGCCACTGTAGAACTAGAAAAATGTTTCATCCCTTAGTATGGCCTAAAGGGAATTCCTGATATCAACATGCTAGAAACCGGTGTGTGAGAATCAATAACATTCATTATGATTGGTTTCTCTCAATAAATTCAATAAACATGTCCAGGCCTAGAACCTAATATGACCTTTATAAAACTTGGGGAGTCATGATGCATGATATAGATAAACTAAAATAGGCATAAGTCAATATTTAGTAACATAAATAAATATATAAAAAAAATATCAGCCATATAAGAAATTATGAATATCAAACTGAAATGAAAACCCAACATACATATAAAAAATTTAGGGTATGGAAAGCCTATTAGGTGATAGATGAATAATATCCAAAAAAACATTGCTAAAAATAAATCAAAAGTTGACACCCATATTCATGTGACATTGGGGATCAGTTCCCACCATGTCACAACCATAATCCCATGATAAACTAACTAGAATACAAGTTTCCTTCATGTGGTGCCATACCTTTACCTATATCTATCAAAACATGTTCTATATGAACCTAATGGGTGTACAAAGGGTTTTATCACAACTATCCCAGTAAGATCCCACCATGTTTTTTTTATAAAAACCCTTTGTTAGAATAATCCAATAATGCTATATTAAAAATAAACTAAATGGAAAATTTATTTCACTCTTTCAAAAAAACGATATAACCATCTTTAAATAATTTAATTAAAGAAGTAAAACTATGTATAAAAACACAATCAAGCACCATGGGATATCACTAATGTAGATAAGATAATGGGAAACATAAACCCCTCATATTTTCTTATTATCTATGGGTCTAAAACCAATTGTACTTGTGAATTTTTAATTAGATCATGAATTGTTTTAATAGTATGGTGATGCCCATCCCAAAACACCATATCTAAAAAACCACTAAGGAGTGCATGTATTTTTGTAGAGGTATGGTGACACATGTCCATGACACCATAACCTCATTATCCAAAACTATTATGTTCATTTATTATGTTGTAGTCCTAAAAGGTAATTAGTTATAGTATTCCCCCAATATACTCAAGTTCACATGTGATAGAACCTTTTCTAAGAATTCATAATTCTATTAATAAACCAATTTTTCATTTCAAGGGTAGCCTTTATCAAAAACACACCAATCATCCCTTAATTCCATTCAAAAACCATGGTTTTAAAAATCATTTACTTTTGAATTTCAAATGATACCATTCTTCAACATTTATATCACTTGTAATTTCCTTTAAATATAGGAAAATTTATTAAAAACAATTATAAATTTTATTTAAAATCAATTAATCACTAAAGTTTTATATAAAAAACACGACTTATAAAACCACCAATTTTAATTTGTTTCCAATGATGACTGAAAATGTAAACACACTAGGATTGATATAAGGGTTCTTAAAAAGGTAAATTAAAACCATCAACATAAAAAAATTCTTCACAAGATTCATTAAAGACAGACTCTAGGCCTTTATAGCCTTTGGGAAAAGAGAAAACCATGAGATAAGGAGAAAAGAACCAAGGGAAGGAAGGAGGACCACTTACCTAGTAGTTTACTTGAATATACTAGGTTAAATATCACTCAAAATATATCTAATAGGGAAGGGGGAAAGTTTCTGATATGTAAATGGGATTTTAGGGTTAAATGGGAAAGAGAATTTTGGGTTAGTAGGTTTAAATATTATAAGTACATAATTTTCATTTTATATTTTTATGTTTCTATGTGGGATTCCTGGTTTGGTTTAATAGTTTTCCAAACCATGTGATAACTATATAGGAGACACTGGACACACCTGGGCGGCTACATAGTTTATACTCATGGTTATGTAAACTATAAAAAACCCATGAAAATTACATATTTTAATAAATTTCAAGTCTTTCCAGGTTTTTTACATAGTTAATACTAATCATGAACCAACCATGCAATAAGAACTATCCATAATTTTCTTAAAGGTTATAAAGAAAAACACCTAATAATAAATAAGAATAATAAAAATAATTAATTAATAGAAATAGTAGCAAAAATTAACACTATGGTTATGATAATTCCCCCCATCACATCACTTTATTCCCCTATAAAGTCATCTCAAAGATGGTAGATCAGTAAATAGGTGAGGCTATTATTCATTCATCAATGAATCTCACTCCCAAATACAATGAGAATAACTCCCACTTTTCTAAAATACTGAATCCAATGGAATAGAATTACCATGTAACACTTTCTCCTAGGAGTCAAAAATATGAACTAGAAAGTTAGTTACTAGAACATAATTCTCAAACCCAAGATCTTACCAATTCATAACATGATAGGTATCTAAATTATACTTCTTTAAATAAGAGATAAGTAATATGTTATATATAGACATCATCTAACTAGGTAACATAAATAAATAAGTTATCTTTATAAACCTCTCAATAATCTTGAAGTGTCTCGCATATCACAAATAAATCATTCTCTATTTCATAATCCAACAGTGAAACAATTGATATTTCACCTTTAAGAACACTCAGTCATCCACTGGTAATTCCAAAGGGTGAAACTAATGATCAATACAAGATTTATACAGACTAAATGTTTACCAATCATTTATAAATATAATAAATATTAATTTTATCCCCATTAATGATACTATTCCCACTAATAAAGTATCACCCACCTAAATCTATCAGAGTAGAGACTGAAATGTCAACTATAAAGAGCCTAAAAATGAGCTATCTTGTTCGATGATTGCTAAAAAAAATTATAGGTACACTCGACCAGTCCCAAATGGATATCCCATGAATCTACAATATCCAAGATACAGGCACATAGAATATCCTCCAAAATAAAGATCTCTCACTCCATCTATCCATCCTTCTACATATGATATTTCATGATCAACTTCACTTTAGATATAATTTTATATCGGAGGCCTATATAGCATTGAGAAGTGAACTGGAAGTCATTATCTAAGATTATATTGAAAGGAACTCCAAGAAATTTTACAATCTCTTACACATAAAATCTCCCAATATCTTTTACCTTAATATTAACTCTGATTAAAATAAAATTGGATGATTTTTATAGTCTATCAATCCCAACCAAGATGGAATTCTTACTCGGAGTGGTGTAAGGAAATAAACAGATAAAATTTATAGAGATATCATATCTCTTGTAGGTAGGTATGGAAGAGGTAGAAGAATACCATATGTATTTTTATGCTCATAAATAATTTTCTGGAAAGTATAACCTCATGAAAAGAAATATTCTATATCACATCTCATGTCAAACCATCTAGTATTAACATGTAATATCCTAATGCATCTTAGTGGTTCTTGGGTGGATGAACCATTGAGAATTATGAAAAACCATAATCACAACGTTCCTCATATAAAAATTAACCACATACCGATTCTAAAAATAGAAAAGTCCCTCAGTAGATAGAGACCACTCACTAGTAGTCTTCCCACCATATATAATCCTCCTGATGAATAGAAATTCATTATCTCCTAGTTGTTTCTAGTGAATCAGCCTGAGGAGGGAATTTTTACACTAAACACTAGTAATAAACATGTCTTCCTTCTAATATTTTACCTCCAAATGAATCTGGATGAGAAGGCTCATCAAATTCTATTCATTAATGGGTGGTTTCAAAGCTTTGGAGTAAAACTTATAACAAAGATTATTGGAAACCATATTCCCCTTTCCAAGTCTATAGGTGATATCAATGTTAAATTATTGAAGATATTAAACCCATAATCTCTACTTGAGGTTCAAATATTTCTGAATAAGTATATGTAATAAAATATTATGATCAAAATAGACTGGTAAATTTCACTCAAAGATGTTTTTCTAATACTTAAAATCATGAATAACCACATTAATTTAAAGGTTTTGTGTTGTGTAGTTCCTCTCATGTGGTTTAATATAGAGAGAACTATAATCCCCCATTTGAATATACAACATAAAAACACAACCCAATCCCATAACTTATTCATTGAAATAGACTTTTTATAACTAACCTCTAGTAAAACTAAAATAAGGACTAAGCTGATATGACACTTCATATCAAAAAAGTATTCCAAACAAATATTATTATTCCATTAGAACTTACCCCCCTTCTTGTTGGGGCTCTTCATGGAAGGATCCTACTTGGATAAATATTTCACAGACCACTAGTAATAATGTTATAGCCCCAAGAATATCTTGATCTTAAGGAAATTTTTTTGTTCTTTATAGGGAATAACAGCTCTTAACTTCTCAGGAATGATAGTAATGCATTATTTTGAAACCAAATAACCTATGAATTTGACTTCTTGGATCTATCATGTACATTTAGATAGCTTGTAATTTATTAGGTGATCATGCAATGTCCCTAAATTTTTATCAAATTATTTTTATGCTCCTCATCAATCTTCAAGTAAAACATAACATCATCCACAAATACCATAATGAAAGAGTATAGGCATTAGTGTAATATCTTGTTCATCAATGCCATAAATACCACCATAGAATTTTTCAAACCAAACAGAATCACTAGGTACTCAAAATGGCCATACCTTCTCATAAAGGTTTTCTTGGGAACATCATATTCCTTCACTCTGAGTTAATGATATCCAGATCATATTTCAATATTTAAGAACCACCTTTCCCCTTTTTAGTGATAAAATATTTCATCAATATAGAGAAAGGGGTGTTTATTATTAATGTTAACCTGATTCATCTTTTTATAATTGATACATAATGGGAGGGACATATACTTTCATAGAAAAGAAAACTATAGTGGCCTAAGGAATTATTTTTTAATGAAAGAAACATTTATCTTTGATATTTAATTGATAAATATTCAAATCCTTTAATTATTTAGGTCACATAGGATAATATGGAAAAGATATTAGTTGAGTTTAGGGAATAATATCTATAGAAAAAGAAACTTCTCACTCTGGGGGAAACTTGAGTATTTATCCATAAACACCTTATAAAACTCTCTTATGACTGTAAGAAGCTATATTTTGAAATTCATTTCATTATCCTAAACTAAGAGGGATGTTAACTGACATTCTAAACAACCCACCTCAAGAAGGGGAAATCCTAACCCACTCAAAAATGGATCCTAATCCCCTTGAAACACATGAGAGTTCCAATCAAGAGTTGTAAAGGTCACTATCAACTAATAGAAATCAGCATGATCCTTGAAGTAATACATCCATTAAATTCCAATAAATATAAAAAATCCATATCTAGAATAAGGATGTCCCATTTTGGACCTACTTTTGATATATAAATAACCCAAGAAGAACATTGTAAACTATTGTATTTCTTCTTCCAAATGGGTTTTCAAAAATCTATAAAGTATGGAATAAGATTATATGAATGTTTCAAAAATTCCAAAACATGTGTAGAAATAAATAAGTGATAATAACTTGTATCAAATAAATAAATCACTATAGATGATTCAATAATAATAGTACCTCTCACTGTCATCAACCTTATCACATAATTTCTTGGAATTTGGTCTACAACATGAAATTGTCTTATATCAGTTAGAGTCTGGGGTATTATGCAATCCTAAGTCTCTTTCATTAGCTAACTCTACCCATAAGATGAACCAGTTCTAACTTTATACCCCTGAGAACGAGGCCAACCACCTTACTGGAATTAGAAAAAGTAGTATATCCCTTAGGTGATGAGGAGCGTGTGTCACTTTGAAAAGAGGGGTTTTCCTTGAAAAAACTATGTCGATGGCCTAGAATCCCTCAAGAATAGAAATATTTTGGGAAAGATTTACATAAGGACCATGAATGTCCATAACGTTCACATCAGTAGCTAAAAATAGATTCACCACTTGAGGACACCAATACGGAGAACTATGTGAGGTGTCTAGAGCTAGTACCACTCGCTCTTTTCAATTTATCATGCTTTCTTTTCTTCTCAGAAAGTACACTTCCACTTCCACTAGATACTGGTGGCACATAGATTATCCCAAACATACATACATAATCAATCTCTACCATCAATTCTCAATCCAAAACCATAACATAGGTTGGGATATTAAATAGAAATAATTGAGATCAAATGATAGGCTAAATACCCATTTAAAATCATTGAGCCTTTAATTTTTCATTAGTTGTCATCATTAGTATAAAATGAAAAAATATCAAAAAACCCTATTAGAATCCTATATAACTATACTATAATCATTCTAAAGGGAAAAATTTTCTTAATACTTATCTAATGAAATTGTTTCTGGGTATAACTGCTTAAAAAAATATCACCTTGAAATCCTTCCACTCCGGGTGCTTATGATGATTAGCGTAAAAAAATACCTCCCACCAATTCTATTTAGGCCCATCAAGCATAAATGAATAACAATTTATCTTGATGTAGTCTGGGGGGTCAAGGAACTCAAATATCCTCTCTATCTTCTCCTACCATTCCTCGACTTCTTGAGGATCACTATTTATTATAAAAGTGAAAGACATGTGAAGAAGTAACTCTTACACTCAATAGTTTTCTCCACTTATTCCTAATCACACTTCCTAAACTTGATCTGGGTCAGGACCTACTGACCATTCTATAGTTCAGACTATTTGAACCATTTCTTCAATTATATTCTATTCCACTAAGGGATTTTCCCATGTAAAATTCTTATGTGATCCCTCTAAAGGATTCATATGATGTATTTAAGGTGGAATATTCCTACGTACAACTAAATAAAATAAGTAACCATTAAAATTGTTAATCAATCATAAATAAAATTAATAAAAACTCATAAAATACCCAAATCCATCATAAAGAAAAAAAAACATATCAACCCTCTATATTCCATGTAACATGGAATGTGTGTATAGTCTATAGTTTGTGCACCCTAACCAAAATGAAGGTAAAATCCAATCTAGGATCAAAATTTCATTCCTAACATCCCCTAGTAACTCAATTTAAAGAACTAAAAGTATTGGTTAGACACTTCTTCATACCATTAACTTGATCCATGAAAATCCAATATATTGACTACCTAACTTCCCCAAATAATATAAATCAATCCTGGATTTGCTACCATTTTGTCACGAACCAACCTGACCCACCCCTGAAATGGTCACGTGATCCATCCCACATAAATACTTTAAGGGTATTCCTAATTATAAAGGGAAGAAAACTAGTTTTTAGTCATCAAGAATTCTATTTGGGAATGGTTTCACCCAATAAATCCAACAAGAATGATCAAACCTAAAACATGGCATGACCCCACCATAAGTTGGTAATTCATGATGAAAAATATAGATGAATGAAAAAAAACCAATATAACATAAATAAATCTCGTGAAATTATAGAAACAACATAAGATAATATGAAGATCAACCAAAAATAACATCCTAATGTACATATACAAAAGAGATTGTACTAGAACCGATTATGAGATACATGAATAGGATCCAAAAACTAGAAAAAATAAATAAATTAAAAGGTGTTATATATCTCTATGTGACTTTATAGATTAGTTCCCATCATTTCACCACCATAATCTCATTAAAAACTAAATAGAATACTCTCCACCTTTATTTTAACCATCCATTTGCTTGTATCTTTGGAAACAATCTCTACATACACCCATCATGTGTATATAGGGTGTAATTACAACTAACATAGTAGGATCCCAACAAGTGTTTCATAATCCAACTTAGATAGAAAAATCCTATAATTATAATTTTAAAATAAAAAAATGAAAATATAATTTTAACATTTAAAAACAAAATAACATATCCATATTTAAATAATTTAATTAAATAAATAATACTATGTAAATAAACATAATCAAGCACCATGGAGGAGCCCTAAGGTATCTAAGATCACAGGAACCCAAGAACACTCATACCATCTTGTCATATATCATCCCTAATCCAATTTCATTAACAAGATGATATGGATATCTTATCTTGTCCTAGTAGCATGGTGATTCCCATCCCATAATATTAAATCTGACTAGCCACTAAAGAGTTCATTTCTTGTCATAGTAGGGATGTGACACTTTTCCATGCCACCATGACCTCATTATCCAAATCTATTATATTTAGTTAGTGTGGAATAGTTCAGAAATTTATTTATTAAACATTTATATCGCATATAATAGTCTTTAAAGAATAAAAAACATTCTTAAAAATAGTTATAAATGATCTTTAAAATAAATCAAGCACTCAAGGTTTATATAAAAAAATACAACTTATTAAACCACCTACCTTAATCTATCGCCAACAATTGAATATAATTTAAACACACCAAGAATAAGATAAGGTATCTTAAAAAGGTAAAACCAAACCATAAAAATCAAAATTCCTTTTACTGTAGTTAGATAAGACAACCCCTAGGCCTTTATAGCATAAGGGTAAAGAGAATACTATTAGATACAGATAAAATAACCAAGGAAAGGAAGGTGGACCACTTACCTAAGAGATTATATGAAGATCCGAGGGTAAATATCACTCAAAATCAATCCAATAAAGAATGAGGGAGGTACCTCATGTGTAAGCGGTGATGAGGGTCGAAATGGAAATATAAATGGATGTTAAATATTATAAATCTAATAATTTCATAGATATAATTTCACATTTTTAAATTTCGGAGTGGGACACACGGTTTGAAAAACCATGTAGAAACCACGTGGGAGACACTAGACACACCTAGGTATCTATAAAGTTTATCCATAAGGTTACATAAACCATGTTCCAACCATGAAAATTACCTCTGTTAAGAAAATGTAGGGTTTGTGTGATTTTACACATAGTTATTATTAATTTTAAAGGAAACATGAAATATAAATTGTCCCCCATTTTCCTAGAATTTAAAATTTAAAACACTTGGTAATGAATAATAATAAAAATAATAATTAAGAAAACCCATCCTTGAGGGTGACACCATGGGTGTGACAAGACCATTCCCCTATCCTGATCTCTTTCAGTAAATCTGGAGAGAAATATTTTCCCTCTCCTTTAATATTCAATCATGCTTGGATTACAAGGGATGCGAGCTTTTAGGATTGTTATGAAAAAAATTATTTGAAGCTTAAAAGAACCAATTTTTCACTAAAAGTTTGGATTAATGATAAATTTAATTCCACTGATAATGATATCAATATGGTTGAAACTGAACTCCAAGAATGTCATAACAAATATGGGAGTCAAATTAATCCATATCAAGAAGAAATTCAAAAGTACCTAAAGCTTGATGAGTTCGTTAACACCAATGAAAGGATTATAAAAGATAAAATAAAGCATAATTGGTTAAAGAATGGGGATAGAAACTCTATGTTCTTTAACTTAGTGAATAGAGAAATAATTTTGAATAAAAATATTTTCAACCATTATATTGATGAGAAAGTATAGAGTTCCCAAAATGATATTGGGGATTCCTTGGTCAAATAATTATCTCACCTTTTCATTTATAATTACCATATTACTATGATGTAATTAAAAGATATGATTCCCATATCTATTGATGATATTTATAATAATTTTATCACTGTTATACTACATAAGTTAAAGTTAAAGAAACTATATTCTCCCTTAATTCTTAAATTGTTTCTTGTCTAGGTGGACTTACAAAAAAATTCTTCAAGAACTTAGAGTATTTAGTTTAAGAATATTTCTATCTCACTATTAAATAATTATTTACACTTGAATTTATGATTGTGGTTGTTAATGAACAATTCATTAATCTAATCCCCATTTTGTTGAATGCTCTTAAAATCATAAAAATTTGTCCTATTGTTGTGGGGAAACTATAATAAAGATTATTTGTAAGATTATTTCTATTTTACTCTTTCTCATTGTTGATAAGGTTGTCTAGGTAAATAAAATTTAGGTTATTACAAGGAGAATAATCAATGAATTTTTTTACACTACCTCAGAATGTACTAACCTCCTAAGGAGGAAAGTCATGAATAGGAATATTTCTCTAAAAAATAACATTTCAAAATACTTTAGCAATTTAAAGTGGGATTTAATTCTAAATATTATTTATAATTATTAGTTTTAATTGATATTTATTAGGATTATACATTCTATTATAAAGATATTGAGACTCTCTAATATTATTAACAATCTACCTGTTGGATTCTTCAACTTCTCAAGGGGGTGAGACAAGGTGACCCATTTCTAATATATTATTTATAATTTTTTAATATTATCTCATTATGTACATATTGAAGGAAATTAACTTGTTATTGTTCACTATTATTAAAGAAAAAGTTACCTCAATGCTCCATCGCATCATTTCCACATTGATAAACTCATATTTTTTATAAATGGGATGAAAGGTACTTAAAATATAAAAAGGATATTTTTCATCATTATAAAATTATATCTTGAAAAGTCATGAGTTATAATAAACCCAAAATCATTTTTGGAAAAGGATTCAGTGTAGTGATAAATACCTATATTATTGTAATAATAGAGATCAAGCATGGCTAGATCTGCATTTCATGTCTTGGGGATCCCCTATATTGGGTAAGATTAAAAGACCAATAACTTTATGAAATTTATACAAAAATCATATCCTAGTAAATTTTTTGTAAAGGTAAAAGTCTCTCACTATCTAGTACAATCTACTTGGATAACTTGATCACTTTCTCTATTTTTGTTTCCATATTTCATCTCTACTTATGGATAATCGAGTTTATCAAAAGTATAAAGGTCTATATTTGGAACATCATTTATTCCAGTTGTATTCATTAGAATAGATTTATTATTATTTCCTAGAATAAATGCACAAGACTTTCTAATCATTGTGGGATTTGGATTAAAAATACAAGGCTCCTTAATAATGTTTTGATTAAAAAAATTAATTAGGTCCTTCTTTTAAATATTAAGGCCTCCAGTATATTTATTAAGGAATTTTTCATTTAAAAATTAAACTAGGGTAATCTATTATATCAAGAATCTAGTGTTTGTCCTGTTAATAGAAATACTTATAAAGAAATCATGTCATTCGCTAAGTAAATCCCATTAATAATGCGTAAAATAAATTTTTTGAATAATAGGTTGATTTTGGATTGTATCTCCATGTGTTGTATCCCCCCCCCACATAAAAAAAATACAGTTATATTTTAATTTCTCAGGAATTGGACTATTTTTACCTGTTAAAAGGTATTTTCCCAAGACATGTGGTTGATTAAATCAAAACATTCCAATTTACTAACAATGATTACCCCTTATAGTTTCCATAGAAAATAAGAATCATTTATAAATAGTTCTACTATATATACCAATGTGTTATATTATATAAAACACAAATATGGATAAATCCTTTCATAAGGAAGTCCATCCATCAATAAATATATGTTCTGATCTAGAAAATTTTTAATAATAGGCTTATAAATGATGATAACCTGAGATAAGCTGATATGAAAATAAAACCAATTTGTTCTCTTTGTTATAATGATCCAAAAAGATTCATGTGTCTCTTCTTTGGATGCTACTTTTCCCAAAATACATTGCGGTATTTTTTTAATTTTTCATGGTTAATGAACTAGTGGTTGATGACATTGAATCCTTTATGTGTTACTATCTAAATCATAAAATTAATAATAAATTACACAATCTTATCACAACTTCTATTAAGTATGGTTTTCATCATATCTTTATGTGTATGAATTTTATTAGGTTTTAAGGATAGAAGTTTTTGATATAATAATCCTCTTAGTCATCCCGGGTGATATTCAACTTTCTTCTTAAAGTTAGTTCTAGTTGGATGAACTACTATACGGAGGATTTGATCATTATTAAATTCATTAGAGTAATGGATATTCTAAGGAATTAAATAAATACCATGTATTTTAAATATAATTCCCCACCCACCTCTTGGATTAAAGTTAATATCGATGGATAATAACTTGGTGCTCTAGGAAATGTTGTATGTGGTGGTATATTTTGAGTTTGTTAAGGGTTTGTTAAAGGATCTTTTTATTAGCACCTTGGAAATTAAATTTTTCTTGAATATGAACATTTTGTTTTTATATTTTAGATCAAATATATTAATAAACACTAATAGGACAAGTTTTTTATTTAAATTTAATGTATAACGGTTATTAATATTTTTAGGAAATGTTCAGCACATGTCATATGTAATCTTTACTCTAAATGGATTTAATGAATTCACATTATGGATAGATTCCAAATGATGATTACACATATCTATATGAAGTGAAACAAGGTGTTTGATGCTCAATAAAATCTAGATGTTGAACATAATGTTTCATATTGGTCTTTCACATTATATTCTAGCTTTTTAAGCTTTAATTTGTTTAATATAAGATGGTATGTATATAAATGTCTTTTGAACTCTCCATTTTAAACAAATTTTTATTTTACTAAATTTAGTGTGTATGTGTCTTTTATAGGCCCAAAAAATATTTTCATTAATTTTTTTTTATTTTTTTATTTTTTTTATTAAAATATATTTATTGGTTAAAGGGGGCGAATCCACTTTCCTCCTTCTTGGGTGCATGAATGGGTAGAAGGGAAGTTCCTCCCCTCATCATCTTCCTCTCTCTCTTATTCTTCATTCTTCTTGGATGTATGAATTTGACCATGTGGTTACCTAACCAAAATCATCAAGTCTAAGCCAGAGGGCCACATGTCCACATACGTGCCTCCCTATATATAAGCGGATTCTAACAAGAAGTGAGGTCTTGAACAAAATTGTTTTCAGACTATGCCCCCAGAATCAGATAACCATCAGAGTATCACAATAATAGAATAACTAGATAATAACCAATAGTAATAAACTAATAGGCACAATAATAATATCATCCCATGAAATATCAATATGAAATACAATACTCAGTACATCTATTAAAAAGGGATCCATGCATGTAAAGCATCACAATATAGAATGGAAAAAAATGATGTATCACCATAAAAGATCCAAAATCATGTCTTGGTATTACCTTAATCCTCATCCACCAGAATATATGTTATAGTTTTTCACAATGCCCTTATCCTTGGATAGATCCTTGGCCATTAATTCTACATGCTAAATGAGATTCCCATTTAGGGTGTGATAAAAACCTAGTATGACACCACCGATGAGACCTTATAATATGTTAATTGAATGTATAAATTTGGATGCATCAATATAAATAAGTAAATAAATAAGCATGAAATACCTATCGGGTTATCATGGGTTAACGAGGCTGCCATGAATTCCCAGCCACACCTATTTTGGCCCCATACCAGAAGCAAAGTCTAGCAGATTCATATATGGAAAAAAGCATATGGCCCATGCCTTATCACTCAACGAAATAACTCATCAATAAATTTTGACACATACCTTTTCACTCAAGGTGGTTCACATCAATCACACCCAACACATCCCTTCTCACTAAAGGGAGGTTACAATGCATCACAAGTCACACCTTATCACTAAAGGTAAACTCAAAAATCAATAATAAATAGGAATATCACTCATCACAAGTCAGAACAAGAAAGTGATCTCATATCCTAATCCCCTACACTATTTTACAAAGTCATTCTACCCCAACCAGGCTCCAAAATCTCCCACAAGGTCTAATTTTCTAGGTGGACATCCCTACCACCACCCACAAATTATGGTGATACCACCAATTTATTCAATAAATAACCCATAAATTACCATATAAGGTTTCAAAAACACACTAATAGACCTTATCAATTACATTTATTCCACAAGAAAATTTCTCACCAGGCTACACATACACTTGCAAGAAAATCAAGACAGAAAACTTTATACACAAGTCAAAAAATTATAAGGACTTATTACATGAAGACTAACGAAGCTTGATATAGATAATATTTTTAAAATTTATTATATGTATTTAAATTATTTAAACTCTATAAAATTATAAATTTGAGCTTATTTGAATCATTTTTTCTTTTTGGGTTGTTTTGGGTTAAAATGTGAAAATTGATTAATTCTGAAATTTTAACATATTTTAATCAATATGGTATTTTGGGAATAAATTTAAAAATATTATTCCAATATAAGTGATTATTTTTTAAGATTTATTTATTTATGTACTTGAACATTTAATTCTATACAAAGATCATGTTCAAACATCTGGAGGACCGAAAAAATCAATCAAGTTGAAATATTGTTTGGGAGGACATGGTGGATTCCACCTCCATAAATGATGCATAAATCCTACTACACACCTAAAATTGAGGTGATTCCAATTTTTTAATAGGACTCATAGACATTTTCCCTAGTTAAATTTAAAGTATTAACTAACTCATTAATGTGTCTAGTAAATACTCAACTTTGATGAAATATTCTGTAAGCATTAGGCTAGAATAAAATCTTTAAATAAATTTAATGTGAATTATTCTACATGTCGTGTAAGGAGATAAAATTTTGTCAGAGAAAGAATATTATATTTTGAAATAAAATTATAGAATACAATGTCTAATGATTCGGTAGAAAATAGGGGTTCTAGGAGAAAACTTTTTAAAGATAGATTCTAGAACTTAAATTTCAACCGTTGATGACCCATTATGTCTTTGAACATATTAATGGTCATTTAAGATGCTTAAAATCTACATTAATTACTATAATTAAAAGGATAATGGTGTATTAAAGAGGATATCAATTAGAGAGGGAATCCTGGATAAAAACCATGAATTTGGATTTTTTTATTCTTCTCAATTTATTTTAGTTTTCTTTTCACATGTAATGCACTAGTCATTTTTTTATTAAAGTGATTTCCTTTTCTTCTCCCATCCCTTTTCTATTACGATATTAATAACACTATTTCTCTATTTCATCATCCACTATGATCTATTTTCACTTGTTAATGGCAAGTGACTAACCCAAGGCTTGTCCCTGGGAAAGGCTTCGCAGTGTTCTTTGTTATTTCACTTCAATTAAACATATTTTTATTCTATTTGTGGTGTATGAGAGAGTATTTCATGATTGTGGTAGGCATAAACCATGGAATTATTTCCAATTCTATTTATTTTCTTGAATTAATTACCTTTCATTCCATTCTCTTAGGAAAAACCTTTATATGGTGGAGTTGGGGTTTCCTAAAGGGATGAAACGGTATATGGTGAAGTCGGCACTTTTAGGAATTGCATTCTAATTTGAGGTGTTATCCTATTTGATTGCTAGAGGAGGTGTGATTTGGTGTACTGAAGGCATTCCAAAATAGAATAATAAATAAATAGAAGAAAATTAATTCATTAATGATGTTTCATGAAATTAATTATCAAACTGAATTTATACAAAAAATAAAAAATGAATGAACTCTTGCTATCTAACCTAAGATCAAGACCTGTATTTCTAATATGCATTCTATCTACATCTTCATTTATATTTCAATTTTGAATTTCATTATTTTAATTTCACATTTTTCAAAAAACCAAACCATCATTTTCATAAATAATATAAAAATCCAAAAATAATTAGATTTGGTTAACTAGAAATTGGGGATTGAACTGACTGTGAAGCTCCCCAAGTGAGATGAATCGGGTCAGCCTCTGTGCTACATTAAGAAATAAAATTTCTTTTTTCATGCCCTATGACAAGTGTGCATCAAAAATATCACTATTTCTGAGGAGATAAATATTTATTTCAATCACTTTTTCTAAATTCACAATTTTGTAATTATCTACCTTTTTTCTTTATTAAAAAAAGTCTTTAAAAAATTATTTTCCAGTGATGTTTTCAAAGGACTATTTTTTCAATTCAGGGAATAATTACACATAGGTGAAATAACAATACATATAATATACTAAGGTGGAACTCCAATAAATATTTTATTCTCTTGTAATAATGGTTAATGAAAAGAAAAAAGTCATAGAGACATGGCTCTCACATTATGATTTGATGATCATGATCGATGAACTCCAAATTGATTTCAAAGATTCTAAGACAATAAAGAAGTGCTCATGGTTTTCCCCAATTTCATTGAGGACATACAATAAGATATGTCTAAACTCAAAATAGAGGATCCTTAATACCTATCTTCATCCATCAATGATCAACTCCAAGAGGAACATTCTATCGAAGAAGAGATTCAAGTCGAACCAACGGAGGGGGATGATACATTCTTAAACCCAAATTCATTTAATTTTATTAAACATAATTTGAGTATCTCACCAAATTGTTTTGAATTTTTATAATCATATGACTCTTATTATTTCCTCTAGGATGATGAGGAAAATTAAATTTCACCTATTGAGGAACACATGGATCTCCATGAAGAAATTAAATATTTACTAGAGGGAGTACAATAAGGGAAAAATAATGTTTCAGAAGAAACAAAGAAGGGGGAGGAGGATCTATAATTCATCCTACCCCCATCATGAAATTTTTACCACATTGTGAAGTGGACGGATCTAGTGTACTCTATACATGTAATTCTCATCAATAAGAAAAAATAAGTGGATGTTAGGAAAATCCAAATGCGGTGGTTTAGATCCAAGAAAATTCATTCGTCATCAGATTATGGATAATAGTTGGTACTACCCTCTGGAGGAAGTAAAAATTCATGGCCCGCTTGGGGGATTGTATAAATATTTATCTTTAAATTATTTCTATAAATTTATATTTCAAATCAATTCTTAGGAATTATTCCTGCATGAATCCCTCCCTCTCTTATTTTTTTAGACTAAATGGCATGATCCTTATACTTAATTGAGAAATTAACTTTTGTAGGACCGTGAAGGAATAAAGCATCCCCCAAAAATTATAGGAATAATACTAAGATTCATTTCAAAATGGAGTACACTTTTGGTTTTTATCTATTGAATTCCCTAAAAAATTAAACAATATGTTTTTTAGCTTTGAACTATAAAATGCATGCCCATGATTGAATTATTACCTTACTTAACTTATCTAGGAGACATGAGTTTCATTGTAATCCAATGATTACATGTTTTATATTTCAATATTAATAATATTTAATGAGTAAAATGGAGAATTTAATGTTTAAAGTGAATCGTGGATATTTAAATGAGGACTTTTGATTTTAGTAAATTAGTTGATTCATGTAAATGAAATTTTCCTAACATTTCTTATTATTTGAAATTCAGAAATTCATATGAATTGATTTGTTATTATTAGTCATGCCTGGAGTGATTGTCTAATATCATATTTCTTACTCTCTATATTATTTATAGACCAAGTACTTCAGATTTATCTTGATTATATTTCTTGATTGATCTTGAGACATGTCAATGAACATAACTTTAATTTGAACTTATCAAAGCTATGATTGTGTAAAAACACATTTTAAATGATTTCGGAATCTTTTGATAAACCACTTATCCTTAAAATACCACATTTTCATCAATCCTTCATTATCCCATAGATACCATTAATGACCTGTATAGGAATAAGCTGTGATTCAATCTATTTTTATCCATTTCTACCCTACTCTTGGTATTTTCATGATATTTTAAAATTGATGTGTGGGGGTAAAGGGAATCATGGTGTGAGGGATTATTAACATTATAAGGAAAAGAAAGTGTGGGTGATTATTGTGATAATAAATTAATGTTTTTTATTCATTCATGATACATCATTGTTTCCCTTCTTTGAAAACAAAAAAAAAGAAAAAAATAATAATTGGGTTGTGACTTATAAGAATAAAAAATCACCATCACTAGATCAATGATTTTAATCATATGTGTTGAAGTGGTGGATGTGAGGTTTATTCTAAGACAAAATTTCAAAACAAATCTACATCAAAAAAATAAAAATATATATAATTAGAGAAAAATTCAAGAAGTTTCACATCATTCATTATGATTTAATTATTCATGACCTTTTTCATTAAGTTTTGGGGAAATGGGAGTTGATACTTTGAGTGTGAGAGTTTCATTACACATTTATTCTTGATACAATGCATTGTACTTAAGAGATAAACCTCCTTATTGTGCTGTAATTTTCAAACATCAATTATTACCAACCTTAAGCCTTAGAGTCATTTGAACCTCTAATGAAATCCCTCATAATTTTATATGACTTTTTTATTTACAAAGTGGAGAAATTATTAAATTTAAAATAATATTTATAAGTATAATGTCTTCATGATATGAGAATAAATCTAGTTGAATTTTATCATGAGTGATGTGAGAAAGGATACAAAAGAGAGGTAGATCGTGATTTGGTATGTTTAATAATAATAAATTGAGGAGATTAAATGAATGAAAATAGAAGTTCCATAATATTTAAAAGGGAAAAAGTAAAATAGATGAATTGATTATTTCTTTGAAAAATGAAAAATTTATTGGATATTTTACATGAAATTTGATAATTTGATTTGACATTGATGTTTTTTAATTTTTTCCCTTGATATTTTAATAATGAAAACATTGGTGTCCTATGATTTTTAATGTTGAGATTTTATGCTTGAGGAAAACCATGGTTTAAGTGTGGGAGAATTGATAGATATAATATTTTTATCATTTTTATATGTATTTAATTTATTTAAACACTAAAAATTTATTAATTTGAGATTATTTGAATCAATTTTTTATTTATGTGTTTTTTTGGGCTAAAATGTAAAAATTAATTAATTAGAAAATTTAGAAGATTTTAATCAATATGGTATTTTTTACATAACATTTATAATAGAATACCAATTTTATTTATTCTTTTTTTAGGATTCCTTGATTTATGGGCTTCAAATTTTTCTTAGACACACAAAAAAATCAATAAAGTTGACATACTGTTTGGGTGAACATTTTAGACCCCATCACTAGAAATGAGACATAAATCATGCTACACACATCCAATTGAGGTGATTATTGTTATATTTTAGAGATGACTAATATATTAGTTTCTCCATTAAATTTTAAGGAATTATTAACCCCTTAAGGGGTCTATTAAATGATCAACTTTGATGAGGGATTCTAAAATCATTTGGCTAGAATAAAATATAGGAGTAATTTGGATCTAACTTATTCTACTCATGGAGGATATAGCTAAAATTTTAGGGGTGAATAGAAAATATATTTTGGAAAAAACTTTATAGAATATGATGTTTTATTATTTGATAAAAATGAGGGGCTCCCACATACAAGAATTTTAAAGATAGATTCTAGAATCGAAATTTCAACCGTCGACGACCCATTATATCCTGAAACAAATTAATGATCATTTAAGACAAGCCAAATACTCTTAAATTCCTATAAATAAGATTATAAGGGTGTATTTAATAGGATATCGATAGTAGAGGGAAGATCAGATGATATATATGGTATATTATTTTTTCTTTCTTTTCTTTTTATTTCAGTTTTCTTTACTCATGTAACGCATTAATCATTTTTTATTGAATTTTTTACCTTTTATTCTTCCATCAATTTTTATTTACCAATATTAATATCAATATTTCTATCTTCCATCTTCCGACGTGATCTATTTTCACTTTGTAATGGAAAGTGACTAACCCAAGCTTGTCCCTGAGAGAAGTTTCATGGCATTATTTATTATTGTGCTTCAATTCAATATATTTTTATTCTTTTTTCAGGGGATGAGAGAGTATTTCATGGGTGTGTTGGTCTTCCTCCATGACATCATTTGCAGTTATATTTATTTTCTTCAATTAATTACTTTTACCTCCCTTATCTTAGGAAAACCCTTCATTACATTGATCAAGGGTTGCCTTAATGGATGAAACAGCATATGGTAGACCTCGGTCTTTTAGGAATAAAATTATTTGTTGAGTTATTATCCTATTAGATTAACAAAGGTGGTGGGGTTTGGTGTACCGAAGGAATAATAAAATCAAAAAAATAAATAAATCAAAGGAAAGTAATTCATTAATGAGGTTTCATAAATTAAATTATAAAATTGAATTTATTCAAAAAATAAATAAAGAATGAACCCGCACTGTCAAACCCTGGATGAAGACATTTATTTATAATCCACATTATGTCTCTTTCAGTATTTATATTTAAATTATTCATTGAATTATTTTAATTTTATTTTTTCAAAAAACCCAGACCAACATTTTCAAAAATTATATAAAGAACCAAAAATAATTAGATTAGGTGAATTAGAAATTAGTGATTGAACCAACTGGGACACTCTTAAAATGAGAATTCCTTAGTCAACCTTTATGTTGCCTTAGGAAATTAAATTTATTTTTACACTCCCTACGATGGGATTTTGTCAAAGCTCAATCACCCATAAATTCCTCCTGGTTCAATCCAAATGGACCAAATCCATAAAAACAACCCAACATTCTTCCATTATGGTTTAGAAAAGACAAACCAAGATATAGAGAAGAAAAGTGAACCTGAGGCTAGAGTGGAATTATACTCACCAAAAAATATCCTCCATAATGAAATTCACTTAAAATGGATACTAATTGAGATAGAGGGAGCCAAAATCACCAAATATAATCCTCCAACATCACCTAGGTCATGAAAGGGTAGGAGAGATGCGAGTAGAGTAAAATGGGGGTTTCTGAAGAAAAAAAATTACAACCTTTCCAGATTTTAAAAAAACTACCCTATGACATTTTCATGGTGCAACCTAGGGGGTTCATGGAATGAAACATAGTAAATAGAAGGTTATTCCCAATGTTAAGTCGGTTTCAGTGTGACCCTCAATTTTTACACCATGAATGAAACATGTGGTAGAATTTCAACTAAAGGGTTGATCTAGTTCTCCAAAACCCTTTATCAATCCATCCTTAATACCTCAAGTAACCAATAATAATCAAGATTATTTATAAATAAATGAAACTTACCATTAAATTTATAGTGCATTAAAAAATCCCCCTCTAAGGACTTATCATCTCTGGGAAGCATCTATTGGGGTCTTACCTGAATATATTCTACCAATATTCCCATGCATCTAACTCCCACTCCTAAGTCTCATTCCGGGTCTTTTCATTTCACCACAACACTTAGATGATGGGTACTATCTTCCCTCATAGTTCCTTCTCACTTCAGTCTACAATCCACACTAAACACTCCACAAAATAATCATATGCATCCAACTTGACATTATCCTTAGTGATCACATGATCAGGATATGGGTTGTACTTCTAGATCTATGATACATGAAACACAAAGTGCATAATTTGATTTCATGGAGAAATATATAACTGATAATCCATCATCTAAATTCATTCAACAATCTCAAATGAGCAAATTTATCACCACACAATCTTCCACTTCTTCCTCAATCATTAATTCCCCAACTGAGTTGATGCTTGTAATAACACCCAATCACCCACGAAGAACTATAAGGGTACCCACCTTTAGTTGGCATAAAAAATTTCCAACTCTAAGCAATAACCAACTTCTTTTAAATCAATTACACTCTATTGGTGGTTTCCAATACCAAACTCAATTTGATCATAGCTGAATGGGTCACTTATAACCAATACAATGGTGAATGGAGAGAGGCTTAGAAGTAGCTATCTGAATAGAGTAAAGTTGAATATTTTTATACAAAGACTATACCAAGTCCATATGGCCATTTCAAGATCTTCTAAAATCAATCGCACACACCCAGATAATATAATTTAGTGTATAGATCATCCACTTATACATTCATCCAATATATGGGTGATATGTTATACCCATCTTCAGTTGAGACCCCATGGACTTATATAGGCCTTTCCAGAATCTATACATGAATTACACATCTCGATCTAGAAATATTCCCATAGGAACACCATGCAACCAATATATCCACCATACATATAACCTTCTTAGATTATGTGATCTGAACATTTTAAAAAAACTGTATTTCAATGAAAATTACCCCTAATTCAATCAAATACCAGGAAAATTAGTGTTTTTAGTAACATTATTAATTTTTTATTTAATTTATTAAGGGATAAATTAATAATATTTAATGTTTTATTCATACTTGTAATAAAATTAAGAAGCTACATAATTAATTTGAAGAAAATTGATATTGTAATTTAATTTTAACTATGAATTTAAAATTTTAAGTATTCAATTTTGAATTAAATTTTTAGATGAATAATATTTAGTATTAATTATTTTAAACAATTTTTAAATTTAAATAAAATACATAAATTAATTTTATTTTTTGAATTTTAATTTTAAATTTGGAAATACAAGTAATTTTTAAATAATGAAATTTTTTTATTTGAAACAAATCCGATTGGAAATTGAATAGAAATGATTTTTTATTTTAATTAAACCTTTATTAAGGCTATTTTATATGATTCAATTAATTGAAATTTATTTGGAAACAAATTATTCACTAAAATTATAATTTTTTAAATGTAGGTTGAAATGCGAAAAAGTACGAAAGTGATCATTCCTAAAAAGTTTGAAGTAGCCTTGTATAGAAATATATATTAAAGGAGACATACCAAATAATAATTACTAAGTAGATAAAAATGGATCTAGCAGTCACTTATAAAATTTACCTCATAAAGAAGTTACCATGATTGGAAAAAAAAATTAACTGATGTGATTGTGCCTTTCACGATCACTTATCTACCTATATGAAAACACTACAAGTGACTGCACCTACTGCATTTCCTCTCATGATCACCTACCAATTGATAGCAAGAAGATTTTCTAATCCACCACACCACTTATCATGTTCACCTAAGTGACTTTGAATTACTATCTGTGATCCCCCCTCTTAAACTACAACAAGCTACCCGGCGTGGTCACCTCTCCAAAACTATTGTGAGTCTCTTCCATTAGATCTAACACATATCGATGGTACTTAAGTGATTATACCAAATGTTTTTTATACATTTCATCTTTATGGTAGATAAATCTACCATGAATATAAAATAATTACTATGAGCCTTCATTGAGGCATGCCATCAAACACCCAAGCTATTAAAGCCACACCATCCATCCTAGTTGGAGGAGATGATTGATGCCTCACTACCCCATGTCAATATAGTAGTGTCAGAATATGATTAGCACCACTATAACATGTTCCAAACTAGGGTTTCACAAGAAAATGAAGTAACCATCATTGAACTCACCATTGAAGGATGAAGGTTCAGTTCCTCTGATGAATCTCAAATTGAACCAGTCACCTCCATGAGGGATGAAAAAGATCCATCGATTGTCATCTCTTAAAGAAATTTATATATGTTGAAACCAATTATTCCACCAATAGTAAAGAAAATATAGCCTCACTGAATCTGTCTTAATCTCTCCCGTTCTTGCTAATTAAGAAGATCGGATTTGCATTGCCTCTGGATAGACCACCACCACAGTGAAGCCTAAGCTGATCCCTATTGAAGATAAGTAATTCCACTAAGTTCAAATTAATATAAAACCAAATTGAAGAAGATATAATGTAACCAATATGTTCCTAGATTCACCATGAAGATCCCAAGGCGTTCTTGCCTCCCAATCTGAAATTTTATTTTTCTACATCTGAATTTTACCACATGCAGTGATTCTAAAATGGTCAGGTCATGGGACCATCCCCACACACCAATTTCACAACCAAAACCCCATGAAAAATAAGTGTTTATTGAAATTATACTTTGGAAATACAATTATAATTTTGATGCTATAGTAGAATATTTCGTGTCTCACCCATCCATTAAAGAATACTTGAATTTGTGCCTTCTATATTAAAATATATAGCATAACTAAATAATTTTAATTATTGTTTTTTCCCATTATGTGGGTATTCAATGAATGAGGGACCTCAATGTCCCTCATCATTATGGCTGCTATCCTATAGGATAGTGTACACTACATTCTCATTTAAATTTTGTAATGAATGAACTATTCTCAAGTAGTCTATCAAATCCCTCTTCCAAATAACCAAATACTTCTGACAAAATCCAAAAAAACTTAATACCATAATTTCCATGCTTGAGTCCGGGTATTAATGATGAAAAATTAGTGATGATGAGGCCAAATTTTTTATTCTATTCCTAAAACAGAATATGCAGCTCTAACCTCATCTCACAATTTATCACAGGATTTCTAGAGTCGGCTAATTATAACTACTCCATGAAGAAATATAACCTTTCATCCCACAAAGACGTACAGAGTACAATCATATTAAGAATATTTTTAATTGAATCTACTATAATCCTTGATTTTGGACACATTTCATTCATTCAACAAGGGAATGAACTCACTACTCAGAGCTAATTTTGAGAATAATTAAGAAGCTACCACTACGATTCTTATAAATATTTTCCCTCTTTCCCACTTAGAAACATTAAGATTTTTGTAAATGTAACTAGGTTTTCATTAAAATTTTAATTAAAATTTCATTTTGTTTCTTCTTCTTTATAATATGCTATGATGTTATTATTATACCCAGATTCTGTGTGTGTTTTTCAATATTCATGTTGTATTATGATCTCTTCAACTCTATAACCGTAGAGAACTAACTCGAGGGCTTGGAACCTGGGGGAGATTACACAGACACGCAGTTCTTTAATTATTTATTATCTCTCATCCTTAATAGAGTATAAAAATAGAAATAAGAATATCGATAATATTCATCTTATATTTTTGATAAGTTTTTTTCATTATATAATATATAAAATCTTTTCTAGATCCATTCTATTGCTATATAGTGTAGAAAAGTGAAGCACTATGAACTAAAATATGAACAATATATAATGTATTTGGGTGTTGAGACAGTGAATATCTTCATTGAGTGTGTTCATTTTCTGTTCACTGTGGAAGAGGTGAAATTGGATGTTCCAAGAGAAATATCTTATGCATTTATTAAAAACTACAAAATAGAGAAAGAAGATAAATCTAAAAATGATATTGATGAGATTATCAAATGAGAACTAATGGGTATAATGAAGAATATATGTGATCAACCATGAATTCAAAACCCTTTCACCCTGAATTCATATGTTTTCTATTTAATTTTGTTTTAAATTATAAAAATTAAAACCCAAACAAACAAAACATTATATATTTTTTTAAAATTAGGAAAATATAAAAAATAATAATAAGTGATTATAATTGAAACGAAATAAATTTCACATGATCCTTGTGAAATGAATTTGTTCATAACTATCTTACATTAAAAAAATTAATAAAATAAAAAAATTATTTGACCATGGCTTGTGATAACCACGTGATCAACTTGGAATCATTTATAAGGAGTAAGGGTAAAGTATTAATTATTGTTAAAACAACTGTAATTAGTGTTTTGTTGTTTTTATTTGTTTTTTTCTTCTTTCTATCTTCACTCTGATCTGGGACAAGCAGTAAAGGTTGGTCATTCAATATTATATATCACCAATTTTATGCCTAGATTAAATGGATTTAAAGAAATTGAGGAAGTCAAAAACCAACACATTCCCCATTTATTTTTTGACCATTTTTTATTACCATATATCCCATAGGTACCCTAGTATGAGAAACACTCACAAAAACTAATTCACAACTACTTTGGAAGGGGGAAGACAATAAGAAGATATCCGTAAAAGTGACTTGTGAGAATTTATAGATAAACTGGCTCATCTCAAAAAAACCTCCCCCATGTTGGAATAATAGGATGAATAAACCCTTACCATAAAAGAATTAAAAAATTTAAGAACTTACTAAATGAACTCAATGTAACCTTTCAATATCCTATAGAATAAGAAGAATAAGAATACAATCATGAGGTAGAGAAATATGTTCCTAGATTAGAGTTCTTCCATTTCATAACAACCATGGTAGAGATGGAAAATAAGGAGCTTGAAGAAGAAGAAAAATAACCATTTCCACCCCTAAACACATTTTCCCAGTGCATATACTTTCAGAATAGGAATTAAGATCTGAAATACTTGAGGGAGACTCTTTGTATAACTTTTTTTCTTTGGTTTTATTATAATTGAACTATATTTTGACATCACTTATTTGTTATGTGAAAAATAAGTAAGTTGGCTGCAGTCATCGGCTGATAAATATGAAGGAGGAATGAACGAACTCCACTTCGAATATGTAATAGAATAACCATTTTGGATACCTGCAGAGATTGAAGGGGGAGTTAAAAAATACATCCAACTGAACATTGATCAATCATTTCAAGAAAAACCAAAGGATAAGCTACTCACAAGAGAAACCATTTTATTATTAGTCGGGTGACCAATTGTGTTCAATGGTGAAGAGAATCATGAAGTTACACTGATTTATACCACAATTCTACTATAATTCCAAGAGTCAATGCACTTTTATGAATAAATAGAATAACAAGGTGAAATAATGAGGGATATTTTCTTACTATGGTCACATTTAAATTAATTTTTTAGGAATTACATTCTTATTTTGATAATTATAAAACCACTAATTCCACACTATTTTAACCTACCCAT
Organism: Viscum album; assembly: GCA_963277665.1. NCBI lineage: Eukaryota > Viridiplantae > Streptophyta > Magnoliopsida > Santalales > Viscaceae > Viscum > Viscum album. The sequence goes on from OY728157.1 coordinate 1,427,684,213, forward strand.
AATGGTAAATATGAGGATTTGGGAGAATAATTTTTTAACAATCTGTGGAAATATGCTCTGGAAGAAGACACACCAGTGGTTGAAAAACCTAGAACAAATTAGAAGGCGGAAAATTTTAAAGAACAATATATATATATATCCAACTATATAAAGTGAGTATAATTCCACCCAAGTAGTTTAAGAATAATATAAAGATTCCCTGAGACCTATGAAGAGTCAAATAATCCCTTAAGAACTATATGAATATGAAATAGAGGGAGGAATGATAGAGAATGAGATCCCAATAGTCCCTCACAAAGAAATAGAGGATCGCGTTGTTGCCAATGAGGGGGATAATTTTGAATTGAATACAAATTACTTTAATATTATTCCATTTAAAGTATTTAATAATTATAAATTTGATTAACATGACTAAGGAGACTTATTATCCCTATAACTGGATAAAGATTAATCCATAATATTTGTGGAGGAGACCAAGGAGGCCACATACCTAATCTTTAAACCCCATTATTTTGAAATACACTATAGTGATCAAGGGGTGGATATAAAGCACTCTACTATAGGGGGCATCTAGGGAGAACTTAAGATGATTATCTTTGGAAGAAAAATGATGTGGTCATTTTCATCACATAAACCCAATCCTCCAATGGATTTGGAATAGTCATAGGACTTTTTGGATTAGGGTAGTAAAAATAAAACCCCTCTTGAGGAGAAAAAATCAAGCCTCAAGCCTCACTTATTTTCTCTTTCTTTTTCTATTTTCACTTTTATTTTTATAATGTTTGGTTATGTTTTTTATAGGTTTTTCTTAAGTGTTAAGAATCCTAGGAGGATAACTCGATTTTTTTACAATACACTATGGGATAGATTCACTCAAACTAGATGGATTAATAATAAAAAAACACTTGGTTTTTTCTTTCCATGTTATTTTTTTAGCACCGCTAATTAATTGTCTATCTTTATTTGAAAAAACATTTCATGCTAAAAATCATGGATGGTGGTGTAATTGATATGTGTGGGGGGGAACCAGTTTATCTATTTAAGTTTTTTTATTTAATTTCTTAGAATCTATGAAAAAAAATAGTTTATTGTTTTTATTATGTTTCTAGTAACCCTATAAATATATAAATGATTAAAATAAAAAACAAACATATTCAAAACAGAGACAAAAAAACATAAATAAATAAAATATTTGTAAATACTATACATATATTTTTTATTTTTTTTTATTCTTGTAACTATCCTTCATCCAAATTCTACCCTAATTAGTTTGAATTTCATGTTAGAGTTAAGGAATTCCATTCATTCTGAATTATTGAATGTGAATGATTATTGAGTGAATGTAACCCCTCTTTAGTGGAAATTATATTTTAAGACTAGGTAAATAGAGTTAAAATTGAAAATATCATTGTTTAATAAGACTTATAACATGGGGTCACTATAATTTTAAACTCAATCTCGACTAACCTGACCTTTGTGATAGAATAGTGCCTTATGAATTCTCCTTAATAAGATTCATATTGGCCCTTTTTACCTAGAATAAATGGAAAATTGGGGTCCCAAAATGAATATATGATATAATGGAACTAGTTGTGTGAGTATACCTTTGTACATATTCAAAAAAGTTGTTTTCTATAGTTCTCTATACATACATAGATGAATACAAAAAAAGATATAAAGTTCTCAATTGTCAAAAATGATTCATTTAGGAGAGAGGAATATTGAACACATAAAGTGAAAATTGACTTATAAAAATTTCATTTAGAAAGTATCAATAATGTGTGAAAATAAAATTTGGTTTAGGAATCCTTAGAATGAGGTATAGATGGTGGTGATACTTGTTTAAATTTTAATTACACTTAATTTATTGAATTCACTTGTGGAACTAGAATTTAAATCTAAATTTAAGTAAAAAAGTGTGTGAAAGTCACATAGAAGGAGTGGCCATTTAATCTAATGATTTTTAAATATTCATCTATTGTTTCTTGTATTTTTGAATTTAGGCAGGATGAATCACTCATTTTTTCTTTCTTAATAAATAAAATTCAATGATGAAATTGTCTGGGGGTGAAATTGTTCAAGTGTTGGGGAGTGATGTTCACTGAACAATTTAAATAATTTTAATTATATTTCAAGGATAATTACCCCTAATTAAAGAAAATACTAAGAAAATCAGTTATTTTGGTTTCTAAATAGATCAATTAATTATATTTTATGATTTATTCATCTTTGTAATTAAATCAACAATCTGTTTGATGAATTTGATTAAAATTGTAATTGTAATTTTTTTACTAGGATTTAAAATTGTAAATATTATATTTTAAATTAAATTCTTAAATGGATTAATATTTGAGTTTTAATTCTTTTAAACATTTTTTATATTAAACTAAAATCCATACTTTGATTTTGTTTTTAGAATTTTAATTTTCAATTTTGAAATAAAATTTAATTTTAAATAATAAAAATTTATGATTTAAAAAAACTAATTTCAAGTTTAATGGGAATGAATTTTGATTTTTATTGAAATTTAATTGATTTCATTTGATATGATGCAATTTATTAAAAAAAATTGGGAAAAAAATTACACTAAAATTATTTTTAAAAAATTTTGGTTGAAATGAAGTAAAGTCTGGAAGTGACCATTCCAAAAAAATCAAATGTGACCATCTGTGAAAATATCTTGAAAAGGAAACCTACAGCTTGATAATTTTTAAGTGGCTACAAATGAGTCCCATGGCCACTTCCAAAATTTATAGAATATTTATTTTCCATTATTGTAAAAAAATTAAATAAATTTTTCATACCTTTCAGGGTCATATAACTGACTACTTGAACACATTTTAAGTGACCCCAACTACTAAAGTTCTTCTCATGATTACTTCCCATATGAATGAAAAAAACCTATGCTACCAAACCACTTCTCATGGTAACTTAATTGACCATGAATTACAAACCATGATCTCCCCCCTTCTCTCAAGCTATAGGGATACACCCTCCATGGTTACTTCTCTGAAGCTACCATGAGTCTCTTATTTTAGAACTACCATATATCCACATTAACTTAAGTGAAAATGCTTGAGAATTTGAAGCCACTAAATCATCACAGGAACTTAAGCTACTATGAATGTGAAACAAGTACTACGATCCTCCACTGGATCATATCATCAAACACCCAGGATTCTCAATTTATACTGACCATCTTGACTAGAGGAGTTTACCGATGTCATGCTCCCATGTTCCATGATATAGGTGCCAGGATCTGAGTTATTCTTCTTTCAAATGTGTCGAACCTGGGTGTCAAAAGTCAATTGAGAAACTAGTGTTGGGGTCACATTAAGGTATAATGTTATCAAAACTATTTTATAATCCCAAAAAGAACCATTCACCTCAATTAAGGATGAAGAAGATCCATCGAGCTTCATTTCCTGAATAAAACTCACGTTTGTTGAAAATGATCATTCCACCAAACAATTAAGAAAATATAGCCCCACTGAATCCATATAAAGATATCTAATGATAACCAATGAATAATACAAGATGTGTACCACCTTCAGAGAATATAAACACCTCAATAAAGCCAGAGCAAATCCCTATGTAATTTGAGCCATGCCACTAAGATTAGATGAATCTGAACCAAATTTAATAAGATTTTATGAAACTATTATGCGTCAATATTAACTTTGAAGATACCTAGCCATGATTTTCTCCCAAGATAAAATTTTATTTTACTACTATTCAATTTTCCCCTACAAATTTATTTTAAAATGGAAAGGATCTATTACTATCCACATGTACGGATTGATGGTTTTGGGCATAGTGGAACTGTGTGTTGGTGGGTGATATATTAAAATTTATTTTAATAATCATTACTCAAAACCAATATTGATGATCTTTCACATCAAATTTATAATTAATTTATTTTATATTTTATGAAATAAATAATTGGGATTAGGAAATTTCATAGTTGTTGAATGTTGATCATCTAAAAATACCATTTCAGATTACCTTTGTTTCACTACAAGGTTCCAAGGATAGAATCCCTCTAGCAGTGATCCACACATGCTCTTATGACCTCTGAGAAACACCACTAAATATCTAGGTGATAGCGTAGAGATTTTAATTTCTTAAGTTGTTTGTTTTTTATTTATCATTATTCATCCATGAAGAAACATCTCTTTCACTTCTAGTTCTTGAGGGGGGAGAGAAGGAGGATTTGAGAGATAATTCATTGTGTGAAAAAAATTCTCTATTCTCAATTTCAAATTCTCTACAAATTAGACATATTCATCTACTTATAGAGTTGTGATTTCAGTTAAAATGTTATTTAATTGCATACAGGAAATTAAATAACATTTATTACCTTTAATAAATCTCATGCTTCATAATAATAATTATATAGTTATTACTTTGTGGTGTGCACCAACTTTTGAAATAAAAAATATTATATAATGGTCTTGTAAATTAATATTTATCACTGCACTCATTCTTGGTCTTTTCAAACTCCCCTAGAATTTATTGAATAATCAAATAAATAATTTATTAACAAAATAAATATTTTATTTACACTTTATAGAATAAATATTTCTTAAAATATTCAATAAATAAATTAAATATTTTCTTTACAAGTTGATGAAAAATTATTTATTTAATTTATGTAATCCATATAACTTGAATAAAATTATTCCTTATACTTGAGAATAGTATTTATTCCATTAATTAAACTCAAATAGAATTTAATCGAGATCAACAGAAACACTTAGTGTGTGACCCTCTAGGATTATTTCTCATTCGTATTAGTTGAGCATGACTAAAGTCTAAGATTACTCGCTAGCAATGGGTCAAGTCACCCAAGATAAAGAACTTAATGTCACAATGTCCAAAACCACATATTAATGCTCACTATGTAATATAATATCTTTGTCACAATATATCATCAAGAAGATTTCACATCTATGTCACCAACCTATATGCTCAACATGCCTTCCATTGACTATTTGAAATAAACACGTTGTTACACCATGGATATGGAATTTAATGCAATAGTTCTATTCTAATCAAAGGGCTCAGATATCAGCTTCCATAAAGATGGAAGGGACAAATCCTTCCTCTTATTCCTTAATGACATGTCACTCATGACGCACCCAATATATCCAACTTTTCCATGAACTATTATCATCATGGTTTATGAAATAAATCTAATAATGAGAGTTGTAACATTCATTAATATTAATTTTAAAGTCTAAGGACCATTACACACTCTTTTAGATAGAAATATCAAATGACACAAAAACATGTGGAATTCCTACTAGCATGTCTGCTCTCATAATCTCCCTTCTTGGTGATTACCAAGTAAGTGCTTCATGAGAATAAGCCTCATCTCTTAATGAGTACTCACACCTAATAGTATATATACTTTGTGTCCCATCATAGTACGTTATCCAACTAAAGAACATTATTTTACAATATCGTCTAAGAACATCAAGGTTCTCATCATAACAGAAAACTTATATAACCTTATCAATGTGATGTATACTCTAGAAAATTATTACCTTAGATTCATTTAGAACAACAAATAGTAAGTAATAAAAATTTTTATTAAATTTCAATACATTTAATATTCATGTAATCAAAGTACAAATAGTTGGTCATAGGACACCAACTATAATGAACTCCCACTTGGACTAGATCCAACTACCTAATACCTTCAGTCTGCTATACCTCGCATGATAGTCATGTTTCTACAGAGTTAAGGGGTTTTCCATATTCTCTTCCATGGAAATACTAATCACTAAAAATTAACCTCTTTTAGAAAAATCCCTCAAGAGATGAGACTTCTGAAGTATGTGCTTCATCTGCTGATGTGACCTTGGATCTTTTGCAAGATCCACCGCTGCAATATTATCACAATAGGGTGTGATATGATCATTACTTCTAGTTGTCACATCAAGCTCTTGTAGGAATTTGTGCATCCATACTTCTTCTTTAGCTACCTCAGAAACTGAAATATACACATACTCTTCTATATAATCTACAACCACAAACTGCTTTGAGCTCTTCTAACTCACAATACCTCTATTCAAAGTGAATATTTATCTTGTTTATGACTTCATTTCATCTTAATCAGTTTGGAAACTAGAATATTCATATCCTATGATGACTAGCTACTCATATCATCTATAAACCAGAATCATATCCCTAGTATGCCATAGATACTTAAGGATAGTCTTGGCTTCCATCCAATGGAGATCAACTGGATCATCTTGATATCTTCCCACCACACTTAATGTGTATAAGAAATCTTACCTATTAAATAGTATATCATACATTATTAACCAAATAATTTATTTTTATAGAATCCTTGACATTATGTTTCATTACTATTGTATCTAAGGACACATTTTCCAAGAAATATGAATGTCATGTGACACTGGAAACAATACCCTCTTGGATTGTTCCATACTAAATATCTTCAGTATCTTGTCAATTTATGTACATTGAGTTGGGCTAAGAAACCTCTTGTGTATATCATGATGGATCCTGATCCCAAGAATATATTATATCTTATCTAATTCCTTTATATAGATTCATTTATTCAACCACACCCTAATAAACTGTAAGACTTGTATTTTGTTTCCAAGAAATAATATTTCATCAACATATACTATTAAGAAAAAAAGTGCACTCCCATTAAACCATTTAAAGATACATGCCTCACATTAATTCTTTATGAATCCAAATTATCTTATGGCCTAATCAAAATGAATGTTTCATGACCTGGATTTTTTCTTTAATCTATAAATGGATCTTTACAACTTGCATTCCATTTTGGTATCCTTTGAAGTCACAATACCTTCAAGATATGTTATATAGAAATCTTCCTGATAGTTCCCATTAAGGAAGGTTTTTTTGAAATCCATTTTCTAAATATCATAATCACGGAAATATGCAATGGAAAGTATAAATCTGATTGATTTCATCATTGAAACTAGTGAAAAGGTTTCATCGTAGTCAATGCCTTGATGATGTTTAAACACTTTTTTAATCAGTTGATCATTACAGGTACTAACCTGTCCTTTAATTTCCATTTTCTTCTTGAATAAAAATTATAAACCAATGGGACTTACCTCTACTGGATGGTCTACCAAAATCTTGACCTTATTTTTCAACATGGATTCCATTTCAGAATTCATGGCTTATTTCCACTTGGAAACATTTTTTCCCCTTATTGATTCCTTGTAGGTTATAGTATCATTATTATGAACTAATAATGAGTCACCATCCTCAGTGACCATAAAATCATACCGTTCTAGTTCTCTAACCTCTCTATTACTCCTATGCAGTAGTTGTGTCTCTGGAATAATTTCTTATTCTATGGGGCTTTGTGGAATTTTTTTCATGTTTCAACTCTTGGGTATCTTGATCCTAGACTTCATGAAACTATATCTCTCTCCCACTATCTATTTTAGATATAAGATCCTCCTCAAGAAATGTGGGACCCTTTCAACCAGATTTTTTTCTGAAGTATTGTATTGGTAGTATCCCTTTGATTCATTATGATATCCAATAAAGAAACACTTTGTGCCTCAGGGTGAAATATTTTTACTTAAATAGGCCTTAAAAAATGTTTCATTACCCCACACATGTAAGTAATAAAACACATGTTTCCTTCCATTCCATAATTGGTATGGTATACCATTTTTTTTCTTTGGTTTAAACTCATCTTAGTACATATGTTTTTGTTTTTAACGCATACCCCCAAAAAGATAATGGAAGACTTGCATGAATCATCATTGATCTAACTAAATATCAATCTTGATGTAATTTAGTCAAGAACTTTTCATTAACATGACCAAATTGGGGATTCCAATGTTTGGTTTGGTATGAGTCATGTGAAGTAACTTTGTTATCAATTTCCATAATTTGGTTTATGTAATCTAAAATATAAAGATCATTATTTAACTGTGCCTAACAATACTAAATTTTATCTTCATAAAATAGCCATAAAAGTTCCCAAATTTGAAAATAAATCCATCTGTATCAAGTCTATATATAGAAATAATGTTTTTCGAAACTAAATGAACATAATAATAACCCATTAAAACAAAGATCATTCTTGTTAGAAATGTGAGGTGGTAGTCCTTGATAGTTACAACAGCAAGTTCAGCTCTATTGGCTACCTAAATATTGACCTCTCCTAATTCAATTTTTCTAAATCTTCTTGGTTCTTATATTAAAATACATATGTGAGCACCAAAATTTGTATCTAATGCTCAATTTGTAGACATAGATAAATTGCACTCGATAACAAATGCACCTGAAGCTTCCCCTTACTTCTTTGGATGGGTGTAGTTTTTCTTCTAGTGGACCTTCTTTCCATATGATAAATAGACCCCTTTATCTTTATCTTCTAGGAAGGGCGTAAAGAATCTTTGGGATTAAATATCTTCACTTTCCCATTCTATTTGTTCATTATAAGGATGGAAGGTTTTTCATGCTTCATATCCTTATCTACTTGGAGAAGAAGAGTAAGAAGATATGGTAGAGACTTCTTAATGTTTTTCATATTAAAATTCAAAACCAATATAGAGAATCTTTGATGGAGTGATTCCATAATGAGTTTGGTGCCAAGTTATTCAGGATTTTAAACCCTAAAACCTATAAGCACTCAATTTATCCAATTATATTGACTACATGAGGCCTAGCTTATGAACCCTATCCAAGATTTCTCTGAAATAGTTCCTTGGAAATCATAAATTTTTCATGTCTATCTCTCTCCTGGTAAATACCACGGAGGTTATCAAGAATTCTATACACATCTATGTTTTCATGAGACTTCATTAGTTCACTAGACATCGATGAAAGAATCAAACATTGAATGTCGACCGCGTCACTCAAATGTTTTTCATAGACACAGAACACTTCATCACTCAACTCTTAATTAAGTAGATTATACATTGAGTATTATATCACATAATATTTCCATTCATGGAATAGAACAACCCAAAGGAATCTAAATCACTCCTATAAATTACTTCTAGTTAGGAGCTTATATTTCTCTAATATTTATTATAGGGATAGTATGGATGATAAACTTGGAATGTTATTCAACAATTAAAAAATAGTATATTATTAGTACTTTTATTGATTACAAAATAAGTGAGATATAATAAATTAAATTATTTTATTTATTTATTTACTAAATCTCCCACTATTTTTTCAAGTCTCAATATCCCTCACCATTAAACTCGGAATGTCTAGTTGCTTTAACATTATAGTGGAAAGGATCCCCTTTACTTTTATTAATGATCCAGAATTTGGCCATGAAAACCATAATAAAGTAATTATGAATTCGTTCTTCCCAACTATGGACTTGTAGCTCCTTGATCCATTTAGTGAATTCCCCTATCCTAGAATCCTAACATGTATTTCCTCAACACTTGCCTCCAAATTTGTATTGAGCAAACATTGGTCATTAAACTCAATAAAATTTTAGTTAAGAGTACCCAAAATTCTCATGATAACTCCCCAATGAAAGTAAGTTTCTATAATTTGGAAATGTATTATAATTAGTTCTATGGTTTCATTCTCAATCAATTAATGGAAGGCTTAGTCTGAAATAATATTTAATTGAGGGATTTTAATTTTTTATGCATAAATTTTATCTTGTTTTATCCTTTTCACAACTTGTTAATATTAAGTGGTTATTACTTAATTAATTAACTATGTAGGATAAAATATTTATTCATAATTCATTTATTTAATTTCTGTATTTTCACATTAATTTATTTATTTATGTTATCTAGGTCTTGCATACATAAAATAAATAATTTTATAGATAGAAATCAATAATTAATTAAATTACATGTTCATGAGCTTTAGATAATGGTTTTTTATGAGAAGATATTAAATCAACCTTTTTACTCAGGGAAATAACTCCAATTGTCATTTTGGGCATGAGTTACAGCATTCCACTTGTCCACATGTGTATCACCTGAGTTGGTATCATTATGGTTCTGTCTTGAACCACCTCCACATGCCTTCGGATCATCCATTAATTAAAAATATTTATTACTCACATGCAGGTGAGGGAAACCAAATAATTGGTTAAAGGGGGTTATATAATTATCCTTGGCAATGTAGGTCCTACATAATAACGTAGGGAGGAATGACTCGTAGGAAATAATTTAATTAAATATTAAATAATTTCAAACTCATTAAATAAATTAAATTAAAATATCCAACACATAAATAGGTCTTCGTCAATATCATTAATAGTCATTCATGCAAACAAATATGAAAAAGTAAATATCTTGCGTTAATTTCATTATTTGTTCTTTTATTTTTTTTAAGATAAGCTCACTTGCATTAATTAATTAATAAGTTAATTAATTAATTCCATTTTATCTTAATGATAATATGATCTAATTTGGAGATACCCATCATTAATGACATTCATGGAAAATAAAAAATCAGAACTAATAATGACATATTAATTACAATAAATTAATTGTGCATTTAAAATTCTTTAAAACCATTATTAAATTTTAAAACATACAATGGTGTTCTAATCAATAAAATAAGGTTTTAATGATTCAATATTTAAATTTAATGTAATTTTTATTTTTTCCATTAATGGGAGACTACATGGAGTGTAAATGCAGCTACATTCCATGCAACTTGGTTTTCATATATCCAAGTCCCATGATCATGGTTTTGGTGTGTTAACACTACAAAACTACACTATGTGTACATATCAACTACACGCCTTGTATATGCTTTTTGTGCTCCAAGTTTTCCCGATCAACACACGTTGTGAAATAAAATCACTATGTGTAATTAATTTCTCAAAGAATCTAAATAAAATGTGCATAGGTATACGGCATGTGATTTGGCTGCATGTAGTGTAATCTAGTTTTATCATCCAATGATTTGGTGCTTTTAGATGTCATCTATATTCATTCTTCATTTGTTCTTAAACCTTTATGAAAATGAAACACTGAATGAACATGATTAATATTTTGATAACATGATAATTTAAATCATATTAAAGAATGAATAACATGAAAGGAATATCTAATGACAATTTTGCATAGATAAACATTCAAATAAATAATTATAAATTGAAACGTGACCGCTTTGATACCACTTAACGGTTCTTGGCACAGTAGAAGCATGCGGTGGTGGATGATATAATAAAACTTATTTTAATAATTGTTTCCTAAAACCAAGAGTGAGTATCTTTCATATCAAATTTATAATTAATCCATTTAATATTTTAAGAAATAAACACCTGAGCTTAGGAACTTTCTTCGTTGGTGAGTTTTTATCATCCAAAAATACCCGTTTGGATTACCTTCATTGTGTTGTAAGGATCCAAGGATATAATTCCTCTAGCAGTGATCCACACATACTCTAATGATCTCTGAGCAACACCACTCGATCTTTGGATGTTAGCATGGTGATTTGAATGTCTTATGTTATTCATTCTTGATCACTCATTCTTTATTCTTAAAGAAATGTCTCTTACACTTCTCATTATTGAGAGGGATAGAGGAGGAGGAGTTGAGAGAGAATTAATTGTGTGCAATAATTCTCTATTCTGAATTTTGTATGCTCTACATAATAGAAATAGCTATCTATTTATAGAGTTGGGATTTGAGTTAAAAATATTATTTAATTGCATACATACAAATTAAATAACATTTATTACCTTTAATAAATTATATTCCTCATAATAATAATTATACAATTATTATTTTTTGTGCATGTCAACTTATGCAATAAAAAATATTACGTAATGGTCTTGTTAATTAATATTTTTCATGGGACTCAGTCTTGGTCCATTCGAACTCCTCTAGAATTTATTTAATAACTGAATAAATATTTAATTTATAAGTAAATATTTTATTCACAATCTAGAGAAAAAATATGTATTAAAATATTCAATAAATAAAATAAATATTTTATTCAAAATACATTGAATAAATATTTATTTAATTTATACAAACAATATAGCTTGAATAAAATTATACATAAAACTTGAGAATAATATTTATTCCATTAATTAAACTCAAAAAAATTAATTGAGATCAACATAAAAACTTACTATGTATCCCTCTAGGATTCTTTCTCATTGGAATTAGGTAGGTTTGCCTAAAGTCCAATATTACTGTCTAGAAATGGTTCAAGGTGCCCAAGAGAAAGAATATATTGTCGCAAGATTGACAACCACATACTAATCATCACTATGTAATATAATCCCTTTGTCACAATATATCATAAAGAATATTTCACATCCATGTCACCAACCTATATGATCGATATGTCTTTCTTTGACTATATGAAATAAACACATCACTATACCATGGACATGGCATTTAATGCAATAGTTATATTCCAATAAAAGGTTCAAGATATCATCTTCCATAAAGATGTTAGGAACAAATCCTTAATTCAATTATTCATTAGTGACATGTCACTCATGACACAACTAATGTATCCAAATCCTCCATGAATTGTTATAATTAGGGTTTACAAAATACATCTAAGTACGTGAGTTGTAACATGCATTAATAATAATATTAAATTCTAAGGACTGTCACACATGCTCGTATATGGGAATATATGATGACATAAAAACATGTGTAATTACTATTGGAAGTTTTATTCTTATAATCCCCTATCATAGAGATTACTAATTTTGAACTTAATGAAAATAAGCCTTGTCTTCTTATGAGTACATGTACCTGATAGTCTGTCTACTATGTGTCCCGTCACAGTACATTATCCAAGTGAAAAAAATTATTTGATAATATCATCATAGAACAAAAAGCATCTCATCATATCAGGGAACTATTATGAACTTATCAATGTTACGTATACTCTTAGACATTATTACATTAGATTTATGCATAACAAAAAACAATATGTAATAAGAATTTTTATTGACATTAAATACTTCAAATATTCATGTAATCAAAGTAAAAACATTTGGTCCTAGGAAAAAAACTCCAAAATAGATTGTGCAATCATAGATCCACACACACTAGGTGTTTAATGAAATTCCACTTTCAAAATATGATTGGAATTGTGATTTTGGAGGATAGGACCTGATGTCGTGCCCATCAATTAAAGAAGAATTGAAGGTGTTCTTGCCCAGTTAAAATCCATACCATGACTAAATATATATTTTTCATTTTTCAATATGCAGGTATTCAATGAAGGATGCACCCTAATATCCCCCATGGATTATTGTGTGAGTCCATAGGTGAGTGAAAAATAGATTCTCATCAAAATTTCCCAATGAATGCACCATTTTAAAGTGTCTAATATAATCCCACTACTAAAGACCCAAATACATACGATCAAACCCCCAAAAATTAATCCCTCTGTTTCCATTCATAACTCCATGTCCTAACACACAAAAAGGTAGTGAATATGAGGCCCAATTTTTCAGTACATGCCCCAACTATCACATGTAGTGATAAAATCATTTCAAAAATAATCATGTAATGTTGGGAAGTACTCAATTTTCAAAACTTCATGAAGCATCATAACCCTAAAACACTTGAAGAAGTGTTAATCATGGTAATGGGAAGAAGATGATCAATTGATTCAACCTCAAAACTTTATTTTTTTCAGGTGGAACTCATCCAAATGTAGAATAAACTCACTTCTCAACACTGATTTTGATAATAATGTATAATTTGTTGCCTCAAGACTTATAAATATTTCTTCTCTTCCCCACTTATAAATATATTTATTTTTCAATTGTAACTAGGTTTCCTAAATAATTTTAATTCCAACTTCATTTTTTGTTATTCATTCAACTATGTTGTGAAGTTATTCTTCTCCCTAAATTCTTCTAGTTTTTTTTCAATCTCTATATCACATTGTGATCTATTCAAATCCATAACCAAAGATAATTAACCTAAGGTATATGAACATGAGGGAGATTAGATAGGCACCCTATTATTTAATTCCTTCTAATTTCTCATCCTTAATGTATTAGAAAAATGGAATAAAGAATATTGATGATATTTTTCTGATCTTTTTGAAAATATACTACATTCTATAATCTATCAAATCTTTTTTCACTCCATTCTCTCAATTTATGGTGTATACCAGTGGAGAACCATGGAATGAGGGATGAACAATATATGATATAGCATGGTGTTAAGATAGTGAATGCCTCGATTGAGTGTGTTCATTTTATCTTTACTATGGAATAGGGAGAACTAGATGCACCAACAAAGATCTCTTCTGCATACATTCAGAACTGCAAAATAGATAGAAAAGTGAAACCATAAAATGATATTGATGAGATTTTTGGATGATAATCAATGGGCATAATGAGGAATCTATGTGATCAACCCTAGATTCAACCCCATTTCACCCTACTTATTATGTTTTTCTTAATTTTCATTTTAAATTTTAAAAAAAAAACTAAATTTAAAACACTTTCTATGTGTTTTAAAAATTAAGAAGAAAAAATAGAAATATTAATAAGTGATTATAGTTGGGAACAACCAACTCACACATTCTCCTTGGGAAATGAACTTGGTCATACCTATGTTTCATTCCAAGTTTTAGTAAAATAAAAATTCAATTTGACTAAAAATTGTGACAGTCACGTGATCACTAGCTCATCTATAGACTAAGTCTCTAAGATGGGAAATAAATTGCAAAAACTTTTTCAGTCAATAGACCAATAAACATATCGTGTCATGATTTATTAGAATTATGTGTAGTCCCAAAAGTAATTCTATAGTCACATTATACAACTTCTTTACTGGCACTATAGGGGGTTAAAGAAAATCACCTGGTCACTGGTGTTATGCCTTTATCCTTTTGTTGGTAAAGCAGTGAGAAAGGTACCTTGCAATATCCTTGTTTATACCCATCCACCAAAAACATCACCTAATATCCTTACACATCCTAGTCAATACTGGGTGTACCATTCATTTTGAGGTATGATAGTACTATATCATATATCCCCTCATTGAAGTATGGAACACTACATTACCATATCAACCTATTCTTGAGGTCAACCTGACACAGGATCATCCCTCATGATCCATTCTCAAGTCATGAGGAAACCTGAATCATACATCTACGTAGTCTTTAATTGGTCTATTAGAAAATATGTCATAGAAAAGGAGTGCAAAATATAGCCTCTCAAACCTCTGACCCATCCATCTTCTAGTCTGTGAGTAAACTCATAAGCTTCCACTCTTCATCAAAAGTATGAACTCCCAACTCTAGGGTATTCCTACTTAGAGAATCAATATGGGAATTCATCTTCCCTAGGGAATATTCCATCACAAATTTGAATTTCCGTAGATACTCAACCTAGCATATTTACCATATTTTCATTATTTTTCTGATTCTTTCACCAAGGTGTGCGTCTGTCTATTAGAGGGCGTGCAGCTGTTTCCCCGAATTCATGATTTCCAAAGGTGGGCAGAAACCATCACTTATTCAGGGATATTTGATCCTTGATCAAAATGGAATGATGGGTTGTTGGTTTCTCCTTCCATTGATTCCTCCTCGAAACTCGTTGCCTAGTCCGGGTCTCCCTTATAGTCTTAAGATGTTTTTCGTGAAACTCTTCCCAGTACCATGTCTTCATGTACTACAATTAATTACAATGCTTCTATCAGGACATTTCAAGGGGTACATCCTAGGAAGAAACCTTCAGTCAAGGGAGTAGTCATGTTGGACATCACTGACGTGTCTGGATGCTGGAACACTAATGTGTCTAGGTGTCTTACACTTATGATAGGGATTCTCGAGGGGGTAGAATACCGAGGTATCTCGCATCTAATGCAGGATATTTTATTCCATATTAATGTCTCTAAGGTTTTTCTCAGCATCCCATGTTCAACATAGGGTGTGCCATGAGTTTTATATCTAGAGGATATATATCATACTTATAAAAACACTTATGGGAGTGGATCAGATGGGTGTAACCCCAGTAGGAAACATTGATGTTGGGGCTAACGCGGGGTTAGTTACCTGATTACTATTAAGAGAAGCAAGAAAGTGGGTGACATGATCTCACCGGGATGTGGAGGCCTGGGTAATAATCAGGATGGATATGGATTGTTGAGAGTGAATGGAGAGTGATATGGAGTCAACATAAGGGCAATGGTCATGTTGGGCTTGAACCTCGAAGATACTTCTTATGTATCCCCATGGTAGTGAATCAAAGTCCTCAGAGTTTGGTGGGGTAATGGGACACCTGAGGAGGTGACCCTTGAGAAAAAATTCATGGATTGGATCTAGTGGAATTAGATCCTCTCGGTTGAGGAATGAAATTCCTAAAACACCTAGGCTTGAGGGGAAATATCAGGACAAAACATTGGTGATGGGCTTGAACCCTAGGGAGGCTTCTTACATATCTCTGTGGTAGGGAATCAAAGTCCATGTAGTTCAAGATGTGGGTATAGAATCAGGTTGTACACATAGTACTGTGACCCGATGATGTAATGGGGCTTACGCGTGGTTAGTAGCATGGGGTTGGTCTGATGCTTGAGGAGTAGACCAAAGATATGGGTCCCAAAAGGGGGGTATACCAAAGGTTACCAGTGTTTAGGATTTATCCTCAGGGAGGATTCCTACATAACATGTCTAGGAGACAGGGATTAAACCCCCATAGTTCATCTTACAATGGATTACAGTCGTGTGGGGACAACAATAGTTTACTGTTGGTTGGGGTCCTAACGGATTACCACTGGTCAGGGAACACAATGTATCACTATTGATTGGGGTTCACAATTTCTTACTGTCGATTGGGAAACACAGCAGCTTACCATAGATTGGGGAATATAATGGCTTACTATTGATCAGGGTTGGATCTCAAGGAGGCTTCGTATGTACTATGTTTGGTAGACAAGGATCAAAGACCATGTAGTTTGAAAGTGCACAGTGTAACTTCTTGCGGGAAGAAAAGTGGTGTACAGTTTAACATCATATGGGACAAAGGTGAACCTATGTGAAGGGTTTGGGACATGTAGGTGTTGGGCTTGAACCATAGGGAGTCTTACTACGTACCTTGCCTTGGCCAAGATCAAAGTCTATGTAGTTTGAAATGGTTTTGGGATTACATGCTAAGGCAGACTAGAGAGGATGTCATGGTTGATGCTTACTCTAATCCCACGTGAGTCATTCTCAGTGTGAGAAAAAAATGGAAGAAAAGACATGACAATCATGTCATGATAGGTGCATCCATGGGAAGAAGAATGGAGATTAGACGTGGTTAGTATCCCAAAGAAGAAATAGGGGATTATACATGGTTATCAGCCCAAGGAAATGGAGATTTGGACTTAGTCTAGGACGGAGACCTGGTGGAGACAAATCCCAGAGAGAGAGGGATGGGATAACGAAGGTCTGTGTGCCCATATCTCCTCTGGTCCTTGGCACCGAAGAATATAGGAGGAGCAGTGGTGCTACCTCCCATACGAAAGGCTCGGGGATTACATCGAGATGGTTTCCCTTCCCCACGAATAGATGTTTCTCATGTAGAGATGATCTCATTCCACATGAGGCAGTTCTCACTCCCATGGAGACAAGCAGGCATTGATAATGTACAAGTTGGGGAACCCCGTGTATGATGCACAGGGTGAGGCCATAGTTTAACATCATCTTCTGAGGACTCTGGGAGTTGGTATCTTAACATCATGTAGCTCAGGTGAGGTAGGTTCACTCTGAACCCCTAGGACTTACATAACTTGTGAATTTTAACCCTTGGTGAAAGGAAGGAACCAACAATTTCGTAGTGAGGGGTTGTTTTGGAGTGATCCACTGAGGGGCCCACGTTAGCATGGCTAAGTGAAGAAACAATATCCATTATAGTTCCTATGTGAAGAGGAATAATGAAAAGAAATGCAACATAAATCACCTCTCAAGGGACCTTGACTTCACTTTATACAAACCAAGAGGGTTGTATAGAAGAAGGGTTTTCTAAGAAAATGGGTTCATAGGAAGGGACATTGTGAAGCTTTGGTGCTCCATGTAGTGGAGAGGATTCGCTAAGGGGTATGATTTGCAAAGTGGGGTAGCCTAGCCAAGGTATAGGGCATAGGTGAATGTAGAGGGTGTTTCACGAAGTGCAAATTCTTTCACGGGGTAGGAATTTTTGAAGCAAGGGTACCATGAAAAGCATTGCACTACGAAGTAATGTGCTTCATGAAGCACAAGGACCTCCTTAGCATATGGTTCACATGTGTGTGGAGGGTACTTCATGAAGCATGAGTGCTTTGTGAATACCTGTGTCACCTTGAGGATCTACCTCCTTTGCGGTGTCTTGTGGGCTCTATGAAGGGCATCCATGCTTGAAGAGGTGTTGTGTTTGAGCTAAGGTAATGGTAATTCATAATGCTCAAGTACTTGGAAGAGCTAATTTTTTCTCAAGGTTTCACAGAGATGAAGGTGCTTAGCTATTTGAGATAAGAGAAGGTGAAAGGTATGAGTATCTATCATTTGAGATTGAGGGTATCCTGATATATATAGGAGAGGGTTGATGTGAAGCAGGGACAGCTCGGTATGAAGCCACATGGCACTCTGCAATCGGTCAGGGATTGCGTCAAGTTATTCTTAACCACGGAGTCGACTTTCATCCCCTCATCGGTGTGGAGATCTCTTGGGTTATTTTCATGGTGATTGAGGAGGCTTCTGTCAGATTCGATAGGCTCGTGGAGGTTGATACGGCTCCCTCCACGGTGCAAAGCCTTCGGTCGGGTTTCTCGTAACTGCAGATCCTCCCGCATCCTTTCTCTACGATGACTGTGGTGTAGGGCTCCACAAATGGTCTTTGTGAGTCAGTCCATTTAGAGTTGGTTTTCTATTTTCAATGCATTTCATTTTCCCATATTTTGGCTCCAAAATCCCCCCCCCCCCAGACTTGGATTTGAGGAGAAAACAAGGGTCTAAGTCTGAGGGTCTATCGCCAAAACATTCTGCCAATCACTAAGCAAGGTCATGCAGTAGGATTCCATTGTGGAGCGGAGGAGTGCGATTTGAGAGTGCCATGAAGCTCACTGTGGACATAAGAACCGTGTAGAAAAGGGGGGCATTGACTATAAAAAGTGGAGGTTGACCTCTATTTTATCCTTTATTATCATTGTGTTTTTTGTACTTGTGCTCTCGATTCAAGAATCCTTGTGCACTCTGTGACTTTTCTTTGTGAATCAGGATTTTATACTTCACAAAATATAGCGAGTCTTCCAAATATACAAGGGTGTGCTCTATGGATTCCGTCTTCTAGGTCTGTGGTAGGGCTCTGCAAACTGTTTGTGCGATCAAGATTTGCAATTGAGCTTCACGATCGATGTCTGTGATCCAGAAAAGAATTAAAAAATTCTTGAATACTGAATGTCTCATCAAGAAACTTCTAGGAGGGTTCTTACGGATGCTACCCGGAGAGAAGAAATGTTAAAAAAAACTTGGGCATCAGGGAACACATACGAAGCCATTCGTTCCATGAGTCACTAGTGGATCTACTGTCAAAAGGTCGGAAGAACTATCCACTATCAAAAAGTTTGCCTCTGTATGGATTCGATCTGAGGGATGTAATTTTAATTCTTGAAGCAAGTAGAGATGGGTTAGACTACTAGTTCAAGAGTATATTATGTCAGTTCCAGTGGTTCAGGGTGGTTGACGGCCATGCATGGGAAGATTTCACACCCGCTAACATTGATTGTCTGTACAAAAATGTGAATAACATTTATGGGAAGTCATTGTAGCCGAAAACATCCCCTCCATTGTACCAAATCATTCTAAAGGCGGCCCTGGGGAACCTAGAGAAAGGGTGGACTAATGATTGGGATTTATGTTAGGGTGGAAAATTCATGGATGACTGGGCATGGACATAATGGGTAGGCGCCTCATGTGAGGAGTTCAAGGCAGATTTGAGGTGAGTTGGCCTATATGAGGCAGCTTGGGCTTCCCAATTTCACATCTACCATCTGAATCATCTGATGCCAGAGTTGCTGAGTATGTGGTCATTGGGGACCAATACCTTCATTATTCACCATGGGGACGTTGGTATCAGCCTCTGGGACTTGCACTAGATCTTGGGGGTCCTGATACTAGGGGAAATGTATGATGAGTTCTTCCCCTCTGTAAATACATGGGAAGACCCAGAGCAGATGTTACTGCTGAAAAAATGCATTGATGGATCTGGTGTCGGGGGAGGGCAAGCAGTCAGTGTGGGTTGTCCACTTTAAGTGGTGGTTCAATAAGTTCCTGAATTTCCTTGAAGATGGACAGTTTTCTATGAGGTATCAGACCTGTGTGAAGGGGGTTCAGCGCAACAAGGAGCACTCATATTGGCGACTCCTGGAGGACAGCCATTGGAAGACATGGGGATTCTATGTCAGCACTGAGCAGCAATCGATGGTTAGGTTGGCTGAATTCATCTCAACACTTATTTGTGGATGGATTATGCTGGTGAGGGACAAAAACGTGGGCGTGTGACCAAGCATGTTCATCATGGTGTCTGCATTGGCAACTGGGGAGTGGGTTAACCTAGAAATCCCATTGCTGACCAACTTATATAAGGTGTTGTGGCACATCAGTGAGGGGAAGAATCCATAAGGGATATGCGGGTCATTCCATATTTTGTATGGGTGGATGGAAGTGCATATTAGGGGTATGTAAGAATATTATATCCCTATTTCCCCTCCAGATTCAAACTTTCGACTAGCCATTCTGAATGCAGTGGGGAGCTTCCTGACCAAGTTGGGCCTGAAGTTGGTGTTGAACCAGATCTGGAAGGCGGATGAGTTCAACTTCCACCAGTTCCCACTATTGACAAGAATTTTCACCGATGATGGACCAAGAATTATGGATCATTGGACCTACCTTTTGGACTTTTGAGGAGGATTCCTAGTGGCATAGGTCGACTGTGAGCCTCTCTACAAACCGTATGCCCCGCAGCACTTCGTGAGGCAGTTCTGGTGCATGTAGAGGCTAACCCCATGAGTCTACTTGGGTGTTCACCACAAAGAACCCTCGTGTGTGATGATGAAAATGTGTATAATGTTCACACGGGAGGATGGGAAGATGCAGAATGAGCTTCACCCACCCACATCCACCTACGGGCTAGTGAAGGAGTACTCCAAGAGTTAGGAGGTAGCCTACCCGGGGGAGATGCTGAAGCAGAATACCATTCACACTAGTGACGGGGTGCCTCCCCAAACTCGAGGTGAGGGTCAGAAAGTTTCAAGTAGATCCCATGGTGGTGGGGATGTAGTAGCGATGAGACCCACATCGATTGGGATGCAGGTGTTAGCAGCAGACCCGGGGGTCCCAGCGGAGAAAAGTTAACCAGAGGGGAGGCCGACCAAGTGATTCCATAGAATACCTACCCATGCTCAGGGGAATTGCATATGCCACATATACATGCCTGAGAACGATGCCTTCCTGGAGGCTTGGGACATCTGGGATGTCAATAGACAATTCCTCAACCCATCCGAGATGTGGAAACATCTGAATCATCTCAGGATGGATTTACTGAGGATCAGTTCTGTCAGGGCCAGCTTTAAGGTATCCCAGGTAGAGGGGGAGTAGTAACATGCTGAGATATAGGACTTTGTGCACTCCTTGGATGCTCTAATACCAATGAGGGATCGAGTAAAGGTGTCTCTTGATTGAATTACCCCTCTGCAGTTCTCATTCGTTGAACTGAGAAAGTGCTTCCCTCTACAGGAAGAGTCGGACTAATCCTCCTAAGGGAGGAGGTTGGTGGAGGGAGCCCTCTGGAGGAGAGTGAAGTCGGAAACATAGACCTAGTGTAGGAATATTTTGCAGAGACCCTTGAGGTAAACCCTAAACCACTTCCTCATATTCTCCACCCAGGTTATTTTGGACTTCTCAACTAACATCTAACTTATGCAGGAGGTAATCGTATGTAAAACCCACTCATTCTCAATAGTAGATACAGTTGCGGGAACTTTGGGACCTGCACCCGCGACAACGGCGATCATCATGCATGGCAGGGCCGTGACACCCAGGGTGGTCCTCCCAAATCCTTCAGACTTCCCAACAATATATAGAGGACCACTTCTTGGAATTACGATGGAAAAAACTTAGAGACAAAACAACTTTTTGATCTCTGTAATTATTCTTCACAGAGTACGTAACTATAATCCATTGATATGGTTAACTTATGATTGTGTGCCTCTTGTATGCACAATTCTTCAAATGGTGTGGGTTTCCTTGGTGAGGTTGGTTGGATCTCCTGACCCTGCCTTTCCCTGGGTAATGTTGGTGGTCATTGAAGTAGATGCCCAGGTTGTCCAAACTGTAGCTCTCCCGATCAAAGGTGGGGTCGTTAGCAAGACTGCCCCCAAAATCAATGAGGTGGAGTCTGACAATGAGGACCAGTTAGACAACATGGGTTTCAACCTACCCAATCAAACACCGGATGTAGACCCTACTGATGAGTTCCTAAAGGCGTTCCCTACCTATGAACATGTTGACCCCATGGACCGGGACAAGACGGCTTCTGATCAAGATGATAGAAAAATCATTCATCACCGGTCATGGAAGTTGTTCGAGCACTTCGTCGAGGAGACCCCTCAAGCACAATTGATAGACCATATGGGGAGGCATTGTTCTTGTATATGTGAGCTATGCACTGGGGGAGTGGATTCTTAGTGTCCTCATATTCTCATTCGAGACTTTATGGAGGAGAAGATTCGGTAGCACGATCACAGCCTCCGTGTTGGATGGAAAAGAAGGAAATAGGTAAACATCAAGAGGCTTAAGGAGGCTGAAAGTGATGTTTAACAGTTTCAGGCATGATCGAATGATAATTATTCTTTCCTCAATACAAAATTAGATCTCTTGTTGCGCCTAAAGGCCCAATTGGAGGAGGATGAAGAATAGATGGAGCGAGTCTCTGAGGATGTGTCTATCATCCGAATTGATGGGGAGTGATCCCGGATCAAGGTTGATGAACTATGTCCCATCACTGCCAAGGAGGAGCAGGAGCTAAACAAGCAATAGTGGATCCAAGACGCCACAATCGAGAGAGTGGTAGAGATGGAACACTCTATTGGAGAGGTCATCCCATCCATGGGAGGGTCCGATCATTGGGTACTATAATGTGTATAAACTTTTAAACGTAAATTCATGCATTGATCATTTATGATGGTTTCCTTCAGGGGTAATATTATTTGTTATGGTTTATTTCATTTCCATCATATTTGTGAAATATCCAGTGATTAATCCCTAAGCTCATGTGGTTTATTCCTGATGTGAGAAACAAGGGATGATTGCTTTGTTATTCTATCTAAACATGAGGGTTCCAACCAAGATTTGGACATCTAGGGTTTGAACAACCAACCTAGATTTCTAGGAAGAATTTGGGAGACCTGACTAAGGGATAAGGTTCTCAGAATAGTTGAACTGACATTTTCCCAATGTGGTATGGTGCATGAGTGGAGTAACTCCAGGGGAATTAGAATAAATCTGAACATAGGGGAGTGAAAAGTGTGAATCAAGATTCCCAAAATTCAGAACACTATGGGGGTGGCATGATAATGAAGGATAAATTTTTACTATGTTAGAAACACAATATCTCTATTGGGTTAGCCTGAAATGGGGATAACAAATGAGGGCCGACCGCTAACCATGTTCGAAACAAAAGGCCTAACTCAAAATTTCATTTATTAGTCTTCCAGAACGTTGGCCCAGGAAAGTAGAAAAGATATAATCTGAGCATCCATACTATTAGGGGGTTCCTTTAGATGTGAAAGAGGTATGAGGGTCCAAACAAAGGGCACATAAATCATTGAGGGTGGAGTGATGGATTTTTCAAATGGAGTCCAACACTCTTGAAATTATGCCACCATGGTGGGAACATATAAGGTGGGTGCATCGGTTTGATCAGGGATCAAACAAACTTCTGAACATGACCTTTCTGGTAAGGATATAAAATGATCTGTATTTTTACATCATATCAATAAGGATGATAAACATGTAGTTTAGACGTCGCATGGTGAATATAGTGTAGATAGTTTTAAGGTCATACTACCTGGACCAAGATCGGGGCTGAGGGGCCAGAAGAATTAATTAACTTCGGGTTGGGCCTGAGGCGAAAGGCCCAGACATCACTATATATCCCATACGGATGAGAATCAAGATAAACACAGTTCTTAATCACAGCTTGGTCAGAGACCAACATTTGTAAGAAGAATCCTCTCTGGTGAGGAAGCTGATGCATCCCATAATTAACATGGGGCATCCCAAACTTGTTCAGGGTAGAAATTCATTTTAGTGTCATAAGTCGAGGACATATGGACTCATACAATTTAATGTCATACGATAAGATGATTATTGAAGGGGGAGATCCCAAAGAGGGAGTACATTATGTGGTAGCTATAAACCCGACGTGAATAAGGACATTAGAAGTCTGCAACATACCATGTATCCCCGGAGGAAGTTTTTTAGGTTAAGGGACCAAAAGTGAAAGTTATGTTGGGCCCAAGGTAAAGTGGTCAAGAATTCCTATGCATCCCATTGGAACAGTAATCATGTCACACGTAGTTCTGGGAACACAGTTTAACATCATACCGGATGAAAAGCCTATGGGGAATAGCTACACCAGTACATACCCCACCTACACTACTAAGACCACGTGAGTCATGATCGATGTTGGAAACATGGAGTAATTGTGAGATTTTTCTGGTATAGGAAGGCACACGTTAGGGGTAGTGGAATTCTAGGTGAAATCAATCCCAAAATTAATGACCCTCCAGATTAATGCACATAGATGCGCAAAGGTGTAAAACAGTGTGCTAGAATTACACTTGAACATAAGGGAGTGGAAAGATATTAATAATGGTGCCTGAGATTTAGATCATAATGATGGTGGCATGACAATAGAGGATAACTATTTACTATGTTCAAAACACAGTATCTTCTTCATGTTAGCCTCGAATGGGGATAGACAAATGAGGGTTGACCGCTGACCATGTTTGAAATATGGGACCTGTCACAAATGTTTTCTATGGTCTTTAGGGGCATTGGCCTAATACGGTAGGTGAGCCAATGTAGCATAAGACTAGGTCATAAAGGGGGTCCCTTCAACTATGGAAGAGGATGGAGATCTAAATAAAGGGCTCGTGAATCTTGTACATGAAATGAGGGAATGTCCATGTTAAGATTCCACACTTTGGGATCTTTGTCACAGTGAATTTGAGTACGACAATAAGACATATAAGATAGAGGGAGTTGAATCCCTTTCTGAGGACAAGGGCCTTGGTGTCGCACACTCCTAGCTTAAGGTCATAGAGTGTACCATTAGGAGGAGACCTGATTTAATGAAATGCTCGCAGGGTGGTGAAGTAGTCGAACCCAAAGCATAGTTCCCATATGGAGATATTAGTTTAGGGTTATAGAACTTAGAACAATCTAGGGAGAGACAAAAAAATGGTTTTGTTGTTGAAAAACCATATTTGAATGAGAACCTAAGAGGTGTTCACCACACCACATGCTTCCAAAGGAGTTTGGGATAATGGGATGAAAAAAGGGGGTAGGATTTAAGATTATTAAAGTTAGACCTACAGACAGAATGTCTAGGCATTCTTACATACCTGATTTTGATGGGAATCAATCCCTACATAGTTCTGGAAGATGTTGTGTAGTTTAGTGTCCTGTGAAAAGGACGAACAGATCTTATTTTAAAGGTTGTAGATCCCAGAACATAGATAGAAAGGAAGGAGGGAGACACATGGTGTGACATTGAAAAACTCAATGTGAATGAGGACATAAGCCCAAATCACACCATGTGCTCTCTGAGGATGTTTTAGGTTAAGGGGCCGAAAATGAAAGTTGGTGTAGATGCTGAAAAGATCTCAGGTGTTGAAGAAGGTTTCCAAATGACAAAGCGAAGTCATATTCGGATCCGGGGACCCAGTCCATGGGTCATGGAGGATACGTGCGAAAAAAACTCTTTAGTGCGTGAAAAAATGTGTCCTGTGCGGAATGTTCTGGGATTCGCAAGAGTTCCTCAGTGTGGGCACAGAAAAATTTCTCACCCATGCCCCGCACGGATGATATTTCAAACCGTCGACATTAGCGTGAAATTATTTGGAACCAACCTATATTCCACGCCCCTGGACACCTCTAAATAGAAGTCAACCCCCTTCGACTTCCAGGATACAGAATCTGAACCATCTCTCGTGCGTGAAATTCGCCTTCAGCACGTGAAAAGATGGCCTTCATGTACGGTTCTTTTCACGCCATGTCACCCCGGGGTACACCTTCGTGTGAGATCCCCTTAGTTTAGAGAGAATTACAATCCCTTCGGGGTCTTCCCCCTATGCGCAACCCCTTCCACTTGTGCACAGGCCAACCAATTGCATGCGATCCCCTTCAATTGCGCGCACACCAGTCATTGCACGCATCATCTCCCAATTGCGTGCAATTCATACTCCTTGTGCGCAATATTTTCAATTTGCGCATAAATCCTCAACCCCATTTACGCAAAAATAATCACTAATTTCACGACAACCCAGTTTTTTTTCATGAAGGGCTACTTATTTCGTGCTTAAGCCTCACATGTTGTGCGCAAATCCCCAGGACTCCTCACCTTGGTGCTCCCTGAGCGTACCTTTGCGCGAGCACCTGATGCTCTTCTTATGGATGTCGTTCTCGAGCGTCTCTCAAACCCCAGGCATCCACAACATGCACCATTTTTCTGTATGACATTTTAGGATTGTATAATGTAACTTTAATGTCCCCTGGATGATATCGTCTGTTACATTGCTTTGCCTCATGCTTCTTCGCATAGGCATGCTAACAGCTATTGCTTCTTCACACATCCATGCTAACATGGACCCCTCAATGGTTCTATCCATAACACCCCCTCAATACGGTATTTCCAATGCCTTCCCTTCCATAAGGAGAAGAGGGTACCGATTATGTAAGTCCTAGGGGTGCGGAGTGAACCCACCTCGTCTGAGCTCCAGGACGTTAAACTGCCAAGCACTATCATCCTTAGCACATGACGTTAAACTGTGACCTGGCCCCGTGCCTCACACACAGGGTCCCCCCACCTTGGACATTCTCCATGCCAACTCATATCCATGGGAATGGGATCACCCCTCATAGGGGATGATGTCCTCCTTATCAGAGTGGCGTCTGTCCATGGGGAAAGGGCAGCCACCTTAGTGTAAGCCCCTAGATTTTCTTGAAGGAGGCAGCGTCCCTCCTCCTCCTTTCATCTTCGGTCCCCAGGTCCAGCAAAGGGCGTGGTAGGGAACAGGGATCCTCCTTTATTAGGTCCCAAATACCTCTCCCGTTGCGCTTTGTCACCTTGGGCCTCCATCCTTGAGTAAGTCCCAACCCCTCTGGGCTGTTAACCATGCATAACCCTCTATTTCCTCTTTGGGCCTCTCCACGCATAAACCCCTCTTCACTTCCCACGGATGCACCTTTCACAACGGGATCATCAGGTCTCTGCTATCTCTTGTTTCTCACACCGAGCATGACTCACGTGGGCTTTGAGTGAGCACCGACCATGACAAACCACCTTAGGCCGCCTAAGAGTGTAAGCCCCAACCTACCCAAACTATGGGGAAATTAATCTATGTCAAGGCATGGTACGTAGGAAGCCTCCATGAGGTTCAAGACCACCACCTTGGGTCGCCTCAGAGTGGAAGCCCCAACCCATCCTGAACTACGGTGAATTTGATCCATGTCAAGGAATTGTACGTAGGAAGCATCAACTAGGTTCAAGCCCAACACCTTGGGCAACCTTAGAGTGTAATCCCCAACCCATCCTGAACTATGGGGACTTCGATCCATGTCAAGGCATGGTATGTAGAAAACCTCCATGAGGTTCAATACCAACACCTTGATCCACCTTAGAGTATAAGCCCCAACCCATCCTGAACTACGGGGACTTTGATCCATGTCAAGGTGTGGTACACAGGAAGCCTCCATGAGGTTCAATCCCACCACCTTAGGCCTCCTCATAGTGTATGCCCCAACCCATTCTGAACTACGGGGACTTTGATCCATGACAAGGCACAGTACGTGGGAACCCTCCATGAGGTTCAAGCCCACCACCTTGGACCGCCTCAGAGTGTAAGCCCCAACCTAATCGAACTACGGGGACTTTGATCCATGTCAAGGAATGGTATGTAGGAATCCTCCATGAGGATCAAGTCCACCACCTTGGGCCACCTCAGAGTATAATCCCTAACCCATCCTGAACTATGGGGTCTTTGATCCATGTCAAGTCATGGTACGTAGGAAGCCTCCACGAGGTTCAAGCCCACCACCTTGGGCCACCTCAGAGTGTAATCTCCAACCCATCTCGAACTACAGGGACTTTGATCCATGTCAAAGCATGGTACGTAGGAAGCCTCCATGAGGTTAAATCCCAACACCTTGGGCCGCCTCATAGTGTATGCCCCAACCCATCCTGAACTACAGGGACTTTGATCTATTTCAAGACATGGTACGTAGGAAGATTCCATGAGGTTCAATCCCATCACCTTTGGCCACCTCAGAGTGTAAGCCCCAACCCATCCCGAACTACGGGGACTTTGATCCATGTCAAGGAATGGTACATAGGAAGCCTCTATGAGGCTCAATCCCATCACTCATGTCTCATATTGATCTCTCCCTTGAGTCTATGTGTCTCAGGAAGCTCATGCCTCAACCCAGAGGTTCCACTTCGTCTAGGTCCCATCTATGCATCCATTCCTATAGGTCACCTCCTCAGGTGTCCCATCATCTCATTAAACTACATGGACCTTGATTCCCTGCCATAGGGGTACATAGGAAGTCTCTTTGAGGCTTAAGCCCAAAACCACCATCACCTTCATGACGGTTCCATCTCATTCCCCCTCCACTCCATTCAACCTTCCATCATCCATCCTGATTCTTACCCAGGACACCACATCCCAGTGGAATCATGCCACCCCATTCCCCATTCCCCCTGACATCATTCAAAAATCCACCCACATTTTGGCCCCAATATTGGTGTTCCCACTAGTGGGTTCCTCCATCTGATCCACTCTAATCAGTGTTCTGATCAGCCCGGTCTCTCTTCATTGGATGGTAAACATGCGGCATACCCCGTGTTAAACATGGGAAGCTGAGAAAAACCTTAGATACATGCCCATGGCATATGATTCCCCGTGTTTGATGTGGGATTCCTCAGGATTCTGCACCCTTGAGAATCCCTATAATAAGGGATAGAAGATAGACATTCTAATCCCCCAGCATCCAGACACACCAGTGATACCCAATGTGACTACTCCCCTAACTGAAGGTTGTTGCCCAGACCGGACCCCTTGGAATGTCCTGACAGAAGTAGCGTAATTAACTGGTGTCCATGAAGATATGGCGCCGGGAAGAGTTTCACGAACAATGTCTCAAGTCTATAAGGGAGACCCAGACTAGGTGACGAGCTCCGCAGTGGAATCCACGGAAGGAATAACTGACATCCCATCATCTTGTTTTGATCAAGGAGCAGACGCCCCTGAATAAGGATCAGATGCCACCTGCCTTTGGAAAGTAGGAATGCGGGGAAACAACTGTGTGTCCTCTACGTGACGGATGGGTGCACCCCAGAGAAATCATCAGAAACAGAAATGGTGACCCCGACGTGAATATTTTATCCTAAACAAGTTGGCCAGTAGCATTCAGGGCATCAGTGGATTATCATGTCATCATACCCCGTCATCTGGTGCCAGGACCCACCAAGAAAATAGCGGGCCTAACATGAAACTCTCCAGGAGTTGGGGTAGTCGGGACATTGAGCATCCTGTTCTATGACGTTGTCGGTGTGGATCCCTCTTACCGGACATGGAATACATAACAGTGCTAGGGAACTGGTTTTCAATTTCTTTTCATATCAATATTAATGAGTTCATCTACCTGCTTTTAGGAATCAAGTTTTTGCATCCAGAACCCGGTCACCACCTGCCTAATGGTGCAGGGTCAGAGGCAATATCGACGTGGCCACCCCGTGCAATTCTGGATCTTCCATGAAGACCTCAACCTCCAGGACTGCGGGGTACTCACGCCCCCTCTCCCCAACAGAAATTATCCAGTGAAGGGTAATTAATGGCCTTGTACGCAGGTACGAGGAGGAAGGGATCATCCCCACCAGGGGTATAGCCCGCCTAGATCTTGAGGTGGCCATGCCTCGACATCAACGTGACCCCCGAGGCCTACACAGAGAGCCTCATCTTCCCACCCCAACATTCAATCATTTCAAGAGCTTGTCCCCGGAACTCCATGACAACTCCCTACCCTATGCTGATGAGGTAAGGGATACCTGGGTCGGCCCGATAGGAGTCCCGCTTCAAGGGGATCTCAGCGAGGGCCCCCACCAGGCTGCATCAGCACCACTACCCGGTTCCACGATCCACGGAGTAGGTAATCCATGCACCTACACCACTGGCTCCAGTTCATCTGACCCGGCACCATCATCAGATGCAAATGGAATAGGACACCTGCTGTGGGGCATCAATGTCAGCGACTAATATGGCTCGAGCCATCGCTGACACATATCCCCAACTCCCTGCATATGTTGAGCAGGGGAAGTCATACACCCGACATGGATCGAGGCCCCAACCACCTCACGGGTAGGCTAGGTTGACTCTCTCGGTCGCTGGCATAGGTGATGGCCGCTACGAACTAATCTGCAGCAATGCCACCAAGTGAGAGGGCCCACTCCATACCACCACTACGAAAGGTGTGGGTCCTCCCTTCTCCCGACCTCGGCTTAGAGGTATGCCATGTTCCACCTTCAACCCAAGCGAGGGTCTTCCCTGTGACAGCAACACTCCATATGGGGGTCTCTCAAGTGCTCACTACACTAGGTATAGGGTCACTCTCCCTACCAAAGACCATAGGTATGGAGAAATTGCATTTCTGGTCACTCGCCAGCATGGAGGTCCTCCCCGTGTCCCTTTCAACATTTTCTCTGGTGCTCCTCGCATTGCGGCCCACCCTAGCAGAAGTTCTCTCCACCCCAGCACCAGTATGGTCGAAGGGCCTCCTCATGCCGAAAGTGGGCCCTACCCTAAAGAGTCACCTAGGGGAAAGAGAGAAGGTTGTTTTCTCCACAAGAGTAACTCTGGGGAAGGCCGAACAAGAATCAGACCAGTCCATTTCTCATACTCTGAGGTGGAGTACAACTCAGCACTGGAGCCCTCCCCTCAGTCCTTCGAGTCAAAGGATGGCGTAGGAACAAGGTGCATCGGCCTCGTACTCCCAGAATGTGAGGTCCATAGGATCCTTGTCTCCCTCCGAAGGAATACCTAGGAGGAAGACAACCTACCATATCCCTAGGGACTAACCACGCAGTCTCCATCGT
Organism: Viscum album; assembly: GCA_963277665.1. Taxonomy (NCBI): domain Eukaryota; kingdom Viridiplantae; phylum Streptophyta; class Magnoliopsida; order Santalales; family Viscaceae; genus Viscum; species Viscum album. The sequence goes on from OY728157.1 coordinate 1,427,715,564, forward strand.
CATCTCTAGAAGCGCCCTCTATCTTGGCTAGAGACCACGAAGAGCTATTTTGGGGGTCAATGGCGGAAGAGCTATAACATAGCCCACCCTCGGAAGACGCTAATGCTATGTCAAGAGCTTTGTTCTCCTACTCATTCTACCGTGATATAATGTCTAGGTCACTATAGTCCTCAGAGGACAGTCCATGATTTGGCAACCAGTCAGCCTGCTCACTGTATTCTCCATCGGCCAACCTGTCATTCTAGCGGTCTGCTTCAGTACCACTGCCAGTTCCTTAGCCACCCCCAGTTGATGAGTGGGACATTCAAGGGAAAGACCCCTAATCTGAGCTAAGGAGCTTCTGGACCACCATCCCAGTGGACCACTTCCCTGAGATGTTTTGGCCGGTCGCAGGACAACATTTCTGTGCACCGGAATCGCTCACCCCAGAGGAGTTAGAATGTTTTCGCTGGAACCTCCAGGTGACTCACATCTGTCTTTTCCACTAGTGAGTGTCTTATCCCAAAATCCAAGTACACCTTGAAGACATCAGTGAACAATGTCTTCTGGTTGATCTGGTTGCGCTTTCTGTGGTCTAGCACCCTGAGTCACCTGGTCACCACAGGGCCCTCCAACGGCAATGCATTCAAAGTTTCCAATTACTCCGCAAGGTTATTAAGAAGGCTACCCCCCACATGGAAGTATGTGGCTGGGGATAATACGTTTTACTTCTCTTCAGTGCAATTCACCGGCAGCCCGAATCGTTAGGCGACATTGAAGACATGCCCCCGAGAAGAGTTGCGGTTAACATGACCGACCTGTCAGGAGGGGAAAATGAGCTGGAACTTCTTGATGGGAACATCCCCCCTGAGGATGTGTCACCACTACTGGATCCATCAGGGAGGATTAATTGTCAGCAGAAAAACCTCCTAGGTCTCCCTCCACCAAACGAGGCACTAGTTCTAAGCTATAATCTTGGTAAGGGCAAAGAGCACGTTGTATCTGTCAAGCACTCTAACCCGTCTGCTTTAGTGAAGAAGATGGAGGAGGATCTTGAGAAGGTTACATTGCTCCATCATCTTGCTGAGTAGAAAATTTTGGTCAATGAACTCCTGGCTGAACACATTGCAGAGCGATGACCCGACTACAGTGAGCCTAGACCGGGGCAGCAGGGGCAGGAACAGCTTCCCCTCAGCAAGCAGCCCCCAGGCCACCCTGATCATGCCGCTCTCACTGACAGGGCGGAAGCCTGAGATCATGGTATAAGGGAGTGGAATGTCTTGAAAAACCCTCCTAAATGGTGCAACAATCCAAGGAACCTCGTTCGGTCTCCCTCGGCCGCCCCAAGGGTCGCTCAACCTGCCACTCCACGAGCCGCTAAGATTATCTACCGCATTGAAGAACCTGGAAACACGCTCGTGGTTAGGGATCCCCATAAATACAGAGACCCCCATCCAGATGATCCAATGATGGCACTCATCACCCGCCTAGAGTCATTAGAAATGTGACAGGTGGAAATCCCACCTGATGGCAAGCCATACCCAGCATGGGTGGATGACATGTCGGCACCTCCGGGTTTCAGGAATCCCACCTTCTCGCCCTTTAACGGGACGTGGGACCCTCCACAACATCTGGACCAATTTAACTCAAGGTTTGGGCCTATGATAGGAACTTCAGCGTAGCAGGAGGCTGCCAAGCTCCATTGTTTTGTTTAGACACTGGAGGGGCCAACATTTGTCTGGTATAGCCAGCTCCCCGTCGGATCTGTGACCAGCTGGGAGGACCTTCGCAGGTAATTCCTCTACCAATTCAGCTCTACCACCCAGAAAACAAGTATTTAAGACCTCTTTAATTGAAAATAAATTCCTGGTGAGCGAGTCTTAGACTTTATCGCCCGATGGAAGGGGCTCACATACTCCCTTGACACACCGCTGACTTAGGAGAAAATACTGATGATGTGCATGGGGAATGTCAAGACAGAGCTGGTTCCCTCCCTCATCACTCTGAACTATCCCAAAGGGTTCCAGGACTTCTCAAATAAGGCCCAGCTCATAGAGGAAGCCCTAAAACAGGCAATCTAGGCACGTCCATTGCCCCCTGTAATCCCAGCGAGGAAGGCTGCCAGAACCGAGCCCGTAACGGCAGCCCAAATAGAATCCCCCGGGAAACTATAATTGATACCATTAGCATTGTCCCTGGAACCTCGTAGTGGCCCTCCACCTTAGGTGAACATTCTGACTCAGCAACATCCTCAGAATCAGCAAGCACCCCAGCAGAATGCACCGCCACCACCAAGGCTAGATAATAAAGTTTCACCTCCTCAGTAGGATCCTATGGCCCCTCGTCAGCGCCAGGTTCCAAGATCTCCCTTCCTAGACAGAAGAAATTTTACCTACTCATTCAATGAGGCTTAGGTCCCTGGTTACTTATGTAGTGCCTTAGAGCATGAAATTGTATGCTTGCCTGAGTATAGAGAGCTAGAAGAGGTGAATCTCCCAGATCACCCCAACTACTGCCCTTATCACCGGATCCTGCGGCACACCCTCAGGCAATGCTATGTGTTCAAGGATTGGCTCTAAGACCAGATTTACAACAACATAGTCATGTTGGTCCTGGTCCCGGCACAAGTGGCGTGTGTTTTTGTAAGGCCAGATAGCAGTAGTGATGGCGAAGGCGAGTGGTAGCAAGTTTCTAACCACGGGTCTTAGATGTATAGAAACTAGATGGCCCGAAAAATGATTTCTCATGCCCATGGTATCATCCGTGCATGATTGAATCAGTCGGAGCCTTTAGAAGCTGTGGCTACCACTTCTGTATCATCATCTCAGCTGGCCTCTTCCCAGAAGAGCAAGCATCGGCGGCGCAAGAAAAAGCAACGCGCCCCACCGATGTCATCATCGTCTTTCACTCTTGGAAACTTCATGCCCCCTGAGATGCGGATCCCTCCCAGAATCCACCCAGTGATGGATTATTCTTCAAGTGATAGTCAAGGGTACGCTTCGGTTAACACCATAAATTTGGTAAACCCCTATATGACTCCCGATGATGGGGAGCACTAGGAAAAACTCCCCAATGTCCCCAGCTGATGCCAATGTCGGCATAACCACGACCATATGGGTCGTTATGGCACGTCGGTTGGAACCTCCTGGCTGGTTGTGCATGCCACTGAGACCAGACATCAGGCCCAGTGAAAAACTGAGCACGCGCAGCCTCTTCATCTGGTGTCTATAGGCCCGCCTCCACCACCATTTGTGCTACTGGATCAGGGAGAACCACTTCAGCCTTATCGCGGCTAGCCTCGCCCAGCTACAGGCCGATCTCAGTCATCCGGTCCTCATCTAGCAGCTACTCTTCGGGCTTCGACTAGTGAGCAGTGGGATATACCTAGTACTAGTCAGCCGTCGGTCCAACCAGCAGGGCCTACCATGCCTTCTATCACAGATTGACTTCCTGCAAGAAAAAGTTCTCACCTGGCGTGAATGTATGATGTTATCAATCACCTCAACAGCATCCCAACAATGCTTTCCATCCTTGAATCCCTTCTCCTATCACCAGATATGCGTGAAGTACTCACTGAGGCTTTAAGAATCCCCCTCCAGTTTGAGATAGAGGTAGCAGCTGCGGAGGATTTCCATGCTGAAATAGTTGAGAATGCCTAATATCAGGCCATAATTTCTTTATTGAGAGAGGATGAAGGCTCCCCCATACAGGGGCACATCCACCCAATGTATATCACCAGCCAATTCAATGACTTGGAGGATTTCTGTTATCTTGTTGACACCATCTCCGGGATCAACCTCATCCCGACACGGACACTATGGAAGATAGGGTTATCCGAAGATGACTTGACTCCTTCTGATTTAAGAATCTAGGGATATGATAGGACAGAGTAGACCCCAGTCGACAAGATGCGTTTGAAGACCCAGTTCGGCGGCCTAGTTTCTAGTACCGAGTTTATGGTTGTCTCCCAAGACACCGTGTATAATGCATTAATGGGTAGGCCATTGCTCCACCTACACACGGAATTCCCCTCATCATATCACCAATGCCTCAAGTACTCCCTTAATGTTCGAGTAGTCATACTCCACGGTGATGAATATCCTTTAGCCTCTTGTGAAGCTCGTTATCTGGATGCTGACTACTACAATAGCAAGGATAAACAAGTCCAGGCAAGTGAAGTTGAGCCCGTCACCACTAAGACCGACCCTTGGGCTGGCCTGAATAACACATACGTCTTCCCAATCCATCGGTTGGAGGACACGACCCCCGATATGGGGAAATGTTTTGTTGTTTCTGGGACAAGAGGGATTCATGCTCCCAAATCTAGATGGTTTCGGAAGATCACTTTGTATTCTTATATGAATCAAGTCTCAGTTATCCTAGAACCTTCCACTCTCGTCAGGTATCGGGACGTCCGGCTCATGGATACGGTAGTACGTCATACTTTTCTGTTTTGTTGGGCTGGAATAAGCCGGCTCTGGATAACACGCCACAACTGATTTGATATTTTCAAGAATGGCCCCTTGGGCCGGAGACCAGATGGGACCGGGTCGACAACCTTCATTGTTATGGTCTCGGCAGCACCAGAGTTCCCCAATGCAATGACCACTATCACTCAAGCCGGTACCGGCCTCCCATCGGGGTCTGGTAACTCAAAAGAAAATTCCCCTATGGAAGTTCCTCCCTAAGTGGGGAAGAGGATATAGATGATGCTCCCCCTGCCTTTGAAGAAGGTGTTTCTGCCACAATCGATGAACTGGTACAGGTGAACCTAGGTAGCGAGGCAGACCCAAGACCCACACTTATTAGTGTTGTTATGTCCCTCGAGGAGTAGCAACAGTATGTGGACTTCCTTAAGTAGTACCATGATGTATTCTCCTAGAGTTAAGATGAGATTCCAGGACTATATCCTCAGGTAGTCATCCACCGCGTCGGTCTTCTGGCAAATCATCGCTGGTTCAAGTATCCTCTCAGAAAGATGAACCCCTGATATGGTGCCATGGTCGAGGCCGAAGTTGACAAGATCATTAGAGCCAACTTCGTTATGGAGGTCCAGTACCCCAAGTGGATAGCCAATATTATTCCAGTCAGGAACAGATAGATCAAAGTCGGTATCAACTTCCATGATCTCAATCACCATTGTCCGAAGGATTATTTTCCTATTCCAGTGACAGAATTGATGATCTACGCTACGGTTGGGTTCCAATCCCTCTCCTTCATGGATGGTTACTCTGGATATAATCAGATCTGGATGGACCCTAAGGATGCAGAGTCCACCACTTTCAGGGTGCCCCAAGGTACTTTCTGTTACCAGGTTATGCCCTTCGGCCTGAAGAATGCAGGTGCCACCTATCAGTGGGCCATGCACTGCATATTCAAGCCAATCCTTAGGACACTGGTGGAATGCTATGTGTATGATCTAGTGGTCAAATGTCACCAGCTCTAGGACCATCTCAAGGACCTTGAGAAAGTTTTTGGCTTCCTCCGTTCCCACAACTTGTAGATGAACTCGTTTAAGTGTGCCTTTGGGGTAACCTCCGGGAAGTTTCTTGGCTTGGTTGTTAGATATCAGGGCATCGAGATCGACCCGGAGAAGATCAAGGCCATCAGCCAGATGCCTCTACCGAGTAATATTCAGGATCTTTGAGGTTTCTAAGGCCACTTATCCTACATATGCTGATTCATTGTGAGTTTGGATGGAAAGTGTAAGAACTTTTCTCGACATATGAAGAAGGGCACCACTTATGAGTGGGACGAGGAGTGCCAGACCACATTTGAGGAAATCAAGAAATATTTTCTCTAGCCTTCGGTCTTAATGCCACCCGTCTCCGGGAAGCCATTGGTCCTCTATGTCAGCACCCTGGAATGGTCCCTCAGTGCCCTTCTTTCCCAGAAGAACAATGAGGGGACAGAGAAAAACCTCTACTACCTCAGTCGTATGCTCCTCGATACGAAGAATAGATACTCCCCCATCGAGAAGAGATTCCTTGTTCTCGTGTTTGCCATATAGAAATTGTGACATTACCTAGAGCACCATGAGGTGTAGCTGGTTTCTTGGGTAGACCCGTTGAAGTACATCCTATGTTGTCTCATGTTGACTAGTCGACTATCACGGTGGGCGGTAATCCTCCAGCAGTTCAACATCAGGTTTGTCCGTTAGAAGACTATCAAAGGATGGGCATTGGCAGACTTTATAGCTTCCCATCCAACCTCCGCAGACCAGTCCCTGGACCTGGATTTTACTGATTAGGAAATCCTCTTAATAGATCATACCTTCATGTGTTGGTAGATGAACTTCGATGGTGCCTCCCGGAGCCCCACCAGTAGGAGGCTCAATGATCCTCAACTCAACAGAGTGGGTTTGGGTATCGTCATCATTACCTCAGCATAAGCAGTTCTGACCTACTCATTCTTGTTGTCAGAAGGCTTCACCAACAATGAGGCAGAGTATCAGGCCCTCATTACTGGCCTCGAGCTGACCCTCAAGATCGACGTGACCCATTTTCATATGAAATGGGATGACGAACTAGTCATCAAGAAAGTCAATGGTGGCTATTTTTTTAGAAAGCCAGATCTCGTACCATTATTGGAGTGCACCCTCCAGCTAATGGCCCGGTTCCCTTCTCGACCAGAGGTTACCCATGTCCCTCGGTCACAGAACGATCAAGAAGATGCTTTGGCCAGCGTAGCTGCATCACTTGCAGAGCCTGAATAGGAAGATCTGACTATACACATGGCACACCAGAGAGTCATTACCCCCGTCACCCCAGAGGATGATGACGGCATGTGAGTAAGCCATCTTACTGCCAGATCCTCCATGTTAGGACCCCTAGCTTCTTCAGATGCGGTGGTTGTAGCGACTCCTGACTGGAGATCACCTTTTGTCGAGTATCTCCAAAATGATTGCCTCCCGGCTGATCGGACCGAGCATGACAGAATTCGATGCCGCACACTATATTTTATCCTCTAAAGTGTTCCCAGCCTTGAGCTAATCATTTATAAGTGTGGGTTTGATGGTGTTCTCCTCTGTTGCATTTAGGGGTTTGAGATTCCATAGTTCATGCATGAGGTTCATGTCGGTTCATGTGGTTCCCATCATGCTGGTCCAAAACTGTTTCACCAGATTCGAAGATTAGGGTATTTCTGTCCCTCCATGATCCACAACTGCATCGAGTTCGCCAAGTGGTTCCATGCATTCCAATTTCATGATAACTTTGTGTATCGGCCACCAGAGGTTCTCCACACTACCAAGTACTCTTGGTACTTTTTAGTTTGGGGATTAGATGTCGTAAGACCATATCCACTAGTAACGGATCTCCAATGCCAGTTCATTCTGACTACTACAGATTTATTTTCCAAGTGGGCAGAGGCGATTCTGCTCAAGGATGTCAAGGCCCATTCTATCGTTGACTTCATGAGTGCCAATATCATCCATCATTTTGGGGTTCCTCGTGCTATCCTCACTGATAATGGCACCAACTTCCAAGAATTCGAGCTGAAAAAGTTTTATGCCAAGTACAACATCCTCTCTAACTATACCTCCTGCTATCACACAAAAGAAAATGGACAGATCAAGGCGTTCAATAAAACCCCCTCAAACATTTTGCAGAACATGGTTCGTCAGAACAAGAAGAGTTGTCCAAATAATCTCCATAATGCCCTCTGGGATTATCGGACGACGACTCATAATTCCACCCAGGTGACCCCATATTCCCTAGTGTACAAAACTAAGGTTGTCCTACCCATCAAGATTCAGTTCCCCTCGTTTCTCACAGCGTTCTATGACCAGAAAGCACTGGATAGAGTGGCTGAAATCCATCTAACTGAATTGGAAGCACTTGACGAGAATAGGCTTCATGCCTTTCACAATCTAGAAAGTCATTATAGCAGGATGGCTCAAGTCTTCAACAAGAAGGTTCACCTCCACTCTTTCCTACAAGGTGACTTGGTGCTGGTTCTGTGAAAACCAATGATACCTGGTAGGAAACCACCCAAGTTGGAGCCCAAATGGAAAGGAACTTTCATCGTTCATATGGTTTACTCCAATGGAGCATACTCCTTGGTGAACATGGATGGTGAGCGTATAACTCCTCCCACCAATGCCAAGTTCCTTAAGAAATACTTTCCCTGAGTCGGATGGTCCTGCATGACCTTAAACTACATTTGGTCCTACAGGACCTTAAACTACAATTGGTTCTTCACGACTTTAAACTACATTTGGTCATGCATGACCTTAAAATAAATTTGGTCATGCACGACCTTAAACTACATTTAGTCGTGCACGACCTTAAACTACATTTGGTCTTACACGACCTTAAACTACATTTGGTCGTGCACAACCTTAAACTACATTAGGTCCTGCATGACCATAAACTACATTTGGTCCTGCATGACCTTAAAATACATTTGGTCATGAACAAACTTAAACTACATCTAGTCATGTATGACCTTAAACTACATTTGGTCCTGAACGACCTTAAACTACATTTTTCCATGCACGACCTTAAACTACATATGTTCTTGTCCGACCTTGAACTAAATTTGGTCCTACACGACCTTAAACTACATTTGGTCCTACACGACCTTAAAATACATTTGGTCCTGCATGACCTTAAACTACATTTGGTCTTGCATGACATTAAAATGGATCATCCCACATGTCCCAAAACTGTAGGCCAGTACAGCCTGACTTTAAACTGTATCGTCCCGCATGATGTTAATTTGCACATCGTCCTGCATGACGTTAAACTGCACATTCAAAAAACTATGTGTGGATTGATTCCCATTCTCATGGGATAGGTATGATCACCCGAACATTTAGATTTTGGGTCAAGCCCCATATCTTAGATATCTCCCAGTCACCTAGGACCCTTGGCATGTTCCTTTACATTTGAGGGATATGTAGGTGTGGTACAAGGCTATGCCCTCCTTCGCATTAGGTTTTTGGTGATCATGCCATGCCCCCTTTCTCCTGATATTTCCCCATATCTTTGTTCTATACTCATCTATGCGAATTGTATGCTCTCAAGCCGAGCCCTTGGACCCTTTATAGTGGTTCGCCAATGTGTTCAAGAGTACTCTGATCTAGGACCTGGAGTGTTAGATTCAACTTGGGCAAGTTTCCATTCACCTGTCAAGCTTCGTGTTCCCCTTAATTTGGGCTCCCATTATCTTTCACACCTGAAGGGACCCCCAAAACGACATGGATGCTATGACTAAGGGCTATCCTACCATTATAGGACAATTCCCCTGAGGGTTTCAAACAAAAAATTGATACAAATCACGCATTGCGAACATGTTCAGCAGTCGATGCTCTTTTGTTTGTCCCGATTTTCATGCTAACGCAATGTGGATGCTGTGTTGTGAACATGGCCAGTAGTAATCCTCCATCACCATGCCAGACCCTTCAAGCCTTGAATGTTGGTTACATGATTCACATTATGATTCGACCCCATCATGTCTAGGTGGAATTTCAACACTCCTGGCACTATCCCTCAGTGCACCTCCGCACGTCAAGGGGACAGAGCTACAATACGGCATCCTTCGGGGCTCCCAAGGTCTAAGATCTAAGACTATAAACTGAGATATTCTCTAAGAGTTGTGTGTGTCTTGGTCCTCATCCTCATGGGATATGTGGGATCACCCAGAAATTGTGTTTCCAAGTCCAGCTCAACTAGAAGATAGCTTCTTCTTCCCATTATCCTCTGACCCTTGTTGGCCTCTTGGCCCAAGGCTCCTTTCCCAGAATTGCGCACAGTGATGATGTGGACCTCTTCCTCATTCACGTCAGGTATGCTTTATTGCATCCTGCACATTCTTTCATGTCCAAGCCATGTGACTTTAAAATGTGTTGTCTGGTCCTATCACATGACCCTAAACTATGATGATATCATCCCGACCGTACGACGAAAAATGGAACTGCATTGTAATGACCTCATCATAGTGGTCATCACATAGGGTATCAGTCATCCACCATACCATTTGTCAATGCCTGTATACAGCTTGATCCTTGTGGTGATGCTGGGAATTTATACCCTAGCCTGTCACTTCACAAAAAAAAACCATTCACCTTAAAGGACAAACAAGATACATCAAATACCGCTTATTTTAGTGTGAGGGCCAGACCCGCACGCCCCTTCCATATTTTTCATTGGTACCTTACCGTGCTACCTCTCAGAACTACATATAGATTGATTCTCATTCTCATGAGATATTTAGGAACGTCTGATCACTGCCCCATGGGCCCAGCCTAACTTTCATGTTTGGTCCCTTGACCTAAAAACTTCCCCATGGAACACATGGCAATATGGACTTACGTCCTCAATCACATCGGGTTTCATAATCACCTTACCATGTGTCCCCTTCATTCCTTACCGATCCCTGGTCCGAGTTCTAAGACCTTAATCTATGACCCTTTCCAAAACTATGTATGGCTTGATTCTCATTATCATGGGATGCGTAGGAATGCCCAGACATTTCATCTCAGGTCCAACCCTGGGAATCAAAAATCCCATCCGTTCTCACCATTGTCCCCTTGGCCTGACCCCTTAGGGAGTTTTGTAACTGCAGCATTTGCTTGGAACAAGTTTATGATGCCCCATAATGACATTGGTAAGTGACAGTTACCTCACCAGAGAGGTCCTATCTCAAATTAGGAATTATCAATGATCAGATTAATGTGCCCGCCTAATGTGCTTCCACCACGGTGGCGTAATTTCAAAAGTGTTGGATTCTGTTTAAACAAACCACCACTTCACCTTTCACGCTTTGTGTGTCCCCTTTATTCAGACCCTCATCCTCTTTCATGACTGAACGTAACCCCAAATGGCCTGGTCCCAAGCCGCATCGGCTCACCTACCATTCTGGGCCAATGCCCCGTAAGACTTCAGACAACATTTTGAGTCAGGTCCTGTGTTTTGAACACGGTTAGTAGTCGACCCTTATTTTTTTATCCCCATTTCTGGATAATGCAATAAGGATGATGTGTTTCAAACACGGTCAATAGTTTTCCTTTTTTTCCACACCCCTCCCATAGTGTTCCGAATTTGGGGTAATGTGATTCAAAAAAAAATTCATTCCCCTATGTTTGGACTGATTCCAATGCCCCTGGCATTTCCCCGCTCATGCGCTAGAGCACATTGAGAAGACGATACATCGACGGGTCTGAGGTCCTCTTCCTTCGATCGGTCCTCCCTCTTCTCCTTAGAAATCTGGATTCGAATCTCGAATGACTGAAGCTTGGTTGATGCTCTCACGATCAAACGAAGTGATAATATGAGCATCCCTTGTTTCTCACTTCGGGTACGTCCCACGTGAGCTTAAGAAATGGATTGCTATTTATTTCAGGATTATGGTTGAGCACGTTAAACTAAGGGTAAAATTAAATAAATTTTTCCATACATACAGTTCAAAATAAAAAGCAATAAAGAGAAATAAGTTTATGGGTTCAGTCAAAATAAGGCCCTTAAGGGTCGGCTTCCTCAATAGATCATTCCAACACCGCTACATTTTGGTTGGTGGCCTCCAGGACTGCTCCCCACACCCTGAGGACCCTCTCTTCATCAGTGGCCATGAATCGCAGTTCACTGACCCTAGCCTGTGCCCGCGCTTGTTCAGTTGGATGTTCAGTCATCTGGTGACTCACTTCCACTAGTTGTTCTTCTTCATCTGCTAGTTGGGCCCTCAACTACTCCATGAGCTCAGAATAGTTTGCAATTAATATCTCTTTTTCTTTCTCCTATTCTTTGAGGCATCATACCTCCTGCTCTGCCTTTAGAAATGCTCGGGTACTCCCTGACTCCTCCCAGCACTGGGTGAAGTCAGAGTGTCGGCTACTCTCACTCATCTTCTCGGCCATGTAATCACGAACCGTTGAGTGAAGGCATTGAGCATCTACCCCTCCAGCTCATATGAAACCTAGCCAAGTGTGGAGTGATTCCATTCACTTCATCCATTCCATCTAAGGATGAATGAGAAAACGCATGATGCACTTCCACCCTTTGTGTCGCGTCATCCGACTCTCCTTGGCCGCTTTAGAGTCTGAATCATCAATGTTTTCAGGATTAGAGGGCTGATAGACAGGAAAGACAGCCAACAGGCTGGAAGCAGGGTCTTCCTCAGATTTTCCTCCCAGGGGGATAGGCTCTTCATTGTCTGAGTGATCTTCCTATCTCACCTCAACCCTAGGGGAACCTTCGTCAACTATCAGCCATGCCCCGACAGCAGCGCCACTGATATCCACCACTCTATGCTCACTAATTGTCAGGGCTGACTTGGTTTTGGAGGCATGTCTTGGATAGGGCGGTACGTTTTCCATTGATTTGCTTGCGGATGGTCCTAGATCAACAGACTGACGAGCCTCCAATGTCATGATCACTGTACAGACAAGGATCACCCTCATCAATTGGGTCCTCCAATGGTAAGTACCGATATCGAAGTAATTAACTTACAGGAACCCAAGGCACTAGCCTCCAGTTTTCTGGCCGCTACAGGAGCTATCATATTGGGGGATCCCTCAGCGCTCGTCAGTTCAATAATAGGCATTAGAGCCCCACCTTGTTCAATTGGTGATTCCCCCCTCCTTTGACTCGAGACTCTTGGTCAGCACCAATATGCTCCTGAGTAAGATAATGAGGATGGATTAAGGATTAAAAAGGAAAGTGGATAAAAGAAGGAGGATAGATAAGGGTTGAATCATACCTCAAGTAGCTCAGTTACATCCATATCAGTGTCGACAATCTCACCACTCTCCCAAAGACTCACTTAGTGGGATGCCCCTTGAAACCCTTCACCTTCGGGCTCATCTTCTTCTTCACCTTCTCTTTCTACCACCACCTATTCTGTCTCGCCGCCCTCCAGCTCATAATTACTTTCATCAACCTCTGAAGACATTATTTCCAAATCATTCTTCTAGCCAAGAATCACTTTAACCAAGAAAGATGGATCCTCACGCCGACTCCATTTGTGTGAGTACATGTCCATGGCCATCAAATTTTCATGTCGTCGATGAAATTTTACTCTATCGACAATCCAGACAAGCCCGACTTCTAGCAGCTGGATCCCATCTCTCACTATCTTCTTCCAGAGGGCTTCAGTACTCATCGACTGCCACAGGGTTAGCCAGGCCTACCATAGTGTAGGGAAGATTACATCACGAGAAGGTTTAATCATATATCTTCTTTTCTTCCTGTTAAGTTCTCTGGTCACTCCATGGGACCCTCCTCCTCTAGGTGACAATGGAATGGCCACACCATGCGACGTCCCCACTGCTGAAGTCCCGACCCATGTAGGTCCTGTTGTCCGACGTGCTTCCGGTCTTCCCCCACTAGAGGCACTCTGCCTGCTCTCTCACTACCTAGGTTCCGCACTGGCGACCTTGAGTTGCCAAAATCGCCTCCGCAAAATCCCCTCAGGGTATGTTATGTCCCAATGTTCGGCATACTTGGTTGAGAGGCCAACATCAACTCCATTGGGAGGAAATGTGACGACGTCACTGGATCCATAATTCATGTACATCATCCACATTTGGCGAAGGACACTAGGATGCTTTTCTTCCCGGACGTCTATGTATAATTTTTTCAGCATCTTTTGGAGGCACCCAAATTGCCTGGGGAACCTGGACAGCACATAATGCTCGCAGAAGATCTTCCCAACAATCTAGGCCATAAGAACCCTGCCTCTAAATCTTTGCAAGTACTCCCTCTAATCCATTGATCCTTTCCCAATATCTATCATCTGGCCAGTCGAGGTGGGTAATGGTCTGAAAGTGAAGCTGGCATGATTACCAATTCTGATCCTTACTCCCTCCTCATTGAGCATCAACGGCATTACCCCATCAATGTTCAGTAGGGAAGGCCGCGTGCCATTACCTGGAGGATGGATGACATTCGAGAAGGTATATCCGCCGCAATGAGTTGTAACCCAGCCATAAAAGATCTTTAAGGGTCCATAGATTCTCCTAGGTGACCCCCCTATCGAGATAAATCCCAAAATGGAGTACAGACGAGCCAGTACAGGGACCCCCAGATTGAATCTTCTGTTGGAATCCATGATGCCAGCCATCACCAAGGTCACTGGACGGACGACCATCCTTGCATCCCTCACCGACAAGAGACAGTCATCAGGAATGTAGCGAGAAATCAGGCATACTTAACATTCGGGTCCTGACTCTCATTTATGTTGTAGCCCCACGACTGGTAGTGCCCCACCTCCAGGATCCTCTAGTATGATCCGCTCTTGCTCCTCTGTGCTGCAGTTAGACACCATCTCCCTCACCCTGGCATCTTGACTGCCGGATCCCTTTCCAAGAATAGGCTAAACCAGTCCTTGTAAGCGATGTATTTCAGAAAATCCTTGACCCCCAGCCTCTCCTTGGCCATCTCCAGTAGGTGCCACGTCAGTATGGGGGTTTGTGATCTGTCCCCCCAGGTGTTACTCGTCCGGAGGAATTCATCATACTAATGCCCCTACAGAGGGATACCCCCGATGAAAGGAATGTCCCAAAGACTAATACCAACATCCCCATGATGAAGGTGGAAGGTATTGGTATCGGGGGACCACTGAGTGAACAGATTTGGCCCAAGCTCAGGCTGGCGGTATAAGTGAAAATGTGAGGTCCACACCGCCTCGAGCAAGCCAATGTGTCATAGCTCGGCCCCAAATTGGTCACATGTATGGAGAACCCAGTACACCCAGGACCATTCACTGGTGAAGTTGCCTTTGGACCGCAGGTCCCGGTCCTGTAGCCAGCCTTTATCCTCGTCAGTGATGCTCTAATGAAAGGTGCTTGCGTAGAAGGTCGGGGAGCTCCTCGTAACAGGGTCACTCCATAAAATGGTCCTAGTACTTGGATTCAGGATGTAAACGTCCATATTCCTGGTCTCTCTAGCAGGATGACCATTGTTGGTGATGTTTCATCGAGGGAGTTTGTCCTAATGGGTCACCCATGATTGCGGTGTATCCACCTTAAAACCCGGCAAAGGGACCTCCTCCAGAATTCTGAAGTCCCATAGTGGCAGATTGTTGGATAGGGTGTACTCTTTTTGGGTAGGGGTTAGAATATTGAAAAGGGTATGGTTATTGGAGACAATCCTTTTGGCACTGTAAACCACTGGTTTGGTGACCATTTCAGCCCTTTGAGCATCGGCTTCTCCCTCATCAGCCTAGTTTTCAGCCATCTCCTTCCGACAAGTGTTTGAGTAGATGGCGCAGAATATGAGAGGGTGGCGTGAAAAATCAGTGGTCATCATGAAATATCAGAACATGGTGCAAAAAACCCCGGGTTTCCGCATAAAACGATGCCTGATCTCGGTGGAATTGCGTGCAACCAAAGTAGTTTTTCACGCAGGGCCGGTGGAACTTTCACGCATGAGATCTCGGAGCTTATCACGCAAGGAAATTCATATGAACCATGGGACCTATAGCAGTATTTATTGGAAAATATCGGTTTATGCGCCCGTGCAAAAAGCATATTTCATGCCCCCTTGAGTTTTTCGCACCACTCCAGGTGTTTTGCATGCATGGAGCCCATGGAGATCTGCATTTCGGTGTTTCCCTCAAAATCTGACTGTTGTGATCCCTCATCGATCCCATTCTGAGGGGGGCATTTGTAAATGTCGAAAAGCGCTCAGGTGCTGTAGAAGGTTTTCAAACGATAAAGCGAAGTCATATTCACATCTGGGGACCCATTCTGGGGGGGCCAGAGGAGTCACATGAAAAAAATTCTTAAGTGCACAAAAAAATGTGTCCTCTACAGAATGTTTCGGGATTAGCGAGAGTTCCTCAGAGTGGGTGCGGAAAAATTGCGCGCCCACTCCCTGTGTGGTTGATATTTCGTGGCGCCGACATCGGCATGCAATTATTTCACACTGACCTATTTTCTGCACCCCTGGATGCCTATAAATAGAAGGCAACCCCCTTCGAATTCTGGGATGAATAATCTGAACCGGATCTCGTGAGCAAAATTTGACTTTAGCGCGTGCAAAGATGGCCTTCAGGTACGGTTCTTTTCACGCCAAGTCGCCCCAGGGTCCACCTTCATGCGAGATCCCCTTGGTTTACACAGAATTACAATCCATTCAGGGTTCTCCCCCAGCGTGCAGTCCATTCCACATGCGCACAGGCCGGCCAATTGCGCTCAATCCCCTTCAATTGCGCACACCCCAGTCATTGCGCGCAGCCTCTCCCAATTGCGCGTAATTTGTACTCCTTGCGCGCAATCCTATCTATTTGCGTGCAAAGCCTCAGCTCTATTTACGCTCAATCATCACTGATTTTATTCCAACCCAATGTTTTTCATGTAGGGATACTTATTTTATAGCATCCCGTCTTTTTATAACATAACTTTTCATTCCATTACACGGAACTGAGGATCTTTAAGGTTTAGTGTCTTGGAAACAAGGAACATAAAACATGAAAAAAACATTCTTATTAAACACTTGAAAGGCTTCTCCTCATGTACACCCTAGGCTCATTACTGCATCCCTTAACCTGGGGACATACATCAAAAGGAAGGGTGAGCAGAAGGCCCAGCAAGGGAAACAAGTGAAACATTTTACATATGAACTTGAGATACATCAATAAAGTCATGAAAATAACTTTAAGGCATGAAAATGAAATCATGAGGCATATCATAATAAAAATAAAACTTTTACATAACTTGGAGATGTGGCTAAATCATTTAACATAGACAATCATGAACATATCACCAAGGTCCATCCCCAAGGTGTCATTTTAAAATTACCAAGGTTATTCACCAAGGTATCGTGAAAATTGTAATCTCTAGTGGTTACATCATTACCCAATGCATTGGAGCGCTATCAGGGCGCACCCTTAAATTTGCCTTTATTATCATGTGAGCCACATATATCATCATCAAACATTTCATAAATAACCTACATATCATAAAATAAATGGATTTCATTTCATAATCATAACGTTTTAAAAACTGCTTTAAAGACATGATCTTTACGTCACTTTAAACCCACGGAAAGGGAAAGCGGGTATCATGTATGTAAATCCCAGAATTTAAAATGGAACATTTTGATATATATGTGAATAACATTTTATAAATAAGAGCTTTGAGTATTCACTTTATAACATAAAATAATTTTTGAGAAAAGAGAGAGGCATTTTCAGGGGAAAATTCTGCAGCATAACGGCTAAGTTTCGGGGTTTTAAAAAACATTGAAATGAGAGGGGACATGGGTCACCCTCTCATAAATGATCCATAAAACAGTAGGGTGAAAGAATAAGAAGGAAATATGGACATGGTAATGAAATTTTAGGGACATACCATTTGAAATGAAAAACATGGAAGGAAAAAAAATTAGATTTCTCTTATGAAAATTCGGCAGCCTTACGGCGTCACTTAACTTCAAAAGAAAATGATTTGACAAGATCAAATAGGGTCCCTCATCATATGACCATAAGAGATCAGTATGATAGATATAGAGATAATTCCCCAACATAACAAAAAGGAACTTGAAATAATTGACATGAAAGTAGAACTTCAAAACGAGAAGGGTGAAGAACCACTTAAAAATTCGGCAGCCTAACGGCGCCACTTAAAACATCAAAATACTGAATTGAAGAGATCAAATGGGGTCTCTCATCATATGAACATAAGAGTCCTGTATGATATATATAGAGATCATACCCCAATATAACAAAAAGGAACTTGAAATAATTGACATGAAAGTAGAACTTCAAAACGAGAAGGGTGAAGAACCACTTAAAAATTCGGCAGCCTAACGGCACCACTTAAAACATCAAAATACTGAATTGAAGAGATCAAATGGTGTCTCTAATCATATGAAAATAAGAGTCCAGTATGATATATATAGATATCATACCCCAATATAACAAAAAGTAACTTGAAATAATTGACATGAAAGTAGAACTTCAAAACGAGAAGGGTGAAGAACCACTTAAAAATTCGGCAGCCTAACGGCGCCACTTAAAACATCAAAATACTGAATTGAAGAGATCAAATGGGGTCTCTAATCATATGAACATAAGAGTCCAGTATGATATATATAGAGATCATACCCCAATATAACAAAAAGGAACATGAAAGACTTGAATGAGAATAGAACTTGAAAATGAGGAAGGTGAAAGAATCCCTTAAAAATTCGGCAGCCTAACGGCGCCACTTAAACATTCTTAAAACGAATTGATGAGAGCAAGGGGGGGGGGGTCTCTCATCATATGAACATGAAATAGGCAGTAGGAGGAATATAAAAGAACATCCTCCAACATAAGAACATGGAGTATAAAAAGAAATGACATAAAAGAGATTACTTGAAAAGAAAGAGAGGGGTCGGATCCCTTACCTTAAAATGTAACTCTTAAACCTCAAAGGTTGGGACCTTGAGGGCTTGGGGGCACCTTGGGAGGACTCCTTGGGAGGTAATGAGACCATAAATTCGTTGGGAATGAGTGGGGAGTCGAATGGATGATAGGAGGGCTTTGTATTTATAGGGAAAGTGAGGGGACAAGGCATTAATGGCCAAGGGACACCTCACATGTGCTTTTCTCAAACCCATGTGCTCTCCCTTGTCATTTATCATGGAGTTAGGCCACATGGGGCCCCCAAAACAATAATTCATCACCCTTGTCCGGCCAACCCTCAAAATATCTCATGAAATCATCATGACACCGTTATGATGTCATTAAACATACCGAAACCCTAAAACTGTATTTTTACTATTCACTGAAAATTCAACTTTCTCAGAAAAATCCCAAAATTTCACATTAACCAAATATCAATGCTCTGATTTCAAAAATGAAATCCATTTTATAAAAATAATTTTCTAAATATTTTTAATTTAATTTTTAAATAAAAACACTATTCATCAAAAATTCATTTTTTCAGAAAAAACCCCAAAAATTACCATAACATAATATCGATGCTCTGAGTTCAAAAATAAAGTCATTTTTATAAAAATAATTTTCTAATTATTTTTAATTAAATTTTTATTTAAAAAACACTATTCACCCGAAAAAACTAATACTTGAATAATAATTAATGAAACCGTTATTTAACTATTTTATTGAATCACATTACTTAATCAAGGTGCCTAGATTATTTTAAAACTTTTTTAAGTGAGATTACTAATCCATTTGGTCATATTACTAATCCTAATCATAAAATCACTATTCATAATTTACTATTCATCAAAAATCAAGTTGATCTTATTAGACTCTAAATTTAGTACTGAACATAATTGCAGAAGACCATTTTTTGAAAATCATTACACATTTTTAATTATTTAGGGTTTACATAAACATATTTAAAATATCCTTTTTCTAAAATTCATCAAAAATATGCATACTATATTTATCCGGTCATTTCAAAATTCATAAACTTCATCATAAGAAGAAATCCCAATTTTTATTTAAAACAAGGATTACACAAGGTAGTTACGGTCTCGTTACATAACCCCTTATAATACCAGCATAGGACCTAAGAGTAAGGTGTGCTAGGGTGATAGAAGCTTGGGGCGGCTCAGTCAACATTGCCCGAGTAGTAATTTCTATCAGTTTGAACTTCTCACGAAGGCGATTCCGTTCCAGCTTCACATGATGAAGTTCAGCTCGGATTTGATCCAGAGCAAAGCCCAGTGGTGCTACCTCCTTCCCAAGCTCTGTTAAATGGGCTTCGATCGGTCCAAGACTACTAGGTGAGGCCATCAAATCTTCTTTCTATAATAATTAACCAAGATTACTTATATCAAAACATTTTGTTCACAGCAGTCATATTGACCGATGGTTATATAATAGTCAAAACCCACTGATCTCATTTTAATTATAATCATGTTTATCAAATAAAACATTTTTTTTGAGTATAACAATAACACATAAAATTGGGAAACAAAATTTATTTAAAAAATTTTGGGTCGTTACAATCTTCCCCCCTTAAGAAATTGTGTCCTCGCAATTTTAAAATTGGGGTTTGAAATTTCATTGAAAGTCCCACATCGGAAAAGGAGTCAGTAAAACTATTACTTTAAAATAAAGAAAGGGAAGTACAAAGGTCACTCAAGTTAACCCACACTAGGGTTCCATGTAGAAAAACATGGACATGGAGGAGAAAAAAAAGGGTCAAGTTCTGAGGGAGAGTGATAGAAAACATGATTAGGAGAAAGTTAACCATGAGAAAATCCCAAACTTATGATGTGTGTAAACGGTCTTTGATTACCTAATAGGAAACGTAAACCAACAACATTTTTGTTTTATGTTTCTTTTCATAATTTTGAGGATTTCATTTACTACATAGAACAAAAACATAATAAAATATACCTACCTTCAAGTAGAGTTTCATCCTTTAACAAGTCCCTACCAACACTAATCTTTTCTCCAAATGATGAGAATTCAAAAACACTTGGTCTCATAAAAGCACAAGAATCTTCTTCTATAGAATCACATAATCTAAAAAAGATTAACTATCTATTTATTCTATCTTTAAACATTATCCCAAAAACAGAAAGGTTAAGGTAAAACAACTCTTCAAAAAGAAAGAATCCCATAGGAATGGAAACTACTTTTAAATCATCAAAGTTCCATGGTACTACCCAAATTTTATCATAGACCATTCCCTAAATAACGGTCCTTAAAATTCCTCAAAACAAACCAAACTAAGATTGAAACCCAAATACAATAAGGATTTGATAACATAGTCTTCCAAAACAACTTCATTGTTCATCTCCAGACAACATCAACCACTCCTAACATCTTATAAAAAAAGTAGCTAACCTAAACATATTTTACCCAAGATAGGTTAGTCATTCCCATAAGTAACCTAAATTACTATAAGTTCACCTTAAATTCATCGATTCTTCAAAATATAAGTCAACCTTACTCCTCAATGAAAATACCGTAGTAATCTATTTACCTCGATCAAATACGGTTCCCAAAATAATGAACGTCTTCCAAAATAATAATCATATTTTAATCCCCTAATCATCCCTGTCATATTAATACGAAAATCGTCGCATTTCCTATCACATTGGTTGTCGTAACATGTTCTTCCATTTCCCACCATTAACTAAGAAGAGAAAGCATAATTAGGGGCTTAAGTACTTAGCTAATAATCATGAAAAGGAACTGAAAGCATATAAGGATAACTTGTATATGAAAGGTATACCCTAACTTGTGATCTCCTAGGTTCCCATCTAGGTTATGAATGATCATATATTCTTATGTGAACCTTTATTTTATTTTATCTTTGTTCCTTTAACAATGGTTCATACCAAGCTTATGAATTAACCAAAGCATATCCCCCGGGAGTGTCGTAACCAAGAGTGCAGCAAGGCCCGTTGTCGTGTACCAGTTCCCATTCGAGTCTAGCTCAAAGCGGTGTTTTCGGGTTTTACCACTATGTACATCTGTGCCAGAGCCACCTCTACCTGCTCGTATCCAGACAGGGATGTATTTGCTTGGCAACCCCTTACTCAATACTCACCAAAATACCAAGAAGATTTCCTATATTAAACTTTTCTATAGGGTTCCTCCTAGAGTTTTCATATCCTAATTTCCACAAATAACAAAACCATCCTTTGATACCAACTATAGCATCCCGTCTTTTTATAACATAACTTTTCATTCCATTACACGGAACTGAGGATCTTTAAGGTTTAGTGTCTTGGAAACAAGGAACATAAAACATGAAAAAAAAACATTGTTATTAAACACTTGAAAGGCTTATCCTCATGTACACCCTAGGCTCATTACTGCATCCCTTAACCTGGGGACATACATCAAAAGGAAGGGTGAGCAGAAGGCCCAGCAAGGGAAACAAGTGAAACATTTTACATATGAACTTGAGATACATCAATAAAGTCATGAAAAGAACTTTAAGGCATGAAAATGAAATCATGAGGCATATCATAATAAAAATAAAACTTTTTCATAACTTGAAGATGTGGCTACATCATTTAACATAGACAATCATGAACATATCACCAAGGTCCATCCCCAAGGTGTCATTTTAAAATTACCAAGGTTATTCACCAAGGTATCGTGAAAATTGTAATCTCTAGTGGTTACATCATTACCCAATGCATTGGAGCGCTATCAGGGCGCACCCTTAAATTTGCCTTTATTATCATGTGAGCCACATATATCATCATCAAACATTTCATAAATAACCTACATAGCATAAAATAAATGGGTTTCATTTCATAATCATAACGTTTTAAAAACTTCTTTAAAGACATGATCTTTACGTCACTTTAAACCCACGGAAAGGGAAAGCGGGTCTCATGTATGTAAATCCCAGAATTTAAAATGGCACATTTTGATATATATGTGAATACCCTTGTAGAAATAAGAGCTTTGAGTATTAACTTTATAACATAAAATAATTTTTGAGAAAAGAGAGAGGCATTTTGAGGGGAAAATTCTGCATCATAACGGCTAAGTTTCGGGGTTTTAAAAAACATTGAAATGAGAGGGGACATGGGTCACCCTCTCATAAATGATCCATAAAATAGTAGGGTGAAATAATAATAAGGACATATGGACATGGTAATGAAATTTTAGGGACATACCATTTGAAATGAAAAACATGGAAGGAAAAAAAATTAGATTTCTCTTATGAAAATTCGGCAGCCTTACGGCGTCACTTAACTTCAAAAGAAAATGATTTGACAAGATCAAATAGGGTCCCTCATCATATGACCATAAGAGATAAGTATGATAGATATAGATATAATTCCCCAACATAACAAAAAGGAACTTGAAAGAATTGACATGAAAGTAGAACTTCAAAACGAGAAGGGTGAAGAACCACTTAAAAATTCGGCAGCCTAACGGCGCCACTTAAAACATCAAAATACTGAATTGAAGAGATCAAATGGGGTCTCTCATCATATGAACATAAGAGTCCAGTATTATATATATATAGAGATCATACCCCAATATAACAAAAAGTAACTTTAAATAATTGACATGAAAGTAGAACTTCAAAACGAGAAGGGTGAAGAACCACTTAAAAATTCGGCAGCCTAACGGCACCACTTAAAACATCAAAATACTGAATTGAAGAGATCAAATGGGGTCTATCATCATATGAACATAAGATTACAGTATGATATATATAGAGATCATACCCCAATATAACAAAAAGGAACTTGAAATAATTGACATGAAAGTAGAACTTCAAAACGAGAAGGGTGAAGAACCACCTAAAAATTCGGCAGCCTAACGGCGCCACTTAAAACATCAAAATACTGAATTGAAGAGATCAAATGGGGTTTCTAATCATATGAACATAAGAGTCCAGTATGATATATATAGAGATCATACCCCAATATAACAAAAAGGAACATGAAAGACTTGAATTAGAATAGAACTTGAAAACGAGGAAGGTGAAAGAATCCCTTAAAAATTCGGCAGCCTAACGGCGCCACTTAAACATTCTTAAAACGAATTGATGAGAGCAAGGGGGGGTCTCTCATCATATGAACATGAAATAGGCAGTAGGATGAATATAAAAGAACATCCTCCAACATAAGAACATGGAGTATGAAAGAAATGACATAAAAGAGATTACTTGAAAAGAAAGAGAGGGGCCGGATCCCTTACCTTAAAATGTAACTCTTAAACCTCAAAGGTTGGGACCTTGAGGGCTTGGGGGCACCTTGGGAGGACTCCTTGGGAGGTAATGAGACCATAAATTCGTTGGGAATGAGTGGGGAGTCGAATGGATGAGAGGAGGGCTTGGTATTTATAGGGAAAGTGAGGGGACAAGGCATTAATGGCCAAGGGACACCTCACATGTGCTTTTCTCAAACCCATGTGCTCTCCCTTGTCATTTATCATGGAGTTAGGCCACATGGGGCCCCCAAAACAATAATTCATCACCCTTGGCCGGCCAACCCTCAAAAGATCTCATGACATCATCATGACACCGTTATGATGTCATTAAACATACCGAAACCCTAAAACTGTATTTTTACTATTCACTGAAAATTCAACTTTCTCAGAAAAATCCCAAAATTTCACATTAACCAAATATCAATGCTATGATTTCAAAAATGAAATCCATTTTATAAAAATAATTTTCTAAATATTTTTAATTTAATTTTTAAATAAAAACACTATTCATCGAAAATTCATTTTTTCAGAAAAAACCCCAAAAATTACCATAACATAATATCGATGCTCTGAGTTCAAAAATAAAGTCATTTTTATAAAATAATTTTCTAATTATTTTTAATTAAATTTTTAATTAAAAAACAATATTCACCCGAAAAAACTAATACTTGAATAATAATTAATGAAACCGTTATTTAACTATTTTATTGAATCACATTACTTAATCAAGGTGCCTAGATTATTTTAAAACTTTCTTTAAGTGAGATTACTAATCCATTTGGTCATATTACTAATCCTAATCATAAAATCACTATTCATAATTTACTATTCATCAAAAATCAAGTTGATCTTATTAGACTCTAAATTTAGTACTGAACATAATTGCAGAAGACCATTTTTTGAAAATCATTACACATTTTTAATTATTTAGGGTTTACATAAACATATTTAAAATATCCTTTATCTAAAATTCATCAAAAATATGCATACTATATTTATCCGGTCATTTCAAAATTCATAAACTTCATCATAAGAAGAAATCCCAATTTTTATTTAAAACAAGGATTACACAAGGTAGTTACGGTCTCGTTACATAACCCCTTATAATACCAGCATAGGACCTAAGAGTAAGGTGTGCTAGGGTGATAGAAGCTTGGGGCGGCTCAGTCAACATTGCCCGAGTAGTAATTTCTATCAGTTTGAACTTCTCACGAAGGCGATTCCGTTCCAGCTTCACATGATGAAGTTCAGCTCGGATTTGATCCAGAGCAAAGCCCAGTGGTTCTACCTCCTTCCCAAGCTCTATTAGATGGGCTTCGATCGGTCCAAGACTACTAGGTGAGGCCATCGAATCTTCTTTCTATAATAATTAACCAAGATTACTTATATCAAAACATTTTGTTCACAGCGGTCATATTGACCGATGGTTATATAACAGTCAAAACCCACTGATCTCATTTTAATTATAATCATGTTTATCAAATAAAATGTTTTTGTTGAGTATAACAATAACACATAAAATTGGGAAACAAAATTTATTTAAAAAATTTCAGGTCGTTACATATTTCGCGCGCAAGCCTTAAAGGTTGCGTGCAATTCCCCAGGACCCCTCACCTCGGTGCTCCCCGGGCATACCTTTGCACGAGCACCTGATGCTCTTATTATGGATGTCGTTTTCGGGCGTCTCTCACGCCCCAGGAATCCACATCATGCACCATTTTCCAGTACGACCTTCTTGTCTTGTAAGAAGTAACTTCAAAGTCCCTTGGATGATACTGCCTATTGCATTGCTTTGCCTCATGCTTCTCTGCATAGGCACGCTAACAACAATTTCTTCTTCACATAGCCACACTAACGTGGACCCCAAGATGGTTCTCTCCATAACACCCCCTCGCTACGCCGTTGCTGATGCCTTCCCTTCCACAAGGAGAAGATGGTACCATTTATGTAAGTACTAGGGGTGCAGAGTGAACTTTCCTCGTCCGAACTATAGGGCGTTAAACTGCCAAGCACCATCGTCCTCAGCACATGATGTTAATTTGTGACCTGGCCCCATGCCTCGTACCCAGGGTCCCCCCACCTTGAACATTCTCCATGCCCACTCATCTCCACAGGGATGGGTTCACCCCTCACATGGGATGATATCCTCTTTATCGGAGTGGAGTTTGTCCACTGGGAATGGGCAACCACCTTGGTGTAAGCCCCTATCTTTTCTTGAAGGAGGTAGCATCCCTTCTCCTCCTTTAATCTTTGGTCCCCAGGGCCAGAAAATGGCATGGTAGGGAATGGGGCTCCTCCTTTCTTCAATCCCAAATCCCTCTCCTACTGTGCTTTGTCCCCTCGGGCCTCCATCCTGGAGTAAGTCCCAACCCCTATGGGCTGCTAACCATGCATAATCTCCGGTTTCCTCTTTGGGCCGCTCCACGTGTAAGCCTCTCTTCACTTCCCACAGACGCACCTTTTGCAACATGATCGCCAGGTCTCTTCTATCTCTTTTTTATTACACAAAAAATGACTCACGTGGGCTTAGAGTGAGCACCGACCATGACAAACCACCTTGGGCCTCCTCAGAGTGTAATCCCCAACCTACCCGAACTTTGGGGACTTTGATCCATTTCAATGCATGGTATGTAGGAAGCCTCCACGAGGTTCAAGCCCACCACCTTGGGCCACCTCAGAGTGTAAGCCCCAACCCATCCAGAACTACAGGGACTTTGATCCATGTCAAGGCATGGTACATAGGAAGCCTCCATGAGGTTCAAGCCCAACACCTTGGGCCACCTCAGAGTGTAAGACCTAACCCATCCCAAACTATGGGGACTTTGATCCATGTCAAGGCATGGTACGTAGGAAGCCTCCACGAGGTTCAATCCCAACACCTTGGTCTGCCTCAGAGTATAAGACCCAACCCATCCCGAACTATGGGGACTTTGATCCATGTCAAGGCATGGTACGTAGGAAGCCTCCACAAGGTTCAAGACCACCACATTGGGCCGTCTCAGAGTGTAAGCCCCAACTCAACCCAAAGTATGGGAACTTTGATCCATGTTAAGGCATGGTACGTAGGAAGCCTCCATGAGGTTCAAGCCCACCACCTTGGGCTTCCTTAGAGTGTAAGCCCCAACCTACCTGAACTATGGGGACTTTGATCCATATCAAGGCATGGTATATAGGAAGCCTCCATGTGGTTCAAGCCCACCACCTTAGGCTGCCTCCGACTGTAAGCCCCAACCCATCCCGAACTATGGGGACTTTGATCCATGTTAAGGCATGGTACATAAGATGCCTCCATGAGGTTCAAGCCCACCACCTTGGGCCACATCAGAGTGTAAGCCCCAGCCCATCCCAATCTATACGGACTTTGATCCATGTCAAGGCATGGTACGTAGGAAGCCTCCATGAGGTTCAAGCCCAACACCTTGGGCCACCTTAGAGTGTAATCCCCAACCCATCCCAAACTACAGGGACTTTGATCCATGTCAAGGCATGGTACGTAGGATGCCTCCACGAGGTTCGTGCCCACCACCTTGGGCCACCTCAAAGTGTAAGCCCCAACCCATCCCGAACTACGAGAACTTTGATCCATGTCAAGAAATGGTACGTAGGTAGCCTCCACGAGGCTCAATCCCATCACTCATGTCTAATCCTGATCTCTCCCTCAAGTCTATGTGTCTCGAAAAGCTCATGCCTCAACTCAGAGGTTCCACTTCCTATAGGTCCCATCCATGCGTCCATTCTCACTGGTCGCCTCCTCAGGTGTCCCATAATCTCATCAAACTATGTGGACTTTGATTCCCTATCATGAAGATACGTAGGAAGTCTTTTTGAGGCTCATGCCCAAAACCATCGTCACCTTCACGACGGTCCCATATCATTCCCCCTCCGCTCCATTTATCCTTCCATAATCCATCCTGATTCTTACCCGGGCCACCACATCCCAGTAGAATCATGCCACCCCATTCCCCGTTCCCACTGGAAGCATTCGAGAAGCTGCCCACATGTTGGCCCTAATATCGGTGTTCCCTCCAGGGGGTTCCTCCATCTGATCCACTATAATCATTGTTCTGATCAGTCCGGTCCATCCCCAATAGACGTTAAACTTGTGGAATACCCTATGTTAATCATGGGAAGCTGAGGAAAACCTCAGATACATGCCCATGGAATATGATTCCCCACATTCTATGTTGGATATCTTGGTCTTCTGCACCCTCGAGAATCCCTATAATAAGGGACAAAAGACAGACATGTCAATCCCCCGGCATCGAGACACACCAGTGATGCCCAACATGACTACTCCCCTAACCGAAGGTTGCTGCCCTGACTGGACCCCTTGGAATGTCATAACAGAATCAGCGTAATTAACTGGTGTCCATGAAGATATGGCACCAGGAAGAGTTTCACAAACAATGTCTTAAGTCTATAAGGGAGACCCGGACTAGGTGACGAGCTCCGCGGAGGAATCCACAAAATGAGGAACCGACACCCCATCATCCTGTTTCGATCAAGGAGCAGACATCCCTAAATAAGGATCAGATGTTGCCTGCCTTTGGAAAGAGGGAATGCGGGGCAATAGCTGCGCGTCCTCTACGTGACGAATGAGAGCGCCCTGGAGAAAGCGTCAGAAATAGTTGGGTTGGGCCCAAGGCAAAGTTTGTGGGCATTCCTACATACTTCATTTTGATGGGGATGAATCCATATGTATTTCTAGAGTGGCATGGTATAGTACTAATTCCAGGGACAATACTGTCATGCGGGTCTGGACCATGCACCAAAAGAAGCGGCATTTGATAGATTATGTTTGTTATTTAGGATGGATGTGTGTTTTTTTGTGAAGCGATATACCCAATATGGAGAATCCTAGCATTGCTACAGGAATAAATACATATGTAGGCATTAAAAAATGGTATGGTGGATGACCAATACCCAACATGATGTCCCCTCGAGTGAGGAAATCACAATGCGGTGTCATTTTTTGTCATGTGTCTTGGATGATAATGTTATAGTTTAGGGTCATATGATAGGACAAACCAATGCATTTTAACATCATGAAATAAAGACATAATAGTTTAAAGTTATCTGGGACTAGGTGGTATAGTTTTAAGTCATATGGATTGGACACTAGGAGGAAATACACACAATGCGATAAAGCATACCCGACGTGAATGAGGAAGAGGTACACACCACACCATGCACAATTCTGAGGAAGAAACCTTGGTCCAAGAGGCCAGAAAAGGTCAGATAACATGGGGATGAACCTAAATATGAGACATATAGGTGTTCCTATATATCCCATGAGGATGGAAATCAAGCCATACATAGTTTTGAGAGTCTAGTTTAATGTCATACAGGATGAGAGGCGGGAGAGACTAGATCCTATAAAGGGAGTACGTGGTGAATCTATTAAAACTCGACGTGAGTGAGGACATAATCCCATACACACCACACCACGTAATCTTGGGAAATTTAGGGGCAAAATTCCAAACATAAGAGACAATTAGGGGGAACTGAGCTACACCAAAAGACGAGATGCCTGGGAATTCCTATGTATCCCATAAGGATAGGAATCAAGTTGTACGTTGTTATAGGAATTTTGTGAAATTTTACATCTTGAGGAAAGGACATATAGAGATCTTAGTTTAATGTATTAAATCGTGGACCATGGAAAAATAAGACTCTTCTAAATGGGTGAAAACCTTGAATGAATCCTTAAGCCCACGTGAGCTATGCTCGATGTGGGAAACAAGGGCGGAGAAGGTCATTAAAACAAATGGAATACATGCAAAGGGGAAATCGGTGTGGGGATCCGAATGATGCCTCACTATGGCTTTTTCCTCCTAACATGAAAATGTGCACTGAGGTATAGTACCAAGAGTGTCAAAATTCTACTTGGACATGATGGAGTGAAAAATTATGTGAATCATGAAATCGACATTTAGGGCTTGAGGGGGGTGGTGTGACGAGGGAGGATAACTATTGACCGTGTTTAAAACATCATATCCATATCGAGTGACCTAAAATGGGAACAAAAATGAGCATCAACTGTTGACCATATTCTCAATGCGGGGCTTATATCAATGTTTCATTCGAAATTCTTGAGGATGTTATCCCAATATGGTAGGAGGGCACTAGGGCTAAGCATCTATGTCATTTGGGGGTCCATTCGAAAGAGAAATATCATGAATGCCCAAATGAAGGGGAACATGAAGCATGAAAATAGGTGATAACATGTCTGTAGAATCCAACACTCTAGGTCGAGAACCAAAGTGCTCTTGGTCACATTGGTCAACTGCCAAATAGGGTCGAGGGTCCCAACTCAATAGCAGTTGACTTGAAAAGATAAGTGTAGAATAGGGGAATGGAGAGCTCTCATGAGAAATAGGTGTTTGGTGTGGTTGTTTAAAACCTAGTGTGAATGAGTACATAATCCCATACCACACCGTATACCCCTCTCTAGGAAGAACTCAGGCCAGGGGTTTAGGATGATAAGGAGGTTTCTAAGAAACGGGGCTAGACCAGAAGGCTAAATGTTTAGGTGGTCCTATGTGTCCCATAATAATGAGAATCAATCCATATGTAGTTCTAGAGGATGTTGTTTAGTTTTATGTCATATGGAAAGGATGCAAATAGGGGCAAGGTATCTCAATGGGAGATGTGTATGGCATGACAAGTAACCCAACGTGAGTAAGGACATAAGCTCATGCCACACTGTACAATCCTAAATGAGAACTTGGGCTAGGGGGTAAAAAGATTGAGGGATCTAAGATGGGAGGTCCCATCCAGTTTGCAGTTTAACATCATAGGGTGAGGAAAATGGTGATTTTAGTTTAAGGTCAAAAGGCTCAAACCATAGATACACAACCATTTATGCAGTTATTGCCTTACCAAATCTCCTAAGCCCATGCGAGTAATGCTCAGTGTGGGAAACAAGGCATGGGATCTAGCTCTCCTCAACATATAAAGGTACCACAACTGGACTCACACTCCTGACTGAGGTAGACTGATGATCAAATGGATAATAGGAAAAAATGAATCATTTCAACCAATATATAGGACATATAGGGTTAGTGAAAATGATAAAGGATAGTTGTTGACTGTGTTCTAAACACAGCATCCACATCATGTGACCTGGAATGGGAGAAACATATGAGTGTCGACCGTTGACCATATTCACAATGCGCGACTTGTATCAATTTGTCATTCGACATCCCCGAGGACATTTTAACAAAATGGTAGGAGAGCCATAGATCCTAGAATCAATGTCATTTGAGGGTCCTTTTAGATGTGAAAGATGATGAAGTCCCAAATAAAGGGAGTGTGTGAAGCATGAATGTTCATGTGCAATTTAACATCATGTGGGGTGAGGAAAGTGGTGGAGATCCCCAAGGAGAGGGATACATGGTACGATCATGATGAAATCGACATGTGTGGGGGATAAATATTGCACCACACTATGTCTTTCGACCCAATGGGAGATCCTAATGTTTGGGGTTGGGCCTATGAACTAAATGTCTAGGCATTCCTACATATCCCATGTGGATGGGAATCAAGCGATACGTAGTTCTGAAGGGGTCATGTAGTTTGACATCTTGCGGTGAGGATGTGGGAGGATAGAAGAATGAGGAGTGTCATAAGGTGTAATTATTGTAATCACAACATGATTGGGGCCAAATAATCCCAAACTACACCATGTGGGATCCTCCAAAGAAACTACACCCAGTGGGAATATTTAAAAAGAAATGTTTGGGGTTGGAATCAATATGAGGCATCCAAGTGTTCCATGAGGATGGGAATCAAGTCATACATATTTCTTGAAGGTTCCATGTATTTTAACATTGTGTGGTGATGACTAATGATGAGTAGTTCTATGTCCTTAATTCTAGATGAATCACACCTTTTAACGTCACATGGATATGATGAAACAGTTAAATGTCATGCGGGACCGTATAGATCTTTGTTTATGGTCATAGAGCTTAGACTGTTTTTTCTGTTTATTTTCATGTGGGACAAAAAAGTAGTTTAATGTCATATAGGACGTAACAGTTTAAGGTCATGTAGGACCAGGCTGACTTACTCAGTCAAAGTACTGCTTGAGGAATTTGGCATTGGTGGGAGGATTTATACGCTCACTGTCCATGGTAACTAGGGAGTATCTTCCATTGGGGTAAAACTTGTGAATGATGTAAGATCCTTCCCATTTGGGCTCCATCTTGGGTGGTTTCCTACTAAGTATCATTACTATTCTCATGGCCAACACCAAGTCACCTTGAAAGAAAGAGCGGAGGTGAACTCTCTTGTTGAAATCTCAAGTTATCTCATTCTAATGCCTTTCCAGATTGTATGGGGCATGAAGCATGTTCTTATCAAGCCCTTAAAATTCATTATGATGGATTTTAATTACCTTATTCAGTGCTTTCTGATAATATAAAGTTATGTATAATTAAGGAAACTTAATCTCGATGGGCAGGACAACCTTCGTTCTATACACCAGGGAATATGGGGTCACATGTGTGGAATTGAGAGTCATTGTATGATAGGACCCAGAGGGAGTTGGGGAGTTTTTCTATCCATCCCTTCTTGTTCTGACCAACAATTTTCTGCAAAATGTTAGAGATGGTTTTTTTGAACACCTTAATCTTCCCATTTTTCTTTGGGTGATAGCGGGAGGTATGGTCAGAGCGGATGTTGTACTTGGTGTAAAATTTCTTAAACTCGGCTGCCTAGAAGTTAGTGTCGTTATCGGTGAGGAAGGAGTGAGGGACTCGAAATTAGTTGATGATGTTGGATCTAAAAAATTCTAAGATAGAATGGGCCTCAACCTCCTTGAGTGGAATTTCCTCTTCCCACTTAGAAAAGAAATCTATAGCAGTCAGGATGAACCTGCACTGGAGAGTTGTCACCGGTGGATTGGGTCCCATAACATCGATTCCCTAGACCGCAAAGGTCCAGAAGTACTTAGTAGTTTGGGGAGGCTCCGGAAGATGATGTATAAAGTTATAATTTATTTTTCATGAATGACACCTCTTGGAAAACTTGATACAGTCATGGATCATGGAGGGCCAAAAATATCCCAACCTACAGATCTGGTGAGATAGCTTCGGTCCAGTCTAATGAGACCCATAGTAACTTGCATGAACCTCCTACATGACCTGATAAATCTCACCTCCTTGAATGAAATGGAGGATAACCCCATCAAACCCATGATTTTAGAGGATCCTCTCAAGATTGATACCACTCTAGAGAGTAAACTATATTGCGCGGTGCCAGATTCGCTCGTGCATGACTCGATCTTCTGGGTGGCTGTCGTGTTGGAGGTACTCGAAAAATGGGGTCATCCAATTGGGAGTCACTTATATCCCTACATCAAGGGGACTTGGGGGGGAGACCTGATGTAGAGGATCTAGCGATAAGGTGGCTTACTTTCAGTCTATCATCATTGTCCAAAGTGATGGGGGTGATGACTCTGTGGTGTGTGACATGGATAATCAAATCATCTTGATCAGGATCCATAATAGATACAACTATGTTTTCCAAGGTGTCAGCTCTACTGTTCTAGGATCGAGGGACATGGGTAACTTCTGGCTAAGATGGGAACTAGACCATCAGCTGGAGGGTGCATTCCAAAATTGGTACAAGATCTGGATTTCTGAAGATATAGTCATCGTTGATCTATTTGATCACTAGTTCAGAGTACCCTTTCACATGCAAGTGGGGAATGTAAATCTCAAGGTCCATCTCTAGGCTAGTAATGAGGGTCTGATACTCTACCTCATTGTTGGTACAACCTTCTGATAATATAAATGAATATGGAAGAATGGCCGGTGCTAGCATAATGAAGATGATACACAGGCCTACTCAGTTGAGATTGTGGTCATTGAGCCTTTTGCTGGTAGGGCTCTAGGAAGAACCATCAAAGTGAATTTGACAACACAAAATGGATTTTTCTACCGAGAGGATTGCCTCATTAGGAAAATCAAGGTCTTGGGACTAGTCCATGGGAGTTGGATGGGCGGTAAGGAAGTATGCCAATGCTTTCCCCTTAATAGCCTTCTAAGGTACAAACCTAATGTCGAGATGCGGGAGGATCAATTCCCACATTACTAGATGTCCTATTGAAATGGGGATGTTCAAGATGTATTTTAGTGGATCCAATCATGACACTATATGTACCTCATGGTGCTGCAAGTAATGTTGCAATTTCTGTACTGTGAATACCAGCACAAGGAAGTTCTTCTCGATGGAGGAGTATCTGGTCTCCATATCAAGGAGCATGTAGCTAAGGTAGTAAATACTATTCTCCATTCCCCCATTGTTCTTCTAGTCTATAAGGGAACCAAGATATCATTCCCGGGTAGTCACATAAAGGACCATAAGCTTTCTAGAAATGGGTGGCATCAGGACCGGAGGTTGGAGCAGGTATTACTTGATTTCCTCGAAAGCAGTCTGGAATTCCTCATCCCATTGATAGATGGTGTCTTTCTTCATGAGCTAAGAAAATGGATTACACTTGCTGGCCAGATTCATGATGAATTGGCAGATGTAGGCCAAGTGGCCTTGAAAGCCTCAAAGCTTCCGAATGTTGCTCAGTGGAGATATCTAAATAATGGCCTTAATATTATCTTGATTGATCTCAATACCTCTATATCTGATCGTGAAGTCAAGAAAATTTCCATAGGTGACCCCAAAGGCACACATCAATGGGTTCATCTTCAGATGGAAAGAACAGAAGAAGCTGAACACTTTCTCAAGGTCTTTGAGATGGTCCTCACGCTGGTGATATTTGACCACCAGATCGTCCATGTAGCATTCCACTAATGTCCTGAGGGTCAACTTAAATATGTGGTGCATGGAACGCTGATAGGTGGCTCCGAAATTCTTCAAACTGAAGGGAATTACCTGGTAGCAGAAAGTACCTTGTGGTGCCCTAAAGGCAGTAGACCCCTCATATTTAGGGGCCATTTGGATCTAGTTATACCTGGAATACCCATCCATGAAGGAGAGATCCTAGAACCCAACAGTGGCATCGATCAATAGTTCCATTAAGGGAAGGGAAAAATCATTATTCGGATAGGGGTAGTTGAGATCTCGGAAGTCAATGAAGACCCGATCTGTCCATTCTTCTTCCTAATGGGAACAATGTTGGCTAACCATCTGGGGTACTGGACCTCATTGACGAAACTTTCTCTAATGAGCTTATCAAATTCGTCCTCAACCATGGCACTGTGAGAAGGGTGAATCTTCATGGGAGGTTTTTTGAACCTGCAATGATTTTATGGAAGGCTAAGGTGATGTATCGTGATCTAAGGATCTAATCCTTGAATTTTTTTATAACACCAGGAAAATACATCACGATGTTTCTTTAAGAAGTCCACATACTGTTGTCGCTCTTTTCCATACATAGCAGCATTGATCAATGTGGGTTTTGGATCTGTCTCACTACTGAGGTTCACCTGTACCAATTCATCAATCGTGGTAGAGACACCCTCTTCGAAAGTAGGAAGAGTGTCCCCTAAATCCTCTTCTTCACTTATGGAGGAGGCATCCTCAGTGGGAGTTGATTCTTCTAAGTCGAAAGGTCCTAATGGGAAGCTGGTTCTAGTCTGAGCGGTGGTGTACACTACATTAGGGGACTCTTATGCTGTCGAAACCAAAACGATGACTGTTTTCAACCCAATCCTATCTAGTCTTTGGCCCAAGGGGCCACACTTGATGATATTGAAGAAATAGTGGTGCGTCGGCTTGATCTGGTTTATCCCAGCATGGAGTAACAAGTAATTATGGCATATTTCTATTTCCATGGGGTGGACATCCCGATACCTTATTGGGGTAGGGTCTCTAGGATCACCCGAGCCTGATTTTGTGTAGGAATATGATGTGACATTTTGGCATCACTTAGACTTGGTAATGTGATCCCCCTCATTCAAAAAACAAAAAAAAATTGTCCCATATCTGGATTTGTAGCCTCCAATCAGTGGATTGGAAAGATATAGGCATCATCCAGGTCTATCCATGGGTTGTTCACAGCCATAGCATGTTCAAACTCATTTTCCTGAATCTTCTTTTCCTTGCTATTTTATTAGTTAGCATCTAGGTAGCGGTCTTTACAAGAGGAAAATGGAGATGTTTCACCATAGTGTACGCCCACTTGACCATTAAAGGAGTACTTAAGGCACTGGTTATATGATGAAGGGACCGTCACATGTAGGTGAATCCATGTCTTTCCCATCAATACGTTGTAGGCGGTGTCCTGGGAGACAACCATGAACTAGGTTCTAGTAACTAGTCCATCGAACTAAGTATTTAGGAAGATCTTTCTGAATAGTGTCTGTTTATTCCTATCATAACCTTGAATTTTCATGTCAGAGGGAATTAGGTTATCCCCATATAGCCCCATATTTTGGTGTTTCTAGTTGGGATTATTTTGATCCTAGAGATTATGTTAATAATACAATGGATAATATCCATTCCATTTAAGTGGCCAGTGATATATAGTGGGAGAATGTTCCCCTATATGGTTGAGACTTCGTTTTATCCATAGAATGAGATAATGGCCTGACATTTAGCATGCTCTGCTTCCTCAAGATGGAAGGATTCTACAGCTTCTACCTAGGCCTCAAAATGGAGGGGGATTCTTAAAGCTTCAGTGAGGGCTTCACACATATCTGCTGATAGGAAAAGGAACTCAAGGATATACAATATTACACGAATGATAGAAAAATTCTTAAAGATATCATACTTCTATGACAAGTGTGATCTTCTTCTTACAGGAGTTCATTCTATAGAAGGATTCATGACATGCCCTTTCGACTGGATTGGCGGCTAACTGGTTCTAGGAATGTCCCACTGCTCGCTAGTCAAATCTCATGGAGAGTCTGCCAAATGTTGGTCAGATGACTAAGGCTGGTTTGTAACATATCGTGTCTAATCACAACACGGTCGGGGTTTCTCTGCCTGATTAAGTGACACAAAAGGCTGTGAATGCTGAACTGATGACACCGGATGAGAAGGTTGCGCATGTTGAACTCTGTGTTGGGTATGCTGTCTAGTTTCAGTGGTATGTACAACCTGCTTGGAATTAATGACTGAGGTACTTCAATGAACCATATAGGCATGACCCCGTCAACGCTGGTGAAGGTTGGTAACTTTGGGAGGATCCGTCTGGCGCTCTTCACTGTTAGAAATCATGTAGAGGTTTACCAGCTCCACAGTTCTAATCAAGGTGTACCCTTGATCGCCACATGAAGAATCTTCCAATACTGGATGGATTCTAGGGGGAACTTCCATATTTGGGGGCATGAAGTCACTGAGAGTATGATATGATGATGGAATCAGTGGGGGGATTTTGTTTCCCTTATGTCACTAATGCCTTCTCTTCTGGGAAAAAGAAGGTTGAGCTGTTGATGCAGAAGTACTAGCTGCGGGTGGCATGGCGTCTCCTGAAGGCTCATGTCAATTCATACGTGCAAAAATAATACCATGGCTATAAGATACTATCTTATGATCCATCCAATCATCATACTTTTGGGACTCGTGGTTAAGGACCTGATGCCACTCACCTTCGCTGTCACTACTGTTGTCTGGTTTCATGAATACACATGCCACCAGTGCTGAAGTTGGGCCTAACCTTACAATGTTATTATCAACCTGGTCTTGAAGTCAGTATTTTAAACACATATCACTGTTTGAGGGTGTGCCTAGGGATCTAATGATAGGGGCACTAATTGGGGCAGTCAGTGAGATATGCCTCATCGGGCCTCCTACGTTCAGGAAAACGTTGAACTCCCTACTCTATGGTTCTTCGAAAATAACCAGGGACCTAAGCCTCATTGAATGATTAGGTCTAGTTTCTCCTATTATGGAAGGGGGATCTGGGAGCTTTGCCCTAAGGAGGGGCTGGAGGATCCTGTTGAGGAGGTGGAACCTCGTTATCTCTCCTGGGTGGTGGCGGTGTGTTACACAGTGGCGCCTACCAATTCTGAGGTGGTCGATGTTGGGTCGGAGGCTGTGCCTGAGGTGGAGGACCCCTATGAGACTTTGGAGGTGGCTCCACTGGTAATAACTCTAGCTTCCTGGGGGCATCTATGTGTACCAGCATGGCAACTTCAGCCATGGTATGTCTTCTCAGGGGAACTACAGGAGGTAGAAAATGTGCCTATTTTTCCTACTGTAAGGCTTCCTCTAGGAGTTGAGCCTTATCAGAGAAGTCTTGGAATACCCTGGGGTAATTCTATGTAACAGGAGAGGGGGCCAGTTCAGTTTTGACGTTCCCCACACACATTGTCAGCAGTTTTCCCTATGTCAATGGCATATATAATGAGTAGGTGGGGCCTTTCCACCGGGTGACAAAGTCCACAATGCACTCATCAGGCCTCTGATTACACTTAAAGAGGTTTACAATACTATTCTTCTAAGTGGTGGAGATGAACTAGTAAAGGAACTATCTACAAAGATCTTCCCAACTAGAAACTGGCCCAATGGGTAGCCAGTTGTACCAGACAAACATCATCCCTTCCAATGTCTATATGAAACATCAGATTTGGGCGGCCTCTTGTTGTGCTGGAGTTCCTTGAATGGGTCCACACCTTGAGATGAAGTGGTCTAGCTACTGCAGTGGGTTTCATATCCTATTAAAGGGGGAGAAGTTGGGATTTCCAAAACCTGGTGGTGTTAGCATATCATCCACCCACGCCGGATATGGATTTCCATAAAGTATGATTTACACCTTTTCAGATTCCAATGCCTTGAGGTGAGCAATGAGTGCCACCATCAGATCATTTGTGTGGGGATTCCTATCTTGATGAGGTTCCCTAAACATCAGTGAATTGGAAGGTTCTTCAACATGATAAGTAGGCCTGGAGGCTCATGGAGTGGCTAGTGGGATGACCTGTAGAGTAGCTAGGGGTACCTGAGATGGGTCTCGGTGATTATCATACTGCTCAGGAGGATTTGGTGACATATACCATGCCCTCTTTCCATAATTATCTACCATTATCCTATCTATTTGGGAAGGATGGTCAGGGTCACCTAGGGGCAACTCACTGGGGGGGATTTGTACCTACCCCTGCTA
The DNA here is from genome assembly GCA_963277665.1 of Viscum album. Taxonomy (NCBI): domain Eukaryota; kingdom Viridiplantae; phylum Streptophyta; class Magnoliopsida; order Santalales; family Viscaceae; genus Viscum; species Viscum album. The sequence continues at coordinate 1,427,754,205 of OY728157.1, forward strand.
CCTCCGTCGAGGATCGCTGTAATCTGGCCTCTGCTCTGCGGCGCGTTCAGCAAAGATGTCATAGACCATATTTTTGTGCTCTGTGAGCTATTGTCACAATGTGTCTTTTTTAGGATCATATTATGTCTTCTAAACTGATCTAGATGGGTTAGAGGGTCTGATGGTCCCAAGGTGCTTCTTACCCTTATTGGGATTCCGGGTGAGGACCAATGCCTTGGTGGGAATAGGAAGACCTGGGCAATTCTTCTGCTGGTGACTAACCTTTCCCAACGGATCCAAAAATTGTGGCACTCCCCCTGGGGGAAATTTCAAATCATGGAGATATAACTCATTCTCTACTTCTAATATATCGTCCATGTTAACTGCGACTCTACCTGGAGGCATATCCTCAATATTTCCTGGAAATTTAGGTTGGTTCCAAATAGAACTGAAATAGAGGGTAGCATACTTCCCCCATCCATGGACCCAAATGTGGGGGGAATCCTCCTGGATAATTCTATGGATCACTTTAAAGCTCTGAATGTATCGTTGCTGGAGGGTTCGGTGGTGACCAGGTGACTCAGGGCGCTGGGCCACAGGGAGTGCAGCCAAGTCGACCATTGGGTATTACTGGCCAATGTCCTCAATGTGTGCCTAACTCTTGGGGTAATCCACTCACGGATAATGGATATGACATTGCATCACCCGTAGGGTATGGTGAAATCATGTGACTTCCTCCTTGGTAAGCGATTTTGATGCACTGAAGTTCACAGTCGTAATCGACCAGAACATTTCTGGGAAATGATCCACTACAAGGATGTAAAAAAATATCCCTTCCCCAGACTCAGAATATGGCCCTCGGTTTCCCCACTCATCAATCAGGGTAGGCTGGGGGACCGGTAGTAGCATTGAAGTAGACCATTGAGATGGTATACTGGCTGGTGGAGAATACGGTGCATGGGATGACAAGCCGCCACATCTCAGGTTGTCCAGTGATGAATGCAATAACTGAGCCACTACATCCTGGTAAGAATAATTGGTGACCACGGCTTTCGGTGTAGGGTCTACAGTCACTGATGGTGGGCTATGCTATTTTTCATCCTTTACCGGTCCCTAGAATAACTCTCCATGATCTATGGTTGAGGTAGAGAATGACACTATTGACGATAGGGATGATTGCATAGCCAGACACTAGGAAGGGGCCAAATCTTCATCCTCCTAGATGTATCTACAGATGTAGGAGGGAATCTGATGGACCAAAAATTCCCAAAGGATGAGGCTGATACACCTCATTCATGCCCTAATCCTTGAAACAGAGGATCGAGGTGAGGGTTCCATTATCGAATCACATTCCACCTCAGAATCTAAGAATCATACGAGCTTAATTGCATTCTAAATCTTCCCAGTATTATTCTTATGGAATCAGTGACCCAACCTCCTGCCTTGGGATGTATATTTAGGATAGGGTAGATTTTTGGATCGAGGTGGACCTTTGGCCGAATTAATGCTGGGAAAGAGAGGACTTCTGCCTGGGTGAGCTGGGGTGTGAGGGGCACCTGGAAAGATGCCAAAGGGAACACAAGGAGGACCTACATGTCCACTAGATGACACATAGAGAGAATCTCCACGGGAAGTGCAAGAGCTGGTAGGACCTCCACTGGAGCTGGTAGGATCCTGGGTAGGGCCTCTATGCTTATTTCCTTTGGTAGTGTCTGTGTGAGGAGGTTCCTCGTACTGATCAAACTGAACACAGGTAGGACCTCTATGTTGGGTGCCCATGAAGTGAGGCAAACATCAACTTCTCTAATTTTTGGGATGAGGAAGACCTCCATCAACTACATTAAAGACATAAAGAACACCCCCACACTGATGATTGACCAGACATGTAGCATCTTTACACCAGTGACCTATGACAGTAGCAATGCCTCCATGCCCGAGGTCATGGGTGTAGGGGAGGCTTCATTACTGAGTATCAATGCAGCGGGTAGGAACCTCACTCGGATTCATGGTTGCATGGGGAGGACCTCTATGGAATTATTAGGAGCAGGACGGACTTGCGCTCTCATTGGTGATGGTATGAGGAGGACCTCCGTATTGGGTGTCATTGTCGTGGGTCAGCCCACAGTGGGAACCACCTACATTAGTGACAAGGAGAGTCAAACCAGCCTTCCTGGGGGGTGGTTGTGGCCTCGATCCGAGCTAGGATTATGTGTTCTCCTACTTCACATAAATAGGGAAATGATGGTATACTCCAGCGATCGCATAGGACATGATATCCATTGATGTTGATGACTCTCATTGGGCATCCTCCTCATCATGTGCCCGATGCTAGAGTCAAGTCAATCGTACTGGGGCCGGTGGTGCAGGTGTATAGCTCACCTGCTCATCAGCCTGTGGGGCTGGGTGACGGAGTTGACGCAGCCTAGTGTGATCCACCCTTGGAAGCCCTTCAAACGAGATTCTTGTTGGGCTGTCCTAGACATCCCAAAACTCATTGTCATAGGTTATGGTGTCATCGAAGTGCTCTAGGGAGAGGCTCCCAAAATGATTGTATATTGGAGTGGGTAGTAGTGTCTCCCTGCGTGGACCATGGGGGTTATGGTGGTGGTGAGGCATTGAATCCTATAAGTATTTTTGGGCCATATCCTTGGTTGGGAAAATCCCCTCCTCCTTGTATCGTCAAATGAGGTCATTAATCACCCTTCTCTGAATGATTTAAGATGGGGAGATAGGGTGTGGGCACCCAAAATCCATGGATGTGGAGGCTGCCATCGGGGAGATGAGGCTGCGCGGGATTTCTATGTTGATGTTTCCCCTTCCCCTGTGTTGGTGGGTGGGTGGTGATTGGTTTCCTATCATGAAATCATGGGTCATGAAAAGTAGGGAGATTTAACAATTAGTTCTAAAATAAGGAAAGTGACATCCAATGCCCCCAACTCCATTCCATCTTCCATGGTTGGTAAGAAGGATCCATACTAAAAAACATCGCATATCAGTATTTCTAATGTTCATCTGACCCAATTTCTGGTGAGTTTCACGCTAGGCCCACTACATTATTATTAGGACCTGGCACTGGATTCAGGGATCCGATGACAGGTTAATCCACTAATGTATTGAAATTTACTAATCTCCATATTGAGGAGAATAATTTCACATCGGTTTCACCATTTCTATTTTGGACACCTTTGTCCGGGCGTGCATCTGTCTATTGGATGATGCACATCTATTGCCTCTCATTCTCTCTTTCCAAAGGTGGTTGACATCCGTCTCTTATTCAAGGATGTTTTCTCCTTAATCGAAATGGGATAATGGGATATCTATCCCTACTTACTTGGATTCCTCCTCAGAACTCATTGCCTAGTCTGGGTCTCCCTCATAGACTTACATTGTTCATGATACTCTTCCCAGTGCCATGTCTTTATGGATGTCGTTTAATTATGCAACTTCTGTCAGAAAACATCAAGTGGTCTAGCCAAGGCAGTAACCTTCAGTTGGGGGAGTAGTCACATTGGACATTGGTGGTGTTTATGGATGCTAGAATGCTGATGTGTCTGGGTTTCTTCCCCTTATCATAGGGCTTATCAAGGGTAAGGAAGCCTGAGGCATCCCATTTCAAATGTGGGAAATTTTATGCCATAGGCATGTCTTTGAGGTTTTCATCATCTTCCCATGTTTTTAACATAGGGTATGTCATGAGTTTAACATCTAGCAGAGATGGAGCAGACTAATAAAAACACTGAAGGTAGTGGATCAGATGGGTGCAACCCCATGAAGAAACAATAATGATGGGGATAACGCGTGGTTAGTTACCCAATTACTACTAGGAGTGGTGAAAAATTGGGTGATATGATCTCACTGGGTTGTGGTGGCCTGGGTAAAAATTAGGATGGATATGGATTATTGAGAGTGGATGGAGAGTGATATGGAGTCGATGCAATGGCGATGGTCATATTGGGATTGAGCCTTGAAGAGACTTCCTACGTATCCCATTGGTTGGGAATCAAAGTCCCCATAGTTCAGTGGGGAAATGGGACACCTGAGGAGGTGACCCGTGAAAACAGACGCATGGATAGGATCCAGAGGTAGTATAACCTCTGGGTTGGGGCATGACCTTCCCAAAACACATAAGCTCAAGGGGAAAGACCAGTACGAAATATAGGTGATACGATTGAACCTCAGGGAGGCTTCCTACGTATCCCTATGGTAGGGAATCAAAGTCCATATAGTTCAGGATGGGGGTATAGAATTAGGGTGTACACATAAGAAAGTGACCCAACAATGTACTAGGGCTTACATGTGGTTAATAGCCTGGGGTTGGTCTGATGCTTGAGGAACGTACCAGATATGTGGGTCCCAACAGGGGGGAAACCAAATTTTACTAGTGTTTTGGGTTGAACCTCTAAGATGCTTCCTACATACCATGTCTAGGCGACAGGGATCAAACCCATGTAGTTCATATTACAATGGCTTACCGTCATGTGGGGATAACAACAGTTTATCACTGGTCGGGGTCCCAATGGCTTACCGCAAGTCAGAGAACACAACAACTTATTGTCTATTAGGGTTCCCAATTGCTTACCATCGATTGGGGAACAAAACTTCTTATAATTGATTCGGGAACATAGTGGCTTAGTATTGATTGGGGTTGGACCTCGAGGAGGCTTCCTACATACCCTATACTAAAGATGGGGATCAAATCTCACATAGTTTGAATGTGTACAGTTTAACATCTTGTGGGACGAAAAAGGGCGTACAGTTTAATGTCATATTGGATGAAGTTAAACTGACATAAAGGGTTCAGGACATATGGGTTTTGGTCTTGAACCTCAGGGATGCTTCCTACGTACCTTTCCTTGGAAAGGATAAAAGTCCTCATAGTTCGAAATTGTTTGAGGCTTACACTCTAAGGTGGAACATAGATGATGTCATGATTGATGCTTACTCTAAGCCCATGTGAATCATGCTTAGTGTGAGAAAAAAGATATAGCAAAGACCTGAGGATTAATTCATGAAAGGTGGGCAGGTGGGAAGTGGAATGGAACTTATACGTGGTTAGCGGCCCAAAGAGAAAACATGGTATTACGTGTGGTTATCAGCCTAGGGATATGTACATTGGGACATACAATAGGATGGAGTCCCTATGGAGACAAATCCCATAGGGAGAGGGACAGGATAAAAAAGGTCCCTATGTCTATCTCTCCTCTGGTCTTTGGCACTGAAGAAGAGAGGAGGAGTAGGGGTGATACCTCTCGCAAGACAGGCTTGGGGCTTACACCAAGACGGTTTCCCTTCCCTACATAAAGATGCCGCTATAGCAGAGAGGGTATCATTCTATGGGAGGAAGATCTCACTCCCATGGATACTATCGGGTGTAGAGAATGTCTGAGATGGGGAACCCCGCGTATGATGCATGGGGTGAGGCCATAGTTTAACTTCATTTGCTGAGGATGATGGTGCTTGTTAGTTTAACATTCTGCATCTTGGTCAAGGTGGGTTTACTATGCACCCCTAGGACATACATAACCAGTGCACTTTAACCCTTGTTGAAGGGAAGGCACTAGAAATTCCATAGTGAGGGGGTGTTGTGGAGTGATCCACTAAGGGGCCCATGTTAGCATGGCTATGTGAAGAAGCAATATTCATTAGCATTCCTATGCGAAGAAGCATAATTCTAAGTAAAGAAACATAAATAACCACTCAAGGGACCATGAAATCACATTGTAAAAACTTGTAGGGTCGTACATGAGAAGGGATTTCAAAGAAAATGGGTTCCGAGGAAGGGGCCTTGTGAAGCTCTGGTGCTTCATGTAGTGTAGGGGCTTCGCGAAGGGGTATGCTTTGCGAAGTGGGGTAGCCTAGCCTAGTCATAGGGCATAGGTTCATGTTAAGAGTGCTTTGAGAAGTGGAAAGTCTTTCACGGAGTAGGAATTCATGAAGCAAGGGTACCTTGCAAAGCATAGAACTGCAAAGCAATGTGCTTCGGGAAGCATAGTGACCCTACCTTAGTATATGGTTAACATGTGTATAGAGGGTACTTTGCGAAGCATGAGTGCTTTTCAAAACCTGAGTCCCCTAGAGGATCTCCATCATTTGAAGGGGCCTATGGGCTCTATGAAGGGAATCCCTTATTAAAGAGGTGTTGAGTTTGATCTAAGGGAAGGGTACTTCACAATGCTCAAGTACCTATAAGAGATCATTTTTATTAAGGTTTTTCAGAGAAGAAGGTGCTTCACGATTTAATAGCAGAGAAAGAAAAAGGTCGTAGTATCCATACTTTGTGCTCGATGGGAGCCTGATATTTATAGGTGAGGGGTGGTGTGATGCTGGGACAGATCGGTGCGAAGCCACATGGCACTCCATGATCAGCTGTAGATTGCGACAAGTTCATCCAAAACATAGAGTTGACTGTCATCTCATCATCGGCGCAGATCTCTCATGGGTGATATGTGCGGCGCTCGTGGAGGCTTCTGTCAAGTTTGACAATCTCACAGAGGTCGATTTGGATCCCTCTATAGTGCGAAACCTTCAGTCAAGTGTGTCGTAACCATAGATCCTCTCACCTCCTTGCTTCATGGAGACTGTGGTGTGGGGCTCCGCGAATGGGCTTCATGAGGCAGCCCCTTTGGAGTTGGTTTTCTCTTTGCGATGCTTTTTCTCTACCCATATTTTTGCACCATAAAATTCCGAACTAGGATAACATATATCATATTCTCCTATGGTCAGTGTAAATGAAAAACCTATCATAGAATAGATAATAGTGATAACACTTCAAAGAACGAATCATGGTTTCTAGCTCTAAGTCCTGATTAGGGTAGTTATAATCATAAGGATGTAGATGAAGAGGTCCATAAGTGAAAACCTAATACATCTACATTATAAAATCTCTCAATTTGAGAGTTGAGACATTGAAATAGACTATATAAATGTCCTAGAGTCTATAATAATCCAAATTGGATCAAACATTAACCACTTCTTTAGCTCTTGGAAGGCCTATTCACACTTTCTCATCCACTCAAACTTGCCCCCTTCTTAGTCAGTCTGATCATTGGTTATCCTAAGTGAAAGAATTCCTAAATTAACCACTTCTAATACCCTTCCAATCCAAGGAAACTCAGAATATCAAACATATTCTCATGCCAACCCTAATACAACAATGCTTCCACTTTATCTAGATCAAACGGAATCCTTGCACCCGAGATCACATATATAAGAAATTTCCCCTCCTAAATCAAAAATTCTCACTTCAAATAGTTGGAATAAAAATTATGTTCCTACAGTTTACTAAAAATTATATCAAGGTACTCATCATATGACTCATGTTTCCTTGAGTATTCTAAGATGTCATCAATAAAAACAATGTCAAAGGAGTCTAGGTAGGGATGAAAAATATGGTAAATGAGATCGATGAACATTTTTGGATCATTCATCAAGATAAATGGTGTCACAAGATACTAAAACAACACATACCTTCTATGAAGATTCATTTTTTATATATCCTAAACTCTGACTTACAGCTGATTTTAACTCAATCATGGATCATTATTAGAGAACCATCAGGCTCCCCTAAACTGGTTGAACAGGTTATTAGTTCTCATAAGGGGATACCAATTCTTTATCATATCCTAGTTCATATTTTGATATACACTCATAACCAAATTCCATTACCATGCTTCTTGGTAATAAAACATGATCACCTTAAAAAGAGGTGCTCTGATAAATAATATCTTTGCCTCAATATCCTCAAGTTATGGCTTCAAATATTTCATCTCGTTCGATGCCATATGATATGGGGGGATCAATATGCACTATACACCCTATATTAGATCAATTGAAAACTATATCTCTCACTCAAGAGGAATCCATAATAAATACTTCAAAAATAAATCCTAGAACTTGTCCACCAATAAAGGAAAAATAGCTAGAATCACTACATGTTCTGTTTCCATAACTATACCCACCACTTGCACTATAATTCCACCTACCCAAATAAAATCATTTTTAGATCTACCTACCTCTCCATCCCACTCTCCTGCCATAATTCACTTCTCTACCTTGAGGTAAGTAAAATACACACACCTCCAGTAGTAATCAATGCATTCTTTAAATTGAATCAACCAATCCATCCTAAAAATGATGTTGAAGATCTTCATATCTAGGACTAGAAAATCCCACAAATATTCATAGCCTCAAACCGCTACAGAGCATGCGATAAACCTTAGAACATTATCCAACCTCTTCCAAATAGGTGTATCAAGTGACATAACCCTAATGGAAATTTCTACAGTTATCCCCAACATAATACAACTCAAGTAGAAATAAAGGAATGAGAAGCCCAAATATAAAATAATGCTACTAAAATATTTTAAGTAATTAAAATTTTACCTTGCACTATCAAAGGACCCCTTGGTTCATTAGCTATAACATGGTCCAAATAGTAAAATTTCCCTACACCATATCTATGGACATACCCTTTCGATACATAAATTACCTTTAAAACTGAACCTTGAGGTTTCTTCCACTATAACTATCCTTGAGACCCTTAGATATCTCCATTACCTGATCACCAAAAGTCAAATTAGTTGTCTAATTAGATTCCACATATCTAACCTCTCAAGTCCAATGTCTTCCTAGAGCCTCTACTCATGTATGGATGGGATAACCTTGAACAAAAGTGTTGTAGATTCCCCATTATACTATATGAATGGAACTCCTTTAGTTGAATAGTACATATCTGATGGTAATACCCAGACTTCCCCCACTGAAAACACATGGGATCAATCCCTTAGAGAGATGGGAGAGACAATCCCATACCCTTCCTTGACTACCTATAACCACCCTGGATCATCTCCTCACACTTCCTTTTCCTTCCACTAGAAGTGGAATGAAAAAATCCCCTTTAAAGTACCCCACTTGTCCCATTGAAGAAGGGATGAATATTTACTATTTTTTCCTCTTCCAATCCCTCCTCAATAGTGAGAGACTTTCAACCCACATTAGAATATGAGGTCAAATAAAAAGTCTAGATTTAGTGCCTCAACTCTAAAAGATGTCCAATATCAAACCCTATATCCTTTTAATCATTATTCTTATCAAATAGTGTAGAAAAATGGATAAAATCCCTAAAATAGGTCATATATTCAACTACACATGTTTCCCCTTATTAGGGTTCCATGAACTCCTGATCTCCATACAACCTTTTCATCTCAAGGAAGAACTCTTCAAAAAATAGGTCATTGAAATATTCCCATATCAGACCCTTATATCTAAGATCCTAGGTTATAGATCCCCACCACCTCTTGGTAGGTCCCTGTAATATATAAACTACTAGACTCATCTGACGATAACCAGGCATCTCCATAAGCTCAAATATCCTCTTAAGAATTTTGATACATTATGTGATGTCTTGGGGACCACCCATTACATAGAAGAATATAGGGTTTTATTGTTGAATGTCCCAAATTACATCCACTATCTTCATCCCTACTCGATGTTCACCTCCACCTCCCACCAACATGATGTAGAAAACAAACATATAAAAAATCTCTGCTACTCAGATTATAGGAGTAGCATATTGGGAATTATATACCGGAATATCTTATATGTATGTGGTATAACAAGGGAATTCCCTACTTCAATATTTTCCTCACAATGGTCCCTAAATGACACCACAAAATATTGATGATATGGAATTATCGCAAATTACAAAATAGACATTAAAAACCCACTTAACAACTAAAATATTAAAAATAATTAAGCAATCAATAGGAACACACACCTAAAATGATCATAGGAAACACATCCTAGAGTAATACTCATAACCACTTGGTATAACCTAAGGCCTAAATCAAATCATTTGGTAACTGAAAATTAGTCATGGTCATATTAATAGAAATATAGGGATGCCTAGGTTAAATTAACTAAATATAACTAATGATGTATTTGGGAAAAACACCAACTATATCTTTGTTGGAATATAATTAATTTAAACCTGTAAAAATCATAGGAAACTAGTAATATGACATGTGAATCTATATGCCTATACATGATGCATGAACTCACTCACTCTTTTTAATCATTCCAATAGAAAATTCCATAAACTGTAACAACATAATGATAATAGAGGAGCAATATGGAACTGTAACATCACCAATAATAAAATAATTACAAATACCATGGAAACTCAAATGTCCCCTATACCAGTGTTATAAAAATTCAAGAATAACTTCATACCAAATTTCCTACCATCCTATATTCATTATATTATGCCCTAAATAGTATTTAAAAAATAAAAAGGGTGGATCTGATTCCATTTTGTGACACCTTGAACCAAATCATCGAGGTTGAGATGGAGGGCCACAGGAACCCATGAATTCCCCCCATATACATGTGGTTTTAAATTGGATTTAAGGTTACGAACTAAATTATGGGGAGACTATGCCATCGGTTTTAGATAACCATCAAAGTAAAAAAATTCATAGAATTACTTAATAATAACCAGTAATAATAAACAAGTGGAATAAATTATAATATCATCCCATGAAATATCAATATATCCTAAAATACACACTACATTTAGTACAAATTAATACCTACATGTGGTGGATAGATATAAACAATAGAAAAAAGATCAAAATAATAAATGAGGCATCTCCACAAAATATCTTAGAGCATTCCCTAGTATCACCTCAATCATCATCAACTAGTATCAATATAGCATCCCATTATAAGGGCCCATTCCCTTGGCTGGATCCCTAATCATGGAGTCTTAATGCTCATATAGATCCCCATGTTGGGTGTGAGAATAAACCTAGTATAACACTTCCAATGATCCATTATCATAAGTGTAACATATGTATAAAGGTGGATGAATTGGTAGGAAAAAATAAATAAACAAACTTGTAATACCAAATAGGTTATAATTTGTTGACCAATCCACCATGAATTCCCAACCATACCTTATTTGTCCCTATGATAAAAGGAAATTCTATAATAATCTCAAATGAAAAAAACACCAATCATGCAATATCAATCAAGGCATGACTTCTTCATAGAAACTCAACCCATCCTTTCTCACTCAAGGGAGGTCACATCAAGCACACCTAACTCATCCCTTCTCGCTAAAGGGAGGTCATAGAAAATCACATGTCACACTATATAACCTAACTTACACTCATACATCATCAAATAATAGGAAATATCATGCATCACAAATCATCCCAGCCAAGGGAACTCATCATCATAGCCCCTGTAACATTTTACCGAGTCATTATACCGCAATCACTGAACATGTCCCACAAGGTCAAATTTTCTAGGAAGACTATAACAAACGAGTTAATAATATAATAACTAATTTTTCATATTTATTAATATTATCTAGATATTTATATTAGTTACAAAAATATTAATTAATTTTTAAATAAAAAAATGGAAATAGTTTTAACTAAACTCTTTTCTTGTAAAGTTCTATTTATAATATTAATTTATAAACTTTATAATTTTAATTTTACAATATTAACATATATTTTTAAATTAGTACATAAAAATTTAATTTTTGTGAAATTTTGAGTTTTTTTTTGGAAAATATTGATTTTTCAGTGAATAGTGGAAAATGCTGATTTTTGAAAAAGACATTTATTTTTAATAAATTATTTAATTTAAAAATAAATATTTTTTAAATATTTTTTTATGTAACCTAACTATTATTTATATATATTTAATCCATATAATCACTTTTAAATAAAATTTACATTATTTTTAGTATAATTTTTTTTCGGTTTAAAAACAAGTTTTTCTAAAAACTGTTTCAAAATGCATAGTGTTTCTTCTTTTTAATTAATTAGAATAATAAATAATGTGGAATTTTTTAAATTAAATTTATATATTATATATCATTAAATATAAATTATATTTCATAAAATAATTATTATTAATCATAGAGTTAATATGAAATCATATTTTTCTATAAAAATACTCTTCTTAACAACTCATTGTTGCGCCGCATCTGTGGGATTAAAATTAAATTAAAATTTTCAACTTAACTTAATTGAAATTCAAAATTTTTATTACATATTTGGAGTCATAATAATTTATAACATATAATAATTCCAACTTAATTTTTTACCACAATGATTTGTGAAAAAATTTAAAATTAATCACAGTGATTAAGGTAAAAATGAGTTTACTATGGGATTAAACTTTAATCTTAAGGGGAAAATGTCCTAGAAATTTTACCAAAATACATTGGATAGAAAAATTTATAACTTATCCCTTAAATTATCAATAATTTACTGTTATTTTGGCCTTGTTACATAAATAAAAGGAGGGTGTAATTCACTCATTCAAAAAAATACAAGTGTTCCACTCAACCCACTTATAAAAGGCCACCCACTCTCATCCTCTCTTAAAATATTAAAAACCAATTTGTTTATAAAATAACTACCCAGATAACTTATAAAGATACCTCCTATAAACCTATAATCCTTACTTTTTTAATAAATACAACCATGTAATGCATTTTCTAAAAACTAAAAGGAGATACCCGAAGAAGAGGTAACATTCATCAATGAGTGTTTTTTATTTTCATTCATCCACCACCCCATTAAATTATTATTGAACCATAATTATATATTAATATCAGTATAAACCACATACTATGATTTTTTATGTTAATTTTATAACCTAAAATCACAAACACTTCCATCAAATGGGTTATTAAATCATTATTCATGTGTACGGAGGAATGTTGCCTCACAAAATGATGTCATTAGTTTTTCCATTACAACCTATCAAGATTAGAAATGATTATGGATATAATATTTATATATGATATTGATAACATAATTAAACTTCTGGAGTCATTATATAATATATACCCTTTTTATATTTTATTCCATAGGAGATACGATAATGTCGCTCGTGTGTATGGTGGACTACCGCCTTGCGAAGCGATGTGATTCGCTTTCACTAACGCATTACATGGAAGGTAATAATGGTAAATATAATGAATATATATGATATAAATTAAATCATTATGATATTAATTACATATTTATAATTATATAAATATAATATATAAATTTATTTCTTACCTTTTCTCCCACTGAAAAAAATGATAACGTCATTTGTGGACGTGTGGACTACCACATCCTCAAAGCAATGTGATTCCTATTTTCATAACCAACTCATAATTATTATATATATAATAATATATAAATAAACAATATTTTATTTTTGATATAATTATCATTATGTAAATAATAAATATTACTTACCTTCTTTCCATAATGATCATTGAAAAATGGAAATATTGCTCATTTGTACGTATGACTGACCATCTCCATGATTGTAACGTTAATTCCTTTTTCCTGACCACCCTTAATGATTAGTTTGAAAATAATAATTAATGTATAATTATTATAATTATTTCTTGATTATAATTTTGGTTATGTTTAAATAAGGACCCATTTGACCATAGTTGACCTTCCAAAGTCATTTTGATACAAAAACTGAATATGATCTAAACATCTGACTTAAACTTGATTAATTAAGTGATTGTACATAACTTGGTAATAAGTGAAATAAAAGTAATAATAAATTTTAAAAAATTTATCAAGTATGTAAATAATTAATATAATTTTATTATTCCGGAAGATAAATACACACATGAAAAATCAGACTCAAGGTAAGGGACTTCATCTTAATTTCCTTTCATTGAGGCATTTTTTTATGTTATGTGACAATATTATTTTTTAAGGTGTATATATATCCCAATTGACATGATATATATTGAATTTATCTATATCATGATATATATAGTTTTTTTAATTTTATTCTTTAATATAGTTTATTATTCATGTTTTTCCCATGTGACAAGGGACCTTTCATTGAAAAAAATTATCTTTTAATATTTTTCTTCCAACTATTACTTTTCCATGTACATGTATTTAAAATTATTTTATAAATGTTTTTATATGGACTTAAAATATTTATAAGGAATATTTTATATCTTTTTACTTCATTTTCAAAGGTTTTCAAGAGTAATCTTTTTACGTGTTTCATACGGAACATTTTAAAATATTACAAAAGGAATGTATTGTTCTTAATGTACATGGTGATAATGACTTGTCCACCAATATAACGATTATATGATTTCTGGATTCTTTTCAAATATTTTATGTTTTCTTCAGTGAAAATCTATTTTTATTTTATTTTATTATTTTGGTATTTGAAACGGTTCTTCAAAAGAAAAGGGTACTTGATATTGAAAATGGGTTTTAAAAGAAAGGGTATTTTGATATGCAAAAGTGATATATTTATGAGTTTAAAAGAGTTTTTCAAAAGTTCAAGCATAAAAAAAATTATTCATATTATGGTATGTGACCATTATACATGTGAAATGGGTGTTCCCAAATAGTGTCGAGTGATCCCATTATAGATTATACAATTGGGCGGCCTAGATAATGTTGGATGATACCTTTACAACTTATATGATGGGGTGGCCCAAATAGCATCGGGTGAGCCCATTAGGGATTATATGATGGGGTAGATCAAATGGCGTCGGGTGATCCCATTTTATGTTAAATGATGGTGTACTCATATAGAACTCTAATATATTGGGTAATGATTATATTGGAAGTTAGTTGTATAGTAATTCCAATTAAAAGGGTTTTGAATGGATTTTATGAATATGATGCTCCTAGTCACCAAAAATGGGTTCTAATTGATTTATGTGGGTTTTAAAGATTATATTTGAGAAAAAGGTGTGTGTGTGTGTGTGTGTGTGTGTGTGTCAAGTGAAAATGTTTTATTTCATATTCTCAAATAACTTTGAAGATAAAGGTAAACGTTATATCAGTTTTCATGTTTTCACTGGACTAACAGTTTCCTTTGTTTTTATATCCCTTACTAATATTTTTGTGCTCATTCCAAGTTTTTAATTCTTTTTCATAGGATGGGTAAGGTAAATAATGAATTAAAGTTGAAATTCATGAATATTTTCACGAAAAAAAATAATGTTTTATTTTAAAAAGTTTTATATGGTTGGAAAAATGGATACTGGTCGGAAGTGTCTTTTATGTATTGTGTGGTTTTCTAATGTATGAGTTAGGAACTGATTATCTAAAACTATAAACCTAAAAAAGATACTAAAAGTGAAATATAGTAAACTATTGAATAAAAATAAATATTATTTAATTTTTAAGGTTGGGGTCATATAGTTGGTATTAGAGGAAAGGTTTAGATAACTTTCAGGGTTAGGATGATGTTAACAACTTTCCATTGAATATTTTACCTTATGGTTATGATAAAATGATATGACATTTAAAGGTTACCATGTTTCTTCTCCAAAAATAATTCTATTCAAAAAAAATCCACAAAGGAAATAGTAATTATACAATGGTAAGGTACCAAGAGGAAAATATTATTCGAAACCATCAACCCATGATAGTTGGAATTGGAACAGAATATTTTGTTGCAGTGATGGATTAGTTTAAAAAAACTATAAATGGTGGTTGTATACATGTTATAGAAGAACATGATCTTCCATTAAGGAATATGTATTTTTTAGATCATTAAATGAGGAAACATCCCCCATAATTCATTGGATCATCTGACCTTGTGGTATTTGAAGGATGGATCAACGATCTGGAAAATATATTTGATGTCATTGGATATTTTAAACATCAAAAGGTAACTATTTTTATTTATCATTTTAATGGTGAATCTAATCGATGATGATAATTGGTTAATAATTCTAGAGAAAAATATTATCTAGATTCCATGGAATGAGAAACATTCAAGAATTTTTTACTCGAGAAATATTTCCCTAAGTTTGTTCGACTCTGAATGAAAAAAAAATTCCTAGAACTAAGGAAAAAAGATAAATATTTTGTAGTTGCATATGAAGAAAACTCCACAAAATTGTCTATGTATATGTCATATTTTTTTAGGATACTGATAGTAAAATTAATAGATTTTACTTAGGGTTTAAACAAAGTTTATAAATATTATTTTCTATATTATAATTTAAAATTTATGACAAAGTTGTTCGTTGTGCTAAGAAAGTTGAGATAGAGTTTGCTGAAACATATATTCCTTGAGATGACAACAGTAAGAAAAGTTCAAGGTGTAAGGAAATGGAAAAGAAACGAAATAATAATTTTGGATTTAATCCCCTAAAATGTTCTAATTGTGGGAAATGACATTTCAAGGAATGTTTTACAGGATCTGGGAAGTGTTTTTATTGTACTCTGTTTTTTCACAGGGCTCATGACTATAAAGTAAAGAGTCATGAAAAAATAAAGAATGGGGTAACTGATATTCATCCAACAGGGAGGTGTTCTAGGTATATTGAGTTGGTTCATTATGAAAATGTGTATTCGATGTTAGTTTTATATGATGGAAATCATCATGATCAGAAACAAAATGGTGTAGAGAATTCATTTTCTACTATTATACTTAATGATGGACTATAAAATGAAGTGGTGACACATATGTTACTTGTGATTTTGAATTATTCCAATACCCTATTTGACTCTGGATCTTTTCATTCTTTAATTTGTGATAGATTGGTAAGTAAATTGGGAATATCACCTCATGAAATTGAGATATAATTTTGGTGAAAACTCTATGTGGAATTATGAAAGAAACCAAGATTTATAGGAATATTCTTATTGTTATCAGTGGGATGGTATTTCTTGAAAATATTATTTAAATGGCCATATTAAAGTTTGATATCAGTATTGGCATGTTTTTTTCAATTTATCATGATATGATACATTGTAGTGACACAAAATTTTTATTAAATGATTTCACACCCCCCTGGACACCCCCTGGACACCCCCTGGACACCCCCTGGACACCCCCCTCGACACCCCCTAGACACCCCCTGGACACCCCCTGGACACCCCCTAGACACCCCCCTGAACACCTCCTGCACCCCTCCCCTATGCCTTGCAGACCCCCCCTGCCCTCCTCCCCACTGCCTTGAAGACACCCCCCTGCCAGTCCCCCCTGCCCCATGCCCCCTGACACCCCCCCTGCCAGCCCCCCTGCTTGTCCCCCTGCCCCCTGCCAGTCCCCCCTGCCCCCTGCCACACCCCCTGCTAGTCCCCCTCTGCCACCCCCTGCCAGTCCCCCCTGCCCCCTGCCACCCACCTGCTTGTCCCCCTGCTTGTCCCCCTGCCAGCCCCCCTGCCCCCTGCTAGTCCCCCCCCCTGCCCCTTGCTAGTCCCCCCTGCCACCCCCTCTACCAGCCCCCCCTGCCCCCTGCCCCCTGCTAGTCCCCCCTGCCACTCCCCTGCTTGTCCCCCCTGCCCCCTGCCACCCCCCTTCCAGCCCCCCCTACTTGTCCCCCTGCCAGCCCACCCCCTGCCCCCTGCCAGTCCCCCCCTGCCCGCCCCCCAGCCCCCTGTTAGTCCCCCCTGCCCCCTGCAACCCCCCAGCCCACCTGCACCATCCCCCCCCCCTCGCAGCCCATCTGCACCAGCCCCCAACCCCAGCCCCCAGCTGCACTAGTCCACCCCCAGCCCAGCTGCACCAGTCTCCCCCACCCTCCCCAGCCCCCTGCCAGCCCCCCTGACCCCTGCCCCTGCCCCCTGCTAGTCCCCCCTGCCACTCCCCTGCTTTTCCCCCCTGCCCCCTGCCCCCTACCACCCCCTGCTAGCCCCCCTGCTTGTCCCCCTACCAGCCCACCCCCCTGCCCCCTGCCAGTCCCCCCTGCCCCCCAGCCCCTGCTAGTCCCCCCTGCCAGTCCCCCCTGCCCGCTACAACCCCCCAGCCCACCTGCACCAGCCCCCCCCCCCCCGCAGCCCATCTGCACCAGCCCCCAGCTGCACTAGTCTACCCCCAGCCCAGCTGCACCAGTCTCCCCCACCCTCCCCAGCCCCCTGCCAGCCCCCCTTCCCCCAGCCACTACTAGTCCCCCCTGCCACTCCCCTGCTTGTCCCCCCTGCCCCTGCCCCCTGCCACCCCCCTGCCAGCCCCCCCTGCTTGTCCCCCTGCCAGCCGACCCCCCTACCCCCTGCCAGTCCCCCCCTGCCCCCCCCCCCAGCCCCCTGCTAGTCCCCCCTGCCAGTCCCCCCTACCCCTGCAAACCCCCAGCCCACCTGCACCACCCCCCCTAGCAGCCCATCTGCACCAGCCCCCAACCCCAGCCCCCAGCTGCACTTGTCCACCCCCAGCCCAGCTGCACCAGTCTCCCCCACCCTCCCCAGCCCCCTGCACCCCCCCCCCATCCACCTACTACCCCCATCCCCCCATCCCACCTCCACCCCCCCCCCCCCCCCGCAGCCCACCTACACCAGCCCCCAACCCCAACCCCTAGCTGCACCCCCCCCCCCAGCCCCCTGCCACCCCCAGCCCACCATCACCAGTCCCCCCCCCCCCCCGCAGCACACCTGCACCAGCCCCCAGCTGCACCAGCCCCCCCCCCCCCCCAGCCGCCTGCTACCCCAGCCCACATGCACCTGTCCCCCCCTGCACTGGCCCAAGGATCTTACATTGTTTCACCAAGGGGCTACATGGTTTAGACTTGGATATGCGCAACTCATGATAAAAAATTGTTTTCAATTCAAAATTAACTTAAAATTATCCTCACGAAGGGAGGTCATACTATTTTCCTCAAACCATGCACCTTAACCATGAAGAGTATGGAAACCTCAAAAATTTCCATGTTCTGACCTGGAACTCCATGGAGATAAAAACCAAAACTCTACTTAAGCAAATAATAATAAAACAACTATGCAGTGACATAGGGGATATCGTAAACTCCTTGCCATGTTACTTTTCCTCCTAGAATTTCCTTGGTCAAAACTAGAGACAAAGGAAAAGAGATGCAAAGGAAAACAGAACTAGCACACTGTGACCAGAAATTTTCTAGTACATTGTATCTTTTACTGCCTCTCTCAATGTCTCCCAACATTGTGCAAGTCTTACCACTTCCGATATACGTATTCACGTTACACATTAGGTGGTGAAACAAGATAAAACAGAACTAGCACAGTAAACTGCAAATAAGTGAAATCTTTGTGTGAAGTTATGTAAAAGTAAAAAATCTCACATTGTTGTGCCCTATGACACCCACTAGACCCCCTGGACACCCCCTAGACCCCCTGGACACCCCTAGACCCCCCTGGAAACCTTCCACTGGACACCCCCACCCTTGGACACCTTCCACTAGACACCCCCTTCCCCCTGCTAGTTCCCCCCCTGCTTGCCCCCCTGCCAGCCAGCCCCCCCTGCCAGCCCCTACCACCCCCCTGTTTGTCCCCCTTCCTTTCCCCCCTACCCCATGCTAGTCCCCCCCTGCCACCCCCTGCTTGCCCCCCTGCCAGCCAGCCCCCCCCCCTCCACCCCCCTGCTTGTCCCCCTGCCTTTCCCCCCTTCCCCATGCTAGTCCTCCCTGCCTGTAACACCCCAAGATTTTATGAAAAATATTCTTTTTAGTTTCATTAATGTCTTGTGTTATACGCTACACCAAAAGGAGCTTTCACAACACACATCTCTAACCTGGCTTGAATTACACGCAATCGTGACCTTCCACGATAGCGTGTGTTGTACGCAACACCAAGTTTCGCTAAACAACGATATGCTATTAAAATATTATTAAAACTAGACGTTATGAATAGTAATAACCACTTTTTGAATTTTTGTAAATTATATTTTTCAAAATGGACTTCATTTTTGGATTCGGAATATCGAAATTAGCTTAGGGTGAAATTTTGGTGATTTTTGGATAACTTTCATATTTTGATGAATAGTGAAAATTACTAAAATTTAATTAAAAACAACTTTTTCAATCGAAATAATTAATAATGATAAATTATTAATTTTATTAGTTTTAAAGTATATTTAGAATATATTTTTACAATTTAATACAATGGTGTTCATTGGATGTAATTTCACATTTAAACCAGTTATAAACAAGTGTCAATCTTTTGATAGTTTTTATCTCTTAAAAACACACCTTTTGTTTTGAAGACGAGAATTAATTTTTAAATTAATTAATGCAACTGATATGTTTTGAATTTGGTAAAATAGAAATCATTTTTGTGTTCATAATATCAAATATATCTTACGCCTAATGTTTGGTATTTTTCTGAAAACTTTCAATTTTTGATGAATAGTGAAACCACTAAGTGGTAGTTAAAAAAACTGAATTTTTCATAAAACTTAATTTTACCGCTTCTGTGAGTAGAATTTCAAAAATCCGAGAGACAAGGTTGATATCAGTAAGTAAAATGTGGTTCAATGAGATGAAAATAATTTTTGGTGAATAGTAACTTTTTACTTTTATTTACCACGGTTAAAAGTAAATAGGGTAATTAAGGGTAAAAACGATATTATTATTACCCTAAAACATGTCCTAATTCTATTGGATAAGTGTAATTAGGGCAAAAACAAACTTAGGAATAAAATATGACCATTTAGGCCCACTTGAATTAGATTAGGACATTTATTATTATTTAATTCAAAGAAGAGTTAAAAGAGTTAAAATCAAAGTTTATTTAATAAAACATTTCTAATATAGGATTATGCATAAGATAAATTTGACTATAAATATTCATTAGAAAGCTAAAAAGATTTCCTACATAATGGTATTTTATTTGTAATTTTTAGACCTTAA
The DNA here is from genome assembly GCA_963277665.1 of Viscum album. Classification (NCBI taxonomy): domain Eukaryota; kingdom Viridiplantae; phylum Streptophyta; class Magnoliopsida; order Santalales; family Viscaceae; genus Viscum; species Viscum album. The sequence continues at coordinate 1,427,774,807 of OY728157.1, forward strand.
ATAATTTAATTTATTTATGACACAACGATGATGCAGTAATTATCTTATTAATGAAATATTGACATAATTGATGTTATAAATACCCAAATAAATATAATTTGAGAATTTTTATGAATTACACTAATTTTCTAGGTTAATATGACATGTTAGTATTTATTTAATTAACTTTTTTAGAACTTATCATTCTGTTATGATTTTCACAAAAATCAATTACTAAAAAGTGTCAAAATTGACAAAAAATAGTTTTTAAAACAAATATTATATTATTAATTGTTATTTTATTCCTAAAAATCTAAGTTTCGGCCAAATGACTTAGATAAGGTTATATATATTAATAATAAACAATTTGGGGTTCGTTTGTCTTCTTATAGTAAGTTTATTAACCTTATATTGTAAGAACACAAGAAGACACGGTAAAAGTAAAATTATTTAACTTAATGTTAAATCTAAATGATAAGGTTAAAATAGGAACCTAAACTTGTCTAAATTATATTGTATGAGAGGATTTATACCCATCCCCATATTATCCTCGAAATAAATCAATTTGAATCTATTTAAAACCGAACTTGACTTTATAATAAAATAATATTTTTAGTTATTCCAATGGTGCCCCTCTCCTCCCTTATAAAAGGGAACCTCCTACCTCTCTTCCTCACACAACTTTGAGCCTTCCAGCTCGGACAAACCCTGACAAATTCTCTTCTCCACTTCCCTAGAAACATTCTATAGGTTCTGGTCTTCCTCAAAGACCAATTTTAGTGTCCTAAGAGGAGGTCTCAAAGAGGCGCTTCAAAGAAGAGGTAATTTCCGTTACCGATTCTTTCACCTTTATTTCTTCTTCCACTTCTTCTTCTTAGGTTGTTTCATTATGAAGTAATAACATCAGTATCACTCATATACTGATATGTTTTTATAAGTATGAAACAATCCTATTTCACCATCTATCCATCCTACGGAAAATGAAATCACCGCGCGTGCGTACGTACAGAATACCGTCTCCACGCCGTGGTGAAATCTATTTTCCACCACCACCTTACTTGGATGGGTATAATGGTGTAAATAATAACTATATATTATTATTTTAAATTGATATTGATTCTGAAATATTATACATACACTCCAATACAGTCCCACAATCATGAGAACAATATCATCGCTCGTGCGTACGTACGGAATACCGTCTCCACGACGCGATGAGATTCATTCTCCATGTTAACCATTTAAGAGTGATTATAAAGTATATATAAGAAATAATAATGAAATATATGACATTATAAATCTACTGGCTTTATGTATATATGTATGTCATCTACTTAATTCCATTCAACTCAATAAGGAAACGAAAACAGCGTTCATGCGTACGTACGGCCTACCGTCTCCATGAACGATGTATTTCTTTCCATTTACTATTTTATTATATATATGTATATTATGAATATATATTATATATAAATCATGTTTTATATTATGGAATTAAGTAATCATGATCTAAGTAATCATATGAATAATTACAAGTCAAAACACGGACGACAAATAAAACGATGTTACCCAAAACGCTCTTTAACGTCGAATTTACAAAAGAACGGGTAATATAAAGTCATAAGTGAACCATATATGATATCATAACAATGAGTATGATTCTGGAATAAGTCGAGGACATTATTTAAATCATTATACAGGGGGTTCGGACACGTACAAAGCATATCGGACCAAAGCTAAGGGAAATATCACAATCTCATTTTTATCCGAGATTGTTTATACTTTGGTATTTACTGGGATGTATTTTATCATCCAAATCCATGTTTCCTCAATATGCAATATTTATATCCTTAAACAATAGTTTATATCCAATTTTACCCTTTTGTGTGTTTTTAGTAAAAGATATGAAAGGAATATTTTGTCATTTTTCATACGAGGTACTTTTTGACTTTTCCGACAAAAGTACGAGAAGAATGTTTTTTTAACTTAAACGGCACGAACGGATTTTTACGGTTTTATAAAGCCTTATTTTCATGAAGAATCCTCCAAAATATTTCATGACTATTTTCAATAAAATCTCTTTCTTTTAAAATTGCATGATGTTTTGTGAAAAAAAATTGATTTTGAAGAAGAAAAGATATTTTCCTCAAGAATTCATTTCAAGTATTTTATCAAAATTATTTTCCATATAAGATAATAAAGGGTTCTGTTTCTATCCATATTTTTACATTTATTTGACTATGTTGTGATGGAATTATGTTTATTAATTCCTTTATCTTATATGAATGGTTTTATGATTTCATGTTGTTTAAGAATCCCATTTTTATTACATGGGTTATGCAATGATGTATGATTTATGATTTTGTGGCACACATAAGAATGGTATCATTATGAGATGGGTGTGACCTATATATCCCTCCAATGCATTGGGTAAATATTTTATATCTCATGAGATAGACATGGCTGGAATGGTAGGTTATACCGGTTCAGTGAAACAGGACTGAAACGAGGGTGACTCGATTCAGAAAGGGACTTTGTCCACTAAGATAGTCTTGGCAATGAGTCTTGACTAACAAGAAATGATTCTCTATGATTATGTGTGTATGCCACAAAGTTTCATGTTTTAAGTTACGATTTTTGTGATTTCATTTCACTACTATGATTTATCCCATGTTATGAAATTATGCCCTCTTTTGCAGGTTAAGATTTCCAAAATGTTATGTTCTTATGAATATGATGTGATTGATATTTCTTTTGTTTACCCTTACTGAGAATTTTATCTCACCCTTTTATGTTTTCTTTTCCCCAGAATATAAAGAAAAGTTTTAGGTAAAAAAATGAAGATCTTTATGGGAGATTTTGAAGATCTTTCACCACGATTAGAATATTATATTCTGAGTTTCCAAAGACACTAAACTATTACGGTCCTTGTGTGTGTATTTTTGTTATGTACTAAGTATTCCGCAAATTTAATGTAATTTCAATGTACGTCAAGCTTCGGGCTTCTACAGTTGGTATTAAAGGAAAGGTTTAGTCAACCTTTGGAAACTAGGATGCGAAAGCGTTAGTGAGATCCCTAGAGATATTTCTAAGGTATGTCTAGGGATGTCTCTAAGGTTAAGTATACGTATAGGTTATAGTCCTAGAATTGCTCTAAAGATCTTAGAATTTAACCTAAGATGTTAGATATTGAGGGTACTCCCCCTTTATTATGTTGTTTTCCATAGCATGATTTTTTCCTCTCAGACTATTCTTTTTGGGTTTTAGAAAATGGCTGGAAACAAGATGATTCACGATAATGGAGGATATGGTGGACAATGGAATGATATACTTCATGAGAAACCAAATGAAATGGGATTTGGAAGTCCAAACATCATTATTATGCTGAATCAGCAATCTCATAATATGATCAATAAAGTAAAATTTGGTAAGTTTCCTGACTCGGCTAATAAGATAAAGATGGAGTTTCATGATGATCATAGAGGAAAGAAAGTTATATTTCCCCTATGTAAATCATGTGGGAAGAGGTATCAAGGAGAATGTTTCAAAGGAACTGGAAGATGCTTTGGGTGTGGAAAAGAAGGACACAAAGCCAGTAAGTGCAAAGGAAAAGGTTCAGTTAACACCAGGGATGAGGATAATGGTATTGCTACGACATCAACAATGGTTAAATGTTTTAAATGTGGAATGTATGGGCAGTATGAAAACCAATGCCCTAAGGGAAAGTCTCATGAAGAGAATCAGTATGGTCGTATGGGTAATATTTATGTTGATGATGATGAAGAGACTACAAATGATATGTGAGATGAAATAATTGTTGAAGCTCGGTCAATGGTTTAAGAATGTAGTGGAATGATGACATGTTTATCATGTGTAATGTTGTATAAGTAATCTCATGGTACTATGGAATAAAGAGACATCTAAGGATTGTTACACTGTTGTCTTTCCTTGAGTTTTGAAAGTGTATGATTAATGGTACCAGTATCCATGAAAGGTTATTCAGATACTTTTGGAATGTAGATGATATGCGCATAATGAAGGGATAAAACGATAATGAGATGTTTGATTGTATTCATGAGCTCATGATTGATATAAGGACTAAGTGATATAATGGTTTGAGTATAACTAATTTTGAGGATTTTGGTTTATAGAAAGTGTTAACTTTTAACTGCATTCATGTTTTCACTAAGTTTCAATGGGTATTCAAGAGAATACATGATTAAGGCCTTTGAATGTTTGGAATGTGAACAAAAAAACATATCTTATGATATACGGGGATCAACGATGGTATTAAATCTCTGGTAATCGTTTTCACTATATTATGAGAGTGGACTACAGTATTATGGATAAGCCTAAAGATTAGAATGGATTATGTTGGACATAAGTTAGTATTGTTTAAGTATAGAAGTTTTTTCGATATTATTGATGGGATGTTATAGTAATATAGTTTTAGAAAAAGGACAACCTGCAGGACGGGCGACAACCCATCGCATCGGACAAGGCCATGGGAATCGAACCCACAACCGAAGTGCGACTGGCCTTTATCGCCTACCACTGGCCTACAGGAAGACCCTGTTTTGTAGAAACTAGTTTTATTATATTAAGAAGTATGATATATGAAGTATAAGTCCATTTTAGGAACCATATATGATTAATCTCACTATAGAATGAATTATGTATATTTAATAACTTTTGCTAACCTTTTGTTTGAGACAGATGGAATGACCTGTCATTCTATCACATGATCTACTAACACTTCACGAATAACAAATTCAACTTCATTTATTTAAGATATGAAGTGGAAATTGTTTAAGGCACGAACAACAGTGAGATTGTACCAAAATAAAGTAAGTATTTAATTCTAATTCAAATTCTTCAACTTTAGGGAAATGATCTTGAAAACCAAAAATGTTGTCCTAGTGCTCTTATATCTAATTAATCAGATGGTACCTTAGATCGTCACAAATTTATGGATTTGTGATTGTTGGCTTTTCCATAGCCATGTTCTCTACCACTCTCCATTGGAACATGATGGTTAGATTTTTCTTCCATATCCATATTTTCACCTATGTGGAAACCCAGTGATTAGTTTATTTGGGTAACCGTTACGTTTCATACTTTTGTTTTTAAAGATTGGTTTTGGTATTTCTTTTTACGATGTGGGTTTCAATTAAATAAACTTTCGAATAGTAAACCATTTATAACCCCGACGAATTTCGAGGGCGAAATTCATTTTAAGGGGGGTAGAATGTAACACCCCGAGATTTTATGAAAAATATTCTTTTTAATTTCATTAATGTCTTGTGTTATATGCTACACCAAAAGGAGCTTTCACAACACACATCTCTAACCTGGCTTGAATTACATGCAATCGCGACCTTCCACGATAGCGTGTGTTGTACGCAACACCAAGTTTCACTAAACAACAATATGCTATTAAAATATTATTAAAACTAGACGTTATGAATAGTAATAACCACTTTTTGAAATTTTGTAAATTCTATTTTTCAAAATGGACTTCATTTTTGGATTCGGTATATCGAAATTAGCTTAGGGTGAAATTTTGGTGATTTTCGGATAAATTTCATATTTTGATGAATAGTGAAAATTACTAAAATTTAATTAAAAACAACTTTTTCAATCGAAATAATTAATAGTGATAAATTATTAATTTGATTTGTTTTAAAGTATATTTAGAATATATTTTTAAAATTTAATACAATGTTGGTCATTGGATGTAATTTCACATTTAAACCAGTTATAAACAAGTGTCAATCTTTTGATAGTTGTTATCTCTTAAAAACACGCCTTTTGTTTTGATGACGGGAATTAATTTTTAAATTAATTAATGCAACTGATATGTTTTGAATTTGTTAAAATAGAAATCATTTTTGAGTTCATAATATCAAATATAGCTTAGGCCTAATTTTTGGTTTTTTCTGAAAACTTTCAATTTTTGATGAATAGTGAAACCACTAAGTGGTAGTTAAAAAAAACTGAATTTTTCATAAAACTGAATTTTACCGCTTCTGTGAGTGGAATTTCAAAATTCCGAGAGACATGGTTGATGTCAGCAAGTAAAATGTGGTTCAATGAGATGAAAATAATTTTTGGTGAATAGTAACTTTTTACTTTTATTTACCACGGTTAAAAGTAAATAGGGTAATTAAGGGTAAAAATGATATTATTATTACCCTAACACATGTCCTAATTCTATTGGATAAGTGTAATTCGACCAAAAACAAACTTAGGAATAAAATATGACCATTTAGGCCCAATTGAATTATATTAGGACATTTATTATTATTTAATTCAAAGAAGAGTTAAAAGAGTTAAAATCAATGTTTATTTAATAAAACATTTTTAATATAGGGTTATACATAAGATAAATTAGACTATAAATATTCATTAGAAATATAAAAATATTTCCTACATAATGGTATTTTATTTGTAATTTTTAAACATTAAATAATTTAATTTATTTATGACACAACGATGATGCAGTAATTATCTTATTAATGAAATATTGACATAATTGATTTAATAAATACCCAAATAAATATAATTTGAGGATTTTTATGAATTAAACTAATTTTCTAGGTTAATATAACATGTTAGTGTTGATTTAATTAACTTTGTTCGAACTTATCATTTTGTTATGATTTTCACAAAAATCAATTACTAAATAGTGTCAAAATTGACATAAAATAGTTTTTAAAACAAATATTATATTATTAATTGTTATTTTATTCCTAAAAATCTAAGGTTCGGCTAAATGACGTAGATAAGGTTATATATATTAATAATAAACAATTTGGGGTTCGTTTGGCTTCTTATAGTAAGTTTATTAACCTTATAGTGTAAGAACACAAGAAGACACGGTAAAAGTAAAATTATTTAACTTAATGTTAAATCTAAATGATAAGGTTAAAATAGGAACCTAAACTTATCTAAATTATATTGGATGAGAGTATTTCGACCCATCCCCACCTTATCCTTGAAATAAATCAATTTGGAGCTTTTTAAAACCGAACTTGACTTTATAATAAAATAATATTTTTTGTTATTCCAAAGGTGCCCCTCTCCTCCCTTATAAAAGGGCACCTCCTCCCTCTCTTCCTCACACAACTTTGAGCCTTCAAGCTCGGCCAACCCCTGCCAAATTCACTTCTCCACTTCCCTACCAACATTCTAGAGGTTCTGGTCTTCCTCAAAGACCAATTTTAGTGTCCTAAGAGGAGGTCTCAAAGAGGCGCTTCAAAGAAGAGGTAATTTCCGTTACCGATTCTTTCACCTTTATTTCTTCTTCCACTTCTTCTTCTTAGGTTGTTTCATTATGAAGTAATAACATAAGTATCACTCATATACTGATATGTTATTATAAGTATGAAACAATCCTATTTCACCATCTATCCATCCTACGGAAAATGAAATCACCGCGCGTGCGTACGTACGGAATACCGTCTCCACGCCGTGGTGAAATCTATTTTCCACCACCACCTTATTTGGATGGGTATAATGGTGTAAATAATAACTATATATTATTATTTTAAAGTAATATTGATTCTGAAATAGTATACATACACTCCAATACAGTCCCACGATCATGAGAACGATATCATCGCTCGTGCGTACGTACGGAATACCGTCTCCACGACGCGATGAGATTCATTCTCCATGTTAACCATTTAAGAGTGATTATAAAGTATATATAAGAAATAATAATGAAATATATGATATTATAAAGATACTGGATTTATGTATATATGTATGTCACTTACTTAATTCCATTCAACTCAATAAGGAAACGAAAACAGCGTCCATGCGTATGTACGGCCTACCGTCTCCATGAACGGTGTATTTCTTTCCATTTACTAATTTATTATATATATGTATATTATGAATATATATTATATATAAATCATGTTTTATATTCTAGAATTAAGTAATCATGATCTAAGTAATCATATGAATAATTACAAGTCAAAACACGGACGACAAATGAAACGATGTTACCCAAAACGCTCTTTAACATCGAATTTACAAAAGAACGGGTAATATAAAGTCATAAGTGAACCATATATGATATCATAACAATGAGTATGATTCTGGAATAAGTCAATGACATTATTTAAATCATTATACAGGAGGTTCGGACACGTACAAAGCATATCGGACCAAAGGTAAGGGAAATATCACAATCTCATTTTTATCCGAGATTGTTTATACTTTGGTATTTACTGGGATGTATTTTATAATCCACATCCATGTTTCCTCAATATGTAATATTTATATCCTTATAAAATAGTTTATATCCAATTTTACCCTTCGTTTTGTTTTTAGTAAAAGATATGAAAGGAATATTTTGTCGTTTTTCGTACGAGGTACTTTTTGACTTTTCCGACAAAAGTACGAGAAGAATGTTTTTTTTAACTTGAACGGTACGAATGGATTTTTACGGTTTTATAAAGCCCTATTTTCATGAAGCATCCTCCAAAAGATTTCATGAATATTTTCAATAAAATCTCTTTCTTCTAAAATTGCATGATGTTTTGTGAAAATAAATTGATTTTGAAGAAGAAAGGATATTTTCCTCAAGAATTCATTTCAAGTATTTTATCAAAATTATTTTCCATCTAAGATATTAAAGGGTTCTGTTTCTATCCATATTTTTACATTGATTTGACTATGTTGTGATGGAATTATGTTTATGAATTCCTTTATCTTATATGAATGGTTTTATGATGTCATGTTGTTTAAGAATCCCATTTTTATTACATGGGTTATGCAATGATGTATGATTTATGATTTTGTGGCACACATAAGAATGGTATCATTATGAGATGGGTGGGACCTATATATCCCTCCAATGCATTGGGTAAAGATTTTGTATCGCATGAGATAGACATGGCTGGAATGGTAGGTTTTACCGGTTCAGTGAAACAGGACTGAAACGAGGGTGACTCGATTCAGAAAGGGACTTTGTCCACTAAGATAGTCTTGGAAATGAGTCTTGACTAACAAGAAATGATTCTCTATGATTATGTGTGTATGCCACAAAGTTTCATGTTTTAAGTTATGATTATTGTGATTTCATTTCACTACTATGATTTATCCCATGTTATGAAATTATGCTCTCTTTTGTAGGTTAATATTTACAAAATGTTATGTTCTTATGAATATGATGTGATTGATATTTCTTTTGTTTACCCTTACTGAGCATTTGAGCTCACCCTTTTATGTTTTCTTTTCCCCAGGATATAAAGAAAGGTTTTAGGTAAAAAAAGGAAGATCTTTATGGGAGATTTTGAAGATCTTTCACCACAATTAGAAGATTATATTCCGAGTTTCCAAAGACACTAAACTATTACGGTCCTTGTGTGTGTATTTTTGTTATGTACTAAGTATTCCACAAATTTAATGTAATGTCAATGTACGTCAAGCTTCGGGCTTCTACACTGCCAGACCCCTGCCCCCTGCCCCCTGCTAGTTCCCCCCCTGCCACCCCCTGCTTGCCCCCCTTCCAGCCAGCCCCCCCACCCCCTGCCCCCTGCCAGTCCCCCCCCTGCCACCCCCTACCAGTCCCCCCCAGCTAGTCCCCCTGCCAGCCCCCCCATACCCTGGACACCCCAGGAGAGACCCCCCCCACTGTACCCCCACCCACTAGACCCCCCCCCCCCCCACTGGACCCCCTATACAATGGATGGATGTCATGGGCTATTGCTAAAAGACCGAATCCGGATGATGAAATCAGCAGTAAGTAAGAAGAGGTAAATGAGGAAAAATGAATAATATTTTCCCAATATACTTGGGGAATTTTATTCATCAGCAGAAAGAAGAACAGAAGAACGGTAGCTGAGAGTTCCTTCCCCGGAGGTGGAGAATGATTTTTTTACATAGGATCTTTCTAATATTTAATGGAAGAAAGAGGGAGAGGAAATTAAGTACCTCATTACAAGTGGCAGCATCCAACAATTATAGAGCTAACCATTCAAATATTATGTGATACATGTACAATAAAATATGCCAGACAATTTCAAACCAATGTTTTCAGTTGAATTGAGCCTTTGTACCACCTGCTATTCACGTTTTGTGGAAAGTTGGATGAGAGGCAGCGCTGAGAGGAGATATAGTTTAGGAATGAGGAAATACAAAAAAATTATAGAGATAACCATTCAATGTTTCCCTAAGGAGGAGTAACCGCCGTAGGGTGTCGTCCTGGAGCAGGGCCAAATCATGGCGTGATCGCGGAGTGACCGCGGCGTGATCGCGGCGTGACCGCGGCATGACCGCAGCGTGACCACAACGTGTTGGCTCGGTCCAGCGACAACCCCCCTGTCTGGACACACCTCCCCCCTATCTGGACACCCCCTCCCCCGTCTGGACACCCCCCTACTATCCCAAATCTAGAATCCCACTTACCCTAAAAGACAAGAGAGACCCCAAAAAGATATTTAAACTGAACTCAAAAATGAGAAAATTCAATCTAGTACATAACACCGATCATTCTATCTATTCAAATAATAATGTCAAATACCTCCAGATCATGCACTAAGAGATCCCACACCACTTCAAAGTTGGAAACCATCACATAACACACATGAAATTTAAAACATTACATGGACCTCTTTACTAAAGTCATGTATGGATCCAACAAGAATTATATAGTATTTGGATTTAAGAACTACATTTCAACTAAAATTGATGATATAAAAGAATGAGTAACTTCAATAAAAATTAACTTTAACAACATAGAGATAAAAAATAAACAACATACCTTTATAGTAGCTGGACATGGTATAGATTCTTTTAGTGCATACTCTACAATATAAATAAATTCAGTATTAGCTCCCCCTCATCACTCTTGCACCAGCCCCCCCCCCCAGCCGCCTGCTACCCCAGCCCACCTGCACCTGTCCCCCTTCCCCAGCCCCCCTGCTACCCCAGCCCCCCTACCACCCCCCCCCCCCAGCCCCCTGCCACCCCCAGCCCCCCCTGCCACCCCCAGCCCACCAGCACTAGTCCCCCCCCCCCCCGCAGCCCACCTTCACCAGCCCCCAACCCCAGCCCCCAGCTGCACCAGCCCCCCCCCCCCCAGCCCCCTGCTACCCCAGCCAACCTGCACTTGTCCCCCTTCCCCATCCCCCCTACTACCCTAGCCCCCCCCCCTCGCAGCCCACCTGCACCAGCCCCCAACCCCAGCCCCCTGCACTAGCCCCCTGTAAAGACCCGTAAAATTCAAGGGAAGCTTTTTTCTTAATTTTCTTTAGAATTTTACAAGAGCGCAGTTTCAGACGGCACCTGATTCCGAGGCCCGGAGTGCCCGGAATTAATTTCCGAAGTTTGGCTCGGGTACGTTCAGTGAACGAACGAGCGGGAATTCCTAACTTTTGATCCGGTGCTCGGAATTGAAATCTGAGGGCACCGATGAACTCGCAGCGCCGATATTCGCTTAAAGAGACCTTTTCGAGAGTTGCGTTTGTTGCGGGTTGAAAGTTAGTTTTGGGGTTTTTAGTTTGAGTTAAATAAAATTGTGTAGAACAATTTTGTTATAACTTGTTAAAACCTATCAAAGGAGGTTGGAAGTGGGACCCACACCCACTTAACCTCCCTTGGGAGGATTAAGTGTGGTGGGGCCCACACGAAGCTCCCAACCTTTCATCTTCTTCCAACACCCTTAACCCCCTCTTAAATGACATGGGTTATTTAATTTTTGGAGTTAAACTTTTTGAATTTCAAACCTTTTGAAATTATTTTGTGTTGATGTGTTAATAAATTAAGTTAGTGTCTTATTTTGTTAAGTTTTTGATTAAATTAAGCTCTTCTCTCTTTTTGTTGGGAGAGAACGCTTGGGCCACCTTGAGAGCTTTGGAGAGCTTCTTCTTCATCTTCAAGCTCTGACGAAGAACACGAAGAACGCTCAAGCTCCGACGAAGAACGCTGCACCTCCGCTCTTCTTCGTCTTCCGTGTCAACGAGAGGGAACGCCGCTCTCCTCGGATTCCCTTCGTCGACATAAGAGGTTTCGCCAATGACGAGCCACATCGGACAACCTTCGTCGGCGTACAAGTTTCGCCAACGACGTGTCTCTTCGAACGCATCCCTTCGTCATCGGTTTTGACGAACGGCTACCGCGATGCCCGACCTCCGCGACGTCGTCTTCCACGGAACGTTCACAATCTTCGAACCTTATACCCGAGGTAGGGGTTGTTGTTTTATTCTTTAATTATTCCATTTCTTGCTCGTGGATCGCATGTCTACGTGAGGCTTTTGAATATTTTATATAAGTGTTATTGTTAACGCGAGGGGGGCCGGACCGCACGAACACGACCGAACCCCCCTCCATCGTTTCTTGTTTATTCTTGCGGGTGGAAGTAAGTGGCATGGTGCCGTCGCACCACGCGGATAATCATGCAAAGCAAGTGGCGTGGTGCCGTCGCACCACGCGGATGATCATGCAAATATTTTTACGCGGCGCCGTCGCGCCACGTCGAGGAAGAATCTTCAAGAACGCGACGTCGTCGCGCCGCGTTGAAAGGAATCAAGGCACGGGAAGGGGCGCGGTGCCGTCGCACCGCGCCGGATGACGAACACCGCGGCCGGTTCCGGGCCGCGGCGGGACGAGGAGACCGCGGCCGGTTCCGGGCCGCGGCGAGAAGAGAAGACCGGCGGCTGGGCCGCCGGCGTCGGAAGCCGAAGAGGGACCGGAATTTCCGGTCCCGTTTGAGAAAAACCGGCCGGCCAGCTGGCCGGCCGGATACCATTTAAACCGGGGGAATTAATCCCCCGGCCAACCCATGAAAACCCCCCATCTTTATGAGGGGGGCGGTTCTTTGAAGGAGGGGGGAATCCGGCCCCCCGGTTCCGCACCAGCAAGCCCCCCCACGTGCGGGGGGCGTTTTTTTTTTTAAAAAGAAAACGGCGCGGCTATGCCGTGCCGCCAGATGAAAAGCGGGGGGCTTGTTCCCCCGCGTGTCGCCACCTCGCGGAGACTGGCCGCCGCGGCCCCCGTGGCCTCCGCGCCGCCGCGCCGCCCCGGGGGGGGGGGGGGGGGGGGGGGGGTCGGGCCGGGTCGGCCCGGACCCGGACCCCCCCGTTTCGAACCAGTTCTGGTTTTTGGCCCATAACTTGTGCCTCAGACCTCCGAATGACAAACCGTCTGCGGCAACGCGATCCTTGGATCGAGACGGTCGTTTCGGTATATCGCACTCAAGGTTTCGAATTAATTTGAGTTCGGCCGGGTTGGTTCGTTCACGAAACCAACCGGGCTTTCGGAGCGGAAACGCTCATATCTTGAGCTACGAACGTCCGATTGACGCGCCGTCAGTCGCGTTGTGTTCCTCTTAGTGAGACGGATCTTTTGGCATACTCCGCCCGAGGTTTGGACGCAGGTGGAGTATGGTCGGGTTGGTTTTGCCTTAAAAACCAACCGGGCACCGGAGACGAAAATGCCAATAACTCTCAGACCGGGCGTCCGATCGACGCGCCGTCTGTTGCGTTGAGTTCCTGTTGACGATACGGAACTTTTGGATACATCAACTCTGGTCTTCGTGACAGTTGATGTATCAGCCTCTCGGCTCGTGGAGCCGACCCTCCGAACGAGCTTGCTATGTGCGGGAACCCTAGTGCTGGCTGCGACTGCTACGACTGCTACTACTGCTACGACTGCTACTGTGACTGCGACGACGACAGTACAGAGATCCTGTGTGGATTCGACGATGACCGTACCGAGATCCTGTGTGGATTCGACGACGATGACTACAGCACTCAGCGATCCTACGTGTATCAGTGCTACAGGTCCTGTGTGGGCCCGATCCTGTGTGGGTCCTTGCGCTCAGCGGTTCTGTGTGAGCCAGCGCCTACAGGTCCTGTGTGGGCCCGATCCTGTGTGGGTCTTTGCGGGGGTTAGTTACCTATCGATCCTTCGTGGGTCCGACGACTTAGATGGATCAGTGATCATCTTTATCGTCCTTGAAGAAGTATACCTGTGTGAGCTGAATCCTATTGCTTTCCTGTGTGGATTGTGTTGTGCAATCCTGTGTGGATTATGTTTTGCTTTCCTATGTGGAATACATATACTTTCCTGCATGGACTGAGTTGTACTTGGGCTCGGAGGTTGGAGCGTATTTGAATTGATGACATAGGTATATGTATGGGCATATAACTAAGCAGTGTCAGTTGTTACTTCGTGATTGTACTTTTCTCCGTGGTTTATCCTTTGTGGATTTGAGAGACCTTCAGGGGTCTCGGGGTCCCTACTGAGTAGCTTATACTCACCCCTGCACGGGCTTTGCCCGCACTACGTTGTGTTGGTTGCAGACGACGGACAGCGTTGACCTTAGCTGAGGCTTGCACAGCGGGACGGTACCCGGAGGTGGACCACTGGGCGGGACGTGCTCGGAGCGGACGGCGGGACCCGTGGAGAAGAGGAGCTATCTGTACCCACCCTTCAGGTGGGATTTCCAGTGGACAGTTCGGAGTAGCGGCTTTTACTTTTCAGTTGTTGTTTTCCCTTTCGAGTTGTACTTTACTTTCAGTTTGGGTTTGTATACTGGCCCATTTACTTTTCCGCATTTTCAGTAGTACTCTGCTTTTGTTTAGTGTTTACTTTCGGCTTGTTTACTCTGTGGTGTTTGTTTACTTTTCAAAGGCAATGCCTTCCCTTTTTACCGGGATTTACGCCTTGGTGCTAGTCGCCAGCCCCTGGCCTATGGAAGGCGGGCTTGGGGTAGTCACGGCACGGACCCCGAGGGCGGGTCGTGACAAATTGGTATCAGAGGAGTTCGGTTCTACCGTGAACTCTGATCTTTTCTATGTGAAGCAATAATGTTTAACGTATTGAGTGTGGATATCAGTCCAGGGAGTCCAGTGTTGGTGCGGCGGCCGACGTATCCGTACACCAGGACCCTGACTTCTGATTTCCGACTTAATGCACGAAAACATTGATTGCATGTGTGTTTCAAAGTTTTCTTTGTGATTACTTATATCAGCTCACCAGGTATACTGTTCTAACCGTGGCACACCTGTTTCCTTTTCAGGATGGCCCCACGACGGCAGCCAGCTAGGGTTCCGAGAGTCGAGCGAGACGACAGCCCACCGAGCGACGAGGCCTCGGTGCAGGGCCCTTTTCCAGTTGTGGCACCGGCGGTAGCTTTACCCGCCGATCCCCCGATGCTTCCAGCAGCAGCCGCTGACGATGCACGTCGCCTCAGCGCACTGCATGAGTTTCAGCGCCAGCGACCGCCCAGGTTTCGCGGGGAGACGGATCCCCAGGCAGCAGAGGACTGGCTGGAGGCAGTGGTTCGAGTGTTTAGGCTAGTGAGGACACCAGCAGACCTCATGGTGATCCTCGCTGCGAGCCTACTACACGCAGCAGCAGGACGATGGTGGAGCTTGATGCTCCAGGTGCACGATGAGGCATCTCTACTTTGGAAGGACTTTGAGAGCCTCTTCCGCTCGGAGTTCGTCCCAGCCACCCTTCGTGCGGTGCGTATCCAGGAGCTTCTACAGCTGCGGCAGGGCAGCATGACGGTCGCTCAGTACTCGGCGAGATTTACCGATCTCTCGCGCTACTCGACCGACATGGTACGGGACCCATTCTTCCGGGCCCGGACCTTCGAGCAGGGTTTGAGACACGAGATCAGGGCATCGCTGATCTCCCTCATCATACCGACTCAGACAGGAGTACTGGAGCGGGCTCTTCTGATCGAGAGCTTCCTTGCTGAGTCTACACCAGCACAGCGACCCACCGCAGGGCGGCACGTGGCAGAGTCATCTGCAGCAGGCAGTCGACGGATGACTCAGGGGTCCAGACAGACCAGACCTTCAGGCAGACGATCTCAGGGCACTGGCTCAGCAGTGCGGGGCACACAGCGCGGGGCCAGTCTTCCGAGAGGCAGACAGTGCTACTCGTGCGGCGGGCAGGGCCACATGGCTCGTGACTGCCCGACCCGCCGTGCCGAGGAGCAGCAGTCAGTTGATGGACCACCGAGGCAGAGGCAGAGGGTCGACCGTGGCGGTCCGCAGGGAGGAGGCGGACGAGGCAGAGGAGCTGGACGAGCAGCCGGTGGTGGCCGACGCTTTGAGGCTCTACCACCACCACCACCAGGAGGTCCACCCCGACCACAGGGAGCTGGAGGGCAGCGACAGGCACAGCTCCAGGCAGCAGAGGCCTACGACCACGGCGCACCCGAGATAATTCGAGGTACTATCTGTGTCTATTCCACCCTTTCTGCAGTTCTTATAGACACAGGAGCGAGTCACTCTTTCATAGCCGCTGCCCTTGTTCGGATCTCGGAGATTCCGACAGAGCCGTTGGCTCGATCCTTACGGCTAGAGACTCCTACGGGAGCAGATTCGACGATTACGCACTGGTGCCGGCAGTGTGAGCTTACTCTAGGAGGCTAGAGCTTCGGCTGGGATCTTCTTGTAGCAGCGTCGAGGCCTTACGATGTCATCTTGGGCATGGATTGGCTGTCTACGGTCCATGCACAGATTGACTGTTTTAGGCGCAAGGTGCGATGTGTACGCACCGACGGGAGCAGGTTCACCTTCACCGGCGAGAAGGGAGCCTTAGCAGCACAGGATGGACTTCCGCGGAGGAGAGGACAGCCCATCACTCATCAGTTGGCTAGCCTCATCCTTGGAGCAGTTGACGTGCGGAGTCCTGGTTTTCCTGCAGTGGTGGATCAGTTTGCGGACGTTTTTCCCGACGATGTTCCAGGGCTACCTCCTCGCAGAGAGGTAGACTTTTATATTGACTTGTACCCCGGGACAGCCCCGATATCCACTCCAGCATATCGGATGGCCCCCGCCGAGCTTCGAGAGCTACGGGTACAGTTGGAGGACTTGCAGGGAAAGGGGTTCATCCGACCCAGTGTTTCACCCTGGGCTTCCCCGATATTGTTCGCCAAGAAGGCGGACGGGAGCTTGCGACTTTGTGTTGACTATCGTCGCCTGAACCAGGTGACAGTGAGGAACAAGTATCCGCTACCGAGGATTGATGACCTCTTTGATCAGCTCAAGGGAGCACGGTGGTTCTTGAAGATAGACCTCAGGTCAGGCTATCATCAGCTCAGAGTTAGAGACGAGGATGTGCAGAAGACGGCCTTCAGATGTCGGTATGGCCACTATGAGTTCTTGGTTATGCCCTTCGGTGTAACCAATGCTCCAGCAGTGTTCATGGCTCTCATGAACAGGATCTTTCAGCCATACCTCGATCGGTTTGTCGTGGTCTTCATCGACGACATTCTGATTTACTCTACGACAGAGGAGGAGCACGCCTATCACTTGCGAGTTGTCCTTGACACACTCCGAGAGCACCAGCTTTATGGTAAGCTCTCGAAGTGCCAGTTCTGGATACGTGAGGTCCACTTTTTGGGACACGTTATCTCTGAGGCGGGAGTTGCAGTGGATCCCGCGAAGATTGAGGCTGTGTTAGCATGGGAGCCACCCAGGAGCGTGACTGAGGTTCGGAGTTTCTTGGGACTAGCTGGATACTATCGGAGATTCGTTCCAGACTTCTCTAGAGTTGCAGCATCACTCACGGCTTTGACGAAGAAGGGGAAACCCTTCGTATGGACAGACAAATGTCAGCAGAGCTTCCAGGAGCTGAGACAGAGATTGACTAGCGCACCTATCTTGAGGTTGCCTGAGGAGGGAGTAGGGTACGTAGTCTACTGCGATGCATCAGGGACCGGACTCGGATGTGTTCTGATGCAGGAGCGGGCCGTGATCGCTTATGGATCACGTCAGTTGAGGCCGCATGAGCAGAACTACGCTACCCATGACCTGGAGTTAGCAGCAGTGGTCTTCGCTCTGAAGACATGGCGACACTATCTGATGGGCGAGCGCTTTACAGTCTTTTCCGATCATCAGAGTCTCAGGTATATCTTCTCGCAGAAGGACCTGAACCTGAGACAGCGACGATGGCTCGAGTTCCTCCAGGACTATGACTTTGAGATAGTCTATACTCCTGGGAAGGGGAACGTAGTAGCCGATGCCCTCAGCAGGAGGACGGGCATTCAGCTACTTGAGGAGGCAACGTAGCAGCTAGCCTCTTTGCAGATATCCTTCGTGGATAGAGATGGAGCAGCCTTTCTTCAGTCTCTCACAGTCACTCCTCCACTACTGCAGCGAGTCAGGGAGGCACAGCACGGGGACGTTGACTGTGAGACACGGCGTGCACAGATATCCTCGGGACAGGCACCTGATGGTTTCTCCCTTGGAGCAGAGCACGACATCCTTTTCAGAGGACGTACCATGGTACCAGTCGCATTGCGAGAGGAAGTGCTAAGGGAGTTTCACACTTCTCCTTTAGCGGTACATCCTGGAGTGGCGAAGATGTACCAGGACTTCAGACGACAGCACTGGTGTCCGGGCATGAAGAAGGCAGTAGCAGAGTTCGTTTCTCGATGCCTTACCTGCCAGCAGGTGAAGGCAGAGCATCAGGTACCAGCAGGCTTGGTACAGCCCTTGGAGATTCCGGAGTGGAAGTGGGATGGCATATCTATGGACTTCGTGACTGGACTTCCACGCACTTCCAGAGGTCACGACTCCATCTGGGTGATTGTTGACCGACTCACCAAGTCGGCACACTTCTTACCCATCAGAGAGCAGGGCTCAGTGGAGAGCTTGGGACGTCTCTACGTTCAGGAGATTGTGCGGCTCCACGGCGTGCCATCATCTATCGTTTCCGATCGAGATGCCCGCTTTACTTCCCGGCTTTGGAAGGGGTTACAGGAGGCGTTCGGGACACAGCTACGTCTTAGCACAGCCTTTCACCCTCAGACAGATGGTCAGACAGAGAGGACCATTCAGACACTCGAGGACATGCTCTGTGCCTGTGTCCTCGACTTTGGTCGTAGCTGGGAGGACCACCTACCCTTGGTGGAGTTCGCGTACAACAACAGCTACCACTCCACCATCGGGATGGCACCGTACGAGGCGTTGTACGGCCGACCATGTAGATCTCCTTTGTGCTGGACAGACCCTGGGGAGTCAGCACCGGTGGGACCGGAGATGGTCCAGGCCACGACAGAGAAGGTCCAGGTCATCCAGGAGCGGATGAGGACAGCTCAGAGCCGGCAGAAGTCATATGCTGACAGGAGGCGGAGGCCACCGGAGTTCGAGGATGGCGACCACATCTTCTTGCGGGTCTCACCTCGACGTGGTATTCGGAGATTTGGCCGAGGCGGCAAGTTATCTCCGCGCTTCATCGGACCTTTCCAGATTCTTAGCAGGATTGGTGAGGTGGCTTATCGCCTGGCTCTACCACCTCAGTTGCACCGGGTGCACGACGTCTTCCACGTATCCTAGCTGAGGAGATACGTGCACGACCCGACGCACATCATTGACCATGGGGAGCTTGACGTTGACGATGGGGCGACTTTTACGGAGGTCCTGGTGGAGATAGAGGATCGACAGGAGCGGGTCCTGCGTGGGCGATCGATTCCTCTTGTGCGCATCAGATGGCAGCACGGGAATCTCCAGGAGAGCACATGGGAGCGGGAGACTCAGATGCGTGCTCAGTACCCTCATTTGTTTCCCTAGTTTTGATGTATCTTTACGGGGACGTAAAGCCCTGAGGTGGGAGTAATGTAAAGACCCATAAAATTCAAGGGAAATTTTTTTCTTAATTTTCTTTAGAATTTTACAAGAGCGCGGTTTCAGACGGCACCTGATTCCGAGGCCCGGAGTGCCCGGAATTAATTTCCGAAGTTTGGCTCGGGTACGTTCAGTGAACGAACGAGCGGGAATTCCTAACTTTTGATCCGGTGCTCGGAATTGAAATCCGAGGGCACTGATGAACTCGCAGCGCCGATATTCGCTTAAAGAGACCTTTTCGGGAGTTGCGTTTGTTGCGGGTTGAAAGTTAGTTTTGGGGTTTTTAGTTTGAGTTAAATAAAATTGTGTAGAACAATTTTGTTATAACTTGTTAAAACCTATCAAAGGAGGTTGGAAGTGGGACCCACACCCACTTAACCTCCCTTGGGAGGATTAAGTGTGGTGGGGCCCACACGAAGCTCCCAACCTTTCATCTTCTTCCAACACCCTTAACCCCCTCTTAAATGACATGGGTTATTTAATTTTTGGAGTTAAACTTTTTGAATTTCAAACCTTTTGAAATTCTTTTGTGTTGATGTGTTAATAAATTAAGTTAGTGTCTTATTTTGTTAAGTTTTTGATTAAATTAAGCTCTTCTCTCTTTTTGTTGGGAGAGAACGCTTGGGCCACCTTGAGAGCTTTGGAGAGCTTCTTCTTCATCTTCAAGCTCTGACGAAGAACACGAAGAACGCTCAAGCTCCGACGAAGAACGCCGCACCTCCGCTCTTCTTCGTCTTCCGTGTCAACGAGAGGGAACGCCGCTCTCCTCGGATTCCCTTCGTCGACATAAGAGGTTTCTCCAACGACGAGCCACATCGGACAACCTTCGTCGGCGTACAAGTTTCGCCAACGACGTGTCTCTTCGAACACATCCCTTCGTCATCGGTTTTGACGAACGGCTACCGCGACGCCCGACCTCCGCGACGTCGTCTTCCGCGGAACGTTCACAATCTTCGAACCTTATACCCGAGGTAGGGGTTGTTGTTTTATTCTTTAATTATTCCATTTCTTGCTCGTGGATCGCATGTCTACGTGAGGCTTTTGAATATTTTATATAAGTGTTATTGTTAACGCGAGGGGGGCCGGACCGCACGAACACGGCCGAACCCCCCTCCATCGTTTCTTGTTTATTCTTGCAGGTGGAAGTAAGTGGCGTGGTGCCGTCGCACCACGCGGATGATCATGCAAATATTTTTACGCGGCGCCGTCGCGCCACGCCGAGGAAGAATCTTCAAGAACGCGACGCCGTCGCGCCGCGTTGAAAGGAATCAAGGCACGGGAAGGGGCGCGGTGCCGTCGCACCGCGCCGGATGACGAACACCGCGGCCGGTTCCGGGCCGCGGCGGGACAAGGAGACCGCGGCCGGTTCCGGGCCGCGGCGAGAAGAGAAGACCGGCGGCCGGGCCGCCGGCGTCGGAAGCCGAAGAGGGACCGGAATTTCCGGTCCCGTTTGAGAAAAACCGGCCGGCCAGCTGGCCGGCCGGATACCATTTAAACCGGGGGAATTAATCCCCCGGCCAACCCATGAAAACCCCCCTCTTTATGAGGGGGGCGGTTCTTTGAAGGAGGGGGGCAGCCGGCCCCCCGGTTCCGCACCAGCAAGCCCCCCCACGTGCGGGGGGCGGTTTTTTTTAAAAAAAGAAAACGGCGCGGCTATGCCGCGCCGCCAGATGAAAAGTGGGGGGATTGTTCCCCCGCGTGCCGCCACCTCGCGGCGACTGGCCGCCGCGGCCCCCGCGGCCTCCGCGCCGCCCCGGGGGGGGGGGGGGGGGTCGGGCCGGGTCGGCCCGGACCCGGACCCCCCCGTTTCGAACCAGTTCTGGTTTTTGGCCCATAACTTGTGTCTCAGACCTCCGAATGACGAACCGTCTGCGGCAACGCGATCCTTGGATCGAGACGGTCGTTTCGGTATATTGCACTCAATGTTTCGGATTACTTTGAGTTCGGCTGGGTTGGTTCGTTCACGAAACCAACCGGGCTTTCGGAGCGGAAACGCTCATATCTTGAGCTACGAACGTCCGATTGACGCGCCGTCAGTCGCGTTGTGTTCCTCTTAGTGAGACGGATCTTTTGGCATACTCCGCCCGAGGTTTGGACGTAGGTGGAGTATGGTCGGGTTGGTTTTGCCCTAAAAACCAACCGGGCCCCGGAGACGAAAATGCCAATAACTCTCAGACCGGGCGTCCGATCGATGCGCCGTCTGTTGCGTTGAGTTCCTGTAGACGATACAGAACTTTTGGATACATCAACTCTGGTCTTCGTGACAGTTGATGTATCAGCCTCTCGGCTCGTGGAGCGGACCCTCCGAACGATCTTGCTGTGTGCGGGAACCCTAGTGCTGGCTGCGACTGCTACGACTGCTACTACTGCTACGACTGCTACTGTGACTGCGACGACGACAGTACAGAGATCCTGTGTGGATTCGACGATGACAGTACCGAGATCCTGTGTGGATTCGACGACGACGACTACAGCACTCAGCGATCCTACGTGGATCAGTGCTACAGGTCCTGTGTGGGCCCGATCCTGTGTGGGTCCTTGCGCTCAGCAGTTCTGTGTGAGCCAGCGCCTACAGGTCCTGTGTGGGCCCGATCCTGTGTGGGTCTTTGCGGGGGTTAGTTACCTATCGATCCTTCGTGGGTCCGACGACTTAGATGGATCAGTGATCATCTTTATCGTCCTTGAAGAAGTATACCTGTGTGAGCTGAATCCTATTGCTTTCCTGTGTGGATTGTGTTGTGCAATCCTGTGTGGATTATGTTTTGCTTTCCTATGTGGAATACGTATACTTTCCTGCGTGGACTGAGTTGTACTTGGGCTCGGAGGTTGGAGCGTATTTGAATTGATGACATCGGTATATGTATGGGCATATACCTAAGCAGTGTCGGTTGTTACTTCGTGATTGTACTTTTCTTCGTGGTTTATCCTTTGTGGATTTGAGAGACCTTCAGGGGTCTCGGGGTCCCTACTGAGTAGCTTATACTCACCCCTGCACGGGCTTTGCCCGCACTACGTTGTGTTGGTTGCAGACGACGGACAGCGTTGACCTTAGCTGAGGCTTGCACAGCGGGACGGTACCCGGAGGTGGACCACTGGGCGGGACGTGCTCGGAGCGGACGGCGGGACCCGTGGAGCAGAGGAGCTATCTGTACCCACCCTTCAGGTGGGATTTCCAGTGGACAGTTCGGAGTAGCGGCTTTTACTTTTCAGTTGTTGTTTTCCCTTTCAAGTTGTACTTTACTTTCAGTTTGGGTTTGTATACTGGCCCATTTACTTTTCCGCATTTTCTGTAGTACTCTGCTTTTGTTTAGTGTTTACATTCCGCTTGTTTACTATGTGGTGTTTGTTTACTTTTCAAAGGCAATGCCTTCCCTTTTTACCGGGATTTACGCCTTGGTGCTAGTCGCCAGCCCCTGGCCTATGGAAGGCGGGCTTGGGGTAGTCACGGCACGGACCCCGAGGGCGGGTCGTGACACCCCCCCAGCCATCTGCTACCCCCAGCCCCCCTGCCACCCCTAGCCCACCTCTACCCCCCCAAGCCCACCTGCACCATCCCCCAACCCCAACCCCTAGCTACACCAGCCCCCCCCCCCCAAGCCCCCTGCCACCCCCCAGCCCACCAGCACCAGTCCCCCCCCCCACAGCCCACCTGCACCAGCCCCCAACCCCAGCCCCCAGCTGCACCAGCCCCCTCCCCCCCCCAGCCCCCTGCTAACCCAGCCCACCTGCACCTGTCCCCCCTCCCTAGCCCCCCTGCCACCCCAGCCCCCCCCCCCCCCCGCAGCCCACCTGCACCAGCCCCCAACCCCTAGCTACACCAGCCCCCCTCCCAACCCCCTACCACCCCCAGCCCACCATCCCCAGTCCCCCCCCCCCCCACAGCCCACCTGCACCAGCCCCCAACCCCAGCCCCCAGCTCCACCAGCCCCCCCCCCTCCCCAGCCCCTGCTACCCCAACCCACCTGCACTTGTCCCCCCTCCCCAGCCCCCCTGCTACCCCAGCACACCTGCACCTGTCCCCCCCCTAATGTCTATGTGTTTTTAGTTTACCATGAAAAACTAAAATATTGGAAAAATAAATGGTTGATTGACTATTAGAATAAACATTTATAACAGAATTGAAAAGGATAAGTTTAGAAGATGCACCTTTCATCCATATGGATTATTTAACATCCTCAATCAAGGAAATATAAATATATTCCATGGTTGAAATAGAAAACATTGACTGCATGTTACATTTAAAATAAATGAGGTCACCATAGGAAGTGAACACATAACTATTCAAGGATTTTCTAGTGTAAATATTACATTCATAGTCTGCATCTACATATCCAACCACAATTTCAGAATTTTTGACATCTTTACCATAACACAAAGACAGATTAGAGTTACATGATGGGTATCAAAGAATCCACTTAAGGGCATGAAAATATGGCATCCCAGGTGTGGTCATAAATCTTCTCTGACTGTAGATTTCAAAGGCAATATCAGGTCCCATGGAAATCAGAGTACATAATGCTACCGAAAATATTATCATAATAGATTTTACACCTAAATTGAATATCATCATCAGTAATGGGTTTTTGTGTTAAAGAAAATTTAAAGGGTTTTACTAGGAGTACATTGGAAATTTTGAGAGATTCAAACATGTGTCTATTTTTAATATTTAATATTTAACCATTTTGAGATAAGTAAGAAAATTTATTTGGTCTATCACTAACAATTTCAATGCCTAAGGTTTTATTAGCTATGCCTAAGTATTTCACTTCAAACTTACCATTATTTTGTGATTTTAAAATAATTATGAGGCTCATGTTCTTACAAATTGTAATCATGTCATCAACATAAATCATCAGATTTCATGTAGTACTGCATTAAACAAAACATTGGAATTATGATATGAAATAGAGTTACCAGATTTTATAGCACCGTGCTCACTATCTATAGGTGGTGAAATAGTTATACCTGGTGGCAGTGAAGTATCTATGGGAAGTTTTATGATATTTTCCAGATCTGGAAAGCACTGCATTTTCTCTATAAATACATTCATAACCTGCATGGGCTTAGGTTTCTGTACAGCCCTCTTGCAACCCCCTGGATAGCCCCCTTGAACACCCCCCTGCACACCCATCCCCCCTTAGTCCCCCATGCCCCCCTGCACCCCACTGGACAGCCCCCATGCCCCAACTGGGCAGCCCCACTGGACACCACCTGCACCCCCTGGACAGCCCTCCCCCCCTGCCGGACACCCCTCCCCCCTGCTTGGACAGCCCCTCCCCCTGCTGGACACCCCTCCCCCTACTGGACACCCCTGCCCCTGCACCCTGCCCCCTACACCCCACTGGACACCCCCCATGCCCCAACTGGACAACCCTACTGGACACCCTCGACGTGACCGCAGCGTGACCACAGCGTGTTGACCCGATCCAGTGACATCTGCGGGGCAGCATCTTCTGGCTAGGAGCGAAGGAAGCGGGAGGAGGCTGGAATACTGGTGAAGGGTGCTAGTTGCAGGTGTTGGGGGGATGGTGCGGGAAGATTCGAAGGTGGCAGGGGGGCTGTTGCGGGCTGGAATGCTGATGGTAGTGGGCTGAAATGAAGGTGGAAGGGGGCTGGTGTGGGCTGGATGTGGCTGGAGCAGGGCCAAATCATGGCATGACTACGGCGTGACCGCGGCGTGACCGTGGTGTGACCGTGGTGTGACCACGGCGTGACCGCGGCGTGACAGCGATGTGACCGCAGCGTGTTGGCCCGATCTAGCGACATCCGTGGGGCAGCATCTTCCGGTCAGGAGCGAAGGGAGCGGGAGGAGGCTGGAATGCGGGTGGAAGGGGCTGGTTGCAGGTGTTAGTGGGATGGTGCGGGCTGATTCGAAGGTGGTGGGGGGGGGGGGGCTGTTGCGGGTTGGAATACTGGTGGAAGCAGGCTGAAATGAATGTGGAAGGGGGCTGGTGTGGGCTGGATGTGACTGGAGTAGGGCCAAATCACGGCGTGACTGCGGCGTGACCGCGGCGTGACCGCGGAGTGACCGCGGCGTGACCGCGGTGTGACGGCGGTGTGACCGCGGCGTGACCGCGGCGTGACAGCGGTGTGACCGCGGCATGACCGCGACGTGACCGCAGCGTGTTGGCCCGATCCAGCGACATCCGCGGGGCAACATCTTCTGGCCAGGAGCGAAGGGAGCAGGAGGAGGCTGGAATGCGGGTGGAAGGGGGCTGGTTGCAGGTGTTGCGGGGATGGTGCGGGCTGATTCGAAGGTGGTGGGGGGAGGGGGGGGGCTGTTGCGGGCTGGAATGCTAGTGGCAGCGGGCTGAAATGAAGGTGGAAGGGGGCTGGTGTTGGCTGGATGTGGCTGGAGCAGGGGCCAAATCATGGCGTGACCGCGGCGTGACCGTAGCGTGTTGGCCCGATCCAGCGACATCCGCGGGGCAGCATCTTCCGATCAGGAGCGAAGGGAGCGGGAGGAGGCTGGAATGCGGGCGGAAGGGGGCTGGTTGCAGGTGTTGGGGGGATGGTGCGGGATGATTCGAAAGTGGTGGGGGGGGGGGGGGGCTGTTGCGGGCTGGAATGCTGGTGGCAGTGGGCTGAAATGAAGGTGGAAGGGGCTGGTGTGGGCTGGATGTGGCTGGAGCAGGGCCAAATCACGGCGTGACTGCGGCGTGACCACGGTGTGACCGCCGTGTGACTGCGGCGTGACCGCGACGTGACCGCGGCGTGACCGCCGCGTGACCGCGGTGTGACTGCGGCATGACCGCGGCGTGACCGCGGCGTGACTGCGGCGTGACCGTGGCATGACCGCGGCGTGACCGTGGAGTGACCGAGGAGTGACCGCGGCGTGACCGCGGCATGACCACAGCGTGACCGCAGCATGTTGGCCCAATCCAACGACATCCGCGGGACAACATCTTCAGACTAGGAGCGAAGGGAGTAGGAGGAGGCTGGAATGCTGGTTGAAAGGGGCTGGTTGCAGGTGTTGGGGGGATGGTGTGGGCTGATTCGAAGGCGGCAGGGGGGGTGTTGCGGCAGGGGGGATGTTCAGACATAAATACACCGACCGAGATGCTCGGATAAACCAAGACTCCATTGCTCGGATAGAGGCGATCTAGCAATACTTCCTCATGCAGTAACTATCAGAAGGTTATAATCATAGATGAAATGGTTCAAGATAACCAGACACAGTATGTTAATTTTAATGTAAAGCAACCAAATGAAGGGGTCGTGCAATGACATGAATGGGCAGAGTGAGAATATCGGATTGATCATCGGATGGAGTACACTGCAATCAGAGGAAAGAATATGCGCTGTGAGAATACAATATGCAATGGAGGATCATCGGATGGTCCAATAAAATTGTATGCTAAGTAGACACCCTATGATCAGACGATTCAGGTATAACATACCCGGTAGTAGAAAAGTTGAAAGAATATGATATGAATCTACATACACAAGAGTTGGAGCACCAAAAAAATGCAACTACTGATGATCATGTGATAATAATACAATCGAGCTGAGTAATAAATACAATAAAGCAGCTAATAATCATATAACTCCCTTGAAAGTATAGAGAATAGTTGATGTTCAATGTATAAAGAATGATATGTTAGATTTGGATGCATGGAGAAATTAAATTGCATAAGATAAAATTATACTTTTCATTAAGAGAATATTTTAAAAAGCACATTTACAATTTTTGTAATTTGAATAAAGAATTCAGAGTACATAAAACAAAAATCATGATGGAATAAGTTATTACATACCGTTAGGTACAATGATGACATTGATATAGTACCTGAGTCAGTTGTTTGGGATCTTGCACCAGAAGAAGCACCCTATAAGCAGATAAACGGTAATGTCAAATTGAATGACTACTCATATATTGAACATAGGTGGCTGAAAGCATCTAATAATCTACACTCATGTAATCATATCCTCATTCTTATGCTTGTGAATAGAAACAATTCATTCTCATTAACTTGTAAGCACGCCTTATCTCTCTTTTAATCTCATGCTCAACAAAAGCATATTATCAGGTGATGCACCAACCATTGCAAAAAGCATAAAAACATGGGTTTGAAAATGTAAAAAGCATAACATGCTTAACAGGTGTACGAAGCTTCTATGGACCTACCACTACATGATAAAGTGTCAAACTGTGATGTAGAATACTGAAATATGCTTCTGTTGTCAGGAATCTTTAAAACTAATGGGTATTTTGGATGGTTTTAAAACATTAACCAAGTTTATACATGCTTTAAAAAGTGATTCATGTCATATCTAGATCCTATAACCCATTTTTAATTTCAAATTTTCTAAGCTAATTTTCTTGGAAAATCTCTTTTATGATAATCTCTAAAAGTTCTATAACCTCATGGAAACATTGTCTATGTCATGGTCTTCCCAAGCACCTATTATTCAAACATTCTTTGTAGGAATAGAGAGTTGTTGATCATAGGGAAGTACAATTACTACCCCTCAGTCTACTATTGAGGGTGTCGCGCTATAGGTTGTCACCCTAAACTCTGAAATTAGGGCCCTTTGGAAATATTTCTAGGAATAGAGAGTTGTCGATCATAGGGAATGAGCTAATATTGCAAGTTTACCAATATATTCCAGAAGAAAACATGGATTATGCACATATCCCCACCACTTCACAAGAATACCATTAGCATATCCTGGTAGAAAATGGAGGGATATATTCAGAATATTTCAATGCTTCAATCGAATATGTCTTCTAGTATATTATTGTGACAAAAAATGTATTGGCCATTATTCTCACGACGGAGGGAGGGAATGGAGATGAGTCACGACGGAGGGAGGGTTTCTAAACCCACGAATAAAACGAGAGGAGGTCGGTACCATGGGTTTTTCTACTCTAAAGCCACAGTTTAAAAAAAAGTGAGGCTATATCTTAACTTATAGCCATTGATGGTAGTTGTTCATTTTAATATCATGATGCCAAGACATGTAAAGTTATAGAATTTTGTAGTTGAGCCCATGGTAGGGGACTTGGGCATTGATAATTATGCAAGGATAAAAATCAATCGACATATAGTTCATAAAGGGGGAATTATATGATTTTCAAATATCTATCTCATGTGCAGTGAATAGTCAATGAAATTGAAGGAGAGATATGGTAGAGATTCTTGAAGTATGGATCTGTGAGGTTTAGAGTTTAGAAGAAGTGGGAGTTTTGAAAGATCTGCTTGTGGTGTCACCTGAAATTTGAGGAGACTAAACTTGGAACACTAGAGCAGTGTCTTAGAGCATATAATGTTCTCTTTGAGGGTAGGATCTTCCAGAGATACTCAAAGTCTAGAGTGATGGTCTTTTTGTCTCTCACATGAAGTTTTTCAGAGTTACACCTATGACCACATCGATGCTGGAAGAGAGACAACTCTGTCGAGAAGGGTGGTTCAGAGACCTGGAGAGGCACCACGTAGGCTGGGAGGCCGGAGGCTGGAGGCCGCAGGGCAGAGGAAGGGTGGTGTCGAACAGGGGCCATCCGTAGCTGGGAGGCTGCTGGGAGGGCGGGTCGGATAGAACCGGGAATCCGCAAGATTTTCTGGCAACCCTAGACGGGAGAGAAAAAAAAGAGGGAGGGTTCGGTTTAAAGAGCACCCACTGATACCATGTAGAAGATGAAATCTCCTTACCTCAAGTTGAGACAAAGACTTTTATATATTGAGAGAAAGAAATACATGAATGAAAGTAATTCAAAGAAATTCGTACAATATTTCCATTTTCAAGCAAGAAAAACATATATTATAAGAGATAATGCCTTAACTTCAATGGATGAATCTTAAACAGAATCTAGAATAAGAAAAAAAACAATAGCAAGTGACAAAAAATAATTACTAATTGTCCCTGTCAATGATGGAACCAACTAAGTAGTCATCGACATGCTGACATCACTGAAGGGGTTATTCAAATGAGAAAGACAGTGAAGAAATCCTTACAGTTTGGAAAGGACAGAAATATTTCGAAACATATCAGGAAGTTGGCCCTGAAATTGGTTGTGACAGACGTTTCTATGATCAAATGAAAAAGAAAGCTGGTAAACATCTTGAATTAAGAGAGTGAAGATGAATATGATATTCCAAGAAATTACTTGAAGAATAAGGCATAAAATTATTCTTTTAATGGGAAAGGTAAGAATTTATCTATGTTTAAGATGTGAAACTTTTTATCTAAGTGTGTAGATAGTAATTTTAGTAAGGATAATGAAGAGATGGAATCATGTAGTGAAGATGGTGAAATGCTACTAACTAAAAAGGTAAATAATGAAGTATTGAAAAGTGATGATAGAATCAATGATGAAAATGAAAGAGATATAAAAATAGAGTGAATATGAAGATGATATTCCAAGAAATTACTTGAATAATAAGGCATAAAATTATTCTCTTCATGGGAAAGGTAAGAATTTATCTAAGTTTAAGATGTGTAACTTTTTATCTAAGTGTGAAGATAGTGATTTTAGTAAGGATAATGAAGAGGTAGAATCATCTAGTGAAGATGGTGAAATGCTACTAACTGAGAAGGTGAATAATGAAGTATTCAAAAGTGATGATAGAAGCAATGATGAAAATGAAAGAGATATAAAAATAGAGTTCATGCTGAAAAAGAAACTTGAAGAGTGTCTCTTGAAGATTTCTCACTTAGAAATAAAGAAAGGTTTTAAGAATGATGTTCAATTATCTATCAACAATGACATCATACATGCTACTTTTTCATTCAATTATAATAAGGATGGTCAATTATAAAAATGATTGACCGTACTTTTGACCATCTTATGGACATCATCTCCACAATGACATCATCCAAACCTCTATATAATTGACCATCTTATGGATCATTTTTATAATTGACCATCCTTCTTAAAACTTTTTATAATCTATCAACAATGACATCATAAGCATATTTCATGCCCTTAGTCACTTCATGGTAAATTTTAAAGAATATATATTAAATATAACTTAATCATGTTATTTCTATATTTTTCTTGATTCCCTTCCATGTTAAGAATATAGAACTTACTTCCAAAGACTCATAAATACTTAAATGTTGGTTTCCTTTTATAACTTAGTTCAGAAGGAAACTTTTTTTATACATTGTAATACCACTAGAGATCACCATAGTTTGTGTTATATTATTGACGGTTCTACTTTACCTCTCAACCACCCCATTCTATTAGGGTGTCTACATTACAGTAGCTTGTTGAGAAATATCATATTTCTCTAGATGCTTCTTAACTAAATAACAAGTGAATTCAATTCCATTATTATAACTTGGCACTTTGATATTCATTCCAAATCATGGTGTGAATCTAAGGTTAAATTTTCAACCATATAAACCTATCATTGTACTCTATTGAAAGCACTGACATTTCTTAACCCAATCATATTGGTTCATCACAAGCCATCCTAATCCTGATGATGATGCATAGACTCCAAACGTCACCACATTTTCAAAACATTCAATTCCCAATCCCCCTATTTCAGGAGGCACATCATGTTCAACATTATAGACCAATGAATTAAACTCTTGAAACATGGTGAAATTCTTAGGTCTGGGCCTCCACCAACTAGACTACCATCAAGCCCTATCGCCAGCTTTCACATAACCATGATTTAGCACATTTGGATCATAAAAACCACCCCAAGTCTGAAAACTAGTGTGATTCCCTCATTTGAGTCATTAGTCAATCAATCCCATGTTATGATTTCCATAATAACCAATTAATTTTCAAATCTAAAGAAATCTTGGATCTTTATTATTTCCACTCAACCCAAATTCCCATGTTCGGACTCTAATCTCCACGAAAAACCAACTCAATTTAGGTACTCATTGGGTTGTTGGAAACTAATTTCCATTTGAAATACCTACCTATTGGTCTCCCAAAACCAGAACTCTACCCTCATGGGTTTATATTTCCCATGACTGATGTCACTCTCTCCACTATTGGATAACCCTTGTCATAACATCACTTGATCAAAATCCAAGCACCACAACCCACATTCTGTCTATCCCCAAACATGATGACTGGATTCATCCAAAACCCATGCATTCTTAAGAGATAACCAAAAAACTACTCAATACCCATTCTCTGTGCATGATAATTCCATTCTTGGCATGTGATGAGTTTTCTAGAAAAAAATATTATCACCTTCCACAACATCCATTGGTGCACTCACCACAACATGGATTTACTTAAAATTGCCCCACAAGAAACACCTCGAAGATCCAAATCTAAATCTATACACCACTTATTTCAAGCCATTATCAAATCACCCTAGGAAACACTTTTCCTTAACCATGATCTGGTATAACCATACTCAATATATTTCCAAAGATCCCTTTTTCATAGGGCACTTCCTCTGTTTCATTTGAAGCTATGAGATACCTCACCTATGAGAATCTCGCTAAAATTTCCATCGATTCTCTACCCTCTGTCATCTAACACTGATTAAAAAATACACAACTCCCATGCATGAATTGTTTGTGCTTACTCAACTTATATCAAAGTCAATAGGTTTATGCTCCTGTACCACCCATTTGCAACCCATCTCACAGCTCCAGAAGTCACGTCACAACTGAACTAGGATCACATGCCTAATTAAAAAAATTACCATTCCTCTTGGATGTCAGTTCCATGAAACCCAAGATTAGAATAAATTGATCCACCGATCTAGAGAAGGGAAAACATGAGACCTAAATACCACGTTGGAGCCAAAATTCAGAAAATACCTGGAGAGGCAAGGAGTGCAGTAGGTAGGGATTTTGCATGAGAATTTGAAGAAGGGTGGATTTCGCTAGGGTCCCCTGAGTGGGGTCAGTGAAAAATCACGGGAGAAGGATGCCAAGGTAGGACTTGGTTCGACTGAGAATTCGGAAAGGTGGGGCCGTTGTGTCGGAGGAGAAGAATCGGGGGTGGATGCGTGGAAGGAGGATCCCGAGAGGTGGAGTGGTCGCGTCTGAGACGGTTGGGGCAGCATCGAAGCCGTGTCGGGGCAGCGTCCGAGAAAAAGAATCGCGGTGAAGTGGGGTTACCACATCAAGACACGTCGCCAGAGGAGGTGGGGAGTCCACGTTGGAGCAGTGACAGTGGGTAAGTGGAGTGGCCGCGCCGGAGGAGGATGATCATGGCGAGGTTGGGTGGCCCATCGGAGGAGGAGGATCGCGGAACGTCGGGGAGAAGAGTCGCGAGGAGGAGGGGCACGAGAGGGTTACAGTAAATTGAGGAGTGGGGTGGGTTAATTGCCATGGAAAGCGAAATTTCCATGGCTATAATCAGGATATAGCCACATTTCCTTTTGTCCGTGGGTATATCTCCGTAGCCGTAGCTCTAAATTCTAGTAGTAACACTTTTTGTTTTAACAACGGGAATTGATTTTAAATTAATTTCTACCAGTTCTATGTTTTGAATTTGGAAAAATGGATTAAATATTTGGAATCAGTATGTCCAAATTGTGTAAATAGGTAACTTTTATTTTTAGACATTTTGAATAATTACTTCGGTAAAAATTTTATTTACCATGGTTAAAGGGTAAATCCGGTAAATAAGGGTTAAAAAATAATATTATAATAATACTAAATTACCCTAAAACATGTCATAACATTATTGGTGGATAAATGTCCAACCATGGGCATCTTTGGGTCGATTTTGGGATCCCATGGAGCCACTTGTAGGTCATAGGGACACTTT
This sequence comes from Viscum album, assembly GCA_963277665.1. Classification (NCBI taxonomy): domain Eukaryota; kingdom Viridiplantae; phylum Streptophyta; class Magnoliopsida; order Santalales; family Viscaceae; genus Viscum; species Viscum album. The sequence continues at coordinate 1,427,808,092 of OY728157.1, forward strand.
ATTTTAATTAAGTTAAAATAAATACAAAAATGACATAAGCATATAGCTTTTAGAAAAACAATTTTTACATAGAGTTATATATGTTGGATTTTTGACTATAAATATTAATTATAAAGATAAAAATATTTACTAAATAATGTTTTTTTATTTATAATTTTTATACATTAAATAATTTAATTTATTTATGACACAATGGTGATGCAGTAATTACCAAATTAATGAAAAATTAGAATAATTGATATTATAAATACCCAAATAAATATAATTTGAGACTTTTTATAAATAAAAATAATTTTCTAGTTTAATATAACATGTTAGGGTTGATGTAATTAACTTTTTTCTAAGTAATAATTCTATTATGATTTTACAAAAATCAATTATTGAATAGTTTCAAAATTGACATAAAAGAGTTTTTAAAACAAATATTATATTATTAATTGATATTAAATTCATAAAAATCTAATTTTCGGCCAAGAGACTTATATAATGATATGTGTCTCATTAATGGACCTATTGGGGGTCTCTTGAATGTATATAGTAAGTTTATTAACCATATAATATAAAAATACAAAGAGACATTGTAAAAGTGAAACTAATTAACTAAGAGTTAATACTTAAAGATAAGGTTAATATAGTAACAAAAACCTGTCTAAATCCTATTGGTTGAGTGGTTTTAGACCTATACCCACCTTAAACTTTAAATAATCTACTTTGGAGCCATTATAAACCGAATATGAATTTATTATAAAATAATATTTCTAGCTTTTCCAAAGGTGCCCCTCACCCCTCTTATAAAAGGGCACTCACCCTTCCCATTAATTCACACCTTCAAAGCCTTTTCGTTCAGAAAAACCCGTCCCAAATACTCTCTCAGCTTCCCTCAATTCAACCTAGATTCCTTATTTTGATCATAAATCCAACCTAAGGAGCCATTTTTCTCAAATCAAAAGGAAGAACCCGAAGAAGAGGTAATGTTTTCACCACCCTCTTTCAAGTTCCTTTCTTCTTCAACTTCTTCTTTCTTTGTTATTTCCATTATAAAATAATAACTCCAGTATCTTATATATACTGTGATGTTATTATAAATATGGTACAACCATATTCAGTATTTTATCCATCCTTTGAACGAAATATCACCATACGTGCGTACGTACGGCTTACCATCTGCACGTTGTGGTGTAATTGTTATTCAATATATTATTATTTGGATGGGTATAATAATGATGTATAATTCATGTAAATAATAAATATAACATGATAAGGATTCTGTATATATGATATACCATCCAATCATATATTATTTTAATATCAAAAGAATGATATTGTCGCTTGTGCGTACGTACGGACTACCGTCTCCACGAACGCGATGAGATTCATTCTCCATCATGTCCATTCAAGTATAATTCTCATTTTACGATTAGAAATAATGTTTAAGGACTTGATATAATTCTAGATATGAATAATATACAACCTATCCATGAAAAACATGGCTTACTTAATAAAACAAAAAAAAGAAAACGAGTAAGTTAACACCTGAAACAACGATAATTCTAAGATATTATTAACAAATCAATGTTAAAAAATCATATATGATATCATATTAATTTATATGATTCTTGTATAATTTAATAACAATTATTTCTTCATTATACATGAGGTTAACTTAACCTCAACCAAGGAAAAGTACAATGTAAAGGTTATTTCACAATCTCTTCATTATCTGAGGTTGTTTATACGTAATTATCTATTGGGACCTCTTTATCATCCACATCCATGTTTCTTAAAAATGTATTTCAAAAAATTCTTTCTTTTTTACAGAATATGGGTTAAATTCATTTATACCCTAGTTTGACTTTTTATAAGAGGTTTATAAAGGAATATTTCTGTCATTTTCCAAACAAGGTCCTTTTTATCCTTTTTGACAGAGTTAAGGTAAGAATGTTTTTTTTAACTTATACGGTGGGTGCGGATATTTTCCGCCATTATAAAATCTTCAAAGATTCCCTTAGAAGCTTCTAAGAATATTTTCAAGGTAAATGTTTTATTTTATAATTATGTGACTTTTAAATGAATTCATTAAAAGAGATATTTCTCTCAAATAGTTTTTATTTCATCTATGTCAATATCCTTTGATGGATTTTAAGATTATTTGAAGTTGATTTATTATGATACAAAAATTATATATTGTATTGAAGGTTTTGTGATATGTTTGGATGTGGATGTGTTATTTTTATACCATTCATGGTTTATAGATTAAGTATTTACATTTCGTATGCTTGTTTTAATACGAATGTTTATGTTATATTTAAACAAGTTCATATGAGGAATGCATTGGACTTAATAACTGACAGGTGGAGCCCGTTATAGCTCCTTGATGCATCGGTAGGTCTCATGAGACAAACTAGTGTCTTGGTACAAGGCCTTGAAAAAAACTCATTTGTAGTCTTGGCATGAGGCCTTGGCTATGTGGTTATGATAGTCTGGCATTATGCATTCCATCATCATGAAAGTGGTTATTGATATTGCATGTGATTATACGATTAGTAGAATATCCATGTGAATAAGTAAATGGCATTATTTCATTTTATTTATACCGTATTATGTTGAAGTTCAAGTTTAAAAGGCTTTTGTTTTAGTTGTACATTTCCTTAATTATTTATTATTATTTATGAAAGTTTCCGCAGTATTGTTATCCTTACTGGGCATTTGAGGTCACCCCTTTCAATGTTTTATTTTTCCCAGGATGTGAAGAAGTAATTTATGAATGGCCTGCTGGGATAGTATATGGGGATATGAGTGTGGACTATAAAGACTATGTTGTTGTAGTTTTCATTTTATGATGTAATGTAAACTTTATGAATATATCTAGTGTTTCCAAGGCTACTAAACTAATCGGTCTTTCTAGGCTTGATCTTTCTTGTGATCATGCCAATGTTATGTAATAATGCACTGACTCTGGGTAACTGGGGTGGAAGCGTTACAGTTGGTATCATAGGAAGTTTAGTACAAACCTTTGAAGCTAGATTTAGATAAACTCTGATTAGAGCACATAGATTTAAGATGGACTTTGAGGATTAGTATAGAAGAACTTCCTATAATTTTGGTATTGTAGAGATTTTGTGATTTTCCCAAGAAATACATCCATGTATGGATACAAGTAGGTAGAGGCGTCTCTAGCACAAATGTACTTAGGGTTAAAACCTAAAAACACCACTTTGAACTAGACTCGAACGAGAACTAGTGCACAACAACGGGCCTTGCTGCACTCTTGGTTACGACACTCCCGGGGGATATTCTTAGGATAACTCTCATTTTCTTTACAAATCATTATGAAGGGTTTATGAGTATATACTTCCTCAAAGAAAACATTTTTATGATTATGGATTATATCCATAAATAGTTCAATTTATGTTAAGTGTTTTATAAGTATGGAATTATGTATTTTGATTCATAAAATGATCTAGTTTATGCCATTTTTTAGAAATGGCAGCTAGTGGAAGAAATGGAAACCATATCAAATCACGCACTCCATGTAGGAATTTCCCTCCTATTGATGATTATTATAGTGGAGCTGGTGATGCAACTGGTTCTGATCAACTAATCACCATACTGGGAAAACTCACTTAGGTTATGAATAATAACCTTACCCGTATGGACCACCCAAATCTGCAGCGTGGAGGATCAATGTTAGATTGCTTCATGAGGCAACAACCACTAACGTTTAATGGGAGTACAAATCCCTTAGTAGCTGATTAATGGATAAATTCCTTAGAGAAAATATTTCATGCCTTGGGGAGTAGTGAAAGGGAAAAAGTTGTCATGGTAGCTTATCGCCTCACTGGAGATGCTAATCAATGGGGGTCGTTGATACAAAAGACGAAGGAAGATGATGAAGTATCAAATATGGAATATAGGTAGTTAAAAGATCTGTCTTTAGAAAAATAATTTCCTCATGACCATCAAGCAGATATGGAAAGACAGTTTCTGAGTCTGAGACAAAAGGAGGATGAGAATGTCGCAAAGTATGAGGCTAACTTTATGAGGTTAGCAAGGTATGCTGGAGATTATATACGTAACCCAAGAAGTAAGATTGATCGTTTCTTTGATGGGTTAAAACCATTTCTCCATCGAGCATTAGTCTCACAATCCTTATCGTCGTACGAAGACATTTTCTCATGTGCTATCAAGACAGAAAAGGAATTCTCTAAGTCTTATGACTTTAAAACAAAGTAAGAGAATAAAAGATATTCTGATCAATTTGGGAATGGAAATAAGGGTAATAAGGGAAAAGTTGAATATCCATCCTGCAGTAAATGTGGGAAGAAACGCCCCGATACCTTCTTAAAAGGAATGGGAGTCTGTTACAAGTGTGGTGAAAAATGCCACCAAGCTCGTGATTTCAAGGATAAGAAGGAAGCTACTGATGTCCAATGCTACAATTTTAGGGAGATGTGACATTATGAAAATGAATTTCCTAAGCATCAGGGTAACTTACCTCAGAAAAGGCCAAGGTATCAAGGACAAGCTTATGTTATCACTACCACTGAGGTAGAAGCTCCGAAAGACAAGGTGGCAGGTAATTTAATGGTTTCCTCAAGTTTAGAAAATGCATTATTTGATTCTGGATCATCACATTGCTTCATATCTTCCCAGTTTTCTAAGAAAATTAGATATTTCCAATTTGATTTAACGATGGAGTTGTCAGTTAAAACTCCTAAGGGAAGTATCATTGCAACAATTTTTTGTGAATCAGTCCTCATTAGAGCACCTAAATGTTCTTTATCTACTGATATCATCGTCATACCTATGATTGAGTTTGATTTAATCCTTGGTATGGATTGGATTTTGGACCATGATGAAATGATTTATTGTAAGAAGAAGGAGGTTACAATTTTTGATGATGATGATAAGGAACACCTTATCTTTAGAGCAGAATCGTCACCACCTAATTCTTATCTAGATCCACCCCAACTATCTCAACTAAATTCAATTATTGGGGAGGAAGAGAATGAAATGACTGTGGGTGAGGAAAGGAATGTTCAAATAGAGGATGTACCTATTGTGAAAGAACATGTAGATGTGTTTCTGAAAGATTTACCTGGACATCCTCCAGAACAAGAAGTTGAGTTTTCCATTGATTTAATTCCTGGATCAAGGCCTATATCGAAGACCCCTTATAGAATAGCAACTGTGGAATTAGTTGAACTAAAGAAACAACTAGGGGAATTGAGTAATAAGGGACTTATTCACCCTAGTGTTTCTCCTTAGGGATCCCCTGTTATTTTTGTTAAAAAGAAAGATGGATCTATGAGGTTATGTATCGACTACAGGGAGATTAATGCTATAATAATAAAGAACAAGTATCCCCTACATCACATTGATGATTTATTTGACCAACTGCATAGAGATCAATACTTTTCAAATATTGAACTTAGGTCTGGATACCATCAGTTGTGTGTGAAGAAGGAAGACATTCCGAAGACAGCATTTCGAACCAGGTACGGGCATTAAGAATTTACGATAATTCCCTTTGGGCTGACTAATGCGCCCTCTGTATTCATGGATCTAATGAATAGAGTTTTCAAGGAATATCTAGATGAATTTTTGGTGGTATTTATTGATGATATATTGATATACTCCAAAATCTAAGAAGATCATGAAAATAACTTGCGTAATATCCTGAAGACTCTGAGAAGACATGAATTATATGGGAAGTTTAGAAAGTATGAATTCTGGCTTCAGGAGATTTCTTTTCTTGGCCATATTGTCTCTAAATATGGAATCTTTGTTGACCCTTCTAAGACCAAAGCAATCCAAGAATGGCCTGCACCAACGAGTAAAACTGAGGTACGCAGTTTTATTGGTTTATCATGTTATTATCGATGTTTCATCCAGAATTTTGCCTGATTGGCTAACCCATTAACAAAGCTCACACGTAAAGGGGTTAAATTTGTCTAGAAAAAAGAGTGTGAAGAATGTTTTTAAGAACTGAAGAGAAGATTAGTCAATGCTCCTATATTGACTCTACCATCGGGGAATGATGGGTTAGTTATTTATAGTGATGCATCGAAGAAAGGACTTGGCTGTGTCCTTATGCAGAATGATAGGGTTATTGCCTATGCATCACGACAGTTTAAAATTCATGAGAAAAACTATCCTACTCATGATCTCGAGTTAGTAGCTGTGATCTTTTCTTTGAAGATATTGAGGCACTACCTCTATGGTGAAAAATGTGAGATTTATACTGATCACAAGAGTTTGAAGTATATTTTCTCACAAAAATAACTCAACATGAGGCAAAGGTGATGGCTTGAACTACTCAAGGATTATGATTTCACGATACACTACCACCCGGGGAAGGAAAATAAGGTGGCAGATGCTTTGAGCAGAAAATATCATGGAGTTTTGAACATGATGAGAATTGAAAGGAATCCTATTTTCATGGATCTAGTGAAGATGGATATGGGAATTACCATGGAAGGTGAAACATCAATACTTTTTCAAATGGTTTCCAAACCATCTTTAATAGAAAGGATTAAGAGTTCTCAGACCGATGATGAATAATTTCAAAAGAAGATTAAAGCTGTGAATGATGGGAGATTGAATGACTTTGGGTATAAAGATGAAATTTTGAAATTTGGGAAGAGACTTTGTGTTCCTAATATACCTAATCTGAAAAGGGAATTGTTGGATGATGCTCATAGTTCCAATTTCTCTATACACCCTAGGAGTACCAAAATATATAGAGACTTGAAGGAACATTTTTGGTGGGACAACATGAAAAGGGAGATTGCTGATTTTGTGTCTAAATGTATGGTTTGTCAACAAGTGAAAGCTGTAAGGCAACAACCTGGAGGAGTCATGCAACCTCTTCCCATACCGGAGTGGAAATGGGACAATATTATGATGGACTTTGTAATGGGGATACCAAAGACTCCTAGAAGGAACGATGAAATATGGGTTAATGTTTATCGTCTTACCAAGTCAGCACATTTTCTTGCAATAAGAGAATATCTACCACTGGAACGTCTAGCAAGACTATATATTAATGAAGTTGTGAGATTTAATGGAGTACCCCTATCAATTGTTTCTGATCGTGATCCTCGTTTTACTTCAAGATTATGGAAGAGTCTTCAAAAGGCCTTGGATACTGAACTTCATTTGAGCACTGCCTACCACCCTCAAACAGATGGACAATCAGAACGGACTATTCAAACCTTAGAAGACATGTTGAGATCCTTCTCGCTTGACTTTCTGGGTATGTGGGATCAATATTTACCTCTGGTGGAATTTTCCTATAACAATAGCTTCCATTAAAGTATTCGGATGGCACCATATGAAGCGTTATACGGAAAGAGATGTCACACACCAACCTATTGGGATGACGTTGGTGAAAGAAAACTTTTAGGCCCAAAATTGGTGTTGGAAACGATGGAAAAGGTGAAGGTAATCCAAAATCACATCAAAGCTACTCAAAGTAGGCAGAAGAGCTATGCTGACAACCGAAGAAAGGATTTGGAATTTCAGGTGGGAGGTCATATTTTCTTGAAGGTATCTCCATGGAAGGGAGTTATATATTTTGTAAATAAAGGTAAATTGAGTCCTAGGTACATTGGTCCTTTCGAAATTCTAGAACGAATTGGGGTTGTAACTTACCATTTGGCAATGCCGCCAAATCTCTCCAAAGTTCACGATGTCTTCCACATATCACTGTTGAGGAAATACATGCCTGACCCAACGCATGTAATCACCTATGAGGAATTATAACTGGAACCTGATCTGTCTTATTGTGAAGAGCCCATCAGGATTCTTGATATGAGAGAACAAGTACTGAGAAACCAGATGACTTGTCTGGTAAAAGTTTTGTAGAGAAACCATAAGATGGAAGAGGCAATGCGGGAACCTGAGGAACTTATGATGAAGAACCACCCGAGTCTTTTTATGCAATAATATTCTTGAAATTTTGAGGACGAAATTATTTTAAGAAGGGGAGAATGTAACACCTCAATATTCCACAGTACGCTTCCCTTTGAATAATACAGTAGCGTGTGTTGTATACAACTTCGAGTTCTAACACACACACCACAACCAATCAAACTAGCTGTAATGAATAGTAATACCCACTTTTTGAAATTTTATAAATTTTATCTCTCAAAATTGACTTCATTTTTGGATTCGGAATATCAAAATTATCCTAGGATAAAATTTTGGAACTTTTCGGATAACATTTATATTTTGATGAATAGTGAAAATTAATAAATTAAAATTAAAAACAACTTTTTTAATAGAAATAATTAATAGTGATAAGTTATGAATTTCAGTGGTTTTAAAGTATATTTATAATATATTTTTACAATTTAACACAATTTTTGTCATTGGACATAATTTAACAATTAAATCGGACATGAACAAGTGTCAATCTTTTGATAGTTATTATCTCTTAAAAACACGCTTTTTGTTTTAACAACGGGAATTGATTTTAAATTAATTTCTGCCAGTTATGTGTTTTGAATTTGGAAAAATGGTTTAAATATTTGGAATCAGGATGTCCAAATTGTGTAAATAGGTAACTTTTATTTTTAGACATTTTGAATAATTACTTCGGTAAAAATTTTATTTACCTTGGTTAAAGGGTAAATCCGGTAAATGATGATTAAAAAATAATATTATAATAATAATAAATTACCCTAAAACGTGTACTAACCTTATTGGTGGATACATGTCCGACAAGGGGCATCTTTGGGTCGATTTTGGGACCCCATGGATCCACTTGTAGGTGATAGGGACACTTTATTTTAATTAAGTTAAAATAAGTACAAAAATGACATAAGCTAATATCTTTTAGAAAAAAAATTTTACATAGGGTTATATATGTTTTATTTTCAACTATAAATATTAATTAGAAAGATAAAAAGATTTACCACATAATGGAATTTTATTTATAATTTTTAGACCTTAAATAATTTAATTTATTTATGACACAATGGTGATGCAGTAATTACCTAATTAATGAAAAATTAGAACAATTGATATTATAAATACACAAATAAATATAATTTGAGACTTTTTATAAATAACAATAATTTAATAGGTTAATATGACATGTTATGTTTTATTTAATTAAATTTTTTCGAATTAATAAGTCTGTTATGAGTTTTAAAAAAATCAATTATGGAATAGTGTCAAAATTGACCTAAAAGAGTTTTTAAAACAAATATTATATTATTAATTGATATTAAATTCCTAAAAATATAAAGTTCGGACAAGAGACTTATATCATGATATGTGTCTCATTAATGGAACACTTGGGGCTCTCTTGGATATATATAGTAAGTTTATTAACCATATAATATAAAAATACAAAGAGACATTGTAAAAGTGAAACTAATTAACTAAGAGTTAACACTTAAAGATAAGGTTAATATAGTAACCCAAACATTTCTAAATCCTATTGGTTTAGTGGTTTTCAACCTATCCCCACCTTAACCTCTAAATAATCCACTTTTGATCCATTATAAACGGAATGTGAATTTATTATAAAATAATATTTCTAGCTTTTCCAAAGGTGCCCCTCACCCTCTTATAAAAGGGCACTCCCCCTTCTCATTAATTCACACCTTCAAAGCCTTTTCATTCGGCCAAACCCTACCCAAATACTCTCTCAAATTCCCTAACTTCAACCTAGAGGCCTTATTTTGATCATAAATACAACCTAAGGAGCCCTTTTGATCAAATTAATAGGAATAACCTGAAGAAGAGGTAATGTTTTCACCACCCTCTTTCAAGTTCCTTTCTTCTTCAACTTCTTATTTATTTGTTATTTCCATTCTAAAATAATAACTCCAGTATATTCTATATATTTTTATGTTATTATAAATATGGTACAACCATATTCAGTATTCTATCCATCTTTTGAATGACATGTCACCATTCTTGCGTACGTACGGCTTACCGTCTCCACGTTGTGGTGTAATTGTTATTCAATATATTATTATTTGGATGGGTATAATAATGATGTATAATTCATGTAAATAAAAAATATAACATGATAATGATTCTTTATATATGATATACCATCCAATCATATATTATTTTAATATCAAAAGAATAATATTGGCGCTCGTGCGTACGTATGAACTACCGTCTCCATGAACGCGATGAGATTCATTATCTATCGTATCCATTCAAGTATAATTCTCATTTGATGATTAAAAATAATGTTTAAGGACTTGATATAATTCTGTATATGAATAATATATAACCTATCCATGACAAACACAGCTTACGTAACAAAACAAATAAAAGAAAAAGAGTAAGTTAACACCCAAAACAACGATAATACAAAGATATTATTAACAAATCAATGTTAAAAGATCATATATGATATCATATTAATGTATATGATTATTTTATAATTTAATAACAATTATTTGACCATTATACAGGTGGTTAAATTTCACTCAACCAAGAAAAAGTACAAGGTAAGGGTTATTTCACAATCTCTTCATTATCCGAGGTTGTTTATACGTAATTATCTACTAGGACCTCTTTATCATCCACATCCATGTTTCTTAAAAATGTATTTCAAAACATTCTTTCTATTTCACAGAATATGGTTTAAAGTCATTTATACCCTTGTTTTACTTTTTATAAGAGGTTTATAAAGGAATCTTTCCGTTGTTTTCTAAAAAAGGTCATTTTTAACCTTTTCGATAGAGTTATGGTAAAAATGTTTTTTTAACTTATATGGCGGGTGCGGCTATTTTCCGCCATTATAAAATATTAGAAGCTTCCCTTAAAATCTTAGAAGAATATTTTCAAGGTAAATTTTTTATTTTATAATTATGTGACTTTTAAATGAATTCAAAAAATGATATATTTCTCTCAAATAGTTTTGATTTCATCTATGTCAACATCCTTTGATAGATTTTAAGCTTATTTGAAGTTTATTTATTATGATACAAAACTTCTATATTGTATTGAAGGTTTTTTCATATGTTTTACTGTGGATGTGTTATTTTTATACCATTGATGGTTTATGGATGAAGTATTTAAATTTCGTATGCTTGTTTTAATACAAATGTTTATGTTATGTTTAATCCTGTTCATATGAGGAATGCATTGGACTTAATAAGTGACGGGTGGAGCCCATTATAGCTCCTCGATGCATCGGTAGGTCTCATGAGGAAAACTAGTGTCTTGGTACAAGGCCTTGACAAAAACTTATTTTTAGTCTTGGAACGAGGCCTTGGCTATGTGGTTATGATAGTCTGGCATTATGCATTCTATAATCATGAAAGTGGTTATTGATATTGCATGTGATTATTCGATTAGTAGAATATCCATGTGAATAAGTCTATGGAATTATTTTATTTTATTTCTTCCATATTATCTTGAAGTTCAAGTTTAAAAGTCTTTTGTTTTAGTTATACATTGCCTTAAATGTTTATTCTTATTTATGAAAGTTTCTGCAATATTTTTATCCTTACTCGGCATTTGAGTTCACCCCTTTCAATGTTTTATTTTTTCTAGTATGTGAAGAAGTAATTTATAAATGACCTACTGGTATAGTATGTGGGGATATGAGTGTGGACTATGGAGACTATGTTGTTGTAGTTTTCATTTTATGATGTAATGTAAACCTTATGAATATATCTATTGTTTCCAGGGCTACTAAACTAATCGGTATTTCGAGACTTGATCTTTCTTGGGATAATACCAATGTTAAGTAATAATGCACCGACTCTGGGTAACTGGGGTCGGGGCATTACAGTTATTATATAAAGGTTTCATCTGACCTATAACATTACCATTGGTTTATTTGATTTATTTTGTTAAAAATAAATATGGTTCAATAATAATTTTCATTGATTATATATCCTTTAATAACATAATTGTTAATAATGAGTATCTTTTTCCTCATATCTATGATTTGTTTGGTCATCTCCCAGGAGATTAGTATTTTTCAAAGGTTGGATAGAGGTCAGGGTGCCATTAGTTGATACTAAATTAGGTATAACTTATAAATGATTAATTTTAGAATATATATGGGTACTATTAGTTTATATTTATTCTATTTTGGGTGTCTTATGATCTTACTATATTTATGGATCTTAGGAATAGATTTTTTTCATGAGTTCTTGGAAAAGTGTGTGGTTATTTTTATTGATGACATTTTAGTATATTATAAAATTTAAGAGGAACATTAAAGATACTTAAGGGTTGTTTTAAAAACCTTAAAATAAAACAAATTATATGGTAAATTTAGAAAGTGTGAATTTTGGTTGCAAAAAAATCATTCCTTTGAAATATTGTTTCTAAAGATGGAATAATTGTTATCCCTTATAAAAAAAGTTGTTGAGTAATGAAAAGGACCTAAAATGTCACAAATATTTGTATTTTTATTGGATTTAAAGGTTACTAGTGGTATTTTTTTAAAACTTTTCTTGGTTTTCTACACCACTTACTAAGTTAACCCAAAAAGGAGTAAAATTCATCTAGTCAAAAGAATGTGATGATTATTTTCAGGAACTGAAAAGAAGATTAGTTGTAACATCCCAGGTAAATAAAGAATAAATAATTTTCATATTTATTAATATTTACGAATTAAATATTAATATTATTTTAAAGGGGTTTCTATGTTCGATAGCGTACCCGATACGCAACGATGAGTTTCTTAGAAACTTACGTAGCACACTAGTAATAAAATAATATTATTTTAAATGTTAGTTAACAAGTAGCCGTTGTACTGGTGGGAATGGATAGAAATAACTAAAATATGATTAGATATGTTTTTAAATGTTTATACATTTACCCAATAAAAGATAAAGGCTTAAAATACGGAAAGAGTTCAATTTTAGGGCATATATACTCTAATTTTCACTAAAGGTTCACTTATCACCTTTTAATGTTGAACCATCATTAAATATAGTTTTGATCACTCTTATACTTTATTTTGGACCAAATATAACTCTTCTTTAGAATCGGGACATCAAAATTTACTTTGTGTAAATTTTTGGTACCTTTCTGATAAAGTTCATTTTTTTTATGAATAGTGTAAAATGTTGTATTTTAATTCAAAACCTCTTTTTAATCTAAATTATTTATATGATTAGATTATTATTTTAATTTTTTTTAAAAGTGAAATTAGAAAATATTTTTACCAGTTAATCCAATGGTGGTCATTGGAATCAACTTCACTTTGAAATTGGACTTAAACTGGTGTCAATCTTTTGATACTTATTGTTTCATAAAAACACGTTATTTGTCATGACAGCGGGAATTAATTATTAAATTAATTAATTTGACTTATATGTTTTGAATTTTGTAAAATGGACTTCATTTTTGAATTCAGAATATCAAATATAGCTTAGGGTGAATTTTTGGTAATTTTCTGAAAAACTTCAATTTTTGAGGAATAGTGAAACCACTAAGTGGTAATCAAGCAAACTGATTTTTCAGTTAAATGAAAGTTTACCACTAATGTGTATTGAATTTTGAAAATCCGACATACATGGTTGTCATTAAGAAGTAAAATGTGGTTCAATGAGATTAAAATAATTTTTTAGTGAATAGTAACTTTTTTTCATTAATCGCGATTAGAGGTAATTAGTGTAGTTTAAGGTAAAAATGGTATTATAAGAATGTGAAAACACCATGAAACTTGTCCTACACCTATTGGGTGGGTCATGGCCGACCAAGACAAGCCATGGGCCAACTTGGGGACCCCATGGATCCACTTTAGTTCGAAAATGACATTAATATATTTTTATTTAATGTTAAAGTGAAAATGACACTAACATAAATTGTTTTACTAAAATAATTTTTGAGTGGGGTTATACAAGTCCAAATTTTTATTATAAATAGTCATTGGAAATATAAAACGATTTCCTACATCATAGTATTTTTTTATAATTTTTAGACACTAAATAAATTAAATTATTTATGACATAATAATGATGCAGCGATGACATCATTATTTGACGATTTAAATAAAATGGAAAGATAATGAAAAATCTAAAACCTACACATGGCAAAAACCAATTGGATGAGTGTATTTCGAAGTCTTATCACCTTATCCACGAATTATATCAATGTGGGACCTTTTAAAACCGAAACACATTTTCAAATAAAGTAATATTTCTTTACTTTCCAAAAGTGCCCCTCCTCTCCCCTTATAAAAGGCCCCCACCTCTACCCCATTTCACACACTTCTCAAGCCTTTGGCTCAGCCAAACCCTGACCAATTACTCTCTCCACATCCCTCTCCTCATCCTAGAGGATTCCCTTTGGGCAGAATCCTTTCAAAGGAAGCCTTTAGGCTCAAATCAAAAGGGAGTTACACTTTTAAAGGTAATTCATTCTCTCTTGTTCATTTGTTTTATTTTGCTTCTCCAACCCTCTAAACTCTTTTTATTTACTTCTTTTGTAACAAAACCAGTATATTCAATATACTAGGATGTTTTTATAATATTTATTTGAGCTAAACTCTCACACAACTACATAAAATGGTTAAAGAACATACGGTTTCCGTGGATGGCGAAATTCTGCCTCCCGAAACGATGATTGTTCAATACTCATTTAACACCTTCAAAGGTGGCCATTATGATGTCACTATTTTTATATATGATATATAATATGTTTATGTTTTCTTTAAGCTTCTGTATTTTTCATTTTTTTCATACCTTTATGGTTTCCATTATGGGTAAACACGATATCTTCATTTAAGGAAGTGCGGACTACCGCCCCCTAAAAGTGATGTGATTCGTTAATGCCATATGTGGGACGTGTAAAGGATGGATTTAAAGTTATTATATATGATTTTATACTAGAATTATAATATACCTCTATATCATTATTATTTCTTTCCATTAAAGTATGAGATAGAAATGAAAGTAGCGTTCATGCGTACGTACGGCTTACCATCTCCATGAACGGTGCATTTCATTTCTTATCCCCAAATGTAATGTACTATTAAAATTACATGTATATAATGTATATATATAATTAATGATATATCTAAATGATGAATATAATTCTGGAATTAAAATATACATACCTCTCATTTAGTTTTAATTCCACTAATATGACAAAGAAATGAAAGTAGCGTTCATGCGTACGTACGGCTTACCGTCTCCATGAACGGTGCATTTCATTTCTTACCTCTAAATGATTATGTAATATTATAAATACATGTATATGCTGGATATATATGATACATATTATATCCAAATCGGGAATTTCATTCTGGATATAAAGAACTTTTGACCACATGAACAACATGTAATTGTAAGAAGTCAACTTTCGACTTAAGAACCAAATATTGACAAAACAAACATTATTTACTTAATTGGTTAAATAATGTTTATAACATGGAAATAAGTGATATAAGAGGAATAATGAACTTTAAAAAGGTTCTTAATCAAGTATAAATTAACTCAAGTTTATTATTCAGGACGTTAAAGAACGATCGAGTCAAGTCGGATACGAGGTAAGGGACTTCGTCTCAATCTCCTTTCATTGAGGCATATTTCGTTTTATACACAAGTTTCTTTTATACGGTGTATAAACCCTTTGACTTTTACTTTTATACAAAAGGAATATTTTTCTACGAAGCGTTTTACTAAACGACAAAAAGGAATGTTTTTTAACGTACGCGGTGACAACGACCTTTTCCGCCGCCGCGAGTATTATTTGATCTTTGGCTTCCTCAACAAGCCGTAATGTTTTTATAATAAAATAAATACCATATACTCTTTTATGTATTTTGGTATTGAAAATGGTTTTGATAAAGGATTCTATGTTGTCAATATATTTATGATATATTGTGATTGAAATGTGGAAATGTTTTCATTCCTTTATATTGGTTTTATGTTTTATGATTTTATATTGGTACTTGGACATTTTAACGGGTGGTTATGTTATAAACCATATGACGGGTGGTGCCGTGAATATCAGGACGGGTGGTTACGTTATAACCTCCAATGCATTGGGTATGGAAGTCGGACGTATGGCTATTCCATTAAGTATGTATGGAAATTGGCTGTATGGCTATTCCATTAAGTGATATGTGTGGAAGTCGACCGTATGGTTATTCCACTTAAGTATGTTTATGTCCCAAGTTACCTTTATAAATGTTATGTATTCTTTTTATGGATTTTATGGTAATACTTTGGTTACAAAAAGTTAAGTAATGATACTTTATTCAGTGAAGAGTTTTTACAACTTCATGAAGGTGAAGGTATTACTTTGATAGAGTATACATGGTTTACTTGGTTTTGAAAAACTAACAGTTTTCATTCTTTGTGTATCCCTTGCTGAGCTTTTTATGCTCACCCCAAGTTTTTCGAAATGTTTTTCACAGGACTTAAAGTGGAATAAGGTCAAGGATGGGATCAAGGGAATTTCATGCTATCTAAAACATGGAATCTAGACATCTTTCTTTTTAAGAGTTTTTATTTTATGGAGACTTAGTAGAAGAGCCTACTTTGTAATCTTTTAAGATGTAATAGTTATGTTCTAATTCTCTAAAACTCTAAACCTGAAAAGATCCTCAATGTGAATTATTCATTTAATTCAATATTAAGTAAGGTTTAAGGCCGGGGCCTTATAGTTGGTATCAGAGGTCGGTTTAGACAACTTTAGGAGTTAGAAAATTGTTAAATTATAAGTTAATTTATGATATGATTGAAATGATATAGAATTTACGGATTACCATGTTGCTTCGCCTAAGATATTTCGGTGTTCAGAATGGTTTTCCGCAGAGGAAACAAAGAAGCTATGTTGGGACGACATCAGGAGGAAGACAACCTTCCAAATTAGCAACCTGAGATGGTCAGAATCGGAACTGAACAGTTTGTTGCAGTGATGGCACAGTTGACTCAGGCTATAAATGGCGGTGGTATCCATGCACGAGATTAGCCAGATCAACCGCAGAGGAACATGTCAGTGGTGGAACATTTCATGAGGCAACATCCCCCATCATTCAGAGGATCATCTGACCCTGTGCAAGCTGAAGGGTGGATTAAAGCACTGGAGAAGATTTTTGATGTCATGGGGTGTTCAGAACATCAAAAGGTTTGTCTTGCTGTTTACCGTTTTGAAGATGAAGTTGATCAGTGGTGGTCGATGGTGAAAAATATAAGGGATAGTGATGAGATTGATGATCTTCACGGGGACGAATTCAAAGGTATGTTTCTTGAGAAATATTTTCCTAAGGTGGTTCGTCTTAGGATGGAAAAGCAGTTCCTAGAATTGAGGCAGGAGGATGATTCAGTGGCTACTTATGAATAAAAGTTCACTCGATTGGCAAGGTATGCTCCAAACTTCATATGAGATCTTGATAGTAAAATAAACCATTTTTACTCAGGGTTAAAGCCAAAGTATCTAAGGGCTTTAGCTTCTCGTGAGTTCAAAAGTTATGAAAAACTTGTTCGATGTACGGAGAAGGTGGAAATGGAGTTTGCCGATGATCAGGTGTTTTATGACAAACAACAGAATAAGAGATCTAGTTGGAAGGAAAAGGGGAAGAATTCATCAAAGAAGCAAGGAGGTAAGAAAACCAAATATCCATCCTATGAGAAGTGTGGTAAAATGCATCCTGGAGAATGTTTATCCAAGTCTGGTAAGTGCTTTCGGTGTGGTAAGTCTGGTCATATTGCTCGTAACTGTAAGGAAGATGATCAAGCAGGAAATGAAAAGCCAACGGTAAGATGTTTTAAGTGTAATGAAATGGGTCATTATGCAAACGAGTGTCCAACGAAGAACTCAACTGGGGGAATGCAGCTAGACTACAAGCAGAAAGGGGTGGTAAAATCATTTGCAACAACTTCAGCAGATGTTGGGCCATCGAATGAAGTGGTATCAGCTCCAGGGAGCTCAGTATTTTTCGAAGATTGACTTGAGGTCGGGGTACCATCAGTTGAAATTAAAAGAAGCAGACGTTCCGAAGACTGTGTTCCGTACTAGATATGGCCATTATGAATTTTTAGTTATGCCTTTTGGGTTAACCAATGCACCTTCTGTATTCATGGACCTTATGA
This sequence comes from Viscum album, assembly GCA_963277665.1. Classification (NCBI taxonomy): domain Eukaryota; kingdom Viridiplantae; phylum Streptophyta; class Magnoliopsida; order Santalales; family Viscaceae; genus Viscum; species Viscum album. The sequence goes on from OY728157.1 coordinate 1,427,826,133, forward strand.
ATAAAATTTTCCATGAGTTCTTGGATAAGTTTGTGTTTGTGTTTTGAGGTTTGTGAAGAGGTTATGTGTGCCTTGTGATTCACAATTGAAGAATGAGTTGTTTTTTCATCCTGGCAGTACTAAGATGTACAGAGGTCTGCGGGAGTATTACTGGTGGGATGGAATGAAAAGAGACATTGCTGATTTTACTGTGAAGTGTTTGACATGTAAACAGGTTAAAGCAGAGCAACAGTTACCGAAAGGGATGCTTCAGCCTTTACCAGTGCCAGAGTGGAAATAGGAAAACATATCCATGGACTTTGTTGTGGGATTACCAAGGAAATCTCGAGGTAATAATGCAATCTGGGTTATTATTGATCGCTTGACCAAATCTGCTCATTTCCTTTCTATACGAGATACTTTCTCTCTTGATCAAATTTCCCGTCTGTATCTTAAAGAGATAGTCAGGTTACATGGAGTTCCTCTCTCCATTGTATCGGATCATGATCCCAGGTTTACTTTTAAATTTTGGAAAGGCCTTCATAAGTCGTTGGGTACCGAATTAAATTTTAGTACAGCTTTTCATCCTCAATCAGATGGGTAGTCAGAACGAACAATTCAAACATTGGAGGATATGCTACGAGCTTGTTTGATGGGTTATCAGGGAAGTTGGGACCAACATCTTTCTTTGGTTGAGTTTTCTTATAATAACAGTTTTCATTCCAGTATACAGATGGAACCATTTCAGGCATTATATGGGAAGCGGTGTCGAACTCTAGCTTTTTGGAATGAAGTGGGTGAAAGGAAGCTGATGGGACCAGAATTGGTAGAAGAGATGGCAGAAAAGTTCGGTTGATTCAGAAGCACATGAGAACAGCTCAGAGCAGGCAGAAGAGTTATGTGGATAACCGGAGGAAGGATCTATCTTTCGAGGTAGGTGATCATGTTTTTCTCAAGGTTTCTCCTTGGAAAAGTGTGATGAGATTTGGTAAGAAATGAAAGCTGAGTCCAAGGTTTATTGGACCATATGAAATTCTGGAAAGAGTTGGATCAGTTGCATACCGAGTGGCTTTACCTCCGAGTTTATCTTAGGTACACAATGTTTTTCATGTTTCAATTTTGAGAAAGTATATGCCAGATCCATCTCATGTTTTGAGTCCATAGGTAGTTTAGCTAGAAGAGAACCTATCTTATGAGGAACAACCGGTCCAGATTCTTGACCACAGGGAGCAAGTGTTACGGAATAAGGTGATTCATCAGGTAAAGGTTTTGTGGAAAAACCATGTGATTGAAGAGGCAACGTGGGAATCTGAAAATGCTATGATGGATAAATACCCCCACTTATTTTGATAAGTGAATAAAATTGCGAGGACACAATTCCCAAAAGGGGGGAAGGATGTAACATCCCAGGTAAATAAAGAATAAATAATTTTCATATTTATTAATATTTACGAATTAAATATTAATTTTATTTTAAAGGGGTTGCTATGTTCGATAGCGGACCCGATACGCAACGATGAGTTTCTTAGAAGCTTACGTAGCACAATAGTAATAAAATAATATTATTTTAAATGTTAGTTAACAAGTAGCCATTGTACTGGTGGGAATGGATAGAAATAACTAAAATATGATTATATATGTTTTTAAATGTTTATACATTTACCCAATAAAAGATAAAGGCTTAAAATACGGAAAGAGTTCAATTTTATGGCATATATACTCTAATTTTCACTAAAGGTTCACTTATCACCTTTTAATGGTGAACCATCATTAAATATAGTTTTGGTCACTCTTATACTTTATTTTGGACCAAATATAACTCTTCTTTAGAATCGGGACATCAAAATTTACTTTGTGTAAATTTTTGGTACCTTTCTGATAAAGTTCATTTTTTTATGAATAGTGTAAAATGTTGTATTTTAATTCAAAACCTCTTTTTAATATAAATTATTTATATGATTAGATTATTATTTTAATTTTTTTTAAAGTGAAATTAGAAAATATTTTTACCAGTTAATCCAATGGTGGTCATTGGAATCAATTTCACTTTGAAATTGGACTTAAACTGGTGTCAATCTTTTGATACTTATTGTTTCATAAAAACACGCTATTTGTCATGACAGCGGGAATTAATTATTAAATTAATTAATTTGACTTATATGTTTTGAATTTTTTAAAATGGACTTCATTTTTGAATTCATAATATCAAATATAGCTTAGGGTGAATTTTTGGTAATTTTCTGAAAAACTTCAATTTTTGATGAATAGTGAAACCACTAAGTGGTAATCAAGCAAACTGATTTTTCAGTTAAATGAAAGTTTACCACTAATGTGTATTGAATTTTGAAAATCCTACATACATGGTTGTCATTAAGAAGTAAAATGTGGTTCAATGAGATTAAAATAATTTTTTGGTGAATAGTAACTTTTTTTCATTAATCGTGATTAGAGGTAATTAGTGTAGTTTAAGGTAAAAATGGTATTATAAGAATGTGAAAACACCATGACACTTGTCCTACACCTATTGGGTGAGTCATGGACGACCAAGACAAGCCATGGGCCAACTTGGGGACCCCACGGAGCCACTTTAGTTGGAAAATGACATTAATATATTTTTATTTAATGTTAAAGTGAAAATGACACTAACATAAATTGTTTTACTAAAATAATTTTTGAGTGGGGTTATACAAGTCCAAATTTTGATTATAAATATTAATTGGAAAGATAAAAAGATTTTATACATCATAGTAGTTTTTTTATAATTTTTAGACACTAAATAAATTAAATTATTTATGACATAATAATGATGCAGCAATGACATCATTATTTGACGATTTAAATAAAATGGAAAGATAATGAAAAATCTAAAATATACACAAGGCCAAAACCAATTGGATGAGTGTATTTCGAAGCCTTATCACCTTATCCACGAATTATATCAATGTGGGACCTTTTAAAACCGAAACACATTTTCAAATAAAGTAATATTTCTTTACTTTCCAAAAGTGCCCCTCCTCTCCCCTTATAAAAGGCCCCCACCTCTACCCCATTTCACACACTTCTCAAGCCTTTGGCTCGGCCAAACCCTGCCCAATTACTCTCTCCACATCCCTCTCCTCATCCTAGAGGATTCCTATTGGGCATAATCCTTTCAAAGGAAGCCTTTAGGCTCAAATCAAAAGGGAGTTACACTTTTAAAGGTAATTCATTCTCTCTTGTTCATTTGTTTTATTTTGCTTCTCCAACCCTCTAAACTCTTTTTATTTACTTCTTTTGTTACAACACAAGTATATTCAATATACTAGGATGTTGTTATAATATTTATTTGAGCTACACTCTCACACAACTACATCAAATGGTTAAAGAACATACGGTTTCCGTGGATGGCGAAATTCTGCCTCCCGAAACGATGATTGTTCAATACTCATTTAACACCTTCAAAGGTGGCCATTATGATGTCACTATTTTTATATATGATATATAATATGTTTATGTTTTCTTTAAGCTTCTGTATTTTTCATTTTTGGCATACCTTTATGGTTTCCATTATGGGTAAACACGATATCTTCATTTAAGGAAGTGCGGACTACCGCCCCCTAAAAGTGATGTGATTCGTTAATGCCATATGTGGGACGTGTAAAGGATGGATTTAAAGTTATTATATATGATGTTATACTGGAATTATAATATACCTCTATATCCTTATTATTTCTTTCCATTAAAGTATGATATAGAAATGAAAGTAGCGTTCATGCGTACGTACGGCTTACCGTCTCCGTGAACGGTGCATTTCATTTCTTATCCCCAAATGTAATGTACTATTAAAATTAAATGTATATAATGTATATATGTAATTAATGATATATCTAAATGATGAATATAATTCTGGAATTAAAATATACATACCTCTCATTTAGTTTTAATTCCACTAATATGACAAAGAAATGAAAGTAGCGTTCATGCGTACGTACGGCTTACCGTCTCCATGAACGGTGCATTTCATTTCTTACCTCTAAATGATTATGTAATATTATAAATACATGTATATGATGGATATATATGATACATATTATATCCAAATCGGGAATTTCATTCTGGATATAAAGAACTTTTGACCACATGAACAACATGTAATTGTAAGAAGTCAACTTTCGACTTAAGAACCAAATATTGACAAAACAAACATTATTTACTTAAATGGTTACATAATGTTTATAACATGGCAATAAGTGATATAAGAGGAATAATGAACTTTAAAAAGGTTCTTAATCAATTATAAATTAACTCAAGTTTATTATTCAGGACGTTAAAGAACGATCGAGTCAAGTCGGATACGAGGTAAGGGACTTCGTCTCAATCTCCTTTCATTGAGGCATATTTCGTTTTATACACAACTTTCTTTTATACGGTGTAAAAACCCTTTGAATTTTACTTTTATAAAAAATGAATCTTTTTCTACGAAGCGTTTTACTAAACGACAAAAAGGAATGTTTTTTTAACGTACGCGGTGACAACGACTTTTTCCGCCGCCGCGAGTATTATTTGATCTTTGGCTTCCTCAACAAGCCGTAATGTTTTTATAATAAAATAAATACCATATACTCTTTTATGTATTTTGGTATTGAAAATGGTTTTGATAAAGGATTCTATGTTGTCAATATATTTATGATATATTGTGATTGAAATGTGGAAATGTTTTCATTCCTTTATATTGGTTTTATGTTTTATGATTTTATATTGGTACTTGGACATTTTAACGGGTGGTTACGTGATAAACCATATGACGGGTGGTGTCATGAATACCAGGACGGGTGGTTACGTTATAACCTCCAATTCATTGGGTATGGAAGTCGGCCGTATGGCTATTCCATTAAGTATGTATGGAAATTGGCCATATGGCTATTCCATTAAGTGATATGTGTGGAAGTCGACCGTATGGTTATTCCACTTAAGTATGTTTATGTCCCAAGTTACCTTTATAAATGTTATGTGTTCTTTTTATGGATTTTATGGTAATCCTTTGGTTACAAAAAGGTAAGTAATGATACTTTATTCAGTGAAGAGTTTTTACAACTTCATGAAGGTGAAGGTATTACTTTGATAGAGTATACATGGTTTACTTGGTTTTGAAAAACTAACAGTTTTCATTCTTTGTGTATCCCTTACAGAGCTTTTTATGCTCACCCCAAGTTTTTCGAAATGTTTTTCACAGGACTTAAAGTGGAATAAGGTCAAGGATGGGATCAAGGGAATTTCATGCTATCTAAAACATGGAATCTAGACATCTTTCTTTTTAAGAGTTTTTATTTTATGGAGACTTAGTAGAAGAGTCTACTTTGTAATCTTTTAAGATGTAATAGTTATGTTCTAATTCTATAAAACTATAAACCTGAAAAGATCCTCAATGTGAATTATTCATTTAATACAATATTAAGTAAGGTTTAAGGCTGGGGCCTTATATTAGTGAATGCTCAAGTTGTGGACCTGACTTCCAAAAATGGTTAATTTTTCAACTACAATGATGTTTAATTGAAAGAGATTGGTTGTGTTCTAATTCATAATTATTAGGTAATTGATTATTTTTAACATTAGTTGAAGCCTCATGAGTAAAATAATCCTACACATGATTTGGAATTAACTGCTATGATTTATTCTCCAAAAATTTGGAGGCCTCATTTTTATGGATTAAAGTGTGAAATACATACTTATAATAATTTTTTTAATTATATATTCACTAATAAATAATTGAACATGAGATATAGAATATGGTTGGAACTGATTAAGGATTGTGATTTTATGATTCATTACCATCCTAGAAAAGAAAACAAAGTGGTTGATGCTTTGAGTTAAAAAAAATAATTCTACATTAACCATGTTAAATTTGAAATGTGAACCTTTGGTTAATGATTTGATAAATTTTGGCCATGAAGTTGTGGATTCATGGAAATACTTTTCTTTTTGTAGGTTTTAGTAGATTATACTTTGTTATAAAGAATTAAGTAATCTTAGAAATAGGATCAATATTTGCAGGAAATGGTAGAATCTGTTAAGTATGGTAAGTTTTCTAGTTTTAATATTGATGAATAATGTGTTTTAATATTTTTAAAAATACTATGTTTTCATTTTTATTCTGATTTTAAGAGAGATTTATTGAGTGAAGCTCATAGTTCTCCATTTTTTGTTCTTCTGGGTAATGCCAAGATGTACAGAGACCTTCAAGGGTATTATTGGTGGGATGGAATGAAAAGAGATATTTTTGAATTCACCATGAAGTATTCTACTTGTTATAAGGTTAAAGTATAATGACAGTTACTGAAGGGAATTTTTCAACCTTTTCTAGTGCTAGAGTGGCGATGGGAAAAATATATCATTGGATTTCATGGTGGGATTTTCAAGGACATCGAGAGGTAACAATACGATTTTGGTTATTTTTCATCAATTAACTAAATCTATACATTTAGTTACCATTAAAGATACAATTCATTTGTATCATCTTTCTATACTTCATCTAAAAGATATATTCAGGTTACATGGAGTTTCTATCTCTATTGTATCATACTATGATCCCAAGTTCACATCCAATTCTTGTTAAGGACTTCAAAAGTCATTGGGTACTGTATTAAATTTCAGTATATATTCTCATCCTCAATCTGATGGGTATTTTGATCGAAGAATTCATACCATGTAAGATATACTTTTTTATTTCTCTATGTATTTCCAAGGAATTTGGGATAAACATATTTCTTTGGTTGAGTTTTCTTATAATAGTAGTTTTCATTCTAGTGTATAGATGGCACAATTTGAGTCGTTATATGAAAAGCAGTGCCGAACACTATATTTATAGGATGAAGTAGGTGAAATGATATTTATGAAACCATATTTGGTATAGGAAATAGTTTATAAGGTGTATTTGATTCAAAAAATATGAGGATAGCTTAGAGAAAGCAGAAAAGTTATGCGAATAACTGGAGGAATGATATTTCTTCCAATGTAGGTAATCAAGTATTTCTAAAAGTTTCTTCATGGAAAAGTCTTCCACATTTTGGTAAAAAGGTAAAGTTAATTCCATGTTTCATTAGACCATATTAAATCCTAGATTAAGTTGGATTATTTTCCTACTGAGTTTATTTTCCCTCGATTTGATCTTAGGTACACAATGTATTTCATGTTTTAGTGTTAAGGAAAAATGTGTCAGATTCATCTCATATTTTGAGCCATAATTAGTTCAATTAGAAGAGAATATTTCTTATGAGTAATATTAAGTTCATATTCTTGACCATATAGATAAATTTGTCCAAAATAAGGTTATTCACCTGGTTAAGGTTTTATAGAAAAATCATATGGTTTAAGAGGCAACATGAGAATCTAAAAATGCTATGAGGGGAAGATATTCCCACTTGATTAATAACTGAATAAAATTTTTTGGATGCATTTATAAATGTGGAAGTATTTAACAAACTATTTAATTATATAATAAATAATTTTCATATTTATTAAAATGAATTAGATAGTTATATTAGTTATAAAAATATTAAGTAATTTTTAAATAAAAAAAGCGAAAGAGTTTTAACTAAACACTTTTCTTATTAGGTTTTATTTCAAATATTAATTTATAACTTTTAGAGTTTCAATATTACGATATTTATATCATTTTTAAATCATTATATCAAAATTTTCATTGGGTGAAATTTTGGTATTTTTCAAAAAAAATTATTTTTTCATTAAATAGTGAAAAATACCAATTTTTGTAAAAATTTATTTATTATTAATAAATTAAGTAATTTAAAAGTATAAATATATTTTAAATATGTTTTAAAGTAACCTGAGTATTACTTAGTTATATTTAATCCAATTAATTACTTTTTAATCGAATTTATAATTGTTTTTAGTATAAGCGTGTTTTGGGTTAAAAATGGGTTTTTTTAAAAACTATTTTAAAATGCATAATGCTTATCATTTTTAATTAATTAAAATAATTCTTAATGAGTATTTTTTTAATGAAATTTATATATTATATATAATTAAATATTAATTTATTTTCATACAATTATTATTATTATCCATTGAGGTGATATGGAATCACCTTTTTCTAAAAAAATACTCTTCTTAAAAACCCTTCATCTCATCACATATGGGGGATTAATATTAAATTAAAAATTTCCACTTCATTGAATTTAATTTTAAAAAATAGATTCCATAATTGGAATTATAATAATTTATAATGTCTAATAATTCTAACTTATTGTTTACCATAATGATTAGTGTAAAAAATTAAATTTAATCACAATGATTGAGGTAAAAACAAGTTTACCGAGGGATTAAACATTAAAATTAAGGGGGAAATGACCTAGAAACTTATAAATCACCAAATTTATGGAACCTTTTAGTCTATATAGCTTATATTATTTATAATTTGCCATTATTGAGGCCTATTTACATGAAAAACTTGGGTGTAATTTACTCTTTAAGAAAATTACAAGTGTGTCACTCACCTCACTTATAAAAGGGAACCCCCACTCCTCCTATCTTCACACCATAAAACCATTTAGTTCAAAAAATACCTACCCAAATAAATTCTCCACATACCTACTCTCATATTATAAGCCATAATTGTTTTATAAATCCAACCAATTAAGGCTATTGGTGCAAACCAAAGTAGATACCTGAAGAAGAGGTAATATTCATCAATGAGCATTTTTATTTTATTTCTTCCTACACCCCCTTCAATTCTAATGTATAAATTATTATATAATAGCATAAATTTATTCCATATACTAGGAAATGTTTATATTAATGGTATTACCTAAATCCATATAAACTTTCATCAAATGGGTTATGAAATCATCATTTGTGTGTACGGAGGTCTACCGGCTCGTGAAACAATATCTTTTATTTTTCCATTACTACATCTAATGGTAGGGTATGATAATATATATAAATTTTATATATATAATTTATAACATAAATATACATATTTAATAATTATATTATATATAACCTTTTTATATTCTACACCTTAGGAGATATTATAACATCATTTGGGTGTAAAGTGGACTACCGCCTCTTGAGGCGATGTGATTCTTTTAACTAACACATTACATAGAAGGTAATAAGGGTAATGATAATAAATATATATGATATACATCATATAATTATAAATTTTTTGACACATTTATCATTACAGAAATATAATATATCATTTTATTTCTTACCTTTTCAGTCACAGAAAAAAATGATAATGTTGTTCATGGACGTGTGGACTACCGCCTCCTAGAAGTAATGTGATTTCTTTTTAAATCACCACATCACAAGAATGATATATATAATCATATATAATTAAATAATTTTGTATTTATTATATAATTATCATTATTTAAAGATAAAATATCACTTAACTTCTTTCCATGATGATCGTTGAAAAATGGAAATGTTATTTATGTGTACATACAACCTATTGTCTCCATGATCGTAACATTAGTTCATTTTTTAAGACAATATTTAATGATTGGTTTTAAAATTATAATTTATGTATAAATATAATAATTATTTAAATATTATTATTCTTTTTATTATTAAATAATTAACCCTAACATATTTTTTTATTCAGGAGATAAAGGCACACATGACAAGTCAAACTCAAGGTAAGGTACTTCGTCTCAATTTCCTTTCATTGAGGATTTTTTTTATGTTATGCAAATAAATAATTTCATATGGTGTATATAAACCCCCATTTAAATTAAATATCATTAATTTATCTATTATAATGATATTTAAGGGTTTTTTTAATGTTATTCTTTAACAGGGTTTATGATTCAAGGGTTTCTTAAGTGATAAGGGACTTTTCTTTAAAAAAAATATTTTAATGTTTTTCTTCAAAGTCTTTATTTTCCTTATCCATGTATTTAAAATGATATTATGAAATTTTTTATATGGATGTAAAATATTTATAAGTTAAAGTTTATTTATTTTTATTTTATTTAAAAGGTTTTAAAAATGAAACTTGTTATGTGTTTTATATGGAATGTTTTGAAAAATGAAAAAAGAAATGTCATATTCTTAACGTACATGGTGAAAACGAATTTTCCACCACCATAGACATTATTTTATTTCTATATTCCTTTGAAATATTTCTTATTTCCTTCAATAAAAACCCATTTTCCCTTTTATTTGAGTATTTTTCTATTAAAATTTATTTTTCAAAAGAAAGGGATATTTTTATATTGAAAATGGGTTTTTAAAAGAAAAGGGTATTTTAATATCAAAAAGTAATTTGTCTATGAGTTTAAAAGAGTTTATAAAATTTAAAATCATAAAAAAATTATTCATGTACAATAATTGAGAACTAAACACGAGAAATAGGTGTGCCCAGATAGCATCAAGTGGGCCTGTTACAGCTTATATGATGGGGTGGCCCAGATATCATTGAGTGATCTCGTTAAAGTTTATAATATGGGGTGGACTATATAAAACTAGGTTATACCATTATAGCTTATATGATGGGGTATAGTAGATATCTCTGGGTTATCCTCTTATATCTTAAATTATGCATGCACCCATATATCTCTCCAATGCATTGGGTAATGATTATATTGGAATTCGGTCGTATGGTTATTCCAATTTAAATGGTTTTGAATGGGTTTTTATGAATATGATTCTCTAAGTAACCAAAAATTGTTTTTAATTATTTTATTTGATAAATAATTGTGTGTGTGTTTCAAATTAAAATGTTTTATTTCATATGCTCAAAGAACTTTGAAGATAAAGGTAAATGTTATATGAGTTTTCATGTTTCAATTGTACTAACGACTTCCTTTATTTTTATATCTATTAATGGGATTTTTTTTATCATACCACATTTTAATATGCTTTTAAAAGGACGGGTAAGGGAAATTATAAAGTCAAGTTAAAAATTTGTGAAGAGTTTTCCTGAAATAAATAATGTTTTGTTTTAAGAAAATTATATGGTGGGAGAAATGTATATTGATCAGATGTGTCCACTTTGTATTATGTGGTTTTTTAATATATAATTTATAACCTAATTATCTGAATCTCTAAACGAAAAGGGATCCTCAAAGTTAAAAAAAATAAATTATTGATTAAAATCAAGATTGTGTAATGTTTAAAATCAATACCTTATATAGATAGCCCCAATACCACCCACGTATCAAAGTGGGATCACCACTTTACCTGATCCATAACCCATCAATCCTACTCTAAGGGTTAAAACACACCCTATAAAACCTAAATGATTAATTTTATACCACAATAATAGTTATCATAGGGATACACATTCACCCATATAAAATCAAGGCATGAAACTTTATACACATGTCATAAAATGATAAGGACTTTCCACCTCAAGATTAACGAAGCTCAAAATCAACAAGAAACTCTTCCATGTTCAGTATAAATGCACCAAATACCTAATATCAACCCAATATTCTCATATTAGGGTTTAGATGATAGAATATAATAAATAAAATAAGAATAAAAATAAGAAGAAGAAAGTTGAACCTAGGGCTTGAGCGGCATTAGACTCTCCAAACTAGATCCTCCATGATGAACGAAACATAAAATGGACATGAGATGAGATATATGGAGACAATATATAAAAATATAAGTCTACCACAAATCCTAGGTTGATTAAGAATTGTAGAGAATATAGGATAATGAAATATGGGATTTTATGTGAAATTCTTATTTTCCCCTATCTTAAAAAAATATACATGTGACATATTCATGATTTGACCCAATGGGTTCATGGAATGAACTTATGTAGATTATGGAGTCTCCCCTCTATTATGTTAGTCGTGGAGTGACCCCCAAGTGTTGTGTCTTAAACTAAACATATAGAAAAATTCTAGCTGCATGGTTGATCTAGTCCTCCAATACCCTCTCTCGAACTATTCCAAACACCCCAAGAATCCAAGAATCCTCAAGATTCATTAGAAATAAAACAAATTTAAAAATTAACAGAATTTTAAATTCAAGGGAAGTTTTAGAAATTTGGTTTATCCTTCCTTATATCATTATATTCTTCCCATGTTCTTCTTCTTCCTCCCTTATTTGAGTTTTTACGATGCTTAAGGACTCTATATATGGGTTTCTCCATGGGATGATGAAACCCTATTTCTCAATTATTATTTACCTTATGGAATCTAGGGGGATTCTATGATATATTCACACGCCATAAATGGTGGTTTCAAACTCATATCTATTTTTGGTAAGGATTTATCTCTATTTCATTGATATGGAAATTTATAGGTCTTTAATATCCAAATATAATTGTGGATTTGTTCATTTATGTTTATAAAATGACACTATTATTATTCCATACTCTATTCCCTTTCAAATCATCTCACTTACTGATAAGTTTTTCCATACTCAGGGCTTAGTGAAATTATCTTATTTATCTGAATAAATTAAATTAAATATTTTTTTTGTATAATTATGCATGTTTCATAAGTTATATACCATGATTTTAGAAGGTTAATTATTTATGATGACACATAGATGTGGGGGGTTCTATACCTCTTCTATAATTAATACACCTTTTTTCATGTTTTAAATTATATTTTTACATTAATAAACTATATACTCATAATCTATGGTGATTTTATGTTTATTATTTATAATTTTTTATCCTTAATTTTAATTAATATGGGGAATGTAATTTTTATAATGTGTCAATGTTGTGTGTTTTAAAATATTACCACTAAGTGTACATAAAAATAAAAATTATGGATTTACATTTTAATAAAAGAATTTTATTTCAAGGAGTGATTTTAAATGAATTATAATTATTTTTTAAAAAGGTTTTAGGATTAATATATATAAATAAAGGAAATATTAGAAAGGTTAAATATATTTATTATGTTTTTAAACTCCTTAGGTATTGTTGTACTTGAATTTAATTTACTTAATTACATTTGATTAAGGAAATGGATTATAAGAAAAACTTTGGTTTATATGTGGGATTCTATGTTAAGTTTGGATTATTATCAATGTTATTATTTTTGGACATTTCACTCCCTTATAAATTAAATCATGGGACATAGAGATTCTATATAATTCAAATCGTGGGACATGTAACTCCCTTATAAATCAAATTATATGACATAGTTATTTCTTATATATCAAACCCTAAAGATATAGAGCTCTAAGGAGGGTCATAGGTTCCATTCTCCTAGGAAAATAGGTCATTTTCAATGATGATTCGTTATAAATTATGGAATGTAATTATTTACATTATGATTTAATACTTTAACATGTCTACTTGTTTGACTTGTTATTTAAATTCCTTAAAAATATAAATGGTACTTCCTTATGTGTATTTTAAAATAACATGGTTATATTATCTTGTTGTATAATTTATATATAACCTTTTGTAGAAATTTCTACTGGGTATGTGTATACTCTCCCTCCTACATATACACTCTCGTATATATACAACTATGTCATCTTATTTTTTTACATAATTCATTAATATGGTATAAAATTTTGGTTTGATAATAAATCAATCCCGCATGGATCTTGAAAGTGGGTTGATAATGGTTTGTGGATGACACCAGCTAGTTAGTCTATCAGGTTTTATTTTTCCTATTGTTGTGTTTTCATGGTTTTTATTAGATATATTCAATAAAATTAGTATGGGGTTTTGTTTCATCGTGCATATATATTTTCGATTATTTTTTTATATTTTATGGAAATATAATTTATGAAATTTTAGTGTTCAATAGAAACTCTTCCACCATGATATAGTGTCATCCCTCACTATTTTTTGGTAACCACTAGTGATCATAGGAAGCATGCCTAATGTTATTGGCACATCATCTTAGGTTTGGGGTAAATACAAGTCAGTTTGTTACATATTTATGAACCATAACTTATAATCATTCTATAGTGGAACTCATGGTTTTCATGTGTATTTGAAAAAAGTGTAGTTTGAGTGAAATAACCCATAATTTAAATTTTGATAAGATTTTTATCATTTAAAAGATTTTGAAAAAAATGGAATATTGGCTGATAAATGGGTGTGGTGCTGGGATGTTTTCATTAAACATGTATATTTTTCATGTACCTATATATTTTGGTGATTGTGGTTTTTTAAGTAATTTTATGATATCTATGTATATAATGGGGAATTAAAAAATATCCATAGTGGTTACCATCGTTCAATGTAAAATGGTTAATTGTTTGTGCCAGTTAGAAATTTCAACTAGGAGTTTTATCTATAGGAGAGATAATAACTAATCCATGTCATGGATTTATGATGTACATAAAAGTATATCTTAGATAAATATTTTTTATCGAAGTAAATATCTATATTTATTATAGAAAATATAATTAAAGGTTTTTGTTTTCAGAGTTAATGCCTTGACAAAAAAACACATCATGGTTACTATTCATCATGTTATTGTTGGACTAGTTCACTATATATATCATATTTGAATTTATATTTAAAGGTTGAAATATGTGTAAAATTAGTGGGAATATATTGAGTTTAAATTTAAAGGCTAAATGTATGGTTTTTTCCATGATTAAATATGATAATTAATGGATTGATTCAAGGAAAAAACGATTTTTTTTATCTAAAGAAATAATGTTTGAATATGGAAAATAAGTGAAAATAATAGAGAGATATTTTCATATAGAGTTTTTGAATAGATTAAAATTTTGGTTCTCATTGATAGATCAATAAAAATGAGGTAGATAATATCATTTATTGTGATGCACATTTAATAAATTCCCACACCAACTGGGGTGTATGCTTTTTGTTTTGATTTGTGTCATCAAAGTGTATACTCTTAAAGGGAAGTGAGTTCTTATTGAGTTAGAGAGTGGTGAAATATATTTTTTTAGTTTAATTAAATTAATATGTATGTTTATTCTACTCTAAATATTTTAAATAAGTAATGTTATTTAATTGATTTAAATACACCATCACATCGCTAAGTGTATACTCATTGGACATAGCCTAATGGAGGTGAACCAAGTAAAATTTCTTATGTTGGTTATTATTTATCACTTTAATTTTTAGTGGAGAAGATATTTGTGTTTAAATTAATAAAAAACATTATTTTTTAAAGGTTTTAATTTGTATTGTCATACGATGATTCACACTTCCCACTCTAAAATTATCATCCCTTTGTGGGACTAAGAATAAAAAGTAAAATTACTTGTATAATTGAATATTTATCCTTTGGGGGAGAATATTAAATGTTTATAAGTTATATCATGTTCTAAAACATTGATATTTTTCATCCTATGGATAAATAAAATATAATATTTGAAAAAAACATTATTTCATTTTTTTAATATTGATATTATGTTCTAGTTCATGGGAATATCACATAATATAATGCTTAATCATAAACTAAAACATTGGTAAATTATTTTATAGGAATATGTATTTTTATTGTATTTATAGATATAATATTATAAAATATGTGAGGATATCATAAATTTGGTACGGTTATTTATTTTTTCCTCATAACTCAAATATGTTTTCCAATATATTATATACTACAACATAGGTAAAACTTTTAATATAAAGTAAAAAATTATAGCGGGGTGCATTGATTCATAAAAAATTACTATAAATTCCTTAAAATAAAACTTCAAGTAATATATTTCATATAAAAGAACCAATATAAGAGATAATTCATGAATTAATCATAATTAATCTCTCATAGATTTCATATTTTATGAATTTTTTATTTTTTCCTCTATGATAGAAGAGATGGTCATTTACACCCAATAACTCTGATATGTTCTACAACATGATATGAATTTTGGTCATACAACATGATAATATTTTCCCATAACAGATCAATTAATTATTTTATAAATTATAAGAAATAATAATTTTAAGGATAGTTATAAATAACATCATACACCATGACATTTAACATTCCCATAAGATAAAGAAATATCATTACATTCAAAATAATTTAAAATACATGGTTGTTTTAAAATTATAAAATTTATATATTTTTGACTAGGGTATATTTCATAAGGAGTATTAAAATAACTTGTTTTATATCATAAAAATTCATGGGTTATGTAATATTTTGTGGGAATTCACTATATAGTATTCCATCATTATTTAAAATTTTAAAATGAGGATATTATAATTATGGGCCTCCAAGTGTGATTTTGTTTTAAATTTTGATTAAATTTAAATATATATAATTTTTGGGTAGTATTTTTAGAGTTTTGTGTGAATAAAAAAATAATGGTGGGTAATTTAAGGTGGACCTACTAAAATGTTTTAATAATAGTCATCGAGTACTTGATAGTATAGTATAATGTATCCAATAGACTACATAGTGGTGTATAGGTTTTGGATGATCCATCGGGTGTCCATTAGGAAAACATTGAGTAGTCAGTGGCCACTAGGTATCTGTTGGTTAGGCATTGGGTTCTTGGTAGGTTCCTAGATAATTTTTTAAAGAGGAATTTTAGTAATTTTATTTTCCTGGGATTTGGATTAAAATCATTTTTTCCATTTTCTAGGGTGTCATTCCTATAAAAAATCAACTCTCTAATCTCTCCCTTTCCTTCCCTAAATTCCATGTATTGTTTATTTTTTTTTAAATGTAATTGTAAATCATAGGTAGTATTGGACACATAATGATAAAAGAATCAAAATCCCAATCACTTTATGTGAAGCTATGATGGTTTGGTTATTTCATGTTCTAATATTAAAATAACGTCTTAATTTATTGGAATTTTGGTTTCCTTATAACGTGGTAGGAATTAAGTCTTTTTCCTGGTGTGTTTTCTTTTTTAAATAAGAGGTTGTAGACCTCTCTAATTTTATAGAATTTAAATTCATGTTTTTATATGAACAGAGAATGTATATTGATATTTATGGTTTTGTGTGAGCTTTATATGATGATAAGTAAGTTCAATTAATTGAGAATGATTTTACATGATTTTTTATGAATTAAAAATATTTTATATATTTGAATCATGGATGGAAATATACACATAATTGTGTAAAATATTGATTCAATTGGAGAATTGATGAATTGAGTTTTGAATTTGAAGTTTCCACTCTTAAAGAATTTAGTAATAAATATTTTAATCTAAAATTAGAGTTTTGTTTCTATTTTATTATTTTTATGTATTGTTTATTAAAATATAAATTTATACTATATTTCAATTAATTGGATTGTATTATTTAAATTTAATTTATTGAAAATATATGTGTTTGGTTTAGGGATTTAATGTGGGAATAATTTTTTTCTTTCATGATAATGTATTTAATTTGAGTAAAATCCATGGTAATGAGTTATATAAATTAGTATTGGGTTTTTTTATAATATTTTTTTAAAATAATGATTTATACTTGCTAGAAATTTCATTTGGACAAATATAAAGCAGATAAAAAAGATAAAATACATGATTTCTGGTGATTTAAAGGAAAATTTAAATTTAAGAGATTATGATCAATATTTTAATATTCAATGTGTCTGTAAGAATTTTTATATTAATATACAAATTTTTTTGGGTAATTAAGTGTTTTCATGAGTAATTAAAAAATAAATTAGTTATTTTTATTGGATAAATAGAGTATGGATGATGGTTTGATGTGATGAATTTTAAAATTATGTTTGTGAAATTATAACATAACTATACTAATGTAAAAGGACATAAAGATATATAATATACAAGGATCCTATGGTTGTGTTATGAGATGAGATGATCATATACGAGTCAAGGGTTTGCATATGCCTTGAGTGAGGCCCATAAAACTCTCTATGTAAAGTTTCTGGCATAATACTCATATAATCCATGGGTTTGGATATTATAATTCTTATATGATGTTTATATATTACACTAATATTGGATGAAGTAGGTATATGGTTTCTTAGATGGTTTCATCATTACCTAATACTTTAAATTGCATATTGTAAATAAAATTATTAAATAATTTAATATATATAAACCATATAAATAATATTACATTAAACTCAAAAATATTCTTAAGGTTATAGTGGTTTATAATGGTAATTTATTTCTCACTCCCTATACATACACACCTCATGTGTATACAGATTATATGCATGATGTTGTGGGTAATAGAAAGATACCTCACTAGAAGGGATGTGTTATTAAAATACATCTTAGAGATAATTATTTAAACTTTTAGATGTGTTTTTATACAATGTTTGAATTTTTTTTACTTATTATTGTTTTATTGTTTATGACATGATGCTTTAGTTTTATTTTTAAGTTTTGTTTGGATATGTGATACTTTTGGTCATTTATAAGATGTTTTCATGACTTTATTAAGGATAGTAATGTTTTTTTTCACTACATATTTATACTGTATTATTTACTTTATTATTTTAATATTATTTTCAATTATAGTGTAAATTGATCCCTAATAAATAATTATAAACCCTTGATTCTAGTTTACATTCTCTAAATATTAGGGATCATGCATGAGGCCATGTGATGTTTCACCTCAAGGGTATAGTCTTTATAGGGTAGGACATTACTAAATGGTATCAGAGTAATTTCTTTTCATAAGTATTGATATTTTAGGAATTTTTGGAAAGGATAATAAGGGTAGGTACTTGATAAAAATCCATGTGTGTGTTACTATTTATCATAACTATGGTACAAGTACAAGTTTCCAGGGGAGGTAGGTATTATATTTGATTTGGTTTATAAATAAGACTTTAGGGTATGATTATCACTATAATTATGGGTGATTTGTGGGATATTCATGTATAATTTAGGTATATAAGGACATGTAATATATTTGTGTGCATGTGATATTTATTGATTAGTGATTTTATTTCAATTAAATGATTGAATAATTAGTGAACTAATTCATGTTCTATAGAATATGTCATTATTAATAAATTTGTTAACTAAAATATGTTAAATGAATTAGTGATGTGATGTGATTAGTTTTATTGGAATAATTGGACTATGATTATATACCAAAAATGATATATGATGTATCTGATTGATGAAAAAAATTATATTGATTTCAAATTCATGTGTTGATTTTATAGAATCATAGAACATATTAAGAATATATATAAGCCTAATTAGAAGGAAGTAGAGTATGAATGATCTAAAGAGGGGTATATAGAGAGATATTATGAGAATATTTCCCTATTAGGTGTACCCCAAACACCAATAGAGAAGGAAATTATTGAGTGTTTGATTAAAGTGATAAAAATCATGGAAGGAAGGTAATCTCAGGAGGTAACATTGGTGAATGATGGGGTTTATGATTTTTGAGCACAACAACATCTTATTTTTTAGGGGTGATTTTGGGCCTTATAGAATAGAGGATAATATAGAAGGAATGTATAGGATATTTAAGTAGATTCATGAACCAAAGGGGGATAAGGTAAAGTTTGAAGTCTTTATATATAAGGGGCCAATATGAAACTAGTGGGACATTCTTATACCAAAAAAATAGAACTCAAGGATTGTATTGGGATGATTTTTAGGATATCTTATTTGAGAATTTTTATCTATAAATCCTAAGGATGTATATAGTTAACTAGTTCATTGAGATAAAGTAAGGAAATATATTTTTCCTTGATTATGACTCTATGTTTACAGACTTTCTCCATTTTTCTATGACCTTGGGTAGCGATGAGACTTCTAAATATCATCATTTTGAGTATAAATTTAATTTGGGGTTTCTTTTACATTTTCAAAATATTTTATTTTATTACCTTTATAAAAATTGGTAAACAAATATCTCATAGAAAATAAGGATCTAGAAATGTAATGAATAGATTCAATGGGAGGAAGTAGATCTTGTGGAACTACTGGAAATATAATCTATACCAACAGTTTTGGGAAAATCGTTGGTATAGGTCACTTGTTTAGACCTATACCAACGGTTTGGCCAAAACCATTGGTATAGGGTATTTTTCTAGTATTAAGGTAGTAAGAAGAAGAATATATATGATTATCATAAAGATATTGAGTGATAAATGTGTTTTGGGAAGACCTTTTATTCTCATTAATTTATAGGTATAGTTTTATTGGAATGTTATCAGAGTGGTCTAAAAGGCTATACCGGATCCATATGTCCTGTTGTGCTAATGTAATGTCATTATAGAAAAAAAGTGGTCATATTTAAAAACTTTATTGGAATGGATCTTAGAGGGGTGGAGATTGAGATTCTATATTCACTCTGGCATCTCATGGATGGGATATTGAATCACAACATATCACTAACCATATAATTTATAGGAGTTTTGGTGACAAGGGTGGTACGGATTCTTAGGGATAGGCTCGGTGAGGAGATGAAGTGCAGTAGTGTCAAGTAACCTGGGGTCTGGGTTGAGTTGTTGGTCATGGCCAGTTATTTTATATTGAGCATGCACTAGTTTCTATTAGCATGGGGTATTTAATTTTTAGAAGTGTTAATTTAGTTAGTTATACCATGTTTAGTGTGCTATTTGATACTGGTGATTCTTATTCATTTATTTTTACTAGTTTAATATATGATTTGGGTCAGAAAGTTGAGTTTTTGTCCATATTTTTTGATATTAATACTCTGTTGGGAAGAAGATAAGAGTATATTATGATATTTCTATATTGTGTTGTTGTCATCAGTGTATTCAAACATATTTTAGACCTATTTATTTTATACTTTAAAGGTTCTTTCATGATTATTGGAATGTAATGGTTGACGTAGTTTTTGTCGCACATAGATAGTTACTAGAGATGAGTGGATATATTTTATTCTTGAAATGAATCTTGCATTTTAATGGAAGATTAGAAATATCATGATATAAGGTTCAGTTAAAATTTAGGATAGTTGAGGATGATCATATCTTAGATAATAATTATTGTTTTTTGATCAGTTTAAGGTGTTGATGATGTTATTTTTTCCCTTGTGGTAGATAGGTATTAGAATGTATTTCCAAAATATTTTTTAGGGTTGTCACTAAAAAGGTAAGTAGAGTATGTTATAGATTTAATACCAGGTACCAAGACTATCTCTATACTTATTTATCTCATTGATCTCATTGAGCTCAGATAATTGGAAACCCATTTATAAGATCCTGAATCTAATGGACTCATTAGGAAAAGTGTGTATCTTCAAGGTTATGTGGTGATTTTTTAAGACGGTAGATTATTCTTATGTGTTTATTATCATATGTTGAATTAGTTTACCATCAATAATCTATATCCATTTTAATGAATTGATGATATATTTTATTAACTGAGTGGATCTAGATGGTTCTAAAAGTCTGATCTTCATTCGGGTTATTATTAGCTGAGAATATGTGTTGAATATGTGAAAAACATAGTTTTTCAAACTTAATATGGACACTTATAATTCTTAATTATATCATTCATGGTGATAAACATACCAACTATTTTTATGGTTTTGATGAATTATGCTTTCCATCCATATATAGAATCATTTGTAGTTGTTTTTATCGGTGATATATTATTATACTCAGAATCTTATGAGGAGAATGGAGAATATTTTTTATTTCATTAGATATATTTAGAGCTCAATAATTGTTTAATAAGATGTAAAAAATAAAATTTTTGGATATAAGATATTATATTCCTTGGGATTTTTATCTTTTAAAATGGAATATCAATGGATCTTAAGAAAATAGAAGTGGTGATATCTTGGGAGAAACCTATGAATGACTTTGAGATTCAATGTTTCTTGAGGATTTATAGTTATTATCATAGGTTTATTCATTAATAATCTTATCTAGATGCACCTATTATGACATTAACTATGAAGGGGGTGAATTTTTAGTGGTAAAACATATGTGAGTCCACATTTCAAGAGTTTAAGATGAGGTTTACATTAGAACCTATTCTCATTTTACTAGAGTTAGGGAAGTAAAATTAGGTATATTATGATGCCTTTGGTGTATTTTTTTGGATGTGTGATAATGAAATAGATATTTTTAGTGGCATATGGTTTTTAAAAACTTAAGACACACCAGAAAAATTACCTTACCCATGATCCTAAGTTAGTTATGGTTATGAATACACTTAGGAGTTGGTAGAATTATCTATTTACTATGAATTTTGTTATATACACTGATCATATGAACATGAAGAATGTATTTTCTTAGTAATATTTGATCTTCAACTGAGTAGATAGGTTGGATATCTTCAGTAATTTTATTTTTATATGACATGTGATCTAGATAATTTAAATCCCATTATCAATTCTTTGAGTGGGAAGTCTAAGGTGGATGTAGTTCATGAAAAAAAATATCAGTACTAGTTTATGTCACTTTTGATTGAGTTTTATCTTGATGCATCTGAAGGCGATCACATTTTCTTGGATTTTTTTCCCATATCTTCATCCATAATAGAGAAACTAAAGGATAGTGAGAGTTTAGAAGTGTTGGTTTTTTCATTATAGAATCTTTGGTGGGGAGAATATTTATAGGGGAATTCTGATATTGAATCTCTTTTATATTTCCATGGATATCTTTTGGTAATGTTATATTTGTGAGAGGAAGTGATAAGGTTATTTCATGTTTCTTTATAGGTTGTTAATAATGGTTTAAACAAGATGTACCGTAATTTTTTAAAACACTTTTCCTAGTCAAGAATAAATGATACATGGATAGATTTATTTCAATACTATTTACCTATCAGTGGGTAAAATATGAGAATCAGAGACTAACAGGAATGAATCAATCATTACCTATTTTATAGTGTAAATGGGATAATGTTATAGTAGATTTTGTAGGCATATATCTAATATCACCAATGGGTAAATATGTTTTTTGGGTTATTTTTAATCAGTTGGAAAAAGTTTCTCATTTTCATCCAATCAAATAAACTCCAAAAATTAATGATATTTGGAATCTTTATGTTTAAGGTATTTTAATAATTCAACGAATAGACAGTATAATTATATCAAATCATGAAAAATGATTCATATATTTTTTTAGATAGGGGTTACAAAAGTATTTAAGTAATCAAGTGAAGTTAATCACATCTTATTATCCATATAATATTGGAAAATCTAAGCATAATATATAATTTATAAATATATGATACATGCATGTATAATTAATTTCTTTGGTGTGTGGGAAGATCATGTGACTTTGGTAGAGCTTATTTATAAAATATGATACCAAGAATATATTCTGATGGCATCATTTGATGAATTATATAGAAAGTCACGTTGATCACCCTTGTGTTGTATTGAAGTTGAAGAGGTGTATTTCTTTAGGGCTAGCATGGTATAAAAACTTCTGATCATGTATAGTTAAAATGAATAGATTAGTTATGGATCAAAGTATTTATAATTCTTTTTCATATCAGAGTTGTTGACCTCTCATATTTTTTGTGGAATATCATGTCTTTCTCTATGTTCCACCTTAGCTAGGACATCAATAAATGGGAAAGTAAAATAAATTGGTTTTATAATTTGTTAGACCATTTAAAATTATGTAAATGATTAAGGCAGTTTATTATAGATTATAATTAACTCTAAAATATAATTCAATGAATGATATATTTAATGTGTCACAATTGAGAAAATATGAATCAAATATATCCAATATTATTCAGGATGAAACACAGTTAGAGTCTAGTGATTCTTTTATTTAAATAGTGGTACATATTATGGTTCATAGTGAGAATAGATTATAGGGTAATTTTGTACCACTTGTATATATTTTAAGTAAAAATGGATGAGTATAATAGGATACTTGGGATTAATAAGTATAAATTAGGTCTTAATTTCCATAGTTATTCATTGAGGATGCACAATGAAACTTATCTATGATGATAATTCCTATGGTGAGTATTTTATAAAAACATTTGGTTTCTAGGAATTATTTTATTTTTATTTTTGATTGATTATATATTTATTTTATTTTTTCAGGCAGTTTTTTCGGAGTGTTGGGTGAAGGAATAAAATAGAGGGGAGAATATGCAGTATAATTGCTAAAATTTTACATAAATGACCAAAGGGTACCTAGTGGATTGATTCCATATACTCGATAGAGGAGAAGAAAGTTCATGGGTTTTGGACCAGACATCATGTGGTTATTTGGCTAAAATTAGATGGCCAGTGGCCACCATGTAGAAAGTGGAAAGGCATCCAGTACCAAATAGACTCTAAGGAATTTTTTTATAAGTTCATTTTGGTTATTTCATGCTCATATGATTTGTATTAAATTCATTTATTTCTTATTTCATGGGTGATTCATTTGAAATTTTAACTCTCCAATCTCTCATTTTCCCTCTCTAACATTCATGATTGATATATTCTTTGTTTCAAAGAGGAATCATGATCTATTAGTAGTATTGGACTCACAATGGTAAGAGCTTCAAAATCTTTTTCACTTTGTGTGAAAGTGTTATGGTTTAGTTTTTTTCATGTTTTAATCTTATTATTTCCTTTTAGTTTAGTGATTTGTGGTTTCCTTGTCCTGAAATTTGAATTAGTAATTTATTTTAGGGGAGTTTTATTATATAAATAAGAGGTAGTTAACAACTCTAATTTCTTAGTGTTTAAATATGTATTTTTATATAAATAATGAATAGTTATTGAGATTTACTATTGTTTGTGAGATTGATGTAATGATAATTAATCTCAATTAATTGAGAATGATTTTATATTAATTTTTATATGTTAACCATATTTTATATATGTAAATATTGGATATAAATGTAAACTTACTTGTGGAAAATGTTGATTAAATCAGATTATTGATGTATTAAGTATTTAATATGGTGTTATCATTATTAAAAAATTGAATAATTAATTTGTATTGAAATTAGTTTCTTGGTGTTGTTTTATTAGTTTAGAGTGTTGTTTTTGTAATATAAACTCATACTAAGGTTGTATAAAGTAGACTATATTATTGAAATTTAATTTATTGAAATTATTTGTGTTTGGATTGGGGATTTAGTTTCATAATAAGTTTTATCTTATAAGATAATGTCTATAATTTGAGTAAACACGTGTTAATGAGTTTTAGAAATTAATAATTGGTTTTAAGGATTTTATAACAAATTTTGTGTGTTGTAAAATGATTTATACTTAATGGAAATTTCAATTAGAAAAATGTAAAGCGGTTACAAAATTGAGAATATATGGTTATTTATGATTTAAAGGAAAATAAAGATTAATGGGATTAAGATGGGTATTTTAATATAAAATGTTCTTACTAGAATTTTTATATTAATATATAAAAATTGTATTTGGGACTTACGTTTTTCCATGAATAATTGTAAAATAAATGATTTATTTGTATGAGATGGATAGAGGATGAATGATAGATTGATACAGTGGATTTTAAAGTTGTGTTTTTGATATTATAACATAGTTCCATTAAAGTGGAAGTTTGTAAATTTGGCTAATAATTAGGGGTCCTTGGGTTAAGATATGATACTAGATGATGATATATAATCAATGGGTTTTTTAAAGACTTGAGTTAGGCCTAGGATAATCTCCATGTCATGTGTTTGGTATAATACTAATTTGAGTCATGGGTATGAATACTATAATTCTTGAATGACATTTAGAGCTTATATCGACATTAGTAAAAGTGGTTATATGATTTCTTGGGTGACTTATTCATCACCTAATATTTTAAATTTCATGTTGTAAATGATATGACTAAATTTTTTAATAGTTTTAAATCATTTTTTATGATTTTATTTAACTAAGAAGTATGTTTGGGGTTGTGGTGTTTTCTATTGGGAATTAATTTCTCACTCCCTACACCTATGTATTTCATGTGGAGGTATTATTCACTTGTTGTTGTTTTTTTTCTTATTTTAGTTATATTGTTCATGGAAAGACACTTGGTATTTATTTTTTATTATTATTTAGATATGTGATAAATTAGGGAATTTATGGGATCTTTTATTGACATTATTAAAGTTGATAAAAAATCACTTCTTATTGATATTTTATTATTTATATTAGTATTTTATTATAATGGGACATTATATAGTAAATATCTCTAAAAATTATACTTATAAATCCCCAGTTCTTTTTGTCATCCTCTAGTGATTAAGGAGTCCACTTAAGGTCATGTAACATTTCATCTTGGTGTAATAATCCTATGGGAGAGGAAAATTATAGATATGGTCATATAGAACATATATAATGAATTTAGTTATAAATATATTTTAATGGGAAAAAGTGAAAAATTGTATATATTATAACATCCTCCCATAGTCCATAGCCACTACTAAGTTCCTCGACTAGATAAGTATCTACTTTGACCTCAAGTATACCTCCTTGCATTCCAAATGCTTCCAACTAGAAGTGGAGTTCTAGGGTGTTAATATGGGGAGATTATACCCCCATATCAGAGTGTGAAAGAATGAAAAATTTACCAAACATCATCCCTAAAAAATAAGAAAAGTTTGTAAAAGTAATAAAACATATCCATTATATAGAAAATCAATGTGTAAGTAAGCAATTAAATAGACTCACTATCATTTTAATATACAAAGACTGATCTCCCATTAGTTCAATCGTAATACACTAAATGAAATAAATAAAGAGGAAGTACATGGGGACCCACTTTTATCCCTAAGCCATGACTCATTTATCTCCTGACATTTTCCAAGATATCTAGCTAAATGATCCAATCCCAGGCTTCTACCCAACTTGAATTTATGAATAGTGAAAATATTCTCAGCTACCCAAGTACCAAGGCCACCCGAGAAGGGTGTGAGTAAAACTCAATAATTTACCACCAATGTGTTAATTTACATAACCAAAAAAGCAGTGTTTGTGTTATGTGATACGATCATCTAATTAAATAAAACAATTGTGGAATCATAAATAAATAAACAATGTTGATCCTTGGGCTCTAACATGACTCTAGGGATTGACTATACTTGTTCCATCTAGTACTAAAGTGTCTCTAAGAACATCACATGGTTGTTCCAACTAGTACTAAGCCCAAAAACCATATATTAGTAGGTTAATGATCTGGTTACAAGGGATATTACCCTAGGAAAATCAATAGTGTTATCCAGATAAATGATTCCTAGCAGAATTAACCTAGTAGATCCAGTAGCATATCGCCCACATTTGATTCCAAGATGCAATTACTAGGTAATCCATTGTTTAGAATTCAATTGATTCTAAAGAGAAAGTTCAATGGAAGAATAAACACCCAAATAAATAATTCCAGCATCCTGGGCATTCCATATAAATCCGAAGGCCAAATATAATGGGATTTTCCAATGCATTTTATATTTTTAGGATCAATAGCTGAATCCTAGGTGATCAGCCCTAGGCATTCCATTTTGACCAGATGTATGAATCCTGGGTTTCCACTAATTAATTTAACTTAAAGTATTGAGTGTGGTGTATCTCTCCCATTATATCTTATACAATACATCACATAAGGTTTTTCTATCTACCCAAACCAATATCACATAATAAATGTCATCTTTTCAAATTCATGAATCA
The DNA here is from genome assembly GCA_963277665.1 of Viscum album. NCBI lineage: Eukaryota > Viridiplantae > Streptophyta > Magnoliopsida > Santalales > Viscaceae > Viscum > Viscum album. The sequence continues at coordinate 1,427,853,551 of OY728157.1, forward strand.
CCATCATCACTATAATTATATCAGTATCATCATCAATTCGGGTTCTAGGGTGACATCCACAAACATAACTACCCATTTCCATACACACCCTATCAAGGGATGATATATCACTGGGGAACCCATAGGGTCCCCTAAGTCACATCATAACATGAACACCCCACAAGGGTCCCTCAATATCAAACATATCCCTTGATCCAAGCTCAACACTCAAAGGGAATCACATCCCTCATTAAAGACACAATCATCTCAAGGCCTCGTTATCCTCCTCGAATATTCCATATAGGCATCTCTCCATAGAGAAGACTAAAATCCTATATCAATACCCAAGTCATCCCAAGACAGTCTACTCAGCCAACCTAATATCAATCCACACAAGGAAACCCCTTCAGAGTACTCACATCTCAAAGGGGGGGATCACTCACTCTATGCTTATCTCTGCTAGCCCAACAACTCTAACACATCTCAAGTTTCATCATAGCCTACTTAGGCCATGCATTCTTAACTATTCACATATACCTACTCAAGGGGTCTAAGGGAACATATTTGGGTCCTCCATGATAACTAATTTAATTAAATTCTAACCCCTTATAATTAGTATACCTCAAGGCTTACAATTATAATCAAGATCTTGGATATTGGTTGTTGAGGCATCAAGATAGTGTATAAGGGTCTATCAAAACCCTTATCACTTTGTTCAATCTAGTCATAAGAATTTAATTTTAACTATAATTATTTATTTAAATAAAAAGGGGTTGATCACCCATAGTGTTCAGACTTCATATCACACATCACATATTAAAAACATATACCAAAGGGGTATGTACAAGGGACCACCTACCATAATTGAATCCAATTCCCTTAGAATCAATATCATCCATCCTCGTTTATACCTTCATAATAATTAATCAATATATATAACACCTATATCAAGTCATAACACTCAATAATTAATTATAAACAATTTACAATTATTTATTCAATTAATTCCATTAGATATAATGCCTAAAAATTCACCGACCAACCTCATCACAGTGAAACCATGACCACACTCTAATGTAAGTTCTATGGCATACTCTTGGATATATCCTGGGAAAAATCCCTATCAATCATCACAAATTAAATTGAAATTTTAATTTGATTAAAATAAAATCATTAATTAAATTCTTATAGATATGATCCTTAGTATAAACAATATGCAATAATGTGTGTCCATCACCTCACAACATTCTCTGTCCACCACACACAAAATCCCCATCATTATCGGGATGATTTCACCATGATTTGGTGGAATCCTCTCAAGAACCCTAATCCATGAAGGAATAGATGGGAAGATATGAGGAAGAAGGAATAGATTATCAACTTATATCTATGAAACAAACCACCAAAATTCCCCAAATCAACGGGGTGAAAGAGAAGGAGGGGAGGAACCCTTCTAGTTTGGCCATATGTGAGAGAGGAGAAGTAGGGGTATTAAAAATAAGGATGGGAAAGGGGGTATTTCATGATGTGGTATAACTCCCAACTACCCCCCCCCCAAGAACCCAACATGCCTAGGACCATGAAGTAGGAACCTCACCTCTTGTCATGTCACACAAGTATCACACCCAAGCCTACAAGCCTTGAACTAGATGAAATTACCAATTCAACAACACAACCCCTATCTATAACTTTATTCGTCTACACTAACCCCGAAAACATATAATTTCACTGCTTTTTTTCATTGGTAAGGTCCACTTATGCCATGCCTATCCCAGGTGAAATTTCCTCCATGCTAGGAATTTCATCTTTTCCTTTTTTCATAGGGGGATCTCCTTCAATGAAACACTTAGAAAAAAATACTATATTGGGTATTTATCCCAAACTATTTTCCATGAGGGAAAGTTCTCCTCAGTGCCATAGTCATCAAGATGCCCATCCTAGACATCTTGGACACCCTTAATAACCAAAAAATCCATCAGTATCATACTCCCAAAATTCACATCACCATGGAATAGGGTCTTCCCCCCTTGACATTTTCTAAGCACTATTGACATGAAAATGGGAGTTTTGTTTCTTGTTTCCAAAATGCACAAGACACATGTTCCACACACTCACCTAGACACTCATATGATCACCAAAAACACCTCTCATACCTTTATCCACTTCCAAGAACTTCTACCCAAGATGATAAACCTCTTATATTCTTGATCAAAGCATCATTTCTAAAAAACATTCCCCTCACCAAAAATAAGAAATCAAATTTCCTTAAGAATTCACAACTTGAAAAATATATGATGTTTTATAAGATCTCCACTATAATACTTGTTATCCATAATAATACTTATCAATACTTAAACAAAAATATTGATCCAAATCCCAATCAACTCATCTCATTCTACTTTAGAATGACAACCGAGCTTCTGTTCTATAACTCCAAACATGAAGGTAATTATTCATCAAAAATAGAGCCACAAATCATCACCATCACCAAAATATTAGGTGATTATTAAACATACCCATATTTCTCAAGACACCACAATTTCATTGTTCAAATCATCTATAGTATTATGGTTTCCCTCCGTATAAGACTTAGATTATAAGGCCATTTCTACGCCATGGTTATTACAACTATAGGAATCGCCTATAAAAACACATTCAAAGTGGTGTAAAGACCCTCTTAGCATGTTTTCTATCAAACCAAACCCAATATCATCAAAAAACATAGATTGATCCTCCTCTAGATAAATATTAACAAAAAAACTTAAGCTTCACCCACTGACGTGCTATCTCATCACCCAATCACAATGCCTAAATCACCAAAGTCATCCTAAGATCATTCCAAAACCCATACCAAAGTCTAAAATTGAATGTTGGTGTAATTATATGGTTGGATCCTAAACCAACCAAAATAATTGTCATGCTCTAACCTGATCACCAGCGCACCACCAATCTTACACATTCTCAAATCACATCGAAATCATCTTAATTCTGATGAAAATTCATGGACTCCATCCAATGCTACATTCAAAAATCAAATTTGGTATTCACCAAGGAACTATATAAAATCGGTTCTAACTACACACCAGCATCCAAATGAATCCATAAACATCAAACGACTGGTCTGATCACACCCATGACCATACTAGAATGGGGTCATTCCTCTAAGTCCCATGATTCATCCATTTCTATGTATAATAAATGGATGTGGTTGTCCTTATAATAACCGAGTACAACATGAAACATCAAATTCTAACCATTTCTGGATCACCAAGAACTTCATCCTCAGTATCCACCAAAAATTACCTGAAATGAGGTTTATACCATTTAATGTTCAATGGTGCACTCCCCACCATATAGCTTCCCTCATAGTTCTCATAAATCATACACTCAATAAGTTCCATCCACATAACTACCTAAAAGTACTTATCAAGGCATACACTCAGGTCAATCATATAATGAAACCATGTCCATATTTGATGTCACTTCTCATCATAGAGGGGTTTTTTTCATTTCATCAAAACTCTAGGGAATCTAGAACCAAAATCATTTATTAAATCCATCAATATTTGGTATGAATCCAAATACTCACTAATTCCCAACTCAATAAGAATTTTTGGAGTCCCAAATGAATGCATTGAATCCCTATAGTTCAAGGAAAACTATATGTAGTGTTCACAGTGTGACATATGGGTGTCATGACTTGACACCATTTCCCTTGTCCCACATTGGGGCTTAGAGTAGTGTTGGGAATGGAATATAAGCCCCAAAGATACTCTCCCCATTACAAGGCATTTTTAGAGGGGGAAGGGTAGTGAGCCGCCCTGGTAGGCAGTGAGCCCTGCTGAAGAACAAAACTAGGATGGAGTGACCCAATGTAGACAATATAGTGATGAAGGGTCCTGAATCACTAATGTAGATACTAAAATTAGTATCATAGGAGGTAGTTATCCTCTTATTCATAGGTAAATCACTTAGTGAGAGATTTATGGAGTCTCAAATGAAGTCGGTGTAACCCTATAGGTCAAGGAATACTGGTTCTAGTGTGTTACAGTATGAAATATGGGTATCACACAGTGATGCCTTGTCCCTTATCCCACATCATGGATTGTAGTGGTGTTGGGAATGAAATATAATCCCCAGTGATCCTCTCTCCATCACAAGTCCTTTTTAGAGGGTTATGGGAAGTGATCCACCCTTGTTGGTAGTGATCCCTACTGAAGAACAAAAACATGAGGGAGTGACCCAAAGCAAACATTATTATGATAAAGGGACTTGTAACCCCAATGTAGATCCAACATAATTGCATGTAACTAGTGTATACTACCTTGATCATATATAATCCAAATAATAATATGTTTACATGATTCACCTATTATCAAACCTATTCTCAAACACCTAATCTACCAACCATGCTCTACTACATGTCAAACTCATCTATCTGAAAGCACATTTGATGCTTCTCTTGAGAATCGATCATTTCACCCATGCCAAGTTCTAATGAATGATCACCAGTCAACTCTGGAATCATCCAAGAACTAAAATAATCTACCCATAGTCTCAATGAACTCCCAATAGTGAACCTATAATCAACACGGTCAAGCACTTTATTAGAACTACCCTCAAAACCCTTCAACAATACCAAATCATCTCAATTGATTTATGTCAAAAAAATATCATTGTATCACTGTGCCTATAGCATATAGTTAGTATCACATCACATGCATCAATCTCACAACCTGAATCATGTACCCATACTTTTCTTCTATAAGGCACTCAAAAGCCTAGGATAGCCCCTCTATTGGGTTACCCTCTCTCATTATCACTCATCTCAACCATAATACCCATCTCACCAATATATTGAGTCATATCTAAAGTCCATTGGTCTCTCCCACAAATCCCGTAAACCATGTCTGGTATAATCCATAACTCATGAGGAAATATCCTTTCTATCATCTCAATATTAATAAGTAACACAAATGCTAGAACACCTACTCTAAGTTCTCATATTTATATATAAGTATTTTCATTCCATGTCATCATCCTACTTGGGATCCCATACTCACTGGGAATTTGTATACAAGACTACCTCTTAGATGATCGTAATCTCATCCATACACATACATATATATAATGGAATTTTTATACGATGATCTATGTTAAGGGATACATAGTCATCTATTTTGATTAAGTATAATGCCACCAATAATCCATATCATAAATCACCATATAGGTTATTTTTGAAACTTCAAATAATTAAACCCCTTGTTCTGTATAGAACCAGCATCAAAACCACCCACATGGGGTATATCACTAAGGAATCTAAAGTTTTTATCAGCCTAATAAGGTCTAATATACATCCCTTATAAGGGGGATTGTATTGTTTTCATCAAGGACCATCCCTCTATATAATACACAGTACCTTCCATCTAAAGATAAATGTTGTGGTTTAGATGAGTAGAATTAATCTTATAAGTTATATGGGAAACATCATGTAATTTTTTATTGACACATTAAACAACTAAACCCTTATCATTATCAATATAAATAATACATTAGAAGGTGTATTTCATGTGAATATTGAGTTATAAAAATGAATTGTGTAAACCACCCTCTTTCTAATGGGATAATATTTGAAAACAAATAAATTATAAATCCTCAAATAAATAACATGAGAATAAAATTTAATAATAATAAACTCATTTGTAACAATGAGAACCAATATCATCAATCCAATATCCTTATTAACCTATAGTTATCCTAAAGAAATGTGTTCATGATACACTAGACCATGATCCATGGATACCATATCCCAAATATTAATATAAAAGAAAAGAACACTTTGATTCCACTTTTTAACATCCACCCCCAATCTTCAGCCACTGAGCACTGTTTAGATTGAATAAGTAACTACCTGGACCTTTGGCATGCCTCCCCATACACCAAAGGCTGATGATTAGAAGTGGGGGTCTATGGTGTTATCGTGGAGAAATTATTCCCCTATATCAAAGTGTACAACAATAAGGAAATAAACATACATAATTCCTAACAAATAATCATATTACACAAAATAAGTAAAACATATCCATGTTATAACATATAAATGTGGAGTAAAATAGTCAAACAGAATCATGGTCCTACCAGCATACAAAGGAAGATCATCCACTGGATCAATCATAATAAAATAAATGAAATGAATAAAAATTAAGTGTGTGGGTCTCCACTATTATCCCATATTCATACCTCATCCATATAATAAATCCATCTAAGATATACAATTGAATGATCCAATATCAAACCTCTATTCAATCTGAACATGTGATCAATGAAGATATACTCAGGTGCCCAAGTTCCATGGACAAATGATTAGGGTGCGAGTGCAACTCAATAGGGAACCAAAAATTTAGTCTATACATAACAAGTAAATCAGTGTATGTGCTATGTTATATGCTCATCTGAATAAATAAAACAACTATAGAATCATAAATAAATAAACATCATCAATCCTTGGGTTTTAAGAAGACACCCAAGATCATATATTCTTATTTTGGCCTATGTCATAGTGTCTCTAATAATTTTACATGACTATTCCAACCATAACCATGCCTAATTTCCATGTAGTAGTAGGTGAAAGCATATATTTATATGGTACGTCCCCAGGTAATCCAAAAAATTTAGGGTTACGGTCGATTCCTAGGTGGATTACCCTAAGAAATACAATAGTCTCATTCATACAGTTGATTCCTTAGGGGATGAACCTATGAAATCCAATTACATCTGACCCATGATCAATTATGATAATCAATTTGAATGAAATCCAGTGTCAATAATACAGTTGATTATAAGAAGAAAGTCCAAGGAAATTATATTGATCCAAAGGTTAAATCCCAGTATCCTAGTCATTATTTATTAACATGATGGTTTAATCTAAGGGTATTGAACAATAAATTATATAGTTTAAGGCTCAATGGTTGAATCCTAGGAGATAAACCCTAGAAATTTCAACAAGACCAAATAGTCAAATCCCATGTATCCACCTAGGAATTCCACTTAAAGTCTCAAGTGGTGTGTATACCTCTTATTATATCACATGTAATACATATTATAGAGGTTTTACATCCACCCAAACCCATCTGAAATAATTAAGTTTGTCCTTTCCAACACATGACCCATGATCATCACTATAATAATATTAGGCTCATCATAGATTCAAGTTATAGGATGACACCTACAATCATCACTACCCATTTCCACATACACCCTCTCAAGGGTTGATATATAACTAAGGCACCAACATAGTACCCTATGTTACATCATATCATAGAAACCCTACAATTGTCCCTCAATATTAAACTCATCCCTTTTTCCAAACCCGATACTTAGAGGGAATCACATCCGAGAAAAGTTACAATCATTTCAATGCCTCATTAGACTCCTCAACAATTTCATGCAGGAACCTCTTTAGAGAAAATTCTCAAAGACCATCTCAATTCCCAAGTCATCCTAGGTTGTTCAACTCACCCAAACTAACATCAATCCACCTAGGACATACCCCCTAGGTATTCACATATGAAAGGGGAAGGATCAATCACCTCATTCTCATCTCAGATAGCCTAAGGAGATGTGTTCTAAACTTCTCACAGATCACTAATCAAGAGGCATAAGAGATCCTATCCAAGTATCCCACAATCACTAAGCTCGTTAAATTGTCGTCCCTCAAGGTCCATATAACTCAATTCATAGAATTATAACCTAGGCCTCAGCCATCGATGGTCTAGGTATCAAGAAAATGAATAAGGGTATATCGTGTCCTGTGAACACTTTTTTCAATCCAATCATAAGTATTTGATTTTAATTGGAAAAATTTATTTAAATAAAAATGTTTTTATATCCTACAGTGTAGATAACTCATATCACATATCAAATATCAAAAACATATACCAATGGTGTTTGTAAAAGAGACCTCCTACATTAATTGAAGACAAATCCCTTAGAGGCATGATCATCTATCCTCATTGAGATCCTTCCAAAATCACATCAAAATATTGATAGCAATTTATAATGCTCAATAACTAATTATAAATAATTTATAATTGTTTATTAAATTAATTACATTAGGTATAATTCCTAAAAACTCATCAATAGACCTCTTTGTGCCGAAATGGTGACCAACCCCTCACAGAAGGTCCATGGAATACTTTTGGCACTATCCCGGAAAAAATCTGTATCAATATACACCACTTTAATCTCTAATTTAATTTTATTATAAAAAAACTTAATTAAATTCATATGAAGAAACACCTTAAACAAAATGTAATACAACAGTGTGTGTTCATCACCTCTTGATATCCTATATTCATCACATGAAAAATCCCCATAATTATAGAGATAATTATACCATGATCTAATGGAATCATATATAGAACCATGATCTAAATCATGCCCAATTAGTAGAGAGCCAATAAATGGAAGTGAGGAGGAGGAAGGATGTGATTAATACCTTATATCACAGGTACAATCCACCAAAATTCCTCAAATCATGGGGGTGAAAAATAAGGAGGGGAGGAACCCACCTATATTGTCCATGTGCAAGAGAGAAGAAGAAAGTGGAGGGGTATTAAAACTTGGGAGGGGAAAAGGGGGTATATAACAAATATTTTGAACCACATCAGGGGAAATGACTTATAGCACAGCTTTCCCAATATCATGGAACACCTTCCAATAGACACCCAAGAACCTAACAAGCCTAGGAACACAATCTATGTGACTCTTCATTTCACCCAAGCAGCACACCCAGTCATGTAGGCCTTGAATTGGATGAAATTCTTAGTGACATTATATAGAGCCTAACTCTCAGTGCTTTCCTCTATGCCATGACTAACAAAATAGGTATTTTGCGTCTTGTTTCCCACAGTGAGGGTCCCCTGGCGCCACACCCATAAAAGGAAAAATTCCCTTTAGTCTATACATTTTTATTTATTTCCTTCCAATAGTGGAATCCCCTTGATAAAAACATCAAGCCTTAGTATTTTTCCTTTCCAGCTTCCCGTATGAGGAATCACCCCTTGATTCCATGATAATCAAAATTATCAGCCTTGGAATTTTATCCACCCCTAATTACCATTGAATCCCTTAATATTGCATACCTGAAATTTCAAATACCATGGTGTAGGTTCTTCCACCTCATTGTTTTCCAAGAACCACAACCATGTAACCAGGTGTTTTATTTCCAATTTCTGATAGGTACAATCCTTAAGCACCACACACTTTCCCCAATTCACACTTTAACACCTTAAATACATCTCAAGCCTTACTCCACATCCGATAAATTATCCTTAGCGTGATAAAACTCTCAGAATCATGATCTGGTCCTCATTTCTAAAAATAACACTCTCATCAAAAACAAAAAAAATCCTCTCAAGAATTCAAAACCCAAAAAAAGATATGGGGTTTTATGTAGATTTATTCATAATGGGAGATTATGGAATCTTAAACATAATAATTTAGATCCTAAATAAATTATGGAGGGATTATTCCATGTAAGTATGATTCAATAGTTGATAAAGGTTATTATGGTAGTTTCATGATGTGGTGCTTTCGTAAGGATCAACATATATATTAAATGATCATACGATGGTTATTAATTAAATATATTGTGATTTAAATCTAATATAAAAAGGTGATGAAACTACTAAATAATCGGGCATTAGTGACCTCCATTGGCGGTCACTATAGGCATATAGTGACCGCCCAGCGACTGACATTGGCGGTCGCTTCAGCTTCGTCGTTGTAGGCCAATAGCGACCGCCAATGGCGGTTGCTATAGGTGGCCGAAATTCTGGCCTTAAGCGACCGCTTGGAGGTCGCTATAGGCTGCCTAGTGGGCACCATTAGCGACCTCCATTGGTGGTCTCTACCCTGGGAAATTGTTTATAAAAAAAATTCCTACTGAAAGAAATATATATTTATTTATTTATTAAATAAAATATATATATATATATATATTAAAGAAAATATTTATATATATAATATTAAATACAATATTTTAAATATATATATTTATATAATATGTTTTAAATATTTTAATATATATATATATATTAAAGAAATATATATATATATATATAATATTCAATAAAATATTTTTCATTTTTGTAATGAAATGTACGAATTGTGTTTTTTTTCTTCACGGTGCAAAATCAGAGATAAAACAAGGTAAAAATCATAAAAAATGGAAAACAATTTCAAACATCATAAACATCAAGATCTTCATAAATAATAAATGATAAACGTGCTTCAACGATCTGAGCAGGTCCATCCATTTCAATCTTCTTCTTCAATAAACCTACAATAAGACAAAAAAAACAACTAAACAAAACAAACGTAAATTGGACATAATTATTCAGTTATTATATACATATAATAAAATTAAATATGAAATCAAATCATGGTACTATAATAATTTAAAACCCCCAATTTAAGAAATGCTATCATTTCAGGTAATTCGGAACACGTTTGCTCCGAATTCGACCGTCTCACGCCGTTTTTGGTGTTTCGTGACACCGGAAACGCGTTTCCGATCACCGCGGTCAAACAACACCTCTGATGGATGTGCCGTCAGCATGATCATTTAAAAAATCACACAACGGCTATTTTCGTATGGTTTCATGTCATTCTGAGGTCGTTCGGGTGGTTTTGACCCCCCAATGCGCCATTTTAGCGCGCGTCGAGCTGTTGAAAATGACACAATCGGCCGTACCACGCGCACCGCACGTCCAATGGACGTGCCGTCTCCTCTTACACGTCACAAATAATATTCCTATTGTTATCGTGTGGTTTCAGGTCATTCGGAGCATGTTTGCTCCGAATTCGACCATCTCATGACGTTTTTAGTGTTTTATGACACCGGAAACGCGTTTCCGGTTACCGCCATCAAACGACACCTCCGATTGACATTCCTTTAGCACGACCATTTCACAAATCACACAACAGCTATTGTCTTACGGTTTCATGACATTTCGAGGTTGTTCGGGTGGTTTTGACCCCCCAACGCGCCAATTTTAGCGCACGACGAGATGCTGAAAACGACACAATAGGCCATACTACGCGCAACGCACATCCGATGGGTGCGACGTCTCCTCCTACACGTCAAAAATAATATTCCTAAAGTTTTCGTGTGGTTTCAGGTCATTCGGAGCATGTTTGCTCCGAATTCGACCGTCTCACGCCGTTTTTGGTGTTTTATGACACCGGAAACGCGTTTCCGATCACCGCGGTCAAACGACACCTCTGATTGATGTTCCATCAGTATGACCATTTCAAATATTACACAACGGCTGTTTTCGTACGGTTTCATGGCATTCCAAGGTCATTCGGAAGGTTTTGACCCCCCAACACGCCATTTTAGCGCGCGTCGAGCTGCTGAAAATGACACAATCGGTCGTACCATTCGCACCGCACGTCCGATGGGAGCGTTGTCTCCTACTAAACATCACGAATAATATTATTAATGTTTTCGTGTGGTTTCAGGTCATTCAGAGCATGTTTTCTTCGAATTCGACCGTCTCACGCCGTTTTTGGTGTTTTATGACACCGGAAACGCGTTTCCGGTCACTACCGTCAAACGACACCACCAATTGATGTACCGTCAGCATGACCATTTCACAAATCACACAACGGCTATTTTCGTACTGTTTCATGGCATTCCAAGGTCGTTCGGGTGGTTTTGACCCCCCAATGCGCCATTTTAGCGCGCGTCGAGCTGCTGAAAACGACATAATTGGCCGTACCGCGTGTTTTGCACGTCCGATGGGCGCGTCTTCTCCTCCTACACGTCACAAATAATATTACTAATGTTTTCGTGTGGTTTCAGGTCATTCGGAGCACGTTTTCTCCGAATTCAGCCATCTCACGCTGTTTTTGGTGTTTTATGACACCAGAAACGCTTTTCTGGTCACCGCCGTCAAACGACACCTCAGATTGACATGCTGTTGAAACGACCATTTAAAAAATCACACAACGGCTATTGTCGTACGGTTTCATGGCATTCCGAGGTCGTTCGGGTGGTTTTGACCCCCCAACACGCCATTTTAGTGTGCGCCGAGCTGCTGAAAACGACACAATCGGCCGTAACGCGTGCACCGCACGTCCGATGGGCGCGATGTCTCCTCCTACATGTCACGAATAATATTACTAATTTTTTTCATGTGGTTTCAGGTCATTTGGAGCACGTTTTCTCCGAATTCGACCGTCTCACGCCGTTTTTGGTGTTTTATGACACCAGAAATGCGTTTCTGGTCACCGCCGTCAAACAACACCTCCGATTGACGTGCCATCAGCATGACCATTTTACAAATCACACAGCGGTTGTTGTCGTATGGTTTCATGGAATTATGAGGTCGTTCGGATGGTTTTGACCCCCCCCCCAACGTGTCAATTTTAGCGCGCGCCGAGCTGCTGAAAACGACACAATCGGTCGTACCACGTGAATCTCACATTCTATGGGCATGTCGTCTCCTCATACACATCACGAATAATATTTCTAAGGTTTTTGTGTGGTTACAGGTCATTCGGAGCACGTTTCCTCCGAATTCGACCGTCTCACGCCGTTTTTGGTGTTTTATGACACCGAAAACGCGTTTCTGGTCACCGCGGTCAGACGACACCTCCAATTGAAATGCTGTCAGCATGAACATTTCAAAAATCACACAATGGCTTCTGTCGTACAGTTTCATGGCATTACGAGGTCATTCACGTGGTTTTGACCCCCCAACGCGCCATTTTAGCGTGCACCGAGCTGCTGAAAACGATACAATCGGCCGTATCGCGTGCACCGCACGTCCGATGGGCGTGTCGTCTCCTCCTACATGTCACAAATAATATTCCTAATGTTTTAGTGTGGTTTTAGGTCATTAGAAGCACATTTTCTCTGAATTCGACCGTCTCATGCCGTTTTTGGTGTTTTATGACATGGGAAACGCGTTTACGATCACCACCGTCAAACGATACCTCCGATTGACGTTCCGTCAGCACTAACATTTTAAAAATCACACAACCACTGTTATCGTATGGTTTCATGGCATTCTGAGGTTGTTCGGGCGGTTTTGACCCCCCAACGCGCCAATTTTAGCGTGCGCCGAGCTGCTGAAAACGACACAATCGGCCGAACCGCGCACACCGCATGTCTTATGGGCACTTTGTCTGCAACTACATGTCACAAATAATATTCCTAATGTTTTCGTGTGGTTTCAGGTCATTCGGAGCATGTTTTCTCTGAATTCGACCATCTCACGCCGTTTTTGGTGTTTTATGACACCAGAAACGCGTTTCCGGTCACCGCCGTCAAATGACACCTCCAATTGATGTGATGTCAGCATGACCATTTCAAAAATCACACAACGACTATTGTCGTATGGTTTCATGGAATTCCGAGGTCAATCGGGTGGTTTTGACCCCCCAATGCGCCATTTTAGCTCGCGCCGAGCTGCTGAAAACGACACAATCAGTCGTACCGCGCGCACCGCACATCTGATGGACACGTCGTCTCCTCCTACACGTCACGAATAATATTTCTAATGTTTTCGTGTGGTTTCAGGTCATTCGGAGCACGTTCGCTGTGAATTCGACCATCTCACGCCGTTTTTGGTGTTTTATGACACCAGAAACACATTTCCGGTCACCGCCGTCAAACGACACCTCTGATTGACATGCCGTTGGCACGACCATTTCACTAATCATACAATGACTGTTGTCGTACGGTTTGCTGGCATTCCGAGGTCGTTCGAGTGGTTTTGACCCCCCAACGCGCCATTTTAGCGCGCGCCGAGCTGCTCAAAACGACACAGCCGGCCGTACCACGCGCACCACACGTCCGATGGGTGAGTCGTCTCCTCCTACACATCACGAATAATATTCCTAATGTTTTCGTGTGGTTTCAGGTAATTTGGAGCACGTTTTCTCCGAATTCAACCGTCTCACGCCGTTTTTGGTGTTTTATGACACCGGAAACGCATTTCCGGTCACCGCCGTCAAACGAAACCTCCGATTGACGTGCTGTCGGCACGACCATTTCACAAATCACACAACGACTATTTTCGTACGGTTTCATGACATTATGAGGTCATTCGGGTGGTTTTGACCCCCCAACGCGCCATTTTAGCGCACGCCGAGCTACTGAAAATGACACAATCGGTCGTACCGCGTGCACCACATGTCTGATGGGTGCTTTGTCTCCTCCTACATGTCACAAATAATATTACTAATTTTTTCGTGTGGTTTCAGGTCATTCGGAGCACGTTTGCTCTGAATTCGACCATTTCACACCGTTTTTGGTGTTTTATGACACCAGAAACGCGTTTCCGGTCACCTCCGTCAAACGACACCTCCGATTGATGTGTCTTCTGCATAACTATTTTACAAATCACACAACGGATATTTTCATATGGTTCCATGGCATTCTGAGGTCGTTGGGGTGGTTTTGAACCCCCAACGTGCCATTTTAGAGCACGTTGAGCTGCTGAAAACGACACAATCGGGCGTACCGTGCGCACCGCATGTCTGATGGATGTGTCGTATCCTCCTACACATCACGAATAATATTCCTAATGTTTTCATGTGGTTTGAGGTCATTCAGAGCACATTTTCTCCGAATACGACCGTCTCACGCCGTTTTTGGTGTTTTAGGACACCGGAAACGCGTTTCCGGTCACTACCGTCAAACGAAACCTCTGATTGACATTCCGTCAGCACAAACATTTTACAAATCACACAACGGTTGTTGTCGTACAGTTTAATGGAATTTCAAGGTTGTTTGGGTGGTTTTGACCCCCCAATGCGCCATTTTAGCGCGCGCCGAGCTCCTTAAAACGACAAAATCAGTTGTACCGTGCGTACCGCATGTCCGATGGGTGCGTCGTCTCCACCTACACATCAAGAATAATATTCCTAATGTTTTCGTGTGGTTTCAGGTCATTGGGAGCACGTTTTCTCCGAATTCAACTGTCTCACACAGTTTTTGGTGTTTTATGACACCGGAAACACGTTTCTGGTCACCGCCGTCAAACGACACCTTCGATTGAAGTTCCATCAGCACGACCATTTCCCAAATCACACAATGGATTTCTTCATACGGTTTCATGGCATTCCAAGGTCGTTCGGGTGGTTTTGACCCCCTAACGTGCCAATTTTAGCGCGCGCCGAGCTGCTGAAAACGGCACAATCGGCCGTACCGTGCGCACCGCATGTCCGATGGGTGCATCGTCTCCTCCTACACATCACTAATAATATTACTAATGTTTTTGTGTGGTTTCAGGTCATTCGGAGCAAGTTTTCTCCAAATTCGACCGTCTCACGCCGTTTTTGGTGTTTTATGACACCGGAAATGCATTTCCGGTCACCGTCGTCAAACGACACATCTGATTGACGTTCCGTCAGCATGACCATTTCAAAAATCACAAAACGGATGTTTTCGTACGGTTTCATGGCATTCCGAGGTCGTTCGGGTGGTTCTGACCCCCCAACTAGCCATTTTAGCGCGCGCCGAGCTGCTGAAAACGACACAATCGGTCGTACCGCACGCACCGCACGTCCGATGGGTGCGTCGTCTCCTCCTACACATCGCGAATAATATTCCTAATGTTTCTGTGTTGTTTCAGGTCATTTGGAGCACGTTTGCTCCGAATTCGACCATCTCACGCCGTTTTTGGTGTTTTATGACACCGGAAACGCGTTTCCGATCACCGCCTTCAAACGAAACATCCGATTGACGTTTCATCGGCACGACCATTTCAAAAATCACACAACAGCTGTTTTCGTACGGTTTCATGGCATTCCGAAGTCGTTCGGGTGGTTTTGACCCCCCAACGCGCCATTTTAGCGCGCGCTGAGCTGCTGGAAACGACACAATCGGGCAGGGGAGGGCTGTCCGGGGTGCGGGGGGCCTGTCCGGGGTGCGGGGAGGGCTGTCCGGGGTGCGGGGAGGCTGTCTTCGGTGCGGGGGGCCTGTCCTGGCTGCGGGGAGGGTTGTCCGGTGTGCGGGGAGGGCTGTCCGGGGTGCGGGGGGCTGTTCGGGGTGCGGGGAGGGGTTGTTCGGGATGCGGGGAGCCTGTCCGGGGTGTGGGGAGGCCTGTCCAGGGTGCGGGGAGGCTGTTTGAGGTGCGAGGGGGTTGTTTGGGGTGCGGGGGGGGGGGGGGGGGCTGTCCGGGGTGCCGGGAGGGCTGTCCGGGGTGCAGGGGGCTGTCTGGGGTGCGGGGAGGGTTGTCCTGGGTGCGGGGAATGCTGTCTGGGGTGCGGGGGGGCTCTGCGGGGTGCGGGGGCCCTGTACAGGGTGTGGGAGGGCTGTCCAGGGTGCGTGGAGGGCTATCCGGAGTACAGGGGGCCTGTCCGGGGTGCAGGGAGGGATGTTCGGGGTGCGGGAGGGCTGTCTGGGGTGCGGGATGGCTGTCCGGGGTTCGGGGAGGGCTGTCCGGAGTGCGGGGACGGGTGTCCGAGGTGGGGGAGGGTTGTCCGGGGTGCGGGGAGGGCTGTCCGGAGTGCGGGGAGGACTTTCCGGGGTGCGGGGGGGGGGGGGTATCCGGGGTGGGGGGGCATGTCCGGGGTGTGTGGAGGGCTATCCGGAGTGCGCGGAGGGCTGTCCAGAGTGCGGGGAGGCTGTCCTAGGTGCGGGGGGCCTATCCGAGGTGTGGGGAGGGCTGTCCGGAGTGCGGGGGAGGCTATCCGGGGTGCGGGAGGGCTGTTTGGGGTGTGGGGAAGGCTGTCCGGAGGGCGGGGAGGGCTGTCCGGGGTGCGGGGGGGCATGTCTAGGGTGCGGGGAGGGCTGTCCGGAGTGTGGGGAGGGTTGTCCGAGGTGCAGGGGGGGGGATGCTATCTGGGGTGCGAGGAGGGCTGTCCGGAGTGCGGGGAGGGCTGTCTGGGGTAGGCTGGGGACTACAAATAGTGAACTCAACTCATTCATCAAAAAAAAATTAATGGTTTATATTAGGAATCACATGATTTTTTCAAAAATATTACAGAACATGAAATTCTAAACATTGAATATTAAATGAACAAAAAATATCCATATCAATAATCAGTTTCATGGTTACTTCTCAATTCATGCACACAAACATTGCATGAGGCCAAAACACACATGATACCCCCAAATCACAAAAAAAATCACTAGAAACCCAACATAAATATCAATAACAACCCCACCATTAAAAGCAGAAACACACCTCGTGAATATGATGCATCATGCGTGTTCATCACTGACCTCCATCCGGTGGGCCAGGGGCCTACAACAAATAAACATTATGAATATTTTCATAACAAAAATAATTTAAATTAAATAAATAAATATAGTATAAACCTGCGTCGTATGATCCCATGCACCATCACCTGGACGCACATATTCCTGCAGTTCTCTAACCTCAGCAACCAATTGTGCATTTGCCTCCTCGGAAGCCCGCAGCCGTGCCTCGAAATCTGACAACTGTTGTGTCATCTGAGAAACAACAGGACCGACAACCACAGCGTGTGACACTACAGAACGAGGAATCCCTATTCAATAAGTCAAACTATATCCATGCTCGTCCCGACTAATGATGCGATGAAATATCTCATCCCTTCGCATGGGAAGTTGTCGCTCGTCCTCTGGCAGATGTTCTAATTCAGCTTCAAATTGAGCCTATAAAATATTTAAATATATATACATATATTAATATACAGATTTTATGTAAGTATTGGTAATGAGTACAAGCACATACTATCAATGTTGCAGCCTCTAGATCATTGCGATCACGAGTCCTCATCCACACCGATATTTTATCAGTTGGTGCACCATGCTCCCACAACTATATATGAATAGAATATAAACACAAAATCATATTAATTAAAAAAATTAAAAAATGAATAATAAATACCTCATGTCGGATCTGAGACACGTGACGAGTCTCGAGCCTGTGAGGTGGTCCCTGCAATGCTCGATTCTCAAAATGGCGTGTTGACACCTCCTACATTCAATTCATTCAAATTTCAAACAAATCACACATTATTGAAAATATATATACCAAAATAAATGTACAAACCGCAACACCCTCAGTAGACCAATATGAAACTAAATCACACCACTGAGCCAGGAGGACACCTCTTGGGACTTTTTCCAGAATGTCTAGGGCACCCACATTTGGTACCCAGTGGTCCCTCTTGACTTTTCCTTTATAGTATTTCCACATCTTACAGCATTTTCTCATACACACTGGCCAAAACTCATCAGGACATACTTTCAAATTTTGCTATTTAAAGAAAAAAATCACATATGTTATTGTCGTTTATACATAGGGAATAAAGTAAAATGGTCTTCTTACCTGAAACTCCCTCTAAAGACGATCAAATGTGTCTTGAGGGATAGAATCCCAGTCACGTGTGGTCAATGGAAATCGATGTGGATAACGTATGATATGACCCATCTGACGAATAAATTCAGGGGAATTCCGTCCCATAGGATGAAATACCTCATCAAATGAAACATCAAAAGTCGTGTCGGAATTCCATGATAATATGCCATGACCAGGGCCTCTCCTGCGAGAGGAAGAAGCAGTCGAGTCTGATCCTATTGAAAACAATTTTATATTCAAATTGACAGATGTTATAAATATATATATATATATATATATGTTTATTAATTACATAAAAAATAGAGGCAATGACATTCCAACATACCTCGACCCTAAGACGTAGATGTCTCAGATGGATGATGTGGATCTTCTACCTCTTCCCCAGACATGCCTGTAGTAATGGAAAACATTAGTAAGGGGACTATCCAAAGTGTCCAAATGATAAATTGGATTGTTTTTAAAAAAATCAAACTTGTATAGTTTTTAATCAAACAAAAAGGGATTGAATAATTAGTTGTGAATGAATTTTAAAAAATCAGAAAGTTCACAAAACAGATATACAAATTATGTACAAAACCA
This sequence comes from Viscum album, assembly GCA_963277665.1. NCBI lineage: Eukaryota > Viridiplantae > Streptophyta > Magnoliopsida > Santalales > Viscaceae > Viscum > Viscum album. The sequence continues at coordinate 1,427,872,477 of OY728157.1, forward strand.
ATCAATGCATAGCCAAATTTGAAATTGAATTAATAAAAATTCAAGCAGCACATGAACCAAATGAAGAATACCTCAATGGGAAGATACACCAAAAATAACATCAATATAACATGAGTTAAATCACCCTAAATATTTATAACTGAATAAACTTCCAAAATTGAGGATTAAAACTTACAAGGATTTATAAAATGTTTAGATAATTTATGATATCTTAGTCTGAATAGTGGGAAAACAATTATACCTTTCATTAAGCATGCAAATCGACCGTTTGTCCTTCAACATCTTCTCTGACCCAATAAATATCTTCTTCGCATTGAACTACGGTATGTTGATCAAGCTGTTGGGAAACAAAAGGAACAGACTCGGGTTCATCTTGTTCAAATACAAACACTCCTCGCCGAGACATTTTGACAACAACTTGCCAACTTGGATTCGAAGGAAAAGTAACGAAGAATACTTGTTCTGCTTGTGATGTCAAAATGAAAGGATCATTATCAACTCGTTCATTTATGTATAACATATAGTTAAAATTAACCAATGAAAACTGATATTGATCGACTTTACATCCACACACTGGATCAACCCAATTACACTTTAACAATATGTACTTCAACTCGTGTGTGTATACAACTTCAATGATGTCTATCAATTGACCATAGTAATAACCAGAATCGACAAATGGACAACCAATTCCACTGTTTTTTGTTGCTAGTTTGTCTTCAACATCTTTAATGTGAAATTGAAAACCATTATCATCTATAGATTTATAATGACAAGCCATTATAGATGGACCCTCATCCAGTTGGATAAATTTTTCGGTTAGCGTGGGGTCCCCTAACTCCATCAGCTTATGAACCTACATAATTCATAGAATTCAATAATTATATATGAAGAAAGAAATTAGTATAATACTTCACTCATAATGAAAGGCAATTTATAAGTACATAATCCTTGAACCAATCATGAAATGACGCATAATGTGACTGTTGAATTTGCAACTCAGTTGCATGATACATCTCTTCTTTTATCTCATTAATGTGTTTTCTGCAAATGATAACGTGATGTTTAAATGATCAACTTATGCAAACAAAACATGTAAAAGTTAAACAATAAAACTAATAAGATACTTACTACATTAATGGTGCAACTGATGGAGTATTGAACAAGATATATCGATGCGCTTGTATCCACTCGATGTTGTCCATATCATATGTGGTTCCTTATCCAACTGGACCATCCTGAATCCGAGAGGGCTTATCTAATTTTGTTTTAACATATGTAAGATATTCTGTACAAAAATTATTACACTCATTCATCAAATAACCATTGGCTATTGATGCCTTCGGACGAGCTCTGTTGTGTACAAATCGTTTCAATGTACTCAAATACCACTCAATAGGATACATCCACCTGAATTGCACTGGACCAGCAGCCATTACTTCATCAGTTAGTTGCACTATCAAGTGGACCATAACATCAAAACATGAGGGAGGAAATAGTTTCTCAAAGTGAAAAAGCGTAAGTACAATTCGGTCCTGTAAACTTTTTAAATCACTCATTCATTGATTTATTAAACAAAGCTATCTAAAAAAATTCCTCATCTCAATCAACGGCTAAACAACATTGGGGGATAAACAATCACAAATTGCGATTGGAATCAACTGCTGAAGTAGTATGTGATTGTCATGACTTTTCAACCCTTGCAATGTCTTGCTCATCAGATCCACACACTTTGAAATATTAGAAGAGTAACCATCAGGAACCTTGAGCATCTTCAAAATAGAAAGAAATGTCTCTTTCTCCTTTGTAGTCATCGTATACTGTGCAGCAGGCATATATGCCTTGTTTCCCTCAGCTAACTATAAATGAAACTATTTCCTTAAACCCATTTCTTCCAAATCACGGCGTGCATTAACATGGTCCTTTGATTTCCCACTGACACCTAAAAGGGTCCACAATATGTTATCACAAACATTTTTTTCAATGTGCATGACATCTAAATTATGCCTCATCATGTTAGTTTTCCAATACGGAAGACTATAAAAAATACTTTTCTTTTTCCAATTATGACTGCGCTACCTACCCGCAGCTCGAATATTACGTACCGGAGGATCCACCAAATCCTGAATTTCATATACCATGCAGATGTTTTCTTCCTCAATCTGTGATAACATTTCGACTACTATCATGATCTTTGGTGTTGGGCTAAACTCTCTAGAACCATCAAATGCCACTCTGTCCTTTCTGAACCTGTGCTGAGGGGGGATAAAACGTCTGTGACCCATATATGCCCATTTTTTGGAATGCTTAAGCCATACATATTTTTTACTTTTGTTGCAACAAGGGCTAGAAAATTCCCCTTTCGTACTCCAGCCTGATAAATTTGAATAAGCTAGGAAGTCATTGATTGTCCACAATAAAGCAGCCTGCAAATTGAACATTTAATTCATTTCACAATCATAAGTCATCACACCATCATCCTAAAATTCATTCAACTCATCAATCAATGGAGGAAGGTAAACGTCAATCTTATCCCCTGGACTTTTATGTCCATCAATAAGAGTGGAAAGTACTATAATTTTTTTCTTCATAGAAAGCCACAGAGGAAGATTATACGGAACCAACACCACGGGCCATGTGTTATAAGTTGCACCAACCATAGTCTTGAATGGATTGAAACCATCTGCTACCAATACCAATCGGACATTATGAACATCTTTGGAAAAGTCGGGATGTCTCTTATCAAAATCCTTCCATGCATGAGAGTCTGCCAGGTGGGTTAACATATCACTTTCATGAACTCTTTCTACATGCCATCTCATTAAATTATAAACTTTATATGGCATAAAAAATCTTTTCAACCTTGGTTTAAGGGGAAAGTAATGAATTTTATTTACTGTAATCGGTTTCCCCTATATCACCATCAGACTTTGATGAGTCTGATTTCCCTTGTTCTCTTTCCACCTGGAAGCACCACAAACCGTACAAATATCCAAATGGGCAGTTTCCTTTCTAAACAACATACAGTTGTTTGCACATGAATCTATGGTATCATATGTAAAACCTAAGTTCTCTGTCAGCTTATGAGCATTGTAATACGACTCGGTAATCTTAGCATCGACAGGAAGAACCTTTTTCAATAACACCAATATCATGTCAAATGATGTGTCTTACCAATGATTCAAAGTCTTCAAATGCAACAACTCCATGATAAATGAAAATTTATTGTAATAAGTACTTCCAGGATATAATTCTGTTTTTTCATCATCAATTACTTCATAAAACCTCCTCTAATCACGATCTGCACCAGAGCGAAGATTTATCTCACCGGTCTCAAGATTCTGAATGTCAATGCCTTCAGGATCCAACCCATGTACCATTTCAGTAAGCATTTCATGCATTGGATCATTCATCCTTGCATCAACATCCATATGAAATTCATCTGTATTTTGACAACGAACATATTCTTCTCCATGACGAGTCCAACTCTTATAATTTTTCAGAACTCCATTAAAGAATAGGTGCTCCCTCATAGTATCTCGTGTGAATTGATATCTGTTAGCACATTTTCTACATGGACAACTAATATAGTCACTTTCAAATCCTCTAGTGAAGTCAATAAACTGCATAATGCCATTGAAATACTCTCTAGACGTTCGATTTCGAAGATCAATCCAACTCTTATCCATAATAAGATCCCTATAACAAACATTTACAAAAGACTTATTACATTTTCATTTTTCATATCAAATATATTTAAAATAAATACTAATTAATTATTTGTGAACCATTTATAAAATAATAATGTAAGTGAAATCCCATGTCATACTTGATTGCGCTACAAACCTGGAAGGGAGGGGAGCCGAAGGCGGTGTTGCGAGGGAGAGGAGAGGAAGCGGTAGGGAGCCGGAGCTGGAGCTGGTGTGGCGAGGGAGGGGACGGGCGATAGCGGCGATGGGGAGCTAGAGGAAAGGAGGCGGTGAGGTGGCGATGGTGCAGTGAGGGTCGGACGACGAGGGAGGGGACCAAGGATAGGGGGAGATGGAGTGGACGAGCGGCAGCGGTGAGGGGACGAGTAGCGGTCGTGCGGGGAGGGAGGGGACCGAGCGGCGGTAGTGCGGCAAGGGAGAGGCTGGTGAAGGATGGTACGAGTGGTGGTGGTAGAGCGAGGGAGGGGATGAAGACGGAGGGGACGGGGGTTGGCAGGGTGCGGGGGGGGGGGGGGGTGTTTGGGGTGCTGGGGGGGAGGGATGAGGGAGAGGAGGGCCGAGGGTAGAGGTTGGAGGCCCAAGTGGCTAGAGGCCGAAGGCCAGAGGGCGGTCCGAGGGCTGCCAGAGGGCTGTCGGAGGCGGGTGGCGGGAGGCCCGAGGGTAGAGGGAGGCCGAAGGGTGGCCGAAGGGTGGCCGAAGGGCGGCCGGAGGGCAGCCGGCGGAGGTCGGGGAGGCGTAGGGCGGCCGACGGAGGGCGGAGGGTAGCCGGAGGGCAGGGCGGAGGGCGGCCCGCAGAGGGCGGGGCGGCAGAGGGCGGCCGGCAGAGGGCAGATGGCGGCCGGAGGGCAGGGCGGAGGGCAGCCGGAGGGCAGAGGGCGGTCGGTGGAGGACAAGGTGGTGGAGGGCGGCCGGCGGAGGGCAGAGCATGGCCGGCAGAGGGCGTAAGGGCGATGGGGAGGACGCGCGACGATGGGGACGGCGCGCTGTGGCGGGGTAGGGCGCGCGGCGACCGGGGATGGCGGCAACGGGGATGGCGCGTGGTGAAGGGGACGGTGTGCAGTGACGAGGAGGGTGGAAGGGTTCGGGGGGGGGGGGGGGCGCTTCATGAGAGGAGGGAGGAGAGGGTTCGGGGGGGCACGGAAGCCGGGTTTCTGTTTAGGGAAACTTAGCAACCGCTAGTGGCGGTCGCTATTGGTTACCTATAGCGATCGCTAGTGGTGGTTGCTATTGGTTACCTATAGCGATCGCCAGTGGTGGTTGCTATAGGTAAAGGTGCTTAAAAGCCCATATTTCTAGTAGTGTGATTCATTGGAGATAGAAGATATCATTTGAGTTGAATAGTTATATCAAATGAGAAGTAAATAAAATTATTTGATGATGATGGGTTAACATTATTACCTTATATATTTATAATATGTTATTTTTTCTCTAAGATGGTTAATTGATAGAAATCCATGTGATATATATGGGTAGTGATCCTAAATTAAAATATTTAAAAGTGGTTCAATGATTTTTATGTTAACCTAAAATGTAATTTATTTTCTTCAATAGTGTATTTTCCTAGTGATTATTGTGTGAACCATTAAATTACGCATGTTTTGGATAATAATTGAAATTGAATGTGAAACATGTAAATCCTTATATTCATCATTATTTCTTATTTTGACCATAAATTATTTTAATAGATCTTAAGATCTATGTTGTTATTAACATGGAGACAAAATCCATCATAATAGTATTTTATGGTTTATGGATATAATTTTTTTGATTAGGTTAATCTTAAATAACTCATTCAAGGGGTGATCTAAGATTCATTAATATATTTAATTGTATTTTTTTACAAAGCATTGTAAATTTCGAGAAATTAATAGTGTAAAGATGAGTTGAAAGTTCAAATCATCATAAATAAAAAACATGAATTGAATTTGATGGATTTATCATGAGATGTGAATATGATATGAAGAGTATTAAATACTTCCCATTAATACAATGGTTAAATAAAATTTCTTAATACATTTTCATTTCATTATTAAGTAATAGAAAACAAGAATGAAGATTTATTATGATACAATAGAATTATTGACCCTTAGGGGTAGAGATTTTTTAAAAACATCGCTCAATATAGTAGTGTGGTCATAAGTGTTTCTCTATGATAAATGGTTATGAAATGTCTTCAATGCAGAAGAAACTATGTTTTTATTGCTACATGTAAGAAAAGCTGGGAAGAAATTTATTTTTATATAAAAAATTTGGTCATGAATGGAACAATTAATAATAACTGGAACTAAATATATACTTGGGTACAAATAATTGTTTTAGTGAAAAATAATTTCAAAGGTGCGAATAGAAATTAATAGGAATATAAGACATTTACAGGTGCACTGAACATGTGTTGAGTTGCATAAATTTTTTGAGGAATCAGAACATATCATCTTCTATGGTATATAATGTTAATCCAAGTATGATAAAATTTCAAATTCATATAATACTTTCAAAATAAAACTTATAAAACAATTTTTAAGGTGAAAAAAATTTGCTATTACAAAAAATATTGGAAAGGATCCACACAAAAAATTTACTAGAATACTTAACACATTTTTATAGTGTATATTATTTAAAAAGTTGTGATTCTAATAAATATATCCAAGCATATAAAAAATTACATTTCTAGAACATATGTATAAGAAATTAACATACGGCCATGTATATAATATATAGCTATCCATTACAAATTTAAACACATATAAACCATATACCTTGGAACAAAACATTTTTCAATGCCTGGAATATTTATATAAACATAGAAAATTTAGTTCAGCATAAAAACTTTTAGGTCACACTGATTATTTTTATAATAATATTCATTGAACATTATAAAATCAATAATATTTACTAGTCATAAAACATTTACTAGGAAGAGAATGTTTTCTTTACAAAAGAGACTAATGTGATTGAATGAAAATATATATATATATATAAGAGATTGGTGTGTTGGTTTAGAATATTTATTATAAATAAGACATTGATAGAAATAAATTTAACATTTCTGATAGATAATACATTGATGTGTGGGTGAATAACAATTATCTAAACACAAAACATTTCCTCAAACATAGAAAATATGATTGAGAATAAACTATAAAGAAAATTTAATGGTTCTAAAAAAATATAGAGGATTGATGAAGGAATAAAGTTTTATAACATTATTAACTGCCTGGAACATTTGATGGAAAAGCTAAAACATACAACATTTGTGTAATATATAAAAAATTCTATAATAAATAATAATATTATCTAAAAACATTTTGTAAATAAGTCATTTTGTTAGAAAATTGAGTGATAAATATGTGTTTGAATGTCAATAGTCCCCAAATAAAAATGAATATTTTAATAAATAAGAAGCAAAAAAGTGATTTTGGAGTGAGTATTTATAAAGTTAAGTTGATTAAGTTTACAATTTTGATGGACCATGAACAAAGAATTTATACAGGTAAAGAAATCAGTTAGTTCATATAAAGTAACCTTTTTTGTTGACAGTGAAAAACAAAGCTTTAAGAAAACATGACCACACTAAGGAATTCACCAATTTTTATTAAAAATAAACCATTAGTCATTTTACTAGATTTATGCTCAATCAACCCCGTAAATATTTTCTCAATGAGAAACAATCCCACTGATCAATTAATAAGTTTCAATAATATTTAAAGAATACCCATCATCATCATTTTTAGTGTTAGTTACCCTATCATAATAAAACATAGAAATATTGGAATCACCAATCACTATAAAAACATATCTCCAAAACACTTTTATGGGAGACAATAATTAATTTTAGGAAATGAACCATTAAAGTTTCATACCCATCTGTATCGGGCATAAAAACTAGGAAAATAGTTGTTAATTATACTTAAAATAAACAATACTTACTACTTTAATTCCTAATTAAGGATGGTTAAACCCTTGATAAATCAAACTAAACATAGAATATATCAACCAAAAAATACAAAAAACCATTATCACAACACCAATATTCATGTTGGAATCTAGGTCAAAGGTGGGAATATAATATTAGTTCATGTAATAATTGATATGATTTTATTTCCATAAAGGAGGAAACTGATATGATAACTTTACAATCATTATTTATATATACTCAATGATGAGTTGTCACAATAAATGATTAGATTTTATGGTGTGGTGTGTATAGATATAATATCTAGGGAGTTAGGAAATCATACTAAGATGGAATCTTGATCATAAATTCTCATATAATGTGAGAATATCTATAAAACCCAAATCAAGTTCTAAAATCTTTTAAATGAGTGTTTGTAAGGTTTATCTTCTATTATTTTTCAAAAGATATGTTTGATAAATTTTCTCCATGGTTTTTTACTTGAAATATAGAAATAGTGGTTGCATCCCAAGTTTTATCATAGTATAATCATTATTCTATTGTTCATGGTTTTACACTATATTATATGTGTTTTCAATATTAAATATTTGTATCCTCAATTTCATGTTTTCTATTTATTTTCTTATGTTAAATAAGTTTATTATTAAGTGATCATGATCCTGATGGACCTAATAATGGTATCAAAACCATCATGGTAGTATTTTATGTCCCAATATTTTATTATATCCAAGGTTAGACAAATATTATGTTGGATAAATTCATGATAATAAAGATCTGGATCATGAGATTTAATGATAATTCCCATTATAGAAATTTATAGAAGGAATATCTTTGTAAAAGTTAATAAGACTAATTTAATGGTTAAGAATATTCATTTAAGAATTGTTAGAATAAATCTTGTCAAGTTGTGTAGAGAAGGTGATGGAAAAGAATATTTGATAATCACTCTCCAAAATTGGATCTCAAATCCTAGATCATACTCTAAGGATACGATGATAATGTTAATGGGTGTCACATGTGGGATCCCACAACCCGTATGGTTTTTATCAGTGGAAGCATGTACTACTCTAACTAGAAGGATTTGTAAAACAATAATCTTTTCTTATATATTAAAAAAATCATAATATGAAGTAGATTTCCAAGTACTTATACAAAAGTTTTGATTCCTTCAATTTTATCATAAATTAATATGAAATTGATATAAACCTCTATGAATGGTGCAATAGGTTTGGTATATTAGTGATTTAATCCAAGAATTAATGTGTTTTCTAATTAAAGGTATATTTGATTATGAGTTTGGTATAAAGGATATCAGATCTAAAAATATGATTTTAGGGATTCTAAATTACTAAGATGGTAAAACTAGAAGTATTGATACTTTTTAAGAAAAATATTTATAGAAATTATGGTAGTAATTAAATTTCCAAAATTATAGTTTAAATTATACCCCTAATTTGGTTAATTTAAAAAATTTCCTTGGGTACTTGTCCTAGTAGTGAAGCGGTGAGGATTAGATTGTGTCTAGTATTCATTTCATCAACAATGAGAAGCCAAATATATTTCATGATCAGTGTTAGACTAAACATTTCACAAGTAGTGAGAGTTATCAGTCGATACATGAAAGATTAAGGTCAAAGGTGTTATATTAGAAAATTAAAGATATGAATTAAGTGTAAATATATTATTTATAATCAATCATAATTTCAGGTGAGGGATTGTTGGAATCTTGAACAAAATGTGGAAACAAATATTACAGCATGTAAGAATTGATATTATTTTATTTCCATGAAGAATCCTATGAATGTGTCATCTTGACTAATTTTATTTTTATATCCTTAGTATTGAACTATCATAATAAAAAAATTAACTAATGTTGTTTTTTGTGAATAAGTAATGATGAGGGAATATGAAAGGTTCAAAAAAATAGAATCCTGAGTGTCGAATATCCTGTAATAAAATATTATTTAAAACACTCAACTCAAGTGATATAATATTATAAATAAGTTTGTATAAGGTTTTATTTATCTTATTATTCAATATATATGTTTGAGGGGATTTATCCTTGTTTTTCTCCTTTTAATATAAATAGAGAGGTTGTGATCCATATTTTCTCATATTAGAATCATTATTATCTTGCCTGTTGTTTTTACACTACATTATGGGGGTCTCATATTAAATATGTGTGTCCTCAATTTCATGTTTTCTCTTTATATTCTTATGTTATGGGAGTTTATTATTCATTGAACATGATACAAAAGGTATCGATAGAACTATCAAAACCACTATGATGGTATTTGATGACTATAAATACCTTGACCCCTAGTAGCTCAGAACCAGTGGTTGATTTATTACATTAGTACTAGATACAAGTGATATCATCCCAAAGGACTCAATAGATTAGTAGTCTTGGTAAAATAGATACATACTTAAAATATCGCATACATTTGAAGACATAAAATGAAAAAATGTATTTTCTTTGAGAAAATAATTATTCCATTTAGCATATCCATGCATATTAATCAGAATAAACTTCTTATAATCCTAGGTGAAGAAAATATAAGAAAGGGGTGATCTCATATTCTTAGTAAGGGTATGTTTACAGTGGAAGCTAATAAGGTATGAATAATATGGAAATAATTAATAGTGATAAAATAATGTCATACAAATAATCACATGAGCTTGAAACATCTCCATGGATATCATAACTATTATAATAATCACATGGTCATCAATTAATGATTTCATAATAATGGAATCAATAATGCCATACATCTGAAACTTATAATCAAGTCATTTTACCACGACATCTAAAAATATCGTCAAGGACTTATGCTAATATATCTATAAAAATGGGTAAGGCCTCAGCCAAATATCAATACTTTACCCTGTAAAACTAATCATAAATCATCCCAAGAACAATAGAGGATGGTATATTTAGATTAAATCCTCATTAAATAATCATATTAAATAAAGGATATAGACATGGAATAAAATACTTTACAAATATCAATGGAAATTTTCTTGAGGAAAATACCCATTTTCACTTTGAAATCACCTATTTAAAATATAAAAAAATCACAATTATTAATGAAAACATTTTGTTTTAAAATAATATTGTAAACTTTTAAATTAATCTTCAAATCATTGATTATTAATAATGGTGGTGAATTTCATTCATGTTGTATAAGTTAAAAAAAATATGTCTTCCACACTTTTATCAAAAAGAACCTCATTCGGAAAATGACAAGAATATTCCTTTTAAAAAAATTTAAAAACTAATTTTTTTTTATAATTTTCTTAATAAATAATTTTAGAAAATTAAAAACTTTCTTTAAAACATTTTAAGGGAAATATGGGAATGGAAGAAAAATATCCCCAACTGAGTGGAAAAACAAAGTCGATTTTCCTTAAAAGCGTTATTTCGGTATCTTGAGTACATAAAGAAAGAAAAATAAAAGGAAAAATTTTAATTCAAATAAATAAACAGTTTAGAATAAAATATATTGGTTTTTATATATAAATATTAAATAATACCCCCAGCAGATACTAAAATAAAAATGATCCAAAATAGTGATGAGATTATGAAATAAACTTTTACCATTTTGGTAAATTTTGAATCATAACCCCCCTGAAAGGAGTAAATTCCAATAAAACATTAAATACGATGAATATAAATAGAATTATGATATATCATATCAAATGGGAATTATATATACCACATTAAAGAAATAAGTGGTGAAGATGGCATATGTCTCACCGAATCAAAAGTGATATGAGAAACTCTTACCTCAGGTCAAACTTCCTTTGTATGTGTTTAAAACTCATGTATAACAAAAATAGATTTATTATACATATATTACATAACCATAATAATATATATCATTCCATATATGATTTACTTATAACCTTTCACCACCAATTTATAAACAATTCTTTATTAAAATCATTGTTTCTAGTGATAAATGCTTCGTTTTTCATGTATGTTTTGGTTAGATAGTTTTAATCCATATAATTTGATATTTTTTACATCATATAAATAATTTTAATAATTAAATAAATGTTATAAATATTAATTATATATTTATTTCTAGTCATCCATAAAATATAGATATGTAAAGATGAATTACATTATTCATGGATACAGTAAGTTGTACTTACGCATGAACGTTGAATTCACTTATTGAAAATGGCATGAAAAAAAGGTAAATAATAATTAGAATTTATAGAGTCATTATTATATCACTTATATAATATGTATTTATTAAACCTAACTTTATTACCATCCATGTAAATTAGAAATGAAAAATTATTCACATCACTTCACGGAGGTAGAATTCCACATATACACGTGGGTAATGTTGTCGTTTTCCAATGGATTAAATGGTAAGGAGGAATATATGATATTATCATTAAATAATAATAATTATTTCATAAATATCACATATAAACATTAAACTCATCATAATAACCATCTATAAAATATGGTTATGAAAAATCAATTGTATCACTAAATGGAGACGGTAAGTCATACATAAGCATGAGTGATACTTTCACATTCCATTTGATGGAAAATAGGGTGGATATTTTAGGTTTTGTAATTATAATACCATTTAATTATATTTAGGATAATAAATTTATTATTTTATGATAATTACCACATATTTAGAGGTGGTAAAAGAAGAAGTAAAAAAATGAATGTGATCTATTAAGACGATTTTTTTTCATTGAAATAACTCCTTTAGATATCCTGATAACAACCCTGGGGTTGGTATTTTTGGAAGACCAGAACCTATAAAACTTTTATAATGATTTTTAGAAGACAAATTTTTAGGTTTTAGTTGAGATATAGGGCACAAATTGGTGTTAATAATTGATAAAAAGGGAGTATCTTTTTAAAGGAGGGAAATGACACACTTGAAATTTTAAAAAGAATTAAAATATAACAAAGTAATTCTTAATAAAAATGCTTCCAAATGTCCATATAATCGAATTAAAAGAGTATAAGTTATAAATAACATCATATAATGATATTTATATAGGTTTAAGTGTCATTTTAAACCTTATATTTTTGTTTAACCCCTTTGTTAATTAATTTTAATCTTAACCATGGTAGTTAATTTTTTAATATTGAGGGGTTTTAATTTAAATTATAAAGTGAAAATTGGATTATAAATGTAAAATAGATGAAATTATAGACCATATATTATCACCCAATTACTATTTATATATTTTTATTATTTTTAAATAATTTAATAAAATACTATCTAAATGAAATATCATTAATTTCATTTTTCGCATTATTCATTAAATTTGACTTCAAATACATCAAGAAAAAGATGTAATTTGAATATAATATTTTAACACATTAATAATATGTAATATTAATCTATAAAATCCATGAAAATCTATAAATCACTCAAATTATATTAATTTTAATATTTTTAAAATCATTTATCTTATTTTTCTATTAATTCAATAAATTCTATATCGGTTTTGTGTAATAATTTTACATAATTATATAATCAATAAAAATTAAAAATACATTAATATTATGAAAATAATTTCATTATTCTAAAAATAAAAATTATGATTCATTCAAAACATCATTGTATCCCTATGTGAGCACATAATATATATTTAAAAGTGACTGACATCTTGCATTTTTCTTTTCTTTAAAAATTATATTGGTTATTTTCATTGAAAAGTATCCCTTAAATAAATAAATTTTGAGCCTAATTAGATAATTTTAAATTTTAATTCATCCAAATATAATTAATATGAAAAATGGTGATCTTAACACTTAGTTTTAACATTGGTTAACCAGATTTATCCTTTAATGAGGTGATAAATTATACCATAGTAACTATTCATAATGATCAAAAATAAAAGAGTCCTATTTACCAAATGTTAAAATAATTATTCCAAAAAATTTAACCATTTTTCAAGATTCAATCTCTAGATTTTGGAGAAAATAATTTTAAATTAAGTTTTAAAAACATGATGAAAACCACTTTTTTTGGAAAAAAAATTAGTTTTTAAGGATAAAAATGGATTTATTCTTGTCACATGCCTAGTAAAAACTCAATATGAATGTTAAAAAAATATTGAATATATAATATTTTATTAAAATAATTACGTAATATTAGTCAATTTAATTTCTTAAGATAAAAACACATTGGGTGCATAAAAATAATTTCTCACAAAAACATATGTTTTTCCTTCAAATGATTTTTATTTTCATTTATAATAAATTTATAAATAATGAATTCATTTTATACATGCATAAAATATAACTGTTTTTTGATTTATTTAATCTCATTCATAACCTCCAATTTTAACAACTAAGTTATAATGGTCAAATTTAAATAAAATTGTAATAGTAGATCCTAGTTCATTTAAATATAGGATTTCATGTAATGCAAGCTATCAAAGAAATAAAATTTATTTAAAAAGAAATATATCATGAAATATAGGTTTAATATCCCAAGATTTATAAAATAAATACTAATTTTGATAGTGTAAAGACACATAAATTCCATATAATTTTTTTAATTAATTGAGGTTACTACGAGTCTGCAAAAATTTGCGGCACATGATTCCAAGGACCGGAGAGCCCAGAATGGATTTGTGAACTTTTTTAGTTATGTTCTGTAAACATATGGGAGACATTTTCTATCTTTTGAACTGGTGCATAGATTAAAAATCTGAGGGCACTATTGAATCCGTAGTGCCGAGATTCGCCTAAGGGAAGCTTAACTTTGACCAGTAAGGGCCGAAAGAAAAATTTATTTTCCTGGACTTTACAAAAAAATAATTAAATAACTAAAGGTTGTTTTGTTTTGTTTTTTACAAATGTTGGACAAAAAACGGTGGAACCATAGTGAAACTTCAGACCATTTAATGGATTGACCCTTAGGTTGTGCAACCGCACCGTTGAGAGAATTAATAGGTTGAGTAAGTGCACCGTTGGGAGAATTAATATGTTCATTAATTAAACTCATTAATAAACCACATTAATTGTGAGGTGCGTTGTTCCCCATTTTTCTTCTATTTAATCAAAGCTTAGGCTTGGGTTTTGGGAGAGATTTGAGAGGAAACTTTGATGAAATTTTGGTGACTTCCTGCTCTAATGAAGAATAGTGATCGAGCGAAGGTCGTTGGAGAAATCAACGGATGATGGAAAGCGCCGATGAACACCTTCGGGCACAGACCCTACTTTATCATCTATAGTGCCTTCCAACGAAAACAAGTTAGGGGCGTTTCATTTTTTACCAATGAGTTGTTTCCTTCTTAAAATTCTTCCTATGTGTTTATGCTAACGTGGAGCACATGGGCCAAAATAACAAGTCTCGGACCCTCTGCTGAACTCAATTATGGTTGTGTTCTTCATGGGTTGCTGGAAGATATGGAGGAAAGGTGGAACCAAGGGCCACGTAGGGTAGGAACATATGATAATAAAAATGGACCACTGGAATTTCATCGGTGTTCCACGGAAGCTACGCCGGTGTGGCGGTGCTGGAGACCAAGGGAGGCGGTGGATGGCACCCACCAGCCGTGAAGGAACGGCGATGCCCAAAAGTGCCACGGTGGACAAAGGAGTGGTCATCCAGCATCGTCCGCATTGAAGTGGGTCAGCGTGCTCCAACGGAAAGTTGCGGAGGCGCGCTGCGGTAGAGTGCAGTAGTGGCTCGCTACAGCTGAGCGTAGTGGCAGGGCGCGGTGGCAGCATGTTGCGGCAGAGCACGACGGTGGCATGCTGCAGTGGCATGCTGTGAGGGAAGGCCCGACTTCGATCCACAATGGAGGGTGGACCTGTGGGAGTGGGTCCGCTGCGGGTCGGTTCATGCAGACTAGCCAGGTGGTGCAGCACCATTTGGCGCTGCTACTGAGTCGGGAGGTGCACCATGGACGACAGACGTGGCTTTGAGCCATGGCTTCGAGATGTGGGCCAAGCGGTTCCGAAGCCCCACGCTCGGCCAGCGGGCCAAGCGGTTCTGAAGCCCAGCGGGCTGCACCCACCTGGTGGGTCGGGCCAGACCTATGGTCCGACGGGCTGAGCCCACGACCAATGGGACAAGCCCCCATCCCAGCGGGCCAAGCGATTCTGATGCCCAGTGGGATGCGCCCACCCGGTGGGTCGGGCTGGACCCGCGGTCTGGCAGGCCTCGCCCACGACCAGCGGGCCAATCTCTTGGCCCAGGCCAAAACATACGAGGTCACGTCCAACCCCCTTCAGGCTGGGCCCAGCGGGTCGGGTCAGGTCGGTCAGACCGAGTCAAACCATACCCAGACCCCTTTTTAGCCAGTTACGCTTAAACGAGCATATCTCCTAAATTGGACGTCTGTTTGATGAATCATCTATAGCACTGAAACCCTTAGGATGAGGTGGTTCATTTGAGATACTCTATGAGAGACTGAGAGAAAGTTGGATTTTTTCTGTGTTGGATCGTAGAAAAATCCAATCGGGCTCTCAACACTAAAATGCCTATAACGTACAGACTGGGAATCCGGCTGACGCGCTGTCTATTGCAATGGAACCCTTATTACATAGCGGGTCATTGGGTTAATTCTTTTATGGAATTAGTTCCAGTTGAAATATTACTGATGCCTTGAGGAATGGTTCTCCCATGCATTCTACGTGTGAAACCCTACAACTAGCTGAGACCTTAAGACTAATGACTTTTTACTCTGTGTGACTCAACAGACTAGGGGGATGTACATCTATGTGAATTTGCAGTTCCATAGTGGGGAGAGGCTTTGTGTGATTTGGCATACCCATGTTACACAATAGGAGGAGTACCTCAGCAGGTCACGATGGGGAGCGACTCTGTGTGACCCGGCAGACCCACGGTATGCGATGGGGAGGAGTACATAAGCAGTTCAAGGTTAGTGGGAAGCACCTATGTGTGACTTGGAAGGCCCACTGTACTTGACAGAGGAGGAGTTCTCCAACAGCTGAGGTGTTCGATGATGTAACTAATGATGATACTATTACTACCCTAAAATATACTTGGTGTGAGATGTCTTTTGTATTATGCTTTTTGATTGAGATCATGCTTTTTGGTTTTTCCTTTGTCGAATTCTGAGAGACCTTCAGTGGTCTCGGGGTCCCTACTGGGTATTATTATACTCAACACTACACAGGCTTCACCCGCACCTTATTGTGTCTTGTTCAAACGACCGACAGATTTTTAGAGTCTCAAGGAGCTAGGACATAACGGTGTACAGAGGTGAATGGTGTACGTGGAGAGCCACAGTGATGATTTCTACCTACCCTTCAGGTAGGAACTTTGGCGTAAAACCTCTGGATCTGTTTTACCTTTTTTCTGTATTTCCATTTTAGTTGTTCTTGTATTATAGCCCCTTTACTTCAGAACTTACTTTTACACTTTGTGGTGGTTTTTAGTTGTGGTTGAACCTTTATCCTTCGGTTGTTTTTTACTTGTGCGCAGTGTGCACCATATGTGTGTGTATAGGTTTTGAGGCAATGTCTTCTCATTTTAGGGAAATTTCATACTGGTTCTAGTCACCATCCCCTGACCAATGGAAGGAGGTCTTGGGGTAGTCACGACATGGGCCCCAGGGGACGTGTTGTGACAAAGTGGTATCAAAGGGAGGTCGGTTCCCCCTAAAATACTGGGATTTTGATGTTTTGTTTAGAGGAAACAGTTTTATGTGCTGTGAGTCTGACTTTTAGATTCAGGGAGTCCAGTGTTGGTGTGGCATCCGACATATCCGTACACCAGGACCTTGAATTCTGTTTTCAGCTCAATACATGAAAACACTGGTTGCATAAGTGCCTCCTTTATTTGAATAAGAGTCAGATCACTAGGTATAACCTTCTAGCTATGGTACATCTTGATCTATCTCAAGATGCATCCATGTCGATGACCATCCAGGATCCTGAGGGGATAGCCCACCTAGAGATGAGGCATCCTTTAAGGGACTAGCACTTGAGATGGCCCCACCAGGTGGTGCACCAGTGCTACCACAACCTGATTATCATCATCTACGGCCAGCAGTTCTAGAAAAGGAATTTCACAGGCTTAGTGCCCTGCATGAGTTTCAGAGACAGATACCTCCCAGGTTCAGGGGAGAGACGGATCCTCAGGTCACTAAGGACTGGCTAGAGGCTATGACATGGTTCTTCTACTAAGTTAGGACACCACCTAACCAGATGGTGATCTGGGTAGTGAGCCTTCTATAGGGCTCAGCAGGGAGATGGTGGAGTTTGACCATCTAGACTCATGATGAGGTGACCCTCACTTGGGTTGACTTCAAGAGGATTTTCCAAGAGGATTTATTTCCCACAACGTTGTGCCCTGTTTTCATTCAAGACATACTCCACCTACATCAGGGCAGCATGAAAGTTTCTGGGCACTCGGTGAGGTTCCCAGAGCTTTCCCTCTACTCCATATACATAGTGTGAGACCTTTTATTTAGGGCTCGAGCCTTCGATAAGGGACTTAGGTGGGAGATCAGGGCTTCAGTGGTGTCTCTCAGCATCCCTACCTAGGCTGGGGTGTTGGAGCGAGCCCTTCTGATGGAGAGATTCTTGGAAGAGCAGGCACCCCTAGTTAGAGTTTCCAACAGACCCCTGGCGACAGAGTCTTTGGCAGGAAGAAGACAACAGAAATGTGGGACCAAGCAGGCAAGGCCTTTCATAGGCTGGCCCTAGGACTCAGGGTCGGCAGTAAAATGCTCCTAGGCCAGAGGGAATCATATGGGGGCCAGGCTTTTATTATCGTGTGTCGGTCAGGGACACATGGAGTGTGACTTCCCGACATTCCATACGGATGACCAGCAGATGGTTGAGGGACCAACAAGATAGTGGCAGTGGTTCAAGTTAGGAGTTTTATAGGGTAGTGGATGTGGCAGGGGAGTTGGCTGATCAGTAGATACTGGGCGACGGTTCGAGGTGTTACCACCACCACCCCTAGGCGGTCCACCCCGACCTCAATGAGCAGGCAGATAGGTGAGAGCTCAGCTCTAGGAAACAGAGGCTTACAACTATGGTGCTCCAGAGATGATTATAGGTACGATCTATGTTTAATCCACCCTAGTTTTAGTTCTTATAGACACGGGTTCCATTTACTGTTTCATTTCCACGACACTCGTTCAGAGCTCATGGATTCTGATAGAGCTGTTAGCTCAATCCTTACAATTAGAGACTCCTACGGGAGAGGATTTGATGATTACACATTGGTTCAGACAGTGTGAGCTCACTCTAGAAGGTGAGATCTTTGGCTGGGATCTTCTAGTAGCAACGTCGAGGCCTTACGACATCATCTTGGGTATGGACTAGCTACCCGCAGTCCATGCCCAGATCGACTGTTTTAGGTGCAAATTGTAGTGTATCTATGAGGGTAGGATCAGGTTTTCCTTCACTAGTGAGAAGGAAAACTTTACACCACATGATGTAATTTCTCAAAGGAGAGTAGTTCCAATCACTCATTAGTT
Organism: Viscum album; assembly: GCA_963277665.1. Taxonomy (NCBI): domain Eukaryota; kingdom Viridiplantae; phylum Streptophyta; class Magnoliopsida; order Santalales; family Viscaceae; genus Viscum; species Viscum album. Next base: position 1,427,891,560 of record OY728157.1, read on the forward strand.
TTCTAGCCTCACCATCAGTGTAGTGGATGGGAGGATTCCGAGCTATCCTGTAGTGGTGGACCAGTATGCTGATGTCTTCCCTGATGATGTTTTGAGACTACCCCCTCTTAGAGAAGTAGACTTTTACATTGACACATACCTTAGCACGACATCGATATCTACACCAGTATATTGGATGGCCTCCATGGAGATTCATGAGATTAGGGTATAGTTGGAAGACTTGCAGAGGAAGAGGTTCGTATGTCCTAGTGTTTCTCCTTGGGCAGCCCCGGTATTGTTTAATAAGAAGGCAGATGAGAGTCTAAGGCTTTGTGTGGACTATCAGTTCTTGAACTGGTTTTCCATGAAGAACAAGTATCCTCTGTTGAGGATTGATGAACTCTTTGACCAGCTAAAGAGAGAACAGTTGTTTTCAAAGATAGACCTCAGATCAGGATATCATCAGCTCTGGGTTCATGATGAGTACGTACCAAAGACAGCCTTCAGAAGTCAGTATGGCCATTATGAGTTTTTAGTGATTCCCTTTGGCATGACCAGTGCTCCATAAGTGTTCATGGGGCTCTTGAATAGGATCTTCTAGTCTTACCTCGATCGCTTCATGGTAGTCTTCGTTGGTGATATCTTAGTGTACTCAGCGACGGAGGAGGAGAACGCCACGCACCTGAAGATAGTTCTGGATACACTCTGAGAGCACTAGATTTATGAAAATCTCTCAAAGTGATAGTTCTAGATATGGGAACTCCACTTCCTAGGGCATGTTATCTCAGAGTTTGTAGTTGTAGTGGATCTGAAAAAGATAGAGGCAGCACTCTCTTAGGAGCCACCCTAGAGTGTGACTAAGGTGTGGAGTTTCCTGGTATTGGATGGGTACTACCGAATATTTGTAACCGACTTCTCCATGGTAGTGGCACCCTTGTCATCTTTGATGAAGAAGGGGTAGTATTTCTTATGGATGGAGAAGTTCCAACTGAGTTTCCAAGAGATGAGGTGGAGACTAATGATTGCCCCCATCTTGAGGCTACTAGAAGAGGTCTTTGGGTATGTAGTTTACTGCAACACATCAGGGACCGGACTAGTTTGTTTCTCGATGCAGGAGCGAGTGGTGATCACTTAAGACTCACAGCAGTTGAGACAACAAGAGTAGAACTATGCTACCCATGACTTGGAGTTAGCTATAGTGGTCTTTGTTCTAAAGATGTGGCGACACTACTTGATGGGTGAACAACTTAATATTTACTCTGATCACAAGAGTTTAAGGTATATCTTCTTATAGAAGGACATGAGCCTGAGACAGAAGAGATGGCTGGAGTTCCTCCAGGACTACGACTTTGAGATAGTCTACACTCTTGGGAAGGTGAATTTGGTAGAAGACACACTCAGTTGGAGGTTTGGACTATAGTTTCTAAGTGAGGTGATAGAGCAGCTAGCTGTGTTACAGATATACTTCGTGGATAGAGATAGAGTAGTTTACCTCTAGTATATGACTGTAACTCCCCCACTCCTTCAATGAGTTTGGGAGGCTCCGCTTGGGGACATTGACTGCAAGGATTGACGTGCTCAGATATCCTTAGGATAGTCTCTTGAATAATTTTTAAAAGGTGGGGAGAATTTTGTCCTCTTTAGAGGATGCACCATGGTACCAGTGATGATACAAGAGGAGGTGTTGAAAGAGTTCCACACATCCCCTTGGTCGGTACATCTAGGTGTGGTGAAGATATACCAAGACCTCTGACGTTAGTACTAGTGGTCAGGGATGAATAAAGTCATGGCAGAGTTCATATCATGATGCCTCACTTTTCAGCAAGTGAAGGCCAAGCATTACGTACTAGCAGGCTTAGCTCAGTCACTTGAAGTGTTGGAATGGAAGTGGGATGGTGTCTCCATGGACTTCGTGATAGGGCTACCACGTACGTCCAGTGGCCACATTTCCATCTGGGTGATCGTTGAATGACTCACCAAATCATCCCACTTCCTAACCATCTGAGAGTAGGGATCAGTAGAGGGATTGTGATGTCTCTACATAAAGAAGATTGTACGAATTCACAGGGTGCCATCGACGCTCATTTTAGATCGTGATAGTCATTTACATCCCGCTTGTGGAAGGGATTGCAGGAGTTGTTCTAGACTCAGCTACGCTTGAGCACTTCCTTTCACCCTCAGACAGATGATCAAATGGAGAAAACCATATAGACACTCGAGGACATGCTTCATTCTTGTGTCCTTGATTTTAGCCACAGTTGAGAGGACCACCTACCACTGGTGGAGTTCGCATATAACAACAGTTATCACTCCACCATCATCATGGCTCCGTTTGAGGTCATGTACAGGCGACCTAGAAGATCACCTCTTTGCTAGAAATACCCCAGGGAGTCAGCACTTATGGGTCTAGAGTTGGTATAGGAACCACAGAGAAGGTGCAGATCATCCGGGAGTGGATGAAGACTTCACAGAGCTGGAAAAAGTCTAATACTGATAGGAGACAGAGACCCTTAGAGTTTTAGGAGGGAGACCATGTATTCCTATGGGTCTCACCCCAATGAGGATTAAAAAGGTTTGGTGGAGGTAGCAAGCTATATCTGAGGTTTATCGGACCTTTCTAGATCCTTAGTAGAGTAGGCGAGGTGGCGTACCGTCCAACTCTTCCCCCACAGATGCACCGGGTGTATAATGTTTTCCATGTGTTGCAGCTGAGGAGGTATGTATATGATCCATCACAAGTTATCGACTGGGGTGAGATGGAAAACGATGATGGGGAGATGTTTAAAGAGTTCATGATGGATATAGATGATTGATAGGAGTAGGTCCTTTATGGTCGGTCAATTCCTCTAGTGTGAGTCTTTTGGCAGCACAGGAATCTCTAAGAGAGCACATAGGAGTGGGAGGCTCAGATACGTGCTCAGTACCACCATTTTTTCCCCTAGTTTTGTTGTATATTTTAGGGATTAAAATCACTTAATGTGGGGAGAATGTAAATATTTGGAAATTCCATATTTCTTTAATTATTTGGTATTATTAAGAGTCTGCAAAAAATTTCATCACGTGATTTCGAGGCTCAAAGATCCCAAAACATATTTTTGAACATTTTTTTGGTACATTTAGTAAACATGTGGGTGATGTTTTCTATCTTTTGAACAGATTCTCAGATAAAAAATATGATGGTATTGTTGAATCCACAGTGCCAGGATTTGCATAATGGAAGATTAACTTTTACTAGCAAGGGTCGGACAAAAAATTTATTTTTCTGGACTTTACAAAAAAATAACAAAATAACTAAAGGTTATTTTATTTTCTTTTTTTAAACCATTGGAAAAATAGTGGTGGTAATTTAGTGAAACGTTAGACCATTTAATGGCTTCAACCTTAGGTTGTGTAACTGCACTGTTGAGAGAATTAATAGGTTGAGTAACCGCACCATTGGGAAATTAATTGGTTCATTAATTAAAATCATTAATGAACTCCATTAATTGTGTGGTGTGTTTTCCCCTATTTTCTTATATTTAATCAAAGCTCAGGCTTGGGTTTGGGAGAGCTATGAGAGGAATCTCTAAAGAAATGCTGGAGACTTTCTGCTCCAATGAAGAATTGTGATCGAGCGATGGTCATTGGAGGAATCGACGGATAATGGCAAGAGCTGAGGAACACCTTCAGATGTAGACCCTACTTCCTCATCTGTAGTGCCTTCCAAGAGAAAAAAGGTAGGGTTTTTTTTATTTACCTATGTGTTTTTTCTTTATTCAAATACTTTTAGTGTTTTTATGCTAATGCAGAGGGCGCAGGCCAAACGAATAAAGCCCAGACCCTCCACCGAACTCAGTTATGGTTGTGTTCCTTGTGGGCAACCAGAAGATATGGTGTCAATGTGGAACTAAGGGCTATGCACCGTAGGCATGGGCAAGAATAAAAATGGACCACTAGAGTTTCACTAGTGGCCTGTGGAAAATACACCGACGCGAAGGCACTGGCGACTGAGGGAGGCGGCTGCTGGAACCTGCCGGCCGCAAAAGAGCAGCGGCACCTGAAGGCGCCACGGTGGGAAAAAGAGAAGCCAACCAGCTCTGGTCATGTTGAAGTGGGGTGGCGCGCTGCGGTAGCACACCAAGAAGGAAGGTCGCGGCTTAGAGCTGTGGAAGAGGGTGGACCCACGCCCACGGGTCTATTGGAGGCCAGTCTGTGCAGATCGGCCAGGTGGTGCAGTGGCATCCGATGCCGCTACTGAGTTGGGTAGCACACTGCGGTGGCACACCACAGAGGAGGGTTGCGGCTTCGATCCGCGGCAGAGGGTGGACCCATGCCCGCGGTAGAGGGAAGACCCACATCTGTGGATCTGTAATGGGCCAGTGCATGCAGACTAACATGGAGGTGTGGTTCCAAATTGTGTTGTGGATTTGAATACCCGAATGATTGAAGCCGTACGGGAGGGGATCAGACCACCCATACTCGGCCAGCGGGCCACGCCCAACCGGGTGGGTCGGGCTGAACCTGTGGTCCAGCAGACCCCGCCTGCTACCATCGGGCCGATCCCATGGTCCAGTAGGCCGATCCCCGACCCAGTGGGCTGGACCAGGCCCAACCATACCGGTTCATACCACACCCAGACCCCTTTTTTCCCAATTATTCTTAAACAGCCGCATCTCCTAAACCGGACATTCGTTTGACGAACCTTCTACGATGATATAACCCTTAGGATGAGGTGGTCCTTTTTAAGTACTTCATGTGATACTCATATAAAGTAAGATTTTGGCCGATTTGGATCATACCAGAATCCAACCGAGCCCTCAACACTAAAATTCCTATAACTTACATATTGGGGGTCTATTTAGCACGCCATGTATTGCGATGAAACCATTATGACATGGACTATCATCAAGTTAATTCTTCAAGGGACTTTTCTCTGGTTGAAATGTGACAAATTTCTTGAGAAGTGGTTCTCCCAAGTGCACTATGTGCGAAACCTTATGACTGGTTGAGAACTGAAGACTGCTGAATTTTGACTTTGTGTGACTCAACAACCCAGTGGGAAGCACCTCTATGTGACTTTGCAGGCGCACAGTGGGTAGAGGCTCTGTGTTACCCAGCAGACCCATGGTACTTGATAGGAGGAGTACCTCTGCAGGCCATAGTGGGGAGTAGCTCTTTGTGACCCGGCAGACCCATGGTACGTGATGAGGATGAGTACCTAAGCAGTTCAGGGATAGTGGGAAGAACCTCTGTGTGACTTGGAAGGTCCAATGTACTCTATATAGGAGGGGTTCTCCAGCAGTCGAGGTGTTCAAATTTGCGACTGATAATGATACTGTTACTACCCTATAATATACCTGGTGTGAGCTATCTTTTGCTTTGTGCTTTGTGATTGAGATCATGCTTTGTGGTTTTTCATTTGTGTAATTCTGAGAGACCTTCGAGGGTCCTGGTGTCCCTAATGGGTATTGTTATACTCACCCCTAAAGGGATTCTCCCTCGCCTTATTGTGTCTTGTGCAGACGATGGGCATCTTTGACTGAGTCTCAAGGATTCAGGACTTGACGGTGTACGGAGGTGATCGGTGGATTTGGAGAGCCGTAGTGACGAGTTGTACCTACCCTTAAGTTAGGATCTTTAGAGGATGGAATTAGGATATGTTTTACCTTTTTTGTATTTCCATTTCAGTTTGGCTTATATTCTGGCCTCTTTACTTTAGTACTTACTTTTACACTCTTTGGTGGTTTTAGTTGTGGTTGTACCTTTCTCCATCTGTTGTGTTTTACTTATACGCAGTGTGCCCTATCTATGTGTGAACAAGTTTTGAGGCAATTCCATCCCATTTTAGTGAAATGCCTTTCTGGTGCTAGTTTCCAACCCTGGTGGTCTCACCCAAATGTACCCAGGTTTTTAGGGTTAAGAGGTCAATTGTAGAGTATCTTGGGTTGTCGATTCCTCAGAGATCTAAGAAGAAACCTATAGACACCCACATTCTATGGAATAATTTTGGATATTAAGTGGCCAAATTTGGGTTGATTTTAGATAAGTTTATGTGAAAACTATGTGACTTAAGTGAATTAAAATTATGATAATGGTTGATCCTAGTTTATTATAAGGGGTGGATTTGATGAAATTATTTTTTAACCATTTCAATTTCTTATATTCGAGATGGGTTTATTCAAGAAGATCAAACAACTTCATCACTTACTAGTGTAATACCAACACACCATTATACTAATCATCTATACACTTGGAGGATCAAATTTATGAGAACTACAAGGTAAAGGTTCATATTATCAGTTGAAGTATGTGGCCTTAAAATTCAACAAGGACGAAGAAGATTTAAAATCATCAAATAAAAATCTCAATTAAAAGAATTGATTAGACATTAATAGGGTGATAAATAACATATAATACATCCCCTTTATACACCATTAGATCAACACATGAGTGGGTTATCCCTCCATTGATTCTATGGTTTCAATGTAAGACTAAAGTAGACTCTTGAGGGAGGAATTGAATAAGTAAAGAAAACAATAAAAAGAAAATGAGCACTCAACTGTTGTGTGAATAATTTCACAAGGTTTGTTGTGAATAAATTCACACCTTGAGGCAACAGTATCATATTGAGTTGGATAAGAATGGAATATTAGGATAAAAATAACATTTATTAAGAAACTAGGATGAATTAAAACAACTTACAATTGGGGATGAACATTACAAAGGAAAAGTTCCAGCATAACATTACAATGAAATAAAGCGTCAAAGATAGATAAATACTCTAAAAAAATTCCTTAAATAGGTATTTTGGGATACTTGGATAAATCCCCCATCCTTACAAGTCTCTTAAATTAATTTTGGTATGCCAAGGTGGGTGTAAAGTTGAGGGAGAGTGGACTTTTCCACCCTTGACAAAAAATCCGAGCTAAATTGCATCCCTTTGACAGGTGTGTCCAAACGTGCATCAAAATTGAAGAATTATGGTGGTCCATTGAAGAAAAATATGAATATATGGATTTCCCCTGATTGTACATAAAATTTCAGACAAAATTAATAATTTTTGTGATATATGATTAAATTTGTGGGATGTTTTTCGGGGATGCTAAATTTGGCCCAATATTGTATCTTCAACTTGGTCTGCTTGTAACTCCTATAAAACATCAGAATTAGCTTTATTCATTGTTTAATGAAATTCTCCCCTTGATGTCCTATATCTTCTATTCAATTTTCAAAATTATTGGGCATGTATCGTGGCCACTATAGTCTCTTTATTGGGATGTTGTACCGTTTACTTTGCCCAGAATGTTGTTAGTTCAAGGAAAACTTTGGTGGTCTTCAATGTAAATCATCAAGTGAAACAAAAAAATTAATTATTCCTTATATAATGGGACAACTAAAAATAAAATTTGAAAATAAAATCAAGATGATTGGGTATTTTATATGGTGTTCAAAAATATACCATGTAATAGTGAATTTTAAGGAGGAATTACAATTATAATATGAAATAAAGTTCATAGAGTAAAATGCACTAAAAATGGTGTTTTTGATTAATAAAGTCCATGAATATTATAATATAAACAATTAATAGTATCCTCTTTTAGTGGATAATCACACCCCCCCCCCCAACTTGAGTTTTTCTAGTCCTGAGCAAAATGTATCTCAAAAATATGAAATTCGAATTCCCTTTTTCAAAAACATTTTAATACACAATGCTTACCGAAAGACCTCATACCAAAAAATTATGAAACCTAAAAAAATAATTTAAAACAAGATAGGTTCATAAGAATATCCCAAGCCTAAACTCATTCAATTGTTCAAATTCATCACCACATTTCATCAAATTTCATTTCAATAACGTATGATTATGTGTTGTGTGTCACAAAAGACATAGGGGTTCATTTTTATTCAAGGGGGAAATTATGGAAGCGCTAGGTGGAATAACATTTCAATATTAAGATGAGTATTAGTTTTCTTTTTTATATATTTTTTTATTGTTTTTTTTACAATTTTTCTAGGGTAATTGAAATTGCACTCAATAGAGTCAACCCGTGTTGCAAGACTTTTCCGATGATTCCCAGGCTTAAATACCTTAGGGCACCAAGTGAAGCCCACATACTTGGGCATCATCTCAAGTTAACTCAGTTGAAAAAAAAGTCAAATTACCACAAATAGAGATAAAATTACTAACTCTGGGCCAGAAAACTATGGATTCATGATCCCCAAGTTCCAAAATCCACACATTAGGTTATTTCATTTCTCTATGCACAAATTTAATGTTTTTTTTACTTTTTTGAATACTCATATTAAAACTAAAATGATCACCAAACCAATGATATTTATTTGGGGGACCTCATGAACTCAAACTTATACCCCACTATCCAATGGACAAGCATTGTTATTTTTTTGGATGAAAATATAAACGATGAAATGTCACATTGTACAACCACAATTTACAAAATCTATGCACATAAACATAAACTTTCATTAAAATCATAATCAGGGCATTAAAAAATATTTTGATATTCAATTTCAAAGTATGAAATGTGTATTATCATGTTCAAGGTTAAAGGAATTTTTCATTCCATGCATGTTTTATATTCTAAAACGTTTAGTAATTTTTAAAAAAATCAAAAGAATTTTTTTTATTTCATCTCCCCCCCAACTAAAAATAACACTATCCCCAGTGTTTGAAGAAAAAAAATTTAGAACGGGTAGAGGCAGAGAAGGGAAGTTCAAAAAGGAAATTGAAAATGAGGATCATGGAATGAGTTCACCTGGTGGTTGAAGTTGAAGTTTGTGTTGCACCCATTTAATCCCTTGATATCCATGTCACTCATAGAGTTACCTAGTGAAAAAGGAAAAAAACAATATATATATATAATAATAATAAAAGTAAAAAAATAAGTATATATAAAAAAATTATATAATAAGGAAGCACTATAACTCGTAGGTTAGTGGTAGGTGCACTCCCCTGTCTCCCTTTAGTCCCGGGTTCGAGTCCCTGTGGCTTCGACGGTTGTGACGGGGTTTTCCCCACTACCTACGATGTGTCCTTATATATATATATATATATTAATTATTGTTATATATATATATATTTGGTTTTTTTATTTTAACCTACAAACCCATAAAAATAAACTGATGATACATTGTCTTCTTTTTAAATTTCTGGGTAAGGTATTACTCAAGGATCACACCACGTGACAGAGATGAATATGGCACTCACCTTTCATACACATCCATACTCATAATAGAAGAACAGTTCAACAGTCTGTGGTACTATCATATGTAGAGTTAAGTATTTTTTTTAAATATAAAATTGATTTATTAATCCTATTTTAATCTAAATATGATTCATAAAGATGAAAACCACGGGTTTCATCCCATGAATCGCTTTTTTTAATGTCTCTAGCTCGACTTAAACCCTTAATTATTTAAGTATTTTCCTCATTTAAGGTTGTTTCACACAATTTTTCATCAAATTCATTTTTTTTAATGGTTAAAAGAATTTTTTGACACTATGACCATTAACTTTAAAGGTTTAACCATTAGTGGGATCTTAAATTTCTACATCCCCATGGGGGTACACCTTATGAACTATGTATGGACCTGACCATCTAGACCTCAACTTTCCCAGGTGTAAATGAAGTTTAGAACTATACAAAAGAATAGTTTTACCTGGTACAATGTGTTTGGTTTTATGATTTTGAGATTGGTAGGCTTGAACTCTAGCTTTATTTATCCTTTAATTTTCATAAGCTTCCATCATAAGTTCATCAAGTTCATTGAGATCTAATTTCATTTTTGTTCTTTCTAATGAGTGGTCATAAATCATTTTTTTAATTTCCCAAAAATCCTTATGTTCAATCTCCACTAGAAAATGGAATAATTTTCTATAAACCAACCTATATGGGGAAATTCCTAAAATGGTTTTACATGAGGTTCTATATTCCCAAAGAGCATCTAAGAGTTTTCTCAACCAATATTTCCTATTTGGATTATCTGTTTTCTAAAAATTTTGTTTGATTTCTTGATTGGCTAACCCAGCTTAACCATTGGTCTGTGGGTGGTCTAGAGTGGACTCTTTGTGAGAAATTCCATACTTTTCCATGAGTGTTGAGAATGTACGATTGCAAAAATAAGTTTTACGATCACTAATCATAGCCCAAGGAATTCCAAATCTAGAGAGGATGTTTTCCTTGAGAAATCTAATCACCGTTTTATGATCATTGGATTTCATAGGAATAGACTCAACCCATTTGGATACATAATCGATAGCTAAAAGGATGTACATATATCCCCTAGAGTTTGGGAAGGGGACCATGAAATTGATTCCCCAGCAGTCAAATATTTCAATCACTAAGATGGGAGTGAGTGGAATTTGATTCCTTTTTGTGATGGAGCCTAATTTTTGACACCTAGGACAACTTTTTCAAAATGTGTAGGAGTCCCTTGATAGGGTGGGCCAGAATAGACCACACTGAATAACCTTATAAGAATTTTTTTAGAGGAAAAGTGCCCTCCATAAGCCTCATTATGACAGATTTTAAGGATAGACTCTTTTTAAAATTCTAGGAAACACCTCCTAATGACTTGGTCAGGGAAGAACTTATAGAGTTATGGATCATCAAACACATAGTTCCTAAAATCAGAAAGTAATTTCCTTCAAGATTGAGTCCCTAAGTATTTTGGAATGACTCCTCTAACTAAGAAGTTGTTTATGTCGGCATACCATGGGCAATCACTCATTGAATAGAGGTGCTCATTGGTAAATGAATCATACTCAAAAAGGTTATTTGAGTTGTCTTTGAATTCCATCCTAGAGAGATTATCAGCTGCAACATTTTCAACACCCTTTTTATCCGTGATTGTGAGGTTAAATTATTGTAATAGAAGGACCCACCTAATCAATCTTGCCTTATAATCTTGTTTTTAGAAGAGGTATTTTAGTGCAGAATAGCCAGTGAACACAGTGATGGGGGATCCTAAGAGGTGGGAACTAAACTTTTCTAAGGAAGACACAATATCAAGTAACTCCTTCTCTGTGGTGGTTTAGTAGATTTGTGCATCGTTTACACATTTGATTGAATAATCAATGACACATGGATTTTTCTAACATCGTTGTCCTAAGACTTATCCTATAGTGAAGTCACTCGAATCACACATGAGCTCAAAAGGATGTTTCCAATTTGGAGACTTCATGATAGGTGGAGAGATAAGAGCTGAATTGAATGTAGAGAATTATTCCTTACAGCTTTATGTCCATAAAAATGGACCATCTTTCACCAATAGAGTAAAAAATGGTCGAGAAATAGAGCTAAAATTCCTAATGATCCTTCTATAGAAATAGTATGTCATAAGAAATACCTCACTTACTTGGAAGTTTTGGGTGATGAAAGGTTACGAATGATTTCAACCTTGTATTTATCAACTTCAATTCCCCTACCTGAGACTAGATAGACAAGGAATAGTTCCTATTAAACCATGAAATAGAATTTTCTCTAGTTTAGGACCATATTCTTTTCTTCACATCTTGACAAGACTCTCTCCACATTCCTTAGACATCCCTCAAATGTATCCCCAAACATAGAGAAGTCATCCATGAAGACCTCTATAAAATCCTCTACCATGTCGGAGAAGATTCCTATCATGCACTGCTAGAAGGTTCTTGGGGAATTGCATAACCTGAAGGGAATGCATTTGAAAATAAAGTATCTAAATGGATAGGTGAATTTAGTATTCCCTTGATCCTCTAGGGAGACCTCAATTTGATTTTACCCTGAGTAACCATCTAAGAAACAGTAGAAAGCATGACCTACGACTCTCTCAAGGACTTGTTCAATGAATGGTAATGGGAAATGGTCCTTCTTAATAAATGATTTTAGCTTCCTATAGTCGATGAAAATTCTCCAACCATTACTCACCCTTGTTAGAAGTATCTCTCCATCCTTATTGGTTATCACTATAATTCCATCCTTTTTTGAACCACTTGGATTGGGCTGACCCACACACTCTCAGCTATGGGATATATTATACCATCTTCTAACAATTTCAGAAGTTCTTTTCTCACTACTTCAATGATATTAGGATTGAGTCACCATTGAGGTTGAAGACATGGCTTTGAATTAGATTCCATAATAACCCTATGAGTCCTAATAAGTGGGCTAATCCCAGGAATATCAAACAGGGTCCATCCAATTGCTTTCTTGTGTTTCCTAAGGAAATTCAGAAGCATCCTCTATTGATCTGATTGAAGAGAATAAATGAAAATAGGATATGTTTCATTTTATCCTAGGAAAGAAATAATTAAGTGCATAAGAAAGTTATTTTAATTCAAGATCAGGTTGGATCAAATTTTTAGCAGAATATTGGGACATTAGCTCAAAATCAATATCTTTTTTTAGAGTTTTAGATAGGATTGATTCCCCATATGTAGAATTTTCATCTACTAGATTGGTTTGATCAGTGTTAGGGAATGGAGTTGGAGTAATCTCCATGAATGTGTTTTCCAAAAAGATGTCACTAATTTTTGGCTTTAATATTTCATCAGAGGAGCAATCTGAAAGAGATTATAGCCAAGGAGATAAACTTGCCTCGTTTGAATAAAGGAAATTAATCTCGTCCTGAATTAAACATTCCTAAAATATTCCTTGATGTTCTATGGATTAGTTATAAATGCTTACTATCATGTTTACTTCATGAATATCCTCATCATCCCCTATTTGTGACCTTTAATTATAGATGTTCCAGTCTAGGCTCATGTTTCCAAAGGTGATGGTCATGTTCCCACTTCGAACTCGGATAACAGAGTTGATTGTTGCAAGTAAGGGACGACTAAGGATGATTGGGGTTTGTTCCTTGTTGTCTAATTTTGGATTATTGTAAGTACAATGAATTCAGAAGGGTAGATTAAGTTTTCTACTTTTACCATAACATCCTTTAAAATTCCCTTTGGAAACCTAATGCTACGATCAGTAAGTTGAAGTGTGACAAATTTGTGTTGGAGCTCTTCCAAACCTAAATAGAAGTACACAACATAGGGAATGAGATTAACACTGGAACCTAGATCACACAAGGATTTGACAACTTTGTTTTCTCCTAGTTCAACATTGATGTAAGGGTATCCTGGGTCTTTCATCTTTGGTGAAAGGGTTCCTGGGATTGTTGGGCTAACATTTGATGCTAGAAGGACTTGGCTCTTATGTGATAATTTCATTTTAAATGTGCATAGGTACTTTAGGTATTTTTAGTATGTAGGAATGGTTTGAATATCATAAATAATTGTAATGTTTAGCTTGAATTGTGATAATATTTCCCTCAATGTTTCATTAAATTCAATCTTGGTTTCCCCCTCATGCGTTGAGAAAATGGTACATGTTGTGGGTTTGTTTATTGAAGGGTTGTTTCTTTTACATTTTTATTAATATCCTCATTTTGATCACATTTTCCATTTGAATTTTCATTAGATTTTGAAGCTTCATATGGTTTTTGACTTTTTTGTTCAGGTTTCTCAATTGGTTTCCCACTTCTTAAAACTATCATAGCCTTTAGTTGTTCATGTGTTGTTTTAGTGAAACTTAACTCTCCCCTTAATTTTGAGGATGGTACCACCTGATTAGGCATGGTTCTCTTTCCAGTTTTTATGTTTTTAAGTTCTTGTTTATGGGAAGATAATTTTGAGTTTATTTTGTCCATTTTTTTACACAACTTCTCAAGGATTGGAAGAGAGACAGATTGGGTAGGGGCTTATGCTGGTCGGTTTATCCCAGGAGGATACATTGGTTGTTGGATGGGTTTTTGGTATTGGATATAAGTATGTTGGTATTGTACTATTTGTGGTTGGAATTGGTTACGGTTTTGGAAATTTTGTGTCAGGTAGGGTTTTGGTCCTTGTGGCTGACTAGATTGTTGGTTGTCTTTCTAGCAGAATCATGGGTGGTCATTATACCATGGGTTGAATGTGTTTTGGTATTGGGGATTTTGTAAGCTTAGGGAATTGACTTCAAAAGGAGTTCCTCCTAGAATAACATCCTTTATGAATGGAATGGTAGGGAAGTTGTCTGTTTTGTGGTCATTTTTGTCACAAATTGTGAAAATGGGGTCTATAGTTTGAATTTAATGGACCTTCCTATGATCGATCTCCTCATCATTCCTAGTGAGTGCTGCAAGTTTCGACCTAAGGATTTCCTCCTCCCTAAGTGTGTGAATTCCACTATATTTGGGTTTCTTCTCATAGTAAGGTGATGTTCCCCATGTTTTATTTTGTTCATCAAGGATTTCTTGATACTCATAAGCATCATTTGGGGCTTTGTTTTTAAAGTTCCCATTACACATCATGTCAATGAATCATTTGTTCCTCAGTACCAACCCTACATAGGAAATTCTCACTTGTTCAGGAATAGAAAGACCATGGTGTGGAACCATTTTTAGGGTGTCTTTGAACCTCTCCCATGTTTTGTAGAATGACTCTCCCTATTTTTCAAAAATATTTTGGATTCACTTTTTAAGTGAAATTGTTTTGTGGTGGGGGAAGTATTTTTGGTAGAATTCTCTTTGTAATTAGTCCCAAGAGTTGATGGATAATGGTATAAAATTTTTTATACAATTTTTAGCTCGATCATTTAAATAAAAAGTAAATATCCTCATCTTAGAGGATTCTAGTTGATGTGGGGGACACATGGTTTCTACAATGCCATTGAACTCCTTAACTTGAAAGTAGGGCATATCAGACTCCATTTGATGGAATGTGGGAAGATGATTTAGGACATGGGGTTTAAAGATGTAGTTAGAATCTCTTAGGGAATTCAGTCTAATTAATGAGGGGGCATTGGTCCAAGAAGGTGTGAGGTAATCAATCATGGTTTGATTGACTGCATTCCCCATGTTTGGGGATACCTCATTTGGATGTCCATTTTGGTTCCCACTTGGGTTTATAAGTTGGAAATGAGCTCAATTTTTGACTCTAGAGTTTTTAGGAAGATTAGGATCTAATGGAAAGAGTTCTCTTGGTATACTTTACTCCCCAATACTAGGACTATCCACCATAACTAGATGGTTTTATTGATCACAAGTGTAGGTGGACATGCGCCAAAAGAAAAAAATGATAAAGGGAAATGATAAGAGAATTTGGATGAGAATAGAAGAAATGGGGGAGAATAGAATGGGTGTTTGGATGACTTACTTGGGTCTCTAGAAATGGAACCAAAATTTGGTCTTTCCCAAATTTATCCAAGTTTTTAGGGTTAAGTGATCAATTGTAGAGTAGCGTGGGTTGCCGATTCCTCAAAGACCTAAGAAGAAACCTATAGAAATGCACATTCTATGGAATGATTTTGGATATTAAGTGGAAAATTTTGGGTTGATTGTAGATAATTTTATGTTAACACTATGTTACTTAAGTGAATTCAAATTATGAGAAGATTTGATCCTAGGTTATTATAAGGTGTGGATTTGATGAATTTATTTTTTAACAATTTCAATTTCTTATATTCGAGAAGGGTTTATTCAAGAATAAGAAAAAACTTCATCACTTACTGGTTTAATACCAACACACCAAAATACTAATCATCTATACACTTGTATGATCAAATTTATGATAATTTCAAGGTAAATGTTCCTATTAGAACTTGAAGTATGTGGCCTTAAAATTCAATAAGGATGGATAATCTTTAAAATCATCAAATAAAAATCTCAATTAAAAGAAGTTATTAGACATTAATGGGGTGATAAATAACATCTAATACAACCCCTTTCTACTCACTTGGATCAACCCATGAGTGGGTTATCCCTCCATTGATTCTATGGTTTCAATGGAAGTGGGAAGTAGACTCATGAGGGATGAATTGAATAAGTAAATAAAATAATAAAAATAAAATGATCACTTCACCATTGTGTGAATAATTTCACAAGGTTTGGTGTGAATAAATTCACACCTAGAAGAAACTGTATCAAAGTGAGTGGGATAAGAACCAAATAATAGGAGAATAAGAACTTTTATTAGGAAAATTAGGATGAATTAAAAAACTTACAATTGAGGAGGAACATTACAAAGGAAAAGTGGCCACATAACATTACAATGAAAGAAAGCATACATGATGGATAAATCCTCCAAAACCAATACCTTAAATAGGCATTTTGGGAGCCTTGGGTTGAGCGCCCATCTTTCCAAGTCTCCTAAATTAATGGTGGTAGGCCAAGGTGGTTGGAAAGTTTAGGGAGAGTGGAATTTTCCACCCTTGACAAAAAATTTGAGCCAACTTTCATGCCTTTGAAAACTGTGTCCAAATGAGCATTAAAATGACTGAATTATGGTGTTCCATAGAAGAAAACTGTGAATATATTTATTTTTCCTAACATTATATAAAATTTCAGACAAAATTAATATTTTTTTGGGAGATATGATTAAATTTTTGGGTAGTTTTTCTGGGACACTTAATCTGGACCAATATTGTATCTTCAACTTGGGCCTCTTAGAACTCCAGTCAAACATCAGAATTATCTTTGGATAATATTTAATGAAATGTTTCCCATGATTTCCTCTATCTTAAGATCAATTTTAGAATTATTGGGCTTGTATTGTGGCTTCTACAGTCTCTTTATTAGGTTTTTGTCCAATTTACTTTCTCCATAATGTTGTTGGTTCAAGGCTAACTTTGGTGGTCTTCAATGTGAATCTTCATGTGCTCCAAAAACATGAATTATTCCTTATAGAATGGGATACCAGAAAATAAAATATGAAAATAAAATCAATATCATTGGATATTTTATATGGTATTCAAAAATATATCATGTAATAGTTAATTTTAAGAAGGAATTACAACTATAATATGAAATAATGTTCAATTTGTAAAATGCATTAAAATTAGTGTTTTTGATTAATAAAGCACATTAATATTATAATATAAACAGTTAATGTCATCCAATTTAAGTGGATAATCACATGGCCTATGGAAGTCAGTCTTGGGGTAGTCATGGCATGGTCCCCGAGGGACAGGTCATGATAGATATCATACAAGATACATAGCATCATGCTTAAATGAATAGTGAAATATTATTATTTAAATATGGTAGTTATAACCTAACTATTAAATTTCCAGGTAAGAATATGATTAATTAAATTTTAAATATATATAATGATTATAATTAATTAAAATTTATTTATTAATTCATAGTAAATAATAACTAAAGTTTTGGTAAAACCATTTTATTCTTTAAAGTTTTGTTTTCTTCAAAATGGTTTAAATGGATTTTTGTGAGTGATTAATACAATTTATTTTATGGATCATTTATAAATTATATTTTAAAAAATAAATATAATTTTTAAATCATCATATCAAAACTATACAATAGTTATTTTTTTGAAATTTTTCTAAAAAGTTTGATTTTTCTCTAAATAACGAAAATACTATTTTTTGTAATTTTTTGTAAAACTGATATTTATTTTCATTAATAAAGTACCATTGTGATTTGAATTATATATCAAAGTAAAATTATTATTATTTATTTATATTTAACCTAATTAATTAGACTTTAATAATATTTATACCTTATTTTGGTATAAGTTTTTTTGTCTTAAAACGCATTTTTATAAAAACTGTTTTTCTCTAAGTTTTACGTATTTATTATAAAAGTAATTTATGTAACTTATGGTAATTTAATTTGATAAAATGGAAATAATTTTTCTATTCATCAATTCAATTTTATCCTAGGATTAATTTTTTATATTTTTCTAAAGAAATTAAACTCCTAGTGAATAGTAAGAAATACCATTTTTTATAAAATACTATATCTTTTGTTATATCATCAAGACATAATTATGAAATAAAAATTTATAAAACTTATTTAAAGAATAATTAATGATAATGTAATACAAATATCATACAAAAATAGTTCTTAACATGTAAATTATAATGTTTTTCATGATAAATATGAAAATCATTTTCAATGTCGACGTAGTACTTGCACAGCATTAGAAAAGCCAAATTTGGTGTCTTATGGATATGAATTAAGAGGTAAAAAGGTCTTTTACTAAATTTTTTATTACATATCATATATAAATGATTATTTTAATTGATATTTTCTAATTTTTTAGTTATATAACAAAAATCTTATCCAAATGCTTGTGCAACGCTTGAGCAAGGCTAAAAAAGTCAAAATAACAAATTAAATAAGTTTTCTTGACATCGATATGATTAAATATACATAATGAATAAATATAAATAATTATATTGAGACTAATTTATTTATTTTTATTATGGTTATTTATTTTAAATTTTCATTAAATAAATAATTACCTCAAATTCATACACAACATTGATGTAGTAATTATTAAATTAATAGAATAATAAAATAAATCATATCAAAAATAATAAAAGAAAAATAATTTGATATAATTAATGTGATGAAAAAAAATTACATGAAAATTACATGTTAAGGATATGATAAAATATTTGGTTCGAATTTTACTTTTTTTCTTGACGTTATTAAATTTAAAGTAGTGAATAGTTCTAAAAAATTGATATTAATTATATTTTATAATAAATAATATTTTATTAAATAATATAAAATTATTCAGAATATTAAATTCAGAAAATTTATTAGGATATGGTTTATGGTATCTAAAATAGTCTATATATGGTCTTTTATTCCATTTATGGTAACTATCTTGACCGTCAAGGAGTAAAAATCATTGATGTTGTGGTGTGTTTAAAAAGTGTTAACAAAGGGTTAAATCCAAAATATAAGGGTAAAAAATTACAAAAAACATATAAAAAGTTATAATTTTATCCCATACACATCATATATTCTAAATAATTCATTTTTGAGCCATTTCTAATTGACGATTAATTTATATTAATTTAATATTTTGAGTAATTCTAAAAGTGTCTCTCCCTTCACTTATAGAAGGAAATAACCTATACAATTCTCTAAAAACTTCAAGAAACATTTAGTTTGTCCAAAATATTTAAAAAAAATCCATACATACCTACTCACATTCTATAGTTATAGTTTTGGTTACAATACAATACTTAGAGTTGTAAAGGTGGGAAGAAAATGAAGTTTTCCAAAGAAGAGTTATAGTGTTTAACTGAATGTTTTAGTTTTATTTATTATTAAACCTCCTTAAAATTTTCTTAAAACATGATTAAATAATAAAATAATATCCAAAATGTACTGATATATTATTATGTTAATATCATAACCTATATCCATCTCTCATTCCATCAAAAGTGAAATGAAACTATAGTTTGTGTGTACGGTGGACTACCGGCTCACGAACTGATGTGACTCGTTTTCCATAACCATCTCTCATTGATATATAATAAAGATATAGTTAATATTTATATATTATATTCAAGATAAATTTATCCATCTGAAAATTTAATATATAATTTACTTTCTTACTTTTCCATTCACTGAAAAATGATAATGTCGTTTGTGTGTGCATGTAGACTACCGCCTCCACGAAGCGATGTGATTTGTTTTTCATCAACGCATAACATGGATGGTATATATAATTATATTAAAAAAATTAATATTATATATCAGATATTATTATCATCTTGAAAATTTAAAAAAAATACTTTAATTCCATAATGATCGTTGAAAAATGGAAACTTTACTCATGCGTATGTATGGCCTACCATCTCCATGATTGTAAAGTAGATCAATTTTCATAATCATATTTAAAGGATGAATTTAAAATTGTAATTTATGTATAAAAATGATAATTATTTCATTATTATAATTCTTTATAAGATGTAATAATGATTCTTTTACCTTAGTTGACCTACAGAATTCATTTTGAACTTATGAACTGAACATCCTCAAAACACCTTTTGTGGAATTTAATGATTAATTAATTAACAAAGACATTAAGATAAATGAAACTAATGGTTTAAATATAAGGTATTTAACCATGAAAATTTTCATAATGAATCAAATAATTGATATGAGTTTATTATATAGGATTTAAAGGATATACATGAAAATTCTAGACTCTAGGTAAATGATTTTGGGTGGTCAAATCCATATAAAAAAATCAAATGGCCCCCTTATATCCTAGATATACTCTTATCACTCTTAGATCAACCTAGGTTTTCCTCCTAAAACCATTCACTTTGGATTCGATGGTGCATCTGAGCATTTCCCTTCTTACTTTTCCTTCTTTCCTCCCCTCTTCTAGCCTTCTCCAACCTTCTTCCTTTAGTGTGACTTCTTTTCACTCTAGTTTTCATTTGTTTTGATGACATATTCTTCTATGATGTCTTGGGTTCCTGATGATGGTTGTCTACTATTTAATCCCTCAAATTCTCTTTCTTCAGATATGCCCTCATGTTCCTCTGTGCCTCTCAAAGTCATATATAGAGTAGTGATTCAAATAGATTTTGGGTTTTATGATTCAGTGGTCGATGAGTCCCAAGGAGCTGTCTGGGTCAGTTTTCTCCTTCTTTGATGGATCCTAGTTTTCTTCCTCATTGACTTTTCTATCATTAAGATTCCTCTTCCACACATACCATTTCTATGACCTGACATTTTGTTACTCCTATCCTAGTTGAATATGTAGTGGTGTCAACAATAAGGTTAGTGTAGGTGTGGTTTGGCGCTTGTCAATGTTCCAGGTCCATGTCCTTTGACGATGGTTTTGGTATTTGTCATTTCTTCCTTGTGTTATCAGTGAAGATTGGTTATGGTGGTGGTCATAATTTTTACTCTTTATGGTGTTGTGTCAATGTTTTAGGCTTTTAGATGGTATGATGTTTCTCTTTATTAGTGGGTTGGTTATTTCTAGTTTGTTGGGGGATGATGACGACATGCTGTGGTGCAATGTTTTATAGCAACTTTGATAGACTCTAGTGATATCCTATGACTAGTTTGGTGGTTGGATGGTGATAAAGACGATGGTGATAGATGGCTATTTTAACTCTTGATGATGATGATTGGTGATAGGGTGACGCGGGCGATCTTGTATTGTGATCTTCTTGGGTGTTGTGTACATTTTGAATTTTGAACTTTGAAATTCGATATAGGTTGTTTTTTGGTTCTTTCCTAGTGTGTAGGTTACTACTAAACCATAAATAAGATTTTTAAAATCAAATAAAAATGAATTTTCAGTCAGGTAAAGGATTTTGTCTCCATTTTATTCCATTGAAATGTATTTTAGTGTTATGCACCAATTTATTTTATATTGTGTATATACATCCCCTTTTACATGTTATATCATAAATCCCACATACTTAGTGATATTTTAAATTTCAAATTCAATTATTATATCTAAAGGGATTTGACTTGAAAGTTACCAAGTGGTAAAAGGATTCTTATCTCAATTGGTAACATGATTCAGAGGCGACCCAGTTATCTCTACTGCCGGTAGAGCTAAATCGTGTTGAGGATTTATGAAAGTATACCTTGGTGGCTCTATTTCACCCTCTTCGACCCTTGGTGGATGTTTTTACATAGTTTGTCTCTGATTCTTGGAAGCTCGATGATCATGCAGTTGTCGGGTTGCTTAATTGAAGACACATAATGGTGCATTTTCGCTCAGAGGAAGATTTTATTTTCGCATGGGCCAGGGCTCCTCGGAGGTGTGGTGGATTCTCTTTTTACATATTCCACTGGATCATTGAATTTAATATGTGGTGGGATCATTCGTCGATTGAAACATGGGTAAGTCTCCCTGGTCTTCCTCTTTCGTTTCAAAATCCATCCATTCTCTATGCCATTGGTAACATGATTGGTATGTATTTATGCTTGAATCAAAGAACTGAGTCTGTGTCACACCCGATCTTCCTACGGGTCTATGTTGAGGTCGACGTTGCAAAGACGCCAGTGTGTTGTGTTGGGAATACTAATGACAAGGAGTTCCGCTGGATGCAGGAGGTAGTCTTCGAATCGTGGATGCAGTTCTGTGTAGGATGCAGACGGTTCGGGCACCTAGAGGCCACCTGTCGTAGTGGAAATGTGGGTGTTACCTTGTGGGTGGTGGAGACGTAGTATAGTGGTGATCGTGATGCTTGTGCTGATGAGAGGATGATTTAGGTAGTGGTGAAGGGTTTCCTTGTGGTGGATCTGTTAGATTTTTGGAACGTGAATGGGGATTTGAGTTCTCCTATGGAACATGCAGTGTGTACCAATGCTCGAAACTCTTCTGGACAAGGAGCCTGATTGAAGTCTACTTGCACTGTCGTGGCATTGGTTAAGGATATTTCTGATGATAAGGTGGATAGGGAGATGAGTCAGGGTATTATTACTACTGTGTTGAGTAATGCTTGTAATATGAAGGAAATGAAGGTGCCTATGAATCCATCAGTGCTGTAGGTTTTTGACAGGTTGAAAAGAGACATTGGAGTTGAGTCTCGGTCTACAGTGGAGGGGGCATTCCATCAATAGTTAGTTCCTCTATTTGAGGAGTCTTTGTACAAACTGGATGGGGTCTCTAAAGCTCTGAATATGGGTACTCATGACCCCAATAGAGTTATGATTAGCAATCATTTTGAGAGTCTAGAATTTGAGGAGTTGTCGCTGCTGATGGAAGGTCCACAGGGGGTGGAAGGTGGTGTCTTGCAGGCTGTTGTCACTAACAATGGAGCATAAGTGGAGGAGGCACTGGAGAGGGAGTCTTTTGTTGACCATAGTAAATCTCAATGTGGGGAAAACTTGAAATGTTTAGCAATAATGGATACCAATAGTCACTTTGAGAAAGAATGAGGAGAAAATGATGGTTATCAGGAGGGCCATTTCTATGGAAAATGGGGGGACCTATCCGATAGTGGAGAGGAGAATACTAGTGGCAAGACCCGAATCTATTGTAGTGAGATTACTCAGGGTGGGAATAAGAATGTGGTGAGGAATGAAAAATATGTGACTGCTCTGCCAAGAAAAAATCAAAGGAAGGATTACTCTTCTATGTCGAAGCTGATGACTACTAGGTCCTCTATTGGCAAGGGAAGCGGCATGAAGTCTTTTGAGGAGTTCCTATATTTGGAAAAGATAAATCTCAAAAGGAAGTATGTCATGACTCTAGAACAATATGAAAGATCAGAGTGGGAGTCAGCTACTACAGATGAAGCAATGGATCATGGCTATGAGGATGGGTATGATTTCTATGATATATAGTTGCTTTTCTGGCTTGTGTTTCTTTCTTTATGTACTTTTCCTTTATTTTAATAAATGGTCAGGGACATTGTCTCTGACTGAGCTTTCCTGGTATCTTTATCTATTAATTTTCAATTCAATGATATGATATTTGTAAGTGTTATTCATGTAAAATTACCTTTCCTTTGGATATATATTTAGTATATGAGCCTATAATCTATTATTATGTGTATATAATACCCCTTTAATAGGTTATATCATTAATATCCTTAAGTTAATGATATTTAATGTTTCATTTGAAGTTTGTATTTCATGGGGCTTATGATTAAAGTGTTACAAAATTGGAAAAGGCTTTATGTTACAATCTTTTTTATTTTCATGATTTTTTATGTTCAAGGTTCCTTTGGAGGGAATTATATGATCTTATTTTATTGAACCACGTATATTTTATTCTCCTATGATAATTAATTTTCTTTATATGTTTAATTTCCATTTATTTCCTTATTGATTAATGAAACATAAAGAATTTTTTTTAAGTGATACTAGTCTTGTATTTTCTTTTAGATCGAGAATTATTCTCTTCCATATCCATGTTTTATAAAAAAATTAAAAAAAATTATTTTCTAAACATAAATTATATAATAAATATATTTTCAATGATCTTTTATCTTATTTTAAATGGTTTTAAAATGGAAAATTTTTAATTTTTTCTGCATGGGAATATTTTGACTTTCATTTCAAAATGTTTGAAAAGAATGTTTATTTTTAAAATTTACAACATCAATAGATTTTCTCACTTTCATGAAACTTCAATGCTTTGATGATTACTTTACAATTTTTCATGGTTCATTTAAAAAATGGTTTCTTTAATATCTGTGTAGTTTTTAGATTTTAAAATTGACTTTCAAAATTAAAATGGTATTTTCCTCACAAATGTTCTTAATAATGTTTTAATGGTATTTAAATTCATTGATATAAAAAACCCTTGATGTTAATTAATATCCATTGGAGATATTTTTTATTGATACCATCTTCCTTTTTCTCTAGATTGATTGTGATTTTTTCAAAGTTACCATCATGGAAACCATTTCTTTTCCACAAGTTGATGAAGTTATGAAAGGAATAAGGATTGTATCTATGATTTTTATGATGAAACACAATCACTATGTACTTTATTCATATTATGGTTATTGTAAAATGTTTATGATGATGGGTAGTTCCATTATAGACCAAGGATGTGTGGTTAAATTATAAAATAGTGATAGGTGGGTCTAAAATAGCCCTCCAATACATTGGGTATGGAAGTCAATAGTACAGTTATTCCAAATATGAGGCAGAGTTAACTGATTAGGTTTCTCCTAAGAGATTATGGAATATATTATGATGGTTATTCAAAGTGTAACCATGAGGGTTAATTAATGTGTAGTCATGAGGGTTACTCTATATTTAAGAGTGATATGAAAATGTTTCAAGATACCAAGATTTTTTATTTATTCTTACTATGGATTTTTAAAGTTTCATATGATCCAGATTAACAGCACATAGATCAGGATTATTTCTTCTCAGGGATCTTTCCTTTGTTGAAGTTTTATTCCATGTATCAAGTTTTGTGATATAGTTTTGTATTAGTTTGTATTCTCTTATGTTATGATCATGCACTTTGATTATGTCATCATACCCTTATGTTAATTGTACTCTCACTGATGATATTTAATTGTTAATTCTTATAATTACCCTTACTAAGAATTTGAAATCACCCTTCTTATGTTTCATATAACCCAGGTTATGAAGAATTTTCTTAAATTATTTGAATCTAGAAAGGTTTTATATGTGAATAAAATTTTGGGAGGTGTTGAAGACTTAATATGCAATTCAAAAAACTGGGCATAGAGGGTGATGATATTAATCATTATGAACCATTTGTTTATGAATCCATATTGTTAAGACTTTTTCTTAATTCTCTAAAACTCTAAACCTAAAATTTATTTGGGTAGGTATGTGATCTAATATTTCCTTTTAATGTTTTAGGTTTTAGATGGAAAAATTTGGGTCACATTTATCAAAGTCAAATCTAGAAATGTAATACTTATGTTTTTATCACTGGAATAGGGAGTACGGATTTGTGGATGTTATAATCGAGGTGCTAAATTATAACCCCCTTAAAATAATTTCCCTGTTGAAATTATATCACTCTAACAAAAACAACTAAGGTTACTTATGCCTTATCAGATCCTCAATTTCCCACATAGATTCCTCAAATTTATGGCTTTTCTATAAAATATTGACAAGGTGGATGGTCTTGTTTCATAGCACTATCTCCCTATGATCCAAAATATCAAACAATTGTTCCTTATAAGAGGTATATTACTTTTCTGGTGCTACCTATGTATTCATTACATGTGAAATATCAGGTATGTGCCTCCTTGGGATAGATGCCTAGAACACATCGTGAATTTGAGAGAGATTTGGTGGAAAAACCAAATGACACTCAACCATACTGATACAATCAAGAATATTGAAGGGGAAAATATACCTATGGTTAAAATTTATCTTATTTATAAATCTCATTACTTTCTTCTAGGGATATATTTTTAGGAATACCTTGTCCCCAATTTCAAACTCTAGATCTCATCGATAATTTTCAGCATAACGTTTTTATCAACTCTGAGCTACCCTTATGTGTTGTCGAGTGGATATAACCTTATCTATTATTTCCTTAGCTAGATCAGGTCTTAATATCTTTATTTTTCTAACTTAATTCCATCACATTGGATTTCTACACTTCTTACCATATATGGATTCCTAAGGATTCATCTGAATACTTGAGTGAAAGCTATTAATGTAAGAAAAATTCACTAAATAAATGTGTGAATACCAAACAACATTGAAATCCATATATAAAGATATCAACATATATTCTATAGTTTGAATATTCCTCTCAGACTGACCATATTATTGAGGATGATAAGCAGTTCTAAAACTCAACTTTATATCTAGATCTTGGTGAAGACTTCGTACGAAATTTTAAGTAAACATTGAATCCCTATCAGATATAGTATAATATGGTACCCCATGAAACCATTCCACTTGCTTAATGTATATTATGGAAAGATGATAAAGATAAAAATATTCTCTAATATCAATAAAATAAGCTAATTTAGTAAGGTGATCAACTACAACCCATATAGTATAGTACCCTTTAGATATTTTGTGGAGTCTGATGATGAAATCCAGGGTGATGTTTTCCCATTTCCATTTTGATATCGGTAATGGTTGTAACATACCATTAGACTTATGTCTCTCATCCTTAACTTACTAAAATAATTGGTATCAAGATACATACTATTTAATATCCCTTTTTCATATTATCCCACCATAAATACTCTTTTATATCTTTATACATCTTCTTACTTCTATAATGAATAAATAATGATCAACTATGAGCTTCATATAAAAAATCATTATTCAATTATGTTATAGATGGGATGCATACTTAGTTCTTAAACTTTATAATTATAGCATTATCTTAGTTTAACTTAGGAACATTCCACACCTTCTTCTATAATTTGAAATATTCCTTCTACGGATTCTTAATCCTGTAGGGATGGATGGTTGAACATTAATCTAATAAATATAAGATATTTCCCCTTTCCACGTGATTTCAAGATCCATGTTTAGATAATCTATAAACATTGGATCTATTTCAATCCTTATCATGGAATAATTATCATGTTCTTTCCTACTCAGAGCATCGGCCAACTTATTCACCCTCCTAGAGTTGTAATGTATTGAGAAATCATAATATTTGTTCAACTCCAAACATCTTCTTTGGAACTTATTCAACTCTTTCTATGTAAATATATAATTTATGATTTTATTATTAGTTTTTATATCACCCCTTTTACCATATAAATAATGTCTCCATATCTTTAATGAAAAAAATACCACTGCCAATTCCAAATCATGATTCGGGTAATTTTTATCATGAATTTTTAATTGGAGAGAGGCATTAACTATCACCATGTCATTATACATAAGGATGAATCTCAGTACATTCATTAATGTATCGCTATATATTACAAACCCATATCTATTATAGGGTAGTATAAGCACAAGCACATTTACAAACCTTCACTTTAGTTCTTTGAAACTCTCTTCATATTCATCCGTCCATAAGAACTTAACCCCCTTCTGAGTCAAATTAGTGAGTGGATTAGATAGAAAAGATAAATATCTCATAAAGAATTGTTAATATCTATCCAACCTAAGAAAACTACATATTTTAGTTACCATGGTTGGTCTGGGCCATTAGTATATAACTTTTTTCTTTGAAGGATCTACCGATATACCCTCACTTGATACTATATGGCACAAAAATGAAACTTTATGAATCCAAAATTTACACTTGGTAAATTTAGTTTACAACTTATCCATCCTCAAGGTATTTAACACATTTCTCAAATGTTATTCATTATCTTCCTTACTCTTTGAATATATAAGAATATCATTTCTAAGACTTCTATAAATTGATCAAGATAATCTCAAATGTCTTCATTCATTAAATCCATAAAGATAATAGGAGCATTGGTAATTCTAAAAGTCATTACTATAAATTCATAATGACCATACCTGATATGGAAGGTTTTCTTGGGTATAACTTTCTTCATAATCTGTATCCAATGATATCTATATAAAAGATCAAACTTGGAAAATATAGGGCTCCTCATAATTGACAAATAGATCATCGATATGAGGCAGATGATACTTTTTCTTAATAGAGATCTTGTTAAGTTATTGATAATCATTGTAAAGATGCATTGACCCATCATTATTCTCAACAAAAAGAACAAGTTCACCCCATGGGGAAGTACTAATATAAATGAATCACTTATCTAGATTATCCTGGAGTTTATTATTTAATTCTTCTAACTCAATCAAGGTCATTAAATATATAGTATTTGAAATAGGCATAGAACCAGGTATGAGTTCCATTGAAAACTAAAATTTATGATTCAGGGGAAGAATAAGAAATCCCTTATGAAATACACCATAATATTCCTAAAAAATAGGAATATTTTTAATTTTCAGTTTCTCACTAACCATTTGAGATAAATATCTCTTATGAATAGGTAGAAAACCCCATATTATGTAAGTAATTTTCATTGGGTATTCAATTTCATCCTCGCGCTAATAAATGATTGAAGGATGATTTGGAATATTGAATGTAACTTTACTTCCTAAAAAATGATATGGGATCTATACTGAGATATCCAATACATACCCAAAATTGCCTCAAATTCAACTATATGATTAATAAAAATATTTATAGGAATAATATTCCCACAAATGTTTATTGGAGAGGATCTATAGACTTGAGATGTTGTCATCCTACCATTATAATTTTTCACCACTAACTCAAAATATAATATTTGATGTGGGGATGTGATAACCATAGAAAATTAATCATATATAAAAGAGTGGGAAGAACCAAAATAAAAAAAACATTAAAAATACTAGAGTGTATGATAAGTGTACCTTTTACCACGTCATTAGAAACTTCCACTTTGGTTGTAGTAATTATATGAACTTGGTCTTCTCCCCTTGGATTATTTTGTTGTATGTTCCCTTGAAATTTGGGGAATTGGTTAGAATATTTCACCATATACTTATAGTTAAATCATTGTACTTTGATGGTTCCTCTATTACCCTTGCATTCATTATCATGAAGTACATTATCTCCACACTTGAAGAAAACTTTTTCCTTTTAATCATGAGCCAAGGTGTTTCCTTCCACAACTATAACATGTTGGAAAATTAAAATTTCTCTTCTTCCCCTTATCCATTTTTTATTCTATCATCCTATTCTTCTCTTTCTTTTCTTTGAATCCATAAAGCTTGGATAATTTTTTCTCTATCTATATAGCACATGATATTATGTCCTCATATGATGAGACTATTTGGGATACTAGTTCCCTTTTAAGGATTGGATTAATTCCATCAAAGAAATGGTAAATATTTCTCTTTGGATTGCATATATAGGCAGTATCTTGTGATGAACCCGACCTATATACCCTCTCAAACTTGTACCCAACCCAAATTTCCACATACCCAAAGGGTGTTCCTGATCTCTATGAGATGGAATCTAGAACTTAGGAATCGACAACAAATAGAGGGAATGATTTCACCCAACTTAGAGTAGAAAACATAACATATATACATATACAAAAAGAAATAGTAGAATGACACATGAATATATATGTCATAACAGATAATGAACAACTGAACCAATAAAACATAAATCATAGAAAAATAATCTCCAAGTGACAAGTCTAACAGAAAAATACAACGTAAAAAATGAATACTTCATGTGATAGAGTGGTAAATATCCCACCATCTCACCACCAACTACCCATACTCAGCTAAAAAAAACCTATCTAACTCACTATGAAATATTTCCTTTCCCTACATCAAAAGACATACAAAGGTCTACACACTACAGTAGGGGTGCGTAGGGTGTGAGATAATAAGCTCAGTAGGATCCCACCTAGATGTTCTATAACAAGTATCTATAAAAATAATATAAGAATTCTCAACTTTAAAGAAAATAAGTCATGATATAAAGTTTATCATTTTTTATATCGAAATCATGGAAAACCAGTTAAATTTACCTTTTTTTACATTTCCAAATAAATCTAGGTAAAATATTTTCAGATAATCTCATATACATATATCAAAGAAGATATTTCAAATCAAATCAAATAATGTATCACATATCATATCAAATCCATGGTAGTAAAACCAAATAGTACAAGTCAAAACACAGGTAATGTCATTCCAATGATCACACTAGGTCATACTAGGTAGGATACTTGTACCCCTAATATATAAAATCATTCAGGCATCAATACCCTAGACACATGCATCGAATATAAGTAGCATGGTAACACCCCATAAAGTGAACCTCCAAATAGTGTCTACCTAATCCCTATAACAACAGGCCAAAAGAGCAGAGGAACACCACCTGAGTGACCCCCTATATAATCAATAGATGAGGCCTATTACTACACCTTCCACCTAAGTACCCAAGGATTTTCATGTGCTCTATTTTCCAAACCAATCCATCAACCCCATTGTTAGAAAACCATTACAAAAAACCTTTTCAAAATTATTTGAAAATCTTTTTCATTTACCAAAATTATGGGAAACCCATATTTTATCAAAATCCCATTTCCACACACACAAATAAAATCCGTCAACCATTCAATTTCATTAATGAAAAAATTTATCAAAACTAGATAAATGAAGTTCATCCAACATAGGATAGAGACAGAACCACCTACCTCAAACTCAAGTCCACACATACTCACAAAGGGATCCACTAATAAGATGAACACAACAACAACAATAACATAGTCCATAGAATAAATCCTTATATCTTTTATAATTGATTCAACAAAAAAAGTATGGTGTAAAGGGTAGATCATGACAAACCTAGAAGAATTCAGACATGTCGCACCGCAACCAACAAAGGAACAACCCCTAGAGAAAGATCACACAAGGTATCTAGAATAAATTAACAGAATTACCATCATAGATCAATATATATAATAATTAAACACAATAGTGCTACTTTGATCAAAGGAAATAAAGAAAATGAATGATTCTCTTACCTAGAGAGACATCTTGCACAACCCTGGTGATCAAATGTCGAACAAATCAATCCGGAAGGAGTATAGGTTCCCAAAATCCCCAGGGAAGAGGTTTAGGTCAAGATCAAAGATGTTACAGAAAATGAAATAAACAAATAACTCACATGATTTCCTAAAAATACACCCTCATGAGAATTATATAGTGTGTAATCCCATTACACGCCGTGTGATCCACAAGGTCCATATACATTGAAAAACCATTTCCTTTTTACAAAAACCGTTATTTAAATTTACACATTGTGTAAACACTTTTCATGGTGTATAACCATTCATGCTATGTAATTATCTCATAAAAAGATCATGTTAAACAACACATGTCATGTACTCTAATTACATGGTGTGTAAAATCCCAATAAATAGTGAAAAAATTTATTTTTTAGTGGAAAAACTCCAAACTAACTCATACATTCTCCAAATGTGGGGAGAAACTTTTTAATTCATCACATGTTTGTACATGAACTCCATTAATTCAAACAAACATATATCTAAGAACCTTAGTTCATTTTCCCTAGAAAATGATCTCCAAACTTAGGAGTCCCAAGACATGCCCAAATAAAGAGGAAAATTAATAAAGATACGGGAAATACCTAAAATATGGTAATGAGATGGTACAAACTCCCCACCACAAGTCTTTTCATCCCTGGGAAGCCTTGTGTAATAATGAAGTCTGGTGAAGAGGTGATCTCACTAATACCACATCAAAAACTCATGATCCCAAGTATCATGAGAATCTAGACCATGTCACCATAACAATCTAACCATCTAAATCGATTTACCACACAGGACATTCACTTGAGAGTCAAATGTCTCTACCAGATGCTCCATAACAGAAACATCTACCTATAACTCAAACTCATTCAAACTCAGATTGTGAGAGGGATCTGGATGATATTTCATGAGCTGTGATATGTAAATAACATCAGGAATTTCTATCAAATGAACCAGAAATTCAAATTAATAAGAAACCTTTCTGATCAGCTATATAAGGCTCTGGCCTTAAACCTTACTTAATATTGAATTAAATGAATAATTCACATTGAGGATCTTTTTAGGTTTAGAGTTTTAGAGAATTAGAACATAACTACTACATATCAAAAGATTACAAAGTAGACATTTCTACTAAGTTTCCATAGAATGAAAAACTCTTAAAAAAACATGTCTAGTTCCAAGTTTTATATAGCATAACTTTCTTTTGATCCCATCCTTGACCCTATTCCACATTAAGTCCTGTGAAAAACATTTCAAAAAAACTTGGGGTGAGCATAAAAATCTCAGTAAGGGATACACAAAGAATGAAAACTGTTAGTTTATCAAAACAAAAAGTAAACCATGTATACTTTATCAAAGTAATACTTTTCACCTTTATGAAGTAGTAAAAACTCTTTACTGAATAAAAGATCATTACTTACCCTTTTGTAACCAAAATATTACCATAAAACCCATAAAAAGATCACATAACATATAAAGGTAACTTGGGACATAAACATACTTAAGTGGAATAACCATACGGTCGACTTCCACACATATCACTTAATGGAATAGCCATACGGCCAACTTCCATACATACTTAATGGAATAGCCATACGTCCGACTTCCATACCCTATGCATTAGAGGTTATAACGTAACCACCCATCCTGGTATTCACGGCACCACCCGTCATATGGTTCATCACGTAACCACCTGTCAAATGTCCAAGTACCATTATAAAATCATAAGACATAAAACAAATATAATGGAAGGAAAACATTTCCACACTTTGATCACAATATATCACTTAAATATATTGACATAACAAATCCATTATAAAAACCATTTTCAATAACAAAATACATAAAAGATTATGTGGTATTTATTTCATTTAAAAAAAATTACGGCTTGTTGAGGAAGCCAAAGACCAAATAATACTCGTGGCAGCGGAAAAGGTCGTTATCACCGCGTACGTTAAAAGAAACATTCCTTTTTGTCGTTCTGTAAAATGCTTCGTATAAAAAGATTCCTTTTGTATAAAAGTAAAAGTAAAATAGTATTATACACCGTATAAAATATAGTTGTGTATAAAACGAAATACGCCTCAATGGAAGGAGATTGAGATGAAGTCCCTTACCTCAGGTTCGACTTGACTCGATCGTTCTTTAACATCCTGAATAATAAACTTGAGTTAATTTCTACTTGCTGAAGAACTTTTTTCAAGATTATTATTCCTTTTATATCACTTATTTCCATGTTATAAACATTATGTAATCATTAAGTTAATAATGTTTGTTTTGTCGATATTTGGTTCTTAAGTCGAAAGTGGACTTCTTACAATTACATGTTGTTCATGTGGTCAAAGGTTCATTATATCGAGAATGATATTCATGATTTGGATATCATATATATCATATATATCCATCATATACGTGTATTTATAATATGAAATAATCATTTAGAGGTATGAAATGAAATTCACCGTTCCTGGAGACGGTAAGTCATACGTACGCATGAACGCTACTTTCATTTCTATATCATATTAATGGAATTAAAACTAAATGAGAGGTATGTATATTTTAATTCCAGAATTA
The DNA here is from genome assembly GCA_963277665.1 of Viscum album. Classification (NCBI taxonomy): domain Eukaryota; kingdom Viridiplantae; phylum Streptophyta; class Magnoliopsida; order Santalales; family Viscaceae; genus Viscum; species Viscum album. The sequence continues at coordinate 1,427,924,883 of OY728157.1, forward strand.
TATCAATCATTTAGATGTAACATACATCATATATATCCATTATATATATGTACTTATAATAGTACATTACATTTGGGGATAAGAAGTGAAATGCACCGTTCATGGAGATGGTAAGTCGTATGTACGCATGAACGCTACTTTCATTTCTATCTCATACTTTAATGGAAAGAAAAAAAAAATTATATAGAGGTATTATAATTTCAGTATAACATAATATATAATAACTTTAAATACATCCTTTATATGTCCCACATATGGCATTAACGAATCAAATCACTTTGAGGGGGCGGTAGTCCGCACTTCCTAAAATGAAATTATCGTGTTTACCCACAATGGAAACCATAAAGGTATACCACAAATGAAAAATACATAAGCATAAGGAATACATAAACATAATATATATCATATATAAATAGAGTGAAATCTTAATGTCCACCATTCAAGGTGTTTAAAAGATGATTGAACAATCATCATTTCGTGAGGCAGAAATTCGCCAACCACAGAAAAAGTATGTTCTTTAACCATTAGATGAAGATGTGTGTAAGTGTAGCTCGAATTCTTGTTATAAAAACATCATATTATATTGAATATACTGGATTTTTTACAAAATAAATTAATAAAAAGAGTTTAGGGTGTTGGAGAAACAAAATAAAAAAAAAAGAACACAAGAGAACACATTACCTTAAAATTGGGTAACTCTCTTAGATTTGAGATCAAAGGCTTCCTTGGGAAGACTTCTGCCCAAAGTGAGGCTTCAAGGAGTAAGAGAGGGATTTTGAGAGACAAAATGGGCAGGGGTTGGCCGAGCCAAAGGCTTTGGAAGTGTGGGTAAGGTGGTAGAGGTGGGGGCCTTTTATAAGAGGAGAGGAGGGGCACTCTTGGAAATTAAGGAAATGTTACTTTATTATAGAATGAGTTTCGGATTTTAATGATCCCACATTGATGTGTTTCGAGGATAAGGTGATAAGGGTTCTAAATCCACCCATCCAATAGTTTTTGGACATGTTTAGGTCTTATATTTTACATTATCTTTCTATTTTATTTAAATCGTTAAATAATGAGGTAATCGATGCATCATCATGGTGTCATAAATAATTTAATTTAGTTAATGTCTAAAAATTATAAAAAAAATACTATGATGTAGGAAATCGTTGTATCTTTCCAATGATTATTTATAGTCAAAAATATGACTTGTATAACCCCATTTAAAAATTGTTTTAGTAAAACAACTCATGTTTGTGATATTTTTACTTTAACATTAAATAAAAAGATATTAATGTCATTTTCCAACTAAAGTGGATCCATGGGGTCCCCAAGTTGACCCATGGATTTTCGTTTTCGGCCATGACACATCCAATAAGGGTAGGGCATGTGTAAAGTTAATTTCATTTTATTAAAACATTATTTTTACCTTAAACTACACTAATTACCTCTAATCGCGATTAAAAACTTAAAAGTTACTATTCACCAAAAATTATTTTAATCTCATTGAACCGCATTTTACTTCTTAATGAAAACCATGTATGTTGGATTTTTGAAATTCAAAACATAGAATTGGTAAAATTTCATTTAAACGAAAAATCAGTTTTTATAAGTACCACTTAGTGGTTTCACTATTCATCAAAAATTGAAGTTTTTCGGAAAAATACCAAAAATTCACCCTAAGATATATTTGATATTCCGAATTCAAAAATGAAGTCTATTTTACAAAATTCAAAACATATAAGTTTCATTAATTAATTTAATAATTAATTCCCGCTGTCAGAGAAATAGTGTGTTTTCATGAAACAATATGTATCAAAAGATTGACACTAGTTTAAGTCTGATTTCAATGTGAAATTAATTCCAATGACCACTATTGGATTTAATGGTAAAAATATATTCTAATTTCACTTTAAAAACAATTCAAATTATAATCTAATCATATAAATAAATTATATTAAAAAGAGGTTTTGAATTAAAATACAACATGTTTCACTATTCATCAAAAAATGAACTTTATCGAAAAAATACCAAAAATTTACACAAAGTAAATTTTGATGTCCCGGTTCTAAAAAAGAGTTTTATTTGGTCTAATAGAATGTATAAAAGTGACCAAAACTATATTTAATGACGGTTCGCCATCAAAAGGCGATAAGTGAACCTTTAGTGAAAATTAGGGTATAAAAGCCTAAAATTGAATTCTTTTCGTATTTTAAGCCTTTGTATTTTATTGGATAAATGTAAAAACATTTAAAAAAGATTTATAATCATATTTTAGTTATTTCTATCCATTCCCGCCAATACAACGGCTATGTGTTAACTACCATTTAAAATAATATTATTTTATTACTATTGTGCAACGTAAGATTTCAATGAAACTCTTTATTGTGTATCAGGTATGCTATCGAACATAGTAACCCCTTTAAAGTAAAATTAATATTTAATTCGTAAATATTAATAAATATGAAAATGCTTTATTCTTTATTTACCTGGGATGTTACATCCTTCCCCCCTTTTGGGAATTGCGTCCTTGCAATTTTATTCACTTATCAAAATAAGTGGGGGTATTTATCCCTCATAGCATTTTTAGATTCCCACATTGCCTCTTCAACCATATGGTTTTTCCACAAAACCTTTACCTGGTGGATTACCTTATTTCGCAGCACTTGCTCTCCTCGGTCAAGAATCTGGACTGGTTGTTCTTCATAAGAGAGATTCTCATCCAACTGAACTACCTCTGGGCTCAAAACATGAGATGGATCTGGCATATACTTCCTCAACATCGAAACATGAAAAACATTGTGTACCTGAGATAAACTCGTAGGTAAATCCACTCGGTAAACAACTGATCCAAATTTCTCCAAAATTTCATATGGTCCAATGTACCTTGGACTCAGCTTTCCTTTCTTACCAAATCGCATCACACTTTTCCACGGTGAAACTTTGAGAAAAACATGATCACTTACATCGAAAGATAGATCCTTCCTCCGATTATCCGCATAACTCTTCTGCCTGCTCTGAGCTATTTTCATGTGTTTATGAATCAACTGAACTTTTTCTGCTAACTCTTATATCAATTTTTGTCTCATCAACTTCTTTCACCCACTTCATCCCAAAAAGCTGGAGTTCGACACCGCTTCCCATATAATGCCTCAAACGGTGCCATCTGTATACTAGAATGAAAACTGTTATTATATGAAAACTCAACCAAAGAAAGATGTTGGTCCCAAATTCCCTGATAATCCATCGAACAAGCTCATAGCATATCCTCCAAGGTCTGAATTGTTCGTTCTGACTGCCCATCGGATTGCAGATGAAAAGCTGTACTAAAATTTAATTCAGTACCCAACGACTTTTGAAGGCCTTTCCAAAAGTTAGAAGTAAACCTGGGATCACGATCGGACACAATGGAGAGAGGAATTTCATGTAACCTGAATATCTCTTTAAGATACAAACGGGAAAGTTGATCTAGTAAAAAAGTGTCTCGTATAGCAAAGAAATGAGCAGATTTAGTCAAGCGATCAACAATAACCCAGATTGCATTATTACCTCGAGATGTCCTCGGTAATCCCACAACAAAGTCCATGGATAGGTTTTACCATTTCCACTCTGGCACTGGTAAAGGCTGAAGCATCCCTTTCGGTAACTGTCACTCTGCCTTAACCTGCTGACAAGTTAAACACTTCACAGTAAAATCAGCAATATCCCTTTTCATTCCATCCCACCAGAAATACTCTCGCAGATCTCTGTACATCTTAGTACTGCCAGGATGAACTGAAAACGGGGAACTATGAGCCTCACATAACAGCTCATTCTTCAACTGTGAATCACAAGGCACACATAATCTCTTCCCAAACCTCAAAACACAATTATTATCAATGTTGAATCCAGGCAACTTACCCTTCTAAACCAGCTCTACCTTTTTCTGTGACTCCCTGTCTTCCCTCTGTGCTTGCTTAATTCTGTCTGATAGGGATGATCTCACTGATACCTGAAACAAAACAGAAGAACTTCCTGTACCAACAACTTCCATGCCAAAGCTCATCAAATCCTTAACCAAAGGATCACGTTCCAAACGCAACATTTTTAATGAAGCATTACTTTTTCGACTCAAAGCATCAGCCACTTTATTTTCTTTTCCCGGATGGTAATGAATTGTACAATCATAATCCTTGATTAATTCCAACCATCTCCTCAGTCTCATGGTCAATTCTTTCTGAGTGAATATATACTTTAAACTTTTGTGATCAGTATATATTTCACACTTTACTCAATACAAATGATGCCTCCAAATTTTTAAAGCAAAAACAACAGCAGCTAATTCCAAATCATGTGTAGGGTAATTTACCTCATGAGTTTTCAACTAACATGACGCATAAGTAATTACCTGATCATTCTGCATGAGGACACAGCCAAGTCCCTTCAACGAAGCATCACTATATATAACAAACTCACCATTCCTAGAAGGAAGTTCCAAAACTGGAGCATTCACCAATCTTCTTTTCCACTCCTGAAAACAATCATCACATTCTTTTGTCTAGATATACTTAACACCCTTCCGAGTTAGCTTAGTCATTGGACTAGATAATCGTGAAAAAATTTCAACAAACCTTCAGTAGTAACCTTCCAAACCAAGTAAACTACAGATCTCAGTTACATTTGTGGGTCTTGGCCATTCTTCAAAAACTTTTGTTTTAGAAGGATCAACACTTATGCCATCTTTTGAAACAATGTGACCCGGGAAAAAAATTTGTTGTAACCAAAACTCACACTTACTAAATTTTCCATATAGTTTATTTTCTTTTAAGGTTTGCAAGATAACCCTTAAATGAATTTCATGCTCCTCTTTACTTTTAGAAAACACCAAAATATCATCAATTACACAACCACCGCTTATCACCTAATTAAACTGATACATCACTGTAGGAAACTGCTCAATTCTGATTCTGACCATCTCAGTATGCTGATTTGGAAGGTCATTTCCCTCAGTATGCCTTCCCAAAAAAACTTCCTTGTTTCCTCTATGAAAAACCATTCTTAACACTGAAATACCTTAGGTGAAGCAACATGGTAATCTGTAAATTCAATATCATTTCAATCATACCATAAACTAATTTATAATTTAACAATTTTCTAACTCCTAAAGTTGTCTAAACCGATCTCTGATACCAACTATAAGGCCCCAGCCTTAAACCTTACTTAATATTGAATTAAATTAATAATTCACATTGAGGATATTTTCAGGTTTAGAGTTTTAGATAATTAGAACATAACTACTACATCTCAAAAGATTACAAAGTAGACACTTCAACTAAGTTTCCATAGAATTAAAAAACTCTTAAAAAGAAACATGTCTAGTTCCATGTTTTATATAGCATGACTTTCCCTTGATTCCATCCTTGACCCTATTCCAAATTAAGTCCTGTGAAAAACATTTCAAAAAAATTGGGGTGAGCATAAAAAGCTCAGTAAGGGATACACAAAGAATGAAAACTTTTAGTTTATCAAAACAACAAGTAAACCATGTATACTTTATCAAAGTAATACTTTTCACCTTTATGAAGTAGTATAAACTCTTCATTGAATAAAAGATCATTACTTACCCTTTTGTAACCAAAATATTACCATAAAACCCATAAAAATATCACATAATATATAAAGGTAACTTGTGACATAAACATACTTAAGTGGAATAACCATACGGTCAGCTTCCACACATATCACTTAATGGAATAGCCATTCGGACAACTTCCATACATACTTAATGGAATAGCCATACGGCTGACTTCCATACCCAATTAATTGGAGGTTATAATGTAACCACCCGTCCTGGTATTCACAGAACCACCCATCATATGGTTCATCACGTAACCACCTGTCAAATGTCCAAGTACCATTATAAAATCATAAGACATAAAACAAATACAGTGGAAAGAAAAAATTTCCACACTTTGATCACAATATATCACTTAAATATATTGACATAAAAAATCCATTATAAAAACCATTTTCAATACCAAAATATATAAAAGAGTATATGGTATTTATTTCATTTAAAAAAAACATTACAACTTTTTGAGGAAGCCAAAGACCAAATAATACTCATGGCGGCGGAAAAGGTCGTTGTCACCGCGTACGTTAAAAGAAACATTCCTTTTTGTTGTTTAGTAAAACTCTTCATAGAAAAATATTCCTTTTGTATAAAAGTAAAATTAAAAGGGGTTTATACACTGTATAAAAGATAGTTGTGTATAAAACGAAATATGTCTCAATGAAAGGAGATTGAGATGAAGTCCCTTACCTCGGGTCCGACTTGACTCGATCATTCTTTAACGTCCTGAATAATAAACTTGAGTTAATTTCTACTTGCTGAAGAACCTTTTTCAACCTTATTATTCCTTTTATATCACTTATTTCCATGTTATAAACATTATGTAATCATTAATTTAATAATGTTTTTTTTGTCGATATTTGGTTCTTAAGTCGAAAGTGGACTTCTTACAATTACATGTTGTTCGTGTGGTAAAAGGTTCTTTATATCCAGAATTACATTCCTGATTTGGATATCATATATATCATATATATCTAGCATATACATGTATTTATAATATCACATAATAATTTAGAGTTATGAAATTAAATACACCGTTCATGGAGACGGTAAGCCGTACGTACGCATGAACGCTACTTTCATTTCTATGTCATATTAATGGAATTAAAACTAAATGAGAGGTATTTATATTTTAATTACAGAATTATATTAATCATTTAGATGTATCATACATAATATATATCCATTATATATATGTACTTATAATAGTACATTACATTTGGGGATAAGAAATGAAATGCACCATTCATGGAGACGGTAAGCCGTACGTACGCATGAACGCTACTTTCATTTCTATCTCATACTTTAATGGAAATAAAAAAAATAATGATATAGAGGTATATTATAATTTCAGTATAACATCATATATAATAAAGTTAAATTCATCCTTTATATGTCCCACATATGGCATTAACGAATCAAATCACTTTGAGGGGGCGGTAGTCCGCACTTCCTAAAATGAAATTATCCTGTTTACCCACAATGGAAACCATAAAGGTATAACACAAATGAAAAATACAAAAGCATAAGGAAAACATAAACATAATATATATCATATATAAATATAGTGACATCTTAATGGCCACCATTAAAGGTGTTTAAAAGAAGATTGAACAATCATCGTTTCGTGAGGCAGAAATTTGCCAACCACAGAAATAGTATGTTCTTTAACCATTAGATGAATATGTGTGTAAGTGTAGCATGATTACTTGTTATAAAAACATCCTAGAATATTGAATATGCTGTATTTGTTACAAAAGAAATCAATAAAAATATTTTAGGGGGTTGGAGAAGAAAAATAAAACAAAAGAACACAAGTGAACACATTACCTTAAAATCGGGTAACTCTCTTAGATTTGAGCTCAAAGGCTTCCTTGGGAAGACTTATGCCCAAATTGAGGCTTCAATGAGTAATAGAGGTTTGTGTAGAGACAAAATGGGCAGGATTTGGACTATCCAAAGGCTTTGGAAGTGTGGGTAAGGTGGTAGAGGTGGGGGCCTTTTATAAGAGGAGAGGAGGGGCACTCTTGGAAAGTAAGGAAATGTTACTTTATTATAGAATGAGTTTCGGATTTTAATGGTCCCACATTGATTTGTTTCGAGTTTAAGGTGATAAGGGATCGAAATCCACCCATCCAATAGGTTTTGGACATGTGTAGGTCTTAGATTTTACATTATCTTTCTATTTTATTTAAATCGTTAAATAATGAGGTAATCGCTGCATCATCATAGTGCCATAAATAATTTAATTTAGTTAATTTCTAAAAATTAAAAAAAACCTCTATGATGTAGGAAATCTTTTTAGCTTTCCAATTACTATTTAAAGTCAAAAATCTGACTTGTATAACCCCATTTAAAAATTGTTTTAGTAAAACAACTCATGTTTGTGACATTTTTACTTTAACATTAAATAAAAAGATATTAATGTCATTTTCCAACTAAAGTGGCTCCATGGGGTCCCCAAGTTGACCCATGGATTTTCTTTTTCGGCCCTGACACATCCAATAAGGGTAGGGCATGTGTAAAGTTCATTTCATATTATTAAAACATTATTTTTACCTTAAACTACACTAATTACCTCTAATCGCGATTAAAAACTTAAAAGTTTCTATTCACCAAAAAATTATTTTAATCCCATTGAACCACATTTTACTTCTTAATGACAACCATGTATGTCAGATTTTTGAAATTCAAAACACAGAAGTGGTAAAATTTCATTTAAACGAAAAATCAGTTTTTATAAGTACCACTTAGTGGTTTCACTATTCATCAAAAATTGAAGTTTTTCAGAAAAATACCAAAAAATCACCCTAAGATATATTTGATATTCCAAATTCAAAAATGAATTCTATTTTACAAAATTCAAAACATATAAGTTTCATTAATTAATTTAATAATTAATTCTGGCTGTCAGAGCAAATAGCGTGTTTTCATGAAACAATAAGTATCAAAAGATTGACACTAGTTTAAGTCCAATTTCAAAGAGAAATTAATTCCAACGACCACTATTGGATTTAATGGTAAAAATATATTCTAATTTCACTTTAAAACCAATTAAAATGATAATATAATCATATAAATAAATTAGATTAAAAAGAGGTTTTGGATTACAATACAACATTTTTCACTGTTCATTAAAAAAATGAACTTTATCGGAAAAATACTAAAAATTTACAAAAAGAAAATTTTAATGTCCCGATTCTAAAAAAGAGTTTTATTTGGTCCAATAGAATGTATAAAAGTGACCAAAACTATATTTAATGACGGTTCTCCATCAAAAGGCGATAAGTGAACCTTTAGTGAAAATTAGGGTATAAAAGCCTAAAATTGAATTCTTTTCGTATTTTAAGCCTTTGTCTTTTATTGGATAAATGTAAAAACATTTAAAAAACATATATAATCATATTTTAGTTATTTATATCCATTCCCACCAATACAACGGCTATGTGTTAACTACCATTTAAAATAATATTATTTTATTACTAGTGTGCAACGTAAGATTTCAATGAAACTCTTTGTTGCGTATCGGGTATGCTATCGAACATAGAAACCCCTTTAAAGTAAAATTAAAATTTAATTCGTAAAAATTAATAAATATGAAAATGCTTTATTCTTTATTTACCTGGGATGTTACAAGCTAAGTTACCTCAAATGGTCCAATATATCTCGAAGCCAACTTACTATGTTTCCAAAGATGATGGTGACCCAAACGAGGAGAAACTTTAAATAAAACATGTTCACCTATGGAAAAATCCAATGGATGATTCCTTTGATGCATGTAATAATTATTTCAACTCTCAGTTGTAACCATATGTTGAAATATATCATGAATCCTCATAGAAATCTCCTTAACTAAACTCGATCCCTCCAAAGAGGTTTCACCCACCTCTTCCCAATAAAGTGGTGATCTAAAGGGGCAACTAGAAAAAGCCTCAAAGGTATCCATTATGATCAATTATTGATAATTTTTGTTATAAGAAAACTCAACCAGTACCATATGGCTATCTCAAGATCCACCAAAATCCAAGACACATTCATAGAGGATATCCTACAAGATCTAATTAGCATGCTTTTTCTAATCGTCTGTCTGTGGATGGTAAGTTATACTCAACCTTACCTAATTCCCCATCACATCTTGGATAATCCTTCAGAACCTTGAAGTAAACCTAGTATCCCTATCTAAAACAATGGTATAAGGAACCCCAAGTAACCTCAAAATTTCTTGCACATACATATTACTCGGATCTTTAACTTATTTAGTATCCCTTATTGGAACAAAGTGAGATGACTTTGTTAACCAATCCATCACAACCCATATAAAATTTATCCCTTATCGATTCTATGGTAATATAAAAAAAGTCCATGGAAACCCCATCCCATTTCCAAAATATCACCGGAAGAGGTTATATCAAATTAGAAGGATTGAAATTCTTTGAATTTATTTTTTGGTAGGTGTAACAATGGTACACATAATCAGTAATGTAACATTCCATACCTAACCACCAAATTCATTTTTCTATGTTGTAATACATATTCTTAGTTCCCGGATAAACATCCCAAGAATAACTATCAAAATAAAAAAAAAAATCTCCTCACAAATTTTGGGATGACAAACTGATCTCCAAAACTGATAATACATTCTAAAGAGGTAGACCAACCCAAAATGGTATCCCCGCCATATAGGGTTTCTCAAATCCCTATGAACTTTTCATTCTGTTAATAACCCTAAAAAATGGAATCAATGATATATAATGACAACTGAACACTGAAAAGAACCATACCATATCATTGAGGTGAAACTGAGTGAAAATCCTCATAAAGTTCCACTCTTCCTTCGATTCCAAAATAGCATGTGATGGAACTTTCCTTGTAAGAGCATCTACAACAATGTTCCCCTTCCCTAGGGTATATATGATATCAAAGTCAAACGTCTAAATTTATTCCACTCACCACCTCTATCTTAGACTCAAGGATTTTTTATAAAATACATATCTCAAAATCTTATGGTTACAAAAGACTATGAACATATCCCTAAAAAGATAGTGCTTCCAAAACCTAAGCACATGAATAACCGCAGAAAGCTCTAAATAATGAGTGGGGTAATTTTTATCATGTGGTTGAAGATGAATAGATTCATAACATGATCATTATGCATGATCACACAACACAAACTAGTGTCACGAGCATCATAGAAAACAACAAACCTATTCTTAGGCTCAAGTAATATTAGAATAGGAGCTGATTTCAGAAGTCATTTCAACTCATCAAAAGAAAATTGACACATTTCATCCCATATGAATTTCACCCCTTTCCTAGTAATAGTAGTCAAAGATGATTCCATATTTTAGGAAACCTTGATGAAACATCGGTAGTATCAAACATGACCAAGGAATATTAAAATCTCAAAGACATTTCATGGATCTTCCCATGAAAAAATACCCTTTAACTTCTTAGGATCAACTAATAATTCATTCTTAGAGATAACATTCCCCAAGAACTTCACTTCTGGAATTTATAAGTTTTATTTCTAAATATTTCCATACAAATGGTGTCTCCTAAGTATTTCTAGAAAAAAAACTCAAATTTTGTGCATGCATATGATCATGACTCAAATAAACTAAAATATAATCCACAAAAACTACCATAAAATTGTTGAGATACTGATAGAATATCCAATTTTTCACATACATAAAATATTTAAGATCATTAGTCAGACCAAATGTCATCACAAGATATTCATAATGGTCATACTTTCTCCTAAAATCACGTCTTCAGTATATTAGACTCTAAAACTCTAAGATGATGATAACTTGACTAAATATCGATATTTGAAAACCACTTTTCCCAATTTAACTGATCAAAAAATCATCCACATGAGGCAAAGGATACATATTCTTAACTTTTATCTAGTTTAACTTCTGATAGTCCATGCATAATCAGAGTGAATCATATGCCTTCTTGGAAAAGAGCACTAGGTCTTCCCAATGAGAAATACTATGGAAATCAAACCCCTTTGCCATTAGATCATCTAACTAAATATTGATCTCTTTTAACTCCATTGGTTCCATATGATAAGAAGGTGTCAAAACTAGTTTTATACATGGAACTAGTTCAATCATAAACTTCACTTCCCTCTCTGGAGGAAGGTCGAATAAAGAATCTAGGAAAACATTAGGAAAATCTTGGGAGATAGCGGGAAGATTAACAATTGAGGAAATTTCATTGGGATAAACCACTACAATAGACAAAAACACCTGAGATCTAGGCAGGAAGGTCTTTCAGAACAGGCCTCAGATCCCACTCTCCCTAAAACACATGAGATCTCACATCAGTCACAATAAACAAGACATTATGATGATAAAAATCAACCTCAACATGATGAGATACAATCCAATCCATCCTAGTAATGATGTAAAATAGATCTATATCAAGAATAAGAAAATACCAGACTAACTCTGCATCAGTTATAAACAATGCACAAGGACACCAAAACACCTTCTCTTTCCTCTTCCCAATAGGTTTCACTAACGCCATAACAAAGTACATGAGCTCCATTATAATTTTAAACATATCAAAAAAATTCCAAATATAAATGAGTGGGAATCATCTATATAAAATAAATCAATTGATGTGGAAGATGAAATAAAGATGGTACCTCTATCTATCACTGGGCATACATCTACCTCCACCGAAAACTCATCTACTATGTGAATGTGCTTCACTCCTAAGGCCTATGGATAGATCCCTATGGTCTTTAGATCATTTTATTCCTCCATAGAATCAATTGCATCTAACGATCTCTAGGTATATCAAGGTGTATAAATAGCCTAATATAAACTCTACACATGACCCTAACATCCACAACTATTGCATATCTTTTTAGGTGTATAAAAGGAACATTGAGTGAGACCAACCTTGGCACACTGATAAAAAGATAGGATCATGATAACATCTTTAACTAAAGGTTAAGAGGAGGCCTACCTTTGAGAACCACCCCCACCACTCATGTGATGATCTTTTTAATTCCTCTTATTCCTTGGAATTCCACTAAAGTTTCCACTAGGTGGAAGAGAAGGGGTATAATATCTAACCTTGCATTTCATATTCATCTCTTCCATCATAGTCATATCCACTATCTCTGTATAGGTTGAAATATTTATCATAAATACCTATGATATGATATTCAGTCTCAAACCCTATAGGTACTTCTGAGATTTCAAATGATTATTCTTAATTACATATAGAGAAAAAATTATCTTAGAAAAATTATTGGTGTATGACGACACTGAACTCTCTCTCTGTTGTATAGAGTGGAAATCTAGAGACTTCACCACAATAAATGACTCTACACAAAATTGTTTGAAAAATAGAGTCTTAAAACCCTTATAGTCTAAGCCCACATGACTATCTGCCTATACCAATACCACCATTGCTTATTGGGACCCTCAAGTATGAACACCACGCACTTCACCTTGATACTCTTAGGTGTATCCAAGAAGTCTAAAATATAATCTATCTTATCAATCCTGTAATTTTCCTCTTCAGGTTCATTTTTACCCTTAAATTATGGTTGATTCATGTGCAAAAACTCCTATGATCAATCTCTATCTCTTACAGCTCTTGTATATACCTCAACAACTATATTTTGGATATGCAGCACATTCTAGTCAACACCAAGAACTACCTACATGATAGACTTGATAAAATTTTGATCCATATGAGGATTTCATTGATGATCAGCAGCTACACTCTTATATGGAACCCATAGAATATATCCTGGTGGTATATTACAGTACACCAAAATAGAAGAAACCATTATACAATATAAAAATCTCAATGCAAACCAGGAATTCATAAGAAAAAAAATGAGATTGAGGCCAAGAACTCAAAACAAGAGAGACACGCCCCAATAGCCCATGGTAACTTGAGTCACATTATAGAAATAGTTTTCCAGGCACTCACCGTAACTTTCCTCTAAAGTCCCTACAATCCTATATCCATTCTACCAATCATCCAAAGATAAGAAATATTGAGTATGGGACAACTTTGATACCAAAATATGATGAACTTGACCTAGATAACCTCTCAAACTATTACCCATCCCAAAGTTCCACATACCTAAAGGGCATTCCCAATCACCAGGGTTTGGCGTCTTGCACCCATGCATTGACAATAAATAGAGGGAAGGATTTATCCCAACCTGGAGAATACATAATGAAATTTATTCATTTACAGAAATAAACAATGGATAATAACATGAATATATATGTCATAAAATATAGATAAAAATGGAAGTGATACAACTGACATGGTAGAAAAATAATCTCTAAGTGACAATTCCAATAGTAAAGGATTATGTAAACAAAATTACTACTCCATGTGATAGCATGGGAAATATCCCACAATCTCACCAACAGCTACATAGACTCAACTGGAAGAAAACCTCTCTACCTTATTTTGGTGCTTTGTATTCCCCCAACATCGAAATACATACAAAGGTTTACACACCATGGAAGGGGTGTATAGATTGTAAGCTAACAATGTCAGTAGGATCCCACCTATATGTTCCATAATAAGTCTCTATAAAAATAATCCAAACATGCTCAATTATAAAGGAAACAAGGCATGATATATTATTTAGTATTTTTTATATGAAAAGCATGGAAAAACATTTAATTTTACCTTTTTCCACATTTTTAAATAAATCCTACAAAAACAGTTTCAAATCATTTCATATAAATATATAGAAACATATATATCAAATCAAAAAAATCATATATCCCATATCATATCATATCCATGGAAGTAAAACCAAATATTACAAGAAAAAAGAATAGGTAATGTCATTCCAAGGACCACACTAGGTTAGGTTAGTTAGGAAACTCATATGCCCAATAAATACAATCACACATGCATCAATCCCCTAGATATATGTAAAAAATCTAGGTAGTAGAGGAACACCCCATAAAGTGAACCTCCCAATAGTATCTACCAAATCCCTAGAAGAATAGGACTAGAGATCATAGGAACACCCCATGAGTGTACACTTAGATATTATCAATAGATGAGACTGAAACCTACACCTTCCACCTAAGTACCCATGGCATCCCATGTGCTCTATTTTCCAAACCATTTCATCAAAACCATTCTTATAACACCATTTCATAAAACCATTTCATAGTTAAAACCATTTTTATTTACCAAAATCAGGGAAAACCTATATTTTATCAAAAACTCATTTCCACACACACAAATAAAATCATTCAACAATTCTATTTCATTTATAAAATAATTAATAAAAACCATATCAATGTAGTTCATCCAATATAGGATATAAAAAACCCACCTACATCAAACAGGGGGTCACACATGTACACAAAGGGATCCACCAACAAGAGGAACACAACAAAAACAATGGAGGCCCTAGAATCAATCAACAAATATATTATAATTTACTCAAAAAATAAATGGTAGAAAGGGTAGATCCCAAAAAACCTCAAAGAACTCACTCCCATCACATCGTAACTAATAAAGGAACATCCCCTGAAGAAATACCACACAAAATATTTATAATAAAATAAGATAATTACCATCACAAATAAAATAATCCAATAAATCAACACAAGGGTTCTACCACGATCAAGGAAACAAAGAAGTAGAAGGATTATCTTACCTGAAGAGACAAATCACACAACCCTGATGATAAAACACTGATCAAATCGATCCTAAAAGAGTGTAGGTTCACAAATTTTCTATGGAAAAGCTCTGAATCAAGAGAAAAGAGGCTAAAACAAATTAAATAAAAAAATCACTCACAGAGTGCTCTAAAAATATACCCTAAGGAGAATTACATGTCGTGTAATATCTTTGTACATTGTGTAATACATGGGGTCTATATACACCAAAAAACCTTTCACCTTTTTACAAAAAAACAATCTTTAAATATTATATGTCATGTAAACCCTTTTCATTGTGTGTAACCATTCACACTGTGAAAACAATACACATAGTGTACTCCGATTACACGATGTGTAAATTCTCAAAAAATAATGAAAACTCTAGTTTTTAGATTAAAAATCAAAAATACCATGATCATTATATGAACATGGTGATAATATCATTAAGACATTACACATTTATACTCAGACTCCATTGTTTCAAAAAAACATAGATCCTTTAACATTAGGTTATTTTCCATATAAAATATTATCTAACCTCCAGAGTCCCAATATGCATCAAAATAAAGTGAAAAATGAATAAAGAGAATGGAAATATAAGAAATATAGTAATAGGATGTTACACATAATGCCTTGTTAACATTATAAAGTTATCTATATACATAGAAAAAAATTTCTCTTCTTTTTTCTTATACTTAGAAGTTGTCTCTCTATATACACTAATTGTTATGAGTAAAATATTTTTTCTAGAAAATAACCTTAAAATCCTTCAATTTCATGGTCACTATTTAATCTTCATACTTAGGTCTTTGAATCAATGACCACCATTAATCCACATCCCCTCAGAGATTATAAACTTACATGAAAACCTTTTTTTATTCATTACTTCTCAAAACGAGAAGTATCTTATCAAAGTAACTTATCCATCACTAAGCTACAAATAGATTTTCAGTCTGATTGAATGATGGATATTATTGATGCATGAAGTGGTATAACATTGTTAAAACACATTGTGGATTAGAAAGTTACTACATACATTTAATTTTATTATTCATAACCTAATCTATATTCCCTAGTATAGTTATAATTTTCTCATCTCTAGAGTCAAATCTAGATCCAACTTCATTATCTTACCTAGGAGGGAAATTCCTACATAGATTACATGCATTGATATGGTTATCATGCCTTCCACTAAGTTTCATTTATAAATAATTTCATACACTATAATATATCATAACATTATGAAACATAATATATAATTTTTAATATAGTGAAACACTTAATATAAATTAAAATTTATGAATAACTAATCTAATAATCATAAACATGGTTTATTTGATAATTTTCCCAAATAATAAAATTAATTTCAAATATTTCATAATGGTTTATAAATAAAGTGATAATTATCCCAATCATATCCCCTAATAGTGTCAAACTAGGTGTGGAGTAGTGGAACGCTCTTGGTACACCAGAATCATGGCCAAGATATACTCAACCAAATATTTTTGTGGTTATTACCCCTAGATACATTTATGCTAAAACCATGTATACTTCTAGTATCTAGAAATGGGTATATTTCTAAGAAAATCACATAATATTTACCTTACCAAAACTTTAGGATGTTATCCTATACTTATAATTATCCTTAAATTAATTCATAGGGTAATGTTCCTTAATCTATGTTTTCTAAATCTTATTCTCAAGGTTTCTACTAAACTTTCTTTGATACCAATTGTAAATACCCTAAACCTAGTAGCCTATATCTAGTGGTTACTTTATTACATTGGTATTAGATACATGTAATAACAATCCAGAATTTTCATATATAAATATCACATATTTTAGATGAATATTAAATACATGCCAAAGGACCATAATGGTTTAGTGTCTTTAGATACTAGGTACATGATCTTCTTATTTAATTAAATATATTCAATATATATCATTAATATCTTCCCCTTTTGTAATCTTCATAAAAATACCCTACTTAAAACCCTTCTTCATAACATTGTGAAAGGAAACATAATAATGGGTGAGCTCAGATGCTTAATAAGTGTAAGCATGGTAGATATCATTCTATGATCATGTGAAAGAATAAGATAATCATAAGGTTATGATATCAAGAGTATAAATTACAAATTTTATACCCAACCTATCATAGATCATAAACATGAGTCATGGCATAAAGCATTATCATTCCAAAATACATGATTCATAAGAGTGGGAAATCATCATAATTAATGAACTATAAACTCATTTCATAAAAGTGTGGTACCAACATAAGTATAGAAACCATTTCATTTGTAAAGGATAAATACCAAAACCATCCAACATAGTGGATCAGACTTCATCATCTATTTCCCATTGTGGATAAACCTCGTCAGTTTGTTTCCTAATATGTATCAAGCCAATCCATTGTGGATCAAGCTCGTAAACTTTTTCCCCTTATTATCTCATGAGATATAAATATTTTACTAATGCATAAAAGGTATATATAGATCCCACCTATCCTTGGTTATAACATTACCATCATCCTTAGTTGTAACGTAACCATCGTCCTTTGTTATAACATAACCATCATACTTGGTTATAACATAATCACTGTCACAAAATTAAAACCATAGATAAGTGTTTCACAAGATCATGAAACATTCATCATATCATAACCCATGAAAATAAAAAGGGTCTCATAAACTTACATTATAACATAACCCATATAAAGTAAATGGGTCTCATAATCATCTCATCAATTCATCATAGCATAACCCATGGAAAAGGAATAGGTTTCACAAACATATTTTCATCATAATCATAAACTGTCTAGATAAATAATAAAAATGTTACAATTGTATCATGTCCCCAAGAAAAGAATAATTAACCTCAAATTATATCATCTTATATTGAAAATTATTTTAAAAGATCACTTGGAACATTTCTTGATGAAAATAACATTTCCACTTTGAAATTCAATTTTTAAAACTGAAATTTCAAAAAAAAATTGAAATATTTTTATTTTAAAATAACCCTATAAAATTATAAATGAATATTAAAATAATTTAATGATAATGATGTTGTAAAATTCTATTCATGTTTTACACGTTAAAACAAAGATTCCTTACCCATTGTAGTAAAATCCAAAAGGGAATTATTTGGAAAATTATATGAAGATTCCTTTTAAACCATTTAGTAAAAAGTAAAACCTGGTGAAAATTTCATTAAATTATCATTTTATAATATTAAAAACATTATTTAATTTTTTTTTATAAAATATAGATAAGTAATAAAAATGGTTTTCGATCGAAGAGAGAAATAAAAATGATTTTTATTAAAAACTATTTTGGTATCTTTAATCCTTTAAGAGGGTAAAATGAATTTAAAACGTGTATTATCGTAAAATAACAATTGGATAATAAAATAAATGAGTTTATTGGGATTTATATCATGAGATATCATCATTTGAATCATATCATAAATAATCCTACTAAATAATGAGATTGTAACATTAAACCTTTACCACTTTGGTATCTTTTGAATCGTAATCCCTATGAAATAAATCAAATTAGATCGATATATATATATATATATCATAATTAAAATGATAATAATCATAAATTATATTCATGGAAAACATATACACCACATAAAAGAAACAAGAGGTGTATAAGGCATGTGTCCCACAGAAATAAAAGTGGGATACAAATATCTTACCTTAAATCTTGATTTCCTTAGTACAAGTTTGAACATCCTATATAATAAATATAATTTTATTATAAATATATTTCATAACCATACAAATATTTATCATACTATATATTATTTACTTATGAACTTTTATTACCCATTTAATAACAATTCCTTGTTAAAATTATGTTTTGGGTAATAACTACTTTGTTTTTCATGTATGTTTTAGTTAGGTATTTTTTGTCCTTTTAATTTTATATTATTAACATAATATTCATAATGTTAACCATGATATTAATATCATATATATTAATTATATATTTATTTATAGTAATCCAATAAATTTTTAGATAGAAAATGAATTACATCATTCATGGAGACGGTAGGTTGGGTGTATGCATGAAGTTGTTTCGATTTTCTCAATGGATGAAATGAAATTAAGGTAAAAAATATATTACCTTTATAGAATGATTTTTATTTCATATATATATATATCACATATTTTAATTAAACCTATACTTATTACCTTCTATGTAAAGTATATTTGAATAGTGAATTGCATCGCTTTGTGAGACGGTAGTCCGCCATACACACGAGTGACGTTATCGTATTCCTATGGAATGAAAAATAAGAATTTTTATAGTATATTATAATTATAAAATTATAATTATATCATAAATATCATATATACATTTTAAATCCATCATTATATCCAATTTTTGGAGGTGGTGATGGAAAATGAACGACATCTGTTTGTGAGGCGGTAGTCCGCCGTACACATGATCGACGGTTTCATTTCACATTTGATGGAAGAAGAGATTGATATAGGTATTTAAATAAAAATAATAACATCTTGGTATATTTTATATACTAATTTTATTATATTGTAATTATTTGTACATTAATAAAGGTGGTAAGATAATAAGTAAAAAATAAAGAGCTTAGAGAAGACAAGTACCTTTTCTTAGAGAAACATCCTTTGGACTTATTATTAAGGGCCTTAGGGTTGGTATTTTGGGAAGATCATGAGATATAGAATGTGTATAAGGATGTTGGGGTGATTTTTATTTTAGTGTTTTTTCAAGCCAAGGGTCTTAATATGTGTGAATAATATAGGGAATGAAGTGTCATTTTATAATTGAGGAGAAGTGGAATTTTTGTAAACACCCAAAAATATCCAATAATGGGAAGTCACTCTCGCCATAAGTACCTCAAAAATTTAAAATTAAATTATTTTAGGTAATATATGATCTATAAACACCTCCAAAACAAAAAAAATTAAACATGTTATTACTTAGACTTTAAGTTAACTTAATTTTACTATTTTAGTTTTCACCATAATAAATAGTTTTTTATTTATTTACCTTGGTGATTTATCCATTAATCCTAAAATTAAAATGAGTATTATTAGATAATTATGACCTAATAATTATAAATTTTAAATCTAATTAATTAAATAAAAATTATAAGTGTGCATAAAATTAATTTTAACACAAGGTGATGTAACGCGCAAACCCCCATTTTAACCTTAACTACGATAATTAGTTTTTACTATTTTTAATTTTTATTATGAATAAAAAATAAATTGACCTTATTAAATAAAATTAATTATTATTTTTACAAGTATAGAAAAAAATTTACAAAATTTAATTCACATAAGTGCTAGAATTTAATTTAAAGTTAAACACGTAATCGAGATGAAAAAACTATTTTCCAAGGAAAAAGATCTTAAAAATATAAAAAAAATTACATCAAAATTTAATATGAAATTGTTTAAAATAAACTAAATTAGATTAAAAATAATATAATTTAACAAATTTTACTTTATAAATATTTTAAAACAAGATGTATATTTGTAATTACTTTAAAAAAAGAAAATTTTTAAATAAAATCAGTATTTTTTTACTATTCATTGAAAAATTAATCTTTTTAGAAAATTATTAAAATTAAAGTAAAATATAATTTTGAAATTTAGATTTAAAAATTAATTTTTCTTTTTTAAATTCATTTTATTATATTGTAAAATTTTACTTTTATTATTTGTTCACAAAAAGCAATAAAAATCTTTTTCTGAGAAAAAAGTAATTTTCAAAGCATATAAATAGTTTATTAAAAATTAAGTAATTATTTAAAAATATATTTAATTTATATATAACCTTTATATTTAATTTTAAAATTTTGTTTATTCCAATTCATATCTTCAAATTCAATGTCTAGGTTATAGTAGTTAATTTCAAATAATATATAAGGTAAATCACAGTTTATTAAAACTCAGTATTACACATAATACAAGATATCAAAGAAATTAAATTTATTCAAAAAAATATTTAATAAAATCTTGTGTTTTTACACAAGTGATATCATCCTAAAGGATGGAATGGTTTAGTATTTTGGTAAACTAGATATAGACTTGAAATCTCACATACATTTGAAACATAAAATACCAGAAAGTATTGTCTTTGAGAACATTATTAGTACCATTAGAATATACAAACATATTAATTATAATATACTTCCCATAATCCTAGGTAAATTAAAAAATAAGAAAGGGGAGATCTCATATGCTCAGTAATGGTATGAATACGGCAGGATCTAATAGGTAATGAATAACATTTCTAGAATAAATGATGATCAAATAATGTTATACAAATAATCACATGAACTAGAAACTTATCTATGGATATCATAACTATTAAAATAATCACATGGTAATTAATGACTAGTTTCATAATGATAGAAAGAATAATTTCATACATCTGAAACTTACCATCAAGACCTTGTTCTAGGACATCTAAAAATACCATCAAGGACTTGTGTCAAGACATCTACATAAATGGGTAAGGCCTAAGACAAATACTCAATCTAGTTTGTCTCATAAGACCTATAGATGCATTTGGGGTCTATTTAATTTCAGTCCCCAACCATCACTAAATAAGTCCAATGTATTCATCATATGAATAAACAATACAACTTAATAAACATGCCCTAAAATAAATAACTATCCATATTGGAAGAACTATCATACATAATATAATTTACTTTTCTAATAGAAATGATCATAAACCATCCAAATAAATATATAGGATGGTATATTTGGAATATATCCTCAATTAACAACAATATTCAATAAATGATATTTATATAAATGAAAATACTTTAAAAAGATCACAAGAAAACTTCTTGAGAAAAATACCCCTTTTTCACTTTGAAATATCTTATTTAAAATCTAAAAATTTTCCAAATATTATAGAAATTTTTTATTTGAAAATAAACTTGGAAAATTTTAAATGAATCTTCAAATCATTGATTAGTCATGATGGTGGTAAATTCTATTCATATCGTATAAGTTAAAAAATATTCCTCTCACCCTTTTGTCAAAAAGTACCTCATTTGGAAAACAATAAGAAGATTCATTTTAAACCATTTTTTAGAAAATAAAAAATGGAAAACATTTATTGAATACATTATTGGATAATATTAAATATATTATTTAAGACATTTTAATGAAAATAAGTGCATGGAATAAAAATATTTCCGACCTAGTAGAAGAACAAATTCGGTTTTCCTTAAAAATATTATTTCAGTATCTTGAGTACTTAAAGAGAGGAAAATGAAAATAAAAAATTTAAATTTAAATAAATAACAATATTATAACAAAATATATTGTTTTTAACAAATAAATATCAAATAATACCCCCAATGGATATTGAAACAAAAACAATCCAGAATAATGATGAGATTGTGAAATAAACCCTTACCATTTTGGTAAATTTTTAATCAAAACCCCAATGAAAGGAATAACATAAAATAAAAAATTAAATATTTTGAATATAAATTTAATAATTATATGTCATATAAAATGGAAATTATATAACCATACTAAAGAAACAAGTGATGAATATGGCATATATCTTACAGAAACAGAAGTGACACGAGAAACCCTTACCTCGGGTCTGAATTCCTTAGTATCTATTCGAACCTACTATCTAATAAATATATATTTATTATAAATATATTAAAGAATCATAATAATATATATCAAACCACATATTATTTACTTATAACCTTTTATCACTCATTTATTAACAATTCTTTATTAAAATCACTCTTATGGGTGATAACTACTTAGTTTTTCATGTATGTTTTGGTTCGGTAGTTTTGGTCCTTATACTTTGATCATGGTTCCATAATATATAGAATGTTATAAATGATATAAATATTTTATATATTCATTATATATTTATTTATATTCATACATAAAAGATAAATATAGAAAAATGAATTACACCATTCATGGAGACAGTTAGTCATACGTATGCATAAACATTATTTTGAATTTTTGATGGATACAATGAAAGAATGGTAAATAATGATTTTAATTTAAAAATAATTATTATATAATAAATATCATATATATTTATTAAATATTCCCTTATTACCATTCATGTATAGTGTAAATGAAAAATGAATTGCATAGCTTCATGGAGATGGTAGACCACACGTACGCACGAGTTACGTTATCATTTTCCAATGTATTGGAAGGTAAGAAGATAGATGTGATATTAAAATTACATACTAATAATTATGTCACAAATATCACATATAAACATAAACTCATCATAATAACCATCCATAAAATATGGTGATGAAAAATAAATTGTATCGTTATGTGGACATGGTAAGTCGTACATACATACAAGTGATACTTTCACTTTCGATTTGATGGAAAATGGGGTGAATAAATGTGGTTTGATAATAATAATAAAATTTTAGTATATTTTTTATACTGAATTTATTTTTTATTATAAATTGAATAGATTTATATGAGGTAAAATAATAATTAAAAAAAGAAAGTAAGCAGTTAAGGCGATAACATATTCTTTGAAAGAACTCCTTTATATATTTTCTTAAGGACCATAGGGTTAGTCTTTTGGGAAGAAAATATCCCCTATAAATATTATAATTATTTTTATAAGATAAATTTGTAGGGTTTTTTCAAGATATATGGATAAAAGTGGTTTGAAAATTGAGATAAAGGGGTGTCCTTTTATAAGGGAGGGAAAGGACACACATGGAATTCTTAAAAAGATTAGAATATAACTAAGTCATTATCAATATATATTCTTAAAAATGGACATGTATTTCAATAAAAAGACTATAATGTATAAATATAATCATAAAATTAAATTTATACTGGTTTTAGTGTCATTTTAAACCTTGTATTTTGGTTTAACGCCTTGGTTAACTAATCGTAATCTTAACGATGGTAATTAATTTTTTAATAAAGGGTTGTAATTTAAATTATAACATTACAATTGGATTATAAATGTACAAGGTATAAAAATTTATACCATATATTATTATCCTTATTCTACTTTTATATTTTTATAATTTTTAAATATTTTAATAAAATATTATTTTCATAAAATATCATTAATGTCATTTTTTGACATTATTCATTAAATTTGACTTCAAATACATAAAGACAGA
Organism: Viscum album; assembly: GCA_963277665.1. Taxonomy (NCBI): domain Eukaryota; kingdom Viridiplantae; phylum Streptophyta; class Magnoliopsida; order Santalales; family Viscaceae; genus Viscum; species Viscum album. Next base: position 1,427,949,324 of record OY728157.1, read on the forward strand.
GAAGTAAATAGAAAATAATATTTTAAAACATCAATAATATGTTATATTAATATATAAAATTCATGGAAAACTATAATTCAATTATAAAATTTTAGTTTTATTATTTTTGAAATCATTTATCTTTTTTTGTATTAATTGAATAAATTATATATCAGCATTGTGTATGAATTTAATTTAATAATATAATCACTAAAATTTTTAAATAAATTAATATTATAAAAATAATTTCATTATTATCAAAAGAAATATTATCCATTCAAAACTTTATTTTATCCCTATGTGAACACGTAAGATATATTTAGAAGTAAAAGAGTGGAATTTTTTATTTTTATTTTCTCTAAGTATTATATTTGTCATTTTCATGGATAAGTATCCCTTAAATAACTAAAATTAGAGACTGAGGGGATAAGGGTCAAATTAAATTTATCAAATAATAATTAAGATGAAAAATAGTGACCTTAACACTTAGATTTAACCAAGTTTAACTCGATTTATCCTTTACTAAGGTGATAAATTTTACCATAGTTACTATTCACAATGACCAAAAATAAAAGGGGCCTATCTACTAAATTTGAACCTAATGATTCCAAATATGGTATATATATTTCAATATTAAATCTCTATAATTGGCATAAATTAATTTTAAAATAAGTGTGAAAAAACATGATGAAACCATCTTTTTAGAAAAATATAGTTTTTAAGCATAAAAGTGGATTTATTCTTATCTCATGTGTAGTAAAAACTCTAGATTAATGTTAAAAAAATTAATTAAAATAATTCCATAGTAGTTATAAATTTAATTTCTTAAGATAAAAACATGTTACATGCATAAAAATAGTTTTTAGAAAAACATCTCTTTTTCCTTTAAAAGATTTTTATTTTCATTTTTAATCAATTTATAACTAATGAAATCATTTTATACATGTATAAACCATAAATTTTTCATAATTTAGTTACTACTATTCATAACTTTTAATTTTAATGGATATGTTATAACGATAACATTTAAATGATATTTTAATAGTAGATCGTGGTTAGTTTAAACTCAAGGTTATGTATAACACAAGCTATTAAAGAAATTTAATTAATTTAAAAAAAAATATAACATAAAATCTTGGGGCATTACAGTGTCCTAATATATTTTTTGGATGTTTTCCATGTTATATCTTAGTGTTATTTTTATTTCTCTCTACTCATATATTATTTTAATCCTAATACTTCGAAGGAGTTTTTTGAGCTTGAGAATTATTCTTTAATGCCTCTAATTAGAAATGTTGAATAACTAAGATACAAAAACCCACCCAAAATTGTACTATTGGTGAATCATATTATCAAATTATAAATGGATATCAAATTATCAATCACATATTATGACCTTAAATAGTATATATTCCTCTCCTCCAAAACTAGAAGTTATCATCCTCATCATTGAAATGAAGAAAATTTATAAAATCATCAAGTAGAATGATCAAAACCTTTGAAAATAAGATTATCTCTATAAAAAGACTCAAAACTGCTATGATCAAATTATTATTAGTGAAAATTCCAATAAGAAAAAAATTTAAATACTGATTCAAACCTTTTATTTATATATCAAATCATGTTACCACTTTCAATCCATTATGTTGAAAATAATTTGAAAAATAAATCTCAACAATAGATTATTTTTCATCCCTTAAACCACAACTCAAAAGTATCCACCCTTTTTCATAGGAATATTGTCACTGTGTCTTGAAGAACTAATGGATACATGCCCTAAATCCAAATGTGTATATGATAAATGATTATCCTATATCATAAGGTATGATATAGTGGTGTTTTATATGACAATATACAAAAGAAAGTTTCATGTAAGGGAATATCATTTATTAAAATATAGAGATATCAAAGTAAACTTCCTTATCATATCAGTGACCATATAGACACTAAATTTTCATGGTAGTTGAGTGATAACAATAAAATTTTCTATTTTTTTACATGTGGGTTATAATTAACTAAATGTGTTTTATAAAGACGAAATTCATGGGATAAGTATTACATATTAGGGGTTATAAAAATTGTTCCTACAAGGAATTAACTCATATGTTGTGAACATATGAGCTAATGCATATAGTCTATCCAAAGGCTATATAGGGAGGAAGTACCATTAAGGATACTTGAATTATGATTTTTCATGTATCATGGTCGATTATTTCCATGTATCCCAAAGATCTCTGCCTCCACCTATATCAAGCGAGGAATTGGAATGTCATGGGGAGAATATGAATCCCACCTAAATGTCAAGTGATTCTATAAACACATGGATATAGCAAAGAGGAGTAATGTCTTTCAACTTTCTCGTAAATTATATTTATTAATAATATGATAAAGATGGTTGTGGCATCTCATTGGTGTACGGTGCATATGTAGTTTCTTTATTCTATACAGTTGCATGGTTTTGGGTATTCATGAACGATAGATCATGGTTTGGGTTTCCTAATTACTTATAATTCTTAGTTTAAGTATTAAACTATACTTTTAAATATAATAGTGGTATCAAATATTTACCATAGATTATGGTTCTTGAAATCATGTTGCAAATGAAGAGTTCATGTTGCTGCTATAAAAATAGAGTATCATGGGGTCTTTACTATATAGGTGATATCATAAAGGCTATAGGATTTAATGTTACATTGGACTAGTTATAATCTAGTATTTATTAATCCAATATATATTTATTATGAAGGTTTAATATAATGGAATTTATAGATTAATCATGCATGAGTCGTTCTGTATTGCATTTACTCTCATATGGGTAGGCTTAAAGTTAATTTTAGATAAGTTGTGTGCGCTCTCTCACCATGAACAATGATTGTCTAATATTATACATAATATCCAAATACTATTTGATTGATCCTATTTAGACATGTAATTTCTTGATTAATCTCATGTGATAAATCACATGTGGGCACCTTTCATAGACTATTGTTGTTGTGGTGCGGAGTTAATATCATGCAAGGTCACCCAGTGAAAGTTGATTCTTATGTTGATATTTATATCATAATTCATGACGTTCATGCATATAATATGTGTTGTTTTATCATATGGGACCCTTGAATGTTAATTTAATGTGGTGTAGCTTACCCTACACCATTTTAATCTCATGGTGAATGTAAAATCGATCGTATTAGATAATTCTTGTCTCAACATGTGTTGTGGATTTTCTATCGTCAAGTATGATATTCACATGTCGTTAAAAATGATATGTAAAGAACACCAACGAGCCTGTACCCTAGTGGTTCAGGCTCCTGCTTGGCATCCAAAAGACCCAGGATCAAATCCGGGTAGGGGAGAATTCTTGAGTACTGTAGCAGGGTAATGTAGCAGCACTGTAGCAGGTCACTGTAGCAGTACTGCAGCAGTGGAGTACTGTAGTAGTGGAGTACTGTAGCAGCAGCAGCACTGTAGCGGCGGAAGGACTGTAGTAGGGTACTGTTGCGGTGGTGATACTATAGCTGGTACTGTAGCTACGCGGGTACAGTAGAAGTATTGTTCACCAAGGGGTCCTTTAGGCCAAAAATGGGCTTTCTTACCCTGTATGCATGCCACTTGACCTTGGGCATTTGGGCTATGTAATGGGTCTCCCTCTAACCAGTCTAAAGAGGTCATTGCTTTAATAATAAATTGAGGCTTCGGCCCCAAAATTTTAAAAAAAATGTGTAAAGAAAAATGTGTTTTTATTGAATTTAAATTACGAATTGAATTGTATAATTTATAAATTTTTTATAAATTAGAGAAAAATGTATTTTGGGGTATTTATTAATTAATAAAGGTGTTTATAAATTAATTATAAAGTTTTTATAATTAGGTAATTAAATGTTTTTGAACTGTTTATTAAATAAATATCCATAAATATTAATTTTTAGTATTAAAATTCATTTTCCAATTATATGGAATGGCTTACAATTTATATATTAAATTCTTATATAGAAATTATAAGATTAATTTATAAAATTATTTATTACAAAATAAGGAGAAAATATAAAAAGTGTTTATATTTAAAATTATGAATTTTTTATAAAATTTAATTTGAATTGTTCAAATTAAAGGCCTTATTTGATAAATTGTTTCAACCATATCAAAAAGAAATTTTGATGATCAGTTTGATATAGGTTTAAATAATAAATAAATATATCATATTTAGATTATTTAAGTTACTTAAATAATAGAACAAAAATATAAAATGTTTATATTTAATATAATATCATATATTTAAAGTAAATTTCATTTAATAAATAATATTAAGGTGTTCATGTTGGAAATAAATATAAAAAAATTATATTTATTTAATTATAGAATGTCCATAATGCATGATGAATTATAAAGTATTTATAATGAGTTTTTATTTATGAATTGTTTATATATTATTTATCTATTGTTTAAAATTATAAATTTTTCATTTATTTAGTTTATTTTTATTATTTTTATTCATATATATAAAGTGTTATATTATGAATTGTGATGTATGTATTAGTTTAAATGTGTTTAAAATACTTAATGATTATCAAACATGCATCTATGGAGTTGCGTCTTAGGTATGATAATGGATTGAGCTTTATTCTACCATGACATCATCTTGTATTGTGTTATGAGATTTAATTAAGTAGTTAATTTTTATTTATACATATTAGGTGTTATAATGGTGATGAAATATAAATATCTATTGAGAAATGTATCACTGGTTATAGGGAATTTGGGTCATACTACTCGCAGGCTTGGAGGCATATGTATTGTATATAAAAGTGAGGGTTGACTATTTGTAGCCCTAGGATTACTATTATGTGTATTGTTGATTTCATATGATTCAAAAAAATTACATGAAAAGGGTTTCAGGTACCATATACATGGGGTGCATTTATATATGTATAAATATAATTGGATTTTAACTTGGGATATTAACACAAGTTATGAGTTATGTAAATAATTATACATCAATAAGTTTTGAATATATTAGCCTAGTAGAAGGAATATGATTAGAAAATAAATCATTAGAATCATTCATACATGTGAAAGAGAATACATAAGATAATATAGTTACATTAAATCCACTATAAAAATACTAATTGTTAGATTTCTTCCAAACAAACACTTTATAAGACCTCGATCATCCAACTGAATAGGTAATGTCATAGTTGAGTTCCCCTATATTATTTTATGTAAGGAAAGAAAGTAATGAGTGTCCTTAATATAATTAGGTTCTCATTATTGTAATTTTATTTGTTTCACATTTATCCAAGATACCCTAATAGGATTAAGTTATTGGAGTAATAGACTTGATTTTATCTATATGATGGATTATCCACTTAACTATAAAAGAATCATATATATTATTAATAGGATGATATAAATGTAATGGAAGAATAATTTCTTAGTGAAATATAAATCTTATCCCACTAATAGATATATGTTTTTAAAAATGATTCATCATTTTAGTGGGAGAAAATTTAATAAAATTTCATATTAAATGAGTGTAAAACATGTTACTCATCTGATAAGAACTTTTTCCTAAATAAAATCCATCATCATCATCAAACTTAAATTTTATATCAATCATAGAAAGAATAATTTTAATGAAATAAACTACTAATATTTTTAACTTAAGTATTGTTCTTAATTAAGATAAATTCTATGTGTTGGAATAAAAACTTCTTGAATTAAATAAATATTGATGTTTTTCAATAGGTGGATCAAATATATACTTAGGAGAAGCATATAATGGTTCACTCGAGGTTTCCTTAAGTATTTTTTGGATATGATAATAATTTTATTTTCATCAATGTAAATGTTCTAATAATGTGATTTATTTCAAGAAAATTTTAGTTCGTATTCTCAAAGTAATGAGGATAGATGAACTTGGTAGGTAATTTATAGGTTTTGGTACTATATCAATAGTATGAGTGAGTACAGTTAAAATAGGAATAAGAAAAGGCTGGTTGGAATGTCCAGTAATGTTCCTTATAATATCTAGTCAAGGTCATTATTAATTAGAGCTATCATGAAGGAGTAATGTTTCCATGTGATGGAATTTTCCAAAATTCCTAAAGGGGTGTATGAAACTCAATATAATGACCATGATAGGTATTAGTGTTAAAGAAATTAATAATTTTGTTTAAAAGGGTATTTGATACAAAATATATACTTTATAAATTTTGTGAGTATATAGGATTTAAAAAAATAAAGGTAATAATTAATATATCTTGTAGTTTTCATTCAAGTGATAAATAAAAAGGTTTATTGATCATGGAATAAATGCAAAGGAATATATCAATCTCCTATGGATCTAATTAAACGATGTTTATATTCATCTCATTTCCTTTATATGATAAGAGAAGTTTTTTACTAAAATTTTTTTGTTATGAACAATATTATATGACTAATAAAATAAACATGGTTGATAATTTGTAAACATTTATTTGATGTTTGAGAAGAATATAATGATAAAAAAAATTATCCAAAATAAAGGTTTTTATATAGATATTTATCAAAATATAAGGAATTTATATTCCACCAAAATCAATATAATACTTTATGGAATAACATCATATTTTTAGAATTAATCCAAACACATAGAATTCCATATATGATATATAAACAATCATTTATTTATTAAATTATTCTACTAAAATTAATAGGAGTTATTTATTAAACCCAAGGGAATTTTTGAGTCTTAACATGATATTATAAAGAGTATATAGTGTCTAATAGTCTAGTGGCAGTATGTTTAGACTTATAGAAGTTCAAAGTTAACAAATGAAAAATTATACCAATCAAAACATAAATTGAAGTATCAATTTAAAGCAAAAAAGTTTGATTAAAAGGGTTCCATGAATAAAAATTATGTACTTAGAATGAGTTCTAAGTAGTAAACCTAAGTTATTAATATCATAACAATTGGTGTGGTGGAGTTAAGGAGTTTGAATATTTTCAAGGAGTTAAACATCAGGAATATGATTCCTAAGACTCATAATTTTTCAAAATGGATTACTCCATAGATATTACTCACTAAATATTTTAGTGCGAAGGTTTTTATCAGATGTTCACATAGAGATGAACTAGGAATTACATAAAGATGTAATGAGGTTAACAAAGCAAACATAAGGTTGATCTAACAATTTATCAAATGTGATATGACAAGATAAGTGATTATGTATTGTGAATATTCTTAAGAGTTTAAGAATATAAAATTTATCATGTTATGATGAATAAAATCTTCACTTTATCATTTTTTTACATTGGATGCATATATGTATATATTGATATATATTTCATGATGTGTAATTATAATTATCCTATCAAAGTGAGACTTTATGTTATCCCTAACTGGTGTTCATCATGGAGTATTATAGGTTATGATGAAATATTAAGGTTAGTGTGAGTATGATTAATGTATCAAGATAAAGAATATGTGCATGAGGCACAAAATGGGTTTTGGGTGCTGAATGACCCATGAATTATAGCACATAGAGCATAATACACTTTTTCTTTGGTATACTAGGGGTGAATGGTTCATATTTAGAGTCCTAAATACCAAAGACTATCAAGATAGCATGAGAATCATTATACTTTTATACATTTCTTAGGAAATATGTGAGGCTAAGCTAATAAATGGATGGTTAGGTATTTTTTTGATCATGTATTTGATGTATGGAATTTGAGACCTCTATATAGAATGATAAAATGTATGGTTGTACCAAAATAGTACATATGATGTGATGATCAATTCAAGTGAGGGACATGTTATGTACTCATCTATAAAGGTGAGTGAAATGTGATATATTCATCGACTTAGTTGATCTATACTCAAATAATCGGGAACATATGAAAATTTTAGATGGGATTGACATACTTCATGTCCCATAGTCACTCAATATCTTAGAAAAAAGTATCATATGAAAATGTATGCATATGTATGATGTAACTTGTGGACATTGTTATAGAGAAACATGTGTTTGGTAAAGATCTCATCAAATCCTTTTATATCTTGAGTAGTACTAATGATTTACACTACTATAAAAAGGCCTTTAATAAATCTAGAATCATAATTTTTAGCACTAAAAAAGTATGGATAAATCACACTTTTATCATTACTTTTATAAGTGAAGTTATCATTGGATCATGCAAGTACACTGAGAGGGGTTAAATCAGTATAAACAAGTTTTTACCAGTTTTATTGTATTCTCTCTTACCCCTTTTTAATTCAAACCTCTACACTTGTTAGAGTGAATGGATATTTCATGTTAATAAGTACTATTATACAACATGCAAGACTGAAAGTAAATGAATCACAACACATAGTGTTTTTTCAAGGTTCTCCCCAGATGTGGGTGACTACATCCTTACTATGTTCGGGATAATACAAGGCACTGAATTTTCACTAGTAATAAGCAATGTGATTAAAAATACATACAATCTCCCAAAATTCCTGATAGGCAAACTCCCATAATTTCTAATCATAACCGGTTATTGTGGACTATCTCCTAACAGGATCTTTTGACTGGAATCCCCCTAGTATAATTTATACTAAATACCACTAGTTGTGTTATCTCTAAAAATCTCCTGATATTTATACTGGCATCCCTCTAGTTATTCAATGAACACTTTTTATGAACAAGTCTTCAACTTCCACTAACTTCTGATGTAGTGATATGTTCACCTTGTTATATTTCAAGTCTATATAGTATAATATTCTGATTAAATATTGGGCTTTCTCACATTAAAACTAATCACCTATAAATGGTCAGTTTTATCAATTCAACACTGCTTGGGCTATTCCCTCTTCTCCTGAAGACACATCCTCACTCAACACTAAAAACCTGGACACAAAAATATTTTAAATCACTGATTATAAAATTATCCCCAACTTCATTCTCAAAACACTACACTCAAATAATGCAAATTATTTTTCATGTACATTGTTCTTCCAGTTTCATGCATGTATAAAACACTTCATATGGTCTTCTAATTGTGTGAAACAATACACATGCACAAACAACTCAAATTTCATGCATGATTAAGAATATGTACATGGATGTTGTCACATGTACATATTTTCTCACTCACAATTCACACACTATATTTATCTCCTTGTGCACTCACCTTGTACACACTGAATACAAGCACATAATTTTTACACTCACTATCCACATAGTTTTTTTCCAATGTGTTTACATTCACACATGTATGGACATGCCACTATTTCTTATTTCATGCAAACCCACTATCCATTTTTCACACTCACTTTTCACTTACACAATCTTTACCCAAACCTCATGCATATACAGTATTCATGTCACCTATTTCTTTGCACAAAATAGAATACTCATCTTGAGGTATATATTCCTTCTTTATTCTTTTGTACAAACCCAAATGGGTATATGATTGATATGTAAAAATTCTTCTTCATGAAATACCAATATGTGAAGTTACCTTCTTCATGAAAAACAGAAAAGAATAAGCTCAAGGTTCATCAAACCCTTTTCACAATACAAACAATCATTGGTTCACATTGACCCCCTCTCAAGCCTGAGAGACACGTTTGCGTATCAAATTATCTCAAATACTTTATGGAACTCAGTTCATTGATAAGAAAAGCTAGTGTGAAATTCACATATATCTTTCCCATGGAATAACTTTTCTTACTTCAGGAAAAGGATTTTTCATGGAAACCTTCATGAACCATATCGATTCATGAAAGATCAACTTCACTTGAAATGGATTCTCTCAAAAATCAATAGCAACTCACAGATGAAGGTATCAGTATTTATAAGAAATGAAGATTGACTTAGAACCTTTAAGAACCTTCAAAAATAACTGATGAATTGCTTGATCCACAATAGAACACCATCTTTTTATCTCATCTTCAACTCACTGCAAAACCTCATTTTGATCTTCATAACATGATGCAAATGATGTTTCATATCAATTTGATCATATTCATATCATCAGAACAATGAAACAATGAAGAATAACCTCATATTGATCTGTGATCAACATAACGATGGAGCTTACAATGTAATGTACTGGATAGTGAGGCTTTATAAAGAAGATAAGATCAGAGGGGATCTAATACCACTAAATTGATTGAATGGCCAGGAAAATTCGATCAAGCGGATCTGACGATCGAAATATTGGTGAGATGATCAAACGATCTGAAGAATTCGATAAAGAAATCAAATTTTCCTTGATTATTCTAATAAATCCCCCATCAAAACACACCCACACCTCATAACCCCTTTATAATATAAATCTCAACATCCCTGGTTCAATATTCTCTTCTCCCTCCTCTGGTACCACCATGTACCGATTCTATGGGTGCGCTCTTGTTCCCACCTCTACTGCCATGCCTCCCCAAATTGTGTTGTGTTATACTACTCCTCCCATGTTCCCTTATAGTCAGTGTGATCTTCAGTCCTTCTGGGTTCCCACAAAGGCACACGGGTAGAGTTTTCTAGATTCATCTCGTGTAGTTCTATTTTTTAAACAAGGATCATACTTTCCTTCTCAAAAAAAATTTCCAACATAATCATACATGAATCCAAGAAAATAAATTCCCCTTATGCTTGTATTCTTCTAGAAATTTTAAATCCTTTTCCTTCTCATGCATGACCTCCTCTTATTATTTTTACTATACTCACTGTTCTAAACATTATGTCAACTCAAACGATACCTCTTCTTATTATTTTTACTCCAATCACTATTGTAAACATTGTTTCAAATCAAACGATCAATGTCACATGTTCTAAGAACTATTTACCAGCTCAAAAATCATCACATTTAACACTCATTTACTTTTTTATATTCTCAAGTAATTGAAAACAATTTCAACTTCACAAAATCACATAACCTCTTCAATCTCCCCCTTTGGATTTTTTTTTTCATTACCCTATTTTAAAATTCAATGATATCTTCTCCCCCTTTATGGAAATAAATCCAAAGTTAAAAGTATGGGAAGGAATTATCATTTCCAAAATTCAATTTTTAAGAATATCCTCTTATCTTCTCACTCTTATTGTCTGATTTACATCTGAGAAGGATGGAATCACTACTTACTTAGAAAAGAGCTAAAATCAATCAACTCTAAGTCTACTTGAGAAATGCTCTATGTAGAAAACAAGAGTGATCAAATTTAACATCAATGTTTTCATTGAACTTCCATCATGTGACACCAATCACTAAAACCTATTATCATGGGTTTCTCAAATTATCTACAACAAATCTCCTACATACATCTCAAAAAAAATAATTAAAAAAAATCAAAATGAAAGAATATATTTCCCCTTTAAAATTATTTTTCCTTTTATCATAAAGTAATTAGTATCTCCCTTATCTTTGAATAGATTTTTCATTATGAAAATCAGAGAATGTAATCAACATACCTCAATGGTGACAACCTTCGATTTCCGGAAAATTTTAGAATTATCATATTCATACCTCATAAGAACTTTTGATATTAATATGACATCAATTGAGATAGAAATATCTGATGGATGATCTTCTATACTCCCCCTTAAGAGATGAATTCAAAACTTCTTCATCATGATTGGCATTCTTTAAGAATAAACTCCAAGAAACATTTAAGATTATTTAAGATGTTTAAAAGAAATAACATGATGCCAATAATATTCTATGATAGACATCTTTATAGCTGTAAGATATTCACATATTTTATAAATTCAGGTATCCCCCAAAATATATGCTTTACCTTCAATTCCATGCATAAAAAAATATATGGGAATAATTTGGATCTTCAATGATTCTCAGTTAAAGCAATAGGGATGAGAGTTGCTTCTCAATCCAGTAATCTTCTTAGATGAAAAGGGATTCTTCACATTTGATTACAGAGATATTTCATTCTTCTGTTTCTAATCTGAATTTTTATCCAACTCCAGAAACTCTATTCATATGATAAGTATTATTTTTTTATATGCTCATAATTCTTCTTGTGTGTAGACTCCTTCTTCACAGTATCATTTTTAGCATAAGAAGCCATTGGTGCTTCTCTTTTTTTCTTCACTAGTTCTACTTTTCTAGGAAATTATGTCATGCATTTATCAGAAATATGTCCAAACATTTTTCACCTTTCACACATATCACCATCAATCATAGGGATTTCCTTTTTAGACAACCGCTCATGAAATTAGAGTTTTTCATCTTGATTTTCATGCACCAAATCAATCATTTTACTTATTTCTCAGTTTAATTTCTTTTTTGATTCAGCTTGCACCCACTATAATTGGTGTTTATGACCTATTTTAAAAAATCCATGATATGGACTTTTCTTCCATAGTAGAAGCATATTTTCATTATTATGATATTCATATCATCATTATTTTTGGGTGAAACTTGTTTCATAGTTTTCTTAACTTTCTTCTTCTGCTCACATCCCAATAAATATTTATCTTCATTTATTCTTTGACTCTGCATTTGATTTGGTCTCTTATCCATATCAACATATGCAAAGTGAATGGTTGGTACATACCAACACTCATTAACATTATGACCAATTCTATTATAATAATCACATAATAATTCAAGAAAATCAAATTTATTATTGATAAATAGATTCTTCTTCATTTGTGAATTATACTTCAAGTTTGTAGGATTTCTCTTCACATAAAATATTATCCCCCTTAACACTAGCCTTCTATAATTTTCATGCATAGTTATATTATACCAATAGTCAATAGCTCGATGCCCAAATTTTCAACAATACCAAAAATAGACAACAAATCTTGATTTCTTATTCTGTACAATAACTTAGATAGTTTTGACATATTATTGATCTTTTGATAATATGATTATTCATTTTATCTCTTTATGGGGAATAGGAATTCACATTATTATTCATATACACCTTTGATGATATGGTGGATTTATAATCAATATTATTTACCCATGTTTGATCAAAATTCCTTTTGGAACCTTTACTTGCAAATAAAACAACATTATTATAAATAGGAACTTACATATCAAGGTTTACCTATTTCAATGAGCTTGAAATAGATTTATCTTGATATAATCTCAAGATATTTTTTCCACTTGAATGATTATTATTAGAAATAAGAATCTTATCAAAATAAATCTTGGAATATTTTTGGATCTCATCATTTTGGGGAGATTCAGCTTGAATGTTCTCAAGATTTCTGAACTTGACCTCCAAGTTAAATTATTTTAGATTCATAAAATTCTTCTAATCTTCAATTGATTTCACCATATCTTCGTATTATTTCTGGAAATTATTTAATTGTGTTTCCTTAAAAATTTTCAAATTTAATTCCCTTTCAATACAATTCATGTTGATGAAATTTTTCTCATCTTCAACAACTTTCTGTTAGTCTTCCCAGTGACTCACTATTTTTTAAACTTGATCATCATACATTTGATTTTCCTTCAGTAGTGAATTATTAAACTCCTTAATTCTATTTTTTAACCTCTAGCTAGGCTTATTTAAAATTCATAGAGGTTTTGTATAGTTTTTACAATACACTGATCACTTCTGTATAAAATTTCTCAATCACATCTTTCTCACAAACAATCCTTTGTAATTCATCTTTAATCAAAATTAATTATTTATTGTAATGAAATATAGACTGTTCTTTTGGTTTTTCATACAAGATGAATTTATCATCCTCGTATTTTATTTCCAACTGATAATCCTTAATATTCATGGTATATTTATGATATTCTTAAAGTGTGAGAATAATCTCTCCAATGTCCTTTACAGTAACTTCTTTCTCACACACATTTCTTTTTAATTGTTCTTCAACATAGGAGAAATGTTCATTGTGAAGTGATATAGCTTCTTCTTTGGCATAAATAATTTGTGAGATAATTTTACATATTTGAAAATTATTTTCTAAGTCTTGATCCATATCCTCAACTTCCTTTTCAAGATGTGAATTCTCATCATATAGTCCCTTTATAAAAGAAAATATGTAAGTAAAAAAATTTGTAAGAACATTCTTCACATAATTTTTTATTTATGAATAAAAATCACTGAGTGATTCAATAAATTATTCATCATCACCACTTGTACCATACTCATAAAAATGATCTTTATCAACTAATATAACTGATACTAATAATAAACTACCATTCTGAGTACATCTAGTTTGTGATGTATCCTCTTTCTTCTTCAAATTATTTATCAGCTTTCTTGCCTATTTCTTCTATCAATTCTCATGGTTTTTTAAAAAACTTATTTTTTGACACTGATAGAGATAGGAAATGAAATTTTCATCTCACTCAACTCTTTTACTTCTTCAAATTCAAATATGAACTTCATATAAGTCTAATAAAAAAGCTGGGACAATAATATAGATCCAATTAGAGGTGTAACCTATACTCTGATACCAATTGAAGTGACCAGTGGATCGTACAGGTGAACTGAGAGGGGATGAATCAGTGTACACAAGTTTTTACCAATTTTCTTTTCTTTTATCTTACCCCTTTTTAATTTAAACCTCTTCCCTTGTAAGAGTTAATGGATTTTCCATGTTAATAAGTAAAATTATACCACATTCAAGACCAAAAGTAAATAAAGAAAAAAACATAGTATTTTTACAAGGTTCACCCATGATGTGGGTGAATGTGTCCTTTATATTTTCAGGATAATCTGAGACATGGAATTTTCACTAGTAATAATCAATGTGATTACAAATACAGACAATCTCCAAAAATTCATGATAGAGAAACTCCTGTAATGTCTGATCACAACTGATTATTATGGAATGTATCTTGACAGGATATTTAGATTGTCATTCCACTAGTGTTCTTTATACTGACTCCCACTAGTTGAGATATCTCCAAAAATCTCCTAATATTTATAATGGAATCCCACCAGATCATCAATGAATACTTTTTGTGAACAGGTCTTCAACTTCCATTGACTTCTGAAGCAGTGATCTAATGGCCTTGTTCTGTTTCAATTTCACACAGTATAATATTATGATTAACTATCAGTCTTTCCCACATTAAAACTGGTCACTTGTAAATGGGTAGTTTTCTCAATTCAACACTTCTTGGGTTATTCCTTCTTCTACTGAATACCCTGCCTCACTCAACACTGAAAACATAGATACAAAAATTATTCTAAATCACTAATGATTAAATTTTCCCTAGCTTCAGTCTCAAAAAACTACACTCAAATCATGAAAAGTATTTTTCATGTACGCTGCTCTTCCAACTTCATGCATGTATAAAACACAACGCATGGTCTTCTTATTTTGTGAAACAATACACATGCACAAACAACTAAAATTTCAGGATTTCTTAAGAATATGTACATGAAAACATTTTCACATACTTCTTTTCTCACTCACAATTCACACACACTATTTATCTCCTTGTGAACCCACCTAGAACACATTGAATAAAAGTACATAATTTTCACACTCATTATCCACACCGTTTTTTTATCAATGTGTTTACATTCACACATACATAGACATGCCACTATTTATTCTTTCTCACAAACCCACTGTCTAGTTTTCACACTCACTGTTCACTTACAAAATATTTACACAAACCTTATACATATACAGTATTCATGTCACCTCTTTCTTTCCACAAAAAATAATACTCAACTTGAGGTAAATATTCCTTCTTTCTTATTGTGTGCAAACCTAAATGGGTAAATTCTTGATACGTGAAAATTATTCTTCATGAAATACTAGCATGTGATGTTTCTTTATTCATGAAAAATTGAAAATCCCATGATCAAGGTTCATCAAACCCTTCACGCAAGAAAAAAATCATTGGTTCACAGTGACCCTTTCTCAAATCCGAGAGATGTGTATGCATATCACGTTATCTTGAATGCTTTGCAAAACTCAGTTCTTCTCTAAGCAAAGATCATGTGAAATGAATATATATCTTTTCCATGGAATAACTTTACATTATTTGTAAAAAGGATGTTTCATGGAAACCTGTACAAACCATAGTGATTCACAGAATCTCAACTTCACTGGAAATGGATTCTCTCAAATATCAACAACAACTAACAGATGAAGGTATTAGTATTTATATGCAGTGAAGATCAATTCATAATTATCAAGAACATTCTATAATCACCCAAAAATTTCTTTCTCCATAAGAGAACACCGTCTTTGTAAAATTTCACATCTTCGATTCACTATAGAACCATAGTTTGATCTTCATGACATGATACAAATGAAGTTTCATCTCAATTCGATCATATTTGTATCATCAGAACAATGAAACGATGAAGAAGAACCTCAGATAGTGCTTCTATTGGCCTAGTTATGGAGCTTCTGATGTAGAGTACTAGAGAGCGAGGCTTACTGGAGAATACTAGATCAAATGAGATCCAATGCTTCTGAATTGATCGAATGGCCAAAAAAATTCAATCGAGTAGATTTGATGGTCAAAATCTTGGAGAGATGATCAAATGACTGGAAGAATTTGATCAAGTGATCGGACGGTCCATGATCATTCTGTAAAATCCCTCATCGAAATGAACCCACAAATCGTGACCCCTTTATAATACAAATATCAATATCACTAGTTCAATAGTCTCTTATCCCTCCTCCGGTACCACCCTGTACCGATTCTACAGGCACACTTATAAGGCCCCAGGCTTAAACCTTACTTAATATTTAATTAAATAAATAATTCACATTGAGGATATTTTCAGGTTTATAGTTTTAGAGAATTAGGACATAACTATTACATCTCAAAAGATTACAAAGTAGACACTTCTACTAAGTTTCCATAAAATAAAAACTCTTAAAAAGAAACATGTCTAGGTCCATGTTTTAGATAGCATGACTTTTCCTTGATCCCATCCATGACCCTATTCCACTTTATGTACTGTGAAAAACATTTCAAAAACTTGGGGTGAGCATAAAAAGCTTAGTAATGGATACACAAAGAAGGAAATCTGTTAGTTTTTCAAAACCACCAGTAAACCATGAATACTTTATCAAAGTAATACATCTCACCTTTATGAAGCAGAAAATAATCTTCATTAAATAAAACATCATTACTTACCCTTTTGTAATCAAAATATTACCATAAAACCCATATAAAGAACACATAACATATAAAGGTAACTTGGGACATAAACATACTTAAATGGAATAACCATACGGTCAACTTCCACACATACTTAAAAGAAATAGCCATACGGCCGACTTCCATACCCAATGCATTGGAGGTTATAACATAACCACCCATCCTGGTATTCATAGCACCACCCGTCATATGGTTTATCATGTAACCACCCGTCAAATGTCCAAGTACCATTATAAAATCATAAGACATAAAACAAATATAATGGAAAGAAAACATTTCCACACTTTGATCACAATATATCACTTAAATATATTTACATAAAAAATACATTATAAAAACCATTTTCAATACCAAAATACATAAAAGATTATATGGTATTTATTTCAATTTAAAAACATTACGGCTTGTTCAGGTAGCCAAAGACCAAATAATACTCGCGGCGGCGGAAAAGGTCGTTGTCACCGCATACGTTAAAAGAAACATTCCTTTTTGTCGTTTTGTAAAACGCTTCGTAGAAAAAGATTACTTTTGTATAAAATTAAAATTCAAAGGGGTTTATACATTGTATAAAAGAAAGCCCTATATTATAACAAAATATGCCTCAATGAAAGTAGATTGAGATGAAGTCCCTTACCTCGGGTCAGACTTGACTCGATCGTTCTTTAACGTCCTGAATAATAAACCTGAGTTAATTTATACTTTCTTAAGAACCTTTTCATGTTAATTATTCCTTTTATATCACTTATTTCCATGTTATAAACATTATGTAATCATTTAAGTTAATAATGTTTGTTTTGTCAATATTTGGTTCTTAAGTCGAAAGTGGATTTCTTACAATTACATGTTGTTCGTGTGGTCAAAGGTTCTTTATATCCAGAATGATATTCATGATTTGGATATCATATATATCATATATATCATATATATACAGAATATACATGTATTTATAATATTAAAAAATCATTTAGAGTTATGAAATGAAATGCACCGTTCCTGGAGACGGTAAGTCGTACGTACGCATGAACGCTACTTTCATTTCTATGTCATATTAATGGAATTAAAACTAAGTGAGAGGTATGCATATTTTAATTCCAGAATTATATTCATCATTTATATGTAACATACATCATATATAATAACTTTAAATCCATCCTTTATACGTCCCACATATGGCATTAACGAATCAAATCACTTTGAGGGGGCGGTAGTCTGCACTTCCTAAAATGAAGATATCGCGTATACCCATAATGGAAGCCATAAAGGTATGCCATAAATGGAAAATACAGAATCTTAAGGAAAAAATAACCATATTATATATCATATATAAATATAGTGACATCTTAATGGACACCTTTGAAGGTGTTAGAAGAATATTGAACAATCATCATTTTGTGAGGCAGAAATTCGCTATCCACAGAAACAGTATGTTCTTTAACCATTAGATGTAGTAATGTATAAGTGTAGCTATAATACTTCTTATAAAAACATCATATTATATTGAAGATACAAGAGTTTTTAAAAAATAAATGAATAAAAATAGTTTAGGGGTTGGAGAAGAAAAATAAAACATAAGAACACAAGAGAAAACACTACCTTTAAAACGGGTAACTCTTTTTGATTTGAGCTCAAAGGCTTCCTTGGGAAGACTTCTGCCCAAAGCGAGGCTTTTAGGAGTAATAGAAGGATTTGGAGAGACAAAATGAGAAGATTTTGGCCTAACCAAAGGCTTGAGAGGTTTGGGTAAGGAGGTAGAGGTGGGGGCCTTTTATAAGAGGAGAGGAGGGGCACTCTTGGAAAGTTATAAAAGGTTACTTTATTATAAAATGATTTTCGGATAATAAAAGGTCCCACAATTATAAATTTAGAGGATAAGGTGATAATGGTTCTAAATCCACCCATACAATAGGTTTTTGACATGTGTAGGTCTTAGATTTTACATTATCTTTTCATTTTATTTAAATCGTTAAATAATGAGGTAATCGCTGCATCATCATGGTGCCATAAATAATTTAATTTATTTAATGTCGAAAAATTATTAAAAAAAATATCATGATGTAGGAAATCTTTTTATATTTCTAATGAATATTTATAGTCAAAATTATGACTTGTATAACCCCATTTAAAAATTGTTTTAGTAAAACATCTCATGTTTGTGACATTTTTATTTTAACATTAAATAAAAAGTTATTAATGTCATTTTCCTACCAAAGTGGCTCCATTGGGTCCCCAAGTTGACCCATGGATTGTCTTGGTTGGACATGACACATCCAATAAGGGTATTACATGTGTCTATGTCATTTCATATTATTAAAACATTATTTTTATCTTAAAGTACACTAATTACCTCTAATCGTGATTAATAAACATAAAAGTTACTATTCACCAAAAAATTATTTTAATCCCATTGAACCAAATTTTACTTCTTAATGACAACCATGTATGTCGGATTTTTGAAATTCAAAACACAGAAGTGGTAAAGTTTCATTTAAACGAAAAATCAGTTTTTTAAGTACCACTTAGTGGTTTCACTATTCATCAAAAATTGAAGTTTTTCAGAAAAATACCAAAAATTCACCCTAACCAATATTGGATATTACGAATTCAAAAATGATTTATATTTTAAAAAATTCAAAATATATAAGTTTCATTAATTAATTTAATAATTAATTCCCGCTGTCAAAACAAATAGCGTGTTTTTATGAAACAAAAAGTATCAAAAGATTGACACTAGTTTAAGTCCGATTTCAAAGTGAAATTAATTCCAACAACCACAATTGGATTAAATGGTAAAAATATATTCTAATTTCACTTTAAAAACAATACATAAGATAATCTAATCATATAAATAAATTAGATTAAAAAGAGTTTTTGAATTAAAATACAACATTTTTCACTATTCATTAAAAAATGATCTTTATCAGAAAAATACCAAAAATTTACACAAAGTAAATTTTGATGTCCCGATTCTAAAGAAGAATTTTATTTGGTCCAATAGAATGTATAAGAGTGACCGAAACTATATTTAATGACAGTTCGCCATCAAAAGGAGATAAGTGGACCTTTAGTGAAAATTAGAGTATATATGACTAAAATTGAATTCTTTTCATATTTTAAGCCTTTATCCTTTATTGGATAAATGTAAAAACATTTAACAAACATATATAATCATATTTTAGTTATTTCTATTCGTTCCCGCCAAAAAAACAGCTATGTGTTAACTACCATTTAAAAAAATATTATTATATTACTATTGTGCAACGTAAGATTTCAAGGAAACTCATTGTTGCGTATCGGGTACGCTATCGAACATAGCAAACCCTTTAAAGTAAAATTAATATTTAATTCACAAATATTAATAAATATGAGAATGTATTATTCTTTATTTACCTGGGATGTTACATCCTTCCTCCCTTTTGGGAATTGCGTCCTCGCAATTTTATTCACTTATCAAAATATGTGGGGGTATTTATCCCTCATAGCATTTTCAGATTCCCACGTTACCTCTTCAACCATATGGTTTTTCCACAAAACCTTTACCTGGTGAATTACCTTATTCTGCAACACTTGCTCTCTATGGTCAAGAATCTGGACTGGTTGTTCTTCATAAGAGATATTCTCCTCCAACTGAACTACCTCTGGGCTCAAAACATGAGATGGATCTGGCATATACTTTCTCAACATCGAAACATGAAAAACATTGTGTACCTGAGATAAACTCGGAGGTAAGGCCACTCGGTAAGCAACTGATCCAACTTTCTCCAGAATTTCATATGTTCCAATGAACCTTGGACTCAACTTTCCTTTCTTACCAAATCGCATCACACTTTTCCACGGTGAAACTTTGAGAAAAACATGATCACCTACCTCGAAAGATAGATCCTTCCTCTGGTTATCCGCATAACTTTTCTGTCTGCTCTGAGCTGTTCTCATGTGTTTCTGAATCAACTGAACTTTTTCTACCATCTCTTCTACCAATTCTGGTCCCGTTATCTTCCTTTCACCTACTTCATCCTAAAAAGCTGGAGTTCGGCACTGCTTCCCATATAATGCTTCAAATGGTGCCATCTGTACACTAGAATGAAAACTGTTATTATATGAAAACTCAACCAAAGAAAGATGTTGGTCCCAACTTCCTTGATAATCCATAGAGCAAGCTCATCGCATATCCTCCAAGGTCTGAATTGTTCACTCTGACAGCTCATTTTATTGCGGATAAAAAGCTCTACTAAAATTTAATTCAGTACCCAATGACTTCTGAAGGCCTTTCCAAAAGTTATAAGTAAACCTGGGATCACAATCAGATACAATGGAGAGGGGAACTCCATGAAACCTGACTATCTCTTTAAGATACAATAGAGAAAGTTGATCTAGAGAGAATGTATCTTGAATAGGAAGGAAATGAGCAGATTTAGTCAATCAATGAACAATAACCCAGATTGAATTATTACCTCGAGATGCCCTCAGTAATCCCACAACAAAGTCCATGGATATATTTTCTCATTTCCACTCTGGCACTGGTAATGGTTGAAGCATCTCTTTCGCTAACTGCCTCTCTGCTTTTACCTGCTGAAAAGTCAAACACTTCAGAGTAAAATTAGCAATATCTCTTTTCATTCCATCCCACCAGTAATACTCCCGTAGATCTCTGTATATCTTAGTACTGCAAGGATGAACTGAAAACAGGGAACTATGAGCCTCACATAACAACTCATTCTTCAACTGTGAATCACCAGGAACACATAATCTCTTCCCAAACCTCAAAACACAATCATTATCAATGTTAAATTCAGGGAACTTACCCTTCTAAACCAGCTCTACCTTTTTCTGCAACTCACTGTCTTGCTTCTATGCTTGCTTGATTCTGTCTGAAAGAGAAGATTTCACTGATACCTGAAACATGTCATGACCCGTCCTCGGGGCTCATGCCGTGACTACCCCAAGCCCGCCTTCCATAGGCCAGGGGTTGGCGACTAGCACATAGGCAAAATTCTCAGTAAAAGGGGAAGGCATTGCCTTTTTAAAGTAAACAAACACCTCAGAGTAAGCAAGAAGAAGTAAACACTAAATAAAAACAGGGTACAATAGTAAGTGCGGAAAAGTAAGTGGGTCAGAATACAAACCCAAACTGAAAGTAAGGTACAACTGGAAATGGAAAACAGCAACTGAAAGTAAAGCCGCAGCCTCGATCCATCCACTGGAAGTCCCACCTGAAGGGTGGGTACAGATAGCCTCCACATCTCCTCGGGTCCAGCCGTCCACTCCGAGTACATCCCGCCCAGTGGTCCACCTCCAGGTACCGTCCTGCTCCGCAAGCCTCAACGACGATCAGTGCTGTCTTTCGTCTGCAACCAACACAACGTAGTGCAGGCATAGCTCGTGTAGGGGTGAGTATAAGCTACTTAGTAGGGACCCCGAGACCCCCGTAGGTCTCCCAGAAACCACAAAGGATAATCCACAAAGGAAAGATACAATCAGGAAGTAACATCTGACTCTACTTAGGTATATGCCCATACATATACATAAGTCATCAATTCTCATTCGTCTCCAACATACGAGCTCAAGTACAACCCAGTCCACACAGGAAATCACAACCAAGTCCACACAGGAAAGAAAAAAATAATCCACACAGGATAGCACAACACAATCCACATAGGAAAGCAAAACAAGATTCAGCTCACACATGTATACTTCTTCGTAAGACGATAGAGATGATCAGATGTAGTCACTGATTCATCTAAGCCGTCGGACCCACACAAGATCGATAGGTACTAACCCCCGCAATGACCCACAAAGGATCGATAGGTAACTAACCCCCGCAATGACCCACACAGGATCGATAGGTAACTAACCCCCGCAATGACCCACACAGGATCGGACCCACACAGGATCTGTAGGCGCTGGCCCACACAGGACCACTGAGCGCTGACCCACACAGGATCCGACCCACACAAGATCGGTAGCACTGATCCATGTAGGATCGCTGAGTGTTGTAGTCGTCGTCGTCGAATCCACGGAGGATTTCTGCACAGTCGTCACCGTCGTCTCAGTCACAGCCAGCTCAAGGGTTCCCGCACACAGCAAGCTCATTCGAAAGGGTCCGCTCCACAAGCCGAGGGGTTGATACATCAACTAACACATAGTCCAGAGTTGATGTATCCAAAAGTTCCGTATCATCAACAGGAACTCAACGTCACAGACGGCGCGTCAATCGAACGCCCGGTCTGAGAGTTATTGGCTTTTTCGTCCTAGGGGCACAATTTCTTTTTAAGACAAAACCAACCTGACCGTACTCCAAATGCGTCCAAACCTTGATTGGAGTAAGAAAAAAGGTCTGTCTCACTTAGAGTAAACCAACAAAGTCAACGGCACGTCAATCGGACGTCCAGAGCTCAAGTAATAATCATTTCCGCTCCGAGGGCCCGGTTGGTTTCGTGTACGAACCAACCCGGCCGAACCCAAAGTTCCCTGAAACCCTGAGTGCGATATACCGAAATGACCGTCTCGATCCAAGGATCACATTGCAACTAACGGTGCATCAATAGGATGCTCGTAGCTCAAGTTATGGTCAACAGACCAAAAGAGGTTCGGTATTAGGGGGTTCGGGCCCGGTCCGACCTGGCCCGATACCCTCTGGGTCGGCCCGAACTGGTTCGACCCGTCCTGGGTCCGGGTTCGGCCCGCTTGGGCGCGTCTCGGCCCGGCGCGCTAGCCCTAGTAGGTGGCTCGGCCGTTTGGCAGAGCGAATGAGGGGGGGGGGGGGCGTTGCCCCCCTGTGTAAAACTGTGACACCCATTATGGGGTCGCTCACGTTCGGCCAGCTGGGGGTTGTAACCCCCGGCTCATCCCTTATCCGGTCGACCTGCTCCAGCCGGCCGGCTTCGGCCGCCACGGGACTGGCAAGGCCGGTCCCCCTACTCTGACGTTGGCGGCCCGATTTTGGCCGCCGGTTCCCCTACTCCGTCGCGGCTTTAGCCGCGGCCTTGGTCTGTCCGGCGCGGCGCGACAGCACCGCGCCCCTCCACCGCGGCCCCACTCCAGCCGCGGTGTATTCGGGTTTTTCCGGCGCGGCGCGACAGCACCGCGGCTTGGTTCGATTTTCAATTGCGCGGCGCGATGGTGCCACGCATCCTTTCCACTCGTTCCCGCGTGGTGAGACAGCACCGCATCACTTTCCTTCGAACTGCAACAACAAAAATAATAAGGGAGGAGGGTCGGCTATGTTTTTGCGGTCCGGCCCCCTCCCGTTAAATGATATCAAGCAGTCCAATTGAATGAGGATAAATGACGGAAGAAATCACAAATAAAAACACATAAAACCCCTACCTTGTCGAACACATTGAGCGAGGATTCGTCGCGAAGATAACCGTCGTGGAAGGAGACGTCGCAGAAGGAGACGCTGCGGAAGGAGACGTCGCGGAAGGAGAAAGTCGCGTTGCAGGGACAGCGTCGCGCCGTCGATCTCTGAGGAATCCGGCGTTCTTCGTGTTCTTCGTGTTCTTCGCATTCTTCGTCTAAGATGAAGAAGTTCCTCAAGCTCCTTAGCTTTTCTCCCAAAGACTCCCACAACCAGAATTCCAACTAAACAAAATAAGTTCAACACTTATTTTATTAACATAACCTAAGCATTTGAATTTCAAAAGTTTTATTAAATTCCCCAATTAGTTAACTCAACTTGACTTAATAAAAGAGGGGTTATGTAAGGTTAGGGAAGGTGAAGGGGTGGGGTTCATGTGGGCCCCACAACCCTCATACCTCCCATGGGAAGTTTGGTGGTTTCCCCCAACTTCCACCCAAAGCATTAAACCACTTAGTGAAAATAAAATTGATGCTCAAATTTTATTTTACCTTCCACAAATTTCTAACAACTTCTCTCGAGTAAACGTTACTCCGGAAAAGGTGTTCCTAAGCAATTACCGGCGCTGTGAAACCATCGGTGCCCTCAGAATTCGATTCCGAGCACTGGTTCAAAAGTTAGAAAAACTCGCTCGTTCGTTCACTGAACATACCCGAGCTAAACTTTGGATAGAAATTCTGGGCACACCGGGCCTCGGAATCAAGTGCCGTCAGAAACCGCATTCTTGTAAAATCCCAAAGAAAATTAATAAAAAAATTTACCTTGAATTTTATGGGTCTTTAAATTACTCCCACCTCCGGGCTTTATGTCCCCGTAAAGATACATCAAAAGTTAGGGAAACAAATGTGGGTACTGAGCACGCATCTGAGCCTCCTACTCCCAAGTGCTCTCCTGGAGGTTCACGTGCTTCCATCTGATGCGTACTAGAGGAATCAATCATCCACGTAGGACCTGCTCTTGTCGATCCTCAATCTCCACTGGGACCTCTGCAAAAGTCGCCCCATCATCACTGTCCAGCTCCCCATGGTCAATGATATGCGTCGGGTCGTGCACGTATCCCCTCAGCTAAGATACGTAGAAGACGTCGTGTACTCGGTGCAACTGAGGTGGTAGAGCCAGGCGATAAGCCACCTTGCCAATTCTGCTGAGGACCTGGAATGGTTCGATGAAGTGTGGAGACAACTTGCCGCCTCGGCCAAATCTCTGTATACCATGTCGAGGTGAGACCCGCAAGAAGACGTGGTCGCCATCCTCGAACTCCAGTGGCCTCCGCCTCCTGTCAGCATAAGACTTCTGTCAGCTCTGAGCTATCCTCATCTGCTCCTGGATGACCTGGACCTTCTCTATCATGGCCTGGACCATCTATGGTCCCACAAGTGTTGACTTCCCAAGGTCTGTCCAGAACAGAGGTGACCTGCAAGGTCGGTCATACAACGCCTCGTATGGTGTCATCCCGATGGTGGAGTGATAGTTTTTGTTGTACGCGAACTCCACTAAGGGTAGGTGGTCCTCCCAACTGCGACCAAAGTCGAGGACACATGCGCTAGCATGTCCTCGAGAGTCTGAATGGTCCTCTCCGTCTGACCATCTGTCTGAGGGTGAAAGGCAGTGCTCAGACGTAGCTGCGTCCTGAATGCCTCCTGCAACCCCTTCCAAAGCCGGTAAGTAAAGCAAGCAACTCAATCGGAGATGATAGATGATGGCACACCATGAATCTGTACAATCTCTTGAACGTAGAGACGTCCCAAGCTCTCCACTGAGCCCTGTTCTCTGATGGGTAAGAAGTGAGCCGACTTGGTGAGTCGGTCGACAATCACACAAATGGAGTCGCGACCTCTGGAAGTGCGTGGAATTCCAGTCATGAAGTCCATAGATATCCCATCCCACTTCCACTCTGAGACCTCCAAGGGCTGTACCAAGCCTGCTGGTACACGGTGATCTGCCTTCACCTACTGGCAGGTGAGGCATCGAGAAACGAACTCTGCCACAGGAATAGACTGAAAAGAGCTCGCCCATCAGATAGTGTTGACACATCTTCAGAGCGAAGACCACTGCTGCTAACTCCAGGTCATGGGTAGCATAGTTCTACTCATTCTGCCTCAACTGACGTGATCCATAGGTGATCATGGGCCGCTCCTCCATCAGGACACATCCGAGTCTGGTCCCTGATGCATTGCAGTAAACTACGTACCCTACTCCCTCCTCTGGTAGCCTCAAGAAAGGTGTGTTGGTCAAACTCTGTCTCAGCTTCTGGAAGCTCTACTGACATCTATCTGACCACACTAAGGGT
Organism: Viscum album; assembly: GCA_963277665.1. Taxonomy (NCBI): domain Eukaryota; kingdom Viridiplantae; phylum Streptophyta; class Magnoliopsida; order Santalales; family Viscaceae; genus Viscum; species Viscum album. Next base: position 1,427,976,041 of record OY728157.1, read on the forward strand.
TTCCCCTTCCTCCTTAACATTCTGCAAAGCTGAAAAGATTTCTCCTTTTCCGAAAAGGGAAATCCGTTCTCATCCCCTGGATGAACCACGTTCCTTGCCTAATATAGCCATTCCTGTCATGATTAGTTAATTCATGTCATGGATGACGTCGTAAGGCCTAGACGCTGATACCAAGAGATCTAACTATTACTCTCGCCTCCAAGGGTTGAGTCACACTATCGGAATCAGTGTGTGGTCACTAGGTCTCTTCTAGTAAGAATCTCGTAAGTGAGGGTCAAGTCAACAGTTTTTAACTGGTATCTCTTAGTATTAACATACAAAAGACAAGAAAGAAAACGTCACCAATGAAAGTGTCTTTTATTACTTCAACTCAAAGTACAAGGACACAAGGCAACACAAACAAAGAAGCTAGAGGCATTATGGTCAAGGGCCTCTATGCCTGGAGCTAGTCCCGCACTTGCCCACCCGCTTCCGGAGCTCCATGATCATAAGCTTCAGCTGCCTAAAGATGTGCTCTCCCCTATGGTCGGGGTGGACCTCCTGGTGGTGGTGGTGGTAGAGCCTCAAAACATCACCCACCACCTGCCGCTCGACCAGCTCCTCAACCTCATCCGCCTTCTCCCTACGGACCGCCACGGTCGAACCTCTGCCTCTGCCTGGGTGGTTCCTCAACCGTCTGCTGCTCCTCTACATGGCGGGTCGGGCAGTCACGAGCCAAGTGGCCCTTCCCGCCGCATGTATAGCACTATATTCCACTCGTAAGACTGGCTCTGCTGCATGTGCCCCGCACCTCCGAGCCAGTATCCTGTGGTTATCCACCCGATGGTCTGGTCCGCTTGGACCTCTGCGACATTTTTCTACTGCCGGCTGCAGAAGACTCCGCTATGTGCCGCCCTGCGGTAGGTCTCGCTTCTTGTGTAGGCTCATCAAGAAAGTTCTCAATGAGAAGGGCTCGCTCCAGTACCCCTACCTGTGTCGGAATGCTGAGGGAGATCAATGATGCCCTGATCTCATGCCTCAATCCCTGCTCAAAGGTCTGGGCCTGGAAGAATGGGTCCCATACCATGTTCGTCGAATAGAGCGAGAGATCTGTAAATCTCGCCGAGTACTGGGCAACCGTCAAGTTGCCCTGCTGCAGCTGAAGAAGCTCCTAGATGCGCACCGCACAGAGGGTGTCTGGGACGAACTTCGAGTAGAAGAGGCTCTCAAAGTCCGTCCAGAGAGGAGATGCCTCGTCGTGCACCTAGAGCATCAAGATCCACCATCTTCCTGCTGCCGCATGCAGGAGGCTCGCAGCGAGGATCACCATGAGGTCCGTTGGTGTCCTCACTAACCTGAAAACTCACACTACGGCCTCCAGCCAATTCTCGGTTGCCTGAGGGTCCTTCTCCCCACGGAACCTGGGCAGTCGCTGATGTTGAAACTCGTGCAGTGCACTAAGGAGACGTACATCGTCAGCGGCTGGGGCTGGTGGCATCGGTGGTTCGGCGGGTAGAGGTACCGTCGGTGCCTCTGCTATCAAAGGGCCCTGTACTGAGGCCTCGTCGCTTGGTGGGCTGTCGTCGCGCACAACTATCAGAACCCTAGATGGCTGCCGTCATAGGGCCATCCCAAAATAGACATGTGCACCACGTTCAGAACAGTATACCTGGTGAGCTGACACAAAGTAATCAGAAAGAAAACTTGAGACACACATGCAATAAATGTTTTCGTGCATTAAGTTGGAAATCAGAAGTCAGGGTCCTGGTGTACGGATACGTCAGCTGCCGCACCAACACTGGACTCCCTGGACTGATAACCACACTCAATACCCTTAACAATATTGCTTCACATAGAATAAATATCAGAGTCCTGAGTTCTACGGTAGAACTGAACTCCTCTGATATCAATTTGTCACGACCTGTCCTCAGAGCTCGTGCTGTGACTACCCAAAGCCCACCTTCCATAGGCCAGGGGCTGACGACTAGCACCAAGGCATAATTCTTGGTAAAAAGGGAAGGCATTGCCTTTGTAAAGTAAACAAACACCTCAGAGCAAGCAAGCAGAAGTAAACACTAAGTAAAAACTGGGTACAACAGTAAGTGCGGAAAAGTAAGTGGGCCAGAATACAAACCCAAACTAAAAGTAAAGTACAACTGGAAAGGGAAAATAGCAACTAAAAGTAAAGCCGCAGCCTCAAGACATCCACTGGAAGTCCCACCTGAAGGGTGGGTACAGATAGCCTCCACAGCTCCTCGGGTCCAGCCGTCTGCTCCGAGTACGTCCCGCCCAGTGGTCCACCTCCAGGTATCGTCCTGCTCCGCAAGCCTCAACCACGATCAGCGCTGTCTGTCGTCTGCAACCAACACAACGTAGTACGGGCATAGCCTGTGAAGGGGTGAGTATAAGCTACTCAGTAGGGACTCCGAGACCCCCTTAGGTCTCCCAGAAACCACAAAGGATAATCCACAAAGGAAAGATACAATCACGAAGTAACATCCGACTCTACTTAGGTATATGCCCATACATATACCTAAGTCATCAATTCTCGTTCGTCTCCAACATCCGAGCTCAAGTACAACCCAGTCCACACAGGAAATCACAACCTAGACCACACAGGAAAGAAAAACGTAATCCACACAGGATATCACAACACAATCAACATAGGAAAGCAAAACAAGATTCAGCTCACACAGGCATACTTCTTCGTAAGATGATAGAGATGATCAGATGTAGTCGTTGATTCATCTAAGTCATCGGACCCACATTGGATCGATAGGTACTAACCCCCGCAATGACCCACAAAGGATCGATAGGTAACTAACCCCCACAATGACCCACATAGGATCGATAGGTAACTAAACTCCGCAATGACCCACACAGGATCGGACCCACACAGGATCTCTAGGTGTTGGCCCACATAGGACCGCGGAGCGCTGACCCACATAGGATTTGACCCACACAGGATCGGTAGCACTGATCCACATAGGATTGCTGAGTGTTGTAGTCGTCGTCGTCGAATCCACGGAGGATTTCTGCACAGTCGTCATCGTCGTCGCAGTCGCAGCCAGCTCTATGGTTCCCGCACACATCAAGCTCATTCGGGAGGGTTCACTCCAAGAGCCGAGGGGAAGATACATCAACTGACACATAGTCCTGAGTTGATGTATCAAAAGTTCTGTATCGTCAATAGGAACTCAACGTCACAGACGGCGCGTCAATCAGAGGCTCGGTCTGAGAGTTATTGGCTTTTTCGTCCCAGGGGCCTGGTTGGTTTTTAAGACAAAACCAACCCAACCGTACTCCAACTGCATCCAAACCTCGAGCGTAGTAAGCAAAAAGGTTCTTCTCACTTAGAGGAATCCAACAAAGTTGACGGAACGTCAATCGAACGTCTGGAGCTCAAGTTATAAGTGTTTCTGCTCCGAGGGCCCGGTTGGTTTCGTGTACGAACCAACCCGGCCAAACCCAAAGTTCCCCGAAACCCTAAGTGCGATATACTGAAACGGTTGTCTCGATCCAAGGATCGCATCGCAACTTATGGTGCGTCGATCGGAGGTCAGTAGCTCAAGTTTTGGGCAACAGAATGAAAGAGGTTCGGTATTGGGGGGTTCGGGCCTGGTCCGACCCGGCCCGATACCCTATGGGTCAGCCCGAACCGGGTCGACCCGTCCCAGGTCTGGGTCCGGCCCGCTTGGGCGCGGACTGGCCAGGGCAACCGGCCCGACAGGCTGGTGCGCTGGCTCCAGCAGGTGGCTCGGCCGTTTGGTCGAGCGGATGAGGGGGGGGGGGCATTGCCCCCTGTGTGTAACTGCGGCCCCCATTATGGGGCCGCACACGTCTGGCCAGCCGAGGGTTGTAACCCCCGGCTCATCCCCTGTCCGGCAGGCTTGCTCCGGTCGGCCGGCTTCTGCCGCCATAGGACCAACAAGGCCGGTCCCCCCTGCTCCAACGTCGGCGGCCCGATTCCGACCGCCGGTTCCCCTACTCCGTCGCGGCTTAAGCTGCGGCCTTGGTCTGTCCGGTGCGACGGCGCTGTGCCCCTCCACCATAGCCCCGCTCCGACTGCGGTGTCTTCGGGTTTTTCGGTGCGGCGCGATGGCGCTGCGGCTTGGTTCGATTTTCAAATGCACGGCGTGACGGCTCCGCGCATCCTTGTTGTTCGTTCCCCCGCGGTGCGACGGCATCGCATCACTTTCCTTCGAACCGCAACAACATAAAATAATAAGGGAGGAGGGTCGGCCGTGTTTGTGCGGTCCGACCCCGTCCCGTTAAACAATATCAAGTAGTCCAATTGAATGAGGATAAATGATGGAAGAAATCACAAATAAAAACACATAAAACCCCTACCTCGTTGAACACGTTGAGCGAGGATTCGTCACGGAGATAACCATCACGGAAAGATATGTCGCGGAAGGAGACGTCGCGGAAGGAGGAAGTCACGTCGTGGGGACGGAATCGCGTCGTCGATCTCCGAGGAATCTGGCGTTCTTCGCATTTTTCTTGTTCTCCGTGTTCTTCATCTAAGATGAAGAAGTTCCTTAAGCTCCTTAGCTTTTCTCCCAAAGACTCCCACAACCAGAATTCCAACAAAACAAAATAAGTTCAACACTTATTTTATTAACATAACCTAAGAATTTGAATTTCAAAAGTTGTATTAAATTCCTCAATTAATTAACTCAACTTGACTTAATAAAAGAGGGGTTATGGAAGGTTAAGGAAGGTGAAGGGGTGGGGTTCGTATGGGCCCCACAACCCTCATAACCTCCCATGGGAAGTTGGGTGGTTTCCCCCAACTTCCACCAAAAGCTTTAAACCACTTAGTGAAAATAAAATTGATGCTCAAATTTTATTTCACCTTCCACAAATTTTTAACAACTTCTCTCAAGTAAACACAACTCTGGAAAATGTGTTCCTGAGCAATTACCAGCACTGCGAAACCATCGGTTCCCTCAGAATTCGATTCCGAGCACCAGTTCAAAAGTTATAAAAACCCACTCATTTGTTCACTGAACGTACCCGAGCTAAACTTCAGATAGAAATTCCGGGCACACTGGGCCTCGGAATCAAGTGCCATCAGAAACCACGTTCTTGTAAAATCCCAAAGAAAATTAAGAAAAAAATTTCCCTTGAATTTTACAGGTATTTACAAAACAAAACATAAGGAATTCCTGCACAAACAACTTCTATGACAAAGTTCATCAAATCCTTAACCAAAGGATCATGTTCCAAACGCAACATTGTTAATGAAGCATTACTTTTTTGACTCAAAGCATCAGCCGCTTTATTTACTTTTCCTGGATGTTAATGAATTGTACATTCATAATCCTTGATTAATTCCAGCCATCTCCTCTATCTCATGTTCAACTCTTTCTGAGTGAATATATACTTTAAACTTTTGTGATCAGTATATATTTCACACTTTACTCCATACAAATGATGCCTCCAAATTTTTAAAGAAAAAACAACAGCAGTTAATTCCAAGTCATGTGTAGGGTAATTTACCTCATGAGTTTTCAACTAACGTGAAACATATGCAATTACCTGATCATTCTGCATAAGGACACAACCAAGTCCTTTCAATGAAGCATCACTGTAGATAACAAACTCACCATTCCTAAATGGAAGTTCCAAAACTGGAGCATTCACCAATCTTCTTTTCGACTCCTGAAAACAATCATCACATTCTTTTGTCCAGATAAACTTAACACCCTTCCGAGTTAGCTTAGTCATTGGACTAGATAATCATGAAAAATTTTCAACAAACCTTCGGTAGTAACCTGCCAAACCAAGGAAACTATGGATCTCGGTTACATTTGTGGGTCTTGGCCATTCTTCAACAACTTTTGTTTTAGCAGGATCAATAGTTATGCCATTTTTTGAAACAATATGACCAAGGAAAGAAATTTTTTGTAACCAAAACTCACACTTGATGAATTTTCCATATATTTTCTTTCTTTTAAGGTTTGAAAGATAACCCTTAAATGACTTTCATGCTCCTCTTTACTTTTAGAAAACACCAAAATATCATCAATAACACAACCACCGTTTATCACCTGATTCAACTGAGCCATCACTGTAGTAAACTTCTCAATTATGATTCTTACCATCTCAGTATGCTGATTTGGAAGGTCATTTACCTTTGTATGCCTCCCCAAAAAAGTTGTTCTCTTTCCTCTATGAAAAACCATTCTTAACACATAAATATATACGGCGAAGTAACATAGTAATCTTTAAATGCTATATCATTTCAATCATACCATAAATTAATTTATAATTTAACACTTTTTTAACTTCTAAAGTTGTCTAAACTGACCTCTAATACCAACTATAAGGCCCCAGCCTTAAACCTTACTTAATATTGAATTAAATGATTAATTCAAATTGAGGATCTTTTTAGGTTTAGAGTTTTAGAGAATTAGGACATAACTATTACATCTCAAAATATTACAAAGTAGACACTTCTACTAAGTTTCCATAAAATAAAAACACTTAAAAAGAAACATGTCTAGTTCCATGTTTTAGATAGTATGACTTTTCCTTGATCCCATCCTTGACCCTATTCCACTTTAAGTCCTGTGAAAAACATTTCAAAAACTTGGGGTGAGCATAAAAAGCTCAGTAAGGGATACACAAAGAAGGAAATCTGTTAGTTTTTCAAAACCACCAGTAAACCATGAATACTTTATCAAAGTAATACTTATCACCTTTATGAAGTAGAAAATACTCTTCATTGAATAAAAGATCATTACTTACCCTTTTGTAATCAAAATATTACAATAAAACCCATATAAATAACACATAACATATAAAGGTAACTTGGGACATAAACATACTTAAATGGAATAAACATACGGTCGACTTCCACACATACTTAAATGGAATAGCCATACGGCCAACTTCCATACCCAATGCATTGGAGGTTATAACGTAACCACCCGTCCTGGTATTCACGGCATCACCCATCATATGGTCTATCATATAACCACCCATCAAATTTCCAAGTACCATTATAAAATCATAAGACATAAAACAAATATAATGGAAGGAAAACATTTCCACACTTTAATCACAATATATCACTTAAATATATTGACATAAAAAATCCATTATAAAAACCATTTTCAATACCAAAATAAGTAAAAGATTATATGGTATTTATTTCATTTTAAAAACATTACGGCATGTTTAGGTAGCTAAAGACCAAATAATACTCGCGGCTGCGGAAAAGGTCATTGTCACCGCATACGTTGAAAGAAACATTCCTTTTTCTCGTTTTGTAAAATGCTTCATAGAAAAAGATTCCTTTTGTATAAAATTAAAAGTCAAAGGGGTTTATACACCGTATAAAAGAAAGCCTTGTATTATAACAAAATATGCCTCAATGAAAGGAGATTGAGACGAAGTCCCTTACCTCGGGTCCGACTTGACTCAATCGTTCTTTAACGTCCTGAATAAAAAACTTGAGTTAATTTCTACTTGATTATGAACCTTTTTCAAGTTAATTATTCCTTTTATATCACTTATTTCCATGTTATAAACATTATGTAATCATTTAAGTTAATAATGTTTTTTTGTCAATATTTGGTTCTTAAGTCGAAAGTGGACTTCTTACAATTACATGTTGTTTCTTGTGGTCAAAGGTTCATTATATCCAGAATGATATTCATGATTTGGATATCATATATATCATATATATCCATAATATACATGTATTTATAATATTACATAATCATTTAGAGGTAAGAAATGAAATGCACCGTTCATGGAGACGGTAAGTCGTACGTACGCATGAACTCTACTTTCATTTCTATGTCATATTAATGGAATTAAAAATAAATGAGAGGTATGTATATTTTAATTCCAGAATTATATTCATCATTTAGATGTAACATACATAATATATAATAACTTTAAATCCATCCTTTATACGTCCCACATATGGCATTAACGAATCAAATCACTTTGAGGGGGCGGTAGTCCGCACTTCCTAAAATGAAGATATCGCGTATACCCATAATGGAAGCTATAAAGGTATGCCATAAATGGAAAATACAGAAGCTTAAGGAAAACATAAACATATTATATATCATATATAAATATAGTGACATCTTAATGTCCACCTTTGAAGTTTTTAGAAAAATATTGAAAATCATCGTTTCGTGAGGCAGAAATTCGCCATCCAGAGAAACAATATGTTCTTTAACCATTAGATCTAGTTGTGCGTAATTGTAGCTCGAATAATTCTTATAACAACATCATAGTATATTTAAGATACTGGATTTTTTACAAAAGAAATGAATAAAAAGATTTTATGGGGTTGGAGAAGCAAAATAAAACATAAGAACACAAGAGAAAACACTACCTTTAAAACGGGTAACTTTTTTTGATTTGAGCTCAAAGGCTTCCTTGGGAAGACTTCTTCCCAAAGTGAGGCTTCTAGGAGGAAGACAGGGATGTGGAGAGACAACATGAGCATATATTGGCCAAACCAAAGGCTTGAGAGGTGTGGGTAAGGAGGTAGAGGTGGGGGCCTTTTATAAGAGGAGAGGAGGGACACTCTTGGAAAGTTATAAAAGGTTACTTTATTATAAAATGATTTTCGGATAAAAAAGGTCCCACAATTATAAATTTAGAGGATAAGGTGATAAGGGTTAGAAATCCATCCATCCAATAGGTTTTTTACATGTGTAGGTATTATATTTTACATTATCTTTTCATTTTACTTAAATCGTTAAATAATGAGGTAATCACTGCATCATCATGGTGCCATAAATAATTTAATTTATTTAATGTCTAAAAATTATAAAAAAAATATCATGATGTAGGAAATATTTTTATATTTCTAATGAATATTTATAGTCAAAATTATGACTTTTATAACCCCATTTAAAAATTGTTTTAGTAAAACATCTCATTTTTGTGACATTTTTATTTTAACATTAAATAAAAAGTTATTAATGTCATTTTCCTACCAAAATGGCTCCATGGGGTCCCCAAGTTGACCCATGGATTTTATTGGTAGGCCATGAGACATATAATAAGGGTAGGACATGTGTCTAGGTCATTTCATATTATTAAAACATTATTTTTACCTTAAACTACACTAATTACCTCTAATCGCGATTAATAAACATAAAAGTTACTATTCACCAAAAAATTATTTTAATCTCATTGAACCACATTTTACTTATTAATTAAAACCATGTATTTTGTATTTCTGAAATTCAAAACACAGAAGTGGTAAAGTTTCATTTAAACGAAAAATCAGTTTTTTAAGTACCACTTCGTGGTTTCATTATTCATCAAAAATTGAAGTTTTTCAGAAAAATACCAAAAATTCACCCTAAGCTATATTTGATATTCCGAATACAAAAATGATTTCTATTTTAAAAAATTAAAAACATATAAGTTTCATTAATTAATTTAATAATTAATTCCCGTTGTCAAAACAAATAGCGTGTTTTAATGAAACAAAAAGTATCAAAAGATTGACACTAGTTTAAGTCCGATTTCAAAGTGAAATTAATTCCAATGACCACAATTGGATTAAATGGTAAAAATATATTCTAATTTAACTTTAAAACCAATTAAAAAGATAATCTAATCATATAAATAAATTATATTAAAAAGAGGTTTTGAATTAAAATACAACATTTTTCACTATTCATTAAAAAACGATCTTTATCGGAAAAATACCAAAAATTTACACAAAGTAAATTTTGATGTCCCGATTATAAGGAAGAATTTTATTTGGTCCAATAGAATGTATAAGAGTGACCAAAACTATATTTAATGACGGTTCGCCATCAAAAGGTGAGAAGTGGACCTTTAGTGAAAATTAGAGTATATATGCCTAAAATTGAATTCTTTTCGTATTTTATGCCTTTATCCTTTATTGGATAAATGTAAAAACATTTTATAAACATATATAATCATATTTTAGTTATTTCTATTCATTCCCGCCAAAACAACAGCTATGTGTTAACTACCATTTAAAAAAATATTATTATATTACTAGTGTGCAACGTAAGATTTCAAGGAAACTCATTGTTATGTATCAGGTACGCTATCGAACATAGAAACCCCTTTAAAGTAACATTAATATTTAATTCGAAAATATTAATTAATATGAGAATGTATTATTCTTTATTTACCTGGGATGTTACAACACTCTTTCACCCACCTCCACCATTGTGCTGCCCCGCATAGTATGGTGCTCCGTTATTCCTCCCACGTACCCTTTTAAGTGGCACGCTCTTCGATGCTTCATGCCACCTATGGGTTGTCTCAAGATACTCCACTTAGATGTGGTTAACCTATTGGGGTCCCACATAGGTATAGGGGTTGAGTTGGCCAGATTTAGCTCATGTGGTTTTATTTTTTAAACAAGGACCATACATTGCTTCTCAAAAAAAATCCAACATACTCATACTGGAATCCAATAAAATAAATTCCCCCCATGCATGGATTCTTCTAAAAATTTCAAATCATTATCATTCTCATGCATGACCTCATCTTATTATTTTTACTCCACTCATTATTATAAACATTGTGTCAACTCTAACGAGACTTATTCTTATTATTTTTTACTTCACTCACTATTGTAAACACTGTGTAAACTCAAACGATCAATGATATATGTTATAAGAACTATTGAATAGCTCAAAGATCATCACATTTAACACTCATTGACCTTTTCATATTCTTATGCAATTGAAAATAATTTCAACTTCATCATATCACTTGACCTCTTCAAGAAGCACTGATAAAAGACATAATTTATCAGTATATTTATTTATTAGCACTGATAAAGGTATCCTTTATCAGTGCTATTAAATGTGTAGATAAAAGGACCCTTTATCAGTGCTATTAAATGTTCTGATAAAGGGACCCTTTATCAGTGCATTTACAAGCGCTAATAAAGGCATGATTTATTGGTGCTTTTGGAATCACTGATAAAGGTCTCCTTTATCAGTACATTTATTAGCATTGATAAAGGGTAATACTATAGTGTGATGATATAGCCCCTTATAGCACCAGAAATAGGGCATGAAGTGTGTTTTAATAACACACTACATCACCAGAAATAGCTGAAAATTTTATCAAAATCAGATACAAATACATAATTAAAATGAAACAAAATTTCCAACACAAATATAAGAAAAAAAACACTATTATAGAGTATTCTAGTTGTTTTTTACTAAAATTAATGTCAATTTTGAATAAAAAGGATCTATTTGAGTCATACCAGTCACACCCTGAGTCGAATTTAGGTGTATCTAATTCCTACATGTGAAAAATGACTTATCGATCATTTTCCTAAAGTACCAAAATAATCCAAATCTATTTTCTCATTTTTGAGTATGCCAATTGTTTTTTTAGTAAAATTATAGTCAATTTTGAATAAAAATACACACTTAGAGTCATACTAGTCACATCATGTGTTCAATTGAGGTGTGTCTAATTCCTACATGTCATAAATTCCTTATAAATCATTTTCCTAGAGTATAAAAAACATCCAAATATTTTTCCTTGGTTTTGAGTATGCCACTTGTGTTTTTTACTGAAATGTCATTTTAAACTGGAAACATTCACTTTGAGTCATATCAAGAACATCGTGTATTAGATTTAGGTGAGTATGATTCCTACAAATCATAAATGGATTATAGACTATTTTCTTAAAATAACAAAATAATTCAAATGTGTTTTCTTAGTTTTGACTATGTGTGTTGTTTGTTTCGCTAAAATTAATGTCAATTTCGAATAAAAATATGCACTTAAAATCATATCAGTAACATTGTGCATCAGATTGAGGTAAACCTGATTCTTACACATCTCAAATAACTTATGTATCATTTTTCTAAAGTATCAAAACAATATGAATTATTTTCCTTGGGTTTGAGTACCCCACTTATGTTTCTTACTAAAATGTCATTTTAAACTGGAAACATGCACTTTGAGTCATAAAGGTTGCATCATGTGCGGGTTTGACATGAGACTGATTCTTACACATCACAAATGTATTATGAATCATTTTCCTAAATTATAAATATAATCTGAGTGCATTTTCTTAGTTTTCAATGAGTGACACTTTTTTATATTAAAATGTTAATTTTAAACTGATAACAGAAACTTAGAGTCATATCTGACACATCATGTATCGGATTGAGGTGAGGGTGATTCATACACATCAAAAATGACTTAAATGTTTTCCTAAAGTAACAAAACAATTCGAATTCATTTTATCAATTTTAAGTATGTTAGTTTTTTCACTAAAATAAATATTAATTTTGAATAAAAAGACACAATTGGAGTCATACCAATCACATTGTGTGTCATATTGAGGTGCGACTAATTTATACATGTCTAAAATAAATTATGGATTGTTTTCCTAAAGTATAAAAAAACTTAATGTGTTTCCTTAGTTTTGAGTACACAACTTGTTTTTTTACTAAAATGTCATTTTAAACTAGAAACATGCACTTTTAGTCATATAGGTTTCTTCGTGTATGGGTTTGACATGAGAATGATTCTTATATGTCACAAATGAATTATGAATCATTGTAATAAATAATCAAGAAAATGTGAGTGTGTTTTATCATTTTTTAGTGAGTGGCACTTTTTTTTATTAAAATATCAATTTTAAATAGATAACAAACACTATAACACCAGCCCTCCTCGATGAATATGATATATCAATACTGGTTTTGATCCAATAGTTATTTCATACAACTACTGACTTCGGTGGTTTATTAACCACATATTTATTCAAAAATTAACTTGGATTATATACCTATTTGATTATTGGGAGTTGTACATATGTTTCTTTAATAACACTAGTGGATAAATTAAAGGTTACAATATAGAATAGTCTTAAATGTGGATTACTACCCTGTATAAAATCACTTAAAAAAGTTGTGAAAAAATATAATTAAAATAATCCACTAGAAACACTTTCATAATGGACCTTATCTTAAGTGAAAAGTTTTGTGTGCACTTTTTAACAATTTTTCTCAAACAAAATCTTGTTATGATCCTCATTCTACTTCATTTCCTAATAATTTTATTATTTGCAAGATGACACTTGATCTCATCTTATGACTTGTTCCCTACATCTACCACCTCCTCCACATCGGTCTCTAACTCTGCCTCCACCCCCACCTCCACCTCTGCATCCACCTCTACCTTCATAATTTCCCAACAATTGTATTGTTTGAAGGTCATCACTTCTAAAAAAATCGATTTTATCCATTATACTTCTCCTTAAGAATGAGATCAAAATTAATATATATGTATATATGTATATATGTACGTTTGTGTGTGTATATATAATCATTTTAACACTAATTATTCACACCCAAAATATATTTTTATGGTCATAAATCTTACTAGACCACAGACATAGAAGGTAATCACTAAATTTGTTTTTGGTATACATTCTGACAAAAAGTACGCTTCTCACTCACTTATAAACAAATTTATTTCTTCTTTTGGCTATCTAGGTTGTTGGGAATCGTGATAATACTGAGAAAATATAAAAAAATAAATTATTATGAAATATATTTAATGAAATTTTAATTACCATTGGAAATTAACAATTGGGGGATGATCGTATTTTCATGATTTATGAACTCTCTCATTAATTTTCAAACATAATATCCAAAATCAATTCCATTATCTTATTTCAGACACTGCATAAACATTGACTAAAATAATTAAAAAAAATTGAAATATTTTAATAGTTAAATGTTATATATATACCTTAATTTGTTCTATTTTAGTAATTCACATGCTTTATCCCTTCAAACACCGACTTCATCCCATGAATTAGCCTATATTTAGCAACCAACCTATCATAACAAAATTCTTTTCAAAATAAAGACTAAAACATATTATTAAAAGTTTATCTATAAAATGTTTATTGTAGTGTATTACATATTCACAATACACATCATGTGTGGTTAACTAGTTGGATATCCATGTAATGGATCCAAAAATTAAATATTTTGGGTGTCCATATTGACTGAGATCAGCATCCATTGCTCCCTAAGAAACAAAAACAATTATTTAATGCAAAATATATATATATATATATATTATGTGATTAGATTGTAAAGTTTTACTTTTTCATTATAGGAATAAAAAAGAGTCTATTGTCTAATACTTTTTTATTAAAGGCTTCAAGTAACTCATCTTTTTTACTACTTAATTTCTCCATCATTCTATGTAAGTTCTTCCATAGAAATGATACGAGGATTAATGAATCCAAATACTACTTCTCACGATCTTCCCTTTATATAGTTATAATATAAATGTCTTTAGAAAATATAAAAATTTATTAACATTAATAAACATTTTATCTCACTATTTGGACAAACATGTCATGAAAATGTACATTATGTATGCATTCACAACAGAGACTCCCAACCATTCATGCTTGAGACTCTCATTTAGAGTCTCAAGAACAATTATGTCTACTAAGGAATTTCCATATATTTCTTTTTAATATTAAATGTAATTCATATATTTATCTTTAAATTTTGTCTCTTTATAGATTTCTAATGATAATAAATGTTTCTCTGGAACTGGTGGAGATAAGATACCCTTGGAAGGTTGTTTTGTTGTCTTGGTTGATTCACTATATTTTCTTGATTTGACCTTCTGTTTCCCTACCTCTATCCACTTGTAACATCATAAATCACGTAAATATTTTTTTCATAAACCATTAAAGGTTTTTAATATGAAAAAAAATTGTTAAAGACATACCTAATGTATCTTTATAATATTAGACGGTCATTCTATGAAAGTTATGATGTCGTCATTAACCATTCTAATATCTAGACCATCAAGTGGAATAGGAAAATCAGCAATCATCTCATGATCTACCTCAATTCCCACTTTAATGTGATCTTTTGGGATGTATTGATGGTGTATCTTATCTCCTAGGATATTATACATTGTACCTAGCACAACACGACGGTGTGTGGGTGTTGAAAAATAAAAATCTCATACAACTACACCCTGAAGAATTTTAGTAATATAAATTTATTTTATGTTGTTTGATTCACATTTAGAATAAATGTTAATGAAAAAATTAATTACCATGGGTAAGGTATGCGGTTGGGAGGAATGACTAGCCTCAAAGCTAGTGGTATCATTTGGTTCATGTGTATATCTTTACTTCACCACTAGTTTGATTTTGTCCTTTCTCACACATTGGCTTGCCACACCAGACTGAACAATAATTTCTTGTAGTGAGTCTATTTGTGTCTACAATCATATCACTATATTATATGTATCTTCATGTAGTTTTATCTTCTTGAAATATTTTTTAGGAGAGGCTCCAAAACCTAATCCTCTAATGTGACCATATTGTTTAGGCTGCTTCAAATCTAATGAAAGTAGTTTTTATTATGGTATAGTCATTTTTTATTCTTATGTCTAAACCATATAAAAAATATGAACATAAATAGATAATTTTATGTAATATTGTTATAAATAATAATGAATTAAAATGATGGCATAGTTACACATGTTTCCCTATAATTTTTTTTTGTTTTCATCAACTAAATTACCCTCTTTATTTACATGAGCCTTCCTCCATAGCACATGATGTGTGATGGAAGTGACTTTATATTTTGATTCATAAATTTTCATATAAACAAAGAAAAATATATTATTTCATATCACATAATTAAACTTTTATTATTTATTGAAAATACATACCAATTTCTTCTCTAATGAAGTGTACCCCATCCTTACTTTGTGATAAGGGTATATTAGTTTTGATACACATTCTTTATTTGCATCAAGCTTTTGTTGTTTCAAAAATTAACAGTTTTGAATCAAGTTGGATAAAATAAATAATATATTATGAACTATAATTCATCTTAAATGATTTATTATTGTAATGATTGGTGAATGTAGTCCATGTCTCTTGATTTAAAATGTGTGCATAACTAACTGGTGGGTGGGGATTTACTTTCTCCTTAGCATCCCCATGATATAACTTTGTAATAAGAGTCCAAAAGCATATATGGTCTTTTCTAGTGGCTATTAATAAAATTTATTATGGAAATATTCTAAAATAAATTAACTCTTAAAGTAATAATTAAAATTAGAATAATATTTCATTATATAATTTTTTAGTAAAATAGAGAAATTATATCATAACATTATTGTTATATCTTTCTAAAGGATTTTCTTCATTATAGGTTGGATGTGGCACCATGAATCAATATCAATTGGAACATTCATCCTCATTTCAATGTCCAAGATAACTAATGAACTTTGACTTGTTGGGTTCAATAGTTTGGACACATTGATTCCAACCAACCTAAAATTTTATATCCTGACTTCTTTCCTTGAAAATTTTATTCAACACTACGATGCTATGTTGTTGTTTTTTTTTCATCAACATGTTTTTTATACCCTAATAATTCTATAGTTTCATCATCAATAGTTTGTTCTTCCTCAAGATTGGTAACATCATCATGTGCAGAAGACATTGTTTGCATGAGTAGTCAAATATTTAATTTGTATTGAATAACAAAAATACAATAAACTACATGCATAAAAGTACACATTTTCATGCATCTTGCATGAAAATTGTTACTATCTTGAACAGAGATATAATACTTCAATACTCTAGTACAACTAACCTTCACTACCTTTGTGTAATCCATCCTCAGATGCTTGATTTCCTTACATATATTGATGATGGATTGGACTCCCTCTATTATACTAACTTTCCACCCATTGTTGTGGTTCCAAAGTTCCTTGATGACATTCCTCCCAGACATTTATTATTGTATTTTGTTGCTTGATACCCATACCCCATATTTTTTTGGATATACACCTATGTTGCTTGAACTAATCTAACCAAAATTCATCCCATATTGGGTACTGGTGATCATTTTGGATGACTACTACTCAGAATGGTTCAAACAACAAAGAAGATATAGGGAATTTTATGCACGAAGTGTGTTGTATTGTATATCTATCTTACCAAAACGAATCATTATTTACACAACCTTATTTTTGAAAACCATTTTCCTTTTTTATGAAAAGTTATTTATGTTTCTTATGAATATTATGTGTCATATGATTCTTTAAATTATAATACATTCGGAATATTTTCATAAAATAAAAATGAGATACATGGTTTTCAAGTGGATCAGGGGTATGGAAAATCATCATAGAAAAACTACCTAGTTACTTTACTTAACCACTTTATGTTCATCTTGGTGCACATGTAGCTAATTTTTCCTTAGGTTGAATATTGCAAGGATTGATTATTTATTGGAAGAGATATAGTATCAAATGATAGTTATTGGATACTTGTGGAGTTTGTGTCATCAATGGTAGGCTAGTTATTCATATAGGGTTTTATTTTAATATACGATTTATTACATTGTTATTGTTTTTATGCTTGTAGGCATTTATATTCATCGGATTCTATTGTGTACTATTTTACATAGATTAACTTTTCATGTGAGTTGGTTTTTTAAAACATTTCTCATGGATCATGTTGAATGCTACATATTTATTATTAATACTTTGGAAGTTGGTTGATGGTTCCAAGGGTTGAGTAACATTTTGATTCAGCTCAGGTCAGGTTATGAATAGTTGGATCATATTGTGATGTTATGGTTTTATAAAATAAAAGTTTATTGATAAGATAACACACACACACAAATAAAGAAAATAAATTTCCTTAAATTAGGTCACTTAATCAAAAATCACATCATTATTAGAGAGGAATTTATTTATAAAATTATTTGATAGAAAAGTAAACTCATAGATAACATCTTCTATAGATTATGCCACATATGGAAACTTTTCTACTATAATCTGATCTGGTGTGTTTTTCTAGGACATTTTTTCATTTATAAATATAAAATAAAGTAAATTCATAAAATATATTTATTATTAGTTTATAAAAATTAAAACATTATTTTAACTAGTTATAAATTTAAAGGACATGGGAAATTATTGGAAACCATTCATTGATAATGGAAATAAATGGTATGTCCTTTAATGATTTCCCTAACCCAATGAATATCATCTTTTATCATAACTATATGTTTTAGGTGAATATATTTTTCAGTAAATATACTAATATTAGTAACCTATCAATAAATTATAAAAACACCTCTTATTGATAATACATCACAACTTTTGTGTTTGGATCAAATAAAACACTAAAAAAGACTAATTATTTTGATTTTAATGAAAATTTAAATAGTTTTTTTATTATTAAATTATATCTATATAACATATTGATAATGTTAACCAATATAAACTATAAAATTTAATTTTTAGTTCCTTGAATTATATTAACCCATTCACATTAAAACAATATGTATATTAACCAACTTTATATTATTTATATCAAATAACATTCCCTATAAAATTAGTCTAATATAATGTTAAACTTTTTTTCATCTTCATGTGTCTGCCATACTTTTGAAACAAGATTCAAACAATGAAAAACCACACTATATAAAAGGTAACAATAAATAATATAATAGAAACATCAAAAAAACTCACCATTAACTACAACAGCAGATGAAGATGAAGTTCAGAGTGGTCTCGATGAAGCTAGAATGAGTTTATATAGTAGGGGGTGGCGTTGTGTAGGTATAGGTATGTGAGAGAGATAGAGATAGAGATATGAGATGTAGGGTTCTCCATGGTTAAGAACAACACAAAAATGAAAACCGTGGTACCCAAAAAAATCAAACAATGATAGAGGAAAAGGAGAAAATAACATATATTGGATTCTAGCCTTCATTCATCCAAGAGAGCATGGAGGAGTATCACCGGTAGTAGGGAAGTTCTAAGAGAGCTTGAAAATCATGACTGAATGAGCCGTGATTAGGGTTCTTTTAAATAGATCAGAGACATTTTTATCAGCACTTTCAAAAAATAACTGATAAATATCCCTTTTATCAATGCTAAATTGATAAGCACTGATAAAATGCATATTTATCATCCTTTTTTTTATCACTGATAAAGATTAAGCTTTATCAGCGCTAAAAAAGAACTAATAAAAGACATATTTATTAGTGTTAATGCTCTAGCACAGATAAAGATGCCTTTGATCAATTCGTTTTTAGCAGTGATAAATCTCGATCTTTATCAGTGCTAAAAAAGTGCAGCTAAAAACCATTATCAGTGCTAAAATATTAGTGCTGATAAATGATTTATAATTATAATTATAAAAAAATTGTAAAAATATTTATATAATTATATATTTTTTATTATAATTTTATAATTATTTAAATATATAATTATTTATTTATAACTACATTAATACTTTTAAAAAAATAATATTATTTTATTTATAATTATAAATATGTAATATTATAAATATAGTAAATATATATTTATAATTATCTTTATAATTATTTATTTATAATTATTTATTTATAATTATAAATATATTTATATCACTACGGGAAAAATGGAATTTTGCGACGGGTTATTTGCGACGGAATCTATTCCCGTCACAAATAGTTCATCGAAGAGATTATTTGCAACGGGCCCCTAATTTCGTCGCAAATAATTAGTATTTTGCGACGGGATTAGGGGTCCCGTCGCAAATGGTTCGGCGCCGATTGCACACCAAATCACAGAAGGGTATTGGCGAAAGGGGTTCTCCCCGTCGCAAATACCCGGCGGCGGTAAATACTATTGGCGAAGAGGAGGCACACCTCCCCCCTGTCGCAAATACCCGGTGACATTAAATAGTATTTGCGACGAGATCTGCCCCTATCGTAAATAGTGTGTCGGCTGGTCATAATTTATGACGGGACCCACACAAATACTTTTTTAACCGCCGACAGTAATTAATGCGGCCGAATGTATTTGAGATGGGACTCGTCGCAAATAGTCTGGTCGCAAATAATCTAACCTATATATACACCCCATCCGTTTTTTTCATTCTTCCTCTCAATTCCTACTTTCTCTCTCTCTAAACTCTAATTTTTGAGTTAAAATTTCTCTCAATTGTATTTTTTTGGGGGAACAAGTTTTGAAGTCATCTACATCTATAAAAGATCCAGTTTAATGGTATTTATGTTTTATCTAATTTAATATTTATTTCATTTTGTTATATTAGTTTTAATTATTGTTAATTAGTTGTAATTAAATTAGATTTAGATTGTTTTTATCATTTGTATTTATTTGTAATAATAAATTGAAATTATTAGTTCTAATTATTAATAATTAGTAGTGATTAGAAATTATTAACGATAATTAGTAGTGAATATAAATAATTAGCGGTAATTAGTAATTAGTAGCGGTATTTTGCGGCAATTTGCAGTAGTTAATAGTAATTAACACTAATTAGTAATAATTAGCAGTAATAAGTAACAATTAGGAATAAATAGTAATAATTAGGAATAAACAGTAATAATTAGTAAAAAATAGTATTAAATACTAATAATAAAAATAAATACTAATAATTAGTAATAAATACTAATAATTAGTAATAATTACTAATAATTACTAATAATTGCTAATAATTACTAATAATTTGTAATAAATAGTAATAAATGGTAATAAATAGTAATAATTAGTAATATTTAGTAATAATTAGTAATAATTAATAATAATTAGTAATAATTAGTAATAATTATTAATAATTAGTCATAATTAGTCATAATTAGTCATAATTAGTCATAATTAGTCATAATTAGTCATAATTAGTAATAAGTAGTAATAATTAGTAATAATTAGTAATAATTGGTAATAATTAGTAATAATTAGTAATAATTAGTAATTATTAGTAATGATTAGTAATAATTAGTAATAATTAGTAATAAATAGTAATAAATAGTAATAATTAGTAATAATTAGTAATAATTAGTAATAATTAGTAATAATTAGTAATAATTAGTAATAATTAGTAATAATTAGTAATAATTAGAAATAATTAGTAATAATTAGTAGTAATTGGGATTAATTATAAATAATGAGCATTAATTAACATTAATTAGCATTAATTAGCATTAATTAGCATTAATTAGAATTAATTAGCATTAATTAGAATTAATTAGAATTAATTAGCATTAATTAGCAATAATTATCATTAATTAGCATTAATTAAAAATAATTAGCAATAAATATGAATAAATACTAATAAATACTAATAAATACTAATAATTAGGAATAATTAGGAATAAATACTAATAATTAAGAATAATTAGGAAAAAAATATTAATTAAAAATAAATACTAATAATTACTAATAATTAGTAATAAGTACTAATAATTAGTAATAATTAGCAATAATTAGAAATAATTTGCAATAATTTGCAATAATTAGAAATAATTAGCAATAATTATCAATAATTATCAATAATTACGAATAAATACTAATAATTAGTAATAAATGCTAACAATTAGTAATAATTTGTTATTTCACCATGGATTTGAGGTAGGTTTCACTTTGCACTTGACATAAAAATTTAAGATTCAATTGTTTCATGTTTTTTTACCTTCTATATATGGTCATTCGAAGATCTCTCAGAAGAGATCAAGGGGAACACAACGTGTGAGGTGAACCACACGATGTGTGGTCCCTCTCTATAGTATGGTTGGGTGTCTGTTTAGGGACCTATTCTTGAGATAGCCTCATCGGGTGATGCACTATTGCTACCAGCTCTTGATGGTCAGCATCTAATACCGGCGGTTCTGGTAGAGAACGTGCGTAGGGTTCAGGTCAACTACACATTTGGGAGTAAATCTCACAACATGGGAATAATTAGAAATAATTAGCAATAAATATGAATAATTAGAAATAAATTTGAATAAATACTAATAAATATGAATAATTTGGAATAATTAGGAATAATTAGAAATAATTAGGAATGATTAGTAATATTTAGGAATAATTAGTAATAATTAGGAATGATTAGAAATAATTAGAAATAATTAGCAATAATTAGAAATAACTACCAATAATTAGAAATAACTAGAAATAATTAGTAATAAATAGGGGTATTTGTAATAAATTGTAAGAACTTGGCACAATTTCCAGTGGATTGGTGGCACTCCTTTTGCTCAATGACTCTTCTCCTTTCAACTCTCACTAACACAAAACATTATGAAATATGTGTTTCTATGTATTCATATCAAATATTGTATGCACAAGATTGGATATGCATTCATAGGACCACATTTTTCATAATGTTTTAAGGTGGTGATAGTTGTAAGAAGATGATTCATTGATGAAAAGGGGGATCTTTTGTCTGATGGCTCATTTACTTTCATCTTTATCACAATGAAGAATCTAGTCAGAGGTATGCTTATGCATTCTCATATGCATGGGAATGGATATGCATACCTCTGAGAAGATTCTTCATTGTGATTTCAGTGTGAGAAAGTTGCAATTAAATGAGTCATTGGACAAAAGATCAGTCGACAATCCACTGAAAATTGTGTTTCCTGTAATTAGTGGTAATTAGTAAGAAGTAGATATAATTATTTATCTTTTATTTTTTAGATAGTGTATTTCTTATTTCAAATTATTCAGAAAAAGTAACGATTTTATATTTTGTAGAAAAATATAGAACAAGGAAGTCGACAACAATCATTATTAGATGATCACGATTAGATAAATCAGTGCATAAATCCAAATAGTTCTGGTTTAAATCTTGTATATATTAAGGGTGTTGAATCTTTCTTATCATTTTCGTGATCAAAACTAGATTTTTTTTTCAGAAGTTACAATTAATTGTCCTTGTAAAAAATGTGCTCTGAGAATGTTTCAAACATTTGAAAATATTGGGGGACATCTCTTGTGTTTTGGTTTTTAACCAGATTATGTTTTTTGGTATCAACACGGTGAACGTAGTTCCAGAGAAGATACTAATAATTTGATTTTGGATCCACCATGGTTTCAAAATTTCTTACATGATGTTGCAGGTCCATCTGTTCAAAAAACTAAAACTCAATATGATATTGTTTTAACTCCTGAGTTGGCACCATCTAAATTTTATGAGTTTTTGAGGTCTTCTGAGGATGAATTATATCTTTGTTGCAAGATAAGAAAATTATAAGTGGTTGAAAATTTTATGACTATGAAATCAGATAATCGAATGTCAAACAAATATTTTGATCATATATTTTCTTTAGTTAAAACACTATTACTTGAAGGGAATGTGTTGCTTATAAATTACTATGAGAGAAAGAGGAAAGAATTATACTGATTGGATTAATAGGTTTGTTGAATTATATGATTTGTGATTCTATAACAGACATATCATATTTTTTTGAGACATTTGTGTGTCGATAACAGACTACAATGCACTAAGAAAAATGGAAGAAGATGCTGTTGTAATTATATGTAAACTGGAAAAAATCTTCCTGCTTTATTTCTTTGACTCAATGGAATATTTGATATTAAATTTTCCACATGAAGAAAAATGTGGAGGTCTGATACAGTTTTGCTGGATGTACCCATTTGAGAGATGCATGCAGAAGTTGAAGAAAAAATATGTAACAAACCATCAGTTGAAGGCTCAATTGTTGAAACTTATTTGTAAGAGGAAATTGCTTTTTTATGCACTCATTATTTTGAATATGAATATCTCTAAAAACACAACCACATGGGATGGAATAAGGGGATTTTTAATGATGAAATGGACAATCAATTATCAGTTTTTAATCTTCCAAAGCTTATCTTTGGTGGAGTTCATGAACGATGGCTTTCAGATGATGGACATCACAGAGCTCATACACATGTTATGATAATCTATGAAGAAATGAAATCATTTGTACTATGAGTGCTTATATCGCTTATTCCATAATTTATGTTACAATAATTAAACTTATTTTAGTTATAGGTTATATGATAATCATATCAAGAAACAGCTTCCATAAATTACAGCAGCTGCTCTTGAAGAACACCGACAAAAAAAATTAATGGTTTCAAAAACTGGTAACATAAATTATGGATGGTTTAACATATAAATTCAATTTATTATTTATTATACTGATAATTGTTTTACAAATTTTTAGGTGTCTCAACATGATGATAAAACTGATAAGCGACTGCGTATATTGAGTAACCCAACATCCAAAATGGTTAAATCTTAGAATGCATATGTGGTGAATGGTTTTTGATTTCATACATGTGCATATGGGGAATAAAAAACAATGAATAGTTGAGTTTTCTTGAGAGGATCTCATCATAGAGAAACTAAATTTGACTTTCATGGCATGGTGGATGAAATTATTGAATTGTGTTATCTTGGAAAAAATTACATAATAATGTTTAAATATCGGTGGTTGGATACTGAGAGAGGCTTGTGTGTTCATCCGATTCATGGAATCATTTATATTAAATATAAAAGTCTTCTTGTAGTAAATGAACCATTTTTAATAGCTCAACAAGAACATCAAATTTATTATGAAAAGTATAGTGCTACTTTAAGAGACATGATTTATTGGTGGACCATAATAAAAATGAAATATCAAGAAAAATCAATTTACTCAAAGTGAATGTGGTTCCACTGAAGTGTAGGGAATTGAAATTTTTCAAGAGACTACTCAAAATCCATCTTTTTTATAAATTGACCTGAATATCGATGATGACAACCCACAATTAAGGGTCGATGATGATGATGATGTTACAAATGAATTTGAAATGGAAAAAGATGATGGAACTAAAACTCATAGGTATATTGATGATGCCAATGAGGAATATGAATACATTGACATCATCAGATATGAAGATGATGATGAAGGTAAACATTGAAACAGTTAAATGGTGGTTATAATCATAACTAATATATATCTATATATAATAGTTATTCATAACTATTTTCTAACAATAGTCATTTTGTGTTTTAGATGGACAATGATCTATTTTTTCAGTTGTAGGAGGGTGAGCTACCTTTGGATGAGGAGGATTTGGGATCATCTGACCCTCATCATACTGACGGTTTAGGGGGACACAGAGGGGGCGTAGCCTTGTGCGACTGATGATTCATGAACTTATCCCCGAGCGACGTCCACATCTTGGCTTTGATCCATGCATGCGGAGGTATGGTAACCTGTGTATTTTAGTTAGATTTCATTAATTTATTTATATACTAACTATTTGATTATTTGTTCTTTTTCCACAGTTTTGCGCATATAGCTATTGGATAGGAGGGCGCTATCTTTCACAATTATTTTTCTCAGTTATGGATCACATGAGAACAGATTATCATTGATATGAAGCTCGACATGTTCAATCATTAAAAGGTACGTAAATAAATAATATTTATTTTCAAATTTATTTCATTAATAAATTGATATTAAAAATTATTTGTAGGGTTTATGGTATTCCATCAATGAAAGCATGTGTGACGCTATCTACATGGCATGGAGGGTTTCTATGTGTGACCATTTTCATTAATTTTTACATAATTTGAGAAGGACGGCCATGAAGAAAGCATAAGTGGAAGTATTTGATGAATCTTGTAGATTCCATTGAATAGAGTACATTTCATCTCACATTTGGGATGGATTATGTTCACACTGGTTGGGTGGTGGATTTCAGAGGAGATCTTCATTGGGCTGACAAAAGTGGGAAAGACAAGAGGCGATGCATCGAGCCGGTAGTCGTACATTCAGTATGCATAGAGCATCTCGTAAGTGCTTTTTTAAAATATTTTATATAACTTTAAATATAAACAGTTTATTTTATATTTTTATAGACAGTCGAGCAGCCCAATATTATGGATTAAGACGTTTATCAAAGGATGTACAGTGATCCAACCACAAGAGAGATTATAGGTGATCACAAACATCAGATTGTGGTTAGTATTATTTCTTTTTCAGTTTGAAAATTAACTGCATATAACATTTTTACTATTTTAATTTCAAATTGGAAGTGAAGGAGACATATGAGGTCATGACCTCTCAGACACAGGCTAAGAGTTAGACTAAGATAGTTGATTAGACTAGTGCCCACCATTTCAATGAGGCAGCATGGATGCAGACAACCCAGTATGGATTTGATAAGGGATGAGTAGTTGCTATCAGACCTCATTTGACTTCTAGGACATATTATGGTACTGTTGCGATGTCAGCGTCCAACTCGAGAGGAGCTCGTGGAGAGGTATCATCTATTGGATCACAGTATTTGGAGCAGCTGCAGGCTCAGAGTGAGCTTATAGAGAGTTTGCCTAAATAGTATGAAGAGATGCATTAGCAGTAGTACTAGTAGTAGTATGAGGAGGAGATGCGTCAATTGCAGCAACAACATCACAAGTAGATAGAGTACATGTACCGTCTGACTCGTAGTTTAGGGATGGAGTTTCCCCCACCATCTCTTCCAGCACCTCCAGCTCCTCCAGAAGACTATCCGCCCTAGTGAATTTTTTAATTTTAAAAACATTAGAATTCAAAGTTTGTTGTAATATTAATTATTTATAGTTTCTGTCTTTTATATTGGTGCAAATATTGCATAATTTAATTTTTTTTATTTTTTTTATTTTTTTTAATATTTTATTATTTTATTATTTATTATTTGTATTATATTGTTTAATGTTTGTTTATTTTATTAATAATAATAATAATATTTTATTTTTTTATATTTTTTGTGAATATTGATAATTTTAATATTTTATAATTTTTTTATCATTTTAATAATATTAATATTATTTTTTCATAAATATTAATAATAATAATAACATTATTATATTATTTGTATTATTTTATTATTAATATTATAATAGTATAATTTTTTTATATTATTAATATTAGTATTATTATTATATATTATTATATTATTTATATTAATAATATTATTATTATTATTATTATATAATATTAATTTATCATAATTTTATTGAATATATATTTTTTTATAAATTATTTGTGACGGGACCTTTTGTGACGGGTTCTCGTTTCAAATAGTTTATATATATATTTTAAAAAACTATTTGTGAAGGGAAAACGAGCTTGTCATGAATACGTTTTTACGACGGGCCCGTTGTAATAGGTTTTTATATATATAATATATATAATCAGAAAACTATTAGTGATGGGAAAATGGGACTGTCGCAAATAGTTTTTTGCAACGGGGCCTTTGCAATAGGTTTCTATATATATAATATATATAATCAGAAAACTATTTGAGATGGGAAATCGTCCTATCACAAATAGTACTTTTTGCGATGGGACCATCGCAGAAAAAAACTATTTGGGAAGCCATTTTCTATAATGGGGTATTTGCGATGGGACCCCGTTGCAAAAGATCATTTTCAAAGGGACCCTATCACAAAAGATCATTTTTGATGGGATCTTGTCGCAAATACCTTAAATTCCAGTAGTGTATCATTATATATATTTATATATTTATATATATTTATATAATTATATATATATAGTAAATATATTCATTATTTTGAAAAGGTTTGGGATTAAGCCACTTATTATTAAAATAAAATAAAAATAAAACATGCACACAAAAATAAAGATGGGATCATCACGCGAAATCCTACATCCAAAAAGAAAAACAACAAATCAAGCATCACCATAATCATGATCAGAGTCATAACCAGCATCTTCAGCATCATCAGTAGACTCCCACTCTAACTATCAATTCCTCTGGTTAAAAATTACAATGTATTTATCCTTAATTTTCACCTACTCTGGAGTGATCTAGTCCCTTCTAGAAATCACACCTCTCCCCTTCCCTCGAGTTGCATCATCACGAACACCACATCGACCTTTTGGATGCCTACCATGTCTCCAAGTTTTCTAATGCAACATTACATCATTTCCACACTATTCAACATCAAACATGTCATTAGAAAAATGATTGATGTTATTATTAAGGGAAAGTACCACAAAACTGTTACCATCTGTGACATTCTTTGACTAGAAAAACTGATCAGAAACTTTAGGGTTATAGTGTGATCTAGTTTTCCTTGGAATCTTAAAACCATCATTATCCACAACTTTCATACCTTTACTACTTCTAGAAACCATTTCCTCATGCATGTTGAACTCATCAATAATGAATTGCATAGTTGCTTCCATCTCAATGAACTCTATTCTTTTTGAAAAATTTGAAGCATCCATAATTTTATTTTCCTTTTGAAAATTTCTTTCCTCGAGGACTCCTCCCACTTTACTACCTCTTAATGCATCATCATCTACTTTCATGGCATCCCTGATGTCTTTTCTGTTCACTATGGGAATAGAAAAAGCAGCATCCATAATGGGTTATTGAGCATCCTAGATAGATCCAACCAATTCTTCATTAGTAACAATATCCAATCTAACTTCCTCCTATCAGAGCACTACACTACTTGAACATTCTCATCCCTTAAATCCACTTACAATCCACCAGAAGACTGCCCAATATGTTGTGCATCAGCATTCCCAACACCAACATCAGCAGGGTTACTCTCTAACTACCCAGAAGTGACACCTTCATCTTTATGATCAAGAAAAACATTTCTTGTATCAATAGCTACATTACTTTGAGATGTATCCATTAGAGTCTTTAAAGGAAACCCATATTGAGGTTCATTGGGATTCATTATTCCTTGCTTAACATCGTCAGTGAAAGTAGTAGGGGAACCACCTTTGTCCTGAACCGACCAGGCTACTTCATTTTGCTTTGATTTGAGGCATGGCCTTATTTTTCACAATGCACACTTTGTATATTCTTATGAAATTGCTCAATAGGGTGAACAATGCATAGGAAAGTGCTAAAATGGAGGGAAGACACTTGAATTGTATGGATAACTTCAGTTTAAAATCTCATGCAACCAAGAATATAGTTTCAATTGGCTCATGGGCTAAATCAATCTCAACTAAAACATGGGCATAATGGCCATACCAAGATCTCTCAGTCTCCTTGTCCATTTTGATGAGAGCACCCACTACAGAGGCCACCTCCCACAATATCCATGGATGATAGAAATACTAGTTCAGACCCTTAACCCTTATAGATGTTTTTGATGACCTCCTGGCTATGAAAGGGTTTGAAAGAAAATCCCATTATTGCAATGATAGAAAACAAAGTTTTAAAAGAAATGGTCCAAAGCTCTATGATAAGTCTTGAAGGTACTTTAAAGGTAAAACAAGGTGATAAATACCCATATAAATTCATATTATACACCAATACGAAAAACCCCAACACTGATTAATCTGGCATTTCAGATCATCCATCTTTCATAAGCCATCCTTCCACAACACCGAAATCCGGACAAGAAGGGAAAATTTTAATTCATCAAGGTAGTCAAAAAGAGTCTGATGATTCACTTCCACAAATGCAACGAAACCATTCTTTGTGATCCGTTTGTATAACGAATCTGAGGCATCATGAGACTCAGAGAAAAACCTATTGCTTGAAGAAATATTCTTCAGGGTGCAGCTCAGTAGTAGCTACCCATGTGGGTCTCGGTGATGTCTCAAGTTCAAGTCTCATCGAGTACATTATTTAAATAAATTTATTATAATTTTATAATTATTTAAATAAATATAATTATTTATTTATAATTATTTAAATGATTTTTTAAACAAATATTTATTTATTTATAATAATTATAAATATATAAATTTATAAATATATTAAATATACATTTTTAAATATTTTTATTTATAAATATTTATTTACAAATATAATTTTAACATTATTAATGGATATATAATCTTCAATACATTCATTTTAAAAATGAGTGAAATTGAATAATTCAAAATGAGTAAACTTTAAAAATATTAAAAAAATGATAATTTTATTAATTGAATATAAATTATTAAAAAAATATGGATCTACATTGAAGTAAAGATGAATATAAATTAAAATACTAAAACATGGTAAACAAATATATATATATATATATAAACAAATAATAAAAATGATCAAATTCGAAAATAAAAAAATATTAAAAATGAATAAATAATACCTAAAAGTAGTAATATTAAAAATAAATAAATAAAATTGACCGATTAAAAAAATAATATATTAAATGTATCATGTCACAATGAAATTCTAAAATATACAAAATTTGAATAAATTATATAAATATTAAGTGTGTGTGTTTCTATTTATAAGATTAATTGCATAA
This sequence comes from Viscum album, assembly GCA_963277665.1. Lineage (NCBI taxonomy): Eukaryota > Viridiplantae > Streptophyta > Magnoliopsida > Santalales > Viscaceae > Viscum > Viscum album. The sequence goes on from OY728157.1 coordinate 1,428,006,108, forward strand.
ATATTTGTGTGTGTATTTTATATATAAAAATACATTAATTACATATATGTATATGAAATCAATGTACATGACATTTGATATATGTTAAATTGAAAATTCAAAAAACATTAAAAATGAATAAGACATTAATATGTTTTTAATTATTGCATTTTATTCATTTAATATATATTTATATTTAATATATATTATTTATTACTATTTATAATTAATATATATATATTGAACTTATTCATTTTTATTAATAATTTTTTCATTAAAAAACAATTAAATAATTTCTTCATTTATTCATTTTTAATTTTCTATTTAATTATTACAATTTATTCATTTTATATAACTATATTTAATATATACTATTTATTCATTTTATATATCTATATTTAATATATACTATTTATTAATATTTATAATATGTATATATGCATATTAAATTTATTCTTTTTTATCAATAATTATTTAATTAAAGAAAACGTTTAATATTTTTCTTAATTTACTCATTTTTAATTTTTATTTGTTTAATTATTTCATTTTATTCATTTTACATATCTATATATTTAATATATACTATTTATTAATTTTTGTAATTTATATATATGTGTATTCAATTTATTCATTTTTAACAATAATTATTTAATGAAAAAAAATGTTAATATTTTTATTTTTTTGTTTTTTTGTTTAATTATTTCATTTTAATCTGGACCTTTATCAGTTCTAAAAATAAAGCGCTGATAAAATGTATCTTTCATCATGCTAAAATAGAACACCAATAAAGGTGAACCTTTATCGGCGCTAAAAAATCATCGATAAAGGGTGCCCTTTATCTGCATTTTTTAGCACTAATAAAAGGATCCCTTTATCCGCGCTTCTTTTAACATTGATAAAGTTATCCTTTATCAGCACTTTTTGCAAGAGATGATAAATGTCAGCATTGTTAAAGGCCTTTTTTGCAGTAGTGTTACTAATGACCACTCTTTTCTTATATTTATGAGTTTGTGAATTCATATTTTTTTTGTCAATGCTACAAAGGACCTTGGGGTTACACATAGTGGTTGAATGAATAGGGATTAAGTTTGATTTAGAGATCTTTTCTGAAATTTTTAGTGTGTCTGAAAGGAGTTTTGGATGGGCATTCACAAGGTATTGCATATGATGTGATACATGATGAAGCTAATGATATCTTACAAAATTGTTTAGGATGATATCCAAAAATGGTTAATGGATATGTTTTCACAAGATTTTATATGATAAGGTATAATGTGAAATGCCAAAAATTCAATGAGGTTTTAATATAAGTTAAATATTAATAGATAAATGTATATGATACATGATTAGCCTATATCATAAGGTATGATATAGGGATGTTGTATGTGACAATATCCAAAGGCATAATCCATGAAAGGGGATATCATTTATTATGATATAAAGATATTATTGTGCACTTCCTTGGCATATCAGTGGTTATACAGACACTATATTTTCATAGAAGACAACAATTTATAAGATGATGTTTGTGTGATATTCAAAGTGCACTATAATTAACTACAAGCATTCCCTAAAGTTGAAATACATGGGAAAAGTATTAAAGTTGAGGGGTTACATGCATTATGACCATAAGAAATTAACTCAGGAATTGTGAATGTTTGAGTTAATGAATGAAAGTTATACAAAGTCCATATAGGTTGGCAGTCTCAATGAGTATGTGGGTGTGATACTTTTTTATGTAACCTATCTAGTTCTCACTCTTTATACCAAAATTCTGCTTTTCCACCTTTACCTAGAAATGAATTGGCATGTAATAGTGGGAATAGGAATCCCACCTGAATGTATGGTGTTTTTTAAACCTATAGATACACCATAATGTAGGTATATGTTTTTTATACATATTAGGTGATATTTATCCAACATAAGAAAAATATAGTTGTGTTAGCTCATCGATGTAAGGTACATACACAGTTTCTTTATTTTGTACAATTGCATGGTTTTAAGTATTCATGCATGGGAGATCCTGGTTTGTGTTTCATATTTACTTTCTATTCTTATCTTAAGTGTTAAACTATCCCTTGAAACTTAATAATAACCACTAAGAGTAAATAAAGGGGGATATGGTAGTATTATAATGGTTTTTACCTTCCAGACCCATTACTTTGTTGTTTTGTGGTCGAAGAGTGTTTGGAAGAGGTGCCAAAGGTTCTAGAGGAGTTGGAGCTGCAGTTATATTTTATCGGTATTTTTCTTCATAAAAGAGTAGTTTATAACATAAGTGTGTGGTTTATATATTATGTGTTTAACTATTTATTGATTTTTTTGGGAGAGGAGTACCACATGAAATGGGATTACATCGTAAAATATAAGTTTATGTTGTAAAATATTTTAATACTGAGATACCATGTTTTTCATTGGAAAAAGTATTTTACGGCATGAAAATTGGATTTACATCTTGTAATATATGGAATATATAATTTAGGGTGAAAAATTGTAATTTATGTCATAAATCAGGTGATTTACACCTTGTATATAATGTGAAGGCTTGGCCAAACTCTACCATTTAGTAATCACTTCCTCTCATTTTTGGATATACCCTAGGGGATTATGGGAGACCTTATAGCTTGTCTTCTCTTTCCTTGATCCTTGGGTTCTGGTGGTTGTTTGTTGGTGATCAATGGTGAGTTCCTTCCTCTTTATCCCCATTTATTCTTCTATTCTTCTTCTAAATATTCAGAGTGGTGGTTTTTTTATCCATGATGTGTTTTGGTTGTTTTTTAAATAACCCTTTAATGTGGGTCAATATGATCTAGGTTTTCCATGTGCATCTTTTGTTTTCATGTTTTTTCTTATTCTCTCTGTGGGGTGCAGTGGATCGAAAAATATTTTTTGATGTATAGGTCCTCATTCTCTCCATTTTACATGCTATTTGTAGGGATTTCATGGCTTTTATTTCCTTTGGGAGGATAGTGTAGTTGGTGTAATAAGATATTAAATTAGAATAACTAAAATTTATGGGTATGGGGAGTAATCATATGATTTAGAATTTCAATATATGTTTTTGATGATATTATTCATGGTTATTTCGAATTATGAAAATAACAGGTATTGGGACCCTTTCTTTCATTGTTGATGATATGACTAGAGACCCATGATTTTTTATTATTTGATTACACCCAGAATAATAGGCTAAAGATTTTATATATGTATAATAAATTGGTTTCCCATAGAAATTCTTTTTATGTGATAATACCCATGATAAATAAATAAGTAATGTGATAGAATCCATGAATAAATATTTGAAGCTGGGATGTGTTGTTGTTGTGTGTTCTTGTGAAAACTGTGTTACCCTATGTGATTTGGGTTGTTGAACATGATAGAGATGACCTAATGGGTTTTGTAATGTGTGGGGTTATGATGTGTTGGTTGGTTGGAATGGATACAATGTGAACAATTGCGGTTGTGGTGTCCAATGGTGTGATGTGCGGTGGAGATGATGTTTGGTGGAGTAGTTTTGTGTGGTGGTTCTGTGTGATGTGGTTGCAGTGTGTGATGGTTGTGATTATGATGTAAGATGGTTATGGAATATAGTGGTTGTGGTGTTAGGTGGTTATGGTGTGTGGTATATGAGATGTGTGGTTGTTGTGGTGAGTTAGTTTGGCTAGTGTGGCATTGAAATGATAGTTATTGTGAGTTGGTCTAAATTTGGTGTAGTGTGGTTATGTTAGTTACCTAGTTAGTGATGGAATAAATGATGATGTTGAATGAAATGAATAATTGAATGGGTTTTTAATTAAATATAATGGGAAGGGAATTGATACGTGGTATTTGAATAAATAAAAGGTTGTCTAAATGTGTGCAAGATGGATATGCAAAAAAGTTAGTCATTTGTTGTGAATAAAAGTAGAAGTGTGTAGATTTTGTGGTGGATATGTGGTGTGTTTCATATAGTGGTGGGAGAGGTTGTGATTATTAACATTATGTACAGTGGTGGTGTTGTGGTGTGCACAAGTTAAATAGTTATGAACGTATAGGTTGGGTAATGTGAGTTATCTATATATCATTTATTTTAGTTTATTTCTATATATGCCCCCATCCAATTAGGATAACCCTACTAACACTCATAGTTTCTAGGTTCTAGGTATTTTCCCCAACATCTGGGATGGTGGTGATATGAATGGTTGGTTACCCCCTCTTCTCCACTCTTCCTTAAGGTGTGATAGCCCAGGTGTCTTATAGCATCCCGCCTTTTTATAACATAAACATTCATTACATTACACAAAACTGAGTATCTTTAAGGTTTAGTGTCTTGGAAACCAGGAACATAATACATGAAAACAACATAAAACATTCTTCTTAAACACTTGAAAGGCTTCTCCTTAAGTTCATCCTAGGTTCATTACTGCATCGCATAACCTGGGGACATACATCAAAAGAAAGGGTGAGCAGAAGGCCCAGTAAGGGAAACAAGTGAAACATTTTACATATGAACTTGAGATACATCAATAAAGTCATGAAAAGAACTTTAAGGCATGAAAAGAACTTTAAGGCATGAAAATGAAATCATGAGGCATATCATAATAAAAATAACATTTTTTCATAACTTGAAGATGTGGCTGCAACATTTAATATTGAAAATCATTTCGTTTCACCAAGGTCCATCCACAAGGTGTCATTAAAAATTACCAAGGTTATTCACCAAGGTATCAGTCTAAAAAGTCATCTCTAGAGATTAAGTCTTTACCCAATGCATTGGAGCACTATCTGGGCACACCCTTGACATGTCTTTATTATCCTGTGAGCCACATATATCATCATCAATCATTTCATAAACGACCCATATAGCATAAAATAAATGGGTTTCATTTCATAATCATAACTTTTTAAAAACTGCTTTAAAGACATGATCTTTATGTCACTTTAAACCCACAGAAAAGGGAAAGAGGGTTTCATGTATGTAAATACCAGAATTTAAAATAGAACATTTTGATATATATGTGAATACCCCTGTAGAAATAAGATCTTTGAGTATTCACTTAAGAACATAAAATAATTTTGAGATAAAGAGGGAGGCATTTTGAGACGAAAACTATGCAGCATAACGTCTACGATACATGGTTTTAGAAAACATTGAAAAGAGAGGGGACATGGGTAACCCACTCAAAAAAGATACATAAAATAGTAGGGGAACAGAATATATAGTATTTAATAACATGGTAATGAAATTTTAATGATATACCATATGAAACGAAGAACTTGAAAGGAAGGCAAAAATAAGATTTCTCTTATGAAAATTCGGCAGCCTAACGGCGTCACTTAAAACTTCCAAAATAAATGAATTAATGAGATCAAATAGGGTATCTCATCATATGAACATAAAATATCATTATGATAGATTTATAGATCATACCCCAACATAATAAAAAGGAACATGAAAGACTTGACATGAAATTAGATCTTGAAAACGAAAAGGGTGAAAGAACCCCTTAGAAATTTGGCAGCCTAACGGCGCCACTTAAACTTCAAAAAAAATGAATTGATGAGATTAAATAGGGTCTCCCATCATATGAACATAAAATATCAGTATTATAGATTTAGATATCATACCCCAACATAATAAAAAGGAACTTGAAAGACTTGACATGAAAGTAGATCTTGAAAACGAGAAGGGTGAAAGAACCCCTTAGAAATTCGGCAGCCTAACGGCGCCACTTAAACTTCAACAAAAATGAATTGATGAGATAAAATAGGGTATCTCATCATATGAACATAAAATATCAGTATTATATATTTAGAGATCATACCCCAACATAATAAAAAGTAACTCGAAAGACTTGACATGAAAGTAGATCTTGAAAACGAAAAGGGTGAAAGAACCCCTTAGAAATTCGGCAGCCTAACGGCGCCACTTTAACTTCAACAAAAATGAATTGATGAGATCAAATAGGGTCTCTCATCATATGAACATAAATGATCAGTATTATAGATTTAAAGATCATACCCCAACATAATAAAAAGGAACTTGAAAGTCTTGACATGAAAGTAGATCTTGAAAACGAGAAGGGTGAATGAACCCCTTAGAAATTTGGCAGCCTAACGGCGCCACTTAAACTTCAACAAAAATGAATTGATGAGATCAAATAGGGTCTCTCATCATATGAAAATAAAAGATAAGTATGATAGATTTAGATATCATACCCCAACATAATAAAAAGGAACTTGAAAGACTTGACATGAAAGTAGATCTTGAAAATGAGAAGGGTGAAAGAACCCCTTAGAAATTCGGCAACCTAACGGCGCCACTTAAACTTCAACAAAAATGAATTGATGAGATAAAATAGGTTTTCTCATCATAGAACATAAAAGATAAGTATTATATATTTAGATATCATACCCCAACATAATAAAAAGTAACTTGAAAGACTTGACATGAAAGTAGATCTTGAAAATGAGAAGGGTGAAAGAACCCCTTAGAAATTCGGCAGCCTAACGGCGCCACTTAAACTTCAACAAAAATGAATTGATGAGATCAAATGGGGTCTCTTATAATATGATCATAAAATATCTGTATGATAAATTTAGAGATAATACCCCAACATAATAAAAAGTAACTTGAAATACTTTACATGAAAATAGATCTTGAAAAATGAGAAGGGAGAAAGAATCTGTTACAAAAATTTCGGCAGCCTAACGACGCCACTTAAAACATCATAAAACGAAATAATGAGAGTAAGAGGGGATCTCTCATTATATGAACATGAATAGGGCAGTAATAGGAGTATAAAATAACATCCTTTAACATAAGAACATGGAGCATAAAAGAAATTACATAAAAGAGATTACTTGAAAAGAAAGAGAGAGATCGGATCCCGTACCTTAAAATGTAACTCTTAAAACTCAAAGGTTTGGACCTTGAGGGCTTGGGGGCACCTTGGTAGGACTCCTTGGGAGGTAAGGAGACCATAAATTTTTTTAGGATGGTTTTGGAGTCGAATGGATGAGAGTAAGGCTTGGTATTTATAGGGAAAGTGAGGGGACAAGGCATTAATGGCCAAGGGACACCTCAAAAGTGGGTTTCTCAAAACCATGTGCTCTCCCAAGATATTTCCCATGAATTTAGGCCACATGGGGCCCCCGATACAATAATTCATCACCTTTGGTTGTCCAACCCTTAGAATATCTCATTACATCACCATGACACAGTTATGATGTCATTAAACATACTGAAACCCTAAAACTGCTTTTTTTACTATTCACTGAAAATTCATCTTTATTAGAAAAATCCCAAAATTTCACCTTAACCAAGTATTTACGCTCTGATTAAAAATATGAACTCCATTTTATAAAAAAAAATTCTAAATATTTTAAATTTATTTTTTAAATTAAAACACTATTCACCGAAAATTTATTTTTTTCAGAAAAAAACCCCAAAAATTACCATAACATAATATCGATGCTCTGAGTTCAAACATGAAATCCATTTTATAAAAATAATTTTCTAAATATTTTTAATTTAATTTTTAATTAAAAAACACTATTCACCCGAAAAAACTAATACTTGAATAATAATTTATGAAACCATTATTTAACCATTTTGTTGAATCACATTACTTAATCAAGGTGCCTAGATTATTTTAATACTTTCTTTAAGTGAGATTACTAATCCATTTGGACACATTACTAATCCTAATCATAAAATCACTATTCATAATTTAATATTCATCAAAAATCAAGTTGATCTTATTAGACTCTAAATTTCGTACTGAACATAATTGTAGAAGACCATTTTTTAAAAATCATTACAAATTTTTAATTATTTAAGGTTTACATAAACATTTTTAAAATATCTTTTTTCTAAAATTCATCAAAAAAATGCATACTATATTTATCCGGTCATTTGAAAATTCATAAACATCATCATAAGAAGAAATCCCAATTTTTATTTAAAACAAAGGATTACACAAGGCAGTTACGGTCTCCTTAAATAGCCCCTTATCATGCCAGTATAGGACCTAAGTGTAAGGTGTGCTAAGGTGAGAGAATCTGAGGGAGGCTCGGCCAACATTGCACGAGTAGAAATTTCTATTAGTTTGAACTTCTCACGAAGGAAATTCCGTTCTAGCTTCACACGATGAATTTCGGCTTGGGTTTGGTCCAGAGCAAAGCCCAGTGGTGCTACCTCCTTCCCAAGTTCTGTTAGATGGGCTTCGATCGGTCCCAGACTACTGTGCGAGGCCATCGAATCTTCTTTCTATAATAATTAACCAAGATTACTTGTATTTAGAGATAAAAATCAAAACGTTTAGTTTCCAACGGTCATATTGACCAATGGTCATATAACAGTAAAAACCCAACGGTCTCATTTTAATTATAATCATGTTATCAAATGAAACATTTTTGTTGAGTATAAAAATAAAATAAAATAACACATAAAATTAAGAAACAAGATTTATTCAAAATTTCGGGTCATCACATGTCTTCATGCGAGATGTGTAGTGATGGACTAGGTGTTTTCGAGAGAGTTTTGATGCGGTGAGGCAGTGATGTGATATAATATGTGGTGGGGGTCATGCATGGTAGGAGGAGGGAACGTGGTTGATTTCCTTAACATTAATGATACCCTACTACCCTATTTATGTGATGAGATGTGATGTGATAGCTCAGGTGTTTGTGGGAGAGATTTGATGTGATGGACCAGGTATCTACGGGTGAGATGTGATGTGATATGATGTGTATGTAAGGTATGGGAGAACAAGACATTCAATGTTGGGGTGTGAGAGTGGAAAATTAGTGGAGAAGTGGCAGCGGAGCACCTTTCTTTGTTTTGATCTTGATGCTATATTACTATATTGGATGTTTTATTTGGTGAGAGATCCATAGTGAGGTTGAGATTGGTTATTTGACCTATTTAGGTGATTGTTGGTCCTATTGGTTGTTCACTAGTTCATTATTATGCTCTTTTCACGTGTGAAATTGAGACCTTTGGTATTATTATATTGAGTATACTTGTATTCTTATCCTATATATATAAACTGTTTTTCATATTTACATGAGAAATTTGGTGACCGGGTTAAACATTTCTATCTTGGGTTAGATCTGTTGTTTCAACACTGCTATAGGACTTATCTTTTGGTATTTTACTCAAAGAATTTTACTTATATCTATTGACATTGTTCATGCATTGTGGGCTGTTTTTGGGATTATTTTAATTTTATATGCTATAGTTTTTTTGTTTTTGTTTATCTTATCTGTCAATATTGTTTTATATTAGAGGTCAGTGCCTCCCATATGTGACATTTTTATACCCTTGGTGCTTGTTGTTAAACTGAGGCCTATGAGAGGTTGGACTCTAGAGTCATTATCTCTCTTCCTTCATTGTCAAACCAGAAGGGGTACCTCTGGAGGGAGGGGGTCATGATAGAGTAGTATTAGAGTTTATTGTTGGGATATAGGATGTATTTTGGAGTTAGGAATTGTGAGTATTTAATGGGTTTGCTATGAAACTATTCTATTTGATCTTGGTATGTGATGTAAGCTAGGGAGACTGACTATAACTAGATTTGGTTCCCTATAACCAAATTCTGTGTACTTTATGATTACTTTTATTCATGGTTTTTAATATTATTAAACTACTTATCACAACATGATTGTTCTTCTATTTTACATAGTATGTGATAATTTCCTAAGAGTAGTTATCACATTAAAAGGTCATAGCAGTTCCCCGCTATGATGTAAACCCAGAAGTGCTACAACACTATTCTTGAATATATTTTCTATAGTCGGATGATATCATTTGAGGGACACAAATGATATAGGATATCATGGGTGGATACTCATAGTAATTTGAGGCACCTTATCATGGTGTACGCCCTAGGTAATATCTAGTAGGATATTATGAGAATAAGCCCGCTAGTAGGAAATACATATTTATATTTCTCATTGGATGTTCCTATCTATGGATGTGTGTATTGTTCCTTAGACTTTAATATTATTTTTAATGAGTATTATGAGTTTCATACTTTGATTTATTGATGAAAACCATGATGATATATGTGTGCGGTGAGGTAGGATACATTGGGTTCCTCACAAGTAATATTGCATTAATGAATAATGTGAGAAAGGATGTATCCCTTCTATTTTTAAAATAAGTTGATATCTTAGGACCTTTTATGGAAATGATATAACCTAAATAAATCCATTTCCATGGTGTTTTATATGCAAGTTTTATTCTCATAATGTCAAACAGAGATACATCGAGCATAGAGTTTGATGGCACTGGCATACAACCTGCTTAATTTGAGATATCATGGTAAAGAGATTATATTACATAGTAAGAATTTGTATGAGGTATCATGTCATTTTGGCATTAACTTCGTTCTTTATGGGTGCCTTAGTGTGTTGCTAGACATTAAACTTGGACTTTAGGCTTCTTTGTATAATTCCACTGAGAAAAAATCCTAGAAGGTCACACACTAAGTGAATCCAAAATCTCAATTAAATAATATATTATTATTTAACAAGTTGAATAAATATTATTCCCAGATGTAGTTTAATAATTATTCATGTATGCTTAATCTCATATATTCTATCACCAGTTATTAGAGAGAATAAAATGTGAGTAGAATATTTAATAAATAATTATTTTTCTATTTAGTGAATATAATATTTATTTATTTATTGGAGAATAATTTAGTGGTATTTATTTAATAAATAAATAGTCATTATTCAAGGCCCGATAAATATAGAGGAATGGAAGAATGGGGTTTTAGTTTCATTGAAAAATAATAAATATTTAATATAATTCGAAAGTTAAGTGCATGTCAAGAAATAATAATATTATTATTATTTTTATTATTTGACATGGGTCTCCACAGGGATTAAATAAATAATTAAGGGAACATGTTCTATTATTCTATTTTAACCCTATCAATATATAAACTCATTTATATTATTTTCTTAGTAATCCAATTCATTTTGTTGGTTGTGCACAACAATCTTGGAGAATCCTCTCAATCCCTAGAGAGCTCTCTTCTCTAAGAACACTTCCAAGAATGGAGTGCAATCTTCCTCCAGAAGATCAAGGAGAACACTTTGGAAGTGATTCTCATAGCGTTCAAAGGAAAATGATGCAAGTATAAGGATATGTCATGATAACACCAAGATATTCCTTTAGTGATGTCTAAAGATTCAGAGAACATGTGTGGATCACCACTAGAGGAAATATGTACTTGATTCTACAATGCAATGATGATTTAGAGCAGATCTGTCACTAGATTCATCAATGAATAAAGAATTCAGAAAAAGGTAATTATTTAATTAATTAAATTAATTATAAATAATATGTGATAATTCTACCTCAAGTTCTGATGTTATTACTCTTTTCTAGTTTCATTGGTCTAATTTCATATATCATAGTGTTTATCATTATGTGGATCTCAGATTGATCATCGATCATGACACAAATCCATGTGGGGAACCGCCCATTTCATTCTTCCATTGTTCTTAGAACCTACAAGTGGTACTAAAGGAAGCACATAATTATTTATAATTATTTAAAGATCATTGGTGATTTACACATTTGTAATTTAGTTTTTCAATTCATGTTTAATCCTTATTTTAATCCAAATTGCAAGATCTGATTATTCCTCCTTTGTTTCTCATAGATCTAATCAAATCGATTGATTTAAAGAATGAAATAAAATCAAAGATCTCATCTGGAGGTTCCAAGGATTTTGTCTAGATAACATAGGAGTACACACCGTGTAATAATAATTACACTCTGCATACTTTTGGTCAATGCACTAAGAATTAATTCAGAAATTAATTCAAACTATGTTCATTGTTTACACACGGTGCATTAAATTCCTTACACCACATGTTGACCCAGCCAGGGTGGTGCACGGTCAATCATATTTCACCCTGTGTAGCCCACGTATATGATGTGTAGTCCCTATGGGTCATAGATGAGTTGTGTATTACCATACATAGCCTACCTGACTGGTGATTGTGTAACTCAGAGTAAACACACCTTGTAATCTATTTTACAAGTTGTGTACTCCATTTTTTGAGGAAAAACTTACACACTGAGTCCCTAGGAATATGTATCTAATAAATGGTGATAGACGTACACACCATGTAGTGAAATGTACACGTCGTGTACTTATACTAAATTGGACATATTTAAAATTTATTTATTATATTATTTAAACCATGAGACATGTTCTTGTGTGTGGTCATTAAATTGATAGAACACACTATGTGATAGGTTTTAATATATATGTGTGTGTCTGTGTGTGTGTTTAATTAATATTTTCATAATGTTCAGATCTTCATATCGTGTATGGGTTGTATTATAGTTGTTACTCTACGTACATTTAAGCATAACATGTGATCGAAAAATCATGTAATTCGTGTAATTGTACACGTTATGAAAGTATGTGATAATTCATTTATTCCATATGTCACAAAAGTAAAAGTATATACGAGTATAATACATGTTGGGTAGATTTAGATGGGTATTCACCGTGTTACCTCTAAGGTAATTTTATGTAAATAGTTAATTTCAAATGAATTTATTTAATTTTTTTAAAATTATAATGGATGAGAATCTCAAGGAAATTATGATAATAATTAAGATAAAATAATTGATTAATTAAAAACAACAATTAATTAATTATAGTGTGATTTAACTTAAATAAGAACGATTAATAATTGAATTCTAGTTTTATTAAATGTGTAATTCATTGCATGCATGTGGATGAGCATGAGATAGACTAGAAATTTTATGTGATTACTTTCATTTAATTTATTATTAAATAAAAAAATGGGTCTACATGCCTTATCTCCTATTATAATGTGGGGCCTACGTTCCCATGGTTTCTTTTATGTAAACCCATTTTCCCCTCACCTACATGTGAATAAAAGTCATATGTAAAGGATGGATCTCCCAAGCTAGTGGAGGCGTTTCAAGTTCGAAGCCAAGGAAAAACTAATCCAAGGAGATATATAGGTGGATAGGTAAAAACCTATAACATGAACCTTAATCAGTTCAAAGTTTTTCCCCTAGGTCTGTGGTTAGTTTATCAACTACTAGATAAAATAACCATTAGTATAATATCATGATCATACCGCTTTGTTATTTTATTTCTATAAATTTTCATGTTTATTTCATTATGGATGTTTTTTTTCAATCACATAATTTAATGAAACTAATGAGAATGCAAGAAAGAACTAAAATAAATTGTCTTATGCGTAAATATTATCTAATACATGGTTAATCACTTAAGTAAATACACTTTGGATTAACAAGCATGTGATAAATATAAAAATTGGAAATTTACGCATAAAAGGATAAAATCCCTCAATTATATACATTAAGTTGATATATCCTTCCACTAATTTAGTTAAAATTGAACCATAGTTCAAAGTGTTTGACCATCCAAAGTTTAGGTTCTTTCAATTTTAGAGGAATTCTAACTAGAATATTTTGTTTGACTTAACTTAGTTCACATTAAGGGTTGACTTCTAAAGCAGGACATGATGTAACTGAGAGGAAAAGGTTGAGGAAATATAAATTAGTGATTTTAGGATTGAGGATTCCACTCAACAGATCAAGGAATAGTGAGTTAATGTAGTTGGTATTTATAATGCCTACCTAAAACCATTCAAGTTGCTTGACCAACCAAATTTGGTGTAATGAGAAGGGGAATATGGATCCTTTCCACTAGAATATACAAGAAACAATATATTCTAAATCTAAATGTGAGGGATATTGGGTTTCAATAAAATAGTGGGAGACTAATAAATATAATATTTATTTATTTGTATAAATTTATCAGATAAAGTACTAAAAACTATTTTCATATTATTTGTAGAATTAGAAATAAAATAACATCAAACATATCATTTCAATCCATACTTAAGAAGGACAACCTTCTCACTGACACAAATTTTCAAGAGTGGAAAAGGAAGCTACTTTTCATACTTCACCTTCAAATGAAATTATATGTATTGGAATAACCTTTTCCAATTGTTCCTAGTAATGAGGAAAGTGATGAATATCTATTTCTCTATGAGAAACATTTGAATGATGCTACAGATGTTCAATGTTTTATGATATCATCCATATCCAATGATCTTTTGAAGCAACATGGGTATATGGATACCTATATCATGATGCCTCACCTTCATAATCTCTATCAATAGAAGGTGAGACAAGAGAGGTATGAGATCATTAATGCTTTGTTTACTACTAATCTTGGAGAATCTGTGCCATTTGGACCTAATATAGTCAATATTATTTAATACATTGAATTCCTGGACATCTTAGGGATTAAATTCCTATATGAGTTGCATAAAAATTTCATATATTCATCACTACCTAAGACATTATCCAGTTTTATTATTAATTACAAGAAATAATGACTAGAGTCTTTCAAAAATTCTTACTTTGATTCACCAAGTGGATAAGGAAATGGGGTGTGATAAACCCACATTCCTTATAGTGAATAAGAAAAGGAAGAACAAGGAAAAGGGACCCCAAGACTTATAAATAGTCTAAAGTGCCTAATTACTATCCTTATAAGAAGAACAATATCCAGAGGATGGGAAAGGGAAAGGAGGCAGTATGTTTTTCATGTGGACAGTTAGGCCACTGGAAGAGGAACTGCACCCATAAGTAAGGGGAATCTAAAGGTGCATTCTTTATCAAGTGTAATCTTTAAATATCAACACGTTGGGTATTAGATATAACTTTTGGGGATCACATATATATTTAAATTAAAAAACCAAGAATATTCGAAAAGATTTCCATATGAGAAGTGGATATGAGAGCTTTTAATGGTGCAAGGTTGGATACTCTGACCATTGGTTACTACCACCTCTCATTTCCAATAGGAATGATATTAGTTTTAAAATGTTGTTATTATGTACCTAAAATTTCCGATAACATATTTTTTGGATCATTACTAGATACAGATGATTTTATTTTCAAATTTTGAAATAAAAGTTTTTTCTTTTATAAAGACAATATATGTTATGGTATGACACATTTAAATAATAGTATTTATGTATTAAATTATGAAAACCAAGTGTTGGAAATTTATAATAAATCATGTTCACATGAATCATATAACACCCAACTTTGGTTTCACCCTTTTGGTTATGTAAATGAGAAGCATTTGAAAAAACTCTGTCAATATGGTTATTTAGTCTCTTATAGGATAAAACCACTTGATAGATGTCATGATTGTTTATAAGTAAAAATAAACAAACCACCATTTGGTGTATATAGTTAAAGGGACATATAGATTCTAGGATTGGTACACACTAATGTGTGTGGACCATTTCTAGTAGATGCTAGAGGTGGATATTCTTACTTCATAACTTTTACTAATGACTTGAGTAGATATGTTTATGTCTACTTAATGAGGTATAAGTATGACTCCTTTGAGAAATTAAAGGAATTCAAGATATAAGCGGAGAATAAACTTGGTAAGAAGATAAATCAGCTTCAATGAGATCAAGGTGTTAAATATCTTAACCAATAGTTCATTGGATTTATAAGGATGTTTGGTATTCTATCTCAACTCACTTCACCTTATACACCACAGTGGAATGGTGTTAGTGAAATTAGGAATCATACCTTATTAGATATGGTAATTTCAATGATGAGTCATGTAGATATTCCATTATCCTTTTTGGGATATGAATTACAAAATACAGCATACCCATTAAACCGAGTTCCAAATAAAGTGGAAAACGAAATTTACTTCAAGTTATGGAGTCAAAAGAAACACATTTTATTGAATACACATGTATGGGGTTTCGATGTGTTTTTTAAGGCCTTCTCAGGAAACAAACTAGCACCCTAAGGCACAAAGTGTATCTTTATAGGGTATTCTAAGGAAACAAAGTGATACTACATATACAACCCCTTAGGCAAGAAAGTGAATATCTCCAGAAAAGTCGTCTTTCTTAAGAGGGATCACATCCTCAAAAATGATAGTGGGATAAAGATTTACTTCTATGAATTTGATTCTTAAGATATACTAGAGTTATATTAGGAACAAGTTCCACAGGTCCCCATGGAAGAATTAGTACTTAAAACACAAGTACTACATAGGAGTGTAAGAGAGGTATGAGAACCAGAGTGATATGGTTTTATAGTCACTGAGTATGGTGACTCATTATTGGTTGAAAATGATGAATATATATCCTATAAGGAGGTAGTAGAGAGCTCATAAGTTGTAATATGTAAATAATCCATGAATTCTGAAATGGATTCCATGTATCATAACCAAGTTTGGGTTCCGGTCGATGTGTTAGTTGATGTAAATCTAGTTGGGTGGAAATGGGTATTCAAGAGGAAACTGGAAATGGAAGGTAAGTAAATACCTATAAAGTAAGGCTCATGGCTAAAGGATTTAAACAATGTCAAGGAATTGAATATGATGAAACATTTTTTCCAATTTCCATGTTTAAATCTATTATAATTATACTTGTTATAATAGCTTACCATGACTATAATATTTGGTAGATGGATGTTAAAACTATATTCCTTAATGGGAACCTTCAAGAAGATGTCTATATGACACAACCAAAAGTATTTTTGACTCCATGTGATGCCAAAAGTATTTTGAAGTTGCATATATCCATTTATGGATTGAATAAATCATTCAGGTCATGGAAAATTTGATTTGATAAAGCCTTAAAAGAATTTGGTTTCATTAATAAAGAACGTGAGCCATGTGTTTAATAGTGGTTTAGTGGAAATGAGATCATTATACAAGTTGTATATGCTGATGAAACGTTACTTATTGGAAATGACACACCAGTCTTATATTCTATTAAGGACTAGTTAAACAAATGTTTCTACGTGAAGGGATTAGGTGAAGCATCCAATGTTATAGGGATCAAGATCATTCATGATAGATGTAGAGACCCGAAGGTTGACGTACATAGACATTACATTACTTTTGCGGAATACTTGGTACATAAAAAAAACACACACACAAGGATCGTAATAGTTTAGTGTCTTTGGAAACTCGGAACATAATCTTCTAATCGTGGTGAAAGATCTTCAATATCTCCCATAAAGATCTTCCCTTTTTTTTACCTAAAACCCTTTTTTTATATCCTGGGGAAAAGAAAACATAAAAGGGTGAGCTCAAATGCTCAGTAAGGGTAAACAAAAGAAATATCAATCACATCATATACACAAGCACATAACTTTTGGAAATCTTAACCTGCAAAAGAGATCATAATTTCATAACATGGGATAAATCATGGCAGTGAAATGTAATCACAATAATCATAACTTAAAACATGAAACTTTGTGGCATTCACACATAATCATAGAGAATCATTTCTTGTTAGTCAAGACTCATTGCCAAGACTATCTTAGTGGACAAAGTTCCTTTCTGAATTGAGTAACCCTCGTTTCAGTCTTGTTTCACTGAACCGGTATAACCTACCATTCCAGCCCTGTCTATCTCATGAGATATAAAATCTTTACCCAATGCATTGGAGGGAGATATAGGTCCCACCCATCTTATAATGAATCCTTTCTTATGTGTGCCACATAATCATAAACCATACATCATAGCATAACCCACGTAATAAAAATGGGATTCTTAAACAACATGACATCATAAAACCATTCATATAAGATAAAGGAATTCATAAACATAATTCCATCACAACATAGTCAAATAAATGTAAAAATATGGATAGAAACAGAACCCTTTATTATCTTAGATGGAAAATAATTTTGATAAAACACTTGAAATGAATTCTTGAGGAAAATATCCTTTCTTCTTCAAAATCAATTTCTTTTAACAAAACGTCATGCAATTTTAAAAGAAAGAGATTTTATTGAAAATAGTCATGAAATATTTTGGAGGAAGCTTCATGAAAATAAGGATTTATAAAAATGTAAAAATCCGTTCGTGCCGTATAAGTTAAAAAAAACATTCTTCTCGTACTTTTGTCGGAAAAGTCAAAAAGTACCTCGTATGAAAACGACAAAAGATTCCTTTCATATCTTTTACAAAAAAACTCACCGAAGGGTAAAATTGGATATAAACTATTGTAGAAGGATGGAAATAATATTACATATTTAGGGAACATGGATGTGGATGATAAAATACACCCCAGTAATTACCAAAGTAAAAACAATCTCGGATAAAAGTGAGATTGTGATATTTCCCTTACCTTAGGTCTGATTTGCTTTGTACGTGTCCGAAGCTCCTCTTCTTTGGAACTCCTCTTTGAATCCTCCACTTAAGGAACTAAGATTGGTCTTTGGAGAAGACCAGGACCTCTAGGATTATTCTAGGGAAGTGGAGAGGAGAAAATGGCAGGGGTTGTCCGAGCTTGAGTGCTCAAATTGGTGTGAGGAGGAGGGGGAGGAGGTGTCCTTTTATAAGGGAGGAGAGGGGCATCTTAGGAATACCTCAAAATATTATTTTATAATAAAGTCAAAATCGGTTTATAATGGTTCCAAAGGGTCTTATTTCGGAGCTAAAGTGGGGATGGGTCGAAATCCTATCAACCAATAAGATTTAGACAAGTTTAGGGTATTATTTTAACCTTATCAATTAGATTTAACTCTAAGTTAAATAATTTAACTTTTACCGTGTCTTTTTTGTTTCTTTCACTATATGGTTAATACACTTACTATAACATGCCAAACGAACCCCAAATTGTTTATTATTAATATATATATCCTTATCTAAGTCATTTGGCTGAACCTTAGATTTTTAGGAATAAAATAACAATTAATAATATAATATTTGATTTAAAAACTATTTTGTGTCAATTTTGACACTATTTGATATATGATTTTTTTGAAAGTCATAACAGAATTATTTGTTCGAACCAAGTTTATTAAATCAACACTAATATATCATAGTAACCTATAAAATTATTGGAAATCATAAAAAGTCTCAAATTACATTCATTTGAGCATTTATAACATCAATTATGTTAATATTTCCTTAAAAGGGTAATTACTGCATCATCGTTGTGTCATAAATAAATTAATTTATTTAATGTCTAAAAATTATAAATAAAATATCATTATGTAGGAAATATTTTTAGCTTTCTAATGAATATTTACAATCAATTTTATCTTATGTATAACCCTATATTAAAAATGTTTTAGTAAATAAACTTTGATTTTAACTCTTTTAACTCTTCTTTGAATTAAATAATAATAAATGTCCTAATCTAATCCAAGTGGACCTAAATGGTCATATTATATTCATAAGGTTGTTTTTGGCCGAATTACACTTATCCAATAGAATTAGGACATGTGTTAGGGTAATAGTAATATCATATTTACCCTTAGTTACCCTATTTACTATTAATCGTGGTAAAAAAAAAGTAAAAAGTTACTATTCACCAAAAATTATTTTCATCTCATTGAACCACATTTTAGTCCTTGATATTAACCGTGTCTGTCGGATTTTCGAAATTCCATTCACAGAAGCGGTAAAATTAAGTTTTATGCAAAATTCAGTTTTTAACCTACCACTTAGTGGTTTCACTATTCATCGAAAATTGAAAGTTTTCAGAAAAATACCAAAAATTAGGCCTAAGGTATATTTGATATTATGAACTCAAAAATGATGTCTATTTTACCAAATTCAAAACATATCAGTTGCATTAACTAATTTAAAAATTAATTCTCGTCGTCAAAACAAATAGCGTGTTTTTAAGAGATAATAACTATCAAAAGATTGACACTAGTTTATAACTGGTTTAAATGTGAAATTACATACAATGACCAACATTGTATTAAATTGTAAAAATATATTCTAAATATACTTTATAACCACTCAAATTAATAATTTATCAATATTAATTATTTCGATTAAAAAAGTTGTTTTTAATTAAAATTTAGTAATTTTTACTATTCATCAGAATATGAAAGTTATCCGAAAAGTACCAAAATTTCACCTTAGGCTAAATTCGATAGTCCGAATCCAAAAATGAAGTTCATTTTGAAAAATAAGATTTACAGAATTTTAAAAAGTGGTTATTACTATTCATAACGGCTAGTTTTAATAATATTTTAATAACATATCGTTGTTTAGTGAAACTCAGTATTGCGTATTACACACGCTATCGAGGAAGGTCGCGATTGCGTGTAATGCAAGGCAAGTCAAGGATGCGTGTTGTGCAAGCTCCTTTTGGTGTAGCATACAACACAAGACATTAATAAAATTAAAAAGAATATTTTTTTATAAAATCTTGGGCTGTTACATTCTACCCCCCTTAAAATGAATTTCGCCCTCGAAATTCGTCGGGGTTATAAATGGTTTACTATTCGAAAGTTTCTTTAATAGAAACCCACATCGTAAAAAGGAATATCAAAACCAATCTTTAAAAACAAAAGTATGAAACTTAACGGTTACCCAAATAAACTAATCACCGGGTTTCCACATAGGTGAAAATATGGATATGAATGAAAAATCTAACCATCAGGTTCTGATGGAGAGTGGTAGAGAACATGGATATGGAAAAGCCAGTAATCACAAATCCATAGATTTGTGACGATATAAGGTACCATCTGATTCATCAGGTATAAGATCACTCGGACAACATTTTTGGTTTTCAAGATCGTTTCCCTAAAGTTGAAAATTTACATTAGAATAAATACTTACTTTATTTTGGTACAATCTCACTGTTGTTTGTGCCTTGAACAATTTCCACTTCATCTCTTAAATAAATGAAGTTGAATTTGTTATTCGTGAAGTGTTAGCAGATCATATGATAGAATGACGGGTCATTCCATCTGTCTCAAACAAAAGGTTAGCAAAAATTATATACATAAGTCGATCTATAGTGAGATTAATCATATATGGTTCCTAAAATGAACTTATACTTCATATATCATACCGCTTAATAAAATAAAACTAGTTTCTACTAAACAGGGACTTCCTGTAGGCCAGTGGTAGGCAATAAAGGCCAATCGCACTTCGGTTGTGGGTTCGATTCCCACAGCCTTGTCCGAAGCGATGGGTTATCGCCCGTCCTGCAGGTTGTCCTTTTTCTAAAACTATATTACTATAACATCCCATCAATAATATCGAGAAAACTTATATCCTTAAACAATACTAACTTATGTCCAACATAATCCATTCCAATCTTTAGGCTTATCCATAATACTGTAGTCCACTCTCATAACATAGTGAAAACGATTACCAGAGATTTAACACCATCGTCGAACCCCATATATCATAAGATATGTTTTTTTGGTCACATTCCAAACATTCAAAGTCCTTAATCGTGTATTCTCTTGAATACCTTAGCGAAAACATGAATGCAGTTAAAAGTTAACACTTTCCACATACCAAAATCCTCAAAATTCTATATACTCAAACCATGATATCACTTAGTCCTTATATCAATCATGAGCTCATGAATACTATTAAACATTTCATTTTCTCATTTTCCCTTCATTATGCGCATATCATCTTATTTCCAAAATATATCAATCACTTTGAGTACCACATCAATAAATATTGCAATACTCAATAATACAACATTATTTCGAAATCCCATTACATAAACACTTAATCATTCCACCACATCGTTGTCATATTCAACATTGCCAATAGTGATCGCATGTGACTTCCCTTTGTCCTTTTCCTTCAGTGGTTGCTCATGTTGATCATCACTAACCCTTGGATTAGGGCATTTATTAGCATAATGCCCCATTTCCTTGCACTTGAAGCATTGAAGTGTTGGTGGTGCGTTCCCTACAGTGTTTGATTTATTCACATCATTAGAAACCCTTTTTCCATTACTTCGACACTCAACTGCTCGATGACCTTCTTTTCCACACTTAAAACATTTTCTAGTCCCTTTAAGACAATCTCCACCATGCTTCTTTCCACACTTTGTGCATAAGGAAACATTCATCTTCTTTTCACCATTATTCTGAGATTTCTCCTTGAACTCCATCTTTCGTTTTTTGTCAAAACCATGAGATGGATATGTAACACCAACTTCCATTTCTACCTTGATAGCACAACGCACAATTTCTTCATAGCTACTGAAGTCTCTTATAGCTAATGCCCTTCGAAGACTTGGTTTTAAGCCACTGAAAAATCGATCAACTTTACTTTCGGGTTGGATGATAATGCCAGATGCATACCTTGCAAGTCTTGTAAAATTCGCTTCGTATATACCAACAGATTCATCATCCTTTTGCTTTAGTTCAAGAAACTCCTTCTCTATCTTTGTTCGAAGAATACGAGGGAAGTACTTATTGAAAAATAAGTTCTTGAACTCGTCCCATTCCATGGACTCAATTTCATCTCTTTGCCTTGTATTCTTGATAAGATTCCACCATTGATCAGCTTCACCTTCCAAACGATATACTGCTAAGATGACTTTATCATGTTCAGAACATTGAAGAACTGAAAATATCTTTTCAGTGGTACTGATCCATTGTTCAGCAACAAGTGGATCAGAAGACCCACTGAAAGAAGGTGGACGTTGCCTCATGAAGGACTCAATAGAATATTGTTCCCTTCTCTGCTCATTTGAAAGTCCATAATGATTCATAGCTTGTGTAAGTATAGCAATAAGATTTTGCACTCCATCTCCCATAACATTTGTTTGTTCAGGAGGACAATCATTGCATTGTCCATTGCATTGATCAACACGGTTCCTTCGGGTTCCAGCCATCGTCTAAAACCCAAAAAGAATAGTGTGAGAGGCAAAAATCATGCTAGGGAAAACAACATAATAAAGGGGGAGTACCTTCAATATCTAACATCTTAGGTTTAATTCTATGATCGTTATCATAGTTCTAGTACTATAACTTATACGTATACTTAACCTTAGGGACATCCCTAGACATACCGTAGAAATATCTCTAGGGATCTCACTAACATTTTCGCATCCTAGTTTCCAAAGGTTGACTAAACCTTTCCTCTGATACCAACTGTAGAGACCCGAAGCTTGACGTACATAGACATTACATTACTTTTGCGGAATACTTGGTACATAAAAAAAACACACACACAAGGATCGTAATAGTTTAGTGTCTTTGGAAACTCGGAACATAATCTTTTAATCGTGGTGAAAGATCTTCAATATCTCCCATAAAGATCTTCCCTTTTTTTTACCTAAAACCCTTTTTTTATATCCTGGGGAAAAGAAAACATAAAAGGGTGAGCTCAAATTCTCAGTAAGGGTAAACAAAAGAAATATCAATCACATCATATACACAAGCACATAACTTTTGGAAATCTTAACCTGCAAAAGAGATCATAATTTCATAACATGGGATAAATCATGGCAGTGAAATGTAATCACAATAATCATAACTTAAAACATGAAACTTTGTGGCATTCACACATAATCATAGAGAATCATTTCTTGTTAGTCAAGACTCATTGCCAAGACTATCTTAGTGGACAAAGTCCCTTTCTGAATCGAGTAACCCTCGTTTCAGTCCTGTTTCACTGAACCGGTATAACCTACCATTCCAACCCTGTCTATCTCATGAGATATAAAATCTTTACCCAATGCATTGGAGGGAGATATAGGTCCCACCCATCTTATAATGAATCCTTTCTTATGTGTGCCACATAATCATAAACCATACATCATAGCATAACCCACGTAATAAAAATGGGATTCTTAAACAACATGACATCATAAAACCATTCATATAAGATAAAGGAATTCATAAACATAATTCCATCACAACATAGTCAAATCAATGTAAAAATATGGATAGAAACAGAACCCTTTATTATCTTAGATGGAAAATAATTTTGATAAAACACTTGAAATGAATTCTTGAGGAAAATATCCTTTCTTCTTCAAAATCAATTTCTTTTAACAAAACGTCATGCAATTTTAAAAGAAAGAGATTTTATTGAAAATAGTCATGAAATATTTTGGAGGAAGCTTCATGAAAATAAGGCTTTATAAAACTGTAAAAATCCGTTCGTTCCGTATAAGTTAAAAAAACATTCTTCTCGTACTTTTGTCGGAAAAGTCAAAAAGTACCTCGTATGAAAACGACAAAAGATTCCTTTCATATCTTTTACAAAAAACTCACCGAAGGGTAAAATTGGATATAAACTATTGTAGAAGGATGGAAATAATATTACATATTTAGGGAACATGGATTTGGATGATAAAATACACCCCAGTAATTACCAAAGTAAAAACAATCTCGGATAAAAGTGAGATTGTGATATTTCCCTTACCTTAGGTCCGATTTGCTTTGTACGTGTCCGAAGCTCCTCTTCTTTGGAACGCCTCTTTGAATCCTCCACTTAAGGAACTAAGATTGGTATTTGGAGAAGACCAGGACCTCTAGGATTATTCTAGGGAAGTGGAGAGGAGAAAATGGCAGGGGTTGGCCGAGCTTGAGTGCTCAAATTGGTGTGAGGAGGAGGGGGAGGAGGTGTCCTTTTATAAGGGAGGAGAGGGGCATCTTAGGAATACCTCAAAATATTATTTTATAATAAAGTCAAAATCGGTTTATAATGGTTCCAAAGGGTCTTATTTCGGAGCTAAAGTGGGGATGGGTCGAAATCCTATCAACCAATAAGATTTAGACAAGTTTAGGGTATTATTTTAACCTTATCAATTAGATTTAACTCTAAGTTAAATAATTTAACTTTTACCGTGTCTTTTTTGTTTCTTTCACTATATGGTTAATACACTTACTATAACATGCCAAACGAACCCCAAATTGTTTATTATTAATATATATATCCTTATCTAAGTCATTTGGCTGAACCTTAGATTTTTAGGAATAAAATAACAATTAATAATATAATATTTGATTTAAAAACTATTTTGTGTCAATTTTGACACTATTTGATATATGATTTTTTTGAAAGTCATAACAGAATTATTTGTTCGAAACAAGTTTATTAAATCAACACTAATATATCATAGTAACCTAGAAAATTAGTGGAAATCATAAAAAGTCTCAAATTACATTCATTTGAGCATTTATAACATCAATTATGTTAATATTTCCTTAAAAGGGTAATTACTGCATCATCGTTGTGTCATAAATAAATTAATTTATTTAATGTATAAAAATTATAAATAAAATATCATTATGTAGGAAATCCTTTTATCTTTCTAATGAATATTTACAATCAAATTTATCTTATTTATAACCCTATATTAAAAATGTTTTAGTAAATAAACTTTGATTTTAACTCTTTTAACTCTTCTTTGAATTAAATAATAATAAATGTCCTAATCTAATCCAAGTGGACCTAAATGGTCATATTATATTCATAAGGTTGTTTTTGGCCGAATTACATTTATCCAATAGAATTAGAACATGTGTTAGGGTAATAGTAATATCATATTTACCCTTAGTTACCCTATTTACTATTAACCGTGGTAAAAAAAAGTAAAAAGTTACTATTCACCAAAAATTATTTTCATCTCATTGAACCACATTTTAGTCCTTGATATTAACCGTGTCTGTCGGATTTTTGAAATTCCATTCACAGAAGCGGTAAAATTAAGTTTTATGCAAAATTCAGTTTTTAACCTACCACTTAGTGGTTTCACTATTCATCGAAAATTGAAAGTTTTCAGAAAAATACCAAAAATTAGGCCTAAGGTATATTTGATATTATGAACTCAAAAATGATGTCTATTTTACCAAATTCAAAACATATCAGTTGCATTAACTAATTTAAAAATTAATTCTCGTCGTCAAAACAAATAGCGTGTTTTTAAGAGATAATAACTATCAAAAGATTGACACTAGTTTATAACTGGTTTAAATGTGAAATTACATACAATGACCAACATTGTATTAAATTGTAAAAATATATTCTAAATATACTTTATAACCACTCAAATTAATAATTTATCAATATTAATTATTTCGATTAAAAAAGTTGTTTTTAATTAAAATTTAGTAATTTTTACTATTCATCAGAATATGAAAGTTATCCGAAAAGTACCAAAATTTCACCTTAGGCTAAATTCGATAGTCCGAATCCAAAAATGAAGTTCATTTTGAAAAATAAGATTTACAGAATTTTAAAAAGTGGTTATTACTATTCATAATGGCTAGTTTTAATAATATTTTAATAACATATCGTTGTTTAGTGAAACTCAGTATTGCGTATTACACACGCTATCGAGGAAGGTCGCGATTGCGTGTAATGCAAGGAAAGTCAAGGATGCGTGTTGTGCAAGCTCCTTTTGGTGTAGCATACAACACAAGACATTAATAAAATTAAAAAGAATATTTTTTTATAAAATCTTGGGCTGTTACAATAGACCCAAGAGGCTTCTTGGACTAAGTCAAAGTACATATGTTGACCATATACTAAAGATATTTAGTATGGAACAATCCAAGAGGGTATTGGTTCTAGTGTCACATGGTTTATATATTTTTCTAAGAAAATGTTTCCTCGGACGCAACAAGATAAATATAGAATGAGAAATATCACATATGCTTCAATGATAGGATCGATAGTGTATTTCATGTTATATACTGGACTTGATGTTTCCTATGCATTGAGAATGGTAGGTAGATATCAATTATATCTTAGAGAACAACATTGGACTGATGTTAAGGATATCCTTAAGTATCTAAGAAGAACTAAGGATATGTTCTTGGTATATAGAGGAGACGAGGAACTGGTCATCAGGGTTTATACTGATGCTAGTTTTTAGACTGATCAGAATGATTTGAAGTCACAATCGAGATATGTTTCCAATCTCGATGGAGGAGTTCTGATATGGAAGAGTTCAAAGCTGGTAATTGTCATTGATTCTACAGAGGAGTTCGAGTATATATTGAATTATGATGTAACCATGGAATCTATTTGGAATCATAACTTTTTCCAGGATCTTGATGTGGTACCTAAAAGTAAAGACCTTATCACATTGTATTTTTATAATATTGCAGTGGTGGCACTTTCAAAAGAGCCAAGGTCACACAAATGGGAAAAACAGGTACTCTAGAAGTATCACCTCTTGAGGTATTTAAATCAGAGGGGTGAAGTTGTTGTAAGTAGAGTACCCACTGAAGAGAATTTTTTGGCCCTTTTGAATAAAGTCTTATCTTAGAAAAAGCATGGGTATCATGTGAGAGTAAGCAGACTAAAGTTTGTTAGTTATTTTATCTTCTGCAAGTGGGAGTCTGTTGGAGTTGGTTCCCTAGAACCAAATTCTATGTGCTTTATAATAACTTGTATTCATGGTTTTGAATATCAATAAACTACTTATCACATCATGATTGTTCTTTTATGTGACATAGTATGTGATAATGTCCTAAGAGTAGTTTTCATGCAAAAAAGTCATAGTATTTCCCTGCTATGATGAGAATCCAAAAATGTTACGACACTATTCTTGAATATATTTTCTATAACTATATGATATCATTTTAGGGACACAAATGATACATGATATCAGGGGTGGAGACTCATAAGACTTTGAGGTGCCTTCTCATGGTGTATTCCTTTGTTATTATCTATTAGGATATTATGAGAATGAGACCCACCAATAAGTTATACACATTTATATTCATCATTTGATGTTCCTATATATGGATGTGTGTATGAGTCCTTAGACTTTTTGTCATTAGAAATGATCAATCCGGGATCAACACGATGATAAACACCAAAATCCATGGATCGAATCACAGAAATAGAAAAAGAATAATAGTCCCGTAACCACAAAGGAGGATCATAATATATTGGTTTTAATTAATTTAATTAATTGAAAAGAATTACCTTGATGGAATTCTTTCTTTGTTGATATCTCTGGTCATGATCTGATGTGATCTGTCATTATGTCATAGAATCTAACTGTAGGATTCCACTAGAAGTGATCCACGTGTGATCCACGTATCTCTGGACACCAACAAAGGAATATCTGGGTGTTAGCGTGGAGAAGCCTTTGCTTGCATTGTCCGCCTTAGATCTCCTTGATCTGATGGAGGAGGATCTCTCTCTGTCTTGAGAGCATTCTTATAGGAAGGAGTTCTTTTGGTCTTGAGATAATTCTCTAGAATTTTTGTGCACAATGATTAAGGAAAAGTGTTGGGTTTGTGAGGATATTTATAATTGTGTTTGAGGTTATAGAGTTATGACAATAAATAAACGCATTATGCTTTTTATTTATTTCATTAACTCTTATTGAAAACCCCCTATGTTGAATTATTAATTCTTTTACATGTGACCACACTGATTATAATAAATATCATTTATTAAAAAGATATTATTTCCTCAAAATCATGACTATAAAAACTACATAGCGTGTAATCATTAATACATGGTATGTACTCATTTTTCAGTTCCTTTCCAAAATGAAAACTTCATGCCATGTACATTTAATGTACACGGCGTGTATATCTTGTTTTCATTTTCTTTCCAAAATGAAAACTACATGGTGTGTACATTCAATGTACACGATGTGTATATCTTGTTTTTCATTTTATTCTTCCTCCAAAATTAAAAACAATTTAGGATTCCTTGAATAATTATTAAACCACATACGAGAATAATCTTTATTCTACTTGAGATACTTGGATACACTTAGTGTGTGACCCTCTAGGCCTCTTTCCCATTGGCATTAGGCAGTCTTGCCTAAAGGCCAAGATTACTGTCTAACAATGGGTAAAAAAACCCAATAGAAATAAGTTGATGTTGTGTTGACATGTCACCTCACACAAATTCTTACTGTGTAATTTAATCCCTTTGTCTCAATATCTCGAATCAAGAGGGTTGCATGCCAGTGCCATCAACCCATGTGCTCGATTATTCTTTCTTTGAATTTCTGGAATTAAACTTGCCCATTCCTCACCATGGTCATGGATTTATTTAGGCTATATAAATTCTATCAAAGGGCCTAAGATATCCACTTCTGTTATGGAATAGAAGGGACAAATCATTTCTCGCAATATCTATTAATGTAGTATCACTCGTGACGCACCCAACATTTCCTACCTCACTACAAATAGTGTGTCATCGTAGTTTTCATCAATACATCTAAGTGCACAAGTTTTAATAACCCTTAATAATAATCTTAAATTATAAGGACCAATACACACATCCTCATATAGGAACATACAATGACACTATGAAATATAGATTTACTACTGGCGGGTCTCATTCTCATAATATTCTCTTAGATATTACCAAGTGCACACACCATGAGAAGGTTCCTCAATGTTTTATGAGTCTTCACCACTAATGGCATGTATTATTTGTGTCCCTCAAATAACATCATCCGGACATAGAATATATATTTAATAACAGTGTTATGGCACTTCCGGGTTCTCATCATAGCATGGATCCTCTATGACCCTTTAATGCAACAGTTATCCTTAAGACATTATCACATTCATTGTCACGTAGAAGAAAAATCAAGATGTGATAAAGTATTCATTAATTAATAAAGTACAAATTAGTTGGTTCTAGGCCACAAACTCCAACAGACTCCCACTTGGACTAGATCCAACTTCTAACAAACTTTAACCCGCTAGCTCTCACATGATATTCATGCTTCTGCTAAGATAGGCATTTAGTCATGGGGTCCACCACAGTCTCTTTCATGGACACTCTGCTCCATGCAACTTCACCCCTTTGATAGAAATCCCTCAAGAGGTGATACTTCTTGATTATATGCTTTGTCTGTTGATGTGACCTTGGTTCTTTTTCAAGAACCACTGTATCAGTATTATCACAATACAACATGATAGGATCTTTACTGTTAGGCACCACATCAAGCTCCTGTAAAAAGTTCTGAATCCATACAGCTTCCTTGGCTACATCAAAAGCCGCTATATATTTGGAATCCACTATAGAATCAGCGACAACTGGCTGCTTTAAACTCTTCCAACTCACAACTCCTCCATTGAGACAGAAAACATATCCAGATTGCGACTTCAGATCATTCTGGTCTGTCTGAAAGCCGGCATCAGCATACCCTCTAATGACAAGCTCCTTGTCTCCTCCATGCACCAGGAACATATCCTTAGTTCTTCTCAGATACTTAAGGATGTTCTTAAAAGTAGTCCAATGTTGTTCTCCTATATCTTCTTGATATCTACCTACCATGATCAGTGCATAGGAAACATCAAGCCTGGTATATAACATGGCATACATGATGGATCTTATAGCTGAAGTGTATGTGATCTTACTCATTCTATCTTTCTATTTTTGTGTCTGAGGACACAATTTCTTAGAAAGATGTAGTCCATATGACACTGGAACCAATACTATCTTGGATTGTTCCATACTAAATCTCTTTAGTATCTGGTCAATTTATGTACCCTGAATTAGTCCAAGAAACCTCTTGGATCTATCACGAATGATTTTGATCCCTATAATGTAGGTTGCTTCACCCAAGTCCTTAATGGAGAAAAACTTGTTCAACCAGTCCTTAACTGACTATAAGACTGGTAAATCGTTTCCAATAAGCAATATGTCATCAACATATACTACTAGGATAATAACCACATTCCCATTAAACCTCTTATAAACACATGGATCACATTCGTTCTTAATGAAACCAAATTCCTTTATGGCTTCATCAAATCGTATCTTCCATGACCTGGATGCTTAATTTAATACATAAATGGATTTATAAAACTTACAAACCCATTTTTCTTCACCTGGTGTCACAAATCCTTTTGATTGTGTCATATATACATCTTCCTGAAGGTTCCCGTTAAGGAATGCTATTTTGACATACATTTTCCAAATCTCGTAGTCATGGTAAGATGTTATGGAAAATATGATTCTTATGGATTTAAACATGGAAACTGGCGAGAAGGTTTCATCATAGTCAATTCCTTGATGTTTTCTGAATCCTTTAGCCACTAGCCTTGTTTTATAGGTGCTAACTTGACCTTCCATGTCCAGTTTTCTCTTGAACACCCATTTGCATCCAACAGGATTTATAGCAACCGGCTCATTGACCAGAACCCATACTAGGTTTTGATACATAAAATCCATCTCAAAATTCATATCTTCTATCCATCTTGTAGCTTCGAGCTTTTTAATACTTCCTTGTATGAGAGAAGTTCATCATTGTCCAACAATAATGATTCACCATCCTTGGGGACTAAGAAGCCAAATCTCTCTAGTTCCCTTACCTCTCTTGAGCTCCTATGAAGTACTTGTGTTTCTGGAACCTCTTCCATGAGGACTTGTGGAACTTGTTTTTGTACCAACTCCTGTGTATCTTGAGCATTAACTTCATCGAATTAAATCATTCTCCCACTATCATTTTTGAGGATGTTCTCCCTTTCAAGAAATATGTCTTGTCTGGCGACAGTCACTTTCTTGCCTGAAGGGTTATATAGGTAATATCCTTTCATTTCATTGGGATATCCTATAAAGATACACCTTGTGCCCCGAGGTGCTAGTTTGTTTCCTGAGAAGGCCTTAAAAAACTTCTCGCATCCCCATACATGTGTGTGCGACAACATGGGTTTCTTTCCATTCCATAACTCGGAGGGAATTCCATTTTCCACCTTAGTTGGTACTCGGTTTAATGTGTATGCTGCAGTTTGTAATTCATATCCCCAAAAGGATAATGGAAGATCTGCATGACTCATTATCAACCTCACCATGTCCAACAAGGTGTGGTTCCTCCTTTCACTAACACCATTCCACTGTGGTATATAAGGCGGAGTGAGCTGAGATAGAATCTTATACTCCCGTAGAAGATCAATGAACTCTTGGTTCAGATATTATCTACCTCGATTCGATCTAAGATTCTTTATCTTCTTACCAAGCTGATTCTCTACTTAATTCTGGAATTCCTTAAATTTCTCTAAGACTTTTGACTTATACCTCATTAAGTAGAAATATCCATATCTACTCAAATCATCAGTAAAAGTTAAGAAGTAAGAATATCCACCTCTAGATTCTACTAGAAATGGTCCACACATATTTATGTGCACCAACCCTAGAATATCTGTGGCCCTTTCACCTTTTCCACCGAAAGGTGACTTGGTCATTTTTCCTTATAAATAATTGTGACATCTATCAAGTGGTTTTAGCTCAGTAGAGTCTAAATAGCCGTCTTGGAAGAGCTTTGTCAATCGATTCTCATTTACATGACCTAGACGGTGATGCCACAACTGGGTGATGTATGATTCATCTGATTCTATTTCGTTATTGATTGCCAACACTTGGTTTTTGCAATTTATTACATACAAACCATTATTTAAATGTGCCATACCATAACATACATTATTCTTATAAAAAAGACAAACCTTATTTTTAAACTTGAAATAAATCCATCCATATCCACACAAGATACAGAAATTATTTTCTTGGTAATACTGGGTACATAATAACAGTTATGTAAATCCAAAATCATCCCAGTTGGCAATGAGAGGTGGTAATTGCCAATGGATAACATAGCCAGCCTCACGCCAATGGCAGCTCGAAGATCCACCTCTTCTCTAGAAATCTTTCTAAATCTACTTGGTTCCTATATTTGAATACAGATGTGAGCCCCACAAGCTATATCTAATACCCAATGTGTAGAAATGGAAATATTATACTCGATAATGAATGCACCTTTAGAATATCCATGCTTCTAGGTGTAGTTCCTCTTCTAGTGGCCTTGCTTTCCACATGAAAAACATACTACCTCCTGTTCCTTTCCCTGCCTCTATATCTTCCCCTTCTTGGAGGGACGGCACTCAGGGGATTCAGACCATTTATAATTCTTTGGCCTCTTTGCCTTTTCCTTCATTTTCTTATTCACCATAAGGACTATGGGTTTGTAACACCCCATGTCCTTATCTACCTGGTGAATTAAGGTCAAAATTTCTGATAGACTCTTCTCATGGTTGCCCATGTTGTAGTTGACAATAAAGCTAGAGAAGGTCTTAGGCAGTGATGATAGTATGAGATCTGCATGCAACTCATCTAGAACATAATCCCTAATATGTACAAGAGTTAAATGTAGCCAATAAGCTTGACTACAAGAGGCCCAGCTGGCGTAGACTCTCCAAGCTTAGTTGTAAACAAAGCATTGGAGATTTCATATCTCTCCTGTCTCTCCTTCTCTTGGTAGAGATCCTTAAGGTGATACATCATGCTATACACATCCATGTTTTCATGTTTCTTCAAGTGATCATTAGACATAGCCGGTAGCATGAAACACTAGACATATGTGGAATCATCCATGTGTTTCATATAGAGAGATAATTCCTCATCACTGGCCTCTTTCTAATTTGCAACTAGAACAGGATCTTTCAGCACATATAATTTTCTCTCGTGGAAAACGATGACGCATAAACGCCTCTGTCACTCTTGGAAATTGGTGCCGGTGAGAAGGTTTTCCTTCTCGAGTATAGTTCACAATGATATTTTTGAATTCATTTTCTTTCCATTTCTACAAATTAAGATGAGAAAAGGTTTAGTACTTTATTATGATAAAACTGAGACAAATAAATTAATTAATACTTATTAGTCTCCCACTATTTTATCGAAATCCAATAGCCCTCACCATTGACTTTAGAATATTTTTTTTCCTGAATATTCTAGTGGAAAGGATTCATATTTCCCTTCACATTACCCCAAATAGGAGTGGTAAATCAACTATAAGGGTTTTAGTTAGGCATTCCAAATGGCAACTACATTAACTCACAGCTCCTTGATCCGTTGAGTGGACTCCCCAATCCTAAAATCCTTTTATTTTGGATTTCTTCAACCTTTGCCTCTTGGTCACACCATGTCCTATTGTGGCAGTCAACCCTTGATGAGAACCAAGTCAAGTCAACTAAAAACCTTGAATTATAATTCTCCTATAATTGAAATCACCCCAACTAGGGTTAGTCAAGCACTTTGAACTATGGTTTGATTCTAACTAAGATTATGGAAGGATATACTGACTTAATATTTCTTTGAGGGATTTTATCCTCATACGTAAATTTCCATTTTATTATCTTTGATTACATGATTGTTAATATTAAGTGGGATATACTTAAGTGATTAACCATGTCTGAGATAATATTTTACGCATAAGTTGATCTTATTTTAGTTCCATCTTGCATGTTTGTTTAATTCATTAATTGTGTGATCATGACAACACACCCACAATAAAAAACTATGAAAATTATAGAAATAAAATAAATGGTATGATCATGAGATTGTTCTATTGGTTATTTTATCTAGAGGTTGATAAACTAACCCAAGACCTAGGGGAGAAACATCTTGAACCTTTCAGGTTCATGTTTATAGCTTTCCACTTGTCCACCTTTGTATCTCCTTGGATTGGTTTTTCCTAACTTGAGCCACCTCCACTAGATTGGGAGCTCTGTCCATTAAATATGCATTTATCTCACACACAGGTGAGGGGTAAAAAGGGGGTTTTACATAAAAGAAACCTTGGGTGCACATGCCCTATATATTAATGAGGAGAAGACTCACAGATCAACAAATTTAATTTAAATAAATAAATTAAAAGAAACCATTCACATACAAAGGTATTGGTATAGATCATGATCATCCATACATGTAAAGATATTTATGCATAAATAAAACTAGCATTCAATTCTTTAATCATTGTTGTTTAAGATAAATCACGCTCGAATCAATTAATTATCTTTAATTAATCAATCCTTTTGTATTAAATATTATTTTTTATTTTCCTTGATATTCTAATCCATAATAATTTTAAACAAATAAATTTATTTAAAATTATCTTTGTACGTAACTTGTACCTTGGAGGCAACCCGGTGAATTCCCATTTACGCAGATATTAAATTAAACACATATATATAAAACACATATCACGTGTTGTGCCTCATCTTTACACCTTCACTATGGTACACGTATCAAGGGTTTTTATAATATAATAATAAATTTTAATAAATATGTATAATTTGGATGAGTACACAGCATGTAGTTCTGACTACATGGTGTGTACTTTTGTTCACCGTCCATTCGAAGTACACGCCCGGGGACATGGAGTGTTTTTTTTACTTCATAAATTTACAGAGTACAAGGCATGTTTAGTGGGACACATGCCGGGTAGTGTCCACATTACACGGTTTCCGGCTGGTTAATCCGTGTATGAGGTACATTGTCCAACCCTAACCTAAAGTGACTACACGCCGTGTTCTGTGGACCACATAGCGTGTAATCCGGAAATCATGTTCCACTTGTTCCTAGTCTATACACGGTGTCATTTATGACTTAGGTAGGATTCATTTACATGGCCTGATTTGGTAGATCAGTCCAATTCATTGAGCCTATACTACACGGTGTGTACTTTTGAATACATGCCATGTATTCTGGTGTTGTATGGCCAGGAACATTTGGAACCTTCGGATGAGATCCTCTCTTTTATTTTAATCAAAAATAAAATAAAAATTTGTTTCTGTCAGGTGAACAAGAAACTAGAGAGGAGGAACAAATCTCAAGATTCATATTTAAGAACGATTAACTTAAATTGAAACAAATAAATTATTAAATGTGTAAATCACCAATGAAAAACTAAATAATTATAATCAATGATATGACTCCCTCTAATACCACTTGTAGGTTCTAGGTGGAGCAGAAGCTTGTGGGTGGATGTACCCACTTGACATTTTTCATTAGAAATGATCAATCTAGGATCAATATGATGATAAATTCTAGACTCTACAGATCGAATCACAGAAATAGACAAAGAATAATAGTCCTGAAACCACAAAGGAGGATCATCATATGCTGGTTATAATTAATTTAATTAATTGACAGGAATTACCTTGATTAAATTCTTTCTCCATTAATGTCTTTGGTCATGATCTGATGTGATCTGTCATTGCATCGTAGAATCCAAGTATAAGATTCCTTTAGCGGTGATCCACACGTGCTCCGTGCATCTCTGTACGTTGCCAAACTAATCTCCGGGTGATAGCGTATAGAAGCCTTTTATTGAGTTGTATGCCTTAGATCGCCTTGATCCGATGGAGGAGGGTCTCTCTCGATCTTGAGAGTGTTCTTGGAAAAAGTATTTCTTTCAGTCTTGAGAGAATTCTCCAGAATTTTTGTGCGCAATGATTAAGGAAAAGTGTTGGGGTTGTGAGGATATTTATAATCGGGTTTGAGGTTATAGATTTATGACAATAAATAAATGTGTTACACGTTTTATTTATTTCATTAAATCTTATTGAAAAACCCACATGTCGAATTATTAATTCATGGACATGTGCCCATGGTGATTATAAAAAATATCATTTATTAAAATGATATTATTTCCTCAAAATCACGACTAGAAGAACTACCCATAATGTAATCATTAATTCACGATGTGTACTCATTTTTCATTTCCTTTCCAAAATGAAAACTACATGTCATGTACATTTAATGTACATGGTGTGTATATCTTTTTTTCATTTTCTTTCCAAAATGAAAACTAAACCCTATGTACATTCAATGTACACGACATGTATATCTTGTTTTTCATTTTATTCTTCCTCCAACATTAAAAACGATTTAGGATTCCTTGAATAATTATTAAACTACATACGGGAATGATCTTTATTCTACTTGAGATACTTGGATACACTTAGTGTGTAACCCTCTAGGCCTCTTTCTCATTGGCATTAGGCGGACTTGCCTAAAGTCCAAGATTACTGTCTAGCAACGGGTTAAGGCACCCAAGAGAAATAAGTTGACACCATATTGATGTGTCATCTCATACGAACTCTTACTGTGCAATTTAATCCCTTTGTCTCAAAATCTTGAATCAAGCGGGTTGCATGCTAGTGCCATCAACCCATGTGATCGATTATTCTTTCTTTGACTTTCTGGAATTGCACTTTCCCATTCCTCACCATGTCCATGGATTTATTTAGGCTATATCAATTCCATCAAAGGTCCTGAGATATCTACTTCCATTATGGAACAGAAGGGACAAATCATTTATCACATTATCTATTAATGTAGTATCACTTGTGATGCACCCAACATGTCCTACCTCGCTGCAAACAGTGTTTCATCACAGTTTTTGTTAATACATCTAAGTGCGTGAGTTGTGATACCCATTAATAATAATCTTAAAGTCTAAGAACCAATACATACGTCTGTAGATAGGAACATCCAATGACACTATGAAATGTGGATTTCCTACTAGTGGGTCTCGTTCTCATAATATCCTCCTATATATTACCAAGGGAACACACCATGAGAAGGTGCCTCAAAGTTTTATGAGTCCTCACCCCTAATGGCCTGTATTATTTGTGTCCCTCAAATAACATCATCTGGCCATATAAAATATATTCAAGAACAGTTTTATGGCACTTTCGGGTTCTCATCATAGCAGGGATCTGCTATGACCCTTTAATGTAACAGCTATCCTTAGGATATTATCACATGCATTTTCACATAGAAGAACAATCAAGATGTGATAAAGTATTCATTAATGAATTAAGTACAAAGTAGTTGGTTCTAGGCCACCAAATCCAACATCACGTACTTTTATGTATTGATTAAAATTAGGACAACAGATTTTTGTAGAGAGGTAGGATATGTTGGGTGTGTCACGAGTAATATTTCATTAATGAATTATGTGAGAAAGGATTTATCCCTTCTATTTTTTTAAAAAATTTGATATCTTAGTCTCTTTTATGGAAATGATATAGCTTAAATAAATCCATGGTCATGGTGTTTTATAGGCATGTTTTATTTACAAAAAGTCAAAGAAGGTGATATCAAGCACATAGGTTGTTGGCACCAACATGAAACCTACTTGATTTGAGATATCATGATAAAGTGATTATATTACATAGTAATCATTTGTATAATTTATCTTGTCGTTTTGACATTAAATTTTTTCTTTATGGGCGACTTGGAATGTTTCTAGATGCTAACCTTGGACTTTAGGTTGCTTCATCTAATGCCACTAAGAAAGATGCCTAGAGGGTTACAAACTAAGTGTATCCAAAATCTTAATTAAATAATATATTATTATTTAACCAGTTGAAGAAATATTATTCCCATATGTGGTTTAATAATTATTCATGTATGCTTGATCACATACATTCTGTCACCAGTTATTCGAGAGAATATAATATGAGTGGAATATTTATCATTTATTTATTTATTTTTTAGTGAATATAATATTTATTTATTTCTTATAGAATAATGCAGTGATATTTATTTAATAAATAAATAGTCATTATTCAAGGATTGATAAATATAGAGGAATGGAAGATCGAGGTTTTAGGTCCAGTGAGAAATAATTAATATTGAATGTTATTTAATTAAATAATATTTAATATAATTCTCAAGTTAAGTGCATGTTGATAAATAATAATATTATTATTATTATTATTTCACATGGGGTTCTGTGGGGATTACATAAATAATGAAGGGTGCTTGGGATATTATTTTATTTTAACCCTATCAATATATAAACCCATTTATATTATTTTCTCAGTAAGACAATTCATTTTGCTGGTTGTGTAAAACAATCCTGGATAATCCTCTAAATACCTAGAGATCTATCTTCTCCAAGAATTCTTCCAAGAACAGAGAGAAATATTCCTCCACCAGATCAAGGAGAATGCTTCGTAAGATATTCTCATAGTGATCAAAGGTGGATGATGTAAGCGCAATGATCTATCATGCTAGCACCTAAAGATTCCTCTGGTGACATCAGGAGATTCGCATAACATGTGTGGATCACCTCTAGATGGAATCTACACTTGATTCCTACAAAACAATGATGATACAACGTAGATCTTTCACCAGATTCATCAACTAAGAAATAATTCCTACCAAGTCAATTCTTTAATTAATTAAATTAATTATAAATAATTTGTGATAGTCCTCCCTTTGGTTATGATGTTATTACTCTTGTCTAATTTTATTGATCCAATTCTGTAGATCACGACATTTATCATCATGTATATCTTGAATTGATCATTGATCATGACAAAAAGTCGTGTTGGACACTTCCCATCACACACTTTCGTTGCACCCAGAACCTGGAGCTATGACATATGATTTTATGGGCCCCCATGATCCAATGCATAGACTATGATATTATTGAATGATCAAGTGAGGTGGACCTATTTACATGTTAGAGACCTAGAAGATGTATATTCATCCTGATTGACTATTTTCTTGTTTTAACTAGGTAATCGTGGAAATTTAACTAAGTAAAAGAACTAATTAAATAACCCTATGAAAAAATTATATGCAACTGATATTAGGGTGTTCTCTTTTATTTTTAGGAATGGCTTCTGGTCATCATCTGTGGGTAGTTTAGGTAGTTGAGTTTCAGTAAGTAGACTTGGTTGATCGTCAGTAGATTAACCTAATAGAGGAGGATGAGTCTTGGAAGATGGATGTGTGTACCTTTCAATAGAAGAGTTTGGGAAAGTATGAGGGGGATTTTTGGATGTGGAAATGTATCATTGGTTGGAGGATCTCAAGGTAACTTTTAGGGTGATTCAATATCAAGCAGAGTTTTGGGCGTTGTTGGCAGTTATTCAGTTGCGGGGAGTTTCATGTCAGTGGTGGATGCTATATCTTAGTGACCAAAAGGTAAAATACATGTTATAGCCAAACTTTTAGAAGGTGTTATATTCAAAATTCATATTTTTGATGATAAAGGAATTGAAGTGGCATGAATTTATATCTCTTAAGTATGGGAGCCTGAGTGTGTAGGATCTTGGGATAAGGTTCAAGGATATCTTTCATTTTTTTACTAGATGCTTTTCCAGATGAGAAGTCCAGAGCATGGTTTTAGGAGGAGTCTTTACACCCAGTGATCAAGTATGTATTCACCCTATTTATGCTCCCTATATATATGGAAATTAAGAATTAAGAAGAGGTTATATAAAAAATGATTTATCTAGGATTTTATTCTTGATAGAGTGGTTGGTAGGGAATCTCATGAAGTAGGGATTCAAGTAGTGGGCCATAGGTGTTTAGGCAGTTTGGGTTCCATCCAGTGGGGAACTGACCATGACAGATCTTCTTTCATCCTTCTAGGGTAGGTGTTTTTTGATCCCTTGTATAGGGATTCCCTTTTTCATTTTATGTTTTTGTGGGATAGGGTCACCTCCAAGATTATTACCTAGCCATTTAGGGAGGTTAATTTCATATAGGTTTCCAGGTTCCTTTTCAGAAGTAGTAGTTGTTTCCTCTGAGGTAGTTTCAACAGTTTAGACTTCCAACGCTTGTTCAGAAGCCGATGGAAGATGGTGTTGGTATAGGGTAGCCTTATTATGGTCCACATCTATATATACCTAGTCTAGAACGTGGTCATGGGGGCCGATAGAAAATATTCATAGGATTTGGGAATGGTTAAATATATGCATTAGTGGCAGTGGCTCCAGTAGGGATAGAGGTTGTTAAAGGTATAATTAGTTTATCACCTAACCTTGTTTGTGCCTCATATGATTTAGGAGCCTCACACTCCTTTGTTACTCTTAATTTGATCAGTTCTTTGGGATTAGGTGTGGAGAGTATTTTAGTTCCCCTAGAGTTATATATACTAGTTGCAAAATAGACTACCTTTTTTTATTTATATCAAGGGTCTAGGCTTGTGATGGGTTAGCACCAGTCCAAGGGAGATTTACTCTTACTGCAGATACAACCATATAATTTTATCCTCGGATGGATTGGTTGTATTCCATGAAAGTAGTCTTGGACTGTATCCAAAGGATGGTTTCCTTTTCCAGTGTGGAGGGCCAGTGAGTGAAGCTCGTTGGCGAGTGAGATTATTAGATGGGTGGTAGTAAAGAGGAACCTATTTTGTCTTAATTGGTGGATTTGTTGGTGGAAGTTACGGTGGAGGATTCTCCCAGGGTCATGGAAGAGTTTTTTGGATTTTTTCCCAGATGAGTTTGCAATATTACCCACACAGTGCAATGTCAATTTTGGGATATATATTCAACTGGGTGCATCTATGATTTTAATAGCTCCCTATTGAATAGAGCATATGGATCTATGAGAGTTAAGGTCATGGGTGTATGATCTAGTGAATAAGGGTTCCATCTGATCCATTGTATCATCATGGGGTGATCCAGTGTTGTAATCTAAAAAGGAATACGTTAGTATGAGGTTGTGTATAGACTACTAGAGGTTGAATCAGGTGAAGTTAAAGAACTGTTACCATCTACCAAGGATCAATGATCAATTTGAATAGTTGATAAAGGATAGTTACTTTTTTAAGATCAATCTATTGTCTGGATATCATCGGTTGAGAGTGAAGGATAAGGATATCCTAAAGGATTCCTTCAGGTGTAGGTATGAGCACTTCAAGATTTTGGTCATGTTTTTAGGTTTTATGAATTAAATATTCTTGTTCATGGGTATCATGAACTCTATATTCTACAAATTCATGGACCGGTCCATCATTTTATCCATTTATGATATCTTGATCTACTTGAATTCATGAAAGCATATGTCAAGAATCTCAGAGTTGTTTTATAAGTTCTTTGACACCATCATATTTATGTAAAGTTGTACAAGTGTAAGTTCTGTATGTGAGAGGTTTGTTTCATTGGGCATGTGGTGTCTTAGGAGGGTGCAGCAGTGGACTCATCAAAGGTTGAGGTGATTGTTTCTTGGGAAATACCTAATAATGTGGTGGAGGATAGCAATTTCCTTAGTCTCATGGGCTAATATCATTGTATTTTTTCAAATTTATCTCAATTTTATTCCCCACTAACCATTTTGACGTGAACTATCTTGGATTTTTTTATATACATACTAGTTCCTAGTAGATTTCAGTTATTTGAAATATATATTTTTTAGGGATCTCATGCTTCAGTTTCCTGATGAGGGTGTGGTGTTTGAGGTTTTTTGTGATGTATCCCATATGGGATTAGAATGTGTGTTGATGTAGTGGAGATCAGTGATATCTTATTGGTGTATGAATTTATATCCCCATGCTTGTAAAAATTCCACCCATGATATAGAGTTTCCAATAGTTTATTCATACTGAAGTTGTGGCTCATTACTTTATTGGTGAGTGCTTTGTGGGTTTCATGGACCATTAGAGATTGAAATATATTTTATATCAGTAGGATATGAATTTAAGATAATAGAGGTGGATGGAGTTTCTCTAGGATTAAAATTTTTAGATCTATTATACCCTAAGAAATTGGAATGTTGTTGTCGAT
Organism: Viscum album; assembly: GCA_963277665.1. Taxonomy (NCBI): domain Eukaryota; kingdom Viridiplantae; phylum Streptophyta; class Magnoliopsida; order Santalales; family Viscaceae; genus Viscum; species Viscum album. Next base: position 1,428,048,208 of record OY728157.1, read on the forward strand.
GCGTTGATTCAAAATTCCTGAGGATATGTGGCTCGATGGATGTATGGAAAGGATTGGAGGAGCTTGTAGCAATGCACCTTGATATTGGAGAGAGAAGTGGGTGTGGTTTTCTTTTCAGGTGACTGTGGATTCATCCAAGATTTTGTGGGAAGAAGATTCTCAATAGGGAGTGTAATACCTTGAAAATTCTAAAAGAGTAACTTATATTCGATAGCGTGTGTGACACACAACACTAAACATAGAAAGGAATATAACCTATCGAGACTTTATGGTATATTTAATATTTAAAATAAATTTAATATATTCTATAGTTTTCAATGCATGAAATACTAATTTTCTTTCATCACGTGCAACAAACACTTTCTAAAATGACTTCATTTACACGCAAGACCGAGTTTTACTGAACAACAATATATTATTAAAATATTATTATATAATTTAATATGACTTAACCAAGCCGTTAAATTAGCGGTTATGAACAGTATTAACTAAATTATGAGAATATATATATTATATATTCAATAAACTATTTTTTACATTCATACAATATATTTTATAATCATAAGATAATATAAAACCCAATATTATGCATAAAACCTATATTTTTCTAAAGGCAATTTTAATACCTTTTAATGGAACACCCATTTTAAAAATGAATTTTGGAAATTTTATAAATTTTATATGAAAAAATAAACTTAATTTTTGAAATATAAAAATAAAAATTATGTTAGAGTTAATTTTTTGTATTTTTCTGTGAAGTTTCATTTTTTTGATGAATAGTGAAAAATACTGAATTTTAATACAAATTTTTTTTGTCTAATTTGTTTATAAGGTTAAATTATATTTTTTAATTGTTTTAAAGATTATTTAGATCAATTTTACATAAATTTATCCAATTTAGGTCATTTTAATCAATTTTACATTGAAATTGGAAATAAGAACATTTCAAACTTTTGAACATTTTTACTTTAAAAACCCACTTAGTCATCTCGTCTATAGGATTAAACTTATATTAATTTCTTCCACTTATATGATTGGAATTTGGAAAATAGATTTTATATTTGGAATCATAATAATTTATAATTTCTAATAAGGTAAAATTAGTTTTTGATCAAAAATATTAGTGAAAGTAATTAAAATTAATTACAATAATTAAGGTAAAATTAAGCTTAACAAAGGACTAAATCTTAAACTTAAGGGGGAAAATGACCTAGAAACTTGTCCAATATCCATTTTATGCCCATATTTAGACCATATAATCCATTATATATATATTTTTTTTATTATTTGAGGCACATGATGTAAGGGATAACTCTCAATAGTGTTTACCTTTTTATATTTAAAAGAATGTCACCCCTCCACTATAAAAAGGCACTCACCCATACCACTTATTCACACCTATCAAGCCCTTTGGATTATCCAGAATCTATCCAAATAAGCTCAAAACATACCTAAACTATTTATATAATCCTCAAGTTGTGAATAAATCCAACCAAGGAAGTCTTTTGCTATAAACTAAAAGGAGTTTTCTGAATAAGAGGTAATATTCTTCAACGATCTCTTTTGTTTAATTTACTTCTCAACCCCTTAAAATTTTTTTACATAATGATATTATAATAAAATAATTATCTTAAATATACTTATATGTTGTTATGATAATATTTTTACTTAAAATTTCACACACATCCATCAAATGGGATACACAATCATCATTCGTGTGTACGCCAGACTACCGCCTCATGAACTGATGTCATTCGTTCTTCTATTTACCACCTTCAAAGGTTTTAATAATGATAGATTTATAGTTTATATATAATATATATGATATTTATAATGTATTTTTTCTTCTTTAATTCTTATATAACACATACCTTTATGATTTCCATTTTGTGGGAATATGATAACTTCTTTTGCAGATGTGTGGACTACTACCTCCTCAAAACGATGTGATTCGTTCACACTATACATGGAATATATTAAGGATTATTTTCATAAAAATATATGAAATATATGACCTAAATATGATACTATAATTATAATATACATATGTATCATTTACTTTTCATTCTTTTAAATACGACAAAGAAATGTAAGTAGCGTTCATGCATAAATACGACATACCGTCTCTATGAAGGGTGCATTTCATTTCCTATCTCCAAATTTTATATATTATTATAAATACATATATAATGAATATATATGATATATAACCCCTGTTTTATATTTTTTGGATGATTAAAAAATGATCTAATTAATAGTAATAATAAGTAACAAGTCAAAACATACTCAAAAAACTGTGCAATTAACACCCAAAATAGTGAAAATAATGAAATATTTTTAACAAAATGGTAATAAGATATTATAATAAGATAATATATGATATTATAAATATTATTATGGTTCTGTTATAATTTATTTACATTATTAGATCCATTATAAATGAGGTTAAAGGACGTTCACCTAAAATGAAACAGAAGGTAAGGGATTCTTATCTCACATTTACTTTCATGAGGCATGCGTTATATTCACCACTTATTTATTTTGTATGGTGTATATACTTCCCATATTTTATTTTATATCATGAATAAATTTATCTTCATGGTATTTAATGTTTCATTTTATGTCATTTATATCATGTTGATTATGAATTCAAATGTTACCAAGTGTTAAGGGACTTCATCCTAATTTCCATTCTTTGAGGCATACTTTATTATTGTGCACCTAATTTATTTTATATGGTTTATATACTACCGTTTTGACATGAAATATCATGAATAATTCATTATTCATGGTATTTTTAGTTTCAATTTGAATTATTTCATCTAAGGGGATTTGAACTTAAAGTTACTGAGTGGTAGAGAAATTTCATAACTCAATTCCTTTTTATTGCGTTGTATTACTTCTTCCTTATTCTTGATATTATATGATTATGTGTATAAAAATTTTGACTATATATTTATGTATATATAATTATTTTATTTGGATTTATAGTTGATACACATAATCAATTTATTTATCAATTCTCACTTTAACATTATGATCATTTTAAGGGTTTATTTCATAATCTCATTTTAATCGAGATTGTCTATTATTGAAATTATATTAAAAGAATTTATATGATCATTGTTAAATAAACACTTTAATTTTATTATACTATTGTTATTCATGACCTTTTCAAGTAATAGTACAACTTTTCCACTATTTGGTACTCAAAATGTTTTATAATTTTTTTTAAGAATACCCGACTTCATTTCTCTCTTTAGTTGGAGAACCAGTTTTCTCTTAAAAACCATATTTTCTAAAATAAATTTAAAAAATGTTTTTAAAATTTAAAATATGATTTATAAAATAAATTTTTACCTTTTTTTCTTTTAATTTTTTTTCAAATGAATATTCTTTTCTCTTTATGAACAAGGCAATTTTCTAACCTTTTTACCTTTTAAAAGGAATTTTATTTTTACGTTGTATGGCATGTATGGAATTACACATCGTCATCTCTTTAAAACTTCCTTTGTAAGTTTAAAAGGATAATTAATAAATATTTTTTTAAAATTTATTTTCAAAGAAAATTATTTCAAAAAAAATCAAAATTAAAAGGATATTTTTTTTCAAAAATGTTCTTAAAAGATCTTTTTTTTTTGTATTTCCATTCATCATTGACAAAAATGATTTATTTTTACTTCACTTGGGATATGTTGTATTGATACCATTCTTATTCTCCCTCTAGATGGTTTATGATTTATTTGACCAAGGATAGTACTGAAATTTACTACCTTTATTCCTTTTAGTACCCTAGAAATATTCAATTTCCTATAATCAATAGACATTAAATATCCCCTAAATATCCATATTTTTTTTATCATCGATATGTTTATTGTAACACCCCAAGATTTTCTAAAAATAAATAGAAATTAATGGAACTTTTTTTTAAGTGGATATTTATAACGATCTCTTAAACATAACTTTTCCACTTCTATGTTTTGAATTCCATGAAACTATCATCTATAATTGTGTTCAGTAAGTTATTTGGAGTCTGATAAAACCAACTTGTTTTTTTCTGAATGGTAACATATCCTTATGAATAGTAATATGAATAGTAATATGACACTAATGAATATTAAATTTTATTATTATTTTATTTTCTTAAGGCTTTAAGATAATAACATCTTGGTTAATTTTTCATCGTGATATAGAAGTAGTTAAAGAATTAGAAATGTTAATTTTTTAATTAAGTATTATTTTATTTAAAAATTATATTAATAGTATTTAGAAAATTATTTTCAAAAAATGGACTTCATATTTTAATTCTACACATCTAAAAATGGTTAGAGTAATTTTTTTGGATTTTTCTAAATTTCTTGAATTTTCGATGAATAGTGAAATATGATAAAATACCGTATAATCAAATTATCAGTAAAATAAACCATTTATGACATCATAAGTGATGTAAGGACACTTTTTTAGAACTAACATTTCATTATTACTATTTTAGGTCACATGAAATAATAATATTTATAATCTTGGGAAAAATATTATAATAATGATTAAAATAATGAAAAATACCCCCTCTCCTCCACTATAAATACCACCCTCACTCCCCTCTTCTTCCCACACCTCTCAAGCCTTGATACATGCCTAAGTTCTTCCCAATACTCCTCCAAAGTCTCTTCCCCACTTTCTAGAGATTTTGGTCTCACCAAAAGACCAAAACCAAAGCCCTTAAGAAGGATCTCAAGGAGAAGAGATCAAGAGGTAAACATCCTCTTTTATTTTATTTATTTTATTTCATTTTATGTTATTATCTTCCTTTACATTTGTAATATGTTGGGATATTTAATTAAATATAGCTTCTTACTTTAAATATTATGTAAGAGTGATGATATATCCTTTTTCTCTCATCAAACTATTTTTATGAAATTTTAAGAGACGTCATTAGGCTACCGAATTTTTGTGAAAAATTTCTCAGGTTTTCTTTTATTTCAAGATTCCTTTATTTTCTTCTTATTTCATCACATCCTCTTAACCAAGAGGCATAAAATCTATATAATCTTGTATATTTTTTATGTTCTCATGTTCATGGAAAATTCATCATCATTCTTCTGCTCCTCTCCCACTTATTCAAGGAATCAAAAACAGCGTCCATGATGTGTTGAATTACCGACATTATGGACGATGTGATTTCATTTTTCTTTAAATAATGAAAGTATGATTATAAAACTATTTTTATGGTTTAAAAATTTTATAATATATGTATTATTTATCATCCATGGTTCTTGAATTCTTTTGTACACATTTTTTTAATTTATAAAACAAAATGAGGTCGTTATTATCAAAGAACCACTATAATGATCTAAACGAACATCATTAATGTTTTAACTTATGAATCATCCTCATTTAAGAATTCAAAATGATAAATGGTATAATTTATGGTACTATAAATATTTTAATACTACTCCATTACAATTCTGGAGTTTCACTTCCAATCGATAAGAACATCCATCATGAACCAATCTTGGAAATCAAGTAAAGAACTCACCCAAAAACAGTGCAAGGAGCAAAATACTAACAATTAAAGGGTGAAATGATGTTATGAAATGATCATATAAGATGTTTTAAACATGAACATGATTATTTAAAAAACTAATAACACTTTTTTGACCATTATACAGAAAGTTTAAACAAGTTTGAAGTAAGACAAGCCTGAGGTAAGGGAATTCTTAACCTGATTTTCATTCTTTGGGTTAACCTTCTACTCCGTTATTTATGTGGTATTAAAATTGATTATGTGATGGTTTTGGCTTATATTATGTTGAATTATTTCTATTTACAGTTTATATACATATTTTATCCACTCTATTAATTCTCTCTTCAGTTGTATGATATTTATAAGGGGCTTTCCTTTTAAAATCCTCTTTTAAAAATCTATTTTACAAAATTCAAAAGCAATGTTTTTATGAAATTATTCATGTTGTATGATTATGTTGTGGTTCTTGGTCATTGTTTATTATGAAGTTTGGGACCTATATCTCCCTCCAATTCATTGGGTATGTGTATGTTTGAGGTCATTCGTATGGTTACTCCAAGTGTAACTGCGATGGTTAAACATATTGTATGGTAGCTGTGTTGGTTACAAATTATAAGGTAGCCAAGAGGGTTACAAGATTATGTAAGTAATGCCCCAAGATACCTTTATGGTTCTACTTATGTTCTTATGTATTTTTCAATCTCATATTTCACAAAGTAAGTATATATACATAGGTGGTAATTATGTCTTATAAAAATGATTTCATACATTACAAGTATTCTTGGACTAATGTGTTCTTTCCTTATATTTATATCCCTTATTGAGTTTTTTGTGCTTATCCCAAGTTCAAAATGATTTTCACAGGTTATTGGATGTGTAATAAAAAGAAGGAATCCATGTTAAATGTTGAATAATTTTCAAGGAATCATGTTTTAAGTTTTAATGTTTTTAATTTTGAAAAAAATGGAAACTATTTTTATGGCATCCACTCGGTAACAATGTGTAATTATATGAATGTATTGTGTCCCAATTCTCTAAAGATATAAACTTGAAAAGATACTCAATGTAAAAGGAATTGTTTTCTTGACTAAATTCAATATTATGTATGTAATAAGGATGGGTCCTTATAGTTGGTATCAGAGGATGGTTTAGATAAATTTAGGGGTTAGGATGATGTTAAAAGAATATAGTAAATGATTTTTACTCTATGATTAATTTGAAATGTTTTAGCATTTAAAGATTACCATGTTTATTCATATAAGATATGTTTGTTCTGAATAGTTGTCTGTAGAAGGAATAGGGATGCTGAAGAGGAGAGGCACTGACAGAATGAAATCCTTCCGGATCTACAGATTAGAATGGTAGGGATTGGAATATAGAAGTTTGTGATAATAATGACTCATCTAATGTAGGCAATAAATGGTGGTGTCATCCATGAAAGAGAACAAATAGAGTTACCATAACGGAACATGACAGTAGTGGAACATTTTATGAGACAACACCATCCTGCTTTCAATGGATCTTCTGACCTAGTAGCAGTTGAAGGATGGATCAAATCCCTTGGAAAGATATTTGATGTTATGGGATGTTCATTAAATATAAAGGTAAGTCTTTCCATTTATCATTTTGAAGGTAAATCTAATCAGTGTTGGTCAATGGTAAGGAATATCAGGGGTAGAGAGTATTTTGATGCCTTAGAGTGGGATGAATTTAAAATTATTTTCCTTGAAAAATATTTTCCTAAGGTGGTGCAACTTAGGATAGAGAATAAATTCCTTGAATTGAAGAAAAAGGAGGACGATTCAATGGTTGTGTATGAACAAAACTTCACCCGACTGGAGAGGTATGCTCCAAATCTTATTCTGGATCTTGATATAAAAATAAACCGCTTTTACTCAGGACTGAAGCCAAGGTATCGAAGGGTGTTGGCCTCCCATAAATTCAAAAGTTATGAGAAACTTGTCGGATGTGCTGAGAGGGTAGAGATGGAGTTTTCTAATGACCATGTGCATTTTTTAAATAAAGAAAAGAAGAGGTCTAGGTGGAAAGTGATGGGTAATAATCAACCAAAGAAATCTGATGGTAAGAAAATCCAATTTCCAGTTTGTGAAAAGTGTGGAAATAAACACCATGGGGAATGTCTTACCAAAACTGGGAAGTGTTTTAAATGTGGTAAGTTTGGACATATGACCCAAGATTATAATGAAAATGATCCAAATACTAATCCTGATAAGAAAACCGTAAAGTATTTTAAATTTGGTGAGATGGGACATTATGAAAATTCCTACCCAAAGAGAGATCTAAATGATGCAAAGAAGATAGACTATAAGTATAAAGGTGTAGTGAGATCCTTTGAGACTATGTCAGTAGATGTCGGGCCATCCAATGAAGTTGTAACAGGTACTTTTTTTGTTCACTTAGATTTTTCTAAAGTTTTGTTTGATATGGGGTCTACATATTCCTTCATCTCTGAGAAATTTTTTGGTAAATTGGAAATATCACCTCAACAAATGAGATCACAACTTATTGTTAAAACACTAGGGGAAAATATTATAGCAAATACAAATTATAAGAATATTTATATTATGGTATGTGGAAAGACTTTACCTACAAACCTTGTTATTTTACCCTTAGTTGAGTTTGATGTTATTCTAGGAATGGATTGGTTTTCTGTTTATCATGCAAAGATTTACTGTAGAGCTAAAGAAGTTGTTTTCCAGAAAGAGTTTCTGTTTGTATACAAGAACGAACCCATACAATTGATAACATATCAAAAAGTTGAGAAACTATTGAAAGATGGAAATGAAAGTTATCTTACTCATATTTTTGAAAACAATGGAACTATTCAGATTAATAATGTGTCAGTGGTAAATGAATACCTTGATGTTTTTCCTGATGAGTTACTCGGTGTCATACCTGATCGGGAAGTCGAATTTACAATTGACTTAGTTCCTGATGCTAAGACAATTTCAAAACCCTTATATCATATAGATCAAATAGAAAATCTTGAATTGAAAAATCAGTTGCAAGATTTTATTAATAAAGGCTTCATTCATCCATCACTTCACCATGGGGAGCCCCTATTTTGTTTTTTAAAAAGAAAGATGGTTCCATGAGACTTTACATTGATTATAGAGATTTGAATAAAATCACTGTTAAAAACAAGTATCATTTTCCTAATATCGATGAATTGTTTGATCAGCTCCAGGGAGCTCAGTACTTTTCCAAGATTGACTTGAGATCCTGATACCATCGGCTGAAGGTGAAGGAGGATGAAATCCCAAAAACAGCCTTTCATACTAGATATGGGCATTATGAATTTGTTTTTATTCCCTTTTGGTTAACTAATGCACTAGTTTTATTCCTGAATCTTATTAATAGAGTATTTCAAGAGTTCTTAGATAAGTTTGTGGTTGTATTTATTGATGACATTCTGATATTTTCTAAAAATACAGAGCAGCATGAAAAACATCTAAAGGTTGTTTTACAAACCTTAAAATAAAAGAAACTATATGAAAAATTTATCAAGTTTGATTTTTGGTTGCAACAGATTTCTTTTCTTGAGTACACTATAAATAAGGATGGAATAATAGTTGATCCTACCAAAACAAAAGTAGCTGATGAATGTACAAGACCTACAACTGTTATATATATTAGTAGTTTTCTTGGGTTAGCAGGTTATTACCAATGGTTTCTTAAGAACTTTTCATGGTTATCTAGCCTAATAACTAAGTTAACACAAAAAGGGGTTAAGTTTGTTTGGATAGAAGAATGTGATGTTTGTTTTCAGGAACTGAAGAAGAGATAGGTGAATGCTCTAGTTTGGGCCTTACATTCTTGAAATGGTGAGTTTTTCATCTAAAGTGATGATTCTTTGAAGGGAATTGGTTGTCTTTAGATGCAGAATGATCGGGTAATTGTCTATGATATGAGACAACTTAAACCTCAGGAGATAAATTATCCCACACATGATTTGGAATTGGTAGCTGTTATAAGGACCCGACTTTAAACATTACTTATTATTGAATTAAATTAATAATTCACATTGAGGATCTTTTTTGGTTTAGAGTTTTAGAGAATTAGGACATAACTATTACATCTCAAAGATTACAAAGTAGACACATCTACTCAGTTTCCATTTTTTTCACAAAATAAAAACTCTTGAACAAAAGATTCATGTCTAGTTCTTGTTTTAGACAGCATGACACTTCCTTGATCCCATCCCTGACTCTATTCCACTTTATGTCCTGTGAAAAACATTTCAAAATCTTGGGATGAGCATAAAAAGCTCAGTAAGGTTTATAATAATACGGAAAGAAAACATTTGTCCATGTAGACATAAGAATCAATGAAATCATACTTTACTCATAAAACATAATCAATTTAACATACCTTATGAAATCATAAGATTTATGCATATCTCAATATAAATCATAATACATAAAGGTAACTTGAGGCATTCATAACATTCTTACATAGGGAGTAACCCTCATGGAAACTTTTGGAATACGCATCACAGTATATTCCCTAAATCTCTTCAGAGAAACCCTAACGTTTAACCCCTTCGCTTTACCCAATGCATTGGAGAGCTATATCGGGCTCACCTGCCCTTAGTTTATCACGGAACCACCCGTCTTCATAAACAAGTCCCAAGAACCATAACATAATCATAGTACATAACTTAAGCATAAAGGAAAGATAACATTCCCACAATGCAATAACAATATAACATTTTAAGATATTGAAAAAAATGAATCCATTCAAAAAACCATTTTCAAAACCATTTAAAACATTTAATAAAGAGATTTTTGAATCAAAGTGTCCCATTCCACCTTGAAGCTTTTAAAATTTTAAACCATTAATATCCATATAAATAAATCCTTAAAACCATTTTGAAAACATTGATATTAATGAGAAATATTTATAAGAACAAATCATTAAAACATTTAAAGCGATATTTTAGTTAAAGGGTTTTTAACAAAGTGAGAGACACTTGAATACAATAATTGAGGAATAACATTTAATCAGAACTTTATAATATCATGAGAATAAAGGGATTCATGGTATAATATTCCAAAGGACAGTATATACACCATATAAGAGTGAATTGGTGCATAAAGACATTGAATACTCTATAGAAATGTAAAATGAGATGAAATCCCTTATAAAGAAGGTATCCTTAAATTAAGGATAAATCAATCTCATAATTATGTGTGAAAAATATAAATACACCCAATATAAGTGGATATTAAGTTTAAAACAACCATAGGTCATTCACACGTATTCATAGGATGACATATTTAATAACTACAAGTTGAACCCAAAGAAATCAAAATTGGGTTAAGAAGTTCCCTTGGTAAAATTCGACAGCCTAACAGCGTCACATTAAAATTCATAACATTAGTTGATGAAAGAGAAAATGGTATCTCATCAATTGGTCATAAAATTTACATCTGTAAGGATATATAAGAACATATCCCAACATAAAAAGATGTAAATTAGAATACATAACAAAATAATTCTTTTTAAAGGAGTGTGAAAGGTTCCCTTACCGATTTGGGCAACTTTTGAAACGTACACCCCATGAAAGAAGGGTCATACAATGAAGATGTAACTACCCATAAATTAGATTATATTATACAAATAGTAAAATAATGGGCAGTACATACACCAAAAAAAAGTAAATAGTGTCCAATGTAGAATGAATCTTATAGGAATAAAAAGTGAGATGAAAATCCCCTTATGAAAATTCGGCAGTCTAACGGCACCACATAAAACTTCCAAGAATGGATTGATGAGATAAAATAGGGTCTCTCATCATATTAACATAAAATTTATAGAAAGATTAATATAAAAGAACATCCCCCAACATAAGAAAGAGGAGATTAAAGTAAGTTACATAAAAAAGAGTACTTCAAAAGAAAGAGAGAGGTAGGATCCCTTACGAAAATTCGGCAGCCTCAGGGCGCCACTTAAAAATTATAAAAATGAATTGATGAGAGTAAGAGGGGGTATCTAATCATATGAAAATACAAATTACAGTATGGTGAATATAAAATAACATCCTCCAACATAAGAACATGGAGCTTAAATGAAATGACATAAAAGAGGGTACTTGAAAAGAAAGAGAGAGGTCGGATCCCTTACCTCAAGTCCGGCTTGTCTTGTTCGTTTCTTTATAATCCTGAATAATAAACTTTGGTAAATTTATAATTTCTTAAGGAACTCATTTAAAGTTTATTATTCAATTCGTATCACATATTATAATGTTATAATAACTATTTAATTATGTGAGTTCATATCAGATGTTTTTGTCGATGTTTGGTACATGAGTCAAAAATGAACTTGTTTGAAAAGAATTATCCATGTAGTTATAAGTACATCACCTCCAGAATAGTATTAATGATTTAAATATCATATATATCCCGTATATATTCATTTTATACTATTACATAAAATTTGGAGATAAAAATAAATGAAATGCACCATTCATGGAGACGGTAGTTCGTACGTACGCATGAACGCTACTTTCATTTATTTGTCATATCAATGGAATTAAAAAATAATTGAGAGATACATATATTATAATTACAATATAATATATATGTTATATAGGTCACATAAGTTCATTAATTTTATTCTTTATACATTCCATGTATTGCATGAACGAGTCACATCACTTGAGGGGCGGTAGTCCACACTTCCTCGTATGAAATTATCGCATTTGCACAACTTGCAAAGAATAAAGGCATGTTTTAAATATAAAATACAGAAGAATATAGGAAACATAAATACCATATATATCATATATAAAATAAAGTGACATCATAATGGCCACCATGAAAGGTGTTAAGATAATATTGAACAATTATCGTTTCGTGAGGCAGTAATTCGCCATCCACAGAAACCGTATGTTCTTTAACCATTAGACGAAGGTGTGTGTAAGTGTAGCTAGAATCCTTTTCATAAAAACATCCTAGTATATTTAAGATACTATTTTTGTTACAAAATAAAGGAATAAAAAGAGTTTAGGGGTTTGTATAAGCAAAATAAAACAAAAGAACACAAGTGAAGACATTACCTTTAAATTGGGTAACTCCTCTTGGTTTGAACCAAAAGGGTTTATTGAAGAGCATTCTGCCAAAGGTGAGGCTTCAATGATGAATATAGGGATGTGGAGAGATGAAATAGGCAGTGGTTGGCCCAGCCAAAGGCTTGAGAGTTGTGGGTAAGGTGGTAGAGGTGGGGGCCTTTTATAAGAGGAGAGGAGGGGCACTCATGGAAAGTCAAGAAAAGTTACTTTATTATAAAATGATTTTCGGATTTTAAAGGTCCCACATTGATATATTTCTAGGATAAGGTGATAAGGGTTCTAAATATACTCATACAATAGGATTTTTCCATGTTTAATTCATATATTTTACATTATCTTTTAATTTTATTTAAATAGTACATTAATGAGGTAATTGTTGCATCATCATGGTGTCATAAATAATTTAACTTATTTAATGTCTAAAAATTATAAAAAAAATACTATGATGTAGGAAATATTTTTAGATTTCCAATTAATATTTATAGTCTAATAGATCTTTTATGTATACAAAATTAAAATTATTTTACTTAGGTATTACATACTTTGGTTACATTTTCCTTTCTTTAAAAAAATGCTAAAAGGTCATTATCACACTAAAGTGATTCCATGGGGTCCTAAGGTTGGAACAAGGCATCCCATGGTTGGTCATGACACCACCAATAGTATTAGGACACATGGTGGGGTCATTTTATATTTTTATGATATTATTTTCTTACCCTTAATTACCCGATTACTAATTAAACATGATAATTAAAAGATAATTATCGTCGTTACTATTCATAATATCAAAAAAACAAAAGAGCGTTAATTACATAATTTGGACCTTATGATTACAAATATGGAATCCATTTTATCAAATTAAAAACACATAAATTGTATTAATTAATTTAAAAGTAAATCTCATTGTCAAAACAAAAGACGGGTTTTTAAGAAGTAAAATTTATCAAAAGATTGACTTGTTTTTACATCCAATTGAAAAGTGAAATTACTTATAATGAACAAAATTGTATTAAGTGATAAAAAAATAATTCAATTATACTTTAAAAACAATTAAAATGACAATCTAAATATATAAATAAATTGGATGAAAAGGCAATTTTGAATTAGAAACTGTATTTTTCACTATTCATTAAAAAAATAATTATCAGAAAAATACCAAAAATTAACCCTAAGAAATATTTTATATTTGAAATTAATAAATGATTTACATTTTAAAAAATTCAAAACATAGAAGTTTCATTAATAAATCATATATTTAATTCCCGTTGTCAAAACAAATAGCGGGTTTTTTGGAAGCAATATTTATGAAAAGTTTGGCACTTGTTTATGTCCATTTTCCAAGTGAAATTAATTATAATTACCACCATTTAATTAAATTGTAAAAATATATTCTAATTAAACTTTAAAACCAATTAAAAATATAATCTATCCATATATTTATTTAGATTAAAAAGCAGTTTTGATGTAAAATGCAGTATTTTTCACTATTCATTAAAAAATATGAACATTGTCAGAAACATACCAAAAATTTAACAAAAGTAAACTTGAATATACCAATTATAAAGAATAAGTTTATTTTGATAAATAAAGCTTATAAAATTGTCAAAAGTTAGATTTATGAAAGGATCTCCATCAAAAGGCGGTAAAACAATCTTTTAAAAAATATTAGAGTATTTATTCTTAAAATAGGATTCATTTGGATTTTAAGCCTCTAACATTTATTGGATAAATGTAACAGTATTTAACAAACATATGTAATCATTTTGTAGTTATTTCTGTTCATTCCCTCCATTACAACGGCAAGACGTTAACTATTATAATATTGTTATATTATTAGTGTGCAATGTAAGATTTCAAAGAAAATCGTTGTTGCACATTGGGTACGCCATCGAGCATAGAATTCCCTTTAAAGTAATATTAACATTTTATTCACAAATACTGATAAATATTAGAATGTACTATTATTTATTTACCTGGTATGTTAAAGATGTGGTTTTTGATTTTAAAATTTGGAGGTATCATTTATACACATCCAAATTTCAAATATATACTGACCATAAAAGTTTGAAGTATATATTCTCTCAGAAGGAATTAAAAATGAGGCAGAGAAGATGTCTTGAACTAATAAAGGATTATGATTACAAAATCAATTACCATCCTGGAAAAGCAAACAAAGTGGTAGATGCCTTCAGTCAAAAACATCATGCATCATTAACAATGCTATGTTTGGAACATGATCCCTTGATTAATGATTTGATGAATTTTTTCTTATAATTTGTTGGTGCAGAAAATACATCTATTTTGTTTCAGTTTTCAATGCATACGTTGTTGTCAGACATAATTAATAAAGCATAGAAGGAAGACTGTGAGCTACAGAAAAAGGTAGAATTGGTTTAAATGGGTAAGTTTCCAGAATTAAACCTTGATAAATATTGTGTTTTAAGGTTTGGAAAAATGTTGTGTGTGCCTAGTGATTCTTAGTTGAAGAAATATTTGTTGTTTGAAGCTCATAGTTCTCCATTTTCGCTCATCCTGGTAGTACTAAGATGAATAGAGACCTTCAGGAGTATTATTGGTGGGATGGAATGAAAAGAGATATTGTTTATTTTACCATGAATTGTTTAACATGTCAACAGGTTAAAGTAGAGCGGAAGTTACCGAAGGGGATGCTTCAATCTTTTCCAGTGCTAGAATGGAAATGGGAGAATGTATCCATGGAATTTGTTGTGGTACTATCAAAGAATTCTAGAGGTAACAATGCGATTTGGGATCGGCTGACAAAATCTGCACATTTTATTTCTATTCAAGATACAGTGTCTTTGGATTAACTTTCTCGACTGTACCTCAAGAAGATTATCAGGTTGCATGGAGTTCCTCTTTCAATTATATCTGATCAGGATCTCAGGTTCACTTATAACTTTTTTAAGGGACTTCAGAAGTTGTTGGGAACGGAATTAAATTTCAATACATCTTTTCATCCTCAATTAGATGGGAAGTCAGAACGAACGATTAAAACATTGGAGGATATGATTCGAGCTTGTTAAATGGACTACCAGGGAATTTTGGATCAATATATTTCTTTAGTTGAGTTTTTTTATAATAACAGTTTTCATTCTAGTATTCAGATGGCACCTTTTGAGGATTTTTATGGGAAGCAGTGTTGGACTCCAGTGTTTTGGGATGAAGTCAGTGAAAGAAAGTTGATGGGGGAAGAATTAGTAAAAGAAGTGGATAAGAAAGTGAGTATGATCCAATAGCACATAAGGACAACTCAGAGAAGGCAGAAAAGTTTTGTAGATAACAGAAGGAAAGACTTCTCTTTCAAGGTAGGTGACCATGTTTTCCTTAAAATCTCTCCTTGGAAAAGTGTGATGTGTTTCAATAAGAAAGGGAATTTAAGTCCACGGTTCATCAATCCTTTTGAAATATTAGAGAAAGTTGGAACAGTGGAATACTTCATAGATTTTCCTCCGATTTTGTCTTAGGTACACAGTGTTATTCATGTTTTGATGTTGAGAAAATATGTGCCAAATTCATCACATGTCTTGATCCCAGAAGCAATTCAGCTGGAAGATAACATTTCTTATGAATTAAACTAGTTCAGATTCTTAATCGAAGGGAACAGGTATTTCGGAATAATGTAATCCACCAGGTAAGGGTTTTTTTGAGAAACCACATGTTTTAAGAAGCAACATGACAGTCTCAAAATGCTATGAGGGAAAAGTACCCTCATTTGTTTAATAATTAAATAAAATTGTGAGGACGCAATTTCCATAAGGTAGGGATAATGTAACACCCGAAGTTTTTCTAAAAATAAAGAGAAATTCATGGAACTTTGTTTTAATTAGATATTTATAACTAGCCTTTAAAAATAATTTTTCCACTTCTATGTTTTGAATTTCAAGAAACTTCCATATACAATTGTGTTCATTAAGTTATTTGGAGTTTGATGAAACCAACTTGTTTTTTTATGAATAGTAACATACCCTTATAAATAGTAATATAAATATAATGAATAATAAATATTATTATTATTTTATTTTCTTAATTCTTTAAGATAATAACATCTTTGTTAATTTTTCATCGTGATATAGAAGTAGATAAAGAATTAAAATTTTAATTTTTAAATTAAGTATGCTTTTATTTAAAAATTAAATTAATAATGTTTATAAAATTATTTTCAAAAAATGGACTTCATTTTTGAATTCTATATGTTGAAAAATGTTTAGGGTAAATTTTTGGTATTTTTCTAAAATTATTGAATTTTTATGAATAGTGAAATACGATAAAATATAGTATAGTCAAATTATGAGTAAAATAAACTATTTATGACATCATAAGAAATTTAAGGCCACTTTTTTCAAAATCACATGCCATTAATAATATTTTAGGTCACATGAACTAAGAATATTTATAATCTTGGTCAAAAATATTATAATAATGATTAAAAAAAATACCCCCTCTTTTCCACTATAAATACCACCCTCACTCCCCTATTCTTCCCACACATCTAAAGCCTTGATTCATTCCTACATTCTAACCAATACTCCTCCCAAGGCTCATCCCCACGTCCTAGAGCTGCTGGTCTCACCAAAAGACCAAAACCAAAGACCTTGAGAAGGATCTCAAGGAGAAGAGATCAAGAGGTAAACATCCTCTTTTATTTTCTTTATTTTCTTTCATTTTATGTTATTCTCTTCCTTTACCTTTGGAATATGTTGGGATATTTTATTACATATCCCCATTACTATACATATTATGTAAGAGTGATGAGATGTTTTCTTTCTCTCATCAAACTATTTTTATGAAATTTTAAGAGACAATGTTAGGCTGCCGAATTTTCGTGAAAAATTTCTCAAGTTTTCTTTTATTTCAAGATTCCTTTATTTTTTTTCTTCTTTACTCACCTCATATTAACCAAGAGGCATGAAATCTATAGAATATTTTATATTCTGAATATTCTCATGTTCATGGAAAATTCATCATCATTCTTCTGCTCCTATCCCACTTATTCAAGGAATTAAAAACGTTGTCTATGATCTGTCGAATTACCGACCTCATGGACAATGTGATTTCATTTTTATTTAAATACTTAAAGTCTGATCATGAAACAATTTTATGGTTTATAAAGGTTATAATATGTGTATTATGTATCATGCATGGTTCTTTAATTCTTTTGTACACATGGTTTTAATTTATAAAACAAAATGAGGTCATTATTATCAAAGAACCACTAAAATGATCTAAACAAACATCATTAATGTTTTAACTTATGAATCATCGTCATGTAAGAATTAAAAATTATAAATGGTATAATTTATGGTAATGGAAATATTTAAATACTACTCCATTCCAATTCTGTAGTTTCACTTCCAATCGACAAGAACATCCATCATGAACCAATCTTGGAAATCATGTAAAGAACTCACCCAAAAACAGTGCAAGGAGCAAAATACTAACAATTAAAGGGTAAAATAATGTTATGAAATGATCATATAAGATTTTATAAACATGAAAATGTTTCGTAAAATAATAATAACACTCTTTTAACCACTATATAGGAAGTTTAAACAAGATTTAAGTAACACAAGCCCGAGGTAAGGGAATTCTTAACCCGGTTTTCATTCTTTGGGATAACCTTATACTCTATTATTTATGTGGTATTAAAATTTATTGTGTGATTTATTTTGCTTATATTATGCTTAATTATGTCTATTTATAGTTTATATACATATTTCATCCACTATATTAAGTCTATCTTCAGTTGTATGATATTTATAAGGGGATTTCCCTTTAAAATCCTCTTTTAGAAATCTATTTTACAAAATTCAAAAGCAATGTTTTAATGAAATTATTAATGTTGTATGATTATGTTCTAGATCTTGGGCATTATTTATGATTAATGGTGGGACCTATATCTCCCTCCAATTCATTTGGTATATGTAAGTTGGAGGTCCGCCGTATGGTTACTCCAAGTGTAACTGCGATGGTTACACTAATTGTAAGGTAGTGGTCAGGGTTACAAATTATAAGGTAGTTGAGAGGGTTACAATGTTATGTAAGTAATTACCCAAGATACCTTTATGGTTATAATTATGTTCTTATGTATTTTTGAATATCATATTTCATAAATTAATTATATATACATAGGTTATAAGTATATCTTATAAAAATGATTTCATACGTTACAAGTACTCATGAACTAATGTGTTCTTTCCTTCTTTTTATATCCCTTACTGATTTTTTGTGCTCATCCTAAGTTTAAAATTATTTTCATAGGTTATTTAATGTTTAATAAAAATAAGGAAGCCATGTTAAATGTTGAATAATTGTTAAGGAATCATGTTTTAAGTTTTAATGTTTTTAATTTTGAAAAAAATGGAATTTTTTTTATAGTATCCACTCTGTAACAATGTGTAATGCTATGAGTGTATTGTGTCCCAATTCTCTAAAGTTATAAACTTGAAAAGATACTCAATGTAAAAGTAATTTTTTTCTTGACTAAATCCAAGATTATGTATGTAATAAGGATGGGTCCTTATATTTATTTACTTAACTGTATATCATTTTTACATATGGTGTTTACTTTAACAATTATTTGATTTTCTAGAGAAGTATTGACAAATCCTTATTCTTTATTCAATACAGATATTTGATAAGGTTTATTATTTATTAATGAAATTGATTACTCGATATGAGAAATTATTTGGATGGGTAGTGATGTGTGGGGCCCATACTTTATATAGACCCTTGATACATTGATAGGTTCTCATGAGAAAAAAAATAGTTTTGCAAATTAAATGGGTTTCTACCTATAGTTTTAAACCATATTGTGAAAGGACTTAACAGTATATGTTTTCATGAACCTTCAACATAATGTCCAATGATTAATCATTGCCTTCATTTTGATTTAGTATTTATTATAGATGAGATTTTCACTATGAAAAATTATATGGATGAATTTTATTCTCAGTTTATTGAAATGTGTTTTCAGTTTCTTACCTTTCCATATTTATTATTCCTTATCCAATTATTTAAATGGCATGTTTTTTCAGTTATTTACCTTGTCATATTTTTTATTCACTTCTTTATTAGTTTATTGATTACATGGAATGTGTGTTTAGTTTTTACCATGTCATAATGATTATTATCATTGATTCATTATCACTTATTGTATACGTTACCCTTACTAATCATTTGAGCTCACCCTTATTTTTCTTCCTTTTACCAGGAATCCAAGAAGTGTACTTAGATAGATATCAAAGGATATTCTAAGTGGTAACAAAGATATCCTCAAAAGAAAAAAATTATTTTATAATTAGTGTATCCATTTATAATACAATAATCATGTATGTATCTGGTTTACCAAGACTACTAAACTCTTTAGTACTTCCAGATTTGATTCCTTATAATCATGACAATGTAATGGTAGTAGACACTGGCTCCGTGATTTCTAGGCTCAGGGCACTACAGTTGGTATCAAAGGAAGTTTAGTAGAATCCTTGGGAACTAGATTTAGGAAAACACATATTAGAGAACATAACCCTAAGTTAAACATTGAGGATAATTATAGAAGAACATCCTAAAATTTTTGTAAGGTAGATATTATGTGTGTCCTTCCTAGAAATACATCCTTATCTGGATACTACAAGTGGGTGTAGTTCTGGCATAGTTGTACCTAGGGATAACAATTCCAAATAGGTGTGTTAGGCCTAACTCGAGTGTAACCTGGTATAGGATGATGAGCCATATTGTGCACCTGGTTTGACACTCACGGGGGATATGCTTACGATA
The DNA here is from genome assembly GCA_963277665.1 of Viscum album. Lineage (NCBI taxonomy): Eukaryota > Viridiplantae > Streptophyta > Magnoliopsida > Santalales > Viscaceae > Viscum > Viscum album. The sequence goes on from OY728157.1 coordinate 1,428,068,619, forward strand.
AATCACATTTTCTTTACAAACCATTATGATGTATTTGAATAGATAATGAAAATGAATAACCTAGGTTAAACCTAAGTTGTTTTAGATTGAAAAATAAGATTAATGAATTAAATAAATTTTTAGGTTTTATGTGATGGGAGTCTACCTATATTAAGGGTATTTTGGAGAAATTTTTGGAAAGTATATGTTTTAGTGGAATAAATTATTTTAAGAAAAATTCCTTTAAATTTTATAGATGTAAGTTTAAAGGTGTTGATAACCTATAAGATTCATATTATCATAAATAAAATCATACTAGTATTCAAATAATATTATAATACCTTGTAAAAAATAGTTTGTATTGAAAACCATATCAAAAAGGTTATTTAATGAGTAAATTTCAAGGATGTTCATCATAGTTATTTTAGAAATTGTATTAACATGGTTTTAGAAAAAGTTCAAACTATAAGGCGGTGAGTCTTGAACCCATGAACGAAGGATGATAAGGGTTTCACACCTACCACTGGCCTATATAGTGTCCTGGTTAAGGTGTAATTATTTTTAGTTAAAAAATTTGATGAATAAATATTAATAATGAACCAGCAGTGTTACTTATTAGGTTTAGAGATTAATGTCTAAAACATAATGGTTTTGTAAAATAGTTAGATAAAAATATAATGACTTGATTTATGGGTATTATGATCCATTGAAATAAAGTTTTAGTGCCTAAAAATGGGGGTTCATTCTAGGATATCCATTTCATGGAGTAAGGGATGAATTAGAATTTGATCTAAGCACAACCAAAAGATGAAATTATTCTTATGAAATTAAATATATCAAGTAAGTATATTCTTTAAATTATTTTCCAATAAAATAAATCCTAAAAATTAGGAAAAGAATATTAAAACAAAAATATTGTCTTAATACCTTAATTTTTATTGAATCAATGATCTTTTAAATCATCATAGATTTATGGATTTGAGGCCCTAAAATTTACATTAATCATTCACTTGTTTTTGATTAATAACCTCAATTAAACATATATATATTTATTTCTTTACTCCATGTATGCATCTCCACTTTCCACTAATTGTCACCTACTTAGATACCTATTTATATGTTATTTCATGTGACTTTTTTACTTCTCATTCTCTCTTATTAAGAGGATATTTTATAAATGATTTTATGATGTGCGTTTTTCAATAAGGGAATTTTTAAATATAAAACCCTTGGTCACAAATATTGAGTTTAAATTTAAAAGATTTAATTTATTTGAGGTAGGGAGAATGGAAAACCCCAAAAATTTTAAAATAGTAACTTTTATTCGATAGCATGAATGACACGCGACACCAAACATAGAAAGGAATATAATCTCTTGAAACTTTATGGTATATTTAATATTTTAAATAAATTTTATATATTATATAGCATTAAATGAAAGAAATATTGAGTTTTCTTGCATCACATTCAAAAAATAATTTCTTCGATAAATTTCATTACATTAAAGATTGAGTTTTACCAAACAACAATATATTATTAAAATATTATTATTTAATATAATAAGACTCAACCTAGATGTTAAATTAGCGGTTAGGAATAGTATTAAATAACTTATGATAATATATATTATATATTCAATAAAAAATTTTGATAGTCATCCAATATATTTTATAGTTATAAGATAATATTAAACCCAATATTATGCATAAAAACTTATATTTTTCTAAATGTGATTTTACCATGTTTTAATGGCACACCTATTTTAAAACTGAATTTTGGAAATTTTATAAATTTTATATGAAAAAATAAACTTCATTTTTTAAATATAAACATAAAAATTATGTTAAGGTGAATTTTTGGTATTTTTTTGTGAAGTTTTATTTTTTGATGAATAGTGAAAAATACTGAATTTCAATTCAAAACTTCTTTTTCGTATAATTTATTTATAAGGTTAAATTATATTATTTATTGGTTTTAAAGATTAATTAGATCAATTTTACATTAATTAATCTAATTTATATCATTGGAATTAATTTCACATTGAAATTATATATATAAATATTTCAAAATTTTGAGCATTTTTACTTTAAAACCCCACTTTGTCATCTCGTCTATAGGATTACATTTAAATTAATTTTTGCCACTTATGTGATAGGAATTTGGAAAAATAGATTCCATATTTTTAATGATAATAAATTATAGTGTATAATAAGGTAAAATTAGTTTGTGACCAAAAATATTAGGGAAAGTAATTAAAATTAATTACAGCGATTAGGGTAAAATTAAGCTTAATAAGGGACTAAACCTTAATCTTAAGGGTCAAAATGACCTATAAACATGTTCAAAATACATTTTATAGAAATATTTAAACTATTTCCAACCTTTTATTTAATTTTATTAATTATTTGAGTCATATTATGTAAAGGAGACCTCTCAATAGTGTTTACATTTTTATATTTACAAGAATGTCACTCCTCTTCCACTATAAAAAGGCACTCACCCATCCCACTTATTCACACATATCAAGAAATTTTTATCATAAAAACCCTGAAAAAATAATCTCCAAGTATACCTTCTCTCCTTATAGAATCATTAATGTTTTCATAAATCCAACTAGGTAAGTCTTTTGGTATAAACCAAAAGGAGTTACCTGAATAAGAGGTAATTTTCTTCAAAAATATATTTTGTTTAATTTAATTATCCACCCCTTAAATTATTTTTATATCTTTATTTTATAATAAAATTATTTTCTTAAATAAAATGAGATATTATTATGATAATATTTCAACCTACACTTTCATACACACCTATCAAATGGAATACATAATCATCGTTCGTGTGTATGGCGGACTACAGCCTCACAAAACAATGTCATTAGTTCTTCCATTTACCACCTTTAAAGGTTGGAATAATTATTTATTTATAGTATATATATGATATATATGATATTTATAATGTATTTATTCTTTTTTTGTTCTTATATAACACAAACCTTTATGATTTCCATTCTTTTAGAATATGAAAACTTTATTTGTGGACGTATGGACTACTGCCTCCAAAAAGAGATGTGATTTGTTCATACTATCACTACTGAAAATTTGACATATCACAACATTTTGAAAGCATTGGGATAGGTTCTAAGACCGTTGGTATATTAGGCGTTGCAATAGCCTTATACCAACAGTTTATTAGAAACTGTTGGTATAGGATGTCTAAATGTAATCTATCCCAATGGTTTAAGTAAAACAATTGGTATATATGTGTACCAATAGTTCTTGAACCATTGGTACACATAATTTCCATCATCTAACATATTCTAATGGTTTCAATGAAACCATTAGAATATATGTATACCAACGGTTTTTTGAACCATTGGTATACATGTAGAATATGTTATATCCCAACATTTTCCCAATGGTTTAAATGAAATTTTTGGGATATATTTTATTCATCATACAGTATAACAATGGTTCTATAAACTATTGGTATATCCTATACTTCACAACAAACATAAACTGGACAAAACTTGCACCTTAGTATTCCAAATTTGAGAAATCCCCCACTTTAAACCTGCACCTATTAAACCTATTGTAGACCAAAACTAGCACCTCAGTATTCCAAAGCTAGGAAACCCACTATAAATTTTTACCTCTTAAACCTGATGTAAACCAGCACCTCTTTAGCTGAAAAATCCACTATAAACTGCACCTTTTTCAGTCTTCCAAATCACTTGTAAACCTCCCACTATAAACCTATAAACCTGCACCTCTTCTATATATAGAGGTTATAATAAAAACCATCACATATTAAAATGATCTTATTCAAGTAATAGTATATTCAATAATATCATTCTCTTGGTTAATGAATTATCCTATATAGTTCATTCCTCATCCAGTAAAATTTTTCCTTAACTTTATGAATAAAAAATTCATTTAGCTACACAATTTATAATTCTTATTTATGTAATCCATTTATAAATTAAAATTTTATGTCCATATACGATACCATTAATACCCTCTACATAATCATATCAAATTATACATGAATTGTTTATATTCTACCCATAGGATCAAATATCTCATCTAAAAATATACGTTCAATCTAGGAGTATCTCTTTCACAAAATTTATTCTTTTATTCAAATAACACTGTCATATGTATTCTATTTTTAATAGAAAATTTTTTTGGTCCCAAAAAAATTCTTATCCATTGGCCTTGAAATAATCTCCCATGTATGATTCTTCTTAATTTTTTCAAACTCATCATGCATACCTTGAACCCAATTCCCAATTTATAAACATATTTGAAACACTTTGACTATACTACATTTATTAAGTTTCATAAGTGACTTACACTTAGATAGATATTACCTAAACCTTTATCCACCAGTACATCCTCACATATTATAACCTTTCCCCCAAAATTTTATTTTCCTGATACAATATTTTTCAAGAATTCATCATTACCATGTTGTGAAACACCTTATTTTTCATATATAAGGAATGTAATTATATTCTTTCTTCACATCATATAGGTTTTATATCTGCATTCAATAATCCAAGAATACACATGATCTTATGATCTTAGGGGAATCTCTATATCCACTTCTTTTCCATCTATTTTCTTTTTTATCCATGTTTTTTTATTCACACCTGGTGACGACATTAACATTTAATCTTCCTTTGAATATGATGGACCAAATTTATCTTGCAATAAAGAAAATATATTTTGTGTTTTTACACCACTTGATGAATCATTGATCTATATCATATAACAATGATGGGTCTTTATAGGTATATCACCTTATCTTGCCATGGATTAATACATATCTGTATATCTTTATCTTACACTAAAAAAATAGTTCCCAATGAAGAAATACATGTAATGTTAAACTTTTCTTAGCAGAATATGTTGATCATATGCCCTCCTATACCTCATAGTTATGGAACACGCTTTCTGAGAGTGTCATATACACAATAATAGCACATGATATATGGTTCACTTTTATGTGTCCTTTCTACAATATTGGTGGTATTTTGGATTCTTTGAGTGTTCTTATTATAAATCAAGCACAAATCAACCTTTAGTTTTGGGGTGGGTGATTATAGATTAGTAAAAAGCACCACTACCTTTTACTTATGATTAAGAACTATATCATCCTTTCCATTCTGATTTTATTTTCTATAATGTAAAATACTCTAAATTCTAGTCTTTCCCTCAGTGATTATCCTTTAACTTCTCTATATAATTTTTGAGATGATTTCTGATATCATTCCAAGAGTCAAACATATCCCTTAATCTTTAACTTTTTACTAGGAATAAAATACTTCACGCTCAATATTTTTAATATATTTGACTCCATCTGTCACTATGTTAGTAAAACCATTCATAATTCATGTTTTAACATAGATATTGATATTTTACTCAATAAAATTCCTTGATATTTTTGTATTTTAATATATTAGATTTTAAAATTACACCTTTGATTCAAATATCTATTCTTTATAATGTTTCTTAAAGAGTTTGTAATCATGAAATAAATCCAATGTATTTCTTTGTTTTAGAACACAAAATGCCTATTTCATCATGTGAAGATTCTAACTATTATTGATGATCCACTTTATCTTACACATATTTTTAATCACCATTGTTTTACCCCTTTGTCTTATATTTATCCAAAATATCCATGATAACATATTCTTTGAAGTATTTTCAATCCTCCATTTCTTCCACATCATTTTATTCTAAGTTATTTTACACTTATAAAATTAGGTTATTTTTCTTAAATAAATTTTTCTTAGTGATCCTCTTACCTTTCATGTAATTTGAATATTTATTCATAGAAACATCAATATCCTCATTATCATCATGAGACATATCATAACACTTTTCCACAAGGTTCCCATCATTTCGGAATGACTCATCCATACATTGGATGTCCATGCCAAAGGAAAAAAAATAAAAAAAGCAACATAGTATAAAGGAAAACAAAAATAAAACACACTAATTAATCTCTCCACTACCTTGATCTCCCTCCCCAGCAAAGAAAACCACATAGCCGTCTCCAGTGCCCTTCTATCCCCCTTTATAGAATATAACTACCCTATGTCCATAGAAAGTAGTAAAAGGCCGAAATGGATGATGTGAAGAAGAAAATAAAATAAAAACTAAACTAAAACATACTTACCTCATGTGACTATACAATTCACCGTTTAACATATAATAACCACAACACCCCATGGGTCAAATAATGTTCCTTAAAGAAAGGGGGAAACATATTTAAGTTTCAAAATTATACTATCAAATAGTATATTCCTGTTAATTAATAATTACTCTTCTTATTAATAGTATATAATCAATTTTACTCAAGTTTAATTTTAGTTTGGTTTTGTTCGATACAAGTTAATTTGGGACATTTTCATTAGATTTAGTTTGTCTTGTTTTTTTTTATATTAGCTTAGAAAATTTCATTCATTTGGGATAGATAGTTATCACAATGGTTCACTTCGAACCATTGATGAAAGGGTTGGTATAGATAGCTATCCCAAAACAGGTCCTATAAAATACATATCCAAAATAGGCTCCACAAAAAAATACACACCCAAATATAATAGGAGGTTTTGAGAAAATCAAAGGCTAAGTAGCATATAATGAGAAATACACAGGCCCTATATAATAACAAGCTTTCTATTTTAGGCCCAGGAGTGTGTACTGGAAAATAAACCGGCCAATGATAGATCATTTGGCACTCTTATATATTGGAAAGAACATTCCATAATGGGGCATCATTGTCACTACAGGAGAAACTATAGCCTAGAAATAAACAACAAAAAATGGGTTTGTTAGGTTCTCCATAGCTATTTTTTATTGGTCCCATGTGAGTAATAATGGGATTTGAGGTTGTCAAAAAAGTAGGGTTGGAGAGAGTAGGGGGTGAAAATTATATTTTGCCTCAAAAAAGACCTATGATACCTCAATATAAAGTTTATTTTTGAGATGTTTGAATAATAATATCAAATAAAGAATTATGTCTCTATCTATAATGAATTATAATTGGAAGTATTAAAATAAAATTTAATGAATACACAAAATAACAAGGAAAATATGGCTGGGAAAAATAAAAATTAAGAGAAGGATCAACCACTTCCTAAAATTAAAAAAAGTGGTAATGGTATATCTTTAGAATCTATTTATAGGGATCCTTTTGATAATTAAAGTACATGATGTGGAGAGTATAAAGTGATCAAAATATTTAAATACTTATAATCACATATTATAGATTATTTGAATAAGTATCCAATGTATTGGTAGTATAATATAAAACCAATAGCATTCAATACAAGAAAATAATAGGCACCTCTTCCAACTAGAACACCTTCTGAAAACTTTCACATAACACACAATAATGCAATAACACTTTGTAATGCCAAACTCCAATATAGAAAAACACTTACATGAACCCGCAATCCCACTGCAACTTGAAATTCCCATACAACACAAAACAGTTTCATAGAACACTTGCACCTACAACTTGCAAAGCCCAAAAAACACATAACACTGATAAATCCAATGAAGTTAAATAAATAATGGTTTGATCCATATCCTCTATCTTAATATATAATTTATCTATGTTAAGTATGATCTTGTTAAAAAATTTCTTATGATACTGAATTGTATTTATCGGGGCCTTGGAAGTGCGGGGAAACAGAGAAGACATGACCGGGATAGGGTGGGATGTGTTAGATGTCCAATAGGCTAGGGCCATAGTCAATATGTGTGTATTTGGTTACTAAAATGAAGATTAATGTGTTTGGTTACTAATATTAAATGATTAATAAACTCCTCTTATACATATTTAATTCTTATTACTAGAAAATGAGTAATTTTTTATGAATAAATGGATACTTTATTTCTCCCTCTATTGAAGTTAAGTCTCGAATCATTAAACTAGAGACTCCACAAAAGTAATCTACCATTCTTTCTAATTCAGTTGGTCATGCACTATAATGTACATAAGTTATATACATAGGTCAAGTAGTGTGTATTGTGATGCATGTACATAGGTAAATAAGTTTGTACTTGAAATGTGGAATGTGACATATACAGGCCACGTAGAGTACTTTAAAGCATAATATAAGGTTATGATAGAATTAGAGGCCAAATAGGTTTTATTGGTAAATACATAGGCTTAGAAGAATACCATGCTTTCTAATTTATGCCAAACAGTGTGTGTAAAGAAATAAATAAGCCAATGATAAATATTTTAGCACCCCTACAACCCAAAAATCACATTCTAGTATGGGGAATAAGGGTCCCTACAGGAGAAACTACAGTCTATAAAGAAAAAAACACATCTTGGTTATTTTTCATGGCCCCCACAACTATTTTTTTGGATTCCCACATAAGGAATAAGGTGAGGTGAGGCTATTATAAGAGGTCTAGAGAGAGAGTGGGGGTGAAAATATTGTAAAGGAATCAGACCATTGGCTTAGGTGGGAGAGCGGAAAGGGCCTCTTGTGTAAGATAAACCTGAAATCTTATTGCATTTTATGTTTAACATTATTATATTCTATAGGTTTTTTCATGTGTGTTTATTTTATAATGTTTTAGATATTTATGAATTTAACATTGGTGGTGATCCATAATGATGATGAACATGTTTGGTTACTGATATTTAGTGGTTACTAAACACCTACTACTCATGTTGAATACTTATTATTGGCCAACGAGTGTTGTCTTGGATGAACAACTAGGGACTTCATTCCTCCCTCTATTGAATTTAAATCCTGGATCACTGAATAAGAGACTCCATAATAGTAACATTCCATGATTTATAATTAAATTGGACTCATATCTGGTTATAGAATAGTGATATACACAAGCCAAATAATGTTCATTATGATTCATGTTCATGGGCTAATAAATGTGTACAAGAGGTAAGGAATGTGATATATATAGGCCAAAAATCATACTTAAAAACATAATATAAGGTTGTGACAGAATTAGAAGCTAAGCATCATGTACTAGGAAATACACAAGCCATATATAATACCATGCTTTCTATTTTGGTCCAAGGAGTATGTATTAAAAAATAAGAAAGACAATTAAAGATCATGTGACACTATTATAGACTGTAAATCACATTCCAGAAGGGGGAATCATGGTCACTATAGGAGAAACTATATCTGAGAAATAACCAACAAAAACTAAGTTTGTCAGGGTCCCCATAGTTATTTCTTAGTGGTCCCATGTAAGAAATAATGGGAGACGAGGCTGTTAAAAAGGGGTGGGAACCAAGATCTTTGACCTATGAAATTATTGAACAAAAAAACTACTAATGTGGACCGATGAAATATATAGGTCACTATAAATAACTATAAAACTATTCATGGAATCACCATAGGAATTGGGTTTGGAACCAATCCAATCTAGATTTTTATTATATTGGATCAGGTTGTAATGGTTTAATTCATTTTAGTTCGATTCATTTTATTCATTTTGTATTGGTTTAAATATTTTTACATGATATTGGTATGAGTAAGAACTATTTAGGTTAATTTTGAACTTTTATATCCAATTCGTCTTTTTTTATTTAGTTATGAATAAAATATTCTAGTTCGGTTTAGTTTGGTTAAATATGGTTTATTTTTATTTGGTCCAGTTTAGTTTAGGTTAATTTTGATTGGTTTATTTTGGTTTGGTTCAATTTATAGTTGTGTAGTGGTGTTTAATTCAAGTCTTATTTGTAAAGATCAATTAAATTCAATTTAGTTCATTTCAATTAAATTCCCCTTATTTTGGTTTGGTTCAATTTGATTCCATTGGGTGTAATTAAATTCAACATAATATGGTTAAGAATGTTTTTTGACATGTTTAGTTTATTTATAGTTAAGTTTATTTATAGTTCAACTCAATTAAGGTTTATTTGAATTGATATTATTTTATTTTAATTTTATTCAGTTCTAGTTGGTTCATTTTAATTTTATCTAAAAATCCCTCATATCCTCTTGGTATAGAGAACCCCACACTAGTATGCATAGTGGTATAAATTCAAAAAATAAAAACTCTACAATTGATCTTAATAATTGTAAGAGATTTATATATTTGAGATCTTCATGCACAGATACATTAAGTTCCCAACCTTTGAATATTAGTAACAAGTCAGTGACCCTTCAGTAGACACTACAACCATTTTATAGAATGTTTTCTATTAAGGACCATAAGTCCTTTTTTCCCCATGAGATTCATCCCTCTTAGTCATTCCTTTAATAGAACCACTAAAACTGCCTATGTGAGTAGGAGGAATTTTATTCTACCCTAACATAAAAGATAGATCAATTTTATCCATCAAAGATATATCCAGAACATATGCATACAATGAATGATTCAAAATAATTACATGAGACCAGATATATGATCAATAACCCAACAAAAAGCACTATGTTATTAGCTTATCAATCTAGATTGCATTTGTTGGTAAATGGGAATGTTCATAAAAACAATTTTTATTGTGAGTTATTATCCTATACCATTTATTAAAGTAAAGGGACTCTTTAAAAATAGTCAAAGAAATTGGAAATAGTTAGTATTTATCTGTAAAAATAATCATAAGGCATTCTCACTTCATGAACTAATTCATCAATAGAAGAACTATCACTCCCCACTATCTCCAAAAAGGCCCATAAAACTTGAATACATGTCACCATACCTTAAAGGAAGATATCATCTCCATGAGGTTAAAAAGTTTCAAAATACTGTACAACTATTCCACTACCTATTTAGGATCATTCACACCATATAATGATCATGATTTATCCTGATGATATTGTTATGAATTATATTTGTTGGCATCCCTCTATTTTCATCTTTTATAGACATCATAGATGCAGGTGAAACATCTTATCCTAGATAAATATAACATTAATTCCAACCACTACGTGTTTTAGGATGATCATAGGGTTCGCTCGCTATGGTTCATCAATATCACTTTCAATTAATATTTTAGTGCATCTTCTTGGTTGGATTGTACAATAAAACATTAACATATAACAGATAAATATCTTTTAATAGAATCAATTGAGTCAACTCTATTGGGACAAACAAAGAGGGAAAAATAAACCAGCCTCAAATAGTGGAAAATGGTGGCAGATGAACCAAGATGATCCAAACAACTTTTCCTTTAGTAGCGGATGCTAAATCACATTTGAGGTGGACCTGAAAGAACCATGATACGCCATAGAAACAAGGATCAAATTTAGAATCTGAGAACCTTAAAACCCCTAGGGTTTAGCCAAGTGAAACCTGGAAACAGGAGAGAGTAAAACTCCAAGAAATTGAAGAATTAAAGAAGATAAATGCTTACCTCAAAGTACCGACCAAGAACCCTTAAGATATTTTGGATAAATGGTGGGAGGAGAGGTTACTGAGAGAGGGGGACATTGGGCAGGGTGTTCGGTCATGGGGGGTATTGTGCGTGAATGGAGAGGATAAGGGGTCAGGGGATGTTGTCAGAGGAGAGGGAGCTGAGATGGGCCGAGGGACGTCGGAGAGAAGATGGAGCAGAGAGGGTAGGGGCATCACCGGAGGAGAGGGATCCGAGAGGGGCTGGGTTCCGAGAGGCGGAGTTTAGGGAGAAGAGGTTTGGCGTCAAAGATAAACGCAATGGATAATTGGGGATGGATTGGCAGGGGAGAAGGTTTTTGGGAGAGAGGGTTTTCAGGGGGGAGGAGGGTTTTTAGGGGAACTTGGGATGAGCTCGACATAATCATATTTGAGGGAGGATATACCTACAGTTTTATTATAACCATATTTATAGCAAATCTATTCCAACGATTTTCATAAACCGTTGGAATAGATGTGTTGGTATAGACCCATATTTTAGTAGTGTACACATGAAATGTATTGAAGATATATTTAATAAACATATGTTAAATATATGGAATAAATATGATACTATAATTATAATATACACATATATAATTTACTTTTCATTCTTTTAAATATGACAAAGAAATGGAAGTAGTGTCCATGTTTATGTACGACCTACCCTCTACATGAATGGTGTATTTCATTTCCTATCTCCGAATTTTATGGATTATTATAAATACATATATAATGAATATATATGATATATACATAATTTTTTACATTTTATATATGATTAAATTGTGTTATAATTAATAGTAACAATAAGTAACAACTCAAAAAAACTCAAAAAAATAGGCAATTAACACCTAAAATAGTGAAAATTATGAAAGATTGTTAATAAACAGGTAATAATATATTATAAGAAGATCATATATGGTATTATAAATACTATTATGGTTATTTTATAATTTATTTACATGCTTATAACTATTTTACATGAGTTTAAAGGATGTACACCCAAAAAGAAATGCAAGGTAAGGGATTCTTGTCTCACTTTTACTTTCATGAGGCATACACCATATTCACCACTTATATCTTGGGTGTGGTGTATATACTACCCCAATTGTATTTTATATCATGAATAAATTCATCTTAATATAATTTAATATTTCATTTTATTTAATTTATTTTACAGGGATTGTGAATTCAAAAGTTACCAAGTAGTAAGGGACTTTGTCTCAATTTCTATTCTTTGAGGAATACATTATCATGTGAACCTAATTTCTTTTATAATATGTATATATTTACCCTTTGACATGTAATATCATGAATAATTCACTATTCATGGTAATTTGAGTTTCAATTTGAATTATTTCATCTAAGGAGAATTTAACATAAAGTTACCAAGTGGTAGAGAAGATTCATAACTCGATTCCTTTTCAATGGGTTGTATTACTTCCTTGTTGGAATTAATATTATATAATTATGTGAATAATGACTTTTAATATCTATTAAAGTATTTAAAAATATTTTATGTTTATCTAAATCTGATAAACATAATCAATTCATTGATCAATTATCACTTCAACATTATGATCATTTTAAGGGTTTGTTTCACAATCTCATTCTAATCAAGATTGGATATTATTGAAATTCCATTAAATGAATTTATATGATAATTTTTTAATAAAACATTTTATTTTATTCTAATATGGTCATTAATTACCTTTTTCAAGTAATAGTACCATTTTTACTCTTTCGTACTCAAAATGTTTTAGAATTTTTTTAAGAAAACCCATCTTCATTTATCTCTTTAGTTGGAGAACCTATTTTCTTTTTAAAACCCTATTTTCTAAAATGGATTTCAAAAATGTTTTTAACCTTTACAAAATAATTTATTAAAAAAAAATTTACCCTTTTTTATTTTACAAATTTTTTCAAATGAATATTCTTGTCGCTTTTTAACAAGGCACTTTTAAAACATTTTTACCTTGAAAAAGGACTGTTCTTTTTACCTTGTATAGCATGTATGGAATTGCCCACCGTCATTTATTTGAAACTTACTTTTAAAGTTTAAAAGGTTAATTTTTAAATAAATTTATTTTAAAATAAATTTATTTCAAAAAAAACAATATTAAAAAGGATATTTTCCTTATTTTTTTTAAATATGTTTTTTATAGTATTTCTATTCACCAATGATAAAAACTCTTTAATTTTACTCCACTTGTTATATGTTGTATTGATACCATCCTTATTCTTTCTCTAGATGGTTTATGATTTCTTTGTCCAAGGATAGTATTGGCATTCACTACCTCGAAACCTTTTAGTATCCTTGAAATATTCAATTTACTATGATTATTAGACATTAAATTTCCCCTAAATATCCATATTATTTATCATAGATATGTTTATTTCCTAAATTGTATACCATTTTTACATGCAGTGTTTACTTCAACAATTATTTGATTTTTTGGGAAAATATTGATAAATCTATATTCTTTATTCAATACAGATATTTGATAAGTCATATTGTTTATTAATTAAATCAATTACTTGATATAAATAATGATTTGGAAAGTTAGTGAAGGGTAGGGCCCATACTTTATATATCCCCTTGATGCATCAAAAGGTTCTCATGATACAAATTAGTTGTACAAATTATATGGTTTTATATCTATAGTTTTAAACCATCTTGTGAAATGTCTTGATGGTATTGGTTTTCCTGTTCCTCAGACATGATGTCCAATAATTAAGCATTTCCTTCATTTTGATTCAATATTTATTATCCATGATATTTTCATTATGAAAAATCCTACAGATGCATTTCATTCTTATTTTATTTATTAAATGGAATGTGTTTTTAGTTTCTTACCTTGCCATATTGATTATGTATTATCCAGTTATTTAAATAGAAAGTTTTTTCAGTTATTTACCTTTCCATATTGATTATGTGCTTAATTATTAGTTTATTAATTACATGGCATGGGTGTTTGGTTATTTATCATGCCATAATTAATATTCTCATTGATTCATTATTGATTCTACTATAATATACCCTTACTGGTCATTTTATCTCATCATTATTTTTCTTCATTTCCCCAAGAATCCAAGAAGTGTACTAAGAAATATATTCAAGGATATGTTCAGTGGGAAAAAGTTATCCTCTAATGAAAAAAAATTATGTATTAATTAGTGTACTGATTTTCAATAAAAGACTCATGTATATATTTTATTTACCAAAACTACTAAACTATTCAGTACTTTGGGATTTGATTCCTTATAATCATTCCAATGTAATGGTAGTAGAAACCGACTCTAGGATTTCTAGGGTTGGTGCGCTATAATTGGCATCAAAGAAAGTTTAGTAGAAATCTTGGGAATTAAATTGAAGAAAACATAGATTAGAGAGCATAAACCTAAGGTATACTTTGAGGATAAGTATATATGGACATCCTATAATTTTGGTAAGGTAGATATTATGTGGGTATTTCATAGAAATACATCCCTATCTAGATACTACAAGCGGATGTGGTTCTAGTATAGATGTACCTAGGGGTAGAAACTCCAAAAAGGTGCATCAAGCCTGACTTGAGCATAACACGATACATGAAAATGAGCCTTACTACGCACCTGTTTTGACACTCCTGGTGGATGTTCTTAGGATAATTAACATTTTGTTTAAAAATCATTATGATTGATTTGAATAGATAATGAAAATGAATATCCTATATTAAACCTAAGGTGTTTTAGATTGAAAATAAGATCAATGACTTAAACAACTTATTAGGTTTTACATGATGAGATTCTACCAATATTAAAGGCGTTTTGTATAAATTTAGGGAAATTATATGTTTTAGTAGAATAAGTTATTTGAGGTAAAATTCCTTTACATTTAAAGACATAAGTTTAAAGATATTGATTACATTTAGGGTTCATATGATCAATAATGAAGTCTTATTAATTGTAAAATTTGATTTTTAGACCTTATAAAAATATTTTGTACTGAAAACAATACAGAAAAGGTTATTTAAGGAGTAAATTTCAAGGATATCCATCATAATTATTTTGGAAATTATATAAACATGGTTTTAGAAAAAGGAAAACCTATAACGTGGTGGGGAATGAACCCATGAATGAAGGATGATAAGGATTTTATTCCTACCACTGGCCTACGTGATGTCCTAGTTAAGGTGTAATTATTTATGGTTAAATAATTTAATGAATAAATATTAATAATAAACCAATAATGTTACTTTTTAGTTTTATATATTAATTTCAAAAACGTATTGGTTTTGGAAAATAGTTAGATACAAATATAATGACCTTCTTTATAGGTATTATGGTCTGTTAAAAGAAAGTTGTATTTCTTAAAAAAGGGGGTTTATTCTAGGATATCCATTTTAGGGAGTAAGGGATGAATTATAATTTTATTGAAGCACAACCAAAAGTTGAAATTGTTATTATGAAATTAAAATATATCAAGTATATTCCTTATATTATTTTCCAATAAAATAATTCCTCAAAATTAGGAAAAGGATCTTAAAACAAAAAATTTTTCCTAATACCTTAATTTTTATTGAACTAATGGTCTTTAAAATCATCATAGATTTGTGGATTTAAGGCTCTCAACTGTTTATTTATCATTCACTTGTTTGTGATTGATGAACTCAATCACCCCTATAAATATTTATGCATTTCATCCATGTATTTATCTTCACTTTCCACTAATTTTATTCTACTTAGAGACATATTTATATGTTATTTCATGTAACCTTTTTACTTCTCAATCTCCCTTATTAAGTGGATATTTTAAAACACTTTTATGATATGGGTTTTTCAAAAAGGGAATTTTTAAATATCAGACCATTGGTTAAAAATATCTAGTTTAAAATGTGAGGACACAATTTATTTATAGTTGGTAGAATGTATCACCCTAAAAATTATAAAATAGTAACTTTTATTTGATAGCGTGTATGGAGTGCGACTCTAAATATAGAAAGAAATATAACATCTTGAGACTTTATGGTATATTAAATATTTTAAATAAATTTAATATATTCTATAGATTGAAATACATGAAATGTTGAGTTTTATTTCATTTCTCACAAAAAATACTTTCTTCAATTACTTTTGTTACACGCAAGACCAGGTTTTACTAAAGAACAGTATATTATAAAAATAATATTATTTAATATAATAAAACTTAACCTAGCCGTTAAATTAGAGGTTATGAATAGTATTAACTAAATTATGATAATATATATTATATATTCAATAACATGTTTCAAAATTAATCTAATATATTTTATAGTCATAAGATAAGAGAAGATCCAATATTATGCATAAAAACCTATATTTTTTTAAAGGAAATTTTACCATCTTTTAATAGAACACCTATTTTAAAAATGAATTTTATAAATTTTATAAATTATATATGATAGAATAAAATTAATTTTTGAAATATAAACATTAAAACTGGGTTAGGGTGATTTTTTGTATTTTTCTTTAAAGTTTTATTTTTTGATGAATAGAGAAAATTACTGAATTTTAATTCAAAAATTCTTTTCATCTAATTTATTTATTAGGTTAAATTAAAATTTTTATTCATTTTAAAGATTTATTAGATCAATTATACATCAATTAATACAATTTATTTCATTGTAATCAATTTCACATTGAAATTGGATATTAAAACATTTCAAACTTTTGAACAATTTTATTTTAAAAACCCCCTTTGTCGTTCCATCTACAGGATTAAATTTAAATTAATTATTTTCACTTATATGATTGAAATTTGAAAATATGGATTCCATATTTGAAATAATAATAATTTATAATGTATAATAAGGTCAACTTAGTTTTTAACAAAAAATATTATTGAAAGTAACTAAAATTAATTACAGTGATTAAGGTAAAATTAAGCTTAATAAAGGACCAAACCATAAACATAAGGGCCATAATGACCTAAAAATGTGTAAAAAAAATTATCACCATGTTTATAAAATATAATTCCTTTTATTTAATTTTTTTTATTATTTAAGTCACATTATGTAAGGGATACCTTTCAACAGTGTTTACATTTTTTTAAAAGAATACCACTCCTCCTCTACTATAAAAAGTAACTCACCCCTACCACTTATTCACACCTATAAATCAATTTGTATCATTAAAAACCTACCTAAATAATCTCAAAAAATCCCTACCCTACTCCTATAATCCTCACTTTGTAAATAAATCCAACCAAGTAGGTCTTTTGGTATAAACCAAAAGGAGTTTCCTAAATAAGAGGTAACATTCTTCAACGATCTCTTTTGTTTCATTTACTTCTTCACACCTTAAATTATTTTTATATAATTATATTATAATAACCTCAGTATATTAATTATAATTATATTTTTTTATGATAATATTTCAACCTACACTTTCACACACATCCATCAAATGCGATATGCAATCATTATTCAAGTGTACGGTGGATTGTCGCCTTGCAACCTGATGTCGTTTGTTCTTCCATTTACCACATTTAAAAGTTAGAATAATTGTGTATTTAAAGTTTACATATGTTATATATGATATTTATAATTTATTTATGCTTATTCAACTCTTATATAACACATACCTTTATGATTTTCATTTTTTGGGAATATGATAACTTCGTTTGTGGACGTGTGGACTATCGTCTCCTCAAAGCGATGTGATTCATTCGTGCTATATATGGAATATATTAAGGATGGTTTTAATAAAAATATGTGTCATAAATTACATAAATATGATACTATAATTATAATATATATATATATATATATATATATATATCATTTAATTTAATTCTTTTAAATATGATAAATAAATGGAAGTAGCATTCATGCATACGTACGACCTACCGTCTCCATGAACGGTGCATTTCATTTCCTATCTCCAAAAATTATGGATTATTATAAATAAATATATACTGAATATATATTATTTATGAATATTTTTTTAAATTATTTATATGGTTAAATCATAGTCTAATTAATTGTAAAAACAAGTAACAATTCAAAACATTCTCAAAAAAATTAAATAATTAACACCCGAAATAGTGAAAATAATAAAATATTGTTAAAACGAGTAATAATATATTATAATAAGATCATATATGATATTATAAATATGATTATGGTTATTTTATAAGTTATTTACATTATTAAAACCATTATACAATATGTTAAATGACTTCCACCTAAAAAGAAACGTAAGGTAAGATATTTTTGTC
The DNA here is from genome assembly GCA_963277665.1 of Viscum album. Classification (NCBI taxonomy): domain Eukaryota; kingdom Viridiplantae; phylum Streptophyta; class Magnoliopsida; order Santalales; family Viscaceae; genus Viscum; species Viscum album. The sequence continues at coordinate 1,428,087,219 of OY728157.1, forward strand.
TCACTTTTACTTTTGTGAGGCATATGCCATATTAACCACTTATTTATTTTATGTGGGGTATAAATTACCCATATTTTATTTTATATCATGAATAAATTTATCTTACTGGTATTTAAAGTTTCATTTTATGTCATTTATTTCATGGGGGTTATGAATTCAAAAGTTACCAATTGGTAAGGGACTTCATCTCAATTTCCATTTTTTGAGGCATACTTTATCATTATGAACCTAATTAATTTTATACAGTGTATATATTTCCACTTTTAAATGTAATATCATTAATAAATCATTATTATTGGTATTTTTAGTTTAATGTTTAATTATTTCATCTAATGGTATTTGAACTTAAAGTTACCAAGTGGTAGAGAAATTTCATAACTCAATTCCTTTTATTGGGTTATATTACTTACTCATTATCATTAATATTCTATGATTATTTTTATAATGAATTTGAATATATATTGACTTATTAAAAATTATTTTATGTGGATTCACATTTTATACACATAATCAATTCATTTATCAATTCTCACTTTAATGTTATGATCATTTTAAGGGTTTATTTCACTATCTCATTCTAATTGAGATTATCTATTCTTGAAATTACATTAAAGGAATTTATATGATCATTTATAAATAAAACCTTTAATTTTATTCTACTTTGGTCATTAATGACCTTTTTCTAGTAATAGCACCATTTTTTCACTCTTTGGTACTCAAAATGTTTTAGAAAATGTTTTTTAAAAATCCTAACATTATTTCTCTCTTTAGTCGGAGAACCTATTTTCTTCTAAAAACCCTATTTTCTAAAATGGATTTCAAAAATGTTTTTAAACTTTCAAAAATTATTTATTAAATAAATTTTTACACTTTTTTTATTTTACAAATTTTTTCAATGCAATATTATTATCACTTTCAGAATAAGGCACTTTTATAACCTTTTTACCTTGAAAAGGGAATTTTCTTTTTACCCTGTATGGAATTTATGGAATTACCCACCATAGTTTCTTTGAAGCTTCATTTACAAGTTTAAAAGGTTAATTTTTAAAGAAAATTTTTAAAATTGATTTTAAAATAAAAGGATTTAAAAATGATTTTCAAAATGAGAAGGATATTTTCCTCAAGAATGTTTTTAAAAAATATATTTATAGAATTTCTATTCATCAATGACAACAACCCTTTATTTTTAATCCACTTGGGATATGCTTTATTGATACCATATTTATTCTTATTCTATATGGTTTATGATTTATTTGACCAAAAATAGTATTGAAATTCACTTCCTTTAATCCTTTTAGTCCCCTTAAAATATTCAATTTTCTATGATAATTAGATGTTAAATTTTACCTAAATATCCATATTATTTATCATGGAAATATTTATTATCTAAACCATATATGAATTTTATATATAGTGTTTAATTTAGAAATTATTTGATTTTTTGGGAAAATATTGATAAATTCATATTCTTTGTTTAGTACGTATATTTGAAAAGGCATATTTTTTATTAATTAAATTTATTACTCGATATGAGAAATTATTTGGATAGGCAGTAATGGATGGGGCCCAGAATTTATATTTCCCCTCGATGAATCAACATGTTCTCATGGGACAAATTATTTGCGCAAATTAAATAAGCTTCTACCTATAGTTTTAAATCATCTTTGTAATGTGTTGATGATATAGGTTTTTCATGTGTCGTAGACATGATGTCCAATAATTAAGCATTGCCTTAATTTTGATTCATTATTTATTATCCATGATATTTTCACTATGAAAAAGTCTATGTATGCATTTCATTCTCAGTTTATTGATTAAATGGAATGTTTTTTCAGTTTATTACCTAGACAATTTGATTATGCCTTATCCAGTAATTTAAATGGCATTTGTTTTTGGTTATTTATGTTTCTATATTGTTTATGTGCTTCCTTATGAGTTTATTGATTACATGTAATGTGTGTTCAGTTATTTAAAATGTCATGATGATTATTCACATTGATTCATTATTTATTCCATTTTACTTTACTCATACTAAACATTTGAGATCATCCTTATTTTGTTTCCTTTCCCCAGAAATCCAATAAGTGTAATAATAAATATATTCAAGGATATGCTAAGTTGGAATAAATTTATCCTCAAAATAAAAAAATATGTTTTAATTAGTGTATTCATTTTTAATACAAGACTCATGTATATATCTGGTTTTCCATGACTACTAAACTCTTCAGTTATTCAGGATTTGATTCCTTGTAATCTTGTCAATGTAATGGTAGTAGATGTTGGTTCTGGTATTTCTAGGGTTGGGATGATATAGGGATACTTAGAGGTAGAGGGGATGTATGATCGTGTTGGCCATGGTGATGCTCCTAAGGGATGGTCATATGATGGCTAGAACTGAGTGATGTTTTAGGGAATGTTGTTTTTCCTTTGGTAGTGCATGAGGAAGTTCTTTTTGAGTTTCACAGCTCAACTTTATAATTTCATGTTTTTGTGACCAAGATGTATCATGGTTTGAGGGTGCAACTTTGGTGGATAAGGATAAAATGATCAGTCATAGAGTTTATGGAAAAGTGTCTAGTTTTCCAGTAGGTGAAAGTGGAAGATCATGTTCTTAGATGTTTTTTTAGTCCTTGGATGTTACTCAATAGAAGTGGGAATTCATATCAATGGATTTCATTATTGGGTTACCCCATGCTTAGGGAGGTTGTGATGTAGTTTGAGTGATAGTGGACCGACTGACAAAGTCAGATCATTTTATGGAGATATGTGATTCGTGTGTTGTAAATATCTTGGAAAGGAGTTATGTGGATGATGTGGTTAGCCTTCATGAGGTACTATAGACCATCATATATAATTAATATATTCATTTTTACTCATGATTATGAATGGTATTTAAACATTATTTTGTCTCCTAAATGTGTCTTGACACTATTTTACACCCCCATACAAATGGGAAGATAGAGCAGTCTATCTAGACGCTGGAGGATATATTGCATTCTTGTGTCCTTAACTTTGGTGGATCGTGGTTAAGGAACCTATCTATGGTTGATTTTTCCTATAATAATAGTTATCATTCATTCATTTTCATGACTTCATTTGAGTAATTGTATGATAGGTTGTTTTGTTCTCCATTGTTCTTGATAGAGGTTGAGGAGTCGGCAATTATTGGTCCTTATGTGGTGGAGGGCAGGACTGAGAAGATCCTGTTGGTTTGAGAGATAATGAGGCTGTTGAAGGACCATAATAAGGCCTATGATGGTCATATGTGGATACCCCTATAGTTTTAGGTTGGAGACCATCTATTCTTGTGATTCTCCCTTCGACAAAGGAAATAGAGGCTTGATGGGGAGATTATGTTTTATTCCTACTTTTTTGGGCCCTTTTAGGTGTTGGGGTGTGTTGGCGAGGTGGAATATAAGTTGGAATTGCCACCATGGCTAGAGATGATCCACACCATCATTCATGTGTCCTAGCATCATTGGTATATTCATAATGACTCCCATGTTATTGATCGGAGATTGTTGGATATCGAGGATGAAGTGACGTCCATGGAGTGGCCAATAGAGATCCAGGATCATCAATATAAGGTGTTTCATGGATTATCCATTATATTGGTTCATGTGATATGGAGGAATGGTATCGTAGACGAGAGTACTTGGGAGCGAGAGACATAGATGCGTTCATAGTACCTAGAGTTTTTTGAGTTTTTACTTACTTTTTTTATTTTGATGATGTGGTGTTTAGATCTTATTACTTTTTGAGACATTCTATTTTCCTTGATGGTGTGTTCTGTGACAGATATTCTAGCATATAAAAAATGGAATACCTGATTCCTAATCAAGATGTTTTATACCTTGAAAATATTAAAACCATGTAGGAGAGTTAGTGTCGACAAAAGTGGATAACATATTGACACGGAATATTGAATTCCTTGATTTTCATGTTTGGGGAAGTGATGTGTGCTGGTTGTAATGGTTTTTGGTTTGATTTGTGTGGAGGTTGAGATGGTTGTATACTGATGTAGTTATATAGTGTTGTGGTTGTGTAGAAATTTTTTGGTTTTGTTTAATGTTGGATAATGTGGTTTTGTGCCTGATAAGAGGCGGTGATGTGGTAGTGTAGTGTCATTGTGGGTATTTTGGTTTGGTGTGTTTGGAAAATGGTAGTGTTTGAGGTGTAACAAGAACACTAATAGGTATCTTATGGGATTTTTGTTCATACCCCTATCATTTCTTTAGGTTTAGTTGTGATTATCGAGGATGATAATCATCTAATAGGTATCTAATGTAATGGTTTGTGCCTTCCTAGCCTATTAATTTGTTGTTTGGTGTTTGGAGAGTGTCTAGAGGAGGTCTTAGAGGTTCCAGAGGAGTTGGAGTTTCATTTTTGCTGCATCAGGCCTTTTACACCATAAAAAATTATTTTGTGTATTAAGTGTGTGGTTTATAGATTGTGTGTCTATCCATTTATGACTTGTGTTCGGTGGGGGAGTACCGTGTGAAATGGGTTTGTTCTGTAAAACAAAAGTTTACAGGATAAAATATTTTAAGCTTGAGGTGCCATGTTTTTCAATAGAAAATGGGTTTTATGGTGTGATATTTGGTTTTATAGCATGTAATATATGACACATATAATTTATAGTGAAAACTTGTAATTTACACCATAAATCAGGTGAGTTACACCCTATATATAATGTTAAGGCTGGGCCAAACCCTACCACTCGGTCATCACTTCCTCTCATTTATGGATGAAACATAGGAAATTATGGGAGACATTCTATCCCATATTATCTTACCTTGATCCTTGTTTTTCGGTGATTTCTCATTGGTCATTGGTTATGAGTTCCTTTCTCTTCATCCCCATGTTTTCTTCTATTCTTATCTTTAAGATTCACTATGGTGGTGGTGTTTTGATTCTATGTGTGTTTAGACTAGGTTTCTTATAACCCTTTGATTTGGTTCAAGGTGATCTAGGGATTATATTTGTGGTTTTGGTTTTCATGTTGTTTCTTCTTCTCCCTATAGTGTGTAGTGAATCAAAAAAGATTCTTTGAGTTAGTGTATCCTCATTATCCCCCTTTTACTTGTTATGTGTGAGGATTTCATGGTTTTTATTTCTATTGGTTGGATGGTAAGGGTCAGTGTAATAAGATAATGAATTGTTATAAATAAAATTGATGGGTATAAGGATTAATCATGTGCTTTACTATTTTGATATATGTTATTGATGATATTATTCATGATTCTTTCCAATTCTAAAAATATCAGTTATTGGGCACCTTTATTTCACTATATATGATATTTTGTGATACCCTTGATTTATTGTTGTTTCATTGCACCCAGAATAAAAGTATAAAGAAAATATATATGGATAATAAATTGGTTTCCCATGGAAATATAGTTTTCTTGATAATACCCATGCTAAATAAAGAAGTAATATGATAAAATATCTGAATAAATTGTAAAATTTGGGATGTGTTGATGTTTTCTGTGCTTGTGAATATTGTGTTACCCTATATGTTTTAGGTTTACATGCATGATAGAGGTGAATGGATGGTTTGTGTGATGTGATGGTTGGATGGTATGGATATGACATGGGAAGTTGTGTTTGTGGTGCACAATGGTGTGACTCATGGTGGTGATGATGTGTGGTGGTGTAGTATTGTGTGGTGGTTTGTGCGATGTGGTTTCAATGCACAATGGTTGTGTTTGTGATGTGAAATGGTTGTGGCATGTAGTGGTTATAGTGTGCAATTGTGTTTGTGATGTGAAATGGTTGTTCCATGTTTTAGGTTTACATGCATTATAGAGGTGAATGGATGGGTTGTGTGATGTGTGGGGATGTGATGTGATGGTTGGATGGCATGGATATGACATGGGAAGTTGTGTTTGTGGTGCTCAATGGTGTGACGCATGGTGGTGATGATGTGTGGTGGTGCAGTGTTGTGTTGTGGTTTGTGTGATGTGGTTTCAATGCACAATGGTTGTGTTTGTGATGTGAAATGGTTAAGGCATGTAGTGGTTATGGTGTGCAGTTGTTGTGGTGTGTGGTGGATGAGACATGTGGTTGTTGTGGTGAATTGGTTTGGCTAGTGTGGTGCAAAGATGATGGTTGATGTGACTTAGGCCAGATGTGATGTGGCATGGTTGTGTTAGTTTCCCAGTTAGAAATGGAATAATTGATGATGATAAATGAAATGAATAAATGAATGTATTGGAAATTTAATATAATGTGATGGAAATTGATATTTGGTAGCTGAATAAATGAAAGGATGTCTCAATGTGATCACTATGGCTGTGAATAAAAGCTATTGGTGTGTTGTAAATGAATTTGTAAGTGTTTGGATTGTGTGGTGGTTATATGGTGTGTTTCATATAGTGGTGGCAGCGGTTTTGAAGATTAATGAGAGGTCTGTTAGTGGTATTGTGGTGTATGTTAGTATAGTGGTTTTGAACCCCTGGGTTCGGTAATTTGTTTGCCTATATATCATGTATTTTATTTGATTTCTATATGCACCCCACCCTAGTTGGATAACCCTACCAATGCTCAGAGGTTATGGGTTCTGGTTGTTTCCCCCAACATCTAGGATAATGGTGATAATGATGGCTAGATACCCCTATTATCTACTCTTTCTTTAGTTATGATGACCCAAGTTTCTTTGGGTGAGATGTGCAGTGATGGTTGGGGTGTTTTTATGGGAGGTGTGATATAGTGAGGTAGTGATGTGATATGATACATGGTAGGGTTCATGCATGGTAGAAGGAGGGAACATGGTTGATTTCATTCACGTTCATGACACCCTACTACCCTGGTTATGGGATGAGATGTGATGTGATGGACCAAGTGTTTGATAGTAATATGTGATGTGGAGGGCTAGGTTTTTGTGGGTAGGATTTGATGTGATGTGATGTGTATGGAAGGGATTAGAGCATAGGAAATTCAACTTTGGTGCATGAGAGAATAAAATCAATGGGAAAGTGGCAGTATGATGCGTTTCTTTATTATGATATTTATGTTGTATTACTATAGTGAATGCGTGATTTGTGAGTGATCAATGGTGATGCTATGATTGGTTAGTTGATCTGTTTAGGTTCTTGTTGGTTCTGTAGTTTGTTTACTGGCGCATTAGTATTCAATTTTCACATATTCCCTTTATACCTTGGTTAACATCCTACTGAGTATAATTGTATGATCTCCCTATGTATATAAACTTTTATTCAGGTTTTTGGAGGACTTTGGGGGCTAAGTTGGACATTTCGAGTTTAGGTTGGAGCTGTTGTTGAGTTGATGCTATAGGACTTGTCTTTTGGTATTTTACTCGGTGACTTTTACTTGTATATGTTGACATTATTCATGCATTTTGGGATGGTTTGGGGTTTATTTTTGTATGAAATGTTGGAGTTTTTTTGTTTGTTTATCCAACCGCATAAACCTGTTTATAATTATAGGGTAATTCCTCCCATATGTGATATTTTTATATCCTCGGTGTTTGTCACAAACTCAGGGCCTTCTGGAGGCGGGACTCTAGGTGGTCATTATCTCTCTTACTTCATTGCTATCCATGGAGGGGTATCTCTATATGGAGGGGGTTGTCACAAGTATTTTCTCCCCACATTTAAAGTAACCATATAGTTTATATAGAATTATATTGAATAAATGATTGGAAAACTTATTTTGATAGGTTTATTTATGTTTCAATTATGTAAAGATATTGAAATAAGTATATAATGATCATAGAATTATTTGATCAGGTATAATTTTGAAATGAAAGGAATTAATATATTTGAGTAGAACTATAATGACCTAATCGAGATATTTGAGTCAAAGCATCTCATGACCTCTAGTACATTCCCCTAAAATACTGAAACCTATCAACTAGTGGTGAGTGTAAATATATATCATAAGGGATAATTTTTCTCTAATTTATAACCAACTTCCTTATAATTTTTTTTCATAATTTTATCATAATGGGTATGTATATAAGTCTAAACCTTATTTAAACCACTTTTAATTAAAAAAATCTTATAAGGAGACCAAAGTACATCAAAGAGGCCGATAAAAATAAATCCCCAAGGTGTCAACACATGAAAAACACTTAAAAGTAAAGGAAATACTCTTGAGATTTAAAAATAAAATAACATCACTAATCATGTTACCAAAAGAAGCAAGTGATTAAACAAGAATATTTCCATCCCTTGATGTGTGAGAAACAAAAATAAATCTATCCACCTTATGAGATAAATATATAATTCGATAAGACGCTGACTAATGGGAATTCATCATATTATCCATAAATTTAATAACCTGAACTATATAAAGTTAGATACATGAAATATAAATGCCTCTACCAAAAAATAAAAAAAAAGACCCAAAAGAAAATATCTCACTTATCTTATGATAGAAGAACCCATTTAAAATTTGGAATCAACCCCCATAAATACTAAGTTATATGGATCACAGACAACTCCTCCCCTTTCATTGAGTTTTGAAGATAGGATCCATTGGTATATTAACACTACTCGTCCCACTAGGACCCCTCTTGGATGGCGGTAAGCTAGGAGAGTAACCCAAATCCCACCTCCAATAGGCTAAAGACTAATGACTAGAACTAAGTAAGAATACAACTCAAATGGGAGGCCTTATCCTAATGTACCAATACACATGAACACCAATATACACACCATAATCATACCAGATAATTAGATAACCAACTATAAATGAGATAAATTCATGAAACAACCTCTAAAGAACCACAAGTGAGAAAAAATACATAAACATGATGTAAAGGGGAAAATACATGACCAATAAAAAAAAGGGAAACCCAACCTAACAAATAATAGGATAAAGATCCCCACTCATGCTCCTCAAATCCAAACACCATCGGCTAACACAGCCACCAAGTACCATTAAGATCCACCAATGTCTAGTCCACCAAGATCCCCACCAAAATTCTTACCTTCTACATAAGACACAAAATGTGTCGAAAGGATTCTAATTTAGGGGTGAGTATATACATACCCAATAGGATACCCTAAAACCCACAAATATATATAAAAAGATCAGTTATCTCATAAATATAAATTAGGGGGAAAAGATATTGATGAACATAGATGTGCTCAAATGAGAAGAACCCAAGACAATAGAAGAGGAATCATTCTTTATATCCAGTAATAGGTAAAATATGCACATATCTTCATAAATCAAAACTACACAAGATATAAATCCATGTAATCTCTCCATAAATGTTGTGTGGGATCCATGAATTTCCAATGGGTATACAAAGGTTGAGGGATCACCAACCCTGGTAGAGGACCCACACCCTACCTAAGCTCTTAGATAGGGGAGTATCAACTCTTCAGATAGAGAATCAGTTCCCCATGTGTGTGTGGGGAAGTATTGAACCTATCTGTAGAAATGAAATGAGGAAGTTATACCCTAACATACCTGTACTACCAAGGGAGTACCAACCCCAATATCACTCTAAATATTACTCATGAATCTCAGAATAGGTAATTTGAAGTTGAATAAAGAGTAACATAATCATGTTACCATAAGTATACTCTATGATGTCAAAAAATGGTCCATCATCACATTCTATATGGAAAAAATACTTAGAATGGTCTATTAACATGTCTGAATTCGAGTCCTGAGCAAGGTGATATGACAAGTCATAAGGTTTAGAAGAAATACATGATATGTATGATGGACTACATGGAATGTATTTCTAGATAGAGTACTCAAAGTGTACTATATCTACTCACATAATGTTCAAAATATACATGATGTGTGGTCATATCCCACATGACATACAAGAAAAAATGACTACCTGGGTGTGTATTCCAAGTACACGCCTTGATAGTCATCTAGGGCTACATGATGTGTAGGGTTAAGTCACACAAAATGTGATATTTAACTAGTACAAAAACCCTATACATCATACCAAATGAGTCATGTGGTGTGTGTTATTACAAACTACATGTTGTGTAGTTGAGTTTTCAAACTAGTTTTATCCCCTCACCCAAAATCACATTATCTTCACTAATTCTACCTCCAATAACACATGTATCTTCATATAAGGACCTAATAATGGGTGTAAACTCATTAAAAGTTGATTTTTTACATATCTTGTTAGAAATGAAATTATTCAACACCAGTAAGAGTTCTTTTCACCCTATACATCGCTAATTGGGAATGAAGTCACACCTCCCTGACTCTATAAGCCTCCATCGCTCAAAATTTACTCTACTTACCTTAGTCTTCATCATTGAATCCAAAAAAACCATGGTTCATGGATTTAGTGATGGCTCAAATTAGACCAATAAATTCCAATCATAGGCCTAATCATAGTCCAATAATGAATACTCAAATAACTATGAGATAAAACCAAATAAAAAACAATATAAAAATCATTGATGGTTATTATGGAACTGGCCATCGATTGTAGGTAAAAAAATGTTGAACATATAAAATAATGTAAACAAAAAAAATCTTGTCCTATGGGAAAATCATAAATTAATAGGGCCATGGAAAAATTTTAAATCAAATGAATTATATAAAATCATTGTTCATGAATCAAAAAAGATGGATAAAATAAATAATAACCAAGATCTACACCATAAATAGTTCTATCAATAGTGATGAATGAATCTTCATTGGAATTATTTGTGATACCCATTGAGTTTTCTCATTGCTCTCAAATCCTCTTTAATACTCCATGTCTTCTCTCAGTAATGGTGCTATAATATCAGGGTTTGGTGTGGATATCCCTAGGGATTAGAGAAGGAAATGTTTAAATATAGGTTGTTTAGGTTGAAATTTAATTAACTCAACAAATGATTTAATTTTTTAATTAAGACAAGTATTTCAGCCATGATAATTAACATCCCTAAGAACCGATACAAATGAAACTTACACCATTAATAGGGTAAAACCTACATTCTAGACTCACATGTAGTCTCAGTTTTCCCATATGAGACTACATTTAAAAGAAAAAACATTATTCTTGAATATGCACACTATAAAATATAATATATATATATATATATATATATATTAATATCAAGGTTTTCTCACACCCATAATATAGAATTGGATTCATAGATCAAATTAGAAATATTAATTAAAATATTATAAAATATTAACAATGAAAAGCAGATTCATTTCACCCTACTCACCTTTAAGGATTTTCATAATAAAAATCTCAATCTACTTGAAAAGTTGTGGGTACTAAGCTTTAATTTTGATCTCACGCTCCTAAAATCTCTTCTGAAGGTTTACATTACACTAAAGAACATACACCAGTGAAATAGCTCATCTATGAAGGGTTCTCTTCTATTAATCCATGATCACCTCCAAGTACTCTGAAAAGTTGTCTTCGTCCTTAATTTCTAGCTCACTATAGTCAATTACATGTGATGTTTTGTTCACATATATATGTGATACAAGTAAGTCTTCGTTAACCTAATGGTTCACATGGTATGGAGATATGTATGGTGGTGGAATGTTATTCTCATTAATAACTAGGTATTAAAGTACTCCCACAAACCTCTCCATATCTAGGATATGAATCAAGAATTATGATCAAATATGATTTTTGAGGGTACCCCCATGAAGTCAAATGATCTCCTACATGAACAAGAATCAAAAGTTCTCTACTGAACCCTACTCCCAGAAGACAAGGAAGTGGTCTGACTTGGTCGATCATTTTCTAATCACCCAAATAGAATCTTAACCTATACCTAATCATGAAATCCCCATAACAAAATATTTTAATATACCATCCCACTTTTATTTTGGAACCTCTAGGGTTTGTTCCAAACCCGGTGGGACCTAGTGCTCCACTTTCACCAACTAATAGGTGAGGCGTCAAGAAACAAATTTAATAATTCTTTACTTCATTCTTGCCCACCAAAACTAGAATTTAAGGTCTCGGTATATCTTTTTCACTCCAAGATGCACTATTAAGGTAGAAGTATGAAACTCCCTCAAAACCGCCTCACATATCACAACTGTGAAAATCATCCAACCTTAAAAGAGGACGGAATGCTCCCCACATTTAGAAAATTCATCTAGTGTACTAATCAAGAATATATGATTGTGCAAAACATCATAATCAATGTATCCTAGTTAATCCCCCCTATCATGATGAAGGGGATGAGGGGCCACTACCATGAATTGAATATAAGATGCTTCTCTCTTATCCACCAAGGACAAATCCAATGAGGAAAATTTCTCTGATGCCTCTCCCAACAATTGAGAATGAGACTTCCTATTAAGGGAATATCCCACTGTGTTTCCCTTTCCTAGATTATAGAATATCTTAAATTCATAGTCCTGAAGAAACTCTAACCAATGACTTTATCTCTATTTATGATCTCTCTGATAATATATATAACTGAGACACTAATAGTTCAATTAAATGAAAATTTTCTCACCAAGAAGGTAGTGAATCCAAGTCTTCAGGTTGAACACTACTACTGCCAACTTCAAGTCATGGGTCACATAATTATGCTCATGGGGTCTCATCTACATGGACCCATAAGTAATATATACCTATCTTGGTATTAACACACACCTTATATGATCCCATAGGCATCAAAAAACACCACATACTCAATTCCATCCTCTGATAGTCTCAAGATATTAGTTCTAGTCAATATCTACCTTGGCTCCTCAAATTACCTCTAACATCACTCAAATTAGATGAATGGATACCCCCTTTGGGTTAGGTAATTCAAGGGGTTTGTGGTCCTATAAAATCCCCCCATGAATCTCCAGTAATACCTATCTAACCTAATGAAACTCTACACCTCAGATACACTCTTTGGTGGCCCCCAAGTTATTATGGTCTCAAGATGTTTTAGGCCCACATCTACTTCAGCCTCTAAGATAACATGTCCTAAAAAGTGAAACAATTTAATATAGAACTGAAACATAGAGATCTTGTCATATAGATTATTCCCTTGAAGTAATTCAAGTACCATACTAAAATTCTATACATGATTGACCTTTCATACTGAATAAATAAATATATTTTCATTGAATGCCACTATAAACTAGTCTAAGAAGGGCTGAAATATCTGGTCTATAAGTCCCATAAACACAACTAGATAATTTTTTATGCCAAAGGGAATTAACAAGAACTCATAGTGTTTTTGTTACATTGGGAAGTCATCTTTGGGATATTATCCTCACGAACTCACACCTAATGATTGCCAAACCTAAGATCAATATTTGAGAACCACTTTTCTCCTTTCATCTAGTTGAAGAGGTCATCAATCCTCACCAAAGGATATTTTTTCTTGAATATCACATAATTCAGATAGTGATAGTCAACACAAATACTCAAGATCCCATTATCCTTCTTGATGAATAACACTAGAGATATTTATAGGGACACACTAGTTCTAAAAAACCCTTTTTCCTAAAGGTCCTCCAACTACACTCTCAGCTCCCAGAGTTCATAAGGGGTCATCCAATTAGCTTAAAAATATATATGTATAGCTCTAGTGTGAAAATAAATAAAAATTAAACCTCCTTACAAGGGTTTAATCCTGGTGGAATATGCCCATGTATTCCTCTACCACTGTTAGGATATTAATGACTCAAGAATCTATGGAACCAAGGATAAAACTCTCAAATTAGTGTGAGATCATTTGTATCTTTATATTCATAATCCATGATCATCTCAGCTAAATATCCCTCTTATCCATAAATAAAAGCCTCAACCTATCTTCTTGAAGACACCTCACCCTCAAACAAAAATATTTTATCTAGACATGAACTGTAGATAGTTATTATATATCAAGGATGAAATAATATGGAATCATAACTACCATAAAGAGATCCCATGATAACCTCTCTCCACTGATCATGAATTCTCATTCTTAGAATTTTTTTTGTGATCATGGGATTGATTTTAGTAGAAGACTCGATCCACATGGGTCAAGATAGAGGCTCTATTGGAACTTAAAGCTCCCAAACAAGGGATATAGAAATAAAATAATAGCCTATGATTGTGTCTATGAGTACTAGTTACAAAGTAGAAAAGGCATAAATTGTACCTCAAATCATGTAATGTGTTGCCTGATTATATCCATCCATTCCATGTAACTGACTGTGACCCTAACTACCATACCTTTGAGCCTGGTGTGAACCACCTAGGGGTGGGGGTGGTAGAATTGATTCATAATTCCATACTCATCTGACTCTTACTCTTAGAGCTTTGATATCCCCTGTTCTGAAATATATATATTGAGGCCCACCCTGACCACCTCACAGAGGTCCCTAATCACATATCTATCTCTAAAACAAGGGTATGTTGGCTACCTAAATACCCTCTACTACATGACAGTTTGGTTATTCACATGAAAAATGAACTTACCCTTCACAGGCATGTAAATGCCTGTATCTAAACTAATTGGATCCCTTATGTGGTCCTTATGTTACAGATACCTGAGTTTGAGTCTTCGTAAAAAAATGCCTCCCACATTAGTAATTCGATGATTGATTCCTATTAACTATGGATAACGACTCTGATCTAGGATTCCCACTACCATCACCAACTATCTATCACTCCTTATCAAAAAAAGATCTATATCACTAAGGTCTACTCCAATACCCCATCATAGATGGGAATATAAAGAGGTACTACTCTTATCTAAATGTCTCTATGGAGACATCTCTTTAACATCTATTCTTGGAAGAAACCATTTAAAATCATATAAAGATAGTATCACATGAGATCAATAAATCTCAACACATAATTGTAAATTTTCATAATGCCCTACTATAGCTCTAAAAGATCCTAAATATGCATGGAACGTAGATCTATTGGGTAATAATCCTCATAGAAGAGGTGTTCAAACTTAGATCAATGAATAATCATCTCATCCTAAGCTTGGGTGATCAAATACCATCAGTGACCCATAAAACTTTGAATAAGACTGTATGAAAACACCATCTTCTGGTTAGGATGGATCAGAATGATATGAAACACTCAAACCACTAACTCGGGCCAACACTTGGCTACCTATGGGTTATTCTTGCCTCCAAACATGGGAAGACTCTACCGTTGAAACTCATGTAGTGTTCTCAGCCTATGCGTATCCTCATCTTAAGATGCTAGAATAATTACTTTCTTGAAATGGGGATAAATATTATCTTAGACCATGATATTTTGGTCTGTTTGTCACTAAACAAGTAGTGGAACCACTTTCTACCCACCTAAAGGAAACACCTCATGAACAATCACCTAAAATAAAAGCTTCATCATTCAATTGGTCATTATCACAACCCTACCCTAGAATCCTATATGGATGGCTATGCGGTGGCATCATACAATTCAATAAGATCAATTATATTCAAAGGATAATATATAGGTATTTAACTCAATAAGGACATGGAAAATCGATAACTCGTTACTATATAATGCATGTACCATGTTTTCATATATCCAGTGTATCAGTGAACTAAGTTAACCAATAGGTTATTAGAGTCCTGATGAATGGATATGTTAATTATCACACCATCATCAGATCCCCTGGCCTAAATGTTGAAATTAATACACCTTAACACCATTTCCATAAATTCCCAAACCAATACTTTCATGGATACTAACTCCAAAATCCATATATAGGAAAACCTAGTTTGATACCACTCTGAAAAGACCCAACCCACTGGGACCCCTCCTAGGAGGCAGTAAGTCAGAAGTGCCACCCCAAGATTGCCTCTAATAGTTTAGTGGCTAGAAAATATCATTGATGAGGTATAACAATAAAATGGGAGACCTTAACCTAATGTTACTACACACACACACACCTTCATACATACCATAATCATGTTGGATAATAACATAACTGACTATAAATGAGATAAATGCATGAAAAACCTTTAAAGATCCATAGGTGTGAAAATGCATAATAATAATTTAAAAGGGAAGATACATAACCAATAGATAAAAATGAAAACCCAACCTAACAACTGGAAGAAGTAATATCCTCACTCATGCTCCCCAAATTCAAACACAGTTATCCAACACTAATACTAAGTAATGAAATATTTTTCAATGCCTAGTCCACTAAGATCCCTATCAAACCACCTATCATCTTCATAATATACGACATGTTTGGAAAATATTCTCATTCAAGGGTGAGTATATACATAACCAATAGTATTCCCTAAAAACCACAAAGATATATAAAAATATTAATCATCTCAAAAACATAAATCAAGGGTAAATATAATAATAAACCCATATATTCTCAAAGAATAAGAATTAAAGACAACATAAGAGGCATTTTTATTCATAGTAATCCATAGGTGAAATCCACATACAACTCAAAAAATATAAACTACCCAAGATACCAATCCACATAACATGTGCATAACTATAGAGGGGGGCATGCACCTCACTGATGAGTATGCATTGATTGAGAGAGTACTGACCCCAATGGAGGACCTGCACCACACCTGAGATCTTAGATAAGGGAGTTATAGATCCATAGATATAGGACTAAACCTTATGTATATATGGGGAAGTACGGACCCTATATGTATAAAAATAAATGGGGGACCTGTGCCCTAACATAGCTAGACTTACAAGGGAGTACCAACCCCAATATCACTATAAAGAGTACACACGAATCACGTTGTTGACTATATGAAGTCGAAGAAAGAGTAACCTACTTATATCACCTCACGTATCATATCTGATATTAAAGAAAAGGAAATAATCATGTTCTATGTGGAAAAACACATATAAAAGGATATTCACTTCCTTGAATATGAGTCTCATGTAAGGTGATATGATAAGTCACAAGGTTTGGAAGGGTTACATTGCATGTAGGATAGACAACATGGTGTGTCATTATAGGTGGGTTACTTGACATGTTACACCACTTCTCATGTTGTGTTTGATGGATACATGGTATGCAGTCCCATTTTTCATGGTGTGTAAGGTGAAATAGCCACCTGGTCATGTACTCCTTGTACAAGCCATGATGGTCAACTAGAGGTACATGATGTGTGGATTATGTCACAAATCTTGTGATATTTAACTCAAGACAAAACCCTATCCATCACACCAATTGAGAGAGAAAATGTGTGTTATTGTAAACTACATTTCGTGTAGTTGGGTTTTCAAACCAGTTTCATCCCCTTTTTTATAAATCATACTATCTTCTCTAATTTTCTCCCAATAATTCTCATATCTTTTTCAAAGGCTCTGATTGTGGGTGTAATGTCATTCTATGTTAATCTATGATTATCACTTGAAATAAATTAAATCTATCAATTCCCATAAGAGTTCCAATCACCCCCAGCATACATGCTCGAGAATAAAGGCATGCCACCCTACCTTTATGAACCACCATCACCTGATGTTTTTTCTGCTCACCTCACCCTCCATTGTTGAATCCAACAAAAGACTACAGTCTATAGATTTTATCATGGATCAAATCAGACCAACAAAGTCAAATTACTTTCTTAAATATATTTTACTTATGAATACATGAAGAAGGACTGTAGAAAACTAAATAAACAAAAAAATTGAAAATCATTGATGGCTATTGAAAACCTGGACATTAATCATAGGCGTTAAAAATATGGAACATATAAAAACAATAAAAACAAAATAATTCAGGCTAATAAGAAACTCATAAATTTATAGGGCCATGAAAAAAAATGTAAATAAAATAAATAACATCAATATTTGTTTAAGAATTAATAAAGATAGAGAAAAACCAATAATAAAAAATCCCTACCTCATCAATGGTTTGATCACTAGTGAAGAATGAAACCATGTAAGAGTTATTGGTATTTCTTTTCAAGTTCATTCATTACTCTTGAATCCTCTTTAATCTCCCACATCTTCTCCCAATGATGTCTTTCTAATATTAGGGTTTTATGTGGCTAACCCTAGGTATTAGATAAAGATAGGCTTAAATAAAATATATTTAGGTTAAAACTTAATTAACTTGATTAATGATTCAATTTATTAATTGGGCCAATTATTTCACTCACAATATTGAATATCCTCAAGACCCGATGCGAATGAAACACACATCATTCCTAGGTTAAAACCTATATTCCATACTTAATCGTGGTCTTGGTTTTCTTGAACGAGACTCCATCCAAGAGAAAAAACATTATTATTGAATATGCACGTGTGATCTATAATATATATATATATATATATATATTAATATTGGGGATGTGTGACTTCTGCAATTTCATTTCACCCTCATAACTCAACTTATAAGTATTAATTAAAATATTCCAAAGTATTAACAATGAAAATTAGTGTTATTACAAATTTAATTTGAACCAACTAAGGGGGTAAACCCATCGAACCTATTTCCCCCTTGAAACTAGAGCTTCCCTATATAAGTGGTAAAGATAACCTATTAGTAAATTGTGTAATAATTCCATTATTGATGCCTCTTTGAATCCATTTTCTGGATATTAAATAAACCTAAAACTATGATCTAGAATAAAATAATTTTATGGAGCCACTAGTTCATGAAATTAATTGTTCTACCCACACTAAAACATCTAAAACATTCCCTCAAATATGCTGATAAGTAGTTGTCCATAATGTTTTTTAGTTCTACAACAGAATAAAGAGTTTATTAGATATTCAAAATACTATATAATCGGGTTTCTATTCATGATAGAACCATAAAATATCCACATATATTATTCCTGTGAGCTTTTATTAAATAGATGATTAGTAGACTCCATGAGTTTCAAGTCATTTAAGGGTTATCTCTTAGCCCAGTTAAAAAAAAGATTATACATAAATAAAAATAAAAATCTAAGGCCTTATAGACATTGAATTCAATATAATCCTAGTCCTTAAAGATACAATATTGACATTTAGAATCCAAGATCATACCTCTAGAATTAACAACCATGTCTTAAAAAATCACATTATTTCTTATCATCTAAATTATAAAACTCATTTTCATAGGATTATATTCATTCTAGATTAATTCTCCCCAATTCACCATTGGTTTTGGTTATCTTTGTAAAGTGTATATGTATATAAGGTCCCATTTTTACTAGGAATAAATACAAGATGATATTTTTCCCGAGAAATAAGAATAGTGTTGGTAACCTGATTATAAGAATCATTAATAATAACATTAATGAAATTTATATAAAGAAAAGTTTCTTTAATAGTGATATTAGGAGTCAGAAATAAATTAGAACTCCCTCCCATGTTTCTTTATACTGGTACTACTTTAGTAATTGAGTTTTATTTATTTTCAATGAGGTCAATGAATGTCAATGATGGTTAAAGACACTCTCCTAAGTGAAATGGAGAATGGAAATCAGATGACTGATGTGTTACTCCTAAGTTCAAAGAACTTGTATCATGTGTGATACAATGTTTACAAAATTGAAGTTGCATCCTTTTAAGGATGATTTAAGTACTTTGGATTTGATAATTCAAATAGTAAAGAAGGAAGAATTATTTTTAAGAAGAGGCTTGGACTTTAGGGTGGTCGTGCATGAGGTTGGTGTTGTGTTTAAAGATGGCCATGAATTTTTGTTTATACTCAGTTTTATACCTAGTATTTTTATGTAGATCAATTAAAAATAAGGGGCTAACCATGGAGGCTAGCCAAGGACCTCACCTCAAGAACATGTGGGGCCCAAGGATCAACCGCGCTTGAGGGAAGCCCTCAAGGCCAGCCCGTATGTGGGAGGGGTGTGTGGGCCGTGTATAAGCCCACAAGAGTGCATGCACAGTGATCAAACCAATCATATGGATGCATAGTAGGTGCTAGGAGTGCACCTGTAGGAGGCATGGGTGGGTACAGAAGTGTGCCCAAATAGAACCAGTGCAGGGTGGCACCGGAGGGGAGAGAGGATAATTCTAAGCATCAGCTACCGTGTCTTGATACTTAAACCATGAGAAAACCGCAATTCATTTTGATGTGGGATGTGTTTTTAAAAACGTAGATATAATCACAGTTTCTCATATCATATCACATCTCGATCGACCGTCCAACTAGCTACAACGTCTGATCATCTAATCTTCACCACACATCTGATCTCGCATCATGTGTTTTTGAACCAGGACTATCTAATACTCCCATAGAATTTGATCCATATTGCGCCATCATCTTCAACCACTCGACACTACTTCCACACACCATAAACACTATTCTCACCGAAGATGAAGACCGACCACCATGGATGCTCCCTAGAAATCGATGAAGAGCCTTGTGATTGAACCAAGAACATGCATGCAATTTACGTCTTGCATGCATGATATCTCGAAGGAGTCCAAAGAAAACAGAGTTGCGAGGCCTTAATTTTTATTCAAGATACATGGATTATCTATGCGATATTCATGCATAAGAATCATTCATTCAATCTAGACTCCCTGCATGAATATAGGAGCCCACATTCAGAAAAAGGAAACACCTGAGACTTGTGGCTTATCCTTGACCCACAGTTTCGAAATATTGAATGAAAAGTTCTTAGGAATTCAAAGCCTTGATATTAATGGTAGATACATGGATGTTGAACTCTGAAGAGGATTTTACCTCACCTATAAAAGGAGGAGCCTGAGCCGAAGAATTTTGTTTCTCCCACATACCTGAGAGAACCTATTTCGAAAAATAGATCATATCCATCCACATCACTTCGTGAATAGAAAGCATAGAACTGTGATTCTTCAAGGCTCCATGAAGAAGAGATCCTACCAGACTTTGATAGGTTCTATGCACCCTCTAATTGCTTTGTAATGAATCGGCACCTAAACACATGATAGTTTTTTTTAAACCCTCACTGGGCTTCGTGAAAGTGATTCCATCGTGAACCAGTGCTTGAGATACTCTCTCACTAAGATTTTTGAAGAGGAAAAACTATGAACCTCATTCACAAAGAAGATCCATACATCCTTGTGTCAAGAAAGTGACCCATGGCCACTCTGGTTTCACAAAGAAAGGTGACAACACCCTCTTGTTCGCATTTTTATATTCTACTATGTGTAGAGGTTCATTGTTGAAGAAAAATGAGATCACAAGTGGTGACTTGCACGAAAATTTGTGTTTTATTTTAAGAAACTTGAGGGCTCAAGTGTTTTCAATTGAAGAGGAAGAATACATGCATGTATGCATGTGCTCTAGTTGAAGGATTCTGAGGCCATGTACACTTGTGTGAAGAAGGCCCTCACACATGGAAAGTGTTGCACCCATTCGGGTTTAAATAAACAGACACATATAAACCTAAACAAATACCCTAACCTAGTGAAAGAGTAATAAAAAGAATAAAGAAGATGAATAGGAGGAATAGGTCAAGTGTGTGTGTTCTTAAAATAACTACACTTATTTGGGTTCTCACACAAGAAGAGGAAGAAGTGAATGCATGTATGCATGCATGCACATGCACACATGAAGTGACTTAAATAAAGAACCAAAAACAATTGTGTGCACGTGTGTAAAAAGAAGAAGTAATAATGGGAAGAAAAAGGTTCAACCTAATGTCATATTAATTATCACATTCATACATGAACAAGAAGAAAAGAATCAACTCAGATGATTCCAAGTGAACTAATCTTCATTGCCTGAAAAATCACATTGTTGTATGTGATTCTATCCAAGAAGAGAGAAGAAGTTTTAGTGAAATTGGTTGTTGCAATAAGAATAAGAAAGAATAAGTTTTAGTTTATTTGGTTGTTGCACTAAGAAGAAGAAGTAATAAGTTTAGTGCAGTTTGTTGTTGCACTAAGTAGAAGAAAGAAGAAGTCTAGTGCAGTTGGTGTTGCACTAGTGAAGAATAGAAAGAAAGAAGGAATAATTTCTTGCCTACTACTTTGCAAGTAATCAAGTGAAAATCACTAAATAATACTAAGAGTAGAACCTACCTTTTGAATAAGGAAGAAGACTATATCCATAGGCAGTATAAAGAACCAACTAGAGGCTACAAGTTAGACTAGGCTATCACCATTCCAGGGAAGAGGATTGTTTCCCACCCCCCTCCAAAGTGTAGGGACTCAGACAGGATAGAGTATTGTTTTCCTAGCCACTCCATTATAAAATAATATCAAATTATAGTGAAGAATCCATGCACTGGTTATACCCATTCATGGTAAGGATGTAGCTACTCTTATTGAGTGGTGAACCTTGTAAAAATATTGTGTGCATATTTTTACTGCTTTCTATTATTTCATGTGATAGGGAAAAGAGAATAAGAGAATCAAGATAATAATAGGTCAAGAGGTATATGTATAAAAAGTTGGAATTTGTTTCAAAAGTCCCCAACACTGATTCACCCCCCCCCCCTCTCAGTGTTAGGTATATCCCAAATCGGTCCTCTCAATTGGTATCAAAGGGAGGTTCACCTATGTTAGATTCTCTACAGTGAAGTTATTCTCTTTTAAAGAACATATTTTCTTTCCTAAGTTATCATTGAAGTTCAATTTCATTGAATATTCAATTATCTATGAATAAAAGGTTATATATTCCAAGACCATGATGAACAGTAAAAAGAAGGAAAATGGAAAGCTGAAGAAAAAGTCCCTCTTATCTAATGAAGAGGAAGAATCTAGTTCTCTATATCTTTCTGACATTAAAGACACATCAGACTTGGAATCTAATGAGAATGTGGCTCAAGTCCCCACCAAGAAGATGTAAAACCTTCCTTCCTCAACTGATCAAGAGGTATGTGTTAGTACATTTCGAAATTATTCTCATGATGAAAATTCCAGCACAAGTGGTGATGATCAATCTACAACATCTCAAAAAATATCAGTTGATAGATTAATAATGATTCTACATGGTATTCTTGAAGAGATTACATCCCTAGGTAGTGGAGTATTTCAATGCATGTAAAAAAATATCACTTAGCTGGAGAAGAAACTGATGTTTTGGAGAAAGGATTACAAGCAAAAATTGCTGAATGTTTAAAGATCTCTGGATAGGTTGGATCCTTTGAAGCAATAAATAGGGGATTTTAAATAATTTCTTCAAAGTTTCTTAAAGATTTTGAAGAAATATAGGGAGTCAACAAGTCTCTAGAAGATAATATCCATTCACTTGAAGATGAGATGAAAAATAGTAATGATGTCAAGGAGTTATATTTAGAGGAAGACTCCAATAATATTAAAGAACTTGACTCTTTTTCAAAAAACAAAGTAAAGATGCATGAAGATGAAGTTGAAAGATTAAATAAGTCTTGTGAAGATAATATTACTATGATTGAAGACCAAGAAGTCATCCTTAATATGAGATTTATAGAATTGGAAGCTGAGTTGACCAATCTTGGGAATACACATATTGAGTCTCCACAAAAGAAGGAAACAGTTGTTGCTAGTACTCAATGCTGACTAGAGGATTCTACTTTCAAAATAACTATAACATGTGACAATAATATCATGGATTCACTCATTGATCTATCACAAGTAGGTGAGAAATTAAAGGTACCATCCATACCAACTTGTATTAATGTTTCTAAAATTTCTTATACAAAAAGTGTAGTATGGAAGAAAATTCTAAACAAGTATGGATGAAGAAAAGTGAGAATAAACCTACCACCATGGATATGGTAGATAGGGTAAAGAGTTTGGAGGAAAGATCCCCATTTAAATCACAACAATTCAAGAAGAAGATTCAGCAACCTTATAAAGAAGATGGGAAGAATTCATGGTTTGTTGGTCAATGCTCGTGTTGTAACAGATTTGGGCATTGTGCATTGGATTGTTGGTACAACCCCTTAAATGTAAAAGCACAAAGAAAGCCCATATCAAGGGGCAGAAATCTAGAAAAGAAGAATAAATATATACAGATCCAAAAGCATTTATATACTGCAAATAGATTTGGTATGTTAGATAACATCTGTGATGTATGCAATAGGAGTGGTCACATGAATGATGCATGTTCATTTCAACAGGTACCCAAATCTAATAAGAAAAGAAGATCATAGAATCTAGACAAAAATCAAAAGGCTGAGAAGTCCTCAAATTCTATGTCCAAGAAGGTGAAGGGTGGTGCATCCAAAAGAACTACTAAGAAGGATTCCACTCCAAAGAAGCCATGTAGAAGATCCAATCTTGGTGACTCTATTCCTAATGATATATTGGTGGTTTGGACAGAATATTTGGGAACAATGAGAAAGATGGAATATGTACAAGCTAAATCCAATTCTAAAAACAAAAAAAAGATTCTACATAAAGACAAATAAGTTTTGTGTGTGAGGTTCAACAAGGCTGGTCACATTGTTAGAAGATTCTTTGAATTTACTCCATCCCAACAATAATTACTCAAGAAGATGAATGTTTCACCAAGAGATTATAGTTTTTTAAAATCCCTTTAAGAAAGAATATTTGAACACAAAGAGATGGAATAAATAGTTAGGTCCACACAATCACAATCAGCATTGAAGATCAGTTTTGAAAGTGTGAATAATGGAGCATCTGGGTTGAGAAAATCATCTCAACCTTGTTGTTCACATTGATGGAGCAAGGAGGATCCACCTTATTCCTTTAAATATTTGTGTATTGTATTTTTTCTTATCGTATGGGGAATTTAAGGTGGGGTAATATCTTAGGGGGAGAACTTATGATTCAGTAATGATTATTGTTTCCTAGAGGGGGAGACACATGAAGAAGTTTCCAGAGTCATTATCTCAACCAGTATCAACATCAGTTGGTATAAAATTCTAATACTATGAAGATTTTCTAAGGATTATGTCATTGGAAAAGGTATGTTATTTTTAAATCTTTCATCCTTGGTTACTCAAAATAAATATCATTCTACAAAGGGGGGTAATTAAATTACTCAGTGACATAAGAAGAGTGGATGAGTTCTCATCCCATGAAGTATTATGATTCAGTGGATAACAGACATCTCTATTGTCTAAATCAAATCCTCTTGTTTTCTACACTGAGAATTGCTTAAGTAGACTTAGAGTGAAATGATTGGTGGCACATTTCTTAAGAATGTACTGATACCCTCTCTACCAAGAACATTGTATTTCTTGTCAATAAGTAGGAGAGAAGTGAAATTAAAGAAGTAGGGGGAAAGAAGAGATCATTTTGACAGTGACACATTCATTTCAGGAGAAGTATTAAGGTATTGAAAACAAAATACAAAGGGGGATATTGTTGGGACCACTTTATTAATTGAGTTGTATTTGTTGTCAATGAGGTTAATGAATGTCAATGATGGTTAAAGACACTCTCCTAAGTGAAATGGAGAATGGAAATTAGACGATTGATTTGTTGATCCTAAGTTCAAAGAACTTGTATCATGTGTGATACAATGTTTACAACATTGAAGTTCTATCCTTTTAAGGATGATCGAAGTACTTTGGATTTCATAATTCAAACAGTAAAGAAGGAAGAAGTAGGTTGAAAAAGAGTCTTGGACTTTAGGGTGGCCATGTATGTGGTTGGTGTTGTGTTTAAAGATGGCCATGAATTTTTGTGTATACCTGGTTTAATACCAAGTATTTTTATCTGGATCAATTAAAAATAAAGAGCCAACCATGGAGGCCAGCATAGGACCTCACCTCAAGCACATGCGGGACATGAGGGTCAAATGTGTTGGAGGGAAGCCCTCAAGACCATCCCACATGAGGCAGGGGTGTGTGGACTGTGTATAATTCCACAAGAGTGTGTGCATGGTGATCAACCTAGGCACAAGGATGCATAGTGGGCACTAGGAGCACACCCAGAGGAGGCATGGGTGGGCATAGAAGCACGCCCGTAGAGAATTGGTGTGGGAGGCACTGGAGGGAAGAGAGGAGAATTCTGAGAATTAGCTACCACGTCTTGATACTTAAACTATGAGAAAAAAATGGTTATTTTTGATGTGGGATTCGTTTTTTAAAACGTAGATGTAATCTCAGCCGCTCATCTCATCCTGCATCTCGGTCGACCATCCAATCAGTCGTGGAATTCGATCGTCTAATCTTCACTGCACATCTAATCTCGCACCACGTGTGTTTAAACCAGGACCATCTGATCCTCCAGCAGCATTAGATCCATCATATGCCATCATCTTCAACCTCTTAATGCTGCTGGAACCCACTGGCAACACTTCTATCACCAAAGATGAAGACTGACCACCATGGCTGATCCCTATCCATCGAAGAAGTGCCTCGTGATTGAACCAAGACCATACATGCAATATACGTCTTGCATGCATGATATCTCGAAGGATGATGAATAAAACAGAGTTGTGAGGCCTTAATTTTTGTCCAAGATACATGTAGGATCCATGCGAGATTCATGCAAAAGAATCGTGCATGTGATCTTGACTCCATGCATGAAGATAAGAGCTCGCATTCAGAAAAAGGAAACACCCGAGACTTGCGGATTATTCTTGACCCGTAGTTTTGAAATATTAAAGGAAAAGATCTTGGGCATTCAAATCCCTGATCTTAATGGTATATATGCAAATGTTTAACATGGAAGAGGAGTTTCCCTCACCTATAAAAGGACATCCTGAGTCGAAGAATGCTACTGCTCCCACATACCCGAGATATCCTGTTTTGAAAAATAGAGCATCCCCATGTGCATCACTTCGTGAAGAGAAAGCATAGCACCGTGAGACTTCAAGGCTCTGTGAAGAAGAGATCTTGCAATCCTTAAATAAGGGCTATGAACCCATGAATTGCTTCATGAATAACCAACACCTGAACACGTGATAGGTTTTGTGAAACCCTCGTTGTGCTTCGCGAAAGTTGTTCCATCATGAGCTAGTGCTTGAGATACTCTCTCACTGAGATTTTCAAAGAGTAAAAACTGTGAACCTCATGCACAAAGAAGATCCGCACATCCTTGTGTGAATAAAGTGTCTCTTTTCCACCCTGGTTTTATGAAGAAAGGTAAGAACACCCTCCTGTTGTCCTGTTTGCATTCTACTGTGTGTAGGGGTTCATTGTTGAAGAAGAAGGAGATAGAAAGTGGTTACTTTCATGAAAGTGTATGTTTTATTTGAAGAAACCTGGGGGCTTAGGTGTTTTCAAGTGAAGAGGAATAATACATGCATGTATGAATGTGCTTTGGTTGAAGGAGCCCGAGGCTGTGTACACTTGTGTGAAGAAGGATCTCACGAATGGAAAGGGTTGCACCCATTTGGGTTTGAAAAAACACACATATATAAACCTAAAAAAATACCCTAACCAAGTGCAAGAGGAATAAGGATAAAAAGAAGAGGAAGATGAGGAATAGTTTGAGTGTTTGTGTGCTTAAAATAACAATACCTATTTGGGTTCTCACACAAGAAGATGAAGAAGTGAATGCATGCATACATGCATTCACATGAACACGTGAAGTGACATAAATAAAGAACCAAAAAAGTGTGTGAACGTGTGTAAAAAAAGAATAAAGAAAGGGAATAAAAGGTTTAACCTAATTTCATATGCATGATCACATGAATACATGAACAAGAAGAAAATAATTGACTTAGGTGATGCCAAGTGAACTGATCTTCATTGCTTGAATAATCACATTGGTGTATATGGTTCTAGCCAAGAAGAGAGAAGAAGTTTTAGCGCAGTTGGTTGTTGCACTAAGAAGAAGAAATAAGAATTTTTAGTGTAGTTGGTTGTTTCACTAAGAAGAAGAAAGAATAAGTTTAGTGCATTTGGTTGTTTCACTAAGAAGAATAAAGAAGAAGTCTAGTGCAGTTGGTGTTGCACTAGAGAAGAATAGAAAGAAATAAAAAAGAATTTCTTTCCTACTACTTTGCAAGTAATCAAGTGAAGAGAAATAAAGAAGACTAAGAGTAGAACCTACCTTTTGAAGAAGGAAAAAGACTGTCTCCATAGGCAGTATAAAGAACTAGCTATAGGCTGCAAGTTGGACTAGGATATCACCATTCTAGGGAAGAGGATTTTTTCCAACCCCCCTCCAAAGTGTAGGGACTCAGACTAGATAGAGGATTGTTTTCCTAGCCATTCCATTGTAAAAGAATATCACATTATAGTGTAGAATCCATGCACTTCTCATACCCATGCATGGAAAGTATGTAGCTCTCCTATTGAGTGGTGAACATTGTTAAAATATTGTGTTCATATTTTTAATTCTTTATATTATTTCATGCGATAGGGAAAAGAGAATAATAGAATAAATATCCTAACAGGTCAAGAGGTACAGGTATAAAAATTTGGAATTGGTTTCAAAAGTCCCTAACACTGATTCACCCCCCCCCCCCCTCTCAGTGTTAGGTATATCCCAAACTGGTCCTCTCACTTTCTAGAATAAAATCTCACCTACACCCACAATCCAATGAGATTTAAAATAGATAGTAGGAATAATATAGAGAACCCAATTAAAGTACTATTATTTCAAACCCCTATTAGTATTATATA
The DNA here is from genome assembly GCA_963277665.1 of Viscum album. Lineage (NCBI taxonomy): Eukaryota > Viridiplantae > Streptophyta > Magnoliopsida > Santalales > Viscaceae > Viscum > Viscum album. The sequence goes on from OY728157.1 coordinate 1,428,115,551, forward strand.
ACAATTTTTTGGGATATCTATATTTTTATCTCATTTAAAATGACCAAATAAAATCTCCAACCATGAAATACCAGGATAACTTTTCGTGAAGAGCATGTATAGTTTCTTCCGAACACTAGAAATTAAGACCACCATGCTTGATCAGGAGATCAAAATAAAAACATTCTTTACCATCAATTATTCTTAGGAGTATATATATTTGACATAAATTAAATATTGTCAATTATGTGTAATTTATAGAAACCATGAATGGAAATAAAAATCCAAGAATAAATGTAATTAAGGCCTACAACATAATAAAATAAATAAAACCACAAAAGGTAAGTAAGAACAAAAATAAGAAACAAGTCCTTAGTTTCTAATTAATAATCATCATGCACCCAAAATTTAATTAATGGAATGCATCTGAACTTCATCCATTTACACTCATGATGTCTATCATAAAACCAATATCTAAAAAATATAATTATAGGTGAATTTAAGTAAATATGAAAGGGATGAGTGTATCCACATACCCTATAGACTTTTCACAAAATTACTCCCATAATTTACTATTCAATGTGAAATCCAAAAATGCTTATTCAATGATGAAGTTAACATACACAAACATTTAAAAAATAAAATACATGTAAATTTTAAATAGACTTTAAAAAACATTAATTCAAAATAACTAATATTCTTTCTAATTATTCATTGAGAAATAAAATAACTTATAACTTTCACCAACTCATGATATTAAAAACCTTTCACCCAATATATTTAAAATCACCTTAATCAATAACTAGACTCGAGATACACATGAAACACTAAGAACATTTTCATATAAAAAACATACATTTATAAAAATTTGGACAAACAAACAACCCAAAATACATAATTAATTTTAATTATCACATATATTAGTGATAATATACAATATAAAGTGAAATTATAGATAAAAATTATTTAGCACACTCCTGAGGAAACACTACACTGACCATGACCTGATTTATTAATCAAAAATATTCAGTTAGAATTGTTATCTAGGAACACTAAACCTACCCCATGACCACCCCACCACAAATCACCCATGGGGTAAATATTTTTAAATATTTTAAAGTCATTTTTCATTCCTTATAATTCCCCATGATGAAAAAAATAAATTTTAAAACAATTTTCACTAAGATTCATTTCAATTTTATATAATCATCCCATTATTTCATATATTATTATTGAGACAAATGATGTCCCATACCTAAAACCAAAACCATAACTTAAAAATTAAATTTTACAATAATAGTATCAAAACATCACATTAGATGTTAAATGAACAAGAAATACTATTTAAAAAATATAATAAATAAGATAAAATCTCCAAAATAAACACAGGTTTCCATATAAAACCACATTTTATTTTTAAAATATAAATAAAATATAATAAAATATTTATAAATAATTATAAATTTTAATTAAATAAATCAAAAAAATATGAATTATTCCCAAAATGGTAATAAAATATCATAGACACCTAGCTCATATGATGATTATAAAGGAAAATACATAATTTTTTTCAACACAAAACTCATATGACACCACCTACAAAAAAATACCTAATTTAAATAAACACTATAACTAAGTAAATCATTCAAAATAGATAAATATAAATAAAAACTCATCAATAAAAAAATTACATCAACATCACTGTAAATAACCAGTAGAATCCCTATTTAATCCTTTAATAATCATTATAAAAATCCTCATTATTGATAACGGTTTTTCCTAACTTGGAAAATACTATAAACCAAATCTTTAGAAAACATTCCACAAATGTTAGAAGATAATAAATATAAGATAATAAAAATTTTAGGAGAGGTATAACTATGGTTCATAAAATAAATTATCCAAATCCATCTTTAATCAAGAAAGAATGGAAGAAATACCTTGTGGGTCCATAAAACTTGAGAGAGGAAAGTGGGATCATAAAATAAGAGAATTAATCCAAATGTATAATTTTAAAAAAACCCATGCTATAGAGCATAGTTAGTCTATATAGTTTTAAAACCGTACAATTAATTTTGTGTCAGACACTACCGATTCTACATGGTTCTTCATAGTTTAGATAATGGTTTAAGAATTTTTTATCAAATTATACACCTCTTAGAAAACCTTCAATTAAACTTCATTTTCCTCAAAAATTCACCTAACACCAACTAATGATAAAAACATATTTACTAAGATAATTTCAACCAATTATATTCACCAAAATTCAACCAAATGACCATAAATACACTTTTAATTCCTAGTGAGAAAATATTTCCATTGATTCACTATACTAAAGTCTACTTTATTAATTTCTAAAAAACAAAGTCTCTATAAAAAAATATAGAATATTATTTCATATAACTAAATTTTACACTATATGAATAAGTATTCTGTAGATATTTTTTAATGAAGTTTTAATGAATTCAAAAATATGATATTAATCATGATCTACTGTAATGTATATTTTTTTGGAATATATTTAATTATATATTATAGTTTAAATATGTGATTGAGGTTATATCAATAAAATAAATTTTATGATTTTTTTTAAAAAGAGGGACAATGTTATTTGACTTATTTGAAGTAGATTCATTAAATTGTGGAGTAAGAATGTAGTCAAAATCAAAAAAAAAATTAAAAAGGATAAAAAATGTGGTGGAGTATAGTATAACATTACAAAAACCACTATAGTTTTTATAGTACCCCTTCATATTTACCTTGGGATAGGTATTATATATGTAATACACAACTACCATAAATATACTAGTGGTATACCAGAAAATATTTTATAGTGACATAAGATTTACAAGTGGTAACTAGAGTTCTAGTGGTTTTCCTTAAGTTCCTTTTTCAGTTGGATAAGTTTGTTCATTTTAATTAGTATATTATTTTATGAAAGGATAAAGATACCCATTAGGGAGGTCAAACAAACACCTTATTCCACCACAACCTCTCTTCTATTTTTATTTCTCATGCTAGATCATGGTAAGTTGGCTAGATCTCCCCTTTATTAAAATAATTTTATTCCTTTTTTATTTTATTCAAACTTTGTTCATGTATAAAGATTTTGGCATGGGATTTCATAAATTTATATTGAAATAATATTAATAAAAAATGATTTTCTATTTTAGTGGTCAATGATGAGTGATATAATGAATAGTATGGTTATTTAGAGATATATCGACATCAAATTATTATCCCAGTAAATTTTTTAAAACTATATTGGTATAATAATTTGTTAAGGATAATTTTTGAAAATATGATTTGGGGATTTTTACCTGAGATACTTTCTTTAGGGTTTTTTATGAGGCTCCATGGTCAATATTCATGAGAAGTGTTTCACATTTTTTTGAATAGTAAGAAGTGATTTATATATTCTTATCAAGGTAGGTGGTCACAACCCTTATGAGTATCTTAATAAGTGAAAATTCATTTGAATTGGTTGAGTAATTACTTAAAATACATTCATTCCCTATAAATTATGTGAGTTGTTATATTGGAAATTTCCTGGTTTATATATTGTTTAAGTGATTGAAGTGATGGATTCCTCTATAACCAATGGACCTAAGTGAATTAAATTTATGTTTTTAAAAGGTTTAAATTCAATTCCCATATAGGAATAATGTATTAAACATTTCTATATAACATGTGGGAATATATTCTAAATTCATTAGAAACTAAAACAATACACACATTTTGCTATGAATCATAATTAATGCATGGACATAAGAATGTAAAAAAGCAACAAAATAAATAACTCACCAAATATTTTTTTTTTTTGGAAATCCATCATCTAAAAAAAATTCACACAATTTTCTCAAACCACCAATTGTTAACTCATTGTCTCTCATTTCCAAGGAAGTAACTCTCACTATTATCCCCCACTCAAAATGATGTGAATTAATATATTCAAAAATATATCCATGAAATTTTAGTATGAATTAATTATTAGAAAGAAAAGACATAAAATCCATGGGACACCCAAAAAAATTATAGTCCCACATATAAATCCTAACATTCATCACATAGAAAAATTTGAGGATAAACTTTATAGGATAACTATCTGAACATTCATCATGTACTGAATTATAAAATATTTTAAACCATAAACATGTGATTTATAGTGATTATGGGGGTATGGTATCCCATCATTTAATCCTTTTTTTATTTTACTCACATTTTATATTTATTTTTTTTTAAATACTTAAAAGGGGAAAATTTATTATTTATGATATTTCCATAGAAAGATAATAGTTTGATATTGTTGACATAAATTTCACTAAACTTATATAAATTGAAAAATAATTTTTTATATTATCCATGGTCATTATGATATATTTTATATAACTTTAGTGAGAGACAAATATTTCCTCATGTGGCCCAATATAGGTCTATAAAGAGAAAAAATATAGGAAAGATTGTTTGGCCTTACTTTCACTAAATAATACATAACATGGGATAAGAGAATCCAATTGGAAGATTTATAAAAGAGGTTGAAATCTAAATCAAATAAGAATACATGGAATAAAAAAAATTATATGATTTTTCTAGAAAGACATACAGTCATGTGTTTAAATATTAGAGGACAGTAAAATCAAGGAAATATCACCTACCCCACTATCCCCTTGAATTTTTTGGGAGAAATATTATAAGAAATTTTAATAAAATTCTTCCCCTTACTCATTTATAGAGGATTATCAACTAGAGGGAGATGTGAGAGTTTTTGGAATGTTTCATTTTCTCTCCCTCTCTATTCATAAAATTTTAAACTCCCAATAATCACCAGGGAGGAACTTGATGTAATCCCAATATCATATTTTTAATCATTATATGATTTTTTTAATTCCAATTTTGTAACTTTTTTCATATTTTCTCCACTTATTTGAGTTATGTACTATTATTTCACTCTCTTATTCAATGGATCATGTTTAATGGTACTTATTTATGTGACACTACTAAAAATCAGGCCTTTAATAATGCTAGTAAAAGGACTTTATCAATTCTATAAAAGCTCTGATAATGCAAGTTATGTTAAAGGGTTAGCTTTAACAATGCTCATAAAAACTGATGATAAATGACCCCTTTAAGGGTGATAAAAAAATCACTAATAAAGGGAGCCTTTATCAATTCTTTTTTTAGCACCATTAAATTCACTCTTTAACAATGTTAAAAAGCACCAATAAAGGCCTTGTTGATAAAGGGAATAATTTTTTATTTCACACCACCAACCCCTTTATCATCACTCCCCCAACCCCTTTATCAGTGATTTAGATAATCTCACCCTTCCATGTGCACCCCTGCCTCCAAAGAGTTTCAAACCTGAGACCTCTAGCTTATCCACCAACACCTTTTCCACTCCCCTATATTGTTTTGTTTTACATTATTTGATATATCTATATATTTATATATTTTTTGTTACATTTTTTTATCCATATATTTATATATATGTTTATATATATATATGTGTGTGTGTGTGTGTTTATATATATGTTTTTATATATGTTTATATATATATATATATATATATTTAATACATATATAAAATATGTTTTTTTTATGTGTGTGTTTATGAATACATACAGACATAAATATATCATTTATATGTGTGTGTGTGTGCATCTACAAATATAATTATACATGTTTATATTTATTTAAATATATTATATATTTATATTTATATACATATATTTGAATATATAGATAAATATATATATGTATGTCAATATACACACACAAATATATATATATATATATATTAATTTTATAGGTATATAAATATTCATACATCGGTATTCTAAATAAAATGGATATTATTTTTTATTTAGATAAGGTTTATATATTGAGAAATATATTTTATGTGTAAATATGTGTAATTATTTATTTATAAAATTAAATTTTTATGTGGTAATATATAAAAAATATGTATATATTATTATATAATTGATTATAAATAAAATTACATTGTAAAAAATGATAAAATGAAAAATCAATAATATCAATATGAAAGTAATCCTTGGGAATAAATTTAGTCCCTACTAAAAAGGGAAAAAATACCCCCTTAACCAAGGCTGATAATCCATTTAATGTTAAAAAATTTGGGTACCCTGACTAAAAACTTAGTTTTGGAGGCCTTCTGGGACATTTTTTGCCTCGAAAAAACAATGATCAGGATCCTCTTAGTCAATACGGCGTAGAGATCATTTCATTCTTCGATTTTATTTGTGGTAGAACCCAAACAGACACCTAGATCAAAAGTTATGGCAATTGAAGTTTGAGTTATGTTTTCAACTTATTTTAGATCTTTTATTATTTTTTTTATCTTCAAACTATTATTAAATGGCTATTACTTGATAATAATTAGAAAATTATTAATTAAAAATATTTTTTAATTATTTTAAAAGTCATTTTCACTAAATATCTTATACATTATGTGTAAATGCCTATTTAGACTTATTTAAAACATATTTAAAATATATATATTATATTTATATAAATATAAAAATATTCATATATTAATATATTATTTTTAATAAAATTTAATTTTTGTTTGAAATATACCCTTTATCAATGCTAGTAAAAAAGCACTGATATAGAGGGGGTCTTTATCAGTGCTTTTTTAGATGCACTGATAAAGACCCCCCCCCAACACTTTTTTTCAAGCTCTGATAAAGGATCCCCTTTATTAGTACTTTTTTAGAAGCGCTAATAAAGACCCCCACCCTTTATCATCACTTTTCTGAAAGTGCTGGCAAAGTCCCCTTTTACCATCACTTTTTTACTATTCTGATAAGGGGGACTTTATCAGTGCTTTTTTACAAGGACTGATAAAGGGGACTCTTTAATAGTGACTTGTTTAGCGATGTTAAAAAACCCCTTTTAACAACACTTTTTCTAGCACTGACAAAGGGGGTTTTTAAAAGTGCTTTCAGCTAGCACTGGATAAACCCAGTTTTGTATTGGTGTGATGATTCTCACTTTCATTCTTTACATATCATTTTTTCTAAATCATGGTATTTATGGAGATTATATTGGTTGATCAATTCCGTGAAAACACACCCATGAAATTGAAAATTTAATTCATGATTTCATTCCATTTAAGATAAAAATATGGAAAATAAATTCATTTATTGATTTTTTGGATTGATGAGTTCTGGTTATGAATTTGGACACAAATACTTGATTCTATGTGGTCATTGATGAATCACACTGTGATTTTCATCGAATCCTCACATAAAAATTTTGATTTATATTTAAAACTAAGAATTAAAATATCTAACCATTTCCCTTGAAGAGATGAATGATGTACATCAATGGATTCCCTCATGTTGATCACTTTAGATCTCCACATTAAATTTTTTACTTCCTTTTAACTTTTTCTTATGTGTGCATGTCACATGAATTGTAACCCCCATTTTCTTTAAACCCCATTATTTTAAAAAATATTTTTTTTTTCTAATTGAATGATTAAAGGATTCATTGTGATAGGACCTAGGGTTACTACTTTATGTAATGCTTATCCTAGTCTACCCAATAAATAACTTTGTTGGGGACACTATCTAACATTGGGCATGCCTCCCCATATTCTAAAGGCTTCCAACTAGTGGTGATATCTTAAAAAATTATAGGGATACTATTCCCTAAAATATAAAGTATAATATTCATTCCCAAAACAAATAAAATTTCAGTATAATCCACTCATATAATGGACATACCCAAAACCTACAGATATAAAAATCAGTAGCTAAGAGGTAATCTTGTGGTCTAGAATATAAAAGTAAAATAGCATACATGGATTTCATCCAATGTAATAGAGAGAAAATATTAATATACATAACAACTAATAATGAACAATATTTAGGGTATTCTCTTGATTGATACATATTTGATAGAATAACTAAAATAAAACATAAAGTCCCATAGGTTAACTCACTAAACTAGATCTTTTCAAATCATCGGCCTCTAAAAACCCTTATCATCCTAAGCTATCTATAAAACTTTAATTTATTACATATTCTTGAAATTAAAACATTAATTCCAACCCATGTACATTGACACCCATTTTTTATACATAGTTAGGGGTGATTCTAAATACCTGGTAGGATTTCCCCTCCATCCTTAATACACTAAGAGCTAGTGATCAAGTGGATAAAAGTGAAAGTTTTTTAGTGTATAAATATCTTGGTGAGTGTACCTAAATCCTCCCAAAAATTAACTTATACATGAACATGCAATTATATATATGAATTTTATTATAGAAAAAAGTCATGCACACCCCAAAGGTTTATACTAGCACTACCCAACTCAGGTAAGAACCCATCATCTAGTAATCAATGAATCATATATCCTCATGTCTTGATGAGGTATAATCTATAATCAATATCATCCCATATGATATAATCATCAAGATGTCTCACCTATATCCACAAACACCTACTCATCAGGGTCCCACCAGACCTAGTAGTCATCTCACTACCCGTTAATAACCAAAATATGAAACCATATCAATAATAACAAAAACATGCAATCAAAAAGATCTCAACCATCAATAAAAATGTCAAATGACATAAAAACTTAAAATTTAAGTCAAATATAACCCGAAAATAAAATAAAAATATAATAACAATATCATGATGAAATAAATAGGAAAAAAAAGAATGGTTGATCCAATATGGAAGAACCAATATAATCTTTGAGTTCTAATTTATTAATATTTCAATGTTTTAATTTTTAATTTTTAACTCTAATTTTACCATGGGTGGTTTGATTAAAGATTATTTTATCATGGTTATCTCATTCTCTTCATAAGACTACATTTCTTATTTTACTATATATACGTACATGGATTACCTATCTTTGATAATCCTTCATAGGATGGAGTTGGATGATTATGGAATGAGTGTCAAGGGATTATAGGAATGTGTTTGCTGTGAAATAATTTATTCTTTCTATTTTATGGATAGATCACTCAATAAAGGTTTTTTTTAAATATTATAATCCAAGGTATCACTAGTAACTCTTCATAAGGTAGAGTTTAGTGATTCATTATAGTCATACTGGAAATAAAAGGCTTAATTCACTCAAGGATCATGGTGTTTAAATACATTAAAGGGAGATATTGAGAGTTGTTTCCATGAATTATGTTGATTGTATCCACTAATGAAGGATAAAATTATAATAATTATAGGTTAACAATGATGGAATTAATCTGGGGGAACTCTTAAGGATTATACATTATTCTCTTTAGCATTTTCATTTTTATTTTCTTTAATTTTCATTGAAACTGATCATCTCTTTCCTTATTTTCAAAATTATAAAAAATAAAAAATATAATAAGTGAAATAAAATAATATTGTGAGTATATGGACTCCTTGATATAAAAACTAAGGTTATCACTATATTACATTCCTTTAGTATTTTAAATAATATTTCCAAGAGACCACATGACAGGTCCCCTTGTCATAAATAAATCTAAAATAATCTAATATTATGACAAAAAATATGGTACTTAGGTATGTGAAAGGAATACTTTATGATGGTATTTTATATGAGAAAATTGGAAAATGAAAATTTCTTAACTATACCAATACAGATTGGGAAACTGTCTTGGAAAAAACTAATTCCACTTCATGTAGTTTTTTTCATTAGAGGAAATGTATTTCATGAATATGTTATTATAAGTAAAATTGAGGATAAATATGTTTCATCTTCTCAATAATAGATAAAAATGAATTGGATAACAAGAAGAAATTATAATTTATCTTAAATATCTATTTTTGATGGGATTTAATAATCAAAGTGTTTTAAATATTTCAAAGAATCCATTACAACACTTGAGATCAAAACACATTGACAAAAAATATCACTTCTTGAAGGATAAGTTTGAATAAGGTTCTTAAAAGGTGTAATTTAATCATTACAAGGAGAAAGTAAAATATACTTTAATAAAACCACAACCAAAAGATTAATTTGAGAATTTGATATGGTTTATAGTCATTCAAATCATCTCACATTAATAATAAGGTATTCCCATAACTTTATCATAAATTTAAAATTATATCATTATTGTCAAAGTGGGGGATAAATGAAATTAATATAAGGTTGTGTTTGTTTTTTAAAATGGTAAGAAATTGAGTTATTTCAAAAATGGGTGATGACCTCATAAATAAAAGGATAGGAAAGACATGGGTGAGAATTAAAGAGAACAAATTAAGATTTTTTTAATGTGTGTTTTGAGATGAAGGTAAAATATATAGGCTATTATTTTAAAATTTTCTCCAAATTTGTTTCAATATATTTTTTGAGTTGAAAAATGATAAATTGAGAAGTGAATTATTGTTATAGACAACTATTTTTTATTGATCTATCACTATTGTTTTCTAGAATTATTATTATCACATAAACTTAGAGTTAATTTATTTATACTACATCACTAAGAGAATAATTTAATCATTGAGATGATAATTAAAATACTTATTGATTTCATTTTAATTGTAATTTAATTTAGTATAATTTTATATAAAGATAATAAGTCTATGAAGGGATTATTTTAGTTGTATTAATTATGTTTACAAAAAAACTAAAGGGTTTGATTTTTGAGACCTTGTAGAGAATTATGATAAGTTCCTCATGATTTTGGAGGATATTTATGAGAAAGAAAGATAGAAACTTGATCTCTACATGTATTTCCTTTTTTTAACTTCATTAATATTTATATTAATGTTATTCATTGATATTATTTATCAAAAGATTGATGAACTTGATGGTGAAGTCTATAGAGGTTTGTGTACTACAAAGAATCTCTAAAATGGGATTTAATATCTGCTAGAAGATAATTAAATTCAAATTTAGGAGTTATGTAAGATTTAGTTTGAAATTGAAAATTTTGAGTAGTGGTCAGTTGAATTTTTAAAGAGTAATGTTGAAAAACCAAAGGTTGGGTAAATGTTGTTTTAATTTATATAAGTGTGAGCATTAAATAACAAAGGTTGTGTAAGAGTTGTTTTTAACTGCATAATGGTGAATCTAAGAAAACAAATACTATGTAATAGTTTATCAGTATTGTGTAAGATTAAAGAAAAGGAATCAAAATCAGTGAACAGTGAGATGGAACTTGAATATTGGTCGGAACATCCCATGTTGGAGCCATCTTTCAGTCCAAGTTTGAGTACCACATACCTCAAGTTTGCCTTCTAATATATTAGTTTCTAATAACTAATGGAAATAGTTTAATCTGTATCATGGAGAGACTTACTCTCAATTATATTACCATTAATAACAATAAATAAGGAAACAACCATAATAAATAACACTGAAATATAATATGTAATTGTAGAGGAAAACTAACCATAGAAATACCATATCAATATGTTGTAACAAAATTAAACTCATGTCATATCATACAGGTTATACATCAAAATAAGGATCACCTGATGGTGTTATCATATACATGGAATATGAAAAAGTAATAATAAAGAATAAATAAAACTTGGTAAAAAGTGTCTAAGACCTATCTTGGGTGTTATCTATTAACCTCTTCTAAGTTTCTCTAGATCATCAATCTATCTTAGGGGAATTTCCCTTACCTATATCATGAACCATGAAGTCTACACGACCACTATGGTGAATTTATAGGGTGTGGGTATAAAACATAATAGGATACCACTAATGGGACATAAAATAATCCACATTGCATGTAGGTATAAGGCCTCGGCCTTAAACCTTACTTAATATTGAATTAAATGAATAATTCACATTGAGGATCTTTTCAGGTTTAGAGTTTTAGAGAATTAGGACATAACTATTACATCTCAAAAGATTACAAAGTATACACTTCTACTATGTTTCCATAAAATAAAAACTCTTAAAAAGAAACATGTCTAGTTCCATGTTTTAGATAGCCTGACTTTCCCTTGATCCCATCATTGACCCTAATCCACATTAAGTCCAGTGAAAAAAATTTCAAAAAAACTTGGGGTGAGCATAAAAAGCTCAGTAAGGGATACACAAAGAATGAAAACTATTAGTTTTTCAAACATCAAGTAAACCATGTATACTTTATCAAAGTAATACTTTCACCTTCATGAAGTAATAAAAACTCTTCACTGAATGAAATATCATTACTTACCCTTTTATAACCAAAGGATTACCATAAAACCCATATAAATAACACATAACATATAAAGGTAACTTGGGACATAAACATACTTAAATGGAATAACCATACGGTCGACTTCCACACATACTTAATGGAATAGCCATACGGACGACTTCCATACCCAATGCATTGGAGGTTATAACGTAACCACTCATCCTAGTATTCATGGCACCACCCATCATATGGTTTATCACGTAACCACCCATCAAATGTCCAAGTACCAATATAAAATCATAAAACATAAAACCAATATAAAGGAATGATAACATTTCCACATTTAAATCATAATATATCATTTAAATATATTGACATAATAGAATCCTTTATCAAAACCATTTTCAATACCAAAATACATAAAAGATTATATGGTATTTATTTTATTTTAAAAACATTACGGCTTGTTGAGGAAGCCAAAGACCAAATAATACTCGCGGCAGCGGAAAAGGTCGTTGTCACCGCGTACGTTAAAAGAAACATTCCTTTTTGTCGTTTAGTAAAACGCTTCTTAGAAAAAGATTCATTTTGTATAAAAGTAAAAGTCAAAGGGGTTTATACACCGTATAAAAGAAAGTTGTGTATAAAACGAAATATGCCTCAATGAAAGGAGATTGAGACGAAGTCCCTTACCTCGGGTCCAACTTGACTCGATCGTTCTTTAACATCCTGAATAATAAATTTGAGTTAATTTCTAATTGCTTAAGAACCTTTTTCAAGATTATTATTCCTTTTATATGACTTATTTCCATGTTATAAACATTATGTAATCATTAAGTTAATAATGTTTGTTTTGTCGATATTTGGTTCTTATGTCGAAAGTGGACTTCTTACAATTACATGTTGTTCGTGTGGTCAAAGGTTCTTTATATCCAAAATGACATTCCTGATTTGGATATCATATATATCATATATATCCAGCATATACATGTATTTATAATATTACATAATCATTTATAGGTAAGAAACGAAATGCACCGTTCATGGAGACGGTAAGCCGTACGTACGCATGAACGCTACCTTCATTTCTATGTCATATTAATGGAATTAAAACTAAATGAGAGTTATGTAGATTTTAATTCCAGAATTATATTAATCATTTAGATGTAACATACATCATATATATCCATTATATATATGTACTTATAATAGTACATTACATTTGGGGATAAGAAATGAAATGCACCGTTCATGGAGACGGTAAGCCGTACGTACGCATGAACGCTACTTTCATTTCTATCTCATACATTAGTGGAAAGAAATAATAATTATATATAGGTATATTATAATTCCAGTATAACATCATATATAATAACTTTAAATTGTTCCTTTATACGTTCCACATATGGCATTAACGAATCACATCACTTTGAGGGGGCGGTAGTCCGCACTTCCTTAAATGAAGATATCGTGTTTACCCATAATGGAAACCATAAAGGTATTCCCAAAATGAAAAATACAAAAGCTTAAGGAAAACATAAACATATTATATATCATATATAAGTATATTTTCATCTTAATGGCTACCTTTGAAAGTGTTAAAAGAATGTTGAACAATCATCGTTTCGGGAGGCAGAAATTCGTCATCCACGGAAACAGTATGTTCTTTAACCATTAGATGTAGGTGTGTGTAAGTGTAGCTCGAATCATTCTTATAAAAACATCCTAGTATATTTAAGATACTGTATTTTTTACAAAATAAATGAATAAAAAGAGTTTAGGGGGTTGGATAAGAAAAATAAAACAAAAGGACTCAAGTGAAGACATTACCTTAAAATCGGGTAACTCCCTTTGGTTTGAGCTCAAAGGCTTCCTTGGGAAGACTTCTGCCCAAAGTGAGGCTTCAAGGAGTAATAGAGGGATGTGGAGAGACAAAATGGGTAGGGGTTGGCCGAGCCAAAGGCTTTGTAAGTGTGGTTAAAGAGGTAGAGGTGGGGGTCTTTTATAAGAGGAGAGGAGGGACACTCTTGGAAAGTAAAGAAATGTTACTTTATTTTAAAATGAGATTCGGATTTAAGAGGTCCCACATTGATATAATTCTAGGATAAGGTGATAAGGGTTCAAAATATACCTATCCAATAGGTTTTTGACAAGTGTAGATCATATATTTTACATTATCTTTTCATTTTATTTAAATCCTTTATTAATGAGGTAATTGCTGCATCATCGTGATGTCATAAATAATTTAATATATTTAATGTATAAAAATTATAAAAAAAATATCATGATGTAGGAAATATTTTTATATTTATAATGAATATTTATAGTCAAAAATATGACTTGTATAACCCTATGTAAAAAATGTTTTAGTAAAACATTTCATGTTTGTGTCATTTTTACTTTTACATTAAATAAAAAGCATTAATGTCTTTATCTTACCCAAGTGGCTCCATTGGGACCCAAAAATTGGCCCATGGGTTGTCTTGGTCGGCCATAACTCATCCAATAGGGTTAGGACAAGTTTCAAGATATTTTCATTTTATTATAATATCATTTTCACCTTAAATCACACTAATTACCTTTAATCGTGATTAATATAACATAAAAGTTACTATTCACCAAAAAATTATTTTAATCCCATTGAACCACATTTTACTTAAAAATTAAAATCATTTAAATTGGATTTTTGAAATTCAAAACACAGAAGTGGTAAAGTCCCATTTAAACGAAAAATCAAATTTTGGAACCACCACTTTGCGGTTTCACTATTCATCAAAAATTGAAGTTTTCCAGAAAAAAAAAACAAAACTTCACCCTAAGCTATATTTGATATTCTGAATTCAAAAATGATATCTATTTTACAAAATTAAAATCATATAAGTTGCATTAATTAATTTAATAATTAATTCCCGTTGTCCAAACAAATAGCGTGTTTTTATGAAACAATAAGTATCAAAAGATTGACACCAGTTTAAGTCCAATTTCAAAGTGCAATTAATTACAATGAACACTATTGGATTAAATGGTAAAAATATATTCTAATTTCACTTCAAAACCAATTCAAAAGATAATCTAATCATATAAATAAATTAGATTAAAAAGAGGTTTTGAATTAAAATACAACATTTTTCACTATTCATTAAAAAATGAACTTTATCGGAAAAATACCAAAAATTCACAAAAAGTAAATTTTGATGTCCCAATCATAAAGAATAAGTTTATTTTGACAAATATAGATTATAAAATTGTCAAAAGATATATTTAAAAATGGTTCGCCATCAAAAGGCGGTAAAACAATCTTTTAAAAATACTAGAGTATTTCATGCTTTAGGTTGGATTTACTCTCATTTTAAGCCTCAAAAACACTATCTAAATCATTAATAGACATAGATAAAAATATCTATTATTCATTACTTACTTGGGATGTTACAGTAGGTGTATATATTACATGATCTGAAAGCAGTAAAAATCAACATGTATCATCTAAGTTGCATTATCACATGACTGTTAAGCTAGATTGGTGTTTGAAACTACCTTCTTTGAACAATGTTACTGAATAGGGAAGTTCCTTCCTAAATTCATGTCATAAAGATCATGGTGGCACAAAATCACACATTCTCAGACCACAATATACACAATTAGTCACTACGGATGATTCATTATACATGTATCCAAATCTATGTTACAATAATCAAATATATCACAATATACTTGGGTTAAGAAATAACAAGACACATAGAATAACATATCATCATTTTGGTGTCTATCTCTTCAGGTATGTCCCCTAAATAGTGAGTTATCATGCACATATCTAACTCCAGACGACTCCTCTTGATAGTAAATCAATGTACACATAGTCATCCCTAGGGAAATTTCCCTCAAATAATGGTCATGACATACTTATATTCATCTCTTAGGTTTGATTAATCAATTATTTTAAAAATATAATGTCAAGGTAAGAAATACTAGACATAGTGTAATTCAGACCAACGCACATGGCCCTCAGAAACCTAAACTTATCTCATGTGTCGCACAATCCAACATACCCTTCACCTAGTCTATACACTATAATAAAAACTCAAAAAAACCCAATGACCATATATTATTTAATAGTAGTCACTTATGCCCCTAATTACCCATTCTCAATTTAATCGCAAGACGAACCCATCACCTATATCTCAAAACATCTCATTGTTCATCATGACACATCCAATACCATCTCTATAGACCACCTAAGGCCTATCATTTGTTTATCCATTCCCATATAACTATATTGTGGTCCTCTATTAATTCTATCCCATGTATCAATATTCAATAGTCTCCTAGATACTCTAAAATCAAAGTATCATGTGTGGATCACCCAACACGATTTTAGAAGCTCTCACATATTTTATCACATACTTTTAAACCCTTTAGGATCTCATTTGGGTTTATATTACTTACTTACCCAGGTTTTCATATCACATGACACATGAAATGAAAATCTAACAAGGGATAATTTCAAGTACCCCCTACCATTAATAAACACAATCTAACTCGTTAAATATTATGATCCAATTCATTCTCAATTGATCAATGTCGAATATGTTAGGTTCTGTATGGATACAATAACACTTATTAGATACATAAAAATTAATTAGAACCCAAATATAATGATTTACATGCAAGATAATATGAAACTTATGTAAAATAATTAAATTAAGGAAACTATAAAACGTTCATACCTTACATTGAATATTCAATGAAACCTTTTTTTATCTTCATCTGGTGAGTTTAATGAAAATAACCAAAGTGGAAAAAAGAATCCCACCTCCATAGTATATCCAAAAGTTTCATGGAATCATTCAATGTTTGGATAGGATCCATATTGTCTCCATAGTATTCTAGTAACTCAATATTTAAAGGAGATATATGAAAGAGTGTAAGGGGTCAATATGTATCGGTGAAGTATGAGGATCTAAAATCCACACCCACATTTTCCATTTTATGGTAGTATGGTTTATATAGAACCTGATGACACTCCTGTGAGGTGTATGCATTAATTAATGCATTTATAATTCATGTATTAATTCCTTGTATAATTCAGGAATCATATGAATGAACACATTTAACTCTCATTTGTTTCATCTTACTAAACATATCTTTAAATTATCGCCTAAATTATCGCCTCGATAAAGACTAATTTAGGTGTGCAACACACAAATAATATACCCAATTCATTTCTATTCAAGTAAACATACATTATATATATATATATCATATATATATATATGTATATATATTTATATATATTGTATATATAAAGCTTTAGGGAAAATTCCCATCAATCTTCCACTTACTCTAAAAACTAATAGACTTTGTGCCATTTCACCTTATATTGTATCATATATAATAAATTTCTAAAATATATCCAAAACGTATTTTGGATATATTCCAACAGACTTTTGTAAAGCTATCATTAACTTTACCTTGTGTCACATCATATGAAATAACTTGTGAACACCAATCTAAAACACTTTTGGATTAACTCTAAGCACTTTTAGAGAAGCTCTCTAAGTCAAACTCAATCCCCATTCAATCAACCACAAAGTGTGACCCTATGAGCCCTTAAAGAATTGAAAAAAAATATGAATCTCTTGATGAATATATGTAAGAAAAGATCAACCTCTAGAAAATAATCAATGCTACTCAATATATAAAGGGATATGATGTGATCTCCATTATACACATGTATCTCTATACCTATGTCCACTAGTCTAAAACATATGAAAACATGAATTCTAATATTTCATTTTTTCCAAGACATCAAGTGACCATGGGAAATGTAACATATCAATCTCATATATCTAATTCATATGTTCTATATTCTTAGAGTGTAGATGAAACTGATCGATAAATACATCACATGACATTATTCCTTCTAAATAAACACATCACATTTCCCTTATCTAGATAGATATATATAATATCTAGTTTCATATGAACACATCCAAAGTATATCTCAATCGAGGGCCCTAATTTCATACTCATAGTATGAGAGGAAAAATCTCATCTTGGTTAATCTCCAACTAATGACATGATCGGCAACATACTAAACCACCCTTATATTAGCTAAGTTAATATGTAGACTTTCATAAGTAAGGTATCAAAGTATGAAGGTTCTCATGCTAGGTATCTTTCCAACCTCAGGTAGTGGGGACTCAAATATGATCCATGGATCCCTAGTATACCAAATACATCTTTGTATGACACTCTATGTGGTATACTTATTAGGTCATCCATTACATATAAAGAATCTTATTCTTTATCTTGTGCCTCATCAGTATATTATTAATATCTATACAAGAATCCTACTCACACTCACCATAACATTTATTCTAACCTATAATATTTCATGATGAATATTGGTTAGGTATAAACTCAAATTCGTACTTTAGAGAGGTCAATTATCATTTCACTTTATAAAATTTATATCTTTATATATATTAATGTATCCAACATGAAATAATGATAAAATGGAGGTTTCTTTTAACATGATTTATTTTAATATTCTTAAAATTTTTAAGAATATTTAACAAAACCAACATAAGCACTAGTTTATCATGTCATATATGATAAAATTCCAAATCATCCTTATGTTTTCTAAAATTTTTGGGGTTTTTTAACACATTATATCTTATATAATCCATGTCACAACTCAATGTGACCATATGATAAAACCCTCCCACTAAAATATTTATGGATAAACATATATAAAGTAATACAGTTTGAATAATGTTTATATTTAGGAAGAATATTCCTAATTTTTCAACTTTTGAACATATTGAAACTTCTTAACAACACAAAATCAACTATTAAGATGTTAACTGATATTGTCTACTTGGAGCTATTTCTAAGTTCATCATCATCATCCTTGGAACATTATTCCATCAAAAAATTTCCTTGAATTAATGCAACTACATACATTATTGTTTTACTAATACATCCTAACTCTCTTAGGATATTAGGTAAAATTCACTTTGAACTTATATTAGTGTAATTATTTATTTGTTAACTTTTAACTTCTTTAAGTCTAAACAAAATCCCATTATCTTCTTATACATTATATTCTCTTCAGAATATCTTACTAAGATAGAAAACCCCATTTATGTTGAGAAATAACATTTTTTCTTTAAATAGAAATATTAAACAAATAAAATATTATTTATGTATCATATATCATATTCTATTTTTTTAGAATATTTTTATTCTAAAAGAATAATTTATTAAAATATATCACCCATGGTGGGTGAGAACACATTCCCTTATATTTTAACAATACTTAGATTGACATTTTATCCTAGATAAAACACTTTTATTCATATCTTCTTATCAAAACATGTTATAAAAAATTGATGAATCAAAAACTATGTGTATATAATTAATCGTCTCATACCTATTCAAAAAACTCTTTGTAATTGAATAAGTTATCTTATAACATAAGGGAAATGAGATGAAGATACATGTCTTTTACTTAGATTCATTTGTGATTGATAAAATACTTTACATTCAAATCATAAATGTAGTAACTATTTACTTCATCTTATGAATATAAACTACAAGATAAATCAATTTTTCATTTAATTTTTAAGTACTTTATATTTAAAACACTTTTTAAAATATACATTTAGTAGCACATACCTTTCAAAATTGAATAATTTCTTTCTATAACATCCATACCTAACATGGAAATTACATGGAGTTTCATAAAATCGTTTAGGTATATCTTAGATAATATAATAATATTAAATTATTATTATTCTTTCATAATAACCCTAGGTTTCAATGACCATGATTATATTCTTGAAGAAAAATTTTTGAAATTTTAAACCAACTTTTCTTCTTTCAGTTTAAAATTTTACTACTTATATTTTTTATACAACACTTTAGAACCTAGACATCATATGCCTAATTTCTATATATTCCAAAAACATATATAATATCAAGTAAATATTATTTTAATTTAATCATATTTTTGGAACATTTCTATAGAAGACAATATGATAAATTTCCTAACTAAAACAATCTATTTTAAGTATCCCCTTAAATAATGTTAGAGAATTAAATAAATCATAAACCATGTCTATTAAAAACACCCATATCATTTCATATAAACCACTATTGTATACATTCTCTTCTCAAGAAATAAATTCAATAAAATACACATCTTATGATAAGTTTATCCATTCTTGAAGTATCCAAGTTATCGATAAAGCAACTCATTTTCCCCATTACTTGAAAATAGAATTCAAGCTTAAATTTTTTTTTCTATTTTTGACCTTATATATATTTATAACACTTGTAAATCATATATTTGATATCATATATCTTTCAAAATGATAGAATTGATTTTTATAACCATTAAAACTTTATGTAAAACTTTTCTCTCACCAATTCATTTAGCATATTAAATAATATTGAATATCATTTTATGTACCCAATCTTATTGAGTATATGAGACAAAAATAATTTATATACCCAATAATATTTAGTACATGAGTGGATACTTCTATTACTTTGTCAATTTTTCATCTAATTCCTTTGAAACCTTAAATTAATCACCTTATTTTTCTATATTCATCTAGATTCACTTGTTGAACAACTTCAATACTTGGTTAATGAGTAAGGAAATATTCTAAAACATAAAATTTTCCTTAAGAACTTTTTTCAAATCACCAATACAATTTAATAACTTTTCTTAAGTTATCAATATTAGGAGTAACTTATATTAATCTTCTCCTTATAAGGATTATTCACAAATTTTATCATGATGATGATGATGACATTTATCTAAAAAATAAGTTTTTATCATATGACTATCATGTATTATTAACCATCTAATAATTAATTTTATTAAATGGGTTATAATGCACTGATATTTTAAAATAATAACATTATACTTGATAGCATATACAATATACAACATAGAGATTTAACAAACCATGAAATATTATTATATACCCATTATAAAATATCAGTTGAATTGGCGGGTATTAATAAGAATAACCATATTATGAACAAAAATATATAAAGGTACTACTCAATAAAAATTTATTGATTAACACTTGGTAAATAATCATTGAATTTTTAGTAAAGTTATATTATGCTTAAAAAATATATTTCCTTAAAAAATAATTTTTAATGATTTTTATGTCCAAATATTTTTTTTTTTGAAAAATTTATAAAATTTATTTGATAAAATTAACTTCATTTTTTAAATTGTCATATCAAAATTATCTTAGGGTTCATTTTTGGGACTTTTCTAAAAATAATGATTTTCCAGTGAATGGTGAAAAATACTAATTTTTATTGAAAACAGTATTTTGTTTCAAAAATATACAAAGTTCCATTTTTTAAATAGTTTAAAAGTATAATTAGTTATATTATATTATTAATAATCCAATTGTGTTTATTGGAATAAATTTTATGGTAGAATTTGGTAGAAAAAATATTTTTATACTTAAAAATGTATTTTTCTGAAAAACTATTTTTCGTTGCATTTTGTGTTTTTATCTTAAATTAATTTCTTCCAATTTTTAATATTGAATATTTAAAAATTTATAACATATTTAAAATCAATAGTTTCAAATTTTTAAATAGTTCCCTTTTATTTTTTTCAATATGAATACTACCATAGTAAATTTTTGACACCTCGGAAAGGTAAAACGGGTAAAATATGGTTAAAATTTTGGGATAAGGATTTAAAATTTATAAAAAACTTTCCTTTATACTATTTTATGAGTGTAGTTCAGAAATTTATATCTAATACTCTAATATACTTCCACTTTATGTCATGTTTTTTTAAATATGACCTTCATATTAATTTAAGAAAATAATAAATACAAAATGTCAATCTCTTGACTTTAATATCTATAAATTTTTTTCATAAAGATAAAAAATATTTTATGTTAAATTTTTAATGTATATTTTAAATATTAATAAAAAAATTATCATGGTAATTTATTTTTAATTTTTAGTAATTGAATAATTATCTTAAATGTCTATGTAACGCCAACACAGTATTTATTCAATTAATAGAAAATTTTAATAAATGGTTAAAAAAATAATAAAATATGGGTAAATTATTATGTTACTAAAATTTTTTAGATATATATAACATAATATTTATGTTTTAAATTATTTTATTCTAATTAAATATATTTATTTATGTATTTAAAGTTAAATTAAATGAATGGTGTCAAAAATGACATTAATAATATTTATGAAAATAATATTTTATTAAATTGTTTAAAAATTATAAAAATATTGAAAATGGGAAATTTTATAAGATATGGTATAAAATTTCATCAATTTTCAATTAATGAGTCAATTTTCACCTATAAGTAAAATTATGACCCTTTAATATTGAAAAAGTTGTTACCACAGTTAAGGTAAAAATTGGTTAACCAAGGAGTTAAACCAGAAGATAAGTTTTAAAATGATAAAAAAAACCTATATAAATTTCATTTGATGATTTTATTTATACCTTATACCCTTTTATTATCATTTAATTCCATTTTTAATCATTTTTATTGATAATAACTTAATTATATTTTAATATTATTTTGTAATTCTAAGTATGTCATTTCCCTCCCTTATAAAAGGATACCCCTTCTATATTTTCTTTACACCACTTTTAGCCATATATATCAATCAATAACTAGTTTAATATCATTATATATTCCTTGAAAACATCTTATAACTTATTTTCCTACCAAAATATCATTCTTTCAAGGATTAATGTGTAATCCAAAATGGGTTTCTCAATGAATAGGTATAACTCTCAACTGAGTGTTTTCGATTTCATTTTTTATTTTAAAACCTCTAAATATATGGTATCCATTATGAAATAATAAATTCAGTATATTATATATAATTTATTATTATTATTATCATACAAACGACTTACTATCTCCACATGGTGGTATAATTATTTTTTCATCACCATTTTCATGGATAGTTATAATTATGGATTTAATATTTTTATATTATATTTGTGACATAATTATTATTTTTTATTTATAATATCTTATATAACCTCTTATCATTTCATCTTTTGGAGAATGATAATGTTGCTCGTGCGAACGTGTGGACAATCGCCTCTATGAAGTGATGTGATTCATTTTGTTTATTTTGACATGGATGGTAATAAAGATATATTTAATTAATATAAATATATATATAATATATATTATATAAAAATTATTCTGTAAAGGTGAATAATTATTTACCTTTCTTTCATTTTATCCGTCAAAAAATGGAAATAGCATTCATGTGTACGTACGACCTACCATCTCCATGAACGGTGTAATCCATTTTCCTGTATCTACATTTTATGGATGAGTATAAATATATAAATATATATAATGAATATATATTATATTTATATCATTATTAAAAAAAATTATATGATGTAACCTTGATCAAAGTACAAGGATCGGGACTGGTGAACCAAAAATGCATGAAAAATGAAGCAATTATCACCCAAAACAGTGATTTTAATAACAATTTGTTAATAAACAGGTGATAAGATATCGTAATTAAATCATATATAATATTATAAATATGATTATGTTTCTATAATATGTTTATAATAAATCTATATTTATTATATAGTATATTCAAATGCATATAAAGAGAGACGAAACTTGAGGTAAGGGATTTTTAGTCTCACTTTTATTTTTGAGAGACATATTCCATATTCACCACTAATTTATTTTTTGTGTTGTATATACTGACTCTTTTATATGTTATATCATTAATCACCTTATGTTAGTGATATTTAAATTTTCATTTGATTGCATTCCTTCTTGGGGATTACAATTCAAAAGTTACCAAAGTGGTAAGGTTTTTATGTTACAATATCATTGTTTATCAAGATTGTTTATGATTAAGTTTTCAATGATGAAATATTTTTATCTACCCCTAAATAATTATCA
Source organism: Viscum album (assembly GCA_963277665.1). NCBI lineage: Eukaryota > Viridiplantae > Streptophyta > Magnoliopsida > Santalales > Viscaceae > Viscum > Viscum album. The sequence continues at coordinate 1,428,139,638 of OY728157.1, forward strand.
TTAATTTTATTATCATCTGATTATGTCCAAATATTTCATGTTTTCCTTTCTTTAAATACTCAAGAGACCAAAAGAATGTTTTAAGGAAAACTAACTCTATTTCTCTCTTCGGTCAAAAATATTTTTTCTTCCATATCCATATTTTCTAAAAAAATTAAAGAATGATTTTAATATTATACCATGATTGTTTAAATTAAATTTTACCTATGATTTACTTTTTTAAAAATGGTTTAAAATAAATCTTCTTGTTATTTTCCAAATGAGGTACTTTTTTACTTTTTTATAAAAGTATGGAAGGAATGTTTTATATTAACTTATATGGCATGAATAAAATTTCCCACCATCATGAAAAATAAATGATTTGAAGATTCCTATGTAAGTTTCCAAGGTTATTTCAAAGAAAATTTTTTCCTTAATATTTTATAAATTTTTGGATTTTAAATAAGTGTTTTTAAAGTGAAAAGGGTAGTTTCCTCCATAATTATTATGGAGAACTTTTAAATAAACTTTTAATTTATGATAAAACCTTTTATGTTAATTATTATTTACTAGGTTTATGATCCAATGATACCATATTTATTATTTATCTAGATGGTCTATGATTATGATGGTGATATTTTTATAAAATCCATTTATTTCCCATGAGTAATGTTATAATGATATGAATAATGTTTTATGATCATGTAACATTTATATTAATGGATTATGATTATGTGATTTTTGGGTATATTATATCCGTCTAATTCATTGATATCTCATGAGATGATGATGATAATAATGGATGTTATTGTGCGTATATTTTTTCACATATTGATATGTGAGTATGATTGCTTTCTAGATATTCTCATAATAAAATGTGTGGAGATGATTGTGAATAAATTTGTTCATATTATAATGCATGAGCATGATTAATTTCTAGATATACTCACAAGATTATTAATGGACATGATTACATTTAGATGTGTTCATAATATTATGATTCCTTGTACTTATGACACGACATGTATATATTATGACTCTTGGATGTTGATCACTTCTTTGACACCCTTATTAATCATGATTCTAGGTATGAATTGATTTTCAAGCTTATGATATATTTCTTTTTGTATGAATATTTTATGTTGAGAACACACACTTAAATATGTTATCATACCCTTATGATTATCTTATACTCTAATAATTGATATCTCCCTTGTTTACCCTTATTGGGTATCTGAGATCACCCTTTATTATGTTTCCTTTCCCCAGGTTATGTAAAAAGGTTTTAAGTAGGGTATGTCTAAGAAGACTACTATGTGGGAAGATTGTTGTGGAATATGTCAAACATCATTCATGAAATAAGAAAATTATGTATCTAATATCCAAATAAATTAACCTTTATGGTACTTGGGCATGTATTATTGTAAAATGTATTGAATATTCATATAAAATGATGAAATATTAATATATTTTCAGCTTGGTTCACTTCATTTGGTACTATATCATGGGTTTAGTCAATTTTTCGATATTAGGATTAAAAAACTTTAGTAAAAACCCTAGGGATATGTTTAAGTATAGGATAACATCCTAAAATTTTAATTAGGAAGAGATTGTATGGTTTTCCTAACGATGAATCTATTTATAGATACTATAAGTGGACATGGTTTTATAACATAGGCATCTAGGGGTAATGACCTAGAAAAGAGTTGGTTTAGTATATATCGACCATTATTATGGTGTATGGTGAGTGTTCCCTTACTACGCACCTGGTCTGACACTCTTAGAGGATATTGATAGAACTAATATTTTCATCAATTTTTATATGTTTTTAAGTGATTTAATTCTTACCAATTTATTAATTAGATATTATTTGATAAATTTTGTATTTATAGAGTGTTTTGGGATAAAATGTGAATATTTATTAATTTTGGAATTTTGACAGATTTTAATCACTTTTGTATTTTGGTCATAACTTTTAAAATATTAATCAAAATTTAATGATTGTTTTTTAGTCTTACTTGATTTATGTCCTACAACTTGTACGTTTATACTAGGATCTAATTCATCCATCCAAGATCCCAAAAAATAAATCAATTTGGAAAATCATTCTGGATGACAATGTGGACCCCACTTCAGTAAATTAAGCATAAATCTGGATACACACATCCAATTGGGTGATTCCAATTGGATTTGAAAGGTAATTCAATTTCTCATTCGACCATTAATTATCATGGAGATATTCCATCATTATTGTGGTCATTGAACACTCAAAATTTGGGAAATATTTAGGAAACATTCTTCTAGAATAAATTTTAAAAATTAAGGGGCCATACATTTTTCTACTTAATAAGGATGAATCTTAAATTTTGGGGAGAAGCAAAAAATATATTTTGGAAAAAATTCAATAAGACAACTATTTTATATTAGTCTATTAAATAGGTCTTCCACACACAAACTTTTGGAGGAATGATTCTGGATCCAAGATTTCACTCCTTTTCCTATAAAAACATATCCCCTCTCCATCTCAAAAAATTGGAACTTTTGGTGGAAATTTTATGGATATTTATAGTTTCTTATCTTGTTTAATATTATTATGAATTTTTAATATAGTTTACTCTTCTTCTTCCAATTATTATCAAATTTTAATCTTTTGTGTTTTCTCCTCATCTCTTCTAACCGTGATCTCTAAAACTCGTGATCATGATTGACTAACCTGAGGAAGCTCCCAAGAGATCAATATAGTGTTGAAACCAAGTAATTGTGCATTAATATTTATTGTTTCTTATTTTCTTAGAGTTAGGCCAATGGGGATATTAATGGGTAATGTACCTTTCTGTCTCCACTTGACACCTAAGGCTTAACTACCTCTTATCTAACATTTTCCCTCGATTGAGGAGGTGGATGTGTGGTCTCTTGGTGATCATTGAGTGCACTATATATTCAAAACCATAGGATTAATAGGATATTCACGCAAACTATGGAGTGTGTTTATTAAGTAAATTTGAAACTAATAATGAGACGATAAAGGTTTACTCTGGGTGTTCTCCTAGGAGGATATCTTTTCTATTTAAAAATATCCTACCTGCATTCATTTTATCCAAATTTCATTATATATATATATATATATTAATATTTCATGCATATTTCAAAATCATAATATTTATATTATTTAGTTTTATATTATTTATAATATAAATAGTGACAATAGAAATTCAGTTTTCTGTGAGCTCCCTCCTGGAGACTGACCCTCGGTGTGCACTATATTGCATGCTTAGGTAAATAAAATATTGACTGGGGATTCGTGATAAATCCTCAAACATCAGATATGATTGGGTTAATTCACATTCTCTTTATAAACCATCATGAAGGATTTGAATAGATAATTATCACGTATGACCTAGGTTAAACCTAAGGTTTAATGGATTGAAAATAATGTGTCATGATTTAGACATCCTATAAATGATTTTTCATGATTATGTGGTTTCTCAATATGATTATTGTTCCACACACTATACTTTTGGTATTATTTAATGGCTATAACCATGAGGAATTTATTTAATGTTTAATTTTATAGATAATGGAATGATTTTCCTTATAAGAAACTAAGTGAAATGGGAGATGGAATGAAAAACATTGTGATTATACCTCATTTTTTATCTCATTATATGAATAATAACCTCAACTTGTGTGAGATTCTTGACAGACATAATAAGAGAAAAATGGATTTTGATGGAAGACCATAGAGGAAAAAAGATTTGAATTCCTAAATGTCTATAATATAGGAAGAATCACTCAATGGAATATCTCATAGTAATAATAATATTTTTTGTGTGTGTAAAATAAAGACATATAGCAAGTAATTACTAAGGAAAAAAGAAAATTTCAGTTAATATGATGGATTATAATAATGGTTTCCATATGGTATCATCAATGGTTGAATGTTTTAATTATGTAAAGTATGAGAATTATGAAAATCTATGTTCTATGGGAAAGCTCAAGAAGGGGATAAGTAAGGTTATATGAGTAAAGGTTTTGTTATTGATGATGAAGAGACTACATATGAAAGATGAAATGAAGGAAGTATTTTGTAATAAGATTACAAATCCTGGTTAATTATTTAATAAGGAAGTGGAATGATTGAAGTGTTTATGAAATGGGATTTGATAATTATATTGTAAAATTATTTTTTATCAATGGTATTCTGGTTATAAGAATCATGAAACACATAAGGATTTCTCTACATAAGTTTTTCATTAAGTATTTTCAAGCATATATTGAATGGTAAAGATAACCTAAAAAATTAATTTAATAGTGAGGTGATATTTTATGGAAAACACGTGATTGAGGGAAATATAACCCTTAATATATTTCTAATGTTGAGATAATAATGTTTAGTTGGGATAAAGATATGGTTGATATTAATACAGTATATGAGATAGTGTTTAATACCTTGGAAATAATTATTTATTTAATGAAAAAGTGGTTTATGTTATATTTGATTAGATTTATAGAATGTTTGGATTTATGGAATATATTCGATAGTCAGTTATTTTATTTGAGAAATAAATATTTTGTTAATTTTTTGAAGAATATATGTTTTCATTTAGGTTCTATGGTGATTCATGTTATTAGAATGTTTTAATATAAATCAAGGTATTCACATGTTTAGTATAAGAAATTAATAGATACTTTATGTTTTTTTATATTAATGTTTAGTTGGTTTTGGAAATTTAGTGATATTCTTTCTAAATTTTTGCATTTTTATTTTGGAATGACATTTTTTTGGAAGGGTCTTAAGGTTAACCATTTATAGAATCGAATAAGTTGTACTCCTAGTGTTATTGTTAAGGATTTAGAGATTAATATATGATTTATTCATATTGGATAACTTATGATAACAATTTTGGTTTTTTTAAATATATAGATATATGAGGAATGAGTTATGGATCTTATGATCCATTAAAATTTAATTTTAGTGCTTTGGGCATGAAAAATTCATCATTATTTCTTAGAATAAGAGATAAAGTAGAAATTAATCAAAGCACAACTAAAGAATGAAATTGTGATTATTAAATGGAAATAAATCAAGTCGGTATATTTTATCATGTTCTCTATATTTATAGTAAAATAATCCCTCAACTATAGGGAAATGATATCAAAATAAAAAATTTATCCTTTACCCTCATTTTTGATGAATTTATGGTCTTTCACTCATCATAGATTTATGGTTTTGTGGTCGTTAAGTTTATCTCAACCATGTTATCTATCACTCTATATTAGTTCTTGGATGCTAGTTTTATCCTCTATATCTAAATTTTAGCTTCCCACTAGTTTTCTACTTATCTGGGAACATGATACTGTGTTATTTTAGGTAACCTTTATGCTTCCCACTTTCCCTTTTTAAATGAAGTGTTATTAATCCTTTTTATGATGTGGGATTTCAACAAAGAAATTTTTAAATATCAAACACTCAATTACCAAGAAAAAGTTTAAATTTTGAGGACTCGGTTTATTAAATGGGTTATAATGTAACACCTTGAGATTTTAAAAGAACAATATTATGTTAGATAGTTTATACGACACACAACACCAAGCTTAAATGAACCATAAAATATTATCATGTGACCATTATAACCTAGATATTAAATTAGAGGGTATAAATAGGAATAACCACATTATGAAAAATATATATAAAGGTTATATAAAATAAAAATTTATTGATTAATTCTTAGTATATAATAATTTGTTTTTTAGTAAAGTTGTATTATGCTTAAAAAATACATTTCCTTCAAAAATGACTTTTATTACCCTTTGTGAGAAAATATTGTATTTAATTTATGGAAATTCTAAAGAATTTATTTGATAAAATGAAATTAATTATTTAAATAATAATATCAAAATTTTCATATGGTGATTTTTTTCTGAAAAGATAGATTTTCTAGTGAATAGTGAAAAATATTGATTTTTATTGAAAATTGTATTTTTGTTTCAAGAATATACAAAGTTACTTTTTTTTAATTGGTTTAAAATTAAAATCAGTTAAATTATATTATTAATAGTACAATTATGTTTATTGGAATCAATTTTATAGTTGAATTTGGTATAGAAACATTTTTATACATAAAAATATATTTTTCTGAAAAATCATTTTTCATTGCATTTTGTATTTTTATCTAAAATTAATTTATTCCAATTATGAATATTGAATATTGAAAAATATTTACCATATTTGGAATCATGAGGTTTAAATTTTTTAAATATTTTCCTTTAATTTTTTGCCAATATGAATATTAACCATAGTAAATTTGTATCGCCTCGGTAAGGGTAAAACGGGTAAAATAGGGTTAAAACTTTGGGATAAGGCTTTGAAATTTATCTAAAACTTGAATTTATTCAATTTTATGAGTTTATTTATTAAATTTTGATATAATTATCTAATATATGGCCACTTAGTTCCATATTTATTTGAATATGAACTTTATATTAAGAAAAGAATAAATGAAAAATGTCACTTTAAATTTAATATCTCTAAAATTTTGTCATAAGGATAAAAAATAGGTTAATGTTTTTTTAATTTGAATAATTTTTTTCATCATGGTAATTTAATTTTAATTTTTTAGTAATTGAATAATTATCTTAAATTCCTATGCAACACCAACATAGTATTTATTCAATTAATAGAAAAATATAATAAATGGTTTTTAAACATATTAAAAAGTAATAAGATCTGGTTGAAATATTTTTTTCCAGTTTTTCTTTAGATAAATATAACATAATAGGTATTTTTTAAAATATTATATTTTAATTACATCTTTTTATTTATGGCTTTAAAGTCAAATTAAATGAATAGTGTCAAAATGGAATTAATAATATTTTATGAAAATAATATTTTATAAAATTATTTAAAAATCATAAAAATATTTAAAAGTGCAATTTAGATAATATATGGTTTAAAATTTCATTCATTTTCCATTTATGAGTCAATTTTTACCTTATAAGTAAAATTATGGCCCTTTAATATCACTATTGGAAAATAGGTCTATATCCACGGTTTTGTAAGAAAACGTGGGTATAGGGTACCCCTATACCCACGGTTTTCTAAAACCATGGGTATAGGGATAGTATGTGAACCTATACCCACGGTTTTCCAAAACCGTGGGTGTAGGCCACCTATACCCACGGTTGTGCCAAAAACCGTGGGTATAGTTTTCTTTTAAGACCTATACCCACAGTTTTGGAGAAAACTGTGGGTATAGGGTAATTTCCGAAGACCTATACCGACGGTTCATTAAAACCGTAAGTATTGGGATATTTTCTTTGAAGACCTATACCCACGGTTCTACAGAACCGTGGGTATAGCTTTCCCGCGTTATGGCGGGGAAATTGTTTTTGGCGGGGCGCGAAAAAAATTTGGCAGGGGGAATTTATTCAAGATTTAGATTAATATATTTATGTAAATATAAATTTATAATTTCAAGATTTGAGTAGCTCAGTTGGTAAACCGTTCTCTGCGTATGAAATAGGTCGCGTGTTCGATTTCTACCGTTTTCATTTTTAGAAACATAGATTATATTAATATATATATGCAGATGTAAATATGAATAACAAATAAAAATTATAGGTCTGTTGGTTCCTTGTACCGGCACAACAGTAAGCTTAATCAGAAGATGCGGGTTCGATTCCTACTTCTGGCTGTTTTTGATAACGCGCATTGATTTTATTAATATATATAGGTAGATATATGTATATATAACCATTAAAATATATAGCTCCATTGGTTCATTTTTCAAGCCAGGCCATGAGGTTGTTCAGGTGGTGCGGGTTCTAACCCTTGCGGTGCAAGATTTTTAAATTTTAATACCCCGCGGTTTTTAAACCGTGGGGATAGGTGTGTGCCACACTGGAACCTATTCCCACGCTCGGTATACGCTTTGATAAGCCTATACCCACGGTTTAGCAAAACTGTGGGTATAGGTTGAGACCCCTATACCGACGCCATTCCAGCCCATGGTTATAAGGTTTAAAATGATGCTAAATCATGTATAAATTTCATTTTATTATTTTATTTAGACCTTATTCCATTTTTATTCCAATATATGGCCATTTTATGTATTTTTTTAGAATGAATTAATCATATTTTAATCTATTTAGTAATTCCAAGTGTGTTTTTCCTCTCTTATAAAAGAACACCCCTTCTCTCTTTTCTTTACACAAAATTGAGCCATATAACTCATAAAATACATGGTATTATGTAATTTTATATTCCTTTACCACATATTAGAGCTTCTAGTCTTTACAAAAGACCATCCTTTCAAGTATTATGGTTTAAGGAAAAGTGGGTTTCTCAGCGAAGAGGTATAACTCTTAACTGAGTGTTTTTTATTTCATTTTTTATTTAACATACAATAAATATATGTTATTCATTATAAAATAATTAGTTAATTATATTATATATAATTAATTGTTATTATGATCATTATATAATCTTTTTCCACCTCTTTTCCAACATATAAAAAATGAAAACATCGCTCATGTGTACATATGTCTTACCATCTCCATGTAGTAGTGTAATTTATTTTTCATCACCATATTTCATGGATGGTTATAATTATGGATTTAATATATATATATAATTTTTAAAACAGAATTATTCTTTTGTAATTATAATATATTATATAACTTATTACCTTTCCATCTGGTAATGTTGCTCATATGTATGTGTAGACAACCACCTCCATGAAGTGATGTAATTAATTTTTTGTTTTATTTTTACATGGATGGTAATAGGGATATATTTAATGAAAATATATGATACATATTATATAATAATTATTATTTAAAGGTAAATTATTATTTTTCTTTATTTCTTTCAATCCGTCAAAAAATGGAAACAACGTTCATGCGTATGTATGCTCTACCATATCCATGAACAGTGTAATTAATTTTTCTATATATACCTTTTATGGATGAATATAAATAAATATATATATATATATAATTTATATATATATATATATAATTTATATATAAAATATTTATATCATGATTAATATTTTGGAGATTATGGGACCGTGATCAATGTACAAGGATCGGGACTGTTGAATCAAAACATGCATGAAAAATGAAGTAATTATCACCCAAAATGGTGATTTTAATAACAAATTGTTAATAAAAAGGTGATAAGATGTCATAATGAAATTACATATATTATGATATATATGATTTTTTCTATAATACATTTATAATAAATATATATTTATTATACATTAGGTTATAATGCGTATAAAGAAAGATGAGACTTAAGGTAAGATATTTCTAGTCTCGCTTCTATTTCTGGGAGATTTTTAGGTTCACTAGGTTAGATACCCTAAGAGAGGGGGTGAATCGGGGTATGATAGATTAAAACAACTACCCCTATTGATCTTGTTTTGTTGTTAGAAAAAACTCTCTTCTCTATTCTTCTCATTGTAGAGTATGAAAAAATCTTAAAGCAAGCACAGGACATAGAAATTTTACTTGGTTCACCCTCATTGGGCTACATTCAAGGAGCATATACTGGCGATGCGCTGATGTACCAAATCCACTAAAATCACACTACTATTTAAAAAGTTTGGAGTAGACTCATTGTCCGTCCTAGTTTACAAACAATCACAATTTGAAATATAACTGCTCTCTCAACTGAATAGAGCTCACTACTTCTTTAGAAGATCTACTCACAGTTTAAAGAATTGTAGGTCCTTTCATTATCTTTAATGAATGTATCCTCCATTGTGTGTAGATGCTCTGTTGAAGTCTAATTTTCATCCACTAATGAATACCCATTTACGTTAGGTGTACTGGGAGACTTCCAACTTTCACGTAACCCTAGGGTGACTTGTCTGACACTTTAACTAGTGTGAAGCCTCTTCCTTTTTTGTGGGAAAACCAACTTGCATGCCAATTTTATACCTGTGTGCCACTTTATACTTGCATTCCACTCCTTGTGTGCCACTACTTTCATGCCACTGCTTGTGCGCGAATTGTTCCATGCTTCTACAAGTGTGCCACTACTTGCGCGCCACTTATTGTGCAACTCACTACTTGCACGCCACTCAGAATGTTCACGCCACTTCCACTTGCGTGATCAGAGCTCAGATTTTCTCTAAGTGTTGAGCTTCTACTAAATAAGAAGGGTAGACATCTATTTATAGGCATTTTGGAGACCCTACGCATAAGGTTCACAACTCACCTTGCACACCACTTCATGATTTTCACGCTGATCTATAACTTGTGTGCCCCTTTATGACTTGTGATCCCCTTCATGACTTGTGTGACCCTTGTTTACTTGCATGCCACTTTCTTTCTTTTTTCATATTTTGGTGTGATGAAATATAACATGTATTTTTCTTCTTCACTTGTGCACCACTTAATGACCTGCATGTCACTTCTTAACTTGCGTGTCACTTTATTTCCTTTGTCATATTTTGATGTGATGATCTTGAAATATGACTTGTGCACCAGTTAATGACTTGCATGCCAATTATTAACTTTCACACCACTTAATGACTTGCTCACCACTTCTTCACTTAAACTCCACTTAATGACTTGCACGTCACTTTCTTTCCTTTTTCGTATTTTGATGTGTAGATTTTGAAACATGTCTGGTGTGCAATATTCCAATCGCCCTCTTTATCAACAAACACAATCACCTCAAAATGATTCAATGATACCTTGAGGGATTTTTTCATCAATATCTTCCTTTGGGTTTGTTAACAACACTTTCGTTATTCGATACCTCGTTAAAGATTCTTTCATCATTAACCACCATTCACCTCTTGCGATTATGATAGAGATCAAATATTTACTCAACACATACTCTAATCCCACATGAGAAATGCTCAGTGTGAGAAAAAAGAGTATAATAAAAAGTTCATTAATAAATCACTTCATTCCTAACACTAATTCTTGAAACCAATCAACTTCTTTCATCACAAACCTCAGCTGTCATGATATATCTTCTTTAAGTGATCACTTCTTGCATTATTAGATTTAAAAATCATACTCCCCTTATCTTGTTCATCCCCCTATATCATTGCTCCACCTATCAGCTTCACCCCGTGTCTTTGACTAAGACATTTTCTTCTATAAAAATCCACACTTTCTCCCCCTTGAACAGTCACATTTTATCCCCCTTTTTCAATGAACCCAAAGGTAGCTCTTTTTCGGTCTACAATAGGGTAAAAACACATACCAGTTTATTAGGAAAAAACATAGCATACCTCAGGGAGATGGGGGTTCCACATCCACACTCTTTTAAGTGAGAAGAGTTGAATGAACTCCCAGAGCTAGTCGATGCCTCTCAAATGCTTCCTTAGGTAAGTCCTTTGTTATAATATCAGTAACTTGTAGCTCTGTAGGCTCATATTCCAGCTTCACTATACATTGATCCAACTTCTACTTAATAAAATGAGATTTTATTTCAAATTTTTTGGTCCTCTAATGATGGATGGGATTTTTTCTAAGATTTATTGCACTTGAGTTATCACACTAAATTCCGATCGAAGATTTCACTATCACTCCCATGTCATCAAGCTACTACTTCATCCACAATAATTGTGTGCATGATGGCATGGATGCAATATACTTAGCTTCTATGGTTCTCATAGAAATTCAATCTTGTTTTTTGATCAACCAATAAATACAAAATCCACCCAGATAGAAAGCACCTCTTAATGTTGATTTCCTTTTGTTTTCTAAACCAGTCCAATATTTATCTGTATATCCTAAAATCTTTGGCTAAGATTTGTCACTATAAATTAAGCTGAAATAAATCATTCCTTTGATATAATGAAGTATTATTTTCACTTCAAGTGTTTGTCTTTTCTTGGTATTACTTTGATATCTCGCTACTTGGAATGTGAGGAATACAATGTCAGTAATTTTCATGGTCAAGTATAGTAAATTTCTAATAATTTTCCTATATTTTGTGATATTAACCACCTTTCTTTCATCATCTTTTGATAGTTTCATCTGATTATCAACAGGAGTCTTCGTTTCCTTGAAATTTTCCATCCCAAATCTTCTTAAAACCTCCTTAGCATATTTGGATTGAGAGATAAATGCACCATTCCTTCGTTATGTTACCTATAAACCAAGGGAAAATATTATCTCACCAATTATAGATATTTTGAACTCATGTTTCATGAATTTGGTAAACTCTATGCATTATGCTTCATCTATTCCTCCAAATATTATATCAACAATATATACCAGCACCATCATGATTTAATTACTATCATTGTTCGTATATAAATTGTAATCAACTCCAATGTGCTGGAAACCGAGATTCTTCAAAAATTGATCTAGCCTTGAACACCATGATCTTTGTGCTTGGTTCAAACCATACAAAACCTTCTTTAGCCGACAAACTTGGTTCTCATCTTCATAAATTATAATACCATCTAGATGATCAATATACACTTCTTCCAGAACCCGATTCAAAAATGATGACTTGGCATCCATCTGGAATACTTTGAACTTCCATTGCACTGTAATAGCCAAGAATAATCTGATTGTTTCCAGCCTTGTTATAGGTGAAACATCTCATAAAAATCAATACCCTCTATCTGGGAGTATCATTTTCACACAATACATGCTTTTTTACAGATCACAGTACCATATTCATTCATTTTATTGTGAAAAAACCATGTTTTACCAATTACATTCTTATCTTCTGGCATCAAGACAATATCCCAAATATAATTCTTCTCAATCTAGTTTAGCTCTTCATTCATCACCTGAACCCAATTTTCATCTTCAACTATATCAGCAAAACATTTTGGTTCAACTTGAGATAAGAGAGATGTCTATTGCAGTGACTTCATTCTTATTGTCTTAACTGGAATTGTCTGATCACCAGTAATATTATTTCTATCAATTTTAGCTTGACTCTTTGGCTTCTTTATAGATATATACTTGAATTATTATTTTTCATCATTAGTATCTTCTTCTGAGTCAGTATCTGCTACTTCTACGCCCCCTGTGTTACTTTCCTCTTCATCACTTTCATTGAGAAATTGTTCATTTTTTTATTAATTATTCTCTTCATTTTCCACAACAGTGATAGAATTTCTCTCAACTACTTTTCCCAGCCTCTTGTTAAATAATTTGTATGCTTTACATTTTCCTAAGTAGCCAAGGAATATACCCTCATCTCCATGTGACTCAAATTTCCTATGTTTTTATTTTTTTATAATGAAGAACGTACTTCCAAAGATTCAAAATTATTTCACTGTTGTATTCTTTATATAACACATCTCATATAGATTATTTCATTCCTTTAGACATAATAGAGCCCATTATAAATGTAGATCAATATTAATACAGCTTCCTTCAAAAATTTCTCTCGTCGGTCTTTTTTTATAAGCATCATTTTGGCCATGTTGTTGATGATCTGATTTCTCATTTCAACCACTCCATTATGTTGGGGAGTTCTTACTGAAGAAAATTGATGTCTTAACCCATGTTTCTCAAAATAGTCTTCCACTTGACTATTTGTTAATTCCTTACCATTTTCAGTATGAAACTTCATAATTTTCTTCCCAAGAATCCTTTCAGATTCCCTCTGATAATATTTTAGGAAACTGAACACATAGGACTTATGGGAAATTATGAATACCCATTCCATTATGCTATAATCATCAATGAATAGAACATAATATCTCTTTCAATCAATGTATCTTGGTGAGATAGGTCTGCAAACATCAGCATGCACCAATTCAATCACTCTTGTTGACTTCTTTTCCTTCACATTATACATATTTCTGAGGATCTTCCTCTGTTGAAAAACATCACATGTATGTGTAAAATCACATGATATCTTGGGGAGATCTCTAGCTTCATCAAACTTTACCATATCTTCTAGGGAAGGTTTTCATAGATGACTAAGTTGTTTATGCCATAACTTGTTTTCCTCCTCTCTGGATAAAAATCACACATCTTCATCACCACTTAGAAGGTAAAGATTTCCCTTTGTCCTTTTTCCCTAAAAACTCACTACACCATATCTTACTTTTACTATACACATATTCTTAGTAAACCTTATAGAATTCCTTGAGTCACACAGTTAACGGACATTGAGAAAATTGTGACTGAGACCTTCTATGACCAAGACATCAGTACATCTGATTTTTTTCCCCCAAATGTGGCCTTTCCTGAGCCAATAATCTTTGGGCCTTCATCATTTCCAAACTTGAAAACTCCTTATTTGTCATATTTTATGCTTGTAATAATATCCTTATTACCTTTCATGTGAGATGTTCAACTTCTATCAAGGATCCATACACCAGAATGGTCTAATACTTTAAGGGAAATTTCTGCAACCACTACCTTCTCATCTCTCTTCTTCTTGATCCATGTTTTTGACTTTGTACTCAAAATGTATTGAAAATCATGATCTTATATAGAGTATTATGGAACAACATTATCCTGCAGAGCTGCAAATCGATTTTGTGTTTTTATCTCATTTGTTGATTCTCTAATTTACTGCTTGTGACCACTCGGGTTTTGTTTTGGCATGTTCCTCTGCATGATTTATGTATAGTATCTATACATGTTTCCAAATCCTACACACCAAAAATAATTTCCCTCAAAATATGCTCTATAATATTATGCTATGTTTGGATTTCATTTTTGCTTTTGTTCCCTTCGGTATCTCTTGGCTATGGAACATACATTCTGTGAATGTCTCATCTTTCCACAGCAATAACACCTAATGTAGGTTGCATTCCTACATATCAATTTTTCACTTATAATTTCCCCTTGGTTTCTTTGAATCTTCTTATTTTTCTTTGTACCCAAATAAATCTTCAATTTCGGAGTGGGTTCTTGCTTTTTGACTTCAACTTTCACAGTTTTCTATTTTCGGTCTAGCCCCACATTAGCCTTAACATCTAAAAACAATTGTTGCTTCTTTTCTTCTTTGATTCTATGCTCCACTTTCAACTTTTCAATCTTCTTAATGATTTTCTTTTCTGGTATCATACTAGGATTCAAGAGTTTTTCTTGATCCTTTAATTTTCATCATAAACTGATGACTTCTTCTTCAAGCTCTTTAATTTGATTTATTTGATCTTTCACTATGTTATTCAATCCATAAATCTTCCTTTTCTATTCTTTAACCTTGATTTTATGTTCATTAATATTTTTTGAGCTCTCTAGACTGGAGAACTTATGTTTTTCAATTTCCTTTACCATTTCAGACTTCTCTTCTTCCTGTTGTTGCATATAGATTTTGGCATCATGAACCACTTTATTGGATTTCTATTTTTTTTCTCTCCAAACATATATCTCCTCAAGAGATTATTCTAATTCAGCTTCCATATCAACTCTTACTTAAACTTATTCTTCTTTTTCATCAGCGTCAATTTCTTTCTTTTTCTAATAACTCTAGAAAACTTCCACCATAGCATTTTCTCCACAATCTTTGCAGTTCTTTATCTCTTCAACCTCTTCAACCTTAGACTCATCTAAACTGTCACATTATCATGAAAGAATATTGTTTTTCATAAAGAAATATCTCTTGAACTATTTCTTCCCTTTTAAATAGGCTTAAGACTTCTTCTTGGGAATTCCAACTTTATCCTCATCATCTTCTTGGAACTTCTCGGGGCACCTTGCCACGAGATGTCTGGTATTTCCACATTGAAAACATGCTAGTGGAAATTTCCCTTTGAACTTTCCTTTTCCTCTTTGTAGGTTTGAGGAAAGAAATAATATCACCTCATTTGTCTCTTCATATTCCTGAGAATCTTAAATAGTGAGATTCTTCATGGCCTTGAATTCCACCTCTTTAGATTTCCCCTTTTCCACAGCATTGTTATCATCATTTCTCATTTCATATGCAATAAGGGTGTGGTGCAGGTTATCCAATGTCAGCTCTTTCAGGTCTTTATCTTCCAAAACTAAAACCTTCAGATTGAACTAAGGTGGAAGTTTCCTCAAGATGTGCTTCACAATATTTATGTCATCAATAACTTCTTTAAGACCTTTCATATTTTCCACAACGATATTTACCCTCTCAAATAATGCATCAACAAACTCATTCGGGTTCATTCTCAGATCCTCATACTTGTTCCATAGAACTTGCAGCTTTTCCTCTCTAATCTTTGTAACTCCTTTATATATATTCAATAGGTTTTACCACATAGAATGTGATGTTTTTCATGACATCATCTTCATATACATATATATAGAATTGGATAGGGCTCCCCCTAAGGCATTTATTCCCTTAGCGTCAGCATCCAGTTCCCTTATTTTAGCCTCTAATAATTCACCACTATTGATATTGGATGAGATACCATACATCACTTCTGTAAACATGTCCATTACCAAAGATCGGAAGTAGTGTTGAATATAATTATTCCATAGCTAAAAATTATTCTCATTGATGATCGGAATCCCTTTGTGATTAGTGACCTCCATTGAGAGAGGAAAAACTGATATCAAAATTTCACTCTGATACCAATTGTTAATTACACTAGGTTAGATACCTCGATAAGGGGGTGAATTAGGGTATGAAAAAATAAAACAACTACCCTTATTGATCTTGTTTCATTGTAAGAAAAAACTCTCTTATCTCTCCTTCCCATTGCAGAGTATGAACAAATCTTAAATCAAGCACAGGACACAAAAATTTTACTTGGTTCACCCTCACTAGGATATTTCTAAGGAGCATACACAGGCAATGTGATGATGTACCAAATACACAAAAAGTGCATTGTTATTTATAAATTTCAGAGCGAACTCACTTTCCCTCCTGGTTTACAACCAATCACAGTTTGAAAGATCGCTACTCTGTCAACTGAAGAGAGCTCACTGCTTCTTTATAAGATCCACTCATAGTTTAAATAATTTTAGGTACTTTAATTATCTCTAATGAATGAATCCTATATTGTATGTAGATGCTCTATTTAAGTCCAGTTTTCATCCACTGATGAATACCCTTTTACCGCAGGTGTACTGGGAAACTTCCAACTTTCATACAACCCTAGGGTGACTTGTATGCCACTTTAAATAGTGTTCATCCTCTACCTATATTGTTGTAAAACCAACTTGTGTGCGAATTTTATACTTTTGAGTCACTTTATACTTGCGCACTACTACTTACGCACCACTGCTTGTGTGAAACTACTTGCGTGCCACTACTTGCATGCCACTACTTGCACGCCACTGACTGTGCAACTCGCTGCTTGCACGCCACTCAATACTTGTGTGCCACTTCCACTTGCATGATCAAATCTTGGATTTTCTCTAAGTGTTGAGTTGTTACTAAATTAGGATGGTAGTCGTCTATTTATAAGCATTTTGGAGACCCTGTGCGTGAGGTGCACAACTCACCTTGTATTCCACTTCATGATTTGTGCACCGCTCCATAACTTGCATGCCCCTTTATGATTTTTACATCCCTTTTTTACTTTCCCACCCCTTGTTGACTTGAATGCCACTTTATTTACCTTGTCACATTTTGGTGTGATGAAATATGACTTGCACTCCGCTTCTTCACTTGCATGCCACTTAATGACTCTTGAACCACTTCTTAACTTGCGCACCTGACTGCGCTATCATGAAACGTCAAATTTATTATGATTTTAAGGTTGATTTGTAGTCTAGGGAAGACCCTAGGTCATATATCAAGGAGTTTTAGTGGGTTTTTAGTGTGAGTTTTTTATAATAAGTACTAAAATAGGGGTGGTTTTAAAACAGTTCAAAGAAAATGACTTGATTTAAAGAGTTTAATAGCTGATAAATAAAAGTGGTGTTTTAGAATTATGAGATAATGAGATCATTTCAAGTTCACTACACATCTTTGTGAGTTCATCATTCTGAAAAATACACATGGTTTAATGGAATCCTTTTGTTGAGGGTTTTCAAGATCCCAACTTCCCTCTTGCCTCTTAAACGATTCTCAAAGAACCACCCCTTGACACAAAAATCATGTTGTCAAGGTTTGGGTATAAAGCATAGATAATAAAGGCTACCAAAACATACTAAAATCTTATGTATGTGTGAGATAAATAGGACTCTTGTCTTGTCCGATCAGAACAACCCAAGATTCCCACTTGAAATCTCAACCCAATCGATGTTGAAATAAAAAGTGTTTCACTTAATTATAACAATAGAAATGAAATCAGAGGAGAATCATGTCAAGATAAGAAATAAGTGAAATATTTATCACACAAATTACAAAAAACCAGTATAATAACAAGTGTTGGAACTCTCTCCCAAGTTTGTGTAGCTCCCTCGAAATGATCATCCACCGTTTAGCTTGACATTGGGAGGAAGATAAAGCTCGGGTGGAACTCCTTCATTCTTGATATCCCTATGAGGATAAGGGCCTCCAGAAATTCTAGGATGAGGAGAGGAATCCTATGGAACTCCAAATTGGCAGCACTTCACTCCTTGTCTGAACTTGAAAATGGGGTGCCCAAGGTGCCTTTTTATAGTCAAAATAGGAAGTGGTTTTGGGCACCTAGATTTTGATAAACCACTTGAAGGATGGTTTTTGGATAGTAGATAGTAGAATATATCTTTTTAAAAAACTAAAAATTTGTAGCCTCACTTCCTTAATATCACCATAGAAAGTTTGGCATCATTTGGACAATCACAACTCGGGATAGAGACATATTACAGAATGCCACTTTTGACTTTTTGCAGATTCGGTTTCTTGGAAAGATCAGTTTGTATGGGCCCCATAGAAGCTGAATCTGGATTGGGTTTCTTGAGATGAAATGTATCCTATTAAATTTTGTACCATCCCACAAAATTTCAGCCCATTTTAATTCACTTTAGTGTAGAGGTGTGAAAATTAACCCACTAGTGTGCTTGGATCCTTGTGCAGTTTGGCCCATTTTTCTTAGACTTCATCATGGGTCCTCCAAATCACCTCCACCTTCAATGAAATTATCAAAACAAGTAACATTAATATTTTTAAAAGTTATAAAAACAAAATAATTTATTCAAACATGAAGAGAATTTTGTTATTATATTTTTCATTTACAGCACAAATTTAGTTTAATACAATGGTGTAAGGGTAAAAATGAAATAGTGAATCATGGTACGATCACACCCCCACACCTAAACATTTGCACTCCTAGGAAAATTAATATTCCCAAAAATTATTGATATAGATATTTCCAACTTCATAAAGATTTAACATTCAATTAAAATTTAATTCTTAATATAAATGTGATCATAGAAAAAACCACATCGATGAGTTATTCTCAATGATCATTGAAAAAAACATCTCAAAAATTGTATCCAAATGAAATTGCAAGAGATGCATGATACCAATCAAAGAAAATAATTAAAAAGTTGATCATGTCACTGATTCTCCACGTGTCTGTGTGACAGCCATTTCATGTTATTCTTTCCACTTTCTATTGAGTAAATATAAGTTATTTTAATAATTGTCTACTTATAATATCCTTTCCACTGAACTTGCCCCGCGTCCTTTGTAACCAAATTTCAAGACCCACTCACTTAAGAATTACAAAAAGTCAAACCATAAGCTCCTGACAAATATATCCCCATATTCTTTAGATTTCATCACTCCCCTCATTTATTATTTTTTTCAAAAGATGCATTTGAAACAAATCTCACACTCTTCTCCCAACCCTTGTTTGATCTCCTCATGAAATTAATTGTAATAGTTATAAAAAGATCAAAAATCAATGAAGGGTGGTTTTTGACCTTCCAAATATAAAACATTTTTTTTATTTTTCTAATTTTTGAGGGCGTAAAATAGTTGGATAATAGGTACACATGCATAGGTCAATCTGGTACAGTAATGAAATATATTGGATAAGGAACGGACGTATGGAAAAATGATTTTGGAAAGTAAAGAAAAAACAACCTAACTTATATTTACCTTCCATTAAGTAAGAAATTTTCACACATCATGGTTGGGTGAAAAAATGTGTGGAGAGATTAAGTGACACAAGTTTCCCTTAAACTATTCACAAAAAAGGTAACCATTCTTCTCAAAGGTTTAAAAATGATGCAACCATTTATATCATCAAAAAACAACCAAATTTCAAAATAAAGTCACACCATAGAATTTAATTCTTCCAAAAATGCACATTTCTTCATTTTTTTTGGAAGTTAAAAAAACATGAAATATGGAAATTCCACATGCATTTTAAATTACTTCCATGGTTAAACGGGCATCATTTTTTATGATAAGGTGGGAATAACAAAAAAATTAACATATTATCACAAAAGTGATGGGGGAAATGAGAAGGAAATGGGGGAAAGTAACAATACAATTCAGTAAGCTAAAAAAAAGAAAAAGAATAAAGATGATGAAAATTCCTAACTAACCCATGAATATACCCATCCCCCCACACCTAAAGTGTGTGGTGTCCTCACTGTAATAAAAAAATGTGGGAAGGAAGGATAAAACCTAGTGGGTGTCATTTTTATACTTCTTCTTGAACTTGGAGTTCCTCCATCGGGGACTCCAGAACGGCTTCATGGAAGTGCTTCAGCCACTTCCAATTGACAGTGAAGGTTTTCTTGGTATCTCCATTTTGAACCTAGACAACACCAAATGGAGAGACATTAGTAACAGTGTATGGTCCAAACTAGTGGGAACGAAGATTACCTGGATGCAAATTCATCCTTGCATTGTAGAGGATGACCTTCTACCCAACGTCGAACTAATGATGAAGGATGAGACGGTCTTGGGCAGCCTTGGTTCACTCCTTATAAATCCTGGAGTTTTCATATGCATCTATTATCATTTCCTCCAGCTCCTGAATCTAAAACTTCCTTTCAGAACCTGCACCATAAAGATTAGAATTTCCTTGTTTGACGGCCCAATAGGCCTGGTGCTCAATCTCAACAGGTGGGTGACAACTCTTTCCAAACACAATCCAATAGGGTGACATTACAATGGGAGTTTTGTAATCAGTATGGTAGGCCCATAATGAATCATCAAGTCAAATACTCCAATCTTTTCTATTGGTTTGAACTATTTTTTCAAGAATTTGTTTTACCTCTCTATTTGACACCTCGTCTTGACCATTGTTCTGTGGGTGATATACAGTTGACACTCTATGACCGACCTCATACCAATGAAAAAGCGATTGCATTGTTCGGTTGTAGAAATGAGAACCCTAGTCACTGATGATGAACCTAGGTAAGCCAAACCTACAAAAGATTTGGGTTCTCAAAAATTCTACAACTACCTTAGAATCATTAGTCCTTATAGCTCGTGCCTCTACCCATTTTGACACGTAATCAATTTCCAGAAGAATGTACAAGTTTCCAAAAGAATTGGGAAATGGCCTCATAAATTTAATACCACAAATATCAAAAATGCCATGAAAGAGAAATAGTTGTTGTGTTATTTCATTTATTTTAGATACATTACCCATTCTTTGACAATGAGGACAAGATTTACAAAAATCATGAGCATTTCAAAAAAAGTGTTGGCTAAAAGAGACTAGAATCAAGGATTTTGCAAGCAGTCCATTGGGGACCAAATTGGACCCCATAAGCAAGAGTGTAGGAGAATATAATTACATACTAAAACTCACTATCGGGGACACAACGCCTAAGGACTTGATCACTACATGTGCAACAGAGGTAGGGTTCATCCCAAATGTACCAATAAGACTCATGTTTTAGATGACTGGATTGGTTTTTATAAAAATAAGTAAGAATGAAAGATGCTACCAAATAATTTAGAATTTTAGCATACCAAGGAATAGAATCTTGCACTCGATAAAATTTCTCATCGGGAAACATGTCATTTATAGGAATACAGGGGGATGATTCAATGTCTGAGGATGGGGGAATCCTATTGATATGGTTAACCACTACATTATCTACTCTTTTTTATCTCTAATTTCTAGATCAAATTCTTGAATAAGGAGTATCCAGTGAATGAGATGTGGCTTGGATTTCGGTTTCTTAAGGAGATACCGGAGGGCTACATGGTCTGAGAACACAATGACTTTGGACCCCAAAAGGTATGACCAAAATTTGTCCAAGGAAAACACAATGTCAAGGAATTATTTTTCAGTTGTGGTGTAGTTTTCTTTGGCAGGGTTCAAAGTACGTGAGGAATAGGCAATGACATGTGGAGCTCGATCGACCCTTTATGACAATACTACCCCAACTGCATAGTTAGAGGTGTCACACATGATCTCAAATGGTAAATCCCACCTATGTGGTTGGATTATCATGGGTGACGTGAGACTCCGTTTTAACTTATTAAATAATTCCTCACATTCATTATCAAAAACAAATTCCTTTTCTTTTTGGAGTAACTAGGATAGGGGGGGTGCAATATTAATAAAGTCATGAATGAAATTATGGTAAAATCTAGCATGACCCAAGAAAGACCGCACATCCCATACATTTTTTGGGAATGGTAGGGAAGAAATGACATCCACTTTTGATTTATCTACTTGGATACCATCCCCATAAATGACATGTCCCAAAACTATACCTTGTCGCACCATGAAATGGAATTTCTCATAATTTAATATGAGATTATTTTCAATACAACAATGTAGGACTAAAGAAATACTACCCAAACATTCATAAAAAGAAGATCCATAAATAGTGAAATAATCCCTGAATACTTCCATGAAATTCTCCAGGTAATTTGAAAAAATACTAACCATGCATCACTGGAAAGTACCTAGAGCATTGCACAAACCAAATGGCATCCTCCTATATAAAAATGTGACAAAGGGGCAAGTTAAGGTTGTATTTTCCTAATCCTTGGGAGAAATATGGATCTGAAAGTATCCAGAATACCCATCAAGGAAACAGTATTGGGACTTACCCAATAGTATCTCTAGCATTTGTTCAATGAATGGAAAATGGAAATGGTCCTTCCTAGTGTATTGGTTTAGTCGGTGATAGTCTATGTAGAAACGCCAACTATTCTGCACATGAGTTAGAACCAATTCATTATTTTCATTTTTGATTACTGTAAGGCTAGTTTCTTTAGGAACTAATTGAACGGGACTGACCCATTGGCTGTCAGAGATGGGTTAAATGATTCCAGTAGCCAATAATTTTGTTAATTCATTGTTCACAACTTCTAGAAGGTTTGGGTTCAGTCAAAATTGTGTCCGCATCACTATTTTAGCCTCATAATTTAATAAAATATTATGTGTGCAAATTTATGGGTTAATACCAAGAATTTTAGCAAGTTTCCATCCCAAATCTTGTTTATACTCCCTCAAAATTTCAAGCAGATGCTCAGGTGGGAGTGAACTAGCAATGATGACGGGCAACTTGTTTCTATTCTTAAGATATGAATATTTTAAATATTGAGGTAGTTTTTTAAGTTCTAATTTAAGTGGATTTTGGATTTATGAGAGTGTGTGTGAAAGTGAGAGATCACTAATCTCATCTAACTACTCCATGGTATCATCCTAAAATGAGAAATGATATTTTGCAAGCTTATCAGTATCATCGATGGTTAGTGGATCCTTAGTGTTCAAGAAATCATCAATTAATAAACATGCATGACATTTTTCTAATCCACTACAACAATAATTGCATGAATAATTTCCTAGAATTTAAATAAATGAAGAAAACTTGTAAAGGGTATCAGAAGAAAGAAAAAAAAAATTAGGGTTAGGAAGTACATCAATTGAATTAATAGAGAGAGAGGAATGCTCTTCTGAGGATTGATTCATGGACTATGTCACCACCAAATTCCATATATAATGTACCATTATGGAAATTAATTATAATTTTGGTAGTTTTCAAGAAGGGTCTCTCTAATATAATAGGGGCATGTCCATTCATCCTGTCATCTTCCATTTTTAGCACATAAAAATCAGTTGGAAAAATTAAATTCTGTACCCTCATAAGAACATCCTCTAACACACAAGAAGGGTGTGCGGTACTCCGGTTGGCTAGTTGAACAATAATTCCAGTGGTCTTGAGTTCCCTGACCTTTAATGAAGAGTAAATGGAGTGATTAATCACATTCATAGAATAACCTAAATCAAGAATATCATTATAAAAATAATACTCCCTTATGGTGCATGGAATTGAGAATGTCCCAAGATCGTTGCACTTGGTGGGAAGTGATGGCTCTATTAATGTTGATAAATTCCTCCCCAAGATCACCTTTTTATCTCCAAGAATTCGACTTCAGTGTGTACACATCTCCTTCAAAAACTTTGATATCTTGGAATTTGTTTCACAACATCAATCAAGGGGATGTTTACTACACTTTTTTGAAAGTTTTCTATATTTCCTTATCTAGTTCAGTTTCCTTTTTTTTCATAGGTTGGGTGTCCCTTTTGTGAAATGGAAGAGGAATGGGTTTTTTAGGATAATCATCGACATACACACTCTTTCCTTTGGAAGGTATTCTCTCAAGACATGGTTTTTCAACATTTGGAACATTTTCAATGGTTGGGATGGAGGTTTCCTCGGGAGTGGATGAATCTAATAGAGGTTTCCTTTAGGTTTTAAGTTGTTTCCCACTCCTAAGGGTTATGTCAATAACATTTCCCTTATCCATAGGGTTAACTACAGGTTGAGAGGGTAGTTTACCCGACCCGTGACATTGAATTTCCCCCACCGAGTTAGCTAGTTGGCCTAATTGGGTTTTTAGGTCTTGTATGGAAGCTTGGTTGGTTTGTTGGAATTGGAGATTTTTGGCATCCATTTGTTTCATTATATCTGCTAGGCTAGACTTGGTTTTGGGAGGGGGAAGTTGGAAAGGCCTTTGGGGTGGTTGAGGATTTCTAGGTGGTGGTGGTAAATGACTACTCTACCCTTGTTGGTTCCATGGTTAATGAGGCTGGTTGGAATACCCCCTTGCATATAATCTTGGTTTTCTTTCCACCCATAGTTGGATGGATAGTATGGCTCTGGCCTAAATGGTTGGTTATAAGGGTGTCCTAGGAATATTGCCTCACAACTCTCATAATTTTCTCTTAGTTGGGGGAATTGATCAGAATAATGGGTGTTAGAAGATCAGATTCCACAATAGAAGAGAGGAGGAGATTGAGATTTCCCTTAGGAGAGAACGGGTTGTCTTAAAAGGGTATTTACCTCTTCAAACTTTGTGTCCACCTTCTTCTCAAATTCAGTACTTTTCACCTCATGGACACCTCGAATGGGTACAATAGACCTTGTACCAAATTATTGAGTGTTTTGTACCATGTTCTCAATCAAAGTTCTTGTAGCGATTGGAGATTTATCTACTAGTGCACCACCTACAGCATCATCAATCATGTTATGATCAATTGGAATTAAACCTTCATAAAAATACTGAATTAAAAGTTGATCACTTATTTGGTGGTTTGGAAAACTTGAACATAATCTTTTAAATCTTTCCTGATATTCATGAAGTTTTTCCCCTTGAGATTGTCTTATCCTACAAATTTCGTTCCTTATTGTTGCAGTTTGAGAGGTTGGGAAATATTTTTCAAGAAAAAGGAATTTCATGTCTAACCAGCCTCTTATTGGTGAATTAATATAGTAAATCCAATCTTTTGTAGTATCTTATAATGAGAAAGGTAATACCCTTATCTTTACTTATTCTTCATCCACATTTGCAGGTTTTAACGTAGAAAACACAGTATGAAATTATTTTAAATTCTTGTGTGGATCTTCTCCAGGAAGTCCATGAAATCTTGGTAATAAATGAATTAAACCTGATTTTAGTTCAAATTTGTGTGCCTCGCCTTCAATTTGAATATAGGTGGGATGGATATTAATATCAGGTGAGGTTAGTTATTTTAATGTTTGATTATTTTCATCCATGTTATGCAATTTTATTTTAGTTTTTATTTTGGTTCCGAAAGAAGAAGAAGAGGAAGGATCAAGAAGAGTGTTGATGTTTTGTGTGTCCTCCTTAAAAGGGTTCTATTCTGTGTCTTGGTGTTTCTAACGTAGGATCCTCTCCAGTTTAGGTTCGAAAGGAGGTAAGTATCCTATATTAGAACGCTTCATGACCCAAACCTACACAAAAAATAGATCATAATACAAAAATATAGGTAGAGGTACAATACAAAATAGATAAATATTCACAAAATTTACCAAAAACTTATCAAAAAAACACACTAAAAACCAAACCGCTCCCTAGAAATGGCGCCAAAATTTGACCACGTTGTCGTGACACATCAAATTTATTATGATTTTAAATTTGATTTTTAGTCTAGGGAAGACCCTAGGTCGTCTCTCAAGGAGAATTGGTGGGTTTGGAGTGTTCATTTTTAATAATAAGTACTAAAATAGGGGTGGTTTTAAAACAGTTTAAAGAAAATGAATTGATTTAAAGAGTTTAATAATTGATAAATAAAAGTAGTGTTTTAGAACTATGATATAATGAGATCATTTCAAGTTCACTACATATCTTGGTGAGTTCATCATTCTGAAAAATACACATGGTTTAATGGAATCCTTTGGTTGAGGGTTGTCAAGATCTCAACTTCCCTCTTGCCTCTTAAACGATGCTCAAAGAACCACCCCTTGATACTATAATTCTGTTATCAAGGTTTGGGTATAAATAATAGGGAATAAAGGATACCAAATCATACTAAAATCTTATGTATGTGTGAGATAAATATTACTCTTGTCTTTTCCAATCAGAACAACCCAAGATTCCCACTTGAAATCTCAACCCAATCGGTGTTGAAATAAAAAGCGTTTCACTTAATTATGACAATAGAAATGCAATCAGACAAGAATAATGTCAAGATGAGAAATAAGTGAAATATTTAGCACACAAATTACACAAAACCAGTATAATAACAAGTGTTTTAACTCCCTCCCAAGTGTGTGTAGCTCCCTCGAAATGATCGTCCACCATTTAGCTCGACATCGGGAGGAAGATAAAGCTCTGGTGGAACTCCTTCTTCATTATTGATCCCCCTTTGAGGATAGGGGCCTCCAAAACTTTTAGGATGAGGAGAGAACTCCTATGGAACTCCAAATTGGCAACACTTCACTCCTTATCCGAACTTGAAAATGGGGTGCCCAATGTACCTTTTTATAGCCAAAATAGGAAGTGGTTTTAGGCACCCAGATTTTGATAAACCACTTGAAGGATGGTTTTCATCTACTAGACATTCGAATATCTCTTTTGAAAAAACTTAAATGTTGTAGCACCACTTCATTAATATCACCACTAAAAGTTTTGAATCATTTGGACAATCACAGCTTGAGATAGAGACATATTACAGAACTCCACTTTTGAATTTGTGCAGATTCGGTGTCTTGGACAGATCAGTTCGTATGGGCCCCATAGAAGCTGAATATGGATTGGATTTATTGAGATGAAATGTAGTATATTAAATTTTTTACCAGACCAAAAAATTTCATCCCATTTTAATGCACGGTCATATAGCAGTGTGCAGATTAATTCACTGGTGTTCTTGGATCCTTGTGCAGTTTGGCCCATTTTTCTTAGGCTTCATCATGGGTCCTCCAAATCACCTCCACCTTCAATGAAATTATCAGAAAAATAACATTACCCTTTTTAACATTGATAAACACAAAATAATTGAACCAAACATGAATAGAATTTTGTTATTATATTTGGAATTTAGAACACAGATTCAGTTTAATACAATGGTGTAAGGGTAAAAATGAAACAGTGAATTGTGGTACAATCAGCCCCACTTTCGTTCCTTTGTCATATTTTGATGTGATGATCTTGAAATATAACTTGTGCACCAATTAATGACTTGCACTCCAATTCTTAACTTGCGCGCCACTTAATGAATTTCATGCCACTTCTTCACTTGCATGCCACTTAATGACTTGCACGCTACTTTCTTTCCTTTGTCATATTTTGATGTTCTGATTTTGAAACATGACTGGTGCGCAATATTCCAATCGTCCATTTTTTCAACAAACACAATCACCTCAAAAATTCTTCAATGATACCTTGAGGTATTTTTTTCAATAGATACATATACCATATTTACCACTCACTTATTTTATATGATGTATATTAGACCCCTTTGACATGTTATATACTAAATATCCTTATATTCATGATATTTAAAGTTTCATTTGATTTTTTTCCTTCATGTGGATTATGATTCAAAATTTACCAAAGCAGTAAGGGTTTTATGTTACAATCTCATTATTTATTAGGATTATTTATAATTAAGTTTTTAATGATGAAATATTATAATCAGCCTCTCAAGAATTTTCCTATACTTTCTTATTATATATTTATTTCAATAGATTGCATTTTTTCCTTTGATTTTCCTCTCTTTAAATACTCAAGATTCCAAAAGAATTTTTTTAAGGGAAACTGGATTTCTTTCTCTCGTCGGTCAAAAATATTTTTTTTTTTCATGTCCATTTTTTCTAAAAATATTTTCAATAATGTTTTTAATATTATCTTATGATTGTTTAAAGTAATTTTTACCCATTATTGACTTCTTTAAGAATGTTTTAAAATTAATCTTCTCGTCGTTTTCCAAACGAGGTAATTTTTGACATTTTTTAAAAAAGTATGAAAGGAGTGTTTTATTTTAACTTATACAGCATGAATGGAATTTCCCACCATCATGGACACTCAATGATTTTAAGCTTCCTTTATAATTTTCCAAGTTAATTTCCAAATAAGAAAAATTCTTAATATTTGAGAAATTTTTTGTATTTTAAATAAGTGATTTCAAAGTGAAAAGGTAATTTTCCTCAAGAATTATTTTGGAGATCTTTTAAAGAAATTTTCCATCTATGATATCATCCATTGATGTTAATTATGATTTATTGGGGTTATGATCAAATGATACCATTATTATTCTTTCTCTATATAGTCTATGATTATGATGATGAGATGTTTACAAAATCCGTTTATTTATCATGGGTAATGCTATAATGATATAAATAATGTTTTATGATCTTATGACATTTATATGAATAAATTATGATTATGTTATGGTTGGGTATGTTATAGCCCTCCAATTCATTGGGTAAAGTGATATTGATATCTCATGAGATGATGATGATAAGTGTGAACATGATTTAGAGTAGATTTATTCCCATATTGATGTGTGGGTATAATTTATTTCTAGCTATTCTTATAAGAAAATGTGTAGACATGATTGTGAATAGATTCATTCACATTTTGATGTGTGAGTATGATCACTTTCTAGATATAGTTAAAATATTATACATGGACATGATTGAATTTTTCCATGTTCATGGGATTTTTATTTCTTGTGATTATGATTCCACATGCCTATATTATGACTCTTGGATGTTGGTTACTACTTTGACACCCTTATTAATCATGATTATATTTATGAATTGATTTTTAATCTTATGATCCATGTTTTTTGGGTATGGATATTTTATATTGATTACTTTCCATTGATTATGTTATTATAACCTTATGATCATCTTTTTGGGATATGTTTAAGATCTTTCATAAAATAAGAATATTATGCATCTAGTATCTAAATAAACTAAACATTTGTGGTCCTTGGGCATGTATTATTATGAAATGTATTTAATAATCCTCTAAAATTATACAATATTTATATATGTGGTTCTTGGATCACTTCATGGGATCCCACTAAAAATGATAACACCATATATCATATCCATTTAGTGCACAAAGATCTATATTTCACTAATAAATGAGTTGGTTAGGGATTTCATCTCACCACTTAATTGTTTAGGTAGTGCATCACCTTAATCATATCATATATTATTCATCGATATCTAAGTGGAAAACCCTTTTTCCAATCCATAATATGGATAAAATCAACTCTATTCCTCTTATATCCTAACCTTTATGGCTTCCTAGATAAGTGTTATCCAAATCAAATGATAAATCTAACTAAGGAAAATCCAAGGTCACCCAACAATGACATGAAATTTCATGATAATACAATTCAGTTTCACTTATTACTTGCTTTCCTTAC
The DNA here is from genome assembly GCA_963277665.1 of Viscum album. Taxonomy (NCBI): domain Eukaryota; kingdom Viridiplantae; phylum Streptophyta; class Magnoliopsida; order Santalales; family Viscaceae; genus Viscum; species Viscum album. The sequence goes on from OY728157.1 coordinate 1,428,169,535, forward strand.
ACAATATAATATAGGGGTACCTGACTATGGTATGAAACAACCCATTTGGATGATTGAGATCTTGAAAATTGTTGCTTTGGAAGGAATCTCACACTTATTATTTAAAGGGGTTTTTAATCTCACCATCTTATCTCATGTTATTACCTTTTATGCATGAATGCTTTTAATAATTTAGTTTAGAATCCTATTCTCTCCACCTAATCAATATAATCAAAACATATTGATGTGAAACTCTTTACACAACCCACAAGTTTGTGTTAGTCACAAAAAAATATAATTCAAACATATTCATATATATCCAAATGAATCATATGCATAAGGTATATGAACACTTCATGTAAAGTTTTAGAATTATATGATATTGATAATCTACACATGAGTATGACTAGAGTGACATATAGTCAATCTCATTCACCAACCAACATAAGGCATAAGCCTCTAGGTAGGTAGGTAGTCCAACCCCCAAGTCCCTCTATCTAGGGATACTTTATTCAAAAGAGAATTCAATTCATTATAACCTTAACACATAATATGTAAAAACTATATTAAATGACTAAATTAAATTTTATAACCTTAATTAAAAATTGAGGTCAAGGTAGATGAAAAACTAAATTCATCGTCATACATAGTAAGTAAAGAAAGGATCTATTTAGAAGAAAATTGACAATTAAAATAAAGAATACACTATTCATCATATAAAACAACTTATAACTATGAATAAAAAAAGAATAAACTTTTAAATAAATTATAAATTCATATATTTAAATATGAGATAAAAATTTATGAACAATTCATAAATAAAAAAATCTAATTATACAAACTTTATAATTTTATCTTTAACATTATATACATTCCATAATTATTAATATAAACATTTTATATTCATTAAAATATGAACTCTTTCATGTTAATCATTATATGAAATTTTCATTTTAAATATATATATATATGATATTATATGAAATATAAACAATTTATAATCCAATTTCTATTATGAAAACATTTTACATAATCTAAATATCATATAATTATTCATTAGTTAAACCTTGATCATATCAATCATCAAAAAAAATATGTGGGTTAAATAATATCCAAATAAGGTCCCCTTTTATTTTGAACAATTTAAAATAATTAATTATGAACAATTCACAATTTAAGTATAAATATTTCATATTATGGCCTTATTTCATAATTTATGACCCATTATAAATTATTTCTTATTAGTTATAAATAAAAACTTTTTATATATCATAATAATTTCTATATAATTTGTTAAAATATATTTTAAATATTAACATTTAATATTTGGGGAGATTTAAAAGTTTCATAAACATCTATTTAATTAATTATAAACCATTTATAATTAATTAATTTATTTATAAACTCTTTATAAATAAAAATATCTCAAAAACCTTTTGTAATTATTTATAAACATTTTATAAACCATTAAAATCATTTTAAATGTTAAAAAAATAACAATTTTAAAACAATTCTAATCACCCTTACACATAGGGGTATTTTCGCATGAGGGTAAACTTTTCTACCCTTACACGGGCTATCTTCAAGACCTTTCATAAAGGTTTGTAACTTCCTACCTTTACACAGCTTAAAAATAAATTATTGTGTAAGGGTACTACCTTCGCATAGTTTTCTCGCGTAAGGGTATGGCCTTTATATAGCAGACATTGCGTGAGGGCACATCAGGTCATACCTTAATGTGGTTTTCTGGTACCGATGTGTAAGGGTACTACCTTTACGAAAACCATTTGCGTAAAGGTAATGAAGAGGTTACCCTTATATATACCTTCTACATAAGGGTAAAAGCTTATATATCATTGTAACACCCTCGAATGATAAAGGGTTAAATGACTAAATGATACGACTCATGTCAACAAGGTGCACCTTCCTTTTTGGGAGCCTGTCTGATTAGAACTCCATAGTTAAGTGTGTTTGGCCTGGAGTAGTGATCAGGATGGGTGACCTTCTGGGAAGTTTCCCATGATTTGTGTGAGTGAGGAAAAGCACACTATAAAGGACATGTGTTGGCCTGTGGGGATTGTCATTAGTCAGATGACTCGTTCAGGCATGTGGGTGGATCCTGGTGTGGGCCCCACATGTATGCGGGGCAACTGGTGGTACCTGGTGGGCTAAGACCCGACGGCCATGTTAAGGCGGGGTGGTTGTGCTGTCACTGGGGCCCAGTTTTCACAATCATTGTGTAGCCTTAGGAAAATTGTGTTTACCCTTACGTAAACCCCTTCAAATTAAGGTAATACATGAGTTACCTTTACGTGACCACTCATGTATGGGTAACATCCTATATGACCTTACGCAAATCATTTGTGTAAGGGTAAGTCTTTGGTTATCTTTATGGAGCCCAGATGTGTAAGGGTAAAGCTTGGGTTACCTTTACATAGCCCAGTATGTAAGGGTAAAACCCTTTTCTAGATTTTTGAAAAACCTATTAAATAATGCTTTGTTCTTCACTTTCTTCTTCATTTCAATGAAAAAGTTCATAAATCTAAATCAAAAGTTCCCTCTGATGTCATTTTTATGTTTCATATGAAACTAATAACACTTATTAGACACAATGGAAGAAATCAGAAGCCAAATTTGAGGATCTCCATGAAAGATAATATAAAACCTATTTAGAATACTAAAATGAATAAAGCTATAAAACTGGCACACCTTACACAAAAAATCCACTACAAACTTTTTATCATCATATGATGAATTTGATAATGATCACAAAATTGGAAAACAAAATCATCCCACCTCTATAGTATATCCATGGGTTGTACATAATCATTTGACACTTGGATGGGATCGATCTTTAATTCATGGTATATTAGTAACTAAATATTTCATGGAGAAAAATGAAAGAGATCAAATGGTTATGGAGTATTTGACAATCATGAGGATCTAAAATCTACACCCACACTTTCCATCATATAGAATTAGGGTTTATATAAAACATGAGGGTTCTCTTGGGTAGTGTATGCATTAATTCATGCATTTATAATGCATGTATTAATGGTTAATTCATTCATAATTTTCATGAATGTATTTAACTCCCATTAATTTCATCTTATGAAACGTTTCTTTTAATGATATCCTCAATGGAGAATAATTCAAGTTTCCAACACAAAAATGATATACCCAATGCATTTCCATAAAATCCGACATATAGGTTGTGTGTGTGTGTTTATATATATCATATATATATAAGGTATATTCCCATAAAAATAATCTAACAAAAATCCATAATGTAGGAATTTAAGATAGCATGCCACCAAACAGTGAGATGAAACCATGACTGAAGGTTAGATAGAGTAGATCTTACCTCTAGGAGTACAACGCATCTAATAGCACTTTGATCCAATGATGGATATAACATCCTTAGACTTTCACTCCTATATCCAATGATAAAAAATTTGATCTTTACATTTCTATCTTTGATGTTGATGAAGGTGGCCCAATTTTCACAATCCAAAAACTTACAATATAAAAAGTAAATATTAGATCACTTACATACCCAGGGACCTTTTAGGTTTAAACTTTTAAATAATTAGGAAAAAATCTTAAATAATAAATACCCATGTCTTTAAATGATAATTTATCCCACTTAACCCATATTTTCTTGTTTCACATTAAGTTATCATCATCATCCATACGAAACCCTTCTAGACATAATTCATTCAACGTCATTATTGATAACCTATGGAAAAGGAAACATAAGAAGGGCGAGCTCAAATGATCAGTAAGGGTAAATGTAATAATTAATAATTGAATGTCATTAGTTAGAATAAGATTATCATAAGGGTATGATGACATAATCAAAGTGCATAAGAATAACATAAGAGAACTAATACCCATAAAACATGGGTCAATAAATATGTGGAAATGCATAAAGCTTTAAAAAAGGCAGGATTCATGAAAGTCAATAAATCCTGAGCCATGTGATGTTAATATTTATCAAAGGAAATGTTTGAAACACATAGAAAGTATAAATAAAACGTATTTTTATCTTGTAACATTATCTTCATATCACTCTTACAAATAGAATAACCAATATGGTCGACTTCCATCTTTGGAGTGCTCACTATATTGGAGGGTTATCATGGACCCACCTATCCTTGTTTTATCAAAAAACCACCTATAGTTGGTTTATCATGGAACCACCCATCCTTGGTTAATAATTTAACCACATGTCCTTGGTTTATAATGGAACCACCTGTCAACATAAACAATTTCCAAGAACCAAAACATTAATAAAGTACATAGATCTTTCATTTCATTATAAAACTCAAAGAAACAACCATTATTATTTTTATAACTTGATTATCCTATGTAAAATAAATAGTTTTCATGATAATCTATTTGAAACATGATTAACCCATGGAAAAATGGGTTTCTTGATAATTTATTTGAAACAATAATAATCCATCCATAGAAATAAATTGGATTATGTCATTTCAAAATATTCTCATTGGAGCATAAGTAAAAACAAGGGTTATTGATGTTGATGAATGTAAATACCATTAAAATATCATTAAAACATTCTTGATGAAAATAACCATTAACTTTGAGTAACATTAAAGGATGTATTCTTCGATGGAAATGATTTTAAAAGATCACTTGGAACATTTCATGAGGAAAATACCTTTTTTATTTTGAAAATAATTATTTAAAATATAAAACTATATAAAACATTAATAAAATCATTTTATTTAAAAATAAACTTTGAGACATAAAAAATCTTCAAAATATTGAGTTTTCATGATTGTGGTAAATTTTGTTCATGTCGAGTATGTTAAAACAAAGATTCCTTTCACATTTTTAATAAAATTCAAGAAGTTCCTCGCTTGAAAAATGATAATAAGATTTTTTTTTAAATGTAAAAATACCATTATTGGTAAAAATGAACTTAAACAATAATATTAAAACATTTTTGAAAACATTTTTAGAAAAAATGGATTTAGAAGAAATAGTATTTTTGACCGAAGAGAGAAATAAAGTTGTATTTTATTAAAAACATTTTTTAAATCATTTTAAGTACTAAAGATAGATAAAATGGTTATATTATTTAAAAATTTCAATTAATAAATATAGGAGAATAAAATTAAATGGGTTTATTTTAAAATGATCAAATAATTTCATTCAATGTAAATTCAATCATAAACAATCCTGATTAAAAAGGTTATTATAGAATAAATCTTTTTACACTTTGGTACTCTTCAATAGTAATACCCATGAAAGAATAACTTCAAATGATACTTAAAATATCATGAATATAAGTATATTCATGATATAACAAGTCAAATGGGTAGTAGATACACCTTATAAAAGAATATAGGTGTATAACATAACATATATCCCAAAGAAGACAATTTAAGATGAGCAACCCTTAAAATGATCATAAAGTTGAAGTGAGAATTAATCCATGAATTAATTATGTGTATCAAATATAAATATACATAAAATAAGTGGAAATACAACATAATATAATCAAAATTCATAGTAAAAATAATCTTATAATATTAAATACAATGAAGAAGTAATATAACCCAATAAAAACAAATTGACCTGTGAAATTCTTTACCACTTGATAGCTTTCAAGTCAAATACCCTTGGATAAATTAATTCAAATTGAAACTTAAAATACCATGATTTATAAAGGATTCATCATATTACATGTAAAATTGGAAGTATATACACCATAAAAAAAATTAGGTGCATAACATTAAAATATGCCTCAATGAATGAAAATTGAGATGAAGTCCTTTACTAATTTGGTAATATTTGGATAAAAACCTCAAGAATTAGATAACCTCATATGGATTCATAAATCATAATATTTTCTATAAAAATAATCATAAAATACATTCATGGGTAGTATATGTTAGGGTTGGTGTCCTAGGACTAACTGTTTGTACTTTGATTATATATATATATATCATGTATTGAATATTAATAAAACATATTATTTTAAATTTTTAATTGTTCTCCATGAATTTGATGTAATAATGTTATATAGTATAAACTTTATTGATAAGGTTATAGCATTTCCCTGGTATGATGATGACCTTGAAGTTCTATGATGATATTATTAAATAATGTTTTTCTTTTGGATAGTATACTATGATGGGACACATAGTACATAGATTGTCAAGTGAAAGTAATCATAATCATATGAGTATTCTTCTCATGAAGTTAGCACTTGGTAATATCTAATATGGGAGATTATGAGAAAAAACCCACTAGTATGAATTCTACATGTTTTGGTGTCATCGAATATTTATATCTACAAGCGTGTGTAATGGTCCTTAGACTTTAAGGTTATCATTAATTCATGTCATGATTTGTACACTTATATTTTTTTAAATAAAATTATGATACCATATATTCGTGATAAGGTAGGTTACATTGAGTTTATCATGATTAACATTTCATTAATGGATAAGTTGAGGAAGGATTTACACCTTCCATATTTAAGGAAGATGGTATCTCAACCCTTTTATTGGAATAGAACCATCACCTTAAATTACATATCCATGGTGTAATGACATGTTTATTTTAGATAGTAAAAAAAATATTTATTGAACATATAGTTTGGTGACATGGATGTGAAACCTACTTGATGAGATATTGTGATAAAGGGATTATATTTCACAGTGAGTGTTCATATGTGGTTGTTATCATTATGACATTAAATTATTTCTATGGGGTGGCTTGATTCATTGCTAGACAGTAATCTTGAACTTTAGGAAAACCTACCTAATGCCAACGAGAAAGAATCCTAGATAATCACGCACTAAGTGTTACTGATGATATTTATTAAATTCAAAGTCAATTTTATTAATAGAATAAATATTATTCTCAAGACCGAGGAATAATTTTATTCACGTTTTATTGATCATAAATATTTATTGGTGAAAAAATATTTATTTATGAATACAACATTTATTCAGGTATTTAATAAATGCCAAGGGATTCGAATGGACTAATACCATGTTCGGTGATGGATATTTATTTACAAGATGGTAAATAATATTTATCATATGTGTGTTTTGTGGCTCATAATAAAATGATATTATTATTATTATTGTTATTTTGTGGCATTGGTTTTATTAAGAATATGATATTATTTTAAGGTCTGAAATGAAATTAAAATAATTATTAACCTAAACCCCGACTCTATAGATAGTACTTTATGGCTATTGTGTAGTGAGAAATCAAAAATAGAAAAAAATTGCTCATAGTGAATTCTATCTAGACTCATCATTCTCACTCACTATCAAGAATGAGAAATGTAAGAGAGATTCCTTCAAGACTAATGGAAAAGATATAAATAAAAATAATTCAAGACAATCAATTCACCATGATAGAACCTAAATATCGATTTACGTTGCATAGAGATCAAAGGAGCACATGTGGATCACTACTTGAGGGATTATATCCTTGGATCATCATGGAACAATGAAGGAAATCTGAAAGGTTCTTTTCAGATGATCAAAATCCACATCGAAGAAAGATCCTGAACCAATCTATTTTTTTTCTTCCAATCTAAATAAATTGATTATAAATTTAATGTAAAATATACTATATTGGGGTTTCAGGCATTAAAATATTAAAATAAATTTTAATATATTTCCCCCCCACCACATGCTTCTACTCCACTGAGAGGCTACAAGTGGTATCATATGAGGTTTAATTTCAAATTTATAATTATTTATTTGATTTTTGATCTCTACGCAGTCATGGTTGAATGGTTTCATTTCATATTATTCATTATTTAATCAAAATTAAATTAACATGTTATAGATATATTAGTCATGAACTTTTAGTGTTTTATTTTCTTAAAGTTATAAGAATATATTAAGAATGACTGTAGATGTAATCGGAAAATGCCAAATTTTTTGCTGGTAAAATTGGGTTACACAGCGTGTAGTCAGAGTACATGTTGTGTACCCATGTGCACTGTACCAAGATGTGTTGAGGGATATATGACACACTGAGAATTTAATTAGATGTGGTGCATTTATTGCACATTGCATGTATACTGAACCAACCTAGAACATGGGATGTCAGATTACATAGCATGAAGTTGGCATACACGTCATGTAGTCTTCACGGGTTAGTGTCGTAAATCATGAAATTTTTGTCATCGTTATACACTATCAAACTGTGTGATACTGACAAACTATAAAATTTATGATATACATGATGTGTATGTGGTGTACACACCATTTAGTTCATCATTTACCATATCTAAAAATACACATCGAGCCACTCGATGAGAATAGTGGACACATGGCATAAGGGATACATAACAAGTAGTTGGCTTTTACATGTCATGTGATCCCATCGAGATATAGGATGAATACCTAGGAGAGTATCTTAGGCACACAATAAGAGGATACATGGCATGTAGCTAGTATGTACATGCCATGTAGTTTCACTGATTCAACATGCCGAAGCCCCAAGCATGTAATCCGGATACACGAAAACAGAGGTTTATGGAATGTAGCTTAACAAATACACATAATAAAGTCTCCAGATTAATGGAAAAGATTAAAAATACATTAAATTTAAAAAAAATCATTAAAACCTTATTTCTTTTATTTTCACTTTAAGTGTTTGACAATTTAGTAAGGGTTTTAAAGAATTTTAAATGCTCAATTAATTTATTGTAATAAATTTGAATCTATTGGTTCTATTGTTTGTTTTACATTAATTCATTTATAGTGATTATCTTCAAGAGTATTTGGATGGTCATTAATATGAAAGGGAATTAATCAATTAATTAATACAAGTGTGTTTATCTTAATAATAAATAATGAATAAGAAATGAATATTATCCATTTACTTTTGTGTATACGTTGAATGTATGACCATTCATGAGCTTGACCAAGACATGTATATGTGTTGGATGTTTTAATTTAATTTATTACATGGATTTGTAATTATTTATTATTAAATTAAATATGATGTCTTGTGATTCATCCCTCCCTCCATTATTATGTAGGACTTGTGTGTCCATGGTATTTATATAATCCCCCTTAAATAATCTTTTCACTCCCCTCAATTTCATGTGAGTTATAAATACATGTAATTAATGGAGTATCCCAAGTTGTGTGCAGGTGGTTAAAGATGGAACCATAATGATGCCAACTCAGAAGATACACAGGTGGACAGGTGGAATGTTATAACTCATTCCAATACTGGTAATAGAAGTTATTTCCCCTTGGTCAAAGGTTGATTTAATATCCACTCATTAAATCAACTATTAGACAGCTCATTATTGGGTTACTTATTTATTTATTTATTTATTTATTTATTTATTTATTTATTTATATACATTATTTATTTTATAGATACAAGACTGTGATCACATAAATAAATGAATTAATATGGAAATATGGAATTTAAATAAGTGGATTGTGTGTAAATTTTTTATCCTATGTGATTAATTAACTGAGTAACATCCACTTAATTTTAACAAGACATTTAAAGCATAAAATAAGTTAAAATTTATTCATAATTAATTAAAAATCCTTCAACCTAATATTAAGTTATATTAAGCCTTCCATTACTTGATTGGGAACAAAACCATAAAACTAAGTGTAATACATAGCCAAAGTCTAGACACTTACTTTTATTAGAGAGTTCTCATGAGGGTTTTGGGTTTAATTAACCAAAATTTAATTGAGTTTAACTGAAAAAATATATTCGATAAAAATGTTGAGGTAAGTTTTGAGAAAATACATGTCAGGGTTTTAGGATAGGGGAATCTACTCAATGGATCAAGGAGTTGTAAGCCCACAGTTGGAAAGACCACTTACCCAATTACTTTATTTTGGTTTTCATAGACAAAGTCTATATAATTAAGAAAAGTAATGGGGATACTTTAAACTATAATGTAATAGCAACTATACATTCCAAGTTAAATGGTGAAGGCTATTGAGACTTGATAAAATAGTGGTAGATTTAATAAAAAATCAATCAATTTATTATTTCTTGCGTAATTTGTAATCAAGAAAAAGTATTAATAATATTCTCTTTTAATTGTAGAATAAAATGGAAAGCTTGTCACACACACTATCTATATGATCAATATTATAGAAATACAACCTCCTCGCAAGAAGTAACTTCCAAGAGTATTTTAGACACCTTCATGTTGTTCTATGCCATGAAAAAAAATCTTACATGCTAGAATCCTAAAAACCTAATATACCTTATGATAAGTAAAATGATAAAGAGTTCCTTTTCTATGAAAAAAATTTGATAAACATAATTGACATCAAATGTTTGATGATTTCATCTATGTCTAGTGAACTCATGAAGTCTCATGAAAACATGGATATGTATATCATGTTTGATAACATTCGTGGTTTATACTAAGAGAGAGCTAGACAAGAATGGTTTAAGATCTCCAATGCTATTTTTCAGAGCAATCTTGGAGAGGGTTCCCAGTTGGGTCTCATGTAGTCAAGCTCATTAGCTACATTTAGCACCTAGAAATTCTAGGTTTCAAACTCCCTAAAGAATTGGGCACCGATCTCATTCTTGTATCACTCCATAGAGCTTCTCCATCTTGGTTGTAAATTTTAATATGAAAATAAATGATAAGTATCTCCCAGATCTACTTACTCTCTTTATCCAAGTAGATAATGATACGAAGTGTGAAAAGCCTTCGATCCTTATGGTGAAAAAATGGAAAGGACAATATGAGAGATCTAAGTCCAAAGATTCTTCATTACTTTCCAAGAAGATTAAGATCAAGGGTAAATCTAGAAAAAAAACATGTTATCTATTTTTCATGTGGAAATAAGGGTCACTAGAAGAAAAACTAAAACCATCCAAATAAGCAAGGGGAAGCTTCAGGTGTTTTTATCATTGAGTGAAATTTATCTGTTTCTAAAAATTCGGTATTATATATTGCTTGTGGTACTCACATATGTATTCAAATATAGGAACCAAATAGATTGAAAAAGATTAACTAAGGGGAGTTCAATCTATGAGTAGCCAATAGAGATAAAATTGTTGTTGTAGCTACCAGGGACTACCACCTTATGTTGCCAACTAGAATGGTCTTGGTTTTGAAGGGTTGTTATTATGTGTCATCTTTTACCCAAAACATTGTTTTTGTATATATAATTGATGTGGATTAATTTATTTTCAAATTTGGGAATAAATATTTCTTATTTTATAAATATAGTATTTTTATGGTAATACACATTTAAATAATGGTCTTTATGTGTTGGATTACACGAACCAAGTAATGGAAGTTGATAGCAAATTTACATCACATGAATCATACCACACCCAACTTTTTCATCACCACATAGGTCATGTAAATGAAAAACACTTAACAAAATTAAATCAAGATGGATATATAGATTCTTTTGAACTAAAATAACTTGGTGTATATCATGCATGTTTAGCCAATGAGCCCGTACCCGAGTGGTAAGGGCTCCTACTTGGCATCCATGAGACCCGGGTTCAAAACTGGGTGGAGGAGAATTTCTGGGGGGTACGGTAGCAGTACTGTAGCAGTCACTGTAGAAGTTACTGTAGAAGTTACTGTTCGTTACTGTAGCAACCGGAACTATTCACCCAATTTGGGCTTTCGAGCCACCGGTTTGTGCCTACGGGTCTCCATGGCCTTTGGGTAATCAAAGGCCTTCAGGACACAGGGCCTTCGGGTCACATAGACCATGGAGTAGCCCGGTTCACACAGAACAGGCCCCAGAAGAGGATCAGAGCAACATGAGTAGCAGCCACCAGATGCAGAGCTAACCGGATTGGAAGAATGAGAGGGTATGGCAGTCGCCATCGGGACCAGGCACCGTGTAGCTTTGTACAGGGCAATGCTAGACGATCAGTAATGCAAGGTGGGGAGTTAGGTGATAAATGAAGCAAAAAGCTGGGGAGGGGCAATTCAAGTGGGATGGGCCTACGGGTCATGTATTGGGCATGGTATGCCTCTGGGCCTTCGGGTCATGTATTACGAGTTTTTCGGGCCTTGTGCCCTGGGCCTACGGGTCATGTACGGGTTCCCCTTAAACCCTTAAAAAGGGGATTATCCATAATAAAATAAAAAATAAGGCCTTAGGGACATTCTGAGTATATCATGCATGTTTACAAGGAAAAATGACCAAACCCCATTTAGTGGGAAAGGTGAAAGGGCTAAATAGATTCTTAAATTAGTTCATATTGATGTGTACGGACTATTTCTTATTGAAGCAAGGGGTGGGTACTCATACTGCATAACTTTTATTGATTATTTTAATAGATATGGATATATCTACTTAATGAGGTATAAGTGAGATTATTTTGATAAATAAAAGGAATATAAGAATGGATTTGAGAACCAGCATGGTAAGAAGATTAAGAAACTCCTCTCATACCATAGTGAAGAATATATTTATTAATATTTCATTGATTATTTATGAGATTTTGGGATACTATCTCAACTCACTCTTCCTTATATGCCTTAGTGTAATGGTGTAAGCGAAAGGAGGAAATGAACCTTGTTGTACATGGTGAGATCAATGATGAGTCATGCAAGTCCTCCATTATCCTTTTGGGGATACACATTACAAACAATATCATACATACTAAACTGAGTTCCAAATAAAGTGATGGGATGGTATACCATAATAATTATGGAATGGAAAGAAAATTATGATTTCTTACTTACATGTGTGGGGTTGTGAAGCATTTTTTAAGTAATCTTTAGGTAATAAGCTTTCTCCTCAAGGTACAAATTGTATCTTTATAAGATATACTAAAGAAACAAAGGGATGTTACATATACAATCCTTAAAATAAAATAAAATGTGGTTGAAAAATGTCCCACATTTATTGATAAGGTTATTATCTATAAAAGAGGTAATATGAGTGATTTAAACTTCAATGAAGCCCGGGATCAAGATATATAAGAGTTGAAAAATTGAACAAATCCTATAAATCCCCATGGAAGAAGTTGTTCTAGAGATATAAGTATTGTGTAGGAGTACTATATAGGTTAGATAACTATAATGGTATGGTTTTCTAGTCACTAAGGATGGTGAATCTTTATTAGTTGATAATAATGATCCTCTAACCTATAAGGAAACAATAAGTGTCATAGATGTTTCCTAGTGTAAATAATCCATAAATTCTAATATGGATTTCGTGTACTAAAACCAAGTCTATATTTTGATAGATCCTCTGGTGGATTTAAATCCCATTGGTTGAAAATTGGTATTTAAGAAGATAATGAACATGGAATGATAAGTCAATACTTATAAAGTGTGATAGGTTTAAAAAGGGTTTAAACAGTGTCAAGGCATAGACTATGAATAAACTTTTCACTAGTTGAAATACTGAAAGCCATCATAATTATACTTTCCATTATGGCATACCATGACTATGAGATTTAAAAATGGATTTCAAAACATCCTTCCTTAATGAAAACTTTCCTAAAGATGACTATATGACAAAACCCAAAGGGTTTGTGACTCCAAATGATTCCAAAAAGAAATGGAAATTTAAAAAAAAAACCATTTATGGATTAAATTAGGCATCTAGTTCATGGAAAATTCATTTTGATGAATCCGTAACATAATTTGGTTTCATAAATAATGAATGTGATCCTTGTGTATATAAACAGTTTAGAGGGAATACAGTGGTTTTCTTAATATTATATGTTTATGAGATATTACTCATTGGAAACAAAATACCAGTCTTACAATATGTTAAGGAATGGTTGAATAAATGATTATCTATGAAGGACTTGGGTGTGGTAGTATATATTCTTGGGATTAAGATCCATCATGAAAGATACAATATGCTGCTCATCTTAATTCAAAGTACATACATTGACAAGATACTAAAGAGATTCAATATGGAACAATCCAAGAGGGTGTTTTTTCCAGCATCACATGGCATAAATATTTCTAGGAAAATGTGTACTTAGACACATGAGGAGATAAATATAATGTAAAGGATTTCATACACATAAATGATGGGGTTAGTTATGTATGTTATGATACGTACTAACCTAGATGTTTCCTATACATTAAGTGTGCTGGGAAGATATCAAGCTGACCTAGGTGGATGTCATTAGATGGTAGTCAAGACTATCCTTAAGTATTTAAGGTGAACTAATGATATATTCCTAGTTTATGGAGGAGATGCGGAACTAGTCATAAAAGGATATGAAGATGTTAGTTTTTAAACTAGTCAAGATGACATAAAGTCACAAATGGGATACATATTAATTTTGAATGGAGTTGTTGTGAGATGGAAGAGCATAAAGAAATATATGGTCACTGATTATACAGTAGAGTCTGAGTATATTGTGGCTTTTGATGTATCTAAAGAGTTAGTATGGGTGCTAAACTTTATCAAAGAGCTTGATGTGGTACCTATAAGTAAATATCCTATCACACTCTATTATGATAATACTACAGCGGTGGCTCTCAAAAAAGATCCAAGGTCACATCAGTGGATGAAGCACATATTTCAAAAGTATTATCTCTTGAGTGATTTTTCTTAGAGTGGTTAGGTTACAGTGAGCAGTATTTCCATGGAATAAAACATGGAAAATCCTTTTACTAAAGCCTTAACTCAACAAAAACATGATTATCATGTGAGTTCTAGCGGACTAAAAGTTATAGGCAGTTTTCTCTAGTCCAAGTGGGAGTTTTTTTGGAGTTGGTATCTTATGACCAACTATTTTTAATTTAATTTAATGTATATTAAATGTATTGAATATTAATAAAACATCTTATTATATATTATTCATTATTCCATATGTCTCTGATGTAATAATTTCCTAGAGTATAAATCAAATTGATAAGGTCATAGCAGTTCCCACTATGATGATAACCTTGAAGTGTTATGATTATATTCTTAAATAATGTTCTATGATTGGATAACGTACTATAATGGGACACATAGTACATATATTTTTAGGTGCAAGTACTCATAAGTGGATGAGGCTTCTTCACATGAAGTTCACACTTGGTAATCTCTAAGATGAGAGATTATAGGAAAATATCCTCCAGTATGAATTCTTCATGTTTTAGTGTCATCAAATATTTCCATCTTTGAGAATGTGTAATGGTCCTCAGACTTTAATATTATCATTAATTCATGTCATGAATTGTGCACTTAGATTTTCTGATGAAAACCATGATGCTATATATTCGTGATGAGGTAGGGTACATTGGGTGTGTCATGATTGACATGTCAATATTTATGGATAAGTTGAGGAAGGATTTTTTTTATTTAAAATTTATGTAATCTAATATCTCATCCCTTTTATTAGAATATAATCATTTCCCTAAAGTTCATGGATATGGTGTAACGACGTGTTTATTTTATATAGTCAAAGAAAGACATATTGAGCATATAGGTTGGTAACACTGGTGTGCAACCTTCTTGATGAGATATTGTGATAAATGGATTATATTACGTAGTGAGATTTCATATGTGGTTGTATTCATTGAGACATTAAGTTTTTTATTTTGGGTTTCTTAGCCCGTTTCTAGATAGTAATTTTGGACTTTAGGCAATCCCTCCGAATACTAACAAGAAATAATCCTAGAGGGTCTCACGCTAAGTGTTACTAATGATATCGATTAAATTATAAGTGAATTTAATTAATATAATAAATATTATTCTCAAGATCAAGGAATGATTTTATTTATGTTTTATCAATCACAAATATTTATTGGTGAATAAAATATTTATTTAGGTATTCAATAAATATCGAGGAGTTCTAACATACCATGATCGTGTCTGGTGATGGATATATATTTACAAGTTGGTAAATGCTATTTATCATATGCTCATGTTTTCATGTGATAAAAAATAATATTATTTTTTTTTCATATGTTTTACTAAGAATATTATATTATTTTAAGGTTTGGAATGCAATTAAAATATTTTTTAACCTAAACCCTAGCTCTATAGATAGTCCTTTATGGATATTGTGTAATGGGAAATCAAAAATATAGAATTGTTTCACACAAATAATTCTCTATTGATTCCTCATTATCTCTCCATATAAATAATTATAAATGTAAGAGTGATTTATTTAATACCAAAGGATAATCGATTAACACAAACAATGCAAGACAATCGATTCACCGCGCTAGCATAGATAGATCGATTGACATTGCTTGGAGATCAAAGGAGAACTTATGGATAACCACTAGAGGGATTATATACTTGGATCCTTATAGAATAATGAAGGAAATCTAAAAGGGTATTTTTGTATGATCAACATACACAAAAAATAAATATCCAATGTCAAAGTATTTACTTTCTTCTGATTTAAATAAATTGATTATAAATTTAACATGAAAGATCCCCTATTGGGGTTTTGGGCATCAAAATATTAAAATAAATTTTACTATATTGCCCAATAAAAAATGCTTACACAATGCTTGGAACCTATATTATATACACCACACACTAAAAATAAGTGGTGAATGTGAAATATATCTTATAGAAATAAAAAGTGAGATGAGAAACTCTTACCTATAGTATGACTTTATTCATACATATTCAAAACTATAGAATAATAAACTTATATTAATTATTTTATTTCTTAAGAAAATTTTATAGGTTTAAATACCCTATACTTAAATCATTTATTTTATTTATTTATAATTTCATATTTAAATACTTAATCAGTTAAGTCCACATTGAGTGTTTTGAGGATGTTCGGTTCTTTGTTTCAAAATGCCATTGGCGTGTTTATTATGGTCAAAGAGGCCATTATTTAAATATATATAGAATAATAATCATGAAATAAATATCATGTTTATAAATCAATTATAATTTTAAAACTAAATTTGGTTATAAAAAATGAACTATGTTATAATCATGAAGATGGTAGGTCATACGTATGCATGAGTAATGTTTCCATTTTTCAATGATCATTATGGAAATAAGGTAAGTAATATTTTATATTTAAATAATTATAATCATATAATAAATACCATATTATTTCATTAAATATACTTATATATATCATAAATGTGTTTTGGTGATGAAAAAAAGAATCACATTACTCTGTGGAGGCAGTAGTCCACATGTACATATGAACGATATTGTCATTTTTCTATGTAAGAAATAAAATGATATATTATATTTTCATAATGATAAATATATCATTAATATCATAATAATTTAATTTATATCACATATATTCATTAACTTTATTCTTATTACCTTCCATATAAATCATTAGTGAAAAACGAATCACATCGCTTTGCAAGAAAGTAGTTCATCATGCACATGAGTGACATTATCATATCCCTCATTGAATGGAAAGTAAGGAGTTATATGTGATATTTTAGATCTATAAGTATAAATATGTTTCAAATATCATATATATATGTTAAATCCATCATTATAACAAGTTGTGAGAGGCGATGATATTAAATGAATGACATCAGTTCTCGAGGCGGCAGTCTGCCAGACACACGAATGATGATTTCGTATCCCATTTGAGGGAATATGAGATGGGTTTAGATTGTTCCATTAATATAATAACATATAATTATATTGGGAATTATTTTTTTATTATACAATCATAATTTAATAATATTTTAATGAGTTGGAAGAAGAAATAAAATAAAAATGCTCAGTTAATCATGATACCTCTTCTTTGGACAACCTCTTTAGGTTAGCACCAAAAGACTTATTAGGATGGATTTATGATCGAACTAAGGATTCTAGGATGTGGGGATGTAATTAAGGAAGATATTTTAGTAGGTATAATCTGAGATAAATATATTTTAAGGTGTGAATATGAGATAATATGGGGTGGCCTTTTATAAGTGAGGGGAGTGGCACACTTGTAATTTTTGAAAACAAAAAGGTGTACCCACGTTTTTCATATGACAAAAGTCTCAAAAATTGACCATTTTTTAGAATTATATATTATATGGTCTACATATTTCCATAAAATATATTTTATAAAAGTTATTAGGTAATTTTAACCCTTGTATTTTTATTTTAACCCCCAGTAAACCCTTTTTCACCTTAACCGTAGTAATTAATTTTTATTATTTCACTATTCATTATGATAAAAAATTAATTTGAAATTATTATATAATATAAATTATTTTGATTCAAAATCATGAATCCATTTTACTAAATTCAATTCACATAATTGGAAAATTTTAATTTAAAATTAAACTCGCAGATGCAATAAAAAAGCGGGTTTTCAATAAGTGTATTTTCCAAGAAAAAGATGATTTTATATTAACTCTATGACTAATAATAATAATTTTAAAAATAAAAAATTAATATTTATTGATATATAATCTATAAATTTCATTTAAATCATCCCTAATTATGTTTTTTTAATTAACTAAAAATGAGAAACATTATGCACTTTAAAACAGTTTTCAGAAAAATCCCATTTTTAAACTCAAAAATAAACTTATACTAAAATACAATATAAATATGATTAAAATGTTATTAATTGGATTAAATATAACTAAATAATACTTATGTTACTTTAAATCATATTCAAAAAATAATGGTATTTTAAAATTACTTAACTTATTGAAAGGAAAATATAGTTTTACAAAAATCAGCATTTTTCACTATTCATTGAAAATCAATATTTTCTAAAAAATCACCAAGTTTAACCCTAAGTTAATTTTTATATTCCAATTTAAAAAATTAATTTAAGGTTATAAAATACATTTTATAAAATTTCTAAAATTTAATTGTAATATTTTCTCACAAAAATTAATAAAAATTATTTTTGAAGAAAACATATTTTTGAAGAATAAAATTACTTTACTAAAAATTGATTGATTATTTACTAATAATTTATCAATAATTTATGTTGAGTAAGAAATTTATATATATATATATATATATATATATATTATAAAGTTTTTAATTATATTCATACCTTCCAATTTAATGGCTAAGTTATAATAGTTATATATTTTGCGGGCCATTTAATCTCAGTGTTACATGTTAAATACACTATCAAACATAATGATCTTATTTTAAAATCTAGGGGTATTACATCCCCCTACCCCCACCCCCTTAATTAATTTAATTCTATCAATTTTAACTTGATCTTATTAATCATAGGATTTACATTTGATAATATATTCCTTGAAATCTCACATTATAAAAAGGGTCAATAAAACATAAACTTGAAAAGAGAGAGAGGGAAGTACGAAGGTCATCTGAAATAATAAATAACTGGGATTCATTGTAGGATAAAATTGGTGGTAAGTGAATATATGGACATGTAAGAAAAAATAAATGTCCAAATAATTATGGAGAGTGACAGAGATCATTGATCACAAGAAAGTGAATGATCATGAGAAAGTCAACATCTACAAAACCATAAACCAAAGAGGTGTGAAAAAGGTCATTATATCATAAAAAATGATGGTAATATGAAAAAAATTTATTTTAAGATTATTTTCCTAGATTTGAGTAATTCATTTTATATCTAGGCTAGGATCATAAGTAAATATACTTAATGAGTAGAATCTCATCCTTTTATCAATTCCTACCATAATCTCATCTTTTTCTCCAAATTATGAGTATTCAAGATGAATATTTTTTATACCTAAATCACTAAAAATAAACTTTTAGAGGATCACATAATCATATAATGGATAAAAATCTATTCCATCCATCTTTATACATTAACCAAAACTAAAATGGTTAGTGCATGGTTAGATAATTTGCAAAATGAGTAAACCTTAATATGATGAAATAATACATTAATCTACAAAATGAAATAGTAATAACCAAAGTTCAAAATAAATCACTCCTAAATAACCTCAATATTAAAGAGTTTTTAACCTCAAATTATATCTCATACCTTTCATATTTTAAGCCCAAAAATATGTCAATATTCTTTTGAAATAACATTAATCACTTAGTCACCAAGTCACTTTTCAATCCCATGGTTATCAATGTGATAAAACTTATGTTACCATTATTATATCAATATAAAAGATAATATAAACCCTAAATGTTATCAATTCCTTAAAACTTTTATAAAAAAACTTAAATTCATACTTCATTTTAAACCAAATATTTTCATCTACTTTAACCTAATAAAACATATCTAAAATTTAATTAGTTGCTTCAAGATCTTGTCACCTAAAACCTCAAAGGGGTGTTTAATACTTTGAAATTATGATTATCCTTAATCTTATAGACCTATTATGGTATCCATAAATATTAAGATAACCTCACATGAAAACATCCTAATCTCCAAAGTTATTTAAACCCTCCTTTGATAACAATAATAATAGCCTCAGGCCCACACTCCCAGATTTGGTGCTAAAAACATGATCTTTACATCTCTGGATTTGATGCTGATGAAGGTGACACAATTTTCACCATAAAAAATATACAACATCAAAAGAAAATATTATAACACTTACATACCTAGGGACCTTTTATGTTTATAGTTTTATATAATTCGAAAAAACTCTTACATAATAAATAATCATGTATTTAAATAATCATTTCTCCCACTTAACCCAACTTTTATTATTTAAAATTAGGTTATCATCACCATCAATATGAAACCATTATAGAAATGATTTTTTCAATATCATTAATGATAAACTAAGGAAAAGGAAACATGTGTATGGTGAGCTTAAATTCTCAGTAAGGATAAACATAAGCATTAATAATTGAATGTGATTGGTGAGAATAAGATGAGCATAAGGTTATGATGACAGAATCAAAGTACATAACCATAAAATAATAGAAATAATACCTATAAAACCTTGATCAATAAATATTTGGCAAGGAATAAATATTTAACAAAGGAAGGATTCATGAAATTCAATAAATCGTGAGCCATGAGATGTTAATCTCGATCAAATTAAATATTTAAAACCCACAACAAGTATAAAGAAAACATATTGGTATCTTAGAAAATTATCTTTGCATCACTATTAAAAATGTAATAATCAGTATGGTGTATTTCTATCTTCGGATTACCGAATGCATTGGTGGAATATCATAGACCCCCCTGTCCTTGGTTTATCATGGAACTGTCCATCCTTGGTTTATCATAGAACCCCCCACTATTGGTTAATAACATAACCACCCATCCTTGGTTTATAATTGAACCAACCATCATCATAACCAATTTTCATGAACCATAACATGAATAAAGTACATAGAGATTGCATTTCATCATAAAACTCATAGAAACAACCATTATTATTGTAACGTCTCCCAATCTAGTACTCTCTCACATGGAAAAACTTGGTTGGTTACTAGACCTCAAGCATGACTCCTCGTACTCCAGAGACTGTCGACTAGAAATAGAGGTATAAATAACATAGTGGGGAGACTATACCCCTGGTATTGATTGGTAATAATAGTGTAAAAAATATCATAGTAACAAAAATATAGGAAATAATATAATAATAGTAGATAAAAAAATAGCGAAGGCAGCTAATCAAACCAATAATATGAAAAATAATGAAATGATGGGTTGGAAGGCAGTTAAGTGTCATGCTAAATGTAAAATAGATAAAAGAAAAAACGACTCAAAGAAGATAGCCAGACCTCAGTCCTGATCCCCACATCAGTCATGTCTCTAAGATCCAACCCATATAGTAAGAAATAATCAACAACAAGTTCCTTTTCCCTTATTCAAACCTACATCTATGTAATCTGCTCGAGTACCAAATGGTGGCCCAGATAATATGTGAGTAAAATTCAATAGTTTGACACCACCATATCTAAATGAAACCAGTCTGATAGTAAGTTCATGGAATAAAGTGATAAATAAGAGTATTACTTAATCAGTTAATATAATTTAACAATCAACCTACTTCAACACCATGTTGGAATAACTCTGAGCATGTAGCATCACCATGACAATCGTAACCACAATTCCATGTCATAATCACATAATCGGTCCAAACCCATCAGTATAAGTATTTCATCATAACTGAGCCAAGCCCTTTATATAATAACTTTATCATAACTGGGTAAATCCCTTTATATAATCATTTAAGCATAATTGGACCAAGACCTTTATATAATAATTTCATCATAACTGGGACAATCCCTTTATATAAGCATTTCAGCATAACCAGGGAAATCCCTTTATATAAGAATTTTAGTATATCCGGGTTAAGCCCTTTATATAAACATTTCAGCATAACCAGGCCAAGCCCTTCATATAATAATTTCAACATAACTTGGTCAGGACCTTTATATAAGAATTCAACATAACTAGCAACACAAGTTATAATGGAAAAAATAACACAACATAACACCATAGGCCACAAAGGTTAATTCACTCAATTACCTTTTATCTTTCAATTACTTTTTCATTCATCAAGTTATGTCTTAAGCCATTATCATTCCATTATACACACCCATCTCATATCAAAGTATTGATGGTCATTTCAATAAATAAGTAAGGCATTTTACAAAGTGATCTTATCACAAGAAATAACCTAAGGTTTCATGTCATGCTAATTCATGTTTCAAGACAATAGCTAGTTCATTATTGTTCAAGGGTAGGCTCACCCTAAGGGTAGTTGCAAGCCAGGTCTCAAATCTATTGGATCTAAAGGGATCCAAGGATTGGACCAAACACATGATTATCATCACCCATTATTCTGTTAGTTAATGTACACATTGGGTTGGTACAGTCGCATGGTATTGTACACACTTAAATAGATAGAAACAAACCAAAAATATTTATTAATGACCACCTTCCTATATCCAATAATCAAAGAAAAACTCTCAAAAGGGAATACTAACAAATAAAAAAGTCAAATGAGATCAACAAGTAAAACCTAGATCATACAAGTATCAAGATCAGATCTTGATTCAACGGTGGTTAGTAGATCACACCACTATAACGGAGGATAGCAGGATAAGGGATAAAAAAAAGTGAAGGAGCTCACAGGAGATCAAATGCTAGATCGAGACATCTAGAAAGGAAGTAATCACCCAAAAATCACTTGGAGTCTCCCTAGGGTTTGATAGAGGAGGTTTCACAATGAAATTGAAAATATTCAGTCATGCAACATGATTTAAAACCACTGGTCCTAATGAATAAACTTCATGAAATCCTTTCATGATGTGAATTCAACATATGCCAAAAAACACATCACCTCGAGTTAAAAATACACTAATCAAACTTTTCACGATGTGTAAAAAATTCACAACTTGTAAAAAATTTACATCATGAAACTATTTCATGGATTCTTTTGAGTAGTAGATTCATGTCATGTATTACTTACAAGGCATTAATATATCCTACAAGCAGTAGCCACTTAATATTTCTACAGAAATCCTTAAAAGCCTTCAAATAAACCTAATCCCAAGGATAATATCTTTTTAACCTTAGAAACATTTATAGTTGGACTCTACTAATTCAAAAAAACATATATCCGTGAACTTTATGTTAATTTCCCTAGAAAAATATCTCCATCCCCAAAAGAAAAGGTCTAGGCACCAAGGTTTAAAATAATAAGAATCCAACTAAAAGTGATTCAACCAAAACTCAAAGAGGGACATGTCTGGAAAATATAGGAACTTACATCTTCCCCCACCATATAACAACTCATTCCCTAGATGCTTTATACACCACTGTGGGTTATCAGTGAACAAGTTTGACCACTATGCTCACACATCAGTATTCCTCTCTGAGGTCTCCTCTTGAACATGCCCATGCTTCCACTGAACTTGTACTATAGGTATGTTCATTACTTAGAGACACTTATCACTATGATCCACAATTTGTATCGGATTCTTCTCAAAGGACACATCTACACAAAACTGAATGTCATCAACATCTATCACATGAGAAGGGTTAGGATGATATCTTGGAATCTTCGATACATGAAACACATTATGCATGGAACTATAGTGTTGTAGAAGGGATAATCGGTACGCCACTAGATCAACCCTTACCACTATCTAGAATGGTCCAAAAAACTTGGGTGCTAGATTTCCCCATTGCATTATAAGACATTGTCCTAACATAGGAAACACCTGAAGGAAAACATGATGACCCACCTGAAACTTAAGAGGTCACCTATGTTGGTCAGCATAAGATTTATATTTTCTCTTCATAGTCACCAACCACTTCCTGATCAACTAAACCTACTCAAATGTCTCTTGCACGTGACTAGGTCTAACAAGTTCTGACTCACCTACCTCTAACCAACAAAGAGGTGAACAACACATAATGTCATACAAAGCCTCAAAAGGTGCTATCTAGATCAATTCTTGAAAGATATTTTATATGAAAATACTACGAGTACCATATACTACTCACGTAAACCTCTTAAATCTAGCACACAGACTCATAACATATCCTCTTGAATCTGAATCATCTATTCAAATTGGTCTTCAATCTGAGGATGATAGGTTATACTCAGAAGAACCTATGATCTTAGATCCATCTGAATACCTTTACAGAACCGAGACATGAAATGAGGATCTTTATCAAAAATTATATTCCTCAAAACACTATGTAGTCAAACTATCTCCGACACATAGGGACTACCCAGATAATCAATAGTGAAGTTCTCCCTAGTATAAAAAAGTGGGACACCTTCAATAGTTGATCTATGATCACCCATATTGCATCATTCTTATGAGTTGTCTTGGGTAATCCCATCACAAATTCCAAAGCAACATCATCTCATTTCCATTCCAGAATGGGAAGAAGCTGCAATAGTCCAACAGACCTTTGATGGTTGCACTTCATCTGCTTACAGGTGAAGCATATGGCCATGAAGATTACTATATCTTTCTTCATTCCTATTCACCAGTACTATCTATAGATATCATGATACATCTCTATCAAACTTGGGTGCACTTCCCATCTAGAAGCATGAAACACCTTATCATCTTCTCATACTAGCCTGTGGGAACTCATAATCAACCATGGAAACAAAGATAATTGTCACTACCAAGAGACCATCATGATGGTGGATCCCCACCATATAATTTGTTCCTCAGAGCTAAGCCCTCCAAATTAGATAACTACTCAGTCTTGATTCGTTCCAAAAGCATGCGTAACACATATATCAAGGTTAGAGCTACTCATATATAAGACTCCTAAAAATATAGATGCATATCTGTAGATATTTTCATCATACTCCACTCATCACAAGACTCTCACATTGCCTCTATCTATGTATTCTAACTCAAGTCATTGGAAATGATGTTTCCTTTACCTAGTTTATAAGCCATCTTGAAGTCTAAAAACTGCAGATACTTGACCCACCTTCTATGCTGAAGGTTTAGGGCCCTCTGAGAAAAGATGTACCTAAGGTTCTTGTGGTTCATGTACACCACAAACCTCTCACATAAAATTTAGTGTCCCCAGCATCTCAATTCATGCATCATTTCAAATAACTCCAGATCATGACTAAGGTAATTCCTCTCATGCAATCTCAGTCATTTGGATCCATAAGAAACCACTCAACCCTTCTACATCATAAATACTTCTAATATAACTTTTTATGAATTAAAATACATGACAAAATCCTTGCCTCACATAGGAAAAGTGAGGATCGATGTTGAGGTAAGCCTTATCTTGATATTATGAAAACAAAACTCTCTCACAAGCATCTGACCATACAAAATTCACCCCTTTCTTATTCATCCCAGACATCGGTGCTATTATATGGTATAAGTCTTGGATAAAATGCTGATAAAACCCTTCTAGACTAAGAAAAATATGAATCTTGAAGAAATTCTTGGTTCACTCCCAAGATACTACTACTAAAACCTTCTCAAGGTTTACTGCCACTCTTGCTTCTGAGATAACATGACTCAATAAGTGAACTTTATCAATCTATAAATTTCATTTGGTTATCTTGGAGTAAATATGATGCTCTCTTAATATACTCAGGATTATGTCAAGATGTTTGGAATTATTGTCTATAGAATGGGAGTACACTAAGATGTCATCAACAAAAACTACCACAAACTGATTTAGGAAAGGATGTAAATTTTGGTTCATCAAGGCCTTGAATACCACCAATGTGTTTTTTTTACCAAATGGTATCACCAAAAACTCGTAAAATATATACCTGATCCTAAAAAAATGAGGTATGTATGTTGGCCTCACTATCAATTGATGATACCCTGATCTCAAGTCTATCTTAGATAAAATTCAGGCACTTCTTAGTTAATCAAAGAGATTTTTTATGCATATAATGTGATACTGGTTCTTGATCATCATTTGGTTCAATCTTTGATAGTCCACACATAAGTGTAAAGTCTCATCATCCTTATTGGTGAAAAGCACAAGAGAACCCCAAGGTGATGTACTATGTCATATGAAACTCTTAACTCTAGATATTCTAGATAAACTTTTAATTTTCAAAGCTCTTTTGGTGATATATTGTAAGGCAGGATAGAAAATGGCTCTGATCCTAGCACTAACTCGGTCTATCACTTGGGTGGTAAGCTGTAGAACTCTTTAGGAAAAAATATCCTGAAAAAAATTCTACCACTAGAGGAAAAGTATTTTGATCCATTCCACCATCATTTAGAGCAAGACCTTCTATTTGAGTCATGATACAATACAATCTACATTTAATTGGTCCTTCACAATCAGCCTAAATATCTCACTCACCCTGGTGAAAATAGTTGTCTCCTTTTTAAAATAGAATGTTAAATCTCCTCCAGTAATATTTGGTGTGTGCCTGGTAAAAAACTAACCAATCCATACCCATAATCAAATCAAAACCTATCATTTATAGCGCAAATAATTCCCAAAATAAATGGTAACCACCAATTTATAAAGAACATGACTTGAAACATTTGATATCCTCTAGCCACACTCTCAATGGTGTGTCGATGGTTAAGAAACCATCCAAGACTTCCACGACCAAGCCCAAACCATTTTCAGAAAGAGAAAATATAAAGGAATTTTATGCTCGTGTATCAAACAAAACACAAGAAGGGGTATATGATATAAGAATAATATATCTGAAGGTAGAAGGTACTGCATCCAAAATAGTTAGAGTGGACTACATAACGTGCAGCTGACTTTCCCCTCTGCCCTAGGATCCAATCTTACTCCCCTATACTTCTTCCTCTAGATGGTACTATCACTCCTACACTAAGGTACCCCATCCCCTCTCTCAACTTGAATTTTCGATGGAAATCCAACTACCGGTCTATTGAGGGGTAGTTGAGTCCTTATTAGACTCTAGTACCTATCTTGACCCCTACAACTGATTTGTTGTTACATGCCCCTATAAAACCAATACAGGTGACCCAGCCTATTACAAGCACGATACTCCAAAGTATGGTATGGATATTCAGGATTCTTGTGGCCAAACTTTTCATGTTGATAGCACTATAATAGAACATGTTATTGAGATGTCTTCCCACTACCCTAGCTGCTCTTACCACTATTTACTTGGTGATAACTATGATAGTGTTGCTTCTTTACACTAGAATAATAGATACTAGTTCACCCTGCTAAAATAGCCTAGTTGTTACTTACGGACTCTCTCGAATTCCCTTCCATGATGAGATTCTGATTCAACACGTCGGAAAGTATACTCAAGAAAAATGCATTCATCTGTGACCTGATATCATAGTGAATCTTAACATCTTCTAAAGATGTCACAAAACACTACAAGCTGGTGAAATATCTAGTATAGTCTATCACTAACATGCCTTCCTGTATCAAGTGAATAAACTTGTGATCCTTCTCATCCCTCAAAATTTTTGGGTAAAAGAAGCTCAGGAATTTCATCTCAAAATACTTCCAGGATAACTCGTATTGATTCCTAGATTACTCTAAAGTGTCCCACTAATGCTTTTCTAGTCCACAAATCATGTATACAGCAAGTTCCGCCCTCTTATCTACAGGTATCTCTAGTTTCTTTAAGATCATCTGGATTAACTTGATCCAAAACTTGGCTACTCAGGGGACTCCCTATAAGGCCCCAGCCTTAAACCTTACTTAATCTTGAGTTTTACAAGATTACACATTGAGGATCTTTTCAGGTTTAGAGTTTTAGAGAATTAAATCATAAAAATTTCATTATATTCTACATTTAAACAAAGTGGTTACATAAAGATAGTATTCATTTTTCCCATCAACGGAAACATATTTAAAATAGAACATGGATTCTTTCTTGACACTTCCTTGACACTATCATCGTATTATGTACCTTTCCCTTAACCTGTGAAAAACATTTCAAAAAACATGGGATAAGCATAAAAATCTCAGTAAGGGATATAAAAATATGGAAAGGAAACATGAGTTCATATATACATAAGAATGAAATCATATTGTACCCATAAAACATAGGCCTTTTAACAAACCTCATCAAATCATGAATAAATCATAGAAATCATAAGACATAAAAGGTAACTTGAGGCATTCATAACATTCTTACATATGGAGTAACCCTCTTGGTTACGTTTGGAATACCCACCACAGTATATTCCCTAAATCTCTTTGGAGAAACTTTAACATTTCACTCCTTCGCGTTACCCAATGCATTGGAGATCTATATCGGGCTCACCTGCCCTTAGTTTATCACGGAACCACCCATATTCATAACAATGCACAAGAACCATAACATAATCGTATCACATAACACATACATAAAGGAAACATAACATTTCCGCATTTCAATCACAAGATATCAAACACAGTGATATAATAAAAACATTATCAAAACCATTTTAAATACCAAAATAAAAGAAAAGTAAAACATGGTATTTATTTTTCATTTAAAAAAAAGGTATGGCATGTAGAGGAAGCCTAAACTCAAATAATGGTCACGGTGGCGGAGAAGTCGTTGTCGCCGCATACGTACGACAAAAACATTCCCTTTTGTCATTTTGTAAAACGCTTCATATAAAAAAATATTCCTTTTGGATAAACGTAAAAGTCAAAGGGGTTTATACATCGTATAAAATAAAGTTGTGTATAAAACAAAATATGCCTCAATGAATGGAGATTGAGACGAAGTCCCATACAAAGACGGTATCCTTGGATTAAGGATAAATCAATTACATAATTATGTGTGAAAAATGAATACATGAAATATAAGTGCATATTAAGTGTAAAACAATCATAGAACATTCACACATAATCATAGAACTACATATTCAAGGTGTACAAGTTTATCCCAAAGAATCAGAATTGGGTTAAGAAGTTCCCTTGCAAAAATTCGACAGCCTAACGGCGTCGCTTCAAAATTCAGAAAAAGAGTTGATGAGAGATAAAAAGGGTATCTCATCACTTGGTCATAAAATTTACATCAATAAGGATATATAATAACATATCTCAACATAATATTATGTTAATTAAAAGACATAACAAAATAAGTCTTTTAAAAAGAGGAGGGTGAAAGGTTCCCTTACCGACTTGGGTAACTTTCGAAACGTACACCCCATTGAAGAAGGGTCATACAATGAATATGTAAATACCCATAAATGAAATTATATTACACAAAGAGTATAATAATGGGAAGTACATACACCACTCAAAGGAAATGGTGTCAAATGTAGCATAAATCTCACGGGACTAAAAGTGAGATGAAAAATCCCTTACGAAAACGCGGCAGCCTAACGGTGCCACTTAAAACTTACAAAAATGGATTGATGAGATCAAATAGGGTATCTCATTATATTAACAAAAAGTTTACAGAAAGATGAATATAAAATAACATCCCCCAACATAACAAATAGGAGCTTAAAATAAGTGACAAAAATGAGAGTACTTAAAAAGAAAGAGAGAGGTTAGATCTCTTACGAAAATTCGGCAGCCTAACGGCGCCACGCAAAACTTCCAAAATGGTTTGATGAGAGAGAATAGGGTCTCTCATCATGTGAACATAAAAATTACAGTAATAGTAATATAAAAGAACATCCCAATAACAAGAAATATGATCTTTAAAAGGAATGACATAAAAGAGTGTACTTAAAAAGAAAGGAGGAGTAGGATCCCTTACCTCGGGTCCCACTTGACTCGATCGTTCTTTAATCTCCTGAATAATAAACTTGAGTTAATTTATAATTCCTTAAGAACCTTTTTCAAGTTCATTATTCCTTTTATATCACTTATTACCATGTCATGAACACTATGTTATTATTTAATCTAATAACGGTCGTTTTAACGATCATAGGTACTTGAGTCAAAAATAAACTCTTTATAATTACAAGCTGTTCATGTGGTAAAATATCAATTATATCCAGAATTTTATTCATGATTTAGATATCATATATATCATATATATCCAGTATATTCATGCATTTATAATATTACATAACATTTAGAGTTAAGAAATGAAATGCATCGTTCATGGAGACGGTAAGCCGTACGTACGCATGAACGCTACTTCCATTTCTATTTCATATTTAATGGAATAACATAATGATACATAATAGTATTTTAATTCCAGTATGTTATCATATATAATATCGTTAAATATATCCTTTATACATACCACATATGGTAATAACGAATCAAATCACTTTGAGGGGGCGGTAGTCCGCACTTCCTAAAATGAAGATATCGTGTATACCCATAATGGAAGCCATAAAGGTATGTCATAAATGAAAAATACAGAAGCTTAAGTAAAAAATAAACATATTATATATCATATATAAACATAGTGACATCTTAATGGCCACCTTTGAAGGTGTTATATGAGTGTTGAACAATCATCGTTTTGTGAGGCAGAAATTCACCATCCATAGAAACAGTATGTTCTTTAACCATTAGATGAATGTGTGTGAAATTTTAGATCGAATCCTTATTATAAAAACATCCTAGTATATTTAAGATACTGGATTTGTCACAAAATAAATGAATAAAAAGATTTTAGGGGGTTGGATAAGCAAAATAAAACATAAGAACACAAGAGAAAACACTACCTTTAAAATGGGTAACTCTCTTTGATTTAAGCTTAAAGGATTCCTTGAAAAGGATTCTGCCCAAAGTGAGGCTTCAATGATGAATAGATGGATGTGGAGGGATGAAATGGGCAGGGTTTTGCCGAGAAAAAGTCTTTGGAAGTGTGGGTAAAGAGGTAGAGGTGGGGGCCTTTTATAAGAGGAGAGGAGGGGCACTCTTGGAAAGTAAAGAAATGATACTTTATTTTAAAATGTGTTTCGGATTTAAAAGGTCCCACATTGATATAATTCGAGGATAAGGTGATAAGGGTTCGAAATATACCCATCCAATAGGTTTTGGACATGTGTAGGTCTTATATTTTACATTATCTTTCCATTTTATTTAAATCCTTTATTAATGAGGTAATCGCTGCATCATCATGATGTCATAAATAATTTAATATATTTAATGTCTAAAAATTATAAAAAAAATCATGATGTAGTAAATATTTTTAGATTTATAATGAATATTTATAGTCAAAAATATGACTTGTATAACCCCATGTAAAAATTGTTTTAGTAAAACTTCTCATGTTTGTGTCATTTTTATTTTAACTTTAAATAAAAGGCATAAATGTCATTATCATAACCAAGTGGCTCCATGGGGTACCAGAAATCAACCCATGGGTTGTCTTGGTCGGCCATAACTCATACAATAGGGTTAGTACAAGTGTCAAGATATTTTCATTTTATTATAATATCATTTTTACCTTAAATCACATTAATTACCTTTAATCGCGATTAATAAAACTTAAAAGTTACTTTTCATCAAAAAATTATTTTCATCGCATTGAACCACATTTTACTTAATAAAGAAAATCATTTAAATTGAATTTTTTAAATTCAAATCACAGAAGTGGTAAATTCCCATTTAAACGAAAAATCAAATTTTGTAACCACCACTTTATGGTTTCACTATTCATCAAAAATTGAAGTTTTTCAGAAAAATACCAAAAATTCACCCTAAGATATATTGGATATTCCGAATTCAAAAATGATGTCTATTTTACCAAATTCATAACATAGAAGTTGCATTAATTAATTTTATAATTAATTCCCGCTGTCATAGCAAATAGCGTGTTTTTATGAAACAATAAGTATCAAAAGATTGACACTAGTTTAAGTCCAATTTCAAAGTGAAATTAATTCCAATGACCACTATTGGATTAAATGGTAAAAATATATTCTAATTTTACTTTAAAAACAATCCAAAAGATAATCTAATCATATAAATAAATTAGATTAAAAAGAGGTTTTGAATTAAAATACAACATTTTTCACTATTCATTAAAAAATGAACTTTATCGGAAAGATACCAAAAATTTACACAAAGTAAATTTTGATGTCCCGATTCTAAATAATAATTTTATTTTGTCAAATATAACACATAAAATTTTCAAAAATTGGATTTAAAAGAGGTTCTCCTTCAAAAGGCGGTTAATCGACCTTTTAAAGAATATTAGACTGTCTACGCTTAAAATTGGATTCATTCGAATTTTTAATCCTCTAACATTTATTGTAAAGATTAAAAATATTTGACAAACATATATAATCATTTTGTAGTTAGTTCTGTTCATTCCCTCCATTACAACGGCTAGACATTAACTACCATTTAAAATAATATTATTTTTGTAACTCCCCAAGATTTCATAGTGTGTTATTTCTTCAAAATAATTCAATAACTTTTACTACACGCAAAACCAAGTTCAATCGCACCATGACTTACCAAACAAGTCGTTCAAAAGAGGTTATGAATAGTGTTAACTAAATTTTAAACTTTATATAATCCTTATAATTTTAGAATCCATATTATGAGTTTCTTAGATATAATGCAAGAACAAATTCATTTTCAGTATTGCACTTTTATCAACTTTTAATAGTGAACCCTTTTTAAATACAATATTTTAAACTTTTTGACTAAATGGGGACATCAAAAATTTAAAATGAAACATCCCAAGCTTCCACGGTACGCTTTCCTTTGAATAATACATTAGCGTGTGTTGTACGCAACTTCGAGTTTTAACACACACCACAACCGATCAAACAAGCCGTTATGAATAGTAATACCTAATTTTTGAAATTATATATATTTTATATTTCAAAATGGACTTCATTTTTGGATTCGGAATATCTAATTTAGCCTAAGGTGAAATTTTGGTACTTTTCAGATAACTTTAATATTTTGATGAATAGTGAAAATTACTAAATTTTAATTAAAAACAACTTTTTTAATCACAATAATTAATAGTGATAAATTATGAATTTGAGTGGTTTTAAAGTATATTTAGAATATATATTTACCATTTAATAAAATTTTGTTCATTGGACATAATTTTACAATTAAACCGGACATAAACAAGTGTCAATCTTTTGATAGTTATTATCTCTTAAAAACACGCTTTTTGTTTTAACAACATGAATTAATTTTAAATTAATTTCTGCCACTTCTGTGTTTTGAATTTGGAAAAATGGATTCCATATTTGGAATCAGGATGTTCATATTGTGTAAATAGGTAACTTTTATTTTTAGACATTTTGAATAATTACTGCAGTAAATATTTTATTTACCATGGTTAAGGGTAAATCCGGTAAATAAGGGTTAAAAAATAATATTATAATAATACTAAATTATCCTAAAACGTAACCTAACCTTATTGGTTGATACATGTTCGACCATAGACATCTTTGGGTCGATTTGGGGACCCCATGGAGCCACTTGTAGGTGATAGGGACACTTTATTTTAATTAAGTTAAAATGAATACAAAAATGACACAAGCATATATCTTTTAGAAAAACAATTATTACATAGGGTTATATATGTTGTATTTTCGACTATAAATATTCATTAGAAATATAAAAATATTTCCTACGTGATGATATTTTATTTATAATTTTTAGAGATTAAATAATTTAATTTATTTATGACACAATGATGATGCAGTAATTATCATAATAGTGAAAAATTAAAATAATTGATATTATAAATACCCAAATAAATATAATATGAGACTTTTAATGAATTAAAATAATATTCTAGGATAATATTACATATTAGGATTGATTTAATTAACTTTTTTCGAAGTAATCATTCTGTTATGAGTTTCACAAAATCAACTATTGAATAGTGTCAAAATTGACATAAAAGAGTTTTTAAAAAAAATATTATATTATTAATTGATATTAAATTCATAAAAATATAATGTTCATCCAAGAGACTTATATCATGATATTTGTATCATTAATGGACCACTTGGGGGTCTCTTGGATGTATATGGTAAGTTTATTAACCATATAATATAAAAATACAAAGAGACATTGTAAAAGTGAAACTAATTAACTTAGAGTTAATACTTAAAGATAAGGTTAATATAAGTTCCCAAACCTATATAAATTATATTGGTTGAGTTTTTTTCGACCTATACCCACATTAACCTTGGAATAATCAACTTTTTAGCCATTAGAAACCGAATATGAATTTATTTTAAATTAATATTTCTAGCTTTTCCAAAGGTGCCCCTCACCCCTCTTATAAAAGGGCACTCCTCCTTCTCATTTCTTCACACCTTCAAAGCCTTTTGGTTCGGAAAAACTCTTCCCACATACTCTCCCAAAATCCCTCACTACAACCTAGAGGACTTAGTTTGATCATAAAGCCAACCTAAGGAGCCCTTTTGATCAAATCAAAAGGAAGAACCCGAAGAAGAGGTAATGATTTCACCATCCTTTTCCAAGTTCCTTTCTTCTTACACTTCTTCTTCCATTGTTTTTACCATTATAAAATAATAACTCCAGTATCATATATATACTGTGATGTTATTATAAATATGGTACAACCATATTCAGTATTCTATCCA
Organism: Viscum album; assembly: GCA_963277665.1. NCBI lineage: Eukaryota > Viridiplantae > Streptophyta > Magnoliopsida > Santalales > Viscaceae > Viscum > Viscum album. Next base: position 1,428,204,322 of record OY728157.1, read on the forward strand.
CCCTTTTGAATAACATGTCACCATACGTGCGTACGTACGGCTTACCGTCTCCACGTCGTGGTGTAATTGTTATTCAATATATTATTATTTGGATGGGTATAATAATGATGTGTAACTCATGTAAATAATAAATATAACATGTTAATGATTCTGTATATATGATATAACATCCATTTATATATTATTTTAATATCAAAAGAATGATATTATCGCTCGTGCGTACGTACGGACTACCGTCTCCACGAACGCGATGAGATTCATTCTCCATCGTATCCATTAAAGTATAAGTCTCATTTGATGGTTAATAATAGTATCTAAGGACTTGATATCATTCTATATATTATTAAGATATAACCTATCCATTACAAATATGGCTTACGTAATAAAACATATAAAATAAAACAAGTAAGTTAACACCCGAAACAACGATAATACTAAGGTATTATTAACAAAGCAATATTAAAAGATCATATATGATATCATATTAATGTATATTATTATTGAATAATTTAATAACAATTATTTAACCATTATAAAGGAGGTTAACCTACCACAACCAAGGAAAAGTTCAAGGTAAGGGTTATTTCACAATCTCTTCATTATCTGAGGTTGTTTATACGTAATAATCTACTGGGATCTCTCTATCATCCACATCCATGTTTCTTAAAAATGAATTTCAAAACATTTTTACTATTTACCAGAATATGGGTTAAAGTCATTTATACCCTTGTTTGACTTTTTATAATAGGTTTATAAAGGAATATTTCCGTCGTTTTCCAAACAAGGTGCTTTTTAACCTTTTTGACATAATTAAGGTAAGAATGTTTTTTTTACCTTATACGGCGGGTGCGGCTATTTACCACCGTTATAAAATTTTCAAATCTTCCCTTACAATATTATAAGAATATTTTCAAAGAAAATGTTTTATTTTATAATTATGTGACTTTTAAATGGCTTCAAAATGAATATTTTTAGAATTTCGGAAAGGTACTCTTTATCAAAATCAGAATTTTAAATGTTTTAAAGATTTATCTTTCTAAATCTTTTTAATTAATGTCCATGTCTTCAAAATGGTTTTTAAGGATTTATTTATATGGACATGAATGTTTTTAAAATGTTAATTCCTTTCAAAAGTTTCAAAGTGGTATGGGACACTTTGATTCAAAAATCTCTTTTTAATTACTTCCTTTATAAATGTGTGACTTTTAAATGATTTCAAAAAAAGAGATATTTCTCTCAAATAGTTTTGATTTCATCTATGTCAACATCCATTGATGGATTTTACGCTTATTTGAAGTTGATTTATTATGATACAATACACTTATATTTTATTGAAGGTTTTGTGATATGTTTGACTGTGGATGTGCTATTTTTATACCATTCATAGTTTATGGTGAAAGTATTGACATTTCGTATGCTAGTTTTAATACGAATGTTTATGTTATGTTTAAACCTTTTCATATGGGAATGCATTGGACTTAATATGTGACGGGTGGAGCCCGCTATAGCTCCTCGATGCATCGATAGGTCTCATGAGACAAACTAGTGTCTTGGCACAAGGCCTTGGCAAAATCTTATTTGTAGTCTTGGCATGAGGCCTTGGCTATGTGGTTATGATAGTCTGGCATTATGCATTCCATCATTATGAAAGTGGTTATTGATATTGCATGTGATTATTCGATTAGTAGAATATCCATGTGAATAAGTAAATGGAATTATTTCATTTTACTTTTTCCATAATATGTTGAAGTTCAAGTTTAAAAGGCTTTTGTTTTGGTTATACATTGCCTTAAATGTTTATGCTTATTTTTGAAAGTTTATGCTATATTGTTATCCTTACTGGGCATTTGAGCTCACCCCTTTTCTATGTTTTATTTTTTCCAGGATGTGAAGAAGTAAGTTATGAATGACCTGCAGGGATATTATGAGGGGATAATAGTGTGGAATATGGAGACATTTATGTTTTTGTAGTAGTTTTTCATTTTATGATGTAATGTAAAACTTTATGAATATATCTAGTGTTTCCAAGGATACTAAACCAATCGGTCTTTCGAGATTTGGTCTTTCTTGTGATCACGCCAATGTTATGTAATAATGCACTGACTCTGGGTAACTGGGGTCGGGGCGTTACAATTTTATTATTAGAGTGAAATGTAAGATTCTCATGAAACTCGTTGTTGCGTATTGGGTACGTCATCAAGCATAGCATCCCCTTTAAAGTGATATTAATATTTTATTCACAAATATGGATAAATATAAAAATTTCATATTCTTTATTTACCTGGGGTGTTACATCCTTCCCCCCTTTTGGGAATTGCGTCCTCGAAATTTTAAAATTGAGCTTGGAAACATCCTTGAAAGTCCCACATTGGAACAAGAGTCGGTAAAACAATCACTTTAAAATAAATAAAGATAAGTACAGAGGTCACCAGAGTTAACCCATACTAGGATTCCATGTAGGAAAACATGGACAAGGAGGAGAAAACATAGGGTTATGTTCTGATGGAGAGTGATAGAAAACATGTTTAAGATAAAGTTAACCACAAGAAAATCACAAACTTGTGATGGGTTAAACGATATTCGATTCCCTAGTAGGAAAATTTAATAAACAAAATTTTTGTTTTAAGTTACTTTTTATTGAGGAATTTATTCATAAGGAAACATGATCACTTATCATGTTGTCTTTCAACTTTTATTTGATTCCTTACACAAACTCATATTTTCTCCAAAAGATGAGTATTTAGGAAGACTTGTTCACATTAAGAGTACTATAATCAACTTCTAGAGAATCACCTAATCCACAAAAGAGAACTATATACTTACCATGTCTTTAGACTTTAACCAAAACCAAAACCAAAAACAAAAAGGTTAGTATAAGATCAGATAATCCAGAAAAGGATAACCCTTTATAAAAAGAAAATCTATTCTTAATCTCCAAAATTTGTCCAACAAAACCCAAAGTTCAACGAGGACCATACGATAAACAATTTGTCCATAAAATTCTTCAAAGTAAACCAAACTAAGATTGAAACTCAAATATTTGAAGGATTTAGTCACATAGTCTTCCAAGTTAAATCGTAACATTTATCTCCAAACAACATCAGTTGCTCTTAAAGTCTCGCATTGAAAAGTAATTAACCTAATAACATATCCTCCATGATAGGTTAATAAATTTCCATAGATAACCCAAAATCAACTTACTCATAATTCATAAAATCATCTAACTAAAAATAATCAGTCAAACTAACCAGGGACTTCAAGTAGTCCAGTGGTAGGTGATAAACACCATTCACACTTTGGTTGTGGGTTCGATTCCCGCAGCTTTGTCCGACGCGACGGGTTGTCACACGGTCTGCGTGTTGTCCTTTTTATAAAACTCCAAAAATAACCCTAAAATGTTTTAACCTCAAAAGTTTCCTTATACCTCTCATTTTCATCCAAATTCATTGCGATCTCAACATCTTAATTCTTGAAGTCTTATTTCACCACCATAAGATAAAATAAAACGATTCCCAAAATGAACAACATCATACCTTGATCATGGTGTCCACTCGGTTTCATCATCATCTTGCTCACATAGGTAGAATTCCCATGCATTACAACAATGATTTAGATATCCTTCAAAATCATTTGCTTCCTCCATAAAAATACACCTTGTACAACATGGGTCCTATTGGTGTTCACAGAAAAATAGTTTTGGAAAATAATCATGTATGACATATAATTCCAAAACATCTGATAAAACATGATTTCTATAAAATAGTCGGACAGAATTTGAGTTGAAAATTTCTATTATTGGTCCTTTTAAAATACCATAAGTATGTGCTGAGAGACTATATTTTAAAAGAAAATATAAATAGGTTGCGCAAGGGTCTCCTTCCTCAGCACCATTTTTAAAATCATGATATGCTTCAAATTCTTGTGATAAGGTAAAATATTTGAAAATACCTTGATAATATTTACCTTTCTTGAAAATATGAGAATATTGTGAAAATAGTATTTGTCTAAAAACAACCCATGATCCACGATGATAACGAGGTATAGTGGAGGTGTTTGATATCTCAAACAACTGCTTGCAAGTGAGTTGTATGCTAGAAAAAGTTTCAAAATCATCCGAACATGACTTTGCAATAATTATTGCAAGCATGTCATCAGGAAGAGATAGGAATGTCATTTGAGATCCTTCTCCTTCTATTCGTAACTGACTTTACTTGACCTGAAAAAAGTTATAAAACAAGGATTTAATTGAAATAATAGATATAGGGACTAATCATGTGTCTAACAAAAACTCTTAATCCCTAAAGTTGTCTAAACCGACCTCTGATACCAACTATAAGGCCCCAGCCTTAAACCTTACTTAATCTTGAGTTTTTACAAGATTACACATTGCGGATCTTTTCAGGTTTATAGTTTTAGAGAATTAGATCATAAAACTTGCATTATATTCCACATTAAAACAAAGTGGTTACATAAAGATAGTATTCATTTTTCCCATCAACAGAAACATATTTAAAATAGAACATGGATTCTTTCTTGACACTTCCTTGACACTATCATCGTATTATGTACCTTTCCCTTGACCTGTGAAAAACATTTCAAAAAACATGGGATGAGCATAAAAATCTCAGTAAGGGATATAAAAATATGGAAAGGAAACATGAGTTCATATATACATAAGAATGAAATCATACTGTACCCATAAAACATAGTCCTTTTAACAAACCTCATCAAATCATGAATAAATCATAGAAATCATAAGACATAAAAGGTAACTTGAGGCATTCATAACATTCTTACGTAGGGATTAACCCTCTTGGTTACGTTTGGAATACCCACCACAGTATATTCCCTAAATCTCTTCAGAGAAACCTTAACGTTTCACTCCTTCGCGTTACCCAATGCATTGGAGAGCTATATTGGGCTCACCCACCCTTAGTTTATCACGGAACCACCCGTCTTCATAACAATGCCCAAGAACCATAACATAATCGTATCACATAACACATACATAAAGGAAACATAACATTTCAACATTTCAATCACAAGATATCAAACACAGTGATATAATAAAAACATTATCAAAACCATTTTAAATACCAAAATAAAAGAAAAGTAAAACATGGTATTTATTTTTCATTTAAAAAAAAGGTATGGAATGTAGAGGAAGCCAAAACTCAAATAATGGTCACGGCGGCGGAGAAGTCGTTGTAGCCGCATACGTACGACAAAAACATTCCCTTTTGTCGTTTTGTAAAACGCTTCGTATAAAAAAATATTCCTTTTGGATAAACGTAAAAGTCAAAGGGGTTTATACACCGTATAAAATAAATTTGTGTATAAAACAAAATATGCCTCAATGAATGGAGATTGAGACGAAGTCCCATACAAAGATGGTATCCTTGGATTAAGGATAAATCAATTACATAATTATGTGTGACAAATGAATACACGAAATATAAGTGCATATTAAGTGTAAAAAAATCAGAGAACATTCAAACATAATCATAGAACTACATATTCAAGGTGTACAATTTTATCCCAAAGAATCAAAATCGGGTTAAGAAGTTCCCTTGCAAAAATTCGACAGCCTAACAGCGTCACTTCAAAATTCAGAAAAAGAGTTGATGAGAGATAAAAAGGGTATCTCATCACTTGGTCATAAAATTTACATCAATAAGGATATATAATAACATATCTCAACATAATAGTATGTGAATTAAAATACATAACAAAATAAGTCTTTTAAAAAGAGGAGGGTGAAAGGTTCCCTTACCGACTTGGGTAACTTTCGAAACGTACACCCCATTGAAGAAGGGTCATACAATGAATATGTAAATACACATAAATGAAATTATATTACACAAAGAGTATAATAATTGGAATTACATACACCACTCAAAGGAAATGGTGTCAAATGTAGCATAAATCTCACGGGACTAAAAGTGAGATGAAAAATCCCTTATGAAAACTCGGCAGCCTAACGGCACCACTTAAAACTTATAAAAATGGATTGATCAGATCAAATAGGGTATCTCATCATATTAACATAAAGTTTAAAGAAAGAGGAATATAAAATAACATCCCCCAACATAACAAATAGGATCTTAAAATAAGTGACATAAAGGAGAGTACTTAAAAAGAAAGAGAGAGGTTAGATCTCTTACGAAAATTCGGCAGCCTAACGGCGCCACTCAAAACTTCCAAAATGGATTGATGAGAGAGAATAGGGTCTCTCATCATATGAACATAAAAATTACAGTAATAGTAATATAAAAGAACATCCCAATAACAAGAAATATTAGCTTTAAAAGGAATGACATAAAAGATTGTACTTAAAAAGAAAGAGAGGAGTAGGATCCCTAACCTCGGGTCCGACTTGACTCGATCGTTCTTTAATCTCCTAAATAATAAACTTGAGTTAATTTATACTTCCTTAAGAACCTTTTTCAAGTTCATTATTCCTTTTATATCACTTATTACCATGTCATGAACACTATGTTATTATTTAAGCTAATAACGGCCGTTTTAACGATCATAGGTACTTGAGTCAAAAATAAACTCTTTATAATTACAAGTTGTTCATGTGGTAAAATATCAATTATATACATAATTGTATTCATGATTTAGATATCATATATATCATATATATCCAGTATATTCATGCATTTATAATATTACATAACATTTAGAGTTAAGAAATGAAACACACCGTTCATGGAGACGGTAAGCCGTACGTACGCATGAACGCTACTTCCATTTCTATTTCATATTTAATGGAATAACATAATGATACATAATAGTATTTTAATTCCAGTATGGTATCATATATAATATCATTAAATATATCCTTTATATGTACCACATATGGTAATAACGAATCAAATCACTTTGAGGGGGCGGTAGTCCGCACTTCCTAAAATGAAGATATCGCGTATACCCATAATGGAAGCCATAAAGGTATGCCATAAATTAAAAATACAGAATCTTAAGTAAAACATAAACATATTATATATCATATATAAACATAGTGACATCTTAATGGCTACCTTTTAAGGTGTTATATGAGTGTTGAACAATCATCGTTTCGTGAGGTAGAAATTCACCATCCACAGAAACAGTATGTTCTTTAACCATTAGATGAAGGTGTGTGTAAGTGTAACTCAAATCCTTATTATAAAAACATCCTAGTATATTTAAGATACTGGAGTTGTTACAAAATAAATGAATAAAAAGATTTTAGGGGGTTGGAGAAGCAAAATAAAACATAAGAACACAAGAGAAAACACTACCTTTAAAACGGGTAACTCTCTTTGATTTTAGCTCAAAGGCTTCCTTGGAAAGTATTCTACCCAAAGTGAGGCTTAAATGATGAAGAGAGGGATGTGTAGAGATGAAATTGGTAGGGGTTGGCCGAGCCAAAGGCTTTGGAAGTGTGGGTAAAGAGGTAGAAGTGGGGGCCTTTTATAAGAGGAGAGGAGGGGCACTCTTGGAAAGTAAAGAAATGATACTTTATTTTAAAATGTGTTTATGATTTAAAAGGTCCCACATTGATATAATTCAAGGATAAGGTGATAATGGTTCAAAATATACCCATCCAATAGGTTTTGGACATGTGTAGATCTTAGATTTTACATTATCTTTCCATTTTATTTAAATCCTTTATTAATGAGGTAATCGTTGCATCATCATGATGTCATAAATAATTTAATATATTTAATGTCTAAAAATTATAAAAAAAAATCATGATGTAGTAAATCATTTTATATTTCTAATTAATATTTATAGTCAAAAATATGACTTGTATAACCCCATGTAAAAATTGTTTTAGTAAAACATCTCATGTTTGTGTCATTTTTATTTTAACTTTAAATAAAAGGCATAAATGTCATTATCATAACCAAGTGGCTCCATGGGGTACCAAAAATCGACCCATGGGTTGTCTTGGTCGGCCATAACTCAAAAAATAGGGTTAGGACAAGTGTCAAGATATTTTCATTTTATTATAATATCATTTTTACCTTAAATCACGCTAATTACCTTTAATCGCGATTAATAAAACTTAAAAGTTACATTTCATCAAAAATTATTTTCATCCCATTGAACCACATTTTACTTAACAATTAAAATCATTTAAATTGGATTTTTGAAATTCAAATCACAGAAGTGGTAAAGTCTCATTTAAACGAAAAATCAAATTTTGTAACCACCACTTTGTGGTTTCACTATTCATCAAAAATTGAAGTTTTTCAGAAAAATACCAAAAATTCACCCTAAGCTATATTGGATATTCCGAATTCAAAAATGATGTCTATTTTACCAAATTCATAACATAGAAGTTTGATTAATTAATTTTATAATTAATTCCCGTTGTCAGAGAAAATAGCATGTTTTTATGAAACAATAAGTATCAAAATATTGACACTAGTTTAAGTCCAATTTCAAAGTGAAATTAATTACAATGACCACTATTGGATTAAATGGTAAAAATATATTCTAATTTTACTTTAAAAACAATCCAAAAGATAATCTAATCATGTAAATAAATTAGATTAAAAATAGGTTTTTAATTAAAATACAACATTTTTTGTAACACCCCAAGCTTCCACGGTACGTTTCCTTTCGAATAATGCAATGGCTTGCATTGTACGCAACTTCGAGATTTTAACACACCATAACCAATCAAACTAGCCGTTATGAATAGTAATACCTACTTTTTTAAATTTTATAAATTCTATCTCTCAAAATGGACTTCATTTTTGGATTCGGATTATCGAAATTAGCCTAGGGTGAAATTTTGGTACTTTTCGGATAACTTTCATATTTTGATGAATAGTGAAAATTACTAAATTTTAATTAAAAACAAATTTTTTAATCAAAATAATTAATAATGATAAAATAATAATTTGAGTGGTTTTAAAGTATATTTAGAATATATTTTTACCATGTAATACAATGTGGGTCATTGAACATAATTTCACATTTAAACCAGACATAAACAAGTGACAATCTTTTGATAGTTATTATCTCTTAAAAACACACTTTTTGTTTTAACAACGGGAATTAATTTTAAATTAATTTCTGCCACTTTTGTGTTTTGAATTTGGAAAAATGGATTCCATATTTGGAATCATGATGTTCAAATTCTGTAAATAGGTAACTTTTATTTTTAAACATTTTTGATAATTACTTCGGTAAATATTTTATTTACCATGGTTAAAGGGTAAATCCGATACACAAGGGTTAAAAAATAATATTATAATAATACTAAATTACACTAAAACGTGTCTTAACCCTATTGGTTGATACATGGTCGACCATGGTCATATTTGGGCCGATTTTGGGACCCCATGGATCCACTTGTAAGTGATAATGACACTTTATTTTAATTAAGTTAAAATAAATACAAAAATGACACAAGCATATATCTTTTAGAAAAACAATTGTTACATAGGGTTATATATGTTGGATTTTAGACTATAAATATTCATTAGAAATATAAAAAGATTTCCTACATAATGATATTTTATTTATAATTTTTAGACATTAAATAAGTTAATTTATTTATGACACAATGGTGATGCAGTAATTACCATAATAGTGAAAAATTAGAATAATTGATATTACAAATACCCAAATAAATATAATTTAGAATTTTAATGAATTAAACTAATTTTATAGGTTAATATGACATATTAGTATTGATTTAATTAACTTTTTTCGAAGTAATCATTCTGTTATGTGTTTCACAAAAATCAACTATTGAATAGTGTCAAAATTGACATAAACGAGTTTTTAAAACAAATATTATATTATTAATTGATATTAAATTCCAAAAAATCTAAGGTTCTGCCAATAGACTTATATAATGATAGGTATATCATTAATGGACCACTTTGGGGTCTCTTGGATGTATATAGTAAGTTTATTAACCATATAATATAAAAATACAAAGAGACATTGTAAAAGTGAAACTAATTAACTAAGAGTTAATACTTAAAGATAAGGTTAATATAATGACCCAAACCTGTATAAATTCTATTGGTTGAGTTGTTTTCGACCCATACCCACCTTAAAATTTAAATAATAAACTTTGGATCCATTATAAACTGAATATGAATTTATTATAAATTAATATTTCTAGCTTTTCCAAAGGTGCCACTCACCCCTCTTATAAAAGGGCACTCCTCCTTCTCATTTCTTCACACCTTCAAAGCCTTTTGGTTCGGCCAACCCCTGCCCAAATACTCTCTCAACTTCCCTCACTACAACCTAGATGCCTTATTTTGATCAGAAAGCCAACATAAGGAGCCCTTTTGATCAAATCAAAAGGAAGAACCCGAAGAAGAGGTAATGCTTTCACCACCCCTTTTCAAGTTCCTTTCTTCTTCCACTTCTTCTTTCTTTGTTATTACCATTATAAAATAATAACTCTAGTAACATATATACTGTGATGTTATTATAAATATGGTACAACCATATTCAGTATTTTATCCATCCTTTGAATAACATGTCACCATACGTGCGTACGTACGGCTTACCGTCTCCACGTCGTGGTGTAATTGTTATACAATATATTATTATTTGGATGGGTATAATAATGATGTGTAACTCATGTAAATAATAAATATAACATGATAATTATTCTGTATATATGATATACCATCCAATTATATATTATTTTAATATCAAAAGAATGATATTGTCGCTCGTGCGTACGTACGGACTACCGTCTCCACGAACGCGAGGAGATTCATTCTCCATCATATCCATTCAAGTATAATTATAATTTGATGATTTAAAAATAGTATCTAAGGACTTGATATCATTCTGGATATGAATAATATACATCCCATTAATAACGAATATGGCTCACATAACAAATAATATAAAGTAAAATGAACCCGTTAACACCCGAAATGACGATAATTCTAAGATATTATTAACAAATCAATGTTAAAAGATCATATATGATATCATATTAAAGTAAATGATTATTTTATAATTCAATAACAATTATTTCACCATTATACAGGAGGTAAACCTACCGTCGACCAAGGAAAAAGTACAAAGTAAGGGGTTTCTTATCTTACTCTTAATTTCGTGAGAATTCCATTGTTCACCACTTATTTATTGCATGTGGTGTATGTGTACTGCCCATGATTGTATTCATTTTGTAATATACTTTTATTTATGGGTATTTACATCATCATTTTATGATCCTTCTTTCATGGGTTCATGTTTCATAAGTTACCGAATCGATAAGGGAATTTGAGATTTCAATTTCCACTCATTCAGCTTCACGCATACTTCATTGATTATTTTACTCCGAGATTATGTGTGGAATCACTATTCATTTGATTATGTCATAATTTCCACTCCCATTACTGTGGATATACTATTTATACACATAATCACTCCATTGATAATTTCTCAAGTCATCGATATGAATTTGATGAGAGTAATTTTAACTCATTCTCTATTTGTTGAGTTAAACATCCAATTCATTGGTGTTGTTTTTACAAGATTATGTGTGAATGTCCTTTGATTGTTTTACACTGAATATCCAATAATATTTAGTGTATTTATATTTGTCACACATAACTATTTCTTTGATTTATCCTTAACCTAAGGATACGGCCTTTATGAGAGATATCATCTCAATTTACATTCCATTGAGACTTCTTTGTTGTTATACACCAAATCACTTTTATGTGGTGTATATAATGTAATTTGACATAGTATATCATGAATCCCTTTATTCTCATGATATTACAAAGTTTTGATTACCTCAATTTTTTTGTATTCAAGTGTCTCTCTTTTGGTTAGAAACTCTAACTAAAATACCATTTTTAAATGTTTTAAAAGACTTATTCATCTAAATCTTTCTCATTAATGTCCATGTTTTAAAAATGGTTTTAAGGATTTATTTATATGGACATTAATGTTTTAAAATTAAAAATCCTTTTAAAAAGTTTCAAAGTGGTATGGGACACTTTTATTCAAAAATCTATTTTTAAATGGCTTCTTGACAAATAGTGTGACTTTTAAATGATTTCAAGAAAAGGGGGATATTTCTCTCAAATAGTTTTGATGATTATTTTCATCTATGTCAACATCCTTCATTATTATTGATTGAGGTTAATGTGATACAACACAATCTTCCATATTGTATCGAATGAGTTATGTTTGACTGTGGATGTGTTATTTTTATACCATTCATGGTTTGTGGTTAAAGTATTGACATTTTGTATGCTAGTTTTAATACAACTGTTTATGTTATGTTTAAACCTGTTCATATGAGGAATGCATTGGACTTAATAAGTGACGGGTGGAGCCCACTATAGCTCCTCGATGCATCGGTAGGTCTCATGAGACAAACTAGTGTCGTGGCACAAGGCCTTGGCAAAATCTTATTTGTAGTCTTGGCACGAGGCCTTGGCTATGTGGTTATGATAGTCTGGCATTATGCATTCCATCATTATGAAAGTGGTTATTGATATTGCATATGATCATTCTACTAGTAGAATATCCATGTGAGTAAGTAAATGGCATTATTTTATTTTATCTTTGCCATTTTATGCTGAAGTTCAAGTTTAAAAGGCTTTTGTTTTAGTTATAAACTGCCTTAAGTGTTTATGATTATCTATGAAAGCTTATGCTATAATGTTATCCTTACTGAGCATCTGATCTCACCCCTTTCAATGTTTTATTTTTCCCAGGATTATGAAGAAGTAATTTATGAATGACCTGCAGGGATAGTATGAGGGGATATGAAGACAAGATGTTTTTTTATGATGTAATGTAAAACTTTATGGATGTATCTAGTTATTCCAAGGCTACTAAACTAATCAGTCTTTCGAGACTTGATATTTCTTGTGATCATGCCAATGTTATGTAATAATGCACCGACTCTAGGTAACTGGGGTCGGGGCTTTACAGTTGGTATCAGAGGAAGTTTAGTACAAACATTGGAAGCTAGATTTAGATAAACTCTGATTAGAGCACGTAGACCTAAGATGAACTTTGAGGATTAGTGTAGAAGAACTTCCTAGAATTTTGGTATTGTAGAGATTTTGTGAGTTTTCCGAACAATACATCCCTGTCTGGATACGAGCAGGTAGAGGCGGCTCTGGCACAGATGTACCTAGGGGTAAAACCCGAAAACACCGCTTTGATCTAGACTCGAACGGGAACTGGTGCACGACAACGGGCCTTGCTGCACTCTTGTTTACGACACTCCTGGGGGATATGCTTAGGATAATTTACATTTTCTTTACAAACCGATTTAAGTAATATATATATATAAGATGAGAGTAAATGACCTTGGTTAATCCTAATATGTTTCAAATTGAGAATATGGTGACATTTTAATCTCTAAATGATTTTACGACTACTGTTACTCACACAATGCTTTCTGGTTTTAGTCAATGGCTGGATTCCAAGGAAGTCATAGTGACCTTGAGAATGATGTACAAGGTGGGAATGGTGGTGGCAATGAGAAAAAAAATGGAATGTTGATAGGCGTAAAAGATATCGTCTTTATGCCAAATCAGTTTTCCAAAAATATGATCAACAACATATATATTAACCAACTCCCAGACTCAAAAAGGAAGAGAAAGGTGATAAATGATAAGAGCTCCAGCAATGGAGACCATGGAGAAAAGAACCCTCAAATTTCATCATGCAAGAAATATGGAAGGAGACACCCAGGAATGTGTCTCAATGGGACAACGAAATGCTTTATGTGCGGGAAGGAAGGACATAAAGTGAAGAATTGCCGAAGAAAAATGAAGAGTACTATGGAAGAAGATAAAAATGGTCCCAAGAGTCCATTTACAGTCATTTTCCATAAATGTAGGGGACCTGGCCATTACCCGAGTGAATGTCCTATTCTATAGGATATTTTCTTGGTCAAAGAAGAAGCTATGTGGAGATAAATGGTTGGAGAAATGTTTAAAAAGTATTAGCGCTCCTTGTTGATGGGTTTACTTTGGAATAATTTTCTCTTGTATTTTTAACCCCGCAATTTTCCATGTGAGAATGATATTTGAGGAAGAATTGTCTCTTCTCTTGTGGATATAGGTATAAATAACCATTTGGTTTTATATGATCATTGGGGTTTGAGAAAATTATAAGTTATTATAATTTGGGATGAAAATGCAAGGTATGATATAACATTTGTGGTTAAATTATGTTATTTTGAGGAATTTATCTCATTTTGGTAATATTATAAAATATAGTTTTTGAAAAAGGACAACACGTAGACCGTGTGACAACCCGTCGCGTCGGACAAAGCTGTGGGAATCGAACCCACAACCAAAGTGCGATTGGGATTTATCGCCTACCACTGGACTAAGTGAATTCCCTGGTTAGTGTGACTATTTTCTTTAGTTAAATGATTTTATTGATCAATAATATGTTGATTTGGGTTCTTATGTCTTATCAAATGAATACCCTTAGTATAGGAAAATGATTTTGTGATTAAGTGAAAAATGTTATTTTGGAAGATGTTCACTTTGTTGGGAACACTATATGTCCAAGGAAAATAGAGTACTATGGGATGTCATTAGAGGAGTAATGGTGGATTTTTATCTATGTTTTTATTGTGGATCTATAGTGATTTGGGTTATTTATGGAAATGATTAACCTATAATAAAGAATATGTGATTAGGTTAATTACTTTTAAGTATGTGACTTTAAGAGTAGATGATGTCATTTGGAGATACAATTTAACGTGGAAGACTACATTCTTATAAGTTTTGGGTTTCAATATTAGTTTGGATTATATTGAATGATTTTAAGGAGAATTTATTATTTAATGGTATTTATTTAACTTTGGGGTATTGTTGGTTTAAATTTTAGAAATTAAGATTAGTATTTTTTTTCTAATGGAATATACATTTGGGGGATCATCAGATCTTATACTAACCATTTTGTTTTTGATTAATCTCTAAATACAAGTTAAATATATAGTTTATCCTACATGGATCATGTATTTCTATAGAAGTTTATTCTAGCTCTTTTATCGTGACCAACTCTTCTTGAATACTCATTGTTCAAAAAAAATAAGTTAGTGGTAAAAATTTATTAAATAATGAAACTCTACTTAAAAAGTAAGCATATCTCTTTATGTTTTTAGTCAATATCATAAATGAATTCCTCATCCTTATGTAATGTAACTTAAAACAAAAAAAATATTGTCTGTTTACTTTCCTACTAGGAGACTAATGGTCGTTTGTCCCAACACAAGTTTGTGGTTTTCTTATTGTTAACTTTCTCCTGATAATGATTTCTATCCCTCTCCATCATAACTTGACACTTATTTTATCATACATATCCATGTTTTCCTACATGGAATCCGAGTATGGGTTATCTTGGATGACCTTTATACCTCTCTTTCTTTCTTTTAAAGTGATAGTTTTATTGACTCTTTTTCTGATGTGGGACTTTCCATTATATTCCCAAGCACAATTTTAAAAATTGTGAGGACGCAATTTATTGAAGGAGGGGAGAATGTAACACCCCAAGCTTCCACGGTACGTTTCCTTTCGAATAATGCAATGGCGTGCATTGTACGCAACTTCGAGATTTTAGCACACCATAACCAATCAAACTAGCCGTTATGAATAGTAATACCTAATTTTTGAAATTTTATAAATTATATCTCTCAAAATGGACTTCATTTTTGGATTCTAAATATCTAAATTAGCCTAGGGTGAAATTTTGGTACTTTTCGGATAACTTTCATATTTTGATGAATAGTGAAAATTACTAAATTTTAATTAAAAACAACTTTTTTAATCAAAATAATTAATAGTGATAAATTATGAATTTGAGTGGTTTTAAAGTATATTTAGAATATATTTTTACAAAGTAATACAATGTGGTTCATTGAACATAATTTCACATTTAAACCAGACATAAACAAGTGACAATCTTTTGATACTTATTATCTCTTAAAACCACGCTTTTTGTTTTAACAATGGGAATTAATTTTAAATTAATTTCTACCACTTCTGTGTTTTGAATTTGGAAAAATGGATTCCATATTTAGAATCAGTATGTTCAAATTGTGTAAATAGATAACTTTTATTTTTAAACATTTTTGATAATTACTTTGGTAAATATTTTATTTACCATGGTTAAAGGGTAAATCCGGTAAACAAGGGTTAAAAAATAATATTATAATAATACTAAATTACCCTAAAACGTGTCTTAACCCTATTGGTGGATACATGGTCGACCATGGGCATCTTTGGGTCGATTTTGGGACCCCATGGATGCACTTGTAAGTGATAATGACACTTTATTTTAATTAAGTTAAAATAAATACAAAAATGACACAAGCATATATCTTTTAGAAAAACAATTGTTACATAGGGTTATATATGTTGTATTTTAGACTATAAATATTCATTAGAAATATAAAAAGAATTACTACATAATAATATTTTATTTATAATTTTTATACATTAAATAAGTTAATTTATTTATGACACAATGGTGATGCAGTAATTACCATAATAGTGAAAAATTAGAATAATTGATATTATAAGTACCCAAATAAATATAATTTGAGACTTTTATTGAATTACACTAATTTTCTAGGTTAATATGACATATTAGGATTGATTTAATTAACTTTTTTTGAATTAATAATTCTGTTATGTGTTTCACAAAAATCAACTATGGAATAGTGTCAAAATTGACATAAAAGAGTTTTTAAAACAAATATTATATTATTAATTGATATTAAATTCCTAAAAATATAAGGTTCGGCCAAGAGACTTATATCATGATAGTTATATTATTAATGGACCACTTGAGTGTCTCTTGGATGTATATAGTAAGTTTATTAACCATATAATATAAAAATACAAAGAGACATTGTAAAAGTGAAACTAATTAACTAAGAGTTAATACTTAAAGATAAGGTTAATATAATGATCCAAACCTGTCTAAATTATATTTGTTGAGTTTTTTTCGACCCATACCCACCTTAAAATTTAAATAATAAACTTTTGAGCCATTATAAACCGAATATAAATTTATTATAAATTAATATTTCTAGCTTTTCCAAAGGTGCCCCTCACCCCTCTTATAAAAGGGAACTCCTCCTTCTCATTTCTTCACACCTTAAAAGCCTTTTGGTTCGGCAAAACCCTGACCAAATACTCTCTCAACTTCCCTCACTACAACCTAGAGGCCTTATTTTGATCAAAAATCCAACCTAAGGAGCCCTTTTGATCAAATCAAAAGGAAGAACCCAAAGAAGAGGTAATGTTTTCACCACCCCTTTTCAAGTTCCTTTCTTCTTCCACTTCTTCTTTCTTTGTTATTACCATTATAAAATAATAACTACAGTATCATATATATACTGTGATTTTATTATAAATATGGTACAACCATATTCAGTATTCTATCCATCATTTGAATAACATGTCACCATACGTGCGTACGTACGGCTTACCGTCTCCACGTCGTGGTGTAATTGTTATTCAATATATTATTATTTGGATGGGTATAATAATGATGTGTAACTCATGTAAATAATAAATATAACATGATAATGATTCTTTATATATGATATACCATCCAATTATATATTATTTTAATATCAAAATAATGATATTGTCGCTCGTGCGTACGTACGGACTACCGTCTCCACGAACGCGATGAGATTCATTCTCCATCATATCCATTCAAGTATAATTATTATTTTATGATTTAAAAATAGTATATAAGGACTTGATATCATTCTGGATATGAATAATATACATCCCATTAATAACGAATATGGCTCACATAACAAAGAATATAAAGTAAAATGAACCCGTTAACACCCAAAATGACGATAATTATAAGATATTATTAACAAATCAATGTTAAAAGATAATATATGATATCATATTAAAGTAAATGATTCTTGTATAATTCAATAACAATTATTTCACCATTATACAGGAGGTAAACCTACCGTCGACCAAGGAAAAAGTACAAATTAAGGGGTTTCTTATCTCACTCTTAATTTCGTGAGAATTCCATTGTTCACCACTTATTTATTGCATGTGGTGTATGTGTACTTCCCATGATTGTATTAATTGTATAATATACTTTTATTTATGGGTATTTACATCATCATTGTATGATCCTTCTTTCATGGGTGCATGTTTCATAAGTTACCGAATCGATAAGGGAATTTGAGATTTCAATTTCCACTCATTCGGCTTCACGCATACTTCATTGATTATTTTACTCCAAGATTATGTGTGGAATCACTATTCATTTGATTATGTCATAATTTACACTCCCCTTCCTGTGGATATACTATTTATACACATAATAACTCCATTGATAATTTCTCAAGTCATCGATATGAATTTGATGAGAGTAATTTTAACTCATTCTCTATTTGTTGAGTTAAACATCCAATTCATTGGTGTTGTTTTTACAAGATTATGTGTGAATGTCCTTTGATTGTTTTACACTGAATATCCAATAATATTTAGTGTATTTATATTTGTCACACATAACTATGTCTTTGATTTATCCTTAACCTAAGGATACGGCCTTTATGAGAGATTTCATCTCAATTTACATTCCATTGAGACTTCTTTGTTGTTATACACCAAATCACTTTTATGTGGTGTATATAATGTAATTTTACATAGTATATCATGAATCCCTTTATTCTCATGATATTACAAAGTTTTGATTACCTCAATTTTTTTGTATTCAAGTGTCTCTCTTTTGGTTAGAAACTCTAACTAAAATACCATTTTTAAATGTTTTAAAAGGATTATTCATCTAAATCTTTCTCATTAATGTCCATGTTTTAAAAATGATTTTAAGGATTTATTTATATGGACATTAATGTTTTAAAATTAAAACTCCTTTTAAAAAGTTTCAAAGTGGTATGGGACACTTTGATTTAAAAATCTATTTTTAAATGGCTTCTTGACAAATAGTGTGACTTTTAAATGATTTCAAGAAAAGGGGGATATTTCTCTCAAATAGTTTTGATGATTATTTTCATCTATGTCAACATCCTTCATTATTCTTGATTGAGGTTAATGTGATACACTACAATCTTCCATATTGTATAGAATGAGTTATGTTTGACTGTGGATGTGTTATTTTTATACCATTCATGGTTTGTGGTTAAAGTATTGACATTTTGTATGCTAGTTTTAATACGACTGTTTATGTTATGTTTAAACCTGTTCATATGAGGAATGTATTGGACTTAATAAGTGACGGGTGGAGCCCGCTATAGCTTCTCGATGCATCGGTAGGTCTCATGAGACAAACTAGTGTCTTGGCACAAGGCCTTGGCAAAATCTTATTTGTAGTCTTGGCACGAGGCCTTGGCTATGTGGTTATGATAGTCTGGCATTATGCATTCCATCATTATGAAAGTGTTTATTGATATTGCATATGATCATTCGACTAGTAGAATATCCATGTGAGTAAGTAAATGGCATTATTTTATTTT
Source organism: Viscum album (assembly GCA_963277665.1). Classification (NCBI taxonomy): domain Eukaryota; kingdom Viridiplantae; phylum Streptophyta; class Magnoliopsida; order Santalales; family Viscaceae; genus Viscum; species Viscum album. The sequence goes on from OY728157.1 coordinate 1,428,223,817, forward strand.
ATCTTTGCCATTTTATGCTGAAGTTCAAGTTTAAAAGGCTTTTGTTTTAGTTATAAACTACCTTAAGTGTTTATGCTTATCTATGAAAGCTTATGCTATAATATTATCCTTACTGAGCATCTGAGCTCACCCCTTTCAATGTTTTATTTTTTCTAGGATTATGAAGAAGTAATTTATGAATGACCTGCAGGGATAGTATGAGGGGATATGAAGACAAGATGTTTTTTTTATGATGTAATGTAAAACTTTATGGATGTATCTAGTTATTCCAAGGCTACTAAACTAATAGGTCTTTCGAGACTTGATCTTTCTCGTGATCATGCCAATGTTATGTAATAATGCACCGACTCTAGGTAACTGGGGTCGGGGTGTTACATTTTTTACTATTCATTAAAAAATGAACTTTATCGGAAAGATACCAAAAATTTACACAAAGTAAATTTTGATGTCCCGATTCTAAATAAGAATTTTATTTTTTCAAATATAACACATAAAATTTTCAAAAATTGGATTTAAAAGAGGTTCTCCTTCAAAAGGCGGTTAATCGACCTTTTAAAGAATATTTGACTGTCTACGCTTAAAATTGGATTCATTCGAATTTTTAATCCTCTAACATTTATTGTAAAGAGTAAAAATATTTGACAAACATATATAATCATTTTATAGTTAGTTCTGTTCATTCCCTCCATTACAATGGTTAGGCATTAACTACCATTTAAAATAATATTATTTTATTATTAGAGTGCAACATAAGATTCCCATAAATCTCGTTGTTGCGTATTGGGTACGTCATCGAGCATAGCATCCCCTTTAAAGTAATATTAATATTTTATTCACAAATATGGATAAATATAAAAATTTCATATTCTTTATTTACCTGGGGTGTTACACTTCCTCCCCAATGAATGTAGGGGAATGTTGTATCTAAAACTCTTTTTTCATCTCATTAATTGAAGGTATAGTGTGAACAGTATCCATTTCCATGGATCACATGGCCCTTAGGAAGCTATCACGAAGCTTAACATCCATGTGATTCTCAAGAACTATAGGAAACTCTGGTTCAACAGCATTATGATCATGTTGATTTCTGCTCTCCTAATGCTCAATTTGAAGATGATGATGTGACATTTTCTCTACAAGATAAACACAGGTCAACCTCAAAATGTGACAACAGCAAAGAACCACTGGCTCATGGCCTCTTTAAACTTATCTTAACAAGTGAATTGGCATGACATAATAGTTCATTTATTCCCTTTTCCATCAGATAAAATAGGGTTGTCATTTCATAGTTCATATAGGCAATATATCACATGTAATAAATATGTCCCCATCATGAAAAATTCATGTCAATACATACCCCTACATGCCTATCATGATTCATGCATACTCATCTTGCATCATGTCGGGCCACAAGTATAAATCTCAAGAAACAATAACAGCACACAACATGTGAATCACCCAAGGTGAAATAATATCAATTATATTAAGTGAACAACATGAACAACATGAACAACAATCTCATCCCTAGGTACTCAGATTTTCCCCCATACATGAGTTAGATACTCCCAAGCATAATATCATTACCAGGTCCTGAAACATTCTTAATATCCTTTCTACCTTTCCCAAATAGTAAAACAATAGAAAATAAAAATTTGGTCCTCTTATACCACTTTGTAACAACCCCCATTTTGGCACTCTCTCACGTGTCCAAACCAGGTTGGTTAATAGACCTCAAGTGTGCCTCCCTATATGTCATAGGCTATTAACTAGTAGTATGGGTGTAAATAACATAGTGGGGAGACTATACCCCTTGGTATTGAGTTGTAATAAAAGTGGAATAAATATCAGAGTAATGGAAGTAGTAGAAACATTATAACAATAGCTGATAAACCAAATAATGAATGCAACTAATAAAACCAATCATACAAAAAATAATGCAATGACATAATAAAATGCAGCTAATTATCAAGTAGAATGTAAAATAGATAAAATTCAAAACAACTCAAAGAATACACCTAAGACCATGGTCTTGATCCCCAGGTTTTTCTTATCTCCAAGATCCAACCCATCCAATAAGCAACAATCAATAGAAAGGTCTATTTCCCTTTTCCAAACTTGCATCCATGTAATCTTCTCGGGTACCAAATGGTGGCCTGAATAGGGTGTGAGTAAAACTCAGTAGGTTGACACCGCCGTGTCTAAACAAAACTAGTCTGATAGTAAGTGCATGTAATAAAGTGATAAATAGGAGTATTAATTGTTCAATTAATATAATATAACAATCAACCTACTTCAAAACCATGTTGTAATATCTTTGATCATGTACCATCACCATGATAATCGTAATCACAAGTCCATGGAATAATCACATAACCAAGCCAAACCCCTTTGTATAATAATTTCAATATAACCAAGCCAATCCATTTATATAATCATTTCAGCATAACCAATCCAATATCTTTATATAAACATTTAAGCATAATCAGGTTAATCCCTTTATATAAGCATTTCAACATAAGCATTCCAAGCCCTTTATATAAGCATTTCAGCATAACCAGTAATACAAGTTATAATGGAAATAATAACACGACATAACATCATAAGCCACAAAGGTCAATTCATTCAATTACCTTTTAACTTTCAATTACCCTTTTATTAATTAATTTATTTCTTAAGTCGTTATTGCACCAGTGTACACACCCATATCATATCAAAGTATCATCGATCATTTCAATAAAAAAAGTAATCCATTTTACAAAGTGATCCTATCAAAAGAAATCATCTAAGGTCTCATGCCATATTAATTCATGTTTCAAGCCAATTTCCAGTTCATTATCATTCAAGGGTAGGCTCACCCTACGGGTAGCTACAATCTAGGTCTTAGCACCATTGGATCCAAAGGGATCCAAGGAGTATACCAAAAACATGATCATCATTAGCCATTATTTTTTTAGTTAATGCATACATTGGGTTGGCATGATTTCATGGTATTGAACACACTTAAACAAATAGAAACAGGCCATATGGATTTGTTTTAAACCACCTACCTTTATTTAGCAATCAAATAAACACTCTCAATAGGGAATACTAATAAATAACAATGGAGAAAGCGATTGGAAAGGAAAACATATATCACACAGGCATCAAGTTCAAATCCTAATTCATTGGAGGTCAATAGATCACGCCGCTATAACTAAGGATAGTGGAATAAAAGATAAAATCAAAGCGAAGGAACTCACTGGAGATAAAATTCTAGATTGATAAGTTCAAAAGGTAAGGAATCACCCAAAAATCATCTAGAGTCGCCCTAGGGTTTTAGAGAGGTGGTTTCACAATGAAATAAGCAAGAGTCGAGCATGCAACATTATTTAAAACTGCTGGTCCTGATGAATTCACACTGTGAAAACCTTTCATGGTGTGAATTCAACATATTCCAAAAAACACATTGCCTCAAGTTAAAAATACAACGATCAAACTTTTCATGGCATGTAACAAATTTGTGGATTATAAAACCTTTATATATTAAAACTGTTTCATGGATTCTTCTAATTGGTGGATTCACATCATGTATTACTTACATGGTGTGAATATTTCCTACAAGAAATAGCCACTGCAGATTCCTACAAAAATCCCAAAAAGCCATTAATTCCACCCGAGCCCGAGGAGAATCCCATTGTGAACTTAGACACATTTATACCCAAACTCCACTAATTCAAACAAACATATATCCCTTAAATTTAGGTAATTTTACCTATAAAATCTCTATATCCCCTAAAGAAAATGTTTTGCCACCAAATTTTAAAAGAATAAAAACTCAATTAAAAGATATTCAACCAAAAATAAAACAGGGGAATACCTAGAAAAGGTAGGATCTTACAATTATTTTCAGAAATTGATTAGCCCATGGAAAATAAATGGGTTCCTTGAAAATATCTTTGAAACATGATTAACATGTGTAAAATAATGAGTTCATTAACAATCTCTTTGAAATAATCATAATTCATCCAGAGGAAGAAAGTGAATGATATTATTCCAAAATATCCCTATTGAAGCATAAGTAACAACAAGGGTTGTTGAAGTTGATGAATGAAAATACCATTAAAATATCATTAAACCATTCTTGAGAAAAATAACCTTTTCACTTTTAGTAACATCAAAGGATGTCATCTTAGATGGAAAATTATTTTGAAAGATCACTTGGAACATTTCATGAGAAAAATACTTTTTCCATTTTGAAAACACTTATTTAAAATATAAAACTTTATAAACCATTAAATAAACCATTTTATTTTAAAATAACCTTTTAAAAATAAAAAAATAATCTTTAAAACATTTATTTTTCATGATGGTAGGAAATTTTGTTCATGCCAAGTACATTAAAAAAATATTTCTTTCACATTTTTGGTAAAAGTTAAAAAGTGCCTCATTAGGAAAATGACTAGAAGATTACTTTTAAAACATTTTATAAAAATACCATTATGGGTAAAAATTAATTTAAATAATAATAGTAAAACATTTTTGAAAACATTTTTAGAAAACATGGATTTGGAAGAAAGAAGATTTTTGACCGAAGAGAAAAATAATGTCAGATTTTCTTAAAAACAGTTTCTCAATAATTTTAAGTACCAAAGAGAGAAAAAATGATAATATTATTTAAAAAATTAATTAATATCTATATTATAATAAAATTAAATGGGTTTATTATACAATTATCAAATAATTACCTTCAATGGAAATTCAAGCATAAACAATCATGATTAAAAAGGAGATTGTAACATAAAGACTTTTCCACTTTAGTACTATTAAATCATAAACCCCATGAAATAATAACATCATATGATACATTAAATATCATGAGAATAAGTATTTTCATGATATAACATTTCAATTGTGAATTAGGTACACCTCATAAAAGAATACCGGTGTGTAACATAACATATGTCTCAAAGAAGACAATTTGAGATGAGCAACCCTTACAATGATCATAATATTGAAGTGATAATTAATCAATGAATTGATTATGTATATCAAATTTAAATCCACATAAAATAAGTGGAAATAAAATAAAATATAATCAAAAGTTGTTACATGCATAATCTTATAATATCAAAGATAGTGAAGAAGTAATACAATTCAATGAAAAGAAATTGAGTTATGAAATTCTTTATAACTTGGTAACTTTCAAGTCAAATAACCCTAGATAAATTAATTCAAATTGAAACTCAAAATACAAAGATTAATAAAGAATCTGTGATATTACATGTAAAATTAGTAGTATAGACACCATATAAAATAAATTAGGTTCAAAACTTTAAAATATGCCTCAATGCAGGAAAATTGATATGAAGTCCCTTGCCGCTTTGGTAATCCCTAGATCAAAACCTCATGAAATATAAAACCTTATATGGGTTCATAAATACCAATAATTTTCATGAAAATAATCATAAAATACATTCATGAGTATTATATACAACACACATTTAAAATAAGTGGTGACTATGACATATATCTCACATAAATAAAAAGTGTGACGAGAAACCCTTACCTCTGGTTCGACTTTCTTCATATGTGTTCAAACCTACTATATAATAAACTTATATTAATTATTTTATTTCTTAAAAACCTTTTATAGGTTTAAATACCATATACTTAAATCATTTATTTTATTCATTTTTAATTACATATTCAAATACTTGATCAGTTAAGTCCATGTCGGGTGTTTTGAGGATGTTCGGTTCATTGTTTCAAAATGGATTCAGTGTGTTGAAATATTTAACATATTTATAAATAAATTATACTTTAAAAACCAATCATGAAATATTCTTATGAAAAATTAAATATGTTACAATCAAGGATATGGTAGGTCATACGTACACATATACAACGTTACCATTTTTCAACAATCATTATAGAAATAAGGTGACTAATATTTTATCTTTAAATAATTACCATAATATCATAAATACCATATTATTTCATCAAAAATACTTATATATTATCTGTTTTTTGTGGTGATTAAAAAAATAATTGCATCGCTTCATGGAGGTAGTAGTCTACACATATGCACGAATGACGTTATCATTTTTCAGTGTAAGATATAAACTGATATATTATCTTTTCAAAGTGATAAATATGTCACAGATTTCATAATTATTTAATGTATATTATATATATTAATTAAATCTATCCTTATTATCTTCCATGTAAATTGTTAGTGAAAAATGAATCACAACACTTCGTGTGACGATAGTCCACCATACACACGAGCGATATTAGTATATCCCCCATGGAATGGAATTTAATAAGTTATATGTGATATAATGACTCCACAAGTATAAATATGTTACGAACATCATATATATACTTTAAATCCATAATTATAACAATACATGAGAGGTGATAATGGAAAATGAATGACATCGGCCCACGATGCGGTAGTCCGCTATACACATGAATGATGATTTCATATCTCATTTAATGGAAGGGGTTTGAATTTAGGTTATTCCATTAACATAATAAAATATTATTTTATAAGAGATATTTTTGTTACTATGTAATTATAATTGAATAATTTTTGAAGGAGGGAGAAGAAATAAGATAAAAACGCTCAGTTAAGCACGATATATCTTCTTCAGATAGCCTCCTTAGGTTAGCACCAAAAGATTTCTTAGGATGAATTTTTGATCAAATAAAGGCTTCTAGAATTGAGGAGGTAATTGAGGAATATATTTTGGTAGGTATTATCCAAACCCAAGGTCTTTGAAGGTGTTAATATGAGGGGATAGGGGGTGACCTTTTATAAGTGAGGTGAGTGCCACACTTGTAATTTTTGAAAAGAAAAAGGTGCACGCACGATTTTCACATGATAAAAGAATCCAAAATGGTTCATTTCCAAAATTTATACATTATAAGGTCAAAATATTTCTAAAAAATATATTTTAGATAAGTTTTTAGGTCATTTAAACCCTTATATTTTTAGTTTAACCCCTCCGGTAAATTTGTTTTTACCTTAACTGCGGTACTTAATTTTTACTATTTTCACTATTCATTATGGTCAAAAATTAAGTTGACATTATTAGATAATATAAATATTTTCAATTAAAAATATGGAATCCATTTTACCAAATTCAATTCACATAAGTGAAAAAATTTAATTTAAAATTAAATCTACAGACACAACGAAAAAATGGGTTTTCAAGAAGTGTATTTTTCAAACAAAAGATGATTTTATATTAACTCTATGACTAATACAAATCATTGTATGGATCCTAATTCATATTTATTTATATATAGTTTATAAATTTCATTTAAATTGTTCCTTGTAAGGGGTTATTTTAATTAATTAAAAATGATAAATATTATTCACTTTAAAATAGTTTTTATAAAAAATTCATTTTTAAACCAAAAAATAAACTTATACTAAAATCTAATATAAAGATGATTAAAATGTAATTGAGTGTATTAAATATAAATAAATAATACTTATTTTACTTTAAATAATATTAAAAACATAATGATACTTTTAAATTATTTAATTTATTGAAAAGAAAAAATAGTTTTACAAAAATTGTTATTTTTCACTATTCACTGAAAAATCAATATTTTCTAAAAAACCCAAAATTTCACTCTAAGTTCATTTTGATATGATAATTTCAAAAATAAAGTTAATTTTATCAAATACATTTTCTAAAATTTCCACAAAATAGTTATAATATTTTATCATAAAAACAGTAGAAATTATTTTTGAAGAAAACATATTTTTAGAGAATAAAATTACTTTACTAAAATTTTATTGATTATTTTATAATCATTTATAAATAACTTATAATGAGTATAAAACACACACACACACAGATATATTTCACAAAGTAGTTAATACTATTCATACTTGTCAATTTAGCAGTTAGGTTGTAACGATTATATAGTTTGCAGGTCATTTAAGCTTGGTGTTGCGTGTTGTATATGCTATTGAACATAATGTTTTTATTTTAAAATATTAGGGTGTTACAATAGATTAGAATTCAATATATTAAATAAAGAAGATGGGGGCTTGGAACCTAAGGAGGCCTCCCGTGGTAGTTTTCCATCTGTCTAAGTAATGATGATAATGAATTTTTAAAACTCTGACATGGGGTTCAGGGCCTCCAATGGAATCCCAATGCCCTCTACTGGGACCGTGGTAGCCTCCATTAAGGTTATAGTAGAAGTAAAATCCTTACAATATCACTTCCACACTCACCGAACCCCAGTGGATTCCCACTAGAGTTCTGACGGGACTTTATCAAGTCCCACCAACTCTGGTGGTACTCTAATTCTATCATTTTCTTATCTTGAGATCCGCCGAAACAACCCCTCTATGAAAACATTTAGAACAATGTAGGGAAAATAAAAAACCAAATCAAAATTGTACCTCAAGGTCTTGAGTCATTATAACGTCCCGGTTCCGAAAGCTTCCCAAAGGCGCCCCGTACCCGGTTGGTCAAATATCCTCAAGCGCATTTCCCCTAACACCAGAGGCTGCCGAATAGCGGTGAGGGCCTTGGGTGTGATAGTTGGGAAACTATTCCCTCATTGGCAGAGTAACACAGTGGAAGAGAAACAGTAATAATGGCATGCAATAGTAAAAAGTGGAATACTGAAAGTAATATGCAGCTGGAGCATATATATAATGAAGCATGATACATATGTCTAGGAAAGCAGCCAAACATGTCACAATGCTGAAATAAAGTACCAAACCAAAGTATAAAATAAAACAATAAACAACTCCTCAGCATCGCAAGCCTTAGCTTGGTCCTATGCTCTCCAGCTCCAAAGTAGTCAAGTACCTGAAGTATAAGGGCGCTTGACATTATCTATACCTGCAAAAATATAATCTGTTTGAGACCAAAATCATGACCAAAACATGGTGTAAGACTAAATACCAGTAGGTAACCACCAAGAGATTTATGCCTAATAGTCAGTGAATATATATGGTAGGCAATAAGAAAAAGAAGCCGTAAACAAGGAAGTACTCAACAGTAAACATTCCTACAGTTCCAAAGCATTCAAACACCACACAACAAGTAAGCAGATAATCACTAATAGGTAACCCTCTGGGATGTTCTCACAGCCTAAAACCCTATGTTCCTACCTAGTAAACACAAGAAACCCACTGGGAAGTACACACAGTCTAACCCCTCTGGTTCAGCTTTAGCACAGGCTCTCTAAGAAAGCACTCACCGTCAATTCCCCATATAGTCTCGTATCGGTAACTAAAATGCGCTCTGGGGAAGCACTTACGTCTCATTCCCCCTATGGCCTACGTTGAGGAACTACAGACACTCTGAGGAATCACTTACATCAATTCCCCCTATGATCTTGCATCGTAATAGTAAAAACATACCCTCTGGAGAAGCCCTCACATCCATTCTCCCTATGGTCTACTACACCAGGTTCTCACGGCCCTGTGTAAGTTAAACGAGCACAGCAATGCATGGCAGCCAAAGTAAACCTCAAGAACTAATTGGCTAAATAATCTATAGAATAATATCATGTCATATAAAACACTCCATCCAAAAAATACTAGGCATGGAAAACTAAGCAGAAGCCTAACACGGAAAACTAGACCAAATGGTCAAAACAAGAAAACATGGGCAAAACCTCTATAGCATGGAAAAATAAACCCTATTCACAACATATAGTCTCTATCCAAACAACCAAGGCATAGCAGGCAAACATTAGGGATAAAAACATAAACTCACAATACCCCATTCAAGGTTATTGGGCACTTTTGTACATATAAAGACTAACTACGGAAAGGCAAAAACCACCTACCTTAGTGTTGTAGGATCACTATAAATAACCTCAAGCCATGAATCACCCTATAATGCCGAAGATCTATAAAAACATCTAAAACGTTCAACCCACAATATCTCACGAGAGAGAAGGAATTAGAAAAAGGTGCTCAAGAAGAAGAGACAAATCACCAATGCGATTCTAACGCAACTGATGGAGTTTAATTCAGAGAATGGATGCTTGATTAGGGGATCGGCAAAGATCCACGCCGTATGGATACTCTCAGATAAACTAGGTCGAGAAGAGATGTGTTCTTTCCATCAAACGTGATCACAGTATGTTTAATGAAAAAAAAGTACATGGTGTATACTTTTGAAGTACATAGCGTGTACTCACCTTATTCGTCCCCCACATAAGGCAGTCTCTAGGTCACCACACACAATTGTGTGTTTGGATGTTACACGGCTAGCACACGGCTACGTGCGGTAAAATAGCACACGGCGTGTACAAATATATACACGGCATGTACTTCAAAAATTTCTAGAAACTCCTCTTTTCCTCAAAAACACCAGAGAATAGATAAACATACCTGAAAAGAAGATCTGGGTTCTTACAAACTTCCTCCTTTAAAGAAATTCATCCCCAAATTTCCCTAGCAAGGTGGCGTAGAAGAAGATTTCTCAAAAAGCTCCAGCCATTGAGATCGTACATCGGTCTCCCTCTCCCAGGTCTCATCCTGTACTCACCCATGCTACCATAAGACTCGTACCAGAGGAATAGACCATCCATGTAGAACCTTTGCACTTCGATCAGAAATCCAGATAGGATGATCCTCGAATGAGTCATCCACCTCTAACTCAACCTCATCGGGTTGAAAAGCATAAGACGGGTTTGAGAAGTAACGTCAAAGCTAAGAAACATGGAATACATCATGCATAGTCTGGTACCTCTGAGGCAACTAAAACCGATAGGAAACTGGACCAACACTCTCCAACACCTCAAATGGCCCAACATACCTCAGTGAAATCTTACCCTGCCTCCTAATCCTCTTATGTCCCAACCTCAGTGTGACACACAGGAAAACCTGATCTCCGACCTCGAACTCCAGAGGTCGTCTCCACCAATCAGCATAAGACTACTATCGAGACTGTGTAGTAGCCATCCTATTTCGAATCAACTTTATCTGCTCTATGGTCTCCTGGATAAGATGAGGTCCCAGCATAGCTGCCTATCCTCCCTCCAGCCAACATAAGAGTGATCGACATGGCCTATTGTACAAAGCCTCATAAAGTGTCATCTGAATAGTTGCTTGAAAACTATTATTGTAGGAAAACTCCACAAGAGGTGTGTGCTTCTCCCAAGAACCTCCAACATTCAGGGTTTATGCTCGAAGCATGTCCTCTAGCACCTGAATCGTACGCTCGGACTGGCCATTTTCCTTGGTATGGTAAGTTATACTCAGAAGTACCTGTATACCCAAATCCCTATGAGGTCTCTTCCAAACCTGAGAAGTAAAACGGGCATCCCTATCTGAAATAATGGAGTTTGAAACCCCATGTAAACTTATAATCTCTCAGATGTACAACCTTCACAGCTCATCAACACTGAAGGTCTCCTTGATTGGAAAGAAGTGAGCAACCTTCGTGAGTCTATCAATGACAACCCACACTGCATCATTCCCTCGAGGCGACCTCGGTAAACCTATCACAAAATCCATCGCAACATCATTCCACTTCCACTCGATAATGGGTAACTGCTGTAAAAGCCCTGTTGGTCGCTGATGCTTCGTCTACACCTACTGATAGGTGGAACACCTCATGAAAAAACCAGAAATATCTCTCTTCATACCTGGCCACTAATACTGATGGTGTAGATCACAATACATCTTAGTGATTCCAGGATGAACTGCCCAAATTGAGGAGTGAAAGTCTTGCATCAGCTCCTCGCATATGTCTGCGAACACCCATACACGCCCAAGAAAATTCAAGATCTCATCCTCACCTATGGTCCATCCATAAATGGGGTTCTCTCCCGTTAAAATTTCCCATAGGACTAGTCCTTCAGACTCTGATAGTTGCATCATTCGCACTCGATCAAGAAGAGTAGAGGTAATAGCTACAGAAGAAAGAAAAGTTTTCCCCTGTCTGTCGTGCACCTCCAAATCCATCTCAGAGAATAGAGCCATAATCTTTCACTCACTATTGGTCTTCTAAACTTCCTGTGTCTGAGTCCTCCTACTGAACGCATTAGCCACTGCGTTGCCTTTCCCAGGCGTGTAGGCAATCTCAAAGTAAAAAGACCGAAGGTACTCAACCCACCTTCACTATCTCAAATTCAGGTCACGCTGAGTGAAGATATACTTGAGACTTTTGTGGTTGTTGAAAACCAAAAAATTCTCTCCCAGAAGATAATGTCTCCAATAGTGTAAGGCATGAACAATTGCAGCCAGCTTGAGATCGTGCGTCGGGTAGTTCCTCTCATGTTGCCTCAACTGCTGAGACCCGTACTCAATGACTCCTTCCCACTACATAATCACTGCTCCAAGCCCGATACCTGATGTATCATAGTACACAGTATAGCTCTTTCCTAGCTCTAAAAATACTAGTATCGGTGCTGAATTCAACCTCCCTTTCAGCTCCTGAAAGGCTGACTCACAAGAATCTGACCACAAGAACTTCACACCCTTCTTAGTTAGGCCCGTCAGTGGTGCTACTAATCATGAAAAGTCCTATATTAAATGTCTATAGTATCCAACTAGCCCTATAAAACTCCGTACCTCAAAGACATTCTTCATATTCTCCCAACAAACTACTGCTCTCACTTTCTCTAGGTCTACTGATACTCCTGTCTCTGAGATAACATGACCCAAGAAGTGAATTTGGTCCATCCAAAAGTTTCATTTTGAGAGCTTAGCATATAACTAATGCCCTCTTAGTGTACTTAGAATTATCCCAATATGGGTATCATGGTCATGTAAAGTGCGAGAGTACACCAAGATATCGTCCATGAAAGAATCCAAGTATGGATGGAACACTCGGTTCATCCGTGCCATGAAAACTGCAAGCACGTTTGTGAGACTGAACTGCACAACCACATACTCGTATAGACCATACCTACTTCGAAAGGCTGTAAGAGGTATATCAGATGGTCTAATGAACAATTGATGGTAACCAGATCTCAATTCAATCTTCAAGAACACCTGGGCTCCTCGAAGCTGATCAAAGAGATCATTAATCCTTGGTAAGGGATGTCGGTTCTTGATCGTCAACTGGTTCAACTTCTGATAATCCATGAAAATTATGAGGGTATCATCCGCCTTCTTCACAAACAATACAGGAGAACCCTAAGGAGAAGTACTAGGTCAGATGAACACCTTAGCCTGTAACTCCTCCAACTTCTTCTTGAGCTCCTGTAACTCTGGTGTAGCCATCCTATAAGGAGGAATGGACACTGGTGTCGCTCCTGCCACAAGCTCAAAAGAAAATTTCACCTCTCTCTCCAGAGGAAAACCTAAAAATTACTCTGTAAAAACATCCTTGAAACGATTTACCACTGGAGGAAAGTATATATGAGAAGTCCCTTGGTCATCCAGATAAAGACTAGAAATCTGGGCTGTAACTCTTCCCAACCCATGATGCTCAGGTCCTGCTCTGCTCACCTGGACATCCCATTCTCAATTATAAAGAAATGATCCACCCTTCGGTGATGTGAAACTCAACCTATGGCGATAGTAATTGACAACTTTCTGGAAGGGAACTAACTAGTTCATTCCAAGAATGACATCATGTCTACCATATCTAGGACATAAAGGTCTCATAAGAAGTGACACCCACCAACCTCAAGAGGGCACTCCTTGAACTGATGTACACTAGTCATTCTTATCCCCAACGGTGTGTCTAACGTCAAGACATCAGCAGAAGTAGAGATACAGAGACTAAGTCTCTCCACAACAGCAACATATAAAAATATATGGGAATCCCCTATATCAAAAAGAGAAGAACCTAAAACTAAGGTAACTAGGATCGTACCTCAAACTGTAAAGGGTCCAGGATCCTAATCCTACTGGGTCTGCTCCACCACAAAGTTTTGACTTGCACCGCTTCCCTGTGACCCTGCCTGACCACTCTAATCTGATTTACCCTGTTGTTGCTGAAATCCTGGAAACTAGCTACCATGACCATGACCTCCACCACAGCTTAAACGGCCAGAAGAACTCCAGTTCCTAGAGTAGTGAGAAACTAGTGGCACTGCTTTTGAACATGGAGTCATAGAAGAACCCTTGTCACCAGCTACTGGTGAGAAGACCTGACAGAAATGCTTAAGATGACCCATCTTGCCGCAAGATCGGCACTACACTAGGTCTCTCGGGCAATGTGGCCTCGTATGCCCGCTCTTACCACACTAGTATCACACCACCTAGATACCAGAAGAAGTGTATCTCCTCCTTGGATCACCATGCGAAAACCCCCTGTGGTGATTCCTACTATTAGTAGGAGGGATACTAACTCTGGATGTCGAACCTCCCTGGATCACAACTCCAAAATCCATCAAATTTCACTTCATTATTAGCACCTAGTTGACTATAGAAGTGATGGAAGTCAACCTAAATATGTTCACCTATGATCGGATGTCATTCCTGAGACCATCCACAAACTTTTTTTCCAGAAATAAATCATAACCTCCTGGAATATGTTGAAATACTGGGTGCCCTAGACCCAACTATGTAGTACTTTTGATTACCGTATCATGTGTATAGTTAGATATGCGTGATGTTATCTTACCATTATAGTGAATATTTTTCTGTTTCCACTATAATAATGGTAATTTCCAAAGTTTAATTGTCGTGTCAAGAGGTTATAGCAGATCACAGGCTATAATAAGAACCTCGAGATACAATGACATTAATCTTAAATAAATGTTCTATAGTCTAGATACATCTTACTGAGTAGACACAGTATATGTCTGACTGTCAAGTGTTGGGGGCTCATAAGCATTGAGACTTCTTCTCATGAAGTTCACACTTAGTGATCTCTGGTAGTGAGATCATGACGATAGACCTGCCAATAGGAACACCAGATGTTTTGGGTGTCATTGGTTGTTCCTATCTACGGACATGTGTATTGGTCTCCTGACTTGAGACCATTACCAATGTATATAATTTAATTACATACTTTGATGCAAGGTGAAAACCATGGAAGTAATGTCGTGGTGAGGTAGTTTGTGTTAGGTGTGTCGTTGGTGGTATGACGTTGGTTGAATGGTCAAGAAAGGATTTGTCACTTCAAAGTTTAGGAAGTTGTATATCTCAAGCCTGGTTGATCAGAATGGTGTCATCTTCATAAGTCTTTGGCCAAAGCAGTAGAAAGGAAAATCCATCCGAATAGATCAAAAAATAATAAAGAAAGATAAGGAAGATGACACAAGAGTGTGTCCTGCTTTATGTGATATTTAATGACAAAGATACTATAGTACACAGTCAGTGTTCGTAGGTTGGTAGTCGTTGCAATGACTATCCTTATCTCTTTAGGCGCTATGACGGGTTGCTAGGCCCCACTCTTGGTCTGTGGATTTTATTCACTACTATTGAGATAAGGGACTAGAGGGTCACACACAATATCGTATTCAAGAATCCTCCCTATTCAGTTGAATAGGTATATGGACATAGTGGGCCCCGTCATGGGGTCCGAGCGTTGTCCATGTTGTCAATCACCAAAAGAATTAAATAAATTCATTAATATTCAAGTTACGAATATTTGGGATTGAATTTATTTAATGTATTTACGAGTTTAGTAAATAGAAGAAAATATTAATCGAAAGAATATTATTTAAATATTCAAGGTTCGTTTAATATTAAGCAAGACAGCGAGTCGAGTTAAATGGCTCGAATTTTATCATATAATATATTATATATATTACAAGTATGTGATAAAATAAATAAATAATATTGATGTAGTTTTAATTCGTCATAGTTATTTATTTAGTGGACATGGAATTAACGGGGGTCGGGGAACCCAACCGGGTAATTTCTACAATCCGCTATAAATAGAGGAGAGGGGCTCAAGCGCAACGACTATTTATGTCAATTTGTCCAGAGCCTCTCTCTCCTCCCGCTCTCTAGAGAGATAAGCTCTCGATCCGAGAACGGATCAAGTTTCTCCTCACGCATCGCAAGATCGACGATGCGGTGATTGTCAGATCGCCACGCTAGCACCAGGATTTTGACGATCGGCGTTCCTGTGGATTTCTAAAGCGTGTGTGGACGATCTAGAGGGATCTTGCTATGGATCCTTCGTGCAACGATCGCCAGCGACAAGTTGCGGTTGACAACTGCTTAAGATCTGAAACGGGTAAGTTTTCTTTTTAATTTTTTAATCTTTACAATCTACGCGAGATCCTCGGACCTCTTTGGGGCCCGGATCGTCGGCGACGACAAGTTCCGTCGTCTCGCCGACGAAAATTTTAAAATCCCTGGACCACCGACTTCCACTGCGGACCCCAGAAACCTAACAGTGGTATCAGAGCGAGTCACGTAGATTTTTTGAGCCAAATAAAATTAATTTGCATAAATTTAAGTAGAGGTTTTAAAATTGGTCACAACCGTTCAAACCGTGATTCAATCTGATTTTGAATGACTAAGATATGGTCATTCGAAATTTTCGGAATGGATTGTTTTTTCATTTTTGAACAAGGGTATTAAAATTTTTAATATAATTGTAATTATTATAATTTAAATTATTCTTATAATGATATAATTATAATAATATAATTATAATAATTAAATTATAATAATAATAAAATTATTATATTAAAATAATATTTTATTATTATTATATCTAAAGGCTATTTAGCCTGTAGAAAGTTTTTTTTAATAAAGGGAAGACTTGCGGTCAAGTCTTCAACACAAAAAAAATGCATGAAGACTTAAAAAAGGGGGGTGTGGGTCTTGCGCGTGGAAGAGAAAACAAACAAAA
This sequence comes from Viscum album, assembly GCA_963277665.1. NCBI lineage: Eukaryota > Viridiplantae > Streptophyta > Magnoliopsida > Santalales > Viscaceae > Viscum > Viscum album. Next base: position 1,428,240,562 of record OY728157.1, read on the forward strand.
AAAGGGGGAGAGATTGGGGCGACCTGTGGAAAGCAAAAAAATAAAAAATAAAAATAATAATATTTGCAGGGGGTCTGAGCGAACCCCCTCTGCCCTCCCTACGCGGTGCACTGCAGCACCATCGGGACACCGACCTGGCGCGACGCCCTTCCCAGGCCAGGGCCGCCGCACCCCTCCACCGGCACCTCACCTCCAGACCGGCCGCTCCTCAGGCCAGCGTCGGTGCTCACCCAGGCACTCCTCTGCAATCCAGCTGCCCTCGACCCGCGGCTCCCTTGTGCACTTAGCCGGCTGCCCTGCTCGGGAAGAACTAGGTGTGGCGCATGCAGCGCCGTGGATCAGGCCGCTGAGAATCGCCCAGCCCGGCCGCTATCGCTCTCCACACCCCAGGCGCCTGCTCCTCCTCCGGCAGACCCGCATGGTGCACCCACGCCGCACAGGTGGGCAGGCTGCCGCTTGGCTCGGCCCGGACCCCCTACGCGTCACCCTCCCGCGTAAGTCTCCCCTTCCAGTTTCCTGGACAGGATAGAGGTGTTGCACCCTCCGCCTCCTGATCTTGGATGCCAGTAGAGCCGTAGCAAGGCGCACCGCTTGTAGCACACTAGGCGCTGCGGCCCCAACTTCTAGCTTTGCCCAACACTTCTGTAAAAGACAGTCACAGCCGCCGTCCAGGTCGGGTCTCCCCAAATCCTCCCTCAGCAGTCCCGGTGTAGCCTCGCACCCCTCCACTTCCAGGTAACCATAAACGGCTCGACCCGGTTTAGCCCATAAAAGGCTTGGACGGTTTGGTCAAATTCAAAACGAATTTGAGAAGACCTGCATCACCCTGAAATGTCAAGCGTAGGCATTGCATGGCCCAAAACGGGTTTGTGCGGGTTTAGCGTGACCCACTTTGGACCTGCTCAGTGTTGTGGTTCCTGTTTTACCCATAATTAATATAATTAATTAATTATATTAATACCCAGATAAAATTAATTCAATTTAAGTATTAAATTGAATTAAGTTAAATTAATTTAATTTTGGATTTAAAATTAAATTAATTCACAAACTGATAATTAATTAAATTATTTGAATTATTTAATTCATTTAATTTAATTAAATAAACCCTCGTACTTATTTATGCATTTTAATTTTTAATTGTGCTGTAGTTACCTGACTATTGGTCTTGAGCATTGGCCCTGTATGTCTGTTTTTTATTTATTTAATTATTTATTTAAATGTGTGTGATGTTTGTAAATTAATTAAATAGATGGTATGCGCATCATCTTTATTTTTTAGTTAAAATGTATAAGGTACTGCACGCCCAATATTTATATGATGTACATTTATATCCGAGTTCCCCTCGCCTGCACGCGAGTATCTTTGTACTTCAGACGAAGACGGCGAGCGATGTGGACCCCGTTAAGATGAGGTGGTGTACGAAGGTGCAAGATGACACATGGATTTCACCAAGACGAGGTGGTACTCCAAGACGTGATGTCGACCCCGCTAAGACATAGCGATACTGCAGAAGACCAGCAAACATACAAGACAATGGGTCGAGCTGCATCTAGAGTCAAGCTTCGACTCGGGTAAGATGCCCTTAGGTCGTTTAGATGCTCAAGACCAGTCAGGTAGTAGTTTTACCTTTATGCATTTATTTATTATTTTATTCATTTTATAACAGCGGTAAAATACATAAAATAATAGATAATAAAATGCATAAAGAAGCGGCGTGTGTTTTTCTATTAAAGTTCAGTTGTGAGCGCAATAGCATAGATGAACAAGTTTAATAGAAATGGATCACATTCATCAATAGAAAACCAATAAAACCCTCAAAGAAAATATTAAGTCAAAACAGCCTTCCATCATTCAAGTTTGAACAAAACCGGGTGTTCGAGGTGCCGGTTCATGCCTCAGCTGAGGGTGTCTCTTACTACCGGGGAGTTCTTATTCATGTGGTGGGTCGACTTAACTAAAATTACAGCAAAGGAATAGCCTTAGCTAGTTTGTTGTAATTTTAGAGGCAAGCGTTGAGTAAATCAGTAAATTATTTTTGAACTTAGGACTTCACTCAAAAGATCAAGGAACCGCGAGCTAATGTGGTTGGCTCGTCAAAATCCTACCTTGGACCCTCCGAGTAGTGGCGTAGCCCTATCTTGTAGACTATGAGGGAGGTTCAAGGATCCTTGCCACTAGAATACTCAAGAGTATTACAATTCTAGTACAGAGGGTTCCTAGAATTCAAAAAAAATAGTGGGATACATTTAATGATTAAATAATCAGTAATGTCCGATTAGGTAATCACATAAAAGTACAATCTACTAAAGTATATTTGTAGATAATGTCAAGCAATACCACAATAAAACTGTGATAAATATTAGACAAATTTAATGTCTAAACTAAGCACGAATTTCCTAAATGTAGTATAGGCGCTTGCGCACATTACTACTATAATGGAAATTGAAGGTGCTTGTGTCCCAACCTGTTAAGACACCTCGGGAAGTGAGGGTGTAAAATTGCTTTCAGGAGACTCATGAATAAAGCATATGATGGTTCTATCATAATGCTATCATAAAATTCTGATGTTATTTGTGGTTGATACATCAATACTTGGATGATGATCACATGAAGTCTCATCTCCAAGATCCTTTTGAGGAGAAAGTGAAGCAAGATTTGAATGTGATGGTCTCACTCGGTTTGTGTAAAGTGAAAGATTGTTCACAATCTTTCATGCCATCCCATTTCTTATACCTTTTACACTAAATTACTATATTTTGTTTAAGGATACAAACGAACAGTATAGAGTAAGTGCTTCATTACCGTTAAGGTAACATTCTCCAAGTAATAATAATATTATAGATAACACCATCTATTATTATTATGGTGAATAAATTGAATGACAAGGCAAAAATGTCACACACGGTTTTTTTTCTGTCTTTGTATTGATCCGGCCCATTAGAAATCCAGATCCTTTTCATGGGTATTTGATGAGATGAATCTTGAGTTTTGAAGTTTCATATATTTCTAACCACCATAATTTGGGATCCCCATTTCTTGTTTAGGAGTTTTTGAAGAAAGGGTGGTTACTTTATGATTTGGGCCAACCGTGAGCCCATTCCCAGTTTCAAAAACTGAATTTGTTTCTTTTATAACTCTTTTGTTTTTCATCCTTTTTCACCCATTAAACTTAACACTTGTCCTATACTGATATATTAAAATTTATTTATCCTTTTGGACCCATTATAAATTCATAATCCGGGTGAATTTGGGTTACTTATTTAGGTATTGGGCCAGCCCATGGGCCCATTTCCTGTTTTAAAAAAATAATTTGTTTCATTTATATCTTTTTCATTGTTTACTATTTTTCGGTGATTCCACCTCCCCCTATAATCCAATAACCCTATACTGACCCTCATAATTGATTTTACCTCTTTGAAGCTCATGTGGGTCGCGGATTAGGGCGAAAATTCTCAGGAAACCTCAAATCGCCCAGAATTTCCAAGGTAAATTTTATCATTCATAAATCAATCAATTCGTACTCTTTTAGCCACAAATCTTCTTACCCTGGTTTGTCCAGACCTTAGGAGTCTCTAAAAGAAATTTCAAGCCATTCCCTTTTCTCTAGGGCTTCATATCTAATGGAAGACGAAGAGTTTTCTAGGATAAAAGGTGAGATTCCTTCTCCTTTCTTCTTCCTCTTCCCCCTCCTTTCATTATTTCTTGGTTTTATATTGTACCCTAGTCTTGATAGACCTAGGGTTTTGTTATAATATGTTTTTTGATGGGTTTTATGTTTTTTTAGGTCTGGTATTTATAGTTTTAGGGTTTATAAACCCGCGGCGGGTGATTTCGGGTGTGTGTTTCAATTACGCCAAAGATTTGAGGTAGGATATCCCTTGCGCATGCCTTTATCATAGAAGTTTCATCAATTTAATATTATCATATACTGATATAAATGTTTATTATTGTTTTTAATCCTTTTTATAATTTTCTTGGTGTGCAAAGTCGTTGTTTAATCACTGTTATGTGAAAGGTAGTGTTGTTTTGTCATGAAAGTGCTCAATAAGTGTTTGTTTAAATGTTCCATTATCTTTTGAAAATATTTTGTGAGGTTTATAATCTGTTTTATGGTATTTTTAACATGTTACAGTATCTTGAATGAAAATATGACATTCAATTGGTGTTTTATTCCTTTTCATGTACATAAAATAAATTGTTTTGTTTAAAAAGGGCATGATATGTGTTGGTTAAATTGCCCGGTTGGATTTTATGTGTGATGTGTGATTTAAAAGTTATTTCATTGGATTTATAAAGGAATTAGAAGAATTATAAATGGTATTTTTGGGTACTTATATTGATTTCCAATTTGGATTTGTTTTTAAAAACAAGTGGGTTTTGATTTACAACATATTTTGGCCCGAGTTGCCCAAAAATGGACCGTTTCACATCTTTATGAAAATGGTTGTGTTTTGAATATGTAACCTGAGTATTATAAGAGATTTATGAATGATGTTTTCTGCTGTAAATTATTTTTATACAGATCCTTAATAAAATTAAAATTCATACCTTCATCAAAGGTTAGTTTTGAGAAAATGTTTAAAGGCCCGTTTGGCATTTCCTAGAAATGAAGGAGTGTTTTACTTGTATATAACAAGTTGTGCAATTGGGATTGTTTTATGGTCCATTAAATTATTTTATTAAATGTTTATTGTGATTCCAAATATGATTTGGTTTGGTTTTTATGTGTTTTTATAATTGAAAGAGTGTTTTTGAAAGAGTTTTATGTGCAAAGCCTCAATACACTTCATGAAATTGTTTTACCAAAATATTTAGCAGTTTGTTGATTAGTGTAAGAAATGTGAAGAAATATTATAGGTTGTTTTTGTTTTTATGGTTTTGGAATGGAATGTGGATGTGAAATGTGTATTTGATAATATGTGTAACTTGATTGAGCACTAAAGGGAATCCCGGGTATCTAGGTGGGCGGACGTGTACTAGTATGCTAGTGATTCTATGGGGGTTGGCCTCTGTTTCACGTAGCAAGTTTGACGATGACAACACTAACTAAACTATGATGATGATGATGATTGGGGACCACTGGGTTATGGGTATGTTCTCTACTAGTGGCTCATGCATGAGAACGAATATTTATTATGGTTACTTTCACCAAGATACGAGGTACCTGGGGCTCACAACTAACTAGTGCCTAGGGGTATTCCTGTGACTAGTGCTCATTGGATATTTTGCACTCACCGTTGGCATACGGTGTGTTTGGTTGGTAAATTCAGTAGTATGTGTTATTTATTTTAATGTTAAAATTCTTTAAAGCATCTCTCTTGAAAACTATTTTCATTTTGAAGTTTCACCTCTTTGAAAATAATTGTTACTTGCATTTTTGTTTATTAAACATGCATGTTTTTGTCTGATAATTATTATAGCATGGAACCTCATTTGAAAACCATACTTTCAAATCTTTAATTTAAAACTATAAATTGATGTTTCTTTTATTTTAAATTAATGTGCATTGGGAATAGAATACCGGGCTAACCTACTGAGTTTTAATACTCATGCCTATAGTCTTCTTCTTTTTTTAGCCCTTGTGCAGGTTTCATCTTTAGCTCGATCACCTTGAGCGACATTTTATCATTGTGTTGGAGAGTGACCAGAAGTGTCACATGGAGTTAGTTGTTCATTGGGTTTGTTTAGTTGAGTTGTTGGTTTTGTTCTAAATTTTAGTTTCTTGTACAAATAATATTTAGTTCAATTTTTATATAAATTCTTTTTGGGATGTCTGTTTATTTCCGTTTTTTGTTTGATTGTTTATATATGGGAGAAATCGTTCCCTTGTGTACTCTATTGATGCCCTTGGTGCTTGTCACCATCCCGGGAGGATCGGGAACGCCTCTCAGGACTTGTCGTGGGCTGGCCTGGGTGACTGGTTCAGGGTCGACTCAGGCTGGTTCGTGACAAAATGGTATCCGAGGAGGTTGGCTATTAGTGGACCTTTCTTTTTAGAGCGCCCTTGTTATTTTGGGGATGTCAAGGTATATGGAGTAGGATTGTTGGGACTTGAGGGATAAGTTCAAGAAGAGCGTCGCGAACTCTTTATTGTTCTAATCCTCAGGTTTCCATGGAATTCCGGTTTTATTAGTGTCCATTGTTCTAGTTGATTGTTTGGTATTGGGATATGACAAGGGGAGTCTGACCAATGGCCTTCATGAGCTCACAGGGCCTGGAAAGCCATGTGGAGCTGGGGAATGGTCCTAATAAGTCTCTCTGTGTTGGTGTTGTGTTTGTCATATGGTCTCCAACCATATGGTCAAGTCACCCACCAACACTAGTTCCCTTTTTTTTGGGTCTCTTGAACCTTTCTTGAATTCTGAATTTTTGTTTTTAAAATCCTTGTGTGAGAATTGTGGAAATGGGTTTTAATGTAAGGATTAGATTTTGAAAAGTGAAATAAAGGGGGTTTTCAATAATTAAATATAAGAATGTTTTTGGAAGGTTGTGTTTTTGTGAAAAAAAATGGAGGGAAGCAGAAATGATTTAAAGGGATTGGATTATCCATAATCTAAACTTGTGGTTTGTTGAAATAAAATGTTTTGAAATTGTGAATCATTTTAAAGTGATTCTGGATATTTTTTTTAAATGGGGTATTTTAGGATGTTAAAAAAAATTTTAATTGGATAAATTAGTTTTGGCAATTGGTTTTTATCGGTTGGTGTTTTACTACAAATGGTATTGGTCTCAATGGACCTCAGATTATGAAAATATACCTTGCTGAATTTTTTTAAAAAAAATGGGAAGGGGTTGTTTGGAGTGGCTTGGTTATTTAAAAAGTTTTTAAAAATGAAAAGGGGTAGGTTTTTAAGAAAATGGTTCTTAATTAATTTTGGTTTTTTAGTGAAATATGAAAATGTTTTTTGACTTGGTGGTTGGTGTTCCTTTTAAAGGTAAATTGTTTTTTTTTTGAATTATGATGTTTAATTTTAGCCTTTGGTGTTTTCATGGGTGCTCACATGAATGGTTTTATTTATATCTAGAAGTATGGCCTATATGGTATGGTGGTTGGGTGCCAGGGGTGGCATGGAAATGTGCATGTGGGTGAGATTTGATGAAACACCATTGGTGAATGTGGAAACCCACCAAGTTAGTTTGATTTTTCAAAATTGTTTTGAGCTGAAAATTGTGGGCTTTTTTTTAAAACCAATGGTTATGTGGCTTGATTTTTCTATGTCTTAGAAGAGTTGTTTATTTGGTTAGCGTCCATGTGATCTAGAATTCATACTCTTGTTCTATCTAGTGATGAGATATTGTTGGTGGCTCGGTTTTGGAGTAATTTTCATTGGGTTTCTAAAAATGTGTTTGATGTTGTGATGTGGCCATGGATAGTTCTGCGTTGGAAATCTTTCCTGCTGACCGACCTAAGGATTCCTTTAAAATTTTAAATCCACCTCTTTTGATGATGCCTCAAATTTTTTGTTGGAATAGAGAGCTGTTTGGGATCTATTAAAAGTGCTTCTAGGTCATGATAATTCTTTTGGACAGAGCAGTTGTGTTCGGTGATGTTGATGTGTTTCGTCGTATTCCTTGTCCATTCTGCCCCTCGTTTGGAGTGAGATATAATTTTGATATGTATCTATGAGTTCCTATTTAGATGAAGGTTTTTGTTTGGTGATCAAGTGTGGTTTTTTTGAGTGGTGTGATCCTTATCACCTGACTGCGGTGCAGCAAATGCTTCAAGAATCAGGGCTCCAGCCATAGGGCTCGGAGTGAAGCTTTTCAAGCAGTCAGGAAATCAACAGAGGTGTGGAGTGCTAGATTATGATCCTTACTCCTCTGTTTTGGTAAGTTAGTTACTATGTCAATGTTTTGGTTCCTCATTTCTATGAATTTCCCTTTGTTGCAACAAGCGTGGTGGACTTAACCCCTCACACAGTGTCTATGGTTATTCCTTCATGGATGTGGGTTTTCAATCAATGTCCCTGTGTGGACTGCCTGTAAAAATCAGGTGCAGTCTTGGTGTTAACTATTCATAGGGGGATAGTTTTTGGGTAGTTTCTTTGTTTCTTTTGTTGTTTCAGTGGCCAAATTATTGGTTCCCCTTCCCTCCCATCCCCAAGTGACGGGGGTCCAGAATTGTGTTGAATGTGTCGACCAAGTTATTGTCCCCTCCATTTGGGAGTGGGTGGTTTATATGTTCATGTTGTAACACTATTAACTTGGTATAGTAGGTTTTTGTAGGAGGGTTTTTTTTGGGATTGTGTGAGTGAGTCCCAACTCTAGCTTATGTTCAATTATTGTCTATTCATTTCTAGTTGGTTTATAATGGTGGGGAGACCCACCATGGGTCTCCTGGATTTTCATCATAAGAAAATTTCTAGTGCTAGTTTATTATTAATGGTGGGGAGAACATTCTGGAATCCTTAGGTGTTGTTTTTTTTCATCCGGAAAGTGTTATGGCTTTCTGGGGGCGGAAAGCTTTAATGGTGGGGAGAATTGTCACACACGGTTTTTTTTGTCTTTGTATTGATCCGGCCCATTAGAAATCCCGATCCTTTTCATGGGTATTTGATGAGATTAATCTTGAGTTTTGAAGTTTCATATATGTCTAACCACCATAATTTGGGATCCCCATTTCTTTTTTAGGAGTTTTTGAAGAAAGGGTGGTTACTTCATGATTTGGGCCAATCGTGAGCCCATTCCCAGTTTTAAAAACTGAATTTGTTTCTTTTATAACTCTTTTGTTTTTCATCTTTTTTCACCCATTAAACTTACCACTTGTCCTATACTGATATATTAAAATTTATTTATCCTTTTTGACCCATTATAAATTCATAAGCCGGGTGAATTTGGGTTACTTATTTAGGTATTCGGCCAGCCCATGGGCCCATTTCCTGTTTTTAAAAAATAATTTGTTTCATTTATATCTTTTACATTGTTTACTATTTTTCGGTGATTCCACATCCCCCTCTAATAAAATAACCCTATACTAACCCTCATAATCGATTTTACCTCTTTGGAGCTCATGTGGGTCGCGGATTAGGGAGAAAATTCTCAGGAAACCTCAAATCTCCCAGAATTTCCAAGGTAACTTTTATCATTCATAAATCAATCAATTCGTACTATTTTAGACACCAATATTCTTACCCTAGTTCTTCCAGACCTTAGGAGTCTCTCCAAGAATTTTCAAGCCATTACCTTTTCTCTAGTGCTTCATATATAATGGAAGACGAAGAGTTTTCTAGGATGAAAGGTGAGATTCCTTCTCCTTTCTTCTTCCTCTTCCCCCTCCTTTCATTATTTCTTGGTTTTATATTGTACCCTAGTCTTGATCGACCTAGGGTTTTGTTATAATATGTTTTTTGATGGGTTTTATGTTTTTTTAGGTCTGGTATTTATAGTTTTAGGGTTTATAAACCCGCGGCGGGTGATTTCGGGTGTGCGTTTCAATTACGCCAAAGATTTGAGGTAGGATATCCCTTGCACATGCCTTTATAATAAAAGTTTCATCATTTTAATATTATCATATACTGATATAAATGTTTATTATTGTTTTTAATCCTTTTTATAATTTTCTTGGTGTGCAAAGTCGTTGTTTAATCACTGTTATGTGAAAGGTAGTGTTGTTTTGTCATGAAAGTGCTCAACAAGTGTTTGTTTAAATGTTCCATTATATTTTGAAAATATTTTGTGAGGTTTATAATATGGTTTATGGTATTTTTAACATATTACAGTATCTTGAATGAAAATATGACATTCAATTTGTGTTTTATTCCTTTTCATGTACATAAAATAAATTGTTTTGTTTAAAAAGGGCATGACATGTGTTCGTTAAATTGCCCGGTTGGCTTTTATGTGTGATGTGTGATTTAAAAGTTATTTGATTGGATTTATAAAGGAATTGGAAGAATTATAAATGGTATTTTTTGGTACTTATATTGATTTCCAATTTGGATTTGTTTTTACAAACAAGTGGGTTTTGATTTACAACATATTTTGGCCCGAGTTGCCCAAAAATGGACCGTTTCACATCTTTATGAAAATGGTTGTGTTTTGAATATGTAACCTGAGTATTATAAGAGATTTATGAATGAGTTTTTCTGCTGTAAATAATTTTTATACATATCCTTAATAAAATTAAAATGCATGCCTTCATCAAAGGTTAGTTTTGAGAAAATGTTTAAAGGCCCGTTTGGCATTTCCTAGAAATGAAGGAGTGTTTTACTTGTATATAACAAGTTGTGCAATTGGGATTGTTTTATGGTCAATTAAATGATTTTATTAAATGTTTATTGTGATTCCAAATATTATTTGGTTTGTTTTTTATGTGTTTTTATAATTGAAAGAGTGTTTTTCAAAGAGTTTTATGTGCAAAGCCTCAATACACTTCATGAAATTGTTTTACCAAAATATTTAGCAGTTTGTTGATTAGTGTAAGAAATGTGAAGAAATATTATGGGTTGTTTGTGTTTTTATGGTTTTGGAATGGAATGTGGATGTGAAATGTGTATTTGATAATATGTGTAACTTGATTGAGCACTAAAGGGAATCCCGGGTATCTAGGTGGGCGGACGTGTACTAGTATGCTAGTGATTCTGTGGGGGTTGGCCTCTGTTTCACGTAGCAAGTTTGACGATGACAACACTAACTAAACTATGATGATTATGATGATTAGGGACCACTATGTTATGGGTATGTTCCCTACTAGTGGCTCGTTCACGAGAACGGATATTTATTATGGTTACTTTCACCGAGATACGAGGTACCTCGGGCTCACAACTAACTAGTGCCTAGGGGTATTCCTGTGACTAGTGCTCATTGGATATTTTGTACTCACCGTTGGCATATGGTGTGTTTGTTTGGTAAATTCAGTAGTATGTGTTATTTATTTTAATGTTAAAATTCTTTAAAGCATCCCTCTTGAAAACTATTTTCATTTTGAAGTTTCACCTCTTTGAAAATAATTGTTACTTTCATTTTTGTTTATTAAACATGCATGTTTTTGTCTGATAATTATTATAGCATGGAACCTCATTTGAAAACCATACTTTCAAATCTTGAATTTAAAACTATAAATTGATGTTTCTTTTATTTTAAATTAATTTGCATTGGGAATAGAATATCGGGCTAACCTACTGAGTTTTAATACTCACGCCTATAGTCTTCTTCTTTTTTTAGCCCTTTTGCAGGTTTCATCTTTAGCTCGATCACCTTGGGCGACATTTTATCATTATGTTGGAGAGTGACCAGAAGTGTCACATGGAGTTAGTTGTTCATTGGGTTTGTTTAGTTGAGTTGTTGGTTTTGTTCTAAATTTTAGTTTCTTGTACAAATAATATTTAGTTCAATTTTTATATAAATTATTTTTGGGATGTCCATTTATTTCCGATGTTTGTTTGATTGTTTATATATGGGCGAAATCGTTCCCTTTTGTACTCTATTGATTCCCTTGGTGCTTGTCACCATCCCGGGAGGATCGGGAACGCCTCTCGGGACTTGTCGCGGGCTGGCCTGGGTGACCGGTTTAGGGTCGACTTAGGCTGGTTCGTGACAGAAAAGGCCTATGGAAAGTTACGCCAAAGGAACCTTCATCATGCCCTTCAAAGTAAAGTGGATGGTTATTTAACAAGAGGTTATTTTCATTACATAATGAAATAAATTCATGGAAGTTTAAAAACTGAAATACAAGAAGCAAGTTTCCGCTCCTCGTTCAGTTAATATTCATCAAATAAAAGTATTGTTTTCTCTCATACTTCTTGGGTATTAAAATACAATATTCTTTTCACATATATATATTGAAATACAATAACCAATCAATTATAGAAACATTACTAGAAGTAAATTGTCTTCTCCAAGCAGCTGATAAAGGTTGATTCCTAAGTCAGTGGTAAGAAACACATAACTTCTAATTGCCAAGTGATTGATTCAAATTGAACAAGTTATGGAGTATAACCAAAAAAATTTATCTCATGTGCCCATTTGGACATGATGAGACATTATTCCATGTTTTGGAATGAATTTTGTTTGTGGTAACATAATCAAAAAATAGTTCACTGCTATTTGAATCAATGGCAATACATGATGAATATAAAATGTAAGACCTACCCAGTTGTGGGAATGTGATCCTTTATCGAGTAAAAATAAAATCAGATGTCAACTATATACCCAGTATAGTATTTAGGCTTGGCGCAGCTAAACACCTATGGTATAATTGACATCTTTAGTTTAGACGAAGAAACCTTTAGAAATAAAGGTATTCTACAAAGCTTCTGAGGTTAGTTCAACATGAGAGTGTGAATTGTTCCAAAGAAATATAGAGGTAAATATACTTCATAAGATTCCTTTAAGTCATTAAGGAATGTACTCATGAAGTATAATTTTGGTTATAATATATGAGTTGATTTGGATCGGCAGGACGAAGAATATCTTGACCAAGCAATCATTGATCATGATAATGTAGCGTGGAGTAATTCTTAAACGCATGTTACTTTATCTACATCACCGTGTTGACATTCATAAGTAGGATTGATGATAAAGTCTTACATATTAACATTGTTCAACAAACATGTATCTTGGAGCAATTCCTAAATGCATATGTTACACATCAAAGTTATGATGTAAGTTGTATCAATGTTGCAACTTGCAGAAACTTCCATCATATTTCAAAATGTGATTTGCAAATAACAGTGTAAACCCATAACCAATATGCCAACTAAAATGACAAATGGATATCATAAGAGTCATAGTATGATGGAAATCCATTATGTCATAAATCATGTGTTAGGATGCAAAGAGTTTGTTAAGAAATAAACAAACATGCATCAAGTTGAACACATGGTGCATCTAAGTAATTATCCTAATAGATGCTTAAGATATTACCTAAATCCCTAAGATAGAAAAGATGTAGTCAAGTATTAGACTACATTTCTATAAAAGGGTGCACATTTCTATTAGAGATAGTGGGAGCTGAATTGACTTGGACTTAGTCAATGATCGAGATGCACAAATGGTTGGCATAGAGAACAAGTTCCACAAGTACATGTGGAATAGGAATGTTCCAGAGACACATACTTCATAGGAAGTATGAAACCATGGTGATGGTTTTATATTCACCACGGTCGGTGATATATTATTCATTGAGAATAATAAATCCTACAAGTAAGCAGTATATGGAAACGAACTAAGATTGAAAAGATCAACTAAAATTCAATAATGGATTCCATGTATCAAATTGCAAAGGGGCTTATAAATTGAATACTACGGTGGGTATTCAAATTAAATGATACATGGATGGTACAAAATGTTACAAATAAGGCTTGATTGGTTATACCAAGTCGGTACTCCTAAATCTATTAGAATTTTACTTGTCATAGATGAACTTCTAAGATCCTTTTATTGGTCATTGGATGTCAAGATCATTTTTTGTGGAAGGTGTCTATACGACGCAACCAAAAAGAGATGATGACATCAAATGATGCCAATAAGGGTTGAAAGTTACTGAAATTCAATTCTAGATTAAAGTAATCAATAAGGTATTAGATCATTCATTATAAATGAATCTTTACCTTGTGTCTACCAAAGGTTAGTGGGAGCACCAATGTTTTCCAAAAGATATATGTTCGGAAACATATGGAAAATAGATTTTGATCTTACAGATAGATAAGATCAGGTTAAAAGAAGTTCTCCAATGATTGACTTCAAGTAGCAACCTAAGTTCTAGGGAAAAGGATCCACTTAGGTAGATCCAAAGTTTGCTTGGTCCTAGTCAATCATACATATAGTGACATTGTATTGAAAAATACAAGTTGGAACAATTCAAGTTCATAATTTTTTCCTATGTCACATGGCTTAATCTCTCTAGGTTAACATGTTATGAGCATGTGTAGAGATTAAATTTTTGAATTGATACCATATGCTTTAGCGATGGATCAATCACATATTCCATAATATGTACAATAATTGATACTTCCAGGATATAATTTATTATAGGTAGATATCAATTATATCCAGGATCACTACAAGTGATGCAGTCAGAACTATCATCTTGTACTTCGGCAAGTACAAATGATATGTACCAGGAATAAGGAGAGGAAGGTATACTAGTTATAGTGGGATACATACTAGTAATCCTTAGATCAATTTTATCTAGTATCACAGTTAGGTAAAGGATATGAGCGAGTCAAGCTCGTAAAAGATTGTGGTAGACATACCTACAAATACCGAGTACGTTGCAGCTTCTAAGGAAGCTAAGAATCAGTTATAAATCGCAACGATTTGTCCCAGTTCTTGGATTCGCACCTAGTGAGAAAAGTATTATCATAATAAGAATTATGATATTCTTACTATCCAAGTTGTCAAGTTATGACAAAAGAAAAAAGTAATATACCCAGAGATACATTATCTTGAGAAGTATTGCTCAAGATGATGAGGTCACATATAGCAGATATACCACACGGTGAAAACGTGGTAGGCCCAGTAGTTAAAGCCATTACTCAGCAGAAGCATGGTATTTATCATGTGAGTAGCTAACAAGTTTAGTTAGCAAGTTGGATCTAGTGCAAGTGGGAGTGTTGAAATAGTGGGTGCCCTAGACCCAACTATGTAGTACTTTTGATTACCGTATCATGTGTACAGTTAGATATGCATGATGTTATTTTACCATTATAGTGAAGATTTTTCTACATCCACTATAATAATGGTAATGTCCAAAGGTTAATTGTCGTGTCAAGAGGTTATAGAAGATCTCAGGCTATAATGAGAACCTCGAGATACAATGACATTGATCTTAAATATATGTTCTATAGTCTAGATACATCTTACTGACTAGACACAGTAGATGTATGACTGTCAAGTGCTGGGGGCTCATAAGCATTGATACTTCTTCTCATGAAGTTCGCACTTGGTGATCTTTGGTAGTGAGATCATGAGGACAGACCCGCTAGTAGGAACACCACATGTTTTGGGTGTCATTGGTTGTTCTTATCTATGGACATGTGTATTGGTCTCTTGACTTGATACAATTACCAATGTATATCATTTAATTGCGTACTTTGATGTAAAGCGAAAAACATGGCAGTAATGTCGTGGCAAGGTAGTTTGTGTTGGGTGCGTCGTTGGTGGTATGACATTGGTTGAATGGTCAAGAAAGGATTTGTCACTTCCAAGTTTAGGAAGTTGTATATATCAGGTCTGGTTGATCAGGATGGTGCCACCTTCATAAGTCTTTGGCCAAAGCAGTAGAAAGGAAAATCCATCCGGATAGATCAAAAAATAATAAAGCAATATAAGGACGATGACACAAGAGTGTGTCCTACTTTATGAGATATTTAATGACAAAGGGACTATAGTACACAGTCAGTGTGCATAGGTTGGTAGTCGTTGCAATGACTATCCTTATCTCTTTAGGGGCCATGACGGGTTGCTAGACCCCACTCTTGGTCTGTGGATTTTATTCACTACTATTGAGATAAGGACCTAGAGGTTCACACACAATAGCGTATTCAATAATTCACCCTATTTAGTTGAATAGGTATATGGACATAGTGGGACCTGCCATGGGGTCTGAGCGTTGTCCATGTTGTCAATCACCAAAGGAATTAAATAAATTCATTAATATTCAAGTTATGAATATTTGGGATTGAATTTATTTAATGTATTTATGAGTTTAGTAAATACGAGAAAATATTAATTGAAGGAATATTATTTTAATATTCAAGGTTTGTTTAATATTAAGCGGGACAGCGAGTCAAGTTAAATGGCTCTAATTTTATCATGTAATATATTATATATATTACAAGTATGTGATAAAATAAATAAATAATATTGACGCAGTTTTAATTCGTCATAGTTATTTATTTAGTGGACGTGGAATTAACGGGGGCTGGGGAACTCAACCGGTTAATTTCCACAATCTGCTATAAATAGAGTAGAGGGGCTCAAGCATAATGACTATTCATGTCAATTTGGCTAGATCCTCTCTCTCCTCCCGCTCTCTAGATAGAGAATCTCTTGATCTGAGCTTGGATCGAGTTTCTCCTCACACATCACAAGATTGACGATGCAATGATCGTCGGAACGTCGAATATATTGTCGGATCGCCGCGCTAGCACCCGGAGTTTGACGATCAGCATTCCTGCGGATTTTTGAAGCATGTGTGGATGATCTAAAGGGATCCTTCTATAGATCCTTTGTGCAACGATCGATGGAGACAAGTTTCGGTCAACAACGGCTTCAGATCTGAAATAGGTAAGTTTTCTTTTTAATTTTGTGATCTTTACAATCTACGCGAGATCCTCAGACCTCTCCGGGGCTCGGATCGTTGGCGACGACAAGTTCCATTGTGTCGCCAATGAAAATTTTAAAATCCCAAGCCCACCGACTTCTGATGTGGGCCCCATAAACCTAACAAAATAGGCATGAAGCACTGCAGCTCTGTGAAATAAGAAGAGTACTTCATGACAGAGAGAGTACCCTGCTCCAGACTCATGAACTCTCAGGTTTGATCAGCCCTCAAGGTCTCTAGATAGAAGTAGTCATAAAAATCATGCTGAAATTCATCCCAATCCATAACCTACTGGAATCCTGCCTGTGAGATCACATCCCACCATCTCTTGGAGGAATCCCAAATCATATACGTTGTGATTTTCACCCTCCTCTCTGGAGGTGTCTCCAGATGCTCGAAGATAGAAAGCATGTATTCTAACCATGACTCCACAGCCTGAGTTTCTCCTTCCCCTGTGAAGGTGGGAGGATGTTGCTACTGGAAAACCCATGTCAACTCTACCATAGAAGGGTCAGGATGTGGTACTCCTAGGAAGGTTTGCATAAACCTCATAAAGCCCTATCGGAACAGTGCATCAACACCTGTGTCCAGAATGATGGTTGGTTCCAAGACTGGCACAACTGGAGGATATGCTGGTAGTCCCTGACCAGCCATGTCCGATGTCTGATCATTGCCTTGCAACTAGCATCCAACCTAAGGATGTCTTGGTGGAATGAATCTGCAAGGTCAAGCGCACACCTTAGATCATGATTAACAGGGACTGAAACTTATAAGTATAATAAGGGAATAGGAGAAAGAAAGCATTCAATTTTTTCAAAAAAAGGTAACACGGTTTGTATTTTAACTACACAGCATGTATCTTTAAGCTTCCACATGGGCATGTACTTCTGCCAAAACTGGTTGTGTAACACCCCATACATGGCGTGTTTTCCTGACACACAGCATGTACTTGAATCCTCTTCCCCTGCTCGAGTTCCCTTACAAATCTAAGCCACATGGTTCCCCTAGAACAAGACTACACGGCGTGTTAATTTCAGACACGGCGTATACTAGAAAAACTTCACCAGTCTGTGTTGTTAGTCACACGGTCGGTTATACGACTCACTCTACATGGCATGTTCTAGATGGACATAGCGTGTACCTAAAGGATTTCACCGACCCATGTTGTTTGATATATGGCTGGATAGTCGGGTTACACTATGCGGCTTGTTCAAGGATGACATGGCATGTATGAACTAGGCATTATCCATTTGTTTCGTTAGTCACACATGAAGACATAGGATCTAAATAGATGGTGTGTACTTCCAGTACATGGCATGTCCCACCAATATTTTTCCCAACCCCGTGTCTCTTCCCACACAGCTAGTGACACGGTAAGAGACTACATGGCGTGTACACAGAGTACACGGCGTATACTTAAGAAAGACAGTTTCTTCCTGAACAGAAGAACACATGGTGTATATTCATCACTACACAGTGTGTATTCTAGGTTTTTCTGGATAGTAAGCCTTAGAAAATACTCTGGAGCCCAAAAAACACTGAAAAAAACATTAAAGTTCCAAATTCCGATCTGCGAGGTCTCATACTCCCCTCGAATCAAATCTTGTCATCTTATACATGTCATAAACAAGGATAATAGTGCAATGATCCACCAAATTCTGGTATGTGAGGGACCATAACACCTCAAGAAACAAATTTTGGCATTCATTAAACCAAAACTTTCACAATTTAATGTCCTATCAAAACTAGTAATTCTATCAAGGAATCTATCACAATAGCATGCATATCTTGCATAGCATCTATCACAACAACATGCAATTTCTAATGCACCCTAAATGGCATAGAAAGAATGCATGACATGTGATTTCTAGCAAGTGACTATATGATGCATGAGATGGAATACCCTCATCTCATCGGGTTGCAATAGAAATAGAACCTCAATAACATCAATAATAACATCACAAAACATGTGAATCACCCAACGGTGAAAATCAAATCAACTATAAAATTGCAAAACCAGAAAATTTGAAATAAACGAGGTAGATTTTCCTTTCCCTGTACATGGGTTAGCTAATCCTGGGTACAACTTATTACCAAGTACCAATTTCTTCTAATACCTGGTTATAGTCTTCAAACAATAAGTCAAGAAGAAAATAACTCCTTTGATACCACCTTGTAACATCCCGGTTCCAAAAGCCGCCTAGAGGCACCCCGTACTTGGTTGGTCACTTGGCCTCAAGAGTATTTCCTATAATGACAAAGGCTACCGACTAGTAGAGAGGGTCTTGGGTGTGATAGTAGGGAAACTATGCCCTCATTGGAAGAGTAACACAATGGAAGGGAAACAGATAATAATAGCAGAAATAGTAATAATGGCATACAACAGTAAACAGCGGAAGACTAAAAGTAATAAGCAGCTAGAGCACATATATAATGATGCATGATACATATGTCTAGGAAATAATCCAAACACGTCACAATGCTAAAATACATACTAAACCAAATTGAGAAAGAAAACAGTAAACAAATCCTCAGCATCGCAAGCCTCATCTTGGTCTCATGCTCTCCAGCTCCAAAGTAGTCAAGTACCTGAAGTAGAAGTGTGTTTTCCCTTATCTATACCTGCAATAATATAATCTGTTTGGGCCCAAAAGCATGACCCAAACAGGGTGTGAGACTAAATCCCAGTAGGAAACCACCAAGAGATCTGTGCCTAATAGTCATTGAATATATATATGGCAGGCAATAAGCAAAAGAAGCAGTAAACAAGTAAGTAATCAACAGTAAACATTCCTACAGTTCCAAAGAATTCAAACACCAGATACCAAGTAAGTAGATAATCACTAACAGGCAACCCTTTGGGATTTTATCACAGCCTAAACCCCTCTGGTACTACCTAGAAAACACAAGAAACCCTCTAGGAAGTACACACAGTCTAACCCCTCTAGTTCAGCTTTAGTACAGACTCTCTGAGGAAGCACTCACCATCAATCCCCCCTATAGTATCATATCGGTAACTAAAAGGTGCTCTGGGGAAGAACTTACATCTCATTCCCCCTATGATCTGCGTAGAGTAACTACAGACAATCTAAGGAAGCACTTACGTCAATTCCCCCCATGGTCTCACATCGTAACAGTAAAAAAAGACCCTCTAGAGAAGCCCTCATGTCCATTCTCCCTATGGTCTAATACACCAGGTTCTCACGACCCTGTGTAATTCAAACGAGCATACTAATAAATGGAAGTCAAATTAAACCTCAAGAACTAATTAGATAAACAATCTATATCATAACAGCATGTCAGATAAAAAACTTCATCCTAACAATATTAGGCATGGAAAACAAAGCAGCAGCCTAACAGGAAAAACTAGACCAAATGATCAAAACAAGAAAACATGAGAAAAACCTCCATAGAATGGAAAAATAAACGCTATTCACAACATATAACCTCTATCCAAACAACCAAGTCATAGCAGGCAAACATTATGGCTAAAAACATAAACACGCAATACCCCGTTCAAGGGTATTGGGAAATTTTGCACATACAACTCAAATACTAACTACGGAAATGCATAAACCACCTACCTCGATGTTATAGGATCACTATATGTTGGGAAAAAATCCCTCAAGGTATTATTGAATCATTTTTTAGGTGATTGTTTTTGTTGACAAAGTGGACATCTGTGTTGTGATTGTTGACAAAGCAAACTATAACATACAAATTTGTTGAAAAAGGGGATTTCATGGTGTCATGTCGAGTTCAAGAGTTGTGGTTAACAATAAATGTTTGAATCAAGAACTTTGACAAAGGAATGGATGATCTGGAGGTGGTAAAAAAAGAACAGATACAAGGTGGCACCCTTTTCCAGTGTTTGCCAAATTTTTGGGTCTGAAAGTCAACAAATGAAGAAAAGTGGTTTTTGGAAAAGGGACTTGCGCGCTGAGACTTGAGTGTCGGATTAGATAAGGGTGCCAAGTAAGTTTGTTTCACGGTAGTGATTTAGGGATACGTGGAAGCTGGAAGATTGCATGATACCCTCGGTGCAAAGAGAGATTCATCTATGGGTGAAAGTTGGACTTCAACAGAGCATCTACATACAATGGAGGATGCATTAATTAGTTATAATGAAGAGACCTACAGGTCTATAAATTGTGAGTGAATCCTTTCCTGATCAGTGATCAAAGAAAGAGGAAGAAGTTGATCCTCTCCACCGACAGTGAGGCAAAGAGATAGAAACAGGGAGTGACCCTTGGGAAAGCAGTGAGTTGACCCTAAACTTTGTAAAGACAATGAGCCTGGGAATAGAAGTGATATATTCCAAACCTTGTAAACAGCAGTGTACTTTAGTGGATTTGGTACAGTGGCACATCACCGTTGTATGCTCCTTGGACGTAGCCCAGTAAGGGTGAACCAAGTAAAAATATCTTTGTATGCCTGCTTACTTCCCTATATTGTATTTAAAGAATCGTCATCAGATAAAGAAGAAAAGAAGTGGTCATAATAAACACACAAGTGCAAACAAAGTTACTCTTGTAATAAAGAGGTCAAGATCCAGTGGGGCAGGAAGGATTTCTTGAAAAATAATATCCATACCCTGATTCACCCCCCCCCCCCCTATCAAGGTATATAGGACCTTATTGGTCCTAACACTATACATGAACCTCAAGGATTGAATTTCCCTAGAACGCCGAAGATCTAAAAAAAATCTAAAATGTTAAACCCATGATATCTCATGAGAGAGAAGAAATCAGAAAAAATGTTCTCAAGAAGAAGATAGAACTCACTGATGTGATTCCAATGCAATCGACGGAGTTTGATTTGGAGAACGGACACTTGATCAAGGGCTCAGAGAATATTTGCACTGTACGAACACTCTCGGACGAACTAGGTCAAGAAGATATGTGTTCTGTCTTTCAGACGTTATCTCAGTACATTTAATTAAAAAAAAGTACATGGTGTGTACTTTTGAAGTACACGGCGTGTACTTTCCTTATTCGTCCCCCGGATAAGGTGTTCTCTAGGTCACCACACACGGCTGTGTTCTTGGATGTTACACGGTTAGCACACGGCTACGTGCGGCAAAAGAGTACACGGAGTGTACATATATGTACACGGCGTGTACTTCAAAAAAATTCAAAAACTCATATTTTCCTTAAAAACACCAGATAAGAGAAAACATACCTGAAAAGAAGATTCAGGTTCTTACAAACTTCCCCCCTTAAAGAAATTCATCCCTAAATTTCACTAGCAAGGTGGCATAGAATAATATTCCTCGAAAAGCTCTGGCCACTGAGATTGTACATCGGTATCCCTCTCCCAGGTCTCATCCTGTACTTGCTCATGCTGTCATAGCACTCATACCAAAGGAACAGACTGGCCATGGAGAACATTCACACTTCAATCAATGATTCGGATAGGATGCTCCTCAAATGAGTCATCCACCTCTAACTCAACCTTCTCGGGTTGAAAATTATAAGACAGGTCTAAGAAGTAATGTCGAAGCAGAGAAATGTGGAAAACATCATGCATATCCTGGTACCTCTGAGGCAACTGCAACCGATAGGCAACCAACCCAACTCTCTCCAACACCTCAAATGGCCCGACGTACCTCAGTGAAAGCTTAACATGCCTCTAATCCTCCTGTGTCCCAACCTCGGTGTCACATGTAGGAAAACCTGATCTCCGACTTCAAACTCCATAGTTCATCTTCGTCGATCAGCATAAGACTTTTGTCAAGACTGTGCAGTAGTCATCCTCTTCTGAATCAACTCTATCTGCTTTGTGGTCTCCTGGACAAGATGAGATCTCAGCATAGCTGCCTCTCCTACCTCCATCCAACATAAGGGTGATCGACGTGGCCTATTGTACAAAGCCTCATAAGGTGTCATCTAAATAGTTTCTTGAAAACTATTATTGTAGGAAAACTCCACAAGAGGTATGTGCTTCTCCCAAGAACCTCCAAAATCCAGGGTGCATGCTCGAAGCATGTCCTCTAGCACCTGAATCGTACGCTCAGACTGGCCATCTGTCTGGGGATGGTAAGCTATACTCAGAAGTACTTGTGTACCCAAAGCCCTCTGAAGTCTCTGCCAGACCTGAGAAGTAAAATGGTCATCCCTATCTGAAACAATGGAGTGTGGAAACCCATGTAAATGTACAATCTCTCAGATGTACAACCTTCTCAGCTCATCAACATTGAAGTTCTCCTTGATTGTAAAGAAGTGAGAAACATTCGTGAGTCTATCAGTGATAACCCACACAGCATCATTCCCTCAAGGTGACCTCAGTAAACCTATCATGAAATCCATCGTGACATCATTCCACTTCCACTCGGGAATAGGTAACTACTGCAAAAGCCCTGTTAGTCGCTGATGCTCCGCCTTCACCTGCTGACAGGTGGAACACCTCATGACAAAACCAGAAATATCTCTCTTCATACCTAGCCACTAATACTGATGGTGTAGATCAGGATACATCTTAGTGATGCCAGGATGAACTGCCCAAACTGAGGAGTGAAAGTCCTACATCAGCTCCTCATGTATGTCTACAGACACCCATACGCGCCCAAGAAAACAAAAGATATCATCCTCACCTATGGTACATCTAGAAATGGGGTTCTCTCTCGTCACACTTTCTTGTAGGACTAGGCCTTCAGACTCTGATAGCTGCCTCATTCGCACTCGATCAAGAAGAGTAGAGGTAATAACTACAGAAGAAAGAAATGTTTGCCCCTGTCTATCGTGAACCTCCAAATGCATCTCAGAGAACAGAGCCATAAGATTCCACTCACTATTGTCTTCTTGAACTGTTTGTATCTGATTCCTTCTGATCAATGCATCAGCCATTGTGTTGCCTTTCCCAGGCGTGTAGGAAATCTCAAAGTCAAAAGACTGAAGGTACTCAACCCACCTTTGATGTCTCAAATTTAGGTCATGCTGAGTGAAGATATACATGAGACTTTTGTGTTCAGTGAAAACCACAAAATTCTCTCCCAGAAGATAATGTCTCCAACAGCGTAAGGCATGAACAACTGTAGCCAGCTCGAGATTTTGTGTCGGGTAGTTCCTCTCATGTGGCCTCAACTGTCGAGACCTATATGCAACGACTTATTCCCCCTGCATAAGAACTACTCCAAGACCGATACATGATACATCATAGTACATAGTATAGCTCTTTCATGACTCTAGAAATACTAGTATCGTTGTTGAATTCAACATCCCTTTCAACTCCTGAAAGGCTGACTCACAAGAATATGACCACAAGAACTTTTCACCCTTCTTAGTCAGGTCTGTCAGTGGTTCTTCTAAGCATGAAAAGTCATGTATGAAACGTCTATAGTATCCAGTCGACCCTATAAAACTCTGTAACTCAAATACGTCCTTCGGATGATCCCAAAAAACTACTGCTCTCACTTTCTCTGGGTCTACTGATACTCTTGTCTCCGAGATAACATGACCCGAGAAGTGAATTTGGTCCATCCAAAAGTGGCATTTTGAGAGCTTGGAATATAACTAATGCCCTCTCAGTGTACTCAGAATGATCTCAAGATGGGTAGAATGGTTGTGTCGAGTGTGAGAGTACACCAAGATATCGTCCACGAAAGAATCCAAGTATGGATGGAACACTCGGTTAATCAGTGCCATGAAAACTGCAGGCGCGTTTGTGAGACCGAACAGCATAACCACATACTTGTATAGACCATACCTGCTTAGAATGGTTGTAAGAGGTATATTAGATGGTCTAAAGCATAACTGATGGTAATCAGATCTCAATTCAATCTTCAAGAACACCTAGGATCCTCAAAGAAGATCAAAGAGATCATCAATCATTGGTAAGGGATATCAGTTCTTGATGGTCAACTGGTTCAACTTCTGATAATCCACACAAAGTTTGAGGGTATCGTCTACCTTCTTTGCAAACAGGATAGGTGAACCCCAAGGAGATGTACTGGGTCGGATGAACCCCTTAGCCTCTAACTCCTCCAACTGCTTCTTGAGCTCCTATAACTCTGGTGTAGCCATCCTATAAGGAGGAATGGACACCGGTGCCACTCTTGAAACAAGCTCAATAGAAAATTTCACCTCTCACTCCAGAGGCAAACCTGAAAAGTCCTATGGAAATACATCCCTGAAACGATCTACCACTGGAGTAAATTCCATCTAAGTAGTCCTTTGATCATCTAGATAAAAACCAGCAATCTTGGTTATAACTCCTCCCAACCCATAATGCTCGTGTCCCTCTTTGCTCGCCAGGAAATCCCATTCACTCTTATAAAGAAATGATCCTCCCTCCGGTGATGTGAAACTCACCCTACGAAGATAGCAATCGAAAACTTCCTGGAAGGGAACTAACCAGTCCATTCTGAGAATGACATCATAGCCTGTAATCTCTAGGACATAAATGTCCCATAAGAAGTGAAACCCACCAACCTCAAGAGGGAACTCCTTGCACTGATGTACACTAGTAGTTCTTGTCCCCAATGGTGTGTCAAGAATCAAGACATTAGTAGAAGTAATGATACAGAGCCCAAGGCTCTCCACAATAGCAACAGATAAAAAGTAATGGGAAGCCCCTGTATCGAAAAGAGCAGAAGCTAAAACTAAGGCAACTAGGATCGTAACTCAAACTGTAGAGGGTCCGGGATCCTACTCCTATTGGGTCTGCTCCACTGCAAAAGTCTGACCTGCACTGTAGCCCTGTGACCCTGTCTGACCACTCTGAGCTGATCCACCCTGTTGTCGCTGAAATCCTGGTGACTGGCTACCACGGCCATGACCTCCACCTCAGCCTGAACGGCCGGAAGAACTCCAGTTCCTAGACTGGTGAGAAACTAGTGGCGCTTCTTCTGAATGTTGAGTTATAGAAAAACCCCTGTCACCAGCTTCTGGTGAGAAGACCTGATAGAAACGCTAAATATGACCCATCTTGCTGCAATATCGAAACTCCATTGGGTCTCTCGGGCAATGTGGCCTCGTATGCCTGCTCATCCCGCACTAGTAGCACACCACCTAGCTACCAGAAGAAGTGTCTATCCTTCTTGGATCAATGCAAGAAGACCCCCTATGGCACTTCTTACTATCAGTAGGAGGGATACTAACTCTGGATGTCAAACCGCCCTAGCTCACAACTCCAGAATCCCTCAAATTGGGCTCTGTGATTAGCGCCTAGTTGACTATAGAAGTGATGGAAGTCAACCTGAATATGTTCACCTATGATCGGATGTCGTGTCTGAGACCATCCTCAAATTTTCTTGCCAAAAATAACTCATCACCTCTTGGAATAGGTGTAAAGCACTTCAGCTCTGTGAAATGAGAAGACTACTCCATGATTGAGAGAGTACCATGCTCCAGACACATGAACTCTCAGGCTCGATCATCCCTCAAGTTATCCGGATAGAATTAGTCATAAAAAGAACGCTGGAAGTCATCCCAAGCCATAACATGCTGGCATCCCGCCTGTGAGATCACATCCCACCATCTCTTGGCGAAATCTCGAAGCATATATGTCACGAGTTTCACCCTCCTCTATGGAGGTGTCTCCATATGCTCGAAGATGGAAAGCATGGATTCTAACCATGACTCTGCAGCCTGAGGTCCTCCTTTCCCGGTGAAGGTGGGAGGATGCTTCTGCTAGAAAATCCGCATCAACTCTTCTATAGAAGGGGAAAGATGCAGTACTCCTCGGAAGGTCTGCATAAACCTCATAAATCCCTCTCGGAACTGTGTATCAGCACCTGTGTCTGGAATGACGGCTGGTGCCAAGACTGGCACAACTGGAGGATCTGCTGGTAGTTCCGGACCAGCCATGTCTAGTGTCTGATCATCGCCTTGCAACTGGCGTACAACCGGAGGACATCTTGGTGGCATGACTCTGCAAGGTCAAGCGCACACCTTAGATCAAGATTAACAGGGATTGAAACTTAGAAGTATAATAAGGGAACAGGAGAAAGAAATCATTCAAGTTTTTCAAAACAAGGTTACACGATGTGTATTTTACATGGTGTGTATCTTTAAGCTTCCACATGGGTGTGTACTTCTGCCAAAACTGGCCATGTAACACCCCATACATGACGTGTTTTCCTAACACATGGCGTGTACTTGAATCCTCTTCCCTTGCCCGAGTTCCCTTACATATCTAAGCCACACGGTTCCCCTAGAACAAGACTACACGGCGTGTTAATTTTAGACATAGTATGTACTAGACAAACTTCACCAGTCTGTGTTGTTAGTCACACGGCCGGTTGCATGGCTCACTCTACACGACGTGTTCCAGATGGACATGACGTGTACCTGAAGGATTTCATTGACCTGTGTTGTTCAATACATGGTCGGATACTCGGGTTATACTACACGCACTACCACAAAACTGGGCAAGGCCAGTGCCAGCCTTTATCAGCGCTAACGAAAAAGCGCTGATAAAGGGGGGTACTTTTATCAGTGCTAAAAAAAAGCGCTGATAAATGGTACCTTTATCAGCGCTAAAAAAACACTGATAAATGGTACATTTATCAGTGCTGATAAACGTACCCCTTTATCAGCGCTTTTTTTAGCGCTGATAAAGGTACCCCCTTTAACAACTCTTTTTTTAGCACTGTTAAAGGGGGGTCTTTATCAGCACTTTTTTTAAAAGTGCTGATAAAGGGTCTACTTCGAAAAAAAATAATTAAAAATATATATATTAATATTTAAATATATAGATATAGTTATATTGATATAAATATAATATATAATTTTTAAATATATTTTTGATAAATATAAGTATACATTTACACTTAATATACTTAATATATAAGATATTTAGTGAAAATGGATTATAAAAAAATTAAAAAAATATTTTTAATTAATAATTTTCTAATTATTATGGAGTAATAGTCATTTAATAAAAATTTGAAAACTAAAAAAATAAAAAATAAATAAAAAAAAGATCCAAAATATGTTGAAAACGCAACTCGAACTTCAAACGGCCATAACTTTTGATCCGGGTGTCCGTTTGAGCTATACAGCATATCAAATTGAAGCTTGCGACGAGGTCTACGCACTAATAATTAAGGAAAAGCTTGTGTCACATTTTTTGAGACCAAAAAAGGCCCAGAAGGCCTCCAAAACTGAGTTTTTAGTCGGGATACCCCAATTTTTTAACATTTTGTGGATTTTCAACCTCGTTTAAGGGGGTATTATTGGCTTTTTTTTGTGGGGACTGAATTTATTCCAAGGTATTACATTCATATTGATATTATTTCTTTGAAATTTTATCATTTTTTATAATGAACTGTTATTTATAACCAAATATATAATAATATATATATATATTTTATACATTCACACATAAAAATTTAATTATAAATATAAATAATAAAATATATTTACATATAAAATATATTATCTTTATCTAAATAATAACTAATATCCATTTTATTTAAAATACAAATATAGGAATATTTATATACCTATATATTAATCTAACTATATATATATATTAATATAACTACATATATATATTCATATAACTATAAATATATATATTAATATCACTATAAATATATATATTAATATAACTATATATATATAAATGTAACTATATATATATATATTAATATAAATATATATTACTATATGAATAAATATAACTATATATATATATATAAATAGAGATATCATGAAATGGAAAACAAATCAAAATAGAGGAGTGGTAAGGGCTTAGGCGCGCAAGGGCTAGGTCTCGAGTTCAAAACCTGGTGGAGGCAGGGGCGCGCACATGGGGCTGGATTTGGGGGGGCTAGCGCTGATAAAGGGTGAAGGGGGTGCGTGCGGTCGCTGGAGGGGCTTGGAAGCACTGTAAAAAGGGGGGCTCAAACGCTATAAAATCCCCCCGATTGGCGGGATTTTTTTTAAATTTTTTCAATTTTTTTTAATTTTATTTAATTTTTTTTACTTTTATCAGCGCTAACAAAAAGTGCTGATAAAAGGGGTTTTTTATCAGTGCTAAAAAGAAAGCACTGATAAATGACCCTTTTATCAGCGCTTCTTTTTAGCGCTGATAAAAGACCCCTTTTATCAGCACTTTTTTTAGTGCTGATAAAAGGGGTATTTATCAGCGCTTTTTGGAGCGCTGATAAAGGGGACCCCCTATCTTCGTCGGCTTTAACAGCGCTGTTCAAGGCCATTTTTAGCACTGATAAAGGCGGTGTTTGTAGTAGTGATGGCGTGTTCAAGACAGACACGACATGTATGAACTAGACATTATCCATCTGTATCGTTAGTCACACAGGAAGACACGGGATCTAAACACACGGCGTGTACTTCCGATACACGGCGTGTCCCACCAAGATTTTTCCCAACCCCATGTCTTTGCCCACACAGCCAGTGATACGGTTAGAGACTACACGGTGTGTACACAGAGTACACGACATGTACTTAAGAAAGACAGTTTCTTCCCGAACAAAAGAACACATGGAATGTATTCATCACTACACAGTGTGTATTCTAGGTTTTTTTCAGACAGTAAGCCTCAGAAACTACTCTGGAGCCCAGAAAAACACTACAATGAACATTAAAGTGTCAAATTATGATCTGTGAGGGCCCATACTCCCCACGAATCAAAGCTTGGCATCTTATACATGTCATAAACAAGGATAACAGTGCAATGATCCACCAAATTCTGATCTGTGAGGGCCCATAACACCTCAAGAACTAAAGTTTGGCGTTCATTCAACCAAAACTTTCACAATTTATTGCTTTATCAAAAGTAGGCATTCTATCAAGGCATCTATCACAACAGCATGCATATATTGCACAACATCTATCACAACAACATGCAATTGCTAACGCGCCCTAAATGGCATGACAAGAATTCATGACATGTGATTTCTATCAAGTGTGTATATGATGCATGAGATGGAATGCCCTAATCTCATCAGGTTGCAACAGAAATAGAACCTCAATAACATCAACAATAACAGCACAAAACATGTGAATCACCCAATAGTGAAAATCAAATCAACTGTAAAATTGCAAAACCAGAAAAATTGCAATAAACGAGGTAGATTGGCTTTTCCCTATACACGGGTTAGCTACTCCCAGGCACAGCTTATTACTAAGTACCAATTCTATCTTATCCCTGGCTATAGGCTTCAAATAGTAAGTCAAGAATAAAATAACTCCTCTGATACCACTTTGTAACGTCCCAGTTCCGAAAGCCGCCCAGAGGCTCCCCGTACCCGGTTGGTCATGTGGCCTCAAGCGTAGTTCCCCTAGCGCCAGAGGGTGCCAACTATCAGTGAGGGTCTTGGGTGTGATAGTGGGGAAATTATGCCCTCATTGGCAGAGTAACACAGTGGAAGGGAAACAGATGACAATAGTGGAAATAGTAATAATGGCATACAACAATAAACAACAGAAGACTGAAAGTAATAAGAATC
Organism: Viscum album; assembly: GCA_963277665.1. Classification (NCBI taxonomy): domain Eukaryota; kingdom Viridiplantae; phylum Streptophyta; class Magnoliopsida; order Santalales; family Viscaceae; genus Viscum; species Viscum album. Next base: position 1,428,270,246 of record OY728157.1, read on the forward strand.
TGGAGCACATATATAATGATGCATGATATATATGTCTAGGAAAGCATCCAAACACATCATAATGCTGAAATACAGTACTAAACCAAAGTACGAAAGAAAACAGTAAACAACTCCTCAGCGTCGCAAGCCTCAGCTTGGTATCATGTTCTCCAGCTCCAAAGTAGTCAAGTACCTAAAGTAGAAGGGCGCTTGCCCTTATCTATATCTGCAACAATATAATCTTTTTGGGCCCAAAAGTATGACCCAAACAGGGTGTGAGACTAAATCCCAGTAAGAAACCACCAAGAGATCTATGCCTAACAGTCAGTAAATATATATGGCAGACAATAAGCAAAAGAAGCAGTAAACAAGGAAGTACTCAACAGTAAACATTCCTACAGTTCCAAAGCATTCAAACACCACATACCAAGTAAGTAGATAATCACTAACAAGTAACCCTCTGGGATGTTCTCACAGCCTAAACCCCTCTGGTCCTACCTAGAAAACACAAGCAACCCTCTGTGAAGTACACACAATCTAACCCCTCTGGTTCAGCTTTAGCACATACTCTCTGAGGAAGTATTCACCGTCAGTTCCTCCTATAGTCTCGTATCGGTAACTAAAAGGTGCTCTGGGGAAGCACTTACGTCTCATTCCCCATGTGGCCCGCATCGAGGAACTACAAACACTATGAGGAAGCACTTACGTCAATTTCCCCTATGGTCTCGCATCGTAACAGTAAAAACAGGCCCTCTGGAGAAGCCCTCACGTCCATTCTCCCTATGGTTTACTACACCAGATTATCACGGCCCTATGTAAGTCAAATGAGCACAGCAATACATGGCATCCAAAGTAAACCTCAAGAACTACTTGGCTAAACAATCTACAACATAACAACATGTCAGATAAAACACTTCATCCTAATAATACTAGGCATGGAAAACAAAGCAGCAGCCTAACAGACAAAACTAGACCAAATGTTCAAAACAAGAAAACATGGGCAAAACCTCCATAGCATGGAAAAATAAACCCTATTCACAACAAATAACCTCTATTCAAACAACCAAGGCATAGCAGACAAACATTGGGGCTAAAAACATAAACACGCAATACCTCGTTCAAGGGTATTGGACACTTTTGCACATATAACTCAAAGACTAACTACGGAAAGGCACAAACCACCTACCTCAGTGTTGTAGGATCGCTATACGTGAACCTCAAGCCTTGAATCGCCCTAGAACACTGAAGATCTACAAAAATGTCTAAAATGTTTAACCTACAATATCTCATGAGAGATAAGGATTCAGAAAAAGGTGCTCAAGAAGAAAAGAGAACTCACTAATGCGATTTCAACGCAACCGACAAAGTTCGATTTAGAGAACGGATGCTCGATCAGGGGCTCAGTGAAGATTCACGGCGTACGGATGATCTCGGACGAACTATGTCGAGAAGAGATGTGTTAAGTCCGTCATACGCAATCCTGATACATTTAATGGAAAAAAAGAGTACACGGCGTGTACTTTTGAAGTGCACGGCGTGTACTCGCCTTATTCGGCCCCCGCATAAGGCGGTCTCCAGGTCACCACACATGGCCATGTGCTCGGCCGTTACATGGCCAGTACACGGCTACATGCAGCAAAAGAGCACACGACGTGTACATATAAGTACACAGCATGTACTTCAAAAATTTCCAGCAACTCCTCTTTTCCTCAAAAACACCAGAGAAGAGAAAAACATACCTGAAAATAAGACCCGAGTTCTTACAGTCATTATAATGGTTTAGTTGGGTAACAACTGATGAATGAGAGTGAAATAAATTTGCAGCATGTCGTATAAGATCAAATCAAAGGCTTCAAAGGTTGTATAACAGTGACCTAGATGGTGGATAATATTGATAAGGTTTTTTAAAGTTTGTATGCAATTAAATTATCTAAAAAATCATAATTTCAATCATTCCTAATTTATGCCAAATTTACATTAGTCTATGCCAAATTAATACACCATGAATATTGTGGATTTTATTATGCATTCAAATGATCCAATGATTACCAGGATCATGGTAACGTTATAGGAGGATGAGTTATTACCCGTTATTGAAGCATTTTTTATTGTGAAACTATTAGAATTAACTAGTGTTGGAATCATGACTACATAGATGAAAATAAAAATGAAGAAACATAAGAAGAGAATGGAGGAGTCATTTGATGCATATATGTTGTATAAAAAAACATAAAGAAAACATTCAAATAATAAGATGCATAACAACAAATCACATTTGAGATCTCATGAGTATACAAGTATATGTACATTTGAGAAGAAGCATGACATGTGGTTTTCTTGAAAATTGTATTTGAATTCTTGAATATATCCCCCTTTTCACATTAAACTAGTACTCTACCCGTGCAAATGCACGAGACTATTCAATTTTCATTCAAATCATCTGGTTTTGTGTCATTAAAATAAATTGCACTGTCATTGTATTTCATATAATGTTTAGAATAAAATGATGATAATGAAGTTATTAGGTTACCTGTGATTGAAGGAAATGAAGTAAAGACTAATTGTGATGGAGATAAGACATGATGGAATGGAAGAGGTAGAGATAAGAGACATGGATGAAACTGAAGGTGGAGGTGAGGGCGGAGGTGGAGGCAAGAGGTGATATTGCGATAAATGATGGAAGGAAACTTAGAGAGTTTTAAGGTATCTAGATTTTGACTGGATTGGATGGGCTTGTGATGATGTTGGGATGAGGATTAGTAGGAAACATGGTTTCATTCAGTGTAGACATCAAACCATGTAGACATCAACATTCATAATTTTTCAAAAACTTCAATCTATAAGAGAACAATCCATCACTATTCAAGAAATATATCATGAGATAACAATGCAATGATATAGATAATTTATGGAGTACAACTCGACTTTATTGAACTATTGAATCTATTTTGTACAATATCTGTACAATGATGCATGACATCATATATGCCTCAAAATATGAATTATTTTCCTATCATTACAAAAACATGTCCATCATAATTATCAAAAATTCTGAGGAGTTGAAACAATACTATGCTCAAAGTAAGATAGTATATTTCAGGAGCTGAACTATCACAATATTTTTAGAATTCTGTAAATTAGATGACAAACGCACCTGAAGAAGTTGTTCCACTGTTTTGAGTATCTTCAGTTAGAATCTTGACTGTAGCATCAACACCATCTTTCCCCATAAGAAATATTAAATTATAACCAATGATTTCCTAAATAAGTATGTGGGAAATAGAAATTAACATATTTAGTTAATGCTCTAATAAATGACCAGCTGCTCAATAAAAAAGCATGATTCACTGCTCAAATTAAATACATGTTTTAAAGGTTTAAAAAACTATTCACTGATCAAATTAAATACATACAATGCTCAATGAGAGTATATGTAGTCTAAAAAATGGATCACATATAATATTTAATACAATTAAAAGGATCTATTAATTGAAACAAAATAAAATGACCCAATGCTTGAAAATGTACCCTTGCTCCAGTGTTCCATGACGTTGTTCTTCTCCAAAATCGAGTTTAAGTACACCATGTCACCTTGTAAGAAGGATCGAAACCCGGCATGAATATTGAATATACTGAATATATTGAAAACATAAATTTGTGGTACAGACTATTACAATAAAATGTTAAAAAAATGAAAAATTAATTTAATCACTCTATATAATTATATATGTGCAGACCTGTATAAGGTGAGAGAGAAATGTCGGGTTATGATAAGTCACTATGAAGACCCACTGGTTTAATGTTCATGTATAGTAATGAATGAAACTGTAATGTTTTGTGACTTTTTTCTTACAATGAAAATCAGTAATAAATAGATAGTTACATAAGTGTGTTCTAAGCTGTCAATAAAGATACTGATTTAATTGTCATTATCAATGACAAAAACCACTTTATAGCTGTTATGTTCAGTTGAATGATGATGGTTTGAAACATTGAAATTTGTTACATCACATAGACACACATTAAGATAAATACATAAATAAGCATACGGGGGATCAATATGGTACTCAAGCATTAATATAATCTTTCCTCATAACAGTTGTCATACAACTTTTTAGATTAATGAAACATACATTCAAGAAAATATCGTGGATGATCCAAATTGTGGTTGAATGGTCCAACAGAAATAAATAAATAAATGGATTTTGAAAATACATGGATCAAGTAAACAGAACCCCTGAAAATAGAAACCAAAACAAATTTTTCATTATCATATGGGTCCCATGAGATTTGAAGTAGTGAGACGTACCTTTAGGGAGACAAACATCCTTATAATCCCATAATTGTAACCCAACATCGTTCAGTGATGACAGTAAAACACATTCAAAGCTCGAATTATAAATAAGCATAAAATAGTTCAGCGAACATAGAGTTACATAGGTAAAAAAACACCAATAGAAAGAAGAAATAATGACTACATAAAAAGTATCAACTCCAATATTTTTTGGTATATCATCAAAATTTTCTCCCGCAATTGAATCTGTATCTCCATAGCAGCTGCTATACTTTTTTTATTCCCTTTCATGCAACAAAAAGTAATATAACATTCAACACACAACATGTCAAAAGTAAAAACTAAGTAGGAAATGAAAAAAAATGAACTGATACATGTGGATGTGTGAAGTTCTTCTGGATAGATACAAACCTGAATCAACAACCATGACTTCTCACTCCATGGCATCAATTTTAAACAAATTAGAAATAAACAACTGAGGAAAACTGAGGAATTACACTAACCAATCAATACTCAGCTACTGGAATGTTAGCTTAAATGAATTCTCTATACATATAACTACACAGATAATACATGAAAAACTGCATAAAGGGAGCAGTAGTATCATGAGAGGAGGTTATTTAGAAAATGAGAACTATTTCAAACTTAATTGTTTATATTTTTGTATGACAAAATGGTTCAATGATTGTTTTTATGAAGACATTACTATATTTCAATGTTAATAATGAACATGAAGAGTTGTTCTTATAATAAGTATGAGATGTGCAGAAGATTAATTATAATACATAAAGAGAACTAATTTTTCAACAAAAAGAGATGGTGTTATGTTTACATATGGATAAATTTTTTAGAAAGTAGAGGATTTATATTATATCAATCTGCAACTAATTAGTAAATGCATTAATTTGGCTTATATGCAGCCTTTGTGTAGCTGCTAAGGAATACAAGAATGAAATGTTGATATTGCGACCTCTTTAGTTGCCTCTTAATCGCTCCATACTGTAACGCCCCGACCCCAGCTACCCAGAGCCGGTGCATTACTTCGTAACATTGGCATGATCATAAAATATCAAGTCTCGAAAGACCGATTAGTTTAGTAGCCTTGGAAACACTAGATACATTCGTAAACGTTACATTACATCATAAAGCGAAAAACTACAATAACAAAGTCTTCATAGTCCACACTAATATCCTCTTCTGACTATCCCTGTAGGTCATCCATAAAATACTTCTTCACATCCTGGAAAATATTAAAACATTGAAAGGGGTGAGCTCAGATGCTCAGTAAGGATAACAATATTGCGGAAGCTTTCATAAATAATCATTAACATTTAAGGCAATGCATAACTAAAACAAAAGCCTTTTTAAACTTAAACTTTAGCATAATATGGAAAAAATAAAATGAGATAATGCCATTTACTTACTCACATGGATATTCTACCAGACGAATAATCACATGCAATAACAATAACCACTTTCATAATGAGGGAATGTATAATGCCAGACATTCTGAAACATTTTGTCGAGGCCTCGGCCAAGACGTCTAAAATGATTAAGGCCTCGGCCAAAACCATAAATCAAATTGGGAAAGGGCCTCGGCCAATTCCACGTCTAGTTGTCTCATGAGACCTACCGATGCATCGAGGAGCTATAGCGGGCTCCACCCGTCACTTATTATGTCCAATACATTCCTCATATGAATAGGTTTAAACATATCATAAACCATAACATAATCGTATCACATAAAACATGCATAAAGGAAACATAACATTTCCATATTTCAATCACAAGATGTCAATACAACACATTGATATAATAAAAACGCTTTCAAAACCATTTTCAATACCAAAATAAAAGCAAGTTAAAACTTTGTATTTATTTTTCATTAAAAAAAAGTGATGGCTTGTAGAGGAAGCTGAAACTCAAATAATGGTCACGGCGGCGGAGAAGTCGTTGTCGCCGCATAAGTACGGAAAGGAAAACATTCCCTTTTGTCGTTTAGTAAACGCTTCGTATAAAAAAGATTCCTTTGAAATAAACGTAAAAGTCAAAGTGGTTTATACACCGTATAAAAGAAATTTGTGTATAAAACCAAATATGCCTCAATGAAAGGAGATTGAGACGAAGTCCTTACAAAGATCATTTTTAAAATAAAATATATATATTATGAGTATTCACTATAGGTACACATAAAGAAAGTAAAAATACAAAATAAGATATAATAATATCATGATATAATTTGAAAGTAGGAGATTAACCCAAAGAATGGAAATTGGGTCAAGAAGTTCCCTTACCTCGTGTCTGACTTGACTCAACCGTTCTTTAACCTCCTGAATAATAAAATAGAGTTAATATATACCTTATTAAGAACCATTTTCAATTTCATTATCCTTATTATATCACTTATTACAATTATATGAACATTATGTAATTATTTAAGTTAATAACGGTCGTTTTGTCGATCTTTGGTACTTGAGTCAACAATAAACTTCTTATAATTATAAGTTGTTCATGTGGTGAAATATCCATTATATCAAGAATTATATTAATGATTTAGATATCATATATATCATATATATACATTATATACATTCATTTATAATATTACATAACATTTAGAGGCAAGAAATGAAATGCACCGTTCATGGAGACGGTAAGCCGTACGTACGCATGAACGCTACTTTCATTTCAATTTCATATTTAATGGAATGAAATCATAATGATATAAATGTATAATATAATTCCAGTATAATATAGTGTATAATACCATTTACTCCATCCTTTATACATCCCACATATGGCATTAACGATTCAAATCACTTTGAGGGGGCGGTAGTCCGCACTTCCTAAAATGAAATTATCGCGTTTTACCCATAATGGAAATCATAAAGTATGACATAAATGAGAAATACAGAAGCATAAGTAAAACATAAACATATTATATATCATATATAAAAATAGTGACATCTTAATGGCCACCTTTGAAGGTGTTATATGAGTGTTGAACAATCATCGTTTCGTGAGGCAGAAATTCGCCATCCACAGAAACCGTATGTTCTTTAACCATTAGATGTAGGTGTGTGTAAGTGTAGATCGAATACTTCTTATAACAACATACTAGTATATTGAGGATACTGGTTTTGTTACAAAAGAATTGAATAAAAAGAGTTTAGGGGGTTGGAGAAGAAAAACAAAACAAAACAACATTAGAGAAGACATTACCTCAAAATCGGGTAACTCTTTTTTATTTGAGCCAAAGGCTTCCTTGGGAAGAGTTCTGCCCAAAGTGAGGCTTCTAGGAGTAAGGGAGGGAAGTTGGGAGAGTATTTGGGCAGAGGTTGGCCGAGCCAAATGGCTTGAAAGTGTAAATGAGGTGGGAGAGGTGGGGGCCTTTTATAAGTGGAGAGGAGGGGCACTCTTGGAAAGATTGAAATGTTACATTATTTCACAATGCCTTTCGGATTCTAAAGGTCCCACACTTATATAATTCGAGGATAAGGTGATAAGGTTTCGAAATCTCCTCATCCAATAGGCTTTGGACAAGTGTAAGCCTTGGATTTTGCATTATCTTCTCATTTTATTTAAATCGTTAACTAATGAGGTCATCACTGCATCATCATGATGTCATAAATAATTTAATTTATTTAATGTCTAAAAATTATAAAAAAAAATACTATGATGTAGGAAATCTTTTTATCTTTCTAATGAATATTTATAGTCAAAATTTGGACTTGTGTAACCCCACTTAAAAACTGTTTTAGTAAAACAACTCATGTTTGTGTCAATTTAATTCTAACATTAAATAAATATATATTAATGTCATTTTCCAACTAAAGTGGCTCCATGGGGTCCCCAAGTTGACCCATGAGTTGTCTTGGTCGGCCATGACTCATCCAATAGGAGTAGGACAAGTGTCATGCTCATCTCATATTATTATAACATTATTTGTACCTTAAACTACACTAATTACCTCTAATCGCGATTAAGAACTTAAAAGTTACTATTCACCAAAAAATTATTTTAATCTCATTGAACCACATTTTACTTCTTAATGACAACCATGTATGTCGGATTTTTGAAAATCAAATCACAAAAGTGGTAATATTTCATTTAAACGAAAAATCAGTTATTTAACTACCACTTAGTGGTTTCACTATTCATCAAAAATTGAAGTTTTTCAGAACAATGCCAAAATTTCACCCTAAGCTATAATTGATATTCCGAATACAAAAATGATGTCTATTTTACAAAATTCCAAACATATAAGTTGCATTAATTAATTTTATAATTAATTCCTGCTGTTACAACAAATAGCGTGTTTTTAAGAAACAATTTATATCAAAAGATTGGCAATTGTTTATGTCCAATTTCAATGTTAAATTAATTCTAATGACCACCATTGGATAAAATGGTAAAAATATATTCTAATTATACCTTAAAACCACTAAATAGTATAACTTATCACTATAAATTATTTTGCTTAAAAAAGTTGTTTTAAGTATTTTTCACTATTCATAAAAATTTGGAAGTTCTCGGAAAATTACAAAAAATTCAACATAGGCTAATTTCAATATTAGGAATACAAAAATGAAGTCCATTTTAAAATATAAAATTTCTATAAATTTAAAAGGTGGTTATTACTATTCATAACGGCTACTTTGATTAGTTGCGGTGTGTTAGAACTCGAACTTGCGTACAATGCAAGCTATTGCATTATTGAAAGAGAGGCGTATCGTGGAAGCTCGGGGTGTTACATTCTCCCCTCCTTCAATAAATTGCGTCCTCGCAATTTGAAATTTTTCTTTGAAAATAAAAGGTTGAAAAGAGAAAATTCCTTTGAGGAAAACCCACATCGGAAATAAGATTAATAAAATTTATCCTTAATAAGAGGGAAAGGGAAATGAACAAGTCACCACCCAATTATGATCTCGATTAGGAGAACATTGGTGGAAATTAGAGACATATAATTAGAGGAAAAACGTAAATATTTGTAGGGAGCGATTGGGGTCATCAATCACAATCAACTGTCAAATTGAGGGCCTCAAAGCCTTCAATCTATGTTGATTTAAAATATCATCAGTTCAACAAGACATAAGGTATTAGGATAACATATTTTTTTGTTTTAATATCCCTTTACTAAAGTTTAAGAATTAATTTATTCATTGAATAAGAGATAGGTATATATATATTTATGCTTGACAATTAGAGTTTCAACCTTCAACTCATCTTTCACTCAAAAAGATAATAGAACACAAAAATATTATACTTATCCTAATTGTATAATGTTACAAATGTTAACACATACCATTTAGATTAGTAAAATTATTTTGTAATAACCAGGGACTTCCTGTAGGCTAGTGGTAGGAAATAAAGGTCTGTCGCACTATGATTGTGGGTTCGATTCCTGCAGCTTTGTCCGACGCAATGGGTTATGCCCCACCCTGCAGGTTGTCCTTTTCCTAAAACTATAGTATTATAATATTCAAAAATAATCTTCATAAATTTTTAACCTTAAACAATACTATCCAAAGATCAATTTAATCCACTCCAACCTTTATAGTTATCCAAAATACCTCTGTCCAGACATTCTCTAAAAGGTCTCTTAATTCCAAAATCAATTTATCAGATTCCCCAAACAAAGAAAAGTTTCTATTATTGTCACATACTAAAAATATGATTACCTTAATCATATTAAAACCTTACTGAAATCAACAAGTACTGCAGTACAATCCTTATATATATATATCACATTATTCTAATAACCAGAATATAATCCATGAGTCCAAAAGCACCAATACATTAGTTATTCTGCTTCAACTGTAGTAACAGCATAAGATTGTCCTTGATCCCTTGGCCTTTTCTGAGCTAAGTTTCCCTAACGCTTAGGACATTCATTTGCATAATGACCCATTTCTCTACAATTGTAGCGTTCAACTTTGATATCCTCTTTCTTTCCCTTGCAATCACGAGCCTGGTGACCCTTTTCTCCACATTTATAACAAACTCCCATTCCTTTTAGGCAAGTACCAGGGTGATTCTTCCCACAATTATCACATACTGGAAAATCCTTCTTTCCCTTTTTCCCTTTATCTGTCTCTTGTTCCACCATTCTCTTCTTCTCTTGCTTTACTTTGTTGTCATAAGACTTAGAGAATTCCTTTTCTGTCTTGATAGCACACGAGACAATATCTTCGTATGATGAGAAGGATTGTGATACCAAAGCTCGACGGAGAAATGGTTTTAACCCATCAAAGAAACGATCAATCTTACTCCTTGGGTTACATATATAATCGGCAGCATGCCTCACTAACCTTGTAAAGTTAGCCTCATACTTTGCGACATTCTCATCCTCCTTCTACCTCAGACTCAGAAATTGCCTTTCCATATCTGCTCGATGGTCACGAGGAAAGTATTTTTCTAAGAAAATCTCTTTGAACTCCCTCCATTCCATATTCGATACGTCGTCATCTTCCTTTGTGTTTTGAATCAGCGACCACCACTGATCGGCATCTCCAGTGAGGCGGTAAACTGCCATGACAACCTTCTCCCTTTCACTACTCCCCAAGGCATGGAATATTTTCTCTAAGGAATTTATCCATTGCTCAGCTACTATAGGATTTGTACTCCCATTGAAGGTTGGTGGTTGTTGCCTCATGAAACGGTCTAACATTGATCCTCCACGTTGCGGATCAGGGTTCTCCATACGAGTAAGGTTATTATTCATAACCTGAGTGAGTTGTCCCAGTATGGTAATAAGTTGATCAGCACCAATTGTATCTCCAGATCCACAATAATTATCTTGATCAGGAGGGAAATCCCTATACGGAGTTCGTGCATTGATACGGTTTTCATTCCTTCCACTAGGCGCCATTTCTAAACAATGGCATAAACTAGATTAGTTTATGAATCAAAATACATAATTCCATACTTGTAAAACACTTTACATAAATTGAACTATTTATGGATATAATCCATAATCATAAAAAGAAATGTTTTCTTTGAGGAAGTATATACTCATAACCCTTCATAGTGTTTTGTAAATAAAATGAGAATTATCCTAAGCATATCCCCCGGGAGTGTCGTAACCAAGAGTGCAGCAAGGCCCGTTGTCGTGCACCAGTTCCCGTTCGAGTCAAGCTCAAAGCGGTGTTTTCGGGTTTTACCCCTAGGTACATCTGTGCCAGAGCCGCCTCTACCTGCTCGTATCCAGACAGGGATGTATTGCTCGGAAAACTCACAAAATCTCTACAATAACAAAATTCTAGGAAGTTCTTCTATACTAATCCTCAAAGTCTATCTTTGGGCTATGTGCTCTAATCAGAGTTTATCTAAATCTAGCTTCCAAGGTTAGTACTAAACTGCCTCTGATACCAACTGTAACGCCCCGACCCCAGCTACCCAGAGCCGGTGCATTACTTCGTAACATTGACATGATCATAAAAGATCAAGTCTCGAAAGACCGATTAGTTTAGTAGCCTTGGAAACACTAGATACATTCGTAAACGTTACATTACATCATAAAGCGAAAAACTACAATAACAAAGTCTTCATAGTCCACACTAATATCCTCTTCTGACTATCCCTGTAGGTCATCCATAAAATACTTCTTCACATCCTGGAAAATATTAAAACATTGAAAGGGGTGAGCTCATATGCTCAGTAAGGATAACAATATTGCGGAAGCTTTCATAAATAATCATTAACATTTAATGCAATGCATAACTAAAACAAAAGCCTTTTTAAACTTGAACTTTAGCATAATATGGCAAAAATAAAATGAGATAATGCCATTTACTTACTCACATGGATATTCTACCAGACGAATAATCACATGCAATAACAATAACCACTTTCATAATGAGGGAATGTATAATGCCAGACATTCTGAAACATTTTGTCAAGGCCTCGGCCAAGACGTCTAAAATGATTAAGGCCTCGGCCAAAACCATAAATCAAATTGGGAAAGGGCCTCGGCCAATTCCACGTCTAGTTGTCTCATGAGACCTACCGATGCATCGAGGAGCTATAGCGGGCTCCACCCGTCACTTATTATGTCCAATACATTCCTCATATGAATAGGTTTAAACATATCATAAACCATAACATAATCGTATCACATAAAACATGCATAAAGGAAACATAACATTTCCATATTTCAATCACAAGATGTCAATACAACACATTGATATAATAAAAACGCTTTCAAAACCATTTTCAATACCAAAATAAAAGCAAGTTAAAACTTTGTATTTATTTTTCATTAAAAAAAAGTGATGGCTTGTAGAGGAAGCTGAAACTCAAATAATGGTCACGGCGGAGGAGAAGTCGTTGTCGCCGCATAAGTACGGAAAGGAAAACATTCCCTTTTGTCGTTTAGTAAACGCTTCGTATAAAAAAGATTCCTTTGAAATAAACGTAAAAGTCAAAGTGGTTTATACACCGTATAAAAGAAATTTGTGTATAAAACCAAATATGCCTCAATGAAAGAAGATTGAGACGAAGTCCTTACAAAGATAATTTTTAAAATAAAATATATATATTATGAGTATTCACTATAGGTACACATAAAGAAAGTAAAAATACAAAATAAGATATAATAATATCATGACATAATTTGAAAGTAGGAGATTAACCCAAAGAATGGAAATTGGGTCAAGAAGTTCCCTTACCTCGTGTCTGACTTGACTCAACCGTTCTTTAACCTCCTGAATAATAAACTAGAGTTAATATATACCTTATTAACAACCATTTTCAATTTCATTATCCTTATTATATCACTTATTACAATTATATGAACATTATGTAATTATTTAAGTTAATAACAGTCGTTTTGTCGATCTTTGGTACTTGAGTCAACAATAAACTTCTTATAATTATAAGTTGTTCATGTGGTGAAATATCCATTATATCAAGAATTATATTAATGATGTATATATCATATATATCATATATATACAGTATATACATTCATTTATAATATTACATAACATTTAGAGGCAAGAAATGAAATGCACCGTTCATGGAGACGGTAAGCCGTACGTACGCATGAACGCTACTTTCATTTCAATTTCATATTTAATGGAATGAAATCATAATGATATAAATGTATAATATAATTCCAGTATAATATAGTGTATAATACCATTTACTCCATCCTTTATACATCCCACATATGGCATTAACGATTCAAATCACTTCTAGGGGGCGGTAGTCCGCACTTCCTAAAATGAAATTATCGCGTTTTACCCATAATGGAAATCATAAAGTATGCCATAAATGAGAAATACAGAAGCATAAGTAAAACATAAACATATTATATATCATATATAAAAATAGTGAAATCTTAATGGCCACCTTTGAAGGTGTTATATGAGTGTTGAACAATCATCGTTTCGTGAGGCAGAAATTCGCCATCCACAGAAACCGTATGTTCTTTAACCATTAGATGTAGGTGTGTGTAAGTGTAGATCGAATCCTTCTTATAACAACATCCTAGTATATTGAGGATATTGGTTTTGTTACAAAATAATTGAATAAAAAGAGTTTAGGGGGTTGGAGAAGAAAAACAAAACAAAACAACATTAGAGAAGACATTACCTCAAAATCGGGTAACTCTTTTTGATTTGAGCCAAAGGCTTCCTTGGGAAGAGTTCTGCCCAAAGTGAGGCTTCTAGGAGTAAGGGAGGGAAGTTGGGAGAGTATTTGGGCAGAGGTTGTCCAAGCCAAATGGCTTGAAAGTGTAAATGAGGTGGGAGAGTTGGGGGCCTTTTATAAGTGGAGAGGAGGGGCACTTTTGGAAAGATTGAAATGTTACATTATTTCACAATGCCTTTCGGATTCTAAAGGTCCCACACTTATATAATTCGAGGCTAAGGTGATAAGGTTTCGAAATCTCCTCATCCAATAGGCTTTGGACAAGTGTAAGCCTTGGATTTTGCATTATCTTCTCATTTTATTTAAATCGTTAAATAATGAGGTCATCACTGCATCATCATGATGTCATAAATAATTTAATTTATTTAATGTCTAAAAATTATAAAAAAAATACTATGATGTAGTAAATCTTTTTATCTTTCTAATGAATATTTATAGTCAAATTTTGGACTTGTGTAACCCCACTTAAAAGCTGTTTTAGTAAAACAACTCATGTTTGTGTCAATTTAATTCTAACATTAAATAAATATATATTAATGTCATTTTCCAACTAAAGTGGCTCCATGGGGTCCCCAAGTTGACCCATGGGTTGTCTTGGTCGGCCATGACTCATCCAATAGGAGTAGTACAAGTGTCATGCTCATCTCATATTATTATAACATTATTTGTACCTTAAACTACACTAATTACCTCTAATCGCGATTAAGAACTTAAAAGTTACTATTCACCAAAAAATTATTTTAATCTCATTGAACCACATTTTACTTCTTAATGACAACCATGTATGTCGGATTTTTGAAAATCAAATCACAAAAGTGGTAATATTTCATTTAAACGAAAAATCAGTTATTTAACTACCACTTAGTGGTTTCACTATTCATCAAAAATTGAAGTTTTTCAGAACAATGCCAAAATTTCACCCTAAGCTATAATTGATATTCCGAATACAAAAATGATGTCTATTTTACAAAATTCCAAACATATAAGTTGCATTAATTAATTTTATAATTAATTCCCGCTGTTACAACAAATAGCGTGTTTTTAAGAAACAATTTATATCAAAAGATTGGCAATTGTTTATGTCCAATTTCAATGTTAAATTAATTCTAATGACCACCATTGGATAAAATGGTAAAAATATATTCTAATTATACCTTAAAACCACTAAATAGTATAACTTATCACTATAAATTATTTTGATTAAAAAAGTTGTTTTAAGTATTTTTCACTATTCATAAAAATTTGGAAGTTCTCGGAAAATTACAAAAAAATCAACATAGGCTAATTTCAATATTAGGAATACAAAAATGAAGTCCATTTTGAAATATAAAATTTCTATAAATTTAAAAGGTGGTTATTACTATTCATAACGGCTACTTTGATTAGTTGCGGTGTGTTAGAACTCGAACTTGCGTACAATGCAAGCTATTGCATTATTGAAAGAGAGGCGTATCGTGGAAGCTCAGGGTGTTACACATACAATCCATATCAGAACAGTTGTCACATTTAGCATGAAAATCCTTGTTTTTTTTTAAAACATGCATTGATTCCATGTTATGTGAAATAAAATAAATTCGGGTCTATGAAAATAAAAGCTGAGATATTATCATATTAGACAGTACAAAGGATGTGTCACATACCTTGCTCGATATAGGAGGATGTAGGAATGTTGGAGAAGTGAATTCTTCACGGTGATTAGTGTTCTTCCACTTCCTGAAAGCGTTATTTGGACACTTCAAATTGGATGCATATTCTATGGTACTCAAGAACCCATAAATAGTATGTACTTTTCGAGGGGTCATGTCAGACGTCTGGTGGAGGGTGCAGTTCAGGCATCTGGTGGAGTACTATTTGCTCAGCAAGAGACCTTGTATTTGGAAAAGCATAAAGTCATGCACTTCAATACTATGGACAACAATAAACAGACACATATTCAGTCAACAGTTAATATTACAGCACGTTTTTGTAATATGGAATCTGAATAAATACAGACATGGAATTATGGGATAGAGAGGGGTCATGCTAAGAAAGGATATCTTCTTCTATCATGCCCCTACTTTGAAGAAAGATGTTGTAAGTGAAAAAAGTCAGTCTGATAAAGTAACTTGTAAGGCCAGTAATTTGGAAACAATTTAGTCTATGAATACCTTTTATAATGGCCTATCAAACAAAAATACTAAAATATAATATATTGAAATGATCCATTTGTAAAAAAATAGGAATTTGCTTCAATGAAATTTCAAGAATGGGGAAAACACACAACATTAATTAGTGAACACCTTTAAAATCTACAAAATGAATAAAGAAAAACCTGTATAGTTATCAATTTATAAAAGAAATAAAATTTCATGAAACTGATTAAAAAATGGAAAAACTAGGCTTCCCAAACATGTTTAGCATGTTCTATTTATCATTGAATATGTTAATTGGAAACTATATTCAGAAAACGAAAAAATTCGTTTAAATATTCAAAATTTTAGAGGCAGTAAGATTACCTGCTACTAATTCTACTTCAACATAAACAGATATACCCACATGTATGGATGTGACAACCCCCCTCCATCTTCCCAATATCAATATCATATCTGCAACTCCTGTACTATCAAAAAAAGTATTGATATTAAACATTATATGGTAAAAATAAAAGAATATTATAAAAAAACATTTACCTATAGACAGCCCAGGATCATTGGAAGACCGCATAAATATTTGCATCAGATACAGGAATAATGCACAATGTGTATATGCACATCCTACCCCTTTACCAGCCACCCCTTCCTTTTCAAACAACAGGATGATAAAATTAGTAGTAACATAAGAAATATTAATTTCATAAATAAATTGCAGACCCTTATCACCACTTATTATACATTGGTTCAACCCACCATGCAACTTCTGGGAAAAAACTGCTTCAAATAGACAGCAAAATGTGCATACAAAGAGCTCAAGGTTCATACAACTCATGTAAACATATCAAAACACGTCCCTTTAAATAAAATTCTTATCATTCTAGCAACATGATATCATCAAATACAACAAAACGCCCAAGATCATCATTCTGCATAAAAAAATTCAACACTTCCAGCATAAACAGTCAGCATCAAAAACCTATAGCGTAATATAAAATGTGAAGCATTCTCCTCCTCCATCATGAGCGACGTCCAGTATAAAGAAAATTGTGCAGCATGAAAACATGGATTTCCCAGAAATGAAACATTTGAAAACGGCATATTCAAAAAGAAGCATATTCAAATAAATAGAATGCAATATGGGAACAGATCTGCAAAACGGTTTGAATGAATAACTTGGATGGATATTGAGGAAAATTTATGCAGTGAAGATGGATGGAATTGAAACTAAGTAATCTCTAAACCTGAATAAGCATTGTACTGTGATTGCAATGAACCACAGTTATACCAACATCAAAGAAACATATATACATTGCACACAAAAAAATACAATGAAATCTCATTATTGAATGTCACATAATGTAGTATGAGGTACCCATTGATATGAACTGTCCTGTAATTTTACTAAATGACGCTTATACCTACATTAACGAATGTATATACTATACAGAAATGAATCATTTGAAAATAGAATATTCAATTAAAAACAATGCTATATGGGAACACATCTGCAAATCTGTTTGAATGAATACCTACAATGTATATTGACGAATATATATGCAGTGAAGTCAGATGAAATTGCAACTAAATATTATATAAAACTGAATAACAACTATACTTTGATTGTAATGAACCACACTTATACCAACATCAAATAAACATATAAAGATTGCACAGAAAATAGAAAATCAAATCTACAAATTGAATGTCAAATTATCCACTAAAAGGTACCCTTAAAAAAGCAGTGGAAAGTTAATTACATTAAAAATAATGAACCAAAGACACAAATATCCAAAACATTTACAATGAATACCTCAGATGGTTATCGAGGAATATTTATACAGTGAAGATGGAAGCAAGAATGGGAGTAAATATTCTGTAAACCTCACGAAGCACTGTCCTGTTATTGCAATGAACCACAGTCATAGCACCATCAAAGAAATAGTTATAAATTAGACTGAAAATATACAAGCAAATATGAAATCTGAATATAATGTAATGTAGTAAAAGGTACCCATACATGGGTTGAATTTGCATACTGATGTGCGAAATGAGACAACATACACGTGAAAATAACTACTGGAAGATTTCATTCGGACATCCTATTGTAGAATGGAGGAATATGAACATCTATTCAACGACAGGAGCTCGCATATAGAGAATCTATACCTGGATGAAGCAATACGGAAGGCGTAGAGAAGTGGCTGAGTTTTGTTTGATTGGCCTCCATTTGTAAAAAAATAGGAATTCGCTTCAATGAAATTTCAAGAATGGGGAAAACACACAACATTAATTAGTGAACACCTTTCAAATCTACAAAATGAATAAAGAAAAACCTGTATAGTTATCAATTTATAAAAGAAATAAAATTTCATGAAACTGATTAAAAATGGAAAAACTGGGCTTCCCAAACATGTTTAGCATGTTCTATTTATCATTGAATATGTTAATTGGAAACTATATTCAGAAAACGAAAAAATTCGTTTAAATATTCAAAATTTTAGAGGCAGTAAGAATACCTGCTACTAATTTTAATTCAACATAAACAGGTATACCCACATGCATGGATGTGACAACCCCCCTCCATCTTCCCAATATCAATATCATATCTGCAACTCCTGTACCATCAAAAAAAGTATTGATATTAAACATTATATGGTAAAAATAAAAGAATATCATAAAAACATTTACCTGTAGACAGCCCAGGATCATTGGAAGACCGCATAAATATTTGCATCAGATACAGGAATAATGCACAATGTGTATATGCACATCCTACCCCTTTACCAGCCACCCCCGCCTTTTCAAACAACAGGATGATAAAAGCAGTAGTAACATAAGAAATATTAATTTCATAAATAAATTGCAGACCCTTATCACCACTTATTATACAGTGGTTCAACCCACCATGCAACTTCTGGGAAAAACTGCTTCAAATAGACAGCAGAATGTGCATACAAAGAGCTCAAGGTTCATACAACTCATGTAAACATATCAAAACATGTCCCTTTAAATAAAATTATTATCATTCTAGCAACATGATATCATCAAATACAACAAAACACCCAAGATCATCATTCTGCATAAAAACATTCAACACTTCCAGCATAAACAGTCAGCATCAAAAACCTATAGTGTAATATAAAATGTGAAGCATTCTCCTCCTCCAGCATGAGCGATGTCCAGTATAAAGAAAATTGTGCAACATGAAAACATGGATTTCCCAGAAATGAAACATTTGAAAACAGCATATTCAAAAAGAAGCATATTCAAATAAATAGAATGCAGTATGGGAACAGATCTGCAAAACGGTTTGAATGAATAACTTGGATGGATATTGAGGAACATTTATGCAGTGAAGATGGATGGAATTGCAACTAAGTAATCTCTAAACCTGAATAAGCATTGTACTGTGATTGCAATGAACCACAGTTATACCAACATCAAAGAAACATATATACATTACACACACAAAAATACAATGAAATCTCATTATTGAATGTCACATAATGTAGTATGAGGTACCCATTGATATGAATTGTCCTGTAATTTTACTAAACGACACTTATACCTACATTAACGAATGTATATACTATACAGAAATGAATCATTTGAAAATAAAATATTCAAGTAAAAACAATGCTATATGGGAACACATCTGCAAATCTGTTTGAATGAATACCTACAATGTATATTGACGAATATATATGCAGTGAAGTCAGATGGAATTGCAACTAAATATTATATAAAACTGAATAACAACTGTACTTTGATTGCAATGAACCACACTTATACCAACATCAAATAAACATATAAAGATTGCACAGAAAATAGAAAATCAAATCTACAAATTGAATGTCAAATTATCCACTAAAAGGTACCCTTAAGAAAGCAGTGGAAAGTTAATTTCATTAAAAATAATGAACTAAAGACACAAATATCCAAAACATTTACAATGAATACCTCAGATGGTTATCAAGGAATATTTATACAGTGAAGACGGAAGTAAGAATGGAAGTAAATATTCTGTAAACCTCACGAAGCACTGTCCTGTTATTGCAATGAACCACAGTCATAGCACCATCAAAGAAACAGTTATAAATTAGACTGAAAATATACAAGCAAATATGCAATCTGAATATAATGTAATGTAGTAAAAGGTACCCATACATGGGTTGAATTTGCATACTGATGTGCGAAATTAGACAACATACACGTGAAAATAACTACTGGAAGATTTCATTCGGACATCGTATTGTAGAATGGAGGAATCTGAACATCTATTCAATGACAGGAGCTCGCATATAGAGAATCTATACCTGGATGAAGCAATACGGAAGGTGTAGCGAAGAGGCTGAGTTTTGTTTCATTGACCTTCATCGAATCCAGCCGGTAGGTCGAAACCATGATATGTAGATAAGAGTACACAGCGCACCGCTCACCGAATGGCGTCGTGAAAGGTGCGGTAGAAAAGAGGCAGTGTGTTAAAGTTATTTGTCGAAGCAGGTTGCTACCTCGAAACAGAAAATCAGATCGGAAGAGGGCACATCGTCCGGGCGGGAAGACCGGTCTCCGTCGATTGAATCCTTCATAGTACAACATGGGAGCATGAGGTGATGTGGTCAAAGCCTGAAGTAGCGCGAGGTGGAGGAGCCGGTGGCGGAGCAGGCAGAGCAGGCGGAGAGGATTTAAGCGAAGTAGACAACGACGATTGGAAACGCGAGCAGGGTGTGGGGAGATCGTTGGGTATGTGGGAGCTAATGGGAGAGGTATCTCCGAAAGCTGGTGGGAATCGGAGGGAAGGAGGTAGGAGAAGGTGGGAGAAACCCTAGCTGTGGAGGGAATTGAATTCGCATGACAGAGGCGTGGGGAAAAGATCGGGCCTGTGAGGGTGTGTGAAAGAGGGAATAAGGGTTTTGGGTGGTGTGGCTAATGGAGAGAGCGACATGTGTTGGTAGAAAACCTTACTTTATTAGGTATATAGATTACATTTTCAATGTTTTTGATATTTTTAAGTGAATAATTGAAATTTGATATATTTTTTGACTTTAATGATAAAATGCACATGAAATTTTAAAAACGTGAATTGGAATATATTTTCGATTTCTTATATGAAAATTCACGTGTTATTCTGAAATATTTTTGTATGGTAATGAAATAAAACTGCATTAGACACTTGATCCGCGAGCCATAGAGAGGGGCTTAACCAAACAATGTTTGATGGAGGATCATCACGCCCTAGCCTAGCCACTGTCCCTGGAGGTCAATAATGGCTAGAGATGGGTTTGATGGAGAGCTTTCCGCTGTTCGCGATCTCGGTGCGTGCTGCTGGTGGCTCGATTATAGTTCATCTACTCTACTGCAGATCAAGGAGGCAGATTTGTGATTTGGGTGGCTAGGGAGTTAGGGTACTGCTGCTATGGGCTATTCGGTGCTGACCGCTACAACTTGGGGAACTGTTGAGTGTGGTTTGTGCATGCTAGAGGCCAAGCTGAGGCGCTTCTCTGTGTTGTCTGGGTAGAGGACGTGGGTCTGTAATAGGTTGGATAGCGGCTCATGATGCTGCTATTAGGGTCGCACGCTGTTGCAATCACAGGTCCGGAGCTCGCACGGTCCAATGTCATTGCTGTTCATGGGAGGATGTGGCCCGACTCTGGGTGTTCATTACTTATTTGGTCTTCCACTGTACCTTTGAGATGGGTGGATGTCAGTTCGATGCATTCATGCTGATAGAGATTTTTGCTCAGAGCTCGTGCTGTTGCAGGATGCCTGGGTTTTTTGCTGGTTTAGAGGTGCGACAATTGGGGGTTGCGAAGCTGGTGCACTCAAGGTGCTCGATGGAATGCCAAGACCATAGCAGCCACTCCCACATTCCAACCTTGTGTCCAAGCCTGCCGTCAACCAAGTGTAGCCCATTTCACCCTCTCGTCTCCACCCCAGCTCAACCGATAGCAGGACCACATCAACAAATTGACAGCCCAAGGTGGAATCAAGACCAGGATAGCTGGTCTGCTCACAAAGAGTGAGATACATGGATGGAGTTTTGTTAGGTTGCTGCAAGAGGAGCTCCAAGGATGCCACCGCATACATCAACTAGGTACCTAAAAGATTCTATTCCTCCCTTGAAATTTTTTTAAGCCCTCTTTGTAAATAACCCCCACTTTGGGATTTGCTTGCTGTTACTCTTTCTACTACTGGAATAAAAATTTACACTGCCTTGTGTACTGTTTTCTCTTAATTTATTCTTCTTATTGCTAGTTTGTTTTTCTTCCAATTATAATTTAATGTTAACTCCATTTATGTTTTAATTATAATTTCATACTAATTATTTTTTGTGTTGTGTGTGTTCCCCTTTTCCCCATGCTCTGTTTTCTTCTTTATGCAGCGTTTCTCAAGTGTTGTTTGCTTTGTTTCGAATTCTGTCAAGTGTTTTTTTTAGTGTTGTCATCTCTTCCCTTGTTCTATGAATTTTGTTTTGTCAAAGCGTTGTTTTCTTTTTCCTCTAGTGTTTTCCTCCTCTTCTCTTTTTGTTGTGAGTTTTCTTCGTTCATGTTTTGTTCTCTTCCCCTATTTAGCGTGTTCTCTTTTTTTCTCCCCCCTTAGCGTCATGATCTATCTCCTATAATGGAGAGCTAACCCACTTTCCTAGTCTAAGGGAGTGAACTGAACTTGGAATCGAGTTCTAAGATTCATTTAATTGTTTTCTTCATTTTTCTCTAAGATTTTAATGCATAGATCAATTGATTTCGAACATGTGGTGACAACCCATGAATTCTCATCCATTTTCTTCCTCTTCTTCACTCTGATCAATTACCTTCCTTAACTAGCCACTTCACTTGAAAAAGTAGGCTGTGAAATGAAGAGTGAAGCGGTTTTTACACAAAGACATCTAGTAATTACCACAACACTTATAGGTGGAGATGGCCTCATGCTGAGAGACATTTTAGTAGGGGGCTTCACTATTCTATAGAGTGAAGTGGGTTGAATGAAGCAATACATCGCTCATTCAATTAAGTTTGTTTGGAAGAAATCAATAATCAATATCAGATTAAGGATAAACCATTTTTAGTGGACATCCCTAAGACTAGTTGAGTTTGCACCAACTTACATTTCATTCATCCGCATCTCCCTCCACCACTTCTTACACATTTTTTTTCTTGTTTCGATTACAGTCCACTTTGATTTCTTATCATTTTTAAAATATTTCAAAAATAAAAAATATATATAATAAGAGGAAAGCAGTGTGTTTGATACAAAGCTTCCTCTAAAGAAGGATCTCTGAGGCCAGCCCCTATGTTGCATTCTTGGGTGTTTATAAATTCTAATGTGTCGAGTGGCCCCATGACAGGTCTTCCCTCTGTCACTTTTTGGATGTTATTGAGATAAGCATAACTCCATTTATTATCTACACTTGAGAGAA
Source organism: Viscum album (assembly GCA_963277665.1). Lineage (NCBI taxonomy): Eukaryota > Viridiplantae > Streptophyta > Magnoliopsida > Santalales > Viscaceae > Viscum > Viscum album. The sequence continues at coordinate 1,428,293,722 of OY728157.1, forward strand.
GAGTAACACAAAATTTCCATGGAAGGTATGGTGTGAAGTGAGCATAGATGGATAGTTGAGGTTGAATAAATTTGAATACAAGAGAAGAAAAGAGAAGAGAAATTGATTTCATAAAAGAAATATGGAGGATTTATTTAAAAAAGTGAGTGTAGGTTTCCTCATTTTTGATGTGTGGAATTTGTTTGGGGTATTAAATTTCTCCTAGGAATGCAAAATATAGGTGTAGAGGAGTGATAACTCGTGGTTTTCATGAAACTTTTATTTGAATTCCATTGAATATATCCCCTTTTTTCATATTAAAATTCTAGGTAAAATACATTTTCCATGTTTTTAATATTTTTTAGTGAATAATTGAAATTTGATCTATTTTTAGACTTTAATGTTAAAATGCACATTAAGTTTAAAAAGTGTGAATTGAAATATTTTTTTTGATCTCTTATATGAAAATTCATGTTATTTTGGATTTTTTTTTGCATTTTATTTTAATTCTCGTTATGGAAGTACAAATGTTTTTTTGGATTATTCTATAAATGTGTGTAATTTTGGAAAATACAATTTTGATTTTTTTTTTATAATCATATTTTGACATCTTATTTTTTTTGAAATTGAACTGCTGCTACCTTAAAATGTCATATGATGTCTATTTTAAGTGTGTTTTGCTGGGATGGACTTTGATATTTCATTTGGGCTTGGACAGAAGCCAAGAAGGCTTGTTGGGAAGTGGTACTTGCGGATTATCCAAACGAGGATCGATGGGTATGAAAAATCAGAAGGATCATGTCCGGGCAACACTCACAAGACCTAGACTTGTCGATGTCCTTGGAGGTCGATGGAGGCCGGGGATGGGTTCGATAGAGAGTTGTCAGCTGGTGAGCCTGGTGTATGCTGTTGGTGGCTCGATTCTGCTTTGTGTACTCTATTGTAGATCAAGAAAGAGGTTGGTCCATGATTCAGGTGGCAAGGGAGTTCTGATGCCGCTGCATTAGGCTATTCAACATCGATCATTGCAACCTTCGGCGTTGCTAAGTGTGGTCTATGCGTGCTAGAGGCCAACCTGAGGCGTTGCTCTATGTTGTCTGGGCAGGGGATGCAGATTTGTAAGAGGCTGGATGGAGGTTCATGCTGCTGCCATTGTTAGGATTGTGAAGCCTCTTCAAGGCTCTGGGTTGGAAGGAGGCAGCGACAGTGGCGGCTTCAACCAGTGGCGGGTCGATTAAAAGGATGTTCCAATGGAATTGTTAGTTCAGCGGAAGTTGGATCATTCAGGGCTAGTTTGGCAGGGATGATACAGAGAGAAAAGAAATGATATTGAGAGGATAAATTGGTTTCAAAGGAGAGAGAAATGATAAGGGGAGAAATGGAGAGAAATATATTCCTCTCCTGCTATTGTTTTTAAATCACACCAAAATTGGGATGATTTAGAAAGAAATGATGGTGGAAGGTTGTTAATATTTTAAAATTTCAATTTTATCCCTATTTTCCACATGTATCACAAAAGAATTTATTTTATTTTTCTTTAAAAAGATTCACCAAACAAGATGGAGAGAAATTCAAATCATTTCTTTTCTTTTATAAAATATCAAATCATTTCTTTTCTTTTACTAAAATCTCACCAAACACAGTGTTAGTGTGGTCAATTGTTTGGAGGATGGCGATGCGCCTAGTCTACCGGTTATAGCCAGTCGATTGAGGATTGCTACAGGAGATTGACGATTATTTTTGCAAATGGATGGAGATCCACGAATGTTGGAGGTTGGTGCAACTGGATGATCGGATGAAGCCCATTATATATATTGGGTGGGACCTCCAACTGATGTGTAATGTGATTACTTTTCAAGAGTGGTCCACGTGGCTAACAAGTCAAAAAGTTGTAATCTTTGTACTTCTAGAGAAATATATATTTGCAGTGTTCTCCTGTGGATGTAGGATGAAAGTTCGAACCACATAAATTCAAGTGTCTTTTACTTTGCCACATTTCTTTTGCTTGTTTGTATATATGTGTATGTTTTTCAGAAAGACTGTGTGTGGTGATTTAGGGTGCATTCAAGCTTCCAAAGTTCTAGAGCTCTTAGTCTAGGAGGTTTGGCTTGTCCGCTGCACGTGACGTCTGGATGTTGAATTTTTGGTGGATGCACGATCTTGCTTCCGATCATTGAACATCCGATGACTTCACGATTTGCACCTGTCAGGTTTTTCCCATCCTTCCCAACAAGTGGTATGAGAGTTTAGTTCAATACGTGCCCAACATACTCCGACATCTTCGTTTTATTTATACCTTGACGTTATTTGATTCAGTGAAAGTTACTGCATCAGTGTAATGGCATCAGAAGAAGGTAAGACTATGATTGATGAATTTGACTGAAATGACTATGGCTTCTAAAGGATGCAAAATAAAGATTTTCTCATCCAAAATGACCTAGATGTTCTGTTAACTGGAGTCAAACTAGAGAAGATGGAAGAAACAGAATGGGAACGGATGGATTGTAAGACACTCAGATTAATTCAGATATCTTTGGCAAGAAATGTTACTTTCAATACCTGGGAGAAGAAAACAATAGCAGAACTTACGATGGCTCTGACAGACATGCATGGAAAGTTGATTGTTTTAAACAAAGTGTTTATGATGTATAGGTTGGTCGACATGAGATTGTCGGAAGGAAGACCAATTACAACCCATGTTAACGATTTTAACATGATCCAGAGTCGGCTCGAGTCAGTGAAAGTCACTTTCACATACGATGTTTAGGCATTCCTTTTGGTGTCATAACTACTGGAGAGTTGGGAGGCGTTGGTCACCATTGTTAGTAATTCTACCAAAAAAATCGACTTAGTGTTTGAGGTTGTTAGGAACTTAATCCTGGATGAAGATCTCAAGCGGAGGGAAGTCCAAACACCATTCGAAAATACATTGAATGTAGAAGGTAGAGGACGGTCACCCAACCAGAAAATGAATCGGAAGAAAGAAAAGAAATTCATAGATGAGAGTAGGAATGAATCTGTCATACTCAAACATGCTTGCTGACATTGTGGTAAGAGGGGACATCTCAAGAAAGATCCCAAAGACCAAAGAGTGGGTTCCAGAAGCACAACTTTCGGAGGCTCTAGTTCTTTAAATTCAGCGGGATAATAGCAGCTTGTTGTTAAGTGTCAATGTTCTGATGGAATATCATGGGCGGTTGATTCCAGAGCGTCATTTCATTTCACATCAGAGCAGGGGTGCATGGAGAATTGTGTATGCAGAAGATTCAGCAAGGTACACTTGGAGGATGATGAGGTTCTTGAAGTTGTTGGAAAGGGTGATGTGAACATCCGAATGTCGAATGAGAACTTCCTTAAGTTGAAGGGAATGTGGCACATCCCAGGTTTATGGAAAAATCTTATTTCCATGGGACAACTAAATGAAGAAGGATATGGAACAAGATTCGCTAATGGTGTATAAAAAGTTACATGAGGATCAATGGTTGTTGTAACACCCCATGATTTTACTATGTATTTTTTCCCTTAAATAAATATTGTGTTGAATAGATTATTTCACACATAACACCGAGCTAAAACAAACCACGATACATTTTATTGAGATAAAATATTACAATGCAAGATAAATATTAATACGTTATGAGAATGTAAAATGAAACAACATTAAGAAATTTACAAGAGGAATAAAACCACAAGTAAATAAAAAAATACCACAAACATAAAAATTTTATCCTCATGACTTTCCATGAAGATCATCACCCTGATTGCAACTACGAAAATAAGGCAGAGAATTAGAAATGTTATAGACATATTGAGGGAGAAGTAAATGAATAGGATGAAATGATTCTAAGAATGTATGTAGCAGTTTTCTTTCCGGTCTCACTTTGAATACGAGATTGTTATGACTAAATTTCCATCTGGGAAAATTGTATGATCTTTCTCTCTAAAACCACCTCAATTTTCTTCTCTGATTATTCATGAGTTTTTCATGTCCTCTTACTATTTCACCCCCCCTTTTATTTATAATTTACCCGAAGTAATGCTTGTAAGAGAAACTGACCTTACCTCTTTTTTTCGATCTAGAATCTTTTTCCTCCATATTCGTATATTTTTTTTGTTTTATGGATGTCTTTATCTCTGCCTCTATGATTGCTCAAGGTCTTTTTCAATGTACTTGACTTTCTTTACAAAATGGATCCCTCTTTAATGTTTTTGGTGCACTCGTTTTATGTCAACTTTAACTCTCCCTGCAAAAGTGTGAAAAAAATATTCTTTTTTAATGCTTTTCGCATGAACTCATTTTCCTACTTTTATAATCGTTTTCATAATGAATCTTCCTTTCCAAATTTTTCAAGGTTTTCCAATGTAATATCTATTCCTATTGTTTTATGAATTTTTCGTTTTAAATAAAAGTTATTAAAAATAAAAAGGGGGTTTTCATCTATGTTGACATCTTTTAATGCTTCTCATGCTTCACTGAGGATATGCTTTAATGATACCACCCACCTTTTTCTGGGTGGCTTATGATTAAGTTATGTTGAAGTTTTCATGTCACTTATTTCTTTTTCACCGGTTAATTAAGCTATGATGAAATTATGAATGTTTTCATAATCATGTGACACATATATGTATGGTTTATCATTATGTGATAGGTGGGTCCGTTATAGTCTTCCAATGCATTGGGTAAAGTTTTATATCTCATGAGATGATATGTATGAGACTAAGGAGTGAATCCAATCCACCATGAGACTGTCTATTATGTTTATGGGAGTGAGGAGTGAACCTAATCCAATATGAGACTTTGTCCGCTATTTGATGATGGTCTTAGTAGTGAGCCACGACATAAGGAATGATTTTATATGCTTATATTTATTCTGCATTCTTATGTTATGCAACGTACCTGTGTTATGTTTTCGTGGTCATTGACTCATGTTTCCACTCTCCTATGACTCATGTTTTATGTTATGCTAAAAGTGGCGACTTCAACCAGTGACGGGTCGATTAAAAGGATGTTCCAATGGAATTGTCAGTTCAGCGGAAGTTGGATCATTCAGTGTGGTCAATTGTTTGGAGGATGGTGATGCGTCTGGTCTACCGGTTATAGCCAGTCGATTGAGGATTGCTACAGGAGATCAGTGATTATTTTTGCATATGGATGAAGGCCCACAAATGTTGGAGGTCGGTGCAACTGGATAACCTGATGAAGCCCATTATATATATTGGGTGGGACCTCCAACTGATGTGTAATGCGATTACTTTCTAAGAGTGATCCACGTGGCTAACAAGTCAAAAAGTTGTAATATTTGTACTTCCAGAGAAATATATATTTGCAGCGTTCTCCCGTGGATGTAGGACGAAAGTTCGAACCATGTAAATTCAAAAGTGTCTTTTACTTTGCTGCATTTCTTTTGCTTGTTTGTATATCTACGTGTGTTTTTCAGAAAGACCGTGTGTGTGGTGATTTAGGGTGCATTCAAGCTTCCTAAGTTCCAGAGCTCTTAGTCTAGGAGGTTTGGCTTGTCCGTTGTGCACGTGACGTCTGGATGTTGAATTTTTGGTGGATGCAAGATCTTGCTTCTGATGATTGAAAATCTGATGACTTCATGATTTGTACCTGTCAAGTTTTTCCCATCCTTCCCAACAAGTGGTATGAGATCTTAATTCAATACATACCCAGCATACTCTGACATCTTCGTTTTATTTATACCTTGACGTTATTTGATCTAGTGAAAGTTACTGTATCAGTGTAATGGCATCGGAAGAAGGTAAGACCATGATTGATAAGTTTGATGAAAATGACTATGGATTCTGGAGGATGCAGAATGAAGATTATCTCATCCAAAAGGACCTAGGTGTTCTGTTAACTGGAGTCAAACTAGAGAAGATGGAGGAAACAAAATGGGAATAAATGTATCGCAAGACACCTAGATTAATTCAGATTTCTTGGGTAAGAAATGTTACTTTCAATACCCGGGAGAAGAAAACAATAGCATAACTGACGATGGCCCTGACAGACATGCATGGAAAGATGACTGCTTTAAACAAAGTGTTTATGATGCATAGGTTGGTCGACATGATATTGTCGGAAGGAAGACCAATTACAAACCATGTTAACGATTTTAACATGATCCAGAGTCAGCTCGAGTCAGTGAAAGTCACTTTCACAGACGATGTTTAGGCATCGCTTTTGGTGTCCTAACTATTGGAGAGTTGGGAGGTGATGGTCACCATTGTTAATAATTCTACCAAAAAATTCAACTTAGTGTTTGAGGATGTCAGGAACTTAATCCTGAATGAAGATCTCAGGCGGAGGGAAGTCCAAGCACCGTTCAGAAATGCACTGAATGCAGAAGATAGAGGACGGTCACCCAACCAAAAGATGAATCGGAAGAAAGAAAAGAAATTCATAGATGAGAGTAGGAATGAATCTACCATACTCAAACCTGCGTGCTGACATTGTGGTTAGAGGGGACATCTCAAGAAGGATCGCAAAGACCGAAGAGTGGGTTCTGGAAGAACAACTTCTCGAGGTTCTAGTTCTTTAAATTCAGTAGGATAATAGCAGTTTGTTGTTAAGTGTCAATGTTTTGGTGGAATATAATGGGTGGTTGATTCCAGAGCATCATTTCATTTCACATCAGAGCAGAGGTGCATGGAGAATTATGTATCGAGAAGATTCGACAAGGTACACTTGGAGGATGATGTGGTTCTCGAAGTTGTTGGAAAGGGTGATTTGAACATCCGAATGTCGAATGAGAACTTCCTTAAGTTGAATGGAATGAGACACATCCCAGGTTTATGGAAAAATCTTATTTCCATGGGATTGCTAAATGAAGAAGGATATGGAACAAGATTCTCTAATGGTGTATAAAAAGTTACCTGAGGATCAATGGTTGTTGTAACACCTCATGGTTTTACTATGTATTTTTTTCCTTAAATAAATATTGTGTTGAATAACTTATTTCACACATAACACCGAGCTAAAACAAATCACAATACATTTTATTGAGATAAAATATTACAATGCAAGATAAATATTAATACGTTATGAGAATGTAAAATGAAACAACATTAAGAAAATTACAACAAGAATAAAACCATAAGTAAATAAAAATACCACAAACATAATTTTTTTATCCTCATGACTTTCCATGAAGATCATCACCCTGATTGCAACTATGAAAATAAGACAAAGAATTAGAAATGTTATAGACATGTTGAGGGAGAAGTAAATGAATAGGATGAAATGATTCTAAGAATGTATGCAATAGTTTTCTTTCTGATCTCACTTTGAATTCGAGATTGTTATGACTAAATTTCCATCTGGAGAAATTGCATGATCTTTCTCTCTAAAACCACCTCAATTTTCTTCTCCTGTGATTATTCATGAGTTTTTCATGTTCTTTTACCATTTCACTTTTCCTTTTTGTTTATAATTTACCCGAAGTAATGCTTGTAAGAGAAATTGACCTTACCTCTTTTTTTCGATCTAAAATCTTTTTCCTCCATATTCATATATATATATATACACACACACACACACACACACACACACATATATATATATATATATTGTTTTATGGATGTCCTTCTCTCTGCCTCTATGATTGCTTAAGGTCTTTTTCAATGTAATTGACTTTCTTTACAAAATGAATCCCTCTTTAATGTTTTCGGTGCAGTCATTTTCTGTCAACTTTAACTCTCCTTGCAAAAGTGTGAAAAAAATACTTCTTTTTTAATGCTTTTCGCATGAACTCATTTTCCCGCTTTTATAATCGTTTTTCATAATGAATCTTCCTTTCCAATTTTCAAGGTTTTCCAATGTAATATATATTCCCATTGTTTTATGAATTTTTCATTTTAAATAAAAGTTATTAAAAATAAAAGGGGGTTTTCATCTATGTTGACATCCTTTAATGTTTCTCATGCTTCACTGAGGATATGCTTTAATGATACCATCGACCTTTTTTTGGGTGACTTATGATTAAGTTATGTTGAAGTTTTCATGTTACTCATTTCTTTTTCACCAGTTAATTAAGCTATGATGAAATTATGAATGTTTTCACGGTCATGTGACACACATATGTATGGTTTATCATTATGTGATATGTGAGTCTGTTATCGTCCTCCAATACATTGGGTAAAGTTTTATATCTCATGAGATGATATGTATGAGACTGAGGAATGAATCCAATCCATGATGAGACTCTGTCCACCGTGTTTATGGGAATGAGGAGTGAACCTAATCCAATATGAGACTCTATCCGCTATTTGATGATGCTCTTAGCAGTGAGCCACGGCATAAGGAGTGATTTTTTATGCTTATATTTATTCCACATTCTTATGTTATGCAACATACCTATGTTATGTTCTCATGGTCATTGAATCATGTTTCCACTCTCCTATGACTCATGTTTTATGTTATGCTAAAATCCTTATTCCATGACTCATGTGTTTATGATTTATGTTTTATCGGGTGTGATTCTCTTATGTTATGACCACGTATCTTGATTATGTTATTATAACCACATGTTTATCTTATGTTCACTTATGATCTTTAGTTGATATCTCTTATATTTATCCTTACTGAGTATCTGAGCTCACCCTTTATCATGTTTTCATTTTTTAGGTTATGAAGGAGAATATTATATATAATATGTCTAAAGGGTATCATGTGAGAAGACAATTTGTGGGATATGTTGAAGATGTTGTAAAATAATATGTTTATGTATCTAATCTCTAAAGAAACTATACCTTTTGGTTTTGGGGTGTGATTTATTGTGAGATGTAATTAATATTCATGTAAAATGATGTAATATATATGTATGTTGTGCTTGAGTCGCCTCAATTGTGGCAAGGGGAGTTTAGGATGAGACCTTGTATTCGATCAGAAGATCGGATGAAAGTTCGATGGTTGGAACTACAACTTCTAGAAGTCCAGAGTTATGTCATGATCGACTTGGTCATCTCGGTGAGAAGAATATGAAGGTTCTAGTTGCAAAAGGTGCTCTGAAGTCCGATCATGCCGATGTCATAAATTGAGAGTTGTATACTTTGGAATAGAAGGAAATATCTTTGTTGGAAGCTTGAACTTTTTCATTTCGATGTTTGGGGGTCAACCCCAATTTATTCTCTTGGAGGTTCCTTGTACTTTGTGACATTTATTGATGACGCAACAAGAAAAGTGTGGGTATATTTCCTGAAGCACAAGACAGATGTGTTTGGTGTTTTCACTCAATGGAAATCCATGTTTGAAAGGGAGATCAAAAGAAGGCTCAAATGCCTTAGATCAGATAATGGCGGAGAATACAGTGGAAGGGACTTCAAGCACTACTACTGGAAGAAAGGAATCTTACATGATAAAATTGTACTAGGAACATCGGAACAAAATGGTGCGTCTGAAAGGATGAACAAAACGTTGACTGAGAAGTCACTTAGCATAATGATGAGACCTTACATCCGACTAGAAGATCAGATGGAAGTTCGATGTCCAGAAGTGCAACTTTTGGAATTCCAGGGTTATATCACAATCAGCTTGGTCATCTTAGTGAGAAAAATATGAAGGTTTTAATGGAAAAGGGTGTACTAAATCTCGATCTTACCGATGTCAGAACTTGTGAGAGTTGTATATTCTGTAAACAGATAAAAGTTTCATTTAATTTGAATAGACGTAAACCTTGCTTCCGGAAGCTTGAACTTGTTCATTTTGATGTTTGAGGGCCAACCCCAATTTATTCTCATGGAGGTTCCTTATACTTTGTCACATTTATTAATGATGGAACAAGAAAAGTGTGGGTATATTTCTTGAAGCACAAGTTAGAAGTTTTTTCACTCAATGGAAAGCCATGGGTGAAAGGGAGACTGGAAGAAGGCTCAAATGCCTTAGTTCAGATAATGGTGGTGAATACAACGGAAGAGACTTGAAACACTATTTTTGGAATAAATGTGAATCAGGCATGATAAAATGGCACTAGGAACACCGAAACAAAATAGTGTGATCGAAAGTATGAACATAACGTTGAATGAGAAGACACATAGCTTGAGGTTGCTCTCTGAAATGTCTAAAAAATTTTGGGTGTAACACTGAATTATGCAGTTTATCTAGTTATCTAAAGTCCATTGACACTAGTGGGGCAGAAGATTCCTGAGCAGTTGTGGTTCGATAAACTAGAGAGAATTCATCATCTGAAAGTTTTTGGAAGTCTAACACATGCTCACATTGATGCTAATGAGAGGGATAAGCACGAGGCAGAGTCCCAGATTTGTTCGTTTGTGGTCTATAGAGATGAGAACTTTGGTTATCTACTCTTGGTTGACAATATTCAGAAGATCGTTGGAGCTCAAAACATTATCTTTAATGATAGGGTCTTATTTAAAGATCAGAACTTGATAGAGATTGAAGTTGAGTTCAAATAATCAACATGCAAGGTTCAAGTTGATATGGATGGAAGCACTGAAAGTACACCAATTCCAGTGAGTTCAGATCATGGTGTAAGTTGTTTGGAAATTAGGCCAGAGGAAGATATATCTAAATTCTCAAGGACACAGAGGCACGATATAGATCTTTAGAAGTTCAAACTCCGGAAGATAGAGCACCAGAAGTTGCAGTACCACTAGGAGAAAAATTGTAGATTGAATTACAAAGGTCTTCTAGAGTCAGACGACCGTTACAAAGATTTGGTCACAACTTGTACTACTTTTAACGGATAGTTGAGAGCCTGAGATTTAGTAAGAAGTGACATCACTCAATGATACTAATTTTAACAGATAGTTGAGAGCCTGATATTCCATAAGAAGTGACATCACTCAATGATTCTGAAAAGTGGAAGTGAGCTATGGAATAAGAAATGGAATCATTGTATTCTGTAGAATGATAAAAAGAGGTAGACCCGAATTCCCAAGGTGCTCTCTAAATGAGACCTTGAGGTTCTTTTATAATGAATAATTAAGACCGCGCCAGACCACAAGTCTGATGTGGGATGCAGACTCCAACACCCCCCCTCAAGCTAGGTGTACCTAGCTTAGACACATAAAGAAAAAAGACCAAACCAGACCAATGAAAACAAAGCAATCAACAGACTGCAAACACTCCTTCTCAAGATGGACATACCCAGCTTGACGACAAAACAAGACAAAACAATATAAAAGATAAAGTTTCAAGGTTGTTTCTCCCCCTCACGATCGCAGCTCCTTCGCAGGATGATGGATGGATGAAGTTGTCGCAGGCGCAGCAGAGGAACCACATAGACTGGGCCAGTTGACGGAGCGCCAGGAATGCCGCACTAGTGGGGCCGGTCGATGAGACGCTGGGAAAGCCACACTAGCACCGGGAAAGCTACACTTGCGGGGCTGGTGACGAGAGGCGGGGATTTTTCAGAATTTTTGCAGGATCTGGCGGAGCCAAAGGGCCCGGTCCGAGGTGGTTGAGGTTCTATGTCGAGTAATCTGCACTTGCGATGCCGAACGTCAGAGTGTCGGGAAATCCGCAGGACGAGGGCCAACATGGAGGCAGGGGATTCTGCAGGAGGAGACCGGTGTGGAGGGAGCAGCTTTGCAGAGGTGGCGCGTAAGAAGGCGGAATCACGACGGGATCTGGAGGTGCTGCAGGAGGAGGCACCTCAGGATTGGGAGGGTCGGGAGAAGGGAGGGTAGCAGGTTGGGAGCCGTGACGGGAGGTCGGCATGGGGGGTCTACCGGGAGGGAAATCCATCGTAGGAGGGAGGAAAGCTGTCAGGGCTGGATGGAGGTGCGCGTGTCGGGAGGAAATGCGTCAGGGCCTGGAGGCGTGATGGGTGGCGTGACCTAGGCGGGAGGGAAAGCCATCAGGATCACCTGGAGGGAGGGAAAGCTGTCAGGATTTTGACGGGAGGAAGGGGTCGCCGGGATCGGGCATGTGGAAGGAGTCGCGGCTGGTCGTCGGGATCGTGAAGAGATTGTGATGAGAGGAAGGGAAGGACCGTGCCTAGAGGGAGGGAAAGTCGTCGGCAGAATCAGAGGCCAGTGTTGGAGGGGCCAGCAGGGGTGGAGGTCGGCTACTAGAGGAGCCGACAGGGGGGCTCCGTTGGGAGGGAAATCCAGGATAGAGCTACTCAGGCAGATGGAGGTATTTGTCGAGAAACCACCGGGAGGCCACCTGAGATACGAGCCTGGAGGGGCGGTGACAGAAAATAAACTCGGCCTTACATGGGGGGGGGGGGGGGCGCTCCCCACGGGGGATAAATAATGAGAAACCCTAGACGGGGAAAATTAAAAATGGGAGGGAGGGCTCAGGATTGGGTTCCCTTTGATACCATGTATAATGATAAAAAGAGGTAGACCCAAATCCCCAATGTACTCTCTAAAGGAGGCCTTGAGGTTCCTTTATAATGAATAATTAAGACCACGTCGGACCATAAGTCCGATGTGGTATGCAGACTCCAAGATATTCCAACGAGACCTGGGAGCTAACCGTTTTACCATGAGGAAAGAAAGTACTTGAGAATAAGTGGGATTTCTGGTTGAAGGAAGAAGTTGATGGAAGAGAGAGGTATAAAGCTAGGCTTCTGGTGAAAGACTTTCAATAGAAAGAGGGAGTGGATTTCTTCAAAAAAAATCACTAGTAGTAAGACATATTACCATTAAAACGATCTTAAGCTTGGTTGCGACCGATGATTTGTGTTCAGAACAAATGGATGTAAAGACGACTTTTCTTCATGGTGATTTAGAGGAATACATTTACATGAAGAAACCAACTGGTTTCAAGGTTTATCGGAACAAGGACTTGATGTGTAAGCTAAAACACAATATTTATGGCTTTAAACAAGCACCAAGGCAATGAAACCGGAAATTTGACGCATTCATGGTTGGAAAGGATTTCATGCAAAGCAATTCAGATCACTATTGTAATCGGGAAGTATGGAAGGATGATTACTTTATCATCCCACCCCTTTATGTTGATGAAATACTTCTCGTGGGTTCCAACATTCAACAAATTGAGGAATTGAAGTGTGAGTTTGCTAGAACTTTTGAAATGAAGGATCTCAGTTTTGCAAAGGAGATTCTTGGAATGAGGATCGAAATAGACAGGAAAGCTGCAAGCTTGGTGTTGTCTCAAAGAGAGTTCATCCAGAAGTTCATCGGGCAGTTTGTAATGACAGAATGTATTTTTGTTTCAACTACTTTGGTCGGGTTCTTTAAATTGTTAGAAGGGAAAACACCACGAACGAAGGATGAGGTGAGATGCATGAAAAAAGTTCTGTTTGTTTTAGCAGTTGGAAGTTTAATGTATATGATGGTATGCACTTGTCCTGACATTGCCTATGCAGTGGGAGTCATCATCAGGTATATGGAAAGTCCAGGAAAGGAACACTGAGAAGCTATGAAATAGATCATCCAGTATCTAAAAGCTACATAAGATATTGATTTATTCTTCCGACTATTTGAACCATTACAAGGGTATATGGATGCAAATTTTGGGGGTGATTATGATACTCGTAAGAGTGAAATAGGCTGTGTTTTTACATTTGGAGGGAAGAAAACCAACTAGATGTCTAATTTGTAGTTAGTAGTTTCACTATCTACTATGGAGGTAGAATATGTAGCCATAATGGAAGCAGTGAAGGAGATGTTTTGATTGAGACCTTTATTAGTGGATAGCCAAAGTGTGATTCACTTGGAAAAAATCCAGTGCTTCATTTAAGGACTAAACATGTCAACCTAAAATCCAGTGTTTCATTCGGGAGTTGTTTGACTATGTAGAGTTAGAGTTATGGAAGATTGTTGGAAGATAAAATATGGCTGACATGTGTACTAGGGTTCTAGTCCAAGAAAGTCTGAGGCAGCACCAAGTCTTAGTGGGATTGGGGTAACCGGAATGTGGAGGAGGGCACTGCCGGTATGCGGAAGGAGGATGAAAGTTTGAACCCATCTAAGTGTTTAAGGTTTCCCAGAGATTCTTGAAGTAGTCTTCAGGTGGAAGACTTTTAAGATCATGAAGCCTCTTTAAGGATCTAGATTCAGTTCACTGGAAGGAGGCAACGACAGTGGAGACTTCAACCAGTGGCATCAATCAGAAGAAAGTTCTAATAGAATTGTCAGTTCTATGGAAGTTGGATTATTCAGTGTGGTCATTTGTTCAGAGGATGGTGATGCACTTGGTCTATCAGTTGTTGTCGGTTAGTTGATGATTTCTATAGGAGATCGATGATTACTGATGGAGACTTGCAAACAGATGGAGACTTGCGAATGTTGGAGGTTGGTGCAACCAGATGACCAGATGAACCCTGCTATATAAATGGAGTGAGACCACTTGCTAATGTGTAACGTGATTAATTTCTAAGAGTGATCCACATGGATGAAAAGTCACCAAGTTGTCATCTTTGTACTAACAGATAAACATACATTTGCAGTGTTCTCCCATGGACATAGGATTAAAGTATGAAGCCCATAAATTCAAAAGGTGTCATTTACTTTGTATTTATTTTTCTTGTTTGTATACTTATGTATGTTTGTTGTAAAGACTTTGTGCATGATGATTTAGGGTGCATTCAAGCTTCCCAGGTTCCGAAGCTCTTAGTCTGGAAGGTTTGGTGTGTTTGTTGCTCGTGACATCTGAAGGTTGAATTTCCGTTGGATGAAAGATCCTGCTTCTGGTGGTTGAACATCTGGTGACTTCATGATTTGCACCTGTCGGGTTTTCCCCATCCTTCTTCCCAACAATTATTAGGGCTACATGATGCTTCAATCATAGGTTTAGATTTCATGAGGTCTGGAGTTTCTATTTACAGGAGGATGTCATTGTGGTCCTTGTGTGAATATGGTGCCCTGAAGTTGGGTGTTTGTTGCTGGATTGGGCTTCCACTACAACTTCGAGATGGGTATAGATTCGTGCTAATGGACATTTTCTGCTGGGAGCTCATGCCGCTATAGGTTTCCCGAGTAGGTGAACTAATTTGGGGGTTCATGTTGTTGTGAAGCTGGTGCACTCAAGGCACTTGGTGGAATGAAAAGACCATGGAGCTACTCCCACATCCCAACCTTGAGTGTCCAATCCTCCTAACAACCAGGAACAGACCAGCTCACCCTTTGGTCCCTACCTCAACTTTACTAATAGCAAGCCCACATAAACAAATTAACAGCCCAAGGTAGACTTAATACCAGGATAGGTGGCATGCTCATAAGGAAAGAGATACATGGGTGGAGTTTTTTCAGGTTTTTGCAAGAGCAGCACAATGGATATTTCCACTTACACCAGGGAGGTACCCAAAATATTTTATTCTTGAATTTGAATTATACCCAATCCCTCTTTATAAATAATTCCCCCTTCAGGGATTCACTTTTGGTTAATCTCTCTACTACTAGAGTAAAAATTTCCACTGATTTGTGGATTGTTTTATCTTTGTTTATTCTTCTTATTGTTGGTTTGATTTTCTTCCGATTATAATTTTATGCTAACTCCATCCTACGTGTTTTAATTCTAATTTTATACTAATTAGTGTTTGAGTTGTGTGTTCTGTTGGATTTGGTGGCCTAGAACCAACTACTTTGTACTTTATTCATTAATAAATACCTTATCACATCTTGATTGTTCTTCTACGTGACAATGCATGTGATAATGTTCTAAGGATGGCTGTTGCACCAAAGGGTCATAAAGGATCCTTGCTATGATGAGAACCCGGAAGTTCCATAACACTATTCTTGAATATATATTCTATGGCCGGATGATGTTATTTGAGTGACACAAATAATACAGGCCATTAGGAGTGAGGACTCATAAAACTTTGATACACCTTCTCACAGTGTGTTCCCTTGGTAATATCCAGAAAGATATTATGAGAATAAGACCCGCCAGTAGAAAATCCACATTTCATAGTGTCATTGGATGTTCCTATTTGCGGACGTGTGTATTGGTCCTTAGACTTTAAGATTATTATTAATGAGTATTACAACTCACGCATTTAGATATATTGACAAAAACTAT
This sequence comes from Viscum album, assembly GCA_963277665.1. Taxonomy (NCBI): domain Eukaryota; kingdom Viridiplantae; phylum Streptophyta; class Magnoliopsida; order Santalales; family Viscaceae; genus Viscum; species Viscum album. The sequence goes on from OY728157.1 coordinate 1,428,309,656, forward strand.
GACGACACACTGTTCGCAGTGAGGTATGATATATTGGGTGTGTCACAAGTAATACTACATTAATAGATGATGCGAGAAAGAATTTGACCCTTCTGTTCCATAATAGAAGTTGATATCTCAGACCCTTTGATGGAATTGATATAGCCTAAATAAATCCATGGCCATGGTAAGGAATGAGCGAGTTCAATTATGAAAAGTTAAAGAAAGAATAATCAAGCACATGGGTTGATGACACTAGCATGCAACCTGCTTGATTCGAGATATCAAGACAAAGGGATTACATTGCACGGTAAGCGTTCATAGGAGGTGAAACGTCATTACGGTGTTAACTTTTTTCTCTATGGGTGCCTTGGCATGTTGCTAGACGCTGACCTTGGACTTTAGGCAATCTTCGCTTAATGCCACTGAGAAAGAGGTCTAGAGGGTCACACACTAAGTGTGTCCAAGTATCTCAGTTAAATATTCATTTGAAAAGTTGAATAAAGATTATTCCCGATTATGGTTTAATAATTATTCAAGGATGTTTGATCGCATTTATTTCAACACTAGTTATTCGAGAGAATATATTGTGGGTGAAATAATATATTTACTAGCGAGTAATGTAGTGATATTTATTTGAGAAATAAATAGACATTATTTAAGTTCTAATAAATGTGGTGGAGGAAATAAAGAAAATAGAAAAATGAAAGTGCATGCTGTATATATTAATATACACGCCGTGTAATTTTTCTAGGGATTTTTGAGAAATAATATTATTTATTTAATTAAATAATATTAGGTGTAATTCGCTAGATGCATGCCAAGTAATAATAATAGTCAACTGTTATTATTAGACATGTGGTCTTACTAAGAATTAAATGAAATGAATAAATGTTTTTAGGTAATTAATTCATTTTATTATTCTAAGTAATTACAATCTAAATTATATAATTCTCATTAGCCTATCTATTTTTGGGGGTTGTGCACAATGGATATAGAGAAAGCTCTCAAGCCAAGAGAGATTTTTTTTTCAAGAACACTTTCAAGGTACGAGAGAGATCCTCCTCCACCGGATCAAGGATAGCACTTTGCAAGCGGCTCTCAAGGTGATCGAAGTCGAACATCACAAGTGAAGTCTCTTCCGTGCTAGCACCCGGATATCCCTTCTACGATGTCTAGAGATATGTGGAGCATGTGTGAATCACTACTAGAGGAATCCCACACTTTGATTCTACGACGCAACGACGGATCACATCAGATCGTGATCGAAAACATCAACAGAGAGATAATTCCATCAAGGTAATTCTTGTATTTTAATTAAATTAATTATAACCAACATATGATGATCCTCTCTATGGTTCTGGGACTCCCTTTCTTTAGTTCTTCATTCTATTCTGAAGATCCAACGTTTTATTATCATGACAGATCTCAGATTAATCGTTGTTAACGGAAAAAATAAAGTTGGGTACACCCACCAACGCGCTTCCACTGCGCCCGGAACCTACAAGTGGTATCAGAGTGGTCATATCATTGATTAAAATTATTTAGTTTTTCATTGATAATTTACACATTTAATAATTTAGTTGTTTCAATTCAAGTTAATTGTTCTGGAAATCGGAATCTTGAGATATGTTCCTCCTCTTTTGTTTCTTGTTCACCTTACAGAAACAATCTTTTCTTTTAATTTTGATTAAAATAAAACAGAGGATCTCATCCGGAGGTTCCAAAGCTTCCTGACCGTACAACACCAGAACACATGGTGTGTATTTAGCAGTACACATTGTGTAGTCAAGATTCAATGCATCAGAACAGTCCGCCAAACCAGGTCGTGTCATTGGATTCTATCTATGTCTTTAAGAATCCATGTGTTGACTAGGAACAGGTGGCACACGGTTTTCAGATTACACGTTGTGTGGCCCACTGAACACGGCGTGTGGTCCCTTTAGGTTAGGGTTGGACCGTGTACCCCGTACACGGCTTGCCTGACTAGAAACCATGTAACGCGGATACTACATGGCTTGTGTCCCACTAAACACACCGTGTACTCCGAAGATTTCTGAAGTACATGACACACCATGTCCCTGAGTGTGTACTTCAAATGGACGATGAACAAAAGTACACGCCGTGTAGTTGAAACTACATGCCGTGAACTCATCCAAATTATGCAGATTTATTAAAATTTATTATTATATTATACAAACCCTTGAGACGTGTACCATAGTGTGGGTGTAAAGATGAGGTACAACACATGATATGTGTTTTATATATGTGTGTTTAATTTAACATCTGTGTAATGTTCATTTCTACTCATTGGGTAGTTATGAATGAGAATTCACCGAGTTGACTCTAAGGTAAAAGTTACGTACAAAGATAATTTTAAATGAATTTATTTGTTTAAAATTATAATGGATGAGAATCTTAAGGAAATTCAGAAAAAGGGTTTAAGATAAAAGGATTGATTAATTAAAGATAATTGATTGATTCGAGCGTGATTTATCTTAAACAAGAATGATTAAAGAATTGAATGCTAGTTTTATGTATGCATAAATATCGTTGCATGTATGGATGATCATGAGCTAGACCAAGACCTTTGTATGTGAATGATTTCTTTTAATTTGTTTATTTAAATTAAATTTGTTGTCCTGCGAGCCTTCTCCTCATTAACATGTAGGGCCTGCGTGCCCAAGGTTTCTTTTATGTAAAACTCCATTTTACCCCTCACCCGTGAGTGAGATAAAAATATATGTAATGGATGGAGCTCCCAAGCTATTAGAGATGACTCAAGTTAGGATCCAAGGTGAAACCAATCCAAGAAAATACAAAGATGAACAGGTGGAAAGCTGTAAACACGAACCCAAAAGGTTCAAGGTGTTTCTCCCCTAGGTCCTGGGTTAGTTTATCGACTGCTGGATAAACTAATCAATAGAACAAGATCATGATCATACCATTTATTTTATTTTTGTCATTTGCATGGTTTATTTATTGTGGGTGTGTTATCATGATCACACAATTAATGAATTAAACAAGCATGCAAGATGGAACTAAAATAAGACCAGATTATGTGTAAATATTATCTTAGACATGGTTAATCACTTATGTATATCCTACTTAATATTAACAAACATGTAATCAAAGATAATAAAATAAAAATTTACATATAAGGATAAAATACCTCAAAGAAATATTAAGTCGGTATAACCTTCCATAATCATGGTTAGAATTGAATCATAGTTCAAAGTGCTTGACCAACCCTATTTGGGGTGCTTTCAATTATTGGGGAATTCTAATTCAAGGTTTTGGGTTGGCTTGACTTGGTTCACATCAAGGGTTGACTGCCACAATAGGACTTGGTGTGACCAAGATGCAAAGGTTGAGGAAATCCAAAATAAAAAGATTTCAGGATTGGGGAGTCCACTCAATAGATCAAGGAGCTATGAGTTAATGCAGTTAGCATTTGAAATGTCTACCTAAAACCCTTTAAGTTTCTTGACCAACCCTAGTTGGGGTAATGCGAAGGGCAATATGGATCCTTGCCATTAGAATATTCAGGCAAAAAAATATTCTGAAGTCAATGGTGAGATCTATTGGATTTCGATAAAATAGTGGGAGACTAATAAATATTAATTTATTTATTTGTCTTAGTTTTATCATGATAAAGTGCTAAACCTTTGATCATCATAATTTTAGAAATGACAAGAAAAATGACGTCAAACATATCATTGCGAACCAAACTTGAGAAGGAAAGCCTTCTCACCGGCACCAATTTCCAATAATGACATAGGTGTTTACGTGTCATCCTTCTCCACAAGAGAAAATTGTATGTGCTGAAATATTATGTTCCAATTGTGCCTGGAAAAGAGGCTAGTGGTGAGGAACTATCTCTCTATATGAAACATATGGATGATGCCACAGATGTCCAATGTTTCATGCTATCGTCCATGTCTAATGAGCTCTTGAAGCAACATGAGAACATGGACGTGTATAACATGATATCTCACCTTAAGGATATCTGTGAAGAGAATGCGAGACATGAGAGATATGAGATCTCCTATGCTTTGTTCACAACTAAGCTGGAGAGTCTGCGCCAGCTGAGCCTCATGTAGTCAAGCTTATTGGCTACATTGAACGCCTGGACATCTTAGGGATTTAGTTTCTGAATGAGTTACATACAGATCTCATCCTATCATCACTACCCAAGACCTTCTCTAGCTTTATTTTCAACTACAACATGAGAAAAAATGAGAAGAGTCTATCAAAACTTATGACCTTAATTTTCCAGGTAGATAAGGACATGGGGCGTGACAAACCTGCAATCCTTATGGTGAATAAGAAAAGGAAGGAAAAGAAAAGGGGGGAAAGGATTCATAAACGGTCTGAAGCCCCTGAGCATCATCTCTCCAAGAAGGGGAAGATCTAGAGGCAGGGCAAGGAATGGGAGGCAGTGTGTTTTGCATGTGGCAAGCCAGGCCACTGGAAGAGGAATTGCACCCAGAAGCATGGGGATGCTAAAGGCGCATTGGTTATTGAGTGTAATCTTTTCATTTCTATATATTGGGTATTAGATACAGCTTTTGGGGCTCACATATGTATTCAAATGTAGGAAACAAGTATATTTAGAAAAATTTCCAGAGGAGAGGTGGATCTTCGAGCTGCCAATGGCGTGAGGCTGGCTGTATTGACCATCGACAATTACCATCTCTCATTGCCAACTAGGAGCACATGAGCCTCAACCCAGTTGGTGAGGTATCCTTAAGTGCATCCATGAGACCCAGGTTCGAAACCAGGCGGAGGCATATTTTTGAGTACTGTAGTAGTTCTGTAGCAGTACTATAGTAGGTACTGTGCGGTACTGTAGCAGGTAATGTAGCAGGTACTGTTCGGTAATGTAGTAGCCAGGAACTATTCACCTTGGGACACCGGTTTGGGCTTGGAGTCCTTGAGGCCTTTAGGCCACCCATACCTTCAGGTTAGTAGGGCTTTCAAGCCACATTTAAGGCTTTCGGGCCACCTCAAGGCCTTCGGGCCACATGCAGTTGCCCCAGACAGACTCTACAAAAAAGAAGTAGCCCTATAGGAGGATTCAGAGCAGGCGCACTCACTAGAGCAGAACCAAATGGATTAGGAAAGAATGAAAGGTTATGGCTACGCCATCGGGACCAGCCTGTGCTTGCACGGGATGCTTATCCAGACAACCATGCGAAGGTGGAGAGATACCAACATGATGCAGATGCTGGGAAGGGGCAGTTCCTTGTAGTTATAGTCTGGTTGAATTCTCTAAGACCTTCGGGCCATGTAATGTCTCTCAAGCCTACGGGCAATGTAATCACCTAAGCCTACAGGCCTTGTAAGGGTTCCCCCTCATCCCTTGAAAGGGGGGTTATCAAACATCAATAATAATAAAAAGAGGCTTTCGGGCTATTCAGGCATTGCCAACTGGGATGCTTTTGGTTTTACATAACTATTATTACGTGCCTAGTGTTACCAAGAACTTAATTTCTGTATCATGTTTGGATATGGGTGGATTTATTTTCAAGTTTGGAAATAATGGTTGTTTCTTTTATAAGAACAACATATGTTATGATATGATGTATTTAAATAATAGTTTGTATGTATTAAATTACGAAAACCAAGTGTTGGAAATCAATAACGAAACAAATTCACATGACTCATACAACACCCAATTGTGGCATCACCGTCATGGTTATGTAAACGAGAAGTGCTTGACAAAGCTCTACCAGAATGATTATTTAGACTCTACTGAGCTAAAACCACGTGATAGATGTCACGCTTGTTTATAAGGTAAAATGACCAAGCCGCCTTTCGGTGGACAGGGTGAAAGGGCCACAGAGCTTCTAGGATTGGTGCACACGGATGTGTGTGGACCATTTCTAGTAGAAGCTAGAGGTGTATATTCTTACTCAATTACTTTTACTGATGATTTAAGTAGATATAGATATGTCTACTTAATGAGGTATAAGTCAGAGTTCTTAGAGAAATTTAAGGAATTCAAGAATGAAGTAGAGAATCATCTTGGTAAGAAGATAAAGAAACTTCGATCGGATCGAGGTGGGGAATATCTGAACCAAGAGTTCATCGACCTTCTATGGGAGTCTGGGATTCTATCTCAACTCACTCCTCCTTATACACCACAGTGGAATGGTGTTAGTTAAAGGAGAAATTGCACCTTGTTGGACATAGTGAGGTCGATGATGAGTCATGCAAATCTTTCATTATCCTTTTGGGGATATGCATTACAAACTGCAACATACACATTAAACCGAGGACTAACTAAGGAGGAAAATGGAATTCCCTCTAAGATATGGAATGGAAAGAAATCCATTTTGCCGCACACACGTGTATGGGGATGTGAGATGTTTGTTAAGGCCTTCTCAGGCAATAAACTAGCACCCCGGGGCACAAACATGTCATTGCCAAATATCCGTGAAGGGTTCTTATAAAACCTCTGTAAGGGCCCCATATTTCCAAAAGCTCGACACTCTACAAGCAATTGATCGCATTGAGGTTGCTTATGTCCAACCTTTTCCACACTGATAACATTTCACTAGAACACTGCCCTGGATGCTCTGCCCACTACTGCCCTAACGGTAATTCTTGTAACGGTGGTTCCTACTGCTAGATGATTCACTACAAGCTCTCATAGATAAAACTACCTGTCCACCACCCAGGTCCTCTTTTAGGTTTCTCTCGGTGATAAGGGCCTTGCTCACCACCTCTAGAAAAGGTCTCCAAGCGAAAAACATTCACCATTGACCTAATTTCATATCTAAGTTCATTATCAAAGTGCTTCACATTAGTTACCTCATCCCCTGCCAACATTGAAGTAAAACATTGCAAGTCCATGAAATGAGTAGTGTGATCCATCACAGACATACCTCCTTGCTCGAGGTATATAAACTCTCTAACCTTGTCTTCCCTCAAGGTCTTTGGAAGTTAATAATCGATAAAACTGGTCTGAAAGACCTTCTAGTAATCTTCACATGCTGGACCAACTGGACCAAAATGTCCCACTATCTCTTTGTCGATCCTCAAAGCATATAAGCTGTAAGTTTTATTATCCTCTCTAGAGGAGTCTCCAGATGGTCAAATAAGGTTTTCATCATTTCCACCCAGAACTCTGTTTCCTTGGGGACACTTTCTACTACAATGGTCGGTGGGTGTTGCAATTTAAAAACTTTGGCGAGGTCCAACATAGCTGGCTCAGCTCGTGGAGGTCCTCTTTTCATTGACTGCATAACCCGTAATAAGATGACACATAGTTGGTCATCTATTGTATTCTTCTAAGCTACCAGAGGCTCTACTCTAACAGCAGGAGGGGAATGCTCATTGCCACCCTCTTATCATATTACTAGAAGTCTTTGAGGAGGCATTACTCTACATTGAAAAATGAACACCTTTAACCATGTTATAGGAGAATTGGAACATTACATTTAAGGGATTTGACGAAAAAAGTAACATCATACTATTTATATTCCATGGTTTACAAGTATTAAGGGAATTAATTTTATTTATCTAATTATTATAAATAATCACACAAAAAAGTGAAATCCTTATGTGCCTATCATGATTCATGCATACTCACCCTCGTGTCATACTGACCCATGAGTAAAATCTAATAAATAATAATAAATCTTGAAAATCAAGTGCATCAATCAAGGTGAAATCAATCAATGGTAGCAATGAAAACCAAAAGAGTAATCCCGCCACCGGTAACTTGGGCTTTCCTCATACGTGGGTTGGCTACTCCCAGGTATGAGTTTTGTACCAAGTCTTGACAACATCCTATCTCCTATCTACCGAGCCCAAATAGCAAGACAAAAGGAAAAGTCCTTAGATACCATTTTGTAATGTCTTTGACCTGATTCACTCATAAGTAACTGAATCGAGTAACTACATGGCTTCAAGCATGCCTCCCCATATGTTAGAGGCCATCGACAAGCGGTGAGCGGTGAGGATCTAAGAGGATATCATGAGGATATTATACCCTATGGTCAGAGTAGTAATAATAGTGGAAATCAGAACAATATCATCCATCAAATACCATCACAAGAATATATGAAGGCAAGTTCCAAATAATCCATAATGTATAACCACACTGAAATTAAAATAAAATCATACAGTAAACCACCCCAAGTCCCAAAATAATTCTCAACATGAAAGATAAATCCCAACTGGTTCCAAGGCTATGTCTGATCCCACCATCCTAATCTAGTCCTGACATATCCTGTCAACCATCAAACATAGAGGCCTTTCCCTTATCCTAACCTGCAATCATGAAATCTTCTCGACTACCAAAGGAGGCTTGAGTAGGGTGTGAGTAAAACTCAGTAGGACACCACCAACAATGTCTAAAATATATCCAGTCTAAGTGATATATACACTGATGTGTAAGTAAGGTAAATACGGTGTGACATAATAATGCACAGATAATAAATATTGTTAACCCTCACATCCAGGATGGAACATGGCGTAAACCATACCTACTTTAGCCAGTTCCTGATGTCTCTATCCAAGTATCATAGTCCAATTTATAAGTATACAAGAACACCTGATCCTTGGAATCACCTCAAGTTTCCCTAGCAGTAATAATCATAGTAATGGGAATAACAGATCCTTGAAATCATTTCAAATCCCCCAACAATAATAATCAATAATACAGGCATACTAGATCTTTGGAATCACATCAAGTTCCCCCAATAATAATAATCTACAATACAGGCATACTTGATCTTTGGAATCACGTCAAGGACCCCCAATAGTAATAATCAATAATACGGGCATACCAGATCCTTGGAATCACATCAAGGCCCCCGATCAAGTAATAATCAATAACATCATTTCACCAAGTTTATAACCACATGTCATCATTTTATTAACCAATTCATCCACCAATTTCCATGGCCAATAATAATAATCTATAGTATGTTGCTATTTATTTTGGCTGGTGGCTTGTCACCAGCTAGCCGATAGACCTGCAACAGACCCGACTACTCTCCTTTTCATAAATTTTAGGTTTCTACCCCCCGAACACCCCAAGGACTCTCCTAAATATGAAAACATACACATCTAAGGATAATGAAATAGGTCTAGCCAAAATAAATAGCAACGTACCTCAAAGGAAAGGGTCAAGGTGTTACACATATACCAAAATTCAGTTCTATATTTTGGTAGTTTCTCTAATTGATGTAAATTTGTTGGTGCATATTCAAGATAAACTAAACATGGATGATACAAGAGTGGTACTAATAAGGCTATATTGGTCATACCAAGTAATCATGTTTAAATTCATTATAATTTTACTTGTAGTAGCAACTTTCTATGATCATTATATTTTGAATTGAATGTCAAAGCCACCTACCTTGGAGGAAACCTTATGGAAGATGTCTATATGATGCGACCAGAAAGGGTTGGTGACATCAAAGAAAGCCAATAAGGAATACAAGTTTCAAGGATCTATTTATAGTTTGAAATAATCATAATGATCACAGAATATTCATTTGGAACGAATGGTTTCCAAGTGTCTATAAGTGGTTAGTGGTAGCGCTATTGTTTTCTAAGATAGATATGTTTGACAACATATGGAAAACAATAGATTAGTCTTACAGTTGAGACTAAGGATAATTTCTCCAAAAATAACTTAAAGTAGTAATTTAGTTGTGGGGAAAATGATCTACATAGTTAGATCTTTGGGGTTGCTTAGTCCAAGTCATGGTACATATGTTGACAAAGTATTGAAAAAAATACAAGATGAAACAATTAGAATAGAATTGTTGTCGGTGTCACATGGTGTGAAATCTCACAGTTGATGTGTGAAAAACACATGAGGAGATTCTTGTGAAGAATAGGCTATATATTCCTGAGAGTACTTTGTAAATCTATATCACATGCCATGCTATATACTTATGATTGATTTTTCTTATGTGTGAGGAATAGAGAGAGAATATCAAATACAACCAGGAGAAATGAAAAGGTTGACAATCAAAACCGTTCAACAATGCTTGAGAAAGTAAAAATGGATGAGTACCTGGTTAGAGAAATGAGAAAACAAGTTTTTTGGGTTTACAAAAATCGTCTTCTTTTAGATCAACTTGATCTAGTATCCTAGTTAATGATAAGGTAATATGAAAGAGAAAAGTTTACTACAACCAGTGGTTGTGATATCTACATAGACCGAGTATGTTGCAACTTTTGATGCAGCTTAAGAAGTGAGTTTAACAATGATTTTTCCTCTATTTTGGAATTATATCAAGATAGAAAAGTGTAATCATATTTTGATGAACTTTCTACTATGGTATTATCCAAGATATCAAAGATGATAGAGAATAAAAAGGTATATGCTCGGTGATATCATCTCTTGAGGGATTTTCCTAAAGAGATGAGGCCACAATAAGCTGAATAACCACAGAAATGTGGCGAGCTCGACAAATATAGTCATACCTCAGTATAAACATGTTTATCATGCGAGGTTAACCAGTTTGATAGTTAGAATTTAGCTCTAGTGCAAGTTGGAGTCTGTTGGAGTTGGTGCTCTAGAACAAACCACTTTTAATTACTAGAATATTCAGTGACTTGAATGTTAATAAATATCTTATCACATGATGAGTGTTCTTCTTCTTAACATCAATGTGATAATGTCCTTAGAATATCTATCGCATTGAAAGGTCATGACAGTTCTCTGCTATGATGAGAACCTTGAGGTGTTATGACAATATTCTTAAATATATATTCTATGGCCAAATGACATCGTTTGATGGGTCACAGATGATACATGCTATCAAGGGTAAGAGTCTTATAAGGCATTGAGAATTCTTCTCATTAAGTTCGCCCTTAGTAATCTCTAGAAGAGGAGATTATGAGAACAAACCCGCACGTAGAAATTCCACATGTTATATGTGTCATTGGATATTTCTATATGTGAACGTGTGTATTGGTCCTTAAATTTGAGATTATTATTAATGCATATCATGAGTCACGTACTTTGATATTTTTTCGTAAACTGTGACAACATATGTTCACAATGAAGTTGGGTATGTTGGAAGCATCACGCCTGATATGACACTAATGAACATGTCAATAAAGAATTTTTTCCTTTCATTTTAATGAAAGTGGATATCTCTGGCTCTTTGATTGAAATGAAATCGTCTAATAAATCCATTTCCATGGTGTTTCATCGATGCGTTCATTTATGGAAAGTCAAAGAAAGATAAATCAAGCATATATGTTTATGACACAAAATATGCAACCTATTTGATGAGATATCGAGATAGAGAGATTATATTACATAATGATCATTTGTAGGAGGTTGTTGTCGTTGTGACATTTACTTATTTCTCTATTGGGTGCCTTAACGTATTGTTAGATGAAAATCTTGGATTTCAGGCAAGTTATACATATTGTCACTGAAAAAGAACCCTAGAGAGTCACACACTAAGTGTATCCAGAATCTCAATTAAATTCTATTTGAATTTAACAGTTTGAATAAATACTATTCTCGACTTGTGGTTTAATAATTATTCTGGTATGATTGATCACATTAATTCCATCACCAATTATTTGAAAGAATATATATGTAAGTTGAGTATTAAATAAATATTTATTCATAAGTTAATTATTAATTACCCGAATATATAATATTTATTTGTCTATTATTTATTCGTATGGTAATAAATAATTATTTATTTGGTTATGTGAATATTAAATAAATATTTATTCACGATTTTAGTGAATATATATTTTTTATTTATTGAATGTATTATATAGTGATATTTATTTATTTAAATAAATAATAATTATTCCAGGTTCGATAAATATCGAGAAGGAATGACAAACTAAGTTAAAGGTCCACTAGAAATGATATAGTACATATCATTTAAATAAATAAATATTTTTTTATTTAACAAATGATATTTTATTTATTCACGAGTGATGTGCATGTCAAGGAAATAATAATAATAATATTATTATTATTATTCGACGTGGGGTTCACTAAGGATTAAGAGAATTCCTAAGGGCCTATGCTCAATTATCAATTTTCTAACCTAGCTATTTAAACTTGGTTATATCATTTCTAGGATTGAACAATTGTTATGCACAACATTCTTTCTGGAGAATTCTCTCTACCCTGGAGAGAGATTTTCTAGAACACTTGAGAAATGAGAGCAATGATCTCCCTCCCTCTCAAGGATTGGGAGAACAAGATAATGAATTCTTCCACTTAAGAATCCTTATTACGACCAACGACAAATGACACAAGTGTTAGAATCATACGTGCTAGCACACAAAGATTTATATGATGGCGTTCTGAGGTTTGTGGAGCATGTGTGGATCACCGCTAGAGAGATTTCATTCTTGAATCCTTTGTCACAACGACAGTTTAACAAGAGATCAATTGATTTGACAATGAAGAAAGAATTTTCAAGCAAAGGTAATTCTTCTCTATGTAAATTAATTATAAATTATATGTGAATGATCATATCTTTGATTTTTTGGGGGTCAATTTCATCTAGTTCTAAGCTTTATTCCAAAGAAGTTGATGAAACCCCATTATTGGGCATGGGCATAATTGCTTTCAATGTGCCTCACAGCCTTCACCCTCAACATCATTGTCAACAAATACAACCCAAAAAAGCATTCCAAGGGGAGTTTTGTTAACGACCCCTGAGGTCATCCCCTTTTATCATTCTTCGGTATTTATAAATTCTAACGTGTAAGGCGACCCTGTGACAAGTATGCCCTCTATCACCTAACAAAAGCAAAGGTTGAAGAAGAAAGTGAATCATTTCTTGTATTGTGAATTCAGACGGGGGGATGCACATTTTTGGGAGATAGATTATAGAGGGTTCAAGGTTATGATCTTGCCCTCTTGGTTTTTACATAATAAAGAGTATAAATTGTGTGACATGGGATAACAAATGTAACACACCAAAGACCAACTATTTACATCTTGTAGAGAACCTATCAAAAACTCTTTGCGTGAATTTATGGTTGTATGCATTCTCATTACACGAGTGAAGTAAGAAAGATTTGTCGGGTATTATATTTAATATGATCATTACTACTAGAGATTTATTGCATTGAATGTTGTCAAGTGATAATGTTTGCTTAACAAGTAATGTCTCTTTTAATAGATTTCATACCATTGATGTTAGTCCAATGTTTAAATATTTAAATAATCATGTCATTTATACATCCTGAAACCAAACCAGACCCATTCATTTTTTATATAAATATATGTACATATTGATATTATAAAAAAAAGATAGTATAGGACAGAAGATGGAGCTCAAACAATCCCAGCGATGGTGATTCAGATTCAACCGGCAACACAAATGATCACCACCCAAAAACCAGGATCAACCAGTCGTCAAAGAAGAGGAGGAAAACGATGAAGGCGGGAAGGATGTCAGGCTTCAAGGATCCGAGCCGGGGACCCAACAGGAGCTGGCGTAGTAGCTCCTCCCCCTCCACCCCTGGACCATCCACTGCTCGTTTTCCTCCACCACGAAATCCTTGTGGTACCCGCGTCTCACCGCCGCCCTCACCCACCGCAGCAGCTCCCGGTCCAGCGGCACCTGCCGGAACCCCGCCTTCCGGTGCCGACCATGCCATTGCTTGTAAGTCTCCGGCCGCTCCACCCTCTCCGAGTCCTCGCACGCGATCACGTTCATCGCTTCCCGCCCGAGGACTTCCCGCTCCATCGTCATCCTCCCGACGTCCTCCCGCGCCAGGACGGCGTCGAACATGTCGTACAGGGAGGAGAAATGGAAGGCCGCCTCCCGGAAGCGCGTGATGAAGAAGGGGGCGTTGTAGGATCCGTTCGCGACGGCGTGCACGAAGACGTCGGGGTTTATCCCCCGGATGAGCCGCAGCACGGTGTCCCTCGGATTCCCCGCCGCCACCGTCTCGTCCAGGAGGTTCTTCAGCCGGAACAGGCAGTTCACGGCGACCTTCTCGCCCCCTCCGATCCCCAGGTCCGAGATCCTGATGCTTTCCCAGCTCTGTGCTATGGAGTGGTACTCGAAGGGCACGTTGAAGCGCTCGCAGCATCTGGCCAGTCCCACCCCCGCCATCTTCTCCGGCCGGAGGCCGGCCTGAGGGAACTCTATCCCCGTGATGCGAAGACGGGGCGGCCCGCCCCGCCGCCGCGACAGACGCTTGATGACGGCCGGCCACTGCAGGCCGTAAAGGATGCCGAAGTCTATGATGTGGAGCGCCTCCGCCTCCGCCTCCTCCACCAGACGCAGGATCTGGTGGTTTGCGAAGTGGATCGCGAACCGTGCGAAGGGGCAGCTCAGAAGACAGGCCCGGTACGCCTGGAGAAGATCGGCGGGGAAGTGTTTGCTGGAAGGCGGGTTGGATACAGCGCAATTCTGCCCTCCGGTTCCGGCCATGCGCGCCGTGAGACCGCCGGCGAAGTAGTGGGCGAACCTCTCGCAGCCATCGCCGAAGGGCGAGGAGTGGCGCATGATCTGTCTGAGCAGATCGTCGGCGGCGGCGCGATCATCCACAGAGACGGCCCGGGCGCAGAGGAGTAGGAGAGCCCTCAGATCCACCGCTTCCTTGGTCTGCTGTCTTCTTCCGCCGCCGCACCCGGCGTGGAATTTGAGCGGCGTCGCCGCCGCGTTCTCCTTCAGCGGTCCGCGCTTCTCGGACCGATCTGGGGATTCATCTAATGAACAAATCCCCCTTTCTACCTTCCCGCAGAATCGCAACACGGAAATGGAATCCCCAGGGCAAAAACCCGCGGATACAGAGGAATCATCGCCTACAGTGCCGTCGGGATTCGAATGCCTGCGTGGTGTTCGACAAAATGACTGAGAGGGAGCGAAGCTCAGACTGAGGAAAGAGGACGGCGACGAAGGGTCCCCGCGATCCACCGGGGTCTCGCCGATGCGCCGCCCCACGGGTTCCGACGGCTTTTTCCCGGATTTCCAGCCGCGACAGCCATGATGATCAGAAATCTGTTGATGGGTTCCGCCGGGAAGAAGAGGGTCTCGGCCTGCAAGAGCCAGGGAGAGCGATTTACCGGCGGCCGGGAGGGCGCTGCGAGAATCGGGCTCCGCCTCATCCGCCATGAGCATGTCGTTTATGTACTCGGATACGGTGGCGGAGAAGTCACGATCATCGATGGAAAAATCGACCGGCGGCCTCGAAACCGACGGCGGGGGCGGCGGATCAGCCGGGTGGTCCGGGGAGGCGGGGTCCGTCAGATTGAGATCGAAGGAATGGCAGCAGCGTGGGGAACATGGGTATTGATTAGGAGCGGCGGTATCGTTCAAATCGAACTCCAATCGAGGATTGGAGAGGTGATTGAGCTGGGAATCCATGGCCGGGAAGATTCGATCACCCTGTCATCGCTGCCCCATAACCAAAGATCGCGCAGTGGGCGACCGGAGACGAGAGTAAATAAAATAATAAAAAAGGAGGAAGCAAAATTCGAGCGGGGCAGGTGGAAGGTCCGCTGGTGAAAGGGATGGGCGATGATGGGCCGGTGACATATTGGCGAACGTCATGAGCAGTCCCTCCATTTTTTTTTAAGTATTTAGAAAAATCGAAAAATGATAGCATTTTGAAATAAAAAATGAAGTCGTGACCGGTTTCGCTTCCTATTGTAGAAAATTTAGGAAACAACCGGCCCTCATTTATTTTTTAAATTATTATTTGCAGTTTCAAGGAAGATAAAAATTGTTTCTTTAAATTTTAGTTTTTTAGTTAATTTATTTATATGATTTAAATAATACGTTGTTTGGATGATTTAAATGATACTGAATGGTTTAATAGGTTTAAATATGATGTTTGGATGGTTTAAATGTTGTTGAGTGATTTAATAAATTTATATATGTAAAAATAAATGATTACAAAGTAATAAATTATTAAATATAATTTATTAACACCTCTAATAAATGTGGAATGATTGTGAGTTATACCGACCAATGCATATGTAATACCTCGAGATTTTAGAAAAGAAAACTATCTTCGATGGCATATTCAACACGAAACATCGAGTTTAAACGACCTGCGAAATATATGAATGTTATAACATAGCAGTTAAACTAACGGGTATGAATAGTATTGACTATTTTATGAAATATATATATATATAAATGTACTACTCGGTATAAATTGTTGATAAATGTTTATTAAATAATCAATCATTTTTTAGTAAAACAATTTTATTCTTCAAAATATGTTTTATTTTTCAAATTTGATTTCCATTGATTTCCATGAAAAAAAGTATTATAATTTATTTTTGAAACTTTTAGAAAATGAATTTGATAAAATTAACTTCATTTTTGAAATCATAATATCAAATTTTACTTTGGGTGAAATTTTGGGATTTTTCGTAAAATATTGATCTTTCGATGAATAATGAAAAATACTGATTTTTCTAAATATGTCATTTATTCTCAATTAAATAAATATTTTAAAAGTCTCATTATGTTTTGAATATGATTTCAAGTAATATAAGTATTATTTAGTTATATTTAATTCACTTAATTATTTTTGAATCAACTTTATATTAGATTTTAGTATAAATTTGTTTTTTGGGTTAAAAAATGGGTTTTTTTAAAAAACTACTTTAAAATGTATAATGTTTCTCCATTTGAATTAATTAAAATAATAATTGACGGAGAACGTTTAAAATGAAATGTATAGATTATATATCAATAAATATTAATTGATATTCATACAACGATTATTATTATATATATTAGGTGTTTGAGGGTACAATTACAATAAATACACACACCACACATACAAGTCAGGAAGGCGGGTCATAGCCCCCTCAAGGGATAACCCACCCATCAAGGCTTATTTATTTAGTACACGGCTCAAATACCAGTGGACATGAAGCTCATTACATGGCCTAAAGGCCCACAAACAGACCCGAAGACCCAACGCAACGTCATGCATGCATCGTACTGTTTGCGTCATGCTCCCAGGTCTGATGCAAGATTACAGGGAGCCTTTACCACACGTGTAAACCCCCAACTGCCAATGATTGTTATTAATCATAGAGATAATATAAGATCATCTTTTACTTGAAAAATACATTTCTCGAAAACCCGCTTTTTCATCGCGTTAGTGAGTTTTGTTTTAAATTTAATTTTGCCACTTCAATGAATTGAATTTGGTAAAATAGATTTCATATTTGGAATCAACATAATTTATATTATTTAATAAGCTTAACTTAATTTTTGATTAAAATAAATAATGAAAACAGTAAAAATTAATTACCGTGATTAAGGTAAAAATAAATTTACCAGAGGTTAAACTAAAAAGATAAGAGTTAAAATGACATAAACACTTCTCTAAAATATATTGGCTAGCCATATTTCGACCCTATCGTGTCGAAGGCTCGAGAATATTTCATTTTGGAGCCTTGTGACATGCGAAAAACATGAGTACACATTTTTCTTTTAAAAAATCACAAGTGTGTCACTCACCTCACTTATAAAAGAGCACACTCTCTCCTCTGTTTTTCACACCTTCAAACCCTTTTGGTTCGCCCAAATCCTATCCAAATCACTTTCCAACTTCTCTCCTCTCATCTCAGAAGCCTTAGTTTGGGCAGAAAGTTAACATAGGAAAGCTTTTAGTGCAAACCTAAGGAGGTTACCCGAAGATGTAACGTTCTTCAATGAACATTTTTATTTTATTTTTTCATCCCGCTTCTTTTACTTCTCATTAAACCATACTAATATAATAACCTCAGTATCTTTTATATACTGAGATGTCATTATGTTAACAACATCACCTATAACCATATCCACTTCTATCAAATGAGTTATGAAATCATCATTTGTGTGTACGACATACTACCACATCGCGAACCAATGTCATTCATTTATCCATTACCACCTCTTACGGTTGTGTATGATGATAGATTTAATATATATATATATATATATATGATATTTATAACATAATTATATATCTGGAGTCATTATATCACATATACATTTTTACTTTGCATTCCGTAGGGGATACGATAATGTCACTTGTGTGTTTGGCGGACCACCACCGTGCAAAGCGATGCGATTCGTTTGTCACTAACACTTTGCATGAAAGATAATAAGGATAATGAGTCTTCCTCTACCCAGTTTGAAGGAGGTCTTTGCTTTTAAATAATACATTAGGCTTCAACCCTAACCTTTTATTTATCATTATGGAAATATAATATATCATTTTATTTCTTACTTTTTTACTCACTGTAAGATGATAACGTCGTTCGTGTATGTGTGGACTACCGCCTCCACGAAGCGATGTGACTCTCTCTTTTCATCACAACACCACATGAATGATATGTATAATAATATTTAAAGAAATAATATGACATTTACGATATTATGATCATTCTGGAAAGATAAAATATTACTTACCTCTTTTCCATAATGATAGTTGAAAAATAGAAACGTTACTCATGCGTACGTACGACCTACCGTCTCCATGATCATAACATACTTCATTTCTCAAAACCATCTTTCATAATTGCTCTTAAAATTACAATTGATGTATAAATATGATAATTATGTCATGATTATTATTTTGGAGATGATGAAATCATAATCAAAGTAAGAGGACCGAAAATAACAAATCAAAACATATAAGAAAAACAAAGCGGTTATTACTCGAAATGTGATTTTAACAAGGACTTGTAAATAAATGAGTAATAAATGGTCATAAGTGTAACGTCCTGATCTGAGAGCCACTAAATAGTGACCCGAGCCGATGGGTCACAAGGCCTCAAGCATGCCTCTCCGTACGCCAGAGGCTACCGACTAGCAGCGATGGTCTGTGATGGTACAATGAGTAGACTTTACCCTCATAACCAGAGTAACACAAAGATACCATAAATTAATATAAAGTGAAAGCATAATATAAATCAACAATGGAAGATAAGTCATCTAGATAGTAGTAATAATAATCAAAGCCGAAGGCAGCGTCATATACAAAGTGATGTGTATGTTATGGAGCTATACAAAAGACAAGAAATACATGGAAACATACATCCAGTGCAATACAAGTATCAAAAGTACAAAAAGATGGAAAAGAAACTGTCCTTAGATAGCATCACGAGCCATAGCCTGGTCTTGTACTCCCCTGCTCATATGCAATAATCAATCAAGTATCACCAATCGAGCACTTGTCTCTGTCCCTACCTGCATCCATGAAGTCTATCCGGGTATCCAACGATGACCCGAACAGAGTGTGAGATAACACTCAGTAGACCACCACCAACGATGTCTATAACATGTTCACTCTATGCATATAAGTTTAAACAGTGTGAATATATAACAAGAGTAAAGTGATAATAGTTAAGTGATACCGTCCGATCAATCGAAGCTCACTGTGATCAAATATCAGAACAACATGGCTAGGATCCAAGGAGTAGAAATGCCAAATGAATCTAATTAATTCTGATCCATGGAGTAGAAATGTCCATGACATCCTAGTGGATCAAATCTAAGGAGTAGAAATGTCCAAGACATCCTAATAGGTCGCCAGATCCAAGGAGTTGAAATGCCCAAGGCATCCTAATAGGTTGCCATATTTAAGGAGTTGAAATGCCCAAGGCATCCTAATAAGTCAGGTAAATAGGATCTAAAGAGTATAAATGTCCAAGGAATCCCATTAGATTGTCAGATCTAAAGAGTAGGAATATCCAAGGCACCCTAATAAGTCATGTAAACCAGATCCAAGGAGTAGAAATGTCCAAGGTATCCTATTAGATCATCAGATCCAAGAAGTAGAAATGTCTAAGAAATCCTAACCAATTCATTCTCCATTTCATAAACCATTTTATTTATCATTTCATTAATCCCTTCATAATTATAAACAAGCCAAGGGATTACCCATTCCATACCTTTCATATACAAATGACAAGGTTCTATAAGGTGTTCACAACCTTTAATAATCCATTTCATTATCACATTTAATTCCCTATAAGAATAGCTAACTCAACTCACCCCGAGGGTGATATTATCATGTATAAAGAGAAGAACCCACCCCATGAGTGGTTCGAGTTGAGGTCAAAAAACTCCAACCTAATATATGGGAATCACGACATGTCTTAAACATGAATTTAACATTTAACTCAAAGGTTTATTAATTTAGGAAGCAATGCCCAGAAAGTCTGATGTGTGACACAACAACAATAAGGTATAACAACCAGAATTTAAGGGAAAAGTTATAGAACACCTACCTTAATCCCATAGAGGAATACTCATCCAGTACCAACCTTTGATTTGGTCCATATTAAAAGAAAATGGAAGAATGGACGAACACCCTAAAAATAGGGCATAAGTGCCCGCACCAAAATAACTTCATCAACAAGAAGAGAAACGGTGAAAGGTGCAAGAGGATCAAAGAACTCACTGACAACTATCCAACGAGATGAACGATACTCAAATCAAAGTCTGGATGGGGAAGAACTACCAAATCCTAGCTTAAAGGCTTGATCTCTAACGAGAGAAATAAGGGCTGGCCGTTGGAGGAAATAAGAAATGAGGAGGTGGGTTAACTCTTAAAATGAATTAGGGAAAAAAAATTTCCAATTTAAAAATCGGGTCACACAGTTTGGACACATGGTTGGACAAACCATGCACCCAACACTGCCTCAATACCCCCCTCGCATGCTCATGGTGCACCGACCGTGCATTTATCTTATGTTAAAATGTCTGTAGCAATTGCACGAGTGTGCATCTTGAGTCACACGGTTAGGGAAAACAATGCGCCCTCTACTATGCATTGAGATGAAGGATCCGAATGTAGTGGAAGCGTGGTGTTGGGAGGGACCAACTTTTCTTTTGTCGTAATTGATGAGAAATCTGGGATCAATACGATGATGAAATCCAATATCCACAGATTTAAATCAAAGATTTAGACAAATAAATAAAAACACTAGAACCTTGAGAGATGATCTTGCACATCATGTTTATAATTAATTTAATTAATTTCTGAAGAAATTAAATACCTGAGTCTTTGGTACTTTCTTCATTGACGATCGTTGATCGTCCCGAATGAACATTTTGGATTTCCTTCGTTGTGCTCACAAGGATCCAATGTAGAATCCCTCTAGCGTTGATCCACACGTGCTCTAATGGTCTTAGATCAATGCCACTCGTTCTCCAGGTGCTAGCGCGGCAAAGCAAATGTCTTGCATCGATCGATCTTGATCACTCATTCTTCGGTCTTGAAGAACTTCTCTCGTTCTTGAAAGAGAGAGAGAGAGGATAGGAGTCGAGAGAGAAAATGTTTGGATCAACAATTCTCTAGTGTCACCGGTTGTTTGGCACAATAGACGTACCCATCTATTAATTGACATGGGGTTTTAGTTACAATATTTAATTGTGTAACATCTATTAAATACAATTTTAACCCTTAGAGAAAACTGTAACACCCGAGATTTTTATGAGTAGTATTTAGTTTTTATGTTATATATATATATCATCAAAAGAATCTTTCACTACACACTAGCTTGGATTACTTTACACGCAATCGCGACCTTACTCGATAGCTTGCGTTGTACGCAATACCGAGTTTCACTAAATGACGATATGTTATTAAAATATTATTTAAAATAGCCGTTATGAATAATAATAACCACTTTTTTGAAATTTTATCTTTCAAAATGGACTTCATTTTTGGACTCGGAATACCGAAATTAGCCTAGGGTGAAATTTTGGTATTTTTCTGAAAACTTTCAATTTTTGATGAATAGTGAAACCACTAAGTGGTAGGTTAAAAACTGAATTTTTGCATAAAACTTAATTTTACCGCTTCTGTGAATGGAATTTCGAAAATCCGACAGACACGGTTGATATCAGTAAGTAAAATGTGGTTCAATGAGATAAAAATAATTTTTTGGTGAATAGTAACTTTTTACTTTTTTTACCGCGGTTAATAGTAAATAGGGTAACTAAGGGTAAATATGATATTACTATTACCCTAACACATGTCCTAATTCTATTGGATAAGTTTAATTCGACCAAAAACAACCTTATGAATATAATATGACCATTTAGGCCCACTTGGATTAGATTAGGACATTTATTATTAATTTATTTAAAGAAGGGTTAAAATAGTTAAAATCAAAGTTTAATAAGTAAATCATTTTTAATATGGGGTTATACATAAGATAAATTCGACTATAAATATTCATTAGAAATATAAAAAGATTTCCTACATAATGGTATTTTATTTATAATTTTTAGACATTAAATAATTTAATTTATTTATGACACAATGATGATGCAGTAATTATCTTATTAATGAAATATTGACATAATTGATGTTATAAACACCAAAATAAATGTAATTTGAGACTTTTTATGAATCCCACTAATTTTCTAGGTTACTATGATATATTAGTGTTGATTTAATCAACTTGGTTTGAACATATAATTCTGTTATGACTTTCACAAAAATCATATATCAAATAGTGTCAAAATTGACACAAAATAGTTTTTAAATACAATATTATATTATTAATTGTTATTTTATTCCTAAAAATCTAAGGTTCGGCCAAATGACTTAGATAAGGATATATATATTAATAATAAACAATTTGGGGTTCGTTTGGCATGTTATAGTAAGTGTATTAACCATATAGTGTAAGAAAACAAAAAGACACGATAAAAGTTAAATTATTTAACTTAGAGTTAAATCTAATTTATAAGGTTAAAATAATAACCTAAACTTGTCTAAATCCTATTGGTTGATAGGATTTCGACCCATCCCCACTTTACCTTCAAAATAAGACCCTTTGGAACCATTATAAACCGATTTTGACTTTAATATAAAATAATATTTTGAGATATTCCTAAGGTGCCCCTCTCCTCCCTTATAAAAGGGCACCTCCTCCCCCTCCTCCTCACACCAATTTGAGCACTCAAGCTCGGCCAACCCCTGCCAAAATCCCTTCTACACTTCCCTAAAATAATCCTAGAGGTCCTGGTCTTCTTCAAATACCAATCTTAGTTCCCTAAGTGGAGGATTCAAAGAGGCGTTTAAAAGAAGAGGTAATTTCCATTACCGATCTTTTCAATTTCTTTCTTCTTCAACTTCTTCTTCTTTAGTTGTTTCATGATAAAGTAATAACATCAGTATTACTTACATACTTATATGTTATTATAAATATGAAACAACCCTAATTCACCTTCTATCCATCCTACAGAAAAATGAAATCACCGCGCGTGCGTACGTACGAAATACCGTCTCCACGCCGTGGTGTAATCTATTTTCCACCATCACCTTACAAGGATGGGTATAATGGTGTAATGAGTAACTATATATGATTATTATAAAGTGATATTGATACTTAAATCGTATAAATACACTTAAATACAATTCCACGATCATGGGAACAATATCATCGCTCGTGCGTACGTACGGAATACCGTCTCCACGATGTGATGCGACTCGTTCTACATGATCATCATTACATAGTAATTATATAAATGAATTGAATGAATAAATATGATATATGTTACACTAATACCATTCTGGATATAAGGTATCTATAACCTTAAAAGAAGAATAAGAATTTATTCGGCAAAACACGCATAAGAACAAAAGGCAATAAAGACCCGAGTAACAAGTAACAATGAAATATTACTAATAAGAAGATAAGAATATGACCATATATGATATCATATCAATATGTATGATTCTTTAATAAGTCAATAACATTATTTAAACCATTATACAGGAGCTTCAGACACGTACAAAGCAAATCGGACCTAAGGTAAGGGAAAATATCACAATCTCATTTTTATCCGAGATTGTTTTTACTTTGGCATTTACTGGGGTGTATTTTATCATCCACATCCATGTTCCCTAAATATGTAATATTGTTTCCATCCACTTACAATATTTTAAATCCAATTTTACCCTTCGGTGAGTTTTTAGTAAAGAATATGAAAGGAATCTTTTGTCGTTTTTCATACGAGGTACTTTTTGACTTTTCCGACAAAAGTACGAAGAATGTTTTTTTTAACTTATACGACAAGAATGGATTTTTAAAACATTATTTCCGAGAATCTTACTTTATAAGTTTTCAAGTTTATTTTTAATCAACTTCTTTTAGTTTATAATTGTACGACATGTTAAGAAAGGAAAAGTGTTTTTGAAGAAGAAAGGATATTTTCCTCAAGAATGAAATTCAAGTGTTTTATCAAAATTATTTTCCATCTAAGATAATATAGGGTTCTATTTTTATCCCTATTATTACATTGATTTGATTATGTTTATGAAGTCATTTACCTTATATGATTTGTTTTATGATGTCATGATGTTTCAAGAATCCCATTTTTGTTACATGTGTTATGCGATGATGTATGATTTATGATTATGTGGCACACATAAGAAAGGATTCATTATAAGATGGGTGGGACCTATATCTCCCTCCAATGCATTGGGTAAAGATTTATATCTCATAAGATAGACATGGCTGGAACAGAAGGTTATTTCGGTTCAGTGATACATGACTGAAACGAGGAGTGAACTCGGTTCCGAAATGGACTTTGCCCGCTAAGATAGTCTTGGCAATGAGTCATGACTACCAAGAAATGATTTTCCATGATTATGTGTGCATGCCACAAAGTTTCAAGTTTTATGTTATGATTATGGGGATCTCATTTTCACTTCTATGATTTATTCCATGTTAAGATATTATGATCTCTTTTTCAGGTTATGATTTTCAAAAAGATATGATATGATTTTTATTTCCTTTATTTGCCCTTGCTGAGCATTTGAGCTCACCCTTTTATGTTTTCTTTTCCCCAGGTCAGGAAGATGGATATTAAGTAGAATATGCTAAAAGGCACCCTAGATATGATGAAATAAATGGGAGACACTGTAGAAGATTTATGAACCAGTTGTTTATGTTTCCCAGTTTCTAAAGACACTATACCTATACGGTCCTTTGTGGTTTTGTCATATGTTGTAATAAGTGTGCTTCAATTTTGAAGTATTAACAATGTATGTAAAGTATGGGTCGTTATAGTTGGTATCAGAGGAAAGGTATAGTCAACCTTTGGAAACTAGGATGTGAAAGCCTTAGTAAGAACCCTAAGGATAAGTCTAAGCATAAAACACAATCTTAGTGTTTTAGAAATGGCCATGAATAACCTAGGATAAGACCTTAAGCGTGAAAATTTTATTCTTGAATTATGTGGTTTTCCTATTATAATTAGTGTTGCTCACACTATTCTTCTTGGTTTTAGTCAATGGCTGGAACCCGAAGGAACCGTGTTAATGCGGAATGCGATGGGCAATGCAATGATTGTACCCCTGAGAAACCAAACGATATGGGAGCTGGAATGCAAAATCTTGTAGCCATGCTCACACAACTTTCTCAAGCTATGAATCATGCAGGACTTCCAAACGATCAAAGTAAGGAGCAACATTCTGTTGAATCCTTCATGAGGCAGCATCCACCTTCTTTCAGCGGGTCTACTGATCCATTAGTTGCTGAACAATGGATTGGCACTACTGAAAAGATATTTTCAGTTCTTTAATGTTCTGAACATGATAAAGTCGTCCTAGTAGTGTATCGTTTGGAAGGAGATGCTGATCAATGGTGGAATCTTATTAAGAATACGAGGCAAAGGGATGAAATTGAGTCCATGGAATGGGACGAGTTCAAGAACTTATTTTTCAATAAGTACTTACCTCGTATTCTCTGAACAAAGATGGAGAAAGAGTTTCTTGAACTGAAGCAAAGGGATGATGAATATGTTGGTACCTATGAAGCAAATTTTACAAGACTTGAAAGGTACGCTTCTGGTATTATTATCCAACCTGAGAGTAAGATCGATCGATTCTTTAGTGGCTTAAAACCAAGTCTTCGAAGGGCGTTAGCCATAAGGGACTTCAATAGCTACGAGGAAATCGTTCGATGTGCTCTCAAAGTCGAGATGGAGATTGGAGTAACCCATCAGTCATATGGGTTTGATAATAAGAGGAAAATGGAATTCAAAGGAAAATCTAAAGAGCACACTGAAAAGAAGATGAGCTTTCCCTTATGCTCAAAGTGTGGAAAGAAACATGGAGGGAGTTGTCTTAAAGGGATAAGTAAATGTTTCAAATGTGGAAAGGAAGGTCATCGGGCATTTGAATGCCGCGATAATGGGAAGAAGATGTCTAATGATGCAAATAAAGGAAGGGATACACAGAATGAACCTACTACACTTCAATGTTTCAAGTGCAAGGAGATGGGGCATTATGCCAATCAATGCCCAAATCCAAGGGTTGATGATGATGGTCGACGTCAACAAACTCTTAAGGCTAAAGACAAAGGAAAGTCACATGCAATTTCTATCAGCGATGTGGAGTACGATAACGAAGTGGTGAAAGGTACACTTACAATCCACTCTAAAGTAGAAAATATTTTATTTGATTCTGGATCCATCCACTCTTTTATTTCTGAAGAATTTTCTAAGGGTATCACCGTATTACCTCAACAATTAGATGTTGAGTTAGCTGTGACAACACCTAATGGTACATCAATCACATCAAAAGTTTATAATTCTTCTCCAATTGACGTTTGTGGGAAAGTGCTTCCTGCAAATCTTGTGATCCTTCCTTTAGTGGAATTCGATGTGATTCTTGGCATGGATTGGCTTTATTTATACGGAGCTCATATCAATTGCCAAAGAAGGGAAGTCACATTTCACATTCCAGATCAATCTATGATCGTCTATCAATGCAAAGATGAACATAACCTTCCAGTGGAAATTTCTTCCATTTTATGGGTATTGATTCCACTAAATGAAGGTTATTTATCTCAAATGGTTGGTGAGAAACTCACGATTAAGAATATGCCCATCGTACGGGAGTTTGATGATGTATTTCCGGAGGAATTACCGGGTCTTCCACCAAATCGTGAAGTTGAGTTTTCAATAGAACTCGTACCGGGTGCTTTGCCTATTTCAAATACACCTTATAGAATGACCCCAATTGAGTTGCAGGAATTGAAGAAGCAACTCCAAGAGAATCTTGATAAGGGATTCATACGCCCTAGTGCTTCACCTTGGGGAGCACCTATTCTATTTGTTAAAAATAAATATGGATCAATGAGACTCTGCATTGATTATCGAGAACTTAACAAGATCACTATCAAGAACAAATATCCTCTCCCACGCATTGATGACTTATTTGACCAACTATGCGGAGCTCAATACTTTTCCAAGATTGATCTTCGTTCAGGGTATCATCAATTATGGGTCAAAAGTGAGGATATACCAAAGATGGCTTTCCGTACAAGGTATGGACACTATGAATTTATAGTGATGCCATTTGGTCTTACTAATGCCCCTGCTATCTTCATGGATCTAATGAATAGAGTCTTTAGAGACTATCTTGATCAATTTGTTGTAGTCTTTATAGACGATATTCTTGTCTATTCAAAGAGCAAGGAAGAGCATGAAGATCACTTGAGAATTATATTGAAGACCCTGAGAAAGGAGAAGCTTTATACCAAATTTACCAAGTGTGAATTTTGGCTTCAAAAAGTTGCATTTTTGGGTCACATAATCTCAAAAGAGGGGATATCTGTGGATCCAGTAAAAACAGAGGTTATCGAAAGATGGTCGAGACCAACAACAGTAACTGAGATCCAAAGTTTTCTTGGTTTGGCTGGATATTATCGACGTTTTGTGAAATATTTTTCACGATTATCTAATCCACTCACCAAGTTGACTCAGAAAGGAGTTAAGTTTGTTTGGACAGAGGAATGTGAAGAGAATTTCAAGGAGTTGAAAAGAAGGTTATCCAGTGCACCTGTGCTCACACTGCCTTGTAGTGGAGAAAGGTTTGTGATCTATAGTGATGCATCCAAGAAGGGATTGGGGTGTGTTCTTATGCAAAATGATATGGTGATAGCTTATGCCTCACGACAGTTGAAAATCCATGAGCAAAATTACCCAACACATGATTTGGAGTTGGCTGCGGTAATCTTTGCATTAAAGATTTGGAGGCATTACCTTTATGGTGAAAGGTGTGATATTTATACTGATCATAAAAGTTTAAAGTATATTTTCACACAAAAGGAGCTGAATATGCGTCAAAGAAGATGGTTGGAGCTGATTAAGGATTATGACTGCTCAATTCATTACCACCCTAGGAAAGCAAACAAGGTGGCAGATGCATTAAGTCGACAAGACCATGCTAGTTTATCCATGATGAGGATCACAAAAGATCCAATATTTATGGATTTACAAAAGATGGATCTTGGAATTATAATGGAAGGGGAAACATCTTATCTTTCTCAAATGAATGTTCAACCATCTATACATGTGAAGATTAAAGAGGCACAGAAAGAAGATGTCGAGTTACAAAAGAAGGTGAGAAATGTTCCTGAATTCAACCTTGATTGTGATGGGATAATAAAGTTCAGGAATCGAGTTTGTGTTCCTCCCATCCCCGAATTAAAGAAGGAGCTGCTGGATGAGGCTCATAGTTCTTCTTTCTCTATTCATCCTGGAAGCACGAAGATGTATAGGGACCTGAAAGAGTACTTCTGGTGGGATGACATGAAAAGAGATGTTGCTGAATATGTCTCTCGATGCTTGGTTTGTCAACAAGTTAAAGCTGAGAGACAGAAGTCTAAGGGGATGTTACAACCATTACCCATACCCGAATGGAAATGGGAAAACATCACTATGGACTTTGTCACAGGACTTCCTAAAACATCCAAAGGCAATAATGCTATCTGGGTCATAGTTGATCGTCTTACAAAGTCTGCACACTTCATTGCTATTAGAGAGGATTTCTCTCTAGATCAGATTGCCAGGATATATGTAAAGGAAGTGGTAAGATTGCATGGAGTACCACTTTCTATTATATCTGATCGAGATCTGAGATTTACCTCGAAGTTCTGGCGAAGTCTTCAGCATAATCTGGATACAGAGTTGAGTTTCAGCACTGCTTATCATCCTCAGACAGACGGTCAGTCTGAGAGAACAATTCAAACCCTAGAAGATATGTTGAGAGATTTCTCTATGGATTTCAAAGGAGGTTGGGATCAACACCTACCTTTGGTGTAATTTTCTTATAATAATAGCTTTCACTCCAGTATTCAGATGGCTCCTTATGAAGCTCTCTATAGAAAGAAATGCAGGACTCCAACTTGCTGGGATGAAGTTGGGGAAAGAAAGCTATTAGGACCTGATCTCATTGATGAAATGGTAGAAAAGGTCAGATCTATTCAACAACACATAAGAGCAGCTCAGAGTCGACAGAAAAGTTATGCCGACAACCGAAGAAAAGACCTAGAGTTTGAAGTGGGCGATAAAGTGTTCTTATGGATATCTCCCTGGAAGAGAGTCATGAGATTTGGAAAGAAGGGGAAGTTGAGCCCTAGATATATCGGTCCTTTCGAAATACTGGATCGTGTTGGGAAGGTAGCTTACCGATTGGCGCTTCCACCGAATCTCTCTCAAGTTCACGATGTGTTCCATGTATCTCTCCTGAGAAAGTACATACCTGATCCTTCACATGTACTCAGCTCAGAAGTTGTACCGCTGGAGCAAGATCTTTCTTATGAAGAACAACCGATAGAGATTCTGGATCGTAGCGAAAAAGTCCTACGAAACAAGACCACTCGATTGGTGAAAGTTTTATGGAGGAACCACCAACTTGAAGAAGCTACATGGGAGCTTGAGGATATGATGAGGGAGAAGTATCCTCATCTGTTTGTTACAAAGTGACGAATTTCGAGGGCAAAATTATTTTTAAGGGGGGTAGAATGTAACACCCGAGATTTTTATGAGTAGTATTTAGTTTTTATGTTATATATATATCATCAAAAGAATCTTTCACTACACACTAGCTTGGATTACTTTACACGCAATCGTGACCTTCCTCGATAGCTTGCGTTGTACGCAATACCGAGTTTCACTAAACGACGATATGCTATTAAAATATTATTTAAAATAGCCGTTATGAATAGTAATAACCACTTTTTGAAATTTATCTTTCAAAATGGACTTCATTTTTGGATTCAGAATACTGAAATTAGCCTAGGGTGAAATTTTGGTATTTTTCTGAAAACTTTCAATTTTTGATGAATAGTGAAACCACTAAGTGGTAGGTTAAAAACTGAATTTTTGCATAAAACTTAATTTTACCACTTCTGTGAATGGAATTTCGAAAATACGACAGACACGGTTGATATCAGTAAGTAAAATGTGGTTTAATGAGATAAAAATAATTTTTTGGTGAATAGCAACTTTTTACTTTTTTTTTACCGCGGTTAATAGTAAATAGGATAACTAAGGGTAAATATGATATTACTATTACCCTAAAACATGTCCTAATTCTATTGGATAAGTTTAATTCGACCAGAAACAACCTTATGAATATAATATGACCATTTAGGGCCACTTGGATTAGATTAGGACATTTATTATTAATTTATTTAAAGAAGGGTTAAAATAGTTAAAATCAAAGTTTAATAAGTAAATCATTTTTAATATGGGGTTATACATAAGATAAATTCGACTATAAATATTCATTAGAAATATAAAAATATTTCCTACATAATGGTATTTTATTTATAATTTTTATACATTAAATAATTTAATTTATTTATGACACAATGATGATGCAGTAATTATCTTATTAATGAAGTATTGACATAATTGATGTTATAAACACCAAAATAAATGTAATTTGAGACTTTTTATGAATCCCACTAATTTTATAGGTTACTATTATATATTAGTGTTGATTTAATAAAATTGTTTCGAACATATAATTCTGTTATGACTTTCACAAAAATCATATATCAAATAGTGTCAAAATTGACACAAAATAGTTTTTAAATAAAATATTATATTATTAATTGTTATTTTATTCCTAAAAATCTAAGGTTCAGCCAAATGACTTATATAAAGATATATATATTAATAATAAACAATTTGGGGTTTTTTTGGCATGTTATAGTAAGTGTATTAACCATATACTGTAAGAAAACAAAAAGACACGGTAAAAGTTAAATTATTTAACTTAGAGTTAAATCTAATTGATAAGGTTAAAATAATAACATAAACTTGTATAAATCCTATTGGTTGATAGGATTTCGACCCATCCACACTTTACCTTTGAAATAAGACCCTTTGGAACCATTATAAACTGATTTTGACTTTAATATAAAATAATATTTTGAGATATTCCTAAGGTGCCCCTCTCCTCCCTTATAAAAGGGCACCTCCTCCCCCTCCTCCTCACACCAATTTGAGCACTCAAGATCGGCCAACCCCTGCCAAAATCCCTTCTCCACTTCCCTAGAATAATCCTAGAGGTCCTGGTCTTCTTCAAAGACCAATCTTAGTTCCCTAAGTGGAGGATTCAAAGAGGCGTTTAAAAGAAGAGGTAATATCCATTACTGATCTTTTCAATTTCTTTCTTCTTCAACTTCTTCTTCTTTAGTTGTTTCATGATAAAGTAATAACATCAGTATTAATTACATACTGATATGTTATTATAAATATGAAACAACCCTAATTCACCTTCTATCCATCCTACGAAAAAATGAAATCACCGCGCGTGCGTACGTACGGAATACCGTCTCCACGCCGTGGTGTAATCTATTTTCCACCATCACCTTACAAGGATGGGTATAATGGTGTAATGAGTAACTATATATGATTATTATAAAGTGATATTGATACTGAAATAGTATAAATACACTTAAATACAATTCCACGATCATGGGAACAATATCATCGCTCGTGCGTACGTACGGAATACCGTCTCCACGATGTGATGCGACTCGTTCTACATGATCATCATTACATAGTAATTATATAAATGAATTGAATGAATAAATATGATATATGTTACACTAATACCATTCTGGATATAAGGTATCTATAACCTTAAAAGAAGAATAAGAATTTATTCGGCAAAACACGCATAAGAACAAAAGGCAATAAAGACCCGAGTAATAAGTAACAATGAAATATTACTAATAAGAAGCTAAGAATATGACCATATATGATATCATATAAATATTTATGATTCTTTAATAAGTCAATAACGTTATTTAAAACATTATACAGGATCTTCGGACACGTACAAAGCAAATCGGACCTAAGGTAAGGGAAAATATCACAATCTCATTTTTATCCGAGATTGTTTTTACTTTGGCATTTACTGGGGTGTATTTTATCATCCACATCCATGTTCCCTAAATATGTAATATTTTTTCCATCCACTTACAATATTTTAAATCCAATTTTACCCTTCGGTGAGTTTTTAGTAAAGAATATGAAAGGAATCTTTTGTCTTTTTTCATACGAGGTACTTTTTGACTTTTCCGACAAAAGTACGAAGAATGTTTTTTTTAACTTATACGACAAGAATGGATTTTTAAAAAATTATTTACAAGAATCTTCCTTTATAAGTTTTCAATTTTATTTTTAATCAACTTCATTTAGTTTATAATTGTACGACATGTTAAGAAAGGAAAAGTTTTTTTGAAGAAGAAAGGATATTTTCCTCAAGAATGGAATTCAAGTGTTTTGTCAAAATTATTTTCCATCTAAGATAATATAGGGTTCTGTTTTTATCCCTATTATTACATTGATTTTATTATGTTTATAAAGTCATTTACCTTATATGATTTGTTTTATGATGTCATGATGTTTCAAGAATCCCATTTTTGTTACATGTGTTATGCGATGATGTATGATTTATGATTATGTGGCACACATAAGAAAGGATTCATTATAAGATGGGTGAGACCTATATCTCCATCCAATGCATTGGGTAAAGATTTATATCTCTTGAGATAGAAATGGCTGGAATGGAAGGTTATTTCGGTTCAGTGATACATGACTGAAATGAGGAGTGAACTTGGTTCAGAAATGGACTTTGTCCGCTAAGATAGTCTTGGAAATGAGTCATGAATAACAAGAAATGATTTTCCATGATTATGTGTGCATGCCACAAAGTTTCAAGTTTTATGTTATGATTATGGGGATCTCATTTTCACTTATATGATTTATTCCATGTTAAGATATTATGATCACTTTTGCAGGTTATGATTTTCAAAAAGATATGATATGATTTTTATTTCCTTTATTTGCCCTTGATGAGCATTTGAGCTCACCCTTTTATGTTTTCTTTTCCCCAGGTCAGGAATATGGATATTAAGTATAATATGCTAAAAGGGACCCTAGATATGATGAAATAAATGGGAGACACTGTAGAAGATTTATGAACCAGTTGTTTATGTTTCCCAGTTTCTAAAGACACTATACCTATACAGTCCTTTGTGGTTTTGTCATATGTTGTAATAAGTGTGCTTCAATTTTGAAGTATTAACAATGTATGTAAAGTATGGGTCATTATAAAAACCAATTCCACTTAATAACAATAACAACTTCATTATTTGTGGTGTACTAACTTGTACAAAATAGAACCATAAAGGAAATCCCAAGCCACATAATGATAACAATATTATTATTATGCGCCACTTAGATAAATAATATTTACCGACTTGTAAATAATTAATTTATCACCAAACATGTTCTTGGTCCGTTCGAACTCCTCTTCCATTTATTGAACATCCAAATAAATATTTTATTCTCTTAAATAAATATTTTATTCACAAACCATTAAATAAATATTTATTAAATGTTCAATAAAATAAATAAATATATTTTATTCACAATCCGGTGAATAATTATTTATTTAATTTATGTGATCATTTTAACTTGAATAAAATTATTCCTCAATCTTGAGAATAATCTTTATTCCATTAATTAAATTCAAATAGAATTTAATCGAGACCACTAGAAACACTTAGTGCGTGACCCTCTAGGATTATTTCTTGTTGGAATTAGGCGGGCTAGCCTAAAGTTTAAGATTACTATCTAGCAACGCGTCAAGGAACCCAAGAGAAAGAACTTAAATTCGTAATGATGACATCTATATACAAATGCTCACTATGTAATATAATCCATTTGTTACAATATCTCATCAAGCATGTTTTATGATAGTGCCATCAACCTATATGATTGATATGTCATTCTTTGACTACCTGAAATAAACTCACCATTACACCATGGTCAAAGAATTCAGGGAGACGGTTCTATTTCAATCAAAGGGTCAAGATATCAACTTCCATAAATGGAAGGGACAAATCCTTCCTCAACTTATCCATTAATAACATGTCATTCGTGACACACCCAATGTACTATACTTCCCACCAACATATGGCGTGATAGTTTTCGTCAGTAAATCAAAGTGCATGAGTCATGATATGTATTAATGATAATATTAAAGTTTAAGGACCATTATACATGATTGCATATAGGAATATCCAATGACACCAAAACATGCGAAATTCTTACTGGCGGGTCTGTTCTCATAATCTTCCATCTTGGATATTACTAAGTGCGAACTTTATGAGAAGAAGTCTCATATGCTTACGAGTACTCACACCAGATGATCTGTATACTATGTGTCCCATAATAGTATGTCATCCAACCGCAAAACTATATTTAAGAATATTGTTATATCATTTAAAGGTTCTCATCATAACGGAGAACTTCCATGACCTTATCAATGCAACAAATAATCTAGGACATTACTACATCATAGTCATGTAGAACAATGAACAATATGTAATAAGATGTTTAATATTTAAATACATTAAATATTCATGTAATAAAATTACAAATAGTTGATTCTAGGAAACCAAATCTAACAAACTCCCACTTGGACTAGAGCCAACTTCCTAAGAATTTCAGTCTGCTAGACCTCACATGATGATCATGTTTCTACTGAGTCAAGGCTTTAGTTAAGGGGTCTGCCACATTATCTTTCATGAAAATGATGCTCATTACAACTTCACATCTCTGACAAAAATCCCTCAAGATATGATACTTCCTAAGTATGTGCTTTTTCTGCTGATATGACCTTGGCTCTTTTTCAAGAGCCACCGCTGTAGTATTATCACAATAAAGTGTGATGTGATCTTTAATTCTAGGTACGACATACAATTTTTGGATGAAGATTCACATCCAAACTGCTTCTTTAGCTACCTCAGATGTTGTGATATACTTGTAATCTACTATAGAATATG
Organism: Viscum album; assembly: GCA_963277665.1. Lineage (NCBI taxonomy): Eukaryota > Viridiplantae > Streptophyta > Magnoliopsida > Santalales > Viscaceae > Viscum > Viscum album. The sequence goes on from OY728157.1 coordinate 1,428,344,754, forward strand.
TGACCACACTCTACTTTGAGCTCTTCCAGCTTACAACACCTCCATTCAAAATGAATATGTATCCCATTTGCAACTTCATGTCATCTTGATCAGTCTAGAAACTATAATATGCATATCCTCTGATGATTAGTTCCCCATCTCCTCCATAAACTAAGAACACATCCTTAGTACACCTCAGATACTTAAGGATAGTCTTGACTACCATCCAATGATGGTCACCTGGATCATCTTGATATCTGCTTACCACACTTATGCATAAGCGACATCTAGCCTAGTACATAGCATGACATACATGATTGACCCAATCACTGATGCATATAGAGTTATTTCCATTCTCTTTCTTTCCTCATGCGTTTGAGGACACATTTTCTTGGAAAAATGAATGCTATGTGATGATGGAAACAATCCCCTTTTGGATTGTTTTATACCGAATCTCTTAAGTATCTTGTCAATGTATGTACTTTGACTTAGGCCTAGTGATCTCTTGGATCTATCATGATGGATCTTGATCCCAAGAATATATACTTCCTTGCCCAATTCCTTCATGGAGAATCATTTATTTAACTATGTCTTAACAGACTATAAGACTGGTATTTCATTTTCAATAAGTAATATGTCATCAACATATACTATTAGGAAAACAACCACACTCCCACCAAACTTTTTGTAGACACAAGGATCCCATTCATTCTTTATAAAACCAAATTCTATTATGCCTTTATCAAAAAAAATGTTTCATGACCTGGATGCTTACTTTAATCCATAAATGGATTTTTTCAACTTTCATATCTTATTAGCATCCTTTGGAGTCACAAACCATTCAGGTTGTGTCATATAGAAATCTTACTAAAGGTTCCCGTTAATAAAGGCTATTTTGATATCCATTATCCAAATATCATAGTCATAGTAAGCGGAAATGGCCAGTATAATTATGATAGATTTCAACATTGCAACTGGTGAAAAGGTTTCTTCATAGTCAATACCTTGACATTGTTTAAACCCTTTTGCAACCAGTCATGACTTATAGGTACCAAATTTTCCTTCCATGTCCAGTTTTGTCTTGAATAACCATTTGAAACAAATATAATTTACATCTACTAGAGGATATACCAAAATATAGACTTGGTTTTAGTACATGGAATCAATTTTAGAATTCATGGATTCTTGCCACTTGGCAACATCTGTTCCACTAACTGCTTACTTGTAGGTTAGAGGATCATTATTATCAACTAATAATGAGTCACCATTCTTGGTGACTAGAAAACCATACCGTTTTGATTTTATAACCTCTCTTGTACTCCTACGCATTTCTTGTGTCTCTGGAATAGATTATTCTTTGATGGGGATCTGTAGAATCTGCTCCTGTACCATCCCTTGTGTGCCTTGAGCCTCAACTTCATCAAAATCTATCTCAATACCACTATCTATTTTGGAGATGTGCTTCTTCTCAAGGAATATGGCATGTATTTCCACTATAACCTTTTTGTCCAAGGGGTTTTATAGGCAATATCCCCTTGTTTTCTTAGGGTATCCTATAAAGGTACACTTTGTGCCTCAGGGTGCAAGTTTGTTACCTGAAGAGGACTTAACAAATGCTTCACTTCCCCACACATGAAAATTCAATAACATGGATTTTCTTCCACTCCAAAACTCATATGGAATACCATTTATCAATTTAGTTGGTACTTGGTTCAGTATATGTGATACTGTTTGTAACGTATATCCCCAAAAGGATAATGGAAGACTTGCATGACTCATCATTGATCTCATTATGTCCAACAAGGTGTGGTTGCTTCTTTTTCTTACACCATTACAATGAGGCGTGTAAGGAGGAGTGAGTTGGGATAGGATCCCAAACTCCCGTAAGTAATCAATGAAGTCTTGATTAAGATATTATCCATCTCAGTCTGAGTGGAGTTTCTTAATCTTCTTACCAAGATGGTTCTCAACTTCATTCTTGTATTCTTTGAACTTATTAAAAGAATCCAACTTATACCTCATTAATTAAATATATCTATATCTACTAAAATCATTAGTAAAAGTTATGAAGTATGAGTACCCACCCCTTGCTTCAACTGGAAATGGTCCACAAACATTGGTATGAACCAATTAAAGAATATCTTTAGACCTTTCACCTTTCCCAATAAATGGGGATTTGGTAATTTTGCCTTGTAAACATTCATGACATACAATAAGTGTTTTTAGTTCGAAATAATCTAAATATCCATATTGATGTAATTTTGTCAAGCGTTTCTCATTTACATGGCCTAGCCGGTGATGCCAAATTTGGGTGTGGTATGAGTCATGTGAAGTAATTTTGTTATTGATTTCCATTAATTTGTTTGTGTAATACAACACGTAAAGACCATTATATAAATGCGTCTTACCAAAACATATGCTATCTTTATAAAAGAAGCAACATTAATTTTTGAACTTGAAAAGAAATCCATCTGTATCTAGTCTGGATATAGAAATAACATTTTTGGTTATAGAAGACACATAACAAAAACCCTTAAAATCCAAGATCATCCCAGTCAGCAATGTGAGGTGGTAATCTCCAATAGCGACAACAAAAAGTCTAGCTCCATTGGATGCTTGTAGATATACCTCCCCTTAGTCAATTTTCTTGAATCTACCTGGTTCCTATATTTAGATACATATGTGAGCACCACAAGCTGTATCTATTACCCAATTTATAGAAATAGATAAGTTGCACTCAATAACAAATTCACTTGAAGCTTCCCCTTGCTTCTTTGGACGGGTGCAATTTTTTATTCTAGTGGCCCTTATTACCACATAAGAAAAAAATAACTTCCTATTCCATTTACTCCCCTTTGATCTTCATTTTCTTGGAAGGGCATGAAAAATCTTTGGGTTTAAATCTCTTTGCCTTCCCTTCCCTTTTATTCACCACGAGGACCGAAGGATTTTCATGCTTCATGTCTTTGTCAACTTGGCAAATGAGGATAACAAGACCAGATAGAGACTTCTTAATGTTGTTCATATTAAAATTTACAACAATGATAGAGAATCTTTGAGGGAGTGATGTGAGAATGAGATCAGTGCCCAGTTTTTTGGGGAGTTTAAACCATAGAACCTCTAGGCGCTCAATGTATCTAATGAGCTTGACTATGTGAGGACCAGCTGAGGCACCCTTTCCAAGACTACTCTGAAAGAGTGCCTTGGATATCTCAAACCGTTCCTATCTAGCTCTCTCCTGGTAAAGACCACGGAGGTGCTCAAGCATGCTATAAGCATACATGTTTTCGTGAGACTTCATGACTTCACTAGACATTGATGATATCATCAAACATTTAACATCAACTATGTCGTTCATATGTTTCTCATAGACCAGGAACTCTTCATCACTCACCTCTTGGGCTGGCAGATCAGTTAATGAGGACCCCAAAATGTAAGATTTCCGTTCATGGCATAGAATAACCCGAAGGCTTATAAACCATTACTGGAAGTTAATACTGGTGAGGATGTTTTCTTTATCTAGTATTGATCTTATGGATAGTGTGGTTGATGAGATTGAAATTTTTATTCTACAAATGAAAGAGGAGATTATTAGTACTTTCTTGATTACAATTTTTTGAGAAATAATAAATTAATTTTATTAAGCATCCCACTATTTTATCAAGTCCTAATGGACTTTACCATTGAACTCATAATGTCTAGTTTCTAGGACATTCTAGAGGAAAGGATCCATATTATACTTCACATAACCCCAATAAGGGTTGGTCAATCTATTTAAAGGTATTTAGGTAGGCAGGTCTTTTCCAACTGCGGGCTTGCAGCTGCTTGATCCATTGAGTAGACTCCCCAATCTTGAAATCCTGACTTGGATTTCCTCAACACTTGCCTCCAAATTTGCACCAAGTCTAGCAAGGGATACTCTTCTTGATGTAAAATGGTTAATTCAACCTGAAACTTTCATAAGATCTTTCTGTATAAAATTAAGTGTCCTAAAAAGGGTTGGTAAAACACATAGTTTTATTTAGTCTTTCCCTTAATCAAGTAACGGAAGGCTTAGTCTGACTTAATATTTTATTGAAGGATTTTTATCTCTTATGAGTAAATTTATTATTATATTTTATCACATGGTTGTTAATATTAAGTGTAATTTACTTAAGTGATTAACCATGACTTAATGATAATTTATGAATAAGCTAGGTTTATTTTAGTTCCATCTTGCATTCTTGTTAATTCATTAATTATGTAGTCGTGATAATATATCCATAATGGAAAACCCTACAACTGATGAAAATAAAATAAAGAAAAGGGAATTATCATGAGATTTTATAATGGTTATTTTATCTACCGGTTGATAAACTAACTACAAACTTAGGGGATAAACACCTTGGGCCTTTTTAAGGTTCGTGTTTATAGCTTTCCACCTGTCCACCTTTGTATCTCCTTGGATTGGTTTCTCCTCAGCTCCTGATTTGAACCGCCGCCATAATATTGGGAGCTCCATCTATTACATATTCTTTTTAACTCACACATAGGTGAGGGGTAAAAATGGGGTTTACATAAAATGAAACTATGGAAATGTAGACCCTGCATATTAACGAGGAGAGATGGCATGCAGACCAAAAATTTAATTTAATTAAAAATAAAAAGGAAACCCATCACATACAAAGGTATGATCTAGCTCATGATCATCCATATACATGCAACAAATTACACATTTAATAAAACTAATGTTCAATTATTTAATCGTTCTTAAAGATAAAATATGCTTGAATCAACTAATCATTATCTTCAATTAATCAATCCTTTTATCTTAATCCTTTTCTAAATTTCCTTGATATTCTCATCTATTTAATTTAAAAAAATAAATTCATTTAAAATTAACCTTTTATATAAATGTAGCTTGAATCTAACACAGTGAACACCCATTCAAATTTACCCAACATGTATTATATTCGTATACTATTTTACTATTGTGACATATGGAATACACGATTTATGCGTACTATCAAAACATGTACCTCACAGATGATTACAAAAATAATATGATTTTTTAGGCCACATGTTATGCTTCAATACATAGAGTAAAAACTTGTAATATGATTTATACATGATATGTAGTTCTGAACATTACAAAAACATTAATACTTTAATTATGTATAATTTGGTAAAGTACACGATCCGTAGTTCCAACTACATGGCATGTACTACCTTCACCGTCTTATCTAAAGTAGATGCGTCGGGACTTGGCATGTGAAGTGTACTTTGGAAATATCAGATTACATGGTGTGTCTAGTGAGCCACATGTCGTGTTGTCTCCGAGTTACACGGTCACCGGTCTGTTGAACCGTGTATGGGATACACTGTTTTTCCTTGACCTGAAAGGGACTACACACCATGTTCAGTAGGCCACGCAACGTGTAATCTGATAACCATGTTCCTATCTATCCAGTTCAACACACAGTATAAGAATTAACTAAACCACATGTAATAAATGAATACAGTTGAGTAATTGTCAAACTACCCCTGATGTGCTGAACACAACTACATAGTGTGTAATCCAGATTACACGACGTGTATGGTATATTACACGACATGTAACTCTGAATAGACGATGTGTACTATCGTGTTACCTAGACAGAATCATCAGTGCCTCCTAATGAGATCCTCAATTTTATTTTAATTAAAAAATTTATTCATTTCTGATAGATATGCGAGAAACGATAGAGAAAGAAAAGATCTTTAAATTTAGATTATACGAACGATTAAACTTAAATCGACAAACTAAATTATTAAAGCGTAAATCATCAATGAATTATTTAAATAATTATAAACAATGATGTGACCCCTCTGATACAACTTGAAGGATCTGGGTGCAGCTGAAGCACGACATTGGGTGGGACCCAACTTGTCTTTTTCCATAACCAATGACCAATCCAGGATCAATATGACGATGAATTACAGTATCCACAGATTTAAATCAAAGATTTAGACAAAGAAAGAAAAATTTCATAACCTTGAGAGAGTATCTTGCACATTATGTTTATAATTACTTTAATTAATTTATGAAGAAATTAAATACTCGAGTCTTTTCTACTTTCTTCGTTGATGATCGTTGATCATCCGGAATGACCATTATGGATTACCTTCATTGCAATTACAAGGATCCAATTTAGAATCCCTCTAATGGTGATCCACACATGCTCCAATGGTCTCCAATCAACGCCGCTCATTCTTCGGATGCTAGCAAGGTGAAGAAAATGTATTGCGTCAATCGATCTTGATAGCTCATTCTTCAGTCTTGAAGAACTTCTCTCGTTCTTGAGAGAGAGAGAGAGAGAGGAGAGGAGTTGATAGAGAAAATGTTTATCTCAACAATTCTCTAGCATCACTGGTTGTTTGGCACAATAGACGTACCTGTATATTAATCAATATGGGGTTTCAATTACAATATTTAATTGTGTAAAAACTATTAAATACAATTTTAACCCTTAGATAAAACCCATTCCACTTAATAACAATAAAAACGCCATTATTTGGGGTGGGCTAAATTGCACAAGATGGAACCATAAATGAAATCCTAAGCCATATAATGATAATAGTATTATTATTATGTTCCACCTAGATAAATAATATTTACCGACTTGTAAATAATTAATTTATCATCTTACACGATCTTGGTCTATTCAAACTCCTCTTCCATTTATTGAACACCTGAATAAATATTTTATTCTCTTAAATAAATTTTTTATTGAACAACCAATAAATAAATATTTATTAAATGTTCAATAAAATAAATAAATATACTTTATTCACAATCTGGTGAATAATTATTTATTTAATTTATGTGATCATTTTAACTTGAATAAAATTATTCCTTGGTCTTGAGAATAATCTTTATTCCATTAATTAAATTCAAACAGAATTTAATCAAGATGACCAAAAACACTTAGTGTGTGACTCTCTAGGACTATTTCTCATTGGAATTAGGTGGGCTTGCCTAAAGTCTAGGATTAATATCTAACAACGGGTCAAGGCACCCAAGAGAAAGAACTTAAATTCGAAATGATGAAATCCGCATATGAATGCTCAATGTGTAATATAATCCCTTTGTCACAATATCTAATTATGTAGGTTTCATGATGGTGTCATTAACCTATATGCTTGATATGTCATTCTTTGACTACCTAAAATAAAATCATCATTACACCATGGACATGGATTTTGGGGTGACATTTCTATTTCAATAAAAGGTTCAAGATATCAACTTCCATAAATAGAAGGGACAAATCTTTCCTCAACTTATCCATTAATATCATGTCATTCACGACACACCCAATGTACCCTACTTCCTTCCAACATATGGCATGCCAATTTTCATTAGTAAATCAAAGTGCATGAGTCATGACACCTATTAATGATAATCTTAAAGTCTAAGTACCATTACACATGCTCGCAGATAGGAATATCCAATGACACCAAAACATGCAGAATTTCTATTGGAGGGTCTATTCTCATAATATTCCATCTTGGAGATTACAAAGTGATAAATTCATGAGAAGAAGTCTCATATGATTATGAGCACTCGCACCTGACAGTCTATATACTATATATCCCATCATAGTATATCATCCAACTATATAAATATATTTAAGAATATTGTTGTAGTATTTAAAGGTTCTCATTATAGAGGAGAATTGCTATGACCTTATCAATGCAACACATACTCTAGGACATTATTATATCATAGTCATGAAGAAAAATGAACAATATGTAATAATATGTTTAATATTTAAATACATTAAATATTCATGTAGTCAAAGTACAAACAATTGATTATAGGACACCAACTCTAACATGAGACACCCAACACAATTCACTCTAACTATGCAGACTGGGTTGCATGGTTTCTACAAACTATGCGGCCCAGCTGTCTCCTCCAAAAGTCAGAGCTCCAGACTCTGAAAAAGCCCCAGACACCCTCTTTTCCTCCATAACCTTATTAGGAATACACATTAGGTTAAAACCAAGGAATTAAACCATAAAACAAATGATCTGTACCTTCATAAAAAGTCAGGTCATTACAAACTCCACTCCTTAAAGAAACTCATCCTTGAGTTGGACTTCTAAGGGTAGTAAGGAATCATTTGAGAAAAGTTCCATATACTAACAACATACATCAGTTTCCCACTCCCAAGTCTCATCTTAAATGTGACTGTGCTTCCATAACACCCATACTAGAGGGACATACATGCCTTGAATAACCTTTATTCCTTGATCAACAAAACTGATAGGATTATTCTCAAAGGACGCATCTACCTCTAAATAAACCTCATCAAGATGAAGAATATGTGACATATCAGAATGATATCAGTAATGATGAGATACATGGAATACATCATGTATGGACCAATACCTTTGAGGTAACTATAACCAATATGCTACTGGACGGACTCTCTCCAGAATCTCGAAGGGCCTGACATAATGAGGAGACAACTTCCTTTTTTTATGAATCCATATATGCCCTAGTCTAGGTAAAAATCACAAGAAAACTTGATCCCTAACCTCAAACTTAAGAGGTCATCGATAACAGTTGGCATATGATTGCTGCTTAGACTGAGAAATCATCATGTGCTTCTTAATTAGCTACACTTACTCTATAGTCTCTTGAATGAGACATGGTCCAAGTAGTTCTGCCTCCCCTTACTCTAACTAACATAGAGGTGATTGACATGACCAACCATATAAGGCCTCATAAGGAGCAATATGGATAGTAGCATGAAATATTTTATTGTAAGAAAACTCAACTAAGGGTATATACTTATCCTCAAAACCCCCAAAATCAAGTACGCATGCATGGAGCATGTCCTCTAACACCTGAATCGTATGCTATGCCTAATCGTCGATCTGAGGGTGATAAGACATGCTTAGATGCATCTGTGTACCCAAGGCCCTCTACAACCCCTTCCAGAACTATGATGTGAAATGAGTGTCCCCATTAAATACAATAGAACATGGAACTCTGTAAAGGTGTGTAATATCCTTGACATATAGTCTCCCTAGATCATACACTAATAATGTATTTTGAATTGGTAAAAAGTGGGAAACCTTCATTAATCGGTCAAAAACTACCCAAACTTTGTCATTTCCTCTAGGAGATCTAGGAAAACCTATCATGAAATCCATGGCGACATCATACCATTTTTACTTGGGAATATAAAATGGTTGTAAGAGTCTTTCTAGTCACTCATATTCTTCATTTACTTACTGACAAGTGGAACACCTAGTAATAAAGTCGGATATCTCCCGTTTCATACTAGACCACCAATACTGACCATGTAAGTATTGATAGATCTTATTGATGTCGGGATGTACTGCCTAAGATGAAGCATGAAATTATTACATCAAATCCTCTCAGATTCCTATTGGAACCTAGACATGCCCATGGATATGTATAATTTCATCCTCACTAATGCTCCAACTAGGTGGCGGGTCCTCACCTGCCACACTCTCATAGGACCAAAACCTCAGAATCTAATAGCCGTCACATCCTCACCGTTTCTATAAGAGTAGAGGTCATAAATAAATATGAAATAAAAGTATACTGGTGACTATCATGCACCTCCAAACGCATCTCAAAAAACAAGACCATAAGCTACCACTCACTACTGGCCTCCTGAACCACTTGTGTCTGAGTCCTCCTACTCAGAGAATCAGCAACAACATTTCCCTTTCTGGGTGTATAAGAAAACTTGAAGTAAAAAAACTACAGGTATTCAACCCACCTTCACCGCCTAATATTCAAGTCATGATATTTAAAGATATATTTGAGGCTTTTGTGGTTCATATACACCAAAAAGTTCTCTCCAAACAAGTAATGTCTCCAATAGCACAAGGCATTGACAATAATGACTAAATCAAGATCACGTGTCAGGTAGTTCCTCTCATGTGGCCTTAATTGACGAGACATGTATGCCATGACTAACTCCTCCTGCATGAGAACTGAACCTAGCCCGATACCTGATGCATCACAATAGATCATATAACTTCTTCTTATCTTTGGAAGAATCAGGATCGACACTAAAGTTAGTCTCCCTTTCAGATCTTGAAAGGCTGTCTCTCATGATTCAGACCATGATAACTTCACACCCTTCTTAATCAAGCCCATAAGAGGTGCTTCTAGGAGTGAGAAGTCCTGAATAAAGCGCTTTTAATAACCAGCTAGCCCCAATAAACTCTATATATCAAATATGTTCTTGGGATTCTTCCAGGAAACTACATCTCTCACCTTCTATGGGTCAATTTATAGTCCCATCTCTAAGATAATATGACCCGTGAAGTGAATCTTATCTATCCAAAAGTGAAACGTTGTGAGCTTAGCATATAACTAATGATATCTTAGTGTATCCAATACGATCTCAATATGTTTGGCATGGTCATGTAGAGTGTGAGAATACACCAAGATATCATCCAAAAATACCACAAAAAAAAACTAGATATAGATAAAAAACCTGGTTCATCAGTGCCATGAAAACTATTGGCACGTTCATGAGATCGAATGACATGAACAAATACTCATACAAGATATATTTACTATAGAATGTTGTGCATGATATATCTAATGGTATATCGCACACCTGATGATGACCCTATCTTAGATCAATATTTGAGAACACTCTAGATTCTCAGAGCAGGTTGAAGAGATCATCTATTCTTTGAAAAGGATACTAGTTCTTAACCATCAACTGGTTTAATTTCTGATAATCTACACATAAATAAAGGGTTCCATCCACCTTCTTAGAGAAAAGGACTGGAGAAGCCCATATAGAAGTACTAGTTAATACAAACCCCTGTGATTCCAAGTTATCTAGATATCTCTTGATCTTATACAACTCAGTAGTAGCCATCCTATAAGGCAGAATGAATACTGGTGCAACTCTAGGAACTAGATCGATGGAAACTCTACCTCTCTCTCATACAGTGGTCCTAAAAATTCATTTAGGAAAACATCCTTGAATTGATTTTCAAGTTGATTTAAATCATCTTAACGTGTTCCCTAATCATCTATATATAGTCTAGCAATCTAATCTATTATCTCACCCATCCCATGATGCTCAAGTCTATCTTGACTCACCTAGACATCCCATTCAACCTTGTGAATAAAGACCCAACCCTATGGTGATGTGAAATTCACCCTTCAACGATAACATTTAATGTAAACATGATAGGGAACCAACCAATCCATCCCAAGAATGATGTCAAACCTTGTCATCTCAAGGAAAAAGAGTGTGATACCTCAAACATATTTTATGTGTAATAGTAATAGTTTTAATGGTTTTACTTTTCTTAATTTTAGTATTATCCAAAAAAAATGCTGAAAAATAAACACAAGACATATTTTATTCAATTAAACACTGAAACGTTACATTTCAAAAAGTCCAAAGGACTATAAATAACCTATAATGCATACTAGTAGACCAATCAAGATCACTAGGAGACCCCCAAACACCACAAACATACCAATAAAATAATGGAAATCATTTGGATCTTCCACAATGAAAAATACAATGGAAAGAACAACAGCCGCCATGCTAAGCATTAAGGGTATGAAGAGAACCATCTTCACCAAGTTGTTTCTAAAGTTTTGAATACCCTAAATATCTTTTTATAAGGACTTTTGTGACCATTGTTAGCCATTGCAGTCCTTAAGTGACTGTTGGTTTTTTCAACGGTCATAAAATCCTATAACTGTGGGATTCTTTTTAAGAATTTTGATTATTCTATTTATCTTAGGTATTTTTGAATATTTTAAGTATTTTAAGTTTATAATAATTTTCAATGTTCTCAGTATATTTTAAAATTCTTTAAATTTATAACTCGAAACATGTTTTAATTAAAATTATCCTTATATTTTGAAAACATAATGTTTTAAAACTTGAAATAAATATGGAAATCAAGATCTTAGTGTTTTAATGAAAATATGAAGAGAAGTGCATGTGTTTACTTCAAGGAATTTGAAGAGTGTTTATATTGGAAAAATACACATATAAATTTAAAGTTATGTTTTAAATATTCTTGACAATTAAAAGTTATACATGGTATAATGTATATATTGGATTGTGTATATTAATTCACCAAAGATTAAAATAAAGTTGAAATGATGTTCTAGACTAATAAAATTTATTACATTATTGTTTTTAATGTAAGTAAAATATTTCAAACTTCATTTCTATGGTTTTGGAAGTTTTAATTTTTATTTTATTTTTAAAAGTTGGTTTTATAAAAAAATATAAACCCCATAGGGCCAACCCTCTAGCTGGGCCGAAGTAGGAAGCTCGCACTACTTCAGGAGTAAGCAGTTGAGCCTGGACCCTTTATCCACAACACAAGCCGGCCCGTGGGTGTGTGTGTGTGCCTACATGAATGCATGGAGGAACCAAGAAATGCGCCACCGTGTGGGGTGGCATGACGACAAGGGTGGGTGCAGAAGCGCACCCACAGATAACCGACATAGGGTGGTACCGAGAAGGGGGAGAGGGAATTCTGAGTGATGGCTGGGATCTCTAGGCTTATAAAGTCGGCCCAGAAACCTTCCCGTTTCAATGTGGGAGAAATATTTTTAGTGGAGATAGAATCTCAGCCCTCCGATCTCACCACGTGGGATCTGGACCATTTGATCAGTCCGCCCTTAGAATCTCCACCACCACGATATTAACACCATGTTTTCTCTTGACTGTCTGATCATGAACATGACTGATCTCTACTATTCAATCCATTTTAAATCTTATGGATTTCCCACAAGCTATCTAATAAAAATAAGATTTAATCTCATCCCTCCATCTCTTTTTAAAACTACGGAAACACCCTCATCCATCCGATAAATCCAAGGAGTTGATCTCTTCCATCCAACCATTTTTAAAATTAGAAACTCACCTCAGCTGTTTGATCACCTTCAGATGATCTGGACCATCCGATATTTTATGCATCTCCTTCCCATTTCTTCTTCTTCCCCATGTCGTTACTCCTGTGCACTAGTCCACGTCAACCTCCTCCTCTTTGCTATTTCTTCCTCCCTCACAAAATTTTCTCCATCTATGGCCCAATTGTCTAGGATCCTCCTTCCACAAGTCTATGTAGGTATTTTATTTTAATGCAAACCCGATCTATTCTATGTAAGTTTTCCACAAACTTTATATATTTATGTATATATTAAAATCACCGATTGATTTCAGATTTATTTTAAGTAAGATGATGGAATTAATTTTTTTCAGTCAGATTTTGTGAGTCTATTTATAATTTGTGTATGAATCAATATATATATATATATATATATAAATAGACTATATAAACCCTATTTTTCACTTGTTTTCTATTCAGTTTTCCTCTCCTCAACCTGCGAACAACCACTACCCGACCCTCCCTCTCTCTTGAAGCCATGTAAGGGACTAATTTGAGTCATTTTTATCATCTATTTATGTCTTTGTATTTTTACATATATATATATATATTTAGTTTCTTATCCAAACCCTAAAAATGTTTTTTCTTAATATGTTTTTGAGAGTGTAAAACTCATGAAGGGGAGTTATTTATGCCTCAACTTCAACATACAAATCCTTTTTCATCTACTATTTCAATTTCATGGATTATATATATATGTCTATAATTTTATATGGCTTTCAATCCAAACTCATTTTTGGGTTTTATGATTTTAATTGACGATCATTTGTTTTTAAATAATGTTCTTAAAACATGTAATACATGAAAGGGTCTTATTTCATCTTATTTTAATATGAAAAATCCTTGTTTATAATTTATGTATATATGGTTATGTACATATATATATATATAAGTTTGATTATGTAACAAATCTAAATTGGGTTTTCATAAAACCTATTATTATTTATTAAATTATGTTTTTTAAGGATACAACAGTTACAAGAATTAATTAAAAATTGTTTCAGGTTGTGAAAATCTCAAGTATACACCTTGTGTATATAGGGTTTTATATTTTTCAAAACCCACATATACAAATATATTTATTTCAATTTTGTTTTCTCAAGTTTTAAATAATTCTAGCTATATTAGTAAATTGTATAATTGTTTTCATGCTTAAGCACAAAATATATATGTATATGCATAAGTGCATGTGATTAATTACCTTTTCTTTTATACATTAAAACCTCACATGAAATAATGATTTTACATCCATACATTTCATTCCCACTTGCCACGAGAAATGAATTTAATTATTTAAGTTTATGTTTAATATATTTTGATATAATTAACATGGCATGGTTTAAAACAAGTATCTCAAAGTCAAAACATGTAAACCATAACATGAAAAGGTTCACATGCAAGATTTATTATTTTATGTGACAACCCATTTCGTTATGTGTACTAATTCTTACCACATGTGAAAAAGTCTGTCATTTTAGTCCATGCATGTCAATAATTCACCCATAACCTAAAATTATCAAATATAGTACTTTTTACATTTATTACACAATTCATTTCAGTTATGAGTATGTATGCAAAAGATTATGGATTAAGAATGTAAGTTCTATTGTAGTATGGGACATTATGTAAATAATACCATACTAAGATATATAAGAAATATATTGGACTTAAATGATAATATGGGTGCGCCCAGATAGCACTACAATGCATTGGGTAAAGTGATAAATCTCACGAGTTAAGTGAAATGATGCATGAAGATGATGCTATATTTTTTCACAACTATGTGTGGTAGTTGAACAAAATTATGTTGGGGTTTTACCCGTATGGTCTTGGAATAAGGTCTTGAAAAAGTTTGGAATTATACATTCCCTCATTATGTATTGGTATATGACCATCCAAGTGATTATTCAACTAATAAAATACCCCTTGGTTAAGAATCTTCTATGAAAATGGTAATGAAGGAATATGGAATGATTAAGTATGCAGATGGAAAGTTATACAAGGAATGGGTATCTAAAGTTAAGGTTACATGAATTTTATATTAAGTGACAATGAATCATGACATGATTACTTATGTAATTATATTTATAACTTTACATGTTACTTTTAGAGTTGATTTGATCAATTTATGAATTATGCATCATTCATGCATTCTTGTATGCGCACTCTGAATTATGTAAATAAACACATACGATTCTTATGTAAGAGGTTTTTCTGAAAATATCATAAAGTAACCTTTGAAAACTGATGATGATGTGCCTCAAGGAAATGTTTTGTGATTATTTCAAAAGTTGTTTTAAAAAGGAACTTCTTCAAATTGTTTTAAAACCCCTTATTGGGCATTCTTATGCTCACCCTATGTTTTCAATATATTTTACAGGGTTTAGTAGATTATTCTAAGCTTGAGTACTCTTATGTGACAACATCAATATGAAGCTTAACTCTATCAAGTTTTTGGAAAAAGTGTATCGTCAGCATCTAGTTTTCTATAACCTGAACCGAAATGATCCTCTATATTAGACTAGGATGTGTAATTTTCTATGAAAAAATTACACACCATGTTTTAGGCACAGACTCTGGTCATATGGGGTTGGGATCATTATAGTTGGTATCTGAGGATCAGTTTAGACATATTTATAAAATTAGAACAACGCTAGACATTTAATTATGTCTTACTATGTAGAATTCTTTCCTCAAATTTTCAGATGGCAGATTAAACAAGTCTTTTGTCTCTTGCAACCGAAATACTGGAGACTATAGTTTCTAAGTCCTATTTAGAAGGCTATGATACATTTGAAAACCTTCGTCTATCATGTAAACATCTCTATTGTGCATCAAACTCTCCTCATGTACTTCAACTCCATTTAGGATCATGCTTTGACTATTTCCTTATGTTGCATGATCAACTTCTATTCTATACATGTAAGGGAAAATACTTTGAGGGTTTGTTTAAATCTTTACCCTAGTTGGGAATTTTACATCCCTAGATAATTTCCAGCAGGCCGCACGAGAGGGTGACCTCCGAGCGGCACATCTTTGTCAACTCTTAACCTATGGTCTCTACAATAAAATTAGGGACTTCAAAATTCTTGGGGACAAGTCTTCCCATTTGTTTTATCGACATCAAATTCATTTTGATGTAACCCAGCTTCATACACTTCATTCTTTTATCTCTTGAAACATTAGATGTCCACATGTGGTTGATCCAAGTTTCCCATGCTGCATCTGGACAAAAGATATCGAAGAGTTTGGAACCACTTTAGGAATCCATTTGACTGGGAACTAGGGAAATCACTAACACTGATGGTACCTATGAAGAGACATCACAGTGGATGTCAGGAAGTTTTTGTACGTGAGTTGTGAGGGAACGAATGAATATATAGCACCCTGAGTTTCATGAACCTTGTTTTAAATAAATGATGTTATATTTTTATGATTTAATACTTTATTATGTTTTCAAAATAACATCTTTGTTCTAATATGGTTATGATTTATTGAGTAAGACCTTTTTTCTTAAAATTTTCAGATGGAAGATGAAAGGTCACAAACTAACCTTTTGTCTCTACCAATTGTGATACTAGAAAAAATAATGCTAAAGACATGTTCGGAAGGATTTGAACCTCTCGGAAACCTACTGTTATCATGAAAATATCTTTATCAATTATCCAACTCTTCTAATATACTCTGATTATTCCGGGGATCAGGTTTCGTTTATCTCCTCTTGGTACATGCACAACTCGCATTCTATGCATGATGAGGAAGTTATTTTGAAGGACTCTTTGAATGTTTTACCATGTTCGAAAGATATCCCGCTTTAGTGAAATTTTGGGAAGCCACCGATGTAGGTGACCTTCGCGCAACTTACCCTTTTCAACTCCTAAACTTCAGTGGTTATAGGAGGATTTATGATTTCAAAATTTTAGAAAACAATATGGTTTAGATTTTTTATAGGAATCGAGTCATTTCTTATGTATCTAAGATTTTCATCTCCCGTTACTTTTATATTCCATCCAATTTCTACAAACATAATTATAACTCTGATTGTTTGAAATGTGTCTGGATCAAAGAAACCAAAGAATTTAAAGCTGCCATGGATTCCATGGTATCAGAAAACCACTAACTTGTGTGGTACTGGTGAAGGGACATTAGGGAAAATGTCTGAAGGGTTAGAGTGTAATAGAATTATGAGGGCACAATTATTTTAAGGAGGGGATAATGTGATACCCCAAACATATTTTATGTGTAATAATATAGTTTTAATTTTTTTACTTTGCTTAATTTTAGTATTATCCAAAACAATGGATGAAAAATAAACACAAGACATATTTTACTTAATTAAACACCAAAATGTTACATTTCAATAAGGCCAAAGGAATATAACTAACCTATAATTCCTACCAGCAAACCAATCAAGATCACCAAGAGACCCCCAAACACTAAAAACATACCAAGAAAATAATGGAAATCCTTTGGATCTTCCACATTGAAAAATAGAATGGAAATAACAACGGACACCATGCTAAGAATTAAGGGTATGAAGAGAACCATCTTCACCAAGTTGTTTCTAAAGTTTTGAATACCCTAAAAATATTTTTATAAAGCCTTTTGTGACCGTTGGTAGCCATTGCAGTCCTTAATTAACCATTGATTTTTTCAACGGTCATAAAATCCTATAACTGTTGGATTCTTTTTAAGAATTTCGATTATTCTATTTATATTAGGTATTTTTGAATATTTTAAGTATTTTAAGTTTATAATCATTTTTAATGTTCTAAGTATATTTTAAAATTATTTAAAGTTATAACTTGGAACATGTTTCAATTAAACTTATCCTTAGATTTTAAAAACATAATGTTTTAAAACTTGAAATGAATATGGATATCAAGATCTTAGTGTTTTAATGAAAATATGAAGATAAGTACGTATGTTTACTTCAAGGAATTTTAAGAGTGTTTATATTGGAAAAATATGAATATAAATTTAAAGTTATGTTTTAAATATTCTTGATAATTAAAATTTATACATTGTATAATGTATATATTGGATTGTGTATGTTAATGTACCAAAGTTTTAAATAAAGTTGAAATGATGTTGTAGACTAATAAAATTTATGACATTATTTATTTTAATGTAAGTAAAATATTTTAAAATTAATTTCTATGGTTTTGGAAGTTTTAATTTTTATTTTATTTTTGAAAGTTGGGTTTATAAATAAATATAAACCCCATAGGTCCAGCCCTCTAGCTGGGCTAAAGGAGGCATCTCACACTACTTTGGGAGTAGGCAGCTGTGCCTAGACCCTTCAGCCACAACACATGCCATCCCATGGGTGTGTGTGCATGCCTATAGTCACACATGGAGGAACCAAGCAACGCACCACTGTGTGGGGAAACACGGTGGCAGGGGTTGGCACAGAAGCACACCCACAGAGAACCAGTACGGGGCAGTACTAGGGAGGGGGAGAGGGAATTCTAAGTGATGACCGGGAGCTCCAAGATTATAAATCCATCCTAGAAACCTTCCTATTTCGATGTGGGATGAACTTTTTTAGTAGAGATCGAATCTCCGCCATCCGATCTCTCTGTGAAGGATCTGGACCGTTTGATCGGTCCACCCTTCGAATCACTACCATCGTGGTATTAACACTGCGTTTTTTCTGGTCCATCCAATCGCAGACTTGACTGATCACCACCGTTTAAGCCATTTTAAATCTCACAGCTTTCCCACAAGCCGTCCGATCAAACCAATATTTAATATCTTCCCTCCATCTCTTTTTAAAACCATGGAAATTCCCTCAGCCATATGATCAATCCAAGGATTTGATCTCGTCCATCCAACCATTTTTAAAATTTGAAACTCGCCTCAGCCATTCGATCACCTTTGGATGATCTAGACCGTCCGATATTTTCTGCATCTCCTTCCTGTTTCTTCTTTTTCCTCGCATTGTTTCTCCTGTGCACCAGTCCGCATCAACCACGTCCTCTCTGCTATTTCTTCCTCCCTCATGAAATTTTCTCCATCCACAACCCAGTTATCTAGGCTCCTCCTTCCAAAATTCTACATAGGTATTTTATTTTAATGCAAACCCGATCTATTCCATGCAAGTTTTCCACAAACTTTATATATTTATGTATATATTAAAATCACCGATTGATTTTGGGTTTATTTTAAGTAAGATGATGGACTTAATTTATTTTAGTCAGATTTTGTGAGTCTTTGTTTATAATTTGTGTATGAATAATTATATATATATATATATAAACATCCTATATAAACCCTAGTTTGAACTTGTTTTCTACCAGGTTTTCCTATCCTCAACCTGTGAACAACCACTTTCCGACCATCCCTCTCTCTTGAAGCCATTTAAGGGACTAATTTGAGCCATTTTTATCATCTATTTATGCCTTTTTGTTTTTATGGATATATATATATATATATGTATTTTCTTCTAAAAACCCTAAACATGTTTTTCTAAATATGTTTTGAAAGTGTAAAACTCATGAAGGGGAGTTATTTATACCTCAACTTCAACATGAAAACCCTTTTTCATCTACTATTTAAATTTCATGGATTATATATATATATTTATATAATTTTATATGTATTTCAATCCAAACTCATTTTTGGGTTTTATGATTTTAATTGATGATCATTTGTTTTTAAATAATGTTCTTAAAACATGTAATTCATGGAAGGGTTTTATTTCATCTTATTTTAATATGAAAAATAATTGTTTAAAATTCATGTATATATGGTTATGTACAAATACATACATACATATATACATATATACATAAGTTTTATTATGTAACAAATTTGAATTGGGTTTTCATAAAACCTATTCTTATTGATTAAATTATGTTTTTTAAGGATACAACAGTTACAAGAATTTATTAAAGCTTGTTTCAGGTTGTGAAAATCCCAAGTATACACCTTGTGTATATAGGGTTTTACATTTTTCAAAACCCACATACATGCATATATGTATTTCAATTTTTTTCTCAAGTTTTAAATAATGCTAGCTATGTTAGTAAATTGTATAATTATTTTCATGCTTAAGAAAAAAAATATATGTATATACATAAGCACATGTGATTAATTACTTTTTTTGATACATGAAAACCTCACATGAAATAATGATTTTACATCCATACATTTCATTCCCACTTTTCATGAGAAATGACTTTAATTCTTTATGTTTATGTTTAATCTATTTTGATATAATTAACATGGAAAGGTTTAAAACAAGTATCTCAAAGTCAAAACATGTAAAGCACTGCATGAAAAGGTTCACATGTAAGAGTTATTATTTTATACGACTACCCATTTCTTTATGTGTACTAATACTTACCACAAGTGCAAAAGTCTTTCGTTTTAGTCCATGCATGTCATTAATGTATCCATAACCTAAAATTATCAAATCTAGTACTTTTTACATTTATTGCATAATTCATTTCAATTATGAGTATGTATGCAATAGATTATGGATTAAGAATGTAAGTTCCATTGTAGTATGAGACACTATGGAAATAAGACCATATTAAGACATATTAGGAATGTATTTGACTTAAATGATAATATGGGTGTGCCCAGACAGTGCTCCAATGCATTGGGTAAAGTGATAAATCTCACGAGTTAAGTGAAATGATGCATGAACATGATGCTAGATTTTTTCATAGCTATGTGTGGTAGTTGACCACAATTATGTTGGATTTTTACCCATATGGTCTTGGCACAAGGCCTTGACAATGTCTGACATTATACATTCCCTCATTATGTATTGGTATATGACCATCCTAGTGATTATTCGACTAATAGAATACCCCTTAGTTAAGAATATTCTATGAAAATGGTAATGAATACATATGGCATGATTAAGTATGCAGATGGAAAGTTATACAAGAAAGGGGTATCTAAAATTAAAGTTACATGAATTTCATATTAAGTACTAATGAATCATGACATTATTACTTATTTAATTATATTTATAACTTTTCATGTCACTTTTAGAGTTGATTTGATCAATTTATGAATTATGCATCATTCATGCATTCCTGTATACACACTCTAAATTATGTAAATAAACACATATTATTATTATGTAAGAGTTTTTTCTAAAAATATTATCAAGTAACCTTTGAAAACTGACAATGATGTGCCTCAAGGAAATGTTTTGTGATTATTTAAAAAGTTGTTTTAAAAAAGAATTTCTTCAAATTGTTTTAAAACCCTTTATTGGGCATTATTATGATCACCCTACATTTTCAATTTATTTTACAGGGTTTAGTAGATTATTCCAAGATTGAGAACTCTTATGTGACAACATCAATATAAAGATTAACTTTGTCAAGTTTTTGGAATAAGTGTATCGTTAGCATATGGTTTTCCAGAACCTGAACCAAAACGTTCTTCTGTATTAGACTAAGATGTTTAATTTTTGTATGCATGTTTCTATGAAAAAATTACACACCATGTTTTAGGCACCGACTCTGGGCATCTGGGGTCGGGGTAATTACAAATAGGTCCCATATAAAGCAAAACCCACCAACCTCAAGGGGGTAGTCCTTGCACCGGTGTACACTCTTTGACCGAATTCCCAACCAAGTATCGAGTGTCATCACGCCATAAAAAAACTGAACATAAATCCCAAGACTCTCCAAAATAGGTAAATATATGAAGAAATAATAAGTATCTGTATTGAAAAGAGTTGATGCTAACTTAGAGGATATTAGATTAGTACCTCTCACCATAGAAGGTCCGAAACTTCGCTCTTCAGGTACGGGATACACTGTATACATTTAGCCTATTCCGTAGCCCTGAGATATAACCTAACTACCCTGAGTAGGTCTTCTCTACTAGTGCTGAAAATCTAGTGTCTGGATACCCTAACCATGACCACCACCTCAACCTGATCGGTCAGTTACACTCCAGCTCCTTTCCTGACAAGAAGTTGTTGACCCCGCTCTTGAATGTGGAGTCAATGCATACCCTATCTCACTAGCTCTTAGAGGAAAGGTAGTGAAAAACCACTATAGATGGTCCATCCTGTCATAATCTCGACAATCAACTAGGTCTCTATCACACTGTCTCCTCATGTGTCCCTGCCTCCCACACTAATGATAGAAAATAGAACTACCATAAATCATGATTTGGCTGGTATTCCCTCACGAGAGATCTCAAAACATCACTTCCTTCCGCCTGACACTGGGACACTAGTTTGAGAAGTTGAAATGCCCTTACCTATGCCCCCAACTTCCCTCAGGTTATGCTTAGTAATTAGTGCATGATTTACTATCTCAGTTATGATGGAAATCCAGAAGAAATTCACTTAGGACCAAATGTCATACCTAAAACCATCCTCAAACCTTCTAGCTTTATATAACTCATCACCTAATAGAATAGGTGAAAAATTATGGAGCTTCATGAAATAAGAAGAATAGTCCATGATTGATAAGGTTCCCTACCCCAAGTGTATAAACTCTCTAGATCTATTGTCCCTCAACATCTTGGGATAACAATAATCATAAAAGGATATCTGGAAACCCCTCTAAGCCATATCTTGATGACGATCCATATGAGTAATAATGTCCCAACATCTCTTGGTGGAATTCCATAACATATACTCTAACGCCCTGACCCCAATTACCCAGAGTCGGTGCATTATTACATAACATTGGCATGATCACAAAATATCAAGTCTCTAAAGACCTATTAGTTTAGTATCCTTGGAAACACTAGATAAATTCATAAATTTTACATTACATCATAAAGTGAAAACTACATCAACATTTTTTCTCTACACTCATATCCCCTTATACTATCCCTGTAGGTCATTCATAAAATACTTCCTCACATCCTGGGAATAATAAAACATAGAAAGGGGTGATCTCAAATGCCCAGTAAGGATACCAATATCGCAGAAACTTTTATAAATAAGCATAAACATTTAAGGCAATGTATAACTAAAACAAAATCCTTTTAAACTTGAAATTCAGCATAATATGGTAGAAATAAAATGAAATAATGAAATTTAATTATTCACATGTATATTCTACTAGTCGAATAATCACATGCAATATCAATAACCACTTTCATAATGATGGAATGCATAATTCCAGACTATCATAACCACGTAGCCAAGGCCTCGTGCCAAGAATACAAATAAGATTTTGTCAAGGCCTCATTCCAAGACACTAGTTTGTCTCATGAGACCTACCGATGCATCTAGGAGCTATAGAGGGCTCCACTCGTCACTTACTAAGTCCAATGCATTCCTCATATGAACAGGTTTAAGCATAACATAAACATTCGTATTAAAACTAGCATACGAAATGTAAATTATTTCTCCATAAACCATGAATGGTATAAAAATAACACATCCATAGTCAAATATATCACAATACCTTCAATACAATAGGGAAGTTTTGTATCATAATAAATCAACTTCAAATAATCTTAAAATCCATCAAAGGATGTTGACATAGATGAAATCAAAACTATTTGAGAGAAATATCTCTTTTTTTGAAATAATTTAAAAGTCACATAATTATAAAATAAAACATTTACTTTAAAAATATTCTTATAAGATTTTAATGGAAGATTCAAAGATTTTACAATGGTGGAAAATATCCGCACCCGCCGTATAAGTTAAAAAAAAGACATTCTTACCTTAATTTGTCGAAAAGGTTAAAAGGTCCTTGTTTGGAAAATGACGTAAAGATTCATTTATAAAATTCTTATAAAAAGTCAAACAAGAGTATAAATGACTTTAACCCATATTCTGTAAAATAGTAAGAATATTTTGAAATACATTTTTAAGAAACATGGATGTGGATGATAAAGAGGTCCCGGTAGATAATTACGTATAAACAACCTCGGATAATGAAGATATTGTGAAATAAAACCTTACATTGTACTTTTTCTTGGTTGAGGGTAGGTTAACATCCTGTATAATGGTAAAATAATTGTTATTAAATTATACAAGAATCATATATATTAATATGATATCATATATGATCTTTTAACATTGCTTTGTTAATAATATCTTATTATTATCATCTTTTTGGGTGTTAACTTACTCGTTTTCTTTTATATGTTTTGTTACATAAGTCATGTTTGTTATGGATAGGTTGTATATTATTCATATACAGAATGATATCAAGTACTTAAACATTATTTTTAACCATCAAATGAAAATTATTCTTGAATGGATACGATGGGGAATGAATCTCATCGCGTTCGTGGAGACGGTAGTCCGTACGTACGTACGAGCGACAATATCATTATTTTGATATTAAAATAATATATAATTGGATGGTATATAATATATAAAGAATAATTATCATTTTATATTTATTATTTAAATGAATTACACATCATTATTATACCCATCAAAATAATAATATATTGAATAACAATTACACCACGATGTGGAGACGGTAAGCCGTATGTACGCACGTATGGTGACATGTCATTCAAAGGATGGATAGAATAATGAATATGGTTGTACCATATTTATAATAACATCACAGTATATATAATATATTGGAGTTATTATTTTAGAATGGAAATAACAAATAAAGAAGAAGTGGAAGAAGAAAGGAACTTGAAAGAGGGTGGTGAAAACATTACCTCTTCTTCGGATTCTTCCTTTTGATTTGATCAAAATGGATCCTTAGGTTGGATTTATGATCAAAGTAAGGCCTCTAGGTTAAATTGAGGGAAGTTGAGAGAATAATTGGGTAGGGTTTGGCTGAACCAAAAGGCTTTGAAGGTGTGAATAATTGGTTAGAAGTGGTTTCCTTTTATAAGGGGGAGGAGGGGCTCTTTAGAAAAAACTTAAAGTATCATTTTATAATAAATTCATATTTGGTTTCTAATGGCTCCAAAGTGAATTATTCAAAATATAAGGTGGGGATGGTTCGAAATCCTATCAACCAATAGATTTTAGACTGGTTTGGGTCATTATATCAACCTTATCTTTTAGTTTTAACTCTTAGTTAATTAGTTTGACATTTACCATGTCACTTTGTATTTTTATATTATATAGTTAATAAACTTACTATATACCTCAAAGCGACCCCCAAGTGGTCCATTAATGATACACCTATAATTATATAAGTCCTGTGGCTAAACCTTTGATTTTTAGGAATAGAATATGAATTAATAATATAATACTTGTTTTAAAAACTCTTTTATGTCAATTTTGACACTATTTGGTATTTGATTTTTGTGAAAATCATAACAGCATGATTAATTCAAAAAAACATAATTAAATAAATAATAACATGTCATGTTATCCTATAAAATTAGTAGAATTCATAAAAAGTCTCAAATTACATTTATTTGGATATTTATAATATCAATTATTTTAATATTTCATTAATTAGGTAATTACTGAATCACTATTGTGTCATAAATAAATTAAATTATTTAATGTCTAAAAATTATAAATAAAATACCATTATGTAGGAAATCTTTTTAAATTTCTAATTAATATTTAAAATTGAATTTATCCTATGTATAACCCTATATTAAAAATGTTTTAGTAATTAAAATTTGATTTTAACTCTTTTAACTCTTCTTTGAATTAAATAATAATAAATGTCCTAATCTAATCCAAGTGGACTTAAATGATAATATTTTATTCCTAATGTTGTTTTTGGTCGAGATATAGTTGTCCAATATAATTAGGACATGTGTTAGGTTAATATTAATATCATTTTTACCATTAATTACCCTATTTACTTTTAATCGTGGTAAATAAAAGTAAAAAGCTACTATTCACCAAAAATTATTTTTATCTTATTGAACCCCATTTTACTCCTTGATATTAACCGTGTCTCTCAGATTTTCAAAATTCCACTCATAGAAGCGGTAAAATTAAGTTTTATGTGAATTTCCAAATTCTCCTAGGAGGTGGGTAAAAGACGGTGAAAAGTTCAATAAACTTTTTATGTCTAAAATTATTATAAACTGAATCCAATGAATTAAATTGAACTTATATAGAAATTACGTATCTATTTGACCTAAAATAAATTTAAATAAAATAAATAATTATTTAAATAAAAAGTCGATTTTTAATCAATAACTCACTGTTTTTCACTATTCATCAAAAATTGAAAGCTTTCAGAAAAATACCAAAAATTCACCCTAGGATAATTTCGATATTCTGAGTCAAAAAATGAATTTCATTTTGAAATATAAAATTTATAAAATTTCAAAAAGTGGGTATTACTATTCATAACAGCTAGTTTGATTAGTTGTGGTGTGTTAGAACTCGAAGTTGCGTACAACACACGCTATTGTATTATTCAAAGAGAAGTGTACCATGGAAGCTTGGGGTGTTACATTATACCCTCCTTCAAATAATTTCATCCTCGAAATTTCTATAATACTACCGCATGAAAAGACTCGGGTGGTTCTTCATCATAAGTTCCTCGGGTTTCCACGTTGCTTCTTCTATCATATGGTTTCTCCGTAAAACTTTTACGAGACGAGTCGTCCAGTTTCTCAGCACTTGTTCTCTTGTATCAAGAATATTGACAGGATCTTTTCCATAAGATAGATCGGGTTCCAGTTCTACTTCCTCATAGGTGAATACATGCATTGAGTCAGGCATGTATTTTCTCAACAGTGATACGTGGAACACGTCGTGAACTTTAGAGAGGCTTGGCAGCATTTCCAAATGGTAAGCTACATCCCCAATTCGTTCTAGAATTTCGAATGGTCCGATGTACCTGGGACTCAATTTACCTTTCTTATAGAAATGTATAACTCCCTTCCATGGAGATACCTTCAAGAAAACCTGATCTCCTTCCTGAAATTCCAAATCCTTCCTTCGGTTATCGGCATAGCTCTTCTGCCTACTTTGAGCTGCTTTGATGTGGTTTTGGATTACCTTTACCTTTTCCATTGTTTCCTCCAGTTCTGGGCCTACGAGTTTTCTTTCACCAAAATCATCCCAACAGGTTGGTATGCGACATCTCTTTCTGTATAACGCTTCATATAGTGCCATCCAAATACTTGAATGGAAGCTATTGTTATAGGAAAATTCCACCAGAGGTAAATATTGATCCCACATACCCTGAAAGTCAAGTGAGCATGATCTCAACATGTCTTCTAAGGTTTGAATAGTCCGTTCTGATTGTCCATCTATTTGAGGGTGGTAGGCAGTGCTCAAATGAAGTTTAGTATCTAGGGATTTCTGAATACTTTTCCAGAATCTTGATGTGAAACATGGATCACGGTCATAAAAAATTGATATGGGTACTCCATTAAGTCTCACAACTTCATTAATATATAGTCTTACTAGACGTTCAAGTGGTAAATCTTCCCTTATAGCAAGAAAATGTGCTGAATTGGTAAGACGATCAACAATGACCCATATTTCATCATTCCTTCTAGGAGTCTTTGGTAGTCCCATGAAAAATTCCATCATGATATTATCCCATTTCCACTCAGGTATGGGAAGAGGTTGCATGACTTCTCCAGGCTGTTGCCTTCCATATTTCACTTGTTGAAAAACCATACATCTTGACACAAAATCAGCAATCTCTCTCTTCATGTTGTCCCACCAAAAACGTTCCTTCAAATATCTATACATTTTGGTGCTCCCAGGGTGTATAGAGAAATTGGAACTATGAGCATCGTCCAAAAATTCCCTTTTTAGATCAGGTATATTAGAAACAAAAAGTCTCTTCCCAAATTTCAAAATTCCATCTTCATACCCAAAGTCATTAAATCTCCCATCATTCACAACTTTAATCTTCTTTTGAAACTCTTCATCACCGGTCTAAGAACTCTTTATACTTTCTAGTAAATATGGTTTGGTAACCATTTGAAAAAGTATCGATGTTTCACCTTCCATGGTAATTCCCATATCCATCTTCACTAGATCCATGAAAATAGGATCCCTTTCAATTCTCATCATGTTCAAAAATCTAGGATATTTTCTGCTCAAAGCATCTGCTACCTTATTTTCATCCCCCATGTGGTAGTGTATCGTGCAATCATAATTCTTGAGTATTTCAAGCCATTGCCTTTTCCTCATATTGAGTTCTTTCTGTGAGAAAATGTACTTCAAATTATTGTGATCAGTATAAATCTCACATTTTTTCACCATAGAGATAATGTCTCCATATCTTCAAAGCAAAGATTACAGTAGATAACTCAAGATCATGAGTAAGATAGTTTTTCTCATGAATTTTTAGTTGTCGTGATGCATATGCAATAACCCTCTCATTCTGTATAAGGACACAACCAAGTCCTTTTATTTATGCATCACTATAAATAACGAACCCATCATTCCCTGATGGTAGAGTAAAAATAGGATAATTGACTAATCTTCTATTCATTTCTTCAAAAAATTCTTCACACTCTTTGGTCCAAACAAATTTAACCCATTTACGTGTGAGCTTTGTTAATGGGTTAGCCAATCGGGCGAAATTCTGGACGAAACGTCGATAATAACTTGCTAAACCAATAAAATTGTGTACCTCAGTTATACTCATCGGGGCTGGCCATTCTTGGATTGTCTTGGTCTTAGAAGGATCAACAGAGATTCCATATTTTGAGACAATATGGCCAAGAAAATAAATCTCCTGAAGCCAGAATTAACACTTGCTAAACTTCCCATATAATTCATGTCTTCTCAGAGCCTTCAGGATAATGCGCAAGTGATTTTCATGATCTTCGTAGATTTTGGAGTATACCAAGATATCATCAATAAATACCACCAAAAAATCATCTAGATATTCCTTGAAAACTCTATTCATTAGATCCATGAATACAGAGGGTGCATTAGTCATCCCAAAAGGAATTACTATAAACTCGTAATGCCCGTACCTGGTTCGAAATGCTGTCTTCGGAATGTATTCCTTCTTCACACACAACTGATGGTATCCAGATCGAAGGTCAATCTTTGAAAAGTATTGAGCTCCATGCAGTTGGCCAAATAAATCATCAATGTGAGGTAGGTGATACTTGTTCTTTATTGTTATAGCATTAATCTCCCTGTAGTCAATACATAACCTCATAGATCTATCTTTCTTCTTAACAAAAAGAATAGGGTGTCCCCATGGAGAAACACTAGGGAAAATAAATCCCTTATTACTCAATTTTTCTAGTTGTTTATTTAGTTCAACTAATTCCACAGTGGCCATTCTATAAGGGGTCTTCGATATAGGCCTTGATCTAGGAATTAAATCAATGTAAAACTCAACTTCTCATTCTAGAGGATGTCCATGTAAATCTTCCGAAAACACACACATATATTCTTTCACAATAGGTACATCCTCTATTTGAACATTCCTTTCCTCACCCATAGTCATTTCATTCTCTTCCTCCCCAATAATTGAATTTAGTTGAGCTACTGGGGGTGGATCTAGATAAGAATTAGGTGGTGATGATTCTGCTCTAAAGATAAGGTGTTCCTTATCATCATCATAAAAAATCATAACCTACTTCTTCTTACAATAAATCTTCGCATCATGGTCCGAAAGCCAATCCATACCGAGGATTATATCAAACTCAATCATAGGTATGATAATGAGATCAGTGAATAAAGAACATTTATGTGCTCTAATGGGGACTGATTCACAAAACTTTGTTGTAATGATACTTTACTTAGGAGTTTTAACTGACAACTCCCTTGTTAAATCAAATTGGAAATATCTAGTTTTCTTAGAAAACTGGGAAGATATGAAACAATGCGATGATCCAAAATCAAATAAAGCATTTTCTAAACTTGAGGAAACCATTAAATTACCTGCCACCACGTCTTTCAGAGCTTCTACCTCAGCAGTAGTGATAACATAAGCTTGGACTTGATCCCTTGTCCTTTTCTGAGGTAAGTTCCCCTGACGCTTGGGAAATTCATTTTCATAATGTCCCATCTCTCTACAATTACAACATTCCACATTGACAACAACTCTCTTTCCCTTGCAATCATGAGCTTGGTGGCCTTTTTCACCACACTTGTAACAGACTCCCATTCCCTTCAAGAAAGTACCAGGGTGTTTCTTCCCACATTTACTGCAGGATGGATAATCAACTTTTCCCTTCTTCCCTTTATTTCCATCTCCAGAGTGGTCAACAGATCTCTTCTTCTCTTGCTTTGCCTTAAAGTCGTAAGACTTAGAGAATTCCTTTTCTGTATTGATAGCACATGAGATAATATCTTCGTACGACGAGAAAGATTGTGAGACTAATGCTCGATAGAGAAACGGTTTTAACCCATCAAAGAAACTATCAATCTTACTTCTTGAGTTACATATATAATCTACTGCATGCCTCACTAAACTTGTAAAGTTAGCCTCATACTTTGCGACATTCTCATCCTCCTTTTGCCTCATAATCAGAAATTACCTTTCCATATCTGCTCGATGGTCACAAGGAAAGTATTTTTCTAAGAAAATCTCTTTTAACTCCCTCCATTCCATATTTGATACTTCATCATCTTCCTTCATGTTTTGTATCAATGACCACCATTGATCAGCATATCCAGTGAGGCGGTAAACTGCCATGACAACTTTTTCCCTTTCATTACTCCCCAAAGCCTGAAATATTTTCTCTAGGGAACTTATCCATTGCTCATCTACCAATGGATTTATACTCCCATTGAATGTTGGTGGCTGTTGCCTTATGAAGTGATCTAACATTGATCCTCCACAGTGCAGATCAGTGTGCTCCATATGGGTAAGGTTATTATTCATAACCTGAGTGAGTTGTCCTAGTATGGTGATTAGCTGATCAGCACTAGTTGCATCGCCCGATCCACTATAATTATCTTGAGCAGGAGGGAAATCCCTACATGGAGTGCGTGCAATGATACGGTTTCCATTTCTTCCACTAGGCGCCATTTCTAAACAATGGCATAAAATAGATCAGTTTATGAATCAAAATACATAATTCCATACTTGTAAAACACTTAAAATAAATTGAACTATTTATGGATATAATCCATAATCCTAAAAATGTTTTCTTTGAGGAAGTATATACTCATAAACCCTTCATAATAGTTTGTAAATAAAATGAGAATTATCCTAGCCATATCCCCAAGGAGTGTCGTAACCAAGAGTGCAGCAAGGCCCGTTGTCGTGCACCAGTTCCCATTCGAGTCTAGCTCAAAGCGGTGTTTTTGAGTTTTACCCCTAGGTACATCTATTCCAGAGCCGCCTCTACCAGCTCATATCCAAACATGGATATATTTCTCGGAAAACTCACAAAATATATACAATACTAAAATTCTAGGAAGTTCTTCTATACTAATCCTCAAAGTCCATCTTAGGTCTATGTGCTCTAATCAGAGTTTATCTAAATCTAGCTTACAAGGTTTGTAATAAACTTCCTCTGATACCAACTGTAACACCCCGACCCCAATTACCCAGAGTCGATGCATTATTACATAACATTGGCATGATCATAAAAGATCAAGTCTCGAAAGACTGATTAGTTTAGTAGCCTTGGAAACACTAGATACATTCATAAATTTTACATTACATCATAAAGTGAAAACTACATCAAAATTTTGTCTCCACACTCATATCCCCTTATACTATCCATGCAGGTCATTCATAAAATACTTCTTCACATCCTGGAAAAAATAAAATATAGAAAGGGGTGAGCTCGAATTCCCACTAAGGATAACAATATAGCGGAAACTTTCATAAATAAGCATAAACATTTAAGGAAATGTATAACTAAAATAAAAGCCTTTTAAACTTTAAGTTCAACATAATATGGTAGAAATAAAATGAAATAATTCCATTTACTTATTCACATGGATATTATACTAGTCGAATAATCACATGCAATATCAATAACCACTTTTATAATGATGGAATGCATAATACCAGACTATCATAACCACGTAGCCAAGGCCTCGTGCCAAGACTACAAATAAGATTTTGTCAAGGCCTCATGCCAAGACACTAGTTTTTATGATGAGACCTACCGATGCATCGAGGAGCTATATCAGGCTCTACCCATCACTTACTAAGTCCAATTCATTCCTCATATGAACAAGTTTAAACATAACATAAACATTCGTATTAAAACTAGCATAAAAAATGTAAATTATTTCTCCACAAACCATGAATGGTATAAAAATAACACATCCACAGTCAAACATATCACAAAACCTTCAACACAATATGAAAGTTTTGTATAATAATAAATCAACTTCAAATAAGCTTAAAATCCATCAAAGGATGTTGACATAGATGAAATCAATACTATTTGAGAGAAATATCTCTTTTTTTGAAATCATTTAAAAGTCACATAATTATAAAATAAAACATTTAATTTTAAAATATTCTTATAAGCTTGTAAGGTAAGATTCAAAGATTTTACAACGGTGGAAAATAGACTCACCCACCGTATAAGTTAAAAAAAAATACATTCTTACCTTAATTTGTCGAAAAGGTTAAAAGGTCCTTATTTGGAAAATGACGTAAAGATTCCTTTATAAACTTCTTATAAAAATTAAAAAAAGGGTATAAATGAATTTAAACCATATTTTGTAAAATATTAAGAATTTTTTGAAATACATTTTTAAGAAACATGGATGTGGATGATAAAGAGGTCCCAGTAGATAATTACGTATAAACAACCTCAGATAATGAAGAGATTGTGAAATAAACCCTTACCTTGTACTTTTCCTTATTTGAGGGTAGGTTAAACTTCTGTATAATGGTGAAATAAGTTTTATTAAATTATACAATAATCATATATATTAATATGATATCATATATTATCTTTTAACATTTCTTTGTTAATAATATCTTATTATTATCATCGTTTCAGGTGTTAAATTACTCATTTTCTTTTATATGTTTTGTTACATAAGTCATGCTTTTTATGGATAGGTTGTATATTATTCATATACAGAATGATATAAAGTCCTTAAACATTATTTTTAACCATCAAATGAAAATTATTCTTGAATGGATACGATGGAGAGTGAATCTCATCGCGTTCGTGGAGACGGTAGTCCGTACGTACGTACGAGCGACAATATCATTCTTTTGATATTAAAATAATATATAATTGGATGGTATATCATATATAAAGAATCATTATAATTTTATATTTATTATTTACATGAATTACACATCATTATTATACCCATCCAAATAATAATATATTGAATAACAATTACACCACGACGTGGAGACGGTAAGCCGTATGTACGCACGTATGGTGACATGTCATTCAAAGTATAGATAAGATACTAAATATGGTTTTACCATATTTATAATAACATTATAGTATATATAAGATACTGGATTTATTATTTTAGAATAGAAATAACAAATAAAGAAGAAGTGGAAGAAGAAATGAACTTGAAAGTGGGTGGTGAAAACATTACCTCTTCTTCGGGTTCTTCCTTTTGATTTGATCAAAATGGCTCCTCAGGTTGGATTTCTGATCAAAATAAGGCCTCTAGGTTTCATTTAGGGAAGTTGAGAGAATAATTGGGTAGGTTTTGGCTGAACCAAAAGGCTTTGAAGGTGTGAAGAATTGGTTAGAAGTGGTGTCCTTTTATAAGGGGGAGGAGGGGATCTTTAGGAAAAACTTA
Organism: Viscum album; assembly: GCA_963277665.1. NCBI lineage: Eukaryota > Viridiplantae > Streptophyta > Magnoliopsida > Santalales > Viscaceae > Viscum > Viscum album. The sequence continues at coordinate 1,428,378,268 of OY728157.1, forward strand.
AAGTATTATTTTATAATAAATTAATATTCGGTTTCTAATGGCTCCAAAGTGGATTATTCAAATTATAAGGTGGGTATGGGTCGAAATAATTTCAACAAATATATTTTGGACAGGTTTGGGTCATTATATTAACCTTATATTTTAGTTTTAACTCTTAGTTAATTAGTTTGACATTTACCATGTCACTTTGTATTTTTATATTATATAGTTAATAAACTTACTATATACCTCCAAGAGACACCCAATTGGTCCATTAATGATACAACTATCATTATATAATTCATTTGGCCGAAAATTATATTTTTAGGAATAGAATATGAATTAATAATATAATACTTGTTTTAAAAACTCTTTTATGTCAATTTTGACACTATTTGGTATTTGATTTTTGTGAAAATCATAACATCATGATTACTTCAAAAAAACATAATTAAATCAATAATAACATGTCATATTAACCTATAAAATTAGTGGAATTCATCAAAAGTCTCAAATTACATTAATTTGGATATTTATAATATCAATTATTTTAATATTTCATTAATTAGGTAATTACTACATCACCATTGTGTCATAAATAAATTAAATTATTTAATGTCTAAAAATTGTAAATAAAATACCATTATGTAGGAAATTTTTTTAGATTTCTAATTAATATTTACAATTGAATTTATCTTATGTATAACTCTATATTAAAAATGTTTTAGTAATTAAACTTTGATTTTAACTCTTTTAACTCTTCTTTGAATTAAATAATAATAAATGTCCTAATCTAATCCAAGTGGACCTAAATGATAATATTTTATTCCTAAGGTTGTGTTTGTTCAAGATACACTTGTCCAATAGAATTAGGACATGTGTTAGGGTAATATTAATATCATTTTTACAGTTAATTACCCTATTTACTTTTAACCGTGGTAAATAAAAGTAAAAACGTTACTATTCACCAAAAATTATTTTTATCTTATTGAACCACATTTTACTCCTTGATATTAACCGTGTCTCTCAGATTTTCAAAATTACACTCACAGAAGCGGTAAAATTAAGTTTTATGTGAATTTCCAAATTCTCCTAGGAGGTGGGTAAAAGACGGTGAAAAGTTCAATAAAATTTTTATATGTCTAAAATTATTATAAAATGACTCCAATGAATTACATTTAACTTATATAGGAATTACATATCTATTTTACCTAAAATAAATTTAAATAAAATAAATAATTATTTAAATAAAAAGTCGGTTTTTAACCAATAACTCAGTGTTTTTCACTATTCATCAAAAATTGAAAGTTTTCAGAAAAATATCAAAAATTCACCCTAGGCTAATTTCGATATTCTGAATCCAAAAATGAAGTTCATTTTGAAAGATAAAATTTATAAAATTTCAAAAAGTGGGTATTACTATTCATAATGGCTAGTTTGATTAGTTGTGGTGTGTTAGAACTCGAAGTTGCGTACAACACACGCTATTGTATTATTCAAAAAGAAGCGTACCGTGGAAGCTTGGGGTGTTACATATACATAGCGATCTTCACTCTTTTCGTGGGAGGTTTCTTGAGGTGCTTGAAAATCGAAAGCATGGCCTTTTATCAATGAATTTGTAGCCTGTGGTCCACCATCCCCTGAAAACGTGGGTGGATGCTACTTCTGAAACTCATGTATCAACTCTTCCATAGTTGGGGATGATCGTGAGACTTCTTGAATGGTATGCATAAAGAGCATGAACCTATCTCAAAATTGGGCATCGAAACCCATATTTGGTATAACTGGCAGTGTTTCAAGTGGCACTACAGGAGGTTCTACAGGTGTCCTAGGGCCCACCACCTCCAAATCTTGGTCCTCACCACCCTCCTGGAAAAAAAATGGAGGCTTCCTTGGTGGAATATATCTACAAATTCTAAGAACATGCCTTAGAAAATATTTGGTAATGAAAGGATCATAAATATACAAACATGATAGGTACAAGCCTTCTTAAGCATATGTCACACCCATCTACCTACTCTTAAATCCATGTCTGGGTGAAATACTAATTATAAGAACACTTGAAATACTACCTACTTCCCACTACTAATGTTGGGTTAGGGTCAATTTCTCTGCTATAAGTCCAAGGTTCTTGTATACATAATGTTAATTGAAATTTATAGAGGAAAACACCCTTTAAATTGGAATTGGCATCTCTATTTAACAGTGACCATTCCATTTTTGAATTCAATTTCATTTAAATTCATTATCATTTATATATATTTTTTTTAAAATGCTAAACTATATGGATCATGTAACTCTCTGTTACCTTTATGTCAGGTATATTTTAACCTTTTTTTATTTTACTTTTTTGTTGGTTGAGCAACGCCGATGAAGAATTGGGAGGATTAATGTAATGGAGAAGTCAGGTATTTGTTGGAATTTTCCACTTAGACCTACAGTTTTTTATGCTCACTGGGAACTTACATGCCATGTAAGTGAAGTACATGCTATTTAATGACTTTTAGGTAGAATCCATGAACTGGATTCAAGGCTTTAATGGTTTACATACCATGTAATAGGTACATGCTTTGTAAGGGAAAAAATATGGTTTTTAATAAAAAAGTGATGGGTTTTGGCATATCTGATACTTGTGAAATACACAATGTGTAAGTGGGTTACATGTCATATAATATTCTCAAGTCATACTTTTAGGGTTTTATGCCGGCATCTAATTCATTCAATTGTCTACAACTTCCATTCTCTCAACCTAGATAGCTCCCTAGTCAATTTTGGGGGATTCCTTTCTGTCTGGATCACTTCATTCAGCAATTAATCACCGTCGGGTTTGGATTTCTTCTCCTCGAGTATGTAATCCTTTTGGTTATCCTTTTGTTTTGGTTGTGTCTATATTTTGGATATAGTTTTGCGATCTGATGGTATTTTCTATCAATTATTTTTAGTTTCTTGGCATGCCTTGTCTTTTGAAGGTCGTTCTCTTGGTTTCTAGTCACCATTATCGAAAGCAGCCAGGTTTCTATAGTCTTGAGCTAAGTGTTTCTATACAATGAGTTAATTTGATGAATTTCATATTATTCATGATAAATTCCTTTGGTTAGTTAATTGATTTGAAGTGATAAATGATTTAAAATGATTTATTGGAAAGAGAAATGTTTTTTAAACGGGTTTTGCTTTGAAAATGGATTTTCTTGATTTGGAAATGAGTTTTAAAACTTCAAAGAAGACCGGATTGGCTTTGAAAACATTTTATAAAACCGTGATCAAGGTTTTTAAAGTATATTAGACAATTGTATATTGGGAACCTTGGGTGTGTTTGGATATAGAAACAAGTATCCTTAGCATGTGTTGCACCACTAAGAGGTAACTTTTTGTGATATCAACTGGTAGGAATTGATATCTTTTAGATCCAACCTATGACTATTTAAAATTTTGAGGGTATAGTACACAGTGTACTATAGGATTGATCCCAATATGTCAGGTTATTTTTAATTTGTCATTTATGGTTATTTATCACATGATTGTTTTTATATCATGGATTATTTCTCATAAGTTTTTATATTTGGGGTTGTATCACATAGCTTCACATGATAGGTTGTTTATTGGATATGTGTTTACTTGTATAACTTTTGATGCATGGATATGATTTCTAATTTTTATCACTTATACTTTTCATATTTATTATTTTATAATAATATAGGATTTCATGAAAACCAAAGTAAGAGAAATGGTAAAATTATTTGCAACTAGATTTATCATATGAAAATTCTTTATAAAACTGTTTTGTTTTAGAAGCTTGACTTGTTACATTATTGATATCAAACCTTGTATACATACTATGGTGGTATCCTAATAGAATTTGGATCACACCCTACTTATGCCTATAGTTGTTTTTAGATGTTGTATTACAGGATCCAAGTAAAGGGAAAAGCATCTTGTAGCATGTTGGATTATCTTACTATTGTTGCTTTCAGTTCGGGTTGGTCTGGAGGTGACTGTTGGTCACATGGGGATATGAATTACTTTCTAGTTTAGTTTTTTTGGATTGGATTTTATGTATTTCATGGTTTCTTGTATGTTTCCTCTTCGTACTCTAGTTTTATGTCTTATTTTGCTGATATTCAAAACTGGTTTTTATTATCCTATTTTACCTATATCACGTGATGGTCTGGTTTAGGTGACTTGTCTAGTTGACCTGGGATGGTTCATTATAATTTGGTATCAGAGGGTATGTTCATCCTAAAGTGTGTTAGCACTGCCTATGTTTGGTATTGTGTCTTGGGTAGACCAAAGTTAATACCGTCAGAATTCAGATAGTAGGTGTGGAAAAGGGGCCTAGCCAGCTCACTTCTGTGACCAAAACCAAGTTACCATGGGTGGTTAGGGACTTTTTACCATGTTTGAGACTTGGATTTTGAGTTCATTTGAATGAACTATATGAGAAGTTTATTTAAATGGACCTGCTCTTTTTTAAGTAAGGTTTTTTGTGTTTTCTTTAAATTCTTAATGTTTTAAATATTTGTTATCAATATGAGAATTTGGTCCTATAATTTTAGAATTTTCTCATGAATGATTGGTTTTTTTATTTTGTTAAAAAATCCTCTGAGAAGAGATCTTCCAAATACAAAAGAGAAAGCTGCTAGGCAGATTCCATAGGTGATCCCTCTAGCGGATCCCACTTTGGTAGAAGCTGTTGACCTCACTTTTCAGACTATGGGTCAAGTGGGTGTCGGGAACTCGAGATTTATAGTGTATCATGGCTCAAAATTTACTAAGAAGCATCCACCCATATTTCATGGTGACAAAGGAACCTAGGAATTCTTAGAGTGACTTGAGTAGATAGATAGAATTTTCAACTTCTTAAAGAATCCTGAAAACTCTATGGTGGAATTTTCCATGTATATGCTTGAGGGATTGGGAATGAGATGGTGGGACTCTATTGTGCAAGTTAAGTTGCATGAGGATATTACCTAGGATTACTTTAAGAAAATATTTAACCATTAGTTTTATCTTGAGACATTTCATACAGAGAAGAATTGATAGTTTTTAACCTTAGATCCGGGGGAGTGTAGTATTTTGGAGTATTCTACCCATTTTTCTAAGTTAATGCATCTAGCACCAGATCCTGTCACTAATGATTACCTGAAGGATTGGAGGTTTGAGTTGGGACTGAGGCCTAGTATTTTGTCAATGTTAATACTCATGTGACTTATGATCTTTGTGGAGGTAGTTTACAAGGAAACTTTAGCTGAGACAAATATAGCTTGTAAGAAAAGTTTGTGTGGAGATTCAGTTGGTTCAATGGTTTGCCAGGGTGTACCTTCTATCTAGAAAAAGAAATGTAAGAGTGGTAAGTTTTCCTCTGGACTAGTATCAAAGCTGATGATAGAGAAGTAGTAGGTTTTCTACTACCAATGTGGAATGAGAGGTCATACCAAGTCTAACTGTATGGAGGCTCCTAAGACTTTTCATCTTTGTGGATGATCTGACCATCTACATCGCTTTTGTGAATTGATATCTCAGGGAAGTATGGAAGGACCCGCATTCACCAAGGGTTTGTAGGTTCATATATATGCTTCCAAGGTTGGTGGGTATAATCTTTATGCCAAGGTATATGTTAATGTGGTTAAGACCAGATTAATTTATGTATTAGAGTATGCGCTATAGGAATCTAAAGCAGGGGAAATTACTATTAGAGGTACGATGTTTATTTTGTCTTATATGGTTCTATATTTGTTTTATATGGGTGCTACTCATTCTTTTATATTGTCAAATATAGTTGATTTGTTGGGAGTGAATTTTTATCTTATTCCATTCTTGTTAGATTTTTCCACGTCTTTGGGAAAGAGGTGATAATGTGGTTTTATATGTCCCGCTTGTTGGGTGATGATAACCGACTTTGAGGTGGAGTGGGACTTTATGGTGCTTGATCTTGAAATATTTGAATTGATTATTGTCATAGATTATATGATCAGTGTTAAGTCCCATATATACTTTTATCTTCATTGAGTTTAGTTTTTATCTTCCAATGGAGTCACTCATATTTTCCAGGATGAGTGGGACTCTAGATCGGGAAGGGTAGGGCCTGTTGTTCCATATTTTGGGGTAATATCATGCTAATTGTTAGATATGTTTCTTGATGCAGTTGACCCTCACTAGGGTGGTAAACTTCTTGAAGTTGTGTATGCATACCCTAGGGTATTTCAGGATTTTTTTTCTAGTTTACCACCATCGAGAGAGGTTGAGTTTACTATTGACATTCTCCCTGGTATGATGCCCATTTCTATGCCGTCTTACCGTATAGAACCTACTGAGCTGATGGAATTTAAGGTCTAGCTTGAGAATCTAGAGGATAAAAGATTTATTCATTCTAACATGTCATTGTGGGATTCACCTATCCTCTTTTCTAAGAAGGCAGATAGGAGCCTTAGACTTTTCATTGATTATCGAAAGTTGAATTGGGTGACCAATAAGAATAAATATCCTTTTCCAAGGATTTATGATCTCTTTTATCATCTTATATGGGTTTGTTGGTTTTCTAAGACTGACCTGCAGTTAGGGTATCACCACTTGAGATTCCAAGAGGAGGATATACCTAAGACAACATTTATGAGTCCATATGGGAATTTTTAGTTTTTGTTTATGTCATTAAATCTCACTAACTCTCTTGTGATCTTTATGGATTTTATGAACCATATATTTCATCAATTCTTTGAATATTTTGTTGTTGTGTTTTTGGATGATATTTTGGTGTACTCTCAATTAGAGGAGGATCATATGGAACATTTGGATACCATTATTCAAACTTTGAGGGAACATAAAATATATGTTAAGCTTTCTAAGTGTGAGTTTTGGATCTGATAAGTGAAGTTTCTAGGGCATGTGATATCTAATAGGGTCATCTTAGTAGATACTGAAAAAGTGAAGGTAGTTATATCCTAGGAGTATCCCAAAAATGTATTTGATATTTGAAGCTTCTTGGGTTTCACTGGTTACTATATATGGCTTGTTCAAGACTTATCTAAGCTTGATTCTTTAATGACATCTTTAACCCATAAGGGTGTAAAGGTTAAATGGAATGAAAAGTGACATAGATATTTTAAGGATCTTAAGGTGAGGTTTAATTTAATACCAGTTTTGATTCTTCTGAATTCAGGGTTAGGTTATGATTTTTTCTATGATACTTCTGGTATGGGTTTGGGATGTGTCTTGATGCATGGGAAAGAAGTTGCGACTTATGTCTCTCACCAGTTATTCCCTCATGAGAAGAACTACCCTACCCACGATCTTAAGTTGGAAACTATTATCAATGCACTCAAAACATGGTGTCACTATCTATTTGATGAGTGGTTTACAATATATTCTTATCATAAGATCCTAAAATATATTTTTACCCAGAGGGATCTAAATTTGTGAAATACATGTTGGGTGGAGTTTCTTTAGACTTTTGATTTTGATATCAATTATACCCTTGTTAAGGGAAATGTGGTTTCTGATGTATTGAGAAGAAAATTATCAACACAAGCCATGAAGGAGTCAATTGAGCAGTGGTCTCTAATGAGTTTTTTTACTAATATGGGCTTGAGAGTGGAATAGGTTGTTGGATAGGTGTTCTTGGATTTGAGGAAAGTTGAATCATCTTTTGATGAGAGAGTTAGGCTTGAGAAGGTGGAAAAAATAGAGTTCCAATTCTTTAGTGAAAACCTTTATAGTGGGGAGACCTGGTTGGTGGTCTCAGTCTCCCATTGGAGCTTTGTGCTTCAGTAAAAGGTTGGCTGTTCCATTTTCCTTGAGACATGATTTTTTGGAAAGTGGACACTATTCTCATTGGTCCATGCACCTTGGGGATACCAAGATGTATCTCAACTTGAGGTGCCAGTATTAGTGGCAAAGGAAGAGGTGTTCAATCGTAGATTTTGTTTTGAGGTGCCTTACTTGTCAAAGAATTAAGGCAGAACACCCGAGACCTGCAGGGTCGTTGCATCCTTTACCCATTCTAGAATGGAAGTGGGATAATATTTTCATGGATTTATTTATTGATTTTCTATGGAATCCTAGTGGTAAGGATGAAATTTGGGTAATCATTGACCGACTCACACAATCAATGCATTTCCTACATATCTGAGAGGTAATGAAAGTGGAATAGTTTGGGGACTTGTATATTCGAGAGATTGTGAGTCTTCAAGAGGTTCCCTTTAAAGTTTTTTTTATAGGGATTTGAGGTTCACATCTAGGTTCTGGAAAATTTTTTAGGAGGTTATGAGTTACTAGATTAAATTAATCACAACTTGTCATCTACAAACAGATAGACAGACAAAGAGGGATATCCAGGTTTTAGAGGATATGATTTAGGCCTGTGTTCTTGATTTTAGAGGATATTGGAAAAAACTTTTACCTTTGGTTTAGTTTTCCTATAACAATAGTTACCAGGCTTTGATAAAAATTGTTCCATATGAGGATTTTTATGAGAAGCCATGTAAGACTTAATTTTGCTGGGTAGAGTTAGGAGAGCAGTCCTTATTTGCGGCGAGTGTTGTTTAGGAGAAGATAGAGATAATGTAGTTGATCAGGAGGCATTTGATCATGGAACAGAGTCATCATAAATCCTATGCGGACCATCGGTGCTGTCCACTAGAGTTTGAGGTTGGTGATCGGGTTCTTCTTAGAGTTTCACCTCACTTGGGACATCATAGGTTGGGTAAGAAGGGTAAGTTGTAACTAAGGTTTGTGGGCCTCTTTTATATCATTTGATGATTGGGGAAGGTGTCCTATTGATTGTACTTTTTGTATGGATTGAATTCCATACACGACGTGTTTCATGTTTCCTAGTTGAGGAGGTATATACCAGATCATTCCCATCTATTTATATGAGAGGATGTTGATCTTGAGACTGATACCACTTTGGTTGAACAACCGGTTTAGATTATGGATAACCAGGATAAGTTATTTCATGGTAAAACAACCCCCCTGGTCTGGGTACTATGGAAATGTAGACATGATAGCCACTAGATGTGAGAGAAAGATTCATTGATGAGGCAGTAGTGGACTTCTATTTTTGCGAATCTAGGATCTTGAGGTATTTTTGGGGAAAAATTCATTTATTATGGAGAGATTATAACACCCCATTACCTTTTTATCAGGTATGTTTTAACCTTTGTTTTGGTTTTCCTTTTTTTTTGGTTGAGTAATGCTGAGAAAGAATTGGGTGGATACTTATAATGGTGAAGTTAGGGATTTATTGGAATTTTCCACTTAGACCTATAGTTTTTGTTGCTCACTAGGAACTTACACACCATGTAAGTGAAGTACACACCGTGTAATGGAAAATAGGTAGAATCCATGAGTTGGATGCACAATGTGAATGGTTTACATGCCATGTAATAGGTACATGCGGTGTAAGGTAAAAAAAAATATTTTTTAATAAAAAGGTGATGAGTTTTTTAATATATCTGAGACTCATGGAATACATGATGTGTAAGTGGGTTAAAAACCGTGTAATAGTTTTGAGTTAGTATTTTATGGTTCTTAAAGGGTGTCTAATTCATTCATTTGTCTAGAGCTCCCCTTCACTCAACCTATAGATATCTCTAGGTGATTTTGGGTGATTCTTTCCCATCCAAATCACTTCATTCAGCGATTGATAACTATTAGGGTTGAATTTATTCTCCCTGGGTATGTAATCCTTCGAGTTCTCTTTTGGTTTTGGTTTTAGCTAAGGTTTGGATTCAATTTTGTGATCATATTGTGTTTTCTATTGATCCTTTTCAGTTTCTTGGTGTACCTTGTATTTCAAAGACCGTTCTCTTAGTTTTTGGTCATCGTTGTCTAAAGCGGCTAGGTTTCTACCATATTGAGGTAGATGTTTCAATAAAATGAGTTAATTTGATGAATTTCATATTTTTAATGATAAGTTCCTTTGGGTTGTTCATTTATTTTAAGTGATAAATGGTTTCACATGATTTCTTGGAAAAGGAAAATGTTTTCAAAAATGGATTTTCTTTGATAATTGATTTTATTGATTTGGAAATGGGTTTTCAAACTCTGAAGTGGATTGGATTGGATTTGAAAATGTTTTATGAAATTTTGAGCATGGTTTTGAAAATGTACTGGTAAATTTCACATTGGGAACCTTGGGTGCATTAGGATAGAGACACGAGTAGCCTTAGTGCGTGTTTCACCACTAGGAGGTAAATTTTTGTGATATCAATTGGCATGAATAAATATCTTTTGGATCCAAAGTATGTCTGTTTAGGATTTTTAGTGTCTAGTACACAGTTTCCCATAGGTTTAATCCCCATATGTTAAGAATTTTTTCATTTATGGTTATTTATTGCATGATTTTTTTATATCAAATATTTTTTCTCATAGGTTTTTATATTCGAGATTACATCATATAGCTTCACATGATAGTTTGTTTCATGTATATATGTTTACTTATGTACCTATTGATTCATGGATATAAATTCTAGTTTTATCACTTCTACTTTTCATATTTCTAGTTTGAGAATATGAAGGTCTTTTATGAAAACTAAAGGAATAGAAAAGATAAAATGATTTACAACTAGATTTATTTTGTAAAATTATTTGTGAAACTGTTTTATTTTAAAAGATTAACTTGTTGAATTATTGATATTAGAAATTGTATAGAAACGTTGGTGGTATCTTACTTGGATTTATATCACACCCTACTTGTGCCTTTGGGTACCTGCAGATGTTGTATTGTAGGATCCAAGTAAAGGGAAGAGCATCTTGTAGAATGTTGGCTTCTCTTGTTGCTACTGCTTTAGGTTTGGGTTGGTCTGGAGGTGACTATTGGTCACATGGGGATATAAATTACTTTTTGTTTTATCCTATTTGTCTTGGATTGTATATCTTTCATGGTATATTTTTTATTCATTCTTATTACTCTAGTTTCATGTCTTGTTTCACTAGTATTAAAAACTAGTTTTTTATCCTATTTTTCCCATATCACGTGATGGGATGATTCAGGTGGCTTGTCTAGTTGACCTAGGTTGGTTCGTTATAGATCACCACTTCCAATTTATAAGGTCCAATACACCTTATAAATTAAAGTGTGACATCCACTTAATCACAAACACACATTTATCAATTCCATGTATGGAATTTTAGCACAGTTTCATAGACATAACAATAAGGGCACAAAAACATGCTGCAAGCAATGCATGAGGTAATATAAACATAGCATGGCATTATGAATGACATATAAATTATTAAGTACCTATGATGATGTATGATGCAATACTTCCTTTCCATACCAGCTCAAGGGTAAAAATCTACAATCACAAGAAACATCAAACATCAAGTGTGTCATCCAACAAAGAAGTCATTGCCATAACACTATCCATGAATTTGGAATCCTACGACGTCTACGGATTAATGGAAATTTCTATCAACCTCATCACACTATGGAGGTGTTCTAGAGAGATCCTCTTCCTGTTTGGATCAAAATTAATATTTATGGCACCTCCAAAGGAAATCCAGTCCCTGTGGGATGTGGTGCTATCTTCAGGAATCACCTCGGTCAGATCCTTGGATGTTTCATGGGTATCTGTGGCACAACCACATACCTTGAAGCCAAGATGATGAGATTAATATATTCTATTGCCTTATCAAATCATTTTTTTGGAACAACCTCTGGATTGAAAGTAACTCAACGACCATCGTGCAAGAAATTTGGAATGTCATGACACATCTTGCTTGGCCGATTATTACCCATTGGATGGAATGCACCCGTTCACTTATTGACCTCAACTATATCATCACACATGTTTATTGAGAAGAAAAAATAGTTGTATATGGCCCAACCAACATGGGAGTTAATCAAGGCATCACCTGGTCCGAAGACCTCCCCACTGATCTTATTTCCTTACTTGACAAAGATTGTAATATGATCCCATATTTTAGACTCTTGTAAAATTTCTTTTGATAATAATTGTGCTTTGGACATTTTGGTACAAGGCATCATATTTTACAAAAAAAATCCAATGGTGAAGTCAATTCAACTATGACACGCATAAACCAAAACATCATATCCCATCATAGGAAATTTGTCTTTCCCCTGTACGTGGGTTAGATTCTCCCAGATACAACTCATTACCAAACTATGAAATATTCCTAATCTTCAGTTTATTATTCTCAAATGATAAAATAAAATAAAATAAACCCATGACACCACTTTGTAACATCCTGACCCGAGATCCACTAAATAGTGCCCCGAGTCGGTGGGTCACATGGCCTAAAGCACGCCTCTCTGTATGGTTACAACTGCCAAATTGTAGCAAGGGTTTATGATGGTATGATGGTGAGACTATACCCTCACAATCAGAGTAATACAGTGGTTACATAAATTAATACAGAGCATAAGAATATTATAAATCAACAAAAACATATAAGTCATCCAGTCAAAAATAATAATAATCAAAACCGAAGTCAGTATCATATAAAAAATGATGTGTATTTCATAGAGCTATAAAAAAGAAAATCAATACATAGAAACAAACATCCAATAAATTACATGCATCAAAAGTAAAAAAATACCAAAATGAAACTATCCTAAGATAACATCACGATCTATAGCCTGGTCTTGTGCACCCCTGCTCCTATGAAACAATCAATAAAGTATCACCAAGAGGGAAATTTCCTCTATCCCTATCCATATCCATGAAGGCAGTCAGAGTACCCAATGGTATCCCAAAAAGGGTGTGAGATAACAATCAATATACCACCACTAATAGTGTTTATAACAAGTGTAGTCTATGCATATAAGCTGAAATAGTGTAGAGATATAACTGGAGTAAAGTGATAATTGTTAAGTGATGTTGTCTGGTCAATCGAAGCTTATTGTGATCAAGAAACCATATCATAAGGGCTAACTATAAATCATGGTAAGTATCATCAATGGTTTACACCATGTAATCAAATATCAAACCAACATGACTGAGATCCAAGGAGTAGAAATGTCCAAGGCATCCAAGTAATCTGAATCCATGGAGTAGAAATGTCCATGGAATCCTAGTGGGTTGGATCCAAGGATTAGAAATGTTCAAGGAATCCTAATAGGTAATTAGATTCAAGGAGTATAAATGTCCAAGACGTCCTAATAGTTCATCATATCTAAGAATTAGAAATTCCCAAGGCATCATAATAAGCCAAGTAAACTGGATCCTAGGAGTAGAGATGTATAAGGCATACTATTATATCATTATATCCAAGGAGTAAAAATGCACAAGGTATCCTAATAAGTCAATTAAACTAGATACAAGGAGTATAAATTTCCAAGTCATCCTATTAGATCATCATATCTAAGGAGTATAAATTTCCAAGGCATCCTAACCAATTCATTCACCATTTCATAAACCATTTCATAAACCATTTCATTAATCCATTCATAATGATATTAATTATAAGGGATTACCCATTCCATACCTTTCATAGAAAAATGACATGGTGATATAAGGTGTTCAAAACCTTTAAAAATCAATTTCATTATCACATTTAATTTCCCATAAGAATAGCTAACTCAACTCACCCTAAGGGTGACATAATCATGTACAAAGAGAAGAACCCACCCCATGGGTGGTTCGGGTTTAGGTTAACAACCCTAAACCTAATATATGGGTGTAAAAACTTGTATTAAACATGAATTTAAAATTTAACTCAAAGGTTTATTAATTTAGGAAGAAATGCCTAGAAATTACAGTGCGTGGCACATTGGCAGCAAGGTATAACAACTAGACTTTAAGGGAAAATGTATAAACCACCTATATTAATCCTGTAGAAGAATACTAACAAAATATCATCATATAATTTGGTATAGATCATAAGAAAATGGAAGAAAATAAAAATGCCTTGAAAATAGGGTAGAAGACCCTGCACCAAAATAACTCCATCTATGAGAAGAGAAATAAATAAAGGTTCAAGAGGATTAGAGAAATCACATGCGGTTATCCAATGAGACGAAAGACACTCGAATCAGAGTATATATGGGGAAGAACCACCAAATCCTAGCTCAAAGGCTTAATAAATATCTCCAATGGGATAAATAAGGGGTGGCATCTAGAGGAAATAAGAAAGATGGAGGAGGGTTAACTCTTAAAATGAATTAGAGGAAAAACAACAATTTCCCCTTTAAAAACTGGGTCGCATGGTTTGGACACATGATTGGAGAAATCGTGCGCTAACCATGCAATCAAGACTACCCCAAGACCCCACTCACAAGGGCATATAACATGGTTAGATAAACTATGTTCCGACTGTGATTTTATCCTATATTAAAATGTTTACAGCAATCGCATGAGTGTGCAGCCTGGGTCGCACAGTTAGGGAAAACCGTGCATCCTCTGCTGTGTACAGAGACACCCCACACATTTTAATCTAACCATGCAGACTGGGATTCACAGTTTCTACTAACCTTCCGACCTAGATGCCTCCTCCAAAATCTAGGGCTCTAGGCTTCAAAAAACCCCAACACACCCTTCTTTCCTCCATATCCTTACTAGGCATTCACATTAGTTCAAAACTAATGGATTAAATCAGAAAACAAATGATCCATACCTTCATAAAAATTCGTGTCATTACAATAAGTAAATAATATATGATATGATATATATAAGTATGGTTCTATAATAGATGTATAATAAAATTATATTTATTATACAGGAGGTTTGAATGTGTATGAAGGAATTCAATGCTTAAGGTATGAGTTTTTATTATCTCACTTTTTATTTTTGTGAAACATATGCTATATTCACCACTTATTTATATTTTGGGGTGTATATAATTCCCATTTTACATGTAATATCATGAATCCTTCATACATAATAGTATTTTAAATTTCAATTTGAACTATTTCATCTAATAGGATTTTATTTGAAAGTTACCAAGTGGTAAAGGGTTTCCTAACTCAATTTCCTTTCATTGGGTTACAAATATTTTTCATTGACTTTGTTATGCAAAAATTATGTGTGAATCAATATATAATTTTTTTATTCTATATTTAAACTTGTTTTTTGTGGATTTAAAGTTTCCACACATAATTTCTCTATTGATTAACTCTCAATTTAGTGATATGATATTTATAAGGGTTAATCATCCCAAATTCCTTTCTTTGGGACATATGTTTATGATATGAACCTATCTTATTTATGAGGTGTATATAATGAAATTGTTAAATGTTATATCACATATCTTCTCATGTTCATGATATTTAAATTTTTATTTGAATTTATTATTTCATGGGTCTTACGATTGAAGAGTTACCAAAGTGGAAAAGGATTTTATGTTACAATCTCTTTTCTTTTGGGATTATTTATGTTCAAGGTTCATTTGGAGGAAATAATGTGATATTATTTTCTTGAAACAAATCCCTTTTATTATCCTATGGTTATGATTTTTTTTCACATGGTTTATTTCCATTTACTCCTTTATTTATTGAAGAAATATCAATAAAGTCATTTGTACATGATACTGATCATGTATCTTCTTTTAGATTGGGTATCTTTATCTTCCATATCCATGTTTTATAAAATGATCTCAAAAATTTTCTTTTCTAAAAATAAATGTTTTTCTAAATCCATTATACACGATCTATTAACTTCTTTTAAAAGGTTTTAAAATTATATTTCTAATGTTTTACAAATGGGTCACTTTTGACTCCCTTTTTCAAAATGTTTTTAAAAGATTTTTTTATGAAAATTCATCTTTATTTATATCTTTAATTGAAAAACATTTTTCTTCCAAAACTATTTTTTTTAAAAATGTTTTTAACATTATTAAAATGATTTATTAAATACATTTTTACCCATGTTTTACTTTTTACAAAATATTTTGAAAGGAATCTTCATATCATTTTCCAAAAAATACCCATTTGGATTTTACAGAAAATGTGAAAGAAATATTTGTTTTAACTTGTATGAAATGAATGAAATTTACCGTCATCATAACCATTATTTTCCTTGAATTTTCCTTTATAAATTTAAAGGTTATTTTCAAATAAAAGTATTTTCAAAATATTTTATGTTTTAAAAAAAGTTTTTTTAAAAATCGATAGGATATTTTCCTCAAGAAATGTTTTAAATGTTATTTAAATATTCCTTTATATGTTTATAAGGTTTTTTTCAATGAAAATGATTTTCTAAATATATTTTTATTTTTTAGTTTTTAAAAAATTATTTTCAAAATTAAAAGGTTATTTTACTCAAAATGTATTTAATGATATTTTAATGGTATTTCCATTAATCAATGTCAATAAAACTTATTTTTACTTATGATCCAATGGGGATATTTTGTAATGATACCATCCAAATTCTTTATCCAGATGTATTAATATTGTTTCAATGAAATTGTTATGGAACCCATCTATTTTACATGGGTTAATCATGTTTCAAAGAGATTGTTATGGAACCCAGTTCTTCTCTACTAGTTAATCAAGTTATAAAATGATTTTTTATTATTTCTATAAGTTTTATGATGAAATAAAAAATATGTGTTATTTATTTATGGTTCTTGGACATTATATATGATGGGTGCGCCCATATAGCACCGGGTGATCCCAATATAACTTGTACAATGGGTGTGCGTCAATAATGCTCCAATGTATTGGGTAATGATTATATTCTCTAAAGAATTATATTTGAAGTAGACCACATAGTTATTCCATTTATAAGGGTTATGTACGGGTTATGTAAGTGTTCTATGAAGATGATGACATAAGATACCAAAACGTTTTTGTTATGAATTCTATGGGTCATAAATGTTTCCTTTGATCAATATTGATATAACATAGCTCATGATTATTGATTATGAATCTTTCATTTATTAAATAATAATTCTATGTTTTCATTTTTGATGATCTGGGTATTGATGGGTATGAACATTCTTAGGTTATACTCATGTACTTTGATTATACCATCATGCCCTTATTCTCTTATTATGCTCACTAATGACATTCAATTTCTAATACTTACGTTTTCCCTTACTAATCATTTGATCTCACCCTTTGTATGTTTTCTTTTCCCCAGGTTCTAAAGAATGAGGTTGAATGAATTATGTCAAAAAGATATTTAATATGGACAATGATGATAACTTAATGTGAAAAAATAAAATATGAGTTAAGTGAGAGAAATGCTAATTTAAAGACATGGGTATTGTTTATGTAAGAGTTTTTCCTAAATCTCTAAAACTCTAAACCTAAAAGTTCATTTAGAATGTAAGTGATTCAATATTTCCTTTTAATATTGTAAGGTATGGATGAAAAAAAATTGGGTCATATTTATCGGTATCAAAGCCAAAAATTTAAATTTTATGATTTTAACACTAGATATGGGAGTGTGAGTCTAAGGCTATTATAACATACTTATTTTTTTATTTTCATTTATAATTTATAATAATTAGTTTTAATTTTATTTGTGATGATTTATGTATCATATATTTCCCTTATATGTATAACTCATGTATTTATGTTAAATTTAATGTATCACAATTCTATGTCCCCACTCACTTGTATATGAGCAGTGATAAAAAATTAAGGTTCTAAACAAACTGATGATGTTTGATGCTGCATCTATACCCATCGGTTAAAGAAAAATGAATTTTTTTTATTGTTGTGTTGACCCATAGGAGGTGGATAGTTAATTTTTTTTGATAAACCAAACTCACGTCATATAGGTCATGATCATTTAAAAATTTTTATTGACAATTTTTAATCAGTTGTTAATGTGGATGCATATAAAAAATTTAATAATAAATATAAAAATTTAAAATTAAATTTCATTTAAAATATCTATTTAATTCTAAATTAATACAGATATATGATATTAAAATAAAGGTTTAAAAACTTTAATAAACGCATATATATTTTTAGAATATTTAAAAGATTAATTAAATGTTTTTTTAAAAATATTTTGAAAATAAAATTTGTCTTAAATATAAATTTATAAAATAAATTATAAGTTTATTGTTTTTAATTTCAAATAAATACAATATTTTAATTTCTTATTAAAATATTAATGCAATATATCTCTGATAAAAAAAATAATTGAAAAGAAATTAAAAAATTTAAGATTTCACTGTATTTTTATCAAAAACTTATCAAAATCATTTTTCATAAAATATAATTTTTTTTTTTATTTTATAAATAATAATAAATATGACATTTAATACAATTTCTATAGAAAAGTTTTATTTTTTTTCAAAATAAATTATAAAAAAATATTTAATAATATAATTGTTTCAAATAATTTCAATTCAAATTTTGAACTTTTTATAATATAAAAATGTAGTTTAAAAAATTTGCAACATATATTTATATTGAAAGTTGTAAAATAATTTAATCTATTTAAAAATATATATTGAATTTACTTTATGTAATAATATTTTTCAATACATGAGAAAATTAAATATTATTTTAACATGAATTTTATTTTAATTTACAAAATGCAATAAATATTGGTAAATATGGTTTAATTTCTATTATTGTATATAGAAAATAATAGTTATCCATAAAAAACTTGGTAAATTAATTTATGATGAATGATTTTGAGATGATCGACTAATGTTTGATTGGAATTGTATGTTATAATTATTTTAAAATTGGTTATGTAATTTGTAATAATTACATTTAATTTATTCATTGATGAATTGCATGTCGTCTCTCTCTCTAAGAATTTAAGGACCTGTGTGTCATTGATAAATTTTAATGTATCACAAACCCATTTAATCCCTTACTTGCTTATGAGTAATATTTTAATAAAAAGAGGTTTTATGGGAGGTGAAGATGTCCGATGCTGGATTTTCACACCATAAATGAAAGGAAGACATTTTATAAAATTAAATATAATAAAGGCTTTAGGATACCCTAGGTCTTTGTTGGTTTATCATAAAATTATAAATTGATACATAGAAAAAATCCCAAGGCCAAGTCACATTTATTTAACCAAAACTATTTAAAAAATGTTAGACATTTGAGGATACAATATAAATTTATATTATGTGTTACTAAATTTTATTTATAGTTAACCATGCCTATGTATATATATTAAAATGGAGAATAATTTATAATGATCAAGGTCTTAACTACAGTTTACCATTGCAAAGAGTTTCTAATCCTCATGATTGTATGATATTGGAAAAAGTTCGTATGAGGATTTAAAGTTGCTTAAAACCGAGGGATGATCAAGTAATAAAATCAATCACATATTGACATATTCAATATGTTATTTCCTATGACATATTGTGTATCCTATGCTTGAGGATTGTGTGGAAGCATCATATTCATTTAGAAAACAGTGTAATCATGGTTTAATAGAATTGTATATGAACATTTCTATCATCGATGAGTTGAAACCTACTGATGTAGAACCCTATCGTGGGCTATCTGATGAATTTAATCATTCATAACAATATATTTCAATGTATTATCATATGACTCCAGTAACAGCGAATGCAAATCCAAATACCACGAGGTGTAAAATATCAAATGATGCTATCTATGAACTATTGGAGTTGGTGTCCTAGAATCAACTACTTTGTACTTTAGATTACATGTATATTTTAATAAGTGAATATTAATATAAATATTTTATCAAATATTGATCATTTTGCTTCATAACATTGATGTGGTAATGTCCTAGAGTATCTTTCACATTAATAAGGTCATAACAGTTCCTCGCTATGATGAGAACCTTGAAATGTCAAGATTATATTCTTAAATATAATTCTATGGTCGGATAAAATACTATGATGGGACACATATTATATATAATATTAGGCATGATTACTCATAAGTAGATGAGACTTCTTCTCATGAAGCTCACACTTAGTAATCTCCAAGATAATCGATTATGAGAACAGAACTGCCCGTAGAAATTATACATGTTTTGGTGTCATAGGATATTCATATCTATAATCATGTGTAATGGTCCTTAGAATTTAAGATTATCATTACTGTATGTCATGACTCGTGCACTTAGATTTACTAACCAAAATCGAGATTCCATTTGTTCATGGGAAGTATGGTATGTTGGGTGCATCATGAATGAAATATTATTAATGGATAAGTAAAGAAAGGATATGTCCCTTCCATATTTATGGAAGTTGATATCTCTACCCTTTGATTGGAATATAACTATCGCATTAAATTCCATGGCCATGGTGTAACAACATGCTTATTTTAAATATTCAAAGAAATACATATCAATCATATAAGTTAATGACATAGATATAAAACCTTCTTGATTAGATATCGAGATAAAAGGATTATATTACACATAGATCATTCATATGTGGTTGTTGACATTGCGACATTAAGTTCTTTTTCTTGGGTTACTTGACCCGTTGTTAGGTAGTAATATCAGACTTTAGGCAAGCTCTCCTAATTCCACTATGAAAGAATCCTAGTGGTTCACAAACTAAGTGTTTCCATTGATCTTTATTAAATTATATTTGAATTTAACTATTGGAATAAATATTATTCTCAAGATCTAGGAATAATTTGATTAGTTTTATTGATAAAAAATATTTTCAAGGTAATAAATAATTATTTATTCATTAATAAATAATTTATTTGATTACTTGAATATTTAATAAATATTTATTCAATATATTTCAAATAAAATAGTTATTTTATTTATTGATGAATGAAATATTAAATTAAGTTTTTATTTAGTTATTCAATAAATAAAGAGGAGTTAGAGATGATTAAGATTATGTCTGATGATGAATATTTATTTGAAAACTGATAAATAATATCTATCATTGCATGAGTTAACACACAACATAAAAAATAATAATATTATTATATGATATGAGGTTTGATAATGATTATTATATTATATAAGGTCTAGTAAAAAATTAAATAATAAATAGATGGTTATGTCTATTATGTAGGGTTAATCAGGAATTAAGAATTGTTGTAGACAATGGACTTATCTCTTGAATTCTTCCTCTCATCATATCAAGAATGATAACAACTCCTTCAAGTATTAAGGATCATGAAGCAATCAAGAAAAAAAGGAATGACTATTGATTCACTATGCTAGCACTCAGAAATAAATCGACATCATTCAGAGGTAAAAAGAGCACTTGTGGATCACCATTAGAGGTATTCTGTACTTGGATTCTTACAATATAGTTAAGGTAATCCATTTTTTTTTAAATGACCAACATCATCTACAAAAAAATTTACTTGATGAGGTAACCTTTTTCTTTCAATCATAAATAAATTAATTATAAATTTAACATGCAAAGATCCACAATGGGTTCTGGGTTTTCCTCTTTGTAAATATTTTATAGAAAAATTACAAAATTACGAATGATCTATTAAATCGACAAAACCTTATAATTAATTCACTCACCACAACACTTCCACTGTGCACAAAACCTTCAAGTGGTATCAAAGGGATCACACAAAAAATTTATAATTATTTCTTTTATTTTTGATATATATGAACAATAGTGGTTATACATTTTATTGAAAGAACATTCATTCTTTAATTCAATTTTTAATTAACATACTTTTAACATTTTAATTATCATGTTCTAGTGTTTTATTTTCTTAAAGGACTAATAATAGATAAATATTGACTAGAGATTCCATCAAGAAGTGCCAATAATTATGGTCGGTAAGACTAGGTTACATGATGTGTACCTAGAGTAAATTACATGTACCCAAGTGTACTGAATCTGGATGTGTTGAAAGATACAGAGAATTCCAAGCAGTAACAATACATACAAATTTATTTCACACCATGTGTTGACTGGGCTAGGTTGTCACACAACTTGTTAGATTACACTGCATGTATCTGACATACATGTCGTGTAGTATACATGGTCTAATAGAGAAATTCAAGAAAATCATATGGTCAAATACATGGTAAAAAACACATGATATTGATATCCTAGAGAAATAATGACAAACACGATATGTAGTCAGCGTACACAGTTTGTAGCCCATTACTTACCACATCTAAAGTACACATCAATCCATTCAACGAGTCAAGAAGATACATGGATAGAGGAATACACAATGTGTAGTTGACATACACATCATGTGGTCCCACATCCTAAGAACATGCTGATCCCTTCATCAGGTTGCATAGACACATGACAATAGTGATACATGACATATAACTAGCGTGTATATAATGTGTATTCTAGCTAAGGTACATGTTGAATCTCCAAGAATGTATCCTGGGTACATGACAATCTAAATATATGATATGTATCTTGTAAGTACATTCCATGTAGTCTTCTAATAAAGGACATAATTAAATTACATTAAATTTCTAAATATAGCATTAAAAACTTATTATATTGATCAAAACCTACTGTGTTCTACAATTTAATAAAGGTTTTAAATAACTATTAAATGATCAATTAATTTATTACAATTATATATAATTATTGGTTCTGATTTTTATTTTCCATGAATGATTTTATGGTGGGTATCTCTAAGAGAATTCATATGGCCATTAAGATAAACTGTAATTAATTAATTTATAAAAGTGTGTTTCTCTTGATAATAAAGAACAAATAGAAATGAATGTTATCCAGTGTAATTTTGCATAACCATTGCATGTGTATGACCATTCATGAGTTTGATCAAAATCTGTGTATGCGTTAGCTTAATTTAATTTAATTTATTTCATGAGTTTGTAATTATTAATTATTAAATAAAAATAATGTACTGTGAGTAATCCCTCCACCCTTTATTATTTAGGACCTACATGTCTAAAGGCATTTATGTAATTCCACATAACCAATTCTTTGGTTCCCCTCACCAGAATGTGAGTTATAAATACATGTAATAAATTGATTATCCTAAGGTGTGTGGGGGTGGTTCAAGATGAAACCAAAATGATGCCAACCTAGGTGATGCACAGGTGGATAGGTGGAATGCCACAGATTATTCCAAGACTCACACAAGGAGTTCTCCCCTAGGTCAAAGATTGATTTATTTCCTGATCAATAAATCAACTATAAGATAAGATAATTATCAGTCCATTAATTAATTAATTTATTTATTTATGTCTTATGAATTTTTTATTTTATGGATTCAAGTCCGTGATCAAATAAATAAATGAATTAATATAAAAATATGGAATTTAAATAATTGGATTATGTGTAAATATTTTATCTAATATGGTTAATCACTTAAGTAATATCCACTTAATATTAAAAATACATGTAAAGGATAAAACAAGATAAAATTTATGCATACTAAAATAAAACCCCTTAACTTAATATTAAGTCATACTTGGACATTCATTACTTAATTATGAATAAAACAAATATAACTAAGTGTTTGACCAACCCTTATTGGGACACTTACTTTTATAATGGGATTTATTATGAAGGTTTTGGGTTGAATTAACCATTTTACATCAACATGAGTATCTCTTGATATACTTGGTGTAATTTGGAGTAAAGTTTTGAGGAAATCCAAGTCAAGTTTTTTGGATTGGGGAATCCACTTAATAGATCAAAGAGTTGCAAGTCTATAGTTAGAAAAATCCTGCCTACCTAAATACCTTCAAGTAGCTTGGATAACCCTTATTGGGGTTACATGAAGGGGAATATTGATTTTTTCCACTAGAATGTCCCAACAACTAGACATTATGAGTCCAATAGTGACTGATATTGGGACTTGATAAAATAGTGGAAGAATAAATAAAATTAAAATTATTATGCCGCACATAAATTATAATCAAGTGAAGTATTAATAATCTTTTTTAATTATTGTAGAAAATTACAAGAAAAACCATGAAAGTAGTGTGATAATTCCTTAAGTCATGGTATTTACTTACAAATAATTTTTTTTAGATACAATATAATAATTTATGAAATGAATTATTATAAAAAAAATAGTATTATGTGTTGGAATCCTCTATTCCTATTCTGTCACCCCAACAAGTGAGAAAAGGTGACAAGGATGCCTACCATAGATATGTAGAGGATGTTTCTGATGTTTTTTGTATTATATTATCAACTATGTATAGAGATTTTATGATACAAAATAAGTATATAAATGTTTACACCATAATATAAAATCACTATTCACTTGAGAAAGATAAGGAAATGATTGAAATAAATAAGATTTCTAATGCATTATATCAGTGTAAACTAGAAGAAATCAATCTATATATTGATCATGCTTTTAAAATGATGGGGTATATTGATCATTTTGTGAAATTAGAATTCTAATTGGATAATAAATTTTCCATTAATCTTATTTTATTATCATTACCATCGATATTATCCTTATTTTTCCAAGTCCAGATAAATTAAATGAATAAGTCACTTAATATTTTTTTCATACTTCACTAAGAAGACAAGGACTGGTTGAAACATGTTTCTCCACCCCTTATGGTGAAATTTTTTAAATAAAATGCTGAAAATTCCATGGATAATATAAATCCAAAATATCCTTTACAACATCCTTCAATGAGATAAAGGATTCAAAGTCATAAGAATGAATAAGAGGTTATTTTCTTCATATGTAAACACTGGAAAAGAAATTTAAATGAATTGAAGAAGATAGAAAATGCTAAAAATTCAAGTATATTCATCAAGTTTCTATTCACCACTTGTTAATTAAATAAATATTCTTACAATATATATGTATTTAAATATAGGAAACAAACATGAATATAAATGTGATAGAGTGAACTAAAAAGGAGCCAAGAAAGGGAGATTCTTACATCATTCAAGGGGAGGTAACTACTTCTTATTTCCAGATTGTATCGATTCAAGTTTGTTATAAGTTTTACCAAAAAATTTATCTCATTATCTATCTTGACACAATGAGACATTATTTCATTTTTGGAATAAAAGTTTTTATGGAAATTTAATATAAAAATAACGGTTTAGCAACTCTTGAATCAAAAATATCAATTATAGTGAATAATGAATATAAAAAATTATACTCCTAAAAAATTGTGGAAATATAATTATTTGTACAATAAAACTAAAATTAGTTAAAGTGTTTATACCCATAAAATTGTTTTACTATTAATTGAGCTAATATACTGGATATACAAACAAAATACTTATCATGTTTTATATAAATAAACCTTTTTAAATAAAGTTACATCAATAATATTTTAGTGTTAGTTCAACATGTTCATATGAACTATTCTAAAGATAAATTTAACTTTATATACTTCATGATATTCCTTCAATAAATTCTAGAAATTATCATGAAGTAAATAAGTGGACTCGCTAAAGATTGAGGAATCTCTGATATATTCTATCAAAGAACATATTATCCAAGTAATAATTGATTAAATATGTAGAGTAAAGTTTATCACTAACTCACATTTACTTACATACATAAATTTCTTGATGTTAGTAAAAGGAATATGAATGATTATATATATTTAAAATTTTCCATTATTCATTCCATGGCAGGTTTTTCAAATAGAAGTGTAACAACTAACCATATGCTAACTATATTTTCTAATGGATATCATATCAATTTAAATATGATAAGGATATATCAGGACACTATCACAAGTGTTTTTCTAAAATGGCTTGTTAAAATATGACCTTAGATATAAAAAAACATCAAAACACTAAGGTGTGTCTAAGTTAATAATCCTATAGCCACTAAGGATATTAACATCTATTCAAGACCAACTATATTTCCATAATATAAGACTATATATTTAAAGATATTGGGGGAAGAATTAACTTATATGTTTTAAGGTTATGGATACACAAGTATTGGAATAAGAATACTAGAATCTATTGAGCTTAGTAGAGGAGTAGTTCTAGAGACGCATACTACGTAGGAATTTATAACCAAATAGGTGGTTTCTACTCACCACAATGGGTGATACATATATTATTCTTTTAGAATAAAATTCCTATAAATAAGAAGTAAATGGTAATATGATAAGGTTAAAAAGTATGCGTAAATTCAAGTAATAGACTCCATGTATCAAGATTCAGGGATTCTATATTCTGAATGTTTATAAGACTTGATACTATTGGTGATTATTCAATAGAAACTGAACATGGATTATAAAAGATGGTACCAATAAAACATGATTGATTATTAAAAGGTTTAGTCTATGAAATAACCTATTCACAAATCATCATAACTAAAATCATTTTTTAATTATACCTTTAAAATTATATTACTATAATCATTATATTGAGATATTGATAGTAAAGACCACCTCATTTGGAGGAGTCTATATGGAAGATGTCTATATGACATGACCAAAAGGATACCCTATGGTATATATCTACTAGAAATAACTAAAAGGTCTGGTGAAATTAATAAATACTAATGATATATGTATAATACATAGATCTATTCATGAATAAATCATGCATAGTGATTATGGAACATTCATTTGGAAAGAAATGAGTGACATGTGTTTCGAACTATGATTATAACAATACATGCTTCTTGAACTAGTTAGTTGGAGAACTATAAGTTTTTAAGATATATATATTGATAATATATGGAAAAAATTGTTGTGTCTTACCAATTTTTAAGGCTAAGGAATGAAATATCACTATGTTTAACTTAAATTAAAATCTATGTTCTAGGGAACAAGATCTACTGAATAGATTAATGGTTTTTTTAAATCTAGTTATAAGAACATATATTAATAATTCAGTACTGAATTATTATTGGCATATAATGCTTCCAATAGAACATGCATGGGAAAAGAAGATATTATTGAGATTAAAATAATTTCACAATATTAAGTTCTAGGAATATATCTCATGTTCCATGATATGTAATGATGTTTGATATTACCAATGCATAATTCATAGAAGGTCTTAGATCCAACATAACTGCATCTAATTGCAGTTAGAACTATCTAAAAATACTTAGAAAATTAGAACTAGATGAGTTCTTGGTGTCTAGAGAAGTGGGAATACTAGTGATCAATAGAATTGAACACCTGTCTTAATTTTTTTCAAATTGATTTATTATCAGAGAAAAATATATGGTAATATTCAAGAAAACTTATTAGAACCAGTGGTTTCTATATCTGGAATATCCGAATATTTTGTGGATTCTGATCTAGCTTAAGGAACATTTTTTTTCAATGTCATGTTCTATTTTTGGGTTATACCAAAATAAAGAGTTTTATTATTATGATATGTTTTGACTATGGGTTTAGTCAAGATGTCATGATTTTGACATGGGAAAAAAGATGGACACTTGATTATAAATCACTAATTAAGGGATTTTCTCAAGATAATAATGTTTTAGTAAGAAAATTCACCACAAATACATATAGATTTACCAAAACTAGTCATAGAAACATGATTGGCCTAATATATATAGCCATACTTAGTGGAAATATATTCAAAATGCGAGAACTAACTGGTCATTAATAGTTGTCTCTAGTTCAAGTGTGATTCTATTGGCTTTGATTCCCTATAACTAACTATTTTTTACTTTAGATTACATGTATAATCAAATAAGTGAATATTAATATAAATATCTTATCATATATTGATTGTTATTCTACATAACTTTGATGCGGAAATGTCATAGGGTATCTATGACATTGATAAAGTCATAATAGTTCTCTATTATGATAAGAACCTTTAAATTCCATGATGATATTATTAAATATAGTTCTATGGTTGGATAACATACTATGATGGGGAACATAGTATATATAATATTAGGTTTGAGTAATCATAATAGGATGATACTTATTCTCATGAAGTTCACACTTCACAATCTCTAAGATATGAGATTATGAGAACAAACTCACTAGTAGTAATTCCATTTGTGTTGGTGTCATCAGATATTTTTAACTGTGAGCATGTGTAATACTTCTTATAATTTAATATTATCATTAATTCATTTAATGACTTGCACACTTAAGATTTACTAACCAAGACCACAATTCCATATGTTCATGGGAAGTGGGGTACATTAGGTGTGTCATGAATGACATTTTATTAAATGATAAGTCAAGAAGGATTTGTCCCTTCCATATTTATAAAAGTTGATATCTCATCCCTTTGATTGGAATAGAACTTCCACATTAAATTTCATGGTGATGGTGTGATGAAGTGTTTATTTTAGATAGTTAAGGAAAGACGCATCAAGAATATAGGTTGATGACATAGATGTGAAACCTTCTTGATGAGATATTAAGACAATGAGATTATATTATATAGTGATTATTTGTATGTGGTTTTCAATGTTGTGAAATTAAGTTCTTTCTCTTGGGCGGCTTGACCCATTATTAGAAAATAATCTTAGACTTTAGGCAATACCACCTAATAACAATGAGAAATAATCCTAGAGGTCCACACAATAAGTGTTTCCATCGATATCGATTAAATTCTATTTGAATTTAATTATTAGAATAAATATTAATCTCAAAGCCAAAGAATAATTTTATTCAAGTTTTATTAATCACTAATATTTTCAAGGTAATAAATAATTATTTATTCATGAATAAATAATTTATTTGATTATTTGAATATTTAATAAATATTTATTCACTAGATTGCGAATAAAATATTTATTTTATTTTTTGATGAATAAAATATTTATTCAGGTATTCAAAAAATACTGAGGAGTTAGAGAAGACCAAGATTGTGTATGGTGATGAATATTTATTTTCAAGCCGGTAAATAATATTTATCATTGCGTGAGTTAGAACATGTTGTAAAGTAATAATAATAATAATAATATTATTATATGGAATGAGGTTTGATAATGATTATTATATCCTTTAAGGGATGATTTGCAATTAAATAATATTTTAACCTAAACCTTATCTCTATAAATAGATGGCTATGTCTATTTTATAGGTTAAATTGATAATTGATATTTTTTTGTAGAAAATGTAATTATCTCTTGAATTCTTCTTCTTGTCTTCTCAAGAATGAGAATAACTCCTTCAAGTCCAATGGATCTTGAAGCGATCAATATGGACAACACAATATGATTGATTCACTATAATAGCACCCATAAATCAATTGGAATTGTTCAAAGGTCAAAGGAGCATGTGTGGATTACTTCTAGAGGGATTC
Organism: Viscum album; assembly: GCA_963277665.1. Lineage (NCBI taxonomy): Eukaryota > Viridiplantae > Streptophyta > Magnoliopsida > Santalales > Viscaceae > Viscum > Viscum album. Next base: position 1,428,407,287 of record OY728157.1, read on the forward strand.
GACACTTGGATCCTTATGGTGCTATGAAGGTAATCTGGAAATGGGTTTTTGGATGATCAACATCATCTATGAAGAAATTTTCCCGACGAGGTAACCTTTTTATTCCAATCATAAATAAATTAATTATAAATTTAATATGTGAAGATCCTCTTCAGGTCTGAGTTTTCCTTTATGTCAATATTCGATGGAAAAATTTTATTGGCCATGATGTTTACGTCTTGTATAATATTGCGAATGATCCATCAAATCAACAAAACCTTATGGTTAATTCACTCACCATAGTGATTTCATTTCTCCTGAAACCTTCATGAAAATGGATACAAGAATGTCGAGAGAAATGCAGGAGACATCCCTATCAATAATCTAAATTTAATAAATGACACTTTATCTCACAAGGAAGTATATGATGATGTGATAAGAGATGAGGTAGGTGAGGATGATGTTGTCAATCAACCTTTATAAGTTCCTTTATTAGGTAGCCAAGAATCAAAAATTGTTAACCATCTTCTGTTATTGACTTCTTTAGTAGAGATAATGTCACATGCACAAAAATTTGATTAAGATATCATTACAACAATTAGTGATTTCACTGGCATTATAGGTATCACATCCACATCAACTGATAACACATTACATGTTGGAAGAGAGTTTTAAAGTAAATGTTCATTAAAAAACATGGTTAAGAAATACCAAATAGAGTGACATTTTCCACTTATGTTTGATGAGTTGAAAAGATAAAATACATCATTCGATGTGATAAAAATGGGTTAGAATATAAATTTCACATGAAAGCAATATATGATAAAACTTTTCCATATTGGAAGATATATAAGTTATAAGTCCCACATACTTATGTTCACCATACCCTATCATAGGATCGTTATGAAATAGGTGAAGAATTTATAATAACTAGTAAATGATATGAATGTGTCAGGATATTCTCGTGTCTTGCTTCCAAGAACAAATACAATAGTTGTTCATATATAGGAAATCCTACAAAAAATATTGGATGATAATGCAAAATAAAATTGTAAAAGTGTATGGTTCTTAAGATGATTAATATAAGGTATTTTACATAGCTAATAAGGTTGTTATCTATCAATAATAAAGTTATTTATCATATTGACACTATTGAGTATGTATCTCAGGGTAATCAAGTTTATCGAATGAATATGAAACCCCATAGGATATTTTGGGCATTCAGGATATGTATTTCCAAAATTCCTTATTTCAAAAAATTCATTCAGGTGGACATAACTTTTATATAGGGACAATATATAGGTAAAATACTCATTTTTTCTCACAGAATAATAATCATGATTTTGTTCTGCTTTCTCTCACCATTGTTAACAAGGATAACTTTGAATCATGGATTTGATTCTTGTCTTGTATACATACCCATGTTACAAAAATCCAAGGAGTGGAATTGATATTTTATCTTCATCAAGTGATTATAGAGGTTGTTAATTGTAATGGAATTTCATGGAGTGAACCTAAAGATTATCATTAATATTATATCACATACATTTCTAGTAATGTCCATAATCATTATAAATATAAAGTAATAAAGAAGTTGATCATAAAGTTTGTCATATTTCTTTAGACTTATATCTATTTGAATTTTTTTACCATCCTTTTAAATACATTTATGTCAGATTGTTTTAGGTTATGAGAAGCAACAGGTAAAATTTGATAAGCGACTAGAAGGAATTTAAAGGGATAATCAAGACATGTATTTTTATATGATGCATATTTTGAAGTGGAATTGGTCATTGGTATATAATAGTGGAAGGAGATATGTCCATATAACAACTAATATTATGGGATCCATAAATGAGATATTTAAGAGTGTTCATAAACCGTTGATCATAGGATTAGTACAAGATAAATTTTATCGATCTGTGAAGTACTTTGTTGAAATCTCCCAACAAGCTTATTAGGGGATGCAAAGGGGGATGCATTTCGATCCAAATTTCCAAAGGGAAATTGATAAGACTTTATAGGACACATCATCATTTTATGTTTGAAGATTAAAAAAGGAAGGGTGTCTCATTGAGGAAATAGCGAGTCATGAACCACTCATAGGATTGTCCCCTCATCTAAAACATGAATGGTTAAATGGTGTAGTGATATGAAACTTCACATATTTTGATAACCATCTCATAACAATACATATAGAGAGATGGAGGTCAGAGAAGCAACTTTCCATCAACTAGAGGGAGAGATGAATATACTCTAGAGGATGTGTCCATTATGTTAGATGTAACTCCCCAATATTTCACGGTACATTATCTTCAATATCTTGTGTTTCACACAACACTTATTTGGCTTGCGTTACACACAAGAGTGAGTTTCTGCGAAACAAAACTTTAGTATTATAATTATTTAAATGATATATTTATAACTTATCCATAAAATATAGTAATATAAATAGTAATAAATAATTTTTAAAAGTTATTAATAATTTTTTCAAATAAATAAAACATATTTATAATGAAATGTATATGTTTCGGTAAAATAGTTATATGTTTAGACTTACTATTTTCTTAAAGGAACAACTTTTTATGTCCTTCTGTGAACAATAATAAAATTAATTTTAGACACTCATAGAAATTAAATTTGGTAAAATAGACATCATTTTTTAATTCGGAATATCAAAATTATATTAGGTTTAATTCTTGGTATTTTTTTGAAAACTTTCATTTTTTGATGAATAGTGAAAACACTTCATTATTGTTGAAAAACCAACCTTTTCATTTAAATAATTATTTTAATTTAAATTAATTTTAAAGTCAAAATAGATAAATAATACATATATTAACCTAATTTTGATCATTTTAATCCTTTTATAATATAATTAGATATAAAAATTCATTGAACCTTTTTAAAGTCTTTTTACTCGCCTTCTATCCACATTTACAGATTAGCATTAATCGTAATTTTACCACTTCTATGAATTGAATTTCAAAAATCCAACATACATGCTTTTAATAAGGGTAAAAATGTGGTCAAATAGGATCAAAATAATTTTTGGTGAATAGTAACTTTTGAATTTTATTTTCCGCGGTTAAAGGTAAATAGAGTAATTAAAGGTAAAAATAATATTATAATAATATAAAATTACCATAAAAATTATCCTAATTTCATTGGATAATTATATTTTGACCAAAATAAACCTTAGTTATAAAATATGATCCTTTTTAATCCACTTGTCTTAGATTACGACATTTATTATATTTTATTTAAAGAAGAGTTAAAAGTGTCATATTCAAATTTTAATAAATAAATAATTTTTAATATAGGGTTATACAAAAGATAAATTAGGATATAAATATTAATTATAAATATAATAAATTTATATAAATAATAAAAATTTATTTATAATTTTTAGACATTAAATATTTAAATTTAATTGTGACACAATGATGATACAGTAATTGATTTATTGAAGGAAAAATCAAATAAATGATATTAATATTATTAAAATAAATATAATTTTAATTAATTAATGAGATAAACTAATTTTATAGATAAATTATAAATTTTAGTGAAATATTGGAATTATTGGTTTGAAGTTATCATGTTGGTTTGATATTTTAAAAAATACAAATGTTGAATAGTATTAAAATTGACATAAATGATTTTTTAAAATAAATACTATTTTATTAAATGATATAGAAGTCATAAAAATATAAGGTTCAGAAAAATAACTTAGATAATGTCAAATACTTCATAAATTATCCAATTTGGTTTGTTTTGTCATTTTATAGTAACTATATTAAACCTATAGTGTAAAAAGACAAGCAGACACGGTAAGAGTTAAACTGTTTAACTAAGGGTTAAACCCAAAAGATAAGGTTAATTTTGTAACCTAAACTTCTCTAAAATTTATTGGTTGTGAGGATTTAGACCCATAACCATCTTATCCTAGAAATAAATCATTTTCGAACTATTTTAAACCGAAAATAAATTTATAATAAATCAATTTGCTAAGATCTTCCAAAAGTGCCCCTCACCTCTCTTATAAAAGGGAACTTCTCCTTATCTTTAATTCACACCTCCAAATCCCTTTTAATCAGCCAAAACCTGCACAATTATCCTTAAAACTTACCTAAATTCATCTTAGAGGCCACACTTTAGGAATAAATCCAACCTAAGGAGTCCTTTTGTGCAAATAAAAGGGGATACCCAAAAAAGAGGTAATCATTTTATCAAACTATTTCAAAGTTATTTTCTTCTTCTACTTCCAATTCCTAAGTTGTATCCATAATAAAGTAATAAATCCATTATCTACTATATTTTGAGTTTTTTTTTATTACGGGACAACTATATTCTTCCTTGTACCCATCCTACTATAAATAATATTTCCATGTGTGCGTATGTACGACTTACTATCTCTACACCGTGGTGTAAACTATTTTTCAACTATAATTTATTTTGAAAGGTATAAAAATGAATATAGAGGATTAAAATAATAAATATAACATTATAATTTTTATTTAAAATTAATATTCCATCCAATTACATACTATTTAACCATTAAAAAAATGATATCGTCACTCGTGCATATGTACGACTTACCGTCTCCACGACACGATGAGATTCATCTTCCATGTTCACCATCCAAGAATGATTATAAAAATATATATTATGAATAAGTATGAAATATATGACATAATAATACTAATTAAATAATAAAAACACACACACATATATACAAACACACATACATATATGTCATTCACTTACTTCTATTCAATATGATAAGAAAATGAAAATAACGTTCATGCGTATGTACGACCTACCGTCTCCATAAATGGTGTATTAAATTATATATATATATATATATATTATTTATATTTATAATATTTATGATATAAAAATCATGTTTTACATTCTATAAGTAATTAAATTATGATCTAAGTAATAAGATCAAGAATAACAAGTCAAAACACGTATGATAAACAAATCGATTATTACCTAAAATGTTGCTTTAACTTGAAAATTATTAATAAAAGGGTAATATAAAGTCATAAATAAATCATATAAGATATCATAAATATTATTATGATTCTGGTAGAAGTTAATAATATGTTTAAAACTATTATACATGAGTTTCAGACACGTATGGAGAGTATCAGACCTAAGGTAAGGGAATTCCATCTCACTTTTTATTTTCGTGAGATATAAGCCAGTTCAACACCTATTTCTTGTGTGTGGTGTTTTTACTACCCATATTAGATTTTATATCATGAATAAATTTATCTTCATGGTATTTATATATTAATTTTAAGACATTTGGTTTATTATTTAAATGTTTAAAGTGGTATGGGATGCTTTGAATGTTTAAAGAATTAATCCTTCCTCTATTTCAATATTCTTAATATTATCATACATATTTATTTATATGTATATAAAGGATTATAAAGAACATTTTATTTCTATATTTAATTTCATTAAAATATTTTCAAAAGGAATATTTTTAATGTTTTATGTAAGGGACTCTTTACCTAAAATATCGTTTTAAATGTTTTAAAGATTTGTTCTTATAAAATATTTCTCATTAATGTCTATGTTTTCAAAATGATTTTAAGGATTTATTTATGTGAAGATGAATGTTTTAAAATGATAGTTCCTTTAAAAAGTTTCAAATTGTTATGGTACACTTTTATTCAAAAATATCTTTTTAAATGTATTATTTTATAAGTGTGAAAATTTTGAATAAATTATTTCAAAGAAAAAGGGGTATTTGTCTCAAGATATTTTTAATGGTTTTAATAGAGTATTTTCATCTATGTCAAAATACTTTGTTAAATATTATTATTAATTTAGGTTGATATATTATGATATAATTTACCATATTTTATTGAATGGTTTATGATCAGTTTGATTGTGGATGTGATATTTAGATACAATTCTTGGTTTATGGTTAAAGTATTCATATTTTATATAATAGATTTTAATATGAATTATTATGTTGTTTATGTTTCAAAATTTTCATACAAGGAATGTATTAGACTTAGTATGTGATGGGTGGGGCCTTCTATATCCCCTTGATGCATTAGTAGGTCTCATGAGACAAAATTAGTTGGCGAAAAACCCTTCACATTTGTTTTCAAATCAGTTTAGCATTATCTAGAGGATAGATATTGACACAAATTAGATGGGTTTCTACCCATAGAGTTAAACTGTCATGAGAATAGATCTTGACAGTAGCTATTTTGAGGATATATCTTGATAGTACAAATGTCCGACATTATACATTCCCTTATTATGAGATTAGTTATTGATATTACATGTGATTATTCGACTAGTAGAATATCCATGTGAATGTTTAAATGAAATTATTTGATTTATTCTTTCCATATTATGTTGATGTTTATGTTAAAATGATTTCATTCCAGTTTTTATACCTTACCTTAAAATTTTATGATTATTTATGAAAGTTTATTCTGTATTTTTTAACCTTACTGATCATCTGAGATCACCCCTTTCTTATGTTTTATTTTACTAGGATTACAAGAAGTGTATTATGATTTATATGTAGGGTTAATCTAAGATAATAATGGAATTCTCAAAGAATTATCTATATTGTATTTTAAGTTTCAAATTGTAACTAAAAGTTCATGTATGTAATATAATTTCCAAGACTGCTAAACTGATTGGTCCTTCGGGATTTGATTCCTTATAATCATGACAATGTATTAAAATAATGTACCGGCTCCAGGAATCTAGGGTGAGGGTGTTACATTATGCATCCCTATAGAGGGTGCGACTATGTCCAGATAAATTATTAGTGATTGTTTTGATTTGGTAAAAATATCACTTGGTGTAGATGTTCAAGATGATAGAAGGTCCATTGTTAGTAACTATTTATCTATTCCATGGATAAAATAGCACTTCACCTATCCATCTATTGAAACCAACAAGATCACTATCTTGATATTTTCATGTGTATATATTATTTTAATTATTTGAGGCATGATATTTGTGGACCATTCTATAATATTCACCCATATGTTGTATTTACCTGTACTTGACGACCTTGACCAGGTAGGGAGATATAGTTGTGGGTCAACATGTCTTGGACATATATATATAAATAGTTATGAAACACATAAAACATTGAGAAGATATATATTATAAGATGCATTATTCTTATTGAGATGTGGCTATGAGGGAACATCCCTCACTTCACTTTGTATATTTGAGTTCCATTGCCTATAGATATTATACAAGTCTACCCACATATAAGATTTCATGTTTATCCATCCTTTTTATATGAAATAAAAAATAATTAAATTTATATTTTGAAACTATAACTATAATAATGTTATCTATAGGTGGAGACATACCCATAGACAATTAGATACTGTCAGACATAGTGACCACACTTATAAAATTATGCTAGAGAGTCTTCAACCAGATTATGTACATGATTATTAATTATGTACTTAAATTATTATTGTATGTCATAAAGGTTTTCTTTTATAAATTGTATATTAATTTTTTTAAAGTTTCATGGATTTCATATATCGATCCTATATCTAGATTCTCACACCCTACTTCATAGAAATGATGGCTTCCCACATATGTGTAGTGCTTCTTATCCATTTTCACATGGTTTAGTGGAACCATGTCAATTGAGTTGTGAGGTGTTTCAGGTTCCTTTATCCCATTACCACACCACCTAGTTAGTTGGATTCACTTTATCCCCCAAATATTTTTGGGAAGTAATACTTTAACTAGAGGTGATATCATTCATGATATATTGAGATGTGGGATATACATTAGGTGTATCAATTATGGGGGGTAGGAATGGTGCACATGAACCTATTACAATAGCTGGATAATGAGCCATGGTATTTCACGAGATCATTGTTATAACTTACATGACATGGGTGAGGAAATCATAACTTGGTAATAAAACTCAACCATTTTGAATATATCTTTTATTAACTAAAATTAAATGAATATTTTTTATAATATGATTATATCACACACCTCGTACACATCTTTGATTCCACAAAGGAATTAAAATTTTACTAGATTTATTTTTAAAAAATAAATGCTAGAGTTGGATCATCCCATAAATAAGATTTATCCTGATATTTTATATAATTTTCCACATAATGATGAGCCCCAGGTCAACATTCAAAGGTTAATGAGCCTTAACTAGACATTCCACATGATAATGTGAAACATGAGGAGGATTTTCAAAATGATTTTCCATATGCTCCTCCACTTCCTATTATAGATGAGACACAACCCCACTGATAACTATCATTTACTAAGGGGTTGTTAAAATAGAATTTAAAATTCTATATGTATATCTTGGAGATGACCATAGGTTCATCTCACATGAAACCAAGCCTAGAAAACTCGCTATTATTTAAAAATTATGTTTGGGTTTTTTAATTTTATATTCTTGAAATTATATCAGAAAATAAAGGATGTTTATGTTGCATCCCTGAACCGAATAGCCACCCAAATAGTGCTAACGGGCCTGGTGCCACAGGCCTTAGGCGCACCTCCCCAAACACCAAAGGCTTCTGACTAGTAGCAAGGGTGTAAACAGGTATAGTGAGGCAGAAATACCCTCTAGAACAATATAATATACTTGTTTGAGAATAATAAGATAACATGCGGCGGAAATAAATGAATCAGCAGACTCAAACTAGACCCACAGAGTTGAAGAAAATCCAATATCAATAAACAGGGGAATAAATATAGAAACAACTATAGTGGAAAGTAAACAAAATATCATGCCAAACACCACTTGTAAACACTAATAAAAAACAATGAATGCATCCATATCTAGTCATACATTTCAATATACAAAGGGAGCCTGTAGATACTTATAAATAAGCATTATAATACATTAAAGAAATATAAGCAAAAGTAAAACTCCAGATAGGTATGACCTCAGGGTCCATGCCAATCTCCATGCCAAACAATACTACAACCCAGCTCCTGAAGATGATCCTTTACCTGTACATAAATCTATAAAGTATACATGTGTCCCGAAGGGCCTGTGTAGGGTTTGAGATGAATCTTAGTAGAATACCACCCAATGGTGCCTACCAAGCATAAGTGTTTAAGCATAAAAAACATTTCTAAGAAAGGTAAACAGTACAATGTAATAATAAACACAATCTCCACTGGTAATCAACAACCACCGGGGAGTTTCACCTACCTCAGCCAACTCTAGGATCTCATAAGCCAAGAGAGTCCTTGGCCCATGGCCTAAGGTACCCCTATAGTCACAAGTCCAGGTGAACCCTCAAGTTCTACCTCAATCACATAACATAGCACCACGTGCCTCCCAATACTGCATGTATCAAAGTACCGACATCCCAAAGGCATGATAAACAATAGTATCCCGGTCCCAAGGACCCCTTATCATAATCTTGAGTTGGCCCATGGCATGAAAACTGGAGGAACAATGATGTATGCCCTCAAATATATATATATATATATATATATATATATATATATATATATATATCCTGGCCCATGGCCTCAATCATGGTGAGCCTCAACCCCAACCTGATTTCCTCATCACCATCCACCAAAGACTCCTCACCTTCCATGTGGCTTTCTATGACAAGCACCCACAAACAAAAAATACTTAAACCGCAATTATTGGGGGCCTCTACCCACATGAGTGGTCAAAACCACCCCATCACAGATTCAACCGATGTGCACATGACTCAATCAGCGATTTTTCCATCATGGGTGAGTGAAAATCCCCAAATAAGAACCTAAGCCACAACTATCTCTAGTACCTTGTGCCCCTGCGACCATGTCACTCAAATCTAATGACCATGCCATACATGTATCTTGGTCCATGCCTAGTCTGATAGTCACAATGCCTCAAAATGACATCCACGATGCCCAATCCTATGGTCAAAACCACTCAAGAAAATTCAGTTCAAGCCCAACCAGTGATCAACATTACTCAATCTTAATTTTCATGCCATCCGAACCTTGGTCCTAGCCTGTCACAACCCTAAGGGTCTCAACATATGTAATCTCAAGCATTAAATAAATATAAAACACATTTAATAACTTTAAACAAGTAATTGAATTTAAATAGATTGAATTACATTAGCTACTAACTATAACACATTAGCATGAAGGTCTTGAATGCCTCTAAAAAGCTTAATCAAGATTTAACAAATTAAACATAGAAGTTTAAATTAAAAAAATTCATTTAAAACCATTTTGGCACCCCGACCAAAATAATCCAATGAGCAATGACCTCTCGCCCGACCTTGCTCAAGCATAACAGGTTTAGGGAATGACCACGACATCCCAAATGGTATAATAGTCAATTTAATATGTTATAACAGGGTTCCACTGAAAACCCACTATTGTTCTAAAAAGTCACAACCCCCAAAGTTCCACAAAAACTCAGAATAAGGTATGCACCACCTACTTTAGAAACATAGGCATAGGCACATCTGATACTGAGATCCAATTCAAAGCTGATGGACATAGATATGAGTTTCCTCCTTAAACCCTGAAATTGGCTCAGATAGAAACATCGGTCTGTAAGATGAAGGATCAATGAAGAAGAGGTATGCATGGGGTTAGCCTTACCGAGGTGATCTTATAGCTTCTAACAGATCAAATAATAGATCACCGAGGAGGAAGATAGATCAAATCTAGTGGAAGAGAGGAGGAGGGTTCCTCCTGTGTAGCACATGAACACGAAGGATAAAGAGGGAGAGAGAAGAAATAAGAAAGAAAAATAAATAAAAATAAAAATTAAAAGAAAATATCCTGTAAAGGACACACGATTTACTCGTACGGTTTTCCAAACCATGAAAAAACCATGAAGCAGCCACTGCCTAAGGACCCAGGCTCACACGACCACCCTGCACTATTTTCCGAACCATGAGAAAACCATGCAGAAATCCTCTGAAATTCTGTAGATGCATCCGTACAACCTTGCGCCATGACTCACACAGTTTCCCTAAACCATGCGCCTACAACTGCTTCCCAAAAATCATTCCTTTAGGACTACGACACTCCCGAAACCCTTTTGAACACTCGATAAACTCTCCTAATATCCAAACCAACCCAAAAACACTATTTAAGGCCAATAGAACTCTCAAAATTGAGTTCTGATCAATGAAACAAAAAGCATCATAACCACTATTTGAAAACAAAAATATAAACTGGGTGGGGATTTTAACCCATTCCAAAAACCTGGGTCATTAAAATATCCCCACCTTAACATAGATCATCCCTGAGCTATAAAAAAACAAAAATATAATACCAAATATACCCATCCCGTCCCAGTAACCCGGACTACCCTAGTCTTAAGGGTATAATAAAACTTCCTAAAGGGGATCCCCACCTTATGAATTTCCTAACCCAGTCAAACCTAACTCAAAACTCAAATAAAATAGAGGTCCATCGATCTATTTCTTGGATCCAAGGTCCTTTCATGATGCATTATCACCCCTGCACCTCATCAAGTTCTCCCATGTCACTTCTGACACCCAACCACTTCCCACACTGCATTGGTACCCACCTCGATCCCCTAGAACCCATGGCACAATGAGGCCCCTCATCCCTTGGATTCTAAAAAAATTTTGGTACCTCACACCTCGATCAAAACCCACATCCTCGATGCCCCGATTCCCAAGACATCTCAAGTAACCATGCATCCCTCAGATGCCCCGATGCCCAAGGAACCTGTTGAAGCTCCTTTTTCATCACAGAGTCCAAAGGAATGTAAAGGGAAATGAATTAGCACAAATTGATCCATCCTTTGAAGAAAATATCAAAAATCGACAAAGGTATGAACAAGGAGAAGATTTCCCATAAGTCGCGCAAGTTTACTAATAGTCGTGCAAGTACACTTGCGAACCGCCGGACCGCGTCCGCGGTCCGGCCACCCAGCACGCGGCCCGCGCGGGCCGCGTTTCTCCAAAACCGCGGGTCAAACCCGCGGCGGCTCATTCGGCCGCTCGGCCGAAGCCGAGCCGGCCGGTCCGGTCGGCCGGGCCGCGCCCAGGCCGGACCGGACCCGGCCTAGCCGGGTCGGGCCGGGTCGGGTCGACCCGGTTCGGGCCGACCCGGTTCGGGCCGACCCGGTTCGGCCGACCCAAGGGGGGGGGGGGGGGGGGGGGGGGGGGGGTTCGGACCGGGTCGCCCCGGGCCCAGAACCCCCGTTTCGGGCCCTCTTCGGTCTTTCGCCCATATCTTGGGCCTGGGACCTCCGATTGACGAACCGTCAGCGGCTACACGATCCTTGGATCGAGACGGTCGTTTCGGTATATTATACTCAAGGTTTTGGGAGACTTTGGGTTCGGCCGGGTTGGTTCGTACACGAAACCAACCGGGCCCTCGGAGCGGAAATGCTCATAACTTGAGCTACGGACGTCCGATCGACGTACCGTCAGCTGTGGTAGTTTCCTCTAAGTGAGACGGAACTTTTGGCATACTCCGCCCGAGGATCGGATTCAGGCGGAGTACGGTCGGGTTGGTTTTGCCCTAAAAACCAACCGGGCCCCTGGGACGAAAATGCCAATAACTCTCAGACCGGGCGTCCGATTGACGCACCGTCTGTTGCGTTGAGATCCTGTTGTCGATACGGAACTTTTGGATACATCAACTTCAGACTACGTATCAGTTGATGTATCAGCCTCTCGGATCGTGGAGCGGACCCTCCTAAACGAGCTCGCTATGTGCGAGAACCCTAGCGCTGGCTGTGACTTCGACGATAGAGCAGAGATCCTCCGTGGACTGCGACGACGGCAGAGCAGAGATCCTCCGTGGACTGCGACGACGGCAGAGCAGAGATCCTCCATGGACTGCGACGATGGCAGAGCAGAGATCCTCCATGGACTGCGACGACGGCAGAGCAGAGATCCTCCATGGACTGCGACGATGGCAGAGCAGAGATCCTCCGTGGACTGCGACGACGGCAGAGCAGAGATCCTTCGTGGACTGCGGCGACGACTGTGCAGAGATCCTCAGTGGACTGCGTCGACTACTGCACTCAGCGATCCCACGTGGATCAGTGCTACAGGTTCTGTGTGAGCCCGATCCTATGTGGGTCCTTACTACCGGTTCTGTGTGAGCCACTGCCTACAGGTTCTGTGTGAGCCCGATCCTGTGTGGGTCTTCTACGGGGGTTAGTACCTATCGATCCTTCGTGGGTCCGACGACTTAGATGGATCAGTGATCATCTTTGACGTCATCTGAAAAAGTATACCTGGTTGAGCTGAATCTTATGTTACTCTCCTTTGTGGATTGTGTTGAACTATCCTATGTGGATTTACTGTTTACTCTCCTTGTGGATTTGAGTCTTGCTTTCCTTTGTGGATTGAGTTGTTCTTGAGCTCGTGAGCAGAGCTAGAATTGGGGACTTAGGTATATGTATGGGCATATACCTAAGTCGAGTCAGATGTTACTTCGTGATTGCATCTTTCTTTTTTGCTATATCCTTTGTGGATTTCGGGAGACCTTCGGGGGTCTCGGGGTCCTTACTGAGTAGCTTGTACTCACCCCTGCACGGGCTATGCCCGCACCTTGTTGTGTTGGTTGCAGACGACGGACAGCACTGATCACGGTTGGGGCGTGGAGCAGGACGGTACCTGGAGGTGGACCACTGGGCGGGACGTGCTCGGAGCGGACGTGGGACCCGAGGAGCCTGGAGGCTATCTGTACCCACCCTTCAGGTGGGATTGCCAGTGGACGACACGAGGCCGCCGTCTTTTCTTCAGTTGCTGTACTTTACCTTTTCAGTTGTACTTTACAGTTGGGCTTGTATTCCGGCCCCCTTTACTTTTCTGCACTTTACTTTCCGCTTGCTGACTCTGTGTGGTTGTTACTTATAAAGGCAATGCCTTCCCTGTTTACTGGGATTTTACGCCTTGGTGCTAGTCGCCAGCCCCTGGCCTATGGAAGGCGGGCTTGGGGTAGTCACGGCACGGGCCCCGAGGACGGGTCGTGACAAATTGGTATCAGAGGCGGTCGGTTCTACCGCAGACTCTGATCGTCCTTTCTTTCTATATGAAGCAATAGTGTTTAGTGTATTGAGTGTGGTTATCAGTTCAGGGAGCCCAGTGTTGGTGCGGCGGCCGACGTATCCGTACACCAGGACCCTGACTCCTGATTTCCGACTTAATGCATGAAAACATTGATTGCGTGTGTGTTTCAAGTTTTCTTTGTGATTACTTGTGTCAGCTCACCGGGTATACTGATCTGCTTTATGAAAGTCTCAAGTTTTCCTTGTGATTACTTGTGCCAGCTCACCAGGTATATTGTTCTGACTGTGGTGCTCTTGTTCTCCTTTTCAGGATGGCCCCGCGATGACAGCCAGCTAGGGTTCCGAGTGTAGGGCGCGACGGCAGCCCACCGAGCGATGAGGCCTCGGTGCAGGGCCCTTTTCCAGCAGTGGCACCGGCGGTAGCCTTACCCGCCGAGCCACCGATGCTTCCAGTACCAGACGCTGACGATGCACGTCGCCTCAGGGCACTGCATGAGTTTCAGAGCCAGCGACCGCCCAGGTTTCGCGGTGAGGCGGACCCCCAGGCCGCCGAGGACTGGCTAGAGGCGGTGGTACGAATCTTTAGGCTAGTGAGGACACCAGCGGATCTCATGGTGATTCTCGCGGCGAGCCTCCTGCAGGCGGCGGCAGGACGATGGTGGAGCCTGATGCTCCAGGTTCATGATGAGGCATCCTTGCTCTGGGCGGACTTCGAGAGCCTCTTACACTCTGAGTTCGTCCCGGCCACCCTCCGAGCGGTGCGCATCCAGGAGCTTCTCCAGCTGCGCCAGGGCAGCATGACGGTCGCTTAGTACGCGGCGAGGTTCACTGACCTATCTCGCTACTCGACCGACATGGTACGGGACCCCTTCTTCCGGGCCCGGACCTTCGAGCAGGGCTTGCGACAGGAGATTCAGGCGTCGCTGATCTCCCTCAGCATTCCGACCCAGGCGGGAGTGCTGGAGCGAGCCCTCCTGATCGAGAGCTTCCTGGCAGAGCCTTCTTCAGCGGCGAGACCTAGCGCAGGGCGGCAGGTAGCTGAGTCTTCGGCAGCAGGTAGCCGACGGATGACTCTCGGGTCCAGGCAGACCAGACCCCCACGCAGACGGCCTCAGGACACCGGCTCAGCGGTGCGGGGCACACAGCGGAGTGCCAGCCTTCTGAGAGGCAGGCTGTGCTACTCCTGCGGCGGGCAGGGTCACATGGCTCGTGACTGCCCGACTCGCCGACCAGAGGAGCAGCAGACGGTGGAGGGGCCACCCAGGCAGAGGCAGAGGGTCGACCGTGGCGGTCCGCAGGGAGGAGGCGGACGAGGCAGAGGAGCTGGCCGAGCAGCGGGTGGTGGGCGACGCTTCCAGGCTCTACCCCCACCACCACCAGGAGGGCCACCTCGACCACATGGAGCTGGCGGGCAGGGACAGGCCCAGCTCCAGGCAGTGGAGGCCTACGACCCCGACTTTCCAGAGATGATTCGAGGTACGATCTGTGTCTATTCCACCCTTGCTGCAGTACTTATAGACACATGAGCGAGTCACTCTTTCATAGCCTCTGCCCTTGTTCGGAGCTCGGAGATTCCGACTGAGCCGTTGGCTCGATCCTTACGGCTAGAGACTCCTACGGGAGCAGACTCGACGATTACGCACTGGTGCCCGGCAGTGTGAGCTTACTCTAGGAGGCGAGAGCTTCGGCTGGGATCTCCTTGTAGCGGCGTCGAGGCCTTACGACGTCATCTTGGGCATGGATTGGCTATCCACAGTTCATGCCCAGATCGAATGTTTTAGGCGCAAGGTGCGATGTGTTCGTGCCGACGGGAGCAGGTTTACCTTCACCGGCGAGAAGGGAACCTTTGCAGCACAGGATGGACTTCCGCAGAGGAGAGTGCAGCCCATCTCTCATCAGTTAGCTAGCCTCATCCTGGGAGCAGTGGACGTGCGGAGTCCAGTTTTTCCTGCAGTGGTGGACCAGTACGTGGACGTCTTTCCCGACGACGTTCCAGGGCTACCTTCTCGTAGAGAGGTAGAATTTTACATCGACTTGTACCACGGGACAGCCCCGATATCTACTCCAGCATATCGGATGGCCCCCGCCGAGCTTCGGGAGCTGCGGGTACAGTTGGAGGACTTGCAGAGCAAGGGGTTTATCCGACCCAGTGTTTCACCTTGGGCTTCCCCGATTTTGTTCGCCAAGAAGGCGGACAGGAGCTTGCGACTGTGTGTCGACTATCGTCGCCTGAACCAGGTGACAATGAGAAACAAGTATCCGCTGCCTCGGATTGATGACCTCTTCGATCAGCTCAAGGGAGCGCGGTGGTTCTCGAAGATAGACCTCCGGTCAGGCTATCATCAGCTCAGAGTTCGAGACGAGGACGTGCAGAAGACGGCCTTCAGGTGTCGGTATGGCCATTATGAGTTCTTGGTTATGCCGTTCGGCGTAACCAATGCTCCAGCAGTGTTCATGAGCCTCATGAACAGGATCTTCCAGCCATACCTCGACCGATTTGTCGTGGTCTTCATTGACGACATTTTGGTATACTCGACGACTGAGGAGGAGCATGCCTACCACCTGCGAGTTGTGCTAGACACGCTCCGAGAGCACCAGCTTTATGGCAAGCTCTCAAAGTGCCAGTTATGGTTACGTGAGGTCCATTTCTTGGGGCACGTCATTTCTGAGGCGGGAGTTGCAGTGGACCCCGCGAAGATCGAGGCAGTGCTAGCTTGGGAGCCACCCAAGAGCGTGACAGAGGTGCGGAGCTTCTTGGGCCTAGCCGGATACTATCGGAGATTCGTGCCAGACTTCTCCAGAGTTGCGGCACCACTCTCAGCTTTGACAAAGACGGGGAAACCCTTCGTGTGGTCAGACAGATGTCAGTAGAGCTTCCAGGAGCTGAGACAGAGATTGACCAGCGCACCTATCTTGAGGTTGCCTGAGGAGGGAGTTGGATACGTAGTTTACTGCGATGCATCAGGGACTGGACTCGGGTGCGTCCTGATGCAGGAGCGGGCCATGATCGCCTACGGATCACGTCAGTTGAGGCCGCATGAGCAGAACTACGCCACTCATGACCTGGAGTTAGCAGCAGTGGTCTTCGCTCTGAAGACTTGGCGGCACTATCTGATGGGAGAGTGCTTCACAGTCTTTTCTGACCACCAGAGTCTCAGGTATATCTTCTCTCAGAAGGAACTGAACCTGAGACAGCAGAGATGGCTTGAGTTCCTCCAGGACTATGACTTTGAGATAGTCTATACTCCTGGGAAGGGGAACGTGGTAGCCGATGCCCTCAGCAGGAGGACGGGCATTCAGCTACTTGAGGAGGCGACGGAGCAGCTAGCCTCCTTACAGATATCCTTTGTGGATAGAGACGGAGCAGCCTTTCTTCAGTCTCTCACAGTCTCTCCTCCACTTCTACAGCGGGTCAGAGAGGCTCAGCGTGAGGACGCTGACTGTGAGACCCGGCGTGCACTGATATCCTCAGGTCAGGCGCCTGATGGCTTCTCCCTTGGAGCAGAGCACGACATCCTTTTCAGAGGACGTACCTTCGTACCAGTCGCTTTGCGAGAAGAGGTGCTAAGAGAGTTTCACACTTCTCCCTTGGCGGTGCATCCCGGAGTGGCGAAGATGTACCAGGATCTCAGGCGACAGCACTGGTGGCCGGGCATGAAGAAAGCTGTGGCAGAGTTCGTTTCACGATGCCTCACCTGCCAACAGGTGAAGGAAGAGCATCAGGTACCAGCAGGCTTGGTACAACCCTTGGAGGTCCCGGAGTGGAAGTGGGATGGCATATCTATGGATTTCGTGACTGGACTTCCACGCACTTCCAGAGGTCACGACTCCATTTGGGTGATTGTCGACCGACTCACCAAGTCGGCACACTTCTTACCCATTATTTCTTATGATTGCATCTTTCATGGCACAATTGTCTATTTTTTACCAATACCTCTTGTTTCTCACACCGAGCATGACTCACATGAGCTTAGAGTGTAAAAGTAATTGTGACATCCTTCTTTGAGCCATCAATCATAAACATCATACTCCCTTACTCGAACTATGTGGGTTCTGATTCCTTTTCTAAACAAAGGATACGTAGGTATCCCATCTACGGGTTCGATGCCAACTCTAAAATAATCCATGTCCTTCTAAATGACAATAAACTTCAAGTGCCCCATTGAGTGGCTTTAAAACCAGCATGGTCATCATAATGACCAAGAGACTTCTATATAAATGTGTCGAAGGGTACCATTGACCAAGAATCTCTAATAAATACAAATGATTCTCTATCGATGAAGAACCTCGAATACATATAAAAGATTCTCTAAATTTCCTATATATTTGATCATTGATTGTCAGATCTGAAGGAAAGCTCATTTTATACTTGGTAATGTGATAAGGATTCACAAACATAACTTAAATCTATAAAGAGAGTCCCGGAGTAGACAATAATTCCCCTAAAAAAGGTGTGATGAGTCCAACCTCCCATCCTCTCGACCAATGAAAATTCCTAAGCCTCATCAGTCCACAAACTAATGAGCACCTACCTTTGGAAAGTAGGTCTGAATGGATGTGGAATCATTGGATGTTTCTGGTTCTATGAACAAACTTGTTAGAAACCGATCAGAATGTTTAAACCTCCCATCAAGGCGGTCATCCCCGGATTCCGAGGGAAACAAAAATGGTGAACCCGAAATGAATCCTTAACCAAGTTAAAATGATGTTTTACCTATTTTTTAGGCCCCTATTTAAAACTCAATGAGAGGGCCAACAAAAACAATCATTGACATATGTGCTCATACAAAAGATATAGTAGCTGAATTTATCTTGATTACGTCTGTTATATCAAATAGGAACTATTTTCCCAAGATCTTTTGCATTTCTAGAATGGCTGCTCTCAAGTTCACACCTGTGAATACTGCTGCTGCAAATGCCACTGCTGCTACTCCTGCTGGATCGTCATCCGCTCTTAGGACGATATCACCTACTCAGCGTCTTCAATGCTGGGTATCAAATGCACTGGTTAAGGAGTACCGTCAACATGGTACCATCCCAACTCTGGAGGCTGCCCGACAAGCCCTCCAAGTAAAAAAATCACATCGGTTGTCTAGACAATGACGACCAGTGATCAAGAAGCAGGCGGTGCTGACTACCGTCTCCAACCATTTTGGGTTGTTATCCCCAGAACGCAATCACCATTCTCTCCCTTATTCTGGGGAGGTGAATGAGAAGGTCCCTCAGGACCTTAATTTAAACAAACAGGAGTCCTTCCCGAGGGCTCCCACCAACAATCACCGCCAGACTTGTGCGACAGTGTGCCTCAACATGATGAGGGTACCGACTCCAGGCATTCGGCTTAGGTTCCTCGAACCCGAGCAAGAAAGACGAACCACCAGAGGCGGAATCCGGTCAACAGTGAGCAGGTTCTCATCTCTGCCATCTCCGGAGAAGTCCACCAACCTAACTTGGTGGCAAGCAACAAGCAGGCACATACACCTGCCCGTTTTAAACCCGCTGTCCAGCAGACTCATCTGGCAGCATTGCGCCAATCCCGCTTGGCAATTCCGGCGGATTACTATAGGCAGAAACATACACCTGTTTATACATCATCAGCTAGTCAGCAGGCTCGTCTGACTACATATGATGGATCTCGTCAACCACGTTTGGCGAAGTGCAATCAGCAGGCACATACACCTGCTGGTATTAATCAATCATACCAACAGTCTCGCTTGGTAGAATTTGGAGAAGTTAGTCAGAAAGCCCCGACAACAAATAGGAGGCAGGCTCAACTCTCTGCCCCCACACTTGAGTACTGTCAGGATTCACTGACAGGAAAAGGAGGATAGGAGCAGGCACATACACCTTCTCCAAGCCCATAATGGACGTATATTCCCGTTCCAGCAGCTGAAGTCACCAAGCATATTCTATCAATGGTGAAAGAGCAGAAGCAAATCCCTGCTCATATTCTGGATGCCTGCCAGGATATTATAACAACTTCAGTGGCATCTCAGGGAAAGACACATAAATCTATCCCTACCAGTGGAGTGATACATCAACAATTCACTCCGGAATAGACAAAAACATCTGTTCCAGTCCAAGAGGGTTATGGGGCATACTCCCCCATATCATACAGACGACCAAGTCAGGTGCATACACCTGATTTGAGAGGAGATCATCAGCCTAACCTGGCCATCTTTCCTGATCAGGCACATACACCTGCTCAGAGCTTCCACTTTCGTCAATAAGTGGATTCCAAGGTGAGTAAGAAGGCGTATAAGAAAAAGACCCGCCCAGTACAGTCAGGAGATCAAGATCCAATCAGTAACAAGGCCTTGCTCGATGCTAGAGTTCTTGAAGCCCTCAGACAATTATCTGTTGGAATTCAAGATTCTACTCCCTCAGTTCCCAATAGTGGGAACATTAATTCCGAAGGTCTTAAATAGACACTTCCTCATGAAGGCTTGCTTCATGACAATTCAGTCGATCTTGAAGTTTCATCTTCAGATGAGTGCCACAGGAACCCTCTGTGTGGTCAGAAGACCAAGGAGCAAGAGATCTCATCTTTTGCTGTAACCCATTATGGTGGTCCTACCCATGATGATGAATTTCGCTGAAAAATTCCTCTCCGCATTAGTGATGCACATTGCCCGGAAAATGATCCAGTGGACAATGTAGTTCTGAGAAAGCCCTCTTATCATGAGGCACTTGGAAATGCGAAACCAGTCATGTCTAAAGCTTCATCACTAGTAGGTGAAATAATTTCTCAATCAGAAGATAGACCAGGGTGTAGGTCATTCTCCAAACCACCCCTAATTCATGCATCTTCTAGTTTGATCAATAATTTCTCTACCAATCCTGTTGAATCCAATGAAGCAACAAGGAAACACCAACTCTGGTCAAATCAGGTAGAAGAATCTTCATCAAATGATAAAGAGGAAATGCTGAATATGAGAAAACAACTGGTGAAAGGTGAAGTGCCAGTCATGTTTTGGCCTCTAGCTGACTCTCAGTATAATATTCCAAAAATGTTGACGGAAGATGAAATTCATGATATTCGTCTCAACATATGGAAAACTCTTTGTCAGTTGAAAAAGAAAGTATTATATTATGATGAATATGAAAATCATCTTAAGATAATAGAAGGGTTACAACGTCAAATTGATTTGGTGTCTCTATCAGTCTCTCGATATCCGAAGGCTGAAAATCAGTAGAGAGCCCTTCAACGTTCATGCTTTGGTGCACTAAGAAGATTGCGTCAGTTAATTTCCAATGCCCCATCTGGTATTCGTGTCAGAGGATGGGGTGTTCATAGAGCATTGCATTTCACGGTGCTCTCCAGTCAGCAAAGCCTGCCGAAAATGGTCTCATGCAATGTTATTGCCCATGGCCGGCCACAGTCAATGGTCTTTGTTTGTAATCAAAAGCTTTCCCAAGAACATGCTTCAACTAGTTCCTCTAAAAATCAAGAATACATAGAACAAGTTGTCGAAATACTCTTGCATCAAGCAAACGAGAATATTGAACATGCCTCTCATTTGGATCAAGCACGTCACCAAGTGACAGAAGTTTCGGATTTCATCCAATGGTCTTTTGAACCGGGTGATAAAAGCGGATACAGGTTAATGCATCCAGCTAATTTCCGAACTAAGGTTCGCAAGATCAGGAGAGATTTTAAGAAAGTCTCAGACATAGCATGTCAAGAGCCACCCCAGATCGCCAGACTGAGGAATCTTTTAAAACAACCCTCAGAATCAACAAAAAGGATTCGGGGAGTTAAGCGAGAACAGCAGGAACAGCCCCAGTCCACCGGACTGGGGACTTTTTCAAATCATCAATCCCCTCCTCAGATAAAGTCAGTCTTTTCTCGATTGGGGAAGAAACCTCAAGAGGAATGAAGAGCCAAATTATCAGGAGATTCCCTCCAAATTACGGTTCGTCAAGAAGTTTCTGAGGGATCGAATCAACAAAAGGCAATGTCTTATCAAAGATATGGAAGAACACAATATCACAGAAATGCTGATAGAAGGGATGTGATGAATTATGCATCGATTA
The DNA here is from genome assembly GCA_963277665.1 of Viscum album. NCBI lineage: Eukaryota > Viridiplantae > Streptophyta > Magnoliopsida > Santalales > Viscaceae > Viscum > Viscum album. The sequence continues at coordinate 1,428,429,335 of OY728157.1, forward strand.
ATGTCATCAATGCCGTTATTGCTGATCCACCAGATGAGGCTCACTCAGGGGACTCAGATGAAGAGGTTCCTGCTTATGAAGATGTACTCACCGACACAAATGAAGAAGGTGTGCGTACACGAAGTAAAAGGATTACTCAGAACTTAAGTAATAATTCGAGTAACCCACTTCCCCCTCTCTGAAAAGGATCCAACAAAGGGAAGGAAATGAACCAGGTTACATATCCTTCCTTTGGAGAAGGTCAATCGCTTTCACTAGAGAAGAGGTTTTCAAAACAGGAGGAAGAAATGAAGGAATTAAGAAGGTTGAATGCAAAACTACTTTAGAATAGTCTTCTTCTTAAGCATGCTGGAGTCAGTCAGCCAAAGCAATTTGTTGCAGCTATTGAGATGGATCAAGAATATCCTCCTCTATCAGTACACCCTCATAGGCCTAATCCTACAGGTCAAGTGAAACAATGATTGGTAGTGCTACCATCAGTTTCAGCACTAATCACTACATATGTCCAAGCTCTAGTCATTGCACCTACCCAAGTCCAAGTTCAACCAGATTTTTATCAAAAGTTAATAACTACTATTGAGTCATTAACAACACGGTTAGAAACTATGGAAGGGAAGCGTGCACAAGTTCAACCAGAAAAGAAAGTTTACCCTGAATGGGTAGATTCAATTTCTCCTCCATCCAGTTTTGGGAACCCTATATTCCCTATTTTCAATGGATCAGGCGATCCTGAAAAACATTTAACACATTATGTGTCTTGTTGCGATCCTATGATGGGAACTCCGGAGCAGCAAGAAGAAGTGAAACTCAGATGCTTTGTGCGAACCTTGCAAGGACCATCTTTTGTTTGGTATACAAGTTTGCAATCCCGGTCAATTACCAGATGGGAGGATCTTCGCCAAAAAATTCTCCTTCAGTTCAGCTCAACTTTTCCAAATACAACAGTCTTCGATCTTACAAACTGTAAGCAAAGGGAGAATGAAATATTCTCTGATTTCATTTCTCTCTAGAAGGGATTAACATATTACTTGAGTTTAGCACTCCCTCAAGAAGAATTGTTGCCAATCTGTGTGGAAAATCTTCGCGACGAATTACACACACCATTAATCCCTGTGAAATACACAGGAGGGTTTCGAGACCTTACTTCAATCGCTCAGCAGATTGAAGATTCCCTTATATAGGATAAGGCTAAATCTCATGTAATTCCATCAGCTCCAGGAAGGAGAATGGGTAAAGTAGAAACTGCTATAGTTATGCTCAAACAAGCACTTGTACCTATTTCTACCTCAAAACCTTCATCTTCTCGAAGGGCTCCACCTTCTGAGCGCCAACAACAAAGGCCTTTTCGTCCAGATGATCAAAAAGATCAAAGACGAAAACAATTTGAGGATCTGAAGAGAAAAACATACTCTTTCCGAAATTAAAAAGTTCCTGGTTATTTCATTTCAGCTATGGAAAACAATTTGGTTCAATTTCCAATACCAAAGATCCCAAACAAGAAAGGAGATAAAGACAGTCCTAATTATTGCCTGTTTCATCAAATGTTGGGACATCCCATCCAGGAGTGTTTTGTCTTCAAAGACCTCCTGCAAAAGATGGTCAACTCGGGACAGGTCACATTGATAGGCTCCTCAGCCCAGGTAGCATGTGTCACTGCTACAGTTCTAGAGGAGGAAAGTGAATGGCAGGAAGTCAAAATAAAAAATGCACAAAATTATGATGATTGGATGGTCAGAAAGACAATCAGTCAAACTCATGCTATTTTGCAAACATAATTAAGGAAACCAATTGTGTCTTCTGCCATGAATGTTGTGGCAAAACCCTCTTCGTCAGAGGGAAATTCCTCAAATAAATGGCATGACTCAAAGAAAGAAAAAGAATCAGAAGAGGATGAGTATGTATCAAAGCCTAAGTCGTCTTTGACTTTAGCGAACTTCATGACATCTACTTCAAAGCCACAGGCACCGCCCCACCAAACGGCACAACCTGAACAGGCTAATCAAGCAGAGTCTTCATCATACGAAGAGTTAATCTTTGGTTCTGTTAATATGATTCAATTAACAGATCCATATGCTAGTCGCAGTTTCGATTTCAATGAACCTGAATTCCCTGTATCAAACAGAGTAATCAGAGGAAGTTCCAGGGGCTCAGGATACAGGGGAAGACGTGGATCTTTCAGAAGACACTATTCCAATTCTACCCCTACTAGAACTGTGTACGCAGTAGAAACTCATGGTAGAGCCCTTTAGCGAGCTCAGTAAGAACAAGCAAGTTCTTCTACCAATAGAAAATTCAGTCTTGCCACAGTTATTTTGGAAGACCGGTTGAAGGTTTAATCTTCTTCCTCTCAGCAAGTAAATGGATCTAATCGGTCTAGTCTTCCAAAACCAGGAATATTGCCAACTCCTATCCCAATACAAGATTCATCAACTTCCAAAGCATCTGCTTCCAAAGTACCTGCTAAACCACATATTCCTATTGGGAAACACAGACCTCTGGATCAAAAGTATGATATATTGAAACACTTGGCCCAAGTACCAGGCAAGTTATCAATTCTGGATGCTCTGAATCTGTCAAAAGATCTTCAAGAAGCACTCATCGAGGCTTTGTCATGTCCTCAGGAGTTTGAAACTGAAATTGCTGCAGTGGAAGTCTATCACATAGAGAATAATCCTGCAGAATGCCATGCAATAATATCTTTTACTGATGAAGATGAAAATGATGTTGTGCATGGACATATTAGACCATTGTACTTATCTGGAAAGGTCAATGGCGTGGATATTAGAAGAGCTTTCATTGACAATGGTTCAAGAGTCAACCTCATGACCATTCATATACTTCATCGATTGGGCCTCATGGAATCTGATTTATCTCCTTCTACCATGATGTTATAAGGATATGATAAAAATGAACAAGAACCACTGGGCAAAGTTACACTCAGAACTCAGTTTGGAGATCTTATATCCAATTCAGATTTCATGATTGTTGATCAAGACTCAGCTTTCAACGTCTTGCTTGGAAGACCTTAGCTACATCAGCATGCAGCTATCCCTTAATCATACCATCAATGTCTCAAATATTGTTTCGATTGTCAAGTTGGGACATTTTATGGTGATAAGGTCCCATTCAAGACATGTGAGTCTCAATACATTGAGCCGGAATTCTATCACATGAAGCAAAGGAAGAAATCCATAACAAAGGAGATTACCAAAGTTAATGCTCCATATGGTTTGGAAAAAATTCCAATAAATCCATTTACAGATGTGAGTTGAGATTATGTGTTTCCTATCAGTCAAATTGACATGGTATACTCAAATCAACATACTCTTATGGAAATATCCATAATGTCAATTACGGCAATCGAGCCAGACAACATGGGAGAAATTGGTAATCTACCAAGCATTGATGAAAGTACAAATGGTGATGTTTTCATTTCATCTACTGAAATCCAACAAGTCTATACTTCGCCAATTAGTCCAGAAGAAGTTATAGCAACATTGGAGGTGAACAATGATGTCGATTCTCAATCCATAATCTCCTCTTTATTACCCAAAGAAGACCCTTCATCATCAATCGGGTCAGAAATGGAAGATTCTTCTTCAAGATATGCAAATTTTGACATCTCTTCTGATCATGAAAATTCTGCTTTGTCATATACTATGCAATTAGACATAGAAGAAATAAAACATGATAAAGAATAAGAGGAAGATATCAGAGATGCTCCTCCAACATTTGAAGAGGGTATCTCTACCACTGTGGATGAACTCAGAGAAATAAATCTGGGTACAAAGGAAGATCCACGCCCCACTTTAATCAGTGAGGCCATGACCCTTGAAGAGCAATAGATGTATATTTCTTTTCTAAATCAAAATAGAGATATTTTTTCTTGTAACTATATAGAAATGCCCGAGCTTAATCCTGATGTTGCTACTCATCATTTGGGTTTACCAGAAAAACATCGAGGATTTAAGCAAGCCGCGAGAAGAACACACCCAACTTATGCTTCCAAAATTGAAGCTGAAGTGGATAAGCTTATCAAAGATAACTTAATCAGAGAAGTTCAATATCCCAAATGGTTGGATAATATTGTCCCTGTAAAGAAAAAGAACGGAAAAATTAGAGTTTTCATCAATTTCAGAGATCTTAATCGGCATTGTCTTAAGGATGATTTCCCAGTTCCGATTATAGAACTTCTAATTTATGCAACAGCTGGCTATTAAGAACTTTCCTTCATGGATGGATATTCTGGATATAATCAGATCCGAATGGCCCCAGAAGATGAGGAATAAACAGCCTTTAGAGCCCCTCAGGGAGTGTTTTGTTACCGAGTAATGCTCTTTGGCTTAAAGAATGCAGGTGAAACTTATCAGCGTGCCATGCATCGTATCTTCAAACCCTTCTTAGGGAAGTTTGTTGAATGCTATGTAGACTATTTGGTAGTTAAATCCAAACAATGTTCTAATCACTTGACTGATTTGGAAGTCATATTCTGCAAGCTTTGACAACATAATTTGAAGATGAACCCCTTAAATGTGCTTTTGGGGTAACCTTAGGAAAATTTCTCAGCTTTGTTGTACGCCATCGTGGTATTGAAGTCGATCCTGAGAAGACCAAGTCAATCCTTGGTATGTCACCTCCTCAAAATTTGAAAGAATTAAGAGGAATTCAAGGACACTTAGACTATATTCGGCGTTTCGTCACCAATTTGGCAGGCAAAAGTTTACCCTTTACCAAATTGATGAAGAAGGGAGTCACTTACCAGTGGACTAAAGAATGTCAAGAAGCATTCGATATTATCAAGAAATACCTCTTGAGTCCACCTATACTCATGCCACCTGTTGAAGGAAGACCACTTATCCTCTATGTGAGAGATCTAGAGCGATCATTGGGTGCCTTTCTTGCTCAAAAGAATGATGCTGGGAATGAAAACAGTCTCTACTATCTCAGTCGAACCATGCTTGAAGCAGAAACCCGATATTAAAGTATTGAGAAGTGCTGCCTGGCATTAATATTTGTAGTTCAGAAGTTGAGACACTACCTGCATCATCACGAGGTCCAATTGGTATCTCGCAATAACCCGCTCAAATTCATCCTTAGTCGTCCAATGCTTACAGGACGTCTAGAAAGGTGGGCAGTTATTTTGCAGCAATTCGATATTCAGTATGTGTATCAAAAGGTAATAAAGGGCCAAGCTCTGGCTGATTTCCTGGCTGAACACCCTTCAGAGGAAGACACGTCTTCTGATATTGAACTCCCTGATGAGTAAGTCTTCTCTATTCAAGAAAGTCCTCAGGCATGGGAAATGTATTTTGATGGTGCTTCCAGAAGTCCAACAGGGAGGAAAATGGAAAATCCTAAATTCAACAAAGTTGGCTTAGGAATTGTGCTCATTTCTCCAGAAAAGGCAGTGTTACCTTATTCCTTATTATTGTGGGAGGGTGGTACCAATAATGAAGCCGAATACCAAGCTCTTATCGCAAGCTTGGAATTAGCACTTCAAGCACAAGTAAATCACTTAAAGGTGAAGGGTGATTCAGACCTGGTAATCAAACAGGTCAATGGGGATTATGCCATCAGAAAAGAAGAACTAATACCTTTGTATGATTACGTCAAAGAGTTAATGGAGTAATTCCCTTTGGAACCGACATTTTCTTATGTCCCAAGATCACAAAATGCTCAAGATGATGTGCTGGCTAATATAGCCATAGCTCTAGCAGATCCAAATCGGGACGAGACAACCATCCGTATTGCCCACCGTCATGCAATTTCACCTTATGTTCGAATCAGAACAGAGGAAATTAATGAAATTTGTCCCATTCCTGAACCGTATGGTCATACTACAGGATGGATGTCACCTATCAGGAAATACCTTCAAAATGGAACACTTCCACCTGATAGAGCTGAGAAAGAACAAATCTGGCGATGTGTGGTTAATTTTACTCTTTATGATATCCCAGATCACCTAGAGAAAATTCTCTACAAACGTGGTTTTGATGGAGTTCTCTTTAGATGCATTGATGGTGAAGAGACAATGGCTGTCATGAAAGAAGTGCATGCAAGAGTCTGTGGTTCCCACCAGTCTGGACATAGATTGTCTGATCAAATTCAAAGGCTTGGATACTTTTGGCCTTCAATGATACGAGATTGTGTTGATTTCACAAAGAAGTGTCATTCATGCCAAGTACATGCCAACTTCATTCATCAACCTCCATAGTTGCTTCATACAGCTAAATACTCATGGCCATTTGCCACATGGGGGATGGATGTGGTGGGGCCTTACCCTTCGGCTACGGCCAAGCAGTTTAAGTATATTCTTACTACTACTGAATTCTTTTCCAAATGGGCAGAGGAAATACCTCTCAAGGAAGTCAGTTCTAAATGCATTGTTGGCTTCATCAAGTCTAACATCATTACCAGATTTGGTGTCCCTCATACCATATTGACGGACAATGGCACCAATTTCTGTTCATTCGAGATGAAGAAGTTGTATCAAGAATACAACATCAAATCCAACCATTCATCTCGGTATCATGCAGCGGCCAACATCCAGATAGAAGCCTTTAACAAGACTCTTTCAAATATACTTTAAAATATGGTGGATAAAGATAAGAGGTCATGGCCTGATAAAATCTTTCATGCTTTATGGGCTTATCGGACTACCACCCGCACTACAACTCGGTCAACTCCATATTCATTGGTATATGGAACGGAAGCCGTCTTGCCCATTGAAGTTCAACTACCCTCGCTCAGAGTAGCCATTTTCGATCAGTCATCTACAGATGAGAAATCTCAAAAGCGATTGAATGAATTGGAACGGTTAGATGAGAAAATATTGTGCACTTTGCACCACTTGGAAGTCTATCAGAATCGAGTAGCATGATCTTTTAACAAAAAAGTTCATCTTCGTTCATTCACTCAGGGAGAATTGGTATTAGTTCTCAGAACTCCAATGATATCAGGAAAGAAACCTCCCAAGCTTGATACAAAATGGGAATGACCTTATTCAATACATAGGGTCTACTCCAATGGAGCTTATTCATTAATCTCGATGGATGGAGAACTCATCACTACTCCAACCAATGCCAGATTTTTGAAGAAGTATTTTTTATAAACAGCAAAGTACCTTACAAATGTCCCTACAACATGACACTAAACTGTGCAACACCACTTCGTCCTTGCTATATGACGTTAAACTATACAAAATTCCTTTAATACGTCCTACATGACATTAAAATGTACTTCGTCCTTTCTATATAACGTTAAACTATACAACAACGGTCCATACATATGACCTTAAACTATTTGTACTTTCGTCTCAAACGATGCTAAATTGTGAAAAAGTTCCCTAAATGGTCATGTATGACCTTAAACTGACACTAGGTCCTGTATGACCTTAAAATGCATCATCAATGGTCCATGCATATGAACCTAAACTATTTTAAAGTCCCTTACGTCCAGCAAGACGTTAAACTGTGACGTCCTAACTACATGACGCTAAACTGTATAAAAGTCCCTTACGTCCAGTAAGACATTAAACTACATAATCATCAAAGGTCCTGTATGACCTTAAACTACACCACCGTCCAACATGACATTAAACTACACCATCCACGGTCCATGCATATGACCTTAAATTGTTAGCACTTTCGTCCAACATGACGCTAAACTGTATTGTCCCTTTTTCGTCCAACATGACGTTAAACTATGGAAAAAAAATCCCCAATGCGTCCAACATGACGTTAAATGGTGTACTCTTTTGTCCTCACTGCATGAAATTAAACTGCACAGTCCCCCTTTCGTTCAACATGACGTTAAACTCTATTGTCCCCATCATCCTAACTACATGACGCTAAACTGTACAGAAAGTCTGTGATACATCTTACATGACATTAAACTGTACTTTTGTCCCTGCTACATGACACTAAACTGTGCAGCACCAATAGCCCTAACTACAAGACTTTAAACTGCATAGTCCCTTCATACGTCCTACATGACGTTAAACTATGTATTGTTAAGGTTGTTGCTACCTCTTGTTTCTCACACCGAGTATGACTCACGTGAGCTTAGAGCAAACCTCAACCATAACACTCTCTCTGGGATACTAACCATGTGTAAGTCCCAACATCATTTTTTAGGTCGTTGTCCCCAAGAACAACTTGATCATTAATTCATTCTTTAATTGAACTACACGGACTTTGATCCTTGCCTTCTAGGCTGGGTATGTAGGCAACCTGCCAAGGTTCAAGCCCAAAACCAATCTCTTCACATCAGTTCACCTCCATCTCATACGATGTTGATTCGTGAAACCGCCCCTAGAATCAATATCTTTACATTGGTTCACTTTCTTCTTTGTTATACGACGTTAAAATATACAACACTTTTGTCCAGTATGAAAATAAACTACAATATTCTTTGATGCCCTCACCTGAGAGGGAACCATTATTTTCATTGATTTTTCAATCATGTTTCATTTCAAAGACTACGTGCATACATGGCAATGCCCGAACCTTTTATCTTGGGTTAAACCATCATTGCACTAAATTCCCCTTTTACCCTTCACATGTACGAACCAAATTTGTACAGAGGGTATTTCTAGAACTACGTGGGCTTGATTCCCATCCTTATGGGATATGTAGGAACATTCGAGTGTCCCTCGAATCCAGCCCCAAGTCTTTGGGCCTAACCCCAAATTCCATTTTCAGTCCCTTGGCTGAAAAGTCCCCATGAAAACACACACTGTGTATTTCTTACAATGGTCCAAGCTTTATGACCCAAAACTAATATCTCTAATCCTTTTGTCCCACACGATGTTAAACTGTAGTTTAAGAACTACGTATAGCTTGATTATCATCCTTATGGGATACGTAGTGAAGTCCAACATTTCAATTCAGGACTCAGCCACAACATGATTATGGTTAGCATTGATCTATGTATCTCTGTATACATTGAACAATACCCATATTTATGTGTCATAATCCTAACCTTAAATATTTTCAGATCCTCATAACCCTTTTTCACGACTTCTAGTCACAAAAATGTCAAACTTCTAAGAGTTATTTTTCATGACTATGCAGCATGTGCCCATAGGCGGCCTTGCATAAACAGTCTACATAACAGACTTGTTAGCAAAAAGATACTATTATTTGACTATGCAGCTAATGCCCATAGGTGGCCCTACATAATTCAACCCCCCTAATGGGTTTGTCAGATAGTGGTAACTTCATTCTTAGGAAGAATGCCACTTTTGTCCTTATTTGTCTTAAATGACAGTATGTAGGGATCCGCAAAAAAATAGCCATCCTTAACATATTTGTCCCATATCCTTTTTCATGATCTGAAAGTGTTCAAGTCTATGGCTTATATTCTCCTTACCTACGTTTGGGTCAGACCTTCGTAGGAGTGATATTCATCCAGTTCTTCGATAATCTTGTTTGGAAATATCTTCTCCACATTCAAGTACCTCTTTCCATATAGAAAACTCTATACTTTGGAAGATTTGAATCTCCATAAACATTCACTGGCTTTTAGCACTAGGAAAGTAAATTTCTGAGAGTTCTTTTTCCTGACTATGCAGCACGTGCCCATAGGTGGCCTTGCATAAACAGTCTACATAACAGACTTGTTAGCCAAAAGATACTATTTTATTTGACTATGCAGCCAATGCCCTTAGGTGGCCCTGCATAATTCAACCCCCTAATGGGTTTGTTAAATAATAGTAACTTCATTCTTGGAAACTACTTATTCTAATGCCTTTTAGCTCTTTTTTCATATCATTCCTCAGATTCAAATATTCTTAAGTCATAGCTTACATATTTTCCCTCATACTTGAGTATGGTAATATGTTTTCAGATGAATTTTCAAGGAATTGAGTCAATTCTAATCTATTTCGGTCAAAGCTATTTCGACCTTAAACATTAACCTTTTTATGTCCAAAGTGCATGACTTTAAACTGCCCACAAAAGATAAAGGAACTCTGAATAAAAGTCAAGTTCCATCTCACTAAACATACATTTAGTATGATTTAGGTAACATTGAGCAATTAAAAGGTTTGAAGTTTGTAGGGTTATTTACATTAATCCCAGTAAAAATCAAACTATGCTTACTAGGCCCATTGGCTTAGGTAAAATCTAAATCATGTAGAAAAAGAGAATGCAAGTACAAATTATTGAAGATGAAAGTGTTTTTCATTGATACACAAGAGTTAGAAGGACATCTACAGACTGGAGTCTCTTCTCTTTTTCAAGAATTACAAGAGGTTTTCAACATATCTCTTCATTTGATTTACGACATCCCGAGATTCTTCAGAAACCATCTAGAATTCATTCATTAAAATGGATACAATAAGAGATGCAGTGATACCAGCTCTTCTTGGAACAATTGTAAAAGGATGTTCTTGAGTGCGGTTTGAGAAAATTTTCTACTGGTCAAACAGTGACTCTATTTCTGTCCAAGAGACTTGGAAGATGGATACATGGATTTGAGAATGGAGCATTGGAAGTAAAGAGCCATTTGGAGAGAGTACTATTTTCAGATATTTCTCTAATTCCATGTTTGTCTTCTCTCCACCAACCGACATCGGAAAACATTTCAGCCCATGGGTTTTCCATTTTCCTATCTGCAAGGAAATGACATGGAAAAATTTGAAAGTCCACACCATTGTTGTTTTTATTAATGCACAACATAACCGAAATGGAGGAGTGGCAGTGGAGCTGCATTTCAGGCATATAGTTCTTTGTATCTGGAACATTGATTCCTTGCAGATGACCATGACCACATAGATGAAGATAGATGCTCTGTGGGAAATTAAGATGATATTTCTTCAAGTACTTAGCCAAATCTGGGAGAGTGCTGTCACAAATATCATAGTAATCATGGACAATGATGTTTATCATATCATCAATTCGCTTGCTATCCAGTTCATCAGCCGTTCCAATTCCCTTAGGAACCATTGAATCTGCACAAAAGATGAATAATTAACTCTTAAGTAAGTTTATTTTTCATAAAATTTGTGAAAATATTCGAAAAAATGGAAAAGGCATTAAAGCGCGTAAGTCTAAAACTTGGCGCGCAAGTGTAGATGTGTCGCGCAAGTATCACCGTGCAAGTCAAGATACCTTGACAGCAGCGCGCCATCAAGGAAACACCGGAAAACAGAACAACCTACATGGCTAAGGTGACTTGCGCGGCGAGAGCTCAAAGATGAGAAGTCCGGAAATCTAGATGCTTTGTACGGAAGTGAGGCCCTCTATTTATAGACACGGAAAGAACCCTACACACCGTACCCTGTGCACCCAACCCCTGCGCGATGCGAACTTGCGCGCCGCCCTCTGTGCCCTCAACACTTGCGCGCCACCTTTTCCTTTGGATGTCTTCGATTTCCTCAGAGTCAAATCCTCATTTCTTTCGAATCCAACTCTGAGGGGGGACTTTTGTTGACGCTCCTTTTTCATCACAGAGTCCAAAGGAATGTAAAGGGAAATGACTTAGCACAAATTGATCCATACTTTGAAGAAAATATTAAAAATCGACAAAGGGATGAACAAGGAGAATATTTCCCATAAGTCGCGCAAGTTTCCTCATAGTCACGCAAGTCCACTTGCGCGATGCATTATGGTCGCGCAAGTGACTTGCACGACCTAAGTGATAACAGCCCGGGATCTTCTCCCTACCTATAAATAGACCCTGTGGGCCCCCCATTCAAGGAGGAATTTTTTCCAGAAACTCAGATTTGAGCTCCCGACGCCCTAGACTCTTCTCAAAGCTTCCGGAACACTTCTAAGGTAATTTCTTACCTAGAACGGAAGATCTAGAGAGGGGGAGGAAGGCCTAAGTGTTGAAACTCATCAACACTTGCATGCCTAGGTGGCCATCCCTTAAGGGAAATATCCACACTTGCACGCCGCCTTACTCCTTCAATAAAACTTGCGCGCCCCTCTGCTGTAATAACCTCAAAAGGATTCTAAAGGCCTTAAACAAAGGTCGCTCAAGTATTACCCTGCTAGTTGAACACCGCGCAAGTACCAAACATGTCGCGCAGGCGTATACCTGCGTGACCAGGTTTTGCGCACCCACGCAGTACCTGCGCGCCTGCCAGGACTTGCGCGCCCCTGCCTTTTTGGATGCCTTTCCTTCCCATTTCACCCCTCTTAAGCCATTACACATTTCCTATTCAAGATTCAGTCTTCAAGACACTCTTCAAAGACATTTATGGCATGATTTCTTAATTTTATTTCCTTATCTGAAAGGAATTCTGTGTAATATCTCTTAAAACCTAGTGATTTACACATCTTTATGTCACTAAAGATTGAGATTTCATTCATTTAACCTCATCATTTAAGATGATAGAATCTTTAACCTGGGTCTCCTTTTCAGGAATAATCCCCAGTCATAAGTTCTCTAAATTTTGGGAATCCTATTAGGAGTAAGCCCCAGATCCCCTAACCTGGGCTTCCTTTTTAGGAGTAATCCCCAGTCTCAAGTTTGGGAATCCTCCTTATGAGTAATCCCCAGTCATAATTCTTAACTTGGGCATCTTACTTAGGAGTAAGCCCCAATTCTTAAAGTTCACAAATCTGGGCATCCTCCTTAGGAGTAAGCCCCAGTCCCCTAATTTGGGAATCCTCCTCAGGAGTAAGCCCCAAACCTTAATCCTTGACTTGGGCCTCCTTTTTAGGAGTAAGACCCAGTCTTGATTTCTCTTAACCAGTCCTAATTTACCTTTGATATGGGATTCCTTTTCAGGAGTGAAACCCAATCATAATTCTTCTCCTAATTTGGGACTCATTTTTAGGAGTAAGCCCCAAGTTAGAGTATTCAAAATCTCCATGAAGCACATATACCTTTATGGACCCTGTTTCTGGATTTCTTCCCTAAAGTAAATCCTAACCATCATTTATCTGGGCAGTCATACATACATAAGCCCCACATTATTTCTTATGATTGCATCTTTCATGGAACGATTGTCTCTTTTTTTACCAATACCTCTTGTTTCTCACACCGAGCATGGATCATGTGAGCTTAGAGTGTAAAAGTAATTGTGACATCCTTCTTTGAGCCATCAATCATAAACATCATACTCCCTTACTCGAACTACGTGGGTTCTGATTACTTTTCTAAACAAAGGATACGTAGGTAGCCCGTCTATGGGTTCGATCCCAACTCTAAAATAATCCATGTCCTTCTGAATGACAATAAACTTCAAGTGCCCCACTAAGTGGATTTAAAACTAGCATGGTCATCATAATGACCAAGAGACTTCTATATAAATGTGTCGAAGGGTACCATTGACCAAGAATCTATAATAAATACAGATGATTCTCTATCGATGAAGAACCTCGAATACATATAAAAGATTCTCTAAATTTCCTACATATTTGATCATTGATTGTCAGATCTGAAGGAAATATCATTTTATACTTGGTAATGTGATAAGGATTCACGAACATAACTTAAATCTATAAAGAGAGTCCCGAAGTAGACAATAATTCCCCTAAAAAAGGTGTGATCAGTCCGACCTCCCATCCTCTCGACCAATGCAAATTCCTAAGCCTCATCAGTCCACAAACTAATGAGCACCTACCTTTGGAAAGTAGGTCTGAATGGATGTGGAATCATTGGATGTTTCTGGTTCTATTAAAAAACCCGTTAGAAACCGATCAGAACGTTTGAACCTCCCATCAAGGCGGTCATCCCCGGATTCCGAGGGAAACAACACCTCAAGTAACCCACATCCAATGATGCTACCGATTCTAAACACCTCATATATATATATATATATATATTCATGCACCCGAGATGGTTCCAACCCACCGAACAGTGCCTGGTAAGTCTATATATAACCTGTGCACCTTGTGCACTCAAAACAGACATACCTTAATAGGCCAGGCCAAAAATAAAAATAAAAAACAAACTATGGTCACGCCTATGGTGTACCTCTGACCATCATAGGATCATCAGTCTACTCAGACCATGGCTGCTCCACAGCGTGCACCTAGCCTAACACACAACTACTTGAAGCCTTACCTCCCTATGGTGTTGCACCATCCACTGGCTATTGACTCCACGGTTGGGTCCCACTGTCTCTTCCATGTCCTCCATGTGCAGCTGAACCTCAACTACCATCACTAGGTACCGATCCTAAACCAATATCTGAAGCCTGTGCCTACCTCAGTCCCTTCCTGTCAGTTGTCTAAGAAGGCTTCCTACAGAACCTCTCAAGATGAACCACCTTTTCACACACCTAACAATCATTTGGAGTCCGATCACACTGAGTCTGGACATGCCCTGGCTGCCCAAATTGGAATAAAACCACTTCCAAGCTACCACGATTTGGTCTAGCTGAGTCCTTGGCCTGATCACCCTGCTAAAACTCATCCCAACCTCATTTCCTGCCATTTAAACCATCACCTGAAGCCACTTCCTAGCCCAAATGGGACCCGTCTGTCAGGTTACCCTCAGCTATGAGAACCTGATTCACTACCTATGAGAACAAGGCCAACCTAAAGATATTTACCTGCACCCATATGGCGTGCCGTAATCCATCTTCAAAGTGCCTCACCCTTGAGGTGTCATCACTTACCATACTCGGTGTAAAGAAAGGCAGCTCAGTGAAAGTATCCACATAGTCCATGATGGAAATGTCACCCAGTTGAAGTCTCAAGAACTCCCAATCTATCTCTTACCTTTGCATCTCAAGGGAAAAGTGCTTGAAGAACCTATCCTTGAAGTCCTTCCAGGACAGTCCCTCATGTCTGTGAGCTTGAACCTACACATCCCACCACTGCTTCTCCGGTCCTCTGTGCATATATGTTGCCAACTTGAACCTCTTCCTTGGAGGTGTCTCAAGCTACTCAAAGATCATCTATCTACATTATTTCTATCCAGTTCTCAGCCACCTATGGACCACCCTAACCCTGAAAAAGTGGTGGGTTATGTGACTGGAACTCCCACGCCAGATACACCATCAATGGCTCTACTCCATAAGCACCTATGTCAATCCCCTATAAAACACATACCAAGCTAGATTAGAGCTGCTTGTTGAGTCACGAACTGAATGCTATTAAGCTTAGAAGCTACCCTGCCTGCACTATATCCTGAAACTGATCCTATAACTGAGCCTATACCTATGAATCATGCTCTTCCTAAACCTTAGGGGTCTGAACCTGATCATGCTCATACATCACCGTATCATCACCCACTTGATTCTCCATTAAAGTAATCTAGTAGGAACCCACTAAATACCATAAATGATCATACATCCCATATATATAACAATATATAACGCATATAGGGAAAGTAGTAAAAATGAAGTGTATAACAACTACCGTTACTCTCCCCCATCGCAACCATGCCCCACAGCATTCTGGCCTCATGGCCTCCTTACCCACCCTCAACAGAGCCAAGTATCATAATATCCCTGGGCCATGCCCGTCCTAACAACCAACACTGTCTCTAACCAATGATCTAGTCACTGAATCCTGGTGATCAAAATCACCGCATCTAAAGATCCAGTCCCAAACCTCATGCCACATTCAATTTCACACACACACACACACACACATATATATATAAAACATGGAATAACACAATTCACATGGAATTTGATATTATTTATATGGTATTATCCCTTCAAAAATCATACATGAATATATGAAATTGAAATACCCTAAAAATGTTCCTATCAAAATCCAAACAACTATGTCTTGCCTTACCAGGCCAAGGTCTAATTCTAACTTACCATACCAGGTCAAGGGTCACATATCACAACCAATAATCATAAAAAATAAAGTGATCCACCAAGGTGGAAATCATATAAACCATAATCTAAGAAAAATAAAAATAGCATAACCCTCCCAAGGTAACTCAATACATCCCTCATACATGGGGCTACCAGAACCCATGTTTGAGTTTGAAATCCAGTTTATACTACAACATATCTCCAGTATACCATAATCCCAAATAGTAATAACAATAAAATTGGTAAAAGAAACTCCTATGATACCATTTGTAGAATCCTTGACCCGAACAACCACCCAAATAGTGCTAATGGACTGAGTTCCACTGGCCTAAGGTGAACCTCCCCAAACTCTAAAGGTTAAAAACTAGCAGGGAGGTTGGAAAAATGTATATTGGGGAGGATATACACTATAGAACAATATAATATACTAGTCTGAGCATAATAAGATATCATGAAGTAGAAATAAATGATTCAACAGACTCAAACCAGACCCGAAAAGCAGAAACACATCCAATATCAATAAACAACAGAAGCATTATAGAAACAACTGCAGTGGAAGCTAAAAATATCAACATGCCAAACACCACTTGTAAACACTACTAAAACAAACAAGGCATGAATCCATAACAGATCATACATGTCAATATAAAAAATATTCCCATGGCTAACCACTATAGCTATATATAAATAAGCATGCTAATACAATAAAGAAAGATAAAAAAAGTAAAAATCTAACTAGGCATGAACTCAAGGTCCATGCCAATCTCTATTCCAAACAGTTCTACAACCTAGCTTCTGAAGCTGATCCTTTACCTGTACAAAAATCCATAAAGTATACACATGTCCCGAAGGGCCCATGTAGGATGTGAGATGAATATCAATAGAATACCACCCAATGGTATGTACTGATCATAAGGTTTTAAGCAGACAGACATTTCTAAGTAATGTAAATAGTACGATGCAATAATAAATACAACCTCCACTATTTCTCAATAGCCACTAGGGAGTGTCACCTCTTCATCCAATTCTAGGATCTCATAATCCAATAGAGTACTTAGTCCATGGCCCAAGGTACCCTTATAGTCATAAGTCTATATTAACCCTTGGGTTCCACCTCAATCGCGTAGCCTGACGTGCCTCCTGACACTGCATGTCTCAAAGTATCGATGTCCCGAAGGCATGCCAAATAATAGTATCCTGGTCCCAAGGACCCCTATTTATAAGCTCACATCATCCTATGGTATGAAAATTGGAGGAACAATGATGTCTGTCCTCATATATATATATCCCGGCCCATGACCTCAATGACAACGAGCCTCATCCCCCAACCCAATAGCCTCATCACTATCCACCAAATGATCCTCACCTTCCACATTGATTTCTATGGAAAGCATCCCCCAAACCAAAAATACCTAACCCACAACTATTAGGGGACTCTACCCACATGAGTGGTCAAAACTACCTCATCATAGAGTCAACTTGTGAGCACATGACTTAATCGGCGCTTTGTCCATCATGGGTGAGCGACAATCACCAAATAAGAACCTAATCCACAACTATCTCTGGTACCTTATTCCCCTGTGACCATGTCACTCAAATACAATGGCCATGCCATCCAAGTATCCTAGGCCATACCCAACTTTACAATCACACTACCTCAAAACGACATCCATGACACCCAATACTATGGTCAAAACCACTCAAGAAAATCCAGGCCAATCCCAACCATTGATCAACATCACTAAATTCTAATGTTCATTCCATCCCAACCTTGGGCCTAGACAATCACAACCCCAAGGGTCTCAGTATATGTAATATCAAGCATTAAATAAATATAAAACATATTTAAGCACTTTAAACAAGTAATTTAATTTAAACAGATTGAATTACACTAGCTACTAGCCATAACACATTAGTACAGAGGTCTTGAATGCCTCTAAAAAGATTAATCAAGATTTAACAAATTAAAAATAGCAATTAAAATCAAAAAGAATAATTTAAACCCATTTTGGCACCCCAACCAAAATATCCCAATGAGAAACGACCTCTCACCCAACCTATCTCAAGTGTAATAGGTATAGGGAATTATCACGACATCCCACATGGTCTAACCATAAATTTAATATGCTATAACATGGTTCCACTCAAAACCCTCCATTGTGTAAAAAAGTTGCAACCCCCAAATGTCTACAAAAACTCAAAACAAGGTATACACCACCTACCTTAGACTCATAGGTGTAGGAACATCCGATACCGAGCTCCAATTAGAAGCCGATCGATGTAGATATGAGTTTCCATCTTAAACCCTAAAATTATATCAGATGGAAATAGTGGTCCGTAGGAAAAAGGATCAACAAAGAAGAGGAATGAATGGTGTTATCCTTACTAATGAAATCCTATATCTTCTGAAAGATCTAAGAATGGATCACTGAGGAGGAAGATGGATCAAATTTGGTGGAAGAGAGGAGGAGGAGGGTTCCTCCTATGTAGGGAATGACCAATAAGGAGAAATAGGAAGAGAGGATAAATAAGAAAGAAAAATAAATAAAAATAAAAATAAAAAGAAAATATCTTGTACAGGCTACATGGTTTACCCACACGGTTTTCCAAACCATGCGTAAACCATGTGAAATCCACTGCCTAAGGACCCAGGCTCGCACGACCACCCCACACAATTTTCCAAACTATGCACAAACCATTCAGAAACCCTTTTCAATTCTACATATGCATCCGCATGGCCTTACACCATAACTCGTACGGTTTCCCTAAACCATGCACCTGTAGTTGCTTCAAAAAACCAGGCATTTGGGCCTCCAATTCTCCCAAAACCATTTTTAATACTCAAGGAACTCTCCTAACCTCTAAACCAACCCAAAAACACAATTTAAGTCCAATAAAACTCTCAAAATTGAGTTTCGATCAATGAAACAAAAAGTATAATAACCACTAATTGAAAAAAAAATTCAAAACAGGTGGGGATTTTGACCCATTCCAAAAACCAGAGTCATTATAGTTTGGGTTTTTGATTTAATAAAATTGAAAAAAATTAAAGAAACACAAGAATCCAACAATATGAGAAGATGATCCTATAATAAATTCCTTTGGGTTATATCATCAATTACATTTTTTTTCTAAATCTCTTAAATCAAAAATTAGAATCAATACCATTGATAACTTTTCCCCCACTATTTTATCACGTACGAGAATAATAACTTGATTGAGGAACCCCAAGTAGATCAAAACCCATTTATTATCCTTGGTAAGTGGGAAAGAACACCCCTCAATCAAGAAATTAAACTTGATCAGACACCTGGCTGTAACTTTATACCATTCATCCTCACAAATCACTCACTTATATTGGTATGGTGAGTGATTCGAATGGTGATATACTTTAAAGAAAAACAAGTGGAATAATTCAAAAGTAATGATGGAAAATAGATAAATTATTTCCACCTCCACTACTTCATTGGAATTAGATAAATATATTAAATAATTTAAATGAAAAAAAATTAAATATCCCACTCGGATTCCCCTTAGACCACCCAAAATGGGTTAGTTTTTTATAATCATGAAGCAATAGATCACATGTACTTAACATAAGTTAAAAAACATAATAAATCAATGTATAGGAAATAAGAAAATATATAAGAATATAAAACACTGAGTTTAAAATACAAAAATTATATAAACCTAACTAAATATAGCCATGGATGATGCCAAGGTATCAAATATTCTTATAAAAACGGAGGTAGAAACATATATAGGCATAAATAAATCTTATTCTTCCTCCTTATTAGAAAAAATCCTATTAAGTATATTTTTGGTTGTGTTTTTTAACAATGGTGTGTGATGTGACTTCCAAAATAGCTTACAGGATGATAAGAAATCTTAAAGGAGTTTTAAAAGGATCTATTGTAGTTCTATCTATAGAATAGAAGACATGCTGTAACTTTATAGGTTGCTTCATGAATGTAATTTTTGAGAAATGAAAAAGTAACGAACTACCACACACACACATATATATATAAGACTATTTAATATATTACATAAGGGTTTTCAAGTGTTTTATAAGGTTTTGTAGTTTGTTTCTAATAGAAGACATGTAGTCATGTTATGACACATTTGGTTGCACCATGAACTAGTTAAGGTAGAGGAGCCTATTTTTGGAGGATGGATTTGTGTGGAGGATTATGTTGTGATAATAGGTCATGTGTTTTAGGCATCAATCAACTTTGATGTTAATTCTGTGGAATCCACATCATGCCACAAAGTAGAAATATATGATTTTGAAAAAATTCAAAGTTTCTAGATGCAAAAAACTCTGGGATATTCTGTAAGGGTCTTCAAGGATTTCATAAGATTCATAAAGAGGTTAGTGATATTTTATACTTTATCATTTTTAGGAGAAGAAATATTCATTCTATGAAGGGCCTGAACATGCCATGAAGGTGATTGGGTGTATTTTAGTGGCTCTGATTTCAAGGAGTCCAAGCTGTGGTGGGAGCGCCGCATCACATAAGATCAATATAAAAGACTTAGTATATCTAGAGTATGAGTATGAAAAAAATTAATGGGTGATTCATTCTATGGTGTTCTATTAAAAAAGAATAACAAATTTATAGTTGTGACATGCATTGTGGATGAAAGTTGAGAAATTCATAGGAAACATTATATAGGCCACAATGAGGTATATTATGTCATAGATCTACATAGGTTCAAACATATATTTATAAATTAATAATTGTATCACTTAATGATAGTAATAGTCACACCATGAATATTCCAAGTCATAAAAAATCCAAAACTAAATATCCTATATTTTAGGATGGATTTAAGGGAATTGAATAGAAAATCTTGGATCAATATTTGATGAAGGTTCTTGGATGAATTTTTCCATTTTAATGAAGGTGTATTAATGATTTACATAGATGGAAACTTGGTTATTCTCTAAATAAATGAGAGATATATTTCCATTTAAAAATTATAAAATAAGGATAATGGGATATCATAGAGAATCAAAGAGAATATTAGAGAGATGGATAAATAGAGGACGGTAATTCTAGGCTACTACTAGAATGTGAGGATGGATATCTATGAGGTGTTCTCACTATATGTTTGTGGACTTAATTAATGGATTAAAGTGGATAAGAATTTATACACCACTCTTGTGTAAAATCACATGTTGTTTTTTGATATTAAGAAAACAAAACTCATAGAAGCAGTGATCTATTCGAGTGATTGAGAGCAATGAGTAATTTATTTTAGTGAGGGCTGTAAACTTATAGGATCAGTATAGCCACTATAAAGTGTAACCAATAGGTAGTGTGCTTAGTGTTTCTGGTTCTTGACATATTACAATTTCATACCACTTGGATTAACCTAGTTTAGATAAACCAAGTAAAAATTTATCATGTTCCACTTTAATTACTTTATCATTTTGTATCTATTATAAAGGATAAGAGTGTTATAGATAATTTTAGAACAAGATCATTGGTGATGGTTATTTTGTAAAAGATAAATATACCCTTATTCAACACCTATTATCATATTTAACTTTTTTGGGATCAACTAGTGGTATCAAATACAAAGGTTCTTAGTTAAGTCTTCTCTCTTAGAAGTGATGATAGTGGTCATTAACCACAAGGGTATTCTAATCTCTGATGACAAAAAATTAAACTATAAAATAATTAGATGCAACAATACTTCCAATCATTAGGAATGGATGCGTACAAATTTTCAATTAATAGTATTTAAGTCATCATGGATAATGGAGTATTATCCAATAAAGTCCAAAGATAAATTGATGTTGATTCCAAAGGAGTTAACACATTGTGATGAGCTTTATCAAGTTCTATATACATGAATGTGATATCATATAAATCCTAACATTCTATGTGGAAAAAACTACTTAACATCTAGGAAGTTGATTCCAAGGTCTGTGAAACAAAATTTTAAGTATTATAGAACAAGTACAAGGATCTAAGGATGCAATTGAGTTAGTCTATTGATTTATTCTTTGATAGGGTGAACATTATTGTGGAGGATTTGTGTAGACCTAGGTAAAGACTTGATGATATCAATATCATGAAGTGGATCTTGAGAAGAATACTAAAATGTTTCAATGAAAAGGTATCAATTCTCAAAAATAAATACCTAAATTAGGTGACACTGGATATTCTTCACAACACTCTCATTACATACAAGATGAATAAAAATGATAACAAATCCTTGATAAAGTAGAGTTATTAGGAGTTGGTGTTTAAGGTTATGGAGAAATTTTTTATTGAAATATGATCCTGAATAGGAAGAGATTTATGATATTATGTCTTTAATTTCCTCAAAACTTAAATGTGGGAAAAGGGAGATTCAAAGGCATGCTTCTACTTTATTTATTTTCATGCGATAAAGTTTGGAATCTTATAGAAATTTTCCTAAATAAATTTTGAGATAATAATGAAGATGAAGAACCCATGAAGAATTACTCCATGGGCTTGAAAGGAAAGAGGTATTAAAAATGGAAAATATTAATATTAATAACTTCATTTACCATAAAGATATCACATTGGAAGAAATTGAAATGGATGAAGTTTAGGACTATAAAGACCCCAATGAAGAAGTCCATGTGACTTTTATAGAAATACCATAACTGGAGGATAAAAATAATTAATGTGCTATAGTTGAGGTAATAGTTGAACAAAAGCTTAAATTAGAAGCTTATTTTGAAGAAATCTATGTTTGGATGGATATAACAAAGAAATACAATAGAGTGGTAAGAAAATACAAGATAAATATAAAAATACAACAAGAATAAAAATATGATTTGAAGGATGAAATTGAACATCTTAAATATATGAATTTTGGAAACTTGAAGAAGGAAGTTAAGATCTAGATCAAAATTTAAGATCACGACCATATCATTGATATATTGACCAATTATATTAAAATCATGTCAAAATAATCAGGGATCTCTAAGATGAAGTTTTTACAATGTGATGAAATCTAGTTGATAAAGAAATAATTATAAAACCCAACATGGAATTAGGAAGTTTTAATTAACGAGCTTTAGAAAAAGATAAATAGGTTCATGGGGGATCAATGGAGAAGGTAAAAAATTTTCCATAAGCACAATAGTTCAAATAAAAAGGTAATACTATTGAGGGGATTGATCACAAACAAAAATTAGTGGTGGTTAATGAAAAATCATATTCATCCACAATACAAAAGAATATTGATTTGGGTAACTCACAAAAGATTAAAAAGGATTCAAGAGAATTAATTAATACACATAATAATACACCATGAATAAGGTTTCATTATTGTAGAAAGATATGGTATACAAAATATTTGTGTTTCATATAAAAAATAAACTTCAAGGTTCATGATAAAAAAATATATGAGAAGAATTTCACACTTTTAATATATTTTTAATGACAAATTTATTTAGTGTGAAGGATATGGACACAAAGCTATGCATTTATCATCACTGGTGAAAAGGAGTGTGACCATGGAGACCTAGAAATAAGATCTCAATAGTTATAAGTATAATTGAGTGGGATGAAAAATAATAAACAATTTTTATCTCTACATGATTCAGATGATCGAATAGAGATAGAGGTGGAACAATATAATTTACCACCAAATTAAGGACATCAATGAACATGTATCAAGAAAGGAATATCTTAGAAGGTCAATGAACTAAAATTTATTTGAAATAAATCAATTGAGATAGATTATGGATTTTGGACAATGATTATACTTCTCATGTGAAAGGAAACTAGATCTTATCACTAGAATCAAGTGCGACAAGGAATGTGTAGTTATTTTTTGACAAAAATAAAGTGATGAAGATCATTTGATTTGGAAAATTCAAAATAGGAGAAAAATATCTGAGGCTCACAGATGTATTGGTAGTTAAAGGAGTTTTTCATAATCTAATAAGTGTAATTAAATTATTTGAATCAAGGCATGTAGTGAATTTAAAAAAAAATTGCATCATAAAAGAAATATATGGTTTTATAATGATGTAAGGGAGGAATACAAAGGGTAATATCTACCTAATTGGTAGAGAATAAGGCAGAATCTTTCTATTTATAAAACAATAGAACAAGATATAACATAATATGGTTAGAAACTTGATAAAAAATATATGGAATAATTGGTGAAGAATGTAGGATATCATGATATTCCCAACCTTTCACATGATCACACTCATGCACCTGCTACTTATCAAAAGGGAAAGATCATTCGAAATAACTATAAGAAAAAGGATAAAAAGTCAATGAGATTGATTGAGTTAGTTCATGTAGATGTGTGTGGACCAATATCACCCAAATAAATGGATGGTAAAAGGTATTATGTGCTATTTATTAATTATTATAGTAGTATTTAATGGGTGATGATTATCTATCACAAGTATTAGGTGTTCAAATGCATTAAAAACTATTGAAGTTTAGAAGATAAGATGCCCGAGTTAGAAATTTATATGTTTTAGACTGATAACAATATGGAATTAACTAATAAAAAATATTGGAATATATATAGAAATATGAGATAAGGCACTAAGTTCTGGTGATAAGGATACTTAACAAAATAGAGTCTCTGAGAGGTAAAACCAGATTGTTAATAATATAGCTCAATTAATTCTCATTAATAAGGACCTATTAGAGAAATATTTTAAGGAAGATGTGATTACATTAATTTATATATCCAAAAAATATTTTCTATGTATGAATGAATAGAATACACCCTATATGATGTGGTATAATAATAATAAAACACTAAAGAAATTTTGAAATTTTTGAAGTAATTTTTTTATTCTTAACAAGGAGAAGAACTGGAAGTTTAAATCTCAGAGGGGGGGGGGGGGTGAAGGAATTTTTTTTGGATACTCATCCAAAATCAAGGGGTATAAAATCTATAATAAAATTATTAGAAAAATTATTGAATGTTAAGATGTAATAGTTTTTTAAAACAAGCACAATTTTCAATCTGAAAAACATTTTTCACAACAGATCAATGGGGAAATCTCAAATGAGTCTGATGCTGAAGTGAGTAGTCTGGGAGGAGAACATGGGCTAGTAGAATACTTATAAGAAGTCACTGATGATGAAAAAATAAAATTCATTATTAGTATACGAAAATAAAGTAAAATACAGGGTTGAAATTAACGAAGAAAATATTGCCTGTGATTAGACATATCTGGTACAAACATAGAGGATGAAAGATCAGTAGAAAACCTCTATTTTATCACAAGTTAGGCTTAAAATATTTGAATAGTATTATAAGGATATAAATATGGTTAAATAAATTCATGAATAACTTGACTAAATTGAAAATAATTAAACATGGGATATTATTCCAAGGATTAAAGATGAAAATTTCATCAAAACTATAACAACCCATCTCTTTATTACACACTTAAACCAGATTTATTACATTAAATATTCACTTTATAAAACATAGAATATCGAGAGGTATAGTGTATTTGGGTTTTAGTAACATTACATAACAACTTATAATATATAACACATAACATCTTTATTGAAAACTTTCTTTACATGACCACTACATTCCCTCGTACTTAGCATTTCATGGGATAACCTGAGGACATGCATAAGAAAAGGGTGAGCTATAAATCCCATTAAGGGAATAAGCATGGAATAACATGAGTAATACAATACATGTTATAAAATAGGCATATAAATGGAGCACAAGAGAAACATGAACATAAAGGCATGATAAATCATGATAACCATACCATGGAAATGTGGCAACAACACTTAACATGGAATTAGCATGAGCCAAGGCTCATTGCACATGGAGCATGAGTAAACCCTCATTGCACATGAAGCATGAGTGAAATCTCATTGAACTTGAATTATCATGAGTTAACAACCATTTCACATGATGTATCATGATACTATAATTTACCCAATACATTGGAGCACTATCATGGCGCACCCTTCTTAAACATTTCATTTCACGCATAAGCGTGCCGCATGGATCATATGACATGGAATCAATAAACATCATAAGTTATTCCACGATTAAGTAATATGAAATAAATACACGAAATTACCATTAAATATTTATATGTGCATAAAGGTGAATACCCTTGATAGAGACATGGGTATGGTATTCACTACACAATGATCTTGGCTTTGAAAAACACGATGCAATTTCGGCAGCATAATGAAGTGACATAAGGATTCATGAAAATAGTTTATGAGAGATAAAAGGGTGAATAATAATATGTACATGAAATGGAAAGTAAGGGGGTCATATAGATACATTTCCCAACAAACATAATGGAATTTAGATGGATAATACAAAATAATTACTTGGATGTAAAAGAGGAGAGAGAAATCTCTCATGGAATTTCAGCATGGTAATGGGTGTACATGGGAGACATTAATGTGAGATAAAGGAGTATACCATTATCCAAACATAAATATTAAAGTATGGAGAAGGTGATAAATCATACCCCAACATTTTTAATTGAAAAAAATGGCATAGCAACTTAAATAAAATTGGACAAAATGAGAAAGGAAGAAATACCTTACTTGGAAGTGTGATCCCAAAGGCTTGGGAGAGGCTTGAGAGAGGATTCTTGGGAGATTGGGGCACCTTGGGAGGATTCTAGAGAAATTAGGGCAGGGTTTGGTCTAACTAAAAAGGATTTGAGTGAAGTGGAAGTGGTATCTTGGGTGTGTTTATATAGGAAAGGAGAGGAAATTCTTTATTATTTAGGTTTGGGACACCTCACATTAAACTACTCAATACCACAAACCAGACCATGGTTTTTGCCCATGGTTTTTTCCAAAGGGGAGTGTAAAACAATATTTTATAATTCTAATGGAAGAACTTATTAAAATAATAGGGTTGCTTATGTGGAGGTGAGTCACACTCTCAAGGAAAATAATTTAAAAATACAAAATGTTTTATAAGTCTTGGAGGGTCCACAAAAGCTTTGTAAAATAAATAAAACTAATATAAAATCACATTATTTTAATGATAAAAAATATATTGGCTGAACATAATATTTATAGTATTTTATTACCTCACTATTGGGTCATTATGATGTCATAAAACACATTATATATTTAAATGGTATTTAATTTTTACCCAAAAATTCGACTGTCTTAGAAAATTATGAAAAATTCTTCATTGGATAATTTTGACATCCTGATTCCAAAAATAATATTAATTTTATCTAAATAATTTTATAAATATGTGAATTTTTAACTTTAAAATAAAAACTGACATTTATTGAAAATTCATGGGTTTTGACAAAAACAACTTTCAAACCTTAATAAAAATTACAATTGCATTAATAAAATTATATGATAATTTATATTTAATAAAAAGAAATTTAATTATAATAATATTTTATTAAAATATTATTTAATTAAAAAACCCATTATTTCATCAAAATAGATTTCTTAGTTGAATATTAACTAAAAATACTATTTGTTCTTTAAAAACTATTTACAAAGTAACAATAATAAAATGAATGCACATTATTTATACAAAAAATAATGTACATAGTCATAGTGCTAGGGAATTGTTACATAACCCCTTATAACACCTACATAAGACCAAAGGGTAAGGTGTGCGATGATGACATACTCTTGGGGTGGCTCAGATAACATCGCTCAGGTGGTAATCTCTATTAACTTCCACTTCTCTTGTAGTCGGTTCCGCTCAAGCTTAATGTGTTCAAGCTCGTCTTGGGCTTGGTCAAGTGAGAAGCCCAATGACACCACCTATTTTCCGAGATCTAACAAATGGGCTTCGTATGAGGCAAGTCTACTGGATGAGGCCATCACTTCCTTTGTTTGAGTAAATTGGATTTTTTAAAGCCCTATATTTATACTAATCATGTGATCACTGTTCAACAACTATATTAGAAATGGTCACAATTCATAACAGTATTTTAAAATCCAAAAACATAAAACCAATGAAGTTCACATTTTATATAACAATAATAAGAAATTTAATTAGATCAAGAGGAATTTTCATTAATGGAAGTTTGGGTCGTTACAATATTCCCCCCTTAAGAAATTTCACCCTCAAAATTTCCTTTTCCCACGCTAAAACAGATGTGGGTGACTTTGATTCATTACTTCCTCCGATTCTCATGTCGCTTCTACAAAATTGTGGTTTCGCCACAACACCTTGATGAGGGGCATTGTATTATTTTATAGAACTTTTTCTCTATGATCTAATATCTTCACTAGTTGATCCTCGTAAGAAATATCATACTCTAGCTATACTACCTCTTAAGAGAGTACATGTGAAGTTTCTGGTATGTACTTCCTTAAAAGGGATACATGAAAGACATCATGTACTTTGGCCATGGTAGGTGGAAGTGATAGTCGATATAGGCCCCAAACCCAACATGATCAAGAATCTCGAAGGGGCCAATGTACCTAGGACTTGACTTCCCTTTCTTTCCAAAACTCATGACCTTATTCCATGGAGATATGCATAGAAATACCATGTCTCCAACTTTAAACTCAAGGTCTCATTTATGGTTATCTGCATAACACTTCTGTCGAATTTGGGCTGCCTTGATATGCTGTTGAATGGTTTTCTCCTTCTCCACCATTTCTTTGACTATTTTTGGTCCTAACAGCTTATGCTCACTGACTTCATCCCAACATGCTAGTGTTCTTCACCTCTTCCCATAGAGGGATTTATAAGGTGCCATTCAGATGATCGAGTGGAAACTATTATTGTAGGATAATTCAACTAGTGGAAGATGTTGGTACCACCCTCCCTTGAAGTCCATAGAACATGCTCTCAACATTTCATCAAGTGTTTGGATAGTCTGCTCGGATTGGACATAAATTTGAGGATGATAATCCATACTAAAGTTTGGCTCAGTATTTAGAGCATCTTTAAGACTCTTCCAAAACTTTGAGGTGAATCTTGGATATTGATCGGATACAATTGATAGTGGTACTCCATGCAGCCTTACCACTTCCCTAATATATATCTGTGCCACCTGATCCAATGAGAAATCCTTTCGAATTGTAACGAAGTGTTCATACTTTGTAAGACGATCCACAACAACCTAGATTTCATTGTTGCCTTTGGATGTCTTTGGAAGTCTGGTGACAAAGTCTATGGTGATGTTCTCCCATTTCCATGATGGTATGGGAAATGGTTGCATCATCCCCTTAGACTTCTATCTGTCTAACTTCACTCTCTGACACACCAGAAACTTTTATGTATACTCAACGATCTCCTTATTAATATTATCCCACCAATAATTCTCTCCGAGATCTCGGTACATCTTTGTGTTTCTTGGGTGAATAGAGAAATTTGAGCCATGCGCATCATCAAAAAGTTCCTTCTTCAGCTCCGGCTTGAAGGAACACATAATATTTTCCCAAATCTCACAATTCCTTCTTAATTAACATTGAACTCCAAGGATTTCCCTTTTCTAATTGCTTCCACTCTCTTCTGAATTCCCACATCATCCTTTTGAGTATCTTTTAACCTTTCCAAAAGAGATGGTTGAGCAATCATTTGTGAAAGGATTGATGATGATCCCTTCTTTATGATTCCCATGTCCATATTTATCAAATCTAAGAAGATTGGATCCTTATCAATTCTCATCAATGATATAATTGTTGGGTCCTTACTACTTAGAGCATCCGCCACCTTGTTCGCTTTCCCAGGGTGGTAATAGATTGAGCAGTCATAGTCTTTGATCAGATCTAACCATCTTCATTGGAGCATGTTCAACTCTTTCTATGTGAATATATACTTGAGGGTTTTTTGGTCCGTATATATTTCACACTTCTCCCCAAAGAGATAATTCCACCAAATTTTTAAAGCGAATATCACCGCAGCCAACTCCAAATCATGTGTTGGATAATTTTTCTCATGAACTTTCAATTTCCTTGAAGCACAACCAATGAATTTGTCATTTTTCATCAACACATAGCCTAAGAACTTCTTCGATGCGTCACTAAATACCACAAAAAGTTCTCTACTTGTGGGTAAAGTGAGCACGAGCATAGTGATAAGCCTCCTTTTTAACTCCTTAAAGATTTCTTTGCATTCATCACTCCAATAAAACTTTGCTCCTTTCCGAGTTATCTTGGTAAGAGGGTTGAAAAATTGTGATAAATTTCTCACAAATCGTCGATAATATCCAGCTAAACCCAAGAATCTACAGATATCCGTTACCGATATTGGCCTCAACCATCCCTCAATTGCATTTGTTTTGGAGGGATCCACAGATATCCCATTGCTTGTGATTATATGGCCCAAGAATGATACCTTCTTCAACCAGAACTCACACTTACTATACTTTTCCTATATACTCTCCTTCCTCAAGGTCTCTAGTATAGTTCTTAAATGCTCATCATGATCCTCCTTGGTTTTGGAGTATATTAGAATATCATCTTTAAATACTACCACAAATTCGTCAAGGTAATCCCTAAAGACTCTATTCATCAATTCCTTAAAGATTGCTGGAGCATTAGTGAGTCCGAAAGGCATTACTATGAATTCATAGTGCCCGTATCTTGTACGAAAAGCAGTCTTGGGGATATCTTTCTTCTTTTCCCTTACTTGATAATATCGTGACTGCAAATCCACCTTATAGAAGTATTGTTCTCCACACATCTGATTGAATAAGTCATCAATTAATGGGAGATGGTACTTGTTCTTTATTGTGGTTTTGTTAAGCTCATGATAATTGATGCAAAGGCGCATTGACCCATCCTTATTCTTGATGAAGAGGACTGGTGCACCCCATGGTGAAGTACTTGGGCGTATAAACCCTTTATCCAGATTCTCCTGTAGTTATTTCTTCAGATCCTCAAGCTACACAATATCCATTCTATATGGATTCTTGGATATTATCAATTCCCCAGGTATAAGATCAATTGATAATTCAACATCACTTCAAGGAGGAAGACCAGAAAATTCTTCGGGAAACACTTCAACAAATTCCCTCACAATAGGCTTGTCTTCAAGAATGGTTGCCTCCTTAGACTCAATCATCTGAGCCAGATACGCGTGCTCATAGGGCATTAATATCCATGCTTGAGATGATGGAGCTAAAGAATATTCATATTCCTCCTTGCACTTGTATATAATCGAGGGTCAATTCTATACATGGATAGTGATTTCCCTCTCACAGAAATTTATGTTGGCTCTATATAAGGAAAGCCAATCCATGCCAATAATTGCATCAAATTCCACCAGAGGGAGTATGATGAGGTTTTATGGGAAATTCAATCCATATATTATAACAGGGGAGGAGTTATATTCATGGGATTCAATGATTACCCCATTTTCTGTACTCACCGACATCTTTACTTCCATGATTTGTGGTGGTGTTGGGATTGTTGTACTAAACTTTTGGGATATAAAAGAATGCGTAGAACCATAATCAAAAAGTATGTTTTCTATTCTTGAATGAATAACTAGTGTACATGTAACCACTTCATTGTTGGGGTTCAATTCAGCAGTAGTGATGGAAAAAGCTCTCCCTTGCTACCTTGGAGGTTGTTGGTTGCCTCAAAAAACCCTAGAATTTGGGAACTAATTTGAAAGATGCCCTGGTTATTTGCATTTGTAGCAATGAACAATGAATTGAGGTTTTAACGGAGCATTCCTATCCTCTGTTTCAGCCGTAGGTTTTTCTTGTCGGAAGTTAACATCTAGGTGCCCTTATCTTCCACAACTAAAGCATTTCCTTGTCCCCTTCAGGTAATTTCCAGGGTGCTTCTTTCCACACCTTTGACAAGTGGGGTGTTATATCTTCTTAGAACCATTGGATTTATCCATTGGACTGCCAGAATTGAATTACACATTACGATTATTATACCAATGATACCCATGAGATTCTTCGATCTCCATTTCAACCTTGAGGGCACATCAGAAAATTTCCTCATAACTGTCGAAGTCACGGATCACTAGCGCTTTTCGTAGGCTAGGTTTCAGCCCACCAAAGTAGTAGCCAACCTTGAATTTGGGGGTAACGACAAAGCCTGAGGCATATCGTTCAATCCTTGTTAAGTTTTCCTTGTACGCTCTGATAGATTCTTCATCTTTTTTCTTGAGAACAAGGAAGTCCCTTTTCATCTTAGGTCGGAGGGTGCATGGAAAATATTTATCAATTTTTTTTTCTGGAAATCCTTTAATTACAACGCCTCAATCTCTTCCTTAGGCTTCATATTTTTGATCAGTGTCCCTCATTGATCTACTTCACCCTCTATACGATAAATATCCAGGAGAACCTTCTCTTGTTCAGAACATTTAAGGATGGAGAAGATATTTTTAATGGAGTTTATCCATTGTTCGACGATTCAGGGATCAAATGATCCATTAAAAGTATGAGGCCTTTGTCTCATGAATCTCTTGATAGCGACTTGTTCATTCTTAGGGGGTGTGGAACGTTTTTCTTGACCCATGTTTCTATTCAAATCTTGAGTTAACTGAGAGATAATCATGACAAAGTTCATGATTCCTACTCCCATCGGATTGGGCATCTCATTAGCATAATCATCACATTGATCTTCACATCAGTTATTAGCCCGAGTCCTCCTTTTACCGGCCATTGTCTAGAGTAAAAGGAAAGTTAGGGGGTAACACATAAAGGGTAATCCAAGGACAAAACTAATGACTTATAAATAATTTTTATTTCCTTAACTTATGAATCCATAGGCTTTAATCTATGATATTCATGATCTACTTTCTAACATATATTCTTAAGGGACTTTTTTTAATTCCCTTAATAAGGGTTCATACTAAGCTTGTGAATTTACCAAAGCATATCCCCTAAGAGTTTTGTAACCAAGAGTGTATCAAGGCCCGTTGTCATGTACCAGTTCCCATTCGAGTCTAGCTCAAAGCGGTGTTTTCTGGTTTTACCCCTAGGATACATCTGTGCCAGAGCCGCCTCTACCTGCTCGTATCCAGATATGGATGTATTTGCTTGATAAAACACTTACTCAATACTGGCCAATAATTAGAGATGTTTTTATTATACTTATTCTTGTCTCTAAATTTTCACTAGGTTTTTCTAATCCTAATCCCAAAAATAACTAAACCTATCCTCTGATACCAACTATAACAACCCTGCTCTTTATTACACACTTAAACCTAATTTATTAAATAAAATATTCACTTGATACAACATAGAATATAAATAGGTATAGTTTCTTTGTAGTTTAGGAACATTAAATAAAAACTTAGAACATAAAACCCACAACATCTTTATTGAAAAATTCCTTTACATGACCACTATATTCCCTCGTACTTAGTATTGCATGGGATAACCTGAGGACATGCATAAGAAAAGGGTGAGCTATAAATCCCAGTAAGGGAATAAATATGGAATAACATGAGGAATACAATACATGTTAGACAGTAGGAATATCAATAGAGAACAAGATAAACATGAACATAAAGGCATGATAAATCATGATAATCATAACATAGAAATGTGGCAACAACACTTAACATGGAATTAGCATGAGCCAAAGATCATTGCACATGGAGCATGAGTAAACCCTCATTGTACATGAAGCACAAGTAAAACCTATTTTCACTTTAATTATCACGCTTCAACACCCATTTCACATGATGTATCATGATACTATACTTTACCCAATGCATTGGAGCGCAATCAGGGCGCACCCTTCTTAAACATTTCATTTCATGCATAAGTGTACCACATGGATCATATAACATGGAATAAATCAATATCATAAGTTATTACATGATTAATTAATGTGGAATAAATAAATGAAAGTACCATTCAATATTTATATGTGCATAAAGGTGAATACCCTTGATAGAGACATGGGTATGGTATTCACTACACAATGATCTTGGCTTGGAAAAACGCAGTGCAATTTCGGTAGCATAATGACGCGACATAAGGATTCATGAAAAGGGTTTATGAGAGATAAAAGGGTGTCTCATAATATGTACATGAAATGGAAAGTAAGGGGGTCATATAGATACATGTCCCAAAAAATATAATGGAATTTAGATGCATAATACAAAATAATTACTTGGATATAAAAGAGGAGAGAGAAATCCCTCACGGAATTTCAGCATGGTAATGGGTGTACATGGGAGACATTAATGGGAGATAAAGGGGTATACTATTATCCAAACATAAATAGGGAAGTATGGGGAAGGTGATTAATTATACCCCAACATTTGTAATTGAAAACAAAAGGGCATAACAACTTAAAAAATATTGGACAAAATAAGAAAGGAAGAA
This sequence comes from Viscum album, assembly GCA_963277665.1. NCBI lineage: Eukaryota > Viridiplantae > Streptophyta > Magnoliopsida > Santalales > Viscaceae > Viscum > Viscum album. Next base: position 1,428,463,333 of record OY728157.1, read on the forward strand.
ATCCCTTACTTGGAAGTGTGATCCCAAATTCTTGGGAGAGGCTTGAGAGAGGATTCTTGGGAGATTGGGGAACCTTGGGAGGATTCTAGAGAGGGGAGGTCAGGGGTTTCTCGAACTCCAAAGGCTTTGAGTGAAGAGGAAGTGGGATCTTGGGTGGATTTATATAGGAAAGGAGAGGGAATTCTTTATTATTTAGGTTTGGGACACCTCACATTAATCTAATCAATACCACAAACAAGACCATGGTTTTTGCCCATGGTTTTTTCCAAATGGGAGTGGAAAAAAATATTTTATGAGGCCAATGATATAACTTCTTAAAATAATAGGGTTGCTTATGTGGTGGTGAGTCACACTCTCAAGGAAAAAAATTTAAAAAGACAAAATGTTTTGTAAGTCTTGGAGGGTCCACAAAATCTTTGTAAAATAAATAAAACTAATCTAAAATCACATTATTTTAATGATAAAACATATATTGTCCGAAAATAATGTTTATAGTATTTTATTACCCCACTATTGGGTCATTATGATGTCATAAAACACATTATATATTTAAACGGTATTTAATTTTTACCCAAAAATTTGACTGTCTCGGAAAATTATAAAAAATTCACCGTTGGATAATTTAAACACCATGATTCCAAAAATAATATTCATTTTATCTAAATAATTTTATAAATATGTGAATTTTTACTTTTAAAATAAAAACTGATATTTATCGAAAATTAATGGGTTTTGACAAAAACAGCTTTCAAACCTTAATAAAAATTACAATTGCATTCATAAAATAATATGATCATTTATATTTAATAAAAATTAATTTAATTATAATAATATTTTATTAAAATATTATTTAATTCAAAAATCCATTAATTCATCAAAATAGATTTCTTAGTTGAATATTAACTAAAAATACTATTTATTCATTAAAAACTATTTACAAAGTAACAATAATAAAATGAATGCACATTATTTATACAAAAAATAATGTAAATAGTCATAGTGATAGGGTATTTTTACATAACCCCTTATAGCACCCACATAAGTGTTGGAGTTGGTGGCCTAGAACCAACTATTTTGTACTTTATTCATTAATGAAAGATTTATCACATCTTGATTGTTCTTCTGCGTGACAATGCTTGTGATAATGTCCTAAGGATAGCTGTTGCATTAAAGGGTCATAGCGGATCCCTGCTATGATGAGAACCCGAAAGTGCCATAATACTATTCTTGAAAGTATATTCTATGGCCGAATGATATTATTTTAGGGGCACAAATAATACAGGTCATTAGGGGTGAGGACTCATAAAACTTTGAGGCACCTTCTCATGGTGTGATCCCTTGGTAATATCCAGGAGGATATTATGAGAACGAGACCCACCAGTAGGAAATCCACATTTCATAGTGTCATTGGATGTTCCTATCTATGGATGTGTGTATTGGTCCTTAGACTTTAAGATTATTATTAATGGGTATTACAACTTGCACACTTAGATGTATTGACGAAAACTGTGATGATACACTGTTCGCAACGAGGTAGGATACGTTGGGTGCGTCACGAGTAATACTGCATTAATAGATAATGCGAGAAAGGATTTGTCCCTTCTGTTTCATAACGGAAGTAGATATCTTAGGCCCTTTGATGGAATTGATATAGCCTACATAAATCCATGGCCATGGTAAGGTATGGGCGAGTTCAATTCCGGGAAGTCAAAGATAGAATAATCGAGCATATGGGTTGATGGCACTAGCATGCAACCCTCTTGATTAGAGATATCGTGACAGGGGGATTATATTACACGGTAAGCATTCGTAGGAGGTGACACGTCATTACGACATTAACTTCTTTCTCTATGGGTGCCTTGGCGTGTTGCTAGACGCTAACCTTGGACTTTAGGTAGGCTCCACCTAATGCCACTGAGAAAGAGGCCTAGAGGGTCACACACTAAGTGTGTCCATGTATCTCAGTTAAATATTAATTTAACAAGTTGAATAAATATTATTCTCGATTGTGGTTTAATAATTATTCAAGGATGTTTGATCGCATTTATTTCAACACTAGTTATTCAAGAGAATATATTTTGGGTGAAATAATATGTATTTATTATCCAGTAATGCAGTTACATTTATTTAAGAAATAAATAGCCATTACTCAAGGTATAAAAAATGTGGTGGAGAAAAATAAATAAAACTGGAAAAATAAAAGTACACGCCGTGTATGTTTATACATACATGCCGTGTAGTTTGTTTTTTTTCAGGATTCGTGAGAAAATATTGTTTATTTAATTAAATGATATTAAATGTGATATATTGGATGCATGTCAAGTAATAATTATGGTCAACTGTCATTATTAAGACATGGGGTATTACTAAGAATTAAATGAAATAATTAAATGATTTTGGGAAATTAATTCATTTTATTATTCTAGGTATTATAAATCCCAATTACATTATTCTCAAAGGGGTTATCCATTTTTGGTTGTGCACAATGGATTGGAAATAATCCAAGCCAAGAGAGAATTCCCTTTCCACTAAGAACGCTTCCAAGTTACGAAAGAAAGATCCTCCACTGGATCAAGGCGATCAAAGACAGACATTGCAAGTGAAGGATCTTCCGTGCTAGCACCCGGAGTTCCCTTCGGCGACATCCAAAGATACATGGAACACGTGTGGATCACCGCTAGAGGAATCCTACACTTGGATTCTCCGACGCAACGACAGATCACAGGATCGTGACCGGAGACACCAACGAAGAAAGAATTCCAATGAGGTAATTCTTATGAATTAATTAAATTAATTATAATCAACATATGATGATCATCCTCAAGGGTTCCGAGACTCTTATTTTCTTTTCGTTCTTCGTTCTATTCTAAATATTCGGCGTTTTATATCGTGACGGATCTCGGATTGAACGTTGTTTAACATTAAAATTAAAGTTGGGAAAACCCACCAACAAGCTTCCTCTGCGCCCGGTTCCTACAAGTGGTATCAGAGTGGAGGTCATATTGTTGGTTATAATTATTTAGTTTTTCGTTTATGTTTTACGCATTTAATAATTTAGTTGTTTCAATTCAAGTTTAATCGTTCTGGAAATCTGAATATCGAGATCTGTTCCTCCTCCCTCGTTTCTCGTTCACCTCATAGAAACAAATTTTTCTTTTAATTTTGATTAAAATAAAATAGAGGAACTCATCTAGAGGAACCAAAAATTTCTGGCCGTACAACACCAAAATACACGGCGTGTATTCGGAAGTACATGATGCGTAGTCTAGGTTCAATGCATTGACCGATACGCCAAATCAGGCCATGTATTGAGGTCATTTATGACACCGTGTGTTGACCGGAAATAGGTGGCACATGGTTTCCAGATTACATGCCATGTGGTCCAAATGAACACGTCGTGTAGTCCCTTCGGGTTAGGGTTGGGCCGTGTACCCCGTACATGGCTTGACCGGCTAGAAACTGTGTAACACGGAAACTACACGGCGTGTGTCCAAAAGGACACACCATGTACTCCGAAAATTTCCGAAGTACATTTACACTCCATGTCCCCGGGCGTGTACTTCGGATGGACGATGAAGAAAAGTACATGCCGTGTAGTCGGAACTACACGCCGTGTACTCACCCAAATTACACAGATTTATTAAAATTTAATTATTATATTATACAAACCCTTGAGACGTGTACCATAGTGCAGACGTAAAGCTGAGGCACAACACGTGATAAGTATTTTATATATGTGTGTTTAATTTAACATCTGTGTAATGAAAGGGAACTCACCGGGTTGCCTCCAAGGTACAAGTTACGTACAAGGATAATTTTAAATGAACTTATTTGTTTAAAATTATGATGGATGAGAATCTCAAGGAAGTTCAGAAAAAGGTTTAAGATAAAAGGATTGATTAATTAAAGATAATTAATTAATTCGAGCGTGATTTATCTTAAACAAGAACAATTAAAGAATTGAATGCTAGTTTTATTTATGCGTAAATATCGTTGCATGTGTGGATGATCATGAGATAGACTGAGACCTTTGTATGTGAATGGTTTCTTTTAATTAATTTATTTAAATTAAATTTGTTGGCCTGCGAGCCATCTCCTCATTAATATGTAGGGCCTACGTGCCCAAAGATTATTTTATGTAAAAACCCCTTTTTACCCCTCACCTGCATGTGAGATAAATGAATATGTAATGGATGGAGCTCCCAAGATAGTGGAGGCGACTCAAGTCAGGAGCCGAGGTGAAACCAATCCAAGGAGATACAAAGGTGGACAGGTGGAAAGCTATAAACACAAACCCGCAAGGTTCAAGGTGTTTCTCCCCTAGGTCTTGGGTTAGTTTATCAACCGCTAGATAAATTAACCAATAGAACAAGCTCATGATCATACCATTTATTTTATTTTTTTCAGTTTCATGGTTTATTTATTGTGGGTGTGTTGTCACGATCACACAATTAATTAATATAAAAAGCATGCAATATGGAACTAAAATAAAAACCGGTTTATACGTAAATATTATCTTAGACATGGTTAATCACTTAATTATATCCCACTTAATATTAACAAGCATGAAATCAAAGATAATAAAATGGCAATTTATGTATAAGGATAAAATACCTCAAAAGAAATATTAAGTCGGTATAGCCTTCCATAATCTTGGTTAGAATCGAACCATAGTTCAAAGTGCTTGACTAACCCTAGTTGGGGTGATTTCAATTATTGGGGAATTCTAATTCAAGGTTTTGAATTGACTTGACTTGGTTCGCATCAAGGGTTGACTGCCAGAGCAGGACTTGGTGTGACCAAGAGGCAAAGGTTGAGGAAATCCAAAACAAAAGGATTTTAGGATTGGGGAGTCCACTCAGTGGATTAAGGAGCTGCGAGTTAATGTAGTTGGAATTTGGAATGCCTACCTAAAACCCTTCAAGTTGCTTGACCAACCCTAGTTGGGGTAATACGAAAGGAAATATGGATCCTTTCCACTAGAATATTCAGGAAACAGAATATTCCGAAGTCAATGGTGAGGGCTATTGGATTTCGATAAAATAGTGGGAGACTAATAAGTATTAATTTATTTATTTGTCTCAATTTTTGTAATAAAGTACTAAACCTTTGCTCATCTTAATTTGTAGAAACGAAAAAAAATGACTTCAAAAATATCATTGCACACCATAATCGAGAAGGAAAACCTTCTCACCGACACCAATTTCCAAGAGTGGCAGAGGCGTTTACACGTCGTCCTTCGCCACGAAAGGAAATTATATGTGTTGGAAGAACCTATTCCAGTTGTGCCTGGGAAAGAGGCCAGTGATGAGGAATTGTCTCTCTATATGAAACACATGGATGATGCCACAAATGTCCAATGTTTCATGCTATCGGCCATGTCTAATGAGCTCTTTAAGAAACATGAAAACATGGACGCGTATAGCATGATGTCTCACCTTAAGGATCTCTACCAAGAGAAGGAGAGACATGAGAGGTATGATATCTCCAATGCTTTGTTCACCAGAAATCTTGGAGAGTCTGCGCCAGCTGGGCCTCATGTAGTCAAGCTTATTGGCTACATTGAACACCTGGACATCTTAGGGATTAAATTCCCGGATGAGTTGCGTATAGATCTCATCCTATCATCACTGCCCAATACATTCTCTAGCTTCATTGTCAACTATAATATGAGCGACAATGAGAAGAGTCTATCGGAGCTTCTGACCTTGATTCTCCAGGTAGATAAGGACATGGGGCATGACAAACCCGCAGTCCTTATGGTGAACAAGAAAAGGAAGGACAAGGAAAAGGGACCAAAGACTTATAAACGGTATGAATCCCCTGAGCACTGTCCCTCCAAGAAGGGGAAGATCTAGAGGAAGGGCAAGGAATGGGAGGCAGTGTGTTTTTCATGTGGCAAGCAGGGCCACTAGAAGAGAAACTGCACCCAGAAGCGTGGGGACGCTAAAGGTGCATTTTTTTATCAAGTTTAATCTTTCTATTTCTACACATTGGGTATTAGATACAACTTTTGGGGCTCATATCTGTATTCAAATGCAGGAACCAAGTAGATTTAGAAAGATTTATAGAGGAGAGGTGGATCTTTGAGCTGCTAATGGCGCAAGGCTGGCTACGTTGGCTATTGGCGACTACCACCTCTCATTTCTAACTGGCATGATTTTGGTTTTACAAAACTGTTATTTTGTGCCTAGTGTTACCAAGAACATAATTTCTATATCTTGTTTGTATATGGATGGATTTTTTTTCAAGTTTGTAAATAAGGGTTGTCTCTTTTATAAGAACAACGTATGTTATGGTATGTCACATTTAAATAATGGTTTGTATGTATTGAATTACGAAAACCAAGTGTTGGAAATAGATAATGAAACAAACTCACATGACTCATACATCACCCAGTTGTGGCATCACTGCCTTGGTCATATAAACAAGAAGCACTTGACAAAGCTCTGTCAAGAGGGCTATTTAGACCCCACTGAGCTAAAACCACTTGATAGATGTCACACTTGTTTACAAGGTAAAATGACCAAGCCGCCTTTCAGTGGACAGGGTGAAAGGGCCACAGAGCTTCTAGGATTGGTACACACGAATGTATGTGGACCATTTCCAGTAGAATCTAGAGGAGGATATTCTTACTTCATTACTTTTACTGATGATTTGAGTAGATATGAATTTTTCTACTTAATGAGGTATAAGTCATAAGCCTTAGAGAAATTTAAGGAATTCAATAATGAAGTAGAGAATCAGCTTGGTAAGAAGATAAAGAAGCTTTGATCGGATCGAGGTGGAGAATATCTGAACCAGGAGTTCATAGATCTTCTACGGGAGTCTGGGATTCTATCTCAGCTCACTCCTCCTTATACACCACAGTAGAATGGTGTTAGTGAAAGGAGGAACTGCACCTTGTTATACATGGTGAGGTCGATGATGAGTGATGCGGATCTTCCATTATCCTTTTGGGGATATGCATTACAAACTGTAGCATACACATTAAACCGAGTACCAACTAAGGCGGAAAATGGAATTCCCTCTGAGTTATGGAATGGAAAGAAACCCATTTTGTCGCATACACGTGTATGGGGATGCAAGGCATTTGTTAAGGCCTTCTCAGGCAACAAACTAGCACTCCGAGGCACGATGTGTATCTTTATAGGATATCCTAAGGAAACGAAAGGATATTACCTATATAACCCTCAATACAAGAAAGTGACTGTCGCCAGACAAGCCGTATTTCTTGAGAGGGAGCACATCCTCAAGAAGGATAGTGGGAGCAAGATTGACTTAGATGAAGTTGATGCTCAAGATACACATGAGTTGGTACAGGAACAAGTTCCACAGGTCCCCGTGGAAGAGGTTTCAGAAACACAAGTACTTCGTAGGAGCTCAAGAGAGGTAAGGGAACTGGAGAGATTTGGTTTCTTAGTCACCGAGGATGGTGAATCATTATTGTTGGACAATGATGAACCTCTATCCTACAAGGAAGCAGTAGAAAGCTCAGAAGCTGCAAGATGGCTAGAAGCTATGAATTCTGAGATGGATTCCATGTATCAGAACCAAGTTTGGGTTCTGGTTGATGATCCAGTTGATGTAAAGCCTGTTGGATGCAAATGGGTATTCAAGAGAAAGATGGACATGGAAGGTCAAGTTAGCACCTATAAAGCAAGGCTAGTGGCTAAAGGATTCAAACAGTGTCAAGGAATTGACTATGATGAAACCTTCTCGCCGGTTGCCATGTTTAAATCCATAAGAATCATACTTGCCATAGCAGCTTACCATGACTACAAGATTTGGCAGATGGATGTCAAAACAGCATTCCTTAACGGTAACCTTCAGGAAGATGTCTATATGACACAACCGGAAGGGTTTGTGACACAAGGTGAATCCAAATGGGTTTTCAAGTTGCAAAAATCCATTTATGGATTAAAGAAAACATCCAGGTCATGGAACATTCGATTTGATGAAGCCATAAAGGAATTTGGTTTCATTAAGAATGAATGTGAGCCATGTATTTATAAGAGGTTTAATGGGAATGCGGTCATTATCCTAGTAGTATATATTGATGACATATTACTTATTGGAAACGACGTACCATCCTTACAGTCAGTTAAGGAGTAGTTGAACAAGTGCTTCTCCATGAAAGACTTAGGTGAAGTATCCTACATTCTAGGGATCAAGATCATTCGTGATAGATCCAAGAGGCTACTTGGACTAAGTCAGGGTACATACATTGACCAGATACTAAAGAGATTTAGTATGGAAAAATCCAAGATAGGATTGGTTCCAGTGTCACATGTCTTACATCTTTCTAAGAAAATGTGTCCTCAGACACAAAAAGAGAAAGATAGGATGAGCAAGATCCCATACTCCTCGATAATAGGATTCATCATGTATGCTATGTTATGTACCAGGGTTGATGCTGTCTATGCACTGAGCATGGTAGGAAGATATCAAGAAGATCCAGGGGAACAATATTGGACTGCTGTTAATACTATCCTTAAGTATCTGAGAAGAACTAAGGATATGTTCCTGGTGTATGGAGGAGACGAGGAGCTTGTCATCAGAGGGTATGCTGATGCTGGTTTTCAAACCGATCATAATGATCTGAAGTCACAATCTGGATATGTTTTCTGTCTCAATAGAGGACCTGTGAGCTGGAAGAGTTCAAAGCAGCCAGTTTTCTCCGATTCTACAGCGGGGTATGAGTATATAGCGGCTTCTAATGTAGCCAAGGAAGCCGTATAGATTCGGAACTTTGTCCAAGAGCTAGATATGGTGCCCAGTAGTAAAGATCCCATTACATTGTGAAAATACTGCAGCGGTGGATCTTTCAAAAGAGCCACGGTCACATCAACAGACAAAGCACATACTTCGGAAGTATCACCTCTTGAGGGATTTCTATTAGAGGGGTGAAGTTGCAGTGAGCAGAGTGTCCACGGAAGAGAACATGGCAGACCCCATGACTAAAGGCCTATCTCAGCAGAAGCATGAATATCATGTGAGAGCTAGCGGGTTAAAGGTTGTTAGTAGTTGGCTCTAGTCCAAGTGGGAGTCTGTTGGAGTTGGTAGCCTAGAACCAACTATTTTGTACTTTATTCATTAATGAAAGATTTATCACATCTTGATTGTTCTTATGCATGACAACGCATGTGATAATGTCCTAAGGATAGTTGTTGCATTAAAGGGTCATAGCGGATCCCTTCTATGATGAGAACCCGGAAGTTCCATAACACTATTCTTGAAAGTATGTTCTATGGCTAGATGATATTATTTGAGGGGCACAAATAATACAGGTCATTAGGGGTGAGGACTCATAAAACTTTGAGGCACCTTCTCATGGTGTGCTCCCTTGGTAATATCCAGGAGTATATTATGAGAACGAGACCCTCTAGTAGGAAATCCACATTTCATAGTGTCATTGGATGTTCCTATCTGCGGACGTGTGTATTGGTCCTTAAGCTTTAAGATTATTATTAATGGGTATTACAACTCGTACACTTAGATGTATTGACAAAAACTGTGATGACACACTGTTTGCAGCGAGGTAGGATACGTTGGGTGCGTCACGAGTAATACTGCATTAATAGATAATGCGATAAAGGATTTGTCCCTTCTGTTTCATAACAAAAGTAGATATCTCAGGCCCTTTGATGGAATTGATATATCCTACATAAATCCATGGCCATGGTAAGGTATGGGCGAGTTCAATTCCGGGAATTCAAAGAAAGAATAATCGAGCATACGGTTTGATGGAACTAGCATGCAACCTGCTTGATTAGAGATATCGTGACAGAGGGATTATATTACACAGTAAGCGTTCGTAGGAGGTGACACGTCATTACTGTGTTAATTTCTTTCTCTATGGGTGCCTTGGCGTGTTGCTAGACACTAACCTTGGACTTTAGGCAGGCTCTGCCTAATGCCACTAAGAAAGAGGCCTAGAGGGTCACACACTAAGTGTGTCCATGTATCTCAGTTAAATATTAATTTAACAAGTTGAATAAATATTATTCCCGATTGTGGTTTAATAATTATTCAAGGATGTCTGATCGCATTTATTTCAACATTAGTTATTCGAGAGAATATATTGTGGGCAAAATAATATGTATTTATTAGCGAGTAATGCAGTTACATTTATTTAATAAATAAATATCCATTACTCAAGGTCTAATAAATGTGGTGGAGAAAAATAAATAAAACTGGAAAAATAAAAGTACACGCCATGTATGTTTATACATACATACCGTGTAGTTTGTTTTTTCGGGATTCTTGAGAAAATATTGTTTATTTAATTAAATGATATTAAATGTGATACATTGGATGCATGTCAAGTAATAATGATGGTCAACTGTCATTATTAAGACATGGGGTATTACTAAGAATTAAATGAAATAATTAAATGATTTTGGGAAATTAATTCATTTTATTATTCTAAGTATTATAAATCCCAATTACATTATTCTCAAAGGGGTTAGCCATTTTTGGTTGTGCACAATAGATTGGAAATACTCTCAAGCCAAGAGAGAATTCCCTTTCCACCAGGAATGCTTTCAAGTTACGAAAGTAAGATCCTCCACCGGATCAAGGCGATCAAAGACGGACATCGAAAGCGAAGGATCTTCCACGCTAGCACCCGGAGTTCCCTTCGGCGACATCCAGAGGTACGTGGCACACGTGTGAATCACCGCTAGAGGAATCCAACACTTGGATTCTCTGACATAATGACGGATCATAGGATCGTGACCGAAGACACCAACGAAGAAAGAATTACAACTAGGTAATTCTTATGAATTAATTAAATTAATTATAATAAACATATGATGATCCTCCTCAAGGGTTCCGGGACCCTTCTTTTCTTTTCGTTCTTCGTTCTATTCCGAAGATTTGGCGTTTTATATTGTGACAGATCTCATATTGAACGTTGTTTAACGTTAAAATTAAAGTTGGGCAAACCCACCAACACGCTTCCTCTACGCCCGGTTCCTAAAATAAGACTGAAGGGTAAGGTGTGCGATGGTGAAAGACTCTTGGGGTGGATCAGATAACATCACTCTGGTGGTAATCTCTATTAACTTCCACTTCTCCCATAGCCAGTTCTGCTCAATATTAATGTGTTCAAGATCACCTTGGGATTGGTCAAAAGTGGAGCCCAATGACGCCACCTCCTTTCTGAGGTCCGACAAATGGGATTCGTATGGGGAAAGTCTACTGGATGAGGTCATCGCTTCCTTTGTTTGAGTAAATTGGATTTGTTAAAGCCCTATATTTATACTAATCATGTGATCACTGTTCAACGACTATATTAGAAATGGTCACAATTCATAACGGTATTTTAAAATTGAGAAACATAAAACCAATGAAGTTAACATTTTATATAACCATAATAAGACATTTAATTAGATCAAGAAAAATTTTCATTAATGGAAGTTTGGGTAGTTAAAAAAACCAAGTGGGTGTTCTAGAAAAAAACTAAATGAAGATGACAAGGCAACTTGGAACAATTCATGAATGGTATGCCCTAGGTATTCTAAAATTGGGGGAGTTTATGTTGATAAGACATTTATACCTATTTATTGGTTGGAAACTATTCAATTATTCTTGGAAATGAAAGTGAAAATAAATTTCAAAGTGTATCAAATGGATGATAAATCAATATCCCTCACTTTATTACTTGAGGAGGAAGTATACATCAAGTAAAAATATGAATTTATTATAAATGGATACAATTTAAAAGTTATTTTGGTTGAAGAATTCTTTATATATACTAAATAAAGAACCAATAATTTGGTATTCTTTGCTTGATAAATACTTTTGAAACCTTATATTCAAATGAATAGGAGTTAATAACAACCTATAAATTAATAATATAATGGATTTTGGGTTATTATATTATAGTAAAACACAACAAGAGTTGTTGGGATACACAGATATAGGTTGGGATGGTTCAATGGATGATCAAAAGTCGACATTGGGAAGTTATTCCTATCTTAGATATTTGTGCATTTTTTGGATGAGCAAGAATAAAGAATATATATCACATATAACTATAGAGTTTGAATATATAACAACTATTAAATAATGTATTCAACTACTATGTATAAATAAATAACTTCAATATGTTAGAGTTAATGTGAAATCTCTTATTGAAATTAGATATAAAAACTTGATTTCTATTAATATTAGAAAAAATAATATCAATAATTCAAGTAAAAATCACTTCTTAATAAATTATAATTTCAAAAATAAGAAGGTTGAACAAGGGATGGTATAATTAGAGTATGTTTTAATGTAGGTTTCGATTGTGGATATCATGAAAAAGGAACTATCTAATGTTGAGTTTGAGAATCATCAGCTAGATCTTGGAGTCCAATTGTCTCTTTATAATTATGTGGGTTGGAGAAGGAACCCCCATTCCTTGCAGAACTTTATATTTGTATCAAAGTATGGAAACTCTCTCTTGTATTAAATATTTTTATTTCTAAATCCTCTTTTTTGAACTTTAACAGAAGTTCTCTTTATGTTCATTGACAAAGGGGGAGAGGCTATCCATAAGTTATATGGGAGAAGATGTTAAAGTGATACTTAATATTGAAAAAGGGAGATAAATCCTTGCTACTTTATAAAAGTAGAGAGTTCTTTATTTTTTATTCAGGGGAGAACCATTTTTTTATTACAAATTGAGGGAATTGAAAGACCAAAATGAACCCACACAACCAGGATCCCCGGTGGGTGAAGCCTCATCCCCCCAACTAGGATTAAAAAAATCACCCACTGGACCTATTTTATTACATATTTTTGGTCTAAATGACCTATGGATTAAATATCGTTCTCTTAGACCAATGACCCTAGATATACAAAGAAGCTGGTGCCTCCTTTGGCCTTGAGAGACCTATTTTTATGGCTCGAAGGACTTATGGATTGAAATATTTTTTCCTAGAACCAAAGGAACATTTTTGTCCTAAAGCCCCCATTTGTGAGTAGTAATTCTATAGTACCCATCATTGTTATAGTACCTGCTACAACACCCACCACTACTACAGTAACCACTACTACTATAGTGTTGCTGATGCTATAGTAACTTCCATAATACTGCTACAACACCTGTGAAATTCCCTACAAGTTGGGATTCATTAGGGGTTGAAACCCCAAACTCATACAGTCTGATGGGGTTTCCTTACCACTCATCTAACACCTCAATTGTAGGGGGAGTAACTTTATTGAAGAGCATAGAAATCAAATAAGGGTTTTTATGAGAAAATTTTCAATTAAATATTTTTTCTCATGAAAATATTGGCTCATGTTGGATTAGAGCTGGTTATTAGAAATCCATTAATGCACAATATGAAGGTGTAAGGTTCAATACACGAATTAGGATTGTTTTTATGTTTCTAGACATGAATATGGTGAATATGATTTGGTTATTTAAAAGGGTTGTTAATAAAACCAAAATGAGAGATTGTTATAAAAATAAATTGAAGATTCTTTGAGATTGTGTTTGTTAAAAATGGTATATGATGTGACTTCCAAAGGAGTTTACAAGATGATGGGAAAGTTGAAGGACTTTTAGAAGAATATACTACAATTTTTTATATATAACAGAATTTATGCCACAACATTCTAAGTCATGATATGAATGTGGTTTTTGAGAAATGAAAAAGGAATGAAATACCCTATATATGTAATAGTATTCGATATTTTATGTAAGAGTATTCAAGTGTTACATAAGGTTTTTTACTTTATCACTAGAAGAAGATAAGTAGTCACATTGTGACACATTTGGTTTCATCACAACCTAGATAAGGTAGTTGAATTGCTTTATGAAGGATGTATTTTTAGGATGGATTACAATAAGACAGGAGTTTATGAGTTTTAATTCTTGAGTTAGTTTTGTGGTAACTCTATGTAAGACAATATCTCCCTGTGAAGTAGAAATATGTGAAATTTAAAAAATTAAAGGTCCCTACTTATGTAGTACTCTTTAGGTTATTTTACAAGGGTATTTGAGTATTTCATAAGAGTCTTCATGACGTGTGTAAGGTTTTACCCTTTACTATTTCAAGGATAAGAATTAGTAATATTGTGAAGGATTTATCCACTGTGTGAAGGTGATCAGGTGGATTTTTATGGATCTTCCAATTTAAAGGAGTCCATATCATGGTGGGAGTATTGCACTATGAAATCTTGGTATGATGGATATAGTGTTTTTGGAGTGTGGGTAACTACTTTGTGAAGGGGTAAGTTACACCATGGTTTATGATGAAAGTTTCAGGGTGTAGTGGAAGTGGTTGGGACCATGCCCAATAATGGGTTTCATTGGTTTCTTTTGATAAATCCTCAAAACTAGATGATATTAACACAAAAATATTCGAAGATAGGATATTTTAATATATAATTTATAAACAATAATTACCTATATTGATAATTATTTCTTCTTTGATGAATCTGGTTTACTTTCTTATCATATCATCATCATCATGATGAAGATTCCAAATTAGAACTCCTATACTAGTATCCACAATGCTCTATGAATATTTGAACACCATTGATGGAACTCCAGGTGATAGTGTGGAGGTACTGATCATCTTGCGTCATTATCCATCATTCACAATAAAAATCATTTCAGTCTTGAAGTATTATTCCATGTTCTATTATTCTTGAGAGGGAGTAAGAGGATCAAAGTCTCTCATTCATGAGATGAATATATTCCTTCTTCAGAAAATCCATAATAGATAAATGTTGTGAACAACATTTCACAATATCTAGAACTGATATAAGCTGTTTAATATACTTAAGGTTAGATAATTATTTATTTCACATAGTACCTCATCTAATATCTCTATTATATGTAAACCCCATTCTGAAAAACAATAAAAAAACAACAACAACATTTATTTAGGATGTACTAACTTACAAATTATTTAAAAAACATGTTCTTAAATAAATAAATTAATATTTATTTAAATGATATTTAATTAAAGTATATCATTTCTATTTGAACCCTTAACTCATCCTATAAATCCTCTACATTTATCAAACCTTGAATAATAAATATTTATTATATTAGTCAATAAATACAAAAATAAATATTATATTCACTAACTGGAAAATAAATATTTATTTATTAGTCAACTCACATATATTCCAACTAAAATAAATGGTTATTGAATTTATGCAATCAACATTACTCAAATGATTATTATTCCTCAATATTGAGAATAATATTTATTCTTTATTAAATTCAAATAAAATTTAACTGAGATTATGGATACCCTTAATGTGTGACCCTCTAGGCCTCTTTCTTAATGGAATTAAATGGTCATACCTAAATTCCAAGATTATCATCCAAAAAAATCAATGCACCCATAGAGAAATACATTAATTTTGAAACAAAAAAATTCATATAGAAACTCACAATGTAATTTAAATCCTTTCTCTCAATATCTGATCAAGCATGTTACATACTTGTTTCCTCGATCCATATACTTGATATATCTTTCTTTTGTTGGAGTTTGTGCCCTAGAACCAACTAATTTGTACTTTGAATTACATATATATTCAAAGAAGTGAATATTAATATAAATACATTATCACATACTGAATTTTCTTCTGCATGACATTGATGTGATAATGTCCTAGAGTATCTTTTACATTGATAAGGTCATAGTAGTTCCCCTCTATGATAATAACCTTGAGATATTATGATTATTTTTAATAAATATAGTTCTATAATCGGATAATATACTATGATAGGACATATAGTATATAGAATATTATGTGAGAGTACTTGTAAGGGTATCATGAAGTTTACACTTGGAAATCTCTAAGATGGGAGATTATGAGAATATACCCTCCAGTAGGAATTCCACATGTTTTGATGTCATCAGATATTTCTATATATTATTGTGTGTAATGGTCCTTAGACTTTAATATTACCATTAATGCATATCAATACTCACACACTTAGATTTTATGACAAAAACTATTACTCCATATGTTGGCAAGAAGTAGGGTATGCTGGGTGTGTCATGGATGAAATTTTATTAATAGATAAGTCATGGAAGGATTTGTCTCTTCCATATTCATGGAAGTTGATATCTTGAACCTTTCATTTAAATATAGTTATCACATAAATTCTATGGATATAGTGTAATGATGTTTATTTCAGATAGTCAAAGAAAGAATTATTAAGCATATAGGTTGATGACACAGATGTGAAACCTACTTGATGAGATATTGAGACAAATAAATTATATTAGATAGTGATCATTCATATGTGGCTGTCATTATTGTGACATTATGTTATTTCTCTTGGTCTCCTTGACCCATTACTAAATAGAAATCTTGGAATTTAGGCGTTCCCTCGTAATTCCAACAAGAAATAATTCTAGAGGGTCACAAACTAAGTATTTTCATTGATCTTGATTAAATTCTATTTAAATTTAATTAATGGAATAAATATTATTCTCAAGAATGAGGAATAATTTTATACAATTTTTATTGATCACAAAGATTAAATAAATATTTATTCACCAGATTTTGAATAAAATATACTTATTTATTTTATTTAATATTTAATAAATATTTATTCACTAGTTTGTGGATTAAAATATTTATTTATGAATAAAATTTTTATTCAGTTATTCAATAAATACCAAGGAAGATGAATATACCAAGATCATATCCATTGATAAATATTAATTTTATAGTTGGTAAAATATATTTATTGTATCACAAGTGAGTGAATTCTATAAACCAATAATGTTAATATTGTTATATGGAATAGGGATTTTTAAAGATCATTATATTATTTAAGTGTGGGTAAAAAATTAAATAATATTTTAATCTAAACCATAGCTCTATAAATATATGGTTTTGTCTATTATGTCAGGTTAATCAAAAATTGATAATAGAGAATCATTGCGCACAACAGACTTCTATCTCACTCTCTCGAATTACACCTCTCTTTCTCTCAAGAACGAAAAGAAATCCTTTAATCCTAAAGGGTCCTAGAGAAATCAAGACGAACAACACAAGAAAATCGATTCATTGTGATTGTACCTAGAAATCAATTGGAATTTCTTGGAGATCAAAGTAGCAGGTATGGATCACCACTATATTTATAATTATTTATTTGAATTTTGATCAATATGTTTAGTCATGGTTGAATTTTCATTTCATTTTATTAATTCTTTAATCCGATTTTAATTAACATGTTTTTGAAATTTTATTTTATTTTTTCAAGTATCACAATTTCTTAAGTCCAAGAACAGATAAAGAATGATCATATATACCATTGTGAAGTGTTGAGGAATCTGGATAGATATCATGGGATTACATGACATGTAGCTAGATAACACACCAGATAAAAAAGTGCACTGCACCTGGCCATGTCATGGGATACATGACGTGCCGATCAATAATTACACAGTGCATTTATTTCACATCACATGTTGATCAGTCCAAACTGGCACACTGCATGTCATATTGCACGACATGTAGCTAGTGTACATGACTTGTAGTCTACTCAGGTTAGTGAAAAAATTCATGTAATCTTTTTGGTCATTAAACATTTTCAAAACCATGTGATACTGAAAACTGATTTCATTAATGGAATACACAACATGTAGCCGATGTACACTGTGTGTAACTCATTAATTCCCACATCTGAAGTACACACCAAGACATTTATCAAGATAAGAGGACACATGAAATGTGATATACATGATGTGTAGCTGTATTGTAAATTTCATGTAGTACCATGTTTGATGAACATGTTGAGTCCTTTAGTGGGTTGCACAAACACACAAAAAGTATAATACATGGAATGTTTTTGGTAGTACATGTCATGTAGTCTAACTAATTACATGCTAAAGCCCTAGGCGTGTAACATTGGTATATGAAAACCGAGATACACAGAGTATAACTCATAATTACATGGCATTTAGTCTTCCAATTAATGAAAAAATTAAATTACATGAAATTTATAATTTCAACATTAAAATCTTATTTTATTGATTGTAACATTTTTTCTAACAATTTAATAACGATTTTAAATAATTTTAAATTCTCAATTAATTTATTATTATAATATGTAATTATTAGTTCTGCCATTTATTTTTGATGAATGCATTTAATGATGGGTATCTCCAAATGAATTCGTATGGTCATTAAGATAAAATAGAATTAGTTAATTAATTAATGAAAGCATGTTTATCTTAATAATAAAGAACGAATAAGAATGAATGTTAACTAGTTAACGCTTTCGTATACATTGCATGTATGACCATTCATGATCTTGACCAATATTTGTGTATGTGTTGGATGTTTTAATTTAATTTATTTCATGGGTTTTCAATTATTTAATATTAAATTAAATTTTATAGCCTATGTGTCATCCCTACTACCATTATTATGTAAGCCCTGCGTGTCCATGGTTATTTATGTAATACCCATTAACCAATACTTTGGTTCCCCTCACTTATGTGTAGTTTATAAATACTTGTAATGAATGGTGTATCCCAAGGTGCATGGAGGTAGATCAAGATGAAACCATAATGATGGAAACCCAGGTGAAACACAAGTGGATAAGTTAAATGTTGCAACTCATGACAAGATTGGTATAAGGAGTTATTTTCCTAGGTCAAAGGTTGATTTATTGTCCACTTAATAAATCAAACATTAGATAAGCTCATGATCGGGTCATTTAATTAATTATTTATTTCTGTCTTATTCATTATTTATTTAATGGTTACCATATCATTATCACATAAATACACGAATTAATATGCAAAGATAGAATTTAAATAATTGTATTATGAATTTTTTTATCCAACATGGTTAATTAATTAACTAAAATCCACTTAATGTTAAAAATACATGTCAAGGATAAAATAAAATAAAATTTATGCATAATAAATAAAATTACTCAATTAAA
Organism: Viscum album; assembly: GCA_963277665.1. NCBI lineage: Eukaryota > Viridiplantae > Streptophyta > Magnoliopsida > Santalales > Viscaceae > Viscum > Viscum album. Next base: position 1,428,482,264 of record OY728157.1, read on the forward strand.
TATTAATTTATACTTGTACTTCCATTACTTGATTATGAATAAATCCAATAGAAATTAGTGTTTGACTAACCCATATTGGGAAACTTACTTTTATAAGGGGAGTTATTATGAAGTTTTTAGGTTTAATTAGCCATTTTACCTCAAGAAGTGTATCCCTTTCTAAGCTTGGTGTAAATTAGAGGCAAGTTTTGAGGAAATCCAAGTTTGTATTTCTAGACTGGGGAGTCCACTCAATGGATCAATGAGCTACAAGCCTATAGTTAGAAAAGGCATGCCTACCTAAATACCTTCAAGTAGCTTGACCAACCCTTGTTAGGGTTACGTGAAGGGGAATATTGACCCTTCCCACCAGAATGTCCTAGAAACTAGACATTCCAAGTTCAATGGTGAGGGATATTGAGACTTGATAAAATAGTGGGATAATTAATCAAAATTAATTATTATTATTTCTCACATAATTTGTAATCAAGTGAAGTAATAATAATCTATTTTAATTGTTGTATAAAATGAGAAGAAAAACCATGAATATAGTTTGATCGTTCCTTAATTTAGGGTGTTTCCTTACAAATAAAATTTCTAGATATGGTATTATAGTTTAGGCATTGCATTATTATCAAAAAGTTTGTATTATGTGTTGGAATCCACTATTCTTTTTCTTCCACCCTAATAGGTGAGTGAAGGTGAAAAGGATTCCTACCAGAGATATGTTGAGAATTATTTCCATGTCCATTGTGTTATATTATCAACTATTTATAGAGAGTTAATGATACAACATAAATACATATATGCTTACACCATCTCCACTCTCTTGAGAAAGAGAAGGAAAGGATAGAAATAAATAATATTGTCAATGCACTATATCAGTGTAAACTAGAAGAAGGTAACCTAGATAGTAATTATGCTATCAAAATTATGGGTTATATTAATCGATTAGAGAAATTTATCTTCCACTTAGATAAGAAATTATACATTAATCTTGTCTTATTATAATTACCATCAATATTAACCATATTTTTACAAGCCAAGAAAAGAAAATAGATAAATCACTTTAGAAACTTTTTTCTATACTTCTCCAAGTGAATAAGGATTGGTTGAAACATGTTTCTCCACCCCTTTTGGTAAAAAATTTAAAATAAAAGGTTAAAGATCCCATGGATAATCTAATTCTAATAGATCCTTTGTGGAATATTTCAAAGAGACAAAATATTCAAAGGTAGAAGAATGAACATAAGGTTATTTTCTTCTTATGTGGAAGGAATGTAAACTAGAAAAGAAATTGAAATGAATTTAAGAATCAAGTATCCGTATCTACTTCAGGTATATTCATCAAGTTTATATTCTCCACTTGTGTATTACATACAATATTCTTAAAACATACATTTATTTAAATATAGAAAATGATCAAGAATAGAATCGTTATAGAATAAAATCAAAAGGAACTGAGAAAGGTTGATTCCTATATTATCCAAGGAGAGATAGATATTTATTATTACTAGATTAGATTGATTGAAGTTTTTAATAAGTGTTACCAAAAAATTTATCTCAGTGTCCAACTAAATTCAATGAGACATCATTACATTTTTAGAATAAATGTTTTTATGGTACTTAATACTAAACTAATGGTTCAGTAAGTCTTGAATCACATATATCCATTAAAATGAACGATTAATATAAAATATAATATGCTTACATGATTGTGGAAAGATAATTCTTTTTCAAATAAAATTGAAATTAGTTGACTTTTTATACCCATAAAAGTTTTTTAGTCTTAATTTAGATGAGATAATAGATATAAAAACAAACTACTTATCATGTTTTAGATAAATAACCCTTTTTAAATAAATTTATTTCATAAATATTATAGATTTGGTTCAACATGGATACATGAACCATTATAAAATAAAGGAAACTCCATGATATTCCTTTAGAAATTTTTGAAATGCTTAGTGAAGTAATTGAGTGAACTTGGTAAAGATTGAGGAATCTCCGAGTTGTATTTTCGAAGAATATATTATCCAATTAATAATTGATCATATATGTGGAGTAAATGTGTCCTCTAATTTATATTTACTTATATACATCAATGTCATTATGGTAGTAAAAGGAAGATCAATGACGAGTCTTATATATATTGAAAATCTTCCATTATTGCATTTAAGACATATTTTGTAAATAGATGTGAAACAACTAACCACATATGAACTATATTTTTAATAGATATCATATAAAATGAGATATGATATGAATCAATTAACACATTACCACATAAGTTTTTTTATTTTTTTGTTAAAATCTGGCCTTAGATATAAAAGAACATAAAAACACAAAGGTGTATCTGAGTTAATGATCTTACAACCACTAAGGATATTAACATCTAGTCAAAATTGATTATATTTCCATAAATTAATCCTATATATTTAAATATAGTTGGAGAAGGATTAAATTAAATGGGTTAAGGATCTAGATGCACATGAGTTGGCATAAGAATACTAGACTCCACCGAGATTAGTAGGAGGAGTAGTTCCAGAGACACATACTTTATAGTAATTATGACTAAAGAGGTGGTTTATGTTCACCACAGTGGGTGATACATATAATACTATTTTATAATAAATATTCCAATAAATAATTAGTAAATGGTAAAATTATGAGGTTGAAAAGTATGTACACTATCAAGTAATGGACTTCATGAATCAATATTTAAGGATTCTGAATTTTTAACATCTATAATACTTGATACCACTAGTGAGTAGTTAATAGAATCTAGAAATGGATGGTACAAGGTGGTACCATTAAAGAATGATTGATTGACAGATTAAAAATTAACTTTTTTATTTTTCAAAAAAATTTAAGGGAAAAGTGAGAACCCATGAAAGTACAGAATACAAAGCATCAAATACCATATGAGATGGAAAAACTATTAAAATCTAATTTAATCATATTAGAATCATTATCCTTAAATAATTTCCAATGGAGACTATTTACCTCTCTAGATGGATCATCCTTAATAAGGTCTTCGAACCAATAAGCCATCTTGTCCTATGTTTGAATGCACTCCTTTTTTATTTTCTCTACATTGAAACCTCTTACCAAAATATGGTATTGCATGTTGATCCACTCTATCTACTCTTTATTAGTTTACACAAGTAGCATTCACTCAACCATCTTAGAAAAATCCTATTTTTAGTCATTAATCAAGAATTAATCCTCTAATATTTCTTCCTCAGAGTGGGTAATAAGCTCCAAAGTTTTGACATTACTTGTAACCTCCTTTCATGCATCCTTCTGCTCATTAGTAGGCGCACCATTAGTGAGATCAACTCAGTCAGCAGTGTTATCCCTGTAGGAGTGTTACACCACCATCAAGGATTCTTAAATCTTATTTAGTTCTCCCATCACACTTCTATCCTCTTTTTTTTTGGAGACAATGATATCGATCATTTGCGTTCCACACTGTATAATCACACTCTCCTTTCTATCCCAATCCTTATCATTCGGTTCAAAGTCCATATCCTTAGGCCTTGATTTCATATAAAACCTTGTCTACATTGTTTTAGGTTGGTAGGAGTAGTCTTGATGTCCTTTGGATTTCTGTTTTTTAAGAATAATGAAGATGCCTAAATCTTTTTTTTTATTTCCGCCCCTTCTTCCTAATTGGATTGTGTATACCTCTACCATGATGTCCCTCCTCACTATCATATGAGAAACCACTAGAGATCACATAACTTGCCTCTACCCCATAAATGCATTATCCTTCATAAGAAACCTTAGCTAAGATTGGATTTGTTTTATCCTGGACCAACCCTTTAATAGATAATCCTTCAAAACAGTTTCCAAGTTTAATCATTGGTCTGACCTTCCTTGCGCCTGGCCATTTTGTTATGCTCTCAGCACCCCATGTGACCTAGATTCTCAAAATAATTAAATCCATTTAAAATTTCTCAATTTCTGGTTTGATAACCACATCTTGTGAAGAGTTGAAGACATGAAACACTTTCCTTGTCCCCGGTAACCCCTCTTTATGCTTGGATCTATTTCAAGATCTCACAGCCTCAACCTAGGATGCTGGCTTGGATGAAATAGGAGGAACTGAGGCACCCAATCCCTATAACCCCCTAAATTGGACATAGAATTCACTTTTGAAACAACTAGAACATGTTTCAACCCACTATACACATCCAAAACTTTTGAATCAATCTCTCTTGGATGAACCTCTTTCTAGGTGGGAACTTATTTTATTACTTCACCCAAACCTAGATGGCTAACTATCTCTATAGAGGAAGAAGACTATGGATCTAGGTAGACATCAACTTGAAATTCCATCTAACCTATATCAGGCATGAAAACTTAACTATCTCTACCAGGACCTAGTCTCTCATAGATCAAATTCTGTACTCAGTTCACAGTCCCTTACCTACACACTATCATCAGATGACCGAGATGATTTCACAAAGAGAAATAATCAACCAAATGATCAAAACAGACTGGTTTCTTGTATCAGAATTTATCTCTAGCCTATATCCATACATACTCAACTAGAATATGAAAAATATCTACTTTGACATAGATTCTTGGATAATTTGGGTGACAAACCACATGAGTTCTACTATCAAAACAAAAATACTAACCCACTAAATTCCTAATCATTCGAATGATTGAGGGATTTTTAAATGGGAGGGGTAGTTCAAGAAAGCTTACCTAAATCGCTATTATAGATGAATCTTGGTTCATATTAAAATCTTAGGACCACTTTAACAAGAAAAATCAGAATCCGTTGTAGACATAGGGAGCACTAGACCATGAAAAAATTATATCTTATTCCAAAGTAAACCGAATCATTATATGCCTATTATCAAGAATACTAACTGTTTCTCATTCTCATAATCTCTAAGATTCAAATATGTATCTATCAAAAAATTCTACCGACAGGTGCCCTTATTTAAATCAAGAAACCACCACAAGAATTAGTAGAGATAAGGCATATATGAACTACAATGATGAGAGAAAAAGATATGGGAATCTATTTAATAGATCAGTAACTTTAGGACAAATATAAATTTGAGGGAAGGGAGGAAGAAATTCAAGGTTTAATAGGGAAATAATAAGTGGGGTATGTCTACTAGGAATAACTAAAAGGGTTGGTGACATCAATAAATGCCTATAAGATATTCATATTACATAAATTCATTTATAAATTAATCATGAAGAATGATATTAGAATATTCATTTGGAAATGAATGAGGGACATGTGTCTCTATCTAGTTAGTAGGATAACTATAAGTTTTCAAGATATATATATATGTTAATAATATATGGAAAACAAATGTTATGTCTTACTAGCATGTTAAGAATAAGGAATTAAATTTCTCCAAGTTTGACTTAAAGTAGAAACTACATTTTGGGGAATAAGATCTACAAAATAGATCTATGAGTTTTCTAAATCTAGTCATAGTATATATATTAACATTGTATTGAAAAACACAAGTTGAAACAATTTAAGTCTAAATTTTTGTTGGAAAATAATCCATCCAGTAAAACATGCATGGGCATAGGGATAGATTGTGGAAATTAAAATAATTTCAAAAGCTTAAGTGATAGGAATTCATATCATGTTACATGATATATACTAAAATTTTATATTACTAATACATAAATCATAATAGGTTAATATCAAATAGATCCAACATAATTGCATAGACTTGTAGCTAGAACTATCTTATAGTACTTGGAAAAGTAGAACTAGATGAGTTCCTATTGTTTGGAGAAGTGGGAATAATAGTAATCAAGGTAATTGGACACTTATATTTATTTATTTCAATTGGATATAGTATCACTAATAAGGATATATTAATATAAAAGAAAAACTTATTACAACTAGTGATGGGAATATCTACAATATCTAAGTACATTGTAGATTCTGATGAAGCTTAATGAATGTTTTAGAAAAATACTATCCCAATTTTGGGTTATAAAAAAATAAATATATTTATCATTTTATGATAAGATTTGTCTCTAGATTTATTCAGGATGTTAGGATTCTGATATGAGAAAAAAGAGGTGTATATGTGGTTATATCACTACTCGAGGGATTTTCTGAAGAGAGTAACTTGTCAATAAATAGATCTTTCACAAAGAGATGTGTATTTTAGAACCCTATACATATAAATTCAATAGAATTAGTAGCTATATTCATACTTAATATAATCATGTTTTTACATGTGATAACTAACCAGACATTAACAATTGGCTCTATTATAAGTTGGAATTTTTTGGAGTTAGAACCCTAAAACCAACTAATTTGTACTTTAGATTACATGTATATTAAAATAAGTGAATATTAATATAAATATATTATCACATATTAAATGTTATTCTATATAACATTGATGTGATAATGTCCTAGAGTATCTATCACATTGATAAGGCCACAACAGTTTTCCACTATAATGAGAACCTTGAGATTCTAGGGTGACATCTCTTAAGTATATATCTAGAGTTGGATAATGTAATATGATAGGGCACTTAGTATGTAGATTGTTAGGTGTGAGTACTCATAAGAGGATGAGGTTTCTTCTCATGAAGTTTGTACTTGGTAATCTTCTAGATGAGATATTATGAGAATAGACCCACCAATATGAATTTTTCATGTTTTTGCGTCATCAAGTATTCCTATCTACAAGCATGTGTAATGGTCCTTGACTTTAATATTATTATTAATTCATTTCATGACTCACACAATTAGATTTATTGATAAAAACTACCATGCCACATATTGGTGGGAATTAGGGTACATTGGGTATGTCATGAATGACATGTTATTAATGGATGAGTTGAGGAAAGATTTGTCCCTTTCATCTTTATGTAAGTTTATATCTTGACCCTTTTATTGAAATATAATTGTCACATAAATTACATGGCTACGGTGTAATGATGTTTATTTCTGATAGTCAAAGAAAGAAGTATCAAGCATATAGGTTGATGAAACTGATGTTCAAATTTCTTAATGAGATATTCAGACAAAGAGATTATATTATACAGTGAGCATTCATATGTGGTTGTTTTCATTGTGATATTAAGTTCTTTCTCTTGAGTTCCTTGACTAATTTCTAGATAGTAATCTTGGACTTTAGAAATACCCACTTAATGCCAATGGGAAAAAATACTAAAGGGTCAGACACTAAATGTTTTTGTTGATCTTGATTAAATTCTATCTGAATTTAATTAATAAAATAAATATTATTCTCAAGACTGAGGAATAATTTTATTCAAGTTTTATTGATCTCATAAATTAAATAAATATTTATTCACTAGATTGTGAATAATATATATATTTATTTTATTATATATTTAATAAATATTTATTCATTGGTTTTTGAATTAAAATATTTATTTATGAATAAAATATCTATTCATGTATTTAATAAATATTTAGGAGTATGAATGGACCAAGATCATTTCCATTGATAAATATTAATTTTCAATCCTATAAAATATATTTATCATAGCGAAAGTGAGTGCATACCATAAAATAACAATTCTATTATTATTATATGGCATGGGGTTTGTTAAATATTATTATATTATTTAAGGGAAGGTATGTAATTAAATAATATTTTAATTTAAACCCTATCTCTATAAATATATAGTTATGTCTATTGTGTATGATTAATTGAAAATCGAGAATAGATAATCGTTGTGAACAAAGGAATTCTCTCTCTCTCTTGAATTCCTCATATCTTCCTCTTAATGATGAGAAGAATTCCTTCATGCTCAAAGGATCCTAAAGTAAAAATGATTAACAAGGAAATAGAATTGATTCTATGCGCTAACATCCAAAAATCAATTAAAATTTCTTAGAGATCAAAGGAGCATGGGTGGTTCACCTCTAGATGGATTTTACACTTGAATCCTTACAACACAACAAAGGTAATCCAAAAGGATTTTCGGAAAATAAACAACATCATCAAAGAAATGATCTTAAGACGAAGTAATAATTTATTCTAATCATAAATAAATTAATTATAAATTTGACATGAAATATCCTCTCTCAGGGTTTCAAGAAACTATAAATTAGAATAAATTTTAATTTCAAACCCACTAAATACACTTCTGTTTCACTCAGAACCTACATCTTTTATTTCTAGAAATAAAATTGTTGATAAACTACCACAAACATAAACTTAATCAGACAATTATATTTCAATAAAAGGGATTGATAAATCATCTATAAGTCCAGGTTGGTAAAAATCCTTTCATAATTTATTCAATTAGTGTCATATCAGTTATAAAGCACCTAATGGATCTTACTTCTTCATGAGAATACGTAGTCATGGTTTTAAAAAATACATTGATTTATGTGATTTATGATATACTTTAATAATAATATCAAGTATAAGGACCAATACACACATATGAAGATAGGAATATTCAATGGCACATATAACTTGTGGAATTCTTATTGGTAGTTCTATTTTCCTAACCACCAATATTGGATATTACCAAGCATGAAATTCAGGATAAGAAGTATCAATATATCATGGGATGATTATAGATGTATAAGAATCACCTATTAGGCCTATGTAAAACCTAATTTTTTAGATTCAATTGTTCATTAATAATGCGCATGATGAGAATGAAACAACCAACAATTTTTTTTTCTAAAAAATACTAATAAATAATTTTATCAAAACCAAGATAGAGGATCTTTCACATTAATTTATAATTAAATTAAAACACAAGAAGAAATATTACCTAGTTCTATTATTCTTCATTGATGGTATTGTTTGTTCTAACATGATTAGTGTATCATCATTGTATATCAAGGACCCAAAGCAGATCCCCTCTAGTAGTGATTCACATGTGCTCCTTTGATCTTTGAACAACACCAATGAACTACTAAGTGCTAGTATGGATGATTAATAATTATTATTTTTTCACCTTTAATTCTTTACATTCCTTTGATCTTGAAGGGATTTTTTTCTTCTAGGTCTTGAGAGGAATAGATGAGGAGGGAGATCTTGAGAGGTAATTTTTGTGCACAATGATTAACATTTCTCCAATTGATATAACAATATATTTATAGACTTAGGGTTAGGGTTTAACATTTAATTAATTGCAAAAAGGACCTTAATAATATATTAAAACCAAAATAAACCCCATTCCTTGTAATAAAATAATAATAATATTTTATTTTATGGAATAAATTAACCCACACAATGATAAATATTTTTTTACAATTTGGTAAATAAATATTCATCACCAGAAAAAAATTGGTTTGCCCATCCTTCTCAACATTTATTGAATAAATATTTAAATAAATATATTTTTTTGGATAATACATATTTATATAATATTCAAATAACTAAATAAATTATTTATTTAATTAATAAATAATTACTTATTATAGTGAAAATAACAAGAGATAAAAAATATTATATTTTTTCATAATTAAAAAATTACCCTATGAATTCATTTATCTATGAATATATGTTACTTAACTTTTTTATTGTTACTTACTAGAAACAATCCCATCTTGTATTTTTCTATACTGAATATTTTTAATATCTTTTCAATGTATTCATTTTGACTTAGTCTAAGCAGCCTCTTGGATCTATCAGTCGGAATGTATTGAAGGCCTTCATTTTTTTTATTTTTGACAATCCACCTTTCAAGGGGTGAGGTTGAACCATTACAAGGCCTGAAGGCTTAAAGACAATTACATGACCCGTAGGTCTTAGAGGAATCATCCAGAAAAGATAACTTGGAACTGCTCCTCCACAAAATATGTCATGATATCAGCACTCCACCTTCACAGGGCTGGTCGGCTAGCTGTCCTATAAAAAGCTGCATAGGCCTGGTATCGATTACAAATCCATACCCTCTCATTCTTTCAATTTTGGTTAGCTATTCTCCAGTGAATGTGCCTGCCCTGAATCCTCCTCTAAAGCCCTGTCCCTTAAAGTCTGACTGGTACATCTCCATTTTATGTGGACTGAAGGCCTTGGGGTGGCCCAAAGGCCTTAAGGTGGCCCAAAGGACTTGAGAATCAATTGGTATTTCATTTCCAATAAGTAGTATTTCAACAGAATAAAATATTAGGAAAATGGACACACTCCCACTAAACTAATTATAGACACAAGGCTCACATTCATTCTTTATGAAACTAAATTATTTTATGGATTCATTAGATCAAATGTTTTATGACTTGGATGCATTATTTATTCTATAAATTGATAAGTAAAACTTTAATACCTTTTTAGAATCCTTTAGAGTCACAAACTCTTCTGATTGTGTTATATAGTCATATTCTTAAAGGTTACCATTTAGGAAAGCTATTTTAACATCTATATTACAAATCTAATAGTCATGGTAAGTTTCTATGGAAAGTAGACTTATGATTTATTTTAGCATGGAAAATGCTGAAAATGTTTCTTTATAGTCTAAGCCTTGAAATTATTTAAACCCTTTAAAAATCATTCATTACTTATAGGTATAAACTTGTCTAAACATTTTTAGTTTCTTCTTGAATACCCATTTAAAACAAACAAGCTTTACATCTACTAGTGGATCAATCAAAACCCGAACTTGGTTATAGTATATGGAATCCATTTTAAAATTCCTAGATTCTAGGAATTTGGTAGATTCTGTTCCACTTACCTCTTTCTTATAGGATACATGATCATTATTATCAGCTAATAATGAGTCACCATACTTGATGACTAGAAAACCATATTGATCTGGTTCTCTAACCTCTCTCATACTCCCATGAAATAATTGTGTCTCTGAAACATACTTTTCTATAGGGATTTGTGGAATTTGTTTCTATGCTAACTCTTGTGTGTCTTAAGCATGGATTTAATTGAAATATATCTCACTACCACTATTTACTTTAGTGATGTGATCCCTTTCAATAAATTTGGGAAATTTATTAACCAAAATTTTCTTACCTTAAGGATTGTATATGTAATATTCTTTAGTTTACTTAGGATACCCTATAGAGATACACTTAATTAAATGGGGTGTATGTTTTTTTTATAAAAATAGCCTTAATAAAATCTTTAAAATCCCACACTCACACATGAAACAACATGGGTTTATTTCCATACAAAAGTAGACATGGAATATCAAATTCTACTTTATTCGATACTTATTTTAGTATGTGGTTTTCTATCTATAATGTGTATCACCAAAAGGATAATGGAAGGATTTCATGGCTCATCATTGACCTCTCCATGAATAACAAGGTCAAATTCATCCTTTTTCTCACACCATTCAATAATATTGTATAAGGAGTCTTGAGTTGAGATAGAATCCCAAACTCCCATAAATAATCAATAAAGTCTTGATTAAGATATTCTCTTTCATATTATAATTATAGTTTCTTAATCTTATTACCAATATGGTTCTCAAATTCATTTTATATTCCTTGAATATTTCAAAGGAATTTTACATATACCTCATTAAGTAAACATATCTATATCTACTAATGTCATCAGTAAAAGTTATGAAGTATGAGTACCCACCCCTGGGTTTAACTATAAATGGTCTATACACATTGGTATGAACTAAATCAAGAATATCGATGGCCCTTTTACATTTTTCACTAAATAAGTATTTGGTAAATTTTTCATGTAAACATGCATGACGTACACCAAATGGTTTTAGTTCAAATGAATCCAAATACCCATCTTGATGTTATTTGGTCAAAATAATTTCATTTACATAGCCTATCTAGTGATTCCATATTTGGTTGTGGTATGAGTCATGTGAAATACTTTTATTATTGATTTCCATTACTCATTTCATGAAATTCAACACATAAAGGCTGATATTTAAATGTTCCTTACCATAAAAATGATTTATTTATAAAAGAAGAAACATTTATTCCCAAAATTTAAAAATAAATCCATTTTCATCAAGTCTAGACATATAAATAATGTTTTTGGTAAATGAAAACACATAATTAAAATATTTCAAAACTATGATCATTCTAGTTAGAAACATGAGGTGGTAATATCCAATAGACACAACAAAAACTATAGATCCATTGGCTACTCATAGTTCCACCTCACCATGATAAATCTTTTATAATCTACTTGGTTTCTATATTTGAATACATATGTGAGCACCACATGCTGCATCATATACCCAATTTGTAGAAACAGATAAATTTCAATCAATAACAAATATACCCAAAGCATCCCCTTTCTTATTTAGAGAGATAATATTTTTATTATAGTGTTCCTTATTAACTCATAAAAAATATACAACCTCTTATTCCCTTAGTTACCCCTCGATCCGCCTTTTCTTGGAAGGGCATTGTGAAAAATATTTAAAATCAAAGTTAGACTTGGATCTATTCACTTGACCTTTCCTTTTATTCACTATAAGGATATAAGATTTTTTGTTCTTCATATACTTGTAAAATTGGAGAAGTATAGTGAGAATATCTAATAGATACTTCTCTATGTTATTTATATTTAAATTTACAACAAATCTAAATAATCTCCAAGGGAGTGATGGAAGAATGAGATTGATGCACTATTCTTTGGGAATCTTAAACCCTAGAACCTCTAGACACATAATGTATCCAATGAGTTTGACTACGAGAGGCCCAGAGGTTACACCTTATCTAAGTTTTATTATGAGGAGTACCTTGGATATCTCTAAACATTATTTTCTTTCTCTCTCTTGATAAAGAGCATGGAGATGTTGGAGCATGATATATGTATCCCTGTTCTTATGTGACTTCATGAGTTCACTAGGCAGAGATGAAATCATCAAACACTAGACACATGGTGCATCATTCAAGTGTTTTTACTAGACAACAAGTTCCTCATCACTCACCTCTTTTATATGAATACCTAGGATTGAGGATTCTAGCATGTAAGACTTCTTTTCATTAAACAACACTACTTATAGGCATCTAAACCATTCTGAAAGTTATTACCAGTTAGGAGATGATATTTATTTAGAATTTATCATAGGGATAATGTGTTTTATGAATTTTAAATTATTATATAATAAAATAGAGGATAATAATTGTAATTTTCTTGATTACAAATTATGTGAAATATAATAATTTATTTTATTAAGATTACCATTATTTTATAAATTCTTAATGACCATAACCATTGAACTCTAAATTTCCCTTCAATTTAGACATTCCAGTGGAAAAGATTTATATTTTACACATTATGATCCAGACTATGGACATGAAAAAAATAAGGATTTTAAGTAGGTGGTCTTGTCAAATGTGGGCTTGCAGTTCCTTATTGCATTGAGTGGACCCCCAATCCTGAAAGCCTAACTCAGATTTCCTCAAAACATTCTTATAAATTTATATTTAATAAAATATGGACGTTAAACACTACTACAAATATGGCCTTTATCAGCGCTAAAAATGGCCTTTATCAGTGCTAGAAAAAGCGCTGATAAAGCCAGCGTAGATAAAGGGGGGGGGGGGGGTCCCCTTTATCAGCGCTCTAAGTACCCCTTTATCAGCGCTTTTTTTAGCACCGATAAAGGGGTCCTATATCAGCGCTTATTTTATCAGCGCTTTCGTTTTAGTGCTGATAAAGGACCATTTTATCAGCGCTGATAAAAGGTAAAAAAATTAAAAAAAATTTAAAAAAAATTTAAAAAAATACTGCCAATCGGGGGGGGGGGGATTTATAGCGCTTGAGCCCCCCCTTTTACAGTGCTTTTCTACCCTTTTACATCACCCCACGCACCCCCTACACCATTTAACAACGCTTGCTGCTATATTCCCCCATGCGCGCGTGCCCCTACCTCCACCAGGATTTGAACTCGCGACCTCCCCCCTGCGCGCCTAAGCCTTTACCACTACTCTATTTTGATTTTTCTTCCAATTCATGATATCTCTCTCTCTCTATATATATATATATATTTAGTTATATTTATTCGTATACTAATATATATTTATATTAATATATATATAGTTATATTATAATATATATATAGTTATATTATAATATATATATATATATAGTTATATTAATATATATATAGTAATATTAATATATCTATATAGTGATATTAATATATATCTATATCTATATATATTTTTATATATATATATTTAGTTATATTTATTCGTATAGTAATATATATTTATATTAATATATATATATATAGTTATATTAACATATATATAGTTATATGAATATATATATATAGTTATATTAATATATATATAGTGATATTAATATATATATTTATAGTAATACTAATGTATATATATGTAGTTATATTAATATATATATAGTTATTAGATTAATATAAATATATATAGTTAGATTAATATATATATATAGTTAGATTAATATATAGGTATATAAATATTCATATATTGGTATTTTAAATAAAATGGATATTAGTTATTATTTAGATAAAGCTAATATATTTTATATGTAAATATGTTTAATTATTTATTTAAAAAATTTAATTTTTAGGTGCGAATATATAAAAAATATGTACATATAGTTATATATTTGATTATAAATAGAAGTGAATTATAAAAAAGGATGAAATTTCAAAGAAATAATATCAATATGAATGTAATACCTTGGAATAAATTCAGTCCCTTCCAAAAAAAGCCAATAATACCCCCTTAAACGAGTTTGAAAATCCACAAAATGTTAAGAAATATGGGTACCCCGACAAAAAACTCATTTTTGGAGGCCTTCTGGGCCTCTTTTGGCCTCGAAAAACTCTTTACTAAAGTCCCCCCGAGTCACAGCGATGTAGATCTCATCGCAGGCTTCGATTTGATATGTGTTAGAGCTCAAACGGACACCCGGATCAAAAGTTATGGCCGTTTGAAGTTTGAGTTGCGTTTTCAACATATTTTGGATCTTTTTTTAATTTTTTTAATTTTTTTACTCCTCAAATTGTTATTAAATGACTATTTCTCCATAATGATTATCAAATTATTAATTAAAAATATTTTTTTTAATTTTTTAAGAAGCCATTTTTACTAAATATCTTATATATTAAGTATAATAAGTGTAAATGTACATTTATACTTATCTAAAATATATTTAAAAATTATATATTATATTTATATAACAATATAACTATATTTATATATTAATATATTAATATATTTTTAATTTTAGTTTTTTGAAGCCGACCCTTTATCAGCGCTACTAAACAAGTGCTGATAAAGGGGGGGCGCTGTGAAAAACTATTTTTGTGGTAGTGAAATTCCAAAAAATTATAGTTAATTCAAACCATCATCTTTGTTAAGACTCCCTGATAATTAAAAATTCCCCCCGATTGTGGCCCGAATTGACACTTTAACTATAGATTATCTTAATTCAGATAATGGAAGACATAATGACTTAATATTAACTTTAGATATTTTGTTTATTATTTATAAATTATCTTATTTTATCTTTTACATGTATTATTAATATTAAGTGGAATTTAATTAAGTCATTAACCATGCATCGATATGATATTTATGTATAATCCTTTTTATTTTAATTATATCTTTTCATATTAATCCATTTATTTAGGTGATCATTATATTGAATTCATAAAATAAATGATGAAATAGATACAAATAAAACTTAGAATGATAATGATATTTAACTAGAGGTTTGTTTATTGAGAAGAAAATTAACAAACCATTGACCATATGGGAAAAACTTCTTAAGATGCTATTGGATCCAGTTTTTAGCATTGCACCTTTTTCCTATGTATCTCCTTAGTTTGGTATTTCCTTGTATCTTTCTAAAACCAACTCCATGTGATCAAGAGCTCCATCCTTACAATGGTTTTACTTCACTCATAGGTGTAGGGAAACATAAAGGGGTTTACATAATAGAAACTATATACATACAGACCCATACATAATAAATAGGTAGGGATGACTCAAATACCATCAATTTTAATTTAATAAAATTATTAAAAAACCCCATGCAATAAATAAATTAAAATAAACCATAAACATACATAGGTTAGTTTAAGCTCATGATCATCCACTAGTGTAACAAATATTAATTTAAAATAAATGGATAACATTCATTTGGATTCATTATTTTTTTAAGATAAACACACAAAAATTAATTCGATTAATTATTTTATTAAACAATTAATTCAATTTATCTTAATCTCCATCCAATCTTTACGAAATATACCCATCATTTGTGAATTTAAATAATTTTAATTAATTATTTTATTTTAAATTTAATAAAATAATTACACAGCTTGTATGTATATCATATATAGTTTATTAATGTGACATATAACATAAAATTTTAATCACATAATTACATGGTGTGTATGAGTCAATACATGGTATGTAATTCATAAATTTACACAAAAAATTAACTAAGAATTTAATATATATATATATATGTATATGTATATGTAACCTATCACATGACATGTAAAAATCAATAAATGATATACATAAAAAATACCGTTGAGGTTTAAAATATTAATAAATTAAATTTTAATTTCCTATGTTAATAGGTTGGGTACATGATGTGTAAATATAGCTACGTCCCATATATCATTATCATCATATGTCTATGATACATGCCCAAGGACTCAATGTTTATTTCTATATGAACATGTGTCAGGTACATGACATTTACAGTTGGTACATGCTATGTAACCTCCTTGTTACATGGCTGTCAGTTCCTATGCATCATGTAACTATTACTCAGTATGTATTTGACTATTTGTTTTTTTCCATTAAAAATGTGTGGACTACATGATGTGTAACATAGTTACATGATGTGTAGACCCACATTTCATGTGCTAATCAGGCTTGGTCAATATGAGAAGAAATTAATTTTATATGTCTCCTTCATTCACAATGTGGATAATTAATTTACTTTATATCTTGGTATGATTAATTGGGATACATGGTGTGTACACCAGCTACACACCATGTAATCCCATGTTGTCTGAATGGACTCCTTGGCACCTATGGATGAGTTTTATGGGAATTATCTATTAAAATTTAATCATATTTGAATTAAATGAGTGAGAAATAAAGGGAAGAAAAAGTGATCTTGATGATCAGGTTATTAGAAAAAATTTATTGAAATGAAAACTAACTTTTAAATATGTAAATGATAAAAAAACCATAAATAATTATAAATTAAATGTGAACACCCTAATACCACTTAACGGTTCTAGATATAGTGAAAGTTCCTATTATTCCCATGGAAAAATTAGATTTTATCATATTCAATAGATCATTCACAATGTACATAACGTGAACACCATGAAAAATGATTTTTTTGAAGAATATTGAAAAATAATTTCACCAGAACCAAGATAGAGGAAATTTTACATTAATTTATAATTAATTTAAACTATAAGAAGAAATATTACCTTATCCTTGGGATATTTATTCATTGATGATGTTAATCTTTCTAACCCGATCAGAATATCGTTGTTGTGCAGTGAGGGGCCAAAGTAGAGCCCCTCTAGCGGTGATCCACATGTGATCTATTAATTTTTGAACAACACTAATGAATTATTGGGTGTCTGTGTGACTGATTAATCATATTTCATTTTTCACCTCGATCACTTCACATTCCTTTGAGATGGAATTAATATTCTCTTATTCTTCTTGGTCTTAAGAGGAAGAGAGGAGGAAGGAGATCTTAAGAGGCAATTGTTATGCATAATGATTAACATTTCTATGATTGACATAGAAGTATATTTATAGACTTAGGGTTAGTTTTTAAAAATTAATTAATTGTACAAATGAAATTAATATTGCATTAAACTCAAAAGAAACCTCATTTAATGTATTAAAATAATAATACTATTCTATTTTATTATGCACTCTAACTCACACAATGATAAATATTTATCTTACAATTCGGTAAATAAATATTTATCACTGGAAAAAAACTAGTCTCCTCATCCTCCACATCATTTATTGAAATATTGAAAAAATATTTAAACAAATATTTTTCAATAAATAAATAAATATTTTATTCACTGTTTGGAGAATAAACATTATTTAATAAAGAAATAAATATTTATTTTAGTGTGAATAAAAAGAGATAAATAAATATTATATATTAAATTAATTATAAAATTACCTTGTAAATAAATATTTATTTAATATTTTTGATCATTTAATAAATATTGAATAAATATTACTTC
Organism: Viscum album; assembly: GCA_963277665.1. Taxonomy (NCBI): domain Eukaryota; kingdom Viridiplantae; phylum Streptophyta; class Magnoliopsida; order Santalales; family Viscaceae; genus Viscum; species Viscum album. The sequence goes on from OY728157.1 coordinate 1,428,500,426, forward strand.
TCGGTCTGGGGAATAAAATTTATTCTAATTATTAAATATAAATAACAATTAACCAAGATCAAAGGAAATAAATTGTGTGTAACCCACTAGGCCTCTTCCTTAGTGGAATTAGGTAGGCTTACCTAAAGTCCAAGATAACCATCCATCAGTTGGTTAAGGAATCCAAAGAGGAAGAAGATAAATCATAGTGAAAAAACCACATAAAAATGTCATTGTGTAATATAATTCCTTTTCCATGTCATTGTGTAATATAATTCCTTCCTCAACTTATTTATTAATAATAAATCATTAGTGACACACCTAACGTACCCAACTTCACTACGATCATATGTTATAATGTTTTAAAAAATATTTCAAAGTGCGTGATTCATGACATGAATTAATAATAATACTAAATTATAAGGATCATTAGAAATTCTCACATAAAGGAATATCCAAGGACACATAAACATGTGGATTTCCTACTGGCATGAATTTTCTCATAATATTTCATATTGAAGATTACCAAGTGATAAATTCATGAGATAAAGCCTCATATGCTTATGATTACTTGGACTTGATAGTCAACATACTATGTGTCCCATCATAGAATATTATCTGACCATAAAGAAAAGTTTAAGAATATTTTCATGGAATTTTAAGGTTATCATCATAGTAGGTAACTAATTTTACCTTTTTAATGATACATATAATCTAGGGCATTATTACATTAAAGTCACACAAAATAATGAACAATATATAAAAAGGTATTTAAATAATATTCACCTATTTGAATATACATGTAATATAAAGTATAAATAGTTGGTTCTAGGAAACCAAATCCAACATCACAAGCCTCTAGCACTTGATTGTCAAATATCATCTATGTCACATTAGATAGATTTCATCTAACTATAGAAAATATTTAAGAATATTTTCATAATAATTATAGGTTCTCATTATAGTGGGTAACTTCTATAACCTTTTGATAAATAAAATAATCAAAGGAAATTATTATATTAATTATATATTAAAGAATAACCATAATATAATAATATATTTATTAATATTTAGGTTATTGAATATACAAGTAATCTAAAGTACCAAGTAAGTGGGTTCTAGGGAACCAATTCCAATAGATTCTCACTTACACTAGATCTAACTGTTATCAACTTTAAGTCCACTATCTCTCACATTATATTCATGCTTATGATGAGATAACATTTTAGGCAATGGAATATCCATGTTATATTACATTGAAATTATACTTATCATGACCACACCCCTTTGAGAAAAATCCATCTAGGGGAGACACTTTTGAAGAATGTTCTTCATCCATTAATGTGACCTTAGATCCTTGGTGAGGATTACCATTTTATTATTATCACAATATAGTGTGACAAAATCTTTACTGTTAAGCACCACATCAAGATTTTGGATGAAGTTATGTTTCCGAAATTATTCTTTAGGTGAATCAAAAGCTATAATATACTAGAAATCAACTATAAAATCGATAACCCCTAGCTTCTTTGATTTATTCTAGCTCACAGATCTTTCATTAAGGTAGAAGACATATCTTGATTGTGATTTAAGATCATTATGTACTATTTAGAAACTAGAATCTATATTTCCCCCAATGAATAGCTTCCTATATTCTATATAAACCATAAACACATCCTTAGTACACCTTAGATACTTTAGGTTAGTCTTTACAAAAATAGAGTGTTGTTTGTTTGGGTCTTCTTGATATATTCTTAACATGCTCAAGGCATAGGCAGTATCAAACCTGATATATAGCATGAAACACATGATATATACCATAATTTATGCATAATTATTATTTCTTATCCTCTCTATTTCCTATTGTGTTCGAAGAAAAATTTTCTTAGAAATATGCATACCATGTGACAATGGAAAAAATCCTCTCTTGGACTATTATATACTAAAATATCATCAGAACCTTGTCATTTTATGTACCTTCACTTAGTCTAATAAGCCTCTTAGATCTACCATGAATGATCTTTATCTCTATAATGTAGGCTTCTTCATTTAAGTAATTTATGGAGAATCATTTGTTCAACCATGTCATAACAGACTATAATACCAGTATCTCATTCTTTATTAGTAATACATCATCAACATATACTAAAAGGAAAATGCCTATGATCCCACTAAACCTTTTATAGACATAGGGACCAAATTCATTATTTGAAAAACCAAATTATCATATAGATTCATCAAAATGAATGTTCCATGTTCTTGATGCTTAATTTAAACCACAAATGGATTTCTAATACTTTCATATCTTATTATCCTCCTTTAGATTCACAAAATCTTCTTTTTATATCATATAGAAATATTCCACATGGTTTCTATTAAGTAAGGATGCTTTTATATTAACTTTTAAAATTTCACAATCATGGAAAGTTTCTATTGAAATCATAATTATAATGGATTTCACTATAAAAATCGTAGAAAAAGTTTCATAATATTCCATGCCTTACATTTATTAAACCCTTTAACAACCATCCTTGCCTTATAGCTATTGAATTTTACATCCATGTAAGAAACTGGTTTTTATATCAGGTATAAATCATTTTAATTTTGTTCTAGTTATTTATTTTGGATCCAATATGGATGCCTGATGAGGGTATAGAGGTTTCAGGGGTGTCTAGGGCTTGTTCGGAGCTCGATCGGCTGGTGGAGAAAAACACTAGGCCACTTGGTTAATAGAAATAGTACAACCAAGCCTTCATGGTTTATCCTAATCATGTGGGTATAGAAAATGGGGTGAAGTAGGACAAACGTTTTTTCTAACTATGTGTCGGGAGCCGTACACCCATACAAAAAGTTAACAGTTTTTAGCAGAGCTTTTTTGCATGGTTGGTGATAGGTTTCCCTAACTGTGTGGGAAAACTGTGAAAAGTGACCCTCCTTATAGTAGAAGACACACAGTTGGTGCATGGTTTGTCCAACTATGTGTCCAAAATCCATGATTCCCATTTTGGGTGATTTTACAAAAATACCCTTAGTGATCTAATTTTTTAAACCCTCTCCTCACTTTTTCTCTCCAGAAGACAGTAAAGTCTCTCTCCTCCCATTTGAGCCCCATTTTTCCTCTTTGGTTTTTTTATCCTATCTCACCATATGAACTCCAATTCAATATCTGTTTATCATGTTGGATTCACATCGATAAGTAATCGATTCCTTTTTAGCCATTGTTCATTCTTCTTCCCCTCGACGATGCTATTTAGATGCAGGCTCATTTTTCCTATTTTCAAGGCATTGATCCATTCCTAAAATATTTTCTAATCTAAGAAAAATTAAGGGTTAATAATAGATAAGGATATTTTTATGAGAATAAGGTAGGTTATCTATAACCCATTACTTAAATTTCATCATTTTATAAATTTCTGCTGTTCTACATGTGCCGATTTCATCGGGTGTGGCCTATTAAATTCATATTCCTTGCTTATAGTCAGTATAATCATGTTCTAGAGATTTTTTAATATATGTTATCCAATTTCGGAGGTTACATCCTCAACATCAACCACCCCAATTAGGGTAATTTTATAATTATTCATTTAGTTGCTTGTTATGCCTATTTTCACCACCGTTTGGGTGAGCTGTGACTTGGACTTGATAAAGGTAAGTGTTTTAATTAAATGAATGAATTTTAAATGTTTGTTACATGTATATATCACTTGAACCTTCTAAGGTAAGTGTTATAATTAATTAATGAACATATACATGGCTAATTGGCAATTATACTAAGTATATGACTTGTCCTTATTGAATTTAATTGAATGGATTGGTTGGAAATCCACAACACCCCTTTCCATGTATCATGGAAGGAAGAAGAGTCAAATTAATGGATTAATTATAACTATTATAAACCAATGGATGGTTGCATGTCCTTTAGCCTTTTCACTTTTATGAAAGTCAACGGAATAGACCAAATGAATTATTGAACAACGTGATCATTACATGGACTTAATTAATCAATGAATTAATTATATGGTGCCTATTGCATATGAACCTTGACATCTTTATAGAAGTGTTCAGAATCAAGCTAGCCTTGTATTCCTAAGGAAATTCCATGAGCACTCATGGACGCCATTCTGATTCAGGGATTCCAGTTTCCATGATTAATACCCACCTTGGAATCCAATCCTTGTCTACTTGTGGTTTCCTAGTATGACATTATAGGATCCATCCGTTATTATTATAGGATTCCTTAGATACAATCATTGGATACAATGTGATGTTTATGGACATGAGTTTCCTTGGATAAACCTTTGTCCCTAGTCATTTATTATCCCATTTTACCTTGGATGGATTCCTTAGACTCAGGTAGAACATATATCTATGGAATGCCTTGGGTGATTCCCCTTAGATCACACGTAGACCCTTATAGCTAGGCTATAGTTTATTACCTGATTTGGCTCAACCCATGAGGTCAAGGATTCCTTGGTTATTACCTTGGATCCATTTTGTTATTATCATCATTATATGATGCCTTGTTATATCTTGGATACTTGAGTATTATTATAATGTCAGGATGCCAGTGCAGGTTGTACCTCACAAGACTTATAATATAAAATAGAAAATAATTAATTAATTAATTAACTGGTTACATGTCCAGACACAAGATGAAGCTAAAATAGGTTCTTGGGCATTTACATTATAGTTTTGATTTAATTTCATATATTCATTCTTTCATATTGTTTTAGTTTATATTACATGGAATGGATGTTATAGATTCCTTTGGTGGTAGCCTACTAAGATTTATCTCACACCCTATCCAGGATGCCATTGGTACCTAGATAGATTACATGTATGTAGGCGTTGATAAGGGGACGAATCCACCTTTGGACACTTTATTTATTACTCTTATAAGGATGGATCTAGGTACCAGATGATCGAGTTAGAGCTCATGATGCTTTGATAGTTTTTTGTTTATTTTTTCTTCTTTCATATAGCATGTATTACCTACTACCTTGTAACCATGTTTTAAAATTTTATAGAGACATGACATCTATCTTTATCATTTTGTATATGATTCAACTTTTTTATATTATTATCAGTTGTTCATGTTGTTTATTATTCCCATATGTTTATAATGTGCTATTTTTTTATTATACTACTTCCTCTATTTAACTATTATTATATTTATTAATTATGATACACTCTGATAATTTGGGATTAGTTTCACCATGGAAACCCCTAGGACCTCACTACTAGTTGGAAGACTCTAACATTCGGGGAGATGCACTTGAGGCATAGTGACCCACCGAGCTCGGGGCACCTCTAAGTGGAATCTTGGTCCAGGATGTCACAAAGTGCTATTAGGACAGTTCCTTTCTTTCTTTACTATTTGGAGAAAATAGACAGGAAAATAAGAATGTTTTGGAACTTGGTTATAAGACATTCTTGGGAGTAGCTAACCCATGTTTCAGTTAAATATCGAGTTTCCTAAATTATAATTTTTTTTATACTTTTTCTTATTACAGTTGATATCATTTCACCATTGGGTGACACACATATTGTGTGATGGTTATATTTATTATTTTGATTGAGGATTTTATTTCATCCTTGGCCTGATGATATGAGGGTAAGGAACATTGTTACATGCATCATCTTAGGAACCTAGAATTCACATGCCATGCATATTCCATGTCATATAGGTGAATCTCACCACTTGAATTTTCTTGATATTCCTATAATTGTGGGGTGAGCCTTGTTATATATATATATATGTGTGTATGTGCTTCTCTTTGTCTATGATTGAGTGATTTCTAGTTTCAATTGAAGAGTTGTATGGTCCCTTGTGGGTTGGAATGTTTAGTTTATCGGGTCAATCCATCTTATATAACCCATTACATTCTAAGAATAGATGTATGCTGGGTTTAGATTTCAATGACAAGGTGTATTGGCCCTGATTCACTAGGATTGAAAAATCATTTTAATCAAACATTGATATAAGATTATAAGAAAATGTAACTTAAAAATGTGGAATCATGACTTATAAAATGAAATGGTTTCTAGTAAATAAAGAGGTAAGGTTATATTTCCCCCTTTATCTACTAAAACCCATGTAATTTAAACAACATCACTTACCAATACCTGGACTTATAAGAGGGTAGTTGGGGTAATATTCCATGGTTAGTGATCCCTCATCTTTACGTTCTTCTTCTTCTATTTCTTTCTATATGATTCTAGCTTGTTTTTATTTGTGTGATTGGAATTTTTAGACAAATGCTACCACAACATCCTCATGTCATGCACTAAAAGGGTGGATATGACCATTCTCCAAACATGGCGATCACTATGCTATTAGTCTTACCTCTAAGAGTGCCCCTAGAGGCACAACCTATTATACCTAATCTGGGAATTAATGCTCAGCTTTTTGATAGTTTCCATTATCTGATGTATTACATGTAAGGTACCCCATGAACTAAACCTATGATGACAGATATGAAATGTGAGTTATAATAGTATTATCCTCCCACATTCTCATGGGTTGGAGGTCTATATGATGATAAGTCTTAGCTAAAGTCCACCTTATCTATCTTTGAGTATCTAGAGATGCCTCTATAGTGGAGGGTAAAAATTTCTACTTACATGCTGTATGATTCATCCAAGTTATGGTGGGATGTAATTACCCAGGATGGTTTCCATAAGGGCATGGTATGGAATGATTTCTAGACTATTTTCTATGAGTACATATTTTCTCATATGCTAAGAGATGGTAGAGAAAAATAGTTCATGCATCATTAGTAGGGATCTATGTTAGTCTTGGAGTATTCAACATGTTTTATTGAGTTTCAAAAATTTTCACCACTTCTAGATGGTGATGAGATTTAGCATGCTAGACACTTTGAGGATGGGAATTAGTATTTCATCCATACTCAAGTGAGTGTATTTTTCATACCTAATTTCTCAGATATAATCAATCTGGATGTTATCACTGAGTATAGACTGAGGGAAGGTGATAGTAACAGACATAGAGGATCAGTGCCAAGGAAGGAAAAAATTTCCTCCAATAGTAGGAAATGTTACCACAAGGTTTCATGTAAGAGAAGTGACGGTCAGAGTAACCATACTGGAAGCTCCGCTGTATACCATCAATGTGGACAGAAGGGGAATCTGAAGCCTTAGTGTGATAGAGACCCGATGGAGTTCCATGATTGCAGACCAATGGGTAATATTGAAATATTATATCATACCTTTCCAAAAGTTTATTGTGGAAGATTATTTTCACTAGCTATACCTTTAGGGGAAGGTTCTTTTACATCACGTCAGGCTGGGAGTTGGATTAGCACCAGCAGGACTGGCCGAGGAGGAGGTCGTGGATTGGTTATCCAGAATTCTAATCACTAGAAGCGCCAGTAGAGAGATCATACTCAAGGTAGTATAGCTATATAATAGGGTCACAGATCAGGATAGTTTCATGCTATACAACTGATACCTGAGTATTAGAGTTCTTAACCATCTACAATATGAGGTACTATTCTAGTAGCCTTCACTATAGTATCTGCTTTATTTGATACAGGTGATTCACACTCCTTCATCTCTTTATCTATCATGAAAAGTATCAGGCTATAAATATAGTATTATTGTGGTGTGATGACTTTGTACACACCATTGGGAGTGCGGTCAGAGGACATACGCTAGTGTAGGGACTACCCCCTTGAGGTAGGAAGTTATCCCTTCCTATGATACCTCTTCATAATCGAGACAACAGACTTCAATGTCATTATTGGGATGGATTGGTTGGTCCCACACCATTTCTTTGTATACATCTATCACTATAGGGTATCACTTACATTATCAAAGGGTAGAATTTATCTTCATAAGGGAAAGTGGGATATCCAGGCTAGCAGAAATATACTAGAGCATCATGGGATAGGTTAAGTGACTGTTTAGATTGTTAATATCTTCATGGGGGAGTAGGGTTTACATCATGATTAATTCCCTCTAGTAGTAGATCATTTTAGGAACATCTTTCCCAATATTTTTTTGGAATACCTTCTGAGAGGGTGGTAGAGTTTACGATTGAGCTCATTCTAGGAGTAGATCAAGTGTCCATTCCTTCATATAAGATAGAACCTACTAAGATATAGGAGCTCTAGAAGAAGTTAGAGGATTTAGAGACCAAAAGTTTTATACATCCCAGTAATTACTCTTGGGGTTCACCCATGCTTTTCTATAATATAGAAGATAAGACCCTTATCCTATGTGTGGGTTATATATGGTTAAACCAGTTTACAGTCAAGAACTGGTATTCACTACCTTATATAGATGATATCTTTGAATATCTCTAAGAAGATATGGTATTATCTAAGATCAATCTGAGACCATGCTATCATTAGGTGTGAGTCATGCCATCATACATACCTTGCACAACTTTCCATAGTAGGTATGGTCTTTATTAGTATCTTGTTATGTCGTTTGGTCTTACAAATGTGCCTACCATTTTTATGGCTTTGATGAATAGGGTGTTCCACCTCAATATGTATTCCTTTGGTCTTTGTGGATTATATCTTGGTATATTCTCACACTCGTAGAGACCATTATAAGAACCTTGATATGTTTTTGAATACACTAATATATCTCCATATTTATTCCAAGTTTCCTAAGTGACACTTATGAATAAACAAAGTTAAATTATTGGGTCATATTATCTTAGAATCATGAGTATCTTTTGACCCAGATAAGGTGAGCGATGTGGTTTCCTGAGAGCATACCGAGAACGTGTTTGATATATGGAGTTTTTTAGGGTTAGATAGATATTATAGAATTTTTATATAGGAATTATTAAACCTTCCTACACCTCTTAATCGTATTAAAAATAAGGGTGTTAAGTTACTAAGGTTAAAAGAGTGTGGGAAATAATTTTAAGAGTTGAAAGTAAGGCTTGTTTCGACACCGATTATGATATTACCAAATCATGTAAGGGGATATACATTGTTCTGTTATGAATCATGCATCAGGATGGGATAAGTTCTAATGTAGGAAAAAATATTCATTGTGTAAAGATATTGGAAGTTGAGGACTCATGAGAGAAACTACTTGACACACAACCTTGAGCTAGAACCAGTAGTCTATGCCTTAAGTTTCTAGAGACATTATCTAATGGGTGAGCCCCTTGTGGTGTATACAAACCACAAGAGCCTGAAATATGTCTTTACACAACATGAATTGAACCTTTGATAGAAAATATGGGTCAAATATCATCATTCCTCTGATTTTGAACTTTCCTATACACCTGAAAAAGGAAACTTGGTAGCAGATGCGCTCAGTCAGAAAACTCAGGTAGAGGCCATACAAGAATCCAGTGATAAATAGAAATTTATGGCCCTATTTTTTGAGTTGAATATAGAGTTTTATGATAGCCATAAGTAGTCTCACCTCTCATCCTTAACAGTTACCTTTTCTATCCTTTAAAAGTTGAAGAGTGGTTAGTTTTTAGATCTTGAAGGCTTGGTTATCCATGAGAGTATTTTAGGAGATGGCTCACCTCTAGATTGGTATATGGAAAGAGACGACATCCTATAAATACATGAACATGTATGGGTTCCTACAGATATGTGAGAGTAACTAATACATGAGTCCTACATTGTTCAATGGGTGATTCATCTTGGAATCTAAAATATTTATCGAGATATCTGATGCTAGTATTGGTGTCCTGGGATAAACCATTAGATAACAAGCTTTATCACTAGGTGTTCCAACTGTTAGTAGGTTAATGTGGAGAACCAGTAGCCTATTGGCTTGTTACAACTACTTCTAGTCCTGTAATAGAAATGAGAATATGTTTCCATGGATTTTATAGTTAGCTTACTGAGGTCACCTAGATGTAGAGCCACTGTATGGGTAGTCATTGAACGACTGAAAAAAGTATCCCACTTCCTTACTATTAATAAGAATTTCTAAATTTATGAGATGGGAAGATTTTATGTCTGTGAGATCATTGGAATACATGGTGTCCCTCATACTATCATTCCAGATATGTACAATCATTTTATGTCACAGTTCTGGTAGGGGTTGTAGAAGGCTATGGGTACACAGGTGTTTCTAAGCACAACCTTTCACCCTTAGATTGATGGTCAGTTAGAATAGATGATACAAGTTCTAAAGGACATGATCCAAGCATGTGCCCTTGATTTTTTTGGTTCTTAGAAGAAGAAAATCCCTATCATCAAGTTCACCTATAATAATAGATTTCATGTGATAATTTAGATAGATCCTTTTGAGGTCTTGTATGGAAGGACATGATGTTCACCCCTATGCTGGATAGAGGAAAAAGAGGCAGCCCTACTAGGTCCTCATCTCATACAAAAGACTTTAGAGTAGGTTCAGCTAATCAAGAAGCATATTTTTACTGCTCAATCTAAATAGAAATATTCTTCTAATCACTGTCGAAGACCTCTAGAATTCAATGTCGAGGATTGTGTTTTCATGCGGCTATCACCCAGGCTTGGGAATAGATGGATACAAAGGCAAGGGAAGGTATACCCTCATTATGTTGGGATGTTTGAGATTTTGGAGAGAGTTAGGCCGGTAAAATATTGGTTGTTACTACCTCATAGGTACCGTTCCATTTAGGGCGTCTTCCATGTTTCACAGCTTCAATGGTACCATGTCGACCCATTTCATACTTTTGATCTTGAGGAGGTTGATTTAGATTCCGATGATTCATTTGGAGAGTATACTATATGCATTGTTGACCGAAGCACGGAGGCTCTATGATGTTGTTCCGTTCCTCTAGTATGGGTTCTATGGAATCACGTACACATACATGAAGATACTTGGGAGTGAGAGGCCGATGTATGTGCCTAGTTTCCATATTTGTTCTCAGACAGTGTTTCACTGCCCTTGGAAGGTGAACTTGGGGACAAGTTCCCTTAAGGGGGGAAGACTGTAAGAACCCAGTTTTTATCTAAGGTATGGATCCTTTTAATTTTGGTTTGATTCTTTATTTTGGATCTAATATGGATGCCTAATGAGGTTATAGAGGTGTTAGGGGTGTCCGGGCCTTGTTCAGATCTCAGAAACCTGACCAGTGGTGAAAAACACTGGTCCACATGGTTAGTAGAAACTATGCGACCCAGCCTCCATGGTCTCTTCTAACTATGTGGGGCTAGATAATTGGGTGAATTAGTTAGGGTGTACAGTTTTTCCTAACTTCATTCCAAGATCCACATGCCAGTTTAAAAAGTATGTAGTTTTTAAAAGTGGTGTTTTGCACGGTTGACTCATGGTTTCCCTAATCATGTGGCCTAATCATGAAAAGTTCCCCTCCTTACATAAAATGGAACATGGTTGGTGAAAAACTATTAAAAACATATGAAAAAACTACGAGATGCCTATTTTTAAGTGATTTTACCAAAATAATCTTAATGATATAAATTTTTAAACCCTCTCCTCTCTTTTTCTCTCCAACGGACAATAAGGGCTCTCTCCTACCATTATGAGTCCCCTTTTGGATCTTCATTAGTTTTTTATCTCAACTCTCCATCTGAACTCCAATTATATCCCCATTCATCACATTGGATCTTCATCAATATGTATTAAATTCATTTTTAGGCTTTCAACATTCTTCTTCCCCTCGATGATGCTATTTAGATATAGGATCATATGCCCTATTTTCAGGGTGTTGATTTGTTCTTAAAATCTATTCCAATACAGGACAAATTAAGGGTTGATACTAGATGTGGAGATTAGTATGAGCCTAAGGTAGGTGATCTATAACTAATTCCTTAAGTTTATTCATTTTATAAATTTTCATTGTTGTGCATGCTGTGATTTCATCAGGCGCAACCTATTAAATTCATATTCCTTTATTATATTCATTTTTATCCTGTTATAAAGCCTGTTTAATATATGTTATCCAACATTGGATGTTACCTCCTCAATTTATACTTCCCAAAGTAGGTTAATTCCATAATTATGCATTTAATGGATTGTTAAGACTATCTGCGCCACCATTCGGGTGAGTTATGATTTTACCTTGATAAAGGTAAGTGTTTCACTTAAATGAATGAATTATAAATGGTTGTTACATGTATATATCACTTAAAATTTCTAAGGTAAGTGTTATAATTAATTAATTTTTATTTAAATAGATAAATAGAAAGTATACTATGTATATGACTTGGCCTAATAGAATGTAATTTAATGTCCTGGTTGCATGTCTGTAGCACCCCTTTCCATGTATCATGGAAGGTAGCGGATTGAACCTAATGGATTAATTATATCTATTATAAACCAATGGATTGTTTCATGTCATTTAGCCTTGTCAATTGTATTAAATGAAAGGTAATGAACCAAATGAATTATTGAACGACATGCATATTACATGGCCTTAATTAATAAATGAATTAAGTATATGGTGCCTATTACATATGAACCTTGGCATATTTATAGGAGTGTTCATACTCTAGCTAGCCTTGGATTCTCGATGGAATTCCATGAGAACTTGTGGATAGCATTTCAATTCTAGGATATTGATTTCCATGGTTGATACCCACCTTAGAACCTAATCTTTTTCTACTTGTGGATGCCCGATATGACACCATAGGATCCCTATGTTATTATTATAGGATGCCTTGGATACAGTCCTTGGATCTATCATGACATCTATATAAATGAGGCACCGTGGATAAACCCTTTTTACTATTCATTGTTTATCCCATTTTACCTTGGATTAATTCCTTAGAATAGGTTAGATCATATATAAGTTGAATCCCTTAAGATATTACCCTTGTATTACATGCGGAACCTTATATCCAAGACATAGTTTATTACCTGAGTTGGATCAACCCCTGAGGTCAAGGATGCCTTAGTTATTAACTTGGATCCCTTTTTTTATTATCATCATTATATATTGCCTCATTATATCTTGGATCCTTCACTATTATTATCATTTCAGGATGTTAGTGTTGGTTGTACCTCACTTGAATTATTATATAAACTAGAGCATAATTATTAGTGAACAAGTTACATGTTCAGAAACCAGTTGAGGATAAAGTAGGTACTTGGGTATTTACATTACTGTGCTTATTTACTTTCATATATGCATGATTTCACACTATTTTAATTTATATTACATGGGTTGGATGTTATAGACACCATTAATGGTGGCCTACTAAGATTTATCTCACACCCTATTCTGGTCTCCATTGGTACCTGAGCAGATTACATGTATGCATGTGTTGACATGGGGAAGTGTCCCACTTTGGACACCTGATTTATTGCTTGCATTAGGATAGAGTTGGGTAATAGATGACCAAGATAGAGCTTGGGATTCTTGGACAGTTTTTGGTTTATTTTTACTGCTTTTGTATAGCATGTATTTCCTGCTGCCTTATAACCATGTGTTGGTTAGAGTAGATGACTCAAGAGGGGGTGTGAATTGAGTATCTATAAAAATTTCTATTAAAAACTGGTTCTTTAAAATACCCCCCCTATTAAAATAAAATTAAAGTCAGTTTGTAGTGAATTTATATAAGTCCTGAAAGTTCAATTAGTTTCTCAGAAGATTTATTAGTTCTCATTTTTACCAATCTAAAGATTAGTCAAACTTTTGAAACTATTATACTAATTTAAAACAGATATAAACACTTGCTAAACTAACTATCAAAGTTCATTTTATCTTAATATGAAAAATACAAATCAGATTAAAACACAAGACAAACAACACAGCGGTTAAAACAAGAGGTTCAGTCTCAAGATGAGACTTAATCATCTTCACTTGGTGATTACCTGCCACCAAGTAGTTTATATTAATAAAAATTTTATCCACACCCTGGATCGGGTTTCAAAATAATACACAGGGATGTCCAAGTCACACTTTACCTCTACCACAATTATTCATGGAAAAAACTATCAAACAGATCACATAGGATCTCTTCCACAGTTCTATGTGGGATACAATAGTAGAAAGGGATTAAGAGTGAGGATATTTTGGTATCCTCTAGTTATGCTCAGAAGATAGTGTGTGTGATACTAACAGATATACACAATTCTCAAATTGTAACCACAAGATCATGATAGAGTTATGAAAGAAGAATAGGGTTTAGAAATCTCTATGTGTTGTGCAGTAAAGATCTGGACTCAATGGATGTAGAGAGAATGATATTCGAGTCCTTTTCTGAATGCTGGCTCCAAAACAGAGTAACATAGTCTCTGTAATCTAGCTTCTAGGTGTGAAAAGGTTTATCTCTTTGATTTTAGGATGTTCTGTGAGCTTAACCATGATGCATCTTGTAATATTAAACTTCTTGTATACTCAAGCTTCGAGTTCTTCTATTTTCAATATCTTGCATATTCACACAACCAGCCTTTTTTTTATCAGGTTCAGAGTCTCTCTTTTTAGGTTTAGCTTATAATCCTTTTATACTTCAAGAGATAGTAGGCATGAAGATCTCCCCACGTGCATGTACCTCGTATTGTCTATGGATAGTCCTACAGACAACATTAAATAATGTCATAAACATTAATTTGTCTAAATATGACCGTTAGAAATAAATTTAAATTAATAAATTTGAAATAGTTATTTATGACTATCGGTGAGTCATTTGCATCAGTCTTTCATCTTCAGTTTGTTAATATTGGTTTGTCATCTTTGGTCTGTCATCTTCAGTTTGTCAATATCGGTTTGTCATCTTCAGTCTATCATCTTTGGTTTGTCGATATCAGTTTGTCATCTTAGGTCTGTCATCTTTGGTTCGTCAATATCGGTATGTCATATTCGATCTGTCATCTTTAGTTTGTTAATATCAGTCTGTCATCTTTGGTCTGTCATATTCGGTTTTTCAATATCGTTATGTCATCTTTGGTCTGTTAATATCGGTGTGTCGAACATCGGTGTATAGATGTGTCAAACATCGGCGTGTCGAACATCGATGTGTTGAACATCGGTGTGTCGAACATCACCGTGTTGAACATCGGTGTGTCGAACATCGGTGTGTCAAACATCGGTGTGTCGAACATCAGTGTGTCGAACATCAGTTTGTCGAACATCGGTGTGTCGAACATCGGTGTGTCGAACATCGGTGTGTCGAACATCGGTGTGTCGAACATCGGTGTGTCGAACATCTGTGTGTCGAACATCGATGTGTCGAACATTGGTGTGTCGAACATCAGTGTGTCGAACATCGGTGTGTCAAACATTGGTTCATTTCCAAGAAATATAAAAAGCCTATGAAGAGTCTGTCTTACACATAACATTACACGACTAAGTGACATAAAAAAATGCGTGTAAAAATACACTTGTAAACATATGGATTTATAAATATAAGTTATTGAAATATTAAGTATATTATTCTGTATGAGATAATTGATTTACTTAGAGATATTAAATGGTATAAAAGAGTATAATCTATAGATTGACATTATTTGTGATTATGAAAACTACTATAGCATAGAGGGTCCAACACCATGTTTTCTAGTTTTATAGATTCATTACATGTATCATCATCATTTTTCATATGATTCAAATTTTATAAATTATTATCAGTTGTTCTTATTTTTTTTATTGTCTTCTTCTGCTATTCCATATGCTTATTATACTACTCCTACTATTTACCTATTATTATATTTATCCATTGTGCTGCACTCTAGTAGTGAGGGAATAGTCTCCCGAAGGACACACCCCAAGCCCTTGATACTAGTCGAAAGCCTCTTGCATTTAGGGAGATGATCTTGAGGCCTAGTGACCCACTAGGATCAAGTCACCTCTAAGTGGCATCCGGGTCTAGGACATCACAATCCATGTCCAATTTCTTCTTGAATACCCATTTATAACCTATAGAATTTACATCCACTGGGGGATCTACTAGAACCCAATCTTGGTTTTGGTAGATGGAATATATCTCAAAATTCATGGCTTATGTCCTCATTAAAACTTCTGAGTATCTTACTGATTTCTTATAAGAAAAGGTTAATCAGTATCAATTAATAATTAGTTACCATCCTTAGTGACTAGAAAACCATATCTCTCTAGTTATATAACCTCTATGGTTCTCCTATGTAGTACTTGTGTCTTTAGAATAACCTCTTCAATATGGACTTGTGGAATTTTTCTTTATTACAACTCTTGTATATATTGAGCCTTTACTTAATTGAATTCAATATTTCTCACAATATATCTTTCAAAGATGTTGTCCTTCTCAATTAATGTGGCCCATCTTATTGCTATTACATTTTTTTCTAAGGGTTTTTATAGATAATATCCCCCCTTTTCCTTGGAATATACTATAAAGATAGAATTCATTCCTCAAGGTGTGATTTTGTTTCCAGAGATATCCTCAAAAAATGATTTGTATTCCCATACACATGTATGTAAAAACCATGTTTCTTTCTACTCCAAAACTCAAATGGAATCCCATTTTCCACTTCAATTGGAACCTGATTTAGTGTGTATGCTACAGTCTATAATACATATCCCCAAAAGGATAAGGGAAGATCTATATAAATCATCATTGATATCACCATATTTAAAATGTTCTAGTTACTCCTTTTACTTACCTCATTACACTATGGTGTATAAAGAGAAGTGAGTTGAGATAGAATCTGAAACTCTATTATATAATTGATGAACACTTGGTTAAAATATTCTCTTCCTATGTCTAATCAAAGTTTCTTTGTAGTATAAAAACAATGATTCTCTACTTCATTATTGTATTCCTTAAATTTATTAAAGAAACTAGACTTAAACCTCAATAAGTAGACATATCTATATATACTAAAGTTATCACTAAAAGTTATTAAGTAATAGTATCTAATTCTAGGTTCAATAATAAAAGTTCCACAAATAACTATATGAAGTAATTCAAGTAGATCTGTAGCCCTTTCACCCTTTCCACTAAATAGTGGTTTGTCCATTTTTCCCTAAAAATAAGAATGAAGCATATCAAGTGGTTTTAGTTCAAATTAATTTAAATAAACTTCTTTATATAGCTTTGAAAAACACTTCTCATTTACATGAACATACCAATGATTCCACAACTAGGTGTTAAGTGGGTCATGTGAATGCGATTTTTTATCGATTGCCAACACTTGGTTTTTATATTCAAGTACATAAATACCATTATTAAAATGTTCCATACCATTACATATTTTATATTTATAAAATTAGAAATTATTATTTACAAACTTTGAAACAAATCCATCCACATATAAAATAAACACAAATACAAATTTTTTAGTAACACTAGGCACATAATAACAATTCTATAAGAATAAAATCAATCTTGTTGAAAATTTAAGGTGGAAATATATAATATCTAGTGAAACTAGTCTCAATATATTATAAGATAGATGATCCACCTCACCTTTGGAAACATTTTTAAATCTACTTAGTTTCAATATTTGGATACAAGTTTGATCACTAAAATATGCATCTAATAACCAAATTATAGAAATAAATATATTACATTTAATAACAAATACACTTGAAGATTCCCCTTATTTATTCATTGATATTAAATTATTATTCTAGTATCCCTTCTCACCACACACAAAGAATTATGCATCTTATTCCTTATAAAACCTCTTGACCTTTCTTCTCTTGGTAGGGCATTGTGAAGAATCTCTAAACTTAGTGTTAGTCTTAGAGATTCTCACCTTTACCTTCTTATCATTCACTATAATAACTGAAGGTTTTTCATACCTCATACTATTTTCCACCTTGATAATAAGATTAAAAATATCTAAGAGGGGCTTATTAATATTTCTCACATTAAAATTCACAATAAAAATAGAAATATATGAGGTAGTGAGGCCCATACGTGGTCAGTGCACAATTATTTGGGTAGCTTGAAACCTAAAATCTATAAACACTCAGTATATCCAATCATCATAAATACATGATGTCTAGATGGAACACCTTATCTAATATTACATGTTCAGAGTTCCTTAGAGATCCTATACCTCTCTTTTCTAGCCTTCTAATTATAAAGATCATAGAGATTGGAAAACATAGTGTATGCATCCATGTTATTATGAAGCTTCTAGAGATCACTATACATGAATGATATCACAAGGCATTGGACATCAAATGCATCATTTATATGTTTCTAGAAGAAAATATGATCCTCTTAACTAGCCTCATTTTATGACTCTTTATCTATAACTAGGTCTCCTTTGATGACTCTTTATCTAGAACTAGGGACTCTAAAACATATCACTTTTTCTCTTAGAATAATATAATTCATAAGCTTCTATATCACTTCTGGAAGTTTGTGTTAGTTAGAATATTGTCTTCCTCAAATATCAATCATTGGATAATGTCAAGGTCCAATCACTTGTCATTTTCTATAATAAAATAAAAGTAGGTTTTATTGTATTATCTTTATTACCAAAAATCAATGTAATAAATTTTATTTATTAGTATTATATTTTTTTATAAAATTATAATATCCCTCACTATTGGACTAAAAATATCTCATCATGTGGATATTATAGTGGAAAAGATCTATATTTCTTTTCTCATGATCTAGGCTCGGGATTGATAAAATATTCAAAGGTATTTAGGTAGGTGGTCTTTCAAAATACATTAACTTGGAGTTCCTTGATCCATTGAGTGGACTCCCCAATACTAAAATATTGGACTTGGATTTATTCAACACTTTCCTCCAATTTACAATGAATTTTTCTTATGAAATCAACCCTTGATGCTCACTTGATTTTTTCAACCCAAAACATTAGTTATAACCCCCCAATAATTTAAAGCATCCTAATTTAGCCCATACAAGTACCCTAAACTATGGTTTCATTCTTAATAATGTGATGGAAGGATTTTCTTACTTAATATATGATTTTGTTTATCTTATGATTAAATATTATTTATTTTATCCTTTCATAATCTTGATAATATTATATGGATTTTATATAATTTATTATCTATGTTTTGATAACATAATTTATGAAAAATTTATTTATTTAATTCTATCTTGCATTATTTTTTAATTTATTTAATTTATTTGATCAAATTTAAACATCTAAAAAAAATTCATCATATAAA
This sequence comes from Viscum album, assembly GCA_963277665.1. Classification (NCBI taxonomy): domain Eukaryota; kingdom Viridiplantae; phylum Streptophyta; class Magnoliopsida; order Santalales; family Viscaceae; genus Viscum; species Viscum album. The sequence continues at coordinate 1,428,519,438 of OY728157.1, forward strand.
TAAATTATTGTAAAGAATTTATTTCTTCAACATATCTTCATGTTATGTGTTTTGATGATTCACAAAATCCCTACTTTTATTCTAACAAGTTTATTATAAAGTGTTTTAGATTATTATTATCTTACGCTTTGTGTACAAGTATTTATTTTACGATATGAAAGTACTTTATCATATGAGAATTTAAGAATTCAGTTGCTCAAAATCAGAAAAAATCATGTAAGACTTTATCTTATGAAGTTTGATTAAGTTGTTCAAGATAGATGCTCCGATCAGAGTGAGATTATAAAAGGTATTTATCTTTTAAAAATAATTTCTAATGCCAAAATAATTTGAGGTAGAAAAATTTTATAATAAAAATTTATCTTACACTAGAGAATTATCTTACGCTGCATTGAAGTTAGTTTATCTTACGAGTAAGAACCACTTTATCTTATGAAAATTTATCTTATGATGAGTAGTTCTTTCAGTCGATATCTTAAAAATATTTAGTATTGCAAAAATTCATGATTAATTTTATAATATCTTGATAATTCACTTCATGCCCTTTGAGCACATCAAAAGGATATTATCTATTTTTGAAAATTTTGGTCTGTACAAGACTTTCCTGAATAGGAAAATCTGAAGAATGAGAATATTTATAATACAAAAGAAATTACTATATCTGAAAAGTTTGGCTACATGTCCTTAATATCCGGTCACATCAATATCACTATTTATGTTTTGGTAAACCATTAGAGTTATCTAGCATTCAAGTTTAAACAAGCATATAAAATGATCATTTTTCTATTAAATAAAGTAGAGAGAAGAAGAATGATAGCTAATTACCTTAATAACATATCAAAAATAAAAATGATGAAGACTTGTACATAGTCAAAGAAATAAATTCATTTATTCCATGATTATTAGTCCTATTAGTTTCACTAAATATTATTCTAAGCTACTTGAAGTCCATCATTTTCTTAGGAAAAATCTTCATTAACTGTCAGTTGATGCTTTCAACTATGTTCTCCAAAAGTACCTCTCAAATTTTCTATATATTTCATCATGTTTTCACTCAGTGAAAGAGTGTGGTTAAGACCATTTGTTGGTCTTGTAAAGGGAGAGTCTGGTTGAAAGCTCTTGGACTTTTTTACTAAGTGACAGCTTCTTGTACTTAGCTAGGAGCCCTCAAAAAAAGGACTGTTATAGTGAAAATCGCCAAGCTCATATAGAATAGAATTGGTGGAGGGGACTAGTGGAATTCTATTCCCTTAATAAATATAAATATATGTGTTCAATTTACTTTCTATATGTTTTAATATTTCTACTGCATATATTTTGAAGAAAATAATTGAACTCACATACTTTGAATAGGGTGGTCTAATATTTAAGAAATTTTTAAGAACTCAATTCACACCTCTTAAGTTATTTAGTTAGTCATTATCTAGGAAAACAATTGGTATCAGAGAAAGTAACTCTCGAGTTCACAAATGTCAAAGTTTTAATTTTATAGATCTACCTTTAAATGGATAATATGGATAATAGCCGAGAAGGTATGTCAATGGTTAGAGATTCGTACTTCAATGGTGACAATTATGGTTGTTGGAAAGTTCTAATGAGCATATATATAAAAAATATTGCTCAAAAAGTCTACCTTGAACTAGTTAATCCCTATAAAATTCCTAAGAAATACATCAAACTTGGGATGATGTAGCTGAAGAAAATTATGATTTAAACTCCAAATCTATGAACATTATCATCTGCTGGTTAGGACTAGATGAGTTCAAGAATATCTCTCAATTTCAAACAACACATGAAATGTGGAACACTATAGCAGTAGAATATAAAGGCACTAACAACATTAAATCTCTTATATATGATACAAATAAGATTAAGTTTGATACTTTAAAAAATTATGAAAGAGAGACCATTAATCAACTAAATAGAAAAATCATTGGGGTTATGAACAACATTGTAGATCTGGGAATGCCTATCACTGAGCTTGAATAAGTATCGAAAGTTATCAGAGTATTACCACCTAAGTGGAGTGGAATATTAACCACTATCAGACAATCTATAGAAGTCAAAAATTTCAAGATAAAAGATCTCATTTGGACTCTTATGATGTATGAAGATGAAATGGAAACTGGAAGTGAAAATCATAAAACAATCAAGAAGGAAAATGCTTCCATGAAAATATCTACTTATGAAAATGATAGAAAAAGAAAAAGTGTACAAATCTTTGAAACATTTGAAGATGAAGGATTCTTAATAAAATATGAATCAAATGATGAGCTCTCTCAATTTTCTTAAAAGTTAAAAAGTTTTATAACATGAGGAGAGGGTTCATAAGATCCTTAAATAATCATAAAAAACATAGTGAAAACTATAAAGAGTTTAGATACTATGAATTCAAAAAGTTGGGATGCATCAAACCCAACTATCCGAAAACTAGATATGATAAGAAGATAAAAAAGAAATATTTCAAAAAACTGGATACAAGAAGTCTAAGAAATACATAAAGGCCACCAAGAGTGATTCTGAAGATTCTAGTGAATGTACATTATCATAATTACAAGTTGAAGCTAAAAAACAAAAGGCCAACATATTCTTTATGGAATGATATTATAATGTACATTCTTATTATTCCTATGAGCATGAACGTGAATAAAAAATGAAAATTTCTCATATAAATAATTAAATGAGTACTGAACCATGTTTGAAAACAAGTATGAAAGTATGAAAAAGAAAAATAAATCTCTTCTAAATTCTCATAATAATATTTTTGGTGAAGAATAGAATATGAAAAAAATAAGATTTTTGACTTAAAAAATCAGTTGTAGAAATCTACTTTCTCAAATATTGAACAAGTCAAAACAATTTAAAACCTATAGAAGAATGTTCAAAATTTCAAAGATTTTGAAAGTGTATTTAAAAAAGGAGAATAATATTTAAACAAAATTTTTGGTCAAAATAAATCTACAAAAGAAAAAATCATAATTGGAATCCAAAGTGAAAGGTATAAGCTTTATAGAAAATATTTTGTGCCTTGCTCTAAAAATAAAAATCTTCCCAAAGTAACTTGTTTTAATTGTGGTGAAATAGGGAATTTTTCCAATATTTTTTATTTAAAAAATCCTCAAGTTTATGTAATCAAAAGTTTTTTTCAAAACAAGTTGAAATTTTTTCTAGAAAACAAAAGTAGGTCTGGATGCTTAGATCTCTTATAGATAACATTTCTGGACCCAATAGAATTTGGATACCAAAGAATTCTATTGTTTGATTTGTCATTGTAAGAAACTAGACATATGAATAATAATACCAAATGGTTTATGGATGGTGGTTTTTCAAGTAATATGAGTGGATAATACTCTAAATCTCAATATATATCCAAATCAGATAGAGTATAAGTCATATTTTGTGATAATGAAAACGGAAATATAGTTGGTATTGGATCAGTTTTAAATCCTCAGTATACTCTCATAAAAAAATTACTTTACATTAAAGGCTTTAAGAACAAATTTATAAGTATTTATCAACTTTGTGATGATGGTTATTATGTTGATTTTTTAAACAACACTTTCTTAGTTTTTAATGATAAATTTATTGAATTTAAATAACCCAGAATAAATAAAGTTTACACACTAGATCTTAATTCCTTTTGTAGAAAAAATGTAAATTGTTTAAATTATGAAATTGATGAATCATGAATTTGTAATAGAAGTTTTGGATATTACAATGTTCATTCCTTGAGAAAGTTGTCTAAAATAAATTTGATTTATGACTTTCTAAATCTCAAATTGGATAGAATGAAACTATGTGATGCATACCAAATTGGAAAGAAACACAATCCATCTTTCAAACTAATTAATGAAGTTTCTACTTCTAAACCTCTTGAGCTTATCCATATGGATTTTTTTGGACCAAATATAATTGAAAGTCTTACTGGTAAGTCATTTTTTATGTGTTAGTTAATTATTTTTCAAGATTAACATGAGTTTACTTTTTAAGACTTAAAAGTGAATATTGTTCCATTTTTATTAATGTTTGAAAACTTATGAAAAATGGAAAAGATATAAAAATTGTGTCTTTGAAAATTGATCATAGAGGTGAGTTTGAGAATCATGAATTTAATTCTTATTTCTCAAAACAAAGAATTAAACATACATTCTTTTCCCCCAGAACACCTCAACAAAATGGTGTTGTCAAAAAGAGGAATAAAACTTCATAAGAAATTTGTATGACTATGTTTTATGAATATCACATTCCCACTAATTTCTAAGATAAGGCTATTAACACAACATGTTATATCATTAATAGAGTACTAATATGTCCTTTCTTAATGAAAACACCCTACGAGTTGTAGAATAATAGAAAATACATGGTATGATACTTCAAAGTATTTAGATGTAAGGTTTACATCTTGAACACCAAAAATAATCTTGGAAAGTTTGATCCAAAGGTTGATAAAGGTATCTTCATAGGGTATTATACTACTTCGAAATATTATAAAGTTTTCAATAAAAGGTCAAGAATTTTTGAAGAATCAGCTCATGTGAAATTTGATGAAAGTGATCCCTTCAATAACAAAATTATTTAAATTAATGATAAAAATGATTTAGTTAAAAACATGAGACCTAAAAATATCTTTAATGAAAAAAGGATGATTAATTATAACTTGATTACTTTAAATAGAATCCAATAAGCGTAGAATTTAGTGAACTAAAAAGTTTTTTTCCTAGAATACCTAGAAACATTAAATACCATCCTTTAGAAACAGTTATAGGAAAGCTAGATGAAAGAGTAAGAACTAGAGGAAATGTAGGAAATTTAGTACAATTCTTTTCCTTTCTATTCAATTATAACCTAAATCTGTAGAAGAATACCTATCAGGTGAAAGTTGGTTCTTAGAAATAGAAGAAGAAATAAATCAATTCAAAATAAATAAGGTATAGGATCTAGTTAAAATACCCTCAAACTATCCTATAATTAGGATAAAATATGTTTTTAGAAATAAAAATGATGACCATGGTATAATAAGTTTAAATAAATCTAGATTGGTTTCTAAAGGATATAATCATGAAAAATGAATAGATTATGAAGAAACCTTTTCCCCCGTAGCTATATTAGAAGCTATTAGAATCCTTCTAGAATATGCATCCCATATGAATTTTAAGTTATATCCAATGGACATTAAATCTTCATTTTTAAATAGTTTTTTAATAGAGGAAGTTTATATAGAATAACCTCCTAGTTTTGAAGATCCATATTTTCGAAATTCTATTTTTAAACTTACCAAAGATCAATATAGACTTAAACAAGCTCCAAGGGCATGGTATGAAATATTAAGTTCTTTTATTTATTCAAATGGTTTTATAGTAGGGGTATAAGATCCTAAAATATTTAATAAAATTTATTCTTGTTATATTTTTCTAGTAAAAATATATGTAGATAATGTTATTTTTGGATCAACAAATAAAAAAATGTGCAATGAATTTTTAAAAATTATGAAAAAAGAATTTGAAAAGAGTATGATGGGTGAGATAAAATATTTTTTGGGATTTCAAGTTTATCAAAAAGAGTTTGAAAACATTTTAATTCAAAAAAAATATATACTTGACTTACTTAGAATTTTGGACTTGAATACAGTAAGAACTACTAAACTTCTGTGTGTTCTAATATCAAACTTGACTAAGATGAAATTGGAAAACTAGTTGAAAACAAGTTGTATAGAGGAATAATTAGAAGTTTATTGTATCTTATTAAAAGTGTAACAGAAATTATGTTTTTAGTATGTATTTATTCAATATTTCAATCTAATAAAAAAGAATCACATTTAAATGCTGTGAAAATAATTTTAAGATATTAAATGGAACCATAACTCTTTTTCTTCTTTTAAAAAAAAATCCAATTTTAATTTAATTTTATACCTAGTTACTGATTTTTTGGTGGTATATTAGATAGGAAAATCACCTTATGAACCTTACATTATCTTGGTAAATCCCAGGTGTCTTGGTCAAGTATGAAGCAACATTCTGTAGCACTATCAACTGCTGAAGCTGAATATATTGCTACAAGAAGTTTTTGTACATGGGTGATGTGGATGAAACACACCTTAATGAATTGTGGATTTAACTTTAATTTCATTCCAATTATATGTGATAAAATTAGTGTTATAAATATCTCAAAGAATCCAATAAACCATTCAAGAATGAAGAACATTTATTTAAGACACCATTTCTTGAGAGATCATGCGAAGAAAAATGATGTATCTTTAGAAATCGTTTGCATAGAAAAATAATTAGAAGATATTTTTACCAAAACTTTTTCTAAAAATATATTTGATTTTATTAAGTCATAATTAGGTATGTTTAATTTTTAAAAATAAAATTTTATAATATATCTCTCATATATATGGTAAATACATTATTTTTTTATTTAATTTTTTTATTTCAATTTTGAGTAATGGTCACATCCAATAGACCATGTCACTTACTCTTAGTAATAATTACCCTATACATTACTACGTGACCCCTCAATTACCAAGAATGAAAAAGATTATGCATCAAATTTACATGCGAATCAGCTTACAAAACATCGAATCCTTCCTTTATCCTTATTCTAATCCTCATTTTACTGATATTTAAACCCTTCCAAACCATCTAAAATGGTAAAAACAAAAATAAATAATGATGTTTTGACTAGTAGAATGAAGCATCAAAGGATTCCAAGAAAATTCTAGGTGGAAAAGCTATCGATTTTTGATGGCCGGATAAAATGGATATGCTATTAAAGAAAGTAGTCAACAATCATGGATGGGATTATATTTTTGATGTGTCAAGGACCTCTATAATTTTCAATAAATAATTCAATGAGTTTTATGAGTCAACTATTTTTCATTTCGGTGATGATGAGGACTTGGTCACTAAAACTGTAAAATAGAAAAATCTATCACTAACCTCAGTCATGTTAGTTGAAGCGCTGAAAGTTCTTCAAGAAGGAAACCCATTCTTCATAACCTATTTATCTACAATGGATTGTGTTACCCCTCTAGAGATCATGGATTTTATATTTAGAAACACTTTTATTGATAAAAATAAAGTGAAGAATTTGGAGCCTAAGAGAAAACTTTGGACCAAATTCATCCAGCTAGGAATTACTCAATGAAATGATGAGTTCTAAAAAATTATTTTTCATAATATTTCATTGATTTATTTGTTCATGTTATAAAAGGATATAAATATGGAATGATATATTCTATGATATATTTATAATGTCCAAAATAAGTCTCTAAACTTCTACCTATATGAAAAAATATTAACCCTCATTTTTTGGAGTGATGATGTTGTTCTAGATGATAACAACACAACTTCTTTTCATAGGTTGAAAAAATTAAATGCGAATGTACTAAGTAAAAGTGGATTTCATTGGATTTTTTTATTAAACAAGTCAATTAACTTTTCCTCTATGCATAGAGTGGATTATTCTTTAACTCAAGTGGAGAATTATAGTTTTCATTAGATACTAGTAATAATAGAAGAACTATATCAGAATACTGATATAGGAGAAGTTCATGAGGATGAAGAAAATCTTACACTAAGGTGAAGAGTTTGGATTGGTATTCTGCCAGACCCTCAAAATAGATTCAGGGAGAGGAACCCTCCTATTTCTACCTCTTTACCTATTCAAGTTTAAAAATAAAGAATAGGCCCTGTTATCACTCAGATATATTCTATCAGTCAAGAGAAGACAATTTTTGTAAGATTGAGAGTGTATCCTACCTAAATCGAGTCTCACTATCAGGAGTTAGAGAGAATGGATGAAAGAAGAGCCAGGAGGATAAAATAAAAAGAATCACATCACGTGGAAAAAGATCATGAAATTGTTGAGAAACTATCATTTCAAGAAGAAAGTGACCAAGTTCCTTAGGAAAGGGTTTCCATTGTTCCTCATGAAGATAGAAATGAAGAAGCACCAGAAGTCGATAAAACTATTTATGAATGACCTCAATGGAGCTATTCAAAGTTAGTATCTTAATTAAAAACTCTAGAAGCTCAAATAATTGAATCAAATTGAGAAGTAAAAGTTCTATGTGATCATATTTCCTCAAAAGATGATATTCAGGAAGTGAGATTCTTGGTTGAGTCTATTTTAGAGAAGTGTTCTGAACAACCCTCTACTGGAGATATGCATTATTTAGATGTTTAGTTGAAAATAATGGATTTATCTCAGGACATGGATACAATAACTATATCTATTTAATCTCTTGATTATGAATTATTTATAAGATATATGTTTCAAAATCTTTACAGATTTTTCATGGATGAAATTAGAAGGTTATTGGTTACACCAAAAGAAGTTGTTGAATCTATTGATATATCCACAAAAGAAATAAGTTTTATGCTCAAACATAAACTTCCATAAGCCTTAGAAAATTCACTTCAAGTAAATAAGGATGCTAGTTTCCTCATCAATCTTCTATAAATGTTGGTTGGTTTATTATCAAACAATTTTGGAGATATTGAAAAGAGAGTTGATGAGTTACATGAAGTAGTGGTAAACAGTCTCAAGCCAAATTTCTTAGATGATGACCAAGTAGAGGATAATGGATCTGTAGAATATTCATGTAGACTTGATCATTAAAAAGAAAAATAATTTTTTTTCTATCATATGTATGACATAAAATCAGTTTGAAGTGTTAATAAATTTGATATCAAATTGTGAAAAGAAAGGAGACTTACAAAAATTTATTGGGAATTTATCTCAACATGCATGGAATGATTTAAAAAGTATTCTATATTATTGCAAGAATTATAGGGTGAAAAGGATTGATGCCTATGATTATAAACATTTTCAAATTCATGGAAGAAGGCTTCCTGAATAGTATATTTTTGACCATCACCCATCAAACTCTCAACACCTTAAATAAATATTTGATCCTTAAGAGGTTTATCTAAGGGAAAATTTTCGGTATTATAAATAAATATCTTTATCCTTACTTGAAACATCCTTTAAATTACCATTTACTCATGTAGATAAATTTGATATGGAAAGAACAAAAAAAGATACTCACAAAATCCAATCGACACCAGTTAGGTTTTCTCATAGAGATCACACCAATATTGTATCATTATTATTAATATTGGGAGATGTTGTTGGAAAGATAAGTGTAGATCCTATGTATTCATCTTCATTACCACATGATCAACCCATTTCTTTCAATAAGAAACCAGAAAAAAGTCAGTTCATGTTCAGAATTTGATATAATAATCCTTTTTAAACTTTGTGGAATGGTTGACCAGTGTTTGGGAACTCTCAAAACATTTTAATTATAAATTTTTTTATGGAATTCAAACTTTTAAATATGTTTTCTTTAACATATTTTCAAATGATCATTATGCTTTATCTACTTAAATTTTCTTCTTATTTGATTATAATACTTTACATTTGAATCTTGTGTTATGATTATTTTTATATTGCTTTATCATTTCTTCATAATATATTGTTTTAATATTTCATTATGACTTTTATTTATTTTCAAATCCTTTTTGTCAAGAAATAGAATTAACTGATTACTACTGTTTGTATATAATATGAACTCTATTACTTATACTAATTCTTTTTGATATCATAAAAATGGAGAGAAGAAAAAGAAACTTCAAAAATTTAATTTAAGTTTTTCTTCATATTTTAAAATTATGGGAGAAGAAAAGGAAAATTTCGGGAGAAGGAAAATAAAATTTTCCTATTTATAAAATTATAAAGTTTAGTGTATAAATTTTTTTATTTTCCATTAAATGGGTTTTGTGGTCATAAAAAAGGGGGAGATTTATAGAAAGAATATTTTAATCCAATATATCTTAATTTTATGTGTTTTTATGATTCAAAAAATACCTAATTTTATTCTAACAAGTTTATTATAAAGTGTTTCAGATTATTCATATCTTATTCTATGTGTATGAGTATTTATTTTTCGACATGTAAGTAATTGATCATATGAGAATTGAAGAATTTAGTTTCTCAAAATTAGAAAGTATCATGTAAGAATTTATCATACGAAGTTTGACTAGGTTTCTCAAGATAGATGCTTTGGTCAGAGTGAAATCATAAAAGGAATTTGTCTTCTGAAAGGAATTTAAAAAGACAGAAGAAGTTGAGGAACCAAAATTTTATAGTAACACTTTATCTTACATTGGAGAATTATCTTACACTGCATTGAAGTCAATTTATCTTATGAGGAAGAACTGCTTTATCTTATGAAAAGTTATCTTACAGTGAGATGTGCTTTAAGTCGATATCTTATGAAGATTTAGTATTGTAGAATGTCATGATTACTTTTATAATCTCTCTATAATTCAATAAATTCCTTTATATCACATCAAAATGAGATTATCCATTTAAGGAAAGTTTTTTTGGATAATACTTTCCTGAATAGAACAATGTAAAGAATGAGAATATTTATTCTACAAAATCAATTCCTATATTTGGAATGTTTGGCTACATGTATTTAATTTCCCATCACATCAAGATAACTATTTATTTCTCACTAAACCATTAGTGTTATTTGTAATTCAAGTTTAAACAAGCATATAAAAAGATTAGTTGGCTACTAAAGAAAGTAGAGAAAAGAATAACAATAACTGATTACTTTTAGAAAATCTCAAAAATAAAAATGCTGAAGACCTATACATAGTTAAAGAAAGAAAATAATTCATGTTGTGCTTATCAGTACTATCAGTTGAACTGGAGATTATCCTGAGCTACTTTAAAGTCAATCATTTTCTCAGGATGAATATTCATCTATTATCATTTGCTGCTTGGAACTGTGTGATGCAAACATATCCCTCAAAGTTTTTGTATATTCGATCATGTTTGCACTCAGTGAAATAGTGTGGTTAAGAATATGGATAGGTATTGTAAAGGGAGATCCTAGTTGAAATATCTTGGACCTTTGTACTAAGTGACAACTAATTTTACTTAGCTAGGAGACCTTGAAAAAAGGGCTGTTATAGTGAAAATAACCAATCTCATAGAGAAGAGTGTTGGTGGAGTAGACTAGGGTATTTCTATTCCCCGAACCACTATAAATCTCTATGTTCAATTTCATTTCGACATGTTTTTATATTTATTATTCATATATTCTGAATAAAATAATTGAACTCACATACTTCAAAGAGGGTGGTCTAATATTCAATAAAATTTTAAGAAATAAATTCACCCCCCCTCTTGAGTTATTCAACCATTCATTATCTTGGACAACATAAATAACTAACCATGTACTGGAAAAATTAAAATAAACATGTCAAATTATCATGAGATTTTACTACCGATTAGTTTATCGAGAAGATAATAAACTAACCATTAACCATAGGGGAAAAACCTTGAGTTATAATGGTCTTGAGATGTAGTATTACACCTTTAACATATATATCTCCTTGTTTGGTTTCACCTCAAATCTGTATACAATCATCCCCTATCTCCTAGGATATCATTACTTTATATATACTTACACAATCATAGGTGAGGGGAACCATATGTTTGGGGTTACCTAAAAGAAACTATAAACATGTAGATCCATACATAATAAGGGGGAAGGTATGATACACAGATCATCATATTTAATTTAATAATTAATTATCCCAAAAAAATTCAATAATAATTGAATTAAATAGAAACCAAACATATACAAAATCTAATCAAGCTCATGAACATCCACACATGAAATGACTATGCATTTAAAACAAGTTATCATACATTTCAATACATTCTTTATTAAGATAAAATTCTCAAATTAATAATTAATTATCTTATTAATTAATTAATTCATTTATTTTAATTATACATCAAAATAGTTCTTATGATTTATACACACTATAATTTTAAATAAATCAAATAAATCAATTTTATTTAATTTTTTTAAGTACATGATGCGTATTTAAGGTGAAATGACATGTACCATTTTACTTCTACCTTAAAATTATTTTTGGAGTTTAACTATTATACAATGTGTTCCATCACACGACACAACATGCGACTAATGCTGTGTATAGTTTTTATCATGTATAGTGTACTTACATGATGTGTATGTCTATATGATGTGTCCTGATAGAAACAATATATTATTTTTTGAGTCAATCCATATAGTATGGACAATATTAAATACAACATGACACACCTTGAATATGTGCAACGTGTACCACTAGAAATTCCTATGAAATATAAAATATGTATGAAAAAATACATGTCTTGTATCTACAAAATTACATATAAATAATCAATTAATTATTTTAACACCATACACAACCCACCATAATACTTATCATGTAATCTATATGGTAAAATCCTATCACATGACATGTATATCTAGATGTATGCCATATAGTTCAGTTTCTTTTAATTATTTCCTCTACGTGTTAACCTAAACTACATTCCTATGGAATTAGAATGTTTTCTATATGGTTTATTACATGTCACATGACATGTTGAACCTACCACATGTCATGTACATTGGGTATTTCTATGTCAAATGACTAAAAATCATTACATGTCTTGTATTAATTACATTTCATGTACTATGGTCACACAGTTTCTATAATTCATATAGAGAAAATCAATGCAGGGTTACATGATGTGTGTTCCGGTAACATGTTTTACACCCTTTTCAAACAACATTCCAACTAGTGGTCAATACAGAATATATAATGAATCACATATCCAACCCCCACATGATATTTCATGATTTTCATAGCCTATACTTGTGTAATTAACCATGGGTACATGGTGTGTATATTAGTGGATCCATGACTAACTTTGTGTTTTTGATAATTACAAAACTTTACTTATTATTCCCTTTAACATGATAATTTTACAATTATTAATGATTTGATAATAAACTGAGTAATTATAATTTGTCATAGTATTTTTAAGTCTTATCATGTTAAATATTAAATTTTTATAAGAAAAATTATGATGTTAAAAAAAATTTATTCATTGTTCAAATTATTCTTTTATTTATTTTAACTTAATGATCATTTACTTATATTATTCTTTGATATTATATTCTATCTAAACTCATTACCATTACACAACTTAAGATGATGGTTACATAGGTTAGGATGATGGTTACACAAGTTATAATGATGGTTACATCGGTTAAAATGATTATTATATAGGTTAGGATGATGGTTTCATAGGTTTGAATGATGGATATATAGGATATAATGACGATTCTTCAAGTTATTTCTACTTTTGAATGATGTTTATGCAGCACACAAAACTCACAGGTATATAAAATGATTCTTATGTCGACTCATGTTTATATAGAACACTAGGATAATGTATATGTATATCATCTCTTACAAAAAAATTATCTTTACATATATTTCAACACTTTGTTTTTCAAAATCATAAAATATTTTATGTTTTACTAAATTTTGGATATGTTGATTTATTTCATGTTCATATTAAATATTTTTATTGTTTTTTTTGTTTTATAATTTCCCACTAATAATTTTTATGACATGAAAATAGGTTTTAAAGGGTGTTGTAAAGTTTTTATAATGGTTCATGTATAGTTCGTCACTTACACTGTGTAAGTTGGATTATAAAAATATTCAATCTCAAACACACCATGAGGATTATTTTGATGTATTATTGGTCATGGTACATTGAGTTTCACACTTTATTTTCAAAATGTCAAAGCTCAGATGATTTATTATCCTAGAGAAATTCAATATGAATTTTTTTTCACCATGCTATGGTGTGAAGACCGTAGCCAGAATCCAATAATCAAAACATCATACACAATTTCTATATACTTCATTTCCTGGACGTGGTCATAGATACAAGTTTAACATAGTTATTTTATACATATTTAGTTTAATTTTTTAATATGATTTATTATCTTATTTATATGGATTATTTAACACATAGTTTTTATATATGAGTATGCTTTTACAGTGAGACATAATACATTCTAAAGAAAATTAATTTTGGAAGATAAAGCATTCATTAGAAGGAATTTATTTTCAGATGTTGCATGCTTTGAGGATTAGAGAAATCAATGACCATGAAGAATTAAATTTTGAATACACCAACTTTGGGGTAGATTGTTTTAGAAGATAAGAGTGTAACCAAATCGGTCCATGTGGTGTGAGATTGTTGATCCTTGGGATTTAGAAACTTTAAAAATTCAAATCCTTGAATATTACTTTGAATAAAAATCACTTCAATGAACTTCATCATAAAATAATTCACCACTATCATAATCAAAGATTCATTGAAATTTCAAACTTCAAATTTTCATCCTAGTTTTATGGTGTTAATTCTACATACTATTTTATATGTCTATAATTGTTTGGGTTATAGTACCTATTAAAAGGTAGGATTATTAGGCTATAAGATTTCAACAAAAGGTATGTATGGGTTCTATTGTAACTGGTAAATAGTGAGGGGGTTTTTGCCTTTTCTTTGGTATATATAAAGGTAGATTAGTTCCTTCATCCACCTTAAAATGAAGCTAGTTGGGTTATTCCTATAGGGTTTAGAAAGTCAGTCTTGGTTTGTAACTCTAATAGCAAAAAAGTCATTTTAAATGGTTGTGAATCCCCTTAAAAACAAGAGATTCCTTTTAGTGGGTGCCTTTTCTCTTTGAATTTGAGAGAAATGAAAAGCATATATAGTATCAATTGATTTAAACTACTATAACAATTATATTGTGCCATTTATCTTTTATTTACACTACATAAATATTGAACTCTAAAAATAATATTTAAAAATATTTTTAATGGTCAAGTCACCCATCTTAATCATTTGAAAATCTCTTATTGGGACCTAAAAATTCATATTAGAGCTTGACCCCTATATTTTTTGCACGCGCATGCGTGTGTATTATGTTAATCAATTCCTTAATTAAAAGTTAAGGGGGAAAGATATTTTGAGGTGAAAATGACGATTGGATACCTCAAAATCCTTCATTCATTGATGTAACTGATTATAGATGTTAGCAATCATGCGTGCAAGATTTTCATACAAATCTATGTATTGATTGTTGGACTATCGTAGTTAATCCTTAAAAATACCTATTTGAAACTAATACATTGAATATTAATAATGCAATTATATATGTTATGAACTATAAGGTAATGAATATTTTATATTGTTTTATTAATATAAATGTTTATAGACATGTATATACTTATAAAAAATATCATGAAATATATAAAGTTTTTCAAGTTGATAACTTTGGTTCAAATAAAATAATAAGTTTAAAAATTGGTTTGTTAAGGGAGGACAATCAAGGTTTTAAGATTGGAGAGGAAGAAACTATCAATCAAATGTTTCATAGATTTAATAATATTATGAATGTCATGATCTTTTTGGGAGAAACTCTAGATAATCCAATTTTGTTGGAAAGAGTTTTAAGAGCCTTACCTAATAAATATCATTCTAAGAAATTTGTAATTGATGACATTTAAAACTTTAAAGAATATACCCTTGATGATGTTAATGGATCTTTTATACAATATGAGTTATAAATTAAAAATATTTCTCAAGGGTAAATTTTGAAAAATAAAGGAATTTATTTTAAATAAAAAGTTATGACTTACTCTTCTTGATTTGATCTACAGTTTGTTGAAAGATATGGTTCCACTCATGTATAAAAGGAAGGATATAAAAAGAAGAAAATATACACTAGAATATTTGTAAAGGATCACCCTTAATATGATTACAAGGATAAGAGAAAAGTTATTAATTTTTTTCAATAATGATCCATAAATTATTTTTTTTGAGTATAGAACAAGAGGCCTCATTAAGCCTAACTTTCCAAGGATCAATACTGATAAGAATAAGAAAAGGATTTATTTGAATGAGAAGAAATATTCTGTATACGGATTAAGTTATACAAAATATTTTGATTCAAATGTTAATTCTGGTTCTAATAAGGATTTCTTGAATCTATGATTAATGTATTCATCAAATCAAGAAACATGTATTAGAAGGATCAAAAAGGATATATGGTACACATATAGTGGATTCTCAAGACATATGACTGGTGATATATCTTATTTTTTTTATATTTAAATAAATTTTATTGTGGTAATGTTACCTTTGGTGGAAATTATAAAGTTAAAGTAAAAGGTTTTATAGAATTTGTAAATTCAAATTCTATTATCATTTCTGAAGTTTTGTATGTTCAAGGATTAAAACATAATTTAATAAGAATTTAACAATTATGTGATGACAGGATGTTTGTTAAATTTTAAAATGATATGTGTATTATCTTTAAATATTAATCTGTTTTATTTTATGCTAATAGAAAATAAAATATTTATTCTATTAATTTTGCTAAATTAAATGATCAAAATATTTAATTTTTAAATGGTATAAAATATAATTCCTTTTTGTGGCATAGAAGATCATGGAATGTTAATTTTAGGTTACAACATAAGCTGTCTAAGAACCAAACTATTCTGAAATTACCTTAACTTAAGGAAGATAGCTCACATGTTTGTGATTCATGTTTGAATGTTAAAAAACAGAAAATTTATTTCAGAAAAATCAAAGAAGAAGTCACTGTAAGAGCTATTCAGCTTATTCATTTATATATTTTTGTATCTATTAAACCTGCTAGTTTAGGTGTAAATAAATGTATTTTATTCATTATATACGGTTTTAAAAAATTTACATAGGTTTATTTCTTATCCAAAAAATCTAAAACTTTGTCTAAGTTTATTTCCTACTATAAATTAGTTAAAAATAAAAAAGAGAAATTAATTCTATGTATCAGAATTTATAGAGGTGGATAATTATTAAATATGAAATTTCAATAGTTTTTTTATGAAAATGGTTATTTTCATAATTTTTCAACACTTAGGACACAACCAAAAATAGTGTTTTAGAAAGGATAAATAAAACACTTCAATAAAGGGATAAAACAATGTTAAATGAATATAATTTTGCTAAATTATTTTGTGATAAAGCTGTAAATTCTTTTTGTTATATCTCAAATAGAATTATTTTAAGTCCTATATTTAAAAATAACCTTTATGAACCATAGAAGGGAAGAAAACCTAAAATTTCATATTTTAGAGTATTTGGTTGTAGGTTTTTCATTATTAATACTAAGGTTGATTTAGATAAATTTGATATATAATTCAATGAAGGTATATTTTTATCATATTAAAATATAGGGAAGTATTATAGGATTTATAATAAAATAACATTGTTTTTTGAAGAAAATTTTCCTTCTAAGTTTGATTAAAGTTATTTAAAAAAACACTGTTTTGGATCAATTTTTTTGAGTATTTTAGAGAGTTTAATTTTATAGAATATGATCATAAAAGAATTAATGAACCTATTTTTGGGGAGTATAAATACTTACCATATTAACCTAATCCCAGGAGTTGTAAGACCCATAATGTTCATCCCATTAATAATATAATTGGAAAATTTAAATAAAATGTTTAAACTAGGATTTATTCTTTTTTACTTTTATTATTATCATGCTTTAATTTATGATTTTATTCTAAAAGATACTGATGAAGATTTCACTGATTCTTATTGTATCTTTTCCATGATAGATGAGTTAAATTAGTTTAATTGAAATAATGCATGGAAATTAGTTTTTCAACCTACTGATTCCCATATAACTACTACCAAATGTATTGTTAAAACAAGTTTGATGAATATGGACAAATCATTAAAAATAAATCTAGATTAGTTACTCAAGTAAACTCTCAAGAATAATTTATTAATTTTAAAGAAATATTTTTCACCTGTAGATAGACTAAAATCTATTATAATACTATTTCCTATGTTTGTTTTCATGGTATAAAATTATTTCAAATTGAAGTTAAAAGTGATTTTATAAATGTTTATATCTCATAATAAGTATAAGTAAGAAAACCACCTTGATTTTGGAATTAAAATTTTAAAATCTAGATTTGAAAGTTTCTAAAGCTTTATATAGGTTTAAAAAATATCTTTGATCTTGTTATGATAAAATAAAAAAAAATTCTTTTTGAAAATTAATTTGTAGAAAGGAAAGGTTGATTATACTTTCTTTGTTAATAATAATTGCAATGATAATTTTTATTTAAAATATACATGGATGATATTATTTTTTTATCTACATGTGAAAATATTTGTTATTAATTTTTAGATTTAATGACTTATGAATTTGATATGAGTATGATGGAATAATTAAAATTAATTCTTGAACTTTAAATATTTCAAATAAATGATAGTATTTTGCTTAATAAATACAAGCATTCTAAATAATTAGTTAAAATATTTTTCCTAAATTCATGTAAAATTTAAAATTCTCCTCTGAGTACTTTATGTAAAATTTGTAAGGATGATTATGGATAATCTGTAGATATTAAAACTTTGAGAGTTATTATTTTTATTTTTATTTTATTTAACTTCTTCATTAATTTATTTTATATTTTCAGTTTTTATGTGTGCTAGATTTAAAAGTGATCCTAAATAAAGTCCCTTAAAATATATTAAAGGGATTATAAAATTTGTTAAAGGATATTTAAATATTGGTTTATTTTACCCTATAAAAACTTATTTTTGATTTGATTATCTGTTATAATTCTGATTTTGGTGGATTCCAGTTAGATATAAAAATCAAATTAGGTTTGTGTCATTCAATTAGTAAATATTTAGATTTATAGAGTTCAAAGAATCATATTTCAATTGATTTATCTACTAAAAAAAGTGAATTTGTTTCTATAGTATCTTTTTATTCACAATCCTTATAGATTAAGAAAACCTTAGGTGATTTTCGATTTAATTTTGTAAATATCCCTATTTATTGTCATAATAAACCCAATATTCAAATTTCTAAAAATCCCATAAATTATTCTAGGACTAAGCATACTGATGTTGGAATTAATTTTCTTATAGATCATGTTCAAAAAGGAAATATTATTTTGGAATATATCTCTATATAAAATCAACATGTTGATATTTTTACAAAGCCTTTAAATTTAACTAAATTTAATAAAATTAAATTTTATATTGATATAATGGAATTATAATTATTTAGTACTTTACATATATTTAATAGAGTTATAATTCTAAAAATGTCATTCAAAAATCTAGAATTTTAATTTTTTTAGTAATTTCTGTTTACAACTGGTAGTTTAAATAGATATTACTTTTTATGGACACATTGACATATTCTTTGAATATCGATGATTCCAAAAAAATTTCTATAACTTTTGAATAATTTTTTTTTACAATTTTATTTCTTGGTATCATGAAATGTACTTGAATTTATTAAATGTTTTCTAAAAATAATTATATTTAGGGGGAGTTTAAAATTTTCAATTCCAAATTTTGAAGAGTTGGTTTCTTTCCTAGTACTATTTATTTAACTTAGGGGGAGTATAAATATATTCTTGAAGATAAATTTATAAGAGATATTTTATTTCCTATTTAATGTCACATATTTATATTTTTTACATATTATGAGACAATTTTTTTCTTGAAATATATTCATTTTGATTAATTTTAAAAATAAGGAGATATTTTTGGAAATAAATTCTTAGGTTTTTAATTGTCAAAAAGGGGTAATTTTTTTGTGGATCCTTATTCGAATTTATGTTTTGGATAATTACAAAACATCATTTTCT
This sequence comes from Viscum album, assembly GCA_963277665.1. Taxonomy (NCBI): domain Eukaryota; kingdom Viridiplantae; phylum Streptophyta; class Magnoliopsida; order Santalales; family Viscaceae; genus Viscum; species Viscum album. The sequence goes on from OY728157.1 coordinate 1,428,539,063, forward strand.
ATTCACACTAGCATGAGTATTTAGAAGTCTTAATGATTTGATAATAAATGAGTAATTTTAATTTATCATAGTATTTTTAAGTATTATCTTATTAAAGCTTACTTTTTTTATAATAAAAAATTATGTTGAAATAGTTTTATTCATTATTAAAATTATTATTTAATTAATTTTAATTTATTCATCATTTATTCATGTTATTATTTTCTATTATATTATGTGTAAACTCATTACCGTTATACCACATAGGATGATGGATAAACATGTTCAAATGATGGTTATATAGGATAAAATGCTGATTATGTTGGTTAAAGTTCTACTTACACAGGTTAGGATGATTTTTATGCATGTTATAATGATGGATATGTAGAATAGAATGATGTTTACACAAGTTATTCTTATGGTTAAATGATTTTTAAACAACACAAAAAAATAATGGGTATACAAAATGATGCTTACACAGAATCATGTTTATGGAGAACACTAGGACGATGTTTATGTATATTCATTATTACACAAAAATTATTTTTAATCATATTTCAACACTTTGTTTTTTAATATTTTAAAACATGCTATGGTTTAATAAATGTTGGATATCTTTATTTACTACATTTTAATATTAAATATTTTTTTGTTACTTTATAATTTATCATTAATCATGTTGATTGCATGTGAACTAGTTTTAAAGTGTGTTGTGAAGTTTTTATGAGGGTTTATGAATAGTTCATCACTTGCACTATATAAGTTAGATTCTTAGAACAGTGAATATAGAACACACCATGAGGAACATTTTGGTGTAGTGGTGTCCATAGTATAAAGGAAGTTTATGAGGATGAATAAGTTATAGGAAACAACTTGTAAATGTATGTGGTACAACATTATTAACATTTTGGTACATCAAGTTTCTCATTCTATTTTCAACATGCCCTAACTTAGATGATTTATGATCACAAATCAATTTAAAAAGACTGTTTATTATTATGAATCAATTCAAAAATACTTGTTATTTTTCACTATGACATGGTGTAAAGGCCATGGTCAGGATCCAACTAACAAAATAGATTACACAATTTCTCCACACTGTTGTTCCTAGTTATGGTCAAAGATATGAGTTTTACTCTATTATTTTATACATATTTAATTTATTTTTTTAATTTGATTTATTGATTTATTTTTCATCGGTTATTTAACACATGGATTTCATATATGATTATGATTTTACAGTGAAGAAAAATCAATTCCTGAGAAAAATACTTTTGGAAGATCAAGCATCCATAAGATGTAATTTATTTTTCGATATAGCATGGTTTGAGAATTATATAAAGAAACAACCATAAAGAATTAAAATTTCAATACACTAACTTCGAAGTAGTTCATTATAGAAGACCTATTTAAATAAGAGTTGAACCAAACCATCACATGTGGTTTGATATTTTAGATTCTTTAGATATATAAACTTTACACATTTTCATCCTTGAATATTACTACTACTAAAAAAATTATTTGAACTGCCTCATGAAATACTATTCTACTCTCACAATCAAATATGCATCAACATTATGAACTTCAAGTGTTAATCTTGGTTTTATGCTGTTACTTCTTTCTATTATTTTCTATATGCATATTTTTTAGGTTATAATACCCATAAAAAGGTAGGGTTATTAGGTTATACCACTGTAATAAAAGATACATATGGGTTCTTCCATCATTGGTTTAAGGAAATGGGTTTTTGGTTGTGCCTTGGTCCAGATAAAGGCATATTGGTTCCTTCCTCCAACTTTAAAGGAGCTAGTTGGTTTGTGTCTCTAATGGTTAAAAAGGTAGTATTGGGTTGTGCCTCTTGGGTTTGAAAAGTCATTTTAAAGGTATATAAATCCCCTTAAAAATTTAGAGATTCCATTTAGTGGGTGGCATTTCACTCTACATTTGAGTGGAGTAAAAAGTAGATTTAGTATCAATTGATCTGAACTACTATAAAAATTGTCATGTGTTATTTCTCTATTAATTCCACTACATTAATATCTATATATTATAATAATCTTTAAAAATATTTTAAAAGGTCAATTCACCCCCTGTTGACCATTTGACCATCTCTTATTAAGACTTAATAACATATATTTTTGTTCCACTCCATGTACCTGTTCCATGTAGCCAGAATATCTAGCACCTTTATATGGGATCTTTGAGTGTTATTTATCTATTCTTGTCCGTTCTTGTTCATATGGAATAAAAAAATCATGATATATTTATTTTCATATTGATAATGAAAAACTAGAAAATAAAATTGACACAATTAATGTGTAATTGATCAATGATTAATAAACAATTATAAATCAATATGTAACCACTCAGATATTACTTGAAGATTCCTGAGTGTAGAAAAAGTGGTTGGGACTAATCCAAACAATAGTTTTCATGAGTTTCTTTGGATAAATCCTTATAACTAGATGATATCAACCACAAAATATTCAAATATTGTATCTTTTCACATATAGTTTATAATTAATTTATAAATAATAAGTACCTTACTTGACAATTATTTATACATTGATGAATCTAGCTGACCTTGATTTCATATCTTTTTTGTGTTTAAGTGTCCAAAGTAAAACTTCCCTAGAGGAATACACTTGTGATCCATGAATCTATGAACATCACCGATGAAATTTTGGGGTCTAGTGTGATGGTACTGATCATCTTTCATTGTTCAACATCAATTGTAATAAGAATACATATATTCTTAAAGGATTGTTATTTGTTCTTGTAGTCTTTAGATGGATTTAGATAATCAAAGTCTCTCATTCATGAGAGTTTTCCTGAGAGAAATATATTTGGCATTTAGATAATATTTTATAGGAATGTTGGGAACAAGAATTCAAAAGACCTAAAAATGATATAAGTGGGCTTGTATAATTAGGGTTAAAAAATTAGTTATTATACATAGGCTGTTATATAATATAACTATTCTAATTAAAACCCCATTGAATAATAAAAATATTATTATTAACTTGGTGTGCACTAACTTTTGGATTATTTAAATATAATTTTCTTAAATAAATAAATTAATATTTATTTAAATTATATTAAATAAAATATACCATTTCCAGCAGGATCCTTAACTTGACCCTTAAACCCTTATTATAATTGATCAAACTTTGAATAATAAATATTATCATTTTATTTTTTCAATAAATAAATAAAAATTTTATTCACTAACTATATAATAAATATTTTTTAAAATTGACTCACATATATTCCAACTAAAATAAATTTTGATTTAATTTATGAGATTGATATAGCCATAATAAGTATTTTTCCATGGTCTTGGTAATAATATTTATTCTATATTTAAATAAAATAGCATTTAACTAATATTCTAGATACACTTAGTGTGTGATCCTTTTGGTCTCTTTCTTAGAGGCATTAAGTGATCTTTCCTAAATTCCAAGATTATCATCTAGAAACACATCAAGACACCCATAGAGAAAGTCGTTAATATCACACTAACATCAATCTCATATATATTCTCACTATACAATATAACCCATTTGGATTGATATCTCGTCAAGTAGGTTGCATACTCATTTCATCAACCTATAGTCCCAATATATCATCCTTTGAATTACTGAAATGAGATCATTGATAAATATCCCTGGCCATGGGATTAATCAGTCTGTTTTATTTCAACCAAATGGCCTAAGATACCATCTTTTGGTCTGGGAAGGGTTAAATCCTTTATTGACCTATTCAATCTATGTCATATCACTTTTGATGAACCCAACATATCTTACTTTTCTATGAGCATATGCCATAATAGTTTTTTATAATACATCAAAGTTTATGATTCATGATATACATTAATAATAATCATAAGTCTAAGGAATAATACACACATTTATAGATAGGAATATCGAATAAAACATATAACATATGGAATTAATATTGGTTAGATTGATGTAATATGACCATAAAACATATTTATGAATATTATTATAGCACTTCAAGACTCTCATTATATTTAGGAAGTATTATAAAATTTTGATGCAATAAATACTCTAAGAACATTATTAAATTAATGTTATATATAAGAACACTCATAATATAATTAGATATTTATAAATATTTTGGTATTTTAATATACATGAAATAAAAAGTAAAAATTATGTTGTTTATAGAGAAATAACTCCAACATGCGATTCAAATAAGACCTTGAATTTATATAAGACAAATGTTTTATGGATTCAAGATGAGAAATTCAGATGAAACACTGTACACACTGTAATGGGGTATGTTTTTATATGGAGTTTCATAGGTTCATACTTATTGTTATGAAATAAGTAGTGGATCATACTAGTATAGTATTAGTCATGATATAAAGATATCAATTCATAAGGATTCCAAAAGTAGATATTCTATCTTTTAGGATGGATTCAAGGGAATTGAGTAGGATAACTTGACTTAAGATTTGAATAAGGTTTTTTGATGAATTATCCAATTTTAATGAAGGTGGATTAATGATCCAACTAGAGGGAAACCTAGTGAATCTATATAGAAATAAGAGATATATTTAAATTTCAATAGAAAAAAATAAAGATCACAGAAGATCATAGAGACTTAGAGATAATATTAGATAGAGGGAGAAACCAAGGAAGGGAATTCTAGGATACCGCTGGAAGGCAAGGAAGGAGATCCAGGAGGTTGTCTCATTAAAGGTTTTTAAAATTAATTATTGGATAAAAGTGGAAGAGAATTGATTATCAAATCCAGTGTAAACTCACCCATTTTTTCATGGAGATCAAGATAATAATATCTTTAGAGGTAGAGAGCTATTTGAGTGATTAACACTAATGAGTTCTTTATTTCTATGAGGGTTATAACCATGGAGGGTTAGTGAAACCACTCTAAAGTATAAACAACAAGAGTAACACTTATTGTTTTAGGTTATCAACACATCAACATTGCATGATCCTTGTATCATCTTAGTTTGTTTTAACCAAGTAAAAATATCATGTGTCCCTATTTAATTCATTTATCACTTAATATCAATTGTGAGGGAGATGAGTGTTATTGATAATGATGAAATAATATTTTTAGAAAGGGTTCATTTTCAAAAGATCTACATAGTCCGATTCACCCCCTATTAGGGTATTTAACTTCCTAGAACCAATACTCCTCTTATACATTAGTGTTAATCTCCATCTTCTAGATTGTCTCCACATGTATAGGCCAAAGAGTGCATATTTCACCAAAAATATCATCTCATGAATCATCTTAGATTAGTTTAACTCCCATGATCACTATATTATTTAACTTTTTATATGGTTTCTTCATGGATACATCAAATTAATTTTACTCAATTTGGATAGATAAGAGGAATAATTAATTTTAGGCCAACCCCTATCCATTTTTTGAATTTTGGATTTTAATTTCTACTCCCCATGATCAATCATACCATGACACAACTTTTTTATCTTCTGATTTTGGTAAAGAACAAAATGAAATATGTGAATCTTGTAACATCTAGCTAGCTGGAGAACCTTGATTACTTTCCCAATTGGCATTACCACATGAACTCAAGCATGCCTCCCTATATGTTAGAGGCTACAAAATAATAATAAAGGTTTAGGGTGTTACCATGGGGAAACTATACTATTATATTAAAGTGAAATAATAGTGGAAGTAACAAAACAAAACACATTATGGATAATTATAGAAAATTAAAGAAATAAAACATAACCTAATTTATCAAATATAAATGTAAAAACAAGCATTCATATTACCCATGATCATTCTAGCATACACCAATTAATTTTTCACTCAGAAAATCAGATATAAAAATAATCAAAAGAAAGAAAATTTATAAGAGGATCTATTTCCATCATAAAGCCATACCTCAACCTCAAACTCAAAATCCTTATCAATCTACTATAGCTAGATCACGTAATATTGGGCCTTTCCCGATCCACTATATATCCCATGATCAACCTAAAATTAGGCATAAGGTATGCATGCGAACCAAAATACCCATGTAGGGGGTGAGAGATAGATTCTCAGAATGCCATCCCTAATAGTGAACCTAACATATACTACCATAAAAAAGTTCCTAAAAATTTGATATTCCCATACCAACCTAATAACATCTAGAAATAATTAAATAAATAATAACCATTGATACTTGAGTTCTTATATGTCACCCTAGATTGACAAAACTCACTTCGGCCAGTGGCATAGTTCCTCTAAGCAGAAACAACCACCTTGGGAAAATATACCCATCTCTATAACATTAGAAGCCACCCAGGGGAAACATATCTATCCATGGAACATAATATCTTACCCATGGGGATCCACATCTAACTTTTAAGCCATGAAAATATCTACTCTGGGCCATAGCTCATCGAGAACCATCATCTACCTTGGGCTATAGCTCACTGTGAACCATATCTTGTATATACTTGGGGGGTACAATTTCTCCTTGAAACCATTATATATCATACACATGGGGTTACATACCATACCCAGAGCATATATCCATCCCTCATTACATGGGGATATATATCAGACCCAACACCTGACCCCAAGTCTATATATATCACACACACATATTTATTTTACACAAAACACATATACCCCAGGGAACATCCTCCCTAGAACCTGGGTCTCACCACTTATATACCTGAGGGTAAATCTTCCCTAAAACTCATGTAAACCACATGGACTAGTCAACTACCTGAACCTGTCTTTCATAATTATGGTCAACCTATCAAGAACTTGACCCATCATTTCCACTACAACTATGTCTGGCTTAAACAAATGATTCTGGTTCTAAGGTGAAACCTAAAATTATCTCTACCCCTAATAACTCTGATATCATATACAATGAATATATCATTGTCCCATATCTCTTTTTAGAGTGGTCTCAATTAATACCTACCTTAGGGAATCATAGCTTGATTGTAATTTCAACAGGTCACTTTATGGGAGATAGCCACTTAAACCTATCCACACATCATAAGTCACTTCCTAGTATCCACTTAACCACTTTATTGACTCCTCAACACTATCCTAGTTGCATGATCTCAACACACTAAACCCAATGATGTTCTCACCTTGACCGCATGGGAATATACTCGGATCTCCCAGGTTCTTCTTAGTCCTTTATCATTATCACGCAGCCGAAATCCACACCCAAGGTGTTCTCTTAGCTGGTAGGCTCTATAAATCATAATCATCAAGAGGATAGTCCAAAATATCATCACATTTTTCATCACAACTTGGTCACACTCACAAGGGACTATCCCATGTCATCTCACCTTGAGGACCTTTTCAATTTGATTACATGTCCTTTATTCATTATCACAACCATAATTTGGGTCTCATAACATATTTTCTATCAAATAAATATCGATCCATTTTTCTAGAGGAAATCCTCTCTACTATATATCCCTATCACAAAATAGGCTCTTAAACAAACTATAATCATAATTAAGTACTCACCATTGTGTTCTACATGAGAAAACATCCATAATGGACTCCTCTTGAGTCCTTTTTAAGATTCAGGTTTCAAAATCACACAAACCCATAAAATAAAACAATACATGGTTTTTACCCATGAGTACACAACATTCACCCTCAATGCCTTAATCTGGGTGTGTACCTCATCCCATCCTGGCGTGTATCTCCAGAATACATGGCGCATGGAAACCGTACATGCCGTGTAACTCATACAGTGTTACTATCTATGTAACCTATATTCCTCTATCCAAATAATCTATACAACCTCTATCCATGTACCTCATATTGGGCCAGGTCATGCACTATACACGATATTTACCTCCACAAAGGGTGTTTGACTGAGTACTCGACCACACCTCGAGTCACCCCATATGACTTGTCCACATGGGAAACATTCCATATAGTAATCATTATCTAGCTTCATAATAATAAATAACACATGGAATGTGTTCTTGAAACTACACTATGCATACTCAGGTTTTCTGAATAGAAATCCCTTACAAACCACTCAAAACCCCTATTTCTCTCAAAATCACCAAAAAAATGGTTCTACAGGTATTTATAGGAGTTCAATAATCATAATAATAATTTAAAATAGATAATAAAAAGGGATAAATGGAAAAAACCCAATACTTAGACCACCTCATGTAAAAAACATCAAAGATTCGCACTCAGATCCACACTCTAAGGCTATTGCATCATGACCTGATCCCGCTTGATGACATTGATGAAACCCGATGACAAGTATTTCTCCCTATTACCCTATTTTTATTTGTAGATGTGAAAGGGAGAAACCCATACCCTTCAAGAATTCATGGAAAGAAAAAGAGTTTGGGCCTAGGGGACAAAAAACAAAATTCAAACAAAATTAAAATAAAACAAAACTCCCATTTAAATAGCTTAACCTCGGTACGAAAACCCTAACCACCTTTATACATCACCTAGGTAAAACCCCACATTACACAATCAAATATAAATGAAAAATCTCAAAATAAGGATCTTTCTAGAGGATATCAATGTTTCTATCCACTTAATAATTAATATTTAATTTAATAAATATTAAAATATTATAAAAAATACCCCACCTCAGAATCTCACCAAATACCATGTAAAGGGTAAAAACCCCATTTTAGGATCAAAAAAATATTAAAAAAATTATCCTAGGTCATATGATAGGTAAAATTACCACTTTAACCCTCGCAAACACCTGGAAATCAGAAATTCAATTTCCCCCACTTTATTACAACATGACGTTTTACAATTTCCCCACTATAAAACTTATCATCCCTAATAAGTCTTAGAAAGATTTCAGCCATAAAACCTAACCTACCTTAGGCTTTGGTTCCTCAATAACTTTTCATGTTTTACTTTAAAACACAAAATAAGATTCCCTACGGAACTCCTAACATGAGGCACACTATTCACTAAAACCTGAGCCACTAGCTCATCACCATTTTAAAAATCAAAATGATGATTAACCATACCCATATCATATCAATAATTGTTAGTATTCCCCTATCTTAACTCATCCACAAGTGTTAAAACAAACCAAAAAACACACTATCACATGACCTGATCTCATTTCATAAATTCTGTATGGAATATTGAGATCATCCATATACTCACACCAAAGTCTAAACACAAAAATCAGTGTAATTACATAGTTGGATCCTAGACCAACCAAACCTTTCTTCATGATATCACATTGAGCATCTGTGCTTCTACGATATGAAATTCAATTAAATCAAATACAAATAATTTTTATCTTGATGTAAATATCCAAACTTCATTGAATACTACATCCAACAACTATCTAATGACCGACCTTATCATACCCATGACCCTATCAACATTATGGTCACTTCTATATGGCCCATTATATATTCATTACCATATATAATAAATGTTCATAGATGTCCTGCTCATACTAGAGTTCCAATATGAAATATCAATCATCCCCAGCCCCCAAATCACTAGGAACATTATATTGGAACCCACCAAACTCATTTAAAATGAGGTTTTCATCCTTTAATGGCTAATGGTGCACTCCACACCATATAGATTTCCTTATACCATTCCTCAAGTGTAACATTAATGTATTTCATCATCACACACATGATGTTTCAGTAATCTTGAGCCACATTTAACCACACTGTCAAATCATGACACCATGCAATCCATTTCTATCATTTTTATAGAGGAATCCTACCTTAATCTCATCCAAACCCCAGGAGACCATGTAAAAAACCATTCCATTAAATCCATCAGTCCTCAAACCACACATGGTTGTTCACTTATTCATCATTAAAATAGGCACAATGTGAAACACACTAATATTTTAAAAGATAAACGTTGTTTTTGATAGTGTATGTGACACAAAACATAAATATTAAATAACCCATGAAATATATTTCTTAAAATTCAATCTCTTTGATAGCTTACAAAACACGCAACCCCAAGTATAAATGAACTGTAATATAATATACTATAATAACCCATATGTTAAGTTGGAAGGTATAAATAATAATAACTAAATTATGAAAATTATGGTTATATATTTATTAGAAATAAAATAATAATCATTTAAAAGAAAAAGAAATGTTTTCTAAAAAACTGTATTTGTTTTCTTAAAGACGGTTTAGTCACCCTTTGAGAACATAATTTAAAATTAAATTTTACCAATTTTTGAAAATATATTTGATAAAATTAACATAACTTTTTAAATTATCATGTCAAAAATTATTCTAGGGTTAATTTTTGGATTTTTCTGAAATGTTTCATTTTTTGATGAATAGTGAAAAATATTGAATTGTAATTGAAAAATGCCACTTAATTTAAATTATTTCTAATGTTAAATTATATTTTAAATTATATTTAAATAAAAATTAGCTCAATTATTTTAAAATTTAACTAATTTTGGTCATTTAAATCATTTTCATATTGAATATTGATATAAAAACTTTGTAAACTTTCGAACATTTTCTCTTTGAAAATATAAATTTTTATCTCGTCTGTGAGATTAATTTTAAATTAAAATTTTCAACTTATGTGAATGGAATTTGGAAAAATGGATTCCATATTTGGAATGATAATAATTTATATTATATAATATGGTCTAATTATTTTTTTATCATAATTAATAGTAAAAACAGCAAAAATTATTTTCCACAGTGAAGGTAAAAATGGATTTACTGGGAATAAAAATAAAAATAAAAGGGTTAAAATGACCTAAAAACTTATATAATATATATATAATGGTAATATTTATACCTTATAATGTCTAAGTATAAATAATAATCCATTTGAGACCCATTTTGCATGTGAAAAACATGGGTACACTATTTTATTTTCAAAAAATACAAGTGTTCCACTCACCTCACCTATAAAAGGCCACCCAATCTCCTATCTTATTCACACAGTGAAACCATTTTTCTTCATCCAAGTCCAACCCAAATGACTTCCCATATTCCATAATATCATAATTGAATCATTATTTTGGTCAGAAATATAACATTGGAAGGATTTTGGTGCAAACCTAAAGAGGTTACCCTAAGGAAGAGGTAACATTCTTCATCAATCATTTTTATTTTATTTCTTCCTAAAACTTCTTAAATTATTATTAAAACATGATGATATAATAAAATAAGTATATTAATTATTCTTATATATTTGTTTTGTTAATTTAATAACATAAAACTATTCCCACTTCCGTAAAATGTGTTATTAAATTATCATTTGTGTGTATGATGGACTACCGCCTTGTGAGCTGATGTCATTCAGTTTTTCATTACCACTATAAGAACCCAGTTCTTTTTCTTGAGGTATGAGTTTCTTATTTTCCCTATTCCTTAATTTTTTTTGAGAAAATAAGGAAAATGGGGAAAAATCCCAAATTTTGTGGGTACACACCGTGTACTTTTCCAGACGCTGTGTACTTTGGCCGTGTGGGATGAGTACATAGGGCGTTTAGGCCTATCAGTGATGAAGGGTGTAAAAAATGACTACACACCATGTACTTGGTATTTACACACCGTGTAATCAGTCGGTAGGTGAGCAATAAGGTGGTGGGATTAGACACCAGCGGAGCGACAGTACACACTGTGTACTCAGAAATACACGCCGTGTACTCATGTCGACAGATGAACAATGCGGTGGTGAAAAGTAGTCGTCAGAGGAACAGTTTAAAAAATGAAATGTAAATGCCATGTACTTGAGATTACACACTGTGTAGTTTGTTTTTTTCACTTAAAATTGGAAGTAGCCTCCTCATTCGGTAGAGGAGGCAGTGGATGTGTTTGGACCACCGGGAGAGAAGGACGGAGCTTAGAGGAGCTCCCGAACACACACCAGAACTCGGATTCCTTCACTGACGGTCTTGATTAAACCATGCAGGTCAGTTATTCACTCTTCTTGAACCCTTCCTTCAAATTATTTGCTGAGGGGAAGTTATCTATGTTTGAACGTGTTTTCGTTTATCCCAAATCTATGTCGTTCTCGGGTGTTTCGGGAGGCACCGTTCACGTATATTGATCAGAGGAGATCAAGGTAGGTGGTCTGATGTTTAATTCCAACTACTGAGTGTCTTTGTGTACCATTATGCTACGCACCCATGTTTGGGGTGTCGTATGGCTGAGGCCTTGATTAATTAATATATCTAGAATTGCGTAGATAATCTAATGATAATTTTAAACCACTGTCTAGGATCATTTATTGGATCCAAGGCCACCCCATGGGGCCGTTTCCCATATTTATCCATTTGGCCAGGATACCTGAGGGTATACTGTGATTTAAGAATCCTTTGAGTTTTCTTGAGGGAAAATGTATATAAAATACTTGCTTATGTGTTGGGCTCGACCCGGTTTCTTGTTTAGCCTGAGGGCAGTGTTTCTCATGCCTGAGGGAAAGTGTTTTATTTGGCCAGAGGGAAAATTTTCTTATGCCTATGGGTACTTTCTTCCATGCCTGAGGGCATTATCTCGTATGCCTAAGGGAAATATTTGTTACGCCTGGGGGAAATCACCTGAGGGTTTCAATTATGATTACCTTAGGGTAAGGTTTTTCATGTCTGAGGACTCTGTTTACTTCGTATATTCACTGTGGTGATTTCACATGTTATATTTTCCAAACTAAATCACAGGCTTGGTATTGTTTTACCATGTACTTATTAGATAGCTTGTTGTGGTTTTTGTTGCGGTACTGTATAGGATATTGTCGGCTCAGGCTGAGTCTTGGGAACTTATAATTCAATTATATTTAATTGTTAAATAATAATTAAATGGAAATGGAATTGGTAGGAGTAGCTGCTTTGGAGTACATCCTAGTTTACTGCTTTTCCATTACTACACACTGCTGTTGCACAAATTCACTGACAGTTGGGCATGGGCCTTTGGTGGTGGCCTACTGGGATTTATTTCTCACACCCTGTTTGGGTCATTTCTTGGGCCCAAACTGATTATATTGTTGTAGGTGTATATAAGGGAAATGGTCCCTATACAAGTACTTGATGTTGCAGAAGAGTAAGAGAGCATGAAACCAAACTTAGGCTTGCGATGCTGCTGAGTTCCTGCAGCGCTGTTTTAATTTTCTTTGTTGTATTTATCCCTTGTACTGTATTGTTTTAGGTTGTAGTGTATCATGTTTTGGCTACTTTCTTAGAATTAGGGACATATTTCATCATCATATATGACTGTTGGTCATTTCTTTACTTCAATACTGTTGTTCATTTCAGCTTGGTATTGTTTACTGCTTCCACTTTGGTATACTTGTATTTTGTTCTGCTGCATTACACTTTGAAAAATGAGGGCATAGTTTCCCCACTATCAGACCTAGGCCCTCACTGCTAGTGGGTAGCCTCTGGCATTTGGGGAAATGTTCTTGAGGTCATGTGACCAACCGGGTTCGAGGCACCCGTTGAGTGGCACCCGGATCTGGGACGTTACATAGTGGTATCAGAGGGATTTTATTTTCTCTGAGTTATTTTATTATTTGGAGACAATGGAAAGAGATAGATTGCTAAGGGATTCGGTAATAACTGTGCCCGGGAGTAGCTACCCTGTGTACAGGTAAAGACTGGATTACCTCAAAGTAATTTGTGATTTTCTATTTATGATTATTACAATTGATTTTATTTTCACCATTGGGTGACGCACTTGTGATGTGCTATTATATTTTTATACCTGGGTTCTATTTAGTTGCAACCCGATGAGATGAGGGTATGCCATCTCATGCATCATTTAGGCACATGTTAGAATCACATGTCATGCATAGTTTCCATTACATATAAGTGCATTAGAAATTGCATGTTGTTGTGATAGATGTTATGATATAAAATGCATGCTTTTGTGATAGATACATTGATAAAATACCTATTATTTGATAGGGTATTATTATGTAAGGTTCTGGGAATGAACGCCAAACTTTGGTTTTTGAGGAGTATGGGCCCTCATAAACTGGAATTTGGTAAATCATCGACTTTTTTACCTTATTATAACATTCATAATATGCCAAGCTTTGATTCACGGGGAGTATGGCCCCTCACAGATTGGAATTTGGAACTTAGGTGTTGGTTTTAGTGTTTTTCTAGGATTCAGAGTAGTTTCTAAGGTTTACTATCTGGAAAACCTAGAATACATGCTGTGTAGTTTGATTACACGTCGTTTAGTCTTCTCTTTGGGAAGAAATGGAAAAAATTAAGTACATGCAGTGTACCGTAAGTACACGCCGTGTAGTTTCTAACCATGCCATAGGCTATGTAGGCAGAAAAACGAGTTGGGAAAACTCTAAGAGTACACGTTGTGTACCAGTTGTACATGCTGTGATGTGTGGACCCTGTGTCCCCCGTGTAACTAAAAACATAGAAATAGGAAATATTCATTTATACACATCGTGTCAATGATGAAAATTCCATGTAGTTTGACCTGGAGATCCAACCATGTAACTAATAAACACGGGTCGGTGTTATCTCCTCCTAAACACGCCGTGTACCTGAGGGACATGCCGTGTAGTATTGACCGGTGAATGACCGTGTGGACTTGGCCGTGTGGCTGGGGAAATGGGGTGGTGTACACACTGTGTACCGGTGTAACACACTGTGTAGTGTCAGCCGAGTAGCCAGCCGTGTCACTAACAACACAGGCAGTGGGAATTTAAGCTGCACACGCTGTGTCTATCTAGAACATGTCGTGTAGTCTGAGCTTTGTACCCGGCCGTGTAATGGACAACACAGGTCAGTAAAGCTCGTCCAATATACGCCGTGTAGACTCATTCAAAAGAGATTCGTGTGGCTAATCCATGTAGAGGGACTCGGGCAGGGAAGGAAATTCAAGTACATGTCGTGTGTGTGGATAACACGCCGTGTGTTTGGGGTGTTACACGACCAGTGCTGACAAAGTACACGCCCATGTGAAATACTTAAGGGAACACGCAGTGTAGTTATTCTACATGTCGTGTAGTCTTGTTTTGTAAAACTTGAATGTTTTATTTCTACTGTTCCCTTCTTAAACAACTTGTTCTCAGTCCTTGATGGTCTTGATCTAAGGAGTGTGTTTGACTTTGTAGAGTCATGCCACCAAGACAACCTCGAGTTATTCTCCAGGAGAGTGGCAACGAGTATACTCCAGATACGGTAGGACACAGGCTACCGACGGATCCTCCAGCAGAGCCAGATGCGTCTCCAGCCGTTATACCGGACACAGGTGCGAAGGCGCAAATCCATGAAGGCTTCATGCAGTTTATGAAGACCTTCCAGGGAGCACCGCCAGCTGCCACATCTATGGCAGAGCTGAATTGTATCTTCCAGCAATAGCAACCACCTACATGTTCAGGGGATGGCAGACCACAGGCTGCAGAGTCTTGGCTGGGTTCTATGTAGACTATCTTCGAGCATCTGGAGATGCCTCCAGGGCAGAGGGTCAATCTCGCTACATACATATTGTGTGATTCCACCAAGAGGTGGTGGGATGTTACCACCCAGACCGAGCATCACATAGATATGGCATGGGAATATTTCCAGGCAGTCTTCTATGAATTCTTCTTCCCAGAGACGTTGGGGGAAGATCAAGCTTGAGATTTCATTAATCTATAGTAGGGCTCCATGTCAATGATTGACTATTTTTCCCGCTTCACCGAGCTACAGTGCTTTGCACCTGTTCTGGTGGGTGATGAGACGTTGAGGTCTCGACGCTTTGAGGATGTTATTTGATATGTCATCCAAGTGATGGTGAATGTTTTTAGGTTTCCTACAGTGCATGCTATTGTGAACCAGGCACTGATTACTGAGTGGAACCTGCGGCAAGCTAGTGGTGTAGGCAAGGGTGGTTTGGCACCAGTTTCTGGTACTATTTCTACCGGTAAGAGGAAGAGACAGATGGATTTCTCTCATGGTGTAAGTACTAGTCAGAATATTTCTTCAGGTGGTAAGGTGATGTGTTACCAGTGCGGTAAAGAGGGGCACAAGAGACCTCAGTGTCCATGTGACCCAGTGGAGTACCGAGCTTGCAGCAATATAGGTCATCTGCAGTGGTTTTACAGGGCGTTTGCACCAGTGTCTAGTGATAGGGGTTCTATGCAGACTCCACGTGCAGGAACAGGGCTGGCAGCTTCTTACCAGTTAGGGAATTGGAATACGTTGGGACGTTCAAGATGAGGTGGAGATCATGACCGTGTTATCCAGACAACAGGATCTCAGAGACAGCAGGGCGGGACAACTCAGGGTAGCCAGGCTGTGTCGTAGGGCCGCGGCACTATGCTGGCATATGCAGTAAAAAAGACCCAACAAGAGCAGGATCCCAGAACATCCACTGTCATAGGTACTATTATAGTTTCTTCTATTTTGTCTTTAGTACTTTTCGATACTAGTGATACACATAGCATTTTATCTTTGCCCGTTGTGGAGATCCTTGGGCTCTGTGTTTCTTCTTCTCTTGATATTATGACGCTAGACACTCCATTGGGGATTATAACGGCTAGCGTGCGTCAGTGAAGGGAGTGCCCCCTAGAGGTTGGTGGGTGTCACTTTCTATGGGACCTCTATGTCTTAGAAATTAAGAGCTATGATGTAATTCTAGAGATGGACTGGTTGGTACACTTTTGATCCTTTATGGATTTCTATCATCGTAGGGTGATTTTTACGTCACCAGAGGGTGGAGAGTTTCTATACAAGGGTGAATTGGATGTCCAAGCGAGCCAAGCTAGACCCAAGAATCATGGGTGAGGTGGTGTAACAACCGAGATTGCAAGCTTATATCTGGATGATCAAGAAACTTTTCAGAATGATTTCCCTCCAGTAGTTGATCGTTTCAGGGATGTCTTCCCAGATGACTTTCCAGGTCTTCCTCCAGAGAGAGAGGTGGATTTCTCTATTGATCTTGTTATAGGAGAAGCACCGGTGTCCATTCCTCCTTATAAGATGGCTACACCAGAGTTGCAGGAGCTCAAGAGGTAGTTGGAGGAGTTACAAGCAAAGGGTTTCATCCGACCCAGTACTTCTCCTTGGGGTTCACCTATCCTGTTTGCGAAGAAGGGGGATGATACCCTCATACTTTGTGTGGATTATCAGAAGATGAACCATTTGACGGTCAAGAACCGATATCACTTGACAAGAATTGAAGATCTTTTTGATCAACTTCAGGGAGTACGAGTGTTCTGGAAGATTGACTTGAAATCCGGATATCATCAGTTATGTGTTAGACCATTGGACATATATCTTATAGATTTTCGGAGTAGATATGGTCTATATGAGTACTTGGTCATGCCGTTCGGACTCACGAACACACCATCAGTTTTCATGGATCTGATGAATCATGTGTTCCACCTATATCTGGATTCTTTTGTCGTAGTCTTCGTGGAAGATATCTTGGTGTACTCTCACACTCGACACGAACATGATACCCATCTTGAGATCATTTTGAGTACACTGAGAGAGCATCAGTTATATGCTAATCTCACAAAGTGACACTTTTGGATGGACCGGATACACTTCTTGGATCATATTATCTCAATGACAGGAGTTGCAGTAGACCTTGAGAAAATGAGAGCATTAGTTTTTTGGGAGCAGCCTAAGAACGTGTTTGAGATATGGAGTTTATTGGGGCTGGTTGGTTACTACAGGTGCTTTATATAGGACTTCTCCCACTTAGCAGTTCCATTTACGGGTTTGGATAAGAAGGGTGTGAAGTTAATTTGGTCAGAAGCTTGCGAGATAGCCTTTCAGGAGATGAAGTAAAGTTTGACATCAACACTAGTCCTGATACTTCCAGAGAAAGGAAAGAGCTATATAGTTTACTATGATGCATCAGGTATTGGTATTGGAGCAGTGATGATGTAGGGCGATCGAGTAGTTGCGTACGGGTCTCGGTAGTTGAGGCCGCATGAGAGGAATTACCCGACGCATGATCTCAAATTGGCTGTAGTTGTTCATGCGTTACACTATTGGAGACATTATCTCTTGGGAGAACATTTTGTGGTGTTTACGGACCACAAAAGTCTCAAATATATCTTTACCCAGTGTGACCTGAATCTGAGATAGCGAAGGTGGGTTGAATACCTTCAATCCTTCGACTTCGATCTTGCCTATACACCTGGTAAGGGTAACGCAGTTGCCGATGCACCGAGTAGGAGGACTCAGATAAAGGCAGTGCAGGAGGCCAGTGGTGAGTGGCAGCTCATGACTTTGTTCTTTGAGATGCATTTAGTGGTGCATGATAGTCAGGGGCGAGCCTATCTTTCTTCCTTAGCTGTGACTTATACCCTCATTGATAGAGTGAGGATGAGACAACTATCAGATTCAGAAGGTCTAGTTCTATAGGAGTTAGTGGCAAGTGAGGACCCTCCTCCTGGTTAGACGATAGGCGATTATGAGTTACTACGTGTCCATGGATGAGGGTGGGTTCTAGAGGATATACATGAGGAGATGATGCAGGAGTTTCATGACTCATCTTGGGCAGTGCATCCCAGAGTTACCAAAAATGTACCGTGACTTGAGACATCAGTATTGGTGGCTGAGTATGAAACGGGTGGTTGCTGGTTTTGTTGTGAGATGTTCCACTTGTCAGCATGTGAAGGCAGAGCATCAGAGGCTAGCCAGACTGTTACAACAGTTACCCATTTCAAAGTGGAAATGGGATGATTTCGCGATGTATTTCATGACTTGGTTACCGAGGTCACCTCGAGGTAGTGATTCCGTGTGGGTTGTTGTAGACAAACTTCAGAAGGTAGCTCACGTTTTGACGATCAAAGAGACCTTCGATATTGACGAGCTTGGGAAGTTGTATATCTGAAAGTTGGTGCGTCTACATGGGGTTCCTCATTCTATTATTTCAGATAGGGACGCCTATTTTACATCTTGTTTTTGGTAGAGTTTTCAGAGTGTACTAGGTACACAGGTGCTTCTGAGTACAACTTACCACCCTTAGACCGATGGCCAATCAGCATTACGATATAGGTGCTTGAGGACATGTTTCCTGCATGCGTCCTGGACTTCGGGAGATCTTGGGAGAAGCACATACCCCTGGTCGAGTTTTCCTACAATAATAGTTTTTAGGAAACTATTGAGATGGCACATTACGAGGATTTATATGGTAGGCCATGCCAATCACCTTTGTGCTGGTTAGAGGCAGGTGATGCAGCTTTACTGAGACCATGTATCATACCGGAGACTTTAGAGTTGGTTCAGTTGATTTAGAAGAGGATGGATACTGCAGAGTCTCTTCATAAATCTTATGCTGATCACCGTAGATGACCGTTGGAGTTCGTGGTCAGAGATCAGGTTTTCTTATGTGTTTCACTGAGGTTGGGACATAGGCAGATCAGGAGATAGGGTAAACTTTCACCGAGGTATGTGGGGTCGTTTGAGATTCTAGAGAGAGTTCGGACAGTTGCCTATCGGTTGCAATTACCATAGAGGTACCGGGGTATGCACGAAGTCTTCCATGTATCTCAGCTGTGATGTTATCACTTAGACCCGTCTCACGTCTTTCAGCCCGAGGAGGTTGAACTTCAGGCTGATTCATCCTTTGAGGAGCATCCGATTCATATTGTTGATAGGACCACGAAGGTTCTCTGAGGCTGGTCAGTTCCTCTCGTACGGGTGCTATGGCAGCATGGCCGAGTACAGGATGGAACCTGGGAGCGGGATACTGACATACATGCTCAGTGGCCAGAGTTGTTCTAAGCTTTATCTTCACCACCCTTGGAAGGGAAATTCGGGGACGAATTTCTTTAAGGGGGGAAGTTTTTAAGAACCCAGTTCTTATTCTTGAGGTACGAGTTTCTTATTTTCCTCATTCCTTAGTGTTTTTGAGAAAATATGGAAAATGGTGAAAAATCCAAAATTTTGTGGGTACGCGCCATGTAATTTTCCACACACCGTGTACTTTGGCCAAGTGGGATGTGTACATAGGGCGTGTAGGCCCATCGGCGATGAAGGGTGTAAAAACCGACTACACGCAGTGTACTTGTTATTTACACACCATGTAATCAATAGGTAGGTGAGAAGTAAGGCGGTGGGAGTAGCCACCAGTGGAGTGATAGTACATGACATGTACTCAGAAATACACGCTATGTACTCATGTCAACAGATGAACAGTGCGGAGGTGAGAATTAGCCTCCCGAGGAACAGTTAAATAAATGGAAAGTACACACTGTGTAGTTTTTTTTGCTTAAAACAGGAATTAGCCTCCTCATTCAGCAGAGGAGGTAGAGGATGCATTTGGAACACCGTGAGAGAAGGATGGATCTTGGAGGATCTCCCGACCGCACACTGGAACTCGGATTCCTTCGCTGACGGTCTCGATTGAACTGCTCGAGTGATTTCTTCACTCTTCTTGAACCCTTCCTTTCAATTCTTTCCCGAGGGCATGTTATCTAGTTTTGAACGTATTTTACCTTTCTCGAGTGTTTCGGGAGGCGATGTTCATGTATATTGATCATAGGAGATCAAGGTAGGTGGTCTGATGTTTAATTCCAACTGTTGAGTGTCTTTGGGTACCATTGTGCTACGCACCCATGTTTGGGGTGTCGTTTGGCTAAGGCCTTGATTAATTAAGATATCTAGAATTGCGTAGATAATATAATGATAATTTTAAACTACTTTCTGGGATCATTTCTTGGATCCAGGGCCACCCCGTGGGTGCGTTTCCCTTGTTTATCCATTCGTCCAGGATACCTGAGGGTATACCGTGATTTAAGCATGCTTTGAGTTTTCTTGAGGGAAAATGTATATAAAATGCTTGATTATGTGTTGGTATCAGCCTAGTTTCTTGTTTATCCTAAGGGTAGTGTTTCTCATGCCTGAGGGAAAGTGTTTTGTTTAGCATGAGGGAAACTTTTCTTATACCTATGGGCAGTTACTTCCATGCTTGAGGGCATTATCTCATATGCCTGAGGGCGATATTCATTATGCCTGTGGGAAATCACCTGAGGGTTTCGATTCTAATTACCTGAGGGTAAGGTTTTTTATATCTGAGGACTCTTTTTTTACTTGGTATATTCACTGTGGTGGTTTCACATGTTATATCTGCCAAACTAAATCACAGGCTTGGTATTTTTTTACCTTGTACATGTTAGATGCTTGTTGTGTTTTTTTGCCACGACACTGTATGGGATATTGTTGGCTGAGGATGAGTATCAAGAACTTATAATTCAATAATATTTAATTGTTAAATAATAATTAAATGGAAATGGAATTGGTAGGATTAGCTGCTTTTGAGTACTTCCTAGTTTACTACTTTTCCATTACTGCACACTACTGTTGCACAAATTCAATGATAGTTAGGAACGGGCCTTTGGTGGTTGCCTACTGGAATTTATTTCTCACACCCTATTTGGGTCATGTCTTGGGACCAAACAGATTATATTTCTGCATTTGTAGATAAGGGAAAGTGTCCCTATACTGGTACTTGATGTTGCAGAGGAGTAGGAGAGCATGAGATCGAGCTTAGGCTTGCGATGCTGCTAAGTTCCTTCTGCGCTATTTTATTTTGCTTTGCTGTATATATCACTTGTAATATATTGTTTTAGATTGCCGTGTATCCTATTTTGGATGCTTTATTAGACATAGGGACATATTTAATCACCATATATGACCGTTGATCATTTCTTTACTTCAATATTGTTGTTCATTTTAGCTTGGTGTTGTTTACTGCTTCCGCTTGGGTATACTTGTATTTTGTTCCGCTGCGTTACACTTTGAAAAATGAGGGCATAGTTTCTCCACTATTAGACCTAGGCCCTCACTACTAGTCAGCAGCCTCTGGCATTTGGGGAAATGTGATTGAGGTCATGTGACCAACCGGGTTCGGGGCACCCGTTGAGTGGCACCTGAATCCGGGACGTTACAACCACCACTCCCGAATGGAAGTGATGATGGATATAAAGTATATATATGATATTTATAACATAATTATACTTTTTGACTCATTATATCATATATAATTTTTTACTTTCAATTTAATAGTGGATATGATAACATCACTCGTGTGTACGACAGAGTATCACCTCGTGAAGCGATGTGATTCGTTTTTCACTAACGCTTTACATGGAAGGTGATAAGTATAAATTTAATGATTATATGTGATATAAATGAAACAATTATGATATTAATGACATATTATCATTTTTAAAATATAATATATCATTTTATTTCTTACTTTTTCACTCACTAAAAAATGACAACGTCATTCATGCATGTGTAGACTATCACCTTCATGAAGTGATGTGACTCTCTTTTCATCACCACACCACATGGATGATATATATAAGTATATTTAAAGAAAAAAATATGGTATTTATGATATTATTATAATTATTTAAAGAAAAAATATTACTTACCTCGATTATATAATGATCGTTGAATAATGGAAACGTTACTCATGCGTATGTACACCTACCATCTCCATGATCGTAAAATACTTTATTTTTCAAAACCATAATTAATGATTGGTATTAAAAGTTTAATTAATATATAAATATTATAAATATTTTATTATTTTTTTAGTATATTATGGAACTATATAATATTCATAAGAACCTACTCTTTCATGACAATGCATGAATGAGTAAATAATCCAATTAAAACCCAAAACAATGAAAATAATGAAATATTGTTAACAAATGGGTGATAAGATGTTATAAAAGGATCATATATGATATTATAAATGTTAATATGGATCTGGTATAAGTTAATAACTTGTTTAAAACCACTATACATTATGTTAAATCATGTTCAACCAAAAGGAAGCATGAGGTAAGGGACTTCATCTCAATTTTTATTCATTGAGACATATTATAATTCTATGCACCTAATTTATTTTATAAATTGCATATACCAAACCTTTTTCATGTAATATAATGAATCCTTCATACTTCATGGTATTTTTAGTTTCAATTTGAATTATTTCATCTAATGGGATTTGACTAGAAAATTACCCAGTGGTAAATAATTTCCTCACTCAACTTCTTTTCATTAGGTTATATTACTTCTTCATTGTCTTTGATTTTATGAGATTATATGTGTAATTAATTTTCATTATAATTTTTTTATTTCCAATTTTTTATTAAAATGTTCATTTAAAATACATAATTTATTCATTCATTAATTATCACTTCAATGTTATGATCTTTTTAAGGGTTTATTTCACAATCCCATTTTAATAAAGATTGTTTATAATTGAGTTTCCATTGAAGAAAATTATTCGATCATTGTATAATAAACCCATTTAATTTTATTCTCCTCTATTTATTCATGAAATTTTCAAGTAATAATATCATTTTTCACTCTTTGGTACTTAAACTTGTTCATAAAATGTTTTAAAGAAAAGTTGACTTCATTTCCTTCTTCGGTCGGAAATCCATTTTCTTCCAAAACCATATTTTTAAAAAATGTTTTGAATTTTTTTAAACATTTAAAAATTATTTATTAAATAATTTTTTACCCATTTTTACTTTATAATTTTTAAAGGAATATTTATGTTCTTTTAAAACAAGTCCCATTGGGATTTTTCTGAAAATGTGAAAGTAATACTTGTTTTATCGTACTTGGAATGAACAAAATTTTCTGCGATCATGACCACTCAATGTTTTAAAGATTCCTTTATAATTTTAAATTATTATTTTAAAAGAAAATTATTTTCAAATTTTTTTGTGAACTCTTAGTTTTAAAAACATATTTTCAAAATTAAAAGTAAATTTTCCTCAAGAATGATCTTAAAGATACTTTTATGGTATTTATTTTCATCTACGACAACAATCCTTTATTTTACATATACTCCACTAGTGATACTTTATATTGAAACCATACTTATTCTTACTCTAGATGGTTTATGATCATTTTTACTAAGGAAATTATTGTTATTCACTTTCTTAATTCATATTTTTTGCCATTAAATTTCCCTTGAAATATTCACTTTCCTATGATAAATAGATATTAAATTTACCCTAAATATCCATATTTCTTTTATCATGGATATTTTTATTTATTAAATCATATATCATTTCTACATATGGAGTTCTAAGTTTTATTTTATTTTTTATCTGGGAAAATATTAATAAATCTATATTCTTTACTCAATACAAATATTTGATGATAAGGAATATTGTTCATGAATTAAATCGATTATTTGATATATAGAGAATGCTTTGTAAATATAGTGGTAAGTGGGGCCTAGAATTATATATCCGCTCAATGAATCGATAGTATCATGAGGTGAATCAGTAAGATATAATTAAATGGGTTTTTACCTATATTTTTAAACTATTTTGTGGAAAGATATTGATGATAGAGGTATCATGATGCGTGAGATCATAACATACAATAATTAAGAATTTCCTTAATTAATAATTCAATTATTATTATTATTCATGATATTTTCACAATGATATTATCTTTGGATGCATTTAATTCTTAGATTATTGATTAAAATGAATGTGTTCTCATTTATTTATCTTTATATATTGATTATACCTTATTATCCATAGTATTTTCATAATGATATTATCTATGGATGCATTTCATTCTCATATTATTGATTAAATGGCATGTGTGATCATTTATTTATATTTCCATATTGACCATGCCTTATCTTATTATCCATGATATTTTGGAAATGGTATTATATATGGATGCATTTCATTCTTAGTTTATTGATTAAATAACATGTTTTTTCAGTTATTTACCTTACCATATTGATTATGTCTTATATTATTATCCATGATATTTTCAAAATGATATTATACTTGTACGGATTTCATTATAATATTATTGATTAAATGGCATGTGTTCTCAGTTATTTACCTTATCATATTTATTATGCCTTGTCTTATTATTTGTGATATTTTCAAAATGATATTATCTCTAGACACATTTTATTCTTATATTATTTATTAAATGTAACATGTAATCTTTTATTTACCTTACCATATTGATTATGTATTATATTATTATCTATGATATTTTCAAAATGATATTATCTCTCTATGTATTTCATTCTATGTTTATTGATTAAATGGAATGCGTTTTCAGTTATTTTCCTTTACATATTTATTATGCCTTATATTATCTTCCGTGATATTTTCACAATGATATTATCTATATATGCATTTCATTCTCATATTATTGATTAGATTGCATGTGTTTTCATTTATTTACATTTATATATTGATTATGCTTATTGATTCATGATAACTTCTACTATACTTAACCCTTATTGAATATTTGATCTCATCATTGTTTTCTTTATTTCTTAGGAATCCATGAAGTCTACTATGATTGATATGTAAGGATATTCGAGATAGAATAAGGTTTTTCTAAAAAAATTATGTCGTAATTTATGTTTTGAAATATAATTAAAGACTCAATTATGTATCTATTTTACCAATACTACTAAATTATTCAGTCCTTTGGGATGTAATTCTTTGAATCACTAATATACATATGTCCTTTAACAACATGTAAATAAGCTTTTAACAGCACTAAAAAGCACTTTTAATCACAATGATGATAAAGGGGGACCTTTATCCATGCTAAAAAAGGCACTGAAAAAGGCAAAACTACCTGAAAACTACTATTAATATAACAACACACCCAGAAGAAAAACCTACAATTTCAAATACTATATATATAAAACCTTTAATTTCAAAAAATTATATAATTTCAAACAATGCTATATATATTTAATTGAAATCATGAATAAAAAAATTTCTACCCATGGTATATACAAAAAACACTACTATTTACATTTCAAATAAAATGTTTCTTATAATTAAATTTACAATTATCCAACAAACATTCTAAAATAATAATATTTCATGTTTTGACACCCATCATCCCCTCTAAAAAAATGTACACCCATGGTATTAGTTTTCGAACAAATCATTACTACCCAAGAAAAATATTCCACCTGTATAAGAAAATAAATATCATATTAGTAATACTATAAAGAAATAAATTAAAAATTAATATGAAAGAATACATTAATAAAATGTCAATATTTAATAAAAATGGCACATTTTGAGTTATATCGGTCACACTGTGTGTCCTATTGAGGTGGGTTTGATTCATACACATCAAAAATGAGTTATGGATCATTGTCCTAAAATATCAAAACAATCCAAATGCATTTTCTATGTTTTGAGTATGTCACTTGTTATTTTACTAAAATTAATGTCAATTTTAAATAATGGAACATTTGGAGTTACACCAGTCACACCATGCATTGTATTCAGGTACGACTGATTCTTTCTTATCACAAATTACTGATGGATCATTTTCCTATAGTATCAAAACAATCTGAATGTGTTTGATTGATTTTCATTATGGTGGTTGTGTTTTTTTTACTAAAATGAAATTTTAAACTGGAAACAAGCATTATGAGTCATAATAGTTGCATCGTGTGTCAGTTTTATGTGAGACTACTTCATACATGTCTCAAATGACATAAGAATAGTTTTCCTAAATTATCAATACAATCAGAGTTCATTTTCTTGGTTTTCACCGAGTGGCACGTTTTGAACTAAAATGTCAATTTTTAACTAATAACAGACACTTTTAGTCACACTAGTCACACCATCACAATGGTCACACCATGCAACATATTTATGTGAGTTTGACTCTTACGTGTTACAAATGACTCACAGATCATTTTAAAAAAGTATCAAAATAATCCAAATGTGTTTTATTAGTTTTTGGTATGTCACATGTTTGTTTTACTTAAATTAATGTCAATTTTAAATAAAAAGAGAAAGTATGAGTTATATCGAACACACCATGTGTTGTATTGAGGTTAATATGACTCCTACACATTAAAAATGACTCATGGATCATTTTTTAAAGTATAAAAACAATTCAAATTCATTTTCTTGGTTTTCAGTATGTTACTTGTTGTTTTTACTTAAATTAATTTCAATTTTAAATGAAAAGATAAAATTTGAGTTATAATGATCACAACATGCATCATATTGAGGTTATGATGATTACTAAATGTAAAAAATTACTAATATATCAGTTTAATAAAATTTCAAAACAATCCAAATGCGTTAGTTCAGTTTTTAGTATGTCACTTGTTGTTTTTACTTAAATTAATGTTAATTTTAAATAAAAATAGATGATTTGAGTTATATTATCCACATTATGCGTTGTTTAGAGGTGAGGATGATTCATACCCATCAAAAATGACTAATAAATCATTGTGATAAAATATAAAAACAATTTGAATGTTTTTTCTCAGTTTTCAGTATGAAAATTTTTATTTTTTACTAAAATGTCATTTCAAACCGAAAACACACATCATGAGTCATACCGATTTCATCGTGCATCAGTTTTAGGTGATATTTCTTCATACACATCAAAAATGACTTGTGAATCTATTTACTAAATTATCAATATAATCGTAGCGTGTTTTCTTGTTTTTCAGTGAGTGACACATTTTGAACTAAAATGTCAATTTAAAACTGATAAGAGACACTTTTAGTCATACTGGTCATTCCAAACATCTGACTGAGGTGAGGTTGACTAATACACATGAAAAATGAATCATGGATCATTTTTCTATAATATCAAAACAATATGAATGTTTTTTTATCAGTTTTTAGTGTGTCACCTTTTGTTTTTACTTACATTAAATTTAATTTTAAATAAGAAGAGGCACTTTGAGTTATACCAGCCACACCATACATCATATTGAGGAAATACTGAATCCTACATGTCAAAAATGAATTATGGATCATTTTACTAAATTATTAAAATAATAATAATGCATTTTCTTGGTTTTCAGTATGTCACTTGTTTTTTTACTAAGATTAATGTCAATTTTAAATAAAAAGAGACACTTTGAGTTATACTGACCACACAATGCATCGTATTGAGATTTGGCTGATTCCTACGTGTCAAAAATTACTAATAGATCATTTTTTATAAAATATCAAAACAATTCGAATGTTTTTGTTCAGTTTTTATTATGTCACTTGTTGATTTTACTTAAATTAATGTTAATTTTAAATAAAAAAAGACACTTTGAGTTATACCAACCACACCGTGCATCATATAGAAGTGAGATTGATTCCTATATGTCAAAAATGAATTATAGATAATTTTCATAAAGTATGAAAACCATAATAATGTGTATTATCAGTTTTTAGTATGATAGTTTTGTTTTTTTACTAAAATTTCATTTCAAATTGGAAACAAGCATTTTGAGTCATACCGATCGCATCATGCATTGGTTTAGCATGAGACTATTTCATACATGTCACAAATGACTTATGAATCTCTTTCTTAAATTATGAATAAAATCAGTGTGTGTTTTCTTTGTTTTTATTGAGTGACATGTTTTGACCTAAAATGTCAATTTTAAACTGATAATAGACACTTTTAGTCATACTAGTTACACTGTGTGTCGAATTGAGGTGAAGTTGATTCGTACACATAAAAAATGACTCATGGGTCATTGTTATAAAGTATCAAAACAATACGAATGAATTTGATCAGTTTTCAGTTTTTCACTTGTTCTTTTTACTAAAAGTAATGTCAATTTTAAATAAAAAGAGACACTTTAAGTGATATAGATCACTTGTTATTTTTGATCGGTTTTGAGTAGGTCAGTTGCTTTGATACCAACTATATTGACCCAAAAATTTCATACATAGATATCACATCTTAGTAGATTAATATTCCTTACAAAACATAATGAACTATGCCAAAATAATTTAGGTCTAGTGCTTTTGGAAACATGATAACATAAAGAACTAGTTCATAAGAGTCTCTCATTAAGTTATTCTTTACTAGAAACCTTCTTAGACATATCATTTTTAAAACCATTATTAATAACCTAAGGATATGAAACATAATATAGGGTGATCATAGATTCTTAATAATTGTAAACATGGGATATATCAATAATCATATAAAGATAATATGAGCATAAGAAAATAAATAAGTATTAGATAAAAATGATAAGGAAATTAACTTTCAAATAGTAGATAAAATGATGAAAAAATTAATTAATTACATAAAAATATAGACTTTGAGTTATACCATCCACATTGTGTGTTACCATTATTTCCATTTTCTTTCTTTTTCGAAATACCAACATTGCATTATCGACATTTATCACTTCCCTTCAAGTTCCCTCCACTACCTTTGGAGGAAAGTGATAAAATGTAGGGGTGACAAGGTTTTGAGAGAGAATAAGTATGTTAAAGGAATTGTTTGCATGAGTAGTCAAAAATTTAATTTATATTATGTTAATGTAGTTGAAAAAAAATAATATTATGAGGAAAAACATAGTAAATTAAAAAAAACTTTATCTTCTCATTGAATTCTGGGTTGCAGGCTGGAAGTCCAATCTCTCACAGGCATGAACATCTTCAAACAAACCACCCCAACTTGAACAAAGGAATCAAAATGTATAAGAAAACAATTCTTATGTGATTAATAATAAAAATAAGTAAATTAAACATAAATATGATACAATACACTACTTTTATAAAAGTCACATCTTCATACTATTTGTGCACATTCTTCCATCAGGTATATTTCCCATTTGTTTCTAAGAACATATATATCTTCATGTGAATATGAGTCTTTTCGACAGTCATAGTGGTATTAGAAAAATATAAATAAAAAATGGATTATTAATTATTTTAAATTAAATAGTAATTATATTTTAAAATACCTCTTTAGGGATACTGGTTTGTTCATGGAATATAATCTCTCTCATAAATTTACAAACATAATAACTGTAATATTTTCTATTGGTTTATTTCGGACACTACATAAACTTTGAGTAAAATAAATAATTTGTTTTGATATGTGTTTGGATAGTCAAATATTATTATATATACCATGATACTTATCCAGTCGTATAACTTGTCTTCACCTTCATGCTTAGCCCCTGATGTCATTCTTTGTTTTTTACGATATCGATTCACTTCTCTATCATAAAAGAATCAACATTAAAAGTTAATATCCATTATATAACTTGATGTTTAGTTATAAAACATTGGATTTAGTGTACTAAAAATTGAAAAATTCCATCATGTGTGGATGGTTTTTTGGATATACATGCATTGAATCCAAGAAATAAATATTTAGAGTATCCAAATTTATCGTAATGAGAATCCAATGATACCTAAAAACACAAAAAAGAATAATTTATTAAATAAATAAAAATATATTTTATATGATTAAATTGTAGAGTTTTACCTTTCCATCAATGGTATTAAATACAGTCTATCATCTGAAATTTTTCTTTCAAACAATTTGATCATACTTGCCACTATTTCATCCTTTTTTTCGCATATAATTTTGTTTTTTCTATAGAGGATATGTGAGGACTAACAAGTCCAAATTTTCTTTCATGGGAAAATACATTCAATTGTTTTTCATATATTAGTCTTCCAAAAATATGAAATGTATTTAGTCATAATTAACATAGTATATCATCTTTTGGAAAATTAATTCATGAAAACATACCTCATGTATACATTTATAACTGAGCTTCTTATCCAATCATAGTCAAGGATTTAAATTGAACTCTCAACACCAATAAAATCTTGATATTTATCTTCATATGTATTTTCTTCAAATTCAACTATGTGGTTATGACCATTTTTAACTTTGTATCTATATGAGCCTTTAATGATATTAAATGTGGATATAGAACAGGCAGGTTAATGGTGCTTTCGGTAGATCTTTTTGATCATTTGGGCAATACTTTTGATGTTTTTAAGGCGGTTTTTTGTTTCATCCCCTTATCTTTGTCCTTATATAATAAAATTCATCAGTTTAGATCATTTTTCATTAATTTTTAAAGTTTTAGCTTTAAAAGTAAATTAGAAATGTATACCTCCTTATCAGTGTTTTTTACAAGATGTGATGACCATGTAATGAATGTTCCAACAGATTTTTCAACCGTATGAATATCTTCCTCATTAATTGAAATAGGTAGCTCGATGTTCAGCTCATGGGATACGATGATCGACACTCACACATGCCCTGTTAGAAGCGGTCTACTGTGTAGCATGTCGTTTTAAATAGTGAACAATGTAGCCCTCACTAAAAGGTGATGGGTGGGTATTGAAAGATATAAATCATAGTCATTATCACCCTATATAATATCAGTATAATAAAGGTATCGGTTTCTATCATATTCACATTTCAAAGAACCATTTATAAGAACATTGATTACCTTAGCTAAGACATCTCTTTGAGGGGAATGACTATTAGTTTCCATCATCTCTCTCTACCATTGGAATTATTTTTCAAGGGTAGATATTCTTTCTATCATCTGTTTTATTAATTCACTTTGACCATACTCTTGTTTTTTTTTCTCAAAATATGTTTGGGTTATCACTCCAAAACCCGCCCCTCTGACATGGCCATACTGTTCTGGCCACTTCAAGGCCACCGATAGTATGTGTTCATCTAGTACAGGCATTGCTCATTTCTATGACAATGTTAGATAGAAAATATAGGAAAATAAGTGATCATTGTTATGTAATAGCGATTTAAAGCAAAACAAATTTTTATTATGCAATACTTACACATGTTTCCCACACTTTTTGTGTGTTTTCATCTATTAGTATCCCGTCTTTATTTACACTTTCCTCCTTCCACAACACATGGTGTAGGATGGAGTAGCTTTGGATTTGGAGTCATCAATCTACATATAAACACAGGAACATAATTATGGTGTTTTTTATGTCACATTAATGTATTATGGTAGATTTAAAATATGTACCAATTTTTTTCAAGTGAAGCGTACCCCATCCTTACTTTATGGCAAGTGTACGCTAGTTTTTCTTCTTATTCCTTATTTCCAACACTCAGTTGATGTGACATAAATAAACATTGTCAATCAAAGTGATGAATATATTTATCATCAAACAACGTATTACTATCCATAATGTACCTAAAAATATGAATCTTCACGATGAACAGTATATTCATCCCACACTTCTTGGGTTATTAGGTGTGCATAGATAAGCGATGGGTGCATGTTTATTTTCCCTTCAGCATATTTAAGATGATGTCTTGTTAGGATTGTGTGAAATCCTTTGTGAATCCTTCTAGCGAGCATTAATACATATTTCTTATGGGATTCATCTACTATAAATGCACTCTTCAATGGATGATGAAGAGTAATTTAACATTTCATTATTTTATTTCTTAGTAAAATAAAGAAATCATATCATAATGTTACCTTAATATCTTCACACATTAGTGTCTTAAGCCTAATAAAAACATGATTCTTTAAATCTACATCAATCAGCACATGTTTTTGAGTGAATATTTAAATATAACTACTGAACATGGCCTTGTTGGGGTTAATATTCTGGCCCCGTGCATTCCATCCAACCTCAAATTTGATGCCTTTGACTTTCAACTTAATGATTTTTTCTAATACCATCAAAATACGAAACTCCTTTTTTATGCGATGCTGGTCCTTAGTCACCTACCATTTCCCTAGAATCAACATCAACAATATGTTCCTCTAGTGTGGTAGCATCGACATGTGAAGATGGTCATTATACCTTTACACCAAGAGAAATAGTTGGTTAAGAAACCTATTGTTCCTTAGGAATGGGAACACTGACATGTGCAAAAGGTTGTTCCTCTACACTGTGAGTAGTAGCTAGTTGAGAGACCTATTTTTCCTTAGGATCAGGAGCACCAACACATGAGAAAATCATTATCTATAGAAGTGGTTTAACATTTAATTTATAGTATATAAATGCAACAACAAACAGATAATAACATGAGGTAACATGATGTATATTAAAAAAATGTAACATGATTATTGAACTCTTTTTTTATTTTTAAAAAGATAAAGGTATTTGAACTCTCTATCAATGATCCAAATCCCTTCCTTTGACATAAAAAATTTCATCTACATTGGGACCACTGTGAAATGATTGAGACATCCAAATGAAAGGGTCATCCTCAGTTGAATTTTCATCTAACCCTTCAGTGGTTTTGGTCGATAATAAAACAATTTACCACTTTCTTTTTATGGGATCTGGAACATAAAATACTTGTAATTCCTATGATTCCATTATAAAAAGTTCATCTTTGAACCCTTCCTTACTAAAATCAACTTTCATGAATCCCAATTTATCTATTTTAATAAAAGTTCTATTATCAACCCACTTTCATTGAAAAATAGACACTTGGAATGTTGTATAATACAACTACCATATTTTTTTAATGATGCCAAAGTATGAAATATTCATGTAAATTTGATTTCTATCCTTAGTATAAGAAACATGCATCACTTTATCCATGAGTGTAGCTCCAATATTTTTCATGGTACTGTCTTCAAAATTCTCATTTTTATATAAAATATAACCATTAATTACATAACCACTATAATATAATACATAAACACTTGGTCCTATGGCTAGACATCGAAGTCTTTATGAAATTGAATCTCAATTTTCGTCTAACTCTTTAAAAATATGGTCCCAAATCCATCCTATAAACTGTTGATTATGTGTACTTGATATCCATATTTCATCCCTTGATGAATTCAAATGCCTAAGAATTTATTTGTGGGTTTCAACATATGGGGAAACCTCTAAACTGTTATGAGAAATGTATAGGTGGATCTGCTCCTGATTTGTAATATTGATTGTGACAATAACTCTTCCAGAAATTTCTTCACCAACAAGTCACCTATTGTGACAAGATTTTGGTAGACCAATGATTTCCACACCATATGGGTATTTGGTGCAAAATTCAATTGCTTCCTCAAAAATATATCACTCCATAATACAACCCTCTAGACGACTTCAAATTTTGACATACCCTTTCAAAATATTCATATACCATTCAGTGGGGGTACATCCATCTATATTGTACAAGACCACAGAGTCAAATATCTCTCACCAAGTGAACCATCAAATTAACCATCATATCAAAGAATTTTGGTAGGAAGAACATTTCCAATTCACATAATATGATTGCAATTTCTCTTTCCATAGTCAGTAATTTTTTCAGGTCTATAACTTTTATGCATATATATTTGAATAAGAAATAAAGTTCCATTAATGTATAAAGGACATTCTTGAAAAAAATGCAACATAAATCTATAAGCATCATATCTTTCTTCAAAACATGGAAGTCATGGTATTTCAGACCCTTTAACTTTAAATCGGTCATTGACACAATGTCCTTGATATTCAATGAATACCCCTCTAGAACCTTTATATTAGTGAAGAAGTTTCAAAACTGATATCTCTTCTACCTGGAAAGATTGTAAGAAGATGGAGGAAGAAAAGATCTTTTTTCACCCTTCACTGGTGCCAAATCTTCATGTATTCCCATGTCAACCATGTCCAACCTAGACTTAATTCCATCATTTGTTTTTTTCAGGTGCATTTAGCAACATGCTGATGACATTATCACATATATTTTTTTCAATATACATAACATCAAGAAAATGTATGATGTATAGAAAATTCAAGTATGCTAATTAAAAAAACTGATCACTTTTTCCAACTGATTTTCATAAGGTTTTTGGAAAACATTTTAGCAAAACTTGTTTCCACATCTTTAACTTTCTCAAATAGTTGATCACCTGTTAGTGGAGACAGTTCTATCCATTCTTCTAAAGTTCCATCGAATGATGTCATCAAAGACTGGTTATTATGTCGTATGGGTAGGAATCTGTGATGTCCTAGAAACATAGTTATCGATTAACATTTCAACCTAATTGACTATGTACCTTGTTCGTAGACGAGATACCCTTGAGTTACTTTAATGCTATGTCTCAAAAAATTCCCATAAGAAAGAAAGTCATTTATTTTCCCATGCAACATGACTCTCAATGTGAAATCTTCATTTCTATAAGCATCATACAACATAAAAACCAAATCCATCACTAATTTCAAATCCTCAATTAATGGATCCAAGTAAAAATCAATATCATTACCCAGTTGTTTTGGTCCTAATATAAGCATAGATAACAAGATGTATCTTTGTTTCATGCATAACCATAGTGGAAATTTATAATTTACCCACATGACCAGTCATATATTGTGAGTGATGATTTGAAAACAAAAAGTATTCACTCCATCTGTAGATAATTCAAGATGAAGGTTTCTTGAATCATTTCCAAATTCATGATAATCATGATCAATTCTCTTCCACAAATTATAGTATACTGGGTGATGTAGTTGACCATATTTATTTCTTGTGTCTACGACCACTTCAATTTCCCTACAGTATCCTAACTTCCATATAGGTGCCTAAACATTGGAATGATTGGAAAGTACCATATAAAATTCATGGGACCAGATTCATCTTTCTTGTATCGAGAATCACCACACTTTGGGAATTCTCTAAGTTATTTTTGGTCCTTGAGAAATATTATACAGTCATTTGGGAAGGCATGTATTTTTTCAAAGATCATACCCATCGAGCATAGCATTTTTTCAGTGTCATATGTTTGTATTAGGAGATCATTATCTTCTGGGAGAATTTAATTCAAGAGAGCAAGTAATTCCATAAAACTGACATTACTCCATCTATTTCCTTCTTTCAAATTACACAGTTTCAATATAGCTAACATTGCTGTATATTTAGTGAAACCATCATAAAATGGAATTGTAGCACAAATATTTAACTCCTCAAACAATTTTGGGAAATCATTATGTTCATCTTCAAATATCCTTGTCATTTCCTCAATATAATATTCCTCATCATTAACATCTATAATCACATGATTGATACTGTATTCTTCATTATCCTTACTTTTAATCATATAATATGATCCATAAAACACAATGTTATACCAACCACTAGCTACATTTGATTTTTCCCTGTGTTTATTTCAACATTTATAATGTCGATCTATTCTATGACAGATCATGTGTTCTTCCAAATCCTCTGGACTAACTTTTATTGAATTACAACAACGTAAACATGGAAAAAGGATTTGATAAGGGTAATATGCATGATCTTTTTCAAACTTGATGAACTCTTTCACTCCATATTTATATTCTTTTGTCAAATGACTGGCATCCATACATTCTTTATTCATATCCATCATATTTGATTCTGTGATATTAATATTTAAAAAAATAAATACACAAAATTTTCCTTTAAAATTATAGGAACTCAACATTTGAATGATATTTGTTAATGCATTTCATTTCCTAGGAATCATCCCATTAGAAGCTAACACCAAATTCCTTTGAAAACTATTTATAGAATCAAACTTGAAATCCCATTAAAAAAACCAACCATTTACACAAATTCATCTTTAAAATAACACACCATTTTTAAAATGAAACCATCATTAAATATTCTTTCAAAACATTCACATCCCTTTATTAAAGTCAATTGGATGAGTTGACAAGCACTTGGCATGAAACCTAAGTCCATGCCAAGTGTTTAAATCATTTTAAATATATTTAAAACCAAAAAAGGGTATGTTGAACACATATAATTTTTTAATAAACATTTCAAAACACTTGAATCATTTTAAAAGATCCACTTAGGCATTTTGACAAAGACATAAATTTTAAGAGAGTCACTTTATAAAAGATACATGAATAAAAAATAACCAACATTTTATAAAATATAAATCTATAAAAGGTTTATCATGTCTCTCATGAATAAATAGTATGAATCTGACCGTTTACTCTCATAATACTACTGAGGAGTGAATACGTGATAAATAAAGACATAAGTGTCACTTGGATATGATACTTTTGAACATAAAGTAATATCTCTTCAAAGTGGGAAACCATATTCTACTTGATGGTTGAAACATGTACTACCTAAGATTGATCCTTCCAATATAATATATTATAAAAAATGTTCCCCTTTGTTGAGGATATAAATTAGGTCAAAGTCATATATTTTTATTTTATTCCAAAAATATCTCACCCTAAATATAATACCAATAACACCTCATGGAAATCAGAACTATTTAAAAATATAGGAAATGATTTGGGAAGTATCTCTTATGTGTTCTTAACTGTCTGGAACCATAAGCAACCACATGACCATCATGAACTGAAACTGTTCAAATCCTGACTCCTGATACATCAAAATATAATACATATTCATTACCCAACTCATTTATGGTTAAGATTGGTGTTTTAATCAATCTTACATTAAGATATTATAAGTATCTCTGATGAAAATATAAGCAAAGGAACCACACCACATTCTTGGTTAATGCCTTCTTAGTGCTTCCAATCAGAAAGAATCTTGATTGACACTCTAGTAATAACTAGAAATTACCATCCAATTCCACAATGTCTTAATGATCCATTTACTACTCTCAAATATCATCAAGGTGGGTCTTTAATACTACCTTGTATCATATAGTCTTCCCATATATGGATTTGGTTTTTTGGGTGATGTGTCGCTAACAACACCATAATTAGGGAACCGGTTGGTGAGCTGGATTAATCATCACCATGAACTAGACTAAGCAAAGATCTTGGCTAAAAGATGATTCATTAGAGAGGTGAACCATATAGATTGTCATATCCTCAATTATTACCCTATAAACCTAGAATAAAGAAGAATTATTCCAAAGATTGGTTCCTATAGTTATAACTCTATTATAAAAATTACATTGTTGAGTAATGATTGGGTTGAGCTTTGAGTTGGGATCTATGCCCTGGAGGTGTTTCCGAAATGGACATGGGTTGGAACTTCAAGGTTCACCAAAAACATACATATTTTGATAGGATCTCAGGGTACTTGAGTTATATTAATTATTCAAGGTATCATAATATTTCTTTCTAATTAATAGGAAATTCATCTCAGGCATAGCTAGTAAGTGGATCAAGTACATGAATATGTTCCACCTGGTGCATGAAGTGGTTAGGATAAGCCTCCAAGAATAGTTTCATCATTACTTCATTAAAGTTTTACCTGTTTTTCTTCCTATATACATTTCCCCTCTTCTTCCTTAGTCTTTTTCTACACATACCTCCATTTTCACATTTTTGCAATGACATATTTTTCATTATTCTACTACTCCAAATCTTATAGAGAATATTTTTCATGGGTTGGGGTTGGTGGAGTAGTGGATGAAAGTATATTACTATATGGAGTAATTCATTTGGATGATAACTAATCTTGTTTATTATCCATGGCTACAATGATATATATAATCTAATCCTCTAACATGAACATGAAAGTTGATGATTATGGGTGAAAGTATGATGAGATGTGGGTGAAAGTATAATTACCCAATCTCAAAATAGATGAATTTGTTCACTACTACCCTAAGAGTGTACATCGCTTCACCAGGGCTGGTGCCTATCACTTAGTGTATTGGTTTAATATGTGGGGCACAATTTTCCCACATTGATTAAATTGATAAGATATAATTGAAATATCCTAGGAACTGACATGAAACATTCATATGCCATAAATTCTCGAGAAAAAGAAACAATACATTCCTCTATAATTGAATAAAAATATAAAAGAAACACCACCATCACTATATGAATGAAGTGGAAAAACAATAAACTGTATCCATAGGTAAACTGACGGTGAAAAATATGTGAAACTATACTGAAAAAACATAACTAAAAATAGATGGGTTATATTCTATGATATGATCTCCGGCTAAACATGGCCTCCATTCTCAAAATCACCTAACAAACAAACCAATTCCTATGCCACTAAATATCAATTGGGTCACAACAATCCAATAGCTAACCATATAATTATTCAACAAAAATGTACTTATAGCATTATAAGAATACTCACAGTGGCAGAACCTGAGGAACTGGGTTCGTGGAGGAGGTGGGTTCATAGAGGGGTAGGGCTTCACAATAGAGGTCGGGATCAGAAACAGAGGTGGGGTATGTAGAAGAGAGCTTCACAGCGGAGGAGAGCTTCATGAAAGTGGAGGAGGGCATCAAGGTGGTAGGAGTTAGTGGCAGAGGAGGAGGCGGAGGACTTTGCGGTGATGACAAAGGGCTTCATGACAACAGGATTCAGCAGAAAA
The DNA here is from genome assembly GCA_963277665.1 of Viscum album. NCBI lineage: Eukaryota > Viridiplantae > Streptophyta > Magnoliopsida > Santalales > Viscaceae > Viscum > Viscum album. The sequence goes on from OY728157.1 coordinate 1,428,578,041, forward strand.
GGAGGAGGAGGAGGGATTCGTAGTAGTAGAGGAGGGCTTTATGGCAGTGGCGATGTCGGTAGAGGAGGTGGCGGAGGAGGAGGAGGAGAAGGAGGAGGAGTTGATAGTAGCAGGGTTTGGCTTCCATGAGAGCGTGAGTCATGTGACAGGAGGAGGAGACTGTTAGGGTTCATTTATAAAACTGGGTAAACCTTTTATTAGTACTAGCTAAAAAGCTCTGATAATAGTATGTTTTATCAATGCTAAAATAGAAAGTGTTGATAAAACATGCATTTATCAGCGCTAAAAAGGTCTAATAAAACTATAATGATAATAAATTATATATATATATATATATTTATATAAATTATATGTATAATAAATAAATATATATTTATTTCTAATTATATATAATTAATATCTTTATTATAATTTTATGGTTATTTAAATACAAATATATATATATTTAAATACTTATAAAATTATAAAAAAATATATAATTAATATATTTATTTTAGTTTCATAAGTATTTAAATATATATATATATATATATATATATTTATGACTACAAATATATATATATATATATATTTATATTTATAATTATAAATATAAATATAATAAATATATTAATTATAAATATATTTATTATAATTTCAAAATAATTATTTAAATATAAATATAAACATTTATTTAAATAATTATGAAATTTAAAAATATATATGTATATAATTAATACATTTATTTTAATTTCATAATTATTTATATATATATGACTATATATATATGACTATATATAATTAATATATTTATTTTTATTTCATAAGTATTTATATATATATATATATATATTTACGACTAAAAATAAATAAATATAAATATAAACTTATAATTATAATTATAATAAATATATTTATTATAATTTTATAATTATTTACACACACACATATATATTATTTAATATTATAAAAATAAATATTTGTATATATGTATAAATATTTGTATATATTTATAAATATATTTATGTAATTATATATATTTATAAAATTATAATTTTTATAAATATATTTATTATAATTTTCTAATTATTTAAATAAATATATATTTATTTATAATTATAATTATAAATAAATATTTTTATAAATATTTTTTTATAATTATATATATATATATATGTATATTAATATATATATATATATGTATATTAATATATATATATATGTATATTAATATATATATATATATATATATATATTTATAAAATTATAATAAATGTGTTTATTATAATTTTATAAAAAGTGTATATATAATTATAAATATAATAAATATATTTATCATTTAAAAACATTACAATAAATATATGTCTTTAATGAATATATATATTCATTAAAGACACACAGATTTATATATATATATATAATTATAATCATAAATAAATATATTTAAAAGGTATTTATATATAATTATGAATATAATAAATATATATTTCATTTTAAAAAATTATTTTAATTTTATAATTATTTAAATATATATATATATTTAGTTATATATAATTATAATTATAAATTTATTTTAAAAATTAATTATATATAACTAAATATTTATAATTATTAATATAATAAATATATTTATTATTTAAATATATTTATAAGGATTTTAAGTATTTATGAGAATATAATAGCTTCATTGGAACATGAATGAATCATATACCCAGAGTAAAGTATAGATCTCGTAAAAAATGAGTCATCATATACATAGACAACATGAATAGTAATGAGGGTGTAATGTATAAATGAATATTTATGATGAATACATAACATATGAACGTTAATTATATTCATGCATCAATTGAGAAAATTCATTTGAAACTTATATTTATTTAAATATATATAATTATAATTATATAAATATATAGATATATAAATATAATAAATATAATAAATATATTTATTATTTAATGAAATTTATTATATATATTTGAATTATTTAAAAATATATATTAATTATAAAAATGCATTTTTTATTCAATGGATACAAATAAAAATTATGTTTGAATATGAATATAATAATTTTATATAAATTTATAATATTTTTTATAAAAAAACTTTTTTCAGTTCTAAAAATAGCACTGATAAATTTACCCTTTATCAGCACTAAAAAAAGTGATGATAAAGGGTACACCTTTATCAGCATTTTTTAGCTCTAATAAATGGAAAATTTATCATTGCTTTTCACTAGTGCTGATAAAGACCCCATCTTATCAACGCTTTCTACTTAGCGCTGATAAAAGTCAGTGTATCCCTTTCTTGAATCTGTGATAGTGTATCTTATGCCGATGTAATAAAGTAAGACACTGGCTCCACGTTACCAGGGTCAAGTTCACTACATTGGGTATCAAAGTAAGTTTAGTAGAAACCTTGAAAACTAGATTTAGGAAAACATAGATTACAGAACATAACCCTATGATAGACATTGAGGATAAGTATAATAGAACATGATAAAGTTTTGGTAAGGAATAGATTATGTTTTTTTATAGCAATAAATTACGGTTTGGTGAACATAGTTCTAGAACAGTTGTACCTAGTGGTAATAACTATGAAAAGGGCGCATTGGGCTTGACTCGATCATCACATGGTGCATAAAAACAGGCCTTACTACGCACCTAGTTCGATAACCATGGGGGATATTCTAAGAATAATTCACATTTTATTTACAAAACATTATGAAATATTTGAATAGATGATGAAAATTAATGACCTAGGTTAAACCGAAGGTGTCTTATATTGAAAATAAGATGCCACAAAGGAACGATAAAATTATTTATGTGTGGAAAATAAGAGAATAAATTAAATAATTACCAAGGAAAAATGAGGAGTATGATGGAAGGAAATAAATCTCATCTTAGGGATCCATTTATAGTTGTTTTCTTAAATGTAGAGAACTTGGGAATAATCTGAATCAATGTCATGTTATAAAGTTTAACCCCTAGAACAAGGAAAAATTTATGTAGAATTAAAATGGTTGATGTATTTATGCATTGAGAATTAGGTATTAAATTATAGAAGTATTTTTACTAATAGGTTTTGGTTATAATAATTATGAACCATATAAGGATTCTATAAAATTTTAGAAGCATATATATCTTCATTAACATAATATTTATGGATACCATCATGGTTTTATGAGTTTAAGGTTGATCATAAGCTCAAATTCTTAAAAATCCATTTTTAGGTTTATGTGATGAGATTCTACCATGATTAAGTATATTTTGGGAAACATTTATGAAAATACAACATATTAGTTTAGTATATATTTTAGTGAAAAAATTATTTAAGGAAGAATTATTTTAGTATTTTGGGAATAAGTTTAAAGGTATTTGTAACCTTTAGGGTTTATTTATCTTTTATGTTAAGGTAATTACATGTTATTACACTTTGGGAATTTTATAGGAATTATATTAATATATTTTTGTAAAAAGGAAATCTCGTTGAATCTGGAAAGGACGTTGGGATTGAACCCATAGTAGAAAGAAGATAAGGTTTTAATACCTACCGCTGGCCTATGTGATTCCATGGTTAATATGTCATGGTTTTTTGTTAAACTATTTGACAAATAAATATTAATGATGAACTAGTGGTGTTATTTTTGAGGTCTAGAGATTAATAGAGTATATTGAATAACTAATGATGACTATATTGGTTTTGGAAAATAGTTAGAGACATATGGAAAGACTTTTCACTCCTTTATAAACCGTACAATTTGTTAAAATTGAATTTTAGTGATTTAGACATAGAAAATTAATTTTTGGATATTTATTTCTTGGAGTAAGAAATGAATTGGAAATTAACTGAAGAAAAATTGTGCTTATTAAATAGAATCATATCAAGAAAGTATGTTTCCTTATATTCTTAGAGAGTAAAATATTTCCTCAAATTTAGGAAAGGTATCTTGAAATAAAAATGTTATCATATTTTCCTCATATATGATGAATCAAATGGTATTTTAAATCATCATATAGTTATGTTTTTTAGGTCCTTAACTTTCCAGTGATCATTCAATTTCTTGTGATCAATGAACTATGCCACTCTTTATAATTATTTATGCTTTTATTCTATATAAATATCTTCACTTTACACCAATTATATCCTAATTGGAAACCTAGTTATGTGTTATTCCATATGATTTTTTTACTTCCATTTCTCCCTTATTAAGATGTTGTTTTATTAACCCTTTTATGATGTGGGTTTTTCAACAATGGTATTTCTAAATGTCAAACCCTTGATTACCGAGATCAAGTTTTAATTATGAGGAAAAAAATTATTTAATGTGGGGAGAATGTAAAACCCCACCAATTTAAAATAATAACATTATTTTTGATATCATATGCAACATGAAACACCGAGCTTAAATAACCCACAAAATATATTTCTTTAAATTTAATATCTTTAGTTGCTTATAGAATATACAAACCTGAGTCTAAATGAACTATAATATAGTACACCATTATAAAATAACCATTAAGTTGGAAGGTATAAATATTACTAACTAAATTATGAAAATTATGGTTAGTTATTTATTATATATAAAATAACAATCATTTAAAATAAAAAGAAATGTTTTCTGAAAAACTGTAGCTTTTCTAAAATACGGGTTAGTCGCACTCCACATACATAATTTAAAATTAATATTTATCACTTTTAGAAAATATATTTTATAAAATGAAATTAATTTTTTTTAATGTTCATGTCAAAATTACATTAGGGTGAAATTTTGGTATTTTTCTGAAAAGTTTGATTTTTTGATGAGTGGTGAAAAATACTAAATTTTAATTGAAAACTGCCTTTTCATTTAAATTATTTATAAAGTTAAATTATATTTTAAATTAATTTTAAAGTAAAATTAGTACAATTATATTAAAATTTAACTAATATATTTAATTTTTAATCATTTTCATATTGAATTTTGATATGAAAACTTTGCAAACTTTTGAACATTTTCTCTTTGAAAACCCACTTTCTCATCACGTCTCTGAGATTAATTTTAAATTAAAATTTTATACTTATGTGAATTAATGTAACAGCCCAAGATTTTATGAAAAATATTCTTTTTAATTTTATTAATGTCTTGTGTTGTACGCTACACCAAAAGGAGCTTGCACAACACACATCCTTGACTTGCCTTGCATTACATGCAATCGCGACCTTCCTCGATAGCGTGTGTAGTACGTAATACTGAGTTTCACTAAACAACGATATGCTATTAAAATATTATTAAAACTAGCCGTTAAGAATAGTAATAACCACCTTTTAAAATTTTAGAAATTTTAGCTCTCAAAATGGACTTCATTTTTGGATTCGGAGTATCGAATTTAGCCTAAGGTGAAATTTTGGTACTTTTCGGATAACTTTCATATTTTGATGAATAGTGAAAATTACTAAATTTTAATTAAAAACAACTTTTTCAATCGAAATAATTAATAGTGATAAATTATTAATTTGAGTGGTTTTAAAGTATATTTAGAATATATTTTTACAATTTAATACAGTGTTGTTCATTGGATGTAATTTCATATTTAAACCAGACATAAACAGGTGTCAATCTTTTGATAAATATTGTTTCTTAAAAACACGCTATTTGTTTTAAAAGCAGGATTTAATTATAAAATTAATTAATGCAACTTCTATGTTATGAATTTGGTAAAATAGACTTCATTTTTGAATTCGGAATATGAAATATAGCTTAGGATGAAATTTTGGCATTGTTCTGAAAAACATCAATTTTTGATGAATAGTGAAACTACTAAGTGGTAGTTAAAAAAACTGAATTTTTCATAAAACTTAATTTTACCGCTTCTGTGAATGGAATTTCAAAAATCCGAGATACACGGTTGATGTTAGTAAGTAAAATGTGGTTCAATGAGATGAAAATAATTTTTGGTGAATAGTAACTTTTTACTTTTATTTACCACGGTTAAAAGTAAATAGGGTAATTAAGGGTAACAATGATATTTATATTACCCTAACACATGTCCTAATCCTATTGGAAAAGTGTATCTCGACCAAAAACAACCTTAAGTGTAAAATATTATCATTTAGTCCCACTTGGATTAGATTAGGACATTTATTATTAATTTATTTAAAGAAGGGTTAAAATAGTTAAAATCAATGTTTAATAAGTAAATCATTTTTAATATGGAGTTATACATAAGATAAATTAGACTATAAATATTCATTAGAAAGATAAAAATATTTCCTACATAATGGTATTTTATTTGTAATTTTTAGACATTAAATAATTTAATTTATTTATGACACAATGATGATGCAGTAATTATCTTATTAATGAAATATTGACATAATTGATGTTATAAACACCAAAATAAATGTAATTTGAGACTTTTTATGAATTACAATTATTTTCTAGGTTACTATGATATATTAGTGTTGATTTAATCAACTTGGTTTGAAAATATAATTCTGTTATGACTTTCACAAAAATCATATATCAAATAGTGTCAAAATTGACACAAAATAGTTTTTAAATAAAATATTATATTATTAATTGTTATTTTATTCCTAAAAATCTAAGGTTAGGCCAAATGACTTATATAAGGATATATATATTAATAATAAACAATTTGGGGTTCGTTTGGCATGTTATAGTAAGTGTATTAACCATATAGTGTAAGAAAACAAAAAGACACAGTAAAAGTTAAATTATTTAACTTAGAGTTAAATATAATTGATAAGGTTAAAATAATAACCTAAACTTGTCTAAATCTTATTGGTTGATAGGATCTCGACCCATCCCCACTTTAGATTCGAAATAAGACCCTTTGGAACCATTATAAACCGATTTTGACTTTAATATAAAATAATATTTTTAGATATTCCTAAGGTGCCCCTCTCCTCCCTTATAAAAGGACACCTCCTCCCTCTCCTCCTCACACCAATTTGAGCATTCAAGCTCGAAAAAACCCTGCCAAAATCTCTTCTCCACTTCCCTAGTATCATCCTAGAGGTCCTGGTCTTCTTCAAAGACCATCCTTAGTTCTTTAAGTGGAGGTTAAGTGAAGGCGCGTCAAAAAGAGGTAATATCCATTACCGATCTTTTTCAATTTCTTTCTTCTTCAACTTTTTCTTCTTTAGTTGTTTCATGATAAAGTAATAACATCAGTATTTCTTATATACTGATATGTTATTATAAATATGAAACAACTCTAATTAACCTTCTATCCAACCTACGGAAAAAGGAAATCACCGCGCGTGCGTACGTACGGAATACCGTCTCCACGCCGTGGTGTAATCTATTTTCCGCCACCACCTTAATTGGATGAGTATAATGGTGTAATGAGTAACTATATATGATTATTATAAATTGATATTGATACTTAAATAGTATACAAACACTTCAACACAATTCCATGACCATGGGAACGATATCATCGCTCGTGCGTACGTACGGACTACCGTCTCCACGACGCGATGAGATTCATTCTCAATGATTAACCATTCATGAATGATTATAAAGTATATATAATACGTACTAATGAAATATATGACATAATAATTATACTGGAATTATTTATATTTATATGTATGTCATCTACTTAATTCCATTCAATTCAATAAGGAAACGAAAACAACGTTGATGCGTACGTACGGACTACCGTCTCCATGAACGATGTATTTATTTCCATTTACTGATTTATTATATATGTATATTCTGAATATATATATATAAATCATGTTTTATATTCTGGAATTAAGTAATCATGATCTAAGTAATCATATGAATAATTACAAGTTAAAAACACGAACGACAAATGAAACGATTTTACCCAAAACGCTACTTTAACATGAATTTACAAAAGAACGGGTAATATAAAGTCATAAGTGGACCATATATGATATAATAACAATGAATATGATTCTGGAATAAGTCAATAACATGATTTAAATCATTATACAGGAGGTTGGGACACTTACAAAGCAAGTCAGACCTAAGGTAAGGGAAATATCACAATCTCATTTTTATCCGAGATTGTTTATACTTTGAAATTTACTGGGGTGTATTTTATCATCCACATCCATGTTTCCTAAATATGTAATATTATTTCCATTCACCTACAATTTTTTAAATCCTATTTTACCCTTCAGTGAGTTTTTAGAAAAAAGATATGAAAAGAATCTTTTGTCGTTTTTCGTACGAGGTACTTTTTGACTTTTCTTACAAAAGTACAAAGAATGTTTTTTTAACTTATATGGCATGAATGGATTTTTAAAAAATTATTTCCAAGAAGATTACTTTAAAAGTTTTCAAGTTTATTTTTAATCAACTTCTTTAAGTTTAAAATTGTATGACATGTTAAGAAAGGAAAAGTGTTTTTGAAGTAGAAATGATATTTTCCTCAAGAATGGAGTTCAAGTATTTTATCAAAATTATTTTCCATCTAAGATAATAAAAGGGTTATATTTTTATCCCTATTACTACATGGATTTGATTATGTTGTGATGGAAATATTTTTATGAATTCCTTTATCTTATATGAATTGTTTTATGATGTCATGTTGTTTAAGAATTCCATTTTTATTACATGGGTTACGCTATGATGTATGGTTTATGATTATGTGGAACACATAAGAAAGGATTCATTATAAGATGGGTGGGACCTATATCTCCCTCCAATGCATTGGGTAAAGATTTCATATCTCATGAGATAGACATGACTGAAATGGTAGGTTATACCGGTTCAGTGAAACAGGACTGAAATGAGGGTGACTCGATTCAGAAAGGGACTTTGTCCACTAAGATAGTCTTGGCAATGAGTCATGACTAACAAGAAATGATTCTCTATGATTATGTGTGTATGCCACAAAGTTTCATGTTTTAAGTTATGCTTATTGGGATTTCATTTCACTACTATGATTTATCCCATGATACGAAATTATGCTCTCTTTTGCAGGTTAAGATTTCCAAAAGTTATGTTCTTATGAATATGATGTGATTGATTTTTTTTCTTTTTCTTACCCTTACTAAGCATTTGAGCTCACCCTTTTATGTTTTATTTTCCCTAGGATATAAAGAAAGGTTTTAGGTAAAAAAAGGGAAGATCTTTATGGGAGATATTGAAGATCTTTTACCACGATTAGAAGATTACGTTCCAAGTTTCCAAAGACACTAAACTATTACGATCCTTGTGTGTGTGTTTTTGTTATGTACTAAGTATTCCGCAAAAGTAATGTAATGTCCATGTACGATAAGCTTCGGGTATCTACAATTAAATTTAAGAAAATAGATTCCATATTTGGAATTATGATAAATTATATTATCTAATAAGCCTAAATTAAATTTTTATCATAATTAATAGTCAACAAGTAAAAAATTATTTACCATAGTTAAGGTAAAAATGGATTTACTAGTGGTTTAATTAAAAGAATAAGGGTTAAAATGATCTAAAAACTTGTTTAAAATAATTGGATGGTAATATTTAGACCTTATATGTTATAAGTATCTATAATATTTTATTTTGACCCTTTTTCTTGTAAAAAACATTGTCACATCTTTTCTTTTAAAAAATTACAAGCATTCCACTCACCTCCCTTATAAAAGGCCACCCACTCTTCTCTCCTTTTTGGACATTAAAACCTTTTTTTTTCAGATAATAACTACCCAAATAAGTTCCAAAATTCTACAATATAATTATATAATCATTAGTGTTTTCATAAATCCAACCTTTGAAGGTTTTTGTGGAAAACCTAACCAGGTTACCCAAGGAAGAGGTAACATTCTTCATGACATGTTTTTATTTTATTTCTTCATGCACGTAATTTGATTATTATTAAAATATGATGATATAATAACATAATCATATTAAATATAATGAGATTTTTTTAAGGTAATTATATACAACCATACCCACTTCCATCAAATGGGTTATGAAATCATCATTCGTGTGTACAATGGACTACTGCCTTGAGAATTGATGTCATTCATTTTTCTATTAACACCTCTCACATATGAGTATAATGATGGATATAAAGTATATATATGATATTTATAACATAATTATAACTTTTTAGTCATTAAATAATATATAATTCTTTTAATTTTAATTCTTTTAGGGATACGATAATGTCACTCGTGTGTACGACGAACTACCGCCTCACGAAGCGATTTGATTCATTTTTCAGTAACGCTTTACATGGAAGGTGATAAGGATAAATTTAATTATAATATGTGATAAAAATGAAATAATTATGATATTAATGATATATTTATAATTATGAAAATATAATATATCATTTTCTTTCTTATATTTTTACTCGCTAAAAAATCATAACGTCATTTGTGTACGTGTGGACTACTGCCTTCACAGAGTGATGCGACTCTATTTTCATCACCACATCATATGGATGATATATATAAGTATATTTAACGAAATAATATTTTTTTTATGATATTATTATAATTTTTAAAGATAAAATATCACTTACCTTTTTCCCATAATGATCTTTGAAAAATGGAAACGTTACTCATGCGTACGTACAACATACCGTCTCCATGATCTTAATATACTTCATTTATCAAAACCATATTTCATGACTAGTATTAAAATTATTATTAATATATAAATATTATAATTATTTAGTGATTATTATTTTTGGTATTATGGAACTATATAATATTCACAAGAACGAAAACTTTCATGATAAAGCATGAATGATAAAACATGCCAATTAACACACAAAACAATGAAAATAATGAAATATTATTAATAAACAGGTGATAAAATGTTATAAAATATCATATATGATATTATAAATATTAATATGGTTCTGGTATAAGTTAATAACATGTTTAAAACCACTATAAATAAGTTTAAATCATGTTCAACCAAAAGGAAGCATGAGGTAAGGGACTTCGTCTCAATTTCGCTTCATTGAGACATTTTATAATGTTATGCACCTAATTAATATTATATGGTGTATATAATACCCATTTTAAATGTAATATCATGAATCATTCATACTTCATATTATTTTTAATTTCAATTTGAATTATTTCTTCTAAGGGTATTTAACAAGAAAATTACCTAATTGTAAGGAATTTCATAACTCATTTTTTTTTCATTAGGTTATATTAATTATTCATTTTATTTGATATTTTAAGATTATACAAGTAATGAATTTTTACTATCTATTTTTTTATTTATAATTTTTTTATGTGGATTTACATTTGACATGCATAATTTATTTAGTGATTAATTCATACTTCCATGTTATGATGTTTGTAAGGGCTTATTTCATAATCTCATCTTTATTGGGATTGTTTGTACTTGGGTTTATATTAGAGAAAATTATTTGATAATTTTATAATAAAACCCTTTAATTTTATTCTACACTATTTATTCATGAAATTTTCAATTAATATCACCATTTTACACTCTCTAGTACTCAAAAATGTTGATAAAACGTTTTTTACGAAAATTTGACTTCGTTTCTATCTTTGGTCAGAAGTCCATTTTCTTTCAAAACCATATTTTATGAAAATATTTTCAAAAATATTTGTTTTAATAATTTAAAAATGATTTATTAAGTACATTTTTACCCATTTTAACTTTTCAAAAAATGTTTGAAAGAAATATTCATGTCGTTTTAAAAACAAGGCCCATTTGGATTTTATTGAAAATGTGAAAGGAATATTTATTTTATCATACTCAGCATGTATGGAATTTACTCTCATCATAACCACTAATTGTTTTAAATATTACTTTATAAGTTTCAAAATTAATTTTCAAATAAAATCATTTTCAAAATGTTTTATGAACTTTTAGTTTTAAAAATTGATTTTCAAAATGAAAAGGATATTTTCCTAAAGAATGTTTTTAAAGATCTTTTTATGGTATTTTTATTATTAAATGACAAAAAATATTTATTTTACATATAATCTAATAGGGATATTTTTTATTGATACCATCCTCAGTCTTCCTCTAGATGGTTTATGATCATTTTGAACAAGGAAAATATTGACATTCACTTTATTGATTCATTTTTGTAGTCCTTAACTTTCCCTTGAAATATTCACTTTCCTATGATCACCAGACATTAAATTTACCCTAAATATCCATATTATTTTCATGGATATGTTTATTGTTTAAACCATATATCATTTATACATATGGTGCTCTATATTGAATGTTATTTTTTTATCTCGAGATATATTTATAAGTCCATATTCTTTACTCAAAATAGGTATTTGATGATAAGGAACATTTTTCATGAATTAAATAAATTATTTGATATATGAGGAATGATTTAGACATGCAGTTATAGTGGGTCCTAGAATTATATAGCCTCTTGATGCATCGATAATCTCACAAGGATAATTAATAAGATAGAATTATATGGGTTTCTACCTATATTTTTAATCTGTTTTGAGGAAATATCTTAACAATAGAGGTGTCATAATGTCTGAGATCAAGACATCTAATAATTAAGAATTTACTTCATTGATAATTTAGTTATTATTATTATATATGAGATTTTCACATTGATATTATCTCTAGATCCATTTCATTCTCAGATTATTGTTTAAATGGCATATGTACTCAGTTATTTACCTTTCCATATTTATTATTACTGATCTTATCATCCATGATATTTTCATAATGATATTACATATGGAAGAATTTTATTCTCATATTATTGATTAAATGGAATCTATTCTCAATTATTTACCTTTATATATTGATTATTCTTTATCTTATTATCCATGATATTTTTGCAATGCTATTATCTCTAGATGCATTTTATTCTCATTTTATTAGTTAAATGAAATGTGTTTTCAATTATTTACTTTACCATATTGATTATTCCTTATATTATTATCCATTATATTTTCAAAATGATATTATCTCTAGATGAATTTCATTATCATATTATTAATTAAATGTAACGTGTGATTAGTTATTTACCTTTCCATATTGATTAGTACTTATCTTATTATCAATGATATTTTCATAATGGTATTATCTATGGTTGCATTTCATTGTCAAATTATTGATTAAATAGAAATTATGATAATTTATTTACCTTATAATATTTATTATACCATATCTTATTATCCATGAGATTTTTTAATGATATTATCTTTAGATTCATTTCATTATCAGTTTATTGATTAAATGAAATTTGTTTTCAGTTATTTACCTTGATATATTGATTATAACTTATCTTATTATCCATGATATTTTTATAATGATATTATCTATGGATGCATTTAATTCTCATATTATTTATTAAATGGAATATGTTTTCAATTATTTACCTTTACATATTGATTATGATTATTGATTCATGATAGCTTCTGTTGTACTTAACCCTTACCAAGAATTTGAGCTCACCCTTATTTTGTTTTCTTTCCTAGGAATCCATAAAGTATACCATGATTGATATGAATGGATATTCTAGAGGGAATAATGTGATTATTGAAAAAAAATTATGTTGTGTTTTGTGTTGTCAAATGTAATTCAAGAATCAAGTATGTATATAGTTTACTAAGACTACTAAACTAGTCAGTCCTTCGAGATGTGATTTCATGTATCTTATGCCAATGTATTAATGTAATATAGAAGATCTAGTTCATTGGGTTCAGGGTCACTAAAAATCATATAATCTATGTATACCACCTTGATATATTCCAAAACCCAATAGTTGTATTCTCCTATACCATAGGCAGGGTGTAAAAGTTGTGGGTGCGGGCCTGCTATGAGAGATGTCACCTAGGGGAAAAACCGACATTTCAAAATGTCCACTTAGTGATTTTTATCACTGGTGTTATTTCTGAATAACTTTCAAACGAAGTCTCGGAATTGAAAACTGAGACTTCCGTTGAGTTCGGAATGGGGCGTTTTGCCTAGGAGTGAGACAAAATAGGCGGGCACGGAGGTTTCAGAATCTGCACCCGTTGGGAGAGTTTTACTGAATTTCTATAAATTTACTAAGTGTTGGGAGAACCCATTTTCTTCCTCCCTCCCTCTCTCTCTCTCTCTAGAATTCTTCGCCGTTCATCAGCGTTCTTCACTGTTCTTCGCCGGATTGAGGCGCGGACTCCGGTGGATCAGAGTGGGATCGAGAAGGCACGTCGACAATGTCGAACGATCAGATCGAGGTAGGCGTTTTGTCAGTTTTTCCACCCTTTATCAATTCCGTCATTTTAAATTCTTTAATTTTAGAATTTAGGGTGTTGGCCGAACGAACACGACCAACGCCTGAGCCCCGTTTTGTTTATTGTTCTTGGGCGTTCTTCATCCAATTTTTGGATGTGCCAAATCGTGTCAGATCAATGGTTAGCGGCAGGCGTTTCGAAGGCCTCGTCCTGAGGAACCCTAACCCGCGTTCGATTTTGGAAACGGGCCACCAGAGTGGTGGTGGAGACCGTCGGAAGACCCGACTCCGGCAATGGCGGTGGCTGGAGCTCGGGGTGGCGCAACGGATGGTTCGAATGAGGTAGCCGGTGTGGATGGGGTTTGGTTTGAATTCGTGGCGTACAGGAAGTGTCGGGTGTCGTCGGTTGGCGCCGGAGCGGTGCGTGGCCGAGGAGGCAGCACGGTTGAGCGGAGGAGCCGACGCGGCAGGCAGAGAGCGGCAGGCGACATCGGTCTGGCATGCGGCGTAGCGAGGAGGAGCCGGCGGAGGTCGAGCCGGAGCGGAGGAGCCGCTGGGGCGCGACGGCCTCGGGGTAGCACGACGGTGTGGTTGCGGAAGGCGAAGTAGCCAGGGGATCTGGGCCGGCTTGTCGCAGTCAGCGGGAGGGCGGTACTGAGGCGGCGACCTCAGGGCTATAGAAGGAAACAAGGACCCGCTGTTTGCGGGTCCTGCTGGGGCGACGCGAGGAGACCGGGCTTCGGCCGGTCTTTTTGAAGAATCAGACCCGAGGGTCCGGTGGGTTGAGGCGGGCCGCGACTAGCGGGATGCGGCGTGACGGGCCGGCGGTTCGGATTGGGCCGGCTAGGGTGGACCGGCCCGGTTAGGCCCCCTTACATTCGGGGGGGGGGGGGGGGTAATTTCCAAACGGTGCGTCCTATTGATGTGCCGTCTGGGGATGTAGGTCCGTGTCGACAAGACGGACTTTTTGGAATATGTTCCGAGGTTTTTGGGTTCCGTTCCCGATGGTGGGTGACCAAAACGTGTTAATTTAATCATAATAAATTTATTATTAGTGTTGCGACGGATGTGGCTCGCAAGCCAGATGTCCGTTTGACGCGCCGTTAGAGGCGCGATGACCCCGGTGCTGAGGCGGTCCTTACAAAGTTGGTTTGGAGCCCTTGCGGTTTGGTTTCGTTGCTCGGTGGCACGAAATGCTTTATACAAACAATTAATTAATTAATTAATTAATTGTTGGATCAGACCTAACTTTTGTTTTGGACGTCTGATTGACGCGCCGTCAGCGGCAGGATGACCCCAGTCCTCATGCGGACTTTTTGAGATGATCTCCAAAGTGTTTGGGTTAAAGGCAAGGTGCAGGCCCCACAGGGCCCAGTTCGCGTGTTTTACGGTGAAACACTACTTTTTCACCCGACATCCGCTTGGGGTGTTTGAGTACTCATTTATGAGTGTTTTTCCGAGGGGATTTAAATAGTGCAATTCGCCCGCTTAAATTCGGGTCTGAGGTGTGGGCCCCACGAGGTCCCGTTCGCATATAATGTAGGGAGTTGCAGCTTCTGCATTCGGAGTCCATTTTAGGCACCGTCAACGGCATTGTGACCCTGGCCTCGAGGCAGAATTGACCGGGGTGGTTTCATGCGTCGAAGCTGGAGTTAAGGCGTGGGCCCCATGTGCCGTCTCTTGAGGTGTGTGCAGCATTTTCACTCCTTTATCACCAGACATCCGGTCAAGGCATTTGAGTAGTCATTTTCGTGTGTTTTTCCGGGAGCATCGTGATGGCACAATTCGCCCAACGAGTATCAGAGTCAGGTTGTGGGCCCCACATGGGCTGGCTATGGTGAATAGTACCATATTCATCGGTTGTCCGTTTCGAGTGAGTAAGTAGTCTATCTCGCATGTTTTTCGGCGAGGACTGCAACGGTGTAATCCGTTTGGGCATGTGAAGCCTATTTTGATATCATGTTAAATATGGAAACATGGGAGGGTGTTGAGTGGAGATCCCTTTTGAAGCACTCCGAACCAACACACAGTGGCGTTGTGCGGAGCCATCAGACCGATTCCGGGTCTACCCTCTAGTAGAGACTGGGCAGTGGGTCGCCAGTTGACTTCTATGAGGTCTACCCTCCAGCAGGGCTGGGCAGTGGGTCACCTTTCGACTTCTTTGAGGTATACCCTCCAGCAGAGACTTGGCAGTGGGTCGCCTGTCGAATTCTTCGAGGTCTACCCTCTAGCAAGGCTAGGTAGTGGGTCGCCTGTCTACTTCTTCGAGCTCTACCATCCAGCAGGGCTGGGCAGTGGGCCGCCTGTCGACTTCTTCGAGGTTTACCGTCCATGAGAGACTGGGAAGGGGGTCGCCTGTCGACTTCTTTGAGGTCTACCCTCCAGCAGGGCTGGGAAGTGGGTCGCCTGTCGACTTCTTCATGGTCTACCCTCCAACAGGGATGGCCAGTGGGTCTCCTGTCGACTTCTTCGAGGTATATCCTCCAGTAGAGACTGGGCAGTGGGTTGCCCGTCGTCTTGTTCCAGGTCTACCCTCCAATTGGGCTAGGCAGTGGGTCACCTGTCAACTTTTTCCAGGTCTACCCTCCAGTAGGGCTGGGCAGTGGGTCGCCTGATGATCTATTAGGGTTTACCCACCAGTAGGGCTGGGTAGTGGGTCACTCGATATCTTATTATGAAATACCCTCCAGTAGGGCTAGGTAGTGGGTCACCCGTTGGTATTTCAGACTCCATCCTTTATACTAGGCTAGTCTGTCAATTTACTCCATGACTACCGGAGTGAGACCCTTGTTTGTACGGGTTAGTGATGTGACAACTTTGACTTTGAGCAGACCTCTCGACTGTGTGATAGTGAAGAGGTGTGTTTTGACTTAACTTAGAACTCTAAAGTACGAGGGGCGCTTTCCCCACCGATATGAGTCCTTGTGACACGACCTAAAACCGTGCGGGTGAGTCAGTGCCGTCCAAAGCGGATAGTGTCGAGGTGCGGTGATTTGAGCCCCTTAACATGTAGTTCGGGGTGGATGTGTGGGATGCTGGGCATCGGTGATGGTTACTTCTGAGACTAATGGCGACTCACTTTCTTGGGATGAGCTATGAAATAGAGATCCCCTTACAATCTCGTTTGGGCTTCTTGATTGAGCATATGAATATGTATATACCTTGTTCCAGTACCCACTTCTTGGGTTTTGGCTACTCTCCTTCCAAGAGAGGTGAAGACGCGTTGGGTATGCCATGTGCTTTCCGTGTCTAGCTTCTCATGGTTGGATGAGTCTACTCTCCTGCTATAGGTATCCAAGACTCGACGGGAATTTCATTTCTCACTGTTCCCAGCTCCTTGTGTCTAGACGAGTCTATCTCCTTTCTCTTTTTGGGTTGAGCTGGACTCTCTACTGTTACTCTTTACTGCACTCTCCGTTGTATTCCTTTATTATTCCATGTTCGATCTACTACTCACCCTTCAGTACCTCCTTTTTTTCTCCCTCGAGCCATCGGGGTATCCTACTGAGTATTTTTATACTCACCCCTGCTTGGGCTTTTCCCGCACTTGGTGTGCCCTTACAGACGATGGATAGGTTGGTCGTGACTTTAGCGGAGCTTAGGCATTCGGGAGATTGGACTGCGTGTGGTGGTCTTAGTCGGGTTCCAGGTGTGAGACTCTCCCATTTGTTTACTTTGTTTACCTATTGCCGGGTTGTGGCACTTTTTTTGTTGGGCGCGTGTTTTTACCCTTTTCTTTTTCAGTTACTTTCAGCACTTGCTTTGTACTGTAGAGGTTTATCCACTTTTGTGGTTTATATACAGTAGTTGGTACTTTACTTTTCTTTTTTACTCTGCACTTCTTCATTGAGTGGGCTACGTGTGTGTGTAAAGGTACTTAGGAAAAGGCATCCCTGAGTTGTTTATCCTTCGACACTTGTCGCTAGCCCCTGGCCTATGGAGGCGGGCTTGGGGTAGTTGTGGCTCGAGCCTGGGTAGGGTCGGGTCGTGACAAAGTGGTATCAGAGGTGGTTCGTTCCTTGTGACGTTTTTCAGAAATCCCTAAAAATAAGTAATTGGTTGGGATTTAGGGAAACAATGTCAACATGTCTCAAGAGTGTCTCCCAGGCCAGGAAGTCCAGTGATGGTGCGGCGGCTGACGTATCCATTCACCCGGACCCTGATAACCCGCTTGTCGACTCGACATGATGAGACACTCGTTTCAGGGAAAATTGGTTTGTGCATCACATAGGATTGAGTCTTTGACTGTCCTTATTGATTAAGCTCCCCATCGTTGTTGTTGTTGTGATATACATATATGTTCATCTGATCGTGACACTCATTGATAACATTTAGGATGTTTCCGCGAAGAAAGCCAGCCAGGATACCAACTTTGGTTCATGACGAAAACCCTATGAGCTATGAGGCCACAATCTAGGACCCATCATGCGAGCCCATTTCTCCAGGTGGGCCGGTAGCAGCACCCCCTTCTGGTGAGAAGTAGACAGATTCAGTAGAGCAAAATGAGCTTGAGCGTTGGTTGAGCGCGCACCATGAGTTCCAGCGGTAGAGAACGCTGAGGTTCGGTGGTGATCCAGACCCTCAAGCAGCAGAGGTTTGGCTAGAGACAGTGGTTTGCCTCTTTAGGCTTGTGCAGACACCGGCAGATCAGAGAGTGTTTTTGGTAGCCAACCTTTTCCGCGGAGCATCTCGACGTTAATGGAGTCTGGTGACTCAGTTTCTTGACGAGTCGTCGCTTTCGTGGGGTGACTTTCAGTTATTGTTTCGTGAGTTTTTCCCCTCCTGCTTACGCTCCGTTCTGATTCAGGAGCTCCTGCAGTTTCAGCAGGGAGGGATGACGATGGCCGAGTACGCAGCTATTTTTGCAGACCATGCACGCTTTTAACTAAACTTGGTCCATGAGGACAACTTCCAAGCGCAGAAGTTTGAGCAGGGTCTCCACTGAGAGATTCGTGCTATCATAATACCCTTGGGCATTCCCACATATTTCGGGGTGCTAGAGCAGGCGTTGGTGACGGAGAGCTTCCTATCATGCTCCAAAGTTGGTGGTGACCACAGGCTCAACAGAGCCGAGATTCCTACCGCAGCTAGCGGGCGTCAGCAAACAGAACCTCGACGCAGGCGGCCTTCCACCCGCCTGTTATAGAGATGTGGTCATGCACCACTATGGCATAAAAGTGCAGGGCCTCAGCCGAGGAGAACCTTATGTGAGTGGACTTCGGGCCGTGTTCGTACACCACAGTGGCGCCAGAGGGCACCGGTGCATCCCTGAGAGTTAGTGTTATACTTGTGATAGGCGAGGTCACCTAGCGCGGGATTGCCCTACTAGGCACACTGGGAATATCGGGCAGGCAGCGGGTGCACCACCATGAGGGAGGCAGTGCCATGATCGGAGTAGCGCCCAAAGAGGTGGTGCTTGTAGAGGAGCGGGTGGAGCTGGAAGTGGAGGACGACCTTACGAGGTCTTCCCATCACCACTAGGCAGTCCAAGTCAGGCTCCAGGAGCTGACAGTTGGGACTGCGGACAAATGCAAGTTTTGGATGTCTCCGATCCTACAGAGCATGAGGTAATAAGAGGTATGCTCTAAAGCTCTTTTACTTTTTGCAGTAGAATTGTTAGACTCTGTGTGCGAAATGATTTTCTCCCTGCTCCTTGTTGAGGTGTTACCAGGTTGATGTGGGGCATCGGTGTAACCCTGTTATAGTGTAATAAAAGGTGTGGAACCTTTTCTTCAGTCGATGGTAGCGACTCCTTCACCTTTCGAGTGTGTAAGAGAGTCTTGGTCGTGGGACATCGACTGTGAAACCTTGCGTGACCAGATATCCTTGGGTGTTGCACCATATGGATATTCTGAAGGAGGGAATCACTTGGCCTTTTCCCAGGTCCAAACGGTGATTCTAGTCGAGTCGTGCGACGTAGGTGTTCGACCGAGGAGGTGAGCTACCTTCGAGGGCCTTCGAGCTGTTGGAGACCGTGCGAAGGGATGGATAGGTTCCCTACCGCCTTGCCCTAACCTCAAAGTCTGCAGTGGGTGCACGACGTCTCCCGCGTGATTCAACCAAGAAGAAGTGTGCATTCTCCTATGAACTTCATCGACAAGGACATACCTCTCTTGAACAGATCAAATCATTTGGCCTGTGTGCGGTGACATGGGACTGTGCAAGAGTTCTTCTGGGTATGGGAGAGCCAGGAGTGGGCTTAGTACCCTGAGTTGTTCCCTGGTTTTTCTTTTTGGGGAAAAAAATCTTGAAGGAGGGAATGATGTAAGAACCCGATTTTTTCTATAAAAGACTTTGGAATATTCTTGATGTTATTCCAGAGCAGCGCCTTCAGACGACGTACGATTCCGAGCCCCGGTGTGGCCGAAATTAAATTTTCAGTGCATTTACACTGGGAATGACAAATAAATGGGATAACTCCTAAACGAAGATCCGGATTAGAAATATGACTGTACAGATGGGTCCGAAAAGGGGTGTTCACCCTAGGCGCGACATAAAATGAGTCGGCGCGGGACGTTCGGACCCCTCACTCGTTAGCGGTGTGTTAAATGGATAAATTAAATTAAAATTATTCATTTAATAGCTCAAACTCAAGTATCTCATAAACGGTTTCTCATATGGGAAAACTGAGGGCATCGTTGAGTCCATAGCGTGCCGTTTACCCTAGGCGGGGTGCAAAAGTTGTGGGTGCAGGCCTGCTGTGAGAGATGCCACCCAGGGGAAAAACCGACATTTCGAAATTTCCACTTAGTGATTTTATCACTGGAGTTATTTCTGAATAAATTTTGAACAAATTCTTAGAATTGAAAACCAAGACTTCCGTTGAGTTCAGAATGGGGCGTTTTGCCAAGGCGTGAGACAAAATAGGCGGGCACAGAGGTTTTGGAATCCGCGCCCATTGGGAGAGTTTTAGTGAATTTCTATAAATTCACTAAGTGTTGGGAGAACCCATTTTATTCCTCCCTTCCTCTCTCTCTCTACCTCTCTCTCTCTCTCTATCTAGCGTTCTTCTCCGTTCTTCGTCGTTCTTCGCTGTTCTTTGCCAGATTGAGGCGCGTACTCCGGTGGATCAGAATCGGATCGAGCGGGCACGTCGACAACGTCGAACATCCAGATCGAGTTAGGTTTTTTGTTGGTTTTTCCACCCTTTGTCAATTCCGTCATTTTAAATTCTTTAATTTTAGAATTTGGGGCATTGGCCGAACGAACACGGCCAACGCCTGAGCCCCGTTCTGTTTATTGTTCTTGGGAGTTCTTCATCCAATTTTTGGATGCGCCAAATCGTGTCCGATCAATGGTAATCGGTATGCGTTTTGAAGGCCTCGTCCCGAGGAACCCGAACCCGCATTCGATTTTAGAAACGAGCCACCATAGCAGTGGTGGATACCATCGGAAGACCCAGATTCGGCAAGGGCAGTGGCCGTTGCTCGTGGTGGCGCATAGGATGGTTCAGATGAGGTGGCCGGTGCGGATGGGGTTCAGTTTGAAGTGGCGGTGGCCGGGCAGTGTCGGGTGTCGCCGGTTGGCGCCGAAGCGGTGTGTGGACGAGGAGGCAGCACAGTCGAGCGGAGGAGCCGACGCGGCAGGGTGGTCAGCGTGAGCGGAGAGCGGAATGAGGCATCGGTCTGGCGTGTGACGTAGAGAGGAGGAGCCGACAAAGTTTGAGCCGGCGGTGGTCGAGCCGGAGCAGAGGAGGCGCTGGGGCACGACGGCCTCGGGGTAGCGCGACAGAGTGGATACGGAAGGCGGAGGAGCCAGGGAAGCCGGGCTGGCCTGTCGCGGTCAGCGGGAGGGCGATACCGAGGCGGCGACCTCGGGGCTGCAGAAGGAAACAAGGACCCGCTGTTTGTGGGTCCTGCTGGGGAGACACGAGGAGACAGGCCTTCGGCCGGTCTCTTTGAAGAATCGGACCCGAGGGTCCGGTGGGTTGAGGTGGGACACATTGTGAGGGGCTGAACCCGTGGCTGGGCCGCAGGCCGATGGTTCGGACCGGGCCGGCAGGGGTGGACCGGCCCGTTTAGGCCCCCTTACATTCGGGGGGGGGGGGGGGGGGGGGGTAATTTCCAAACGGCACATCCGATTTACGCGCCATCTGCGGCTGTAGGTCTGTGTCGACAAGAAGGACATTTTGGAATGTGTTCTGAGGTTTTTGGGTTCCTTGCCCGAAGGTGGCTGACCGAAACACATTAATTTAATAATAATAAATTTATTATTAGTGTTGCGACGGATGTGGCTCGCAATCCAGACATCCGTTTGACCCGCCGTCATAGGCGCGGCGGCCCCGGAGTCGAGGCGGTCCTTCAAAAGTTGGTTCGGAGCCCTTGAGGTTTGGTTTCGTTGCTCGGTGGCACGAAACACTTTATACAAACAATTAATTAATTAATTAATTAATTGTTGCATCAATCCTAACTTTTGTTTGGGACGTTCGATTGACGCGCCGTTAATGGCAGCATGACCCCAGTTCTCGTGCGGACTTTTTGAGATGCACTCCGAAGTGTTCGGGTTGGAGGCAAGGTGCGGTCCCCATAGAGCCCAATCCGTGTGTTTTACGGTGAAACACCACTTTTTCACCCGACATCCGCTTGGGGTGTTTGAGTACTCATTTCTGAGTGTTTTTTCGAGGGGATTGCAACAGTGCAATCCGACCACTTAAATTAGGGTCCGAGGTGTGGGCCCCATGGGGTCCCGTTCGTGTATAACACGGGGAGTTGCATCTTCTGCATTCAGAGCCCATATTAGGCACCGTCAACGGCATTGTGACCCTAGCATCGAGGTGGAATTGACTGGGGTGGTTTTAGGCGTCGAATCCGGAGTTGAGGCATGGGCCCCACAGACCGTCTCTTGAGCTGTGTGCAGCGTTTTCACGCCTTTATCACCAGACATCCGGTCGAGGCGTTTGAGTAGTCATTTCCACGTGTTTTTCTGGGAGAATCACGATGGCATAGTTCGCCCGACAAGTATCGGAGTCGGGGTGTGGGCCCCACATGGGCTGGCTATGGTAAATAATACCATATTCACCGGTTGTCCGTTTCGGGCAAGTAAGAAGTCTATCTCGCATATTTTTCTGTGAGGACTACAATAGTGTAATCCATTTGGGCATGTGGAGCCTCTTTTGATATCATGTTAAATGTGGAAACATGTGAGGGTGTTTAGCAGAGATCCCTTTTAATGCACTCCGAACCAACGAACGGTGGCATTGTTAGTGACTCCTGGTGATGTCAGTAGTGGTGCGAAGCCATCGTACTGATTCTGGGTCTACCCTCCAGCAGAGACTAGGCATTGGGTCGCCTGTTGACTTCTTCGAGGTCTACCCTCCAGCAGGGCTGGGCAGTGGGTCACCTGTCAACTTCTTTGAGGTCTACCCTCCAGCAGAGTTTGGGCAGTGGGTCGCATGTCAACTTTTTCGAGGTTTACCCTCCAGCAGGGTTGGGCAGTGGGTCACCTGTCGACTTTTTTGAGGTCTACCCTCCAGTAGGGCTGGGAAGTGGGTCGCCTGTCGACTTCTTCGAGGTCTACCCTCAAGTAGAGCCTGGGAAGTGGGTCACCTGTCGACTTCTTTGAGGTCTAACCAATAGCAGGGCTGGGTAGTGGGTCACCTGTCGAATTCTTTGAGGTCTACCCTCCAGCAGGGCTAGGCAGTGGGTTGCATGTTGACTTCTTCGAGGTCTACCCTCCAGTAGAGACTGGGCAGTGGGTCGCCTGTCATCTTGTTCTAGGTCTACCCTCCAGCAGGGCTGGGCAGTGGGGCACCTGTCGACTTATTCCAGGTCTACCCTCTAGCAGGGCTGGACAGTGGGTCTCCTGATGATGTATTAGGGTTTACCCTCCAGCAGGGCTGGGCAGTGGGTCACCCGATATCTTATTATGAATTACCCTCCAGCAGGGCGGGGCAGTGGGTCACCCATTGGTATTTCAGACTCTGTCCTTTATACTAGGCTATTATGTGTCTTTACTCTGTGACTACTGGTGTGGGACCCTTGTTTGTACGGGTCAGTGATGTGACAACTTTGACTTTGAGCAGACCTCTCGGCTGTGTGACAGTGATGAGGTGTGGTTTGAATTAACCTGGAACTCTCAAGTACGAGGGGCACTTTAACCACCGAGACATGTCCTTGTGACGTGACCTAAAACCGTGCGGGCGAGTCAGTGCTACCCAAAGTGGATAGTGTTGAGGTGCGGTGATTTGATCCCCTTAGCTTGTAGTTCGAGGCAGATGTGTGGGATGCTGGGCATCGATGATGGTTACTTCTGAGACTAATGGTGACTCACTTTCTTGGGCTGAGCTACGGAATGGAAATCCCCTTAAGATCTCGTTTGGCCTTCTTGATTGAGCATATGAATATGTATATACCTTGTTCCAGTACCCACTTCTTGGGTTTTTTCTACTCTCCCTCTAGGAGAGGTGGAGACACGCGGGGTATGCCACGTGGTTTCTGTGTCTAGCTTCTCATGGTTGGATGAGTCTACTCTCCTACTATAGGTAGCGAATACTTGATGGGAAGTTCATCTTCTCACTGTTTCCAGCTCCTTTAGTCTGGACAAGTCTATCTCTTTTCTCTTATTGGGTTGAGCTGGACTCTCTATTGTTACTCTTTACTTCACTCTTGGTTGTATTCCTTTACTATTCCCTGTTCGATCTACTGCTCACCCTTCGGTACCTTATTTGTTGCCCCCTCAAGCCTTCGGGGTATCATACTGAGTATTTTTATACTCACCCCTGCTTGGGCTTTGCCCGCACTTGGTGTGCCCTTGCAGATGACAGATAGGTTGGTCGTGACTTTAGCGTATCTTAGGAGTTTCGGAGCTTAGACCGTGTGCGGTGGTCGTAGTCGGGTTCCTGGTGTGGGACTCTCCCAGTTGTTTACTTTGTTTACCTGTTGCTGGGTTGTGGCACTTTTCTGGTTGGGCGCGTGTTTTTCCCCTTTTCTTATTCAGTTACTTTCATCACTTTCTTTGTACTGTAGAGGTCGATTCACTTTTGTGGTTTATATATAGTAGTTGGTACTTTACTTTTCTTTTTTACTCTGTACTTCTACATTGAGTGGGTTGTGTGTGTGTACAGGTACTTAGGCAAAGTCCTCCCTGAGTTGTTTAGCCTTCAGCACTTGTCACCAGCCCCTGGAATATGGAGAAGGGCTTGGGGTAGTTGTGGCTTGATCCCGGGTAGGTTCAGGTCGTGAAAATTATACCCATCCAAATAATGAAGTGTTGAGTAACAAATTACACTATGACATGGAGATGGGAAGTCGTACATATGTACGTATGGTGACTTTGTCATTTATAGGATGGATATAATAATTAATATGGTTGTGCCATATTTATAATAACATTTATGTTTGTATAAGTTACTAGATTTATTATTTTAGTATGGAAAAAAATCAAAGAAAGAGGATGTGGAAGAAGAGAAGAACTTTGAAAAAGGTGATGAATGAATTACCTCTTCTTCGGGTTCTTCCATTTGATTTGATAAAAGGAGCCCCTTAGGTTGGATTCTGATCAAATTAATGACTCTACGATAAATTTAGGGTAGTTGGTAGGATATTTGAATAGGGTTTGGATGAGAAAAATGGATTTGGAGATGTGATTTTGAGAGAAGTGGAAGTACCCTTTTATTAGAGAGGTGATGGTCACTTTAGGAAAAGCATGAAATATTATTTTATTATAAAATAATTTTTAGTTTATAATGGCTCCAAATGGATTTATTTCAGGGATAAAGTGGGGATGAGTCGCAATAATCTCAACCAATAGGTTTTAGACAAGTTTAAGTCATCATATTAACCTTATCTTTTAGATTTAACTCTTAGTTAAATAGTGTAACTTTTACAATGTCTTCTTGTTTTTTTACATTACTTGGTTAATAAACTTACTATAAAATGCCAAAAAAAACTCAAGTGGTTAATTAATGAAATATATATCATTATATATTTTCTTTTTCCAAACCTTATATTTTTGTGAATATTATATCATTTAATAATATGGTATTTGTTTTAAAAACTCATTTATGTCAATTTTGACACAATTTAGTATTTGGTTTTTGTGAAAGTAAACAAAACATGATAACTTCAAAAAAATAAGTTAAATCAACCCTAAAATTTCATATTAACCTAGAAGTTTTTTTTAATTCATCAAAATTCTCAATTTAAATTTATATTTATATTTATAATATGAATTATTTTAACCTTTCATTAATAAGGTAATTACTCCATCCTCATTGTGGTATAAATAAATTTAATTATTTAAGGTCTAATTTTTTTAAATAAAATACCATGATGTAGGAAATATTTTTATATTTATATTTAATATTTATAGTCAAATTTATCTTATGTATAACCCTATATTAAAAAATGGTTTAGTTATTAAACACTTTTAAATATTCTTTAAATAAAATAAAAATGACTGTCCTAATCTAATCAAAGTGGACCAAAAGGATCATATTTTATTCCTAAGTTTTATTTTGATCAAAATAAACTTATAAAATATGATTAATACATGTGTTATGGTAATTATAATATCATTTTTACCTTTAATTACTCTCTTTACTTTTAACCCTAGTAAATAAAATCCAAAAGTTACTATTAATAAAAAATTATTTTCATCCTATTAAACCAGATTTTACTTACTAATGTCAACCATGTCTCTCATATTTTTGAAATTAAATTCATAGAACTAGTAAAATTACGTTTTATGCAAATTTTTTAATGTGCCTAGAAGGTGGGTAAAAGACGTTAAAAAATTCAATAAAATTTTACACATCTAATGTTATTATAAAATGACTCCAATGAATGAAATTTAATTAATATAAGTATTATGTATCTATTTTTACTTTAAAAAAAATTTGAATAAAAATAATAATTATTTAAATAAAGGTCTATTTTAAACAATAACGCAATGTTTTTCACTATTCATCAAAAATTGAAAGTTTTCATAAAAATACCAAAACTTTACCCCAAGATAATTTTGATATTATGAAAAAAAAATGATGTATATTTTTCCAAATTCAAAATATATGAGTTTCATTAATTAATTTAAAATTAATTCTCATTTTCAAAACTAGAAAGCGAGTTTTTAAGAAGTAAAAACTATCAAAAGATTGAGATGTGTTTATGTAAATTTAAATGTAAAATTACATACAATGACCTACATTATGTTAAATGATAAAAATATAATCTAATTATACTTTAAAACCACAAAAATTCATAATTTAGCACTATAAATTATTTTGATTAAAAAAGTTGTTTTCAATTAAAATTTAATATTTTTCACTATTCATAAAAATATGAAAGTTATTAGAAAAGTACAAAAAATTTATCCAAATTAAATTTTTATGTCCCGCTTCTAAAGAAGAATTTAATTTCCTTAAATTGAATATATATAAAAGTGTCAAATATTTGATTTAAAAAGGGTTCTCCATTAAAAGGCTGTAAAATCGCATTTTTTTGAAAAATACATATTTTATCTAAAAAAATGAATTCGTTCATATATTATATCTAAGAAACACATAATATGGATTCTAAAATTATATGGAGTATATAAAATTTAAAATGCAGTTAGTACTATTCATAACCACTTTTTGAATGACTGGTTTGGTAAGTCGTGGTGCGCTCGAACTCGGTGTTGCGTGTAGAATAAGCTATTAAATTACTTTAAAGGGATAACATACTATGAAATCTTGGGGTGTCACATTCTCCTCTCCTTCAATAAATTTATCCCTCGCAATTTGAATTTGTTCTTTGAAAATAAAAGGTTTAAAATAGAAAATACCTTTGTGGAAAACCCACATCGGAAATAGGGTTAATAAAATTTAGTCTTAATAAGAGGGAAATGGAAAAGAAAAAGTCACCACCAAATTATGATATTGAATAAGAGAACATTGGGGGAAATTATAATTGGAGGAAAAACTCCAATATTTATATGGAGTGATTAAGGTCATCAATCAAAAATATGTGAATGGAAAATTTAGGGCCTCAAAGCCATAAATCTATGATGATTTAAAATATCATCAGTTCAACAAAACATAATGTATTATAACAACACATTTTTGGTTTTAGGATCCTTTACCTAAAGTTTAAGTATTATTTTATTCATAGAATAAGAAAAAAATACTTTACAAGTAGAGTTCCATCCTTTAACTAATTTCTACCAAAAACTTATCTTTCACTCCCAAAAGATAATAAAACTCAAAAATATTCTATTTATCCTAATCATATAGGGTTCCAAAAAAATTAATTTATAATTCATCTATAAAACCTTTTAAGAAAACTATATTATACAATCCAGGACATCATGAAGGCAAGTGGTAGGTGATGCACCCTTGTCGCCCTTCGGTTGTGGGTTCAAGTCTCGTGGCCTTGCCAGACGCGACGTGTTGTCACCCGACCTCCGGGTTGTCCTTTTTATAATAATAAAAAAATAATATTAAGAAATTATTTAACCTTGATAATAGTATCCAATGTCAAACTTAATATATTCCAACCATTAGACTTATCCACAATACTACTATCTGAACTCAAAGTCCAAAATTTATAAGGAAGGTCACATAATATACATGTGAATACCTTCATCGTTCATTCTATTAAAATGTGGTAATAAAATTAATTACCAGAAAACCATATTTTAATAGGTATGTACTTTTTTATTCCTTCTATAAGACATAGAATACTGGATATACTCCTTAAATCAAGAAATCTTGTAATCTCCAAAAATGATTGAATATACAAACCATTAATTAGTTCCAAGGTAGTTAATAATATCCAATATAATTTATACAAATCAATAATCTCTTATTCCAAAATCAATACCTCAGTATCAGGACCATATTAAAGTTTTTCTTTATTTCAACCATGTATTTTCCAAAAAGTTTAACTTTCTATTGAGTCACTTTTTATGGTACCACACAATCTAAAATACTTTATGAAACAGTACTGCAGTACAATCCTTATATACTCTATAATTCTTATAACCTATACATCATTGATAAAACACTCAAATGACATAATTCTTTAATATCAACATAAGAACACTAGTCATCCCTCTTCATCTGAGGTAGTATCATAACTTGATTATTATCCAACAATATCATTTTTGGTATACTATGATGATTGGGAAATTGATTCACGTTGGGTATCTACTCATCGAAGATGAAGAATTGTACATTTGAAACATTTTCTTACCCTTGTAATAATGTACTTGGTGTCCCTTTTCTCCACACTTATAAAAAACTCTCATTCCCTTCAATCATTTTCCAAGGTGATTCTTTCCACAGTTATCACATATAAGAAAATCCTTCTTTCTCTTCTTCCCTTTTTCTATTTTTCTCTCTACCATTATTTTCTTCTCTGGATTCCCTTAAAATCCATAGGACTCAGATAATTATTTACTTTTCTTATTAACACATGATACTATTTCTTCATATGATGAGAATACATGGGATACTATTTCCCTTCTAAATGTAGTCTTAAGACCCTGAAAGATATGATCCTTCTTACTCTTTGGATCATAAATACAGCTAGAGTTTTCATTACTTCTAATAGGCACCATTTTTAAATAATGACATACACTAGGTTAGTTTATTTTAACACCCAATCTTCCATGGTACGCTTCTCTTTGAATAATATAGTAGCGTGTGTTGTACGCAACTTCTAGTTCTAACACACAACACAACCAATCAAACTACCCGTTATGAATAGTAATACCCACTTTTTGAAATTTTATAAA
This sequence comes from Viscum album, assembly GCA_963277665.1. Taxonomy (NCBI): domain Eukaryota; kingdom Viridiplantae; phylum Streptophyta; class Magnoliopsida; order Santalales; family Viscaceae; genus Viscum; species Viscum album. The sequence goes on from OY728157.1 coordinate 1,428,607,902, forward strand.
TTTTATCTTTCAAAATGGACTTCATTTTTGGATTCAGAATATCGAAATTAGCTTAGGGTGAATTTTTGGTATTTTTCTGAAAACATTCAATTTTTGATGAATAATGAAAAAAACACTGAGTTATAGTTTAAAACCGAATTTTTATTTAAATAATTATTTATTTTATTTAAATTTAATTAAGGTAAAAATAGATACATAATACCAATATAATTTCAATGTAATTCATTGGAGTTAGTTAAGAATAAATTTTGGTGAATAGTAACTTTTTTACTTTTATTTACCACGGTTAAAAGTAAATAGGGTAATTAAGGGTAAAAATGATATTAATATTACCCTAAAACATGTCTTAATTCAATTTGACAAGTTTATCTCGACCAAAAACAACCTTAGGAATAAAATATTATCATTTAGGTCCACTCGGATTAGATTAGGACATTTATTATTATTTAATTCAAAGAAGAGTTAAAAGAGTTAAAATAAACGTTTAATAACTAAAACATTTTAATATAGGGTTATACATTAGATAAATTTGGTTATAAATATTCATTAGAAATATAAAAATATTTCCTACATAATTATATTTTATTTATAATTTTTAGACATTAAATAATTTAATTTATTTATGACACAATGGTGATGCAGTAATTACCTAATTAATGAAATATTAAAATAATTGATATTATAAATATAAAAATAAATGTAATTGGAGAATTTTATAAATTACACTAATTTTATAGGTTAATATGATATATTAGTATTGGTTATATAAATTTTCTTTGAAGTAATAATTCTTTTATGAAATTATCAAAAACAAAATACCCAATAGTGTCAAAATTGACATAAAATAGTTTTTAAAATAAATACTATATTATTAATTGATATTATATTCCTAAAAATCTAAGTTTTGGACAAAGGACTTATATAATGATAGTTGTATCATTAATGGACCACTTGGGGGTCTCTTGGAGTTATATAGTAAGTTTATTAACTATATAATATAAAAATACAAAGTGACATGGTAAATGTCAAACTAATTAACTAAGAGTTAAAACTAAAATATAAGGTTAATATAATGACCCAAACCTATCTAAAATCTATTGGTTGAAAGTATTCCGACCCATACCCACCTTATAATTTGAATAATCCACTTTGTATCCATTAGAAATCGAATATGAATTTATTATAAAATAATACTTTAAGTTTTTCCTAAAGAGCTCCTCTTCCCCCTTATAAAAGGACACCACTTCTAACCAATTATTCACACATTCAAAGCATTTTGGTTCAGTATTCTATCCATCCTTTTAATGAAATTTCACCATACGTGCGTACGTACAACCTACGGTCTCCACGTCGTGTTGTAATTGTTATTCAATACATTATTATTTGGATGGGTATAATAATGATATGTAATTCATGTAAATAATAAATATAACATTATAATGATTTTGTATATATGATATACCATCCAATTATATATTATTTTAATATCAAAAGAATGATATTATCGCTCGTACGTACGTACGGACTACCGTCTCCGTGAACGTGATGAGATTCATTCTACATCATATCCATTCAAGTCTAATTCTCATTTAATGATTAAAAATAATGTTTAAGGACTTGATATCATTCTTTATATGAATAAGATACAACCTATGAATGACAAACACGGCTTATGTAACAAACATATTAAATAAAATGAGTAAGTTAACAACCAAAACGATGATAATACTAAGATATTATTAAAAAAGCAATATTACAAGATCATATATGATATCATAATCATGTATATGGTTATTTTATAATTTAATAACAATGATTTAACTATTATACATGAGGTTAACATACCCTCGACCAAGGAAAATTACAAGGTAAGGGTTTATTTCACAATCTCTTCATTATCTGAGGTTGTTTATACGTAATTATCTACTAGGACCTCTTTATCATCCACATCCATGTTTCTTAAAAATGTATTTCAAAAAATTCTTACTATTTTATAGAATATGGGTTAAAGTCATTTATACCATTGTTTTAATTTTTATAATAAGTTTATAAAGGAGTATTTACGTCATTTTCCAAACAAGGACCTTTTTATCCTTTTCGAAAAATTAAGGTAAGAATGTCTTTTTTTAACTTATACAGCGTGTGAAACTATTTTCCACCATTGTAAAATCTTTGAAGCTTAACTTACAATATTATAAGAATATTTTAAAAGTAAATGTTTTATTTTATAATTATGTGACTTTTAAATGATTTCAGAAAAATAGATATTTCTCTCAAATAGTTTTGATTTCATCTATGTCAATATCCTTTGATGGATTTTAAGCTTATTTGAAGTTGATTTATTATGATACAAAACTTCCATATTGTATTGAAGGTTTTGTGATATGTTTGAATTTGGATGTGTTATTTTTATACCATTCATGGTTTATGGGGAAAGAATTTACATTTTGTATGCTAGTTTTAATACGAATGTTTATGTTATGTTTAAACCTGTTCATATGAGGAATGCATTGGACTTAGTAAGTGATGGGTGGAGCCCGCTATAGATCCTCGATGCATTGGTAGGTATCATGAGACCAACAAGTGTCTTGGCCTGAGACCTTGGCAAAATCTTATTTGTAGTCTTTGCACGAGGCCTTGGCTACGTGGTTATGATAGTCTGGCATTATGAATTCCATCATTATGAAAGTAGTTATTGATATTTCATGTGATTATTCAACTAGTAGAATATCCATGTGAATAAGTAAATGAAATTATTTCATTTTATTTCTACCATATTATGCTGAAGTTCAAGTTTAAAAGGCTTTTGTTTTAGTTATACATTGTCTTAAATGTTTATGATTATTTATGAAAGTTTCCGCTATATTGTTATCCTTAATGGGAATTTAAGCTCACCCCTTTCTATGTTTTTTTCCCAGGATGTGAAGAAGTATTTTATGAATGACCTGTAGGGATAATATAAGGGGATATGAGTGTGGAGACAAAATGTTGATGTAGTTTTCACTTTATGATGTAATGCAAAATTTATGAATGTATCTAGTGTTTCCAAGGCTACTAAACTAATCAGTCTTTCGAGACTTGATCTTTTTTTATCATGCCAATGTTATATAATAATTCACCAAATCTGGGTAATTGGGGTCGGGGCGTTAGAGTTGGTATCAGAGGAAGTTTCGTACAAAACTTGGAAGCTAGATTTATATAAACTCTGATTAGAGCACACAGACCTAAGATGAACTTTGAGGATTAGTATAGAAGAACTTCCTATAATTTTGGTATTGTAGAGATTTTGTGAGATTTCTGAGCAATACATCCCTGTCTGGATACGAGCAGGTAGAGGCGGCTCTAGCACATATGTACCTGGGGGTAAAACCTAAAAACACCACTTTGAGCTAGACTTAAACGAGAACTGGTGCACGACAATGGGCCTTACTGCACTCTTGGTTACGACACTCCCAGGGGATATGCTTAGGATAATTATCATTTTCTTTACAATCCATTATGAAGGGTTTATGAGTATATACTTTCTCAAAGAAAACATTTTTTTATGATTATGGATGATATCCATAAATAGTTCAATTTATGTTAAGTGTTTTACAAGTATAGAATTATGTATTTTGATTCATAAACTGATCTAGATTATTCCATTGTTTAGAAATGGCACATAATGGAAGGAATGGAAACCATATCAATGCACACACTCCATATAGGGATTGACCTCCTACTCAAGATAATTATAGTAGAGCTAGTGATGCAACTGGTGCTGATCAGCTAATCACCATACTGGGACAACTCACTTAGGTTATGAATAATAACCTTACCCATATGGAGATCCCTGATCCGCAGTGTGGAGGATCAATGTTAGATCGCTTCATGAGGCAGAAACCACCAAAATTCAATGGGAGTAAAAATTCATTAGTATCTGAGAAATGGATAAGTTCCCTAGAGAAAATATTTCAGGCTTTGGGGAGTAGTGAAATAGAAAAAGTTATCATGGCAGTTTATCACCTCACTGGAGATGCTGATCAATGGTGGTCATTGATTCAAAACACGAAGGAAGATAATGAAGTATCAAATATGGAATAGAGGGAGTTCAAAGAGATTTTCTTAGAAAAAAACTTTCCTCATGACCATCGAGCAGATATGGAAATGAAATTTCTCAGTCTGAGGCAAAAGAAGGATGAGAATGTCGAAAATTATGAGGCTAACTTTACAAGGTTAGTAAGGTATGCTGAAGATTATATACGTAACCAAAGAAGTAAGATTGATCATTTCTTTTATGGGTTAAAACCATTTATTCGTCGAGCATTAGTGTCACAATCCTTCTCATCGTACGAAGATATTGTCTCATATGCTATCAAGAAAGAAAAAAAATTCTCTAAGTCTTACGACTTTAAAGAAAAGCAAGAGAAGAAGAGATCTACTGATCTCTCTGGAAATGGAAATAAGGGGAAGAAAGGAAAATTTGAATATCCATCCTGTAGTAAATGTGGGAAGAAACACCCCAGTACTTGCTTGAAATGAATGAGAGTCTGTTACAATTGTGGTGAAAAAGGCCACCAAGCTAGTGATTGCAAGGGGAAGAAAGAAGCTACTGAGGTTCAATTCTACAACTGCAGGGAGATGGGACATTATGCAAATTAATATCCTAAGCGTCAGGGGAACTTAACTCAAAAAAGTCCAAGGGATCAAGGCCAAGCTTATGCTATCACTACTTCTGAGGTAGAAGCTCCGAAAGATGTGGTGGCAGGTAATTTAATGGTTTCCTCAAGTTTAGACAATGCTTTATTTGATTCTAGATCATCGCATTGTTTCATATCTTCCCAGTTTGCTAAGAAAATTAGATATTTCCAATTTGATTTAACAAGGGAGTTGTCAGTTAAAACTCCTAAGGTAAGTATCATTGAAACAAAGTTTTGTTAATAAGTCCCGATTAGAGCACATAAATGTTCTTTATCTGATGATCTCATCATCATACCTATGATTGAGTTTGATATAATCCTCAGTTTAGATTGAATTTCAAACTATGATGAGAAGATTAATTGTAAGAAGAAGGAGGTTACGATTTTTGATGATGATGATAAGGAACACCTTATCTTTTGAGCAGAATCATCACCACCTAATTCTTATCTAGATCCACCCCAGTAGCTCAAATAAATTCAATTATTGGGGAGGAAGAGAACAAAATGACTGTGGGTGAGGAAAGGAATGTTCAAATAGAGGATGTACCTATTGTGAAAGAATATGTAGATGTGTTTCCGAGAGATTTACCTGGACATCCTCTAGAAAAAGAAGTTGAGTTTTCCATTGATTTAATTCCTGGATCAAGGCCTATATCGAAGACCCCTTATAGAATGGCCACTTTAGAATTAGATGAACTAAAGAAACAACTAGAGGAATTGAGTAATAAGGGATTTATTCTACCTAGTGTTTCTCCATGGTGTGCCCATGTTCTTTTTGATAAAAAGAAAGATGGATCTATGAGGTTATGTATCGACTATAGGGAGATCAATGCTATAACAATAAAGAACAAGTATCCCCTACCACGTATTGATGATTTATTTGAAAAACTTCATGGAGATCAATACTTTTCAAAGATTGACCTTCGATCTGGATACCATTAGTTATGTGTGAATAAGGAAGACATTATGAAGACAACATTTCGAACCAGGTACGAGCATTACGAGTTTACAGTAATGCCTTTTGGGCTGACTAATGCACCCTTTGTATTCATAGATCTAATGAATAGAGTTTTCAAGGAATACCTCGATGATTTTTTAGTGGTTTTTATTGATGATATCTTGGTATACTCTAAAAGATATGAAGATCATGAAAATCACTTGCACATTATCCTGAAGACTCTTATAAGACATGAATTATATGGGAAGTTTAGCAAGTGTGAATTCTGGATTCAGGAGATTTCTTTTCTTGACCATATTGTCTCCAAAGATGGAATCTCTGTTGATCCTTCTAAGACTAAGGCAAACCAAGAATATCCAGAACCAACGAGTATAACCGAGGTACATAGTTTTATTGGTTTAGTAGGTTATTATTGACGTTTCATCTAGAATTTCGCCCGATTGGATTACCCATTAACAAAGCTCACACGTAAAGGGGATAAATTTGTTTGGACCAAAGAGTGTGAAGAATATTTTGAAGAACTGAAGAGAAGATTAGTCAATGATCCTATATTGACTATACCATCGGGGAATGATGGGTTTGTTATTTATAGTGATGATTTAAAGAAAGGACTTGGTTGTGTCCTTATGCAAAATGATAGGGTTATTGCCTATGCATCACGACATCTGAAAATTCATGAGAAAAACTATCCTACTCATGATCATGAGTTAGCTGCTATAATTTTTGCTTTGAAGATATGTAGACATTATCTCTATGGTAAAAAATGTGAGATTTATATTGATCACAAGAGTTTGAAGTACATTTAATCACAAAAAGAACTCAACAAGAGGTAAAGGCGTTGTCTTGAACTACTCAAGGATTATGATTGCACGATACACTACCACCCAGGGAAGGAAAATAAGGTGGCTGATGCTTTGAGTAGAAAATTTCATGGAGTTTTGAACATTATGAGAATTTAAAGGGATCCTATTTTCATGGATCTACTAAAGATGGATATGGGAATCACCATGGAAGGTGAAACCTCAATACTTTTTCAAATGGTTTCCAAACCATCTTTACTAGAAAGGATAAAGAGTTATCAGACCGATGATGAAGAATTTCAAAAGAATATTAAAGATGTGACTGATGGGGGATTGAATGACTTTGTGTATGAAGATGGAATTTTGAAATTTGGGAAGAGACTTTGTGTTCCCAATATACCTGATCTAAAAAGAGAATTTTTGGACGATTTTCATAGTTACAATTTCTCTATACACCCTAAGAGCACCAAAATGTATATAGATTTGAAGGAACATTTTTGATGGGACAACATGAAGAGAGAGATTGATGATTTTGTGTCAAGATGTATGGTTTGTCAACAAATAAAAGCTGGAAGGTAATAGCCTGGAGGAGTCATGCAACCTCTTTCCATACCTGAGTGGAAATGGGATAATATCAACGATGGACTTTTTCAGGGGACTACCAAAGACTCCTAGAAGGAATGATGCAATATGGGTCATTGTTGATCGTCTTACCAAGTCAGCACATTTTATTGATATAAGGGAAGATTTACCACTTGAACATCTAGAAAAAACTATATATTAATGAAGTTGTGGGACTTCATGGAGTACCCATATCGATTGTTTCTGACCGTGATCCACATTTTACTTCAAGATTCTAGAAGAGTATTTAGAAGGCCTTGGATAAAAAAATTTGTTTAAGCACTACCTACCACCCTAAAAAAGATGGACAATCAGAATGGACTATTCAAACCTTAGAAGACATGTTTAGATCATGCTCACTTGACTTTTAGGGTATGTGGGATCAATATTTACCTCTGGTAGAATTTTCCTATAACAATAGCTTCCATTCGAGTATTCAGATGACACCATATGAAGCATTATACATAAAGAGATGTCGCACACCAACCTGTTGGGATTATGTTGGTGAAAGAAAACTCATAGGCCCATAATTGGTGGAGGAAATGATGGAAACAGTGAAGGTAATCCAAAAACCCATCAAAGCAGCTCAAAGGAGGCAGAAGAGCTATGCCGATAATCAAAGGAAGGATTTGGAATTCTAGGTAGGAGATCATGTTTTATTGAAGGTATCTACATGGAATGGAGTTATACGTTTCGGTAAGAATGGTAAATTGAGTCCCAGGTACATCAGACCTTTCAAAATTCTAGAACGAATTGGAGATGTAGCTTACCATTTGGAAATGCTTCCAAGTCTCTCCAAAGTTCATGATGTGTTCCACATATCACTGTTGAGAAAATACATGCCTGAACCAACGTATATACTCACTTACGAGGAATTAGAACTAGAACTTGATCTGTTTTATTATGAAGAGCCCGTCTGGATTCTTGATACAAGATAACAAGTGCTGATAAACCGGACGACTCGTCTGGTAAAAGTTCTATGGAGAAACCAGAAGATGGAAGAGGCAATGTGGGAACCCAAGGAACTTATGATGAAGAATCACCTAATTATTTTTATGTGGTAGTATTCTAGAAATTTGGAGGATGAAATTATTTGAAGGAGAGGAGAATGTAACATCCCAAGCTTCCATGATACGCTTTTCTTTGAATAATACAGTAGCGTGTGTTGTACGTAACTGCGAGTTCTAATACACAACACAACCAATCAAACTAGCCGTTATGAATAGTAATACCCACTTTTTTAAATTTTATAAATTTTATATTTCAAAATGGAATTCATTTTTGGATTCAGAATATCAAAATTAGATTAGGGTGATTTTTTGGTATTTTTCTAAAAACATTCAATTTTTGATGAATAGTGAAAAAACACCGAGTTATAGTTTAAAACCAAATTTTTATTTAAATAATTATTTATTTTATTTAAATTTAATTAAGGTAAAAATAGATACATGATACCTATATAATTTTAATTCAATTCATTGGAGTTAGTTAAGAATAATTTTTGGTGAATAGTAACTTTTTACTTTTATTTACCACGGTTAAAAGTAAATAGGGTAATTAAGGGTAAAAATGATATTAATATTACCCTAAACATGTCCTAATTATATTGGACAAGTGTATCTCGACCAAAAAAAACCTTAGGAATAAAATATTATCATTTAGGTCCACTTGGATTAGATTAGGACATTTATTATTATTTAATTCAAAGAAGAGTTAAAAGAGTTAAAATCAAAGTTTAATAACTAAACCATTTTTAATATAGTGTTATAGATAAGATAAATTAGATTATAAATATTAATTATAAATATAAAAATATTTCCTACATAATTATATTTTATTTATAATTTTTAAACATTAAACAATTTAATTTATTTATAACACAATGGTGATGTAGTAATTACCTAATTAATGAAATATTAAAATAATTGATATTATAAATATAAAAATATATGTAATTTGAGACTTTTTATGAATTAAACTAATTTTACAGGTTAATATGACATATTAGTATTGGTTATATAATTTTTTTTGAATTAATATTGCTTTTATGAAATTATCAAAAACAAAATACCCAATAGTGTCAAAATTGACATAAAAGAGTTTTTAAAACAAATATTATATTATTAATTGATATTATATTCCTAAAAATCTAAAGTTTGTCCAAAGGAATTATATAATGATAGGTTTATCATTAATGTACCACTTGGGGGTCTCTTGGAGTTATATATTAAGTTTATTAACTATATAATATAAAAATACAAAGTGACATGGTAAATGTCAAACTAATTAACTAAGAGTTAAAAATAAAAGATAAGGTTAATATAATGACCCAAACCTGTATAAATTATATTGTTTGAAAGGATTTAGACCCATAACCACCTTATACTTTTAATAATTTACTTTTTAGCTATTAGAAACCGAATATGAATTTATTATAAAATAATACTTTAAGTTTTTCCTAAAGAGCCCCTCCTCCCCCTTATAAAAGGACACCACTTATAACCAATTATTCACACCTTAAAAGCCTTTTAGTTCGGGCAAAACCTACCCAAATATTCTCTCGAATTCCCTCAATTTAACCTAGAGGCCTTATTTTGATCAAAAAGCCAACCTAAGGAGCCCTTTTGATCAAATCAAAAGAAAGAACCCGAAGAAGAGGTAATGTTTTCACCACCCTCTTTCAAGTTCCTTTCTTATACACCTTATTTTTTATTTGTTATTTCCATTATAAAATAATAAATCCAGTATCTTCTATATAATGTGATGTTATTATAAATATGGTACAACCATATTCAGTATTCTATCCATCCTTTGAATGACATGTCACCATACGTGCGTACGTACGGCCTATCGTCTCCACGTCGTGGTGTAATTGTTATTCAATACATTATTATTTGGATGGGTATAATAATGATGTGTAATTCATGTAAATAGTAAATATAACATTATAATTATTCTTTATATATGATATACCATCAAATTATATATTATTTTAATATCAAAATAATGATATTATCACTCGTGCGTACGTACGGACTACCGTCTCCACGAACGCGATGAGATTCATTCTCCATTGTATCCATTAAAGTCTAATTCTAATTTGATGATTAAAAATAATGTTTAAAGACTTGATATCATTATGGATATAAATAATATACAACCTATGGATGAAAAACACGGCTTATATAACAATCATATTAAAGAAAACGAGTAAGTTAACACCCGAAACGACGATAATAAGATATTATTAAAAAATCAATATTAAAAGATCATATATGATATCATAATCATGTATATGGTTCTTGTATAATTTAATAACAATGATATAACTATTATATAGGAGGTTAACCTACCCTCGACCAAGGAAAAGTACAAGGTAAGGGTTTATTTCACAATCTCTTCATTATCCAAGGTTGTTTATACGTAATTATCTACTGGGACCTATTTATCATCCACATCCATGTTTCTTAAAAATGTATTTCAAAACATTCTTACTATTTTACAGAATATGGGTTAAAGTCATTTATACCCTGGTTTGAATTTTTATAATATGTTTATAAAGTAATCTTTACGTCATTTTCAAAACAAGGACCTTTTTAACCTTTTCGACAAATTAAGGTAAGCAAGTATTTTTTTAAACTTATACGGAGGGTGCAGCTATTTTACACCATTGTAAAATCTTTGAAGCTTCACTTACAAGCTTATAAGAATATTTTCAAAGTAATTTTTTTATTTGAAAATTACGTGACTTTTAAATGATTTAAAAAAAGAGATATTTCTCTCCAATAGTTTTGATTTCATCTATGTCAACATCCTTTGATGGATTTTAAGATTATTTGAGGTTGATTTATTATGATACAAAACTTACATATTGTATTGAAGGTTTTGTGATATGTTTGACTATGGATGTGTTATTTTTATACCATTCATGGTTAATGGAGAAATAATTTACATTTCGTATGCTAGTTTTAATACGAATGTTTATGTTATGTTTAAACCTGTTCATATGAGGAATGTATTGGACTTCATAAGTGACGGGTGAAGCCCGCTATAGCTCCTCAATGCATCTGTCGGTATCATGAGACAAACTAGTGTCTTGGAACGAGGCCTTGACAAAATCTTATTTGTAGTCTTGGCACGAGGCCTTGGCTAAGTGGTTGTGATAGTCTGGCATTATGCATTCCATCATTATGAAAGTGGTTATTGATATTGAATGTGATTATTCGACTAGTAGAATATCCATGTGAATAAGTAAATGGAATTATTTCATTTTATTTCGACCATATTATGCTGAAGTTTAAGTTTAAAAGGTTTTTGTTTTAGTTATACATTTCCTTAAATATTTATGCTTATTTATGAAAGTTTCCGCTATATTGTTATACTTACTGGGCATTTGAGCTCACCCGTTTCTATGTTTTATTTTTCCCAGTATGTGAAGAAGTATTTTATGAATGGGCTGTAGGGATAGTATAAGCGGATATGAGTGTGGAGACAAAATATTGATGTAGTTTTCACTTTATGATGTAATGTAAAATTTATGAATGTATCTCGTGTTTCCAGGGCTACTAAACTAATCGGTCTTTCGAGACTTGATCTTTTGTGATCATGCCAATGTTATGTAATAATGCACTGAATCTGGGTAATTGGGGTTGGGACGTTACATTTATGAATTGCAATGCATAATTCAAAACTTGTAAAATACCAAACATAAATTTAACACTTTATCCATAATCATAAAAAATGTTTTCTTTTAGGAGGTATTTACTCATAAATCCTTCAAAATGGTTTGTAAAGAAAACGTGAATTATCCTAAGCATATCCACTGGGAGTTTCATAACCAAGAGTCCAGCAAGGCTCGTTGTCATGTACCAGGATACCCCAGGTCAAGCCCGAAACTCCTTATAGAAGTTTTTACTCCTAGGTAAATATCTACCAGAGCCGCCTCTACCTGCTCATATCCAGAAAGGGACGAATTTCTTGAAAAATTCACAAAATATCTACATTACCAAAATTCTAGGAGGTTCTTCTATACTAATCCTCAAATTCTATCTCAGGGTAATGTTTCAAAATCAGAGTTTATCTAAATCTATTTCAAAGTTGTTGATAAAATTTGTATGTTACCAAATGTAACGCCTTGATCCCAGTTACCCTGAGTCGGTTCATTATTTTAATACATTGGCATGATTACAAGGAATCCAGTCCCGAAGGACCGATTAGTTTAGCAGCCTTTGAAAATAGATTACATATATGAATGTTACATCACAATTTAAAAAATAAAACATAACATAAATAATCCTTTGAAAACGCCATTATTACAATAAATTAACCCTACATATCAATCATAATCCACTTCTTCACATCCTGTGAAAAATAAAACATAAGAAAGGGGTGAGCTCAGATGCTTACTAAGGATAATAATATAGTGGAAACTATCATAAATAAGCATAAATATGTAAGGAAATATATAAGACTACAATAAAATCCTTTTAAAAAGAAACTTCAGCATAATATGGAAAATATAAATCAAATAATTCCATTTACTTATTCACACAGATATTCTACTAGTCGAATAACCACATGTAATATCAATAGCTAATTTCATAATGATGGAATGCATAATACTGGACAACATAACCACCTAGTCAATTCCTCGTGCCAAGTCTACAAATAAAGATTTTGTCAAGGCCTTGTGAGAAGACACTAGTTTGTCTAATGAGACCTACCAATGTATCAAGGAGCTATAGTGGGCTCCACTCGTCACTTACTAAGTTCAATACATTCCTCATATAAAAAGGTTGAAACATAACATAAACATTTGTATTAAAACTAGCATACGAAATGTTAATAATTTAACCATAAACCATGAATGGTATAAAAATAGCACATCAACATTCAAAAATATCATAACTCATACAATAAAATATGGAATATTTTATTATAATAAATCAAACTCAATCAAGAATAAAATCCATAAAGGATATTGACATAGTTGAAAATGATCAGTAAAACTCTTTAAGAGAAATATCCATTTCTATGAAATCATTTAAAAGTCAAACATTTATAAAGGAAGTCATTTAAAAGGTATTTTTGAATCAAAGTGTCCCACACCACTATGAAACTTTTTAATGGAATTAAAATTTTAAAATAATCATGTTCATAAAAATAAATCCTTAAAATAATTTTTAAAACATGGAAATTAATTAATAGATTTAGAATAAAAAATCATTAAAAAATTTAAAATTATGATATTTATAAAGATAAAATTCCAAAAAACTTAAAATATTCATTTTTAATTTTTTTATAAATGGACATGGATGATAAAAATGTCACAGTAAATACTTACACATAAACAATCTCAGATAATAATGAGATTGAGGAATTAACCCTTACCTTGTACTTTCCTTTTGTCGAGGGTACGCTTAACCTCCTGTAAAATGACCATATTATATTATTAAATTATAACAGAACTATATTAATATTTATGATATCATACTTTTGTTCATTTATTGATTTATACTACCCATTTAATAATAATTCTTATGTTAAAATAATATTTCGGGTAATAATCGCTTTCTCTATCGTACATGTTTTAACTTGTTATTCTTGATCGTATCACTTATATCATGATTTAATTGATTACAGAATAAAAAAGATTATTTATGTATTATATATACTCAGAATATATATATGTATAATATATAGATATATGAAATGTAAAACACCGTTTATTGAGACGGTAGGCCGTACGTACACATTAACAATGTTTCCGTTTTCATATCATATTGAATGAAAGTAAGTGAATGAGATATATGTGTATATATATATATACCATAGCATTATTATGTCATATGTTACATACTTATTAATAATTTATATTTTTATAATCATCGTTGAATGGTGAAAGTGGAAATCAATCTCATCGCATCATGGAGACGGTAATCCGTACGTATGCACAAGTGGCAGTATCATTCCATTGATGGTGATATCATATGTAATTGGATGGTATATTATATATATATAATCATTAACATGTTATATTTATTATTTAAATCAATTATTCTCATTATTATACCCATCCAAATAACGAAGTGTTGAATAAAAAATTATACTACGACGTGGAGATAGTAAGCCCTATGTACAGATGTATGGTGACTTTGTCATTCATAGGATGGATAAAATAATGAATATGGTCATAAAATATTTATAATAAAATATAAGTATGTATAATGTACTTGAGTTATTATTTTAGTGTTTAAAAAAATCAACGAAATAGGAAGTGGAAGAAGAAAAGAACTTTGAAAGAGGTGATGAAGTAATTACCCTTTCCTTGGGTTCTTCCTTTTGATTTGATCAAAAGGGCTCCTTAGGTTGGATTATGATCAATGTAAGGTATCTAGGTTGAATTTAGTGTGTTTGGGAGGATATTTTAATTTGGTTTTTCCGATCCAAATGGATTTGGAGGTGTGATTTTGAGATAAGGGGAAATACCCTTTTATAAGAGAGGTGAGAATCACTTTAGGAAAATGTTGAAATATTATTTTATTAAAAAATAATTTTTCGGTTTATAATGAATCAAAATGGATTTATTTCAAGGATAAAGTGGAGATGAGTCTAAATAACCTAAACCAATAGGTTTTATACTAGTTTAGTTCACCATATTAATCTTATCTTTTAGATTTAACTCTTAGTTAAATAGTTTAACTTTTACAATGTCTTCTTGTTTTTTTATATTACATGGTTAATAAACTTACTATAAAATGCCAATAAAATCATAAGTGGTTAATTAATGACATATCTATCATTATATATGTCCTTTGGCCGAAACTTATATTTTTAGGAATATTATATTATTTAATAATATAGTATTTGTTTTAAAAACTCATTTATGTCAATTTTGACACTATTTAGTATTTAGTTTTTTTAAAATCCAAAAAAACTTGATTAATTAAAAATAAATAAATTAAATGAACACTAAAATGTCATATTAACCTAGAAAATTTGTGTAATTATTCAAAATTCTCAATTTAAATTTATTTTGATATTTATTATATCAATTATTTTAACCTTTTATTAATAAGGTTATTACTGCATCATTATTGTGTCATAAATAAATTTAATTATTTAATGTATAAAAATTATAAATAAAATACCATGATGCAGGAAATATTTTTATATTTCTAATTAATATTTATAGTTAAATTTATCTTATGTATAACCCTATATTAAAAAATGTTTTAGTTATTAAACACTTTTAAATCTTCTTTAAATAAAATAAAAATAAATGTCCTAATATAATCCAAGTGGACCAAAAGGATAATATTTTATTATTAATGTTGATTTTGGTTGAAAAAATCTTATCCAATATAATTAGGACTTGTGTTAGGGTAATTATAATATCATTTTTACCTTTAATTATCCTATTTACTTTTAACTGTGGTAAATAAAATTAAAAAATCACTATTTACCAAAAATTATTTTCATCCTATTGAAAAAAATTTTACTTACTTATTTCAACCACTTCTCTCAGATTTTTGAAATTCAATTCATAGAATCGGTAAAATTATGTATTATGCAAATTTGCAATTGTGCTTAGAAGGTAGGTAAAAGACGTTAAAAAATTCAATAAAATTTTATACATCTAATCTTATTATAAAATGACTCCAATGAATTAAATTGAACTAATATAGGTATTATATATATATGTTGAATTAAAAATAAATTTGAATAAAAATAATAATTTTTTAAATAAAAGTCGGTTTTAAACAATAACGTACTATTTTTCACTTTCATCAAAAATTGAAAGTTTTTAGAAAAATACCAAAAATTCACCCTAAATTAATTTTGATATTCCAAATACCAAAATGATGTCTATTTTACCAAATTCAGAACATATGAGATTCATTAATTAATTTAATATTAATTCCCGTTGTCAAAACCAGAAAGCAGGTTTTTAAGAAGTAAAAACTATCAAAAGATTGATATGTGTTTATGTAAATTTAAATGTAAAATTACATCCAATTACCTATATTATATTAAATGATAAAAATATAACCTAATTATACTTTAAAACAACTAAAATTCATAATTTTACACTATAAGTTATTTCGATTAAGAAAGTTTTTTTCAATTAAAATTTTGTATTTTTCACTATTCATCAAAATATGAAAGTTATCAGAAAAATACCAAAAAATTATCCAAACTAAATTTTTATGTCCCGTTTATAAGTAAGAATTTAATTTCATTAAATTGAATATATAAAAGTGTAAAATATTGGATTTAAAAAGGGTTCTCTATTAAATGGTGGTAAAATTGCATTTTTTGAAAAATACATCTTCTATCTGAAAAAAATGAATTTGTTCTTATATTATGTCTAAGAAACAAATAATATAGATTCTAAAATTATATGGTGTATAAAAAAATTAAAATGTAGTTAACACTATTCATAACCACGTTTTGAACGGATAGTTTTGTAAGTCGTGGTGCGGTCGAACTCAGTGTTGCATCTAGCATAACATATTTAATTACTTTAAAGAGAGAACATAATATGAAATCTTAGGGTGTTACATTCTCCCCTCCTTCAATAAATTGCATCCTCACAATTTGAATTTGTTCTTCAAAAATAAAAGGTTTAAAATAGAAAATACCTTTTGGGAAATCCCACATTAGAAATAGGGTTAATAAAATTTAGTCATAATAAGAGGGAAATGGAAATGAAAAAGTCACCACCAAATTATGATCTTGAATAAGAGAACATTGGTGGAAATTATAATTGGAGGAAAAACTTAAATATTTATATGGAGTGGTCAAGGTCATCAATAAAAAACAAGTGAATGAAAAATTGAGGGCCTGAAAGCCATAAATCATTAATGATTTAAAATATAATCAGTTCAACAAAACATAAGTTATTAGAACAACCCTTTTTCTGTTTTGAGACCCTTTCCTTAATGTTTATGTATTAATTTCTTAATAGAATAAGAAAAAAATACTTGACAATTAGAGTTCCATCCTTTAACTAATTTCTTCCAAAAACTCATCTTTCACTCCCAAAAGATAATAAAACTCAAAAATATTCTATTTATCCTAACCGTATGGGGTTCCAAAAAAATGAATTTATAATTCATCTGTTAGACCTTAAAAAACCTATATTATACAATCCAGGACATCATGTAGGAGAGTGGTAGGTGATACACCCTTGTCGCCTTCAGTTTCTGGTTCAAGTCTCGTGACCTTTACAAATGTGACAGGTTGTCACCCAACCTACATGTTGTCCTTTTTATAATAATCCAAAAATAATCTTAAGAAATGATTTAACCTTAATAATAGTATCTGATGTCAAACTTAATCCATTCCAACCTTTAGACTTATCCACAATATTTCTGTCTGAACTCAAAGTCCCATATTTATAAGAAAGGTCACATAATATACATGTGAATACCTTAATAGTGTATTATATTAAAATGTGGTGATAAAATGAATTTCCAAAAAACCATATTTTAATAGTTATGTACTTCCTTATTCCTTATGTAATACATAGAGTATTGGATATACTCTATAAATCCAAAAATGTTGTAATCTCCAATAATGATTGAATAAACAAACCATTAATTAGTTCCAAGGTAGTCAATAATATCAAATAAAATTTATAAAAACCAATAATCTCTTATTTCAAATCAATACCTCAATATCAGGACAATATTAACGTTTATCTTTCCTTCAACCATGTATTTACCTAAAAGTTTAACATTCTATTGAGTCACTTTTCTTGGTACCACACAATCTCAAATCCTTAATGAAATAGTACTGTAGTACAATCCTTATATACGCCATAATTCTTGTAACCTATACGTCGTTAATAAAACACTCAAATGACATAATTATTTAATGTCAACAGAAGAACAATAGTCATTACTCTTCATCTGCGGTAGTATCATAACTTTATTATTATCCAACAACATCATTTGTGGTATACTCTAATGATTGGGTCATTGATTTTCATAGGGTCCCAACTCCTTACAGATGAAGCATTGCACATTTGAAACATTTTTATTACCCTTGAAATCACATACTTGGTGTCCTTTTTCTCCAAACTTATAAAAAACTCCCATTCCATTCAATCAATTTCCAAGGTGATTCTTTCCATAGTTATCACATATGGGAAAATCGTTCTTTCCCTTCTTCCCTTTATCTATCTTTCTCTCCACCATACTTTTCTTCTCTGAATTCCCTTCAAAGCCATAGGACTCATAGAATTATTCAATTATCTTATTAACACATGATACTCTTTCTTGATATTTTGAGAATACATGGGATACTATTTCCATTCTAAATGTTTGCTTAAGACCATGAAAGATATGATCATTCTTACTCTTTGGATCATGCGTATTGTTGGAGTTCTCATTTCTTCTACTTGGCACCATTTATAAACAATGGCATAAACTAGCTTAGTTTATGAATCACAATGCGTAATTCCAAACTTGTGAAATACCTAACATAAATTGAAAAGTTTATCCATAATCATAAAAAAATGTTTTCTTTGAGGAGGTATTTACTCATAAATCCTTCATAATGGTTTGTAAAAAAATGTGAATTATCTTAAGCATATCCCCCGGGAGTGTCGTAACCAAGAGTGCAACAAGGCCCGTTTTTGGAGTTTTTACTCTTAGGTACATCTGTACTAGAGCCGCCTCTACCTGATCGTATCCAGATAGGGATGTATTGCTTGAAAAATTCACAAAATATCTACATTACCAAAATTATAGGAAGTTCTTCTATACTAATCCTCAAATTCTTTCTTAGGGTAATGTTTCAAAATCAGAGTTTATCTAAATATATTTCAAGGTTGTTGATAAACTTCCTCTGATACCATCTGTAATGCCCCGACCCTAGTTACCCAGAGTTAGTTCATTATTTTAATACATTTTCATGATTACAAGGAATCAAGTCTCGAAGGACCGACCAGTTTAGCAGTCTTGGAAAATATATTACATATATGAATGTTTGATTACAATTTCTAAAATAAAACCTAAAATAAATAATCATTTTAGAAATCCATTATTCCAATAGCTTAACCATGCATATCAATCATAATATACTTCTTCTCATCCTGGAAAAAATAAAACATAAGAAAGGGGTGAGCTCAGATGCTCAGTAAGGATAACAATATAGCAGAAACTATCATAAATAACCATAAAAATTTAAGGAAATGTATAAAACTAAAACAAAATCCTTTTAAACATAAAATTCTTCATAATATGGCCAAGATAAATCAAATAATTCTATTTACTTATTCACATGGATATTCTACAAGTCAAATAATCACATGAAATATCAAAAGCTAATTTCATAATGACGAAATGCATAATGCTGGACATCATAACCACATAGTCAAGGCGTCGTGCCAAGACTACAAATAAGGATTTTGTCAAGGCCTTGTGCCAAGACACTATTTTGTCTCATGAGACCTACCAATGCATCTAGGAGCTATAGCAGGCTCCACCCATCCCTTACTAAGTCCATTTCATTCCTCATATGAAAAGGTTGAAACATAACATAAATATTCGTATTAAAAATAGCATACGAAATGTTAATAATTTAACCATAAACCATGAATGGTATAAAAATAGCACATACACAATAAAACATATCATAACTCATTCAATAAAATATGGAATATTTTATTATAATAAATCAAACTCAATCAAGAATAATATCCAGTAAAGGAAGTTGACATAGTTGAAAATGATCAATAAATCTCTTTGAGATAAATATCCCTTTTTGTGAAATCATTTAAAAGTCATGCATTTATAAAGGAAGTCATTTAGAAGATATTTTTGAATCAATGTGTCCCATAACACTTTGAAACTTTTTAATGGAATTAACATTTTAAAACCATTATGTCAATATAAATAAATCCTTAAAATTATTTTTATAACATGGACATTAATTATTAGATTTAGAATAATAAATCATTAAAACATTTAAAATGATGATATTGATAAATAGAACCTCCAAAAAAACCTTAAAATATTCATTTTGAAAACTTTTTTATGAAATATGGACATGGATTATAAAAATTTCCTAGTAAATACTTACACATAAAAAATCTTGGATAATAATGAGATTGAGGAATTAACCCTTACCTTATACTTTCATTTGGTCGAGGGTACGCTTAAACTCTTGAATAATGAACATAATATGTTATTAAATTATACCATAAATATATTCATATTTATGATATCATACTTTATTCATTTATGGATTTATACTACCCTTTTAATTATAATTATTATGTTAAAATAATATTTCAGGTAATAATCACTTTCTCTATCGTACATGTTTTAACTTGTTATTCTTGATCGTATCACTTATATCATGATTTAATTTATTCTAGAATATAATAAATTATTTATTTATCATACATATTCAGAATATAAATAGGTATAGTAGATAGATATATGAAATGGAAAACACTGTCTATGGATACGGTAGGTCGTACGTACGCCTAAACAATGTTTCCATTTTCATATCGTATTGAAAGAAAGTAATTGAATGAGATATATGTATATATATATATCCATTAGTATTATTATTCCATATATTACATACTTATTAATAATATTTATTTTTATAATCATCGTTGAATGGTGAACGTGGAAATGAATCTCATCGCGTTGTGGATACAGTAAGCCGTACGTACGCACGAGCAATAATATCATTCTATTGATGGTGATATTGTATGTAATTATATGGTATATTATATATTCAGAATAATTAAAATTTTATATTTATTATTTAAATCAATTATAATCATTATTATATCCATCCAAATAACAAAGTGTTGAATAACAAATTACATTACGACATGGAGATGGTATCCGTACATACGCACATATGGTGACTTTGTCATTCTTAGGAAGGAAAAAATAATGAATATTGTTGTAATATATTTATAATAACATATAATTATGTATAAGGTCCAGGAGTTATTATTTTATTATGAAAATAAAATAAAATAAAGAGGAAGTGAAATAAGAAAAGAACATTGAAAGAGGTGATGAAGTAATTACCTCTTCTTTAGGTTCTTCATTTTTATTTGATCAAAAGGGCTCCTTAGGTCAGATTCTGATTAAATTAAGGCCTCTAGGTTGAAGTTTTTGTAGTTTGGAGGTTATTTGAATTGGGTTTGGCCGAGCCAAATGTCTTTGGATGTGTGATTTTGAGAGAAGGATAAGTACCCTTTTATAAGAGAGGTGAGGCTCACTTTAGGAAAATCTTGAAATATTATTTTATTATAAAATAATTTTCAGTTTATAATGGCTCCAAATTGATTTATTTCTAATATAAAGAGGGTATGTGTCTAAATACTCTCAAAAAATAGGTTTTAGACAAGTTTAGGTCACCATATTAACCTTATCTTTTAAATTTAACTCTTAGTTAAATAGTTTAACTTTTACAATGTCTTCTTGTATTTTTTTATATTACATGGTTAATAAACTTAATATAAAATTCCAATAGAATCTTAAGTGGTTCATTAAAGACATATCTATAATTATATATATATATCCTTTAGACGAACCTTATATTTTTAGGAATATCATGTAATTTAATAATATAGTATTTGTTTTAAAAACTATTTTTTTTCAATTTTGACACTATTTATTATTTGGTATTTGTGAAAGTCAAAAAAACTTTATTACTTAAAACAAAATACATTAAATTAACCATAACATGTCATATTAACCTATAAAATTCTTTTAATTCATCAAAAGTATTAATTTAAATTTATTTTGATATTTATAATATCAATTATTTTAACCTTTCATTAATAAGGTAATTATTGCATCTTCATTGTGTCATAAATAAATTAACTATTTAATGTATAAAAATTATAAATAAAATACCATGATGTAGGAAATATTTTTAGTTTTATAATGAATATTTATATTCTAATTTATCTTATGTATAACCCTATATTAAAAAATGGTTTATTTATTAAACACTTTTAAATCTTCTACAAATAAAATAAAAATAAAAATCCTAATCTAATCCAAGTGGACCAAAAGGATCATATTTTATTCATAAGTTTTATTTTGGTTGAAATAAACTTATCCAATAGAATTATGACACATGTTAGGGGAATTATAATATCATTTTTACCTTGAATTACCCTATTTACTTTTAACCGTGGTAAATAAAATTCAAAAGTTACTATTCACAAAAAATTATTTTCATCCTATTGAACCAATGTTTACTTACTGATGTCAACCTTGCCTCTCATATTTTTTAAATTCAATTCATAGAAATGGTAAAATTACGTTTTAGGCAAATTTGCAAATGTGCCAAAAAGGTGGGTAAAAGACGTTAAAATATTCAATAAAATTTTATACATATAATATTATTATAAAATGACTTCAATGAATTACATTGAACTAATATAGGTATTATGTATCTATTTTTACTTTAAAATAAATTTAAATAAAAATAATAATTAT
Source organism: Viscum album (assembly GCA_963277665.1). Classification (NCBI taxonomy): domain Eukaryota; kingdom Viridiplantae; phylum Streptophyta; class Magnoliopsida; order Santalales; family Viscaceae; genus Viscum; species Viscum album. The sequence continues at coordinate 1,428,630,451 of OY728157.1, forward strand.
TTAAATAAAAGTCATTTTTAAACAATAACGTAGTATTTTTCACTATTCATCAAAAATTGAAAGTTTTTAGAAAAAAACCAAAACTTAACCCTAATATAATTTTGATATTCCGAATTATAAAATGATGCCAATTTTACCCAATTCAAAAAATATGAGTTTCATTAATTAATTTAAAATTAATTCCCATTGTCAAAACCAGAAAGAGGGGTTTTAAGAAGTAAAAACTATCAAAAGATTGATATGTGTTTATATAAATTTAAATGTGAAATTATATACAATGACCTAAATTATATTAAATGATAAAAATATAATCTAATTATACTTATAACCACTCAAATTCATAATTTAACACTATGAATTATTTCGATTAAAAAATTGGGTTTCTATTAAAATTTAGTATTTTTCACTATTCATCAAAATATGAAAGTTATTAGAAAAGTACCAAAAATTTATCCAAAATAATTTTTTAGTCTAACTTATAAGAAAGAATTTACTTTCATTAAATTGAATATATAAAAGTGTCAAATATTGGATTTAAAAATGGTTCTCCATTAAAAGGCGGTAAAATTGCATTTTTTGAAAAAAAATATCTTTTATCCGAAGAAAATGAATTTGTTATTATATTATGTCTAAGAAATACATAATATGGATTCTAAAATTATATGAAGTATATAAAATTTAAAATATAGTTTATACTATTCATAACATCTTTTTAAATGGCTCGTTTAGTAAGTTGTGGTGAGCTTGAACTTAGTGTTGCGTGTAGCATAAACTAATGAATTACTTTAAATAGATAACATACTATGAAATCTTGGGGTGTTAAAATATCTAGAAAACTCAGCATGATGATAATCATCCCACCCTCAAGAATCAATCACATCAATCTCACATAATCTCAAAATCTAAGTAATAAATTCACAAGGCTAAAATAAAACATATAAGATATATCACCACAATGAACAATGATCAATTCATCTAATTATCATTTTTCATCTGGATATGTTTCATAAATATTGGTTTCCAATTATCCTCATAAATGTTTCAAACTTATTTCATTTATCATTAAATCCTAAGGTTGTTAACATATCAGTTAACCAAATTTATATGAGGTGATTCTACCTTAAGAAATCACACTATTATAGGTTATGCCAATTCATTATATTAATCCAACAATCAAACAATTTTTCCAATATATATCAAGGATATAATGTCAAACTGATGAAAGGCCCAAGGATGACACACCTATTGGGTGGCCACTGATCTTTTTATCCATTATTATGAACCCAACAGGATCCAATGGATGGTCTGAAAAAGGATTATTATTTAAAAGGGATTATCAAATTAATTAGGTCATGCACGCAACATGCTGACATGATCACACATATCAGAAAAAAGGGATAAGATTTAGACCACCCACCTTGAAAATATTAAAAGTGATGAAAAAAACTCCCATCCGTGATAGTGATCGAATTCCTCCTCCCCTTCAATGATAAAAAAACTCCATCAACAATATATTGAGAAGTGGAAGAATAATCTAATGTTTTACCATTGATATCCATGTCTGAAATGAAAAGACTCGACATTTCCCCACATATTGTTTGAAGGGTATTCCCATAAATTACTAATGTAAGGGCTATAGTTAAGAAGAAGGTCCACATTAGAAAAACAGAATACTAGAAGGTTTTAAAAATATTTAGTCATGACTAATTCATTATTTGAATTTATTTCACATTTTGAAAGTATCAATTCCCATATTTTCCTTAAATTTTTTCATTGAAGAATAAAAAAATTAAAATAAATATTTAATGTTGTGAAACATATCTATGATGTGAGTTCCTTGTCATGGTGTGAATTTAGGGGGCGAAAGTAATTTATGGGGTGAATTAAACTCATGGGCTCTCTTCAAGACATGAAATAATTCATGGGGTGTGTTAAAATCATGGGGTGTTTTCAGGGGTGAATAAATTTCATGGGGTGAATAAAATTCATGGGTTCTATAATGAATAATTAACACTGTGAATATAATCCATGGGGTCTACCTATAATAATTCACATTGTGAATATAATTCATGGGGTATACCCACTGCATTTCACGTTGTGAATTGGGCTTACAATGTGAATTCATTATTCATCCATAACTCACCTCTTATTTATTGCACCCCTATAATAGTTAACACAACCCAAACCTAGGTTTGATAAGAAAGGTCTAAATGAAAGACAACCAAAATCAAAGATATTTATCCAGAAAATTAAATAGATACATACCAAGAAAAAAATGAGTTCTTACAACCTCCCCACTATATAACAGCTTGTCCCCGAGCTGCTCTATGCATCACTGTAGGGTATCAAAAAACAAGTTTGGACAGTGTGCTCACACATTAGACTCCCTATCCAAGGTCTCTTATTGAACCCAAACATGCCTCCACCGCACTCGTACTAGCATAATGGTCTTTCCTTGCATATTCTTATTACCACAGTCCATGATACAAATAATATGCTCCTCAAAGGGCACATCAATATCATACTCGATATCATCAATATCTACCATGCGACAAGGGTAAAAGTGATATCTAAGAAGTTTTAAAATATGAGAAATGTTTTTCATGGAACTATATCTCTATAGAATCACTAAACGATATGAAAATTTACTGTCCCTTTCCACTATCTCGAATGAACTGAAAAACCTAGATGCTAGCTTCACTTGTTTTCTGATACAATGTTTCCCCAACCTAAGAGACACCAAATGAAAAACTCAAAGACCAACCTCAAACTACAAAGGTAGTATTATATGGTCAATGTATGATTTACGTTAGCTCTTCACAGTCACAAGACTATTTTTGATCAACTAAATCCACTTAGCCATCTCCTGCATGAGACTAGACCCAACAAGAACCGACTCACCTGCCTATATCCACTGAAGAGGAGAATGACACAATATTAAATACAAGGCCTCAAAAGGATATATTTGGATCAATTAATAAAATTTTCTGTTATAAGAAAACTCCATGATTTCCAAATTCTACTCCTATGAACTCCTGAAATCCAAATCATAGGATTGTAACATATCCTCCAAAATCAAACTAGTCCATTCAGATTGTTTGTCAGTCTGTGGATGATTGGTTGTACTCAAGAGAACCTATAAGCCCAAATCATTCTAAATAACCTACCAAAATTGAGAATTAAAATGAGGATCTCGATCAGAAACAATCATCCTTGGAACAACATGCAACTAAACTATCTCAAACACATAAAGACTACCCTGATCATCAATGATGAAGGTATACCAGATAAGAAAGAAGTGGTATTCCTTCATCAGTCAATCCAAAATCACTCATAATGCATCATTCATGTGCGGTGTCCTAGGAAATCCTATCAAAAAATCCATTGTGACATCATCCCACTTCTACTCTAAAATGGGCATAGGCTACAATAGCCCTGCAGGCCTATGATGCTTGCCCTTCATCTATTGATATGTAAAAAATCTCACCAAGAAACCCAATATCTACTTCTTTTCCCTATCCAACAAAATTATAAATATAGGTTACAATACATCTTTGTCAAAATATGATGTACCACCCATCTATAGTCATGAATCTCTATCATCGTCTCCTCACACAAGCCTATAGGACCCCATACTTGTCCATGAAAGAGAAGAATGTCACTATCTCTAAGAGACCATAATTTTGGTATCTCAAAACCATATAAGCTATCCTTCAGAGCTAATCCCTCTAGATTAGATAACTGTTCTATCTTGATATTCTCAAGAAGCACTGGTATAATAGATGTTGAATTTGGAGATACTCATCCTTGGGACTCCTGAACATCTATATTCATGTCAGCAAAGAGTGCCATAAAATGACACTCATCACAAGAGTCCCTCACTTCCTCTTTTTTCATTTTCTGACTGAAGGTGTCGACACTGATGGTTCCCTTAATTGGTGTGTAAGACAGATTTAATTTCAATGATTTCAGATACTCAACCCACCTCCTCTACCGAAGGTTCATGTATCATTGAGAAAAGATGTACTTGAGGATATTGTGGTCTCTGTACACCACAAACCTATATCCCAAAATATAGTGTCTTTAGAATATTAATATGTGTACAACCACTTCTAAATCTAGATCATGATTAGGATAATTCCTATAATACAGTCTCAACTATCTAGAGCCATAAGTGACCACAAATCCTCCTATATTAGAACTAATCTATATATGAGTCCAGATGTATCACACTATACTATATACTCCTTACCAGTCTTAGGTAAGGTGTGGATCTGTGATAAGGTTATCCTATTATTCATCTCTTGGAACAATCTATCCTAATCATATTTCCAAAAAAATTCACCTCTATCTTGGCCATCCTGGACATCAGTGTTGCTAGATGGGAGAATTCTTGGATGAATAATAAGTAATAACCGTCTAGAATAAGAAAAATCCAAAATTTGATTACCTTCATGGGTTTCTCCCAAGATACCATGGATTCAATCTTCTATGGGTCCACTGAAAATCCAGTCTCTGAGATAACATGGCCCAAGAAGTGAAATCTATCAATATAAAAATTTTATTTTTATATTTTTGTGTAAATATTATGTTATCTCAATGTACTCAAGATGATGTGAAGATCTTGGGCATGATCATATACTAACTGAGAGTACACTAATAATTTATCAATGAAAACTACCAAAAACCGATCCAATAAGGGATTAATGATATGATTTATCAAGGAAATGAATACCACCAGTGAATTCATCAATCTGAATGGAATCATTATTAACTCATATAATCCATACCTACTTCTAAAAGTAGTTTGAGGTATGTATGATGGTACCAAAATCAAATACGAGTACCCTGATGTCAAGTTGATATTGAAGAAATTCCTAGAACATCTTAGCTGATCAAAGAGATCGTAAATGTGCAGAAGGGGATACCGATTCTTGATTCATATCTGGTTCAGTATCTGTTAATTCACACATAAGCACAATGAACCATTATCCTTCTTGGAGAAAAGAAATAGAGAACCCCATGGAGATGAACTAGGATATATGAAACCCTTGTATTCTATATTTTCTTACTGAACTTTCAACAAATGACATTTTGTTGGTTCCATCCTATAAGGTGGGATAGAAACTAGCTCACTCTTAGAACCAACTAGACCAGGAACTCAATATCCAAATTATATGGGAAACCATATAACTCTTCAATAAAGACATTATAAAAATGGTCCACCGCTAGAATAAAATTATCCTATTGAACTCCTCCTTTATCCATAACAAGTCTTTCTATCTAATCCATGGGACAATCCAATCTAAATTGAATTGGTCATACATGACTAGCCTGAAGATACCACTAACCCTAATGAGTACACCTACCCCTATCTATAGATAGAAAGGTAAATATCCTATGATAATAGTCAATATGAGCCTTGTATAGAACTATAAAATTCATAACAAGAATCAAATCGAATACTATCATTTCAGAAAAAAATATATTTCCCAAATTAAATAGTATCCAACAATTTCAAGAGAACACTTCTTGCAGTGTTTGATACCCTTTGATAAAAATTATAATGGTGTGTCAATGGTTATGAACTCATCTATGTAATCCACATCCAAACAAAAACCATTTGAATAAAGAGCATATAGAATAGAATGTGATCCTTCTATATTAAAAAAATACAAGCAAAGGTAGATGATACAACAGTCGTACCTCTAATGGTGGAAGGTCCTATATAAAAACTGGTTAAAGTAGACTATATAACATATAGATATATCTCCCTTATTCCCTAGACTCTAGTATGACTCCCCTATGTTATTCCCTATGAGTGGTAATTCTACTCCTACAATGGGTACCAGATATCCTACCTCTGTCTGAATGACCAGTGGAACTATAGAAACCCATCTGTTGATGGGTAGTCGAGTTTTTTCTAGTATCAGGTGCCTATCCTGATCCCCTGCCACTACTCTACTGTATAAAGTTTCTAAAAAAATTCTAAAGATGACCCAACCTATCATAAACATGACACTATACTTTGGGGTGAGGACACTACAATCACTTATAGTCTAACCTTACACATTGAAATCAAACACCTAACCACATTATTGATGTAGAAGTATATTCCCTTGTCTTCCATGCCCACTACTTTCCTAGAGATAATTTTCATAGAAGAACTTCTTTACACTAGAAGAAGAGTTCCCAGATCTCCCTACTGAAATTGTATGGACATAGATTAGAGCCTCTATTATATTCCCTTCCAGTATTAGATTATGATTCATCACATCTTCATGTCTCTTTAAGATAAGATGTTCACCAATGACCTGATCTCATTGAGAATCCCATCCTAAAAAATCCTCTCCCTGGAGATCTCATCAATCGTTAAGGATAGAGTGAATCAATATAGTTTGATGGAGAATCTAATGTAGTCCATCACTAAAAATATATTCTATGTTAGTTATATTAAATCATGATCCTTCTCATACCTCAACATATCAGGATATAAGTAGCTCAAATTGTTTTCCTCTAAATATTGCTAGGATAACTCCTCTTGCTGGCCGACTTGCTCTGAAATGTCCCACCAATTCTTGGAAGGTCCACAAAGCATGTATAAAAAAAGATTCGCCCTACTATATGGGATGTCTCAAGATTATTAAAGATCTTATAGACTTACTCAATATAGAACAAAAATTCCTATGGGCCTCCCTCCCCAGTAAATATAGGCGGGTGTTGTAGCTAGAACTCTCTTGTCAGCTTAGACATCAAAGTCATGGTGTGGAAAATCTCTCTTTCCCTGGATTTCATGACCCTCAAGAAACTTTCACTGATATGATTATCCATCCAATTCTCAGGATCCACAAGAATCTATGGTTTAAATGTGTTAGGAGTGTGCTAATTTCTGCTCTCTTAAAACTAAATCTATTGACAATGAGGAGGCATTATCTCTATAAGACAAACTCACTCCTTCAAATTCTGGTTAACATCAAGATCAACTTCAATAGGTGAAAAAAATAGGGAAACAACAGCTCTTGGTCTCTCTAAAAATGGATTAACAAGTGAATTGGAATGAAATAATTATTCATTTATTCCCTTTTTCATAAAATATAAATGGTATCTCATTTTATAGTTTATATAGGTAAATATATCACATGAAACAAATATGTCCCTATATTGAACAATGCATATCAATATATATCTCTATGTGCCTATCATGAAGTGGTCATACTATTATCACTCCATACTGTGCCATGAGTATAAATCTCAATAAATAAAAACATTACACAACATGTGATTCACCTAAATTGAAATAATATCAATTGTAACATGCGAACATCACGAATAATAATCCCATCCCATGAAACTTAGATTTTACCCCATACATGGGTTACTGACTATTATGAAAAAGTTCATTACCAAGTACCTACACATCCTAGTCTCCTTTATACCTTTCCTAAGTAGTAAAGACATAGAAAATAAAACTACCTCTGATGCCACTTTCTAATGTCCCCAATCGGGTTCTCCCTCAAGTGACCATGCTGGTAGGATACGTGACCTCAAGAACCTCCCCATATGCCAGAGGCTACTTACCAGTAGTGAGGGTGTAAGGAATGTAATGGGGAGACTATAAAATCTCTTAAAGAGTTTAATTGAGAGGGAAAAAATAATATAAGAGTAATGTAAATAATGGAAACAATAAGAATAATTTAATAGGAAACCAAAGATGAGAATTGAAAAACAGAATAAATCCAAATAAAAATAGTATAATGTAATGAAAAGATGAATATAAATAAATTATGAGATGAAATTCATATAGATAAAAGACAAGAAGACTCAAAAAAAGACTCCAAATACCCTAGTACTAATCCCCATGTCTGTCCCATCTCCAAGATCCAACCCATCTAGAAATATATAAATCAACAATAGGGTCACATTCCCTTGTACAAAGCTATATACATAAATTATATTTGGGTACCAAATGATATCCCATCTTGAGTGCGAGTACTACTCTATAGGTTGAAACCACAGTGTATAAACTATTCATTATCATAAATATAGTGATAAAAAATGTATCAATTTAATAAATTAATACTATGAATAAAGTAAACCTATTGATCCCCTAAGCTCTAAGTTAACACTCAGGGTTATCCAAACCTACTTTAGTGCCCTTTCGTTTATCTATAGATAATGTTGGATCCTCCTACATCAGGAAGGATCACCCAACCAGTGCCAAATTCTCCCACTGAGGGTGAATCTCTCAAACATAAAATTAATAAATGGACTCTACCGACAGACTATCTAGAATCTCACACTCAGGCATTCATAACTTGTTAATATAGTCATCAGACATATGAAATAATCATACACTTTGACCACAGACATTAAGTAACTATGATACTATCCCTCAAGTGGTATGAAATCATGCACTCATCCCTTAGGTGTAAACACAAACCACGAGTTGTATCTAGAAAACTCATCATGCTAATAAGAATCCCACCCTCAAGCATCAATCTCATCAATTTCACATAAGCTCAAAATCTAAGTAAAAAATTTTCATGGGCAAAATAAAACATGCAAGATATATCACCACAAGGCACAATGATCAATTCATAAAATTATAAAATTTCTACCCATTTATGTTTCATAAATCCATATTTCCAATTATCCTCATAAATATATCAAGCCTATTTCATTTATCATTTAACCCTAAGATTATTAACAAATCAGTTAACCAAATTTATAAGAAGTGATTCTAACTTAATCAATTAAAAAAATTTCATATTATTCCAATTAATAAGATTAAACCAACAATCAATCAAATTTTCTAATTTATATTAGGACTATAATGTCAAATTGACCAATTCTCAACAAGGTCCAAGGTTGGAACACCTATTGGGTGACCATAGATCTCAGTCTCCATGCCTATGAAACCAAAAAAATCTAATGGATGGCTTAAAATGATGATTATTTAATATTTATTATCTAATTAATTAGGCTGCACATGAAATTCCAATATGATTTCATATATATCACATATTATGGAAAATTAAATTAGACAAAAGGGATATGATTTAGAATACCCACCTTGAAAGATGGAATGTTGATGAGAAAACACCGCGTTCATGGTGGGGGCTTTTAGATGTGAGATAATTACTATAAAATTTCACATATTATTTAATATGGATTATCCAATTAATTCAGGTATTAATTAAACTCATGGGATATCCTCAAGATTCAAGATAATTCATGGGTTGTGTTAAATTCATGAGGGTGTTTTCAAGGGGAGAATTAATTTAGGGGGTGAATTAAATTCTAGGGGTGAATTAAATTCACGGGGTCTACCCAAAATAATTCACATCATGAATATAATTCATGGGGTCAACCCAAAATAATTCACACCATGAATAAAATTCATGGGGTCTTCCTAGAATAATTCACATTGTGAATTGGGTTTACAATGTGAATTTGTTCTACATCCATAACTCACCTCCTATTTATGCTTCACCCCTGTAACACTTAACCCAACCTAGACCTAGGATTTATAAACAAGGTATAAATGAAATCCAACCCAACTAAAAGATATTTATACAAAAATTTTAAGAGAGACATACCTAGAAAATGATGGAATCTTAGATCAATTTTCAGGAGAGGGAGATCACTTGTCACATCTTGGTACATCATCCAATTTTGTACAAATGTAAAGAGGGGGATGAATCTATTTTCAAATATTATTCTTAAGCATGGATTTATTGCATTATGAGTAAGAATATATTTCTCAAATGATTTATTAAATGGAGATAATCATAATTAAAGGCATACCAATTGTGAGGGACAATACTAATGTATTCCTTGAAGAGATTCCTGGACTTCCTCCTAAATGAGAGGTTGGGTTCTCAATTTAACTTTTACCTAGATCTCTACCTATATATGAGAATCCCTATAGAATGACCACTATTGAGTTTTAATAACTGAATAAGTTATTATAATAGAATATGGAAAATGGGTTTATATGCCCGAGTGCTTTACGTTGGGGTGTTCTAGCCCTGAGGAGCAAGAAGTGTGGCTGGACAAACAAGATCACATACTAGCACGAGGATTCAATCCGAGAAAAATCAACACAGATGATTTTATTCAGACAATGGAAAGGATGATCACTCACCTTGAAGATCTTATTATAAAGGATCCGGAAACCCAGGTTAGCATGTTGCACTGGGAGATTTATAGAGTTTCCGAATCAAGTAATCTTAGCCAGTGGTTTCGTTGATGAAGATAAATGGTTTAACATTTCCTTTAAAATGGATTTGTCTTAATAAAAAAATTAATTTGGATGGATTTATGGGGTGTTCTAGCTCTCTTTATCAAAAAGAATATTGGTCAATGCACCTTTTAAATGATTATTAAGAAATAAAAAAATCTTGATAAATAATAAGTATCCACTACCATGGATTGATGAATTTTCTAATAAACTACATGGGGTCTAATACTTTTCTAAGGTGGAAATTTTTTCAAGTCATCACTAATTATAGGTGAAGAATGAATATATTCCAAAGAAGACCTTTCAAATGAGGTATGAACACTCTGTGTTCATATTTATTCCCTCTAGAATCATGAATTCTCTAATAAAATTTATGGAATTGATGAATATAATCTTTAGATATTACCTAAAAAAATGTGTGGTTGTCTTTATAGATGATATTATAATATACTCTAAAAGAAAATAAGAGAATGTGGTGCATTAGAATACTATGCTAATGACTTTGCAAAAGGATAATCTATATGCAGATTATTGTAAATGTGAGTTCTGGATGGTTGATGAATCATTCATGGAGAATGTTATCACCAGCCAAGGGTTATGTATATAACCTTATAAGATAAAGGAAATTTATTATTGGGATATGAAAATATTTATAATATATATCCATAGTTTCCTTCAGATATCTAGTATTACCAATTATTTTTGATAAACTACTCATGATTTTCAAACTCACGAAGCTGACTCGAAAGGGAGTAAAGTTGGTCCGGATAGATGAATACGAATGGTGATTCAAGTATTTAAAAAAGTAGTCTTATCACTACACCAATCCTCATTCTACCATTAAGTGGGGTTTTTTAGTGGAATATATCAATTCTTCAAAAAGGGGATTGGGCAGTGTTATGATAGAAAATGAAAAAGTGATAGCCTACACCTCAAGGAAGATGAAAGTTCATGAGAATAAATATCTAACATGTGATATGGAGTTTACTATAAAAATTTTCACATTGAATATTTTGAATAATTATACCTATAGTGAGAAGTGTGAGATATATATGAATCATAATAGCCTCAAGTATATATTCAAATAGAAGGATATTAATATAAGATAATGAAGATGGTTAGAGATGATCAAGGATTATGATTTCTCAAACTACTAACATACATGGAAGGAAATACTGTGGAATATGCTCTAAGTATAAATGATCTCAAAAATTTATCCATGATGAGAATTGAGAAGGAAACAATCTTCTTCTACTTGTAAAATATGGACATGAAAGTTATAAAGGAATGAACACTATCATTCCATTCTCAAATAATTTCTCAACCATCCCTTATAGATAAGATAAATTATGAAAAAAGGTATGTCATGGAAATAAATAAGTAGGTGGAATATATAAGAAAAGTTAAATCCTTAGAGCTTAAATTTATAAGGAGTTATAAGATTTAGGTCATTACTATGTGTAGCATAAAATCCTGAGTTATAGGAGTAGTTGAATGATGAATATATCATGATTTTCTTCATCCACCCGGGGAGTAAAAAGATGTATTGAGATATTAGAGAGAAATATTAGTGGAATAATTTGAACAAGTAAATCATTGAATACATATAAAAGTTCCTGATATTTCAACCAGTGATGTTAGAAAGGAAAAAGTACAAGGGGATGATGAAACCATTACCCATACCTACCTGAAAATAGGAATACATCACCATGGATTTTGTCGATGGTCATATGAAGAAAACACAAGGAAATAATTCTATATGGTTTGTGGTGGATCTTCTTACAAAGACTTATCATTTAGTTTTTATTCAATAGGAATTATCACTTGATTAAATTTTTTAGATATAAATCAGAGAAGTGGTGATGCTACATAGAACACTATATTTTATTATATCCAATTGAGATATATGGTTTACCTCTAAGTTATGAAAAAGTTTCCAACATGATCTAAACAGTGAGTTAAACATTAGTATGGTTATCACCTTGAAAATGATGGTCAATATAAGTGTACTATCTAGAAACTTCAAGATATATTGGGATCATAATTGATAGACTTTAAAGGATAATAAGATCAATATGTTCCTTTGGTCGAGTTATCATTCAATAATAAATTTCACTCAATAATCCAATTTCATTTATATGAATACCTTTATGGGAAGATATGTATAACACCTGTTTATTGGGATAAAATTGCTGAAAACTAGTTGTTAGGACTTAAATGGTTGAAAAATGGTATAAAAGGATAAGAAAATTGAGTAATACATTAGGATAGCTCTGATCCAACAAAATATCTATGACGATAACCATTAGAGAGACCTAGAGTTTGAGGTCGGGGATAAATTTTTTCTCAATATATCTCTATGGAAGAGATTCCTGAGATTTAGTAAGAAGGGGAAGATAAGTCCTAGGTACATTGTCCTCTTTGATATTCTTAATCGCATTAGAGTTTTGGCCTCGACTAGAACTATCACCAACCCTATCTCAAGCACATAACATGTTCTACGTATCCATCTCAAGGAAGTACATGCCAGGTCATTCACATGTACTAAATTCAAAGGTTGTAAGGATGGAAAATGATCTCTTATATGAGGAGTAACTAGTGAATATATTGGACCATACATAAAAAGTTCTTTGGAATAAGATAACCCACCAAGTCAAAATATTATGGAAGAACCATAAGTATGGGGAGGCAATATGGGAACTAGAGGAAGGAATAAAACATAAACACCCTCACCTATTTAGTGGGTGAAATTAAATCTTGAGAATAAAATTTATTTGGGGGGGGGTGGGATAATGTAACCACCTATATTTTTTATTAAGAGAATTTACATTCTGATTATATGAATGTATCATACTTAGTTATGTAGTATTATTTAAAGAACACGCAACACATAATGAAAACTATAAAAATATTATTATATTTACTTGTAAATTAAATTTAGAGAATAAATATATCCATAATAATTTAAAATATTTTAATGGGATAAAAAATAGAAATAATATAACTATAATATGAAAATTTGGATATGCTCGATCCCCCAGAATGATAGTACTCAAGAAAAACACTATAGAAATGAAGAAAAATATTATTAATACAATATTAATTTTTTAAAGTGAAAATAGATTTAACCCTGAGAGAAAAAAATAATAGAATTAATAATGAATTAAATATGAGGTATTTATAGAATATAGGGCACCCATATGTCTCGTAGAATAATAACCTGACCATTCAAATAGAAATCTGTTTATTAGAATAGTAATATGATTGTTAGGAATAGTAACCTAACTATTAGAATAGTATCCTTGCCGATGTAAGTGTAAAATAATATTTAGGTATCTTATAAAATGAAAATATAATATATTTATATCATTATATAAGTAAATAAATGTTTTAAAAATGATAAAATAAGTGTCTTTTAATAAAACATATATGTTTTTTTATAAAAAATTTAAAGGTTTAAAAGAAATATTAATATCATAAAATGGGTATATAAATTGATATTAATTTTTTTTATAATTATAATATAATTTTACGATACTATAATAAATTTTTTCAAATGGTCAGAAAATTGATCATAATATTAAAACTGGAATTTATAAAATAAATTAGATTTTTAATAAAAAAATTAAATTTATTATATTTTAAAAATTATTTTCATAAAAAGGATTTATTTTTTGGAATATAAACATCAAAAAATGGTCATTTAAAATATTTTTATAAAATAGTGGAATTTATAGTAAATAGTAAAATATGAAAAAATATAGCAATTTTCATTATAAGAAAAATACATGAAAAAATGATTCATGGATGATTTAAGTGACCATATTATAGGACTCAAATGCACTAATTACTATATATAGTCATAATATTCATCACTATTAGTAGTCTTGAGCTAAAACAATAAACTAATTAATATAATATTAAAAAAAACTCCTCTCTTCCCCTTATAAATACCTCCCCTCACCACCCCATCTACTGAAACATTATCACTTCATTACCTTAACAAATATTTTCTACATTATCTCCCCATATCTACAATAAATACCTATAATAATTTGTATCATCAGGATACCAATCCAAGTTCTCTTAAGGGGAATCCTAAGAAGGGATATCCAAAGGAGAGTGTAATACCGTCAATCAAGCCTTTTATTTTTTTCTCCTACTAATCCTCCAAATAAATTCCATCCAACAAGAAATAATGAATAAAATTTAATAAATATTCTATAATTTTATATTTTCAGTGGAATATCTATCATACTTCATATTATCTTCTCTATTCATTCTAAAAATGAAAATGTTGCCCATATTATGGTGGGTCCACTGCCTCCATGAGCAACATACTTCATTTTTCTCCATCACATTCAAGTCTGGTTAAAGAAATAATATTATGGTTAAATATAATGACAATAAGTATATTATAACTTATTTTTTAATGTATTAATAATATTTTATTTAAATAAAGTGAATCTAGTTCATGATGGTCGATAAAACCACCTAAATGAACAAACTGTATGACAATAACATGTATACTAAATTAATAAGACCCATGTAATAAAAAATATAGATATTAGGGACCATTTAAATTTATGTAAGGAATTAAATATAATTTTATTTCACTTAGAGTGATGAATTTCTATTATATTATAACTTTGATATTTATTCATAAGTGATCCAAACTTGGAAACATAAAACGATCACCCTCAGAATAAAAAAATTAAAAATTATATCTCATTGAAATGGTTGTAAATGTATATAATATAATTATACTAAAAAAATATGCAAGGATAATTTTATGAGTTAAGTAAATAATGAGTCTGATTTGATTATCCAATAAGTTAAGTGCAAGTGCAGAATGATTCCAGGCCTATGGTAAGGGATCATTCTAAACAACCCCATTTTCATTAGGTTTTAATTTATATAAATTTAATTCAATTAATATATATTTTTATTAATTAATTATTCTATGTTATGTATAAATGTCACACACATATATACCTAACTTAATTTTCCTTTCCTGAATGGGGATATACATATTTTAAAGGCTCCCTTATCAATTTATTTAATTAAACAGAACTGATTAAAGTGAATATCTCTGTTTTCTTGCCTCATTTCAAGTACCACTCAATAAAATGTTTTATCATTATATGAATTCTTAAAAAACTCATTTTATTATATAAAATATTTTAGTTTATCTTTAGTTTTATGAAAACTATTATTCCCTTACCCTCTTTAATGATTCTTTACCCTTTTTCATAAAACCCCACTTAAAGAGAATATTTCCAAAATTATTTCTATACTATATTTTATGTATTATATTAACTTGGACTAAATTTAATGTCCCGTGTTTATTTATTTATATAAAAAAATTCTAAAATTATTTATTCTCTTATTTCATGAAATTAATTTTTAAATTCTATTTAGCTATGTTATAAGATAAGATTATACAACCCATTTCCTTTCTATTTAATTTTATAATGATTATGAATTTTGTATGATTTCCTTATGTAGAACACATATAAATGTAAATTTTATTATGGGTGTTCCCATATAATTATATAATTCGTTGGGTAATGTTTATGTCTCATGAGATGATGAGTAGAAGATTATAGTGTAAACCTAATCCATGATGGGACTCTATCCACTATGTGATGCGGTATTGGAAAAATGCCTTGAATTATGCTCATTTCATGTTTTATATTTCTACCAAATTCCTATGATTACTTGATCTTATCATGTAATTTTAAGAACCCGAATTTTTATAATGGGTCAAAATCCCGCCCCTGTTTGAATTTTTGACTTGTTTATGAGAAAATTAGGAAAATCTGGGAAGTTCTAGAAATTTCCAAACTACACGCCATATACTCTAAAGTACACACTGTGTAGGGGTTAGGCAAGTACCGACCATGTTCTCACCTATTACATGCTGTGTGATGACCGTGTAGAAATTTCCTACCACACGACATGTAGTGTTTCTTGACATGCTATGTATCCTTCTTTCTGTGTACCGGCTGAGTTCAAGCCATTTGTCGACCCGTAAGGAGCTTCCAAACTATGTGTCTATATCTGCTTAAGTCAGAGTACAGAAATGGACACAACATGGCATATAGTCCTTAAATATATGCCATGTAACTTTTTTTATTTTCTTAAATGAAAGGACGTCGCGTCTTATTCTAGAAAATACCTTATTCTTCCCCATTTTTAGACCTTGACGCTCCGGAAGGATGAAAACGTTTCATCTTCTAAATTCTTCATACATCGTTTGTTCTTTAATCAATCAGTGACTGTGGTAGTATAACAACAAGACTAAACCATCGCACCCTTTTTCGTTCCAGTTTCTTTGCCTCATGCGTCATAGTTTCCATCTGAGTGGAATTGCTGGGATTTGACGGAAACGTAGATCTATAAAGATCGGCTTCAAATTGGATCTCGATATTGGATGTTCCTACATCTTCGAGTCTTAGGTAGGTTTTTTATACCTTTTTTGTGTTTTCACAGACATTTGGGTGGCGCGGCTCAAAGCACGTATTCAGGTATTTTGAGAGAGACCCTGTTTTATCTGCTATTGTATATTCAATTGCTTATTAGAACTATGTAATGCCTTTGGGTATTTCCTTTGTCCTTTTTTCCACGAGTGGGGCCGGGCGAGGGGTCATCGCTCATTTGGGGCATTTTGGCTAGGGGTGCCAAAATTGCAGAAGTTGATTTATTTGGTTAAACTGCTGAGTTATTGATTAAGTCATGATATGATTTGTTAGAGGCTTCCAAAACCATGGTATTGGTTTGGGACAACACATGGTTAGTGAAATTCGACTGTTTAGTTTTTTTCCTGCTTAAGGTTTTTCTTTTGATTGTATATATATATGTGATGTGTGATATTGCATGTGTTGAAACCTTCGGTTTGTGCCGGGCATGGCCTGGTTATTGTTGAGTGGTGATGATCATAAATTGTGTTTTTACTGGGTTACATTGGGTGGTTCTGACCACGGTATTGGGAATCATAGACATTGGCTTGAGGCATGGTGACTGTCAGGTTGGGAATGGCCCATTTTACTTGGATGGCGAGACCGTCGGACTTGAGTGGCATGGTCGTAGGGACACGAGGTGTCAGAGGTGTTGTGGCTTGGGTACTATTTTGGTGATTACCTCTCACCCGAAACTTTCAATAGTGTGCACATAGAGAGGCTCTATGATGAGGTGATTTTGACCACTTGTGTGGGTAGAGGCCCCCGGTAGTTTCTATTTAGGTACTATTGGTTGGGGGTGCTTGCCGTAGGAAGACAAATGGAAGGTGAGGAGCCTTCAGGGGATAACATTGAGGATATCAAGATGGGGGAATAGGATCACCATTACTTGAGGGAAGACATCACTGTCCCTCCATTTATGTTACTTGAGCGTAGACATCGCAGTCCCTCCGGTTATTTTATTTGAAGGCATACATCACTGTCCCTCCGGTTACTTATTTGAGGATAGGCATCGCTATTCCTTCGAGTTACTATTTATTGGGCGTGCCTTCGGAACGTCGATACTTAAGACACGCGGTGTCAGGGGGCACATGGTGTCGAGTTACATGGGAGAGATTATAGCATTGGCCAAAGCAGGTGACACTTCATAGTGGATATAGAGCACCAGTGGAGTTTATGTTTACTTGTGCATCATACTGTTTACTGTTGTCTTATGACTGCATGCCTGCTTAAACACTCATATTAGGTACGCACTGTTGGGTGGTGTCCTACTGAGATTTGTCTCACACCCTGAACAGGCCCTTCGAGACGTGTGTAGACTTTATAGATTTACGTGAAGGAAAGAGGCTAGATTCAGGAGCTGGACTGCATTAGCTGTTGCATGGAGACAATATGGACCTTGAGGTCTTGCCTAGGTGTGAATTATTATTTTTTCTTACTTTCCTGTGTCAGCATGTTTACTTGTTATGTAGCTACAGTTGGTTAGCCATTGGCACCCTTTATATATATATGGATATGTATGACCTTATTTGGATGCATTTTTTGTTGTTCATTAGTAGTTATAAGTGATCAACATGCTATTCTTTTTACTTTCCGCTGGTGTTGTTTATATTTATTGCTTCTGCTGTTTATTGATATTGAATGTGCTTTTGCTCTGCAGGTCTAGTTCAAGTCTACTGAGTCATTTATTCCACTACATATTTATTATTATACTTGGACCAATACCATTATTATCCTCTGAGAGGGTATAGCCTCCCCACCATACCTATATGACCCTCGCTGCTAGTCGAAAGCCTTTGTCGTTCGGGGAGGTGCACCTAAGGTAGTAACACCCGACCCGTTTAGCACTGTTCGGGTGGCTGTTCGGGTCTGGGTCATTACAATAATGTTATTTATTACATGCTCACATATGATTATTCATGATCCTTTCATTTTTATGACATCATGTTATTCCAAATGATTTATATGTTATGATTATTTATCATTATTATTACCTTAATAGGCTTTTTAGATAACCCATTTTTTATGTATTCCATAGGTTATCCTATGAATTTTTATGATCTCAAAAGAATTTAAGATCTCATTATAGATAATAAAATATATTTTTTGTTTTAGTCTCATTTCGATTTATTATGAACCCAGTCTACCAAATACACTAGGCTTCTCAGTATTTAGGATGTGTTTACTATATATTTATATTAAAAATAATGTAATAATATGTGTAAAAGTATTGTGTCACTATATCAATGTTACAAGGTTGAGTGAATTTAATTAAAATATTTTTCTAAAATAAAATAAAATTATATAATATTTTTTCCATAGTTTAAAGTCTAATTTCGTCTTTAATTTATTTATGTTTGTTTACAAGAATGATTTGAGTGACCTATATTCCTTTTATTTACCTTGTTTCTTAATTGAACATGTTTAAGTTATTATCTAAAATTTATATGTTTCTTGTTGATTTAATTGTGATGTTTTCTATTGTATTTAGATATTTAAATGGGAATGAATAACATATTATATGTGTTAATATTATATTAATTTTAAGTATACATTAATATATTTTTTCTTGATATATTTATATGTTTTATATGGTACTTAAGGACTCGTTAGTACATTATAAGAGGCATGTGTCTTCCATGTAAATTGTTAAGCATGTATGACTCAATTGAGAGTTTAATAAATGATATGGGATCACAAAACCCTGAATATTGTATACCCATTACCCCTTTACCATGGAGTAGGATGAGTGGTCACCCTGACTACAGTATACCCATTACCCTTTCCTATGACTTGGGATTATGCCTTGGATATAATATATGCATTTGTTTTGAATGTGATAGGTTTAAAGATTACCCAACCTCTAGACACAACACTAGCATCAGCCTAATCTCAAAGTAGGTGAATATAGGTATGGAACCACCAAGTAATGGGAGTTAATTATTCTAATTTTACATGTTTATGTTTAAAAGAAATAATATTCCCATTTTTCTCTGTTTTCCTTCACCCCAACTCTATATTTTTACTTAATGAACTCAAGTTTATGACAAGAAAATTGGGGTGGAGTGGTGACAAGCTACTAGGTATACCATACCCACAACCAACATGTTCCCATATAGGATTCATTCATACCCTTTTTATACATGAACAAATTAAGGTAAATTCCTCAGATCCTGGGAGATATACACATGGAGATTCATGAGCATGAGTGGAGTCTTTTGGTATTTTGGATAGCCGGACTAAGCATAAATTTAGGGGTATTTGCAAACAATTTCATTGGGAATGACACTTATGAGATCCCTCCTTTTTGGTCTTATGGATGTCTTTAGAAACTCCTCATATGTAAAACTATTTAAAAAACTTTTTATTATCTCTTGGGAACTAAGAAATTATTTTATAGACTAGTAATATTTTGTGTGAATGTTCATGTAATTGATGCGTTATATCTTATTTGGATAATCAGTAATTAGGTTCCAATTATAATAATTAAACCAATGTTCATCTAGGTCTATCAACCCCATGAGTCAAACTTGACCTTCATCTTGACCATCCATTTATTTTCATAAATAAAATTTCATTTTTAGGAGGAAAAATAACTTCCCACTCTTACGTCAACCAATCCTTAGTGTTTATACTAGCCTCTGGACACCAAAAGGTGTATCTAAGGTGTTGTAATGATTTGATCTGGGTATGGTTTAGGTATTTGAGTCATATATTTTACAACATGGTATCATAGAACACTGAAGGATATTAGGAATGAGACTTGAGAGTATCTAGTAAATAGGATTATCAGGACTCAAGAAGTAACCCATTATATGTTTGTCCAATATAATTATGATAAAAAATTGAGTAACCAAGTCTAGTATAGGATATATTTTTCCTTATTTATTTGAGTTAGTTCCATTTATTTTATTCGCATACATTATCCTAGGAATTTATTCATATTCACTTGTATGATGTCATGACATATTTCTTTCCAACCTATGCTTGATTAGTTCCCTTATTATCAAAATCAATTAATGATTCATATTAACTAAAACATTAAAAATAAATAAAAAGTGTTTTACTTTATATTTATTGTTGGTGACTAGGTTAATTTGGACCAACAATTGATTCCTTAGTTGGCTATGTTTTTTATATTTTTGAAAGCTAGTTTCATTCATTTTATATTTTTAAAATGCCTTCATTTATTTTTTAATGGTGAATTGAGTATAAAGTAAATTTAAAAAAAGATATATAAATGATGTTTTAAAAAATGAAGAGTGGTTTGATGAGTACAATTATGGAATGAATTTTACCTACCTCTCTTGATAGTTAGTCTTGATTGGACTATATTTAAAGTATAAATTTACATACTTTTAGAAGATATTTTTAAGAAAGTTTTAAGAAGTTTCAAAACTAGTAATGAGTTTACATGGTAAGACCACGAATTATTATATTTAAATGTTTTAAATTCTTGTAAATTTTAATTTAAATGTTAAATTTCTTGTTATAAATTAAGTCATGGAAGGGAGAGGGTGGGGTTTAAACCTAACTAGTTCAGTCCTTTGGTCCAATTGATATTATTAGAGATATATAGATTTTGCGGGAAATTTTTTTCTTATTTCACCATTGATATTTTGGGATGATTCATTGAATCTCAAGTTCTAATATGGTTAGTGATTTTTTATGTCCCACATATATGTTTCCCTTTTCATGTGTGATTCTTGTTTATGCTTATAGTAATGTCCAATATAGTCACTTAATTTTGAGTTCTAAGTTCGGATGTGGGTGTATTACCAATGTAACGTTTTTATCTATAAGAATGAAAATGTTTTCCATGATCAATTTATTTAAGGGATTGATTAAGTAAAATAAATTCTTTTAAATATTTTATTTATATTATAAATAATGATTTTCTAATGATTTAAATGGTTTTAGTTACTTTAAAATTGAACATTTTGAGTTAATGTAAGAAAATTAAGTAGGGTTTTCAAAGGATGTTTTTTTAAAATCAAATTAATATAGAATTTATGTGGATTTTTTAATGGAAAACTAGTTTTTGGAAATTTATGTAGACTATTATTTTAATAAATATTATTTTATAATATGGTGTTCTTGGTTTTTTTAAAATTAATAGGGTTTTAAGTAAATGTTATTTAATTGAATCCTGATCTCACTTCGATGCTTCAAATGAAATTTTAAAAATTATTTTGAATGATTTCAATACAAAATTTAAGAACAAATGAATTAGTGGTCATATTTACTTATAGTCTTAAAAAGTTTCCTTACCTTATTGGGTTTAATATTTGGGAAGTTTAAAGTGCACATTTGGTGAAATTAAGAAGGGTAAAGGGTCATTGGAGTTGAATTTTTATATTTTTAAAGTTTAAAGATTCTATGTGATGAAAGTAGGTGGAAACTAAGTATTTGGTTTCTTTCTATTAGGTACTTGGTGGAAACATCAGTGAAGTAGTTACCACTATGCTAGCACCGAGTAGCCGATGTTGTTCCATAGGGAACCCAATAGGGTCTTTTTGGTTATCTATGAACCCATAAAAGGGTTTATTTAATCATAACCTTTATCAACTATTGATTTAAAGTGGAAAATTATCTGTTCTCTACTATCTCCATTATTTTTATCCCATTAATCAACACATCTATAATGGTTTTCAATCCCTAGGTTGAATATTATCATAATTTCTTTTCAACCCTTGTCTATTCATACATATTTTATTCTTCATATTGATTAAGTTATTTAGGTTGTGATTTCCTCTTGAATGAGTGTAATCATTTAATATTTTAAGTATTAGTTTCGTAGTCGTTGGTTAATGGAAACCCATATGGCTTGTTTTTAATAAAAACAAGATGGATAACTATTTTATGGATGAGATATTTATAATATTATCTTTATTTTAGCTAAGACAATTGTTCCTTAAATAATAGATCATATAAATAGTTTAACCAGGATATTTTAAAGTAAAATTACTAATTTATTTTAAATTATATCCTTTATAATTTAATTACTTGAAATTAAATATTTTCCATTAAATTATACTTTTCATATCAAATTTTTTTCATGATTTTCTTAAAATAAAACTTTTCAATATATGAGATTTTAATCTAAATTAATTTTTCAATGTGGAAAAATCTTACATTAATTAGGTAAATTTGATTTTCCCTTTTGTTATTGTTTTCATGAATGAGATTCTAGTAATTATTTCTTGAATAAGTGTTTGAAAATGACATTGATTTTTTTTGAATTTTGCAATGTTATTTTAAATAACACATTACATTGGTAAAAGTTTATCTGTTTCTGAAAGTAGTTTAGAAATGGGAAGATTTTATTTAATTTCATTTCTAAATATAGTGGTTCAAATTACCTTTAATTAAATTTATATGGTAATGAAGAAACATATATAGTTTTAGATAAACATACGACATCTTTATTGGTTATTTTTCTAAGTATTATTTCTTATTAAAAAGGTATTTTATTTAGTTTTTTCGTATTACTTGGAAATTATAATGAAGTGGTTGGTTGTAATTTTTATAAATAAAAATATATATGGGTTTACAACTATATATTATATTGAAACTTTTTAGTAAACAACTTAGTCAACAAAAAATTGTATACTTGAAATAGAAGAAAGTTTTACATGTTTTAAGGTTTTATTATAAGGATAATTATATAGTGGGTTTTTAGTAAAATATAGTTTGTTGAAAATGTATCCACCTATTATTATTGAAAATCTATTAATATTACTTGGTTTTAACAAAATATTATTTGAGACATTAACATCCAATTTCATATTTTACACTTGAATTTTTTAGTCAATTATTTTGAAGTTTTTTTGAAATGTTAAAAACCAAGGAAGTTCAATGGTTTCCCTTTTATTTAAAATTCGACTATATTTTTCAAAAATATTTAAAAAATATTTAGTTTTTTATAACACTACCTACATTTGAAACTATTTTGGTAATGAAATTATATACTAAAAACTCTTTTTAATTTTTTATATAACTTTATTTTTTTTGATTTTCTATCAGAAGCCTTTTACTGAAGATTATATTTGGGAGAAAATTTGATAAATTAAATCATTGATGTGAGGAGGATTGATTTTTTTTATAAAAAATATCAATTTTTAATTAGGATATATTAATTGGTATTAAGTATTATTTTTCATATTATAAACACATATTTTTTATTATATAATATTAATGTTTGTAAAATAGATTTTAAATAAGAAATATTGTTAATATAAAAATAAAAATAAAGAGTTAATTGTTTTCATGTAGGTTTATTTTATTGGTCTTATTTTAGCTATTCATTTCACCATATGACTTTAGGGAGTGATTAATCATTGAAAATATTTGACCATTAGTTAAATGCTGAATCAATGGTGATATGATAGTTGTGTTATTTGGATAAATCAAGCTTAAATGATTTTTCTATATATCAATCTTACTCCTTTTGATGAATGTTTGGGGTAATGGTTTGTTAAGGATTTATTTTTTGGGTATGTCATGTGATTGTATAGATCACTCTTAGTTTTTTTCTCTTCTTTAGTATTTGTGAATGTTAGTTGATTTTCCATAGTTAGAAATTTTTAATAAGGGGGATTTACCTTATTCATTTATATTAAAGTTTATGAACCTAAACTTAGTTGGTATTGTTACCGCTGGTTATTAATGTTTTATGTGTGGAATATCTCATGATTCTTCTTGAGTAAGAGTACCCAAATTGTAGGGTGGTTATAAGTAACCTCATTTATGGGTCATTTATTTTTCTTTATTTTTGGTTCTTTATGTGTTGTGTTGAAATGGAAATTTAATTGTGAGATGGAGGCGAGGTTAGTCATTGTTTTAAACCTCATATCCCTAACTTAACTCCTTATTAAATACATATCTTTAATATTTTAATAGGTGAGATTTTAAGTTTAGGAGAGTTAGATATATTTTGAGGGGGAACTTGTGGAGGGAAGTAATGGGTATGGTGTAGTGAGTTGATCAAGTACCTGATGTGAGTAGATTGGATATCTGGTGGGAGTCTAATTGGTGTAAGTGGTTCTGTTAGGACCATTGATTACTTATTGGAAATTTTGCAGGTACCTAGTATACTCTTGGTAAAAATCCCTTAAAAATCGTATTTTTTTAATTTAAACCCTAGGATGTTACCCTTTAAACTTGTTTCTTTTAGATTTATTATTCATTGTTAGTCTATGGATAATCACAAGGAGGTATATTCCTTTTACATATTATCCTAACTAAAAAACTCATCGAACCTATAAAATCACTTCTAATGGTCAAAAATAACTTCTTTTGAAAGGTTAGGGTTAATTAACCCTTTAATGTTTGTTTATTCCTTCATCTTCATGGTAATGGATAAAATTATTTATTTCCCTAATTTGGGTATTATTATTCATTATGAATCCTTTGGTATAATCCTTTAATATTTTATTTAGAGGTTTAGCCTAAGAAAGGAAGATATGATCATGTTTTCTTTATTTCATGTTGGGGTTTCCTTATTAATAACAAACCAATCAATAATTATCTCTCATATTTGATAGAACTATTTGTTCTATCTATGGTGAAACTTCTTCCATTATAAATTGAAGAGTCATTCAACATAGGTATAGATAGGCAACCCACTTTACAATTTTACTCATAAAAAACCTAGATAACAATGATATAGGGATGAGTAAATCAAATTAAAATAAGTTTTTTTAAAGAAAAGGAACTGCGTATTTTTTTACATAGTTGAAAGTATGAGTTTATCTTTCCTTAATTTATATTTTTTATAAGAATTATTTGATTTACCTTGTGTATTATTTTAAAATGAAATTTCTTTAAAAATGTTGAATTTATTATCTTATATTTTCATGGTACTTGTTGATTAAGGTATGATATATTCTACTATATTTAACTTTTGAGATAGGTATGTAAAACATATCATATGTTTTTATCTAAGAATAATTCAAATCATACTTTCATGTATTGTTTTATTAAGATTTTTAAATTTTTTAAAACCTACTTGAGGGTTGTTTAGTATATTGGAATGGGTATATGGATACCATCTAAACTATTAAGTAGGTATGACTCAATTTCAAAGTTTGAAACATTATATGTTCCCACAATACCTTGAATCTTGTATACCACTTTCCACTTTCCCATGGGAAAGGCTAAGAGATCACCAAAAATCTAGTATATCGATTCCCCCTTCATATGAGATGGGATTATACCTTTACTCTAGTATATGTATCCATCCAGATGGGATGGGATGGGATGTGAGATTTATCTAACGCCATCCATGGAACTAATACTAATCTAGTCCTGAATCAAGTGAGTATATGTATAGACCCTACTAGTATAGGGAGATAATTATTCTAGTTTTAAATGTTTATGTTTAAATGAAATATTTTACATATTATTTGTATTGTTTTTCATCACCATATTTCTTTATTTTTTCTATATGAAATTTAGTTTATGATAGGTAAGTAGGGGTGGGGTGGTGATTTACTAATAGGTATAAAATACTCACACCTTTCATGTTCTCCTCTGGGACATGTGAAAACCATTTTCATCTATGATATTAGTTAGGGAAAATCCATGGTACACAATATATAATTTCTTGGAGAGTCCAAATATAGGGGTTTTTGGTCTTTGGATAGCCTGGCACATTCATATAGATGTTTTCTAGAATTTTCATAATGATTTTATTATAGGATCCATTATTTTTTATTCTATGGTTTTTTGGAAGGTCTTTATATGTAAAACTATTTAAATAATTTTTACTTATCCCTTAGATATTGGGAAATTATTATCCAAATAGGTAATGATTGATATGAATATTCTTATAATAAATGATTTTTATATCATTTGGATAACTAGTAATCAGGAACCAATTTTCATATGTCTTCCACTATTCACCAGGGTCCATTAATCCTAGGGGATATGTAGTACTTTCATCTCTACCCTTTGTTTATTTTCATAAACAAAATCTCATTTTTAGGAGGGAAAACCACCTCCCACTCCTATATAAACCTATCCTAAACATTTACACCATCCTCTAGTGAGCTAATGGTGTAGTTGAGGTGTTATGATGACATGATTTGGGCATCATTCAAGTATTTATGATAAGTATGTTATATAAACATAAAATAGAGTATTTAATGATCATTTAAAATTAGAATTAGAATTTTTTTTATGAATCTTCCATTATAAATTTATTGTGGTCACTACCAACGAAAATTTACATTGGAAGTTTTCAATAGAAAATTTTAACTATTAATTTTCATTGTAACTTTACAGTGAACTACCATTGTAATTTTCCTCAGGAAGTTCCACTAGAAATTTCAACATCATCTTTACCGTTTAATTTTCAAAGTTGCAACTTCATAGGTGTAATTGATGTTTTTTTAGATTATGTTTAATTTTTAATTTATTAATTGACTTGATAACTTAACTTTGTTATTTTTTAATAGAATTTTCATCCACATCAACTTATATCTATTACATACTAATATAATGGGCATGTGGAAGTTATGTGAGGATATTATGATGAATATGTAAAATAATCACATTATGTATCTAAAAATTTCCCCATTTTGGATTCTATTTGAATAATTTATCAATAAAAAAGTTACATATGTTGAATATGAAAAACGTAATGGGTAATTATACTATATACTTCCTATTTATAATATTAACTCAAATAAGTTTGAAATAGGTATAAATATAATGGAAATATTATTTGATAATATCTGAAATATATTTAGTTTAAAAAAAAACTCTATTAATGATAGGTTCATAAAATTTAAATTATGAAAATTTAACTTTTATGGATAAAAAATTTCCAAAGGTTATACATCTATTATCATAAGGAGTGTTGTGTAGAGTTATCATTGAAAAAATTAAAATATATAGGGATGAAGACAATATAAACATATGCTATTAATATTTCTATTTTCATGTGTAATGCTACTTTTTCTATTAAAATATTTTTATATAAGGAGTAATTTAATAAAATATATATAATAAATTTTAAAAATAAAGAGTTATTATTGGGTTGTTTCCATTCAATATCAATTTATGAGGTCAATAAAGAAGAACAATAGCAAAACTTTTAAAGTTATTAGTTATGTCCTCAGTATTTTGATAAATTATTCCTCATTACATAATTTTTTCAAATTTTTTTGTTACTTGAGTCATTAAAAACATTATTATATTATATATAATTGACTTTCTATGAATTTTTAGAGGTAAATATTTGAAAGGGAACAAACTAACCTACCTTTTGTGAGGTGGATTTTTTAATATATTGATACAAATGTATAATTAATGGAGATACAAAAACATATTATTGAAGAGGTCAGTATAATTATATGCAATCTACAATATCTATATGAATATTGTTACTTTAGAATCATGTTAACTTTATTTAATGTATACTAAATTCCCACTAAGACATAGGGGTATATTGTAAGAAATTCTTAGTGGTATTTTTAAAGTAGTTGAGGTATGTGGGAGGTAATAATACCCTTTATCTATTGTGAGGAAACGAAGGAAATATGTAGAATTTAGTTCTGATTATTGAGAATGAGAACACTATAGGAACCTATTTATATTATGTGAAATTGAATTAATAGGTGTATAGATGAAAAATATATATTAAAAAATGAACAAACATACTGTAGTCTTCAAAATGAGATTGTGTCTAAAGAACGAATTGGAAATAAAAATGAGACTACCAAGAAAATGATTTCTATTATGGAAAAAGTAAACTATAAAAAAGTTGCATATAGAAATAAGTGAATTTGTTAAGGATACCTTGGGAAAACAAGCTAATTTTATTTAGAAGAATAAAAATTCAAAGTTAATGAATATCAGTGAGAAAATGACTATTAATGAGAAGAAGTGGGTATTAAAAGTTTCAATTATTGGGGAAATTATTATAGAGAAGGAACTAAATACTAGTGAGGAGAAGAAGGATTAATTGGTTAAATTTGTTCAAGGAATGGTTTCTAAGTAAGAAATAACTATTGGTGAGGATAAGAAATTATGAGAGGATAATGTTGATAATGAAATGGTTTCTAACCAAGAAACAACTATTAGTGAGGAAAAGATTGTATTTTAAAATATGTTAAAGTGGTATGGGGTATTTGGAAGGATATAGAAGTTGAGGAGGCCTTCACTATCATGTCCTGACATATTAGCATGTGAAAACCATAAACCCACCACCAATAGGTCAAGGAATAGACACAACTACTGAGGTATCCACTCAAATATAATGAGATACATTTCCTATAAACACAACCTTCACCCAATATATGAAACATCATTAACATAATATATTTAATAAAAAAAATAAAAAATAAAAAATTTATATTTAATAAGCATATCTATAATAAAATATAAGGTCACAAAATATATCACTACATAAAAACAACACATCCTAAACAAATGTCATAAAATATAAAACTGAGATGGAAGAAACTAATTTGGTCACCCAAATAAATTCACCAAGATATCATCTTCTATATGTCCTCCTAGCCTCTAGCCTCCAAGAATCGTACACCATTTTCACTTTTGGATTCTTATG
This sequence comes from Viscum album, assembly GCA_963277665.1. NCBI lineage: Eukaryota > Viridiplantae > Streptophyta > Magnoliopsida > Santalales > Viscaceae > Viscum > Viscum album. The sequence continues at coordinate 1,428,659,732 of OY728157.1, forward strand.
AAAAAAGAATATAAAAAACATAATTTCACATACAGGGGTGATAAATAACACTCAATATAGAATTCATATGTATTGTTCTAACTCCATAAATTAACTAGTTTCTACGTGCATCCTCAAAAAATAAAGTGTAGAGAAAGCCTATATTATGATAAGTAAACATAAATCATAATAATATATATGTTCATTTATTATTAAGCTAACCATATTTTAGTATCGTGATGCACACCAAATAAAAGTGTATATATATATATGTGTGTGTGTTTGTGTCATATTAAAAATACCAAATATCAAAATAATAGATGACCCAATCAACTATATCCTACTAGAGACAACCTAGAACCCATAGCTCAATCCAACACCCATATAATTGTAGAGGGGATCTATTCGTAACACTATAACCATATGTAGAATCATTATATTCCACCCTCAATAAATATTGGAACTAATACAACCCTCACATGAATGATAGTAATATAACCAAATAATATATCAAAAACTAATAATATCATATCACATCCATTCATAAATTTCCAACCCAAAAAATCAATAAGGATACTACACATGTCATGTTGGAGAAGTAACTATATACCTAGTCTCATGTTAGATCAAATTCTCTATGGTTAGTTTTCTTCAAGTCCAATGATATAGGATAAATGAAAGTAAGTACTCAGTGTATCATAATCCACCTCCATCCTAGTATTAGGGGAGAGAAAGAGTTTAAACTTTTGTTTGAATCATTGTTATCCTCAAACCCAAAAATAACAGGTAATAATAGTAATAATCTTAGGTATATTATCAATAACCTCAACCAAGGATTTTAGGTGAGAATGTGGATGAATATTAATATATGCTATCATAAGTCTCTGACCTAAAGTAGTGATTAGGTATAATAATAATTAATCCAATATCAAAATAGATTTTCATCAACTAGTGAACTGTAGCACACACAAACATTATGGTGAATATGTGAAGAAAACACACTGATCCATCAATTACTAATTTATAATTCCTATGAAACTTATAAAAAATAATCTACAATACTTCCACAAAAACTTCTAATATTTACATAAATATATCTTATAAAAAATTACTGAAAATTTAATGTAATTTATTGGATTATCCAATCCACCAAATTACTATAGTATTAATAGAAATATCCACATCATTATTATGTTTATTTTCATCACTATATTAACAAGTCCATCACTTTAATTATTAAGGTTTGTGTAATCATTACTTTTTTTTCTTCTTAATTATCATACACTATGTAATAATTATTCATAAGATCACCAAAAAGATACTGCAATGTCACTAGAATATTTTATCATCACAAAAAAAAATACTATTCACATTAGATTTTACTATGTTATTCCTCATCATCATTTTAGTAAATCTATATCTTTACAACAATCCTTAAAAACTCACTTCATTACACTAAATCCACACCATAATTTAAAGAATTATAGTATTTTCTTTATCCATTAGATGTAGAAATCATATCTTAGCTGTAAAATTCATATTTTTTAATTTATATAAATATTAATAAATTATATATATATATATATATATATATATATCAACAAATCATCTCAACTAAAATTTCACTTTACTCACACAATTTAATTCCACAAGTTTTCATTAATAGTTATTATAAATAATGCAATTAATTCTTAACATCTTAAAGTAATTCTTATCATTTTCAAAAATTTATGACATCCAAATATGGTTTAAAATACTTTTAAATTACTTAAATTAACAAGACATCATCCTTTAATATTATTATAAATTTAATAATTCTTCTTTATATTCTATTAATTATTCATCATAACCTCATTAAAGCCTATTATTATCATCACATTTATTTAAAATTAATTTTGAGTATATCATATGAATTTCATGCCAGTATAATAATTTAATGATTATTTAAAACACCCATAAGAAAAAAATTATTATTCTTTAATATTGAAGGGATTACAAGAAACTAAACAGTACACATGCCAAGACACCCATGTGGGTTAAACCTCATCCCTTTCCACAAGGATTTTAAAAAAACCTACTAGTACTATTTTATTATAATATGTAACCCAAAGTATTAGAGATAAAGAGGCCTTAGAAATTCTATGGCCCAAGGGCTCAGTATCCTAAATGCCTAATATATGGTTTTACCTTGAATGAACATCATGTGTCAGGAATATATTTTTTTATTTTAATCATTAATTAATCATAACATTTGGATTATATTTAATAATTGCTATAAGAAGTGTAGTTCAACACCATAGAAAGTCTACATCACCAATAAAAACATTTCATTGAATGTTTTCATAAGGAAAAGTCAACAGGGAATCAAAAGTTATCTTTAAAGAAAAATGATCATCTCAGGGGTTCCAAATGATCCATCTTAAGAAACAATTATGTTTTATTTGAGAATATAAATGAAAATTCACTATCGTATTTTTTATAGGCCAAGTTTCCATCATTTTTGGCATCCAATTATTTTAAATACTAAAAACATACTTTTAATGAACCAAAATTGATATGAAAATATCATTATCTTGATTTATGAATGAAAATGATTAAAATTTACTATTAATTTTCCAAAGATAATCTGCACCTAAAAAACATTTATTTCTCTCTCTCTATGTATAAATATATAACCATAATGTGTTAATATATTCATTATAGATATTGAAGTTGTGTGGTTAACTTATTTTATATATGTAACCACGTATATAGTTAAATTTATTTTTTTAATAATATTATAAAAAAACAAATATGTATTAATGGTGTTAATGATCACCCCCACTCATTATTGGAATCTCCAAAACCAAAGGCATGATTTGATTAATTGTTTTTCACTAGTATATATATGAGATAATAAATTTTTTTTTTAAACATAAGGGGATCTAACATCACACTCCTTTAGTTTCACAACTCCATATGTGGCCTAAAAATTTTAAAATATTAATTTATATTTTTTAAAATCATATAATACACAATTAAAATGTGAAATTGCCTAAAAATCATTTAAATTTTTGAGCTAGAATTTCTTCTATAAAATTTATCACTCTTTATTATATGATAAACCCAAATTACTAATAGATTAAAAGATAATCACGAACTTTTTATAGTTTATTCTTAAAAAAATTTGATCAATAAATACTTATTGATCCAATAGATGTAATCCATAAGTTAATGGATTCATCTTATCACAAGGATCATAAGAATAATATTTTTATGAAAATAGATTTCATTAATATCAGGACAATTTATATAAAATATTTAATTCAATTAAACTTATTTATTCTATATTTTTCGGTCTCTATATCATATCTTCATGTTCATAGTCTCATTATAATTATTTTTTCATATTATAAATAACTATATATCATTTGAAATTTTATTCTTTGTGTTTTGATTTATATAATAAAACCATAAAAAAATATAATAAAGCTTCTCTCTAGATTATCTTTCTAAATTTTTTTAAAAACTTTCAAAAAATATGTAAATAGGAATATATCATGAAAAGGAATCCAAAAATATAATCCAAATCTTGTATATTAAATTTTAAATCTTTAAAATATTAGAGAAAAGTTTGTAGTTATTGAACTTAAATATATGGATAAACTCAATTCATAACTTAGATTTATTTTATTCCAATTATATTATGCTCATCACTATTTAATCCTTATTTTAATTGAATTTCATGTAAAAGTTGAAACAATAGTCAAGGTAGGATAAATATTGAATTTTAAGGCTTAAAATTATTATAAGAGACTGTAAAAATAAAAGAACTATGTAATTCCTCGTCGAATCCTCATTTTCCATTGATATTTCTAACTCTGGTGGAATCCTTTATTTTATAGAATTTTCTAAACATACGTTTCATGCTAATAACCTCTAAATATCAACATATAGAGATTGATTTAGTTTAAAAAATAGTTTTTTAATAAAATATATTATTTATTCAAAAACTCATTACCAATAGTAAAATTCCTAACAACATTATTAAATTTTCAAAATATTAACCAAAAGTAATCCCCATGTTTTGGAATGAATGATAATGTTTGTTCTAAAATTGATACCCCACTAAGTTGGAAAGTAAAATTATACCATTTTTATTGAAAACCAATATTTCATTTTGAAACTTCTCACAACAATAAATTAAATCATAGGGAGACCTCATTTATTAAATATGAGTGTTTATGAACCTAATGAAACTAAAATGGATGTAAAATTTAAAGTATTTTCAAATTCATTCTCATAAAAGAACCTAGGATATTAATTTTCCCCACCTCTAGAACTTTTCATCCTAAGAAAAGAATGTATAAATGTAAATATATTTATTATTACATTAATCATTATCTTACATTAAAATAAAGAAAAAAATAATATTCCAAGAAATACCATTCTAAAAAACAACATGGGCATTGAAATTTAAAATAACTATTCAAAAAAATTGAAATAACACGTTCAAAAAGTGTGGGACTTGTTCAACAGTTTCTCCCTCACCTCATTAAATTACTCAATTCATACTTTTAAATAGTATATATAACAACTTGAAGTTTTATTATTGACATCCTTTTTTTTAAATAATAAATGACTCATTAATTAATGATGTTTTAAAAAATACATGCACTACTTTGGTTATTTAGGACCACTATAAGTCATATATTATTGAATTTAAGAGACCATTAGTCATCATAATAGTTAATAATATAGCCGATGTATAGTGACTATTAAGATTAGTATATATTAAGGTTTATGATCAAGCCAAAATGTCATAAATGGATGAAGTAATGGCCTCAAATAGTAGGATCCTACCCTATGAATCCCATTTATTAGAGATTCTTAAGGAGATAGAATCAATAGGTTTTTCCTTTGAAAATTCCCAATCTAAGATTCATTAATAAAATCACTAGAAAAACCATTTACGGGAGATGTTCAAGTTTATCGAGATCATGTCACAAACCATGTTCACCAAACCACCCCAAGAAAGTGTCACCATTGCACACCTTACCCTTATGGAATACAATAGTGTAATAAGAGGTTATGTATCTAGGCAATAGAAGTATGAATTTGAATATTTTTATTTTTATTAAAATAATTATTATAATTTTCCTTTTTTAATTTTAATTTATAAGTTATTAAATAATATGTTTGATAAAAATTAGATTTTGATATAATTGAACTCAAATTATATTTTTCAGAAATATATGATTTCAATCAAGACACACTTTTTAACGAATTAAATAATTTTTGTAATACATTTTATTTTAATGAAATATTATTATTAAATAATATTCATTTATATATAAATTATAATATAATTTTATGAAGTGAAATTTAATTTTTATAAGTGTCAAAAAACTATTATCATTGTAAAAAAAGTTTTCTATTCAATGAATGAGTATTTTCAATTAAAAATTTAAAGTCTTATATTTGGATAATTATTTTGATAAAATAAATATTAAATTTGAAATTAGCACATCAAAATTATCTAATGATGAATACTTCATAATTTTTGAGACACTAAATTTTTTGGGTAAAAATTAAATATGGTATAATTATATAGTTTATATTATGACATAATAAAATCCCAAAAGTGATGTAATAAATAATTTAAATTATATCCAAAACAGAAATTATTTTCCCCTTAAAATAACGTGTATTTGAATTTATTTGATTTATTTTAAAAATTCTTAATGAATCATCCAAAACTCATATTATATTTTTAGGTTTTAAAATAGAATCTTTATAAGTATGAGTCACTTCCACATCACCAAGGGTATTCTTTTAATGATTTCAGTTTTTATTCTTATAAAATAATTAAATACACTCCTCTTTGGAAGAAACCATGGGATAATACCATTGTATGGTTTTTTGTTTGGATTAATTTATCATATGGAGTCCAAAACCTAAGTTTATAAATTAATAAACAATTCTCATCTCTTTTTCTATAAAAACCCACTCAAACATCTATTTTGCTTCACTTAAAACCCTTGTAACATGAAGTTAATCTTACCTTACCTATATATATCCCTCACAAGGTTCCAAAAGCTCTTAAGAAACTCCTCTTAGGCTTTTAGAAGTACCCTCTCAAGTTAAGGGATCCTCTCCTTTTACTCTTTATTCAAACACATTATTTAAATCATTCCTTTTTATTTTCAATTTATCTTGTTTGGATATTTTTCTACAAATTTCTATTACCATACTTATGATTTATATGTGATAATAAATCCCTTTAACTCTCATTAAACCCTTCCCTGAATCTTTATATACCCCTATTATGTTTTTGAAATTATCTTGTGATTTTCCCTAACAAACATTTGTATAGTGAATACCCATCCATATTTCCATTCAATGGTATTCACATAGATGTAAATATCCTTCATTTATTGTCTAATTCCATTTATTTAACCAACAATTTTGGATTTTGTGGTTAAAAGTGATGAAATATGTTAAGATATTATATGATCTATGTGGAACATTTATGCGTGTACATGATATGAATGCGATGGGTGAGCCTAGAATTATATATAACTCGAATGAATTGAGTAATGCTTTTATCTCATGATATACCATGAACGGTTCAAAATAGGTTATCTTATGTAAAATGTTTTATAATTTCTAGGTGTTTATCCTTGACTTATGTTTATGATGTGATGTCTTATGTTGTTTCCACAATCCCATATTGACTTTATGTTATCATATTATATAATGATTCAATTTTTCTTTTTTATGATTCTCAACCCTATTATATTATTTTTATATCCATATTGACTCACATGTACTACTTTTATCATGTTATGATTTGATTATTCCCTTTTTGGGATTTATATACTACCCCTTTCTTATGCACGTACCTAGGTTATCTTGTGTAGTTTTAGAAGATCAAGGAAATTTAAGGGCATGTTATGGAGTTTTAGTTTATGTTTTTATATTTTTGTTTCAAGTTGTTATGATATGTATCTAATTACCCATGGAAACTTGTCCTCACAATCTTATAGGTGTTTATTAAGTGTATATTTATATAATAAATCATGAAATACAGTGCGTGAAGGATATGGGTTGTCATAGTATCAGGGCCCCCACCATCAAGGGGAAACACCAAGGTGTTTTCCCTAAGAAAATATGATCAAGTCAAACCTTACCATATGAAGTTTCAAAATAGATTCCAATATAAGTCAACAATTAATAGAAAATGGAATAGAATCAATTGATATTGACTCCCTATCCCACCCATAGGAAAACTCATCTAGACAAGCATAAGAAAAAAACATCACATGATAATTCATTCTTTAATTTGTTTAAATAAACCATTAATTGAAATTCCATATGATTTTTAAAATGGGTTAGTATTATAAGGACCCGACCTTATTACATTACATAATCTTTAATTTAGTTAATAAATCACTTCCCTTCACATTGAGGATATTTTTAATTTTATAGATTTACATAATTAGGGAATAATACATTCATAGCATTACACATTAATACAGAGTGGATACCATAAAAACAATATTCATTTCTTCCACAACATAAAACTTTTCAAATAAAACATATTTTCTTTAAAAATTATTTAAACATTTAAATTTACTTACTTATTTATCTTAGACATCCTTATAACCTATGAAAATCATTTAAAAACTTTTTATGAGCACAAAAATCTCAGTAAAGGATATAAAAGGAAGGAAATAACACATTGGTCCATGAATACTTGTAACATATGAAATCATTTCCAAAAATTATACTTGTCAACCATATATACTTACTTTTTGAAACATGATATGTCCAAAATATTCCCAAAAAACATAAATAACATAAATAGAACCATAAATTTATCTTGGGTCATTACTTACATAATATTGTAACCCTTTTGAATACCTTATAATTGGTAACCCTCACGACCACCTTACAATTTATGTAACCATCATAGTTACACTTAGATTAACCATATGAATGACCTAAAAATTACACATAACCAATGTATTAGAGGGAGATATAGGTCCCTCCATTCATCATAAACAATTCCCAAGAACCATAACATAATCATACAACATGAATAACTGCATAAACACATTTCTTTTGAATTTTGTAAAACAGAATTTTAAGGGGATTTTAAAAGAGAAACCCGTTACATAATTCATATAATTGAAGAGATTATTAATAGAGTTGATGTAATATGTATATACAATGTAAATAAAAATAATTCAACATAATATAAATAAAACCCATCACACAAAAAAATTTAATACTATATAAATAACGAAGTAGATGTTTAACCCAAAGAATAGAAATTGGGATAAGAATTCCCTTACCTTGGGTTTGTCTTAAAACTTATTTAAACCTTCTATATAATGGTTAAAAGAGTTTTATTAATAACTTATAGAAACATATTCATCTTTATAATTTCTTATATGATCATTTCATTACATAATTTTACCCTTTAATTGTTAGTATTTGTTTCCTTGTATTGTTTTGGGTCTATTCTTCACATGATTTCCATGACCGGTTTGTATTTTATTTTCTTATTATATGGAAATAAAATTTTATAAGTGAAATGAAATTATATTAATATGTTTTTAAAATATATAATGATACCATAAATTATTTTTCATCATATATAATGATGGATCATTACATAAAACATTAATGATGTTTGTTTAGATCATTTTTGACGGTTCCTTGATAATCATGAACTTGTTTAATTATAAAATTTAATGTCATGCATATAAGTTCATTAAAGAACATAAAAAAGGTTATAAGATACACTTTAAATTATGTTTCAACCATTAAAATGGTTTTATTATCTACTTTGAATGATTTAATGGAAATTGGAAACACATCGTCCATTATTTTGGTAAATCAGCACGTTGAGGACGATATTTTATTTTTAGAATAAGAGGGAGAGGGAAAAAGATAGATGATGATGAAATAATAAATTATAATAATAAAATTCCATTTCATGGAAGTTATTATAATTATCATATCATTTTTATTAGGGGATATGAGGAAAGAAAAGGAAAATAAAGGAACTCGAAATAAAAGGAAAGTTGAGAAATCCCTTATGAAAATTCTGCAGCCTAACTACGTCACTTAAAAATTCATAAAATATTTTTATTAGATAAAAAGGGTATGAAATAAATATTAAATAATATGTACAGTAAGGGGGATATGTAATGACATATACCAACATAATACAATTTAAATTAAAAGATAATAACATAATAAGAGTTCATGAAAAAGAGAGAGATTTTGAGACGAAAATTCTGCAGCATAACGACTATGCAACATGGTTTTAGAAAACATTAAAAAGAGAGGGTAAATGGGTCACCAATTCATAAATAAATAATTATATATTATAAATATAGAATAAAATTTAAATACTAACACTTTATGGAAACTTGAAAGTTATACCACATAAAAGAAAACTTGAATGCAGAAAAAAGAAGTTGAGAATTCTCTTACCTTATAGAGTAAATACTAAGACTCAAAGGTTGGGACCTTTGGGGATTGAGAAAACATTGGGAGGACTAAGAGGGAAATAATAAGACTAGATCTTTGTTTAGGAGTAATTTTTAATGAATGTAATGAAGGAATGAGTTGGTATTTATAGTAAAAGTGAAGGAATATTTTATTAATTTCCAAGGGACACATCATTAGCGGTATTTGAAAAACCATGGGTTTACCCATGGTATTGTCCCATGGTATTGAACACTTGGGAAACATCATAACATATTTTATTCCTCAAGAGTCCAATATCATTATTAAATCATTATTACATCATTAACGATGTTATTAAACTTACCGAAAACTCAAAAACTGTATTTTTACTATTCCCTACAAATTCAACTGTTTCAGAAAAATCCCAAAAATTCACCGTAACAATTACTCAACATGTAAAATAAAAAAATGAAAGAAATTTTTCAAAAATAATTTTCTAAATATTATTAATTTAATTTTTAAATAAAATAAAAATTTATTCAAAAATAACAATTTTAAATATATAACTCATTTTTTTAACACCTTGAAAATTTAATCAATAAATCATTATCTTATAACCTTAAGAAAATAAAATTATAATACAATAAATTATTCATTAGGGTCATATTACTATTCATAAGGGTATATTACTATTCACCAAAAATCAAGTTGGTTCCATTAGACTCAAAATAACTCACGGGTCACAGTTTTAGATGACCATTTTTTCAAAATTAAAAACATAGAAGATGCAAAATCATGTTTAATGGATAATTATAAATATCTACTTAAAATTTTTTTTCATGCATTTAAATTTATTTTTTAAAACTTTGGGGTGTTACGAGTATCATGTTCATTTATGATTAAATATTCATTTAAAAGCATCATCCTCTCTTATAATTACCACTTCAAAGGAAATTTCCTTCAAGGGACAAGAAATATCATATGCTCAACGAATAATACCAATATTAAAAGAGTGATAGGAACATATATAGAGGAATATATATTACTAACATTAATACAATTAAATGTTTTAGAAAATCTCAATTCTAGATAACGATGTTTAATGAAATAATCATGGATGATCCCTTCGACTATTTTATCACTGCCTATTTACCTCATGTAGATAATTACTCATTACATGGTTTATCAATTAAGTTAAAAATAAACATTGATTCATCCTTTTCACAAATACATGGACCCATTAATTAACTCATGACACAACCTAATAGAAACTGTGTTCTTTTAATTTGGTAAAAATTAGTCACATAATATTGTCTCTAGTTTATTAAAGAATTTACATCACAAAATGAATGATACTATTTTTCATATTTCTTATAATAAATTTCTTTTATTAGCTAAGGTGATCTGGTCAGAATATCTAACATAAATATCAATAAATAACATTTACCAATATATTTTACCATAGTTATCACACAACACCAATGACCCATGATTCTAATGAAATTTCATCTATTATATCCCTCTATAAAATAAAATGTTATCAGATTTAAATATTAAAAGTTTTCATCAAATATAAGAGCATTATTGATAAAAATAATTATCAATTTATAGAAAAATATACTACACATGAGGTATCATAATTTATAAGTATACACATACCTCTTATAACCATTGTATAAAATGGTATAAATTTATAAAGGACCCATAATTCCAACATTAAATAAAATATCAAAGAATACAAAAAACTAATCATGATATATCTAGTATAGAACCAAAAATAACACATTATAAACCAAGGGTGAAACGAGAATCAAATATCCCCAACTACTTTGAATCATCCATCAAATTTTGTGAAAAAATCCCTCAAGGTGACATTTTAGTGTTTTGGGTTTCTTTTTTGTTAAAAAAGCTAATTGACAGAGTTCTAGTGTGTTTGTGGAGAAAAAATACTTTCAAAGTTGTTATGGAATATTTTGGCATAGAGATAGTGTAATTTTTTTTGAAAAGGAATGTTTTTTCCATAGTAATTAAGAAGATATATCAGTAAAGTTTTTTATATCACTTAGTAATACATAAATCACTTAGTAAATATTTGAATCACTTAGTAATTATAAAGATCATTTAGTAATTATGAGAAATGTGTAATAAGTATGTGAAGCCTTGTAAAATTCACAAATGAAGGGTTTTTTCTTGGTAAGAAAGTGAATCCATTAGTAAAGTATGTAGAGCACTTAGTAAGTAAGTGAGTCACTTGGTAATTAAAGGTTATATTAGTAAGGTATGTATATTTCTTAGTAACTAAGAAAATATAAGTAACAAAAAGTGAATAAGTGATGATTACCAAGAAAAGAGAAGTAATTACATAGGACTAAGTGAATAAAACTATGTATAAAGGTGTTAGAATATAGGAGTTAATCATAGTGGATTATGTGGACTGATGGAGGGGTTTCCTATAAAAATACCCCATTATTATTTCATTTGAAAAAGTGAAAAAATATGTACTCAGAAGGTCATCACTAGAGATTTTTTGAGTTGGAAAATATTTTTTGAAGAGTATTAAATGAAGCGAATTAAGTAAAGATAACTAAGTGAAGTGAACTAAGAGTTATGGAATAAGATAAGTGAACTAAGGATAGAGAGAATGGTTTAAAAGGAGTGTAATAAAAATTATTAAACACAACAAAAACAAATAGATTCTTAGTCTAAGGATCTCTATGAAAGAAATATGAAACCTATGAAAAAATATGGAAATAAAGAACACTATAAATAGTGAACCTTACCCAATAGGGATAATGATATATATTAAAATACCATATCATAGTTTGATAAAGATCACATAATTGGAGGAAATATGTATCCCACATCTACAATGTATCCATGGGTTGTGCTAAATCACTTGATGTTTGAGAAATATTTTTCTTCTCTCCATAGTATGCCAGTACCTCAATATGAGAATGAGGAAGAATGAAAGAGCTACAGGTTTACGGATATTCATCCAAGCATAAAACTATCTCATTCACCTCAACCATAATATAGAATTATGTTTTATATACAACCCAAGTACACTCATAGGTGGTGTATGTATTAATTCATGTATTTATAATGCATATATTAATGCCTCAACTTATTCATGCATCATATATACATGAATGTAACTCCACCAACCATTTCATCTTATTTAACAGTTTACTAAATGATAACATACATGGGAGAAACATAAAATGATAACTATTATCATTTTTCTACAATTACAAAACATAATATAAGCTTATGTGCATGAAAATTAAAATTATCATGCTATATATATATCATATATATATATATATAGAGAGATTTAGGTCATATCTCTTTCAATATACCACTTGCACCAAATCCTATAAGACTCTGTTTCTTCTCTACTTTATATTGTATCTTATACAATAACTTGTGATACCATATCCAAAACTCATTATATATATATATAAACTATTTTGGAATGCTATCATTAAATTCACTTTGTATCACATCATATGTAATACGTTGTTAATACCCAAAGATAAACATTTTTGGATTTAATCTAAAACACTTTTATAGTATCTCTCTAAGTCAAACTCAATCCCCATTTAGTAATCCAAATTGTGTAACCCCATGAGACTTTACAACATTGAAAAAAATATGAATCTTAGAATATATATATGTAAGAAAGGATAGACCGTTAGAAAACCATCAATGACACTCAAGCTATAAAGGGATCTGGTGTGATCTACATGAAACAAATGTATCTTTATACCTATGTTCACTAGTCTGTATCATATGAAAATTTTCATTCTCATATTTTACCTTTGAACAAGACATAAAGTGAACTAGAACATAAGCCTATCAATACCATATAACATGCTCATCCATCCAATGACCCGAAGTCTATTAAATATTTTATTATTTCAATAAGAACATAAAACCCCTTTTAAGGGAAGAAGGGGGGAACCCATGACATCATCGAATTAAAATGATTGACGACCTGAAGTTCTAGAGAGAAAAACCAAACTGAAAAATGAAGCTACCCTCCCTAATAAATGAACATGAAAAAACACTCCACCATTGCAAGGCTTAACAACAACCAAGTGTCATGTGTCAAAGCACATACCCAATCTGATGAATGATGCCATACCCTCTCAACATCCAAATCTGAAAAACACTGCAATGATGAAGAGAAGCTCCGGAACCTCCTCTAGGGCCTGATCCATGGGCCGAGTCTGGGTGCTTCCCCATACCAACAGACATCGCAAGAAAAACCATTCACCCTTACAATAATATCATTCCAAGTGCCACCATCAAAGGTCATCCTGGACCAACACCGCTACCCTCCTAAAACACTCCAGCCACCATAGTCACAAAAGCCTGATAGACAACCCAAGAGGCACAAGATCAGGACATCATCACCTGGGATTAGGTGGTCCAACCCTACACCCAGAGGGCACCACTATGGGAATGAGTCTGCTCTGATCAGAACTACAGATGAACTCTTACCAGGGTCCAAAACCTCACACCAATGAATGGAAGTAGAAATGACAGAGAAGAGACAAAAAGATCGAACTAGAACAAACAATACCATATCCAAACAAAAATAACAAATCACAACAAACCAAATCACAACATACCAAAGAGAGAACTTGGAAAACCTAGAGAGAAACCCAATACCCCTCCATCCAAAGCACTGTAGATCTGATCGAAGACCCACACCTAATCACGCTAGATGAGCAATGAAACCCAGGCTTCTTGATGAAGCCAAAGAGCATCCACCAAACCTCTGAGAAACCCTGATCACCCAATGAAGGCAAACGACCAAGCCTCAAATTCGAGCGCACACTGATCCTCATCATTGATGGAGAGGGATGAGCCACGCCGAGAAACACCATCGCACCACCGGGATGGTCGCGCCAAACGAGAACCATCCGTACCGAGCAACGCCGAGTAACACCGTCACACCGCTGAGATGGTCGTGCCAGATGAGACAGGGGTGAACCATGCCAAGACGAATACACGAGCAGTGACGACTCCCTCACCGGACCAAAACCAAGAGAAGAATTCATGAGCAAAGCCAGACCGGAAGGGGAAGGGGGAACAAAAATTAGAGAAACCCTACCCACCATAGTTTGGGAGGGCACACCACTCATAGGCTCGATCTCCTAGGTATCATATAACATACTCATCTCTTCTACACTCTTTGAGTATAGACTGAAATGATTGATTAATGCATCACATTTCATTCCTCCTTATGGATAATCACATCACATGCCCCTTATAATATAGATATATAATATCTAGGTGCAACTTCATACTCCCACAATCCATTTGGATTGAGGGACCTGATGTCATACACAACATAAAAGATGAAAAATTCCATCTTGGTTAAGTTCCAACTAATCAAATGATCAACAATATACCCAACCACCCCTTATCAGATAAGTTCATATGTTGACTTGCGTTAGTAGCGTATCAAAGTATGAAGGTTATCATGATAGTTATCTTACCAAAATTAGGTACTTGGGACTCAAATAAAATCCATGAACCCCTAATATACCAAAGACATCTATGTATAAAATTCCATGTGGTATACTTAGGAGGACATCCAGTGCACACAAAGAATTTACTATTTTTTCTTTATGAGAATATTCTACATCTCTATGAAATGATCCTACTAATTCAAACCTCAATATTTCTTTATAACCCATAATAGTCTATGATGAACTTAAATTAAGGATAAACTCAAATTCATACTTTTAATTTTCAACAATCATAAATATAAATATAAATATAAAAATATATATATAAATTTATGTATCTAATGTGAAATAATGATAAAATAGAGGTTTCCACTAATACATTACATTTTAATATTCTTAAAATATTTAATAATTATTAACAAAACCAACATAATCACCAGTTTATCATATCATATATGATAGATTTCTAGACCAGCCTTATGTTTTCTACAATTTATAGGTTTTTTTCATTTAATTACATTAAATCCACATCACATATCTATCTGACCACGTCACATATCTATGTGACAATATGATAAAGTCTCCCACTAAACCATTTAGTGAGAAAAATCTATGAAGTAATCCAATTTTAATAATGGTGAGACTTAGGAATCATATTCCTAACAATTCAACTTCTTGAACATATTCAAACATCTTAACTTCACAATATCAAATTTTATGATTTCAACTTATATTTTCTTCTTATAACTCTTTCTATTTTCATTATCATTATCCTTGGAAGCCTATTCTATAAAAAATTTTCCTTGAAATAATGTAACAACTTACATTATTATTTACCAACCTTCTTAAAATATTTTCAGATAAAGTGAAAATCAATTTAATATGGTAATACATGTAACTATTTATATTTATATTTACTTCCACACCCCAAATAATTACATTTCTATTTACATCCACACCCTAAACTCATTTAGGATATCAAGTGTAAATTATTTTTCATTTTTATCAGTACAATATTTCAAGAAATTGTGTCTTTCACAATTCATGATAACTAAATGTTACTCATTACATTTTTACGTATAATCATACATCCTAAAATCTTTTAGGATTTTGAGTTAAAAAACATTAATCTTAGTCTCATATAATCCTTTTAGAAATAGTGATATATAATTTTAAATAGTTATTAAATGTACCACTTTACATTTTTCTCTACTATCACATATCCTAAATAGTTTAGGATATTAAGTGGAAAACACTAAATATTGTTTTATTCTTTACTTTTTAACATTGAACTTATCTAAGTACAAACATACTCAATATATCCTCTTAGAAACTATATTCTTTTCAAAATATCTTTCTATGATACACATACCCTTTTGTGTTAATAAACAACATATATTTACTTTTAGTAGAAATATTAAACTAGTAATATTTAATTTCCATATCATATATGGTATTCTATATGTTTAGAATGTTTTTTATATGAAAATAATAATTTATTAAAATATCCCACCTTTGGTTTGTAGTAACATATTCCCACATATTTTATCAAATATTCTAATAAGCATTTTATCATATATAAAACATTATTATCCATATATGATTCTCAAAACATGTTATATATCCCGATGAATCAAAAAACACGTGTATAAAATTAACCATATCATGTTAATAAAAACTCTTTTCCATCGAAAAAATTATCTTGTATCATAATGGAAATGAGATGAAGATACACATATTTTACTTATATTCATTGGAGCTTGATTAAATCCTTTACATTCATATATATAATCTCTTTTCCTCATGAATTTAAACTGAAAGCTCAAACAATTATTCCATTTATTTTTAAATCCTATATATTTAGAGAACTTGTACCATATACCTTAAGTATCATATACATTTCTAAAATGAAGAATTATTTTCTAAAACGTTTATACTTGATATGAAATTTCAATGGAGTTTTCTAAACACTTTCAGGTATGTCATGGATTATCTAATAATTATGAATATTATTCGTCCTTCCTAATATCACTAAGTTTCAATGACCTTTACTATCCCCTTGAAGAACAATTTTTGAAATTTTCAACTAACTTTTATTCTTTTGGTTTGAACTTTTACCTAACATTACTATCTATACAACTCTTTTAGAACCAAGGCATCATATTCCTAGTTTATATATGTTTCTAACACTTTGGGAATATTGGGTAAATGTTATTTTAATTCAATCATATTTTTAGAAAATTTTCATAGAGGACAATAATATAAGTTTATTAACCAAAAAAATACATTTTAAGTCTCTCCTTCAAGCAAGTTGTAGAATTTATCAAACCATGACTATGTGTATCAAAAATGCCTTATCAAATTTTATTAAACAAAAATTTATTTAATTATCTTCCCAAAAGAAAAATTATATAATTCATATATTATGATATGTTCATTAATACTTGAAGAATCTAAGTTATAAATATACAAAATACAATACTCAATTAATTTACAGAATCATTAAAGATGAAATTATTTCTCAACTTCTAACCTTATATATATTTATAAAACTTTTGGAAATAATATAGTTGATATCACACATATATTAGAATAATATAATTAAATTTTATTACCATTAATGTTTTTAGTAATCCTTTTATCATTTTGCATCTAATGCATTTGAAATCTAAAATGAATCACTCTATACTTCTATAATCATCAATATTCACTTGTTTATCAATTTCAACACCTAGTTAGTAAGAAAATAATTATTATAACACATTGAATTTAAATCAGAAATCTAGATTAATAAAATTTAATAAGTTACCAGTCCTAGGAATAACTTAAATTAATATTTAAAAGGATTAATTATGATTTTTATCTTGATTATGATAATGATGATATTATTTACAAATCAATATTTTATCAAATGAGTATCATGTATAATTAACCATTAAATAAGTTATTTTATTAAATGGTCTCCCACTAAAATGATGACCCCTTCAGTAAATCATTTATATTAGTAGGAAATGATCTATATTTACATTACTACAAATCCAAACTTTAATAGTACCAAAATATAGCAGCTCTAAAAAAATGCACCGAGAAATTCCATATTATCAGCGCTAAAATAAGTATTGATAAAGGGGTACCTTTATCAGCACTAAATGAAAGCATTTGTAAAGGATACCCTTTAGCAGCACCTATTATTTGAAACTGATAAATGGTCTACTATATCAGCGCTTTATTTTAGAACTGATAAAGGTTACCCTTTATTCAAGCTTTTTTAGAGCTGAAAAAGATGTTTTTTTCATCATTTTTAGAGGGCTGAAAAATATTGAGCTATATCAGTTCTTTTTTAGTGCTGATAAATATCACTTTTATCAGCACTTATCAATTTAACTCTAATAAAAGGATATTTATCAAATCTTATCAAAAATAACTATTAAATAATTCCCCAATCTATTTTAAAAACCCTAACCCGTACTCAGTCATCGCAATTCTGAAGCTGTTGCAGAACTCCACTTCTACTAACATGACTCCACTATGATCCATTGAAAGAATCAAGAATAGAATATAAGATATGTTATTTTTTACTTTTACTATATCATTTTTTGATATTTTGGGTTCTGTGTTTTTTGTTTTTGTATTGTTACGAACCCTACATATCATCTCCTCGCTGCTGTTGGTGCTACTCCTCTAGAGGACCAATGAAATTACATTATTGAGATATAATCATTAACAATAATTTATTTTGAGATGAATTACCATGCGTAGTCATTTATATTGTGTATAAAAAATATGATGGAGTCCCATATATGTTATCCATGGCCATGACTGACTCAAATAATATTTTTTATTGGTTATCTAATGGATTTGAAGAAGAATCTTTTTTTCACCTCGTGTAATTTCTTTGTGGAGATATATTTATAAAATTTTTATTGTATAAAATGCCCTTAAACTCAATTATCCTCCATAAATTCCACTCATTTATATAAGTAATTAAATTTTATATAGTCTATTTGATTACTAAAGAATGTGTTTCAATATTTTATGTAAACCACCTCTTTATAATATTTGTTCAAGGATAAACCCTTCATAAATGATCCTTTATGTGTTTTATAAAAATATCTCTCTAGTCTATAATAAATTGAGTTACACAAATATTTATAAATTATAGACGCATAATTTATCGGCTAGGGTCTTCCACATTAGATAATCTTAATCCCTATTCATTGATAGATCAAAAGACCTTTTAGAAGCTTTATTTACTCAGTTAAAACCTCTATAAGCACATTTTATTAAGGTCTCCACTGAAGAAAATTTAGTTGGATGGGTAGTAAATAGTTCACAATAACCAACTGACATTTTATATTTTATTAGCTGATTATTAATAAATATTTTATAACATTACGAGTGTTTTTTTTGTAACATTAATGTTATAATGTCTTCAGAATATCTGTCACATCGAAACATTATATGAGTTATGAAATATAATTTGATCCATGAAATTTAATGTAAATATTCATAAACATATATAAAGTGATCTAGATTTTATTTTTATGATCATAAAAAATGTTGTTTGACTATTAGGTGTTGGATTCCTATCGGTAAAAGACAATTATTCTCATGAATTTTAAACCATGTAATCCACAAGAAGGGGGTTATAATGACTGACCCTGAAATAATATTTCCTCTTATTATATGTTTAATTAGGTATTTATAACTATATATTTGTGTATTTAAATATATATAGGATTTTATGAATGTTATATATTATAATAAAAATAAATTGACATTTTCTTGTAAATGGTGGAAACATATTTTCATGGTGTTTTAAGATATATTGGGTTTGTCATAAGTTATATGACATTAATTGATTAATTCAAGAAATATTTTTTTATTTAATGTTATAGAATATTAAATCTCTACCCTTTTGTTTGAAATTGAATAGTCTGATTAAATCCATTACCCCTATAGTTCTTTAATGAGTTCATATTAGAAAGTCAAATAAAAATAAATCAATAACATTTTTTAACAAAAGAAGTATGAAAAATTTATTATGAGATATAATTACAAAGGTATTTCATTAAATAGTAAGATTTCATATGAGTTGGTTATCATTGTAACATTATATTATTTCTCTATGGGTGTATTAATGTATTTCTAGATTTCAATCATAGACTTTAGACAATTTATACTAATAAAACTGAGAAATTTTCCTATAAGGTTACATAATAACTCTATCTCCAATCTTATAAAAATTTATTTTAAATTTAATATTAATAATAAATATTATTCTTTATTTTGATAGAAAAAACATAAACTATAATTATGAACAAAGAACATAGATATAATAAAGAAAAACCATAAATCTAGAGTTTCAAAACTAATTCTTTGGATGTTCATAGAGCTTGATGACTCATAAAAATTTATTTTTTGGTTTAGTAGACTCATATGTGCTCCTAATCCTTGGTTTAAATTTGTTTTTTAGATTGTGATCTAGTTGTTTTTTCTTGATATGTTCCTTTTGCTTGTGTTTTAAATTGATTTTGAACCTGATTTTATGTTTTTTTTGTCATTAAGAATATGCCGCATAGGACAGTCCCTGATGTTTCTAGTGGGTATTGCCCTATTTGAGGTTCTCCTTGGTTTCTTTCCATCTACCTTGAAAATTGAGGTTTGTTAGAGGTAGTTAAGTGGACTGAGGAAGTTGATCACGTCTTTAGAGTGTTTGGAACTCCCAAAGTTGTTAGAGTTCATTCTGTTCTTGGTCTTCTTGTGGGTCCATCTTTGGAAGAATAAAAGTTGTTTTCCCCACCAATGATGCAAGTTGGGATGACGTGGGAAGATTTTATGTCCCTCTTTTCCTGATGTCTTATACCTAAGGAGGTGAAGATGGATAAAAGGTAATATCTCATTAGTGTCCAACAAGGTTAGCGAGTGGTGAAGAATTATGTTGAACAATTCATATAAATGGTTTCTTTTTGTACAAAGGTGGTGTCGCATGATCTGTTTAAAGATTCTATTTTCATTGGGGGTATTAACCAATAGATCAAGGAGTGATTCCTCTTCTCCATGGATATCCATTTTAAGTAGTTTGCAGAGGAAGTGTTTTTGGCTGAGTTGTTGTGAATGAAGCATAAAAACATTGGCTCAGTTGTTGTCTCCTGTGTTGGGGTAATTTTTCCTATAGTTTGGATTGTTTTCCGAATGTATGTAAAAATATGTATTAATTTAATTGTATAAAATAATGTTTTAAATATTTATAATATAATTATTTTTTTCTTTTATTTTTGTTTTAAAATTCATTTCAATTTAATTATATATTGTGACTTGTTTTTATTGATATATGGTGTTTTTTTGGTGTGTTTATAGTGCTACACTATAGTGTTCTATAACAACACACTCTAGTATCACCCATTATCATTGATTTTAAAATCATTGATAAAGAACACATTTATCATCACTTTCAAAAGTTCTAATAAAGGACACATTTAACGATGCTAAAAAAGCATTGATAAATGGGAAATTTATCAATACTTATAAAAGCATGGATAAAGGTCCTATTTATCAGTGCTATTTGAGAACTATTAAAAGTCTTGGGATTTTAATGTCATTCAAGTAGTTAGTTCTTTTCTAGCACTCATAAAGGCCATTTATAGCACTATTAAAGGCCAGTTTTGTAGTAGTGTTCCATAAGAAATGAGTCTGATTTTGAATTCCTCTCATTACTTAATTATTTAGGTAGGGAATCATCCCAATCATATCATATATGATTCTTGGATACCTAAGAAGAAATTTTTCCCTAATCCATCATATGGATATACTCAACTCTATTCCTCTAGTATCCTTCCCATGGGTTTTCAAGAAAATCGTAACCCACAAATAACATCAAAAATAGATTAACAAAAGAGAACCTAGGGGAACCATACTTAGGAAGAACCTATCAAAGGATGATCTTTTTCACCCATTACTTTCTTGAATTACACAAGATAATTTTGGATAACCCTTCTTTGGTAGAACCTACTTGGTTGAATGATCTAGGTCTTGAAAATCATCGATTTGGAAGGAATCTCACACTTAGTATTTGAAGGGTTTTTTTTATCTCACCATATTTTATCATATCATTCCCTTTATGTATCTATTATTCTATTAATTTATTTTTTAATCCTATTCCTTCCACTAAATCAATATGTTCAAACCATATTGATATGTAACTCTTTACAAATCCCACAAACTTCTATTAAACACCCAAAATTAGAATTCAAACATATTCATACATATCTAGATACATAATAATCATAATGTACATGAACACTTCATGTAAAGGAATATATTTATCAACATGAGTAATTCTGAAATGATAGATAGACAACCCCATTCACCATACTAGACGAAGCATAAGCCTCTAGGTTGGTAGGTAGTCTGGCCTCATGTCCCTTTATCCGAGAATGATTTACTCAAAGGAGAATCAAATTTAATATAATTCTAAAACCTAATAAGAAAAAACTATATTCAAAAACTAAATTCAATTTCATAACTTTAATTACAAACTGAGGTCAAGGTAGATGAAAAATTAATTCATTATAGAGTCATTATTATCATGTAATGTAAGGCTCTATCCTATAATATGTTTAACATTTTAAACTAAAGAATACTTAATATTAAAATTTCATAACCAATTTAATAAACATAAATATTGCAGGGAATAATGCTTTAAATAAATGAAAATTTTATAAATTTAAACACGAGATAAATATTTATGATCAATTCATAAATAAAAGCTAATTATAAACCCTTTTATAATTTACATCTTTAACATTATGTATATTCCAAGATTTTGAATATAAAATTTTGTATTCATTTCAATATGAACTTTTTAATATTTATCATTATATGTCATTTCAAATTTAAATATATTTTAATATTTGAATTATAGACTATTTATAATCCAAATTTGATTATGCAAATATTTTACATAATATAAATATCATATACTTATGCATTTTTTAACCTTGATCATTTCAATCATTAATTGTTTATGTGGTTTAAATAATATCCAAATAAGACCTCCTTTTATTTTGAACAAGTCAAAATAATTAATTATGAAAAATTCAAAATTAAAATATAATTTTTTTTTTATATTTTGGCCTTATTTAATAATTTATAACCTTTTATAAATTATTTTTTTATGATTAATAAATATAAAAATTTATTTATATATCATAATAATTTCCATATAATTTCAAAAAGGGTATTTAAATATTAACATTTAATATTTGGGAATATAAATATTTCATAAATATTTAATTAATGGTAGAAAATTTATAATTACTTAATTTATAAACCTTTTAAAAATGAAATTTTATCCTTAAATTCATTTTATAATTATTTATAAATAATTTCTAAACCATTAAAATCATCAAATATTGTTTTAAATCATTACTATTTACCCTTATACAAGAAATATATTCTGTGTAAGGGTAAATTCCTTATACCATTACACATATGCTCCACATAAGGGTAATCTTTTCTAGATCCCCCCCATGTAAAGGTAGAGAGGGTTACCCTTTTGTATAACTCTTCTATATAAGGTTAACCTTAAAATTTCTTATATTTTGTTAAGGTAATACAAGGATTACCTTTGCATACACCCCACTGTGTAAAGGTACATTGAAATTACCTTTATGTAGACCTATATTCATAAAGGTAAGTAACCTATACCTTTATGTAGTCCCCTATACATAAAGGTAGAATGACCATGACCTTTACACATGCCTTCATTGAATAAGGGTACAATATGTCTTGCCTTTACATGAATTTTGGAAAAACCCGCTCACCCTTACATACTAGAAGCAAAACCATGTTTACCCTTACATGAACAAATTAAAAATAAATGTAGGGCATGTGTTAACTTTATATGACCACTCACATAAGGGTAATGTCTTGGATACCCTCTCACATCTCAGCTACATAATGTTAGGGCCTTAATTACCCTCACATAACCCATTTATGTAAGGGTAAAAATATTTTTCCAATCTTTGAAAAAAAACTCAAGCATGATGCCCTCTTTTGGTTTTTATTCTTCATTTCAATGAATGATTTTAGAAACCTAAAACATGAATTCTCTAATACCACCAAAAGGTTTCTAAGGAGTCTAATAAAACTTATGAAACACAACAGAAGAAATTAGAAACCATATTTTGGGATATTTATTCATGAAATATGAAACTTATGATAAAATATGAAAATAATGAACATTGTACATGGAATACCTCACACTGTAGGGATACTAATAAATCTCAAAAACACCATCACATGGTCTGATAAAGATCACATAAGTGGAAGGAATCAACCTCCCACCTCTGTAGTGTATGTACGAGTTGTGTTGAATCACTCAACATTTGATCATGATTTTTCTTCTCTCTATGGTATTCTAGTACCTGAATATGAAAAGGAGGAAGAATTAAGTGAGCTATGAGTTTAGGGAAGTTCAACCAAGCTTAAAGTTAACTCATAGTGTATTCATGGGATGTGCTAAATCACTTAACATTCGATCAATATTTTCCATCTCTACATGGTATGCTAGTACCTCAATATGAAAAGGAGGAAGAATGAAGAGAGATATGAGTCCAAGGAGGTTCATCCAAGAATAAATTTATCTCATAAACCTGAACCATTATATGAGATTATGGTAATTATAAAACTTTATGATACTCTTAGGTGGTTTATGAATTAATTTATGCATTTATAACATATAAATTAATACCTTGGATTAATCATGGATCATATATATATGAATTTCACTCCTCCAGCAATTTTATCTTTCTTGAAATCTCACAAAATGATAAAATACATGGGATAAGCATAAAATGATAATAATTATCACTTTTATAAAACTGAATAAAATAATATACCCTTATGCATATGTAAATTATAATTATCATTCAATATATATATCATATATATAAGGTTTTAGATATTATTTATTTCATAGAGTACTAAGCTTAAATTAATTTAAATTAGATTTTATGGAGTAAATTCATAAAGTGTAAATGGGGTATGTTGATTTAGTCTATAAATTTGAAGTTTATGGATGTGAATATGGAGTCCATGAGGCATCTCATGAATCTATGAATGAGGTGTTTCTGAAGTATTATTATGCGAGGGTAGATAATGTTGGGAATTCCTTGAATTAGAGTTCATGGTGAATAATATTCCATGAGTTCTAGTTAAAAAAAGAGTAGGAGAGTCCACAAAATAGTAGTGACGTTTTTGGAGAGTAGTATACATGAATTTGTAGTACATGATAAAGTGTATTCCATGAAATAAAGTATATGAAATAACAGATTTAATATCTTGGATAAAAATAGATCTCAATGGTACACTTGAAAATGTGTGAAAGAAACCTGGACTGATTCACAGTAATAGAATAATCTCTTGGAGGAGTGGTACAAAAATTTTAGTTGAGTGGATAATGAGTTCTCAAGTGTGAATGGTTGTAGTCCAGTAGAGATAATGAATCTGCCCCAAATATTGTAAAGGTAGTGATCTTGTAATGGAGTGTACATATCCAGACATTTTTATCCACGTAAATTGTGAATATTAGTGAATTTTTGAATATTTAAACAATAATGGTTTATTCATTTTCGTTATATCAGATTGTGGGTGAATCATGTAAAATTATATTTTATTATATGCATGATTTATTTATATTTTTATGGAATAAAATCTATATATGTGGATCAAACAATTATTAATACTATATATTTAATTCTAAGATAAACACATCATTAATTATATCAATATTTAAACAAGAACACAAGAGAAGCCATATTAAAAGTGAGGTCATTTTTAGTTGGGGTTATGAGAGTTTTTGGTTATGTGGGGAAAAAATGAGTTCAATACATTGATTCTCCCCTCTCTCAGGGAATATCTTTCTAAAGACCATTTTGGGTCCAAACACTAGTATGAGGGGATAATTTTATGTTGTTAAAATTGTTTTTGTACTGAATTAACCCAATTTGGTTTTTGGATTTGATTTTTATTCAACTCATATGTCATGGGAAAGAGAAAGGATATGAATAATAGTTTAAGATACAAATTAATTTACTTCTATGGAATAATTTTTGTAAAAATTACAACTTATATGAAGAACTTAAGTAGTAATCAAAAGGATGGTATGGATGAAATTAATCATGTATCTATTTGTTCACACAATGATACTGTAGGACTCTATGAGGATCTTGATATTCTAAGTGATGTTTGATATATTATCGATGATGAAATAAAAATTGATGAAAATGCGGAAGTTGACCATATACTAGATAATTTATATCAATATATGAAAGAGTAATACTTATATATGAAATAAGATAACAAGTGTCATGGGATCCATGTCAAAGTGATGAAAAATGAGGTTGAAAAAAAAATCCTTAATTAAAGGCTAATTAAAGTGTCTAAAAATATGAGGGAGAAAAATGATTCTCAGGTTAAGGAGTTAGAGGATATGTATACCATAGAGAAAGAGTGTAAATGAGATTTCAAAGGTAAAATCATCAAATAAAAATAAATTTATAATTTAAAGGCTGATAAGGAAAAACATATAACACATATGATAGAGTTAGTTGAGGAGAACAAAAGTTTACAATAAGAAAAAGTCTATATCAAGGATTCTATTTCTTATATGAGTGAAAAAAATAAAAGATAAGAGTAACACGATGAATAATATATCTCATGAATTAGAGTACGTTATTTCTAGTGAGAGGATACTAAAAAAGAATGTGAATTCAAAACTTGAGACAAAAATCCATAAGAATAAGAAACTTGAAGAGGAGTTGATCTCAGTAAAAAGACAACTATACCAATATGATTACATGGATAATGCAAAAATAAAATATTCTATATATTTTTTATTTTATTATCCTTCAACATGTGATAATGTTGAAATAAAATGTAAGTATACTATCTTATAAGGTAAGCATGAAAATATTATCATGTCCTAAAGGTTACAATCAATTTGAAAATATGGAATTGGGTATGATGGAAACTCTATCAAGAATGAGAATAGGATAGATGTGATTATTCCCATGAGAAGGGAAAATATATAATTTTATAGAAACAATACCAAGAAATCCATTGTAATTTTTTTGAAAATAAGATAATCACTCTAAGAAGGTTTGGAGACATGCACTTCTATTGTGTTATGAATGGTCATATATCCATTTTCTACTTTGAATCATTGTAATATATTAAATTCTATAAAACTAATTAATGATATGAAATACTGTGTTATCAGTCATAATAGATAAGGTATGTTCATTATTGCACATTTATTACAGTGCTAGTTTTATTTGAAGTGGAGATTTCAGAAGAAGTTTAGCTGGATTGAATAGGGGAAACTGAATTGAATTTAAGAATAAATTAGTCCCTATGAGAAATTGATTATGGGGATGGGAGGAAATATAATTCCAAGCTGAGATTAAATCCAAGAATATTTTCAAATCACACAAGTATCAAAAAAGTTTTATAAAAATTAAGGGAGTTCACTGATAGATAAAGATATTATAGCTATAAGAAAGAAATATTTTCATGTAAAGAAAGATCCACTAAGGAAGAAAACTTTTTAAAGGTGGATGCATTTTTGATTAATGATAATAGGAATTAATAATACCTAAGTGGTTTAAAAAATTTTTCTACAAAGTAAGAGATGAATAGAAGTTCCAATTCTATTTTTGAATTTAAGGGTTCTTGGAAAGATAATAAGAAGATTTAGAAAACAAAAAAGGACTTAAAAATCACTCATTTGAAAGAATAATCCCAAAGTAAGTCAAGGGTTATGAAAGAGAATGTATAATGTAGGGATAAGTATAGAATTAATAAGACATGTAGAGTAAGGTTACAATAAATTAAATATTAGGACATCCTCATCAATAAAACTAGTCAAGAAAGAAAATATTGTGATTTGGTCCATTAAGAGAAAAAAATTACCAAGATAGAAAAGAAGAAGTCAAAATTAAACATATGAAAAAATGTTTGTATAATTTTCATCAATTAAAGGAGAACATTTAGTAATGAACTAGAGAATATTATAACAAACAATGATCTAGAAGAAGATAAGTTTGATGAAATGATCACATTATTTTCCTTAAATCTGAAAAGGTGAATATAAAATTGTGTTAGTAAAGGGTTGGTCTATCAAGAGAAACCTCATTCCTCAAATTGACTAAGTGATCGGTCCCCTATCCCAATGTGTATAATTTATATTAGTAGTTTTTAAACTATTGTTGGTTTTTGGGGTGATATGATCCATTGGGATATTACATCAAAAGAAGCATAGTAATATCATGAAATGATCTAGAGTACAATAAGAAAATAATTTGAGTAGTAATTAGCAGTGGATCTAAATTATGATATTTTAGTTGATTAAAAGTGACATTAGGGTTTATTTTAAGTTTTTATACATGATGATATAAAATGGATAAGAAATAGAAAAATTATCTCTCATGTTTTTTTTTGATCTATCATGTGATTTAATCCAATTTTTCTAATGATATTCAAAGCTACTATGGTTGGATAATTCTCATGATAAATATCAATCATATATGTTATGATAAAGCTGATAAAGTCAAAGGGTTTTTTAAAATAATGATATGATAGTTTATCTCCCCAAAAAACAAGTAAAGGAACCAAGTAGATGAGATAAAAAATCATATACTACACGTGTATTAATAAGTGATCTCAAGATCTAACCACAACTCAAAAAATGGTATTATTCATCAAGTTTTTATCTATATTAATTGGTATCAGTTTCAACAAATGGTATGTGTTTATTCTCTAGAGTTTACTGTTAAATAACAAGTCTAGAAGAGTTAATTGATAGAAATAAAAGGTTTATGACCAGTTTATATATATGAAATTTTGTGAGTGTAATGGTGAGATATGGCATTATTAACTTTATCTCTTGTTTTTTACATCTAGTTTTAAAAAAGTAGGCATATATATTTTTTTGATGAATATTTTATACGTGGAAATTCTACACACTAAAAATCACTGAGCCTGACACTACATTTGGACGATTATTTTTAACTTGAAAGTTTGCTCAAACTTGTAGACAATGAAAGTTTAATGACATAGGGTAGAAATAGATTCCCTAGGATAAAAAAGTGGGTCTAATAAATAGAGATTGAGAAGAATTTTCATATCATATGGGGATTATTTTACATCTTTATTTAATTAAAGGATCATATAAATAAAAGTGGATAATATAAATACCCATATGTTAATCTTTAAAGAAGGTGATGGAATTAAATGACATAAATGCATGGACTCTATGGGAATAAATTTTTGCTCATTAAGAAGAAGATAGAATATAAACATCAGGTTGTGTATTTTATCTGGATGGATTGTGTATTTATTAGTTGGTAAAGAAACAATGTTTCTTGTATTTGGGCACCACATAAGCTAAATATAGCGTGGATAGTCAAATTCATTCACAATTATTATGGATGATGGAACAACCTTAATATGTCTATTTAAAGTGAATTCTATGAGTAAAATCAATTACAGTAATACAAGTGACATAAATATAAGAAAAAATACATTCCATAACTAATTAAAAAAAATTAAATCAAATATTACTTTATCAAGAATAAGGAAGAGCATGTATTTGTGAGATTGAAGTATCTTCAAACTGAACTTTAAGTCACAATCATTAAGTCTATGGCCCTACCCAAGAAATATTTTCAACAACATCGACTCTATATTAGAGTCTAGTCAGCTCCCTAATTTTAATAGTGTGTATGTGGGATCCCCTATCCCTAAGTCATGGTTTGTTCTTCCTATATGCTGATTTGTGTTATTTTTAATACTGAAGACCACAATGGACTGATCTTTAGGATCATTTATAAAATAGGATAAGTATTGATCATGAAAGGGGGAGAATATTACAGGAGGAGTAGTGAAACCAGGGTGTTTTTAATATTCAATAAGGGAGAGGGTGAGATGATATAGGGAGTAGTGTAAAATGGGTAGTTTTTATCCTGATGATGTTGGAGAATTTTTTTAATAATGATAAATCATGAAAGCAGCTCATGATACAATCATTTTACGATGTAAGGTTGAAGAATGTGTGTGGCATATTTTAGTATGGTTGCTTTAATTATAAAAAACACTCTAATATTTTTAACTTGTTTTAAGTTTGTTATTAGTTTTTATATATATTTATAATTATAAGAAGTAAAATATCCTAAATAAGTAATCAAAGTTGTATCAGAGGACTAGTTTCTAGTCAAATGAAGTGGTTAATCACAAACCATCCAGTAGGAGTGCATTGAACAACTGGTAGAACTTCTAGAATATCACATACCTTATGTCACTCAGTTGAATATATGGTGGAAGTGAATTGGCTTGATGGTGGAGTATCTAGAACTATAGGTCCAACTTCATTGCATAACACCTAGAGGATGGTGCTATTCTATAATTTTTTGTGATACGTTTATTATGGTAAATAAATCTCCCACATGGATCTAGATGGCTTGGTTCGAACTTGGACCATTCTAAAATATTATAATGGTATATATAGAGGACACTAGAGGGTTATATCTTCATTATAAAATATAATCAGAGGTGTGAAACAAATCTCCTCTCAAATCATTTCTAAATTTCTATCATTCTCCAAATCATCCTCTCGAGGTGCCAATTTCCTTTTACAAATCCTAAAGTCTCCCACCTTTTTCCCAACTTCACTCTCTCATATAGATCAATTCTTATAGAGTGATGAAATACAAAAATTTTAATGAATTTTTTTCCCAACTTATACATTTGGTTCTTGGGTTTTCATTAAAACTAAAGGAAGTTTATTTCTTGGGATTCCTTTAAAACCAAGATAATTTTGGTTCTTGGGTTTCTGTTAAAAAAAACGGAATTTCTTAATAATACATATCTCTCTAATTTAGGGGTTTATATGCATGATATACTATTTTTTATTCTCTAACTCCCTATAAATTTTGTTCTCTCTCACTTTTCATTTCAGTATTATATAATTCTAATTTTGATATGCATAAATTGTATAAATTTGATTTATCCTCTTTACACTATTCATAATCACTTATTTAACTATGAATTTAACTTCATTATATAAATAAAATTGATCATTTATCTCTTGATTGATTTCATCACTTTATATTATCAAATTTATTTTATTTCATATATTCTATTTGTTTTTACCACATTAATTTTTAAGTCATTTCACCCCTATTTCTATTTTTCTCTCTACCAATAATTGGTATGAGTGTATATAATTGTGTTTTTCCAAAAATTCATTATTTTCAAAATATGGTTTTAATTTCAACATTTTGTTTTAAATTTTGTTTTAAAATAATAACTAATTTTAAAGATCAATATTTTTAAACCGAATATTATTCTCTTACTCCTATTTTTGATGGAATAAATTATTCTTATTAAAAAGAATGTTTAACATTCTTAGTAGAATATGATATCCTATTTAGAAAATGGTAATTTATGACTATGTTATAACTAAATAATATGAAGATAAATGGTGTCTCAATGATACTAAAATTTTGAACTTAATGAAAAATATCTGATTTCATTACATTGTGGCCATGATCGTAATTAGTTTAATCATGTTTATTCTTGTAAATCAGCTTATTAAATATATAAATTACTTGAATTCTTACAAAAAGGAACAAATAAAGTTAAATAAACTAGATTATATACATTTAGATAGGGTTTTGAAATATTTTTTATGCATCCTAATGAATCCATCACTAGCATGTTTAAAAGGATTACTTACATTTTCAGTGGTAGAAAATCTCTTAGAGATGATTTTTCCACATATATTCTCATGAAGAAAATTCTATGAGGTGTCCCAAGTGTCCAATACTATGGGAAAATACCATGGGAAAGCCCATGGTTTTTGAAATACCACCGATGAGGTGTCCCTTGGAAATTAATTAAATATTACCTCACTTTTTCTATAAATACTAAGAAATTACCCCTTTTATTTGATTAAAAAATATTTATCAACGAAGCTCTAGTCTTTTTTACCTCCCATGGAGTCCTCCCAAGGTTCCCTCAAGCCCACAAGGTCCCAACCTTCGAGCATTAGAAGTAACTTTTCAAGGTAAGGGATCCTTTCACCCTTCTATTTTAGGTCATGACTTCCTTTATGTTATGTCTTCTAGTTTCCATCTTATTATGTTGGGGTATGTTATTATATATCCTTATTACTGTACATTTCATTTCTAAATGATGAAATACCCTATATAATCTCATCAATTGATTTTCATAATGTTTAAGTGATGCTGTTAGGTTGCCGAATTTTTGTAAAAGAAATTGCATCATCTCTTTTCTTTCAAGTTTCCTTTCCATGTGGTATGTCATTCAAATATCCATACCATGTTATTATTTATATTTTATTCTATACCTATACAGTATTATAATTTATTTCTGATTGTTTTACCCTTTTCCCCTCTATTTTTATTGTTTTCTAAAACCATGTTATTTAGCCATTATGCTCTATAAATTTCGTCTCAAAATTTCTCACTCTTTCTCTCAATAAATTCTATTATCTTATTTATGTGAATACCCAGAAATATTTCATCTTTATAGGTGTTAATAAATACATAAAAATTATATTCTTGATTCTGGAATTGATATATATAACCCTCACTCGCTTTCCATGGGATATAAATGACATAATGGTCTTATTTTTAAGCACTTTTAAAACGTCACAATTTTGAAGTGAAACCCATTTATTTTACTCTCTTTGGGTTATTTATGAAATGTATGATTATTATCTATATGGATCACATCAATATAAATACATATTAAGGGTGTGCCCTGATAGTTCTCCAATGCATTGTTTAAATAATTTAATCTCTAGAGACGACAAGTTTCATGATACCTTGGTATTTTTATGACACCTTGGGGAAAAACCTTAGTGATATGTTCATGAATGTATAAATTAAATGTTATAGACACATATTCAAGTTATGATTCATGTTATTTTTATTAAGATATTCCACTTTTTCCACTGACCATGTCATTGTGTTTTTTTCTCAAGTTCTTATTGATATTACAAGTAAACAGATTCCCCTGTTTACCCTTATTGGGCCTTCAGCTCACCCTTTCCTTTGATGTATGCCTCCAGGTAATGAGATAAAGTACTTTTACATAGGATGAACTTATAAGGAATCTTTTCAATGGTATTTAAAATATTTTTTTTTACATTTTCATGTTTTTTTGTTCATGAATTCCAAGACACTAGACTTTAAAGATCCTCTGTTTAAATGTAATGAAAAGTTATGTAATAAAAAGGCACGATGATACAATTGGTATAAAATGAAAGTTTAGTTATTTATGGAAGTTAAGATATGAAAAAATTAGGGAGAAACCTATATAAATGTTTAAATATAGTAATACTTACTAGTATTTTGGTGAGTATTGAGTTAGTGGTTTATCAAGCTAATACATCCCTATCTGGATACGAACAGGTAGAGGCGGCTTTGGCACAAATATACCTAGGAGTAAACAATCTGACAAGGAGTTTTAGGATTAACCCAGGGTATCTTGGTACACGACAACAGGTGTTGCTGCACTCTTTCTTACGACACTCCCGGGGGATATGTTTGGTTAATCAAAATCTTTTTATGAATCATTATGAAGGATTTATAGAGAAATGTAATTGTTTAAAGAATGAAGTTTTAAGACATAAAATCCTTTATAGTTAAAATATTCATAAATGAAATAATCTTTACACTAAGTTTTTATTCTTTTAGAAAATAGAGGGAAATATGAGGAACCATGCAAATGGTGACCAAAATGGACCATGCATTGAAAACCCTAGGATGGAATCCAAAATGGAAACTTTCATGCGAATAATGAACAAACTGACTCAAGTTATGGGAAATAACTTGAAATATGTTAAGAGATCAATTTCACTACGAAGGGAACAAATTTATGTTGAATCCTTTATGCGTCAATGACCACCAAACTTCAGTGGATCTACAAACCATTGATTGCTAAACAACGAATCAACTCTATCAAGAAGATCTTTTATCTTCTCCACTATTCTGAACAAGGGAAGGTTACCTTGGATATTTACCACATAGAGGGAGAAGCTGACCAGTGGGGGGAACTAATTAAAAACACAAGGGCAAGAGTATAAGTTTAAGCTATGGAGTGGGAAGAGTTCAGAGGGATATTATTTAAAATGTATTCCCGTCGATCGATGAGAACAAGAATGGAGATGGAGTTTCTTGAGATAAAGCAGAAGGAGAATGAATATGTGGGAAGCTATGAGATGAACTTCACAAGGCTTTCACATTACACCTCTAGATTTTTCATGGATCTAAATGTTAAGGTTTATAGATTATTTGATGGATTGAGACCTCATATTCAGAATAATCTATCCAACCGAGATTATGATAGCTATGAGGAGGTCGTAAAAAGTTCGATGAAAGTTGAACTAGATTTTGATGAGATACAATGGTCTCATAAATCCAATGTCAAGAAAAGATCTATGAATCCAAGCCTAGGGAGGAGCCTTGATCAGGGAAGAGGAGGAAAGAAAGTACAGTGTCCCATGTTTAATAAATGTGGGAACAAGCATTCAGGGAACTTCCTACTTAGGATCGGGAAGTGGTATAAGTGCGTTAGAGATGGAAAAATTGCATGGAATTGTCGTAGTGAGATGAATCTACAACTTCCCAACACTAACAATTAAGGGAAGATGGTGTCGGCCCTACCTGGTGTCCAATTCTATAAGTATGGACAACTTGGAACATTTCCAATAACTATCCAAATCTGAGGGCAGTGAAGGGGAATCAACATCAGCCTCAGCAACAACCAAGGGAACAAGGTCGTACTATTGAAATCACTACGGCTGAAGTTGAAGCACCAAATAATGTGGCGGTAGGTACTCTTGTTGTTATCTCAAAGCTATCAAGTACTTTGTTTGATTCTGGTTCTACGAATTCCTTTATTTCCTCCATGTTTAAAAAGAATTTAGAATCAAACCCCGATTTTATAAAATTAGAGTTATCATTCAAGAATCCTGGTGTGATTATCCAAGCATCATCAGTGTTTAGAAACTATAGTATTTAATTTAGTGAGCACAATATTATCTCAAATCTAGTAGTCATTCCCATGATGTAATTCGACATTATACTAGGGATGAGCTGGCTCTCAATGTATAATGCTAAGATAAAATGCAGAAGTAAATAAATGTCAGTAGTCTTGAATGGAAAACCTATAGTTATCTTCCAAGGAGAGATATCTCAACCTGATATTTTTCTAGAAGAACCTCCTATATCTTTTTTTATGGATTTGATCGGTGAAGAATAATAATAAATTGAGATTTTTTGGATAGAGAATGTACCCATATTCCAAGAATACATTTAAATAGTTCCTGAGGAGTTACCCGAACCTCCCCCAGAAAGGGAGGTAGAGTTCTCCATTGAAATCATACCTGGATCCCATCCGATATCAAAGACCCCGTATAGGATGGAAAATGTGAAGCTGGAGGAGTTAAAGAAACAACTCCATGATCTTTTGAAGAAGGGTTTTATCCGACTGATTGTGTCTCCTCGGGGAGCACCAGTTCTCTTTGTGAATAAGAAGGATGGATCGGTGCGACTATACATTAATTATAGATAACTGAACGAGATCACAGAGAAGAACAAATACCCTCTTCCAAGAATTGATGACTTATTTGACCAACTTCGTGGGGCTCAATTCTTCTCTAATATTGATCTTTGATCTGGTTATCATCAATTGAGGGTGAAGAAAGAAGATATTTTGAAAATTGCCTTCCGATCAAGATATGAGAATTATGAGTTTGTTGTTATTCCCTTCGGATTGAATAATGCACCAACTATTTTTATGTATTTGATGAATATAGTCTTTAAGGACTTCCTTGATAACATTGTGGTAGTTTTTATTGATGATATTATGATATATTCCAAAATTCGTGAGGAACATGAGGATCATCTAAGGGTTATTTTTCAAACTCTATAAAGGAGAGGCTTTTTGGGAAGTTCTGAAGATGTGAATTCTTGTTAAAACAAGTTTCTTTCTTAGGAAAAATTGTTACAAATGAAAGAATCACAGTTGACCCTACAAAGACAAAATTTGTAGAGGAGTGAACTCTCCATACAACAATAATTGAGATTTGTAGTTTTCTTGGATTAGCGGGATATTATAGGTGGTTTGTGAAAAAAATTTCACAACTTTCTAATCCGTTAACCAAGTTAACTTGAAAAGAGGTCAAGTTCATCTGGAAAAAGGAGTGTGAGGAATGTTTCCAAGAGATTAAGAAGAGATTGGTTACTGCACCCATGTTAACTCTACCCTCAAGTGGAGAAGGATTCATTATTTTTAGTGATGCATCTATAAAAGGGTTTAGGTGCGTTCTCATGAAAAATGAAAAAGTCATTGCTTATGCATCTCAATAGTTGAAGACTCATGAGCAGAACTATCCTACGCATGATCTGGAGCTGGCTGTAGTCTTTTTTCCTCTAAAGATATGAAGGCACTTTATTTATGGGGATAAATGTGATATATACACAAACCATCAAATATTGAAGTATATTCTCACACAAAAGGGATTGAACATGAGATAGAGGAGATGATTGTAACTTCTAAAAGACTATAATTGTCCAATTCATTATCATCCCGAAAGAACAAATAAAGTCTCTAATGTATTACGCAGGAAAGACCCAGTTGCTCTTTCCATGATGAGGATTCCAAGAGATCCTTTGATCAATGACCTAGTAAAGATAGACATGGGAATTATAAGGGATGAGACATAATCAACCCTAACCCAAATGATTTGTCAACCGTCATTATAAGTGAAGATCAAGAAATCTCATAAAGAAGATCCTTTGTTATAGAAGATGTTTGAGGCTATGAAGGATGGGATATTTCCTGAGTTCAATATTGATCAAGAAGGTGTACTGAAATTTCATACAAGACTATATGTTCCATCTATTCCGGAAATAAAGAAATAGCTGATGGATGAAGCTCATAGATCTACTTTCTCTATACATCCTAGAAGCACAAAAAATGTATAGGGACCTTCATGATCATTATTAGTGGGATAATATGAAAGGGGATATTGCTGACTACACTTCAAGGTGCTTGGTATGTCAGCAAGTGAAGGTAGAGTGAAAAATTCTTAAAGGGGTATTGCAACAACTACCCATACCAGCATGGAAGTGGGACAATATCACTATGGGCTTCGTCACTGGTCTCCGGAGAACTTCCAAAGGAAACAATGCGATATGAGTTATTATGGACCATCTCACCAAGACTGAACATTTTGTGTCTATTTGGGATTATTTATCTCTTGATCAAATTGCTAGGATTTACATGAAGGAAGTGGCAAGGCTGTAGGGAGTTCCACTTTCTATCGTATCTGATCGTGATCCAAGGTTCACATCAAAGTTATGGAGAAGTCTTCAACATGGTCTGAGCACTAAATAAATTTCAGTATGGCCTATCATCTCCAAACTGATGGCCAATCTAAAAGGACTATTCAAATACTCGTGGATATGTTGAAAAAATGCCCAATGGAATTTTAAGTTTAATGGGATCAACATCTCCCTTTAGTTGAGTTCTCTTACAAGAACAGCTTCCACTAGAGCATTCAAATGGCACCCTATGAATCTCTATATGGTGAGAGATGTTGAAATCCTACTTGTTGGCATGAATATGGTGAGATAAAGCTTCTTGGTCCTGATATTGTGTAAGAGATGAAAGAAAAATCCCATGCCATCCAACAACTCATTAAGGATGCTCAAAGTTGGAAAAAGAACTATACCGAGAACCATCAAAGGGACTTGGAGTTTGATGTTGTTGACAAGTTATTTCTTAGTATTTATCCTTGTAAGAGAGTTATGAGGTTTAGGAAGAAAGGGAAGCACAACCCTAGGTACATTGGCCCCTATGAAATCCTTGATCGCATGGGAGCAGTGGCCTATCGACTTGCACTTCCTCCAAATCTATCACACGTTCATGACGTCTTCAATGTATCCCTCTTGAGGAAGTACATACCTGACCCTTCACATGTAATAAATACAGAGGTGGTACAACTGGACCATCACCTCTCTTATAATGAGTAACTGATGGAGATCTTGGATCGTAGAGACAAGGTTCTACGCAAGAAGACTACCACCTTGTTAAGGTGTTGTAGAGGAACCAAAAATACGAAGAAGCCACGTGGGAACTAGAGGAGTATATGAGGCAGAAGTACCCACACCATTTCTATTCTTAGGGTACAAGTTAAAATTTTGGGGACATAATTTCTTAAGGGGGAAAGAATGTAATGAACCAAACTTTTGAATAATATTTGTTTCCTAAATTTGTGTGTCATTTCATTTTATACTCCCTAAAACTATATCCTTTAATTAATGAAGTGATACCGTTGGGTTTCGACTGTTATATGATCATTGGTCAATATGACTATTGGAAACTAAACTCTTAAGATTACAATTATGGTTTATAAATACATGTGATCTTGGTTAATTAATACAGAAAGAAGAGTTGATGGCCTCATCCAGTAGGCTCGGGCTGTATGAATCCCATATGTCAGAGCTTGGGAAGGAGGTAGAATCTCTGGGCTTTGCTCTGGACCAAGCCCAAGCTGAGTATCTATATGTGAAGATTGAACAGAATCATCTAAATGAGAAGTTTAAGATGATAGAAATCACCACTCAGGAAATATTATCTGAGCCACCCCAAGATTCTATCACCATAGAACACCTTACACTTAGGTCCTATGTAGGTGTTATAAGGGGTTATGTAATTAGGCCTTAGATACTTTTTGTAATCCCTTGGTATAAATAAAATTGTTATTTCTTATTATGGTAAAATTTTTCGATTTTCAAATTTCTAGATAAATATAGGATGAATATTATTGATGAATTTTGTAAAAAGGGTATTTTAAAATATACATGTAAACATTAAATAATTAATATTTTTAATGATTTTTAAAAAATGGTCTTCAATAGTTGGGATCAGTAAAAAATTTAGAGTCCAATAAGATCAAATTGATTTTTAATAAATAACAAAGTATGTATAGTAACATACTCTTATGAGTAGTAATGAATAGTAAATCAGCCAAAAAAATAGAAACTTCACCCATGAATGTATAAATACAATTTAGACAACTTAAAAGTGAAAAAATGATCATAGTATATGTTTTTTATTTTTTTATGTCATAAATAATTTATTTAAAATTTTATAATTAATTTAATAATTTAAAATGGAAATGTATTTTCAAAAATATAATCATAAATTTTTACTTTTTTGTCTTATGGTTATATGATAATTTTATGGGACCTTGTTTACTTTTTTAAGGTATTACAAAATAAGTTATAGTTTTATAGTTGTTTTTTGAATAAATAATGATTTTATTTAAAAATTAAATTAAAAATATTTAAAAAATTATTTTCATAAATTGAAGTTCATTTTTGAATTTGTAGCATTGATATTAGGTTAGGGTGAATTTATGAGATTTTTATAAAATGTTTTGTATTTTAGTTAATTGTGAAAATACAGTTTTGAGTTTCGGGTTTTTAATGACATGAATAATGATGTAATAATGATTTAATCATTCAGGTATACTTGTGAATAGTAATAAATGATATTAGGTTTCCCAAGTGGAAAATACCATGGTAAAATACTATGGGCAAGCCCATGGTTTTTCAAATACCACCGATGAGGTGTCCCATGGAAATTAATTAAATATTCCCTCACTTTTCCTATAAATACCTAGCCATTCCCTCATTCATTTCATTAAAAAATCCTCCTCAAAGAATTTATAGTATTTTTAATTCTCAATGAGTCCTCCCAATCTTCCCTCAAGCCCCTAAGGTCTAAATCTTCAAGCTTTCGAAGTCACTCTTCAAGGTAAGGGATGCTTTCACCCTCCTCTTTTAAGTCATGACATCCTTTATGTTATGTCTTCTAGTTTAAATATTATTATGTTGCGGTATGTTCTTATATATCATTATTACTATAAAATTCATTTACAAATGATGAGATACCCTCTTCACTCTCATAAATTGATTTTCTGAATTTTTAAGTGACACCGTTAGGCTTCCGAATTTTCGTAAAAGAATTTGCATCTTCTCTTTTCCTTCAAGTTTTCTTTTCATGTGGCATGTCATTAAAATATCCATACCATTTTCTTATTTATAATTTATTCTGTCCCTATATTTTATTATAAGTTATTTCTTAGTGTTTTACCCTTGTCCCCTCTCCTTTTATTGTTTTATAAAACCATGTTATATAGCTGTTATACTGTAGAAATTTCATCTCAAAATTTCTCTCTCTTTCTCTCAAAAAATTCCATTATCTTATTCATGAGAATAAAAAGACATCACATACATATTACCCTCACTCCCTTTCCTTGGTTTATAAATGACATAATGGTCTTATTTTTAAGCCCTTTTAAAACATCATGATTTTGAAGTGAAATCCATTTATTTTACTCTATTTGGGTTATTTATAAAATGTATGATTACTATATATGTATATCACACGAATATAAAGACATATTATGGGTTCACCTTGATAGTTCTCCAATTCATTGGGTAAATAATTTAATCTCTAGAGATGACAAGTTTCACGATACCTTAGTGAATAACCTTGGTAATTTTTATGACACATTGGGGATGAACCTTGGTGATATGTTCATGAATGTCTAAATTAAATTTTTATCCACATATTAAAGTCATTATTTATGTTCTTCTTATTATGACAAGCCTCTTTTTCCATTGACTATGTCTTAATGTTTTTTATCAAGTTCTTATTGATATCACAAGTAAACAGATTCCCTTTTTTACCCTTACTGGGCCTTTAGCTCACCCTTTCCTTTGATGTATGTCTCTAGGTTATGAGATGCAGTAATTGTACATAGGATGAAATTTTCAAGAATATTTTCAAGGGGATTTAAAATAGTGTTTTAAGTTTGCATGTTTTATTGTTCTTGATTTCCATGACACTAGACTTTAAAGATCCTCTGTTTGTAAAATGTAATGAAAAGTTATGTAATAAAAAGGAAGGATACTATAATTATTCAATGGTTATTTATCTTATCACCCAATCCTTTTTATCTATTTTTCAGGGTAATACCATCCAATTGTGTTATTTATACTCTTGATGCTAGTCACCAACCCGATGCCTACTAGATGTGGGACTCAGTGGTCACTCCCTTATTAATTGCTATACCTGGTTGGGAATCAATGGAGGGGGGTCATGTAAGAGTGGTATCAGAGGCATTTTAGTAGAGTGATACGATGGATCTTAAATGTTAGAAACTTTTAGGTATTTTATGGGTTAGGATGGAAACAAGTTTTGTTGAGATTATCTATTGATGTATATAAAGGAGACTGACTAGGAAAAAATATTTTAGATATTTTTTATCTAATGAATTATATTAAGATTTCTAAAATTTATAATAAAAGAAACACTGATTGTAGGGTAGAAACCTTGGAGTGGTACATGCATCATGCTAGTTTACTCTTGTGATTGAATGAGGTGATATATCACACCATGGTGTCATTTTAGGTACTTATGACCTTTATTTTTGTCTAATTTTTGTTCTTATATTTTCTTGGATCATTTAGGGTAATTTTTACAGTTTTTGGGACTGTTTAATATTGTTAATGGATGGAAAATAATTAGTGAAAACCATATTTCTTTCCTATAAAACCTCATGACAGGTTGAGATTATTAGGAGGGGGAACATGGTTGGTGCATGGTTTTAGATAACCATGAAACATCCTCTAGATTTTTTTTATCTTTGGACTGTGTAATTTGGAATGATTGGAGCATGGTTTATTTAACTACGTGTATCTCTTGAGAGACAGTAAGCCTTATATGGTTGGTTTACTCTTGGTGTAACTATGCATCCAAACCATACTGATAGGTTTTAATAATCCAAAAGTTATATTTTTTATCTTAATTTAGACCCAAATACCTCATTCTTTCACCTGTGTCATAGGGTCTCAACCCTAAGGCTTTCCCTTGAAAACTTTGGTGATTTCATTATCTCCAGAGAGTGATTCTATTAATTTCTAGGGTGATGGATATTGAAAATTAAAGGTATGTCTTCATTATTCACTTGTTCTTCTTGACACATCTAAATCTTATATTCTTTTCTTCAAAGTAAAAATAGATATTTACTTTCATTACTTGATCTATTGTTTTGGGTATAATCTAATGTAAATTATGGTATATTGGTCCAAGGAGAGGGAGAGGCAATTTGGGTTTTCTTATATCGAGCATTTTTTCTTCAAGAATATAACCATTGAGGTAGGAGGGTTCATATATTAGACTTTCTCTATAAAATTTTGATGCTTCCAAATTTTTTGATTATATTTCTCAAATAGTTTTTGAAGAATGTTATTGTTCCTTGAGATTGGTATTAAATGATGAAAATATTTTAATAATGTTTCTTTTTCAATGGGTTTAAATTGAAATAGGAAGGAATGTGAAAATGGTTCTTGGGTTGTTATTTTATGATTTATGATATAGTTTTGTTTGTTGAAATTCTCCAAATGAAGTGTTGGAATATGTTATGATGATATAACTTGGGAACCCGAGTATTTTTGTGGAAATTCTTGGACAAGAACAAAATGATGATTTGTGGGTACCTGACAATGTATTTAAGCTAAAAAAATAACTAAAAATTTGTTAGAAATGATGGGTAGACATTGGCTCGTGTGGCATACTTCCCTAGGACTTGATGTTTCTCTCTCTATGGTGTTTTCACATACACATGATATGTCATTGATCACTGATCACTGAGGTGTTATGATCGTAGTTGATGAAGATCTAACTTACACGAAGGATTTACCCCATTATGGAGACTTGATAAATTGATGAATTATTTATTTTTTCAAGACTATTTATGTTTTTGATTTTTAAAATATAGAATTTTCCACTATTGGAAAACTAACCTATAGCAACGGTTTGGAACCATTGGTATAGGCCTCCAAACCGTTGGTATAGCCTATACCAATCGTTTGGAGAACCGTAGGCAAGTAAGCCATTAGGATAGGTCAATACCAACGGTAGACCTATACCAACGGCTTTGAAAACCGTTGGTATAAGTAATATGAAAATCTATACCAACGGTTCCATAAATCCGTTGGTATACGTATTTCCAAAAAAAAACATCTGCTGGAATTTGATCCTAGGACCTCCAGTTTATCATTGAATAACCTAACCACTAACCTAACATGAATTTTTTGAACATAATTTCATAAATATATATATATATTTATTATCATAATTATTTTAAATTTTTATTTATAGAATGTTCTAGTTAAGAGGATTCGATAAAAAATCAAAGGACCTATACCAATGGTTGTCAAAAGCATTGGTATAGGTCTATACCAACGGTTTTGACAACTGTTGGTATAGGTCCCTGGAATCTAGGAAGTGATGTTGATATATTGGGGACTTTTCCCAACGTTTTGGCCAAACCGTTGGGAAAAGTGGCCATAAAGTGGACTTTTCCCAATGGTTTGGCCAAATCGTTGGGAAAGCCTACCCTTCCCCAACGGTTTTGGAAAACTGTTGGGAAAAGTGGCCATAAAGTGGGCTTTCCCAACGGTTTGGCCAAACCCTTGGGAAAGGGGGTATAGAAGTGTTGGGAAAGGTCACATTTCCAGTAGTGTTCAAATATTATTCAAATTATTTATTCATTATTGGTTTTAGGAATTCTTGTTTGATAAATGTTTCACTAAATGATATGACAATAGTTATTTATCCATGATTTATATAATACCAAACAAATCATTTTTTATTTGTATTTATCTATTTTAAATGATTAATTATAGTTTATTTATTAAATTATGCTTATGGACACTTAGTGGGACCTTTCAAGGCTTGTTGTTTTCTCACCCTTCATATTCCATTGGGTATATACATTCCTTGTTTTGGAAGGTACAGGTAAATGAAAGGAAAAAAATAGTGATGGTGGGTATGCGTGCTAGAGGGTGTGGGATAGTGGTGATGGTGTGGTTTGATAAATACCCTTGTATCACATAGAGTTGAGATTTTGGTTTGCCTAGTTGAGTTTTCCATTGGATAAACTTATTCATTGTCTCTAATTATAGTCTAGACTTGTTGTTTTCTTATACCTCTATGTTGGTTCTTCCTGGTTAAGTTATATGTTACATGGATGTTTGATATATAATTTTTTTCTATGGGTAAAACTATTCCCAACGTTGTTCATTGATTCCAAGAAACTAGTTTCAAGCTTGTGGGGATTGGGGATGCCCTTTGGGCCTTGTTTCTAGCTGGTTCGGGTGACTAGTTTAATGGGTGATCTAAGTTGGTTTGTAAAAAATTGGTGACCAAGGTGCATTTCTAATTTATTGGTAGTTGTTCTAGGTATATAAGATATATGGTTTTTTGGAATTAAGGGGTAGGTTATGAGTGAGTTTCTAGACATCTCTTATCGAAATGATCCTTAAGTTATCATAGGGTGTTGGAAAATCGGTTCTTTGAGTCTTGTCTTAACATGATTTTATTTTACCTATTTTGAAAACCCATCTTTAATTATTTCTTGTAATTTAGTGGTGTTTATTGTTTGTTATTTTTTTCTTTTTTTATGTTTTATAGTATCATACCTCCCATAAGGCATATCGTGAATAATCTGAAGGGTGATGCATATAATGTTTTGGGGGT
Organism: Viscum album; assembly: GCA_963277665.1. Taxonomy (NCBI): domain Eukaryota; kingdom Viridiplantae; phylum Streptophyta; class Magnoliopsida; order Santalales; family Viscaceae; genus Viscum; species Viscum album. The sequence goes on from OY728157.1 coordinate 1,428,704,371, forward strand.
GAATCCCTAAATAGACCAAAATATTATTGATACTGTGGAATAAACTTTTAGTGACATGGAAAATGGTTCCCACCCCTTTCCAATTCCAACTATAGAAGTGGAACTAGAAGATAAAGGAGAAAGATATTGAGCCTAGGAGTGTTTCCAATAGAAACCTCCATCCATACAATGGATGAATAATCCTAATTAAGTGGTGTATTGGTTGGAAAATATTTAATGGTTATTTTATTTCTCAAAAAACCTAGACTTAGTTAAGGAGAAGTATTCTATTTTCAAACATTAAGGCTTTAATAGGAGAAGATGAGATATGATAGTTTTGAAAATATGATATAAGGGCTTGGAGTTGAAAGAATTAAAGGCTATATTATATAATATTTTTTTCCAGAAACATTGACATTGGTTAATTATATGGAGTTAAATACCATTGAAAAAGGTGATTAGACATTGATAGAGTATTCCAAACGCTTTTCTAAAATTAAAAATTTCTCAACAGAGGTTGTATCTAATGAATAGATGAAGGCTTGGATGTTTTTGATGGACCTGTGATCAAACATCCATTCTTAGGCCTTCATAATAAATATTTCTACATATAAAGAGATACAGGATCAGGATTTTATGGAATATATTAACCAATTAGGAATGACTGGATATCCTAGTTTGACCCATGTGACTGATGCTAGTTATATAAAATTGTATAGAAAGGATAAGAAGTAAAGTGATATTTGTAAAAGAAGTTGAAATGGAACCTCGTAGAAGTCTCATCTCATATATTACACATCTACTAGGTCACCTCTTACTTACTACTAGTGTGTTAATATAAGGAATGTGAAATGAAGCTATATGGAAACCTCAAAAAAATATCTTTTGTGTGGACTTTGAGGCCATTTACAATAATTTTGCTAGACTCTATCAACTCCATGTAGTGGCATGGTTTAGTCATCACCTATAGGGTCTGTAGTATATCCTAATATACCTAAAGAAACATTTTTTTAGGTATAATTTTTTTGGAAATAGATAATCTTTAAGCTAAAGTAGTGATATGGTGGAAGTATCCCTTGTGGAAGTATATGAATGTCCTAAAAATGTGAGAGGTATTGTTTTCACATATTTAAATATATAGATTTATTTGTTTGATATGGGTTATTCTAATTATTTTTTATAAACCCATTTCATGAATTACTTGAACATCTTGAGGGAGCTCACTCATTATGTTGTGAAACCAGAGACCCTTCTTGGAAAGAAGAAAGAACAAGGATTTAGATGCCCTTATTGTAAATTATTTATATCTGATGTAGAGATATTATGTTATCTATTTTTACTAGATATTGACCACTTTTAATTTATCATTATAATGAACTTATTATTTTACCATAAGCCTCATATTGATTGTTACCATTTGCAAGTAACCTTTATATCTTCTGATGGGAGTTATTGGGTGTTTCAAGGGGAATGAGATCCAAGGTCTAGAAAATAGATACCTTTATTATCAAATTTTAGTAAATTGATATATTATTTTCTATAAAAATATAAAAAAGTGACCATCTGTCTATGGAAATTCCATTATGGCTAGGGAATTTATTGAAGTTTTTAGGAGGACTTCTCTGGTTTACCTCTAGAGAGGTTAGTGGAGTTCTTTATATATATGGTAATGGGAAACCAACCTATATTTATTCCTTATTACCAAACGGAACTTGTGGAGTTAAATAAATTAAATATATAGTTTGATAATTTAAAATAGAATGTTTTTGATCATTTAAGTATATCACCTTGGGTATCCTGAATAATTTTTTCCGATAATTCTACTGCGATGATTTGTTTATGTGTTGATTATCAGAAAATTAATTTGGTAATGACATAGAATAAGTTCTTTTTACCCGATATTGATGATTTTTTGTTTAATTTAAGGAGTAAAAGGGTTATAAAAAATCAAACTTTGATCAGGAAATCACTATCTTGGAGTTAAGGAATTGTTCATCTCTTTACAAATTTTAAGAGAATGTATGGAAAATTTGAATATCTTTTTAATCCTTTTGGACTGAGTAACACTCCAAAAAATTTCATGGATCTGATGAATTGTATATTCAAACAATACATTGATTCCTTCATTTTGGTATTTATGGATGAAATTCTTGTATACTCGAGAACCATATAAAAGAATGAGTTTCAATTTTGATATATTTTGGGAATCTTAAAGGAACACTACCTTATGATAAGTTATTGAAATATAATTTTTGGATATAATAAGAATGGGTATTTGGACACATGGTTTTATAAAGTAGAATCTCAGTTGACCCTGAGAAGGTGAGAGTTGTCATGTCCTTGGAGGAACCCCAAAATGTCTTTGAGACTCAAAGTTTCTTGGGCTTGGAAGGTTAACACCAGTGGTTCTTGAAAGATTTCTATAAGATTTTATTGATATTTACTACTCGTACCCAAAAGGGGGTATATTTAATGTTGTAATCAACATTTCAAACTTATTTTGATGATTTGTACCAACTCATACCATAACAACTATATTAATTTTTCTAGAGCCTAGTTAAGACTATGTGGTATATTGTGATCCTTTAGGCATAGGTTTGTGTTATATTCTTATTAAAAGAGATCACATTATACATTATGGATCTTTTTAACTTTGATTTCATGAGTATAATTAACCCACTAATGATTTAGAACTTTTAATGGTTATGGTAACCCTTATGTGTTGGTGGCACTAACATTTTGGTAAAGGTTAACTATTTATGAAGATATTAAGAGTTTGAATTACACAATTTATTATTAAGAATTGAATTTTAGGTAGAAGTGATGGATGGATTATCTTTAGTCGATTTGTTTTAATATCACATATACACCTATAAAAGTAAATGTTGTTGTAGATTATCTCTGTAGGAAGTTACCATCTATTGCTGTAAAAGAATCCAAGGATGAGTGGAACCTTGTGAGTCTCTTTGATATAATTCACTAGGATGTAAATTTAAAAATAATTGGTATCATTTTAGTGATTCATCAACTAAACCATCTTTTTTCTTCATGATACATCTGCTTATTGTTTAATTTTTGTCAAAGGGTATTTAACCTATTGATATAACTTGATGAATTTGGTGATTTATTCTGCTTTAAAGAGTGATTCAATTGATTTCAAGGGCAGAGGATCTTGGAAATAAAAGGCATGTGTCCATACATTACCCATTACTCGTCACACTTATAGACCTCATCTTCTATACTTGAAAAGAACAATAATTATTGACTATCCTGAAAAGATCTATAGTTTTGGTTATAATCTAATATAAATTCTTGTTGACCAGTAAAAGGGGAGGGAGATAGTGTTTATGTTTTCTTAGATTAGGTTTGTTTTCTTTGGGAAAGTGATAGTCGAAGTACGTGGTTTTATAAGATTTGTTTTCCATATAAACAAGTTATTTGTGAAAATGTTTTAATGTTTTTTTCATAAATGGGTTTTGAATCATTTCATGGTTCCATGAGATTAGTTTTTAATGATGAAATTATTTGAAGAATGCTTCCTTGATTTTTTTTAATTGAACTGAAAGGTATGTGAAAATTATTTTTGGGTTGTTGTACTTTTTATGTTTATTGAACTTCCCCAAATGAAATGTTTGAATATGTGATGTTTATAGAACACAAGAACCTAGGTATTTAGGTTGTAAGTATAGTACAAGTGTTCCTTTATGGTTTGTAGATACCTTGCAAAGGATTTACACCACAACATTAACTAATTTTTTTAGACATGATTCAGATCCACTAGATTATGTGGTATCCTTACCTAGGCCATGAGATTTACCACCCATGGGGCTTTTCACCTGAATATGATATGTAATTGATCACTAATATGTGAGGATCCTAGTTGACCAAGATATAACTAACTTGAGGGATTTAATCTGTGGTTTTAACTTGATGAGTTTCTTAAATATTTGTTCCTTTCAAATTTTCTTTTGGACTTTGTCTTTGAAATATAGAGATTTCATATATTATTCAAATTATTTATTCATTAATGATTTTGGGAATCCTTCTTTGATACGTTTTTCTCTAAATTATATGAAAATGACTATTTATCTATGCTAAAATTGTGTAAAACATATTTTATTTGTATATAACTAATTAAAATGAGACTATTTATTTATTTATTTATTAAAGTATCCTTATTTAACACTTGGTGGAATCATAATGATCTTGTTATGATCACATCTTGTATATAACATTGGGTAAATGCAAAATTTTCAAGGTAGAACTAAAGGTAAAAAACTTATTGGTGATGATGAATATGTGGGAGAGAGGTAATGGGATGTTACCAGTGGCATAGAGGGATTTATACCCTTATGTCACACACCATTGTTTTTTTGTTTTTATAGTTGGGGTTTTCATTGAATTAGCTTTTTTATTATCTCTTATCACACTCTAGACTTGTTTGTGTCATGTAACTTGATGTGATTTCTTCTTGGTTATGTTATGAAGTACATTGATGTTTGATATCTATTTTACTCTATGAGGAAAATCATTCCCAATAGTGTTTTTTAATTCCCAAGAACTAGTTTGTAGCCTATGGGGATCAAGTATACCCTTCATACCTTGGTGCAACCCAATTCAGGTTCCTAGTTTGATGGGTTATCTTGTATGTTTTGTAAAATAGATTCGGTAAATTAAAACAAAATTAAATAAATTAATCGAAATAAATTCCATGTGATATGGACTAGGGTTTATCCTATGAATTATTTTAAAAAAGGATCATATTTATCATTGAAATGAATATCTGGGTGGAGAGGTTCAATATGTTGATTCAATCAACCATTAGAGGAAAAATCTGATTTTGGAATATGAGTTACGATAGAAGTTGAAAAATGATTTCTAGAATTATATCCTAGAAAATTATGAGGGGATCATTTTTGATCATGTGATGGAGAACTAGATGGAGTAGATTGAGGTTTCCTTCAGTTTGATTCTATCCAGATCTGATTACTAAGTTTCATTAGTGATCATTAATATTTGTGGAGTAGTACATCAATGATGATATCTTTATATTGGAGAACAAGATGAGAAAAACATATCATGGAATGATTTCTATATGGAGTTTCATTCAAAGAATATATCTTCAACGATTAAGGAGGAAAAGAGGTAGGGTCTTATCTCCCTTTAGTAAAAAAGTCATAGTATGCAAGTTCTCAAGATCATGTTCAAGGGCCTTATATGATTCACCCGGAATCTATTTTTAGGTAAGGAGTCTTGAGAAAGGTGTCTTGAGAAGGTATCTCATATGATACTCATATTTTTAGTCACTCTATTTATGCTTTTTATATACTTGTATATGTATAAGAAAGCAAAATTGATCAAGAAGACACACTCACATAAAGGATTACCCCAAGAGGGAGCTTAATAGAGTTTCTCAGGGAGTATAGATTTAGGTGGAGGAAAACATATGTTAGGTTAGTTGAGGTTAAGATTAGTAAGGAGTTGGCCACATACATCTACATAAGTCATTTATGGGGCCAGAATTTCTAAAGCATATACCAGGAGCTCCTTATTGGTGTGATTTAATCTTAGAGGTCACATACACCCTTTGTATCAATTATTGAAATTTGAGGAAAGTCAATTCAGAATAGGTGTCCATGCCCCATTTCTTCCATTGCAGTAGGAGGTGATATTGAGGCTATATCAACAACAAGGGATTCCATAGTTTGTTCAAAAAACTAGGTCAACAGGATTACACCCCATCGAGGGGAGATAGAGCTAGTAGAGGCCAACATCCCGATGTTACTTGTTCTATGGGGCCCAAAAATTAGCACAAATATAGAGGCTATCAGCATATAAGTAGAGGTTTTGGGTGTAGACAGATGCATGCTATGGAGGTGCCATCACTAGTAGGGTTAGAGCTTATTTGAGGTATGATCAGTTTATCATCTACCTTTGTTTCTGGCTTGTTCAGTTATGGAGCATCACACTAATTTGTTTCACATACCTTGGTTCTTGCATTAGGAATGGAGGTGGATAAATTATAGTGCCCCTAGTGTTATCCCTATCATTTATAGGTTACGCTATGTTGTTTGTTGTTAATAATACAAAAAAAGCCATTAACAGCGCCTCCCTTCATCAGCACTAGAAAATTGCATTCATAAAGGTTTCCTTTATCAGTGCTAAAACAAGCACTAATAAAGGGTACCTTTTATCAGCGTTTTTTTCTAGCATTGATAAAAGGATCCCTTTATGAGCGTAGTTTTTTAGCACTGATAAAGTGTTCCATTTATCAATGCTTTATTTTTGGCACTGATGAAGGATAACCTTTGTCAACACTTTTTTAGTGACTATAATGGAATCCTTTATCAGCGATCTTTTACTATTGATAAAGTCTGAATAAAAGGAAACAATTAACTAAATAATAAATAAAGAATATTTTATCAAAAAACATTTAATTTTTTATTAAATAAATAATTATTGATAAAAATAAATAAATTAGCTATACTATATATAAATTATAAATACTAATAAATAGTATATATTAAATATATAGATATACGTAAAATAAAAATTAAACAAATAAAATTAAAATTTTGTAAATTGAGTAAAATATTAAATTTTTTATTAATTAAAAAATTATGGATAATGTTAATAAATAGTATGTATTAAAAATATAGATATATATGAATGTATACAAATATGATTTATATAATACAAAATATTTATTCTTTACATTAAATAGTAATATCTTTAGTGAATAATAGTTTATAATTAAAAATTAATATGAATTAAAAATACTGACTAATTGCATTGAGAAATGGACCTAATTGAATGTCATTTGATTTTTAAATTTAACATAGATCGAACATAGTATATTGATTTCACATAAACATAATTAATTCATTTTTATATACAACACACAAACATAAATATTTTTTTGGGAATTTAATCAATTACTGCTATTTATTTAATATATATTTATTTAATATATTTTAATATTTTTAATATGTATTCATATTCATTTCAATATATATCCATTTTTTAATGATTTATATTTAATTAATCAAATTTTTCTAATTTTACAATATTGTTAATGTGTAGTCATTTTTAATTATTCAATTTTACTCATTTTTAATATGCATTCACTTAAGATTAAGTATTCATAAAAAATGTTAAAAATATATTTGTAAAGAAATATTTATAAATAAAAAAATTTATAAATGTATATTAACTATTTTTATACATTTATAATTATAAATAAATAAAAACACATTTATTTAAAAATTATTTATATAATTATAAAAAAATAATTATATATATATATAATTATAAAATTATAAAAATTTATTTAAATAATGAATATATTTACAATATATATATTTATATAATTATATAAATATATATAATAATATAAATATAATTTTTTAAAAAGTATTTATATAATTATAAATAAATAATTATATATTTAAAAAATTAAAAAATTATTATTTTATAAAAATTATTGTCATATGTATTGTAAATATAAATAATAATTATATATTTTTAAAAGTATTATTTTAAAAAAAGTATTATAAGTATTTATCAGCCCCTTTTTAGCATGGATAAAGTTATATATTTTTCAATGCTAAAAAAGCATATATAAAATGCATCTTTATCTCCACTAATGTTTTAACGTTGATAAATAGGGATTTTATCAGTACTTTTTTAGTGCTGATAAATCTATATGTTTATGTGTTCTAAAAAAGCACTGATAAATATTACTTTTATCAGGGATTATTAACTTAGCATTGATAAAATGTATCTTTATCAACACTTATTAAAAGCACTGATAAAATTTTCCCGATCTATTTTAATAACCCAAACCATCACAAACCACTTCTTGATATTTGAAGCACTCCGTGGAAGTCACTTACTACCAGCACTCCTCAGTGTCGAATCCAAGATCAAATCTAAGCTAGAATCAAGGCTCAAACTATTCCAAGGCTCGAATCCAAGGATAGAGTGATTCAAGGGGTGAACGAAACCAAGTATCGATCGAAATAATTTTTTTTTGATATCTCTAATTTCCCATAGTTATCAACTGAACCTTTTTATCCCATATCTGTGTATCCCAAAAAGTCCAGTTGCACGATCCTATAATATAAAACCCAAAATTCATTGTTTTTTAGTTATATTGAAGGATCATTTTCCTTGATAGCATGTGGCTCTACTTGGGATAAAATTGGTACTGTGCGGATTAAAATATATCAAACCCAATATTGGATCATGTTGTTGTGAGGTATAATAGGCTCCCCAATACCTATATTCCATGAAATCTACCTTTTTGAAAAATTCATCCATATCATGGTCAGTGTTGTCATTGGTTTTCAATATTCCATTGAAAATCACTTGGGAACCTCTTTTTCAATATTTTATTAAGAAATTAATGTGTTATGATTTCCTGGATTCTCCTATAAACCAAGAAAAATGTTTCACAAATTATAGAAATCTTGATATCGTACCTCATATGATACAAAACTAATTGCATTATGCCTTTTCAAATCCTCAAATTTTATGTCTTCAACATATATGAGTACCAACATCCTTTGATCATTCTTTTTCTTGATGTAGAGGATGGAATCATCTCTACCTCACTAAAAATCAAGTTTTATTAGGTATTTATCCAACCTTAAATACCAGCTCCTCAGTGTTTTCTTTATCTTATACAAAGAATTATTTAATTGGAACACATTTCTCTCATTTTCATCCATAATAAACCCATCCATTTCTCAATGTATACTCCCCCCCTTAAGAACTCCATTGAGGAACATAAATTTGACATCCATTTGGAATACTTTTAACTACATTTTCAATGAAATAACTAATAAAATTCTAATAGTTTCCAACTAGGCTATGTGAGTAAATTTAATATAAATAGACATTCCTTTGATCTAGGATATCCTCTTTCACACTATCCATTATTTATTTTTATTCAATTTTACATAGTCAATGAGTTTATTATTAAACACTCACTTGGTTCTGATAACATTTATGTCTTCCAAACTTGAAGCAATTTTCTATGTCACATTGTTCTTATTTAGATAAATATCCTCATGCGTAAATTTGATCCAATTATCATTGTTGTCAGTCTCTCAAAATTATTGAGGCTCTATTGGAAAAAATGAGGTTTTTTGTAGAGTCTTACTCTTTCGAGTTTTCATTGAAACTGTTCCATCACCAATGAAATTTTATTCGTTGATTTCATATTTTCTTATATTAAATAAAATTGATAATCCCTATCTATTTTCCTCAGCATCAATGTCTTATTTTGAGTCTTCCACATCCCTGTGTTCTCCCCCCCATTCTACTCAATTCAAAATTAATTACCTTTAATGTTTCATCATTATTTTAATTATTAACAATATACCCATTCTAATTTGAAAAAAATATCTACCAATTTTATCTTTTCATCATAAAAACATCTCAAACCATGATTTTTTAGTCTATATTTAATGTCTCATTATATAATATGATCAATTTTTCACTAGCACATATTAATTTTCACTTTCGAACACAGTTACCATAAATTTGTATTGAACACAAATCAAATAATGGTTCAGCTAGTTTTTGATACCTTTGTAAAAATATAGCAATCTTTGAAATGAGAACCCACTCATTAATACTTCTTAAAAATAAATTCATTTATTTCATTGCACATCTAAAAAAAACTATGTATGTTTTAATTTAATCCATCTAAAAATAGATCATTATTTATCATTTCATTTTGGTTTTACCCTTAGAAATATCTTATTTCCATCCATGTAATTATCACAAATGGGAGTCATTACGCCTTTAAGGGAATAAAATGGAGTAAAATTGTTATCCCCATCAGTTTCATCTATCGAAAAATTATTAATCCAAATTTTTTCTTGGGACTCGCCCCCATCTCTTTTAGGGTTCTTGTACTATTCTGAGTAGTAGTCATCGTATGTACAACTACTACTTTGATTATTTTATGAAACATAGGTGCATGTCCACAAACAATGGAGGATGATTTCCAAATGAAAAAATGCAATGAAAACTATTTAAAAGATAAGTAGATGAGGATAATAATTTTCTATAACCTTCACCTTTGGATGAATTTAGAGGATACAACCTACCATTGTGGAGTAATTATTTTCTTAAATTCAATGACCCATTTACTTCAAAGAATATTGAAATTCTTTGAAATAATAAAATTTTGAGTTTACCTTATTATAATTACCTATAACTTTCACCTTTAAAAATGAATATTTATGTGTATTTATTTATTTATTATACAAAAGGAATATTATATGACCCCAATAGGATATCTTTACTTTCTATCAGATAATTTAAAGCATCAATCTAAGGTATCTTATTTTAATCTCTTCCTCATCACTTTTTGATTGATTGTTTGGTGAGATCTATTTGTGTTTTTATCATCATTATTACTTTACCAGTGGAATATACTTATGGTCAAATTTTTTTCACAATTAAATAATTATGTATAGAATTAATATATTATTTTATATTGAAGTTTAATTTATTTCCTTTTAGTATTACTCATATAATAATTTTTTTCTTGTACATGTGAATTATTTTGTTCGAGTTAGGGTGGTTTGTTCAAAGCTACTACTGCTCATGAGGGATTAGAATTCGATCCTGCAACTAATATAATTAATTAAAATAAGGAAATGCATCAAAAATGTATACAATATTCATAAAAATGTGAATTTATAATACTTATTGAATTAAAATTTTCATCATTTCGTCTACTATTTGTAAGTTAATTTTCTTATCATTTTTATCTAATAATTATGTAGTTTTTTTACAGATCTTTTGAGAAGTAATATTTTTATTTCAAATATGTACAACAAGAACAAAAGAGATAAAACAACCCTTTATTACAATTTTACTTCATTTTCTATTTTCATTTCATTTCTTTGTCAAACTGCCAATACTTCATTTTGATTCGATGTTGTTAGCTGAAAAAACTTTTTATTTTTTGAAATATTGAAGATTAGAGGAAGATCATGTGCCCATTTTGGTGAATTATTATGATATAATGAGAATATAATATTTCTATTATCTTCTGACTATTGACAATGAGATTGTTTTTTGGCTAAGAACACCGAGTTAATATGCAGTTTTGGCAGTTTGACATATAAAGGCAATGGAAACATGGTAACATTCATAGTTAGAATTTTTTTCAAACTTCGGGATGTTTAGTAATCACTCTCAGCTTAATTTGACACATGGTGTGACTGGTATGACTCAAAGTGCTTTTTTAAATTTAAAATTGACATTAATTTTTGTAAAAATGACAAGTGACATACTCAAAATATAGTAAACACATTCTAATTGATTTGATACTTTAGGAAAATTATCCATAGATCATTTGGGACATGTAGGAATTAGTCTGACCTCTATTCAATTCACTATGTAATCATTATGACTCAATATGTCTGTTATTAGTTTAAAATCGATTGTTTAGTTCCAAAAATGTCACTTCCTGAAAAAAAAGAAAAAAATCTAAAAATTTAATGATAATTTAGAACATCGATTCATAAGCCTTTTTTTATGTGTAGGTATCAGTCTCATGTAAAAATGATACATGATGTGATCATTATGAGTCAAAGTGTGTGTTTCCGGTTTAAAATGACATTTTATAAAAAAAAAGTGACATACTCAAAACCAAGGAAACACATTAAAATTGTTTTGGTACTCTAATAAAACTATCCATAAGTCATTTGAGATGTGTATGAATCATATGCACCTTAATATGATATACTATGTGACCAGTATAATTCCATGTGAGTTTTTTTATTTAAAATTAACATCAATTTTCATAAAAAAGAAAACTAACCTACTATAAATCGATTAGACATATTCATATTATTTTGATACTATAGGTAAATGACCCATATTTCATTTTTGATTTGTATGAATCAGAAGTACTTTAGTTTTATATAAAATGTTCCTGGGATGACTCAATGTGTCAGTTATTTGTTTAAAATCGACAGTTTAGTTCAAAAAATGTCACTCACTAAAAACAAATAAAACATGCTCAGATTGTATTGATAATTTAGGAAATGATTCATAATTCATTTTTTATTTTTAGGAATTAGTATCACATAAAACAGACACACAAAGTCATCGGTTTGAGTGAAAGTGCCTATTTCTAGTTTAAAATGAAATTTTAGTAAAAAAGACAAGCGGCGTACTCAAAACCAAGAAAACACATTCACATTGTTTTGGTACTTTATGAAAATGATCCATTACCCATTTGGGACATGTAGGAATTAGACAAACCTCAATACGATGCATGATGTGATAGGTATCACTCAAAGTGCGTCTATTTATTTAAAATTGACATCAATTTTAGTGAAAAGGATAATTGACCCAATTAGAACTAACAAAACACATTTATATTTTTTTGACAATTTATAAAAATTATCCATAAGTCATTTTTGACATGTAGGAATCAGTCATACCTAAATATAATGTACGTTGTGACTATTATAACTCCATGTGTGTCTTTTTATTTAAAATTGACATCAATTTTATATGAAAAGAAAACTACCCTACACAAAACTTATCAAACACCTTCATATTATTATAATACATTATGGAAAAAAAATCCATGAGTCATTTTTAATGTTTATGAATTACCTAAACCTAAATACAATACCTGACGTGCCTCGTATGACTCAATGTGTCCGTTATAAATTTAAAATTGACAGTTTATTTCAAAATATGTCGCTCACTAAAAGCTAATAAAATTCCCACATATTTTCTTTATAATTTAGGACATTGATTCATAATTAATTTTTGATGTGTAGAAATTTGTCTCACATTAAAACGATACACAATGTGACCGGTATGAGTTTAATTGTGTGTTTCTATTTTAAAATGATATTTTAGTAAAAAAGAAAAGTAACATACTCAAAACCAAGTAAACACATTCATATTATTTTTATACTTTATAAAAATTATCCATAATTCATTTAGGATGTGTAGTAATTAGTCTCACCTCAATCTGACACATGGTGTGACCGATATGACTCCCAGTGTGTATTTTTATTTAAAATTAAAATAAATTTTAGTTAAAAGGGAAACTAACCTACTCAAATCCAAGCAGATATATTCATATTGTTTTGATAACTTATGGAAACAATCCATAAGTCATTTTTAACATGTATGAATCACCCTCACCTCAATAAGACACACGATTTTCCCAATATGACTCTTATGTGTTTGTTATCTGTTTAAAATCAAAAGTTTAGTTCAAAAAATGCCACTCATTGAAAACCTAGAAAATGCACTCAAATTTTATTAATAATTTAGGAAATAAATTAATAAGTCATTTTTGATGTGTAGGAATTAGTCTCACATCAAATTGATACACGATGTGATTGGTATGAATCGAAGTGCATGTTTTCGGTTTATAATGACATTTTTTTGTAAAAAAGATAAGCGACTTATTCAAAACCAAGTAAATGTTGTCATGTTCTTTTGATAATTTATGAAAAATATCTATAAGACATTTGAGATGGGTAAAAATTATCCTCACCTCAATCTGACACATAGTGTGACTGATATGACTCAAAGTATGTCTTTTAATTTAATATTGACATCAATTTTATAAAAAGGAAACCGACCTACTCAAAATTGTGAAAATTCATTCAGATTATTTTGATACCTTAGGAAAAAGTTCATAAGTCATTTTTAACATGTAGGATTCATCCTCACCTCAATATGATACATGATGTTCCTGTTATAACTCAATGGGTCTTTTATCGGTTTAAAATTGTCAGTTCAGTTCAAGAAATATCACTCACTAAAAATTGAGAAAACAAGCTCAAATTGTCTTGATAATTTAGGAAAATAATTCAAAATTATTTTTTGATGTGTAGGAATCAATACCATGTCAAACTGACATGTGATGTCATCAGTATGAGTCAAAGTACATGTTACCAGTTTAAAATGACATTTTAGTAAAAAAAGGAATGCGGTGTACTGAAAATTAAGAAATCAAATTTGGATTCTTTTGATACGTTAGGAAAATGATCCATAATACATTTGGTATGTGTATTATTCAAAAACACCTCAATCCGATGCACGGTGTAACCCATATGACTCCAAGTGCATCTTTTCAATATAAAAGTGTCATTTTAGTTTAAAATGTGCATCACATCACTAAAACTAAGAAAACAAGCCTAGATTATTTTTTAATCATCCCATATTCTATTACATAATTAATTTTATTATATTTTATATATTATATTAATTTAGTAAATTTTTATAGAGATAATGCTTTAAGATGAACAAGAAATTGTGTGACATGAAAGAATCAACCACTACTAAATCTGAGAGATAGTGTTCCTGATATGACTCAATATTTAGTTTAAAATTAATACATTTTTTTAATTTATTTCTTTATATTACTACTAACATAAGTAATTTTTTCTTATAATGGTGCGTTTTTTGCTTGAGTAGGGGATATGATCAAAATACCAAGGAAGACTATTGTTTTTTAATGTATGTAATAAATTGTACTTATGTAATTATATAAACCAATGTTTGAAATGTATATAATATTGTGTTTTTTCTTTTATTTTTGTTGTAAATTTTATTTAATTTAAAATCTGTATTCATACATTATTTATCTGCTTTTTTGGTGTTTTTGGTACTATAGTGTGCTATAATAGCACACTGCACTGGTGTTGTAGTGTGTTATTGTAGCATACTACAATATGCATCTTTATTAGTATTATAAAAGCACTAATACAAGACCCATTAATCAGAGCCTCTAAAAGTGATGATCATGTATCCCTTTATCAACACTTTTTTAGCACTGATAAAAGACCAGGGCTTTTAATCTCGCTCCGGTTGTTAGTGCATCTTTAGTACTGATAAATTCCATTTTAGCACTGTTAAAGGCCAGTTTTTTTATTAGTGTGCATGATATAATTGTTTATTGATGATGGAGAAATAGTGACCAATTAGTGAATTTTTCCTGTTGTAGATATGACCATATTATATCATCTATGGAATGGATTGATTTCATTTCATGTGTGATTTTTTCAATTGTTTCTAGAGGAGATTTTTATTTTCTGACAAGGGTGTTCAATTATTAGTGTTTCTTTATGAGTGGGGATACTTTATAGATTGAATTCATGAGAATAATCTCCTATCTTAGTTAGAGGAGTTGTCAGTGGAGGCTCAGGCAATGGAGGTTCCATGAGTTGGGTAGGAGTTTCAAGATGTTTTACCAGAAGCGATTATGAAACTACACCCTCTTCATTATGTAACATTTGGGATGGATAAAAAACTGGGTTTAACTTATATTTTGATGGATCTTTATCGAGTGACTCCCATAGATACGTGTGAGTTAAGGGTGTAGATCAATGATATATTATATAAGGAATTCATCCATCCTAGTGTATCTCCTTTGGGTTCTCTAGTGTTAATAGACAATAAGGAAGATATTATTCTAATTATATTCATGGAATACTAGAGTTTGAACTTGGTGATAGTAATAAATCATTACCCTCTTTCAAGGATA
The DNA here is from genome assembly GCA_963277665.1 of Viscum album. NCBI lineage: Eukaryota > Viridiplantae > Streptophyta > Magnoliopsida > Santalales > Viscaceae > Viscum > Viscum album. The sequence goes on from OY728157.1 coordinate 1,428,719,900, forward strand.
ATAATTTTTTTGACCAGCTAAAGAGAGATTGTTGGTTTTTAATGATTGATATAATGTTTGGATATCACCAAATAAGGGTGAATGAGTGGTATATTTTTAATACTAACTTCTAGTGTAGGTATGGATACTTTGAGTTTTTATTCATTCCATTTAGTGTCATGAAAACTCCAATTGTGATCTTGGAGATCATGAACTCTATGTTCTGGGATTTCCTAGACCATTTTGTAGTCATTCTCATCGATGACATCCTTATATACTTAAAGATAGAGGAGGAACATTTCATTAAACTTATAGATATCTTATTGGTTCTTAAAAACTATTGACTCTATGGAAATCTGTCCAAGTGAAAATTTTGGACATAATATTTCACTTCTTTAGACACGTGGTGGCTTATTAGGGTGTGTCTATGTATCTTTTGAAGATCAAAGTAGTTGTTTCTTGGGAGATTACAAATAATATGAGAGAAGTTTGAAACATAATTATTCTTTTAGTCTTATATAATAGGTTTTTATCTGACTTAACTTAGATTATATCCTCATCAAAGTATTGAACATGTAAGGACTAGGACTTTATCTAGATAGATCAGATTCTGGATACATTTGAATACCAGAAGGAGAAGTTGTTCACTTCCCTAGTTCTTTATTTACTGGAGTAAGGGGGTGATGTTTGAGGTGAGGCTTCTAATCTATTATTGGGGTGTATCTTGACGTAGAAAGGGTAAATGATATCTTATTGGTTTAATAAGTTATGTACCTATGAGTATAACTATGCCACCTATGATTTAAAGTTAGTGACAATAGTATTTTTCCTGAAGTAGTGGAAGCATTACCTCATTAGTGAACATTTTTTAGTCTTTATAGTCCATAAAATGCAAAGGTATATTTTCAATTAGTGGTATCTTAATCAATATAAGTGGAGGTAAATAGAGTTAATTTTGGATTATAATTTTGATATCTTCTATACACTAGGAAAGGGGAATTTTCCAACTGATTCCCTGAGTTGTAATTCATAAAGTGTTTTCATTCGAGGTTTTGAGGATATTTGGAAATGGGTGAAAGATATTTTAGTTTAGAATCTTGATGTAGATAGAGTTTACATAAAAGGTTATCTTTTTCAGTTGATAGTGGAATCATCCTTTTTGTGACTAGTGGAGGAGTCTATTGGGTAGACTTAGAGGTGAAGATGATGTGAGACTATGTAGGCCATAGTGATTCGCTAAAGGGGTGCCCAAATGATGGACATAATCAAATTCTATTTTAGCAGATTCTATTTATTCTATTGGACTTGTGTGAGGTATTCATCTCTGAGTTTCACAACTCAAATTTTTTGGTACTTGAAGATGTAAAAGATATGTATTTTGGCCTAAAGAGGTGGATTTGGTGTCCAAGGATAATGAAGTCAACAATATATTTTGTGGCATGATATTTTGTTTTCCAGAAGGTGAAAAAAGAGAATCATTTAACTGGATGGTTTTTGCAGTACTTAGATGTTCTTGGGCGGACATATGAGTACATAAAAATGTATTTCATCACTAGGTTTCCCCAAGTATAGGAGGAATGTGATGATATTTGTGTTATCATGGATAAACTAACAAACTTAGACATTTTTAAAGTAATTCAAGAGTTGAGTGTCATGGATGTTTGGGAGTGGTGATATATGGAAAAGGTAGTGAATCTCCATGGGGTATCGGGGATCATCATATCTAATCGAGTTACTTAATTCACCTTAAGAGTATAGAGGGTATAGTATCATGCATTAGGATCCTAGTTATTCTATCTTGACCCGACCTTCATCGAGACATAAACCTAGTCATCAATGCCCATTGGTCTCCTAGAAAACCATGGATTTCTTCTTATCACACTACATGTTGTTAATCACTAGGGAAAATTATCATATGAATGAATTTCTCTATAGAAAAACACATGTTCTATCAGTGTGCTTTTCCCTCCCTCACATACATGATAGGAAACTTCCTAGGAGGTACCCACCCTATCACTACTCTCGGCCAAACTTTCTTAATTGTGGAGTTATAACCAGCTAGGATCCCAAAAATAAATGAAAAACTTGTTTACATGGGTAGTAAAATTTAGTATTTTAAGTCTTAATTTTTCATAAGTGTTATACTCTACCCACCTTAAATCACAACACCCTCGTTTTGGACCCCTCTTCTCAAACCTAGGTAGTGCCGTCACACTTCTGACCTAGAATTTGTCCCTAATACGATTTATCATGGATTAACCTTACCCAAGCAATTAAACTAGTAATATAATCCCATGGGTCTCTTATAATACCATGATTTTCTTCCAAATACACCATAATATATTACCTGTTTGAGTCACTTATTAGACTAATTATTGTCCCCATAGTCCAATACATGTTCTTTCAGCGTGATTTATCCTCACAAACACCCTAGGAAAATTCCCAATAGGCCACCCATCTTGACTCTACTCCATGAAAAGATCACTTATCCATGGAGTTTTAATCTATTAGGCTCTTGAAAAGAAAGTCACACCTTGTTGACATGGGTAGTAACATTTATATTTTATGTACTACTTTTCAAGGGGTATTACATTCTCTTTAATAGTTATTTTAATTCCCAGATGGATGGGAAGATAGATTTGTCCATCCAAATGATGTAGGATATATTTTGGGCTTGTTTTCTAAACTTTAGAGGATTTTGGGTTAAGAGCCTACCATTATTTGAGTTTGAATGAAACAATAGATTTTACTCATCCATCAGTATGGATTCATTTAAGGCGTTGTTTGGGTTCCCTTGTTGATTTTTGTTTTATCACTTTAAGGTTGGGTAGTTATATATCCTTGGTCCAAATTCGGTACAATGTATAATAAACAATATCTATATGGTTCTGAAATTGATGAAGGAAGTCAAAGACTTCCAGAAGGCCTATTACAATCATAGGTGAAGAACATTAAAGTTTGAGTTTAGAGTGTTTGTGTTCTTAAAGGTTTCCCTTAAAACATTCAACTATTTGTCTTTATGGGGAAGTAAGATTTATACTAGTTTTATTAAATTTTTGAGGTGTTGGAACACATTGGTTAGATGGTGTATTCGTTGAGACTTCTACCACAACAATAAATGATCCACAAAATCTTCTATGTGTCCCAAATTTAAAGGTATCTTAACATAGTCTCTTATGTTATTTATTGGGGAGAGTTATATATCTAGGATAAGACAAAATTTGTGGAGTTTTTGATTGATATACAAGATCATTTGGAGAATGTGATTTGTAGAGATGTTATTCCCCTAGTTTGTGTGCTATAGTGGTATGGTGGTCTGGGGGAGAGTACTTGGTATCCTAAGAAACATATGTGTGATTAGTACCCTATGTTTTTTTGAACCCTTTCCCCATTTTGGACCTTTTTAATATAATTATTTATTTATTTCTATTGTTTTATGAAATTTTTTGTTTCTCTTATTGATTATATTTGGTTGGAGGTTTTTTTATGGGTATAATGAGACACTTTATAGGTATCTCACTAGGAAATTGTTTGGACATGCACTTTTATCATTATTTCTTGGGGTTTTTTTTATTTTAAAGGAACATAATTTTTTTTATAGGTATATAATGTTATGGTTTGGACCTTCCTAGATCATTAATTAGTGGTTTTGGGTGATAATGGTTCTGGGAGGATGTTTGAAAAGTATCTGGTGGATTTGAACCCAGTTTTCAGCCAGAAAAAGAGGATATGGCATGAAGATATAGGTTTCTACGTATTTGATTCACTTTTGGAATGGATAAATAATTTCTGTTTAAGTTTCCACGGATGATTGGTTTTGGAGGATGTTACAATACAATCATGGATACAAAATGGACTTGAGATATATCCTAGAGACCTGAAGATGTAGGTTTTGGTGGATTTTTTATTTAGGGGGAGTTTTAGAATAGCATGTGGTTGTGACATGGTAGGTATATATTTGGGTTCCTTGTGTCCAATCTAGAGCCCTTGTAGCATAGAGGCTTGAGTGGATAGTTTTTGGAGTCTTTAATGTTTTTGGGGTAGTTTGGACATGGTGTGTGGGATATATCTTATCCTTAAACCACAATTATATGATCTTGGAATGATATAAAACGTGGATTATGAAATAAAGTTGGTAAAGGAGTGATTACAACATAGTAATTGCATTTTCATCATGGTTTGGGGTGAAACTCTACTCCCTATGGCGTGGTCATGGGTTTTTCACTAGGTTATTATAAGTAATTAGCAGGGTATAACCTACCAAAACCTTTTGAAACTCACCATTACTCAAAATTAACTCTCTAAATACTTGGGTGACCTTGGTGCAATTTGTATAAGTCTTTCACCCCATTTTCATTAGATTTTACCCTTATCCTTGGGTGATTGGTTCTTGGTATTCTAAGTTTAGTTTCCATATATTCCATCCTTTTGTCCTTCTCATTTTGAATCTATAATTGGTGTGGGTTGTGAAAATCATTGGTCTGGGAGGTGTTATGGATAGATCATGATGGGTAATATTGTGTATTAGCTTCTTAATACTGTCATACCATAGTTCTAAACATATGGGAATCTATTTTTCATCTCATCCCTATACAATAAATTAGAATTCTTTATTTGAGGTAGGGTATCTTCATTATCTCCTTGTTCTTGGTGAATCTATGATTTTATCATTCTTTTGTTTTCCTTTGGGTGGTTATCATGGATTGTATAAAAATATAATAAGACAGATTAATTAAAATTGATAGGTATGGGTGTTCTCACATGGTTTTATTTGATTTTGTGTTTCTAATTATGAAAATTTCTAATTTTTTCTAATTTTAGAAATCATTTTTTTGTTGAGCCCTATTAGTGATGTTATTTTCATGGAATTTAAACCCTCATTATGTTTTCATATTAAACCCACCATTTATAAAAGTTTTAGAACTTATATATTTCTAATGAACCTATTGTGTATGAAACTAGAATTTTGTGAAATCACCCTTTCAATAGATGATGAAATATTGTAAAATATCCCATCAAGTTGAACTAATGTAAACAATTTAAGATAATTTGTGTGTGTTGTCATGCTTATTGTGTCTCCATTTTTGTTGTTTGGAACTTCTTGGGGATTAAACAATGATGGTAGTGACTAACTCAGAGGTAGAATATGTTGTAGCAGTGAGGATGCAGTAATTTTGCATGATATACTTTATTGATTGAGTCATGATGTTGAGTTGATGTCTAATTTTGTGGGACAGTTAGGTTATTGTGATGGTTCAAGTATGGGATGTGGTATTTTTCTAGTGATAAATAAGGGATATTATTTTGTGGAATGCGTCTTAGTGGATAGATATCTATGGGATTGGGTTGGTAATGATGAAATGGATATGGAATGGATATGAAATAATCGTGTGGTAATTTATTAATTAAGTTAATGATAAATAATGAGAGTTAATGATTTTTGAAATTGTTTAATTATACAAGGGTTGTTTTTCTAATTGGGTTTCCATTAAATATTAGATAAAATGGTTAAATAAGTGGAACTTTGTTGATAAAATATTAATCTATAATTTGATAATCTATAATTAAAAGAAGAAGTATGGGTTGTGTGTTTATGGATCTTTCTTATGGTAAAGTTTCATCTAATGGTGGAATAAATTGGTGTAAGATATCATATGATGATGTCAAGTGTTGTGGACCATTCTAGTGGAGTATAATGTGAACCATTAGGTTAGGTATTGTGTGTTATCTATTATCCCCATGTTTTCATGTGAACCCTTAGAGTTGTTGGAAGTACAAAAAATTTGTTTTAACATTTTTTATATTTTGGGACTTGAAACTATTTTTTGAATTATTTTTCATGTCTGGATGGTAATAAATTAGTGATTTAGTATTAATTTGATGGATTTAGTATAAATTCAGTGGATTTTGTATGACTATGACCTAGAATCACTGCTTTTAGTGTGAATTTGTTTATTATGAGTTCTATAAAGTAAGACTTTGATTGAGTATGACATATGGAAATTTTGGATTCAATGATCATGCATTTTTTTAGTATGAATTCTTGAGAGTAAGACATTAATTTATTATAACTTATAGAAAGTAAAACTTTATAAGAATTACTACAAATGTAAGACTTTAAAAGTATTACAATGAAAGTAAGACTTATGATGTATTACTATGAAAGTAATAATTTTATCATTTTTTTAAAAAAAAATGGATTAAATGAAAATTGTTTCAATAACCATCTTAATTATTAAATATAAGATTTAATGCATATTTTAAGGGTATTTAGGGGTTTTCATGACTTGTATAGCACCAAATTATCCAAAATGGTTTTCTTTTTTCCTCTCTTATTCCACAAGTGATATCTTATTCATTTCTTGTCAAAATAATGTGTAATTTAAAGGATTTATAGGTAAGTATAATAATTAGTCTACCAATAATGTTCATATTTATTTCTATTTCTTTTTCACTCAATAGAAAAACCTAATTTCAGGGTTTTTGTTTGATTTTTCTAAATCTTATAAGTAAAGAAAAATCAGTTGGTTTTTCTTATAAAGTGGAGACCTATTATCTCTATAGTGGTGGTTACATTCTTATTATTTAAGTATATATGTCTTATGTGATGTGTAAAAAATGAGTGTGTATATGGTGGTCTGGGTAAGACCATTTATGAATTACTTATTTTTTTATTTTTCCTAGGATATATTAGTGGGTAGTATTGTTTGTAAAATGGATTGGTTAAGATTGGTATGGTATGTAAGGTGTGATATGTGGTTCTTTGGGTAGTTGGCCATGAAGAAGCCTTTTATGAGTATATATTTTTTGATTCTATAAATGATGTGGTTATGTGGGGATGAATTGGGAATAGACCATGTGATTATGAGTTATGTTGATCACCAAAAGTGGGGAAACATGGTTCCCTGGGATGATGTGGGTAATCTTGACCATTTTATTCGGTGGGTGACAAGTTCCATAGGTGGAAACATATGTTCATCGATGGTATGGACTTGGTTTTTACTGATTCCACTCACTTTGGTTTTCTAATAGGGCCATTAGGGATACGTGTACATAGGATAAGACCCATAAGATGGTGTTGAACACTAGTTTTAGGTGGATTATTCCATATATTATACAACATAGGGGATGATTTTGACCATCTATATAGAGGAAGAGCTTACCATAGAATGCCATGGTTAGTGGTAGTTGAGACCACCAGATGGGGGATGAGTTGCACTATTTATGTTGGGCTTTTGAGAGGGGAATTTTAAGTATGAGTATCATTGTTCTTTGATTTTTTAGGCTATTGATCCAGTGACGGTAATGTATATAGAATTCATGGTGTTTGTGACTCTACTTGTGGATGTTTCTTTAAGGAATTGAGATAAATTTAGTTGGTTACGTGGCTATGTTAAAATGTGATATATAGTATGAACTTGGTTAGAAAGACATGGGAATATGGCAGACCATGGATATATCATTACACTATAGCACTAGCCAAGGTGGGAACAAGCCCAACATACATTAATAAGCATGGGTGTAGATAGATATGTTATGAGATGTTGGTTGCTATTTAGTTACATTTTTTATATACAATTATACATATGGATATAATCTTGGGAAATCATTTATGGTTACCTACTGTGTTCATATTCACACCAATCATGGTCCCTTCGGGATGAATGAAGACTTTATTTTTCTTGGTATTGGTAAGGGAAAATGTTCGACATCTAAAACCTAGGGGAAAGGGATGTATAGATGGTTCATTGATAGATTTAGGATTTTTAATATGGGATTATAGGTTCCTTGGTACAAGGATGATGGTTTATTTTGGTTATTTGTTTCATGTACACTTATGATCATCCCACATGAGAACCTTTTTACGCCTGTATGACTGGCATGACATGTTGATATTTTTATTATTATTGTATAAGTATTTTTGGATAATTATTTATTTTATATAAATTTACTAAATTGTGTTCAATTTATTACTTCATATAGTGTATAAATTTAACCTTAAATTTTTTGAGAGCATGTAGGTTAGATTTTCACATATTTATAGTGAAGTAAACATAGTTTCTGACACAAGTTTTAAGAAAGAAGTTGAAGTTCAAGTATCTAGTTGATATTTTAATCTATTTGAGTAGTTATATCATATTAACTCATCTATTGTAAATGGATACAATTACTCATGTCTTAAACACTCTGATTTATATCCACTTTCACATTTCCTTTTAATTTAATGGTTTAGTCTAGACCACTTTGGATAATGATTATCACTAACGGGTTTAGTCTTCACACTATCACCAAAGATTCCCTAATTTCTATTTGGTTACCTTTATAATATGTGGAGTAATTACTATGGTCACATAGAGCACTACCAATTTGAGTACCAGTCACGTGGTCATTGGAGGATAGGTTATTATGTGAATTGTCTAGAATTAGATATTAAACTTGAAAATATAGAGATAACACAAGATGAGTCTTCATAACAAGTTGATAATAGTGATACATCCATAAATAATTCCAAGGATATTTATTCTAAAATACCTCGATTATATGGTAAAAAAGTTCTTAAACCCATATAATTATTAGTCTTTAAAAATCTCAAAACAAAAGGTACAATTGATTCTAGAAAAGTTTTATTGCGTTAAATTGGGTTTCTTGATCAGTGTGTGTTTAAAATCATAATATATATAAATATAATTATATAAAATAATTGAAGAACCCTGAACTACATCGAAGGTGGTTATAAGTATTCTCAAATAAAATTCCACTCAAAATAAGCCCAACCAAGGGATAAAATATCACAAAATAGAAAAACCAAAATCTAGCTAGAATGCTTTCACTAGAAAACAACAAGGCTTGATGGGTATTGTTGGTGTTGTAGAAGGTTCATGCATAATAATTTTTATTATTACCATTTTGTGTTAACCAATGGGGGATAAAGTAATCCTACATAAAAGAGAATTAATACTAATTTGTGGAATAATATATAGAGAAAACAAAAATATATTCATATGTAATAGGTTTGAAATTGTGTAAAATCTTTGTAAACATTGCAAGATGAGTGTTCATAGTGAAGAATAATTCTATTATAAGTTAAAAAAGAATATATTTAAATCATTTTATAGAATAATACAACTTAATTATGATTTAAAGTGAGGTAAAATTGTGTTATCCTTGGAAAATAAAGAAAACAATAATTTTGGTCAAAGAAAACCCAAGAATTCCAACAAAAGTGCCACACCAAATAGAATGTGTTGAATCAATTGTGGAAGAAAATGATACATTATATATTTTTTCATAAATCCAGAACTATTTATCTTAATGGATGCAAGTTAATTTAAAATAAATAATTAACGCAATAAAAAATAAAAGGATTGGTTTGGTGTGGGAAATTTATAAGAAACCATATGGAAGTTCCAATAATGATAACCATAATCCCGATGAGTGTCAGATTATTTTCATAGATAAATGGAAATGGTAAGAAAATTTAATGAATCATAATAAAAGGGGAGTTATATTGATAATTAAGTATCTCTATATGTATAAACCAAATTTCTTGAGTGGGTTTCAATAAATGATGACCTAAAGACTTTAGAAGAGCTATGTGGGAGGTGAAATAAACAAGGTCATATTTCCAAAGACTTCATGATCATGTTATAATTTTAAGAATAATTGTAACAATAGATAAAGTTACCACTAGGTGATGAATGTGATTTATTGGAAAATTCAAGGAATAAATTCCCATATAAAAAATAATTTGGAAGAAGTAGGTAATCCTTGTTGTAGAATGTTGTTACTTAGAAAATATGAAATGAAATAATAGAGAGTTCACCCATAAATTATGATAAAAAGAATAAATTATATTGATTAATAATAAATTATAAAAATTTATACTCTCATTAATTAAAAAAAGTTTCACCTTATTCCTATACATATTTATTCTATTTATATACAGGGTATTAAGGGTAATTGATGTGCTTAGGGGGAAAAATGAAAAAATAAACAAGATAGAATAACTATTATAGACTTTATAGAAGTAAAAATATTTTAATGATATCAAAATTTAGTATATTAAAGTATATTTTGTGAATATATTATCCTTGATTAAGTAAAGAATTAGTATAGCTCTTGAGGGGGTGAAATCTAAGAATCTTCTATAAGGTATTATTTTAAATGAAAATATGAAATATTTAAAAAGTTTTTAAAGGGATTACATTAAAAAGGTATTAATGAATATTCTATCATTATTGTTTTGTAAGAATAAATATAGGTTTTATGGGGGATATTTTCATTATAAAAATGGAATGAAAAGGAGTAGTTTATAAGAAAATCAAGGTTTAATTTATAAAACGTAACCTACCAATTGTTTTTATTTTCTAACCTTTATATTAAGATGAGTAAAGAAATATCATGTTGAAAAATATCATAATAATTTATTCAATAATTTGGTATCTTACTAAAAACATTTAAAAAAATATTGAAAAGGGAATTCTGAGTTGGTACCATATTTTTTTTGTTTACGGACAATATTTTGGCATACATTTTCCCTCTTCTTTTTTTAAAATGAGTATAGATCAAGTAGAATTATAATGGAATAATTGAAACCAAATTTATTTTTGTGAATTTATAACACACTATATCCAAGATATTTGTATATATTGTTAAAAATGGTTATATATAAGAAAATGGATAAAGAATATATAGACAAACATTTTTAATATTGGCATTGAAAAAAATACAAATAGGAAAATTTCGGCACCCAATTAGTTTTTTGTCCATTTTTATCAAGGAATATTAATAAAATACACATGATTTAAATATGTATTAAAGTATAAAGTATTGTTAGTAATTTTTACATAAGAATAATATCTTTAATGCGAGATGAATTTCATAAGTAAAGGTGATAAGAATAATAACATAGAGTGAGGTTGGAGTTCCCAATCATGTTGTTGATAAGATGGATTGAAGTTTACCAAAAAATGTGCCATTATATGTGATTATTAAACCATGGATGATGATGGAAAAATTTCGTGATTCTTGGAAGAAAGCTATATTCATTATTCATGTAACACATGAAGATATTCAATTGATATCATTAGAGATTTATTCAAATAAAAAAAAATTGTTTGAAGGTATGAAACTTAATATATTATTTCAATAATATATTTAGGTATATTTGATAAATTTGAGTTAATTACACTAAACCATGTTGAATATATTATTGTTAAAGGTCATAAAATATGGTTATATATGATATCGATATTGTTTCTTATATTATGAAGATATTTGTCAAGGTTATATTGTAGAATTATAATATAAGGTTGGAAGTTTTCTATATTCACTATATATGTGGAATTTATATTCCATGGTTTTTTATTATAGTTTAATATAATATCTCTAAGGGGGTATAGTGGATATGTCCTATCCTATGTGTTAATTTAGTATGAACTGTTGTTTCATGTAATGGTTTCTTGGATGATGTTTGAAAAAGTATGGAATTCAGATGAGGTATTGATATACCATTGAAATACTCTAAGGAGAATTTATTTTCTTCATAAATAACTATAAGTGTTTTTGATTGAAGATGAGTTTATGTCATTACAAAGAGATTTGTGGAGTTATATGTTGGGAAAATGTTTTGAGATAAATTCTAAAAGGTATAAATTTTGGGGAAAAATAAAAAAAAAATTAAAACCTTCCTATGATATGTAAGAAATATTTTGACGAGTATACTAAAATTTAATAGAGGAAAAAATACCTTTGAAATACATTAGTTTTTTTTTGAAAATCACACAGAAAAAAGGAAATTTCAAGAATCCTACATGATACAGAAAAACTTGTTCTAAAATACACAATGTATTATCAAGATAAAAATTTGATATAATCTTGGGGTTACACCAAGATATGTAATGTAGTTAATATATTATGTAAGATATTATACTCCTAAAATATTTAAAATTGTAAAATTAAGTACTTCAATAATTATATTTAATTTTTTTGTTTGAAAAAAGTTGAAAAATCAGAAAAGGAAAGAACTAATTCTAGTACATAAGATTCCTAAAGGAATGTGTATATATTTTAAGTCCATTAAAATTAGAAAAGGGATGAGACAAATTGTGATAATTAAGTTTTTAATATCATAAAGAATTGAATCTAAGGAAACAATAATATTAAATGTATATGGATTATAAATCCTCATGTGAGGGTCATTAGTTTTCAAAAAATTTGATATTTACAAAATCAAATATTCTGAAGGAGAGGTTTAAATCAGTCAATGATGGTTCTATTCTTTTTTGAATTAAAGCATCCCAATATGGTAGATTGTGATTATATTTAATTTTATAAAAAATGACGTTTTTCTTGTCATGATGAATATTATCACACCGTGACATAGTATGAGAATGAACAACTTTCCAAAACAGATCTATTATTTGAGACATGACTTCAATGTGAAAATAAGTTCCACACTATGGTGACTATGAAATTGGAAGATAAAGAAATACATATTTTGGTGTTTTATAAAGATTATTTAATGGGATATATTCACACCATGATGTAATTCCATAGGATTTAGACACATTTCTAAAAATATATGGAAGAGTTTTTTATGATTGTGAAAAGAGAGGTCATATACCAACCAAACTATTATAGAGATAAGAGAGGATTTACACATGTCATATTTTAATGATTTTCACCATTAATACCCATGAAAACATAGAAATTAAAATACCTGTTGATTTATTGAATATTTTAAAGAAGAATAATTATATGTCTATTGGAAGATTTAATGAAGACCTTTGACTATAAATAAATGAGGATCTTGAAGAAAGCCACATGACTTATAATCATAGAGGGATTTGAAGTGTTGGTAATTTAAAGTTTTTCATATTAAAATATAGAAACTAATATCCAAGAAGATGTTGGATTTTTAAAAATAATATTAAGGATAATAGGAATTAGTTTATTTAATATTTATAATATCTTGAATATTTTGTGATTTTAATAATAAATAGAGGTACCCAACATTAATATCTTGATAATAAACCTTTTATGTGAAATAAAAGAAGTTCTAGCACAACAGATTAGATAGTTATCCTTGAGTGTTGAATAAGAATAAGAAGTGACATGGAGATACTAACTTTCTTTTTCTACTTATCATTTGATTTGAAGAAGAATATTGAATAATTTAGCTAAAAATAATCCTATATTATATGGTCTAAAGATAATAATAAGCAAACACTTGGATTTATACACATTGAGTAAGGTGATTAGATTCCAAATATCTTATAGTTATAATAAGTCTACACTTATAATTGTCATAGTTCAAGGTGATACATTTCCAATCATATATACAAGGATCACCATGTTAGTTCTTGAATTATACATGATTGGTTATAGGAGTAGGAGTCTGAGGATATACCCTTACCCAAGTTAATTATTGATATTAAAAGGGGATTTTTATGCATGTGGATTAATAACCACCATACACTGGGGATATTTTCATCTACCTTAGAGGAAAACCTTAATAAAAAATCATGCATTCTATAAGGTAACGAAGTGAAAGAGTTTTAATTGACCAAAATTTATCCACACTAATTCAACCATATTTGTGATTTCCATATCCCAAGGGATTATAATAAGTTTTATAAATAAACACATTAATTCCAAAACCATACCTTCATCCACCATCTAGATAAAACATTCAAACCCATAATACCCCTTAGTGTTAACTTAAAGAAGTAGTTCTAGACTCTACCAGTATTTCTTAGTGCTAACTTCTGAAGTGTTAACTTTTTAAAAAAATTTAGGTAGCTCTATATTTATATTTAATCTCAAACTTACCTTACTCGTTGAGTTTACTAAACAATTTCACACTTATTATCATTCATTATTATATTCAAATATTTAACACAAATATGAAACCCATCACCATAATCCATATGGTTCGTCTATATCCTCTTTTGGACTTGTTTTCAATACCCAATTACTTCCTAATAAAAACTAAAGTCCGTGACCTCAATTCATGATTCTAATTCTCTTCTAGTATGTTTTCCACCAACTTATTTGTCTCCCTTCACTACTGGAAAAAGAGGCTATACCCACGGTTTTGGGAATCGTGGGCTGGAACGGTGTCGGTATAGGGGTCTTAACCTATACCCATGGTTTGGTAGAACCATGGGTATTGGTGTGTCACACAGCAGCACCATGCTGTACAGCGTGGTAGGCACATACACCACGGTTTGAACCGTGGGGAATATTCGATTCATTTTAAAAAAATCACCATCAACAATGTTTGAACCCTGCACGCGACACTTCACAGCGAACCCTTGGACCAACCAAGCTGTAACTATTATATGTAATATATATACATATCTGAAAATATATATTAATATATCCTACATCGCGTATTCAAAAAACAAGGATTCGGTGATTCGAACCTGCGTCTCTGGCTACACCTCACGCCCGCACCCCGCGACGGACCAAACGACCTGTTATTTTAATCTACTATACCATCATATATCTGCCTATATATTTTAATATATAACGTATTTAAATTCAAAAAAAGTACCTACGGGGATTCGAACTATTGTATCGCAGTAATCCTCCATGCCGCTTACCAACTGAGCTAACACTATTATTCAATATATAGAGATTCATCTGCTTATATATATTAATATAATCCGTGAAAAAACGTATTCCCTCCAAATTTTTCGTGTCCCACCTAATGTTTTTTCCCCGCCATAATGTAGGAAATATATACCCACGGTTCTGGATAACCGTGGGTATAGGTCTTCAAAAAAAAACCGCAATTCCTACTATTTTGAAGAACCGTCGATATAGGTCTTCGGAAAATACCCTACACCCATGGTTTTCTCCAAAACCGTGGGTATAGGTTTTAAAAGAAAACAATACCCACAGTTTTTGGCACAACCGTGGGTATAGGTGGCCTATACCCACGGGTTTGGAAAACCGTAGGTATAGGTTCACATACTATCCCTATACCCACAGTTTTAGAAAACCGCGGGCATAGGGGTACCCTATACCCACGGTTTTCTGAAAAACCGTGGGTATAGACCTATTTTCCAGTAGTTCTTATTGATAATGAATTTAGTGGTTAGAAGTGAGGTTAAGAAAAAACCTTCTCATTATTCATCACATTTTATCTTCTCCCCTTATCTTCCTTTGCATTGAAAGTAAAACCCAATTTACTTGAGTAAAGGATGAAATAACTTTTATTATGGTAATGAATCATACACTAATTATCTCTATGTATATGTAAGAAATGATTGGTGTAGAAAACTCGAGTGGCTAATATAGATATCAATGTATTCTATAAACACCCCATCATGTGATACTAATATAGAAATATCCTTCTATAGAAAGTTAAAAATATTTTCATTCAATTTATCACTTGTATTCATATCAACAATAATATTTTAAACATTCAATCCAAATAAAGTTTCTCCACTTTCAAGTTACCATTTTTTTAAAAAATAATCAATATTTACCATTTAATTTTTGAATTTATTTTTCATATAAGTGTATAAGTGTATAAACCACATACCTTATATATTATTGAATATAAAAATATTTTAACATCAACATATTGTGTTTCAACATCTTCTCGAACCTTTTCATTCAAAACTTCATCATACCAAATTGTAATGTATGGGATTATTTAATTATATATTTGTAAGGAATGTTGGATCTTTCAAATAAACTTATTAAATATCAGTAATCACTAGTTCCATCATTAAAAAAATTATATATTTGCATGTGATGTTGATATTTGGTAGCATCTTATTCTCAACACCCCTTTAAGGGATAAAATTCATATATATTATTCTTCATAGTTGATACCAATTTAAGGGTTGTGAGAAAGAAAAATAATAATAGTTGAATTAAAAGTGATATATAATGGATATATTAACTATATTGTATTAAGAACTTGTCAATGCTTCTTAATCCCCCATAATTACATCGCATTCAATTTCTACCATAGTAAACATAAACAAAATTTTTAGAATAATATGAAATATTATTTATCTTTGAATTAGTTAAATATGGTTGAATGATTTTTATCTATCTAGAAAATCCTTTTAGTTTAACTCTAGTTTTATGATAACTCTACATGATCCCTTACCTTTTAATTTTCCATCACTGAATTTCCAAGAGCATCATGGAATTCCTCTACTTAGAGCTTTCACCTTATGTAGAAAGTTATTTCTCTAAAATGATATAAAATCATATGTATTCTTGTATGTTTCCCCCATATTACTTATTAATTCTAACTAATTATGTCAAATAGTTATGAATACTTTAGAAACCTATTCTAATTTCTCCTTTTATGGAAATTTCTTCCTCTCAACAAATTTCACCGCACAAGAATTTTTTAATGAAATATTCCTTTTATTATCTAGATTCTACCATGTTGGTAGTAACGTCAAGAAATTCTTATGTGTGTGACCAAAAATTATGTATCTTATATATATTAAATCACCATACTTTAAGTTATATTCTTTAGGTTATTTCCACTAAATTTCAACTTCTTCTTCAGAGATGTATTCAACCAGACCAATCCTTTTATATCTTTCTCATATTGACTCTCTTCATTTATTAATTATTTTAGTTCAATATTCTGGTATTTTTAACTAATATACACGATATATACTCTCCTTAAATAATATAATCACCTCTTCTATTGTGTTTCATCCTCCTTTAGTTTCTGCTTGGGTGAGTTTTGTTTAATATCTTCCTTTTGTTTTCTCCCAAAGGTAGTCTCACCATCTATCTTACTTTTATTTTTCTTATTATTTCATAAACTTATCCCTTTTGTTTTAAATAAATAATAATTTTTATGTTTTATCTACCACTCATAATTATAATTAACACTTTTATAAAAACTTTAATTGAATCTCTCAAGATATTGAAATTTGTTTGAGGTAAATATACTTTCAATATTGTAAGTAAATTGTATTATCAAATCAAGATTTAGCTTAAATATTATTTTGAGCCCCCTTAATGGAGGCCTTATTTATCATTAAATTATTAGCATGTTATTCCAATAGTTTATGACCTTGTGTAAATTTCTTTCATGACACTAATAGTATATGAAAACTCTAGGGTTCTTCCTTTGAATTATAATCTAGATCATATGTGTACCTTGGTATTTTTACATCAATAATCCTTGCTTCTGAACTATTCTTGGGGAAATAAAGATCCTACTTATGCTTATATCAAATTTTATTGAATTGGTGGTCTTATAAATATTTTTCATCACACACTTATGTTCCAAACTTAAATTTTAATATGAAATATTTAAAATTTCATAATTGTTATATTAAAAAAATTTACATCTTAGGGTTATGTTTTTTATGAGGTTTCATTAGATTTTTTTGATAATTTCATTCTCTTTTTACACCTAAATGACAATTTTTATGAGTAAGACCATTTTATAAAATATTCATTAATTACTTATTATTTCAATTCATTGAGAAGTTTTAGGTTGAACTTCTGCCTAGTTTTTTATTTTAAACTATAGTTCAAAATATTTAGAGTCGAGAGTATTATTCTCAACCTCAACTGATCTTATTTACCATCCCAATATAAATTCATCTTCTATATTAGTTCCTCATTCATATTAATATTATATTATAAGTATTGGTCGGTATTTCTCACTTGTTTTCACATAATCTCTAACTAACTATCCTTAACATCAATGATGGATCAGTGAACTTCTTCTAATGCATGAATCTTCTACTCAAAAACTTCATTAGTCATAATTCTACGCAGTCCTTTGTAATTATTCTTCAACTAAGGAAAATGTTTCATTATAAAGTGAAATATATTATTCCTTAGCCTCAACGGGTTTTAGGTCCAATCAATGAAAAAAATTTAATACTAGTGAAAAAAAGTGATTAAAATGGATGACTGGGTATCATCCTTAACTCAACACATCCATTGCCAATGAGCCCGTACCCGAGTGGTAAGGGCTCCTGCTTGGCATCCAGGAGACCCAGGTTCAAAACCGGGTGGAGGAAAATTTTCGGGGTACTGTAGCAGTTACTATTTAGTACTGTAGCAGCCAGAACTATTCACCCGATTTGGGCCTTCGGGCCACCGGTTTGGGCCTACGGGTCTCCAGGGCCTTCAGGTCATCAAAGGCCTTCATGCCACAGGGCCTTCAGGTCACGTAGACTATGGAGTATCTCATTTCACATAGATCATGCCCCAGAAGAGGATCAGAGATATAGGAGTAGCATCCACCAAATGTAGAGCTAACCGGATTGGAAGAATGAGAGGGTATGACAGCCACCATCGGGACCAGGCACCGTGCAGCTTTGTACAGGGAAATGCTAGCTGATCAGCAATGTAAGGTGGGGATCTAAGGCGATCAATGATGCAAGACGTTGGGGAGGGGCATTTCTAGTGGGCTGGGCCTACAAGTCATGTATGGGTATGGTATACCTCTGGGCCTTCGGGTCATGTATTGCGGGTCATGTCGGGCCTTGTGCCTTGGGCCTACGGGTCATGTACAGGTTCCCCTTCAACCCTTAAAAGGGGGATTATCTATAATAAAATAAAAAAGGCCTTCGGGCCATTCAGAGGAACTCAACACATCCATTTGTTGAGTTTTCTCTAGAGGAAACCCTATGGATGGGTCTGCATCTACCTCCCTATGATAATTAATATATTCTGAAAGTTCTTGAGCCTCCTAATTGGTGTATATATCATAATATTAGATCACTGTAGTCTTCATTATTTTGGAGTTTTATGATTGGATTATACTATTATCCTTCAATATTAAATGTTCATCCTTAAATAACTCATAAAAATGATATTATTTTTACTCATAAAATGAACCTGTATAGATTGTAAGATGTTATTCCTTAACACATGTCTTCAAATGCTAGTAAATAATAAACTCCAACTATATTAATATATTATTTACACGCTATAATCTAGAATCAAAACTTCTATAAATTCCTCCTCTTTATGTAATGAAATGTTAAAAAACATTTTCAGGTTACTGATTGAAATTGGACTTGATGAATAAATATTTTTTTTCCTAACATCTAAAAAACCACTCAAATCCTTCATAAATTTATGTTATAGTTCCACAAACACCTAAAAAAATTGATCTTCTAAAATTTATAGTCATGTTTTTAATATATTTTTTTATTACAATTCTCTCAAAAACAACATTAGCGACATTTGAAAGAAATTACTTGATATATAATCATCTTTTATTTGATAAATCTTATAATTAAGTCTCATATCTTCTAATATTCTCAATTGTTTGTTGGATTAGTTCAATCAATAAGGGAGGGGTTAATTGAGTGACTATAAAATTTTCTGTTACAAAAAAATTATTATTTTAAAAGAAATGGTTTTCCCCAATAATAGATACAACCCAGCTAATCAAGGTTATACTGTTATAAAATTTTGACTGTTTAAACAACTTCTTAGAAGATTTATTAGTTCTCAGTAATCTTAATATGTATTATTAATATTACTTTTGAAGTTATCCTAGTAAGACAAATCAGTTATAACTTCTTTCCAAGACTAACTATCAAAGTGAAATTAGAGTTTTCTAGATTATGGAATAAAGCAGTAAAACAGAGAAGACTAAATTTAAATAGCACAGAGAATATGAAACAAGTGGTTCAATCTCAGGATGAGACCTAATCCACTCCACTTGGAGATCACCTGCCACCAAGCAGTTTATATTAAATAAACTTTGATCCACACACTGGATTGGGGTTAACCACAGTACACAGACTGTCCAGGTCACACATGGACCACTTCCATAGTTTTTGTGGGTAAAAAAAAAACAATAACCAGGCCACACAGGGACCTCTTCCATAGTTTTCATGGGTAAAAAAAAGTATTAAGAGTTTGGTGTAAGGATTTTGAAATCATTCAGTTTAGCATATGAGTTAGTGTGTGTATGGAATATATAGAGTATAGAAACTTCTCAAAAGGTAAATAAAATAATCACTGAGATAGAGTAGATATGAGTTTAGAATGCTCTAGTTATTTGAAGTGCAGCTCTGGACTCCTTTGATTTAGCAGAAATGCTTTTGAGTCCTTCTCTGGTTTTTGTATTGAAAAACAGAGTTTCACGATTCAGATTCTGTTCTCCACAATCTTTGACAATGCGAAGATGTTCTCTGGATTCCAGTGTACTACATATTTTCTTTAGCAGAGTCATATTGCATGCATGTGAAAATGCTTTCTTTGAAAATATTGAAAAAGTGTTCTTCGTGGTCATGATCACACACTTGTTTTCTGTTCAGTATCGCGCTCTCTTGTTGTTCGGCACTATCTACTGTTTTCTTTGAATTCATGAGATTTAGCTGACAGGTTCCATGTGTTTCGTGCCTCATACCTCGTACTATGTCTACAAAGAAACATTAATTATGTCAGTGCATTAAAGGCATCAAATATGACCATTAAACACTAAACTGAAAGCCGAAAAAATAGTTTAAGAAATGGTGTCACAGTAAGTTGAGAAAATAGTGTCTGTTTCATGGTGTTTGAGTGTCACAGTCTGAGTGTCACTATGTCTGATATTCACGGTGTCTTGGATTACAGTGTCTCGGTCACGGTGTCTCAATCACGGTGTCTTGGTCACGGTGTCTCGGTAAGGGTATCTCGGTCACGGTGTCTAGCTAACTATGTCTTGATCATCGTGTCTGGCTAACTGTGTCTGATATTCACAGTGTCTTATACTTAAGCAAATAACAGTTTTCAGACTTAAACAAAAATATGCATGAATTGGATTGAGTGTAACCATTATAAAGCATGAGTGAATTTGAAACATAAATACACATGATTGAAAAAGATTTGTGATCATTAATTAGATTTGGAAGTATTAAAGAGATTTGTGATTATTAAATATATTTGTGATCATTAAAACATGATTAATACATGAGGAGTCCAACAATATCCCCCTTTTTTTATGATCACAAATCATACACAGTTAAAGTGGAAACTAGATGCAGCTGTACATATAACTTCTCCCCCTTTTGGGATTATCAAAAAGTTGAAATAAGAGAGTGAAAATAGTGCACATTCCATTAAAAATATGCAGAGTGTAGTACATAAAAAAGTAGAAATACAAAAATGAATGACATCCCCATCAAAAATTAGTAATAACTGGTCTTCTTCAGGGATTGGCCTTCTCTTTGCCTTTATTAGTAGTAGAAGAGGAAGCCATATGGGAAGTGGTTGATGTAGAATAAGGGAGAGAGGTGGTAGATAGAGAAGGTAAAGGGAGACCTTCGAAGACTGAGGGAGCTAGTGTAGGAGCAGTGGAAGATCTTGGTCATTGCTGGTCAAGAATGACAGGCCTGATCTGACTAAGAGCTTAGCCAACAGACCTAGTAGTTGAGGGTAAGTAAGAGGTAAAATTAGGTAGTCCAGGTCTAAGAGGATTAGCCGCTGGAGCAAAAATTGCTATACTGTGGACATGGAGATACGGTCTCAGAATTTGGATGAAGTCTGTTATGATTTCTCCACCATATTTCATGGCCTTTTCAAAGTCATATTTTTTTTTCCATGAACTTGTCCAAAAATCTGGTAAACTAGGTTAGCTTCTGGAATTGATTTTTGAAGGCTTGGGTTACAGGAGGAATTATCAGATTATCTATAAGGTATTTGAAGTGGTTGGTCATATCAGTCTTGGAGAAAATCTGGTTGAAATAGAAATCCACTTTATTAGCAATCTCCTACTGGGCATCATTGGCAATCTTGGAATGAATTTTCACAAGTTAAAGAACTCTATCACTGTTCGTGACAACTTCAGATAAAAAAGTCACATTAAATCCCCTTAAAGAAGTCTGAAGCTCTTCTTGGACTATTGATCTGAGCAAAGAAC
The DNA here is from genome assembly GCA_963277665.1 of Viscum album. NCBI lineage: Eukaryota > Viridiplantae > Streptophyta > Magnoliopsida > Santalales > Viscaceae > Viscum > Viscum album. Next base: position 1,428,741,753 of record OY728157.1, read on the forward strand.
TATCCAAGGAAGGTGTAGATGATTCACCATAGGCATGAGAAGCTTTGAATGATGTGGTTAGAGACTTGAGCTGATTCAGTACCTTTTGAAGACATCCAGTGTATTCATCAGTGAGTTTATTTAGGTTCACCAAAAGCTCTCTCATTTATTTCAACAACTGTTTGTACCTTTCTGTAATCTTTTCATCAAAGGATAATAGATAAGGGTGAATTTAAGACACAACATCTCAAGAGATTTGAGACACAGAAGGTTCTAGAGAGGTAGCAACAGTTTCTGATCTGGAATGCAGTCCTTTTTTTATATCTTCAACCATGATTCTCAGGGTTGAGACTTCACTACTGAGTAATTTATTTTGAACTCAAACTTCTTGAATTTCATTGAGCATTTTGGGTTGGATCTGCCAAATAATCTTCTCCAAAAGCAGTTAGGAATCTCTCTCACTCAGATGTGTCACCTCACGAGGTTGGGAATTCAAAAGCTTCTCAACTCTAGACAAGATAGTGTCTCTAAAATCCTTTAAATCATCCTTACTAACAATGGGCAGCTGTTCAGGTAGAGGTTCATGTGATGGTTTAGGTGAAGGAATTGGTACAAGGGTAAGTTCAGGTTCAGGTTCCTTCTCAGGGAAAAAGATAGAAACTGACTTCAACTAAAACAGTGAGTAAGGAACAAGCCCAGTGGCAGTAACTTTGTGAGATTCACTCACATCATAAAATCAAGGGAATTTATATTGAGTTTCCACATGAATAGACTTAGCTGGATGTGATGCTTCATTAGTATCAAGATTTTGGGTTTCCTCCCCCTCAATAGATGCTTCCTTTTCAGGATCTAGAGGCTCATGAGCTAGTTCTAAATTCACTGTTTCATCTCTTAATTCCTCATTCATCTCTTATCTAGCCAATTGAAAGGATATCTCCATCCTCTCTTCAGCAGCGGTTATTATCTCAGGAACAGGTTGTTCCTCTACGAGTTCTTCCGGATTTTCTTCTTCCATAATAGGGAGGTGTTACAGATTTGTTTCTTCCATAACAGGGAGTTTTTATACTACAGTCTCTTCCATGGCTTGCTTTTGAGATTCTGTGAAAACTACTTCTCTCTCATCCTCAGATTGGATTTCCAGATTGACATCATCTCTAGGTGAAGGAGGTTCTTCTTCAAGAAAAACAGGAGGAATAATAGGTCTTTGTTCCTCAACAACATCATCTTCTTTATGAGGTACTTCAGCTTCTTCTTCCTCTTCTTCTGCATACTCACCAAGTTCATCTAGTTCCAAACCAGGATCAGCAATTTCCTTCGGCCTTGATGGATAATCCATAGGATTAAAATTCTCATAAATCTTATCATTTTCTTCCACCCACTTCTTTTTCCAAGGATTCCAGTTTATTTTCATTATTTTGATGATGGGTTTAGAGAGACTGTACTCCCAATCCATAAGCACTTCTTCATTGGGTCCAACTACTCATTTGGCAACAAGCATGGCTGAAATCATCCAAGAGTAGAATAGAGAGGTGTATTTAGATGTAACCTTGATCAATTCACACATATGGTGAATAATGTACTTGCACAGGTTGATTTTGTATCCATTCTTCATAAGATGAATAAAGAACACATCTTGGTAATTTAATACAGAAAAGTCACCTTTCCTCAGAGTAAACAAATTTTGAACAAACATAAACAATAGCCTTATTTCCCCATCAAGTTCAGAAGTTATGACCCTTCTCTTGGTTCCATTCCCGGTTAGGGTTTTCAGAGAATCTTCGAGGTCAAAGAAATTAGTTGTATGTGGGGGTTATCTATGATAATCATAAAAAATTCCTTCATGAGGTATTTTAAGGCATGTATCCCATAACCTTGATGAGAAGGAACATCTTTGGACATTAATATAGTTCCTCACAACAAATATTTCCCCAGTATCAAAAGAAAACTATGTGTACTAATAGAACTGAGCAACTTACCTCGGATAAATGGGTATATTATCCTTTGAGAACCATTCTAACCAGCCTTGTTCTCTTAACACTTTCCGGAATAGAGATTTTCTAGACAAGGTCCATTCGGGGAAAATTTCTTTCTCAGGAACAACACTTCGATTTACCAGGTTCAGATTCAACGGTCCTTTGGGCGTCAGCTTAGGTGTTATCTTCGTTTTCTTCGATCTGCGCTTCTCAGGTGTGGATGAAGACAATTTCTTTATTCTTGGAATTCACCGAAGGTCAAGAGAGAAAGAGGTTTGCAAGGTTGAAAGGGTTTGAAACGAGTGAGTAGGGAAAAGTCAGGGTGACGAACTGAGTGAAACTCTTTATTTTATCATTTGGGAATGTCAAACATCACAAAAAAAATACGGGAAAGTAAAAGAGGTGAAATAAAAATAACCGCGATACGGGTTAAAAGAAATTCATAAATAATTATCTTGGTGAGATAGTGAATGGTTGTTACGATGAGACAGTGATCAGTCGTCACAGTGCGATAGTAAATGGTCATTACGGTGAGACAACAAGTGGTCGTCACACTGAGACAGTGAGCAAATGTCACGGTGACAAAGTGAGTGAACTTTTTAGTTCGCGTTACGGTGAGACAGTAAATGTCAGACCATAAGTTCAAAGTGCTAACGGTGAGACCGTAAACATGAGAGACAGTATCTTAGAAACTGTAATCATGAAACAGTAAAGTAAAACATAGTAAAATATTGAATAGTAAGACGACTAAGATATCTATTTTATATTTATCATGCCAAGATCATGTATGATATAGTCCATTCTCTTATAATTTAATGGTTTGTTAATATATCAGCAAGTTGATATTTAGTACCAATGAATTCCAAGGTAATATCACCTTTTTGATAATGATCTCTCAAAAAGTGATGTATTACATCAATGTGTTTTGTACTAGAATGTGAAAAATGATTTTTTGATATGTTAATAGAACTTGTGTTGTCACAATTTATTGGTACATGTATAAATTGATATCTATAATCTAGTAATGTGTGTTTCATCCACAAAATTTGTGCACAACAACTACCAGAAGCTATGTATGCAACTTCTGCAGTAGATAATGCAACTAAGTTTTGTTTCTTACTACACCATGATACTAGTGACTTGCCTAAAAAGTGACATGTTCCAGAGGTTCTCTTTCTATATAACTTATAGCCACCGATTTCAGCATCATAATAACTAACTAGTTCAAATGATTGTCATTTAGGATAGAACTTTCCTAGATTGGGTGTATGCTTGAGGTATTTTAAAATTCTCTTTATAGCATTTAAATGAGATTCTTTAGGATTTTATTGAAAACGAGCACACATACATACACTAAACATAATGTCAGTACGAGTAGTAGTTAAGTAGAGTAAACTTCCAATCATTCCTCTATAAGTGGTTTGATCAACAAATTTTCCATATCCATCAAGATCCAACTTAGAGGTGGTACTCATGGGAGTGTCACTACTTTTAGTTCTATCCAATCCAAAACTTCTTAGAATATCTTTAGTGTATTTACTTTGAGTTAAAACAATTCCAACATTATTTTGAAATATTTTAAATCCAATAAATAATTTTAGTTCACCCATTAAACTCATTTCAAATTCATTTTGCATCATTTTAGAAAAATCAATACGTAATGAATTTTTTGAAGATCCAAAAATAACATCATCTAAATAGATTTGAACAACTTAAGCATCATTAGAAATTCGTTTTATAAAGAGGGTAAGATCAGCTATTCTTTTTGTAAAACCTTTGGAAATAAGAAAAGTACTCAAACTATCATACCAAGCTCTTGGAGATTGTTTTAAACGATATAATGATTTTGATAGTTTGAAAATATGATTGGGAAAATGAGGATTTGTAAATATAGGGGGTTATTCACCAAATACATCCTTAGCTATATACCCATTTAAGAATGCACTCTTAACATCCATCTGGTATAGTTTTAAATTCAAATGTTCAGCATAGGCAAGTAGGATTCTGATGGCTTCAAGTCTGGCTACTATAGCAAAGGTCTCCTCATAGTCAATTCCTTCTTCTTGACTATAGCCTTGTGCAACTAATCTAGCCTTGTTCCTAACTATGTTTCGAGCTTCATCTACTTTATTTCTAAACACCCATTTAGTACCTATGATGAAAGTGTCCTTGGGTCTTTCAAAAAGTTTCCTAACTTTGTTTCTTTCAAATTGATTAAGTTCTTCTTGCTTAGCCATTAACCAAAATTCATCATTGATGGAATCATCAATGTTTTTAAGTTCAAGTTTTGACAAGAAGGCTTCATGTTCATCCTGATTTCTAATAGAAGATATAGTTTGTGTTCCTTTCTCTAGGTCTCCTACCAAAACATCTAATGGATGGTTTTTAAAGGTTCTAACCTTTTTAGAAAAAGAGGGACTAGTGATTTCAGGTTTATCAATAGATTCTGGTTCATTATGACTCAATTGAAGAGAATTTATAGAATTGGATGTTTTCACAGATTCTTTCACAGAGGAATTTGATGATTTTGAGTTGATTTTCAAATTTGATACATCATCCTCCATATTTTCTGGGATGGTTCTAGGCTCATGTGGATCTATTTCATCAAACATGATATGAACAGATTCTTCCACACATTTAGTTCTTTTATTGAATACTCTATATTATTTACTTAATATTGAGTAACCTAGGAAAATTCCATCATCACTTTTGGATGAAAGTTTTTCATGATTATCCTTAGTGTTGAGAATAAAGTATTTGCAACCAAAAACTCTAAAGTAATTAACCTTAGGCTTCCTATTGTTCCAGATTTCATACGGGGTCTTTTTGAGAATTGGTCTAATCAAGACTCTATTGATTATGTAGCATGTTGTATTAACAACTTCAGCCCAAAAGTAAATAGGTAAGTCATATTCACTAAGCATTGTTCTAGAAATTTCTTGCAAGGTTCTATTTATTCTTTCTACAACACCATTTTGTTGAGGTGTTCTAGGGGAAGAGAAATTGTGACTATAACCATTTTGTGAGAAAAAGGATTCAAACTCTTTATTTTCAAACTCACGGCCATGATCACTTCTTAAAGATTTAATTTTTAGGCCACTAAGGTTTTCTACAGACTTGGAATACTTAGTAAAATAAGAGCAGGCTTCACTTTTGTGAGCCATGAAAAAGGTCCAGGTATATATAGAGAAATCATCTACTAGAACATAAACATAGTGCTTCCCATTTAAACTAGAAACTCTAGATGGTCCAAAAAAAATCCATGTGAACCAATTCAAGAGGTTGATAAGTAGAAATTTATTTCTTTGATTTGAAAGAGGTTTTGTGTTGTTTTCCCTTTTGACAAGGATTACACACTTTGTCATGTGGAAACTCAAGTTTGGGTAAGTATTTAACTAGGACTTTTCTAGTTATATTTCTAAGAGAGTGAACATTACAGTGTCCTAGTATCCTATGCCAGAGCCAAGATTCTTTATGAAATACACTTAAGAATGAAACATTTTGAGAAGTTAATAAATCTAAATTAACAGAATAAACGTTCTCATTCCTTGAGGCAGAAAATACTAATTCATATTTAGAATTAAAGACATTACATGCATCATTTTCAAATTTTACATGATATCCATCATCACATAATTATGAGATACTAAGCATATTATATTTTAAGACATTAAAAAATAGTACTTAAAAATTAAAATCGAATCAGAGTTACCAATCTGGCCTAAGCCAATGATCTTCCCTTTGGCATTGTCACCAAATGTGACATGTCCCCCATCTACTTTTATCAGATTCTTAAAGCATGAGTATTATCCTGTCATGTGCCTTGAACACCCACTGTCCAAGTACCATAGATTCTTACAGGAGCTATTTAAGAAACTTTCCTATAACATGATCAAGTAAATATAGATTTTGGTACCCATACTTGTTTGGGCCCAGTAACATTAGTAATAAGTTCTTTAGGAACCCATATTTGTCTCATAGGTTTCCTATAAGCATTATGTAAAGTTTTTGAAAAATAAACTATATTTGGTCCACAAAAACATGAAACAGTAGAGTATGTATCATTACTCGAGCTAGTTGAGTTGTGTCCAGAACTAGGAATAACATTATATGTCCTAGACTTTGAAACAAAATTCTTTCTACTAAGGTTTGTTTTACCAGGTTGATAACCAATGCCAGTATTTTATTTGGGGGAAATTTGTTTTCCTAGCATTTGTGTAAGGATATTTTTCCCATTAGTAATCTTTTCTAAGTCGCGTTTTAATTGCTCATTTGATATTTTTAATTCACTGTCTTCTTTGATTAGTTGAGCATTTTTTTACTTTTCAGTAGTAAGTTCAGACTTAACATTTGCAGTGAGAGCATGTTGTTTCCTCAATGATTTATATTTATCTTTTAATTAATTGCATGTCTCTTCAATCATGTTACATTATTCAAACATTTCTTCATTATTCATATTTTCAGAGTCACTTTACTCTTCAGAATAGTGTGAATTATGCATATACGAGTTCAGTGTTACCTCAGATGTGTTTTTCATAAAACACATATTGGATTTGTTAGCATGTTCATCATGTGATGTCTCTGAGTCGCCTGAAATATCCTCAGAGGCACTCCAAGTTGGTTTCATTTCCTTTTTTTACTTCTTGTACTTATCCTCATACTTCTTTTTATATTTGAGCTTTGTACAGTCAGCCTTTATATGTCCTTTGTGCTTACATTCATAGTATACAATTTCATGATTTTTGTCATTTCTTTTCCAGTCCTTTTTCCAGTTTCATTTTTTGATCATACTTTCCCTTGAAGTTTGGCTTTCTGAAAAAGTTCTTATTTTTTTAAAAACACTTGAATCTTCTAGCCAGTTGAGCCATCTACTCATCACTGTCAGGTGATGATTGTTAAGTGGTGGAACTTTCTTTAGGAGCTTCCAGTTTTCCTTTTTGTTTGTGCTTTGAGAAGGTGGTCTTGAATGCTAGAAATTTTTTATTTGGTTTATACTCTTCTTATTTGTTAACTTTCAACTCTTCCTTATACATCATCAGTTTCCCAATGAGTTCTTTTATAGGTATCTTGCTGATGTCACATGATTCTCTAATTGAGACAGAGGTTCCCATCCATCTGTCTGGTAAACACCTAAGAATTATCATGATATATTCTTTGGAAGTGACTTCTCTTCCAAGAGAAATCATTGTGTTGAAAATCTCATTGAACCTAAGATACATGTCAGAAATAGGCTCATCAGGTTTCATCTTGAAATTATAATATTTTATAGTATATGTATTAAGTCTCATTTCCTTTACACTAGATGTGCCTTCATGTGAGATAGACAAGGTATCCCAAATTTCATGGGCAGTTTTACAAGCAGAAATCCTATTAAATTCTTCATCTCCTAAAGAACAGTATAAAGCATTCATGGCTTTGTAATTGTTATTGTAAGAATGTTTTGTCTGTTAATACCATGTAATTATATCAGTAACAGGAAGTTTGTATTCATCTATAATGGATGACCAAATTTCAAAGCTCATACTCTCTAGATGCATTTTCATTTTAATTTTTCCTTGATCATAGTTGGTTCCATTAAAGAATGTTGGTCTGTTGGTTGCAGCACCTTCCAATCTATTATCCATACTAACAAATTACTTTAAAAGATCTTGAAATTTAGAATTAATAGAAATTTACAGATCTTTAAAGTACAACTGTAATCACAGTTGAGTAAGATTACAAAGAGTCCTAATAAAGAAACCTTTGATACCAAATGTTGGTCGGAGTAGTTCACTCAAGAGGGGAGTAGTGAATTGAGTGACAATAAAATTTTCTATTACAAGAAAAATATTATTTTAAAAGAAATGGTTTTACCCAATAATAGATACATACAAGCTAATCAAGGTTATACTTTTATAAGAGTTTGACTTTTTAAACAACTTCTTAGAAGATTTATTATTTCTTAGTAATCTTAATATGTATTATTAATATTACTTTTGAAGTCATCCTACTAAGAAAAATCAGTTATAACTTCTTTCCAAGACTAACTATCAAAGTAAAATTAGAGTTTTCTAGATTATGCAATAAATTAGTAAAATAAAGAAGACTAAATTTATATAGCACAGTGGATATGAAACAAGTGGTTCAGTCTCAAGCTGAGACCTAATCCACTCCACTTGGTGATCACCTGCCACCAAGAAGTTTATATTAAATAAACTTTGATCCACACCCTGGACCAGGGTTAACCACAATACATAGACTGTTCAGGTTACACAGGGACCTCCTCCCTAGTTTTCGTGGGTAAAAAAAAACAATAACCATGCCACACAGGGACCTCTTCCATAGTTTTCGTGGGTAAAAAAAGTATAAAGAGTTTGGTGTAAGGATTTTGAAATCCTTCAGTTTAGCAGATGAGTCAGTGTGTGTATGGAATATAAAAAGTATACACACTACTCAAAAGGTAAGTAAAAGTGTCATTGAGAGAGATTAGATATGAGTTTAGAATGCTCTAGTGATTTGAAGTGCAGATATGGACTCCTTTGATTTAACAAAAATGCTTCTGAGTCTTTCTCTAGTTTTTGTATTGAAAAACAGAGTGTCGTGATTCAGCTTGTGTTCTCCACGAGCTTTGACAATGTGAAGATGCTATCTGGATTCCAGTGTACTTCATATTTTCTTCATCAGATTCAGATTTAATGCATGTGAAAATGCTTTCTTTGAAAATCTTGCAAAAGTGTTCTTCGTGGTCGCGCTCACACACTTGTTTTCTGTTCAGTATCATGCTCTCTTGTCATTGGGCACTCTCTACTCTTTATCTTCAAATGCATGAGATTTAGCTAACAGGTTCCATGTGTTTCGTGCCTCGTACCTCATACTATGTCTATAAAGAAACATTAATTATGTCAGTGCATTAAAGGCATCAAATATGACCGTTAAACATTAAATTGAAAGGAGAAATAATAGTTTAAGAAACTATGTCACAGTAAGTTGAGAAAACAGTGTCTCCTTTATGGTGTTTGAGGGTCACGGTCTGAGTGTCACAGTGTCTGATCTTCACGATGTCTTAACTTATGGTGTCTCGTTAACGGTGTCTCGGTCACAGTGTCTGGCTAACTGTGTCTTGCTCACAGTGTCTGGCTAACAGTGTTTGATCTTCATGGTGCCTTATAATTAGGAAAATAATAGTATTCAGACTTAAACAAAAATATGCATGAATTGGATTGAGTATAACCATTATAAAGCACGAGTGAATTTTAAACATAAATACACATGATTGAATAAGATTTGTGATCATTAATTATATTTGGAAGTATTAAAGAGATTTGTGATTATTAAAGAGATTTGTGATCATTAAAACATTATTAATACATGAGGATTCCAACATCAATATTAGTAAACCACCTTCCATGCCTGTGATAATATTAGAGTATGACTCTATAAATGTTTCATAAAAATATTAATGTAAATAATTTTCAAGGATTATATAAATATAGGGTAGAATCATAGATAAAATTTATAAATTTTTTAGCTTAAAGTGAAACTCTTCATTATCACTTTGATTTTGACTTAACATTAATGTTTTGTAAAATATATTAATATATTTTGTTTTTTTTAAATTTTATAGACATAATGTTATTCTTTGGTGTGAAATTGATTCTATATACACTTATATTTATTCGTTTTTCAATTTCAATACTCAATAATTCCCATCCATTAAATATTTTAATTACGTTTCCAACTCTTCCTAAATTTTTAGTGTTCATAATCAATTTCTTTAATCACATAATTCAAACTCTAGATTAAGACATTATCCTTGTAGTTAATATTTTGATCACTATAACTTCTGATCGAATCATATTGTAGTCATCTTAGCTTATGATTGTCTCATATTATGATTATATCATCTTCCAATTGTCTTGGATTCTAATATGTAAATTCTAAATAATTAAACATCCTTAGATTTCAATCCTTCAAGATTTTGACCATTTAGACTTCAGAAAATTATCAACTAAAAATACTTACCACAATAGGCTCAAATATATTCAACTTCAGCTTCAACCTTCACATCAAACTTTTTTTATTCATATCATTCTCAACATACTTAGTTGTCTTTAACTTCATCCAAATCAATCAATTATATATATATATATATATATATCAAACTTCTTGATTTACATCAATTGAAAATTCCAACCTTACTGACTATTCCAACATTTTGAGAACCTCACCACCCACAACACTTTGTTAACTTCTTGGTTTTCCTCATACTGCTAGATGGTCTAAGAGTATCCATAACATCCATTTTTTCATCATTTGGATTTATCTTTAAAAAAAATAATATCATTCTTCTAATTAGGCTTCCTTCATTAATTCCAATAATCTTGAATCATGCTTGTTCTCTTATTCCTTGCGATGTTTTCCCTATGAAAGATCAGTGTAGCATCATCTATCATAGAACTTATAAACCTTTTAGATTATTTAGTCTTCACAATTGTTTCATTTTCCATATTCTGATCTTCTCTACATTCAAATATCATCATATAACTTTCATATAGTAACATATAGAGTTTTTTTGACATATAAAATCCATGTAATTGATATAATATTAGGTTTTTATTATTTAATATTACATGATAAATAATTACTCTTATGAATCAAAGTAAATCTACCTACACTTTTTTAAATATACAGTTAGGATAATAAAAATATTCTTACATAGACTTCAATTAACTCTTACATAACATTTGTACCTTTTACAATTTATTCAACAAGTTTCATTAGAAAATAAATTCCATATTAAAAAAATATTACATACCAATGTTAGGTTATTTAATTTATTGTTTTTAGCTTATAACATAGATAATCCATAAATAAACTAACATCCAGAATTCTTAGCATTCAGACATCTGATCTTTATCATATCCTATTTTCTTATTTTTCCTTTATAAGTAACTTATATGAAGTGTAACATTTATATGGTTTAACTTATAGATAAATATTACTTTAACATAGTTCCTCCAACATCATCCAAGAGTAGTTATACTTTTAACACTAGTTTTCCATGATTGGTTAACATGAGGATAAATTATCACATTATTTAGCATAAGAATGTGGTTACAAATTCATTGATCAGCCTTGAATAAATTTCAATGAAGAAATATTGTGTTCATATAAAAAAATCATCAGTTTTGGTGCTTCCTAAAATATCCTTCTTTACTCTATAGTAATATTAACTCCATTACTTTGAGAAATATACCTTATTAAATTATATAAATAAATGTTTTGATATCTCAATCCCCTTTACTATTACCTTTTATACGTAGGTTTGAACTATTCCTATATTCTATAGTGCTAATTCCTAATGTGCCGAATTCCAAAAAACCATTATGAAACTCTAATTTCATCTTCAATATCAACCTTTCCTTACAAATTTTGTTCACTCAGCCATTTTACTATTATCATCATCAATTGAGTTCTTAAAAAACTTAAAATAATAAAACCCTGATCAGCACAATCCATTGTGTTTTAGGAGTTGATTCCACTTATGATGTTGTGATGTGGGTTAGACATGATTCCCCTTGAGATATTGTAATATAGATGGAGAGTGATTCCACTTGAGGTGGTTACGATGCAGGTTTGATGTGATGCCTACCAAGAATGTTAGATCTACTAGGTGGGATATACTAGCCCATGAGTCTATAGATGATTTCAAGGATAGATTTACAACCAACCTATAATTGAGATTATATAGTTAGATTATTTACTAGTCTTGATATGGTATGTTCTATAGATATACCATAAACAACACTGGCCAAAAAAGATATGGGTTGATCATTAGTATGTCTTGTTTATTACCTAATTATTTGATAGGAATGAGGAATTGTATGTTTATAGATTTATTTCTAGTCAGTATATGAAAACACACACATGATATTTTTATTAGGGATACATTGGTTGTGGAATACTATGTTTTACATTCACACCATGTATGAGAAATTTGGTGATAATGTAGAACTTATGGTTGGCCTGTGAGTTTTGGGAGATTTTCCTATTGCAGATATATGTGAACGAGGATCTTAGTGGGGATATAGATACATGTCTAAAAAAATATCAAATATTTTGATTGGGTCTCAATTTTTTATTTTTATTTCTTTCATTGTACATGATTGGCCCATCAGATGACCTTATATCTATTACATGACTATACAACCTCCATGTGTGGTATTTTTTATAGAATGATTATGTTATTTATTTGTGGTAATGTTATTTTTATTAATAAATTTTATATTTTATAATGTTATTTTTATTATGGATGTTACTATTTTTTTCTATTATTTTTGTGAGAATACTAGATGGTATAGTCTCCCCACAAGGGTTTTTAGACCCTCACTGTGAGTCAGTATCCTCTAACTTATGCGTAGGTGAACTTAAATTCACAAGATATCACTTATCTATTACATTTTGGGTATTATAGGCAATTTAATTTCATACCTCACTTAATAATTTTCAAATTTATAAATTTAAAATCCAAAATGGACTTATGAATAAAATTTTATGGCTATTTTAATTTTAACATTTTTAGAGAGGTTTTTTTTCAAAATTTTCAAGATGAAGCCCACATGAATACTATAATTAATGTTAAGAATAAGTTAACTAAAAACCATAATGTTTGAGAACTTTTTCTACTATAAATAAACCAAAATGAGGTCTTCCCATATGCCTTATTGGATTTAGCATGTGCAACCTACTAAAGCTCGACCTCGCATGCCTTTCCAACTCCATGTGCATGTCCTATCATATCTCTTCATTCATTTATTGGTGAATATCTATAAATTAACCCTACTAAAAATCTCCCATACACTTTTTTTCGAGAATATTTATACACATTACTTTATAAAGTCTTTATTGAAACCACATCAAGACACATGAAACCTCATGAAACAACAAGGTGGTCGAGATATTTTTGAGTGGTTTCCTTAAAATGTTGGATTATTATAACATGTTTTACTCTAAAAGGATCCCTTACCTACCATTTTGTTAGTGGTTGTCAAAAAAATTATAGAAGAATCATAAAACCAAACTAATAGATACTTAAGTGCACACCCATGTGCCTAAGATTTCCAGAAACCCCATCAAAGGATATTCAAATAAAAATAAAGCTAGGGTGATATAATAAAAGAAGTACTACACCCAAGCCTACTTTAAGGTTTGGGTGAATGATATCTTTCAAGATGATATCCCAATAAATAATGGGGGATAATAATATTTTGTAGGTTACTATAATTTAGACCATCACCCAACCCTCAAGGGTTCACTATGGACCCCCATTGCACTTAGGTTCCTTTAGAATTGGAGATATGTCCAAACCTTGTTCCACAGATCCATTTATAAGCTATATCATTTGGGTAGCCCAATCATGAAGGTTCTTTTAATTTTGATCCACACATATAACTTAAGAAATAAATAAGGAAATTCATCATAGATTATAAATTACTTTATTTTTTAGTCATGTTTATCCCTATAGAACTGGTCCATATCATAGGGGATCTGACTTCGCACTACTTTTACTAATCATTGATATTATACAGTCTTTATCCTTTTTCATGATTCCGAAACTTCCATTACTGACCCCATAATATTTCTCAGTTTTTATACCATTACAAATAGGATTCAGTTCATCATACCAATGATCCCTAACAAGATCTGAAAAATACTTTGAGTTGATGTAATACCCTTAGTTTCCTCAAATGACTTAAGTTGAGAAACTCCTTTTGTTTTCTCAAAATTACTTTATTCAAGATCCTTTTCTTAGATTCTTAAAAAACCTTAAGTTAAGATGAAACTCTTAGATAAATAATTTTTTTAGTTGAGATACTCTTCTTGGTTTCCTCAAATTCAATGAGGTGAGACAATTCTATTAGTTTGTTCAAATTAATTGAGTTGAGATACTCTTATTGGTTTTATATAATACAATGAGTTAAGATACTCATATTAATTTCCAAAACACCATGAGTTGAGATTCACCTATTTGTTCCCTAAAATTATTTGAGTTCAGATACTTCTCTTGGTTTCCTAAAATGCTTTGATTTGAGATACTCCTCTTGGTTCCAAAAATTCCTTGAGTTGTGATCCTCATCTTGGATACAAAAAATTTCTTCACTTGAATAATCAATTAAGTTAATATAGATATGTATTATCATATGTAAGTATACCAAAAAAATATTATGAGGTACTTTTCACATCGTATCTTATTATATATGGATTCAAACTACTTTTAAATCTTCTTAGATTCATAAAATTAAAATTCACTCCATTTTTAATGGATGCGTGACCCTAAAAATGCATCACTTTGGTCCATGAATCATGAACACAAAAGTTATACCATTACTTGTTAAAGGACATTGATATATGTGGTTTTCAATTCCTTTTCAGGGATATGTAGAAATCACCTATCACAACATCAATCCCTATATCATAAAACCTTACATATAATTGTATGGATACCAATTCTAGATTTCTTTCCCATATGGATTTAAACTAGTGTAATAAAAAATAATAATTAAATATAATAAAGTATAATTCCATTTTGTAGTGTACTTTAAATGATCATGTGTCAATTAATATAATTAATGAATGGGTAACTAGTGTTGTTACTATTAAGGACTTCAAAAATATTTCTTAAATCTATAAGAGACTCCTATAATAGGTATAAATTTTATCTATTAGACGATTAAACCTCATATCCTCTTATTTATGAAATGAAATACCCCATGGACTACAAATATACCTTAATAACCACTGACCATTAGAAAGAGGTTCCATGAAAACATGAATGGTGGAACATAAAAAAACTTCCATTTAATGTTTTAAATCAAGATGTTGTGGTTGTTGTGAACCTTATCATATTTTTTGTGAGGTTAAATAATTATTTTTTTATTTTTTTATTTTTATCCTACAAGATTATAAAAGTATCTAATAATGATATTTTAACATATTCCTTGTTAAATAGAGATAAATTTAATGACATAATAGGGTCAAGGTATAAATTTTACACTATTAACTAGGGTATCACAATATGACAATTCCATGTAGGAACATCGAGTGACCCTTTCATAATGAATGAAGTGAATGTAAATTAAGAACAATCATTTGAATCATTTGAAAATTCATATATATTAACAAAATTATTTTTCAACTAAAAATATAAATTTATTGAAAAGTTTCATATGAAAAATATATTAACTCATGCATTTTTTGATAATATTCATCAAATCAATTTGGATTTTATCCTATTGAAAAATCCATGGTATAGAAATGTAAAATGATTATGGAATCATTATTTTTTATGTTATGGAGTGTATGGAATTAAGATAACTAATTTCAATATGTTTTAATGACAGATAAGAAGATGAATATATATTTTCAATGGTCCACTACTTCTTCAATGATTTTGGAAGGAAAATAAAAAAGTGTGACATCACCAATAAAAGATTATTGGTTGGAAGAATTAGAGATGTAAATAATTAATATCTTTAAATTTAATTTATTGATACCATTTAAATGGTTTTAGATATTATTTCTTAGTTAATAAGACTATTTATGTGGAAACTAAAATTAGAATATTTTTATACATTATGGATGCTTACAGTATTTTTATTTGTTCCTTAATTAAATGTTTTGATTAATTATTTGATTAAATAAACTATTATAAGAATTGAAAATATGGTATAAGGTTAAAAAAAACACTATATTGAATAACCAAATTATAAATAAAAAATTTATATATAAGACTAGAAAATCTAACTATTAACATACTATGTTTTGAAAGCCATAATGTATATTTTATTTTTCTAAATTGGTAAAATTCCTTAGTGGGACATTGTGAAGACATAAACGAATAAATATTAAAACAATATAAAAATTTTATATTAGGAATCTAAGAATTGAGCACTTCTAATTGAGATTTAATAGTTCTCAAGATTATCACTCTATATTATTTAAGTCTATGTTCAAGTGGATCTCAATTTAAAAATTAATTATTCAATACTTTAAAATATTATTAGGATTTCCAATAACTAATTCTAGAATAGTATACATTATATAGCATTATAATGCCTACCTATGGAATAGTTTCACCTAAATACATTACTTTAATTTCAATATCATCCCATTTTGTTGGATAATATAATATCATAACAGTTAAAAATATATATAACATTAAAATATCAAATAGTCATTATAAAATTTCCGAATACTAATTTTCAATATTATATTTTGATTATTGAAATCATAAATTAGAGATGCACCATATGAATCATTGTAAACAAGTACCTATTAATAATTAGTAAAAAAATAACTATTGTATATCAATTTATACTAAAAAAATAAAATAACTTTTTTACATACCTTTTCCATTGAAATATCTTTTTCCTGATTTCTATAGATATTTTTTCTTACCTAAATTTCCTATTTTTTTTTTTGATTTATCAACTAATTTCCAGGTAAAATTATTTTTGAAAGTTATTTTTAGTGAATTTTAAAATTATATTTGACTACCACTATGTTGTTGAATATTTAAATTCCATTTAGAATCCCACAATTCCTGTTCACCATTATTATGATTTGACCATCTTATTTTATATCATTATTCAATATCACCAAACTTCATTATAAGATTCATTAACACGTGTGATAGTTTTTGATAATATTTTTGTTTTCTCAAAACCATTTTCTCATCACCATTATTATTTTTCATGTATAACTTTCCAATATAAAATGTATTTATCATAGGTTTCTTCAAAATATATGCCTCTGCCATACATCACACAATTAATTGGTGAAACCTTTTTAATTTAATATAACATAAATATTGATAAGACTAAAATTTTAAAAAACTTAAATGTATCATCAAAGGTTTTCCATGAGAGAATATAATAGAAAATTCATGTATTTAATGGGTTATTTTAAGAATATAATACTCACGGTAATTTATTTTTCATAATAACTATGATAGAAAATGATTAAAACTGTTCTTTTCCAAAACACAGTCAAATGTTTAATGAATTCAAATAAAAAAATATTCCTATGTAGGTAATTATTTAATACACCATCGAAACTCTCTCTCAATAGTGTGATTTTTATTCCAATTTTTACCATGGAATTCATAAAATAGTAATACCATTTTCACTTATGTTATACACAACCTACAACAACATTAAAATAATTTCAATACAATTTTCTCAAGTGTTTTACCTAATGGGCCTAAAATTTTGATAAGTTATCTTCCCTATACACACACTTCCTCCATTTTGTTAAAAATATTTCTCCAATTTTATTTATATAAAAAAAGTTTTTATTTCCATTTTTCATCCAATTATATTTTTGTAGCCCAAGTCTTATTTTAGGGAGCACCAAAGAAGTGTCCTTGCTCATCACAACCTAATTATTTAATGAAATTTTATGTGGACTCTTCAAACTATAAAACTAGATAAACTTATTGAAAAAACAAGTAAATTTCAATTTGTATATAAAAAATTACAATCACTGTATGATAATTTAAGAAAAAATACTCCTAAAGGACTATATATATTTATTGGTATTGAGAGTAGTGTAAAACATAACTAGAAATCTTAAATAATTGTAATCTACATTCATTTTGGGGTTTAATGAAAATATGTTTATAATTTGAACACACATATCAAGTTTCATATGGTACATAAATGATGCACTTTACCTTGACCATATTTCTAGGTTTTATAGCACACCATCAATATCAAAAAGTAGAAAATATCATTGCGTCTTTGATCATAGGAAATTTCAATAGTTCACATGTGTATATAAAATAATTTCATTAGCACCTAGAATTGTTGTCGATGGGTAAAATGAAGCTATAATCTTTAGATCAACTATCCTATTAACTTATAACTTTGTGGATTCTATTTCACAAATTAGTCATTATGATCTCATCATATTAACGATTTCAAAATAATGTAATTAGTGATTATGATTATCTATAATATTAAAATACCCATATCACTTCTTGGAAATTTTAAACCCCATATCTACAGGGGGAAATATTTTGGAACCTTAGTATGAGTGTATTTTACATTTTAATCATTGATTTCTACATTTCTATAAATTTTTGATGATGATGTTACATTGATTTTATCCTTCTTACATCAATTAATATATTACTTCCACAGACTAAATCCAAAAGAACCTCTAAAAGAAATATAAAATGATAAATTCCAGGATAATAATTAAAAAAAATCATAATGGAAGGATTCCATGTAGTAATTATTTAATATTAGATATTACCTTATAAAGTAATTTTTTTATATATTTATAATTCTATACTTTATCTACTAATAGTTATCCCTTTTCATTTGATTTTGGATTATAATAATAATCACGTACCATCCATTAATTATTTGTTGAATATTCAATATGATCTAAATCCATTAAATCAATGTAAACTAATTTTTTTTATTTTTTAGTAAATAGTTTAATCCCATATATTTTGTTTTATAAAATTACATTGTAACATTCAATAGATATCAATCTGATGAAAATTATTGAAATTTAATTAGGAACTATAGAAAATAGTTACTTCCCAACAGAAAAATTTCACTCTGAAAATTTCATTCAAAAAATCCCACCGCCATTAAAACTTCCCCATTGGAAAATTCACACCTGAAATTTCTCAACATAAAATTTCCACTTCCAGTGGAAAATTATTATTAAAAAGTTATCAATAAAAAATACCCACCATAAAATTTCTAATAACATTGAAAATTTCCCATTGAAAAATTCGCACAATAAATTTATCATTGGAAAATTACAAATTTTAAATGAAAATACCCACTTTAAAATTACAAGTGAAGAATACCCACTTGAAATTTCTATGTTCCATATGAATTTCCATGTCAAAAACTCATACTATAAAATATCACTAGAAAAAACCCATTACCATTAGAAATTAACAATTAAAAATTTATCAATGAAAATTTTCCATTAAAATATTCTTAATGTAAATTATAAAACTATAAATTCACTTGGAAATTTACCATTTATATAGTGAATTTCCCCATGGATTTTTTGATAAATTACCTATTTATGATTCCTAATTCCACTAGAAAATTCCTATAACATTTTTTCACTAGAAACATTCCAACAAATAATAACCACGTAAAAATTCTCTATTCTAATAAGACCTAATGGCTCAAAGGCCTTATTTTTTATTTTATTATGAATAATCCCAATTTTAAGGGTTAAAGGGGAACCCTTATATGACTCGTAGGCCCAAAGAATAAGGCCCAACATGACCTGAAGGCCAATACATAACCCAATGGCCCAGAGGCATACTATGCCTATACATGACCTGTAGGCCCAACCCACTAGAACTTCCCGTCCCCCGCTTCTGCATCATTGATCTCCTAGATCCCCACCTTTCATTTATAATCGGCTATAATTTCCCCATAAAATGTTATACGGTGCCTATTCCCGATGGCGGTTACCATAAAATCTCATTCTTCCAATCCGGTTAGCTCTACATCTGGTGACTACTATTCTTGCTCTAATCCTCTTCTGGGACATGCTCTGTGTGAACCGGGCTAGTCCATGGTCTCTGTGGCCCGAAGGGCCTGAGGTCTGATGACCTTTGATGACCGAAAATCCCTGAGAACCATAGGCCAAAACTGGTGGCCTGAAGGCCCAAATAGGGTGAATAGTTCGGGCTACTATAGTACTAAAAAGTACCCACTACAGTACTGCTACAGTACTTGGAAATTCACCTCCACCCTGTTTAGAACTTGGGTCTCTTGGATGCCAAGATGGAGCCCTTACCACTCAGGTTTGGGATCATTGTCTCTATTCCACTAAGAAATTTCTAATTAGATTGATAAATTTTAATCCACACCAAAATAATTCCTCTAAAACCCTTCCATTGAATAATACCTACTAAGAATTTCCAACAAACGCTAGAAAAGTTCAACTAAAAAATTATCATTTTCACTGAAACATTCCTACTAAAAAAATAGAAAAATTAAAATGTAAAATTCATATTCATATATTAATTTCTAATTATAAAGTGTATTAAAAATATTTGTATCAGTTTTATACTAAAAAACTATATATAATTTTTCAGTAGAAACTTTCTATGAATCATTATAAACCATATATAAATTTCCACTATAAATTTTTAATGGATGATATTTCAGTTTGTTACGGTACCAATTTATAATATAAAGTAACCTATATTATAAATATCTAGTGGAAATATCATCATGAATTATTCATTTAAAACTTCCTTAAGAATTTTTTATAAGAATTTTTTTATTCAAAACACCCAATTACTATTTATAGCAACATTTATATATACTTTTAAATTGGAAATTTCCAAATTTTTCCTATGAAAACATGAAATATAATTTTTTAGGGAAAATATATTCTTTTAATATCATCTATAAATTTAAAACTAATTTTTTCATAGAAAAACACAATTAAAAATTTCTAGGTCAAATTTTTGGGGAAAATTGACACATAAATTTGATTTTGAAATTTTAATGGGAAAATATTAATATAAAAATTAGTCATAAATTATTACTCCAATGATATGAATTTATACACATTGAATATAATGACCCATGTTTTTAGAACATATGAAATTTTTCCAACATGAATTTTTGGTTTGGTGGATGTGATAAATAGAAAAAAAATATATTTAGAATGATATTTTGAGAGTTGGAAAACGTAAATGGGTTTTAATTGTAATGTTTTAAATTCCCAATAGGTCTTTTAAGAGTTCCATCTAGTTTTGAGAGTTTCAGGCCCTGAAACCTCAAAAATCTGGGAACCCTGAGAGGTACATAAAGTTTTAATGAAACTGTACGACCCCCAAGAAAAACTATGCTACTAATCCAGTGGACCTAGAGGTCTCGCATGGTTTGGTCTAACCATATGAGAGGATCCGCATGACTGTATGGTTTATAGAGGTTATTTGACTGAGGGATTTTTCATAAGCAACACACGATTATCCAAACCATGCATCCAGCTCGTGTGAGGGGGTTTCTTGGGAGTTAATGAGCACAAAATTTGGTCAACCATGATTCCACATGATGAACATAATTGAAGGGTCTTCTAATTACCATTTTCAACCAACTATATATATCACCTCCATCTCTTTTTCTTTCTCCTTAGTGAACACTAGGTCCATCAACTTGAGTTCCCTTCCTCCTCTCCTAGGTATGAAGGTACCTCCCTCATCTAGTGACCAATTCAACTATTATCCATCATATTTGAAGAGTATCAGTAAGTATTAGATTCCTCCATCATCATTTATTTGTTTATATTTGTATTCTATGATATTTTGGTGAAATATAATTCTCCCAATTTTCAGGGAATTCATCCATTTATTCATTATCTTTAGAACCTAATTGAATCAACCCCCAATATTGGATGAGTTGAATATCTTTTGTACAAGGTAGGTGATCCATTAATTTTTACCTAAAGTCTTTCTTGTTTATAATTTACATCATTGTGCGTCATACCAGAATCTCTGTGCATTTCCCATAAAATGTTCAATTGATTATGTAAGAAAAAATACGCTAAATTATATACCCATTATTCTATAATTGTACCATTATTAGATGTACACCTAGAATTGAACCACCCCAATGGGGTGTTTCACGTATGGGTCATGTACCATGTCTAGTCTAGGAAATTAAAACCCTTTCCTTAAGGTGTTGTTCCAATGTTTTGAATTTATATTTTCTTACATAGGCCTCTTATAAAAACACATTTCAAGGTGGTATGCTTTATGCTTTATGAGGGGAATTAGATTTATTTAATTAGATTAATTGGTTGATGGAAATTTCATATTTTATAATAAAACCAACTTTTAATGTTCACTTTCTTCTAAACTAAAATGTAAATGGTTAATGTTTTATATCTTACTTGGACTTATGGTATGAGTGTTTCCTTTGACATCAATGATAATTTCTTGGTTGTAAATGGCATGTAGTGTTCATGGAATATCTTTAAATTATAAATTTAATTCCTTTATTATTAAATTAAATAGTTTAATTTAACTAAAAGGAAGTGGGTGGCAAGGATACACATCATGTTTCATAATTATGATAATGTATCATTTGGATTGTTTTATCCATGTTTAGATTGGGTTTAATTATAATAAATTCCTTTAGGAAATCCCTCAAGATGATTATTATTATTATTATCATTATTATTTTGAGTAATGCATTGATAGTGGATAGTAAACAATAGTTAAAGGACTTGTTGAGAATGACCTTTCATGCTCACTTATGTTGGGTGTTAGGTATGAAATTACACTCTGTTTAATTTTATCTAGGAGATGAGAATGATGTTCCATATTTCAATGTATTGGGTGTTGTGCATGAAGACTCACCCCACAATCTCTAGTGAGGAATATGATGTCTCACATTTATATAAGATTAGGTATTGTTCCTATTTCTAAAGCCTTGGTCACATTAGGATTGTTGTGGATGTCTATGTTTCACACTATGTCCAACTAGTGCCATATATCCATGTATATGCCTATATATTTCAACACATTTAGGGTTTATATACATGTATATGTACTATATATATATGATTACTGAATACATGGTAACCTGATCAAACATCCTGGCCTATTCCAAAGCAAGTATAGTTTGCAAGGCATCCTTCAGGAACCTAATCAGACTGGTATTTACTTTTTAGAACCGTCTATTATCTGTTACACTAAAATATTTTATACTTAAATACTTGTTTATGAATTAGACACCATTTGTGGTGGCCTACTGAATATATATCACACCACAATCAGAACACATTTAGTTCCTGAGTAGTCCTCATGTTTGTAGGGCCATGGATTATTTATTGTGCTGTGTATTGTACAAGAGAGATAGGAGTATAGGACTGAGCTGGTACTCCAGATGATCATGGAGTTAGACCTTTTTATTTTATTCATTTAATCATATCATGATTTCATGCATTGTATTGTGCTACCTACTGTATTTTTCTTCGTGGTTCTTTTCAGCATCATCTGGACAAGCATGAATTGTTGTACATTTGGCGTTGTCCATTTTTTATTATTTTATTCAGTTATTATATTTAACTTCCTTTTTTTTCGTTTATTATTATTACTTTAGTTTTTGTATATTGATTATTTATTCTTATAAAATTTCATTTCTATGATAATAAGGGTATTTTCTCTCCACCATACCACCATTAGACCCTCACTACTATTCGGCAACCTATGGCATACAAGGAGGCACACTTGAGGCCATGTGGTGACCATTCTAGATAATTTTTTCATAATTAGTCTGGCCAGGATGTTACAAAGGGTTATCAGAGTTTGTTTTCCTTTATCTTACTATTTTGGGCTGGTAGATAGGAGACTAGGAATGTGTGAGAACATGAAAAATAACCATGTTTGGGAGTGATCAACCCACACACGGGGAGAAGTACACGTGTCAATTGATGGGATTGTTGTTCATGTTGTTCGTTGTTATAGTTGAATATGATATCACCTTGAGTGATTGGTAATTTTTTTTTCTACTTACAAATTTATAATATTTTTAGTATTCTTTCCTTGGTAGGTATGGCAAGTAAGTATCATTACATTCATCATTATAGAAACATAGAGATTCACGTTCCATGTATGTGCCCTGCCATGTAGATAGAATTGCTAGGCTATTTGAGATTTCTTGATGCACCTTGTGTGTGATTTGAATGACTATTATATTCTATACTAGGTATTTTTGTAACGTTATTAGTTTCATACCTTCTAATGTGTTTCATTATTATGTAGCTGTATAACATGATGTACGTTTTATTAGCAATTTTATTTGTAAATCATGATTGGGTGTATTATCTGCTGACTTAGTATCTTACCATGTTTATCTATTAGTATTAGGTGTTTATTTAGTATGTTCACTTATAAATACTTCTTATTATATATTTCCTTACTATAATCTAAATACATGGGTAGTTAAATACAATTTTAGAATCAACATAATTGGTGTTTTCTTGCATATCTTGATGGTGAAATTATATTTAACCAATAAATTTAGACATGATTGAGAAATGGACCATGGATCGATGGGATTAAATATTCACGGTTGTGATTAAATGGGAAACCAATAGTTTTTTATGAGGTGTATACTCCTTTGTAAATTGTGAAGGGTAAACCATATTATCAAACCCTTACATAAAAACTTATGAAATTATGATATTAAATCCAAAAACTTTGTTACAGTTATTTAAATTCCAATTGTAATTTATAAGATCAATTACCTTTATAACTTGGTAATTGTTATTTTTCTATCTATACCATGATACTTATATATATGTATGTTAAAATGTGAATCATTTCAGAAATTGTTTCCTCTATAAATAATTACAACTCTATTACTTGGGCACAGTGACCTGTATAACTAAAATCCTAAATGCACAATTAGAACCAAGTAGGTCAGTTGAAGCATGTTTTTTATGATATAACCTACTACTGGTGTTTTGAAAATTTAATAATAAAATCAAAAAATGTTGTTTATGGTCCCAGGTTAGATCAAAATAATCCTTGAGGTTCACCTCATATATTATTCTTTATTATATAATCCCATGGGAGTATGATTATGTTATATAGTGGTTGGAATTTATAGTGTCTGAAGCTACTTATATGATTTCACATATAGACATATGACAACATCTCACTTGAATAGTCCCCTCTTAAATTTTTGAAAAAACCTACTATCTTCTTTTGGGATGTATTTTTATGTGGAATTAGTTAACTAAAATTCTAATTTCAACAAAAAGTATGTTTTCCTCTCTATATTGGAATTGAAATTTTATTTAACTAAGACCAATTATAAGAACCATGTTGAAAATAAAATGTATAAAATGGATTTACAAAGAAAATTTTATTATTATGATAGAATTTCAGTTAAATAATTCATTCTTGAAAGGAAGTTGTTAAAACTTGTATGTTTACCTTGTGGAATTTCATAAACAATGTACCTAATACCTTTAGATTGTTACTAGTATTATATGTTCCTTAAAAATGAGCATCAAAATGTTTAAATAACATAATTTTAAATAGTGTAATGCCTTAAAAATGAAACCTTAATTGTGTTCTTAGATTTACCCCTGTATAACGGTAGTTTAGATGTTATATTGTGTAGTTTTCTTGAAATGATAAAATGAGTGTTACCTGTAGGAATCTTCTTATATATCTTGATCCTAAATGGCAGGCCTTTAAGCCTAGTGATATTTAAGGAATGACTCCCCTAGTAGGGATGATGCTTTATGTTTTAGATTTGGGATAGACTGAGGTAAGTGGATCCCTCCAAACCATTAAAAACATTATAAATTATAATGAACCTTTTTTGGTGTGTGGTACTATTCTGGTGTCGATGTCCCTTATAGGACTTTTAGTTTTTAGATTACACCTTGTTTGTAATAGTGATCATGTGATAGTTTAACCCTTTTTTGGTAATGATCATCATATAATTATCAGTTCCTGTGGGGTAGACATGCCTAGGCCATGGTTTATAGCTTAGTTGGATGTGTGAACCAAGATTTCTTTTCCTTCTTATTCAGTGGTCGAAGACTCGGTACGTCATCATCCGGATTACAGACCTATGGAATAGTATTACTATGGGATGTTTCTTTTATAGGTCACCATATACTGAATTCATGGATCTGATTATCCTGTGGATAGTTTCAACTGATGTGCCCTTGTAAAAATAAATCTCAGGGTGGTATATGTCAATACATGCAGTACCTATCGATTTGATAAGTGGTGTAATAAATCGCGTGTGTTCATTGGTAATTGTTAAAGACTTGAGATATTATGATAAGATCATGAGTCATATTTAGAGTAGATTGACCTAGTAATTAGAGGAAATGAGACTCTTCCCAAATTCTCAAGATGGTGTCGTAATGAGAATAAGGTTTTCTGATATGCTGACTAATTGTTTTGGATTTTATTCCTAATACTATGGCATGCGTAGATGTAACTCAGAAAGATTTTTACATGTACATATAGAGTCAATATTATTAAGTTATCTTTTAAGTGGATACCATCATTCTTTTTTTGTCTTATCACCTAGTAAGAGAGAGTTGGCCACATCCATAACCTACGGTTTGTGGTCGATGGAGCATGTGCAGTTAAATGAGTTCCCTTTTTCAGTAAATATGATGATAAGGAGATTCCTAAGGTGGGGTTAATTTCTTCAATTATATGAAATATTTCTCCATTAAATTAGAAGGAACAAAACCAAGAAGGACTTTTTTCAAAATGGCCACTATTGTTTTAGATCACCCATGAGGCTAGTAAACTATCTAATGTGTCAGTGCTAGTAAGGTGGAATGAAAATCAAATGGTTGGATCATGAAACAACCCTTGAAAATCACCACGGGTCATAGATGGAATCTGGTGGTTGTTCATGAGCGATCAAAATATTACAGGGGTGGTAAATGAATTGTGATCAGTTAATGATGACATGTCAGTAGGTGCAATTGAGATTCTTCAAAGGTGTCAAGACCAAGTGGTTTTATTGTACTTGTTTTTCATTGTTGGATATGTTTGGGTCAAAACCATCCTGATAAATTCATCTCTAATGTGGAATAAGTGTCCTAGGTCCTTTTTTAAAATAATTTAAATCCTCATAATTAATCTATTCTTAATAAAGATCATATCCCCTATCTTGACATCATTTGGATAGGCTGAGAGAGCATTGGTTATAATCCAAGATAAAATTAAAATTATCTTATGTTTTGATAAATAGACACTACAAATGTTATGATTTGTAAGCATGTTTTTTATTGAGGATTGGATAATTATTAGTGATACCTAGAATCTTGTGAAGAAATGACATGGAAAGACACATAGAGACCAATCGGTTCTCTTGACTTGACCACCAGGTGGATGCCTCCCATGACTCTATTAGTGTTACTAAAATATGGACATTTCATCCTTTTACCGATGCCTCACTTGTGCATATCAGAGAAATGAATACCTTTTATAATATCATAGGAATCCAGTTCCTGATTTCGAGGTTACCCAAGACAAAAAATTGATCTTAGTAGTTTCTATTCAAATTGTATTGATTAAAAGGTGCTGGATGAGGCATACACCTATGTTGGTGTTGTGGCATCACAACATATATGAACATTTGGAATGAGAAATCACTATAAGTTGATTATAGGAATTAGAGGAAGTTCTTGAAGAAAATGTGAGATTCCATGTTTAAGGTGTCGTGTTTCAGTTTGGGATATGGTGGCCATATAATCTAAGTGTTTTTAGAGTAGTATTCCATTGGTAACTCGACTTTTTCCTTTATTTTTATAGTGAATACAGTTAGTGAGGAACCGTTTCAGGTAGACAATCAGGTTTGGATGGTTGAAAAATAAAATTTTAAGTGATGTTTTTCTTGGAAATATTTGTTTGATAAGGCTGAATGAGGTCTATTTGGAATCGAACCTTCAATCGAATGGGGAATCATGCTGAGGGAATCCATATAATTCTAGAGGAAGATTAAAATATGTAATTCTAATGGTGGAGTTATCAATTTTTAGAATTATTCATTAAGTGTTTAAACCCATTGATGGGAAGTTCTATGGGATTATTAATTTTAGTATATGACGACATGATCATTTCTCCAACTATGAGGTCTCAGGTAAGATCCATATAAATGTTTCATATTTGAATTAAGGGTGTTGGATTGAGTTTCAAAGATTTATATGTCATTTTTAAAAGATATTATAAGAAGTGAGTTGTGTGTTTAGAAATGAAATTAAACCATTTGGATGAGACATCATGGCATGAGTAGGTCAAGTGTTGTTTCCATTGTTTTCCCCAATGTTTCTTGGTGACAAAAAGTTTTAGGGTGGGGAGGTTGTGACAACCTGTTATTTTAAACCAGATGTAATTTTTTGAATGAACATGAATTTTTAGTTTGGTGGATAGGAATGATTTAAAACCAAACATTGGAAAGAAATTCCAAGAGTAGGAACACTTAAATGTGCTGATTTTAGACTTGGTTAAAGGCCCAAGAGAAATCTCAAGAGTTCTATAATGTTTTGTGTCTTCCAGACCCTAAAACCTCATAAATTTGGGAAGTCTAATAGGGGAACATGATTTGTCTGATATCATGACACTAATATAGTGGACCTGGAAGTCTCACACGACTATGCAGTTGCTGTAGGTTCTTTGAAAGAGGGATTTTGCATGATCTATTCATGGTTAGACAAACCATGTAGCCAAACCACGCAAGGGGGTTTATTATGAAACATTTACCACATATTTGGCACACAGTTTGGTCAACAGTGTAACCAAATCGTGAACCTTGTTAAAGGGGATGTAAATTAACCTTATCCCCTACCTATATTTATCTCATCCCTCTCATTATCTTTCTCCTTAATGCACACCGGTGTTAGTACCTCGAGCCACCTTCTTCCTCTCCTAGGTATGGAGGTTCCTCCCTCATCTATTGATTGGTTCAACTATCTTTCATTATTTTTATATCATATCAGTGAGTCCTTGAATCATCCTACCTTTTTTCTTCATTTCTCTTATCATATTCCATGCTATTTTGGTGTGATACAATTCACCCTATTTTCAAGGAATTAGTTCATTTATTAATTTTATCTCATACTACCTAGATTCAGGACTCGACATTGGATGGGTATAACATACTTTTTATAAGGTAGGTGGTATATAAATTTTTCCCATAATATTTATTGTTTATAATTTACAATGCTATTCTGCACATTGGACTCTCTATGTGTTTCCCCTAAAATGTGGAATTTATTAATTAAGACCAAATTACCTTAACTACATACTTATTGTGCTACAATGGAACTATTTGTAGGTTATCATATAGACTCAAACCATACCAAAGGGGAATTTAACTTATGGTTCATGGCCCATGTATTATCTAGGAAATTAAAACCCCCTCTTTGGGTGTTGTTATAATGATTTGAATTTATATTGACTTTATTAGGCCACCTCTAAAAAAACATTTGGAGGTGGGTTGATTCATGCCTTTTAAAAGGAATTGACATAATTATATTAGATTAATTGGTCGATTAAAATGTCAGGGTTTCTAATAAAACCACATTTTGTGGTGCACTATCTTCTGAACTAAAAATGAAATGTTTAATGTTTTATATCTTGATTGGCCTTATGGTCTGGGACTTTTATTTGACCTTTATGGTAATTTTTTTTGATGTACATGGCATGTTTTCTCCTGAGTATTACCTTTAATTATAAATGCATTTTATTTCTTATTCTATTAAATGGTTCAATTTTTCTAAAAGGAAGTGGGTGACAATGCCATTATAAATGTTTCACAATTTTGATTATGAACCTTTTGGATTATTATACCCATGGTTATATTGGTTTGAATGATAATAAATTTCTAGAGTGAATCCCTCATTTATAACATTATTATTATAAGTAATCCATTGATAGTGGCCAGTGAGAAATGGTTAAGTGTCTTATTGAGCAAAGCATTTTATGATCCCTTATATTGGGTGTTGGGCATAACATTCCATACCATTTACTTATATCTGTGGGATGATCACAACATCCCACATTCCCTTGTATCGAGTGTTGTACAAGAAGACTCACCTCACCATATTGAATGAAAGGCATGATGTCTCACATTCATATGAGATTAGGGATTTTACCCTTTGTTAGAGACTTTGGCTCATTAGACTAATTATGGATGTCTGAGTTAAACCTCAGGTCCATCTAACACCTATTAATCATGTATATGCCTCTATATATCCACACGTATTGGGTGTACATACATGTATACATACTATAGATGTATATATATTTGATTACTATATATATGGTAAAGTGATCAGACATTCCGACCTATGCTGAAGTATGTAGAGTTTTCCAAGTTACTTTCAGGATCCTGAGATGATTGGTATTTACTTTTTAGCATCTTATTTTATCTATTACACATAAAAAATATTTTTTATACTCACAGATTGTTTTATGCTTTAGACACCATTGGTGGTGACCTATTGAGTATATATGACACCCTACTTATTCCTCCTTTGGTACTTGAGTAGACCTCATGTTTGTAGGTCCATGGATCATTGCTTGTGATATGCATTGTACATGAGAGATATTATCATAGGATTGGGTTAGTACTCAAGATGCTCATAAAGTTAACCATTGGGATTTTAATAATTTTGTTGCATCATGTTTTCATATATTGTATTCTTTTGTATACAGTATTTTTTGTATTGGTACTTTGTAGAATCATCTAGACATGAATGAGTAGTTGTACATTTTTCAATGGACATTTATTATTGTTTTATAATGTTATTATATTTAACTTTCATTGTTTTTCATTTATTATTACTTCTTCCACTATTGTATGTTGATTCTGTATTCTTATAATGCTATGTTACTCTAATAATGAGGTAATAACCTACCCACTGTACCACCATTGGACCTTTTTTACTAGTCAGCAGCCTTTGAAGTATAGGTATAAAAGCTTGAGGCCATGTGGAAACCAGTCAGGATACTGGTTTCATAGTCAATCGGGATGGGATGTTACATTGAATATCTATATATGTTAATAAAAAACAAAAAATGATTTGAACATCAAATTTAAAATTTCTGAAAATAGTTTCAACAATAGTATTAAAAAGAGATACCCTATTATATTTTATTATTACTTCAATTCATAGAATAATTTTTAAAAAACTATAAAAAAACCTTATTAAAACTAAAAACATAATTTTATCTATAAATATCTTACATGGATGAAAATGTATTGTAGTTGGAGTTGATATATAATGGAACATCTGAGAAAAAAACTATGTCTCACCAATTGACACATTTTTTTTGTTTATGAGGATGATCTATAATATATGATGATAATGAAAATATTATATATTTTTTATTAATCAATTCAACATTTAAAATTTTTATATACTAGTAATAAAACTCATGGGATCATCTTATAGGAAAAATAACTTGTGTTTCTTTATATTATTTTCACAATGGGCTACATTTCCTTTCATACTCACCCATTTTTTGTGCTACCAGGATATATTAACCAAACATATCATAATATTATAATAGAACTAGAGGGTATAATTTATGGAGAATTTTGAGAAAATTTTAATTCATTTCTTCCCTCATCATGCTCTACCAATGTGGATTTCCTTTACCCGATAGATTTTATATTGGGTATTTAGTTTAAAATTTTATTTAATTAATTGAATGTTATATTATTATATAATGTTATTGTAATATTATATTTATATATTATTATGTAATTATAATATTAATTAATAATTTCTATATATATTTTAAATAAAAAATTAAGGAATATATACATATTCACTTGATCGAATTGAGTTAGGCTTCCGTCATTTTAAACATTACCCCACACTCTTTTAGACCCTTCTAGAAACTCAGAATACAAACCCAAATAGTTACAAATTCTCATGCTCTACTGTATGATGTTTCTATAATACACCACTACCATGGTACAACAATATAATACCTCTATAGTACTGTTATAATGTCTTCATTGGAGTTAATTTTAATGGGAACCCACTACTGTGTCACCTTCAATTTGTTTATACTATATCCCTATTAAAATACTTACTATAGTATCTCAATATAATGATGATATCAAGTTTTTAAATTTATACCATATTAGAGTACAAAATAGACATTATTAAATAAATAAATATAAATAAAAAATATTCATTAAAAAATACAATTATAAATAAACATTAATAAAAGATATAAAATATTTTGAATAAGATTTTTAACAATCATGACCCATAATGTCGTATAACAACAATGATTATAGATTTTTTCCTTAAGGAAAATAAAATATTATTATCATATTTTATATTTTGTAGATAATAGTGCAAATTTGAATGAAAACTGAGTAACATAAAATTTTATTCGATTTTGGATTTGATAAATTTTTTTAAAGGGATATATGATGATCTAGTTATTATATAATCTTGGGAAAGGTTATAATGAAGTCACTAGAGGTAGTAAAATGAAGGATATAAGGAGACGTAATATGTGATGGATTTTACTTTGGATTTTAATGGTTTTATGAGATTTATCTGATTTGTGGTAGTCATTATAACATAATTTGGGGAAGTGGTTTTATCTATTAACAATTAAAAAAGTTGACTAGATATATAAAAAATAAAATTTATGTTACTAAAAAACATTAATATATTTTATTTATAATTTTCAAAATTATAATAATAACTTTTAATAATTTATTTATATCTTTAGCTTCGAATACATTATTTATGATGAATATAAAAGTATTATTATTTAATTAAATTTACCATAAATTGATAATAATATTATAAAATTAATCTAAAATTATACCGATATAAAAATTAAATACGAGTTAAATTTTATTTTTTTTAATTATAAATTATGAATATAAATTATAAAACCTAATATTCATGTATCATATAATACATGAAAAATTCTGATGAAAAATGATGTGGTAATTAAAATTATTTTTCGGCACTTATAAATATCACATTAAATTTATTTTTCAAAATCTACATAGTGGTTTATAAAATTCTTCTTCTTTTTAATCTTAAATAACAATTTATATACCTTAGTTTATTTATTTCTTGAACTAATTTCTTCAGAATATATTATTTCAGTTTTCAAAACTAAAAAACTAAACTTCCATGTGTGAAATTTCAAAAAAAAACCATTTATGAGTATTCAAGTGTTTTTTACAGTCTAGTTTCTTAAATAATGTCTAAAAAATATAAAAATATTATATGACTCTTACTATAAACTATCACCCTTCCTCTTATTTCTCCACACCCCAATTTCAAAATTACCTTTATTTTTTTGTCAAATTACGAATGCTATAAATCTTTCTGTAACATTGATAATTTTTAAAGAATGAAAGCACCATTTTAAAAATATATGATAATGTTATTGTAAGTGTTTATTAATTTTTTTAAATTAAATTAATTAATTATTTTTTAGAAATATTTTCTCTCAATTTTCATTCTAACTTCAATATTTATTGGTTCATAATATCAATGTATTTGTTTTCAGACATATGAATTTTATATTACTAAAAATTAATGTATGGTATATCAGGTATAACTTTCACTAGGACCTTTAAAATTGATTTAGGTATATGGAATAAATATACCTCTAGTAGTTTAATAATCATTATAAGGAAAATTCATTGATGATTTGTTTTATATATCTATATTATTATATGCATGAGAAACATACCTTTGGAATTTTATAGATTATCAATGAATCCCCTTGATACCAATTGTATACAATTTTTTTTTAAAATAATACCCTTTAATGAAATTATCTTCTTTCAAGAACCATTCATTAAGAATACCATATTAATTGAAGTGTAATATCCTTTATAAGATATCATCTTTTAATTAGGGATATAATTACTCAATAATAATTTTAAATACCCATTAATTAACCATGATGAATCATTACATTCAATAAAATCTAAAGGTTACAAACTTATGAATGCATTTATTTTAAAGTATTACACTGAATTATTAATAATTTCTATAATGGGTGAGATCAAAATTATATAATCACTCAATGAATTCAATAATTTATATAAAGAGATACCACATATAATATTTTTAAGGTATGTATTCCTCTGAAAAATAATATTTCTTTAAAATAATTATTAAAATATGATTCCATAGTAGTTTGACTTGGTTATATGTTTATTATGTTTAAATTAATCAATTATATATATATCTTGATACATAATGATTATTCTTCTAACTTATGATTATAAGATCATTTTTTTTCAAATTTGGGGGATACTCCTCTATACAAAAACCAATCATTATAAATTAATTTCTAGGATTTATAATAATTCTAGGTATTATTTAATTCGAATCCCTAAGAAACTAAGACCATTATGAATTTTATGATTAATATTATCAATTATTGGTCATGAAAAAGAATAAAAACAATTTTTAAATAATTTTTATTTTATATTTATTGTATATATTTTCAAATGATACCAAACTCATGATTCTATAAATGAAATAAATAATGTGTTTTATGATTTTTTATGAAATGTTTTATTTTATAACCCCATACCCAAGCACATGAGTCAAGGCATTTTAAATCGATCCAAAGAAAGGTTTTTTCATATTGGGATAGAAAAATCATAAGAACAAATCTTGAGTAATAAATAAATAGTATATATGATGATTTAAAGTATAGTTTAAACAAAAAGAGTTAAGATTCAATTTTTTTAAATGAATATTTGTATAAATTATAACATGATATAAGATAATAAACTTATATTTATTTAAAAAATTATTATAGAAAAATAATATCAAAAACAAACAATGACTAATGTGAGTTTAATGAGAAATTTGGTGATTTTCCAAATGTCCTTCATATTATTATAAGTTTTATTAATGAGAAAATAATGGCTATTATATATTATAACTCTCATAATGGGAAATAAAGAAAATCATATAGGACTGTCAACATTATTGAATCATCGATCATTTAGGGTTTTTAAATCCATGATGTATTTAAAGTGTTTGAATGGATAACACTATTACATTTTTTTGAAATAACTTTATAAAACATAATTCCACTGGATTTAATATGATGGATTTATAAGAAAAATCTAAGACATAAATAACATAACATAAATTGATTCCAAATCCTCACAGCAGTGTTTGATAAAGATATCTTAGTAATATGTTATAATTTCTCACCTACAAAGGTATCAACATGTTGTATGGATTATGAAGAAAAATTATTCATAGTATTTTTATCACTACACATATTTATATAAATTTACAGTTAAGTAAAAATAGAAAATAAAATGATTCTATTTAATATTCCTTGAGATTTCTTAGAAAACACTCACTTCAGATTTATCCATCTTTATATTGGATCTCCATGAATGTTTTGATGGATCTAGATAATACTAAAATGTTTCAAAATGCTTATAATGTAATAGATTTTTTAATTTACACCTTACAAATTGATGTGGATACTAAACATTTAAAAATTCATTACGTTGTGTTTATAATCCATAAATATTATTTCAGGATATTAAATTCATTATACCTTTAGCTGGATGAATCAACATGATAGTATTCAAAATCTTATATCACATGCATATCAGAACATGAGATATTTTTATACTAATACCAGTGATAAAAATATCATAACTATATTTATACAAGTGATATATACTTAAATTTTCCACATACCTAATTATATATAGTGATATAGCTATATTTCAATCTGGGATGTATATTTTGAAGAAATATCTTTTAATCCATGGAATTACTTATAATATCTATATCATTATTAAAATTTAACCATATATCAAAAAATATATAAAAAATGTGAAACCATACAAAAAAATATTTTAGATATCCTCTCAATTTTTTTTATATAAGATATCAAACTAACTTCCTCACTTTTGTACACATACATTATAAAAAATAAAATCCTCATTCACACAATATTTCATGCATCCATGTGAGGATTTTTAATATTGATATTGATTTTGAATTTTAAATTAAAAACCTTGAGCAATGTGAGGTCACTAATAAAGTATAAATTCAACTCAAATAATTAAGGGATCTAACATAATATCCATCAAACATGTGTATCTTCATACAAAACTATATTAGATGTATCTTAGACATCATGAATTATCTTATATTCCCTTTCCCAAGACATCATGTACAACTCTAAGATATATAATATTTCAATATCATATAGGATAACTATTAATTTCTTGATTATCCTAGTAAAAGATGTTCAATATAGATGAATACTGACCTGTCATTTGTCTCTATGAATATTATCACATTTTTATTCTTAATAAATGAATACACTAGATTCCACTGAACTTGGTATTACCATACACATATTAAATCTATCTCATAAAGGGACCACATTACATACATATTATGAAAGATAAAAATCCCATATTATTTATGTAAAACCCACTACATGATTAAAAAATACATAATATCCATTTGTTATCTTCACTTGAAGGATAGTGTAAGATATAATGACTAGGATTTCCTAGAAATTATTTTTATAAATTATTTGGAAAATTAAGAGACCAGGCGCTGAGATGACATGAGATTTTGAGGCCTATTAGGTCTGAAATGATTTGTCAAAAAATGTTAATATTTTTATAATGTGTCTTTTCAGTTTATTCTTTAAATTGAATCAACTTCTAAATTGGTACACTGATCAAAAATTCAAGAGAACTATTGCATCTAGAACAAAAACTTTACCCAAGGTAGGGCCTAACCTTGACTAGCATTGGTTGAGGGTGAAAGTTATATTTTGGGCGTAGAAGTCATTAAAATATCTAATAAAAATATTTTATTGAACGTTATGTGTTAACACAATGGAAATTTCATTTTTTAATAAGCAATGTTAAAGGAATTAAATGTTATCACCATAACCCTATAATTACCCTTAGGAATGGAGAAGGAAGCACTCTCCTAATGATGAACGCCGACAGATCGAGGATCGATGACAACATGGACCTCCGTTCTTTATACATGACTGATCCAATCATAAAGGTAGGGTCTAAATCTCTTTTTGATTTCTTTTCCATTCTTATTTTCAACAAAAAATGTGTACCAACACATGAAAAGGTTGATATGTGTTTTGTTCATTCTTGTGGGATGGATAAATATTGCAGGATTAAAGTGAATAGATCTGTGAGATTATTCTTCTAATGGTTTTTTAATGATTTTGAATACAAGAATGGATCAAGAATGACATGAACAAGTCCAAGATCTATTCTTCAGGTGTTCTATGTGATCCTTCTATCCCAATTCTTAGTGTTTCTTGTTGTTGTAAACTCATGGTCACAACACAATTTTTCAGGAGGCTCTGAATGATATTGGACCCCTAGAGTTCTGGAAATGAAGATTAAGGCCTAAGGTAGTGAAGGCTGTGACATGAGGATCACATAAGTGGCTCCATTTCAAAAAATGGAGCATTCGAGTAGTGGTGGTGACCTGTGAAACTAGGGATACTGGTGGCAACAGAAGGCGACACCCAGTGGAATGTAGTGGTGGCCGTGTGCAGGAGTGGATAAATGTGGGTTAAGTGGAGGAAGAAGGTCACTACGACAAAGACTACGGAATCAGCAGATACTGGACCATGCAGGCGGTGTGGTTAGACCGCGTAGGACCCGTGGTTTCAGAAGCTACGGGAGGTGACCCAAGGGCCATGGTAGGAGATTGTAGAATATTAGGGGCATGAATCAATGAATCTTCAGAGGAGGGACCCGTGGTGGAGCTGTAGTTGCTTATGGGGAATGCAAGACAACCACATGAAATGCAGTCTGACACAGCGTTTATAGGACATACAAGGACTGGGAGGGCCGTGTTCAGTGTGCACACACCGGCCTGCACATTGCGGGCCTGACTAAGCAAGATGGGACACTCTAGTAGGTCAATCCAGGTTGTATCAGGTCGAGTCTCTTCGGGTCGGGTCAGATGGACCGGGTTAGGTCACGTATTCACGAGTCAGATCAGACCCGAACTAGACCCGAGTCAGACTTTTTTCAGAAAAACGATCGTTACTTCAAAATCGTGTGTCCGTTTGATGATCTGTCTACGGCATTGGAACCCTTGTGATGATGTAGTCCTTTTGAGACACTCTAATTTATTTTTATGGATGTTGATATGTGACCTAATGGATTGAGGAGTAGGTTCTCCCAGAATAATTTCCTAACGAGCGGAATCCTAAGGCTGGCTATGACTATGTGATCTTGGTGGCTATGTGACTTGGGGGATATAAAACCCATTTACACTCCATGAACCATCAATTCTTCATGCACCATCAATGTTCTGTGCACCATTGAGGCTCTGTGGTCCATTGACATCCCAAGTTCCATTGCCACTCCATGCTCCATTGATGCTTCGTGCTTCATTGATGCTATGTGTGCCACTAACGCTCTGTATTCCATTGAAGCTCTATGCACCATTGATTCACCATGTGAAATTGACACTTCTAGTGTCATAAATATTGGGTAATATGTGGGACACAATAAAAAATCCTTTTATTCATGCTTTAGACTTATACTTGTGTGAGTGAACCTTATTGACTATATTTCATGTGTTTCCTTTGTAGTGCAATTCATCTACTTCCTTTTTGCTGTAATTCGTTTATTTCTTAGTGGTGTTACCTTTATGGTTTTGGGTTCCCTGATGATTATTTTTTTGTCAAAACTAGATGGGCTATGCCCACACATGTCATGTCTTGTGTAGGCTATTGACGGTTTGTCAGAGTCCTTGGTGGACCAGGGCCAGGTGGTGCTTAAATATAGGTCTGATCGATGAGGTTTTCATCAGTGGATTTAGACACCTATTTATGTATCTTCCCTTTAGGTAGGGTTTTCTGTAGATGAGTTCTGGGAACATGTGCATTCACCTTGGTAGAGTTTACTTTGGGGGGGGGGGGTTATATTATGGCCCTATTTACTTTCCACTTTTCTTATTAACATACTCTATTATTGGTATATTAGGGGTATGTATTCTTTTTTATTTTTTGTTTTTACATTTCAAAATTTTGTTATTGGAGATGTATGTGTGTGTATAGGTACTTAGTGGAATACCTACCATTTGTGGGATATTCCAACTAGGCGCTAGCCACCAACCCCTGGCCTATCAGAGGTAGGCTTGGGGTAATCATGAAACATGCCCATATAAAATGGGTCATGATAGATTGATATGTGAGGGACCACCTCATCAAAATTTTCACAACGCCGTAAAAATCTTGTCAAATGAACTCACCGTTTAAAAGTTAAAACCATTTTCTAAAAAAGTATGACCTGGGTCTAGTCCAAGTCTGACCAGACTTGTCACAGTTGACTCGGTCCTGCCTTCCAGACCTGGACCGACTCAGTTTGGCACGAACCAAACTGGCTTGGCCTGTTGGACAACCAGAGAAACCCATATTCCTCGGCAGATCCCGCCGCGTGTGGTTTGGTGTGTGTACACTGGATGCATCCCACCCTGGCCCTGTCTGTTTGATCATAACGGTGCCAAAACAAATTTTACATGACTAGCCCGCCTTCCTTGAATGCACCCATGACTTTTCTGTAGGTCCCTCCTCAGAAGAGGCTTCGAGACATGTCCCTTATTCATCATGGAATTCTATTGCATCCCTTCAGTCACTGACAAGGGCCCTATGGGGCTTGGCTGCACTGCCTACGCTGTCCGGCTGGCTCTTCTTCCGCGTTCACCATTGGGGTGACCACCTTACTCTTTTGAACCCACACATGGCTACCGGTGGCCTTGGTTCAGCATGTTACCACCACTGCTCTAGTGCTCTATTTTTTCAAAACAGAGCCACTTCCTTGATCCTCAGGTTGCAACATTCACTACCATGGGCCTTAATCCACCTTTATATCACTCCAAGGGTTCGATCGCATTCATAGAATCCTTGAAAATTATACAATGACAATGAGGGTCCAATAGTGAGGAATACCAAGAATGAGTAGAGAAGGATAACATAGAACACCTGAAGAATGGATCATGGTCATGTTCATGTCAGCCTTCTTCTGCAAATCCTCCACTGTTGGTGAGGTGAATGACGTATCGATACAATAGGACTTTAAATTTTTATTTCTGACTCAGTACATGAAAACACTAGTTATAGGAAAAATAATGGTACATGCATCATATAGGATTGAGTGTGTTCTCAGGTCCTTCTCGAGTCAGTGTCAGCTCACTAGGCATACACTATTGACTGTGGTACATCTTTATCTATTTCAAGATGCTTCCACATATACAGCCAACCAGGATTCCATTGCATGATCATGAGGATGATCCGACCATCCATGATGCATCGGTATAGTGATCAGTAAAGAAGATAGAACCCCTAGGTGGTTTACCAGTGATACCACCACCCGGAGAGCAGTAGTTACTACCAGCATTAATAGTAGATGATGCATATAGGATGAGTGCATTTCAAGAGTTTCAGAGGTAGCTACCTCCCAGGTTCATGGGTTATCCCGACCCCTAGTTAGATGCAGATTTGCTAGAGGTGGTTAAGTGTGTCTTCTGACTAGTGAGGCCACCTATCGACCAGATGGAAGTTTTATCTGCAAGTATTCTTCAGGGATCAGTGGGAAGATGTTGGAGCTTAGTGATCCAGAATAATGAAGATATGACCCTCACTTAGATAGAAATTGATAATCTATTTAGGGAGGAGTTATTTCTAGGGCCGTTATGCTCCATGCGTATAAAGGATCTACTGCATGCTTTGTAGGGAAATCAGACATTAGTGGAGTACTCAACGAGAATTATGGATCGATCTTTATACTCCATAGATATGGTGAAGCACACATTATTCTGGGGCTATACCTTTGAGAAGGGGATACATTGGGAGATCAGGAAATCCATGATATCCTTTAGCATCTCTACATATGTAGGGGTACTAGAGTGAGCTATTCTCATTGAGAGATTTATGGAAGTGTAGATGCCAACAGTGGGAGATACCAGAAGGAACCAGTTAGATAAGTCTTCTGTGGTAGGTATCCAATAGCTGGTCCATAGATCCAAGTGGATCAGATAGTTCAGGGGATGACCCTAGGACCCAAGGTTAGCGGTGCGAGGATCCCATGATAGAACGAGTCATCCAAAGGATAGGATGTGTTACGCGTGCAACATTTAGGGGAACATATATTGTGATTTCTGGATTCACCATGAAGATGATGAGTAGAATGGTATATAGGGTGTCGAGTGTGACAAAGGAGTGGGTAGAGTAGCTTGTGGTGGGAGGAGGTTTGACGTACTACCACCACCCCTAGGCGGTCCACCATGGGTTCAAGAAACTGGTGGACATTGACAAGGTCAGCTTCAGGTGATAGAGGCTTACAACCTTGGTTCCCCAGAGATGATTATAGGTATGATTTGTGTATTTTACACCCTAGATATAGTTTTGATTGACATAGGTGTTATTAACTATTTTCTCTCCACAACGGTTGTTTGATACATGGATATTCCAGTGGAACTATTGGCTTGATACCTACCCTTAAAGACTTCTAATGGAGGAGATTCGAAGATCAAAAACTAGTTCCAAAAATTTTCCCTTACTCTTGGGGGAGATGGTTTTGGTTGGTATCTCCTGGTGGAAGCATCGAGGCCTTATGATGTCATTCTTGGAATGGAATAGTTATCTATAGTTATTGCCCAGATTGACTATTTTAGGTGTAGAGTGTGGTGTGTCCATGAATATGGGACCATGATTTCTTTTGTCAGCAAAAAGGAAACACATGTAGAGCTGGAAGGACTTACACGTTGGAGGGTGCATCCAATCACACCTCAGTTTTCTAGAATGACCCTCAACACATTAGATGATATGATTCCTCAGTTTCCTGTAGTGATGGCAGAGTGTGATGATGTCTTTCCTGGGGATGTCCTTGGATTACCTCCCTATAGGGAGGTATAATTCTACAATGATTTGTACCATGGGATGACACTTATATCTACACCTGCATATCAAATGCCTCTCGAAGAGCTTTGTGAGTTGAGGGTACTTCTGGAGGTCTTGTAGAGGAAGGGATTTGTTAGACACATTGTTTCACCCTAGGCAGCCCTAGTTTTGTTTTCAAAGAATGAAGATAGCAGCTTGAGGTTATGTGTGGAATTTATAATCATGAATCAGGTGACCGTGAAGAATTAGTATCCACTGACAAGTATTAACAACCTCTTTGATCAGCTAAAGGGAGCAATGTGGTTCTCGAAGATGGAAATATGATCTGGATATCACCAGCTTCGAGTATAGGATGAGGAAGTCCCGAAGATAGCTTTCAGATGTCCATAAAAACACTATGAGTACTTAGTGATGATGTTTGGCATGAATAACACCCAAAAAGTGTTCATGGGACTCATGAATAGGATCTCCTAGACTTACATAGAACGGTTCATCATGGTCTTCACTGATTAAATCTTGGTGTACTCCTCGTTCGTGGAGGAGAAAATGATACACTTGAGGATGGTCCTAGACACACTTTGAGAGAACCAAATTTACGGGAAGCTCTCAAAGTGTTAGTTCTAGATTCATGAGGTCCACTTTTTGGGACACATCATTTAATAGGTTGTAGTTGTAGTAGATCTTGAGAAGTTTGAAGCAGTGTTTTCTTTGGAGACACCTAGGGGTGTTACCAAAGTGTGGAGGTTCATGGGATTGGTTGGGTACTATCAGAGTTTTTTAATAGATGTTTCCAGGGTAGAAACACCCTTGAAAGCCTTGACATGAAAGGGGAACCCTTTCATGATAGAAGTCCCAATAGTGCTTTCAGGAGTTGAGACAGATATTGAAGAGTGACACCATCTTGAGATTACCGGAGGAGGGTGTTGAGTATGTGGTGTTATGTGATGAATTAGGGAACATGAATAGTTTTGTCATGATTCATGGGAAAGTGTTTATTTCCAATGTTTCATTCCAGTTGAGGCGGCATGAGCAGAACTACTCAAACCAATATCTTGAGCTAGTTGCGGTAGTCTTCGCATTGAAGATGTGGCGACAACACCTGATGGGAGAGAGGTTTACCATCTACTCTGACCAAAATATTCTCAAGTATATCTTCACTCATAAGGATATAAACTTGAGATAGAGGCATTGGATAGAGTTACTCTTGGACTATGACTTCGAGATAGTCTATATTCCTAGGAAGGGGAACTTGGTGGAAGATGCTCTAAGATAGAGATCAAGTTCACAACTACTGAATGAGGAATCAAAGTATTTATCCACGTTATAAATGTCTTTTAACGATGGATATGGATAATCTTTCCTCCAATAAATAGTTTTCACCCCTCCACTGTTACAACGAGTCAGGGAGGTACATATTAGAGACACTGACTATGAGACTATACATGCTTAGATGTCTACAGGGCATGCCCCTGATGAATATTCAAAAGGCGGGGAGCACATCGTTATCTTAGAAGGAGGCATAGTAGTACCAAAAACAATATCGGAGGAGGTCTTGAGGGAGTTTCATACTTACCCTTCAGTGATACATCCATGGGTGGAAAAGATCTATTAGGACCTCTGATGTCAGTTCTGGTGGACGGGGATAAAGAAGGTGGTGGTAGAGTTCATTTCTAGATTCCTCACATTCCAACAAGTGAAGGATGAGAACCAGGTTATAGCAGGTATGTCTTAACCCCTAGAGGTTTTAGAGTGGAAGACAGATGGGGTATATATGGATTGTTTGGTGGGTTTAGCATGCATGTCTAAGGGACTTGATACCATCTGGGTGATTGTTGACTATATCACCAAGTCGGCCCACTTTCTATTTATCTGTATGCATATATTATTAAATATATTTGGATTCCACTACATGTTGAAGGTAGTTCTACTACATGGATTCCCCTCGATTATAGTCTTGTATTGGGATGCTTACTTTATATTCTGGTTATGGAAGGGACTACAATAGGTGTTTAGGACTTTTCTACGCTGGAACATATCGTTTCAGCCATATACGGATGGATAGACAG
The DNA here is from genome assembly GCA_963277665.1 of Viscum album. Lineage (NCBI taxonomy): Eukaryota > Viridiplantae > Streptophyta > Magnoliopsida > Santalales > Viscaceae > Viscum > Viscum album. Next base: position 1,428,785,261 of record OY728157.1, read on the forward strand.
AGAGGGCCATATAGGTTACTAAGGACATGCTATGTGCTTGCATCCTAGCATTTTGCCATAGTTGGGAGGATCACCTACCTATGGTGGAGTTCGCAAAAAAAGATACCACTCCACCATTAGTATGGTATCATTTGAGGCCTTGTATAGGAGACCCTGTAGGTTACCACTTTATTGGAATGTCCCAAGAGAGTTAGAACTCATGGGTCTAGAGTTGGTTCCAGAAATTATAGAGAAGTTGAAGGTCATCGAGGAGAAGATGAAGACTGCACAAAGCTGTCGGGAGTCCTATAATGAAAAATGGTGGATATATTTGGAGTTCCAAGAGGGAGACCATGTTTTCCTTCATGTATCACCTTGATGGGGATTGTAGAGATTTGGAAGGGGAAACAAGTTATCTCAGAGATACAACACCCCTTTTCAGATTCTAGGTAGAATTGGAGAGGTGTTATACTTCCTAGATCTACCTCTGCAGTTGCACCAGGTGCATGAGGTCTTCCATGTATCACAACATAAAAGGTACATGCAAGACCTATCACACGCCATTGACTAGGGAGATATGAACATTGATGTTGGGGCGAATTTCGCAGAGTACCCAATGGAGATCAAGGATCGAGAAAAGAGAATCATTTTTGGGTGGCTAATTCTTATGGTACACGTTCGATAGCTGTATGAGAATATTCAAGAGAGAACATAGGAGTGGGAGGCTCATATTTGTTTTCGGTACCCTCATATTTTTGTTGATTAGGCCTTGGTGTTGGAATTTTGGGATGTAAAGCCCATAGGTGGGGAGAATGTAATGACTTGAATTTTATAGAATTGATTTTTAGAAATTAATTGGGAAAATTTTGAGACCAGGAACTAAGACTTCATGGTATTCCAAGACCCATTATGCCCAAAATGATTCATAAAAAAATGTTAAGTTTTTAACAAATCACACAAGTGGTTTCTTCTTTAAATGCGAATAAATTCTAAATGGGTTCCCAGATCAGAAATCTGATCACACCACTGCCTACAGAACAATGAATTTACCTTAGTTGGGGCCTAACCTTGACCGACACAGGTTGTGGGTGAAAGTTAAATTTTAGACGTAGGTATATTTAAAATATCAAATAAAAAATATTTTATTAAACATTACGTGTTGATGCAACAATAGTTTCCGTTTTATAATAAGACATGTTGGAGGAATTCAGGGTTATTTCCATAAACATGGAAGTACCCCAAGGAAAGGAGAAGGAATATCTCTTCTAATGATGAATGCTAGTGGATCGAGGATTGATGATAACACTTACCTCCGTTATTCATCAAAGACCGATCCAATCATTGAGGTAGGGTGTTAATCTCTTTGTGATTTCTTTTGAATTATTAGTTTCAATTAAAAATATAGACCAAATAATGAACAAGTTGATCTGTGGTTTTATTGTTCTTGTGGGATGGATGAACATTATTGGATGAAATGGAATATATTTTGGTGATTATTCTACTGTTGGTTTCTTTATGATTATACTAACAAGAAAAGATCAAGGTCGACAAGAACAAGGCAAAGATCCATTCTTCAGGTGTTCTATGCGATCATTATATCCCCTTTTTTAGAATTACTCACCATTGGACCCTCATAGTCATGAAAAAATTTCCCATGAGTCTTAGAATGCGATCAAACCCTCGGAGTGCTATCAAGGCAGATCAAGGCCCAGATAAGTGAAGGCTGTGAACCAAGGACCATGGAAGTGGATCCATTTCAAAAAAACAGAGCACTATAGTAGTGGTGGAGACCCACCAAATTGGGGATGGTGGCATAAGTTTAGGGTAGTTTCTAGGGGAACATGACAATGGATGCGTGTGGGTGCATCGGTCACCCTGGCGGTGAATGCGAAAGCGTCGATGGATGGATCATGCAGGCAACACAACCATACAGTATAGAGCCAGCGGTGGTGGAAGTTTTGGGCGGAGACCAGAGGTCTATGGTAGGAGGCCATAGTGGATCAGAGATGTATCTAGAAGCCACGTTAGAGGAGGGACCCATGGTGGAGCCACAAGTGCATGTGGGGAAGGTGGGTCAGGCACGTGAAACATTGTTCGACACCCTATTGACCAGACAGACTCAGCCAGGGCAGACTGAGTCCGACACATACACAACGGCCCACATTTAGTTGGATAGAATGACGAAGTTGGGATGCTCCAGTATCCCCATGGGAGGAGATGGTTCGGGTCGGGCTAGGTCGGTTCAGATAGAACCCAGACCAGACCTGGGTCAGACTTTTTTTAGAAACAAATGGCTGTAACTTTCAAATTGTGGGTCCATTTGACTAGACATCTATGGAATTGGGACCATTATGATGAGGCGGTCCTTTTGAGACACTCTAAGTGCGTTTTTATGGAAGTTGGCATGTGACCTAATGGATTTAGGAGTAGGTTCTTCTAGAAGAAGCACAAAACAAGCGGAATCCTGCGGCAGGATGTGACTATGTGATCTCGGTGAATTTGTGACTTTTGGGCTACATGACCCATTTATTCTCCTTACGCCATTGACACTCTATAAGGCATTGAGACTCTATGAACCATTTAAACTCCATGAACCATCGACACTTCATACTCCAACAACGTCTTGGGTGTCATCACCACTCTCGGCACCATTGAGGTTCTGTGCGCCATCGACGCTCCGTGCACCACTGGCACTCTGTGTTCCACTGACGCTCCATAAACCATTGAACCTCCATGCACCATCAAAGCTCCATGTGACATAAAACATTATAGTTTCATAGATATTAGATGATCTGTGGACAAAAACTGGAAATCCTTCTCTTTGTTCTTGATACTTATACCCATGTTAGCTGACCGTGTTGACTATACTTAGTGTGTTTCCATTGTGGTGTACATACTGTGTTTCATTTGTGATGTACTTCATGTTTTTATTTGTGGTGATAAACTTTTGGTTTCTAGGTCCCTACTGAGTATTTTTTTACTCACCAATGAACAGGCTATGCCTGCATGTGTCGTGTCTTGTGATGGAAATTGACGTTTTGATGGAGTCCTTGGTGGACTAGGGAGAGGTGGTGCTTTGAGAAAGGTCTAAAAGATGAGGTGTGATTTAGTAACTTCAGATAGTTGTTTCTGTACCTACACTTCTGGTAGGGTTTTCTGCGGATGAGGTTTAGAAACTTGTGCTTTCACTTTGGCAGAATTTAAATTTGGTGGGCTTGTATTCTCGCCCTATTTACTTTCCAGTTTTTCTACCATCGTACTGTATTATTGGTATCTTCGTGTTATGAATTCTTGTTTACTTAGTTTTTTTAAATTTCAACATTTTGGTCTTGGAGATGTGTGCACATGTATAGGTACTTAGGCAAATTCCTCTCATTTTTGGGATATGCCAACTTCTTGCTAGTCGCTATCCCCTAGCCTAGTGGAGGCGGGCTTGGGATAGTCACCGCATGGGCCCCTTTGAGAATGGTTGTGACATAGGAAAAGTTTCAATGTTTGAAGATCTATATGCATGTTTCCTTATTATCCTCATATATTATGTATTATTATTAAATATGCATCTAAATCATTCAAGTGATAGTATATATGAATTCAATGTGGTATATTCAAAGGGTTAATCCAAAATAGAAGTCATACTCATTTCTCATAAGTAAACTATATATCTCAATACACACCCCTACTCACTTTGATCTTGACATCTCATCATAATCCATGTTTTTCTATAGTGATCTTTTACTAGTGATAAATTCATGATTTAATTATTTATGGTTAATTATCATTCAAGTATCATGATATATGTAACACACATGAATGAATGATAAATTTCATATTCATCATTATAAGATGAAATATATATATATATATATATATATATATATAATATTAACATAATTTTAAGAAAAATACTTCCCAAACAATATACATAAGTTTGAAACTCATGATATCTTAAAATATAACGACTTTAATGAACTTATATATCACTAATTTAATTGATTTCATAAATTTATATGTTAAATCACTATTTAATACCCTCTACATTACCTTGTTACATCAACAACATCACGATGTAGCTATCAAAAAAATTTACCCCCTCACTAAACACTTTTAAGGAAAATTACATTAATGAATTAAGAGCATTTATATAATAGTGTGATTATGATTATTAATCTTTATTATAATCATTTCAACATTCTATCCAATTAATATTAACACATAGAAATATAATATTTATATGTATTTAATTTTTTTTTGTTTCAAAAGGGATAATGTGTTGAAATATCTTATGAATAAAAAATTGCATTATGATCATTTGTAAAAAATAAAAATACAACTCTTGTATTAATTTTGTTTCATTATTTATAGATAAACCACATTCTTCTAATGTATATTGGATATTTTCATAATAAATTTTACTTGGATTAAAATAATATCACATAAATAAATATTTATATTATATATATATATATATATTAGGATTAAACTTCTTAAATCTCAATATTAACTCCCATGTGCCTAACAATTTTTTTTTCAAATATATAATTTTAAGACACAAAAAACCTTTTGGTCCAAAATAATATCTCATATTCTTGGAAGTTAATTTAAATCAAGTGAGATTATGTTAAGGCTTTGAAATAATATTACATGGTTTATTTAAAAGTTTCTAAGATGATAAATTTTAATTGAGTTTTTTTTAATAGGTCTTAATTGATAAAATATGGAATTATATTAGGATATAAGATGTTTGGTGATAATATAAATATGTTTCATTAAATTTTTTATGAAGGATAGATAAAATATTCATTGGAATAAGGTATTTTTATGGTCATAATTTAGGTAGATAAATATTGAAATATTGTGTCAAATACTAACAATTATAAAGAGATCAACTATAGAATAGTCATTTTCACTCTATCATGGATATATATATTTATATACCTATTCTTGGGGATTTATAATGAGTATTATTCATAGGGATAGTAAAATTAAAAAATATTAACAATAAAATAATATTTTGGTTTGGTTCATGGTATAGATTTATAGATTCCTTGAAAAAAAAAACAATGTGGAGGCGTTTTTATAATTATTTTAATGGTGTTTTACAAGTTTCATCAAAATAGGGGTAGTTGGTTCCAATTACACTATAGAAATTAATCAGGGTTGTCTAAATATGAAGGCAATATATTTTTAAATAGAAAAACATGCCTTTTTTAACAATAAACCATGATGTATTGATGGATACAAGTGAAATATGAAATAAATAAATAAATAATATTCCACAATAATATTGAGATACATGATGTAGTTTTTAGAGTCAACCCATTGAATAAGAAAAAATGTTGCAGGGTAAGTAGACACATAATGGTTTTCTATATTTACTGAATAACTATAATTTAATATATATTTTTATTTTTGAAACTATTAAAACCATAAATCCCAAATCACCCTTAGAGGGGGGATGGGTAAATTAGGGTATCAAACACTTACCACATTATATAGGTATTTTTATTTTGTTAATACTAATACATCGACCAATTAATTCAAACTAAGAATCTGAACCAATAAAATAAAAAATTAAAATTATTTCATATAAGGATTTTTTGTGGTTCACCAAAAAATGGCTACATCCAATGAGAACACATCAATGATATTTTAATGTAATAAGAAATTAATAACATACTATCATGGTTATAATATTTCTAGTTTATTTCAATAACAATTCGAGGGGACTCCGTCAAATTTTACCTATCCACCCACTGTTTCAAGATAGAGTAACAAATAAAGTCAACATATAGTTTGTTCATAATGAATATATAAGGAATAATCATTGACACATTAAAAAATTTTCCATTTCTCTTGAATTTAATATTCATGACAAATCTGTATCTTCAAGTATGTTTCTTTATAGAAACATCACTCAAAATATCCTCATATAAAATAACATTTCTTTATATTATATCTTGTGTTATTTCAATTATCCCATTCTTCAATTGATTTAATTTCATTCTAATATATCTTTTATAGATATATCCATTTAATTTAAATGTGTTATAATCCAATTTTACTTAAAAAAAATTCATCATGGTTAAATTAAATCTCCCATTATTCAATAAAATGTCATTGTATTTCAAAGTAATCAACATCCATATTTTTCTATCATATATTAAATCACATCACAACATATAATATTATGGTGTAATGTCATTAAATTAGTATATATAAGTGAATGTAAATCCTTTATATAGTTTTAAAATTAATAAAATCACAGGGTATAATATATTCTTTATTTATTATAAAAATTCATTATAACATAATATATATTTTGTCTAATCCTTTATTGCTGAAAAAATCACTAACATTGATTGTGACCTAGATCCTAGGAAATAAGCCTTATACTCGTAACTTTATTCTTCAAATTATTCATCTACATTCATCATGGGGAATCCTTGCAGCATGATTACTAATTGAAAATTATAGCGTGAGTTTTTGGGTAAAAAAATAGATAGGCTTGACCTTATTTAATCATCAGTAATCACAATATAATATACCTCGAATATAATATATTTTTTCTTCATATAAATTTTTTCCATCATGGTCTATAATTATGCCATAAGTTATTAGTCATAATGGGAAGCACTAAATCAACTCTTAAATATTTTACCTCAACATGGAATAGTAATTTTTTTTCCAAAATAATATTTATGCTGCTATCCACTAAAATTATCCATCATGTATTATGGAATTACCATAATAATTATAGAGTGATTTTTTACTTCTTCACCAAATTAGCTTCAAATCTTCTATAAACATCACTAAACTTCTTCCAAAATTCAAAAATGATATAAATCATCTAATATGACATATTTCAATTAAATGAAAACACTTTTGGGAACCCTTAAAATATATAATATTGTAATATATCATTCTCCTCTTGAATAAAATAGATTCCAACATTATGTTTCTTTGGGTTTTTAACATTACTAAGTGAAATTAAAGATTCTATATACTGTAAAAAATTCACATAGTATTAAAAAATCCCTGATTTCATTATATGTCTACATGGGAAATTATTTCTGTAGAAAACATGATTTATAGAAAGACATATATGCTTAGATGAAATATTTTTCTTTATACACAACTTCTTAAAACAAATACCTATGTCATCATTAATCCTTGGGGATAATATATATTTGTATTATCACATTTTATATCTACCCCTACTTATTGTACCAAAAATTACCCATAAAGAGTATATTTCCCCCCTTGATATGAGTGAAATAATCAGATTCCATTTGTCACACTCGATCACCACTTACAAATTGTTCTTTGTTGAAATCTAGTTTCCAAAATTTATCCCCCAAATTTAATAAACTAATAGCATATAATTTACTTCCAAAAACTATAAAACTAGTTAAAAAATGATAAAAATATAGTGATAGGGGATACAAAAAAATCATAAATATTTATATGGTGGTCAAACAATGAGATTCAAATAATCCTCCTAAAGTTACAATGTGGAAAATGGTTTTGTGAATATATATAACACTTGGTGATTTTTTCCAAAATTCTACTCCTTTATAATTATATGCTCCCCCTTCTCTTTGATAAAGTGGTGCCTTATTTCAATGGGTGTAATATATAAACCTCATACCAGATTATTTATAAGATTAACAACATGTTAATTTTCATTGAAAATCTAGATAATAATTTTAATTCTTTAACATGGTCCTCTAATTTTTTATTCATCCATATCAATAATGCAAATTATTTTTTTGTTGAGATATATGAAAATTACTTTATTTTATTTTTATAATCAATATTTCACATTTACTTACAATAATAAATACACCACCAGTGATTTAATATCCAAATATCTAAATACCAATTATAATACAAATTGAAAAAAATTCTTGGAGTTTTCCTACAAAAAATGCCAAGCCATATTAAATAATACCATTAATGCACCTGAATATTTATTTTTCTATTATATGATATTATTGCTTTTTATTTTATTAAATTATACATCAACAAAAATTGCATAAAAAATATCCAACCCCATCACTATCATGTATAACAAGTATCCGATAATTCTCTGATATAATTTTAGATATAAAACCTTTCTATATTTATCTTTCTTAATATTAGATCCAAATGCGATCGATATTGTTACTTGTTTTCAATTATGTATTCAAAAAATTTATAATAATTCATTTTCATATTTTTCTAGAGTAATAAAATTGTTCTCACCTTACTGATTGATCTGAATCCAAATAAAATAAGCAAGTTTACCTATCATTGAAACCTTAAACTTAAATTGCATCAATTTTAAATATTATTCAATAAATACCATACGTCTCCAATAAAATATGATATAATCAACATTATAGAGTACATAAATTTATCTTCATTCGAGGTCTTCACATAATGGTTATGATCCAAAATTCTCTTGAAACTTAGATTATTCAATTATGCATCGAAATAATCCTAAAATATCACAAATATTTCTTCAAACCATATAAATATATATTTAAATAAAATTACTTTCATTCATTATCACAAATTTAAAATACCACTAATTGATTAATATAGATTTCCTCATTAAGAACTTCATTCAAGAATAAATAATTCACCTTCATTTTATATATCTTGAAGCCAAATTAAACTTAAACAATAAGAATAGTAAAATCAAATAATGTATATATTCTTATGAAATTTTTTCTTAATAATATATTATATTAATTTGAGAGTGGAATTTATAAACCAAAAAATCACTATTTTGGATCACATTCCCATGATCATCATATTTTTTTGAAAATATATTATATTCTAATGATTTTATTAATATATATATTATTCACAAGATCTAATGTTTGATTCTTATCAATTTAATGAATATCTTCATTCATGGACTTAAACCACGATTCAACCTTAACTATTGAGAATGTGTTGTTTTCAACAATACTCTGTCTTTTTATGATGATTTTGATGTTCAAAAATACCCTTATTTGTTATTCTAATGATTTTACATTGAGTATATTTCAAGAAATTAATATTATTTATTTATATATTTTGAAATAATATTTAAGCATTTTAATCAGAGTGGAATATTTGTTAGCGTGTTCTAGAAACAATGTTCATACTCAATGTGTTCAAAAATCACTTTAGCATGTTCTAGAAACACTGTTCATACCCTACGTTGAGGAGCATAACGTAAGGATGGAAACTGTCACTTACTAGTTTTCAATAAATTATGGTTATGCAACCATAGAGTGTCAAAAAAGTATGGAAGAAAGAACCCTACATTTGGAGGGAACCTTACGTTTGGAATATCAGAAAAGTATGGAAGAAGAATCCTACATTAATAGGGAACATCATGTTTGTTTCTCAAAAGTATGGTTCATCAACCTTTATTTTGTAAACAACCTTACGTTGGATCATTTACCTTTCATTTTAAAACTGATGGATTATGTATTGTTCATTTGAGAGATGAAGATAAAAGAATGGATGATCAGCCTTACATTTTAGATCAACCATACGTTTGTGATCAACATTATGTTGTGAACTTTACGTTCATATAATGTATTCTATGTAGCTCAACCATATGTTTGGTGTCAGAGATTTAAATTATGACTTTATTAAAGAAACTGTATTTATGCTGATTATTAGGCTGATTTAAAGCCAGATTAAAAGCCTGAATATAAAGTGAGTCTTTGGCTGATTCAAATTTGTTTATATATTATTCAAAGGATCGAATTAAGAGGTTCTTTTCATAGTTAATTTTAAGGGGAGTTACGAGTTCTCTGGTTATTCAAATATTTGAATATCATGATTCTAAAGGCGAATTTTGTGGATCTAAATTTAAAAGGAGAGCACTCGTCTTTTTTCTATATATATTTATATTATTTTGTATTACAGATATAGAGGAGAATCATTGAAAAGAATAAAAATATATTTCAAGCTCTTGATTTTTTCACTGTTATAGTTTACAGAGACAATCGAGACATACATATACTCTGTTACGAAGAGTGACAAATATCTATTTTCTGAAGAAGAAGAAAATCAATTGAAGATTCACCGAATCTTTATCGAATATCTTTTGTGAATCAACTACTGTTAAATTTGAGAATTAAATTTCAAGATCTAATGAAACCGGATCGGCTAAGAACTACTCTTTACCTGAAGAACATTATTTTTGAATTCAACGATCCCTCGACAATCAATTGCTTGCTGTAAAAATTGTGAAGAACAACTGGAAAGTATTTCAAAGATCAAATACTCTTTCACTTTTAGTGACTGGATTCTCATACTAAGCTATGTGTTTTGTTTTGTGTATGAACCAAAAGGCTTTGTTTTTTATTAAAGTTGTAGAGGTGTCAAATGCCTGCACTCTGTTGTGGAACGATCTACTGATAAGAGGAACAGATAGTGAAAATCACCGAGCTCATGAAGTAGAGCATTGGTGGAGTTGACTAGGGGCCTTCTGTTCCCCGAACCACTATACATCATGCATCCTTTTCTATTTATTTTCCGCTGCTTAATCTTTGTAATAAATATGAAAGGATATATCATGATCTTGTAAAGAAATTGATAAAGACACAATTCATCCCCCTCTTGTGTATATTTTTTATAACCTGATCCAATAATTGGTATCAGAGGAGGAGCTTTTGTCAAAGCTGTAACAAGCTGAATTTTTTTGAAATATACAAAGCAATGGCTGATAAACAAGAGGGTATGTCAATGGTTCAAGCTCTCTACTTCAATGGTGAAAAATATGGATGTTGGAAATCAAGGATGATCATTTATTTAAAGAACCTTTGATACAAAGTCTACTCAAAAATTCTAACTCCCTATGTGATTCCAGAGAAAACTGAAACATGGAGTGCTAATACAGAAGCAGAGTACGACATAAACTCGAAATCTATGAATCCTATCATATGTGGTCTTGGACAAGATGAATTAAATAGAGTATATCAGTGCCCGATGACTTATGAAATGTGGCAGACAACTGCAGTTTCTTATAAAGGTACTGACAATGTCAGACAAATGAGGTATCCTTATTATAAACTAAAATTCGATACATTCAAGATGTTTGAAGAAGAAAGCATCAACCAGAGGAGTGCAAGGTAGGAAAATATTTTCAACAATATCACTTCTTTGGTAGATCTGATCAAACAAGCTGATCAAACCCTAAAAGTACTAAGAGTACTACCACCAAGATGGAATGGAATTTCTGCTGCTATTAGAGAATCTGCACCAATAAAAGATTTAATAATGAGAGATTTAATTGGAACTCTAATGATGTATGAGGATAAGATGCAATATAAAGAAAATGAGCATAAGGTTATGATCAAGAGAGAAGACACTTCCCTAAAGGTGTCATCTCAAAGGAAAAGATGAATGTTGAGGAAAAAAAATAAAGGTAAAATCAGAAAGTTATGATACATCTAATTCAGATGTAGAACTGGATCAGGTAGCCAAACAATTCAGTATGTTTTATCAAAAGAAAAAAGGTTTTAGAAAGTCTTTTAAAAAGGATGATAAGGAAGTTAGATGGTATGAGTGCAGGAAATTTGGTCATATTAGACCTAACTGTCCATAATTAAAAGAAGACAAGAAAAATAAATTCTTCAAGAGAAATGACTATGAGCAGAAAGAAAAGAAGGAAATGAAAGCTACATGGAGTGTTTCTGAAGACTCCAGCAACTCATCAAAGTCTAACTTGAAAAAATAAGAATCAAATTTGAAAGCAAACATGTGCTTCATGGAAGAAGTTTATGAGGTAAAATCCTACTACTCATCTAAATTAGATTCTAGTTCTAGCTATTCAAATAATAAACTTGCATCCTAAAGTAATATGCTAGAAGAAAAATATGAATCTTTATTTAATAAACACTAGTATTTAAAGAATATTCATAATTCTATTTTAGGAGAGAGAGAGATACTATGCTAAATCAACATAAGGAATTACTTGAAAAATATAAGTAAATTAACACTAACTATATAGATAATGAAATAAAAATAAAAACACTTCAAACAGAAGTAGAAACATATAAAAGTGCAGCTCTTATTTTTTACAAAAGAATAAAATATAGTAAATGATATACTTGGAAAAAATGTGATTAAAAATGAACGATATGGAATAGGCAGTAAAGGTGAAAAAACTAAACTATATAAAAATTACTTTGTTCCAAGTACTAGAAAATTAATATGTAATTATTGTGAAACGAGAGGACACATATCTAAAAATTGTTATTTAAGGAAATCACAAATAAGTGGGATTATGAAAGCCTTTGTTGAAAGAAGTTTATATGATTCTGTTGATTATAGAAAAACAAAGCAAGTCTGGAGTCCCAGATCTCTTCTAACAAACTCAATTGGACCCAACATAGTATGTGTACCAAAATAAATCTTTGCTTAAATACCATTGCAGGAAGCAGGTCAGAGAAGCCAAACTAAAATATGGTAGTGGATGCTCTAGGCTAATGAGTGGAAACTCATTAAACTTCATAACTATAACTTAAAAGGATGGTGGTCTAGTCAAATTTGTTGACAATTCTATAGGCAAGATTATTAGCATCAGAACAATTGGAGATCTAGAAGCATTATCAATCAATAAAGTTCTCTATGTACCAGGATTGAAACACAACCTAATAAGTATCTCTAAAATCTGTGATGATGGTTATTTTATTGTTTTTTCCAAAAACTGTTGTCCTATTTTTAAAGATAAATTGCATAAATTTAGAGCACCAAGAACTGCTAATGTTTATACCCTGGATTTAAATTCCCTATGTAAACAAAAATTAAAATGTTTCACTGCTAGAATAAATGAATATTGGATCTGGCACAAAAGACTTGGACATTTCAATATATAAGCTTTATATAAGTTATCTAAGAAAAAATTAGTTTCTGGTTTTCATAGTCTCAAATTTTAAAGTGATAGATTCTCTGATGCATGTCAACTTGTCAAGAAGCACAAATCATCCTTCAAATATGTTAACAAAATTGCTCCATCTAAACCTTTAAAACTTATCCATTTGGATTTTTTAGACCTTCAATAATATCTAGCTTTGTTGGTAAATTTTATGTATATGTTTTAGTTGATTACTTTTCAAGATTTACTTGGATTTATTTTCTAAAATATAAAAATGAAGCTTTCACTTTATTTGAATGTTTTTGAAAATCTATTCAAAATGAAAAAGATTCTAAAATAATTTCATTAAGAAGTGATCATGGTAAAGAGTTTGGGAATCTGGAATTTAATTACTTCTGCTCAAATATGGGTATTAAAAAAACCTTCTCTGCACCAAGAACACCTCAAAAAATGGAATTGTTGAAAGAATAAATAGGACTATTCAAGAAATGTCCAGGTCTATGCTAAATGAATACAATATTCCTACCTATTTCTAGGAAAAAGCTATAAGCACAGCCTGTTATATAATGAATAGAGTCTTAATCAGACTAGTTTTCAAAAATACACTCTTTGAAATCTAGAATAACATAAAACCTAAATTAAATTACTTTTATGTTTTGGGATGAAAGGTTTACACCTTCAACACTAAGGAAAATATTGGTAAGTTTGATCCAGAATCTGATGTAGGCATTTTCTTACGATATTTTGCTACTTGCAAAGCTTATAGAGTTTTTAATAAAAATTCAAGGATTGTTGAAGAATCAGTTCATGTGAAATTTGATGAATCCGATCCCTTTGAGAAAAGGAAAGACCAAAATGATGAATCTGAATCTAATGATAACATGAGACTTTTGAACTTAAAAGATTATTTTGAAAAAGATATAAATGAAATTCAATCCAGTTTAGAAGAACGTGACAGTGAAGAACCTAATAGTGTACTATCTAGACAATCTAGAACCCTAAAAAATCACCCTTTAGAAACTGTTATAGGAGACCTAGAAACTGGAATAAAAACTTGAAGAAATGTAGGAAATCTTATTGAATTATCTGACTTTGTATCCTAATTAGAACCCAAGACATTATAATAATCTGTAGTTGATGAAAACTGTATGATAACAATGCAGGAAGAACTAAACCAATTCAAGAGAAATTAACTTTGGAATTTATTGGAAAGACATCAAAACTATCCAATTATAGGGACCCAATGGGTCTTTAGAAATAAACAATATGATAAAGGAATAATAACTAAAATAAAAGCAAGACTGGTAGCTAATTTTTATAACCAGGAAGAAGGTATAGATTATGATGAGACCTTTTCTCCTATAGCTAGATTAGAAGCCATTATAATCATTTTAGCTTATGAATCTCATATGAACATTAAATTATTTCAGATGGATGACAAGTCTTTCTTTTTAAATGGTTACTTATTGGAGGAAGTTTATATTGAGCAACCTCCCGGTTTTGAAAAATCACAAAAACCAGACTCTATTTTTAAACTTACTAAAGCTCTTTATGGACTTAAGCAATCATCTAGAGCTTGGTATGAATGATGAAGTTATTTTATATTTGAAAAACTTTTTTCTATTGGAATGGTATATCCAACACTTTTTAAGAAATCTTTAGATTCTAATATTTTACTAGTTCAAATTTATGTTAATTATGTAATTTTTCGCTCAACAAACAAAAATCTTTTTCATGAGTTTTCAAATTTAATGCCAAAATAATTATAAATGAGTGTGATGAGAGAATTAAAAATTCTTCCTAGGGCTTAAATTTAACAAAAATATTTTGGAAATGTTTTGAATAAAATAAAATACATTACTGATTTACTTAAAAAATTTGGACTTGAAAACAACAAGAAATATGCAACTCTTATGTGTACTAATATAAAACTTGACTTGGATGAAATTGGAAAATCAGTTGACAACAAGTTATATAGAGGTATGATTGGCCATTTATTATATCTTACAACTAGAATCCCAGATATAATGTACTCATTATGTCTTTGTAATAGAGCCATAATTATTTCTAAAAACCATATTAATCATTCTAGAACTAAGTATATTGATATTAGTCATCACTTACTAAGAGATAATTTTATTAAAAAGGATATATTCTTAGAATTTGTAAGAATTGGAATTCAGTTAGCTTATATTTTTACAAAACCACTTTCCACTGTAAGGTTTTATTTTATTAAGGGGATTTAGGTTTAGTTATTTTTAAATGATTTTTTTAATTTTAATTTTAATTTTTTTTGTCTTTATTAATTTAAAATTTTCTTCTGTTCTGTTTAAAACTTTTTCCATGTATGTTTTTACTTTAAAATAATATAATAATTAATATATGTGTAATGACATGGGAATCAAGAATGTCATTTCCTATCACTACTGGAAAATCAGCCTATACCCATGGTTCAAAACCGTGGGTATAGCCCCCAAAACTGTGGTTATAGGCTATACCCACGATTTTGGGAACCGTGGGCTGGAACGGCGTCTCTATAGGTCCCCAACCTATACCCACGATTTTCTAAAACCATGGGTATAGGTGTTCTGCCACCGTGTTAATGAAACATACCCATTTTCCATGGTGTTAAAGGATTTTCCCCACGGTTTCAAAACCGTGGGTATAGGTCGTAAAATAATGCGGCCGAAGGGTTTCGAACCGCAACCTCTCCGCTGCAGATGAAGCACCTAACCACTACCCCAACACCGCTTTTATGTATATATATTTATATTTAGTTAAATATAGTTATATAAACCGTGGGTATAGAGGGAAGAACCGTGGGTATAGGATTCCCACCAAAACAAAATTCCTTCCTGCGGGAAAAAAAATTTCCTGCACACACACGGGAACCCTATACCCATGGTTTTTCATAACCGTGGGTATAGGTATTTTATCCCAGACCTATCCCCACGATTTCCCCCAAAACCGTGGGGATAGGAACCCCTATACTCACGGTTTTGGAAAACCGTGGGTATAGGTGAATTTTCAGTACCTATCCCCACGGTTTTGGAAAATCGTGGGGATAGACCCCCCTATACCCACGGTTTTCAAAATCGTGGGTATAGGTCTTGAAAATTTACCTATACCCACGGTTTTCCAAAACCGTGGGTATAGGGGTTCTTATCCCCACATTTTTGGGGAAAACCGTGGGGATAAGTCCAATTTCCAGTAGTGTATTCCAAAACCATTCATTTTCTCAAAACCCTTCGAAACCCCGAGAACTTATACCACTCTTCTCTTTCTACACCTAATCCTTAGAAACCCTAGATTTTCGAACCTTTAGAAATATGTGACTGTAATGACCAAAATCAATAGGATTAATGAGACAGAAAATAGCAAAACCAAGAGGCAATGCTCGATAGGATAAAATATTTTTCAAGGAAAGGTGATCGATCTGGAATTGTTGTACGAGACAAATCTAATGCTAAGTCCAGCCCTAGTATTTGAGAAACTCAAGAAAACCTTTAATGGGGACTATAAGAAGTTTCTTTATGAGGTAGAACTTCATCAACTTTTTATATCAGTTCATTTTAGTCTGGGAGAAGATGAAGATTTAATAATAGCTAAGATCAATGATAGAGATTTTTCAATTTCTCTAATAGAGATAGCCAAAATTCGTCACTGCCCTCATGAGGGAGTTTTCCACCTTGATTTAAAGAATATTAGTGATAATGTCCATATTTCTGAGGATATTATGTATTTTCTGTTTTCCTCTACATATATAAGGAAGATGTTAGTGAAATATCTAGATCATGACTAGAAGATTTTGGTTAAATTTAGGAAAAAAGTGTTGCACCGACAATGTTAGAGATAGAGAAAATATTGTACCCCGATATGTACATTATGTTTCTGTTTATGAATGATATTTAGTTGAATTTTCCAAGATTTATGATCAGATATGTCAACTACTGTTGCAAAATAGAAGTGAGGATGACATTCTATCCATTTGGAAGGTTCATTTCAAAGAGATTATTTAAGATAGATATGATAAGGCTGCTGGATTACCAAGTTAAATGTCACTATATCAACATTTTCAATGAACACACACTAAGGAAAATTGGTTTCTTTTGGAGGACAATTAAAGGAAAAATCATTCCTGTTGGAGAAAAAGAAGAACAAGAAAGTGCTCAAGAACTACCTACAAAATCAAAGGAAGGATTAGATGAATCAAGAACTAGTGGAGTATCAAGAAGAATATGGTTTTAGACAGTTGACACACCAACTAATGAGTCAATTCAAGAAGGGAATCAAAGGAAAAGGCCAAGAGTAGCTTAAGATAATGATGAACCTGTTCAATAAAATATTGGAAAAACTGAACCTCTTCTAAGATATATCTTTATTAGGGAATCTGCAGTACAGAAAGTTGATCAACCAACAATTTCTCAGATTGAGGTGCCTCCTCAAATAGAAAAAGAAATTGTGAATCCAACTACTGAAAATCCTGGAGAAGTTTAAGTGGATAGATCTAAAAATATACAGTCTACTAAAATTGTCCAATAAGAATTATCTCATGAGAAACCTATATTAGAGGAACCTATCTTGAAGGAAATCAATGAAGAAGATGCTCAGGATGTGTAAGAATATAACCTAGAAGATAACCCTTCTAAAATTCACACTGATATTCTTGGTGAAGATTTTTCTGTGGATGAGTCAATAAAGGACTCAAAGGAAAAATCAGTGGTTAGACTGGTACAAAAGAACGATGAGTAAAAGTTAAATTTTGAATCCCAACCTCTATTTTTGATAAATCCAATGGAAGCCAGACTGTGAATCAATCCCAAGGTTCCTCTGATTCTAATAATGATTATGTGGAGGAATTGATCCACAAATTTAATAATGTTCATGCTGAAAATGCTTCTTTAATAAGAGCATTAGAAAAGGAGAATCTGAAATTTCTGAGAATGAAAGCCAGTTTTGTTTCTATGAAAGAAGTTGAATATTTTTATAAGGAAATGTTAGCTGAAGTTGAAAATCTCAAATTTGAAATGGTGATGAAGTCAGATTTACTAGAGTTTAATTCTTTCATAGAGTAATAATTCACAACTAACATAAATCATGAAGCCAGTACATCAGTTACTTCACCTGATTTGATCAGAAGATTTCAGTCCATTACAACAGCTATGAGCAATATGAATGACAGACGGCAGGATCTTTAATGCAATAGTGCTCATTTTTCTATGTTTTTGGACAATCAAAAGTTTCTTATTGACCACTTGACTTCGAATGAACCTAGAATTAGAGTTTTACTGAATTAGTTCACTAATAAGTTAACTCTTATTTTATGGAAAAGGAAGAGATGTCACATGAGTTTTTTAGAGTCAATTTGATTGAAGACATTCATCTGAATCTAAAAGGATGATATCTCATAGTCCAATTAGGCGATGTACTGATGAAAATAATATGACTACAAATGTCAGAGCTCATGGAAATCATTTAGAGGTGCTAAAATCCGTTTTCCAAACCTTTATAGATCAACCTTGATTCTCATTGTTGTTACTGTACTTATAATTATGTTTTCCATAATATATATTTGATTCACTTGTTTATGGGTCATTAATTTTATTTACTGTACTGTCTCTATTAAAATGACAGTAATCCATATTAAAATATTATTTACTATTTTACTATATCATTTACTTACGTTTAGTGACACATTAAAATGTTTTTTATTCCTTCTTCTATCATCCTTTTTAATATCACAAAAAGGGGGATAAATATAGATAAACACAATATATTTTTTTGGGATAATTATTTGTTTATAAAGGGGGAGATATTATTTTAATTTATAAAATTTTACTTTCTTAAGAGGGAGAAAATGTAAAAATTAGGAAATCATTTTGTTAAAATACAATATTGATTTTATCTTTGAAAAATATTAATTTATATACAATTAATTTTGTAAGATAATTTTATTGGTTATTTCATGGGTTTTGTGATCATCAAAAAGGAGATATTTTTGAGAAAGTGTTGTTTTAAAAAATACTCTATATTTTTATGATGATTTTGATGTTCACAAAGACCCTTATTTGTTATTTTAATCATTTTACTTTGAGTATATTTCAGGAAATTAATATTATTTATTTCTATATTCTGAAATAATATTTAATCATTTTAATCCGTGTAGAATATTTTTTAGCGTGTTCTGAAAACACTATTCATAATCAATGTGTTCAGAAATCACTTTAGAGTGTTCTGGAAACACTGTTCATACCCTATGTTCAGGAGCATAGTGTAAGGATGAAAACTATTGCTTACTGATTTTCAGTAAAGTATGGTTTAGAAACCATACGTTGTCAGAAAAGTATGGAAGAAAGAACCCTATGTTTGGAAGGAACCTTACATTTGGAATATCAGAAAATTATGGAATAAGAATCCTATGTTAATATGGAACATCATGTTTGTTTCTCAAATGTATGGTTCATGTACCTTACTTTGGTTAACAACCTTATGTTAGATCATTTACCTTTCGTTTTGAAGCTGATGGATTTGGTATTGTTCATTTAAGAGTTAAAGAGAAAAGTATGGATGATCAACCTTACGTTTGAGATGAACCTTACATTTGAGATCAACCTTACGTTTGTGATCAACCTTAGGTTGTGAACCTTATGTTCAGAGAATGTATGTTATGCAGTTCAACCCTACATTTGGCGTTAGAGATATAAATTACGACTTTATTAAAGCAACGGTCTTTATACTTATTATTAGGCTGATTTAAAGCCATATTAAAATCCCAAATCTAAAGTGCATCTTTTACTAATTCAAAGATGTTTATTTATGATTCAAAAGATCGATTTAATAGGATATTTTCATGGAGAATTTTAAGGGGAGTTATGACTGCTCTGGTTATTCAAATATTTGAATATCACGATTCTAAAGGTGACTTTTGTGGATCTAAATTTAAAAAGAGAATGCTCGTCTATATTCTATATATACCTGTATTATTTTTTTTACAGATATAGAGGTGAATAATTTAAATGAATAAAAATATATATCAAGATCTTGAGTTTTTCACTGCTATAGTTTAGAGAGACAATCGAGACTTACAGATCTTCTGTTACGAAGAGGGATAAAGCTCTATTTTCTGAAGAAGAAGAAAATCAACTGAAGATTTACTAATTATACATCAAATATATTTTTTGAATCAACTACTGTTAAAGTTGTGAGTTAAATTTAAAGATCTAATACAACCTAATTGACTCAGAACTACTCTTTACCCGAAGAACATTATTTCTGAATTCAATGATCCATCAATTTTCAATTCCATGGTATTGCAATTGTACTGAAAAACTGGAAAGTATTTCAAAGATCAAATACACTTTTACTGTGAGTGACTGACTTCTCATACTAAGCTATGTGTTTGGTTCTGTGTATGAACTAGAAGGCTCAATTTTTCCATAAAGTTGTAAAGGTGTCAACTGCCTGCAATTAGTTATGGAACGATCTATTGAAAAGAGGACCAGATAGTGAAAATCACCAACCTCATGGAGTAGAGAATTGGTGGAGTAGACTATGGGCCTTTTGTTCCATGAACCACTATACATCGTGCGTCCATTTCTATTTATTTTCTGCTACTTAATCTTTCTGATAATGTTGAAAGGACATATCATGATCTTGCAATGAAATTGTAAAAGACAAAATTCACCCACTCTTGTGTATATTTTGTATAACCAGATGCAACATTAACATATTACATTAATAATATTAGATTCTCTTGTTAGAAAAAATAATAATACAAAATTTTTTATACATTGGGTTTCTTATCTATATTATCCCTAATGATTTTATGCTCATAAATTTTAGCTCTCATTTCCATCATATGATTGGGTTATTAATATATTCAATTCCTAATTCTTCAATGCATTTAGCCTCTCAATATTCCTTATGTGCTTCATTTTAACGATCTCTATAATTATTTTCATGATCCCATTCTTCAACAAAAATTTATTCTAATTTTGAATTTATATATTCATTTCTTTCATTTTCTTTAATAACATTGACATAATCCCCTTCAATGTAATTATTAGGATTCTTATTAAAAAACTTTTTGGCCCTAATCATAGTTGAGTAGCCAAGAAACACTCTTATATCATCCATATATCCATATTTCCCTTGAGTTCTCACCATATTTTGATAAAAAAATATAATCATTAAATATTTAATTTTTTTTGAATTTTCTTTCTTTTGTGACATGTCTCATATGGTTCCCTCTTCTTACGATGAATCATAAATCATTGTTTTGTGTTTAATCCACTAATTACACAACCTCTTTTCTATAGTGTCTCATGTTACCAATCTTAATTAGTAGGGTATTTTTCATGTTTTTTTGGGATTCAATTTAACGTTGTAAAAAATCCATTTTTATATGGAGTTACTATCCATGAAATGTTATGTTTTATTCTTTGATGCTCATAATATTTTTTTTATCTTTAATAAAAGCATACTCCATACCATTTTTTGACCATAGGATCATGATCGACCTATCTATTTGGTTTTAAGATTCCCTCCAATACCTTTTAATGTATTCTACAACTTCCTTTTCAGTTTTCAGGAAAATTACACAACCCATCCTGCCATAATCATCTACAAAAGAGTAGAAATTATTTTCTCCACATGATATAGAGTGCTTCATAAGATCATGAATGTTTTAGTGTTGTGAATCGATAGAGTGTGAAAGTATTTTCTTTTTTGGTTCTATTTTACTCGTTATTTTCGATCATGAATGCATCAAAAATATTTTAAATTTATTCTTTATATTATGTATACTTAACATCAATTAATCATTGAAATACTTTCCATAATTTCATAATTAATTTCATAAATTCATTGATTTTATAATCTCTTTTCCTCATCCACCATGAAAAGACTTGTCTTATATTTACTATCTACTTTATAAATATTACTATCGATCACACATCCTTATATCAATGATTTTTTAGATTATAATTTAATTAAATATCCCTTTTAACTGAAGGATAATTTAATTAATTTTTAGAAAATTACCATTATTATCAGGAGAATGCGTCAAATTCTATACACAAATATTACTTACATATTTTTTATCTCATTAATAATTGAATTTTTTTTACTACATTCATTAATATTTAAAGCACCATAGATTCCAAAATAAACCATTATATTTACATAAAACTTTATATTATTAAAAAATAACATATTTTTAATCTTGTGGGATGGGAAACCATGACATTCCATGTGGGATTGTGCAGATACACCTAAGAGGAGGGGGGGGGGGGGGGTTAATTAGGTGTGAGAAAATTCTCTTACCAAATACATATTTTCTTTTAATTCTAAAAACCCTTATTTTGAAACATTGGATTATAGTTAAAGTAGATGGATATTTGTTATTTAACCTCTTATACACCTATCTGAAATATAGATAAAATATTGGAGATTAGAATATAAGTTTTTACAAGGTTTGTTCTTTATGTGATTCTACATTTTATTATAAAAATTTGTTATCCCATGATATAGATTTTATATTATAGATATTATTATAATTAAAATTGTAATTGGGTTGATATTATCCAAACCCACTCTTTCACCATATTATATAGGTGTGTTAGTTCACAATATTACACCTGTAAACCAATCTGCATCCCACAACTTCTCTTTAAGTTGGAATCACACCACCTATTGTGTTAAATACATAATCCTATTTTAGTAGATCACCAAGATTTTTTTATGGATGATTCTACACCCAATAATTTTATCTACTTACTCAAGCAGCAAAGATCATAACTACCAGAAAATATTCTGAAGAATATTAGAAAACTTGGGATCTATACACAATACTACTCCCAATTGTTGTAGAATCTGTTTAAAGTCTATAATCGACTCAAATTTAATTATCTTATACTAATAATTGTATCTTTGAGTATAAAAATTTATC
Organism: Viscum album; assembly: GCA_963277665.1. Taxonomy (NCBI): domain Eukaryota; kingdom Viridiplantae; phylum Streptophyta; class Magnoliopsida; order Santalales; family Viscaceae; genus Viscum; species Viscum album. Next base: position 1,428,808,057 of record OY728157.1, read on the forward strand.
ACAGCTCGCTCAAACATGAATATATAAAACTCTCATTTTTTTATTATTTCTAAACTATATATAATAATTATTATAGGGCGTCCTATTTTTTTACTTCTTCAAAACCCATTCTGTTATTTCTTTATCACAAGATCCAAAATTCTATCTTTCATTTTCATTAATATATCATGTAGAAAATTCTATACCTTATTCATCTTGGAGAGATTAACTCTTCCCCTTGTAAAACACAATAAAATTATCTTCTTCTATCGAGTAGTATTGTTTATTCGTGACAACACATAATGAATTTTTTGAGAGACACACACCCATAATTTCAAACATAACTTCTTTCTTTTTAGTGGGTGTTGTCCTTTTTTTAAAAATGGAAATAATTTAGAGAGTGTATGAAAAAAACCACATGCACATGTTATATATTTCTGTTTTCCATGATCTCCTATATCTTCATTTTTTTAAAAAATAAACATGGGATATTCCCCTGATTTCTTTTTGACAACTCAAATAATATCAAAATAGTAACCTTATTTAATTTCTTTCTCATGATAAAACATTAATAAATAATTATTCACTTGTTTTTCATATTATCATAAACAAAATTATTTATTTTAAATTTTTCCATAAAACACTTTAAAGTAATCCTTCATATGCTATTTAAAACAAAATGATAACAACATGTGGAGTAAAGATTCTTATCTTAAACTTGAGATATTCAAATGAAAAATATAATTTACATCAATATTGGACTTGTACACCCCTTTTTACATGTCAAATATGTATGTTATTCATTAAATAACTTATACTGAATCATAAATATTCTGTTATATTTCAACTTTGAGAACAACACACTTGCATCAATAGATTTATTTTAATATAAAAAAGGTCACATTTGGCTGAAAATAATTTTTTGACATTCATCATACCTCTAATATTATTCCCAAAACCATAACTATATTTTTCTCACTCAAACAACTTGGATATCAATGGTTTAAAATTTTATAGAAAGTTCTAGATTTAACTCATTTATACATACAATATTTTTGAAAAATAATGAATTTCCTTTTTTATTATAATGAATAATGGACCCAAAATCACCTCATATCATATTTATAAAACCAAAATTGAATCATATATATAAGTAGAATTATTATATTCATTTATTTAAAGAAAATGTTTTCGCATCTTCATACATATTTTTTATTAATGATTTTGGGAAATTAGATTTCATGCATTAAAAAGGCTCATAGAAATTCTATTTGTATTGATCTTCTTGTCCAAGATTTGATATCAATTACTCAATAATTCATAGCTTGTATCATATTTAATTTTTGATGTTTTTTCCATTGAATATTAGCTAAAAAATCATCCCATTTCATTTTATATTCAGATATTAAATTTGAAAACTCCACTTCTCAATAGGAAAATTATATGTATTTAACTAGTTTTAAATAACTCAAATGCATACTATAGATGTGTCATATGAAGATATTGATGAAATATAAAAATCACCTGATGACACATTTTTAACGCTAAAAACACACATACATATAGATAGATGACTCATATATAGGATATAATAACTCCTACACAACTCGTGATGACACTTATTCTACGTCCGATGAATTATATAAAATTATTATTTCCTCTAATATAACATTTATACAAATAATGAATGAATCATATATTTTATATTTAGATAAATCACATGTAGTCTAGGTAAATAAATCATGAGAAGTCGGTAATTATAAATTTATTGTATTTATGACATGAAATTATAGAGCACTTGAAATTAAATTTGAGTCTCATAAAAATCATATCATCCCTTCTCTAAACATTGAACAGTCCTCCTAAAAAATTAAAATAATTATAGGGATTATCAGAATAATTCCTAACCACTTTATATTTTTTATAAGTAAATTTTTATTAAATGATTTCTCAAATTAATGTACCCTTTCCTATTTAATTAAACAATTTAAAATCATCATTTAGGTGTTTTCATTACTTATTTCAACAAACCTTAATCACACCACTCTATAGATAGGTTTTAAAATACGTTAGCTAGATTACTATGATATTTGAGCCTATATTTATCCATTCAAATACTGCTACATAGGCTCTCTAGTACAAGCTTCAACAACGAGATCATCAAAATGTTCTTCTATATGTAAGATATTGTAGATAAAACCACTCCACTTTAATAATTTATATTTTAGAAGAATATCAACTCTAAAATCTTATGATGTAATGGGTTTCTCATAAAGTAACCAAATTTAATCACCTTTACCCTAATACGTGGGAAAATCATTCAATTAAATGGGTGGTTACTCAACTGATCACCCAAAATATTAGTTTTTCATAATTACACTGTCAATTAAAAAAAATATAATTAATAAGAAAATATAATTTAAATACAATGTAATTTAAATCCACTTTGAATTTTTTATCAATTATATATTTTCTTTAATAGTCATTGTAATTTCCCTTATTGTAAATATACAATTTTCCCCTTGATTGAAAATAAATATAATGAGAGGAAATTTATTATCCCCTTAATTGACATGTTAGGGTAAAATAAAAGTCTTTTATTTAACGAAATCTACTAAATTTATAAAACTTTTATCCCTTTTTTTCATTCACTTTCCAAGTGATCAATTCATTCGATTAAAGAAGAGTGAAATAATATTCTCTTAGAATTATTCTATATAATAAAAAACTATAAGAAAATTTGGTATTAACCCTTATAGAAAAAAATAGTGGTGAATTTAGACAACAAAGACTTCCATAATTAACAACAATATGATACAAATACACACTTTCACTTCCTGTGGGATATTTGAACAGATTTTTTCAAAAGGTTTCAAGAACTATTATTTCAATTGAATACACATAAAAAACATTTCACATTAAAATATTTATTCCAAATTTGTTTTTATAATTTAACTTCCTTTATAAACATAATAAATAAGAATTAGAGTAGTGATGGGAGAATGAAAATTACATATTAACCTTTAATTTCATCAAATAATTCATGAAATTCCCAATTCATGTGAAGTGATCACTTTCTAGAAGATTAGTATTCCTTGGTTTTCCCACTCATATGATGATACAATTTATTATCCATGGTTGGTTTTCAATAAAGTATGATACTAGTATAGATATACTAAATGAGATGAAAGATTAATTCCCATTGAGATTCCTCATTGTAGATATTCTATCCAAGTTTTCTTGAAATTTATTCATTCACAATATCATCCTTTCCCAAGCTTCACCTTCAATTACATATTCTATAATACATATATAAAACAATATGGGAATAAGGTATATCACTCATAATCACTTCACTGTGATATTATCTAGATGAATTGTTTCTCAACCTAAACAATCTCTTCTTAGATGTTCTAATATTCCTTGACATCACCATAATTTCTTCCTCTTTTAATTTCTAGTTCTATTAATTTTTGGGTGGAATGAACTTAATTAAATTATAAAATATTTTATTATTTAGATTTTACTTATTATTCTTATAAATTAATGTGGTTTGATAGTTTTTAGATCACACCAACCTTTCAGCCTCTTCTAACTGAGCTACACATATCGGAAAGAACGCTTTCATAATATGTTCATACTAATTTATGTGTGTTGAATCCTTATTAAAATCATTAATTTTAGTTTTAGGATTCATAGGTGCTTTAAATTTTCCCTTATTTTTTGATGATAGAATAATTATATATATGGAAACTATATGTACTTCCTTATCGAACCTTCCCCACTTCTCTTTTTCAAATTTAGAGTTACTATTTTATGGAAACCTCTCAACATTTTTAGAAGTATTGTTAACCAATTACCCAATACTTTTATCCCTATCTCAGATGGGTTCTATTTTGGAATTCAAATTGATCCCTATGACCTTGAAATTCATGGATTTATTGTAATGTTTCATGATGTAGACACTCATTCCATTATAGATGAATTTTTTTCCCTATAGGATTGATATCCCTCTTATCTATCTTCATTTTCTTCTTGAGAGGATTTGATTCATCTTTATTAATTTGATTCTCTCATAAGGTAGAATTTTTTTTTACCTGCCTTCTTTCTTATTTTAACCTTTTATCACATAAATAAGAGAGTTTTTTATTTATACATACCAAATTTCCTCATAATAATTCCTATAAGTGTTCAAAATATCTAATAACATCTCCAATCATTAAAATATATTATTCATGGATAGATTACTCCTTATTTATGAAATATTCTTTTACACAGTAGGTTTTATTCTTGTTTTAACTCTTACCCCAATTATTTTAATCTTTTATAATCTTCATAGGTTGAAATGTTGTTCCTACATTTAATAGCCTTATGACTAAACTTATAACATCACCAAAATCAAAAAATTAGTGGCCTTATTTTAAATGTTTATGTAATATATCAAAATTTAATCCCATGATAAATTTTCACTAGAACACCACTCTACAGAGATCCATTTAGGGGGGGATTTAATTAATGTTCCCCATTCACTCATGATGATTTTTTGAATATTTTTTGTATTTTTCCACATTAATATAAATAGTTATAGTAAAAAAAGGTTTATAAGAATAATGGATTACATTGATTAATGAGACTAAGGTGGAGGATTCTCCCAATGATAAAAAACTATATTTTCCACCATTTTGATTCTTATTAGATGTTAAAATAATCTCTGAAGATTTTGTTCCTATTACTCGATTTGTCATTTATTATGGAAGAATTAAGATTTAAAGAGTCCATATCTTTCAACTATACTTAAAACTAAAGGCACTTCAGACTAAGTGTATTATTTTCATACATAAATTATATTAGATTATACTCATATTCTTTCATAAAAATTTCAATCTATTTCTCACAATTATTATTAATCCCAAGTAGAGTTATTTTTATCCCTTTTTTTCTTTTTTAACTTTAGCTTCCAACTAGAAAGACATGAAAACCATAAAGAATTTATATAGTTTTTTCAATAAATGGAAACAAACCTTAAAATTTTTCTCAAATACTTATTAATCACATAAATATAATTTCAATTCATCATAAATCCTTGGAATTATTTCATTTAAAATTAAGGAAGTTTATTCTTTAACTTTCAATAGCTTTGTGAGAGTGTTTTAACAACTCATCTTGTTCACCAATGATTATTCCATTACATCATCTTCAAATTCAAAATATGAACTCCTATCATGTATTCTCTTGATAAATTTGAATATATATATCACCACCTTAATATGGATATAATTTATTTGATCTTTAATATATAATTATATGTCTTTAGTAGATTCAATGAAGCATTATTTCAACTTGAATTTGTTTCACTAGATGTATAATAATCAATAGATTCAACTAATATACCCTTATTATTGTGAATACCTTTAGCTAAGAGAATTTATACCTTTATTTTTAAATATTTTCTAATATTCTTGGACACTTTTATTTTTTTTATTTTTTGGGGTTCTAAACAAGACCTCCAAATCAATAGAAATGGGTATGAGAACATTATTTTCTATCTAAATCACTTCTTCAAACAGTACCAATTTTCACTTCTTGTATTCTTGTAAAAAATGGAAAATAATATTTTTTTAATAATTGGTTAAATAGGAACCCTGTTCTCTAATACACTTGTAATTGAACTCTATATCCAATCAAAGGGATCCTTTCATTGATACTAATTGTGATTCTCAATGGGAACTTGAATACATGCTTTGGGTGGGGTGAGTTATAGCAACCAAATATAAACCTAACATAAATAATAAATTAATCTCATGATTTAAATAAAAAATATCACAATAGTCACACAACATATATATCTATAGGTTTATGGTCTTGGAAATTAGCTACATAAACTTACACATTTGAACATCTTTACATTGTATTTTTTTCCTTCAGTACCTTTTCTATAAATATAAAATGATATAATCATCTTCATAACATGGGTATAGGAAAAATAAGAAACAGGTGAGGTCAGACACAAAGTAAAGAAAAAACATATAACAACATGATGGAAAAAATTATAGTGACATAAATATCAGAATAAATTATCAAAATGCATTATACTATTTTTATAAAACATATTAGGGTCACATGATATCTTAAAAAGATAAAAAAGGAATCATAAAAGATATGATCTTCCTCAAAACACAACTCAATAGTTATAAAACCTGTGAACATGACATAAAAGTGAAAAATACTTAAAAATAGCTCATAATCTTGAAAACATGGAATTTCATGAAATTGAAATTTATCTTGAAAATTTAACAAAACTTTATAAAAAACATGGAAATGTTCCTCAACCATATTTATAAGAAAACCTTTATGAGAAAACCATTTATTACCATGCCTATGGGAAAAAACTCATTATTTTCACACATTAAATATAAACAATCCAATCAAAAACACTTGTGTAATGAACTCATTATGTCCATGAATAGATATATCAAGATAAATAATCTTAAATTGATGATTTTGAGGGTGAAAAAGGACTCTAACCATCATCATCCATACATATGAGTGCCACTTAAAATTTATCACCACTAAATATTAAATAACCAATGAAAAATAATGGGTTTCTTGAACTTATCAAATCACATTAACATAATAAATAATTGGATAAAAAAACTTCATTTTAAAAAATTATTCATATTTTAATAACATATAATGTTTTATGAAAACCTCCAATCATGATTATTAAACATTATAGGAAACAAATAAGTGAAAATACATTCAAAACTCTTATTTTAAAATAATCTTTAATAAAGAAGACTTGAAAATACATAATGTTTTGAAAAATTATAAGTGAAATTAATTTGAAAATAATTAATTTTAAAAAGAGTTTTTAATAATGAATGATTGAAAATATAATAATTACTATTAATATAAATTTTAATGTGGATGATAAAAGAATTTTTTAAAGGATGATATTTTTTCGAATATTTTGAAATAACCCTTTTGAAAACCCACATAATTAAAAGGAGTACTAATTTTTACTTTTAAAAAGTGGAAAATATGTTTGTGGTAATCATATAAAATAATCTATATTTTATTTACTAAAAATTATATGTAAAAATTTTTGGAATGGAAACATATGGATATGAAAGAAAAATCCATTGAAATAAACATAAATTATTCACAAATAAAATGAATTTTAAAAATAAAATAGAATCATAAAGTAAGAAGAATTTTATGAGAGACCTGATAATACCCAAAAAGTTGAAAATAAAACATAAAATTATAATAATTTATAATAGATGAATCCTGAAAGATAATAGCCAAATGAGACTGATTATGGCCCTATGAAATGATTTGAGTCACAAAATCCCCTTATATCCATTTGACATTTTGAATGAAAACCCAATTAGAGGTATTACATTAAATAGAACACTTAATATAATAAAATATAAGAGGATAATGATAAAAAATTAATATATATAATTATTTACGCTATTTTAAGGAAACAAGATGTATAACATGAACTTGTTTAATGGGATTCAAATTTGAGACAAAGAAACTGTTACCTACTTTCATTGCTTTGTTGATCACAATATAATCACATGTCAAACAAATAAAAATAAATCAATATCCTATTATAGAACATTATTCATTAATATTACCCTTTTATTGTCCTTATTAAAAATTTTATCATGAGTAAACTAATTAGTTATAACATATTATGACCACCGAGTGTTAATAACATTAATTGTTTTACGAATGTTTAATAATTTAAATATCAATACACATCATTTTACCCAAAGTTAATTATTGATATATCATTTAATATCAATTAATATATAAACTATATTGATCTAAATTTTACTTATTTCATTCTACATATGTTTTGGTTATGTTATGTGGAAACCAAATTGATAATGACTTATTATGATAATTTTGGGGATCAAAGATTAATAAAAAATTATATAACTTATATAAATTTTCAAAAACCATAAAATAATCATAGGTTTATAATTATAATATTATGAAAATATTATTAAGTTTCCCATAGTCATTATTTATCAGATTGTAAGTCATTGTTCATGTAGGAGGTTCAACCGACCTAAACATGAACACACTTTAACTCGATTGGTGTGTATGGTTAAAGAGGTATTTATTTTGACATAAATTCATTATAACATAATAATAATGATATTATATTTTTTTATGATGGTGATACATATTTGAATATATTTGAAAAAATAATTAAAATCTTGAAGAAAAAAAAATGATTCTTCATGGAGGTGGTAGTCCATACACACACACGATTTATGTTATTTTGTTTTTATTGGTGGATAGAAATGAATAAATTAGGTTTGTACAATTATTATAAAAAAATATAAGTATACTAATTATAATTTATTCATTATATTAATATAGTTATATGATATTTGGAAGAGTAATTTTAAGAAGAAATACATTAGTTAAAGATAATACTTATGTTATTGACTTGATCTTTCCTTGGATGTCCCCTTAAAATTTAAAGGCTTAGGGTGCCTATGAGTGACCAGGGGATTATGTTCATGGAATAGGGTTCTACAAATATTAATTTTTTTTAGTTTAAAGTTGTTATTCTATGGTTATGTGAGTCTTAATTTTTTGGAAGTGCCGCCTTTTTATAAGTGAAGAGAAGAATAGTTTTGGAAATACCCATTAAATTTCAATAATTTAATTTCATAATAAAAGGTTCAAGGGATTAAAAATAGGGGAAATTGAGAAAATGGGGTGAGTTTTTGTTAAAAAAAATATAATTTTTTTTAGAAACATTTTTAACATGTTTTTTTTCTTTTCCCCCTTAGTAAAATACTTTTTAATAATTTATACTTTTTTACGGGGGTATGTAGTTTTTGAGCTTAGTAACTTAATTTCATGGAAAAAATTAAAATTGAAATAATTTTAAAAAAAATTAACCTTATTATTTCCAATTTTAAAACCATTTTTTCATATAAATTTTTTACAATTATAAAAAACTAATTTTAAAATAAAATCTTTTAAACAAGTAAAACCATTTTTTGAAAGATACCGTTATTAATATTTTAAATTTATATATGATAAAATTATCATGATTTATAATTTTAGATGCATAAATTGATATATTATTAATTGAATAAAATCTATGAGCCTTCCAAGGTTATTTAAAACTAAACCTCACCTTGAAAAAACTTGATTTATAGGGAAGGGGAAGAACAATTTTTTTCCTAAAATTTAAGTAAAAGATATATTTATTTTTAAAAATGTTTAGAAGAAGTTTTATATGTACAAAAAATATAAAAAATTAATAATTTTATTTCTTAAATTTATATTTTCTTAATTTAATTATTTTTTAATCTTTTAGGATATTCTTACAAAGTGATAAAATCATGGTAATTATAATCTTTATAAATTTTGCATTTTTTATTAAAAATAAATATTTTATAAAATTATGAAATATTCATCTTAAAATAATATATCCATGATAAATAAAATAATAATTTTAATTTCTTAAAATTTACATCCTAAAATTTATATGTTTTAATTGTAATTAAAAACATAAAATGTAGCGAAAACTATTTTTTATAGGAAAATAACTTTTTTGTATATTAACTATATTATTTAATAAATTTAAAATTAAATTAGTGTTAATATTATTTTATATATATTTATACATTATATTAGATTATTTTCTATTGTATTTAAATTTAATTTAATTTATATATATTCCTTGATATTAATAATAAATTTTTTTAAAATAATTGTTTCACCATTATCGTGGTAATTAGAATTAATCCTAACAATATAAATTTTATCCAAAAAAATAAATTAAGTTGTATTAAATAATACAAGATTTATTATCTAAAATATAAAAAGAATTTTTTACAAATTAACTCTCTATATGTAAGGAGATTAATATTAATGTCAGGGAATGCAACACACAAAACCCCAATTTTTTGAAAAGTGTATTTTTAACTATAAAATTTATGTATAGGAAACAATTTTCAATTTTAATAATAAAAATAATAATAGGATTATAATATTTTAAGTAACATTTATGTGATATTAAAATAAATCCAAAACATAATTTCCTCATTTGTAAATTCAATTAATGAAATTAGTGAAAAATAGTTTTCATAAAATATTACTTAATTTTCCAAAATTACATTCATGGGTTTTATAAATTGGAATAATTTTTTTAAAATGTTTTATTTTAAATTATAAATATATTTTTTGTATATCTAAAAGGATTCAAAAACTGTAATTTCATATTAAAGATATTGTATTAGAAAAATCATTATTTTGTTATTGTTACCGTAAAAATCGATTATTTTAGAAAAATCAAAAAATATATACTAAAATAATTTTACTATAAGGAATTAAAAAATTAATTTTAAATTATCAAATTTAAGTTAAGAAATTTAAAAAAATTCATTTTAAAAGAAAATATATAATATAAAGAAAGTAGACTTTTTAGAAAATAACATTTTCAATATTATCTCATATTTATTATTTACATTCTAAAAGTAATAACTATTAATTGTTTAGCGTATTAGTATTTATTATAGATTTATAAATAATTTATTATTAATATTCTGTGGGTTTTTTTACATTGGTTGAATCATGTGACACAAGTTATAGAATATAGTATGTATTTAAAGTATCTGAAATTCTAGGTTGTTTCATTTTACAACCTGAAATAAATTGGGTCGTTACAATTTATTTATCAAATACTTATTGAAAATGATAAAGGTGGTTAAAATATTTAACTTCCTTAAGATATTATCTCTAATGATATATGATCCTTAGTATCATAGGGAATACTAGAAAATAATTATTTCTCCCAACCATTTTTGGGAAATGTATCTATTAGTTATGTATTAAGGCCCGTTTGAGAGATTCAGTTTTGTTCTTTGATAATTTATAGTTGTAATTTCACTAATATATGGTAATAGTTTATTTATAATGTGTTCTTTTTTAAAATTATAAATTAATTTTGACTCAGGTTGAATACATCAATTGTATTTAAAAAAAGTCAATTTTTTAGTGGTAGATATTTGCAAAACCTTTATTTTCACAAACATAATAACCATAACACTATTTTTTTCCACAAAATAAATATCATTGAGGGTGGTGAATTTATGTTTTTATAAAACACCCTATATACAATAGGTTTGATATAACTATAATAATTACACTATTTCATGGTGGAGGGTAAGTGTAACCAAATTACCACTTTCCACTTTATCGACAATCATTTCATAGGTTCTTCCTTTCTTCTAGGGACCCGGAGGTTGTGGATTCCTACCATCCTAAAAAATACTTGTATTAGGGAATTATCATGGATCATGCCTAAGTTATCCACACATAGGACATTCAATTAATAATTATTCCCTAGGATGATTCCTATCTTCTTTCCTTTTGTTAATTTAACTCTTATTTTTTTCTTATGGAAGTTTTATTCTCCATGGTCCCCTCTTACAGAAGTCAAGAATCTTTGAGTCCCCTTAAAGAAATTACCTTGGTACTTCTTCAAAATATTTTGACATATAGAAAATTAATCATATTTCCTTAATCATATTTTCAAAAAAATATTTCATGACACTCTACCTTTCTCTTCTTTGGTGTGTTTTTGAAATTAACTATGTTTTCATTTTTAATCATATTCGGTGATAGCTAGTTTGTTATAATCATAAGGTTTCTCAATATAACTCCCATTATTATGATTTATTCATCATGGTAATCTCCAAATTTTCCTTCACACCCATGGTTCCTTTTAGTTATAACCATTACTAAAACCAAGATGGTTATCATGCATAATGAAACATTTAAAATATGAGGTAATATTATTATAATCCTAGAAATTAAATTAAAATTAAAGAGTCATTTCTTTTATATTTCCACATTTTCTGATTATTCCTTTAGTTCAAACTATATTATTCTTAGTTTGATCTAGGTTACTTTATGTTCGGTTGTATTACACCATTCAAAGTAACTAGGAAATCAATACTCCATTTTCATTCTTTATGATCATATAATTAACCAAATAATATCTTCCGGGAGTGTCGAACTATATATGTGGTTATTCCTTTTTATTTTATACTAGGTTATGATAATTTTAATACTTGAAACTACTGATTTCATGTTATAAGCTCTAGGTACAAATTTTATCATGCCTACACCCACTTATAGTGTCAATAAAAATTTGAGAAAAACCCAATCTATAATTTACCAAAATAATAAGATGTTAACCTTTACCTAGAATCATCCCTTAGAATTTCATTCTAGGGATTTCACCAAAGATACCTAATCTAATCTCTAAAAATAAAAAAACTAATCTCCATAAACAAATAATCCCTTCTCTAATACCAACTAGAGAAACCCAAGACAAACACTACATAAATAATACATTAATATCATGATTTAAATAAAACATATCACAATAGTCGCAGAACTAAAGAACCTAAAGGTTTATCTCAAGGAAAATGACATCATAAACATCATATTTTATTACACTTGTGAAAATTTATCTATAGTTATACTCCTCTATAATTTTTTTATAAATATATTATAGGATATAATCATATTTTTAACTAGGGTTTGAGAACATAATAAATGGGCAAGATTAGATGATTAGTAAGGTAAAATCATATCATAACATAATGAAGAACATGAGGGAGGCATAAATATCATTATAAATGATTAAAAGACCTTATATTATTATCATAAAACATATTAGATTTAGATAAAATATTAAAAATATCATTAATGAAGCATAAAATATATGACCTAGATCAAAACACATCCCAATAGTCATATATCATTTGATCATGACATAAAAGTTAGAATAACATAAAAAATAATATATAATATAGAAAATGAGGAATTTCATGGAAATGAATTGAATATTTGATCTTTAACATAACTTTATCAAAAAAATCTATATATGGAATAACTAAAATCAATGGAAAACATATGCGATCAAACCAATTATTCCTACAGATATGTGAACAAACTCATTATATCTATGCCTAAAATGTGGGGAAACCCAACATGATCAATGTTGTGTGAACAAAATTATCATGTCCATGCATGAATATCTTATGAGATATAATCTTAATCCAATTAATTAGAGGGAAATATAGGACCCCTCCAATCATCATCCTCACATATGTGTAAAACTTATAATCCATCATCTTTATATCTTAAATAACTTATAAAAAATGAATGTATTTCTTAAACTTATAATATCACATTAACATAATAAATCATAGTTTATAAAAGTATCATCTTTAATAATTATTCATAACCTAATAACATATATAGTATTATAAAAACATCCCTTCATGAGAGGTAATCCTTGGAGGAAAAATAGAAATGAAAATAATTTGAAAATTTTTACTTTTCAAAGAACATTTAATAATATAAATTTGAAAAAGTGGTAAATTTTAAAAAAGGGGAAGTGAAAATACATTAAAAAATTTTATATTTAAAATGTATATTATGTAAGGTCCTGGATCGTGGAATGACTCTTTACATGTTTTTGAAGATTGGTGTGCTCAGAGAAGGCTCAAAAGAATTCTGGAGAAGTTTGGTTGCAGAAAGATAGAAGCAGCAGGGGTACATGACGTGACCATCAGATACACGACCTGACCAATTAAAGTTCTATAAAAATAAAATGAATCACTGAGGTGACATGTTTTTCGGCATAAGTTGAACCCAAGGTAGTACACAACTTTATGGGGAAGTAAACATCATGCACTGACCCGATGCTGTATGTTTTAAAGACATAACATCCGCTCGAGTCTTTCCAACCCTACTGACAAGGCTCCCAACCCTCTCATCCCAGGAGACCCTAAAGACCCCTTTGCGGCATTTACGATATCCCTTTGATGGGAATTGATCTCGGTCTTCTTCATTGATTTTTCTTTAATCTGAGGTAAGACTAACCTCTATTTTTGATTTTCTTCGATCCGTATTCTCTCATCTCTCCTTACCATGATATGGAGTTTTATCTCTATGGTTATAAGGGAGTTTCTTTTGGTTATTTTTATGTGGCTGTGTCATGACATCCTCTGGTGGATGTAGTTGTTCTAGGGATATTGATTGTGATCCACTTATTTGATCCATTATCAAGCGAATAACATCAAGAACCATTTGAGGTTGGGGACTCATTGCTTCCCTATTCTTTTACATGAAACTGTAGTGTTAGCATGTTTTATCCCACTATATAAAAATTGAATTGACTTAATAAATATTTGAACTGGATAAATAATTGATATTGATCCTATGTTTTTGCATCATGTTTTTCTAGATAGTGTGATATCTTTGATTTAATTGTTTAGATTTTTGTTCTTGATAGAAATTGGTAAAGAATGTAAACTGGGATTAGTTGTAATTAATTGGATAATGATAAAGAGGCATGTAAATGATTTTGGTTTTGGTTTTTGTAATTTTATGTTAATCAAATTTATGTAGTAATAATATTTAATAATTTGTGATAACTTACTATTTATGTTACCCGTAGTGGTAACCGAAAAATAATAAATCGATTAATTCTAAATTGATTATATTACTAGTTGTTTGATAAAAGATAATTTCTTGTAGGGTTCTAAGTTTCCCTCTTGCTTATAAGGCCAAGTTACTTCTACTTTGGAGCCTTGAGAGCTTGTTATGTTTGAAGGATGGAGTCCATGTTTGAGGGGAAAGAGCCCAGTTGTTATGATGCTTGTTTTCATACTACTTGTGTTGTGATGTGAGCCTGGATGGATTTTGTGATATGTAGGGGTAGGAAGACCCATTTTTTGTGGCATTATTTGATCTGTAGAGTGGAAAGATGCACCAGTTTATGCATGTGGGTGTCTGGGAGGACACTAGAGATGATGAATCAGATTGGATTTGAATGTTGTATTCTTGTTGAATCTTGTAGGTTGTTATCTAATTTACCTTCATCACTGATCAATGTAGCTAGTCTTGCTTACCCTCCTTATAAAAGGGGAGAAGACATGTGGGGTATGACATGTACTTTCCGATTTTAGCTTCTCAAGGGATGATCGGTCTACGCTCTTACTATAGGTGGAAAATACTTGACATGTAGTTCACCTACTCACCATGTTGAGCCCTCATATGTTTAGTATCTTAGAATGATTTTCTAGAATTCCTGGGAAAATGGGAAAGTAATATTGTTTTTAATAAATGATTGAATAAATGATGTTATCCCTTGGGGTTGGATCTTGCTGGGGCGCAATGCTGAGGTTGAAATTTAACGAAACAATGGACTTTGGGTGTGATGAAAATGAAATCTAATGTGGAATTTTTAATGGTTAATTAATGTTAAAATATTTAATTATCATAATGTTAAAATTATAAAAAGGTAATGAAGTATTGTAATAACGATCTTTAAATAGTTGTGTGCTTATAGGATTCCTAGTCTTAGTAGTGGAAGCTGGGATTCCAAGAAACGGTAGCTACAGTTGAGTATTAGACTAGGTTTTTACCATAGAGTGGTTGGGAGCTATATTATATCATGTACCTTTTCTATTTCTATATGCTACCCCACCCTGTCAGTTAGGAATGCTGACACCCTGAGGATTATGAGCCCGGGGGGGGAGGGGGGGGGGTGGTGTTTTCCCCCACATTCTGATGGGAGGATGCATGAATGACTACCCCCTTTGGCCCCAATCTCTTCTCATGGAAGTCACTTGTGCTGGTAAGCACAACAGTTAGCTTTCCCCATATATATGTGTAGATGGAATTAATGGATTATGGTTATTCACACACTTATATTCTGGATATAGCTTCTTATGGACTACTATAGGTGTAACGTGTATAGGCTCTGATGGCTAAAAGATATTTACATGATGTATGTGCTATAATGTCTTAAGGTTTAATACCCGACGTATAATATATGTTATGCGAGCTATGGTGGCTCCCGGAAATTGCCTGGTTACTTTTCTTACGTGGATGTGGTGGTTTTGTTGCATGAGGTTCATGTTGTAGTGCAACAACCATGTGTCTTTAGGAAATCCCTTTTTGGAGAGAGATTCTTAGGTAATGCGATGTTGGGGAAAAGCGGAAAACCAGTGAGGAGGTGGTAGCAGGGTTACCTTGATATTATCTATTATATTATTTACTCTTGTATGCGATACTTGGTGAGAGTATCAATGGTGAGGTTGGGAACTTAGTATACCTATTTAAGTGACCAGTTATTTTCACTGTGATTTAACATAATTTCTTTACTTTTGCATGAGAGGCTCCAGGGAGGATCCTACTGAGTGTACTGTTATACTCACCCTATGTATATATATACAATTTTCAGGTCACTTAGAGCAGGTTGGAGATCAGGATGTTTACTACTAGCTTGGGGTTGCAGGAGCTATTCAGGCTTTGGGTTTGAAATCATTTTTACTTTCGTTTGGTACTTGCAGTTTTCTATTTTAGTTGTAGTATTTTTTCATGAAATTACTTATGTGAACTTAGGATTTATTTTATATTGTCGTCTGAGTTGGAGTTGGTTGGTTTCTGTCTTATCTCTCTCTTTCGTGTGTATTCTCATAGAGGTTAATTCCTCCCATTCATGTGGTTATTATACACTCGGTGCTAGTTGCTAACATGAGGACTACTAGAGGTAGGAATTGGGGGTCACTATCTCCCTTCTCACATTTCCAGTCTAGGAGCGGTACACCTTGTGAGGAGGGGGTCGTGACAGAGTGATATCAAAGGTTTGCTTGTGGGATGGGATGGAGATTGGTGTTAGACAGAGGTGAGGTTGCATGGGTTTGTAGAGAAACAACGTCAGTCATGTTTATAAAGCGATGTAAACACTGTATACTGACTGAGACATAGGATTTTAGGCCCCCCTATGATATGATATATGGACCTTTAAGTTTACAATGGCTACTAAATGAGGTGATTCTAGTTGGAGGGTAGAGAATTAGGAACGGATCATGAGTCATTCTTTTTTGTGCATCTGTTTTAATGGGTACAAATTGGTATAGGTAACCCCAAAATCAATAAAAGAAAACAATTAATTAATTAATGTTGATTATTCCATATTCCATGTTTGGGATCTCTAACATGTTTTTATATTATAGGTATGAATCCAGGTCAAAATTCTCATCAGCTTCACACATAAGATATTCAACAGTCTGTGCTAACAGATCACCACAGGTTAGAGGTTGGCGACAATGACACTTGGAGGAGAAAACTCTAAGAGTTTGAGTGAAAGAGTATGACGAAGTACATGGGATCCGTTTGAGATCTAGTCACATAAGATAGGTTAGAGGGGGTTGAGATAGGATTTAGTTTGATCCGTGCTTGGAAGGAGTACTTGGTGTCTCTGGTTGTGACGATGCTATGTGGAGTATCGAGGAAGTGGTGGTTCTTGTTCCTTGGGGATTGGGAGGAGTTGAACATATTATAGGAGGAGTTCTAAGACATGTTGAGAGTCGAGTTAATTTCTTTGACTGCGAAGGAATCTAGTCTCCAAGATCTTCTTACCCTTCAACATGGGACCTCTAGTGTAAGAGAGGTTGGAATCCATTTCAGAAACCTTTTACTATATGTTTCAGACCTGTTTTTAGATGAGAAGGGTAGGGAGGGGAATTTTGAGAAGCCTTTTCATCTAGAGATATAGTTCTAGGTCACCCCATTCATAGTTACTCCTAGTACCTTCATTGTTTTGATAACCTTTTACCGATTTTTAAGTGCAACACTATCCTGGAGGTAGTCCCAAATATATAGTCTTACTCCTACCATGAAAAACCTATACAACACCTAAAAAAGTATGAAAAATTTTAAAATTATATCCCATAACTCTCAGAATATCATTATGACTCAAAATAATATTTTATAAATAAATAAAACACAATGTGTCACACTCTCCCCACAAAACTCTAAAAAACCCATTACCAAAGAATGGAAGGCATCAAAGTACTAAAAAACTCCAATGCTCGAGATAGAAGTGAGAGATATAATGAAGATGGGAAATATCCTAATCAGAGATACCATGAAATAATCCCTCCCCAAGATCTATATATGACATCCTCATACAACTCCCAATGTATCTAAGAGGAGTCAACCCCACCAATAAAGGGATAAAACTCCAAATGGGCATCAATACCTATTAGGGCATCCCAACCATTTAGAATTCATAGAAAATTTTGCATCACCAATACACTTTATCAAGAATATAAAACAAAAAAAGGAACACTTCCACGAAATACACAATATAGATCAAATTTACTCTATTGAACATACCAACCATCCAAAAAAGAGATATTAGGGAACCAATTCTAAATGACTAGGGAAGAAACCCCAATCAAAATATCCATCAAACCAGAATAGCATGGAACTATCCATGCACCAAGGATCTAAAAATGGGAACTAAAAACCTTACTCATGGAATTCTAGCCATGGTAGATCCCAAAAAATTATATTTTTGTCCAAACCCAGGTGAAATCAAACCATATATATTTCAAGTTCCCAAGGACACTTCCATGATTTTTGATGAGTAACCTATCAAAATTAGAAATCTCTAAATCAGTAACTCCAAAACAAAAACTAAAAAAACATAATTAATATCAAGTAATAGAAACTAAAAATTAACCCATGACTTGAAAACTCACATATATAATCACCCAAGACAAAACCAGATATAAAATACCTCAAAGGTTATCACCTCCTTTCAACCAAACGAAATGGAAAAAAAAAACAAATGAGAATCATCCTTAGAATAAATTCCACAAGCTCCCACAATACTATTCTAGGATATTTTTAGACACCTATGAAGAACCTAGATGAAAAAATAAGAAGAAATTATGATGAATCAAGAATTGTAGAACCAAATACAAGAGAAACAAATATTCCAGCATGAATACACATTTTTGAGTCTTACTAGGGCCATTAACTAGAATTATTACACCCAAACAAGAAGTGGATCAAAAAAAGGTTACATTTTGCAATGAACTATCTATCCTATCCATGACCCTTCCTAGAGGAGGTTTTTAAATAACATTATACATGAACTTATCTAGTTCATTTATCATCCGAAAAACTAAATAGTACTATTGTAACCTTGGGTTGAAACCAACATAGTAAACCCAATGAAACATGGAACATAATTTACACATAACAAAAATACCATTTTCCTAGATAAATCACCATCCTATATTAAATTATTTAAAAATGTTTTTACCAAAGGACTACTTTTTAATTAAAATTTAATAAAATGGTCTATTTTATATTTTGAAAACTAATTGAAATCCATCTCTATTCTATTATAAATATATAATCCAGTTACTTATATTTTTTTTATAAAATGATTTCAAAACACCACACATATTATTTGGAAACACCTAAACCCCTTAAAACATTCTACTTTTATAAAGGATATAATATGTTTTTTTTAAAAATCCCTAAAAACTATTTTAAAAACCAAAATTTTATGAAAACCTATTTTTTTATCAAAATAAAATCACAAAATGAACACAAGAAATGATATACCAAAAAATAAAACCTCATTGTCATCATATCAAATGAATACCATGAATTTACCCCCAAACCAGAGTGTTTCTTAAGGGTAGTCTATATATCCAAACCAAATGGGGTGAAAAATGATGATTGAATTGACAACATGGTCTAATGGGAAATAACCAATCACAAAACGACTCTTAAGAAATCTTCCAGATCTAACATTTGGTCACTGCAAGGTTAATCATGTCATACAAACCAACCTCACTCAACTAATACAATTTCCGTTTTCTCCCCAAAATCCAACCTGGCCCCCAAGACAACTCATCAGGCTAATGAGGATCAACATTTAATCAATGGTAATAAAAAAATACGATATAATTCAAATCCCAACTACCCCTAGATACTCAAGCACCATCATGATGAGTGGTGATTACAAAATCAGTAATGACCAATCTACTTGGTCCTGATAACCAATTCTAACTCGATCCTACCATGACACACTCAAATAATTATATGTATACTAATGGAACTAGGATCCTAATGTAATAGCTACTTTATGATACAATTTTTCCATAACCAACCCAAATAATCCATCAGTTAGACTTCCAAATCAATCTGTGATTTACCAAAGGGGAGTTCTTAATCCCCATGGGATGATAAAAAGTTATATAATATTAAATAATAATAATAATGGAAATTAGTTAACCCTTAAAAGAAAGTTAATTCACATTGTAATTTGTCCCTAAATATTGAATGGCTTATCCATAAGTCATACATCCAATCCAAAATCAAATATGAATAAATAATACAAGTAGAAAATATAATAATTTGATGAATTTTAAATAAATGTAACCCTCCATTCACCCTCCAAACTATCTAACTTATGACCATATATTAGTCCCACAATGTCCTCAAAAAATATAAAACATATACAGAAACAATTATTACTGAAATAATTAATGGAGTAATTGTATGATACAATAAATAAAGATAAATAAAAAAAATAAACTACCATCCTAAACACCTTTTTGGTTTCTAAATGACACTGTATTTGAACAAGAAACTTGACTAATATAGAACTTAATAGAATCTATAAATTGAATTGGGATAATATAGGTGTGAGAAAAGAAAGACATGCTCAGTAGGCCACCACCCACCTTTCCACATGCCAAAATTTTAACAAAAGATTCATTTTAATCTAGAATCAATTAAATTAATAAAATATGGGGTTTTATTTTTTAATTACATTTAAAAACAATAGGATATCGATATGGTGATTTAAAATTTTGACTTTATTTTTCTTAATTTAAAATAATATAATGGAAATATTTTCTTTAAAATAAATAACATCTGATAAAGTAAAAAAAATATTTAAAACACCAATTTTCAAAACGATTCCATAATTCTTTAAAAACCCCACTCACACAAAAGAAATAATGATGTTATTCAGAAGGCACTATGTAATCAATGGAATCAAATATAAGAAATAATGAAGAATAAACTATGGTGCCTCACATATTAAGAAACCATGGTATATCCTAAGGAAATTACCTTAGTCAAACCTATAACCAAATATTATGTGTCATGGGATATACCCTATGGTTACTAAGTCTAGGTTAACTAGACTATTGTCACTAACTCGGGTCATGCCCTCAGTTAGTGAAAATTTTATAGTAACACATCAGTGGCTAGTGGAAATATAACAAACATTAATGGTATAGATAGTGGGAAGTGATCCTTTCCCAAATAATTTATCTAACCCTAGAACATAGGTTCCCATTACCAATTGAATGTAAAGTGAGTAAACCAATAAATAGTTATCAATATAAGCAAAAAAATTATAATAGTAACTCACCTTCACATCCAATGCCCTCACATAGAAAATGAACCAATCCACATCATCTAATCATGATAATAAAAATAACCAAACCTCAAAGGGTGAAACCAAAACAAGGGGAAATAAAAGATAATCAAAATAAAAAAACCAAATTAAAAGTTCTAACTATTCATTTAAAATTATATAGACTTAAAAATCCTCACTACTTTTCACACTCTAAAACTGATTTATAAAACGTATATTGAAACACTATATTTAAATCTCTCTTTAAAATTAATTTATAAATCACCATATATTCATTTAAATTTTACAATGGTCCAAAAATATCCTTTAATCAATTTCATGACTCAAATGGGGTTAAAAAATTTCTAAAGTACACAATTTATTCTGAATTATTATTGAAATATTATTACAATACTTGGACTTTTATGTTTCACATAAAATTCATATTAAATCCTTATAGAAATCCATTCAAAATATATGAAATTTTTTCCTAAACTCAAAAAACATTTTTAATATCCTTTCATGTAATTTAATGAACAACTGGTCAGTATAATTAAGTAAAACCATATATATAACGTGTTATAAAATTTAGATACCCTCTGTATTGAAACAAAATCTACTAAAACATTATATTACTTTCAAATAATACTTAAACATGATAAATAGTATCACTATAAAAATAAAACATAATTTAAAAACTCAATAAATCTATGGATCTAAAATAAAAACCTAATAACAATGGAAAACATTCCTTACATCAAGCCAAATGAGTTATAATACACCACCTTTAAGGGAAAAGGCCCCAAAAAATAGTAGAAACACAAAAAACCTAAACAAAAAAACAATTTAAAAAATGAAGGAAAAATAATTACCCTAGGATTTTGTGAGGGGAGTAGTAGTGACAGGGGGGAAATCGAATGTGATTAAGGGAGAGAAGAGGGAAGGTGATGGTTTATCTTGGGTACTCAAACAAGAATAATGAAAAACAATAATTAAATTATTAGAGGAGTGGAAGAAAAGATAAGGGAGTGGAACTCAATAAGGGAATACCAACTAGGTGGGTGAGACCTTAGGGATAGTCTGGGTAACATGGATAACATAAGAAATAAAATAAAAAGGTCAAAAAATAATATTTTAACTTTTGGGGCAACTCACACGGTTTAGCGCCATTGTTTTTTCATACCCTATAGAAATCATGTGACACTAACATGACAAAAATATTTCACAATGAATAATTACATTAAATGACTCACATATTATGCCTAGATATGAACTAACCATTTCATAAATCACTAATCAAGAAATATACCCAAATGTAAAGTTTTTACGTAGCTACACTTAACAGTGCACAACCCGTGTGACATCTAAAAACATAAAAATTTTAAAAATTCCATTACAAAACTCATAAAATATCATGATGAATAAAAATAATATTAAATAAATAAATAAAATGTAATGTATTAAAATAGAAATTATAGTTGGTTTTGTGTAAAATGATTTTTATGCTTAAAAATGAGTTTTTTTTATAAAAACATTTTTCACGGATTTTTTAGAACTTATATTAAAAGATTTTTTTACCACATATGAAAATTAAATATTAAAATGGTACTAAATATTTAGAATCTAAAAGTAAAATTTGGTTGTGAGTTCATTTTCATTTTTATTCATAAATAAGAGTTATTGGATGGGAGGAGATATCTATCTATGACAAGGACTCCCATTATACTATGACGGTGATGGCCACCAAGCCAGTCTCTCCCCCACAATGGGGGAGGGACTTAAGACGTACTTATAAGGAGCTCCATATCATTATTTATCTCCCTTTTCTGACCACTATTTTCTTACCTATTTCCCTCAAATCTCCCTTATCCCTAATATTCCATAATAGTTCAACATATTCCCAAAAATTTTGATTTCATCCTCAGAGTTCAATGGTGCCTCTTCTCTTCTTAATCCAACATTTATTAATTGGTTCAAACATTATCCTCCTTTAGTGTATTATTTGGATGTGTTTATTTTTGGATCTTGGGGTTTACAAGATCGATCATTGGCAGTTCTTCATGAAAAAATGCACATCATGATTTAGTTTTCATCAGTGAACGTCATGGTCAGGCCTTGGGCCAATGCCCCCACATCTATGAGGGGTCCCAATTCTACATATTCAGGTAGAATCATGATTTCCATATGATGTTTGATACCCAAAAAATAGATATTTGTGTCAGTTTCTTGGTACTCCCATTACCATTTCAAATTCCTTCAATTATGTGAATGATAGGGGATCTAATTGGTAGACATTTTTATTCTGCAAGTAAAACTAGATAGATTTTTTATCTTGATTCTACCTATAACTATGTGGAAGTGGATGTTTTAAGAAATCCATCTAAGTTCATTTTTATTATAGTTGGGGAAGGGTTTTGATTTAAAAAAGTTGTTTTATTTGAGACATGGATTGATTTTTTTTTCATGTAAGACAATTGGCCACGCATTGGATGTTTTTAAGCATGGGAACACAACCATATATCAGTAGATGGACATGGGATTCAAAGGTTGGGATAAAGGTTTTCCATCTAGATGTGGTAAAGGTTTGATAGAACATATTCAACCTGTTGTATCTATTGATCATTTTAATGAGAAGTTCATGCACTATGGGACACGTTACGGTGACCCTACGATGTCAATAATTTTAAATCACTTGTAGAATTAATTTGGTGAACCCAATATTATTGTGAAAGATACTTTGGGGATAGTGGGAACTGAGAAGGTGAGTGCTTTTGGGGTTTTGGAATATTTCCCTTGAAAATAGATTTTGATATCCTTTGTAGGGGTTGTGCGATACGACAGTGAAACTAACCCTACGATGGAGAAACAAGTGAAATATGAGGGAGGATCAAGGGGGTGTCATGTTAGAGTGATATCATTTCAAGGTGATGATGGTTTTCAGGTTGGGGAGATATCATTTCATGGTAATGATGGTTGGTTGGACACTAAGAAGGGGTCATGTTTAGGAAATAACGTATTCTACATAATCCTGAGTAACCTTTTTTTGGTCTAGGAATAGAATATCTAGTTTTGGAACAAAGTGAACATGTGTGGGAAGATACTCCCAAGGAGGGGAAAGGACTGTATGAAGGGGATTAATGTAATTAGGATTCTAGTTCTGGAGATAGTGCATAGGGATGACATGATAGAGGGATGGAAAACGTGAGGAGAAATAAAGGGTGGATGAGTTCTAGGGATTTGTGGAGAATCATTATAGTGAGGGGAAATAAATAAAATGGAAAGAATGATTATTCCTACCTTCCCAATCCCATAGAGATAAGATTTGTTAGGAAGTAAATGCATACGAACATGGACCATGCCTCCACATTTATTGAGATGGAATATTAAGGATGAGTCTCCATGGAACAGGAAAATGGAAGTGGTGTGATGGATGGTGCAAACTGGATGTAGGGTGACCCTCTGGTATAACATTTTTCCAAAAGTGAGGTTTTACTTGGGCTAGATGATCAGCTTAAAAATGAAGGTAAGGATCCTTCTAATGTGGTAACAACATGGGATCTCATCAAACATTTAGAGGAAGAAATGTTGGAGATAGAATTTGGATTAAGTCACCTAATGAGGTTGCAGACCAGATGTCTTAGATATTGATACTTGTGGACACAAATAAAGAGTAGTGTGATTGGATCAACAAGCTAGATCTTATTCTGACCAGAGGATTCAATGAAAGGAAGATTGATGGGGAGGATTTCATCAAACATGTGACAAAATGGATTATTGGTTTGAAGACCAGATCCAGGATGACCCAAAAACAAAGGTAAATGGTATTGAAAGGAATTTTTTTTAGAGAAAATTCAATTAATAGGTTCGAACATGATTTTAATGGTACATCAATATATTTTAGTGCATGATGTTTTTATGGTTTAATTTTTTAGGTTTCTCACATTTTCTTTAAAAGTGTGTAAAAATAATAAAAAGGTAATTTTTAGTCATAATGAATAGTTATCATTGTAAAATATCATCCCCATGGTAAGGGGTAGAAGGGCTATATACAGGGGTTAAACTAAAGTATATTATGTAATATATATATAAAATTTGACTCAATATGATTGAATGAATTTATCAAAAACTTATCATATACTATATATAAAAATGGATAAAATTGGATCCAATTTTCAAGAGAAATATGTTTATTATATCTTAATGTTCTTAATATTTACATGGGTGTCACCCCTCTCACTTGTAAAAGGTAACATATTCCACTCACATCACAAGAGACTTTTAACACCCTCTATCAACACAAATCTACACAAATCACCCCCATCTCTCCTCCTAGTGTCATACAGGTCTTGGTCTCACCAAAATACAAATATTAAAAGTCAAAATTTGTAAGAAAGGAGAATATATACAATGAAAAGGTACAAGTCTTAACTGGATTCTTTGAATTATATTTATTCTTATACCACCATAAAATATATTATAACCATCCTAATATATTTTTGTCAGTTCATTTAGTTAATTTAAATTTTATTATGTTTATTAAAGTATAACAACCCCAAATCAGCAATCCCGGAATCCAGTGATTAAAGAATAAAATTTACATTTCTTTAATTGATAGAAATAAATGAGACCCAATTTCAACCATCCAAAACGTAAAAAATCAAAATTAAATATTATATCACTTTTATAATCAAGTTAATTTAGGTTTAAAGTTATTTAGAATTTGGAAAAACTCTTACATTATAATGCCAATGAATTTAAGTGGGAAAATTTCCATCATACCAAGTTTTTCATATTTATCACTAGGTGTTAAAATTCCCCAATAAAATTATACACACATAAATGATTTCCATTCAAAATTTAGTTATGATCAATCTTCACTACATGGGGAAATGGAAAATAGAAATACGGGGGTGCTCAAATTCTCAGTAAGGCTAAGAATAAGAATTAACAATTGAATGTCATCAGTGATTTTAAGATGAGAATATGGGTTTAATGACATAATCAATCTTCATAAGAATAACATAAAAGAAATAGTACCCAAAAAATCCCACATAATTAAACAAGTTCATGGAATATATCTTTATGAATGTAAATATTCATAGAAATAAATACTTATGATCCATGTGGTGTCAATATTGGTCAACAGAAACATTAAAAGACCATAGAAAGAATTAGGAAAACATTTTGGTATATGGGAAAATTATCTTCATTAAAACCTTAAAAAACATGTATATATGGGATAAACATACTCGGTTAATACCCATAATCACTTAGGAGTAGCCTGTTAACCAGTTAACTCCATCATCTCTTGAGAGTTATTAATTTTCAGTTAAACCCATCATCATTACCCAATGCATTAGAGTAATATACCAAGACCACCTGTAACACATCGAACAAATTCCCTTATGGATACATGTCAACTCACCAATACTACTTTCACTATAATTTCCATGTTCCATATCATGATTAAAATAATTAAAATCTTACACTTTTCAACATAACAATAATAATTGTTCTTTCATAATTCTATTTTTCCCATAGAAAAGAAATAGATTACATGATAATCTCTTTGAAACAATAATAATATATCAAAATAAATAATATGTATTGTATCATTAAGACATATCCCATTAGCGTATAACTAACCTCATGTATTAATGTTTTTGATGAATATAAATACGATTAAAAGGTCATTGAAATAATTATTGAGTAAAATACCCTTCCCAATTTGAAAATCACTTTTAAAAACAAATAATTCACAAAATAATATGAAAATAGTTTTTTAAAATATCCTTGTAATATTATATTAAAAATTCAAAGAAAATAATGATCATAATGGAGGTAATTTACTTTCATTTTGTAAACATTAAAAATAATAATTCTATTTAAAATTTTATAAAGAGAGTCCAAAGTGACCCATGCAGAAAATGTTATGAAATTTACCTTTAAAAAAATTAAAATAAGGTCAAAGTTCATTTAAAATTATCTAAAAAAATCATTTATATTTATAAAATAATATTATTGAAACAAGTTTTTAAAATGTGGATAAGGGAGATAAAGATTTCTGATCTAAAGAAGATATATGATCAGTATCAATTATAAAGTACTTTCTAAATGTTTCTTTAATCAATAAGAGAGTGAATGGAAAGTAAAAATATAAAATACATTCATAAAAATATTAAAATAATAAATATTTGGTTTAGGAAAATAATATCATATGATTTCTCCTAAATAAAACTAGGACATAAATAATCCCAATATAAAATGAGGTTTTAACATAAAAACATTACCAAGTTTTTCAAATTTGAAATGAAAATAAATTGAAATAAACAATATGATATGGATATATATGTCCAACTAATTACATGAATTGATATTTCATAATTAATTCATGGGGTATTATTTATACCATTCAATGAATTTATTGTGAATGATAATAAAATGTCTGAAGAAAATGAGTTGAGATAAAGAAAATCCTTACAAAGATCGTAACTTTTGATGTGATAATTAATCATTGAAGTAATTTTGTGAACATATATAAATCCACATAAAAAAAGTTTAAATAAAAAATAAAAAATTCATATATAAATTAAAACATAATCATTGTATGAAAAAGTCAACGAATAAGAATTATAACCCAATAAATGGAAATTGAGTTATGAAACCTCTTACCATTTGGTAACATTCAAGTGAAATACATTTATATAAATAAATTTGATCTTTAACTTAAAATAAAATGAAGTTTAAATTATTCATGATATAAAAGTTAAAAGGATTAGTTTATTCCTCATATAAAAGAAATTATGTTCATAACATCAAAACAAGCCTTAATGAATGGAAATTAAGATGAAATCACATACCTCGATTCGAGACATGTTATACATGAAATTTAACACCTATATAATAAAAATATATAAATTATTTTATTATTTATGAACCTTTTAATGGGTTTTTAATTCTTAACCATTTTTTTCATTTATTATAATTACATGCTTAATTACTTATTTAATTAAATTAATATCACTTGTTTTGAGGTTGTTCTATTCATAATCTCAAAATAACTTTGATATGTTGACCAAGGTTAAAATATATGTTGTTCCACAATCTATAGAATTATATTAATGAAATTATTAAAATTTTCATACATTAGTTAGTCTTTTAAAACAAACTATGTAATATTTTTATGAAAAATTAATTACATTATAATCACGAGGATGGTATGTCTAACATATGCATGAGTAACATTTCCATTATTTCAACGAACTTGAATAAAAGAAGGTATGAATTATTTTAACTTTATAAAATTATGATCATATCATGAATAAAATATTATATATTTAAATTCTTTATATATATATATATATCATCCAGGTGATTTAGTGATGAAAAATGGATAACATCACTTCATGCAGGTGGTAATCCACACATATGCACGAACGACACCACCTTTTTTAAATGGATGGAAAGGTAAGAGAATTGAGGATATATTATATTTATATAATTATAATTATGTAATTAATATCCCATATATAGATATATATATATATATATTAATTCAATTATTAAACTCATCAATTAGAGTCTGTGATGGAAAAGAATTTACATTGGTTCACAAGGTGGTAGTCTGTCGTACAGATGAATAATGGTTTAATTTTCTATTTAATAGAATATGATAAGAATATTTGTTATAAAATTAACATAATAATATCTTATTACATGTAAGATACTATTTTTTTTATTTCATCATGAATTTAGAATATTTGAAGGTGGAAAAAGAAGAAATAAAAGTAAAACAATTGGTTAAAAGTTATAACTCTTTTTGGACAAACTCCCTTTCTTTACGCATTAATCCCTATAAATTTTGTATTATCCCACAATAAATCCCCTAGAATGTGGTTCAGGATGTTTTTAAGGTATTTGGTTAGGTACTGGTCGAAATATTTTGCTTAAAATGTGAGATGAAGAGAGAAGAGGTGACACCCTTTTATAAGCAAGGGGAATAGATCTCTTTAAATTATTTAAACTATTAACTTAATATAAATTAATTTTATTTAAAAAGTGGTTAAATTTTTTTATAAATATAATATTTGATTATTTGGATTCTAAATTTTCTCATAAAACAAACTTTTTAAATGTTTATATAAAATTTTCACCCTTATAACTTTATTTTAATCAACTATTTACCCTTTTGACGATTACCATGATGATAAAGATTTTTACTCTTGAAATTTAAAGAAGGTTTATTTCAAAGTAAAAGTGACCCATAAATGGAACATGGTTGATATTTTCAACCATATACCATTATAGTGGATTGATATAGTATTTTTATCAATTTCAACTCATTTAATAAAATATGTTTTATTATAAAATGTCATCAATGTCATTTTTGGAATGATTTATTTAATTTGACTTTAAAGTCATACAAATAATAATGAAATTAGAGAAAATAATTTAACACTTCCATAATATTTTATATATTTCTATAAATTTTTTTTGACACTATAACCCACTAAAAAAATTTAATTTTAGATTTTTTAATTTTTTTTTCAAATTTTTCTACTTCTTGTAAAAACACTATATCGATGTTTTGAAAAAATTTAAGTTAACTATTTCATCACTAAAAATAAAAAAAAATTAAAATAATATATATGACTTCATTACACACAAAATAACCTTATACATTAGTTAAAAACTTATTTTTATCTATATGTTAACATATAGTATAAATTTAAATAAAATAGATTGACATTTTGTATTTTCCATTAGTTAAAAATATATATGAAATTTTTAAATAAAAAAAGAAAAAAATTTCAAGAAAAAATAATATTGGACTAATATGGTCTAAAACCACTCATAAAATATATTAATGTAAATTTTTAGGGTTATTTTTATCCCATATCATGTCATTTTTAACCACAATAACTCATTTTACACTTATCGGGGTGACAAATATTTACTATGGTTACTATTCATAATGACAAAAAATAAAGGGGGTCTATTTAAAAAATTTGGACTTGATAATTCCAAATATGTAATTCATGTATAAAAATTTAAATTATATAATTGGTATAAGTAAATTTAAGATAAAAACATTAAACCCAATGAAAATAGCTTTTCTAAAAAATGTATTTATTTGCCCAAAAACTGAACTTATACAAAAATATGGTATAATGATGAATAATATATAATTAATTAGATTTTTATAATTAACTGAGTTTTATGTTACATTAATATAAAATAATACTTTTACACTAATTTATTTAATGAAAACTAATTTTCGTTTTGCAAAAATTATTATTTTTCACTATTAATTGAAAAGTCATTCTTTTTAGTAAAATACCAAAATTTTACCCTAAGGGAAATTTGATAGGATATTTTTTATAATTATTTACTTTTATAAAATAAAATATATAAAACTTCAATAATTGAATTATAATATTTTCTCACAAAAATAAAGAGAAATTATTTAATAAGAAAATGTATTTTGAACAATCAAATGACTTTACTAAAAATTGAGTTCTTATTTCATAATAATTAATAAATAAAATTGTTTTGGTTAAGAAATTTATGTATATATTTCATATTGAGGTTAAATTTATTCACACCAACCAATTTAATGTCTATGTTATAATTAAATCAATTGAATTATAATATTTCATAGTTTATTTAACCACGGTGTTGCGTATTGTATACCCAATTGAATATAGTGGTCATTTAAAATATATAAGTGTCACATTATCCCCCTTTAATAAGGTTATTACTCACCATTTGGACATTATTTTAGTAATTAAGGGTTTTAAATATGAAGATACCTTTGTTCAAAACCAACATCATAAAAAATATTAATAAAAATTACTCTTGAATATGGGAAATAGAAAAATAACGGTCATCTAAAATAACACATAACTAGGTTTCCAAATTGGTGAATATTATTATGAAGTGAAAATATGGACATGGAGGGAAAAAATTAATGTCAAAATAATGATGGAGAGTGACATAGATCATTGATAAAAAGAAATTGAATGATCATGAGAATTTCATTGACCAAAAAACCCTAAATCAATGAGGTGGGAAAATGATCATCATTTCGTAAAAGATGAATGTAATTGGATATAGACACACATGTTTCCCATTGTGGATTAGGATACACTTTTTTCCCATTTTGGATCAGGACACACATGTTTTCCATTCTAGATCAGGACACACCTGTTTCCTATTATGGATCGAGACCATTGACTTGATTGTCATAATTATATCATGATATAGAAATATTTAACTAATTCATTTGAGTGATATGTAGTTATCACCCTTCAGATAATGAAATCATACATATGTGTTCCAAAATAACATTAAAATTTATCATTTCATAAACCATTAAATTAAATGGGTATCATAAAAATCCCATCATATCAGAACCCAAGAAATAAAATGGGTATCATAAAATTTTAATCATACAATAACTTTTGTAAAATAAAAATGTTTAATAATCATTTCTTTATAGAATAACTCATGAAATAAAGTAGGTTTCATAAGAGTTTTATTAAGGTATAACTTGTGAAGAGAACATGCTTCATAAACAACATAAAATATTAAACATAAACAATTCAGAGAAATAATGAGAATAGTGCACAAGATAATTTCTCTATTAAGTCCTAAACTATATTAAAATATGTCAACTTATCTAGATATGGATTTTCAAACTTTTAGCATTTCTCAAAGAAAATATCCTTTCATTGAAAATCTCTTTTTAAGGCATAAAACATCTTCAAAATCATTTTATTTTAATTTTTTTTTGAAAAAATTAGAAAATAATCTTTAAAAATAATTTAAAAAATTTCATGATAGAAATATCCTTTTCTCATTTAAAAATATTTTTTAAATCATTAAATATTTTGAAAACCATTATGTTTGAAAATAAACTCGAAAATATATAAATGAGATTTTTAAAACCATTTAAAAATTTTTTAAACATATTTTTTGAAACCATTTTACATGAAAATGAGATTAAAAGATCACTTAAAACATTTTTTAAAATATTTTTTTAAAAAATGTATTTTGAATGAAACAAATTTCCATTTGAAGAGAGAAATAGGGTCAGATTTTTAAAAAAATAAATTCTTATTTAACTTAAGTACTAAAGAGTAGAAAAATAGTTCCATTACCTGAATATATAATGGTAAAAAAGATTAAAAAAAATATTTATAACTATTGATATTTGGATCGTAATATTTTATCAATGGTAGCATAATCCCAAAAAATCCTGGAAAACGATGAGTTTGTAGCAATAAACTATTACGAATTTGGTAGCATTGAATAAAAATACCCATGAAATAATAACATTCCATGAAGCATAAGTTATCATTAAAATAAGTATATTCATGAAATAACATTTAAAAGGGTATTATATAACCCATGTAAAATAATATTGGCATATAAAAAATTATGTGTCTCAATAAAGGTAAATTGTGACAAAATTACCTTAAAAATTAGGAAACTATTGAACTATAAAAACCCATGAAGGATGGATAATAAATATTTAAATAACCATAAATTTAAGGATAATAAGAATATATTACATTCATAGTAAGTATATACACCACATAAATGAAATGAGTGGCCAATATGAAATAAGTGTTTCCAAAATAAAAGTGAGACTAGAAATCCCCTTATCCCTTGAGTAACTTTTGAATCATGAGATTTGTGAAATAATAATATCAATTAAAACTTTTAATATCAATAAATAAAATAAAATATTTATATAAAATATCATTTTCCAGTATTTACACCAAAAAACAAGAATTAGTGGTGAATATATCATCTATCTCCCAGAAATAAAAGTGAGACAAGAAAACACTGATGTTATATCTTGACTTTCCTCATACAAATTCAAAACTATTGTATAATAAATATAATTTTATTATAAATATACGAAAGAAACTAATTATTATATATGATACCATATATGATTTTATTATTATTTAATATTACCCATTTATTATTAATTACATGTTAATGTTATGTTTTGGGTAATAACCGCTTTGTTTTTCGCACGTGTTTTGATTTATTATATTTTTAGTCTTCATAATTATATCATGATTTAATCACCTAAATAATGAAAATAATGATATAAATATAATATATTATTATTATATATTAATTTATAATTATATATAAAATATATAAATATGAAATGGAATACACCGTTCATGGAGTCGGTAGGTCATACGTATGCATTAACATTGTTTTTATATTCTTATCTTATTGAAAAAATAAAGTAATTAACATATATGTTTATATATATATATATATTATGATTATATTATAATTATTTTGTAATATATATCATTTATATTTAAAAAACCATCCTTAATAAATTCTATTTAAGGTGTGAACGAATCACATATCCTTGATGAGGTGGTAGTCCACACATCAACAAATGAGGTTATCATATTCCAAAAAATGGAATGATTGGAGTAATGTGTTATATAATAATTATAAAAGTGTAAATAAATCCTAAAAATAATATTTAATATATAAAAATATTAATTTAATCATTATAACTAAACACAAGAGTTGGTAATGGAAGAATGATCGACATCGGTTGCCGAGGCGGTAGTCTTCCGTATAGACAAACAAGGATTGTGTATCACATTTGATAGAAGTGTGTGTGAGTATAAAAAAAGATTGAAATAAAAATATATAAATTTACATAAGATATAGATTTTATTATACAATTATATAATAAGGATAATTTAATGGGTGGAGGAGGACATAACACAAAAGTACTTGTTGATTGATGTTACCTATTCTTTGGGAAATTCTTTTTGGTTTTCACCAAAGATCTAACTTGGTTTACTTTATGATCAAAGTTAGACTTATAGTATGAGATGATGTAATTTGTTATATTATTTAGGAAGTGTTTGGATGATACCAATTGATTGAGAGGTGTGAAAATGTAAAGAGGGGGGGGGGGTGAGTGCCAATTTATAGTGGAGCAGTATTATTTTAAATATAAAAAGGATAACGCTATTGAAAGGCCACCCTTACATCACATACTACCAATAATGGTAAATTTTTATACAAGGGATTATATAGTCGATATATGTCCCTATAGGGTTTTTTTCTTTTTTATAAGTTAATTGGGACCTTAAGTTAATGTTTAACCTCTATATAAACTTATTTTTACTTTAATCGAAGTAAGTAATTTAAATTACATTCACTAATATTTGTCCAAAAAAAACTAATTTGACCTTATAATAAATTATTCCTAATATGGAATCATTTTTTTCAAATTCTAATAACATATGTGGTAGAAATTAAATTAAAATTAATCCTACAGACAGGTTGAGAAAACAGGTTTTTACAGTGAAAATGTCCAAAATTTTGAAATGTTTTTAAATCCAATATCATTGTGAGATTGATAAAAATGATCTAAATTGTATTAATAAATTTATAATTGATCTAAATATAATTTTTTAAAAAACTAAATATATTTAAACTATATAAATAAATTTTATGAAAATGAAATTTTCTATTCAAATTTGTCTTTTCACTATTCATTGAAAATTGAAACTTCTCTGAAAAATAATAAAAATTAATTTGATTTAAATTTTAATATTAATCATTAAAAAATTATTTATTTTTTTCAAATAAAAGTTATAAATGTTTCAAAAATTAAATTTAATACAGGTGCACCATTAAAATGAGGTAAAATTACCTTTTACAAAAATATATATATCTTTATGCGTAAAATTTGATTTATTATTATCTCTTTTATATAAAAAAATTATGATTGTTAAATTTTTGAATTAATATATTATATTTATATTTAATTTATAATTTTTTTTAATAAATTTATATATTTATAACGTGTTTGATTGAATAAATATTGTTTTCCATGAAAAGATTTCATGTATTTTCAAGAGTATT
The DNA here is from genome assembly GCA_963277665.1 of Viscum album. Classification (NCBI taxonomy): domain Eukaryota; kingdom Viridiplantae; phylum Streptophyta; class Magnoliopsida; order Santalales; family Viscaceae; genus Viscum; species Viscum album. The sequence goes on from OY728157.1 coordinate 1,428,843,272, forward strand.
TTATTTTTAATGGTCACCAAATAATTATTATTATATATATTTGTAAACCATATTTTCATAATTTAACTAATTTTATTCATAAACTCTATTAAAATGGCTATGTGAAAACTATAATTATACTTTTAATAATGTTATTAACAGTACATTGTAGTTTGGTGAAACTTGGTCTTATTTGTAACACAAGCTATCGAAGGAACTAGACATTGTGTGTAACGCAAGGAAAACATAGTGTTTCATATACCAAATGATAATCTAAGTGTTTGATGTAGAGAAATAATAATATGGTGTTGTGTATAAAGAAATAATTACTTTTTTATTTTATAAAACACAAGCTACATTCAATGGTGCATGAAATGAAAAATATTGAATTATTTAAATTAATTTAAAAAAATCACAAAGTATCAAGGTGTTATATTATTCCACCATTAGAATTAATTTATCCATAAAAAAGCATCTAGTTTATCAAATATTTAATACTTGAATGTTCTTTTCATAGAAAACCAAATTGTAAAAATTAATACTAAAACATCATTAAAAAAAGAAAGTCCAAAACATAATGGTTACCCAAAGAAACTAATAATTAGGTTTCCACAAAGGTGAACATATATGGAAATTGAAAACATAGTCATTGAAGTGAAATATAACTATCAAGTTCAAATGTAGAGTGATAGAGAACATGGTCAGGATAAAATTAACAATCACAAATCCATAAACCAAAGAAGATTGATAAAGGTCATTGATATCATAAAAAATGATGAGAATGGGACATAATTTTATTTCAAGATATAATTCATAAATTAGAATAATTTTATCAAGGATATATACTTAATTTATTTCCTTTCATTTCATATGCACAATCTTACTTTTTGGTTTAACTTTGATCAATTTTTACTTCGTCTCTTATTCTAGGAAATGAAGGTGTTTTTTCATTCCTAAAGCAGTCAAAAATCATGAGATCCATAAATATAATTATAAGTCATTCCATCCACCTTTAGTTTTCATAATATCAAAATGGTTATCACAGATTATCCAATATGAATAAATCCTTATATATCAATATTATAATTTAATCTTTAAAACCATATAAAAAGTTTAACTTAAACAATTCCATAAATGGTTAAGCATTTAATCCTTCTAAAATATGAAAATCCCAAAAATTATAAACAAGGTCACTAAGTTTATAAAAATTATCTTAACATTTGTCCCCCATATATGATAAAGTAGGTCTTTGTTTTCATATACCAAACATGTAAATAACTTCATCATGTATCTTCTTGAAACACAGTAATAAAATAAATTACCATAAGTACTTATTTAAAACATTTATCCTTTATTATCCAAAATACCATTGGATGTATTTCTAGAATGTTCTCAAATCCATCGATGATAGTATAAACTAATTTTTCAATAAATCCTTTATCATTTTTAGGTCATCGACACTATCTAATTTACTTTATCCAATTCATTTGTTTCATTATCCTAGCTAATTTTTTTTATCAACACGTGGAACACATTAAGGGTTACCTTCCCCTAATAAAAATATCACTTTTATAGTGAATAACATTTATAGGTTGTTAAAACTATTAAACATATTGTTTCAAATATTTAATGGAAAAACGCACTTAATGGTTCATATAACCTAATTCTAGAATTAAAATATATACATACCTCAATAATAAAAATTTATTCTTAATCCCTTACTTTGAATTCATCAAATTATTCCTTAATACGCATTTCAAAGAATTTTGAAATTTAAATCATGTCTTAAGGTTCCTAAAATTCAATTCTATAATGCTTATTAAATTTAATGTAAACAATACTGTTAGAACATCCCTAACCTTTCACATGTCATTTTTAGTATCTTTATCTTCCGCAGTATAACCAATAATCGCACCACCTTCCTAATTCTCTTCATTATTTTTCTACATAATACATAGATTTTTAAAATTTACACATTTGAAGATTTCAATTTTCACCCGGTTCCCACTAGTTACTTCTATTGACTAAGACTAGAAAGTAAAGTGTGAGCAACAATTATCATAGAATAAATATACATAATCATGAAAAATTACTTATAGGATGTATAAATCAGGACACTATATAATGGATCCCTAGACATATCCTTAGAAACATCCCAATGGATCTCACTATAGTTTTCTCACCCTAGATTCCAAAGGTTGACTAAACCTTTACTTTGATTTTGACTATAGCGACCCAAGAGTAACACAAATGGATATTTCATCATTTTATATAAATATTAAGAACATTAAAACAATACATATATGAGGACTGTAATATATTAGTGTCTTTTGTAAACATGGAACACAATATATTCTAACTTGGTGAAAGATATCCAATGTCCCCCATAAATATAATCCCCTTTAATACTCCTAGTAAAAACTTTTCTTCATAACCTAGGGAAAGGAAACATAAGAAAGGGTGAGTTAATATAATCCTTAAGGGTAAAAAATAATAATATATGTAAGCATAATCATGAGTATAAGGGTATGAGAACATGATCACACCATTATAATATCATACCATGTATATAAATGAACACAATCAATATTCATGGCATAAATATTGACAGTTCATAAGACATGAATCATAATATAATCAATAATATGAACCATGTGAAAATATCATAAGCATAAGACATAGATTTGGGGAATATAAATCATCATATAAGATTGTGAACATGCAAACTAGAAAAAGGATCACTCATTAAGTAAAGGGAATTAAATTATAACCTCATATAAACTTATGGATAAGAATCTAGGTCCATACACAATACTGTGAATATGTAATCAAATTCAGGCGTAACATCATAGTATTCAATGTTCAATCCCAAGACTATAAACATATTGGATCAGGACACACCTATTTCCCATTATGGATGAGTAAACATTTGTTTCCCATTTTGGATCAGGACACACCTATTTCCCATTATGGGTCAGGACACACCAGTTTACCATTTTGGATTAGGACACACATGTTTCATATTTTAGATCAAGACATACCTATTTACCATTGTGTATCAAGACCATAAACTTGTTTCCCATTATTATATCATGATATATAAGTCTTTACTTAATGAATTGGAGGGAAATATAGGTCCCACCCATAACATAATGAAATCATACACTAAATTCTATAAGATCATAACAATTCATCATATCATAACCCATGAAATGAATTGGGTATAAAAAAAATTCATCTTTTAATAGGCCATGAAATTAAATTGGTATCATAAAATTTTTATTATATTCTAAACTATGTAAAAGTGACAAGTTTCATAGTCATTTCATCATAGAATAACCCATTAAAGGAAGCATGTTTTATAAGAAGTTTTTCATGGTATAACCCACTGAAGTGAAATAGGATTCATAAACAACTTGAAATCTTAAACACAAACCAATCATATAAATAATGATAATGGTGTACTATATAATATATCTAGTAAATCCTTAACTAGATCAAATTATTTCGTCTTATTTGGAGAATTATTTTGAAAGATAACTTGAAGCATTTCTTAATGAAAATAACCTTCCTTTTAAATTCAATTTTAAGGCATAAAACATATTGAAAATAATTTGCTTAAAAAACCACTTTGAAAAATTATAGAATAAGATTTGAAAATAAATTAAAAATTTTTATGAGGAAATAATCTTTTAAAATTTAAAAAAGACTTTTTAAATCATAAAATAATTTGAAAATCATTTTCATTGAAAATAACATTGAAAATATATAAAAGAGATTTTGAAAACCCTTTTTAACACTTTTAAAAGAATAATATTTTTCAAATAATTTTCCATAAAAATGATCCAAAAATATCACATAAAAAAATTTTGAAAATATTTTTGGAGAACATTGTTTTCGAATAAAATAAATTTCTGACCGAAGAGTGAAATATGGGTTGATTTTCTTAAAAACATATTCTTAATTATAATATTTACCAAAGAGTAAAAAATGGTATAAATATATGAAGATATCATAAAAAATCATATTAAAAGAAAAATGAATATAATTATCAAGATATGGATCATAATATTTCATCAATGTAATCGTAATCACAAATAATCCTAGTAAATAATGTGATTGTAGCAATAAGTGTTTTCCAATTTGGTAACTTTGACTCAAAAAAGCCTTGAAATAATAAAATTACATGATTAATAAAATATCATTAAAATATTTATATTCATGAAATAACATTTCAAAGGGTATTATATACACCTTTTAAATTAATATCGGTTCATAATAATGAATGTGTCTCAAAAAAGAAAAATTGAGACAAAATTACATTACTGATTTGGTAACTTTTGAACTGTAAAACACCACGAAATGGATATAATAAAAAAGATATTTAAATACCCATAAATTTAAGGATAATAATAATAGAATAAATTTAGGGGTATTATATACACCACACAAAATAAATAATCTATGAATATGGCATATGTCTCACAAAAATAATAGTTAGACTACAAATCCCCTTACTATTTGAGTATGTTTTGAATCATGTGATCAATGAAAAAATAACATAAATTGAAACATTTTATATCATTAAATAAAATAAATTTATTATACAAAATTTGATATTTCAAGATATACACCACATATTAAGAATAAATGGTGACTATTGTATATATCTCATATAAATAAAAGTGAGATGAGAAAACACTTCCCTTAAGTATTGACTTTCTTCATACATGTTCAAACGTCATATATAATAAATATAATTTTATTAAAATACATTAAAGAAAAATATTATTTTATATAACACCATTTATAATTTTATTATGACTTTAAATTGCCCATTAATTACAAATTCCATGTTAATGTTAAGTTTTAGGTAATAAGCCCTTTGTTTTTCGTATGTGTTTTTATTTTTTATATTTTTAGTCCTCTTACTTATATCAAGATTTAATGACCTCCAAAATGATAAAAATGATAAAATATCATATATACTAATTATATATTTATTTATAATTATCTATAAAGTTTTTAAATATTAAATGGAATGCATCGTTCATGGAGATGGTAAGATATAAATACACATGAATACTATTTTTGTTTTCCTGTTATATTAAAATAATGAATATAAATGATATATATATATATATTATCATTATAGTAGAATTACTATATCATAAATGTCACAAAAATTTACTAAACCATCCTTAATGCATTCCATGTAAAGTGTGAATGAATCACATTACTTTGAGGAGGTAGTAGTCCACACGTCCACAAACGAAGTTATCGTATTCCCAAAAAATGGGAAGCATAAATTTATGTTTTATGAAATAATTAGGGAAGTATAAATACATCATTATGATAATATATATCATTTAAAAATAGTAATTACATCATTATTACCAACCCTGAGAGGTGGTAATGGAATAACAGATGACATCTGTTCAGAGGGTGGTAGTCTGCTATACACACAAACAATTATTGAATATCCCATTTGATGGAAGTGTATGTGATTTTATGTCAAAAGTATAATATAAAAACATATTATTATATTTAATATACTGATGTTATTATATAATAATGTTATAATAAAAATTTAAGTTGTGTAGAAGTATATAAAACCAAATTTCTTTTTAAAGGATGTTATCTCTTCTTAATTCCTTTTGGTTTTCACAAAAGGGCTAAGTTGGTTTAATTTATGACCAATGTGAGACTTGTAAGATTAGATTAGAAAATTTGGGATACTATATGGGTATGGTTTTGAAAATACAATGTTATTGAGAGGTTTTAATAAGCGAGGGGGATGGGGGTGAGTTCCCTTTTATAGTGGAGGAGTAAAATTCCAATAAATATACAAAGGTAAAAACTATTGGGAGGTCTCCCTAAACAAATGTGACTAAAGAATGGCCTATTTAATAAAAATGGAGGATATGATCTAAATATGGCCATGCGATGGATTTTGGACATGTGTATAGTTAATGTTTCCCCATAAGTTATCGTTTAATGACTATGAAAACTCATTTTTACCTTAGAAGATGTAATTAATTTTAATTACATTCACTAATATTTTTTTTTCAAAAACTATGTTAAACATACTATAAATTATAAATTATTCTAATTAAAATTTTTTTAATCTATTTTAAAAAAATGTAAACACATAATTGCATGAAATTTGTTTAAAATTAATCCTTCATATGGGAAGAGACAATGAGTTTTGAATGTGAAGATGTTTAAAAGTTTGAAGTGTTTTTATAAACAATTTCAATATGAAATTGATTAAAATATACTAAATTGTATTTATATATGAATAATTTATATAAATACATTTTTTTATAAATTATAAAATATAATTTAATTATATAATTAAATTATATTAAAATGTAGTTTTCAATTAAAATATTGTATTTTTTACTATTAATCAATAATTTAAAATTCTCCAAAAAATACCAAAAAATCACCCAATGTAAATTTATAAATTCTTATTTAAAAAATGAAGATTATTTTTTTAAATAAAATTTTAAAAAGTTTCAATAATTATATTTAAAATAGGCGTGACATTAAAAGGCGATAAAATTATTTTTTAGAAAAATCATATTTGTTTATGTGTAAAATTGGATTTGTTCTTATCTGTTGTTTAGAAAACACATAATATGAAAATTAAATAATTTAATAAATAATATATATATATATATATATAATTTATCAAAAGCGATTTAATTAATTTAATTAGGTAAAATGTGTTTGATTTTATAAATATAGTTTTCCAGCAAAATATTACCTATATTTTCAAAATGGTTTTATTTTCATTGGTCACCAAGTAATTCATCTTATATTTATGTGTAAACCATATTTTCATAATTTAATGAATATTATTCATAACTACCATTCAAATTTCTAGGTTACTACTAAATTAATATTTTAAAAATATTATTAATAGTGCATTATAGATTGGTAAAACAAGGTCTTGCGTGTAACACAAGATATTGAAGGAACATGACATTATGTGTAAAACACACCAAATATATTGTTTTTTGTACTAAAAGATACTAATTGTTGTGTGTAACTCAAGGTCGACATATTTTTACATAAAAAAATAATAACGTGGTACATTCATATTACAGAAGATATATTTAGTGTTGTGTTATATGAAAAATATTGAATACATTAAATTAATTTGAAAAAAATATTTCAAAAAATATTGGTGTGTTACTAGGGAACTATTGGTATTACAAAATGTATTAAATTAATATAAAACATTTTTTCATTTAAAAGTGTCTCAAAATTTATGTAATTCAAATATAGGATGATGATGAGTCTATATTCTCTCATACAATATAGTTTGGACATCTTTAAGTAATGTTTATAGAATTATCATTTTTTTAACCCCCTTTTACCATTTTGATGATTATCGTGATAATAAATTTTTCTGCTCTTTAGGAGTTAGTAAAGTTACAGTAAAATTAAAAAACCCATAATTGGATCACGATTGATATTTTCAACTATATCTCATTCACTTGGACTCATATATTATATTTATAAATTTAAATCATTTCATAAAATATTATTTATTATAAAAAAATAATTAATTTCATTTCTGGAACTATTAGTTTAATTAGAAATTAAAGTCACCAAGATAAAAATGGAATTATAATATAGAATTTAAAAACATCACTAATATTTTATATATATTAATAAAATTATTTGGACACTGTAAATTAACAAAAAAAATTATTTTTAGAGTTTTTAAAATAATTTACATGATTTTTCCATTGTTTTCATAGGCATTATGTCGCCATTGCTTAAGAATTTAGGATAATTATTTCATAACTAAAATATTATAATATAGTTCCATCATAAAAATAATTTTATTTGGATAAAAATTACCTTTATTATTCATTTTTTTCAATGTGAACATATAATATAAATTTAAATAGGAGAGTGTGACATTTTGTATTTTTCATTACTTAAAATAATATATGTTATTTTCCAAGGAAAATGATTTTTTTACATAACATAAAATATTATATGATTATGGTATATCTCCACTCATAAAATAAATTAAAGCTAAGTTTTAGGGTTATTTTTTTTTCATCAAATTATTTTTAACCATAATAACCTGTTTTACCCTTACTATGATGAAAAATATTTACTAAAATTACTATTTATAATGAAAAATAATAAAAGGGGTATATATTTAAAAATTTATAGATATGTATTCCATATATATAAAATATTTTTCATGATTTTATTTCTATAATTGGGAGAAACTAATTTAAGTTAAGAGCACCAAGCACAATGAAAACAATTTTTTGAAAAAAATGCATTTTTAAGTCCAAAAATGAATTTATAGAAAAATATACTATAATGATGATTAAAAATTAATTAATTAGATTATTTTTTATTAAATTACACTTATTTTAATTTAAGATAAAATATTACTTTTAAATTACTTTATATAATGAAAAGAAATGACAATTTTACAAAAATCAGTATTTTCCACTATTTACTGAAAAATTAATCTGTTCTGAAAATTACCAAAATTTTACCCAAAGATAATTTTTATGTTATAATTTTGAAAATGATATCATTTTTATCCAATAAATTTTATAAAATATTTCCAAATTAATTATAATAATTTATTGCAAAAACCAATTAAAATCATTTATTAATAAAAGGTATTCTGGAAGAATATATTTACTTTACTAAAAATTGAGTGCTTATTTACTAAGAACTAATATACAACATTTTATTGATTTTGAACTTTATATATATATATGTATATATATTTCATAACTTTATTAGTCGTATTCATATCCACCAATTTAATTTATAGGTTACTACTCTGGCATTTAAATAATATTATTATGTGGTTCGTTTGAACTTGATGTTGCAAGTTGTATATTTTATTGATAATAGTATTAATTTAAAATATTTTAGTATTAGAGGAAATTTTTTTATTCCTCCTCCATAACCTATAGAAAATGAATACTGCAACATTATGTGTTTTGGACTAGATGAAATTTTAGATTGATATTTAAACTTCTCGTTTGGTGGACATGTCAAAAATTTATCTAATATTCAGAATGTTACTCCCAATGATGGAACACTTAAGGGTGTTTTTTGGATGATGTTTAGGTCTCAGAAGGTTTATCAGGTGTTCTTTGAGTTCTGGGGTTATCAGGATTCTAAGCCTCCGATTTTTAGAAAGGCTACATGAAGGGAACATTTTTCACCTAGTTAGTTTAACTGTGCGGGTCTGTTGTGAGGACCCAATTATCAAGGAGAATGATTTTTATAAACATTTCAAGGGTCTGAGAGGTTATAAATCTTAGTTCATGTGGGAATTGGTTGACCTAAATGCGCTACACACAGTTTTCCAAAACCAAGCATGTCACTCCCACCCTTAATTCCACTTAACTATTATCACCACACCATTAGAGCATGATTATATCGAACCATGCTCCATTACTATGCAAGGTGTGGATCCTAGTAATATTAGACCAATAAATTGCCTAGTGGTTTTCTAAATTATGTGGCCAAACTATGTGGCCCCTTAAGAGGATGGAAAATATGGTTTTACCCTTAGTTTCAGTTAAAACCTCTCCTCCCTTTTCTTATTATCCATGCACAAAGTTGGGGGTCCGCTCAAGATCCTCCTCATATCCTATCCTAGGAATGGAGATATATCCTCCATCAGGTGTCGGGATCAGTTTTCATTGGTCTTATTATATTTTTACTGGTAAGCTATTTCTTCTACTTGCTTATTTCATTGTTTTCCTCACTGTCCACTATGTTATCTTTTTGCAACAATGTTTACAAATTTTGAGGGCGTTTGATATTTTCTTCATTTTCACTCAAACTGGAGAAAATAAAACCTTGATATTTTATAAGTGAATAATCGTTGGTTTAAGTTAGGTGGTCTATAGTTTCTCCTTTAAATTCCCTCCATTTTATAATGTAATTTTTTGTGTTACATGCAGAATTCTTCATGCGTTTCCCTTTAGATGTGAAATTAATCATGTAGAACCTAAAGAAAAAAATTAGATATACTTTGTATGATAAATTTAACCATTGTTGTTTTTTTACATCAATACAATCCACCCCTTTGGGTGCATCATCTATATGTCATGCCCTAATATTTTCATAAGAAATTAAATCACCTTAGGGATATTTCTTTAAATTCCTAATTTATAGTGTCATTTATTTGTCACTATTGGTTATCCATTTAGATGTGATGAATTGATAATTTTTTTATTATTAATGAAATTTAAATAGATGTAATCAACATGATAGACTCACCCATGTTTATAATAAACCCACCACTGAGGTGTGTTGTCTTCTCTAATAAAATGGAAAAATTTAACGAAGTCAATTAAATGGTTAATAGAATAATTTTGTTTATATACTTATTTATTATTTATAATTGAATTGTATTCATGGTTTATATGGAAACATTTCCTATTTCTATAGGTTAAATGGAATATATTAAAAAAATATCCACTATGACTTGAGCGTTGCTAGTTACCTCTTTTCAGAATGTTTCCTAAGGGATTATAGGGCAAGAAGAATTACCTTATCCTATATAATTTCTAAAGAGACCTTGATTAGGATCATTATCTATGATATGTCACACCCCCTTGGCCAATGCTGATGGCATGAAATTCAAATCACTTTGGTTCGTAGGTATGACGTTCCACACCCCCTTGATTTGGAGGTTGGGTATGAACCTCCTCATTGTTATTCATGATACTCCGCATGAAATACTTTATTGATTATTATCCTCAAGTATGACAGCTTATATTTATTATTATGACACTTTATTTATTATTAATAGTATTATTATTCATGGATGCTTGAGTTACTCCTCAAATTACTGACTAATAATATGTATATGTATATATATATATAAGTATAAAAAATCCAATGTTTATAGTGTATATATATAAATACTTCTCTAAATTTCTATATTTTTATATTCATTAGTATGTCAGATTAGGCTGAAGTAGGTATTGTCGGCCGACTATCCTTTTGATACCACATTCATACTATTTTACATTTAATTATTAACTATTTATTTATTATACATGCATAAAACTATATTTTATATTCACAAGCTATATAAAAATATACACAGTTATTGGTATACTACTGAGTATATTTTTCTCCCTATTTGGGTCTACATTGCACTAGGATATCTTAATATAATTCATGGTTATAGGTTTAGGTCTATATATTTTCCTTTTCCTTTTATTTTGTATTTGGGAGCATAGGGGCACAAGACTAACCCAGAGCTCAGGTTGCTCATGGAGTTTTACCTAGGGGATTTTTTATTTTCATTATACACTATATGGTATCTTCTGCTATATGATTATAGATTAGATTATGTATTATTATTTGGATATGCATGCATGATTGTATTTTTGGGGTTGGTCATTTTATTAGATCGTGTTATCTTCTAGTTCTTTGACCTTTATTTGAAATGATTCTCCAATTATTTTATTATTATTATTATCATTATTGTACTATTATTATACTCTGATTATGATAGTATAAAAACTATGATGTACCATCATCAGACCCTTACTACTATTTGGTATCCTTACACAAACGTGGAGGCATTCTTGAGGCCACGTGACTAATTGACTTGGGGCACTGTTTCAGGGGATCATGGATTTGGACGTTACAAATTGGTATTAGAGGAGTTATTTTCTTCTGTATTACTATTTTTGGGTTGGTAGATATGAGAATAGGAATATATCTGTGATTTTTTAAATATCTATGTCTAGGAGTGATCAACCCACACACAGGAAAAAAACCACCATGAAACAGATGGGAATACTATTCATGTTATTTGTTGTTATACTTGATTTTGATTTCACCTTGAGTGATTGGAATAAATTTTTCTACATAATCATTTATGGTATTTTATCATTTTACTAGTATGGAAATATAGTAGCATTATATGAATCATTATAGGAACCTAGAGATTCACATACCATGCACATGCCATTCCATATAGTTTCATTGATAAATGTTCATTGTGTGGTTATCTGGCATTGTTGTTTTCATAACATGATTCATAATTTATTAGCATGTTTTCTTGTACAACGTGTTTATGTGATTATAGTATTGTATGTATCATTTTTATTTGTGTACCTTTCCTGATTGCTTCTCTTCTTATGTAAATATTTTGATTATTATTTGTCATGTTTTTATGATATTTAACATGATTACCTGTATTTTATTACTTGTGATGGCATGCCTTGTTATAATTATGATGAAGTGGTTAGTTAAATAAAATATATGAATCAACCTAAGTGGGGTTTTCTAGTATAGTTTTAGGGTGTATTTCTATTTGACTAAATGATTATGAAATGTTGAGCCATGGACCATTAGTTCCATGGGTTAAAACATTTATAGATATGATTAAATGGGAGCCAGTTTTCCATTTATAAAGTGTATGAGTGATTTATAAATTGGAAAATGGAAACCCATATAATTAAACCATTATCTATAATTTTTTTATACCTAGGGACCATTGTGTAAATGTAAAGGTTGTTAAATCTTAAAACCTAAATGAATTGGTTTATTATGCATTTTATCCTTGGATTAAACCAAGTAAGTATTCCTTGGTTTGTTATGCTTACATGATGAACCTGCTAATGGTGTTTCAGAATGTTTTTGATTTAAAATGTTTGGGTTGAAATTATATGATCCCAAAATGGCTAAACACGACTATTGCAGGTCAACTTTATTTTGAAATGCCTTAGTACTTAACTTTATGGGGACATGTTTATGTTATATAAGGACAGTTATTTAAAGTCTATTTAGCCACATATATGGGTTTACATATAGAAAAATGGTGGTATATTACTTGAACAGTCTCCTATTTAATATATAAAAGACCAATTATACGATTTTGAGCTATATTATATGAGGTGATATTTAATTAAAATTCTAATTATATCCTATAGGGTGTTTACCAATGTAAAGTGGAATTGAAATTTTCTTTAACTATGATATTTTTGAAAACAAATGGATAAATAAATGATGATTAAAAATGAATTTATATGATAGATTTTCTAATTATTATAGTATTTCATTTAAATAAATGAAGTATGAATCGATGTTTGATAAAACTTTTTTATATTCCTTGTGGTGTCAATTAATAAAAATTCCCAAGTACAATGGCCTTTCATAACTAGTGCTTGTTATTATTTAAAAATGTGCATTGAGATATTTAAAGTGCTAAATGTGAATTAAGGCAATAGAATAAATGAAATCATTAGAGTTTTTTATATCTTGAAAACCAATTTAAGGGATAAATTTACCTTTTCCTCATTGAGTACTTGGGATGGGAACATAGACATTGCCCATAGGTACCAGTTTACTTTCTTAAGATGTAAAAATCCTAAATGCTAGGTGGTAGAGCCTATAAATTTCTTCAATATGACCTAAATATAATTTTGGTTCTTCAAGTTTGAGCATGGGGGTATCACAAGGTATGTGGCACCCTTAGGAGCTGAAACCCTAATGGATTCTTACGATGAGTAGTTCTAGACATGTGGTGTTGTTTGGGTTTCTTTTTTCCTGAGAAAGGCTCTAAGATTCTAAAATGACACCCGAGTTAGATGGGTGATCATGTGACAATTTATCCCTTGTTATGGGAATGTGAATCATGCAATACTAGGTTTTAATGGGTTATAAATGCCTATGTATTGGTCAACTGATTAGTAGGTTGTGTAACCTTTCTTTCTATTCACTGTTGGATGATTCAGGATATCGTCAACCAATTATTTATTTGTATTGGATAATATAAAGTGGGATAGTTATTTTGTAAGACATTTAATACTAGGATGAATATGGACAATAAACCTATGTGTATTATCTAGTGATGTGTTGTTGTATTAAGGAACCCATGGGGTATTATGCATCGATTCATGCAGTGCCCTTAAATGGTATAATGGTACAAAATACCTGCTGAGTTCGATAGGGAAATAATTAAATCCTTGGTCCATTAAGCTTCAACCATAGGTCATCAATGGGATAGAGTGAGCTGAGTATTAAGGGAAATTTGACTCATCCAAATGATCAGGATGGTGTTCTTAAATGATCGGGTTCCGTAGAACCACCAATCCAGTAGGTTTGGGTTTTACAACTGATGTTATAGCACAGATGGATGTAAATAAAAATCAGTGTCACATGTATGTATAATTTTGAACCGGGTCTAGCATAGTTTTAAATAGATTGTTTCCTTTGGTTCTTCTATTTTCAATTGGTAAAAGTGCATTGTCCATGACTAGGACCTGAATTTAGTGATCGATGGAAAGTGTTCCATGGAACAAGTTCCAATTTTCTATAAATGATGAATAATAAATTCCTAAGGTGGGATTTGTAATGTTAAAAAATTTAATTGTTTCTTTCCAAGTACAAGGAACATAAACAATCAGAACCATTTTAAATAAATGGTTTGTGGTTCTTTTGAATACCATTGGGGTTAGTAATATTGGAAGGTGTCAGTGATTTCAAGGATACACAACAGTGAAATGGTCAGCTATTTAAAAAACCTTTGAAAACACTATTGCACTAGGATAGACTCTTGTGGTTATGCTTGTGTAATTATGAAATGCCTTGATAGTGGGGGAATTACAATCGGGTAATGACAACTCATTTTTAGGATCATATGGTCTCTTTTTAAGGAAACTGACTAGTGGTGGTTCGACTGATTCCTTCATATTGTTGGATATAGGTGGGTTGGAAACCATACCAAGCACTTCATCTTGCATTTTAAAGAAGTGTCTTGGGTATTTTTGGAAATATTTGGTATCCTATTGGTGTAATATTGTCTTAGTGAATACCATGTTGTTTATCTTGATAAAATTCAAGATAAATTGGGAGAGTATTAGGTATATGTTGTTCATAAGAAAGAGATTAAATGCCTAGCTATCATGAAAAATGGAATTTTGGGAAGTTGTGTTCTAATGATGATCATCATTATGGAGGTATATTTAATCCTGAATGATACTTGGTTTCTTATGTATGAATTAGTTGGAAAAAATCAAAGACACTATCAGGTTCTTTGACTTGGATACTGTTGATATCAGTGAATGTTTTGATATGGGAACGTTTTTTCTATGTACTGATGTCTCACTTTTTAACAGTGGAGTATGGATTACCTTGGATGAGCTCCATGGACCAGATTTGATGATTCTATGGTTACCCCATAAATTATTCAGGCTTGGATGAGATGTTTTAAGAGTGATAATCCAAGTGTGTTGGATCATGTACAAACCCTTGTTTGTGTTATAGCATGATAAAATCAATGGATGTTTTGGATTGAGATATCCCTAGAAGAATGTTATGGGATTTGGTAGTCCTGTTAAAAGTAAATGTGAGATGCCTTAGGATAAGGAATCATGTTTTGGGTTGTGATACAATGACTATCAAAGATGAGTGTTTTTGAAGATAGAAAATAAGAAGTTTCTCAACTTCCATCCTCTTACATAGAAGTATATAGTTAGCAATTAACCATTTCAGGAATTCCATAATATTAATATGAGTGTGATTTAAAAACCAAAAAATCATTTCAAGGAATGTTCATGTGAGTAGTTTAAACTCGGTCGATCAGAATTTGACAATTTTGATCACATGAGGACCATTCTAAGTCCACAGATGTAATCAGGTTTTCCAAGTAGAAAATATAACAACCCATAATTTACATACATTTTTATTACTTCAGAATTGAATCATACTTGTTACAACATATAACACAACCATGGTAGGGCTATATATGTATAGTGTCTTTAGAAACTGGGAAACATAAACAACTGGTTCCTAAAGCATCTACATTATCTCCCGTTTATTTCATCATATATAGAGTCCCTTTTGGAATATCCTACTTAATAACCTTCTTCCTAACATGGGGAATGAAAACATACAAAAAGGCGAGCTCAAATTCTCAGTAAGGGTAAACAAAGGAAATATCATATTCATACGAACATAGCATTTCGAAAATCATAACCTGCAAAAGAGATCATAATATCATAACATGGGATAAATCATAGTAATGAAATGTAATACCAATAATCATAACATGAACCTTTTTGGCATACACACATAATCATAGAGGATCATTTCTTAGTAGTCAAGACTCATTTATAAGACTATCCTAGCGGACAAAGTCCATTTCTGAACCGAGTTCACTCCTCATTTTAGTCCCGTGTCACTGAACCGGAGTAACCTTCCATTCCAGCCATGTCAATCTCATGAGATATAATTGTTTACCCAATGCATTGGAGGTAGATATAGGTCCTACCCATCTCATAATGATACCATTCTTATGTGTTCCACAAGATCATAAATCATACATCATAGCATAACCTATGTAATAAAAATGGGATTCTTAAATGTCATGCCATCATAACATAATCCATATAAGATAAAAGGACATCATAAAAATAATTCAATCATAACATAATAAAATCATTGTAAAAATAGGGATATAAACAGAACCCTATATTATCTTAGATAAAAAATAATTTTGATAAAACGCTTGAACTCCATTCTTGAGGAAAATATCCTTTCTACTTAAAAAAACATTTTTCATGTCATAAAATTTTAAAAAAAGAAGTTGATTAAAAATAAACTTGAAAACATGTAAAGGATGATTCATGGAAATAATTTTCTATGAAATCATAAAAATCCATTCATGCCATATAAGTTAAAAAATCATTCTTCTCGTACTTTGGCCGAAAAAGTCAAAAAGTATATCATACTTAAAATGACAAAATATTCCTTTCATAACTTTTACTAAAAATCCACCAATAGGTAAAATTGGATTTAGAAAATTATCGGAGGATATAAATAATATTACATATTGAGTAAACATGGATGTGGATGATAAATATGCCCTAGTAAATACCGAAGTATAAACAATCTCATATAAAAATTGAGATTGCGAGATTTTCCCTTACCTTAGGTCTGATATGATTCGTACGTATCCAAACCTCCGGTATAATGATTTAAATAATGTCATTGACTTATTAAATAATCATATTCATTGTTATGATATCATACATGGTCATATTTTTATCTTCTTATTAGTAATATTTGATTGCTACTTGTTATTCGGGTGTTCATTGCTTTATGTTCTTATGCATGTCTTGTCGAATAAATTATTATTCTTCTTTTTAGGTTATACATATCTCATTTCCAGAATGGTATTAGTGTATCATATATAATATTTATTAATTCAATTCTTCTATATAATCATTATTCAACGAAGATCATGTAGAATGAGTCACATCACATCATGGAGACGGTAGGCCATATGTACACACGAGTGATGGTATCGTTCCCATGATCGTGGTATTGTATTGAAGTGTATGTATAATATTTCAGAATAAATATAAATTTACAATAATCATATATAGTTATTCTTTACACCATTATAACCATCCAAGTAAGGTGGTGGTGGAAAACAGATTACACCACGACGTGGAGATGGTATTTCGTACATACGCACGCGTGGTGATTTCGTTTTCCGTAGGATGGATAGAAGGTGAAATAGTGTTGTTTCATATTTATAATTACATATCAGTATATTAGTGATACTGATGTTGTTACTTCATAATGAAACAAATAATGAAGAGGAATTAGAAGAAGAAATAAATTTGAAACAACCGGTAACAGACATTACCTTTTCTTTGAAGTGCCTCTTCTTAACCTCCTCTTAGGGAACTAAAGATGGCCTTTGAAGAAGACTAGGACCTCTAGGATGTTTCTAGGGAAGTTTAGAAGAGAAATTGGTAGGGGCTGTTTGATCTTGAAGGCTCAACGTGGTGTGAGGAGGAGAGGGAGGAGGTTCCCTTTTATAAGGGAAGAGAGGGGCACCTTAAGAAAAACATAAAATATTATTTTATTATAAAGTCATATTCAGTTTTTAATAGCTCCAAATTGATTTATTTCTAAGCTATGGGGATGGGTCGAAATAATCTCAACCGATAGATTTTAGACAATTTTAGGTTACTATTTTAACCTTATCATTTATATTTAGGTGTAAGTTAAATAATTATACTTTTACTGTGTCTTCTTGTTTTCTTACACTATATGGTTAATAAACTTACTATAACAAGCCAAATGAACCCCAAGTTGTTCATTATTAATATATATATCCTTATATAAGTCATTTTTGTGAACCTTGGATTTTTTGGAATAAAATAACAATTAATAATATAATATTTGTTTTAAAAACTATTTTATGTCAATTTTGACACTATTTGGTAATTGATTTTTGTTAAAATCATAAAAGCATGATTAGTTAGAAAAAAGTTAATTAAATCAATACTAACATGTCATATTAACCTATAAAATTAGTTTCATTCCTAAAAATACTCAAATTACATTTATTTGGGTATTTATAATATCCATTATGTTAATTTTTCATTAATAAGGTAATTACTGCATCATCATTGTGTCATAAATAAATCAAATTATTTAATTTTTAAAAACTATAAATAAAATAACATTATGTATGAAACCGTTTTAGCTTTTTAATGAAATAGGGTTGTTTCATATTTATAATAACATATCAGTATATTAGTGATACTGATGTTATTACTTCATAATGAAACAACTAAATAAGAGGAAGTAGAAGAAGAAATAAATTTGAAACAATCAATAACAGACATTACCTTTTCTTTGAAGCGCATCTTCTTAACCTCTTCTTAGGGAACTAAAGATGGCCTTTGAAGAAGAAAAAGACATCTAGGATGTTTCTATGGAAGTGGAGAAGAGAAATTGTATAGGTTTGGCTGAGATTTAAGGCTCAAAGTGGTGTGAGGAGGAGAGGGAGGAGGTTCCCTTTTATAAGGGAGAGAGGGGCACCTTAGGAAAAACATAAAATATTATTTTATTATTATTTAATATTCGGTTTTTAATAGCTCTAAATTGATTTTTTTCTAAGATAAGGTGGGTATGGGTCGAAATAATATCAACCAATATATTTTAGAAAAGTTTAGGTTACTATTTTATCCTTATCATTTAGATTTAACTGTAAGTTAAATAATTTTACTTTTACCGTGTCTTCTTGTTTTCTTAAACTATATGGTTAATAAACTTACTATAACAAGCCAACAAAAACCCAAAGTTGTTCATTATAAAAATATATAACCTTATATAATTCATTTTGCCGAACCTTATATTTTTAAAAATAAAAAAACAATTAATAATATAATATTTGTTTTAAAAACTATTTTATCTCAATTTTGACACTATTTGGTAATTGATTTTTGTGAATATCATAATAGCATGATTAGTTTGAAAAAATTTAATTAAATAAATACTAACATGTCATATTAACCTATAAAATTAGTTTAATTAATAAAAAGTCTCAGATTACATTTATTTGGGTATTTATAATATCAATTATGTTAATATTTCATTAATAAGGTAATTACTACATCATCATTGTGTCATAAATAAATCAAATTATTTAATTTTTAAAAACTATAAATAAAATAACATTATGTATGAAATCATTTTATCTTTTTAATGAATATTTATAGTTGAAATTATCTTATTTATAACCCTATATTAAAAAAATTTTAGTTATTAAACATTGATTTTAACTATTTTAACTCCTCTTTAAATAAAAAAATAATAAATGTCCTAATCTAATCCAAGTGGACCTAAATGGACATATTTTATTCCTAAGGTTGTTTTTGGTTGAATTAAACTTATCCAATAGAATTATGACATGTGTTAGGGTAATAATAATTTCTTTTTTACCCTTAATTACCCTATTTAATTTTAACCGTGGTAAAACAAATAAAAAAGCTACCATTCATCAAATATTATTTTTATCTTATTGAACCAAATTTTACTCTTTGATATTAACCATGTCTCTCGTATTTTTGAAATTCCACTCACAGAAGTGGTAAAATTATGTTTTATGTAAATTTTCAAATTCTCCTTGGAGGTGGGTAAAAGACGGTGAAAAGTTCAATAAAATTTTTATATATAAAAAATTATTATAAAATGACTCCAATGAATTAAATTGAACTTATATAGGTATTAAGTATCAATTTTTTCATAAAATAAATTTAAATAAAATAAATAATTATTTAAATAAAAAGTCGGTTTTTAAATAGTAACCCAATGTTTTCACTATTCATCAAAAATTGAAAGTTTTCAGAAAAATACAAAAAATTCACCCTAGGCTAATTTCGATATTCAAAATCAAAAAATGAAGTCCATTTTGAAAGATAAAATTTATAAAATTTCAAAAATTGGGTATTACTATTCATAACGGCAAGTTTATATAATATTTTAATAACATATCGTTGTTTAGTGAAACTCGGTATTGCGTACAACACACGCTATCGAGGATGGTTGGTCTTGCATATAACTCAAACCAAGACAATGTTTTGTGTAGTAAAAGATTCCTTTATATAACATTATACATAAAAACAATATATTTCTCATAGAATCTTGGGTGTTACATTCTACCCCCTTAAAATTAATTTCACCCTCGAAATTCGTCACTTTGAAACAAACAGATGAGGATACCTCTCCCTCATCATATCCTCAAGTTCCCACGTGGCTTCTTCTAATTGGTGGTTCCTCTATAAAACTTTCACCATGCGAGTGGTCTTGTTTTGTAGGACTTTTTCACTACGATCCAGAATCTCTATCGGTTGTTCTTCATAAGAAAGATCTTGATCTAGCGGTACAACTTCTGAGCTAAGTACATGTGGAGGATTGAGTATGTACTTTCTCAGGAGAGATACATGGAACACATCATGAAATTGAGAGATATTCGGTGGAAGCTCCAATCAGTAAGCTACCTTCCCAACATGATCCAATATTTCAAAAGGACCAATATACATGGGGCTCAGCTTGCCCTTCTTTCCAAATCTCATTACCCTCTTCCAAGGAGATATTCGTAAGAACACTTTTTCACCCACTTCAAACTCTATGTCTTTTTTTCGGTTATCGGCATAACTTTTTTGTCGACTGTGAACTGCTCTTATGTGTTGTTGAATAGATTTGACCTTTTCTGCCATCTCATCAACAAGATCAGGTCCTAATAGATTTCTTTTCCCAACTTCATCCCAGTAAGTTGGATTCATGGATTTATTTCCGTAGAGAGCTTCATAAGGATCCATATGAATACTGGAGTGAAAGATATTATTATAAGAAAATTCCACCAATAGTAGGTGTTGATCCCAACCACCTTTGAAATCCATAGAGGAATCTCTTAACATATCTTCTATAGTTTTAATTGTTCTCTGAGACTGACCATCTGTCTGAGGATGATAAGCAGTGCTGAAACTCGAATCTGTATCTAGAGTATGCTAAAGACTTCTCCAGAACTTCTAGGTAAACCTTGGATCCCGATAAGATATAATGGAAAGTGGTACTCCATTTAATCTTACCACTTCCTTCACATATATCCTGGAAAGCTGATCCAGAGAGAAATATTCTCTAATAGCAATGAAGTGTGACGACTTCGTAAGACGATCAACTATAATCCAAATAGCATTATTACTTTTGGATATTTTAGGAAGTCTAGTGACAAAGTCCATAGTGATGTTTTCCCATTTCCATTCGGGTATGGTTAATGGTTGTAACATCCCCTTAGACTTCTGTCTCTCAGCTTTGACATGCTGACAAACCAAGCATCGAGAGACATATTCAACAACATCCCTTTTCATGCCATCCCACCAGAAGTACTATTTCAGGTCCCTATACATCTTCGTGCTTCCAGGATGAATAGAGAATGAAGAACTATGAGCCTCATCCAGTAGCTCCTTCTTTAATTCCGGGATGGGAGGAACACAAACCCGATTCCTGAACCATATTATCCCATAATAATCAAGGTTGAATTCAGGAACATTTCTCACCTTCTTTTTTAACTCTACATCTTATTTTTGTGCCTCTTTAATCTTCACATGTATAGATGGTTGAACATTCATTTGAGAATGATAATATTTTCCCCTTCCATTATAATTCCAAGATCCATCCTTTTTAAATACATAAATATTGGATCTTTTGTGATCCTCATTATGGATAAGCTGTCATGGTCTTGTCGACTTAATGCGTCTACCACCTTGTTTGCTTTCCCAGGGTGATAATGAATTGAGAAGCAGTAGTCCTTAATAAACTCCAAAAACCTTCTTTGGCACATATTCAGCTGATTTTGTGTGAAAATATACTTTAAACTTTTATTATCTGTATAAATATCACACCTTTCACCATAAAGATAATGCCTCCAAATCTTTAATGCAAAGATTACCGCAGCTAACTCCAAATCATGAGTTGGGTAATTTTGCTCATGGATTTTCAACTATCATGAGGTATAATATATCACCATATCATTTTTCATGAGAATACACCCTAATACCATCTTGTATGCATCACTATAGATCACAAACCTTTATTCACTACAAGGAAGTGTGAGCACAGGTACACTGGATAACCTTCTTTTCAACTCCTTGAAATTCTCTTCACACTCCTCCGTACACACGAACTTAACTCTTTTTCTAGTCTACCTGGTGAGTGGATTAGATAATAGTGAAGAATCATTCACAAAACGTCGTTAATATCCATCCAAACAAATAAAACTTTGGATCTCAGTTACTATTTTTGGTCTCAACCAACTTTCGATAACCTCTGTTTTTGCTGGATCAACAGATATCTCCACTTTTGAGATTATGTGACCCAAAAATGAAACTTTTTAAATCCAAAATTTACGCTTGGTAAATTTGGCATAAAGCTTCTCCTTTATCAGGGTCTTCAATACAATTCTAAAGTGATCTTCATGTTATTCCTTCCTCTTTGAATAGACAAGAATATCGTCTATAAAGACTACCAGAAACTAAAAAAGATAGTCTCTAAAGACTCTATTCATCAGATCCATGAAGATATCAAGGAAATTAGTAAGACCAAATGGAATCACTATAAATTCATAGTGTCCATACCTTGTATGGAGATCCGTCTTTGGTATATCCTCCCTTTTGACCCTTAATTGATGATACCCTGAATGAAGATCAATCTTGGAAAAGTATTGAGCTTCACGTAGTTGGTCAAATAATTCATCAATGCATGGGAGAGTATATTTGTTCTTAATAGTGATGTTGTTAAGTTCTCGATAATCAATGTAGAGTTTCATTGATCCATCTTTATTCTTAACAAACAGAACAGTTTCTCCCCAAGGTGACGCACTAGGGCATATGAATCCCTTATCAAGATTCTCTTGGAGTTTCTTCTTCAATTCCTGCAACTCAATTGGGGAAATTCTATAAGGTGTATTTGAAATGGGCATAACACCTGGTATGAGTTCAATTGAAAACACAACTTCACGATTTGGTGGAAGACCTGGAAATTCCTCCAGAAAGACATCATCAAACTCCCGTAAAATGGGAATATTCTTAATCATGAGTTTCTCACCAACCATTTGAGATAAATAAACTTCATTTAGTGGAATCAAGACCCATAAGATGGAAGATATTTCAACTGGAAGGTTATGTTCATCCTTGCATCGATAGACGATCATAGATTGATCTGGAATATGAAATGTGACATCCCTTCTTTGGAAATTGATATGAGCTTCATATAAATAAATCCAATCCATGCCAAGAATCATATCAAATTCCACTATAGGAAGGATCACAAGATTTTCAGGAAGCACTTTCCAACAAACTTCAATCGGAGAAGAATTATAAACTTTTGATGCGACTGTTGTGCCATTAGGGGTTGTCACGGCTAACTCAACATCTAATTGTTGAGGTAATATGGAGATAACCTTGGAAAATTCTTCATAATTAAAAGAGTGGGTGGATCCAGAATCAAATAAAACATTTGATTCTTTAGAGTGGATGGTAAGTGTACCTTTCAAAACTTCGTTATTGTACTCCACATCGCTGATAGAAATTGCATGTGACTTTCCTTTGTCTTTAGCATTAAGAGTTTGTTGACGTCGATCATCATAAAAAACCCTTGGATTAGAGAATTGATTAGCATAATTCCCCATTTCCTTTCACTTGTAACATTGAAGTGTAGGAAGTGTACTCTGTGTATCCTTTTCTTTGTTCGCATCACTAGACATCTTCTTCCCATCATTGCAGCATTCAAATGCCCGATGACCTTATTTTACACATTTAAAACATTTACTTTTCCCTTTAAGACAACTCCCTCCATGTTTCTTTCCACACTTTGAGCATAAGGGAAAACTAATCTTCTTTTCAATGTGCTCTTTAGATTTTCTTTTGAATTCTATTTTCCTCTTCTTATCAAACGCATATTACTGATGGGTTACTCCAATCTCCATCTCAACCATGGGATCACATCGAACGATTTCCTCGTAGCTATTGAAGTCCCTTATGGCTAACGCCCTTTGAAGACTTGGTTTTAAGCCACTAAAGAATCGCTTGATCTTACTCTCAGGTTGGATAATAATCCCAGAAGCACACATTGTAATTATTGTAAAATTTGCTTCGTAGGTACCAACAGATTCATCATCCTTTTTCTTTAGTTCAAGAAACTCCTTCTCCATATTTGTTAGAAGAATAGGAGGGAAGTACTTATTGAAAAATAAGTTCTTGAACTCGTCCCATTCCATGGACTCAATTTCATATCTTGGCCTCGTATTCTTGATAAGATTCCACCATTGATCATCTTCACCTTCCAAACGATAAACTTCTAAGATGACTTTATCATGTTCAGAACATTGAAGAACTGAAAATATCTTTTCAGTGGTACTGATCCATTGTCCATCCACTAATGGATATGTAGACCAGCTGAATGAGGGTGGACGTTGCCTCATGAAGGATTCAAAAGAATGTTTCTCCTTGCTTTGCTCGTTTGGAAGTCCGGCATGATTCATATCTTGAGAAAGTTTTGTGAGCATGGCTACAAGATTTTGCATTCCAGCTCCCATAACGTTTTGTTGCTCAGGGGAACAATCATTGCATTGGCCGTCACTTTCAGAATTAACACGGTTCCTTCGGGTTCCAGCCATTGACTAAAACCAATAAGCATAGTGTGAGAAACACTAATCATTCTAGTAAAACCACAAAATCAAGAATAAAATTTCACGCTTTAGGTCTTATCATAGGTTATTCATGTCCATTTCTAAAACACTAATATTTTGTCCTATGCTTAGACATATCCTTAGGGTTCTTACTAAGGATTTCACATCCCAGTTTCCAAAGGTTGACTATATCCTTCCTCTGATACCAACTATAACGACCCATACTTTACATACATTGTTATTACTTCATAATTGAATCATACTTGTTACAAAATATAACAAAACCTTGGTAGGACCATATAGGTATAATGTCTTTAGAAACTGGGAAACATAAACAACTGGTTCATAAAGCATCTACATTATCTCCCATTTATTTCATCATATCTAGAGTCCCTTTTGGCATATCCTACTTAATAAACTTCTTCCTGACTTGGGGAAAGAAAACATACAAAAGGGTGAGCTCAAATTCTCACTAAGGGTAAACAAAGGAAATATCATATTCTTACGAACATAGCATTTCGAAAATCTTAACCTGCAAAAGAGATCATAATATCATAACATGGGATAAATCATAGTAGTGAAATGTAATCCCAATAATGATAACATGAATCTTTGTGGCATACACACGTAATCATAGAGAATCATTTCTTAGTAGTCAAGACTCATTTCAAAGACAATCCTAGAGGACAAAGTCCATTTTTGAACTGAGTTCACTCCTCATTTCAGTCCTGTGTCACTGAACCGGATTAACCTGTCATTCCAGCCATGTCTATCTCATGAGATATATGTCTTTACCCAATTCATTGGAGGGAGATATAGGTCCCACACATCTCATAATGATATCATTCTTATGTGAGCCACAAGATCATAAATCATACATCATATCATAACCCATGTAATAAACATGGGATTCTTAAACGTCATGCCATCATAACACAATCCATATAAGATAAAAAGATATCATAAAAGTAATTCCATTGTAAAATATTGAAATCAATGTAAAAATAGGGATAGAAACAGAACCCTATATTATCTTAGATGGAAAATAATTTTGATAAAACGCTTGAACTCTATTCTTGAGGAAAATATCCTTTCTACTTAATTTTTTTTTTCATGTCATACAATTTTAAAAAAAGAAGTTTATTAAAAATAAACATTAAAACTTGTAAAGGAAGCTTCATGGAAATAATTTTCTACGAAATCATAAAAATCCATTCAGGCCGTATCAGTTAAAAAACATTTTTCTCGTACTTTGGCCGAAAAAGTCAAAAAGTATCTCGTACTTAAAACGACAAAAGATTCATTTCATATCTTTTACTAAAAGTCCACCAATAGGTAAAATTGGATTTAAAAAAATGTAGGAGGATAGAAATAATATTACATATTGAGTAAACATGGATGTGGATGATAAATATGCCCCAGTAAATACCGAAGTATAAACAATCTCGGATAAAAATTGAGATTGTGAGATTTTCCCTTACCTTATGTATGATATGATTCGTATGTTTCCGAACCTCCCGTATAATGATTTAAATAATGTCATTGACTTATTAAATAATCGTATTAATTATTATGATATCATAAATGGTCATATTTTTACCTTCTTATTAGTAATATTTGATTGTTACTTGTTATTCGAGTGTTCATTTCTTTATGGTCTTATGTATGTCTTGTCGAATAAATTATTATTCTTCTTTTAAGTTATATATATCTCATTTATAGAATGGTATTAGTGTAAAATATATCATATTTATTCATTAAATTCATTTATAAAATCATTATTCAATGAAGATCATGTAGAACGAGTCGCATCACATCATGGAGAAGGTAGGCTGTACGTATGCACGAGCGATGATATCGTTCCCATGATCATGGAATTGTATTGAAGTGTATGTATAATATTTCAGAATAAATATAAATTTACAATAATCATATATAGTTATTCTTTACACCATTATAACCATCCAAGTAAGGTGGTGGTGGAAAACAGATTACACCACGGCGTGGAGACGATATTTTGTACATACGCACGCGTGGTGATTTCGTTTTCCGTAGGATGGATAAAAGGTGAAATAGTGTTGTTTCATATTTATAATTAGATATAAGTATATTAGTGATACTGATGTTATTACTTCATAATGAAACAACTAATGAAGAGGAATTAGAAGAAGAAATAAATTTGAAACAATCGGTAATAGACATTACCTTTTCGTTGAAGTGCCTCTTCTTAACCTCCTCTTAGGGCACTAAAGATGGCCTTTGAAGAAGACTAGGACCTCTAGGATGTTTCTAGGGAAGTTTAGAAGAGAAATTGGTAGGGGTTGTTTGATCTTGAAGGCTCATTGTGGTGTGAGGAGGAGAGGGAGGAGGTTCCCTTTTATAAGGGAAGAGAGGGTCACCTTAAGAAAAACATAAAATATTATTTTATTATAAAGTCATATTCAGTTTTTAATAGCTCCAAATTGATTTATTTAGAAGCTGTGGGGATGGGTCGAAATAATCTCAACCAATAGATTTTAGACAATTTTAGGTTACTATTTTAACCTTGTCATTTATATTTAGGTGTAAGTTAAATAATTATACTTTTACTGTGTCTTCTTGTCTTCTTACACTATATGGTTAATAAACTTACTATAACAAGCCAAAAGAACCCCAAGTTGTTAATTATTAATATATATATCTTTATATAAGTCATTTTTATGAACCTTGGAATTATTGGAATAAAATAACAATTAATAATATAATATTTATTTTAAAAACTATTTTATGTCAATTTTGACACTATTTGGTAATTGATTTTTGTTAAAATCATAAAAGCATGATTAGTTAGAAAAAATCTAATTAAATCAATACTAACATGTCATATTAACCTATAAAATTAGTGTAATTCATAAAAAGACTCAAATTACATTTATTTGGGTATTTATAATATCAATTATGTTAATATTTCATTAATAAGGTAATTACTGCATCATCATTGTGTCATAAATTAATTAAATTATTTAATGTCTAAAAATTATAAATAAAATACCATTATGTAGTAAATAGTTTTATATTTCTAATTAATATTTATATTCTAAATTATATTATGTATAACCCTATATTAAAAATGTTTTATTTATTAAACTTCTATTTTAACTTTTTTAACTCTTCCTTAAATGAAAAAATAATAAATGTCCTAATCTAATCCAAGTGGACCAAAATGGTCATATTCTATTCCTAAGGTTTTTTTGGTCGAATTAAACTTATCCAATAGAACTAAGACATGTGTTAGGGTAATAATTATATCATTTTTACCCTTAATTACCCTATTTATTTTTAACCGTGGTAAAAAAAAGTAAAAAGTTATTATTCACCAAAATTTGTTTTTATCTTATTGAACCAAATTTTACTCCTTGATATTAACCATGTCTCTCGGATTTTCAAAATTCCACTTATAGAAGCGGTAAAATTATGTTTTATGTAAATTTTCAAATTCTCCTAGGAGGTTGGTAAAAGACAGTGAAAAGTTCAATAAAATTTTTATATATCTAAAATTATTATAAAATGAGTCCAATAAATTACATTGAACTTATATAGGTATAAATTATCAATTTTTACCTAAAATAAATTTAAATAAAATAAATAAATATTTAAATAGAAAGTCGGTTTTTAAATAGTAACCTAGTGTTTTCACTATTCATCAAAAATTGAAAGTTTTTAGAAAAATACCAAAAATTCACCCTAGGCTAATTTCAATATTCTGAATCCAAAAATGATGTCCATTTTGAATGATAAAATTTATAAAATTTCAAAAATTGGGTATTACTATTCATAACGGCTAGTTTATATAATATTTTAATAACATATCGTCGTTTAGTGAAACTCGGTATTGCGTACAACACACGCTATCGAGGAAGGTTTCTCTTGCGTATAACTCAAGCCAAGACATTGTTGTGTGTAGTGAAAGAATCCTTTATATAACATTATACATAAAAACAAAATATTTCTCATAAAATCTCCGGTGTTACAGATAAAATCTTTACAAGAGAATAATTATAATACAAGGGAGCATCAGGCACTAAAGAATCTGGTTTTTTTGATTGGAAACATGAGGCATAAGGTTAGTTTAACCATACGGGTAAACCCTATAGCCTCAATTATTTAGTAGAATAGTTATTCTAAACCATGTGGGGGGGGGGGGGGGGTTAGGAGGCCATGAATATTGGTGCAGGTGGGCATGGGGTGGAACACATGGGTTGCACCTAGTTTTTCCAAACCATGCACCTATCCACCAATAATAGTGCCACTTAACTAGTAAAATTTTATGGTTTGTGTGTAGTTATATAAAACTATGTGAACTAACTTTATTGGGTGTGAATCATAGTCAAAATATGTGGCATAATTAGTGCATAGTTTACCAAAACATGCAGCCAAACCATGTGGCTCTTTAAAAATCTAGAAAATTCATTTTTACCCATGGGTTATTTTAAAACCTATCCTCCATTTTCTTATTCTCCATGAAATTATTAGGAGTCCACTCAAGATCCTCATGTTATCCTCTCCTAGGAATGGAGATATGTCTTCCACCTGGTGTCAGAATATCTATTCGTTAGTATTTTTGGATGTATATTGGTAATCTTCTCATTATGCATGATCCTTTCATTGTTTTCCTCCCCATCCTCGGCACAAAATTCATGTGAGATAATTCCCTTGATTTTAATGAATTCATCTATTTCTTCATTTTCTATCAAATAAGGTCAAATCAAATCTTGATATTGGATGAGTGAAGCATCCTTGATATATGGTAGGTGGTCTATAACTTCTCCCTTAATGTATGAAAACATTATAAAGTATTTTGTTATGTCTCACATAAAATTCTCCATGTGATTCCCTTTAAATGCGAAATTAATATTTTGAACCCAAATACTTTAAATTTAATAGTAATTATGTAATAAATTGAACTATTGGAGGTTTTTCACCTCAGCAAGAACCACCCATTTGGGGTTTTCATCTATATGTCATGGCCTACATTTTTATAGGCAATCAAATCACCATTATGGATGTTAATTTAAATTATTATTTTATATTGAGTTGTCTTACTCAATCTTGGTTATCCTTTTAGATGTGATGAATGACTCCTTTTATAAGGATCAATGAAATTTAATTATATTAACTTAACATGAAACCCTCACACCCCATTTATAATAAAACCGCTATTTTGGGGTGATGAATTCTCTAATAAATTAGGGAGAAAGAATGGAGTTAATTAAATGGTTAATGGTAGGATTTTTTTTCTATTCCTTCTTTATTATTAATGATAGAATTGTATGAATGGATTGGATGAAAACATGAACTATTTATAAATGCTAAATAAATTATATAAAAAAAGACCCACTATGCCTTGAGCGGTGTTAGTTTCAACTTTATAGAATGTTTGTATAAGGTATCAATGTACAAGAAAGATTACCTTATCCTATTTAATTTATAAAGGGACATTGAGTAGGGTCGTTGACCATGACATGTAACACCCATTTAGACGAGGAGGCTAACATGAAATTCACATTTTTGGGTTTTTGTGCATGATGTTCCATGGCCCCTTGATTTCAATGTTGGGTATGACCCTCCTCGTTTTTATTCACGATACATGGATTGATTTCCTATATTGAGTATGATCATTGGGAATGATGTCCCTTATTTATTATTATGAGACTCTTATTATTATTATGAGAAGTGTTAGTCATGGATGCCTAAGTTATGCCTTCGGTCATAACTAATGCTACATAACTATATATGTGGATATAAATATTTATATGTTTATAGTTTTTATATATAAATACTTCTCTCTATTTATATATATTTATATTCCAATTTATTATAGCTTAGTTCTAAGTAGGTATTTCCAACTGACAATCCTTCTGGAACTCGAGTATGACTAGTTTAATTTTTTTCATTCACTATTTATTTATTATATCTACCCACTACTGCATTTTATATTCATAGACTCGATATAATTAGATAATTTTTGTTGGGGCCTATTGCATATATCTTAAACCCTGTTCAGGATTCCATTACACTCAGGTACTAGAATAGACCTCACGGTTGCAGGTTCAGTTTTGTGGATTTTTATTATATTTATCTTTTATAAATTAGAGGCTAGGAGCAAAAGACTGAGCCAAAGTGCAGGATTCTCATGGAGTTGTCCATTAGGGATTTGATCTTTTCTTTATTCACTGTATGGTATCAGCTATAGTGTGATTACATATTAGATTTTTTAGATCTATTTAGACATGCATGAAAGATGAATTTTTTTTGGCATTGACCATTTTATTAGTTATTATTTTATTTTTCTACATTGAACATTATATAAACTACTTCTGTTGTTTTATTATTAATATCATTATTATACTATTGTGATTCTCTGATGATTTGGGTATTGTCTCCCCACCACATCATCATTATAACCTCATTACTATCCAAAAGCCCATATCATATGGGGAGGCATTCTTGAGTTCATGTGACTGACTGGCTTGGGGAATTGTTTCAGTGGATTCATGGTTCAGATGATACAAAAACATCACTTATGAGTATGTGCAAACTACGGCCTCCACGAATTGATGTGTTTCATTTTTCATTACCACATCACAAGACTTGTTATAAATATGTATTTAATAAAAATATATGATGGTTATAACATATTTATGATTCTAAAATGATAAAATATTACCTACCTTCTTACCCTCCCTTTTTTTGAAAAAAGGCAATGTTGCTTGTGCGTACATGTGGACTGCCTACTCCATGAAGTGATGTAATTCAATTTTCATTTCTACCTGACATGGATAGTCATAAAGATGGATTTAATGAATAAATATTATATTTATAATATAAATATTATTTAATATTGTTAAATGTTTATCTACTTTATTTATTTTTCATCAATTTAAAAAATGAAAACATCACTCATGTATACATGCAGACTGCCACCTCCATGAAAGAGATATATCATTATTTATTATCTCCTTACATGAATGATGTAAAAAGTATTTTGAATGTATCAAAATGTAAATTAAAACTTCTTCAAGATTATTAATATCAAAAAATAGTAACGCCATGAGATTTTGAGAAGTTTTTTTTGAATTATTCAATGTTTTAGACATTTTTGATTTCACATATCACTAAATCTAGATTTTGTTACATGAAATCACTAATTTGTATTGTTAATATATGTAAAAAATATTTTATTCTTGTTTTACATAAAACAACTAGGTTAACTTTTTGTACAAACAATAGTAAGTTTGTCTTGTGAACAACACAATATCGAGTTCATTTGATAGCTTGCATGACAAGCAAGGTTAACTATTTACAAAAATACAATATACTATTAATAATATTATTAAAATATTAATATATATAACACCTATCCATTAAAATGAAGTGTTATGAATAATATTAACTAAATTGTGAAAATATAATTTACACATGTATATAAAATTAATCTTTTGGTTATCAATTAGTATAATGTATTTTAATAACTATTTGAAAAAAACCAATTACTTGTATAACAAAACAATCCTTCTATTTACAAACAAAATTTTTTCTCAATAAATTAATCAAACTACTTTTGATTAATTTTTTAAATAAAATTTATAAATAATTTATTCAATCAAAATTTTTGATACTAATCCAATATATTTGATAGGTATAAGATTATAATAAATCTGATTTTATTAAAAAAATGATATTTTTATAAAAGGTAATTTTACCACCTTTTAATGGTGAACCAATTTTAAATCTGAATTTTGACTCTTTTATAATTTTTATTTTATAATATAAATTTCATTTTTCAAAGATGAATATTAAAATTTACTATGGGTGATTTTTGGGTATTTTTTTGAGAAGTTTCTTTATTTATGAATAGTGATATACAATTGAATTTTAATTCAAAACCAATTTTGCATCTAAATAATTTATAATATTGAATTATATTTTGAAATGGATTTATTAGAATTATTTTCAATGAAATTCTTCTTTACATAAGAAATGTTCTATTTTATCTTTTAATATCCTACTCTGTTTAAGATAAAAAACTTTGTTATAGTTTATAAATTACTAGCGATATGATCCAAGAATTACATTGATATTCTTTCTTGAATGATTTATTTTTTGATGGAATGATTTATATGAAACTAATTTCTCTTCCCTAGGTTATATGCTTTTGAAACATGATTCTTTTCATAGGTTATGCTTTGATGAAATGATTGTGAGGCCTATATCTTTTCCATAGGTAATGATATGATGAAATGTTTATGATATACATTTCATTTCATGGGTAAGAATATGATGACTGTTCATAATATTATTGTACATATATGTATGATTTTATTATGTGATGGGTGGGACCTATATCTATCTCCAATGAATTTAGTAATTATGGATGACTTTTGAGTATAAATGTTATGTGTGTACCCGATTACATGTTCACAAAGTTATGCATGAACCTGATTATATGTTCACAATGTTATGTGTGAACCTGATTACATGTTCACAATGTTATTCATGGACTTGGTTAAATTTCCATAAGTTTATAAATGAACCTTATTACATGTTAACAATGTTTTGAGTGCACCATATTACATTTTCCCAATGTTATGTGTAAACCAGATTACATGTTCACAATGTTATGCATAGACATGGTTGCTTGTCCATAAGTTTATGAGTGATCCTGATTACATGTTCATAATGTTATGTTTGAACCTGATTACATGTTCACAATGTTATGCATGGACTTAGTTTCTTTCTTATAAGTTTATTCAAAGGACATATTTCATGTCCTTAACTTAATGAGTGATCCTTTTTCTATTAATACATTTTCACATTGTTATAAGATGATGTGTTTTCCATAATTCCATATATTATTCATATGTTATAATTTCATGGATTAGGATCTTTATTACCTTATCATTCATGTCTTATGAACTGTTAATATTTATTCAATGACTCTAGATTATGATATTTAATATGAAGTGTATGATATTATAATGATATGATCATGTTCCCATAACCTTATGCTTATGATTGTGCTTACATATCTCCCGGTTTACACATACTAAGCATCTAACCTCACCCATTTCTTATGTTTCCATTACCTGGGTTATAAATAATGGTTTTTAAGTATAATTACTTAAGGGTAAGATCAATATGGAGATTTTTATTTTCTTTCACCGAATTTGAATGTTTTGTTCCACCTTTCTGAAGACACTATACTATTATGGTCCCCAGGCATGCAATTTTGTAATGTGATGAATATTTACATAAAATGATATGATATCCATGTATGTTAATCTTGGGTTGCTATAGTTGGTATCAAAGGAAAGGTTTAGCAAAAATTTATAAATTAGGTTGAGAAAACATTAGTGATATCCCTAGAGATATTTCCTAGGATATGTTAAGGGGTGTCTTAAATGATAAGTCTAAGAATGAGTTAAGGTATAGGAAAATGTCATGGAATTTTGGTAAATGATAGAGAAAGTGGTTTCCTATAAATACATCCCTATATAGATACTATAAGTGGATGTGGATCTGAAATACATGTACATTGGTGTGACAACCCCAAAAACTCTGTATAGAGCTAGAATAAATCAGGAAATGGTGTAAAAAAATGGGCCTTGTTGTACACCTAGTTTTCCACTTTGAGGGGATATTTTTTGAGAACACACAAACTCTTCAGGAACCATCGTGAAGGAAATAGTGAAATTATTAATTTGAATGATATAGGATAAACCTATGGTTTCAACGATTAAAATTTAGGTGTCATGACTTATACATACTATTTGTCATTTTTCATGATTTTTTTGTTTTACTCTATGATAAGTGTCACTCACACTATGTTTTTTGGTTTTAGTCAATAGTGGAACCCAAATGAACCATGTTAATGAGGAATGAAATGGAAAATGAAATTATTTTCCTCTAGATAAAATAAATTTTATGGATTATGGAGTGAAAAACTCATTACTATGACCACATAGGCTTATCAATCTATGATTAATTCTAGTTTTCTAAGTAACCAATGGAGGGAACAATGTTTTCTGGAATCCTTTTTAAGGAAACATCAACCTTATTTTAGTGGATTGAGTGATCCACTAGTTATTGAGAAATGGATTAATAAAATTGAATAGCTATTTTTCAATATCTATTGTAAAGTAAATAAAAAATTTATGTAGGGTACTTATCATTTCTATGGTGAAGAGAATCAATGGTGGAAATTAATCAAGAAGATGGGGAAATATGATAAATTTTTTTCTATGTGTTGGTAAGTGTTCAAGAACTTATTTTTCATAAAGTACCTTCTCTGTATTCTTTTTACAAAAAGTTAGATTTAAGTTTCCCATAAATCTCATGGCTATGATAATAAAATAATGATAGATTCAAAGTAATGTCTAAAAACAATAGAGAGAATACAATTAGATTTAATTTATTCACAATGTGTGTAACGAAAAATATAGGAAGTCGTATTAGGGGAACTTCTAAATGTTTTATGTTTGGAAATAAAGGTCATAAATTGGTAGAATTATGAGCTTATATGAATAAAGATAAATCTCAAAATAATTCACCCCAACAATTCAGTGTTTAAAATGTAAGGAGTATGAGAATTATTCTAGGAAGTGATTCAAACCAAAGGATAATGATGATGATTGACATCATCAATCTATTAAGACAAGGGAAAAAGGTAAAGCTTATGCGGTCATAATGGATGAATTGAACCATGATAATAATGGAATACTTATCCTCCCGTCCTTAGTTTGGAATTTCATGTTTGATTTTATATGAATAATCCTTGTGAAAATTGTATTGTTCATCCTTTTGTGTAATTTCATGTTATTACCCCTATAAAACCAATGTTTTTTTGAATTATCTTTTATTCTGGTTTGGGTTTGGTTCTCAGTTAGTATCTTGAGAACTAGGTGTGATGGGTATGAATTTTTGGAGAATTATTACATTTTATATTTGGTCCAGCTTTCCCCCTCAAGTTTCTTTTGTGTTTTTAGAGAAAAGTTTATGTTTTGGGTTAGAAAGACTAGGCGCATGGATGGGACAAAGATATTAGTAATTGTGCACCTAGCCCAAAAAACCATGTGGTAGGAGATAAAACATACTTCATGGCCTCTGCACGACCGTGTGCCTCAGTGCAAGAAAGATTACAGCTGGGTCTCCTTTGACAGAAGCGACCACATGGTCTCCGAATGATTTGGAAAACCACTCGGAATGACCCTGAGTGCTTCCAACTCATTAAAATTTTGCGGGTATTTCTCTCTCTCCATATTTTACCCCATTCCACCCCTTTCTCAACCCTCTCGGCCCTCCAATCCCTAGGGGAACCTCCCTCCATCCTCCCCTATCATTAGGAACTAATATTTGGGAATTTTTGGTGCTAATCCTTCAAGATATCTCATGTAAGTCCCCTCCTCTCTTGTTTTCCTCTTCTTTTAGGATTTTAATATTTGATTTTGGGTTTCATTCTCTTATTTAGGGTTTCTTGTATCCTCCTCATGGTGATAATGCGGTGAGGCTGTAATTTCACACTTTTTTCTAGAAGGTTCTTAATGAGATATAGGTGGTTATATTCCCCAAAATTATTAGATGAATTTAATATGTTTGTATTAATTTATAAACATTCTATATAGATTAATTATGTGGTGAAAAAGATGTTTTCATGTGGTTTTAAATGCATATGTTGTGAGAATGAATTTCATAAAGGGAATGGTTTTGGTTTTATATGTGTTATTTAGTGTGAGATTTTATTGGAATGTTTTATCAGTTCCTTTTAATGTTTGAATCATGATTTCAAAGGAACGTGTGGTGTGAATGGGTTTGGTGTAAGTTTCCAAAAAGGAAATATAATACATTGGAATGTTTGTCTTGTCGTAAATTTTTATATATTATCTATAAATTTTTTAAATAAAGGGAAACATGTTTTTAATTGAAATGGGTTTGTGTGATTGAATTTGAAAGGGTCCAGGCCCATGAAAATGGTTAAACTGATCCTGTGACATTGTTTTAATAATTTCAAAGGGTTTTTATGAATTGTCCAAGTAGTAGAAGATGTACTTGAAAATTTTTTCGGTGTGTGTGTGGAATGGTATGTGGATAGATTTCTAGAAAATAGTTATTTACCCATATATTTATAAAGTTTGGCATGTGTATATGAAAGTGGAGGAATGTGTGACATGTGACCATGAAATTGAGCACAAAGGGAATCCCAATTATCTTGGTGGGAAGACTTGAACTAGTGAGATATTGATTTAGAAGTGGATTGTACTGGTTTCACATAGCTAGATTAAATCTTACAACACTAAATAAACTATTATAATGATTAACCACCACTAGAACTTTGGAAGTTTATCCTCTCTAGTGGATCATGCCCGAGGATGCTGACGACTATGGTTACTATACCACCATTCACGGAGGTATGAGGTTCTTGGGTCCCACTCGAGCTAGATCAATCCTAGAGGACTAAACTATGGTGACATACTATATATAATGTGGTTCCATCCATCAGCATATAGAGGAACACTTTCGTGTGTGAGCTATTTATAAAACCCCTTTCTCATTTAAGCTAGTATTTGTGAAATGGTTTCCTTCATAGTGTACATTTTTAAATGTTTACCTAATAAATGTTTTTCTTAGAATTTTTTTTAAATGATGAATTTATATGATCATGTTAATGTTCTTTTAATTTTATAGCATGTAACTTATTTCTTGTGTGTCATCCTACTAGGATTTGGATCACACCCTACATACACCCAGGGTTGTATATAGATATTGATGTGTGTTTATTCCAGGTAAATCCAGGTTATTCGGTGTTCATGGTGGGAGTTGGTAGTGGTCTTCTCTTTTGGGTTTGGTAGTGGAGGATTGGGGATATTGTTTCTCATGTGGCATGAAGGTTTGGGTTGTAGTTTTTGTTTTTTTTATATTTTAGTCCTTTTTGGATTTTGTTTAAAGTGTATCTTCAATTCTGAAAATTGTTAAGGAATTGTTTTGTTATATAATTTTAGTTTTCACATATTTAAAATTTCATATTGTTTATATGTATGAAACTGGGTAAAATAATTCCAAAATAATTTTAATGATACCCAGGAACTTGTTTCTATCCCATGGGGATTGTGACCTCCCATCGAGTCATGCCACATATTTGGTTGAGAGCTAGGCCGGATGACTATTTAGCTTGGTTCATGACAACCACCCTCTACACAGATTCTAGAATAATAAACCACACTCTATATTCTTTCAAAAAAAGGATAGACCCAAGTTTCCAATGAAATGGTTTTGGTATAACATAAGATCTTATTTATGTAATAAATGGAAAATTATAATTTGGAAGGGTTATATGGCTAACCATGTATGGAATGGTTTAAGTTTAACTTAGGATTATGTTTTAGAAATTATAGTATAATCATTACATATTAGGATTTACGAATATTTGATAACTTGTAATAAAATTTTTATTATGACACATATATATGGAATGATCTATCTTTATATTTATGGATATCATGATTTGGTAATTTTCGGGAATGAAAAATTGAATTGAATTTATTGTAATAATATATTAAGTGGGAATTTATCAAGTGACAACAAAGGGTAAGGTTGTCTTGGAATCATATAAGTATACCTTCTCATGGAAATTATTCAACTATAGGAAAAGGGTATGGAAATAAAATGATGTTTTTTTATCATCATGTTCGATGATATCAATGAACCTTTTCATTCCTCTTAGGGTTAGAAATTTATGAATTCTAACTCTCTCCAAACCATGTTCTCTATAACTCTCCATAAAAAATGTGATAATTAGATTTCCCTTCCATGTATATGTTTTCACTTCCCCCTATGTTCTCTTATATGGAAACATAATTTTGAGTTATATTTTGTAAATGTTATGTATTTAACATTCCATTTTTAAATCATGTTTTAGTTTTTATTTTTACAATGTTGGTTTTTATGAAAGGATATTTGAAGTATTAAACCATTGATAAATTAGATGAATTTTGAGGGAGACAATCATTTTAGGGGTGGGGGATAATGTAACACCCTAATATTTTGTTATTTTTTATCGAATTTATTTAAATTTTTTGATGTTTTTCATTTCACACAACACTAAATATATTTTTTTATATGAAAGAAAAAACATATTCCTTTCATTATATGCAACACCATGTTATACTTGTCCTACACACAACTCATAGGTTAACTTGTGGTAAATACAACAATATATTTGTATTTTATTACATACAATATTGAAATCGTTTGATACCTTGAATAAAACACAAGGTTGAGTTTTACCAAACTACAATATACTATTAATATTATTATTTAAATATTATTATAGGTACCACCTAGCTGTTGGAATGGAATTTACAATCAATATTAACTAATTTTTGAAAATATGATGTACACATGTATATAAAATAAATACTTTGTCTATTGAATATAAGAAGTGAATGAAATGAATATTTCAAAATAAAGAAATTACTTTTCTAAAAAAATATTATTCTATATAAAGACACAATTTTAACTCATTAAATTTAAAAAAAATTATTAATGTTTTCAATAAAATTCATATATTATGTATTAGATAAATATTTTTGATACTCAGCCAATATATTTGATATGAATAAGGAAAGAATAAATCAAATTTTATGAATAAAAATATGTATTATTCTAAAAAGGTAATCTTACCACCTTTTAATTGTAAACACATTTAATATATATATTTTGAAACTTTTATAAATTTTATTTTTCATAATAAATTTTGTTTTTGGAAGTGGAATAACAAAATTTACTTGGGTTAATTTTTGATATTTTATGAGAAGTTTCATTCTTTGATGAATTGTGAAAAGCAGAAAATTTTAATTCAAAACTACTTTTTCATATAAATAATTTATTGGGTTAAATTATATTATGAAATGGTTATATTAAAATTATTTTAAAATAAATGATACTTTCCTTAAGAAATGATCCATGTGATCTTTTAAACCTATTCTCCATCTAAGATGACATACTTTGTTATGTTTTGTTATTTAATGGGGATATGATCCAATAATACCATTCATATTCTTTTTGAATGGCTCATGGTTTGATAGAATGATGTTAATGACACCAGTTCATTTTCCATGGGTTATATTATTTTTAAACCCGCTTCTTTTTATGGGTTATTCTTTGATGAAATTATTATGAGACCTGTATATTTTCCATAGGTAATGATACAATTAAATGTTTTTGATACCCATTTCATTTCATGGGTTTTGATATGATGATTTTTTAAAATCATGAGGCACATGTATATATGATTTTATTATGTGATGGGTGGGACCTATATCTCCATCCAATGAATTGGGTAACGATGGATAACTCATGAGTAAAAATGTTATACGTGAACTTAATTACATTTTAACAATGTTATGAATGAACCTTATTACATGTTCACAATATTATAAGTGAACCTGATTACATGTTCACAATGTTATAAATTGACGTGGTTTGATGTCCATAATTTTATGTGGGAACCTAATTACATTTTCACAATGTTATGAGTAAACCATATTACATGTTCACAGTGTTCTATGTACACTTGAATACTTGTTGACAATGTCATGCATGGACCTGGTTTCATATCCATATGTTTATTCATTAACCTAATTAGACGTTCAAAATATTATTCATGAACCATATTACATGTTCACAATGTTATGCATGGACCTGGTTTCATGTCCATAAGTTTATGCGAGGACCTAGTTTCATGTCCTTAACATAATGAGTGAACCTATTTCTACTTATAAATTTTCACAATGTTATAAGATTATTTGTATGAACAAATTCCATGTCTTTTTCCTATGATATTATTTTTCGGCTTATTCTATTGATTAACTTATCATTCATGTCTTATGAACTATCAATATTAATTCTATGAACCTTTATTATGATATTTGATATGCAGGGTATGATCATCTAACGATACAATCATGTTCTCATACCCTTATGCTAATGATTATGCTAACATATCTTCTTGTTTACTTCTATTATGAAACTAAGTTCACCCCATTCTTATGTTTCATTACCCCTAGTTATGAATAATGGTTTTTTACATTGGAGTACTAAAGGGGAATATCTTTATAGATATGTTTAAGATCTTTCACTAAATTAGAATATTGTGTTCCATGTTTCCCAAGACATCAAACTATTATGGTCTTTGGGAATTTATTTTTGTAATGTGATTAATATTCATCTAAAATGATGTAATATCCCTGTATGTTAATCCTTGTTCACTCTAATAACCATGATCCCTTTGACTATAGTCAACACACTAAAGTTGTGTTGGGCCAAACGACCTCAAAAAATCTGGTGTAAACTTAACTAATTTAGGAACAAAATTTAAAAATTGTAATATATAAAATAAAATGAATAAGGATAATGTAAGGAACATGAATAATTTTCTTAAGAAATTAAATAATTTATACAATTATATTATTCGTGATTTAGAGAACATTGAATCAAAATTAGACTCAGGTAAGAATGTTTGCTTTAAAACCCTATATTAATGATTTCCTTCCAACTATTTTTTCCCCATATCCATATTCTTTGAAAAGTTTCAATAATGTTCTTATATATTCTCTAATTAAGTTTTAATTTCATTTTTAACTACCCTTATGTTTTTAAAATGGTTTCTAAAAATAATATTTTTAATGTTTTCCATACGTGTCTTTTTTGATATTTTTTTAGAGTGAAAAATAACATTTTTAATGTTTAAGACATGATAATATTTCTATCCATAAATTGATTATTTTTTATCAAGATTTATATAAAAGTTTTCATAGTTTTTCAATGAATATATTATTAAAATCATTGTATATTTTTTTTGGTTTTATTTAATTTTTTCAAAAGAAGAGGATATTTTTCCTTATTCTTGTGGGAGGATTGAAGGTGTTTTTGATTTTAGGTTAAAATTAATGTAATGATGAAAAATTGTATGGTTTTATATTTTTTTTGAGGTAATGGTTATTTTATATTATAGATGATAATGGTGTTAGGTCGTAATAATAGAAAGATACACAAATGGGGGTGAATTATGTCTTTTTGATAATCTTGACAGATTCTAACTTTTAAATATACTTAGGTTTTCTAAAGATGTGAAGTGTTATATTTTAAAAATGGTTTGAGTAGTGGAAAAATATTAAAGAATAAATGATCTATTTTATAGTATTTTGGGGGGAAAAAGATCAGAT
Organism: Viscum album; assembly: GCA_963277665.1. NCBI lineage: Eukaryota > Viridiplantae > Streptophyta > Magnoliopsida > Santalales > Viscaceae > Viscum > Viscum album. The sequence continues at coordinate 1,428,885,536 of OY728157.1, forward strand.
AGTCCACTCCACTAATTCTCTCTCTCTCTGAGATTGGTGATTTTCACTAGAAATGGTACTCTTATCCCAAGACCTTAAAAATAGACATCTGAGTGAAAGAAATTTACCCCTTTACTATTAGTCAAAAAAATTATTCTCGATCTTTCATAGAGAATCAAATATCCAAATCTTAGTAAAATATTCTGAAACTAACCTCAACAATGTACGAGTAGTCAAAACTCTAATAAATCAAAAGAGTTTGACTTTTTGGATAATACATTTTAAGCTTCATAATTACAGCAGCAACTGATAGAATATGGATCATCATCTTCAAAGATGAATGTCTTTAAAAAATAATAGCTTTAAAGAGATCATGGTTTTGAATGATCTTCAATATGAAAAGAAACATAAAATTAGAAGAAATTTCAACAGTAAAAGGTTGAAATATGTATCTTCAAGTGTTTAATTTTCAAAAAAATAGCAGAGTCATTCAACATTTGTAGAAATTTTGAATTCAAATGATATTCACAAGATATATAGTCGTATATGACATATGTATCACATTTATGAAGTGAAAATATTACATCTATATATACCCCTTTTATTTTGTTGAGCAGATCCAATAATATTTTGTTACAAATCATGATCATTTTATTTTGAATCCTTAAAGTGAGTTATATCATCCCTTAAAATAGGAATTATTTACTCCATTAAATATGTGCCTTTGAATAGGCCATAAAAAGTATTTGAATCGATCTTTAAATCAATATTTGTTTCTATCAAAACTTTTTCATAAACCTGAGATCATATCATAGATTTAAAACTCTATCATTGAAAAGTAAAATGTTGGTTTCCTTTACATGAAGTCATAATACATAATGTAGGGTTGATTATCACTGTAGAGTTGATGTACCATAAGTTTTTACCTCAAACGTAGGGTTTATTTTAAACATAGGGTTGATGAACCATACTTACCACTTTCTCAAATGTAGGGTTCCATAATAATGTAGTGTTGATGATCCATATTCCATGTTTCGAAGATAGGGTTTTTACCTTTTATTATTATTACCAATGCAGGGTTGAGATGGATTTTTCTAAAATATTCTAAATGCATGTTACTTCATTTTATCATAAATCTCCCACAAATTAAATTATTGAAAATAATTATGAAATAAAGAATTCAAGAAATATTAATTTCCATTAATTCACTAAAATTAATTTCATTTGTAAAACAAATAGGAGTATTTGTAATATTTAAAATCAATAAGGCTTATAGATTACTTGTTGATTCATTTCATTCCAAATTATATCCCCCTTTTTATTACCACAAAAAATATACAAATAATTTATAGAAAATATGGTATTTTTAAACTCTAGTGAAATAATATAAATTAGAGGATTCTGCTTCACGAACTGGTGATGGTTGGCCTAGGTATACCAAGGATAAATATTTTTCCTTTTTAGTCTCACTATGGGATACAAATTTAACTTCAAGAACATCTACTACCTCAGCAAGTTCAATGATTTGATTATTTAGGGAATCAGCTATTATTGATTGATTCTGGTCTAATCATATAGTTTCATCCACTACTGGGGTAACATTCTCTTCTTCTTGATCATTTTCTGATACTTTTTGTTCAGTACGATTTTGTTGAGTCTAATTCAAATTTTTATTTAGAGCCTCTTGTTCTTATTTGATGATAAGATGAATTTATGATGAGGCTACTTCACCAGGTTTAAGAACATATAAAATAGATCCTAACATTGTATCTTCATAAATTGTAGGTTCATCCCTATTTATTAGATTGATGAAAAGGGCCTTGTTAATTGGACCTTTCAAATTCTCTTTAGGAGATGGAGGTAAATATTCCATATCTTTTGGATCAGAGATATTCTATAAAATATTCCATCTATTTAGTTGAAATTCATCATCTATTCTAGAGTCTATAACTTATTCTTTTTGAATTTGGATCACAGCAGTAGATCCCACCATTCTTTTCTCCCCCTGAGCAGCAGAACTAGGTCTTTATTGGTCTTCCACACCAACATATAGAAATTTTACCAAGGTTGTACTCTATTATAAATCTAAGTTCTTTTGTGTTCTGGTATTAAGAATATTTTTGTGAGTACATTTGGAATAAATTGATACATCCCTAATCAGACATTTCTTATGCATCAGCATTGGGGATATCCTTCTTTAAGGATAAAAGATATTTTTTTCTTCCTCTTTCTAATAGTGGTGCATGTATATTGACATGTAACTATCAAAATTAAACTTCAAATCACTCATCATCAAAAATCTTATATATATATGGGTAAATAATATTCTAAAGCTTAGTTTTCCTTGGAATTATAGACAATTGAATAAACATGACCAGTATATTCTAGTCAGCATCAATATCCTTAGTAGAAATTTTTCTTACCTAGGTGGAACTCTAGAGAAAAGGCATAATATAATATGATTTAGGTTCTTGGTTCTCAATTGATCGAATATAAAAATGGAATACCCCTTTATAGGCATAGTTAAAAACATTGTCCAACTGCACAGAAGAGAATAATAAATCCTTATGATAAATCTTAGAAACAAAAACATATTCTATATTTCTAAAACTGTACTGAGAATATATAAAAAATATTTTACTTTTATGTCAAAAATATAATCTATATTTACTTCAAAAAGGGCTTCTAGATCAAGAAAATAAAAACTATTCTTCAAAAGTAGGTTCATTTGGTTGATCGATTCGAAATATATTACCCTTCCTGGAATAATATTTATGTAGGTAATGTGTTTTTCTATTCTGATATGCTCAACTTCTTCTATAATCAATATTTCAGAGAATTTAAGGGTTGAAGGTTTTAGATTCTGGGGTTTTAAAATAAAAACGATAGCTCCAGAAGTTGAATGGGGTTGAAATCTTAGGTTAAGTGAGGTAACATAGATAGAGGAGAGTTTTTATGATTATTTGAGTGATGCAGCTAGGTTTCTCGAGCTAATTACATAGTGTAATCATTAATTTTTATTTTTAAAAGGTGCAATTTTTCAAAAATTGAAATAAATTGAGAGAAAATCCATTTTTTATTTAAACAGATATTAAATGAAAACTTAATAAAATATAACAATTTACAAATAAATTACTAAAATAAATTAATACACATTTATCTGAAATTAAATATCCTTACACCCCCATAATAAAATAATAACTTATAGAGGGTTGTTTTTTAGGAAAAAAATCAGTAAGTTGATATTCAATATTTACCAATTTTAATGATATATCCATTTTAAGAAAATGTTATCTTAGAAACTGATGCCTTATATCAATATACATGGTTCTAAAATTAATTATATTATTTTAAATAAATATTAATTACAACAGTTCTATCACATAAAATATGTATATTGTCACAATTAAGTCAAAGTCTAGTAGGATATTTTTCATCCACAAAACTTGTTCCTAGAAACTTCCAGTGGATAAATATTCTTCATTAGCTATTGACAGAGGTACTAAATTTTGTTTTTTACTTGACCATGAAACCTAATATTTTTCGAAAAAAGTGAGAGGTTATAGATGTGTTTTTTCTAACTAACCTACATCCCCCTAAGTCAGCATGTAAATATGAAATTAAATTAAAATTTTATGTTTTTGGGCATATAAAATATTGTAAAATAGTACCTTTTAAATATCTAAAAATTATTTTCTAGTAGTAATATGGGAATATTTGGGGTTTGAATAAAATATAGCACATAAAAATACAAAAAATAAAATATATGGTCTTCTAGTATTAAGACATAGTAAACGACCAATCATACCTCTGTATTACATGTTCTCAACTGGTTTTCCAGCTTCATCCAACTCAAGTTTTGAATTTGTACACATGGGAGTTGTGTAAGTCTTACTATTTTAGAGCCCAAAAGTTTTCGATAAATCAATAATATATTTACTTTTATTTAAAACATATCCAGAATCTTTTTGATAAATTTGAAATCCAAAAAAATTATTCAATTATCCCATCACATTCATTTTGAAGCCTTTTTTCATTAGATTTGAACAGTAATTAGAAAGATTTTTTTTGTTGATCCGAAAATAAAATCATCAACATAAATTTACGCTAATAATATATTATAGAAAATACCTTTTTTACTACTACTAGGATTTTCAAATCCCATAGAAAATTCTTTTTCTAATAAAAATGAGCTTAATATCCCATACCAAGATCTAGGTACCTGTTTAAGTTTATAATGTTCTCTGGTAAGTTTAGAAACTATATCTAGTTTTTGAGGGTTTTAAAAACTTAGGGGTTGTTCAATATAAACTTCCTCTACTAAATATCCATTTAAGAAGTATAATTTAACATCCATATGATATAGTTAAAATAATATGATATGCATAAGATTTTAGGATTCTAGTTGGTTCTAATACAGAAATAGGTGTAGAGGTGTGATCATAATTTATCCCTTATTCTTGATTATAAACTTTGGATAATAATATATCTTTGTTTATTGTAATGATCCCTTGATCATCCTATTTATTCCTAAAAACCCATTTTGTTCCTATTACTTGATAATTGGATGGTCTATCTACTAATTACCAAAATATATTCCTAAAAAATGTTTGAGGTCTTCCTATATAGATAATAACTATTTTTCTTCATTTAGGCCTTCTTTAATATTCTTAGGTTTTAATTGAGATAGAAAGGATGAAAATTCTACTAATTTTCTAATATTTCTTCTAGTTCTAACTCTTGTGTCTAGGTTTCCTATTACAATTTCTAAAGGACGATCCTTTATTGTTCTAGACTATCTACGTAATACAATATCAAGTTATTCTATCTCATTCTCTTTGGGACTAGACTGAATTTCGTTTAGATTATTTTCAAAATCATTTTTAGAATAATCTAGTCTCATGTTGTCAAAAGAGTCAATACATTCATCTGTTCGATATTTCCTTTTACCAAAATGGTCAGATTCATGACAATTCACATGAACTAATTCATCAACAATCCATTAAATTTTATTATACAATATATATAATTTAGAAATTATATAATAACATAGAAATATCCCTCAATCATCCTTTGGATCAAATTTTCCAGGGTTTTCTTTAGTATTCAAGATACACACCTTACATCCAAATACTTTAAAGTATGTTACTTCAGGATTTCTATTATTCCAATTTTCAAAGGGTTTGTTTCTAATAATCTGTCTTATTAAAACTCGATTCATGATATAACAAGATTTGAGTAGGTATTCTACCAAACAAATAGGTAGGTATGTTGTATTCATTCAACATTGTCCTTGACATTTCTTGAATAGTTCGGTTTCTTCTTACAAAAATTCCATTTTTGAGGTTTTCATGGTGTAAAAAAGGTATGATTAATACCCAGATTTGAAAAAAAAAGAATTAAATTCTTTATTCTCAAACTATTATCAATGAAAACTTCTTATTTAAATTATTTTAAAATATTTTTCATTTTGAATAGTTATTCTAAAACTTTCATAAAAAGTGAATACTTCACTTTTAACTTTTAAAAAATAAACCTAATTAAATATTGAAAAATCATTAACTAAAACAAAAACATATTGTTTTACAACCAAAATTACTAATATTTATGGTCCAAAAAAATCCATATATATTATTTCTAATGGTTTAGATGTAGTAATTTTGATAATTTATTTAAAAGAAAATTTGTGTTTTTTCCAATTTGATATACATCACAAAGTCTATCGTTATCAAACTTAAGACTAAGAAAATAAGAAACTAATTTTTTCTTAGATAACTTATATAAAGAATATATATTACAATGTCAGAGTCTCCAATTCCATATCCCTGAATCATTTGTCCCAGTAGTTAAACAATTCAACTTTTATTCACACAAGGAATTTAGATCCACAGTATAAACACTTTCAGTTCAAGGTTATCAAAATTTATCATTTTATCTTTCAAAACTGAGCATGATGTTTTAGATAAATCTACATAAAATCCATCCTCACAAAGTTGAGAAAGACTTATCATATTTTTCTTTAATCCTTGTACATATAGTACATCGTTCATTCATATTGAATTTGGATCTCCAATGGTTCGTACTAAAATAATATTTCCTTTTGCATTGTCTCTAAAGGTGAGTAGACCTACTTACATTTTTTTAGAGTATGGAAGTTGGAGGATTATAATATCATATGGATTGAGTATCAAATATCCTTATAACATATGAAATTTTTTTAGGTTCCTTTCATCTCCAAAAAATTTAAACACATGTTTGTTTTGTTACCAATATTGTTTTGGGTCTATCTGTATCCGCAGGAAATGATCCGAGGATCCAGATTTTCCAGATTTTATTTTAATTTATATTGCTAACATTATATATACTCATAGAAATTAAATCATTTTAATTACACTTATATGAGAATTTCTTAAGTAATTTTTTTATAAAAGTTTCATTTTTATTCCCCAATAGAAGTTTGTAGCATTTATAGAGACAAGTCCATAATATTTTTTTGTATAATTTTGAATTTTCTCCGATGATTCATATTCCATATTTTTATCTTTTAATGATAGTTTTACAAGAATCTTATTTAGATATATGTATCCTCTAGTTTAAATAATAACATCACTTTTAATAGATTCTACTTCATCATGTAATTATTTTATTATATTTTCATGAATAATATAGTTTGATGTAGATAAATTGAATTTTTAAATTAATTATTGATTTTTTTAAAATTGTATCAATTTCCCTAAAAAAACATTGTGAATATTTTTTAATGACTTATTATTATTTATTAGGGAATTATATTTTTATTCTAGAATTGATCAGTATGAAACTAGTTTACTATTTAAAAACTATTAGAATAAAAAATATAACATTAATAGGTTTGTACCTCACTTTCTTCCTTAGATTTAAAGCACATATTTTCCTTAAACTTTTATAGCTCTTCCTCTGAATTAGAATTGGAAGAGCTATTGGAGTCTTCAAAAACACTCCATATTGATTTCATTTCTATTTTGCTTTTATGATAATAATTAGCTTTCTTCTACTTTTTCCTCTCCAACTTTCGTCTTTCTTCTTTTAGATGAGAGAAATTATGTATGATATGACCAATTTTCTTACATTCATAGAATTTGAATTATTTGGATACTTTCTCATATACCTTGATGGATTTAATGAAGCCTCTTTTCTTTTCATATAATTTTCTATTTTTTCTAGATAACAGAGGAAACTCCATTTTATAATATAAAAAATCTAAATTTTTTAAGACTTTTCCATTTTCTCATGATTTCTTTCAATTCTTCACTGATTTAGGTTTAAGGGAATTGTCTTCCATTTTCACTATTCTTTGATCTTCAACTTTATCTTGCATTTTTACTTCATTCACCATCACGGTTCCAATTAATTCATTCATAGTCAAATATTTGACAGGTGATTATTATTGAATAGATATTGATATGCAATTCAATTCTGTTGGTAGTACTATAATTGCTTTTATAGTTTCATTAGATTGAGTAATTGGATCACCTAAGGTAGTTATATTGTTGAAAATTTAGGTCAATCAACCATTCATTTTTTTGATGGTTTCCCCATCATACATTCTACATGTTTCAAAATTTAGTTTTTAAGTAGAAAACCTCATTTTTCTGATATTTTTAGCTCCTTTATAAGAAAAAATGATTGTATAACACATTTCAGAAGTATAAGGACATTGTAATACTTGATTAAATTCATGAGGTCAATGTCTACAAATGATAGTTATCATTGATTTTGAGTTGATGTCACAATCCACTTATTTAGTTGCATCTAATGTTTCTAGTCTCTCTAGAATTACAAAGGGAGTTATGATATTCATATAAAATTTGAATCTAATATTCTCTAGATAGATGATCATGTGTGATTTCCATCATCCACCATTATCAGTATTGAAATATAAATCATGAATCATAGATGCTCCTTCTCTTGGATCATCCATTAACATATTCTTTGTATAGACCTTATACTTTTGATCTTTCTAGAGCATTATCACAAAATATGAACTCTGATACCAATTGTGAGGTCAAAATAATACAAAGATACACAAGAGGGGGCTTGAATTGTGTATTTTAGATAATCTTGATAGATTCTTTCTTTTAACTCTACTTGTGTTTTATGAAGATGTTCAATGTTCTATTCTGTAAATGATTTGAGCAGTGGAAAATCATTAAAGAAAAACACATCAATATTTATAGTGGCTCGAGACTAAAAGACCCCACAGTCCACTCCACTAATTCTCTCTATACAAGTTTGGTGATTTTCAATTGATAGTTTCTTCTTATAATAATACCTTTAACATCCACAACAGAGTGTAGACAGTTGAAACCTGTAAAATAAGAATAAAAATAGCCCTCTCGTTCATTTATATAGAACCAAATTTTAAAATCTAAGTAGAAGAAGGTGACACTTAACCCTAACTAAGTATGAGAAGTTGAAGCTGTAATAAATCAAAAGAGTTTGATTTGTTGATGATATGGCTTAAACATCACTGTTGCAGTAGCAACTGATAGAATATGGATCTTGTTATTCAAAAATAGATGTTTTCAAGAAATAACAGCTTTGAAGAGACCCTGGTTGCGAATGATATTCAATATGAATAGAAAAAAACGATCAAAAAAATTTCAGTAGTATGATGTTAAAATATGTATCTTTAAAGTGTTGAATTTTGAAAAAAATAATAGATTCCTAAGATCATTGAAGTGGTTCTAAATTAAAATGATATTTAAGAAATATATATTCGTATATCACATATGTATCATATATATGAAGTGAAAATATTCTAACTATATGTACAAAATTACTTCAGTATACAAGATCCAATAAATTAGCCTTATATATCACAATCAATTGATTTTGAATCATTCAAGAGAGTCGTAACAGCCCTTAAAATAGGAATAATTTACCCATTTGAATACTAGATTTTGAGTCAATCCTGAACCATGTTTTAATCGATCTTTAAATCAATATTTATTTCTATCAAAACCATAGAATAAATCTTAGATAATATCATGAATTTAAAACTCAATAATTTAATAGTCAAACGTTGGGTTTCTTCATATGAAAAAATTCCAAATGTGAGGTTGACAATGTAGGGTTTATTACCAAAGTATCACTGATGTAAAATACCTTAAACGTAGGGTTTCTTCTGAATATAGGTTTGATAAACCATAATTTTCACTTTCTCATACATAGGGTTCCAAACTAATATAGGGTTGATGAAACATACCTTCTTAAAAATGTGGAGTTGATGATCTATACACATTATTCCAAATGTAGGGTTTATTCCTTATGTTACAATTACTAATATAGGGTTGAGAACCATGTTTCTAGAATATGATAAAGACACATTACTTTATTTTATCAAATATCTCTCATGAATCAATGTTTTGGAAATAATTCCAAAATAAATAATTCAACAAATATTAATTTCCAAAAATACACTTATATTATATTCATCCGTAAAACAAGCAAGGGTATTTTTTATCATCCAAAATAATAATATTTAGAGTGTATTGTTGAGATAATTCATGCCTAACAGATGAGTGATCCTAAGATTTATCTCTATAATGGATTAAAAAATGTTTTATTCTCTAGGGAAATGAAAATTGGAAATGACTTATTATTAGTTATTCCATACTAGTAAAACATGAGTGAAAACATGTTTTGAATATAATATAATAAGGTACCTACATTTTTTTTCTATTATTTCTACGATTTGTAAAAGGAAATATTTTTATTCCATCAATAAGGTAAATTATCTTTTAAGAGTGAAAGGATTATATTTAATAAAGATCAATTTTATGGTTTCTCATGTATTTAAATGTTACCTTCATAGATTTTATATGATTATTATTGGTTTTAAAGGATTTAATTGAGAAATTTTGTATTTTTCACATGTAATTATGATTTTTTTATACATTCAAAAATTATTGTAAGAAGTGTAAAAAAAGTTATGGGTTTCCCAGATTATCACTAGAATAATGTGTTTCCTTTATTTTTATATCCTTTACTGAACTTTTGTGCTCATACCACATTGTCAAATGTTTTTCACAAGATCTAAGGATGAGTAGGATTTATATAAAGTCAAATCATTCCATTATAGTGACTTGTCTTAAATAAATAATAAGTGTGTTCAGTGAAACATTATTATAAATTTAAGAATCTAATTTTGGGGCAAAAAATGTACACTATATGGAAATGAAAACATTATTAGGTAGTTTTTTCCCTAAATCTCAAAAACTCTCATAAAATATCATGGGAATAAAATAATGTAAAATCATTTATAATGAACTCATAATAATAGGTTATTGATGATTTGGGGTGGTATAAATAGGGTCCAAAGGAAAAAAATTTAATCTAAGGAAATAGAAGGGTGGAATTTCTAATAAAATTTTGAGCGAGTCTTCCATGTCAGGGTGATGACCTCCCCACACCATAATGGTGCTCAATCAATAGATATCTATTGATTTTTTTTTATCAAAAATGATCACATTCCATTAAAAAAATCTATCAATTTTTTCTATAGGATATTTATTTGACCACCAATGTTGTATAACGGATATAACAATGGTCATTTTAGACTCCTTCCAAAAATCAGATCCCTGAATCACTTGGGTACTTTGATTGAAATATAATTATCTCCTCCCCATATCATAAATCCACCATAATAAATAGACTTATTGAACATGAAAAAAATTCCACAACAACTAAAACACATATGTCATCATTCTTTGTGGCTTATAGGGATTCCAAAAATTTACCACATCGACCAACATTACTACCTTGATGGCATAAAATTCAACAATGAAATAATCCATAACAAAAATGACCATAAACAACCCCAAGCTCCCCAAACCCAATAAAACAACAAATATCTCATTCCCAAAACTGGACCATGGAATCCACCATGGCATAACAAATACCACTATGTAAATTTTAACCCTAAAAAACCAAACTCATCCTTTCAACTTTGAAAAACCATCGAGATCTACTCCAACTCCTCCAACAACCCCAAAATGAAAGGTAGAGTTACATGTAAATTGAAGCCTCTATAAATATTTCTATCTATGGAGAAAAATAGAATTCACCTTATTAGGGGTAGTATTTGGTCACCTTTACAAAAAAATGTTCACTAACTATAGATAAATTTTAATTCTTTAAAAGACCCTCACTGACTGAGAATTACCTTTTAAATATTTTTTCCTCTATTTTTGATCTCTATATCCATGGTTTAGATGATTAAATTTAAAATCCAATTATAATTTTTATAATGTTATTATACCTTTTATTAGTGATACACTTCTCAAAACTCTTTGAGAATCTTTTTACACTTTTCATAAATTTTCATCTAAAAAATTCTAAAATTTAATTACTTGATGGAAAAGTTGGATTTCATGTCAAATTAAAACTTTTTTTTTTGGGGTATATACTTTATCCCTTAGATATTGAATCTTATTTTTTTATCTTAAATAAAATCATTAAGTCCTTTTATTACATTAGTTTTCTCATCAATTTACAACTTAAATTATATAAATTCCCTAGATGATTATTAGAAAATGGATTGATCATCCATTCCATCATCTAAAAAGGTATTTTTATATAATGTTGGATAATATATTATGAGTACTCCTTAATTCCACAATTATTCATTTTTTCTTCTTTTGAATATTCGACTACTCAGGCACACCGTTAATACTATATTTTATTTTAAAAACACTTCTCATTTGATTTACTTATTTTTTGTAAAATTACACTTTCTAAACAATAAAATTTATTATATTCTATGAATTTTATTTGAATTATATTTCACTTTATTCAATACATATAATTATTTTATTCCTCATTGAGAACCAATATTTTTCATTGAAACTTATTTCAATCCTAATTTCAATGTTTTGCATTTCATTTAGGTGTAAGAATACTTTGTTAGTTATTTAGAACTCCAATTCATTATGATAACCATCATGTATCCCTGTACATCATTATATAACATACTCATACTTTCTATTCATAAAATTATATAATGATAATTTTTTTAGAACATTCCTTTACCAAAATTTAGTTTTACAATAATGGATGATAATAACTCACCACCCAAATCATATATATCTTCACCTTTATTGAAGTTAAATGCTTCCTTAAATTTTAATTTCATATACTTAAATGAATAAATCTTCATTACATCATATTTCACATGTATATTATAAGAAAAAATGTTATAAGTAATCAACTAAAATATTCTATATGTTTTTGTTTTCAAGAATTCACACCTAATGTCATCATCCAAGTCTCTACTTACATAATTTTATCAATGAGACCATGAATGAAGTTGATATCCTCATTGATTCTATGGATAAAACCATCGATTTTTTGATTTGTAAATATCTTAAAATCATCAATATTTCTATGAAACACTTGAACTTCACCCCTAACCATTATTCAAACTTCATAGATATTGAGATTTTTTTTCTCATATATATTTTTTAGATGTGAGACTCATCACCTTTATTTAGATATAATTTTATATTTCTTTGAAAATGGTGTTTTATTAATGTGTTTAATTTTATTTATTTATTTCATTCAATATAATATTCAATAGATTACTTACTTTTAGATGATATATTTTAGTGAATAAAAAATTGATACTAAGATATTGTCGATGAAAACTCATGTGACTCGTAATGATTATATAATCACATCCATAAAGAAATTGGGCTTCCATAATTTGCACTAAATTATTCATGTCAAATATCTACTTTAGATATATTCTCGTTGAAAAAACCTTTTATATCTGATCCCCTTTTTATAATAATAAGTTTTTTAAAACCTTGATAATTTTTGGGGAGGGGGTAACATTAGGCTGTTAAACAAATTTCCCACATAATTTGTAGCAAGTTATTATTTTCAAAATAAAATTGAACATATCAATCCAAAATATAAATATAAAATTTCTAAATATAAAGATTTAATACTATGAGATAAGGATTTTACTTAGTTTAACAAAAATGGGATTTATAATAGGAGTAAAAACTGATGATGTGATGATGTAATAAGAAATCTCTAATTCATTATCATGACTACACTGATTTTTAATTATTTTAATTTATATTATATATCATGGGTATTTTAAAATCATTTATCAAATAATTAATGTTAAAATCCCATCAAGGACATATTTAATGATTATTTTTATGAAAAACGATGTTAAAATCTAGATTTTGACACCATTTTATTGAAATTTGAATTAAAACCATTTTAAAAAATAAAAAACATATGGGAAAGAATCCCTTATTATTTCAATATGATAGAAAACTTGAAACCTTATTCTTCGTGGATATCCATCATGATATTCCTCTACAATCTCCACTTTTCATCTACTTTCCACACAATTATTCCTTAATTGAACCTATTTGTTTGACCTTGTCTCCCTTTTACCACCCTTATCCATCTTTTACCACCCTCGTTCACATTCATCATCATCCATTTTTTTGGTTATCCTCAGTTTGTATAAATTATAACTTCTTTTTTTTTCAATTACTACATTATGTGTGTTTTAGTTTAGGAATCTTAAGAAGTTGAAACGCCCTTTTTATTATTTATTATGGAATCATTTTTTTTAGTTTTTTGGAGTGTAATGTTGAATTATCGGTATTTAGGTGATGTTTTGTTGATTATTTTTTAGATTTATTGTTAAAATTAATATTCATATAGGTTGAATTTATAATTTAAATAATTAATATTTTCTTAAATTCACTATTAAATTAGTTACCGATATACATTAAATAAATTAACATATTAATATTTATAATTGTATTTATGAGTAATTTTTTATTTTGATTGAAATTTTTTATATTTATATATGGGGTTACATGTTTTGGTGTTTTGATATATTTGATAAAATTTTAATAGGTTTTAAATATATATGTTTACATGCATTAAATTTATTTGTAAAAATGTTGTATAATATCTATATATATATTAAATGTATATATTTATTATTTATATTTATAGGTTTATATGTTTTAATTTAAAGGTTTATATGTCTATATGTTTTATTTGATATATGTATATGTGTGTGTGTGTTAAATGTATATGTTTTAAAATTATAATTATATTTTTATATAATTATGTTTTTCAAATTTATATATTTTAAATTTATATGTTTATATGTATTAATTTTTTAATTAAATATATTTATATATGTTTTCATTTTTTATTTTATAATTTTTCTGGTTATATATTTATATCTTATATATATATATATTTGTTTATAGGTGTATGTGTTTATAAATAAATAAATAAATATATTTATTTATTTATTTATTAAATTAAAATATATTATGATTTGAGTATTTCAACATATTATTAAAATTAATTATTGTTTTATGTAATTATTGGATCATAATTGGATAATTCAAGAAGAATAAGTGAAAAATATAGGAATTGGAGTGATGATTTATTATAATTTTCTAAATGAAATCTTGAAAACATTGACATTATCTTATTCCGTGCATAATGTGTTTAAATATGAAAAAAATTATGGTCTATAAAAATCAAAGGCAATCTGATTTTCCATGTTTTAATCATAATTATAAATGCTGGATTTAGAATGGTGAAATAATAAATAAATAAAGATCTATCATTAATGAAGATATCTAGTATGAAACATAGGATTATCTGGCTGAATTAATTCATATTGTAGTTTTGAAAACCATTTAAATAATAATAATTGTGGTATGATAGTATAAAAGTGTTGAAAAACTACTAATCCCATGTTTTTTTAAATTTTTTGTATTATCAGTTGTTCTAAGATTAGTTAACTTAAAAGAAATAAAAAGTTCGAATGAAAAATGTTTCACTGAATTACTTGAAATTTTGAAAAATATAATTATAAATGGAAACTATCTTTTAGATTCCAATTATGATGTAAAAAATTAGGTCCAATGGGACTGTGGTATAATAAAATACAATATTTACCTTATCAATGTATTCTATAAATAAAGGTCTTGGAAAGTTGATCAAAATGTACTAAAAATATGAAATTACGATATAAAATGGATGGGATATCTAAATATAATTTATTCACATGAATAGTAACTAAACCTCATACTAAGGAAATATAGTTTCTTCTATTTTTTTGATTAAATCATTTATTTGAAAATTAAAATAATACATAGTGGATGAGATGAATGAATTAGAGGGGAGTCTCTAATGGTAAACTTTATATCTTTACTGATTCCCCATAATGGATGATATTTGATCCGCTATTTCTATATTTTAGAAATAATGTTAGAAATAATATAATGACAATATGAATATATTGTATGAATATTTGATCCTCGGTAGCCAATATAGTTCTTGTCTTGTTGTATTGGTAGATTACAACATATCCCATTCAATATTAATGTAGAAACAATATGTTATGATAAGATTTCTGATTTCTGGACCATAACATCCAAGAAATGATATCATTTTTTATCTTCCACCATTCATTAATGTTTTGAAATTTCTGTAGAAGGAAATTTTTAAAGTCTTTAATATATACAATAAATGGAATTTAATTTTATGTATTATGATAATGTTCACTATATATTAATATCTGACAAATGGAATCCTATATGTATATAGTGTTAATGGATATAAAGTATTTCTAATTTTCACATACATGAATTCATATTATTAATTAAAAATGGGAGAAAGATAGTGTACATTGTTTATCAAATCCTTTTATGAATGGATAACACTTATCAATGATTTTAGAAATAAATTTAAATATTTACAAATGTATAATTTTCCCCTCAAACATTATCAATGAAAAAAAATTAAAATAAAGAGAAAAATATCAATGTCAGATTTGGAAATACAGAAAGTTTAGGTTATAAAAAAATCAATGATGAAATGTTCTATCATTGTCAATCCACATTATTGGATATTTTATAGGTAAAAATAACATTGATGTTATTCATGTTGAGAAAAACTTTTATGATTTTTTAGTCAAAACGTTGTTAGATAAAGAATGAAAGTTAAAAAATGACGGACTATATGCAATATTTGACTAAATATCTAAAGCAATACTTTTGGAGTTAGCTCCCACTATGAACGTAAAAAAGAGCATATATACACCAAGATTGTCACACATTATGAGAGAGTGAAAATATGAATATTTTCAATATCTGTATGATATTAAAGTACTCAGTGGGTATTCTTTAAATATAAAAAATTTGATGTTAATGAATTATTTGAAGTTAATAGACATTAAATCCCATAATTATAATGTATTTATGAAATAAATACTACTATTTTCAATGTGAATCATATTGTTGATTCCTATCAGAAATTCTATTATCAAGTTGCGATGCTTTTTTGATTCCATTCATAATAAATTCAGAGATCCAGATTTGTTAATTTTTTTAGAATAATGTTTTCCTAACACTTTATCAATTAGATATTTATTTCCTCCATGATTTTGTGATATGATGGTTCATGTAGTGATTAATTAGGTGTGATAGATAACATTATTTTGTCTTATATATTTAGGTAGGAAATATAATTTTGAACGATATATGAAATTTTTTAATGGATATGTCAAAATTAAATACCAAACACATGTATCAATTATTTTTAAAAATATATTTTAGTTGGTGGTTGAGTTCTATAATAACTAATTATATATAGTGGAGCATGTTGTTCTCCCTATATCTTAGAATTTGGAAGTAAATAAAGAACATAAGTGGATCCATCTGTTAAAACTAAATTTAATAACATATGATGTAGTGATGCTGGTGCATTTATATATCTTGAACCAAACATGTTATGTTAAACCATATATATCAAAAGATATTTCTAGATTGAAGTTATAGTATATATAAAAAATTAATATTGGTGGGTTAATGAGGAAAACAAATACACTTATTTCATATTTTAAGGAGAATGCCAATGGTAATTCATCTATAATAAAAATAATGAAATAGTCAGCATGGGGGGTCATGTGATAATGTCATCACATGGTCTTGTTTTGAAATTAATTATTACACATTTAATAAAATAATTCAATAAGAGTTCTGTTCAAAATCAAGGATTAATGTTCATCATTGAAGCAATGCATTTTTGGAGTGAAAATGATAGCAACACAATATCTATATGAACAATAAATTTCGTAGTTGTAGGGGATATATGGGAAATTGATTACACTAAATTATGAGTACAAGTGATTAAATTTAACTTTCTTGATAGTAATATTGGTTTGAAATAAGCTGATTATAGATTTACAATTATTATTTTTAAAATGATTATTTGTAAAGGGAAGCCATTTATTTTTTAGAGGCCTTGTAAATAGATATATTATATTATTGACCCACTGAATGATCAGTGTTCCTTTATATTTGAAGTGTAAAAATAATTTTAGTGCTTAGGATGTTTATTATATTGTGGAATTATGTGATATTTCATCATCTATTACATGATTGGCTGAGGATAATAAGAGCTAAGTTGTTGATATGGTTCATGCTATAAGAATAGATCACATATAAGGAATATAGGAAAAATTTTATTACTCTTCTAATAATTCAGGTATATTTGTATATATATATATTTTGAAACTTAAACATATAATTTTTTTACACATGGATATTTAAATTTACATATTTTGATCAATAAAAACATTTTTTTTATTTTTTTTATAACCATCGGTTTCTGTTAAAATGTTTGGCTCAAAAAACCCGTCATCATCATTTTACTACTATTATTTCTTTATATCCCTCAGTTTTAGGAATGTAATATTCTACAACTATAATTTTTACCGACATTGATATAATTTTCATTTTATTTTATACAATCAAATATTTTACTTCTAGATATTATTTAATTCTAATCAAGAATTGGTAAACAATATTTCACTAAATTTTAATATATCTATTTAAATAATAGACATAGAGGAAGAGGATCATTTTCCAAAGTGTGTGTAAATATATTCATATAAATATATCAGTAATAATTAAATTATTTAATTAAATTAAAATTATTTTTTGTTGAAATTATTTAAAGAAATATTGGTGAATCTAATATTGTGGATTATTATTTTTCTCTAGTGAATATGATTACCAAAATTTATAAACATGGGATTACACATTTAAAAAAACCTTTAATTTCCCATGGGATGGAGAAGATTTTTTTATTGAATTCGATGAAAAAATAATCCAGTAGTGCTAAATGAAGAATATTTTTGGATTTTAGTAACCATATAGATTCAAGGTAATATTAATATATTATATTCTCATTAGAGGAGTGCTAACTAGATGATGAATGATAATTTTTGGAAGTGTATAATGGCAATAACTCTAAAATACTTTATTTATTTCTAGTGGTTCAAATATTATATATATTATATGTCTAATATTTTATCTATTAGATTAAAAAATTCATTTGACTTTATCGATACAAAATTTGTTAAGAAGAGTTGGATTCCATTTACAAAAATTAGATATAGTTAATTTACATCAAATTTCACTTTAATATATATTAGTAGGAAGAACAAAATAAAAAAACATGACTCAAATATGTGTATTTTGATACAAGGACCTGGAATGGTTTTTCAATAGCTCTTTGGAAAAAACCTTTATATCATGATCATTATTTTTTATAATTTTTTTTAAAATTATTTGTTACTAATTGATTATTTTTTCATTTATTCTTATCTAATAGGTTTCTAAGTGATTTCCAAGAGATCTAGTTACAAAATATATACATATATATGTTGTCTCATGGATGGTATCCTTTATTGTCGGATAAAATGATAACTAATAATTTTTATGAATTAAGAGAAAAATTGTGTAATGAATTTTAAGAGGTTCATTTTGGTCCCTCATCTCCCCCACTCTTCATGCGAAATAGAAAATTGAGACATTTAAAAAAATATAAGTTTCTTTTGGATCCATTGAAGAATGTATCCCATAATATTTTGAGAAATTAACTCTTAATTTTCTTGAACATAAGTAATTTTAAAATTAATACCCTTGATATTACAATTATATATATCATTTTAAAAAACTCTTCAGGACAAAGTGATGCATGAGACATTTATCCTTGAGTGTATAATTGAAAATCTTGCAACTGCTTTAGGTAAATAGGAACACTCTAGATCTATAAGAGTATATGAGGTGGGTGTTAATAAGTTTTTTGACATCCTAGTACTATATTGAGAGAGGAAAAAGAAAAGAGAGAAATAAATTCCTTGGATGCTAATATTCAAGAGATCATTGCATCAATATTCATGAAAATCAAGTCAACCACATAGTATATTTTGGTATATCTAGAGAAAAAAACATAGCATACTTATCCAAATCCTCTACCTCATAATTTAGAACAGATTTTGTACATTGTGTTTCATTAAAGGAATACACATTTATATATTTTATCATACATAAAAAACATAATATGGGTGTAACACCCCAAGCTTCTACGGTACGCTTCTCTTTGAATAATGCAATAGCGTGTGTTGTACGCAACATCGAGTTCTAACACACCACAACCAATCAAACTAGCCGTTATGAATAGTAATACCCACTTTTTAAAATTTATAAATTTTATTTTTCAAAATGAACTGCATTTTTGGATTCAGAATATCAAAATTATCTTAGGGTGAATTTTTGGTATTTTTCTGAAAAACTTCATTTTTTGATGAATAGTGAAACCACTAAGTGGTAGTTAAAAAACTGAATTTTTCATAAAACTTAATTTTACCGCTTCTGTGAGTGGAATTTAAAAAATCCAAGAGGCATGGTTAATATCAAGGTGTAAAATGTGGTTCAATGAGATGAAATAAGTTTTGGTGAATAGTAACTTTTTACTTATATTTACCACATTTAAAAGTAAATAGGGTAATTAATAGTAAAAATGATATTAATATTACCCTAACACATGTCCTAATTCTATTGGATAAGCTTAATTCGACCAAAAACAACCTTAGGAATAAAATATTATCATTTAGGTCCACTAGGATTAGATTAGGAAATTTATTATTATTTAATTCAAAGAAGAGTTAAAAGAGTTAAAATCAATGTTTATTTACTAAAACATTTTTAATATAGGGTTACACATAAGCTAAATTCCATTATAAATATTCATTAGACAGATAAATATATTTCCTACATAATGATATTTTATTTACAATTTTTAGACATTAATTAATTTAATTTATTTATGACACAATGATGATGCAGTAATTACCATAATAGTGAAAAATTAAAATAATTGATGTTATAAATACCCAAATAAATATAATTT
This sequence comes from Viscum album, assembly GCA_963277665.1. Lineage (NCBI taxonomy): Eukaryota > Viridiplantae > Streptophyta > Magnoliopsida > Santalales > Viscaceae > Viscum > Viscum album. The sequence goes on from OY728157.1 coordinate 1,428,905,816, forward strand.
GAGACTTTTTATGAATTTAACTAATTTTATAGGTTACTATGACATGTTATTAATGATTTAATTAACTTTTTTAGATGTAATAATTCTGTTATGAATTTCACAAAAATCAATTTTCCAAATAGTGTCAAAATTGACATAAAAGAGATTTTAAAACAAATATTATATTATTAATTGATATTAAATTCCTAAAAATCTAAGGTTCGGCCAAGAGACTTATATAATGATAGGGGTATCCTTTATGGACCACTTGGGGGTCTCTTGGAGGTATATAGTAAGTTTAGTAACTATATAATATAAAAATACAAAGTGACATGGTAAGTGTCAAACTAAATAACTTAGAGTTAAAACTAAAAGATAGGTTAATATAATGACTCAAACCTATCTAAATTCTATTTTTTGAGTGGTTTTGGACCCATACCCACCTTATACTTTAAATAATCCACTTTGGAGCCATTAGAAACCGAATATGAATTTATTATAAAATAATATTTCTAGCTTTTCCAAAGGTGCCCCTCACCCCTCTTATAAAAGGGCACTCCACCTTCTCATTATTTCACACCTTTAAAGCCATTTTTATCGTCCAAACTCTGCCCAAATACTCTCTCAACTTCCCTCACTTCATCCTAGAGGCATTACTTTAATCAGAAAGCCAACTTATGGATCCCTTTTGATCAAATCAAAAGGAAGAACCCGAAGAAGAGGTAATGATTTCACCACCCTTTTTCAAGTTCCTTTCTTCTTCCAATTCTTCTTTCTTTGTTATTACCATTATAAAATAATAACTCCATTATCTTATATATACTGTGATGTTATTATAAATATGGTAAAACCATATTCAGTATTCTATCCATACTTTTAATAACATGTTACCATACATGTGTACGTACGGCTTACCGTCTCCACGTTGTGGTGTAATTGTTATTCAATAAATTATTATTTGTATGGGTATAATAATGATGTGTAATTCATGTAAATAATAAATATAACATGATAATGATTCTGTATATATTATATACCATCCAATTATATATTATTTTAATATCAAAAGAATGATATTGTCGCTCGTGCGTACGTACGGACTACCGTCTCCACGAACGCGAGGAGATTCATCCTCCATCATATCTATTCAAGTATAATTCTCATTTGATGATTAATAATAGTATATAAGGACTTGATATAATTCTGGATATGATTAATATACAACCTATACATGATAAACACGGCTTATGTAACAAAACATATAAAAGAAAACGAGTAAGTTAACACCCAAAACAACGATAATACTAAGATATTATTAACAAATCAATGTTAAAAGATCATATATGATATCATATTAATGTATATGATTATTTTATAATTTAATAACAATTATTTAACCATTATACATGAGGTTAACCTACCCTCAACCAAGGAAAATTACAAGGTAAGGGTTTATTTCGCAATCTCTTCATTACCCGAGGTTGATTACACATAATAATCTACTAGGATTTCTTTATCATCCACATCCATGTTTCTTAAAAATGTATTTCAAAAAATTATTAATATTTTAAAGAATATGGGATAAAGTAATTTATACCCTTGTTTGACTTTTTATAAGAAGTTTATAAAGGAATCTTTCTATCGTTTTCCAAACAAGGTTCTTTTTAACCTTTTCGACAAAATTAAGGTAAAAATGTTTTTTTAAATTATACGGAGGGTGTGGCTATTTTACACTGTTATAAAATCTTCAAAGCTTCCCTTACAAGCTTATAAGAAAATTTTCAAAGTAAATGTTTTATTTTATAATTATGCGACTTTTAAATGATTTCAGAAAAGGGATATTTCTATCAAAGAGTTTTGATTTCATCTATGTCAACAGCCTTTGATGAATTTTACGCTTATTTGAAGTTGATTTATTATGATACAAAACTTCTATATTATTGAAGGTTTTGTGATATGTTTGACTATGGACGTGTTATTTTTATACCATTCATGTTTTATGGATAATGTATTTATATTTCATATGCTAGTTTTATTACGAATGTTTATGTTATGTTTAAACCTTTACATATGGGAATGCATTAGACTTAATATGTGACGGGTGGAGCCCGCTATAGCTCCTGGATGCATCGGTAGGTCTCATGAGACAAACTAGTGTCTTGGTACAAGGCCTTGACAGAATCTTATTTGTAGTCTTGGCATGAGGCCTTGGATATGTGGTTATGATAGTCTGGCATTATGCATTCCATCATTATGAAAGTGGTTATTGATATTGCATGTGATTATTCGATTAGTAGAATATCCATGTGAATAAGTAAATGGAATTATTTCATTTTATTTTTTCCATACTATTTTGAAGTTAAAGTTTAAAATGCTTTTGTTTTAGTTATAAATTTCCTTAAATGTTTATTCTTATTTATGAAAGTTTCCGCTATATTGTTATCCTTACTGGGAATTTAAGCTCACCCCATTTCTATGTTTTATTTTTCCTAGGATGTGAAGAAGTAAATTATGAATGACCTGCAGGGATAGTATGAGGGGATAAGAGTGTAGACTATGGAGACTATGTTATTGTAGTTTTCATTTTTATGATGTAATGTAAAACTGTAGGAATATATCTAGTGTTTCCAAGGTTACTAAACTTATCGGTCTTTTGAGTTTTGATCTTTCTTGTGATCATGCCAATGTTATGTAACAATGCACCGACTCTATGTAACTGGGGTTGGGGCAATACAGTTGTTATCAGAGGAAGTTTAGTACAAACCTTGGAAGCTAGATTTAGATAAACTCTGATTAGAGCACATATATTTAAGATGGACTTTGAGGGTTAGTATATAAGAACTTCCTAGAATTTTGGTATTGTAGAGATTTTGTGAGTTTTCTGAGCAATACATCCCTGTCTGGATACAAGAAGGTAGAGGCGGCTCTGACACAAATTTACCTAGGGGTAAAACCCGAAAACATCTCTTTGAGATAGACTCGAACGAGAACTGGTGCACAACAATGGGCCTTGCTGCACTCTTGGTTATGACACTCCTGGGGGATATTCTTAGGATAACTCTCATTTTCTTCACAAATCATTATGAAGGGTTTATGAGTATATACCTCCTCAAAGAAAACATTTTTATTATTATAGATTATATCCATAAATAGTTCAATTTATGTTAAGTGTTTTATAAGTATGGAATTATGTATTTTGATTCATAAAATGATCTAGTTTATGCCATTGTTTAGAAATGGCGCCTAGTGGAAGAAATGGAAACTGTATCAATGCACGCACTCCATGTAGGGATTTCCCTCCTGCTCAAGATAATTATAGTGGAGCTAGTGATGCAACTAGTGCCGATCAGCTAATCAACATACTGGGACAACTCACTCAGGTTATGAATAATAAACTTACCCATATGGAGCACCTTGATATGCAGCATGGAGGATCAATGTTAAATCGCTTCATGAGGAAACAACCACCAACACTCAATGAGAGTACAAATCCCTTAGTAACTGAGAAATGTATAAACTCCCTAGAGAAAATATGTTAGGCTTTGGGAAGTAGTGAAAGGAAAAAAGTTATCATGGAAGTTTACCGCCTCACTGGAGATGCTGATCAATGGTGGTCATTGATTCAAAACATGAAGGAAGATGTTGAATTATCAAATATGGAATGGAGGGAGTTCAAAGATCTATTTTTATAAAAATACTTTCCTCGTGACCATCGAGCAGATATGGAAAGGCAATTTCTGAATCTGAGACAAAAGGAGGATGAGAATGTCACAAAGTATGAGGCTAACTTTACAAGGTTATCAAGGTATTCTAGAGATTATATACATAACCCAAGAAGTATGATTGATCGCTTCTTTGATGGGTTAAAACCATTTCTCCATCGAGCATTAGTCTCACAATCCCTCTCGTCATACGAAGACATTGTCTCATGTGCTATTAAGACAGAGAAAGAATTCTCTAAGTCATATGACTTTAAAGCAAAGAAAGAGAAGAAGAGATATTCTGATCAATCTGGGAATGGAAATAAAGGGAAGAAGGGAAAAGTTGAATATCCATCCTACAGTAAATGTGGGAAGAAACACCCTGGTACTTGCTTAAAAGGAACGAAAGTCTGTTACAAGTGTGGTGAAAAAGGCCACCAAGCTCGTGATTGCAAGGGGAAGAAGGAAGCTACTGATGTCCAATGCTACAATTGCAGGGAGATGGGACTTTATGCAAATTAATGTCCTAAGAATCTGGGGAACTTACCACAGAAAAGGCCAAGGGATCAAGGCCAAGCTTATTCTACCACTACTGCTGAGGTAAAAGCTCCGAAAGACGTGGTGGTAGGTAATTTAATGGTTTCCTCAAGTTTAGAAAATGCATTATTTGATTCTGGATCATCACATTGTTTTATATCTTCCCAGTTTTCTAAGAAAATTAGATATTTCGAATTTTATTTAATAAGGGAGTTGTCTGTTAAAACTCCTAAGGGAAGTATCATTGCAACAATGTTTTGTGAATATATCAGTCCCCATTAGAGCACATAAATGTTCTTTATCCGCTGATCTCATCGTCCTACCTATGATTGAGTTTGATATAATCCTCGATATGGATTGGCTTTCAGACCATGATGTAAAGATTTATTGTAAGAAGAAGGAGGTTACGATTTTCGATGATGATGATAAGGAACACCTTATCTTTAGAGCAGAATCTTCACCACCTAATTATTATCTTGATCCACCCCCAGTAGCTCAACTAAATTCAATTATTGGAGAGGAATAGAATGAAATGACTGTGGGCGAGGAAAGTAATGTTCAAATAGAGGATGTACCTATTGTGAATGAATATGTAGATGTGTTTCCGGAAGATTTACTTGGACATCCTCCAGAATGAGAATTTGAGTTTTCCATTGATTTAATTCCTGGATCAAGGCCTATATCGAAGACCCCTTATAGAATGACCACTATAGAATTAGTTGAACTAAAGAAACAACTAGAGGAATTGATTAATAAGGGATTTATTCACCCTAGTGTTTCTCCATGGGGACACCATGTTCTTTTCGTTAAAAAGAATTATGGATCTATGAGGTTATGTATCGACTATGGGGAGATCAATGCTATAACAATAAAGAATAAGTATCCCCTACCTTGCATTGATGATTTATTTGACCAACTGCACAGAGCTCAATACTTTTCAAATATTGTCCTTCGATATGGATACCATCAGTTTTGTGTGAAGAAGGAAGACATTCCGAAGACAGCATTTCGAACTAGGTATGGGCATTACGAGTTTATAGTAATGCCTTTTGGAATGACTAATGCACCCTCCGTATTCATGGATCTGATGAATAGAGGTTTCAAGGAATATTTCGATGAATTTTTGGTGGTATTTATTGATGATATATTGGTATAATCCAAAATCTATGAAGATCATGAAAATCACTTGCGCATTATCCTGAGGACTCTGAGAAGACATGAATTATATGGGAAGTTTAGCAAGTATGAATTCTGTATTTTGGAGATTTCTTTTCTTGGCCAAGTTGTCTCTAAAGATGGAATCTCTGTTGATCCTTCTAAGACCAAGGTAATCCAAGAATGGCCAGTACCTATGAGTATAACTGAGGTACATAGTTTTATTGGTTTGACAGGTTATTATCGACGTTTCGTCCATAATTTTGCCCGATTGGAAAACCCATTAACGAAGCTCACACGTAAAGGGGTTATATTTGTTTGGAAAAAAGAGTGTGAATAATGTTTCAAAGAACAGAAGAGAATATTAGTCAATGATCCTATATTGACTCTACCATCAGGGAATGATGGGTTCATTATTTATAGTGATGCATCGAAGAAAGGACTTGGTTGTGTCCTTATGCAGAATGATAGGGTTATTGTCTATACATCATGACAGTTGAAAATTCATGAACAAAACTATCCTACTCATGATCTCGAGTTAGCAGCTGTGATCTTTTCATTGAAGATATGGAGGAACTGCCTCTATGGTGAAAAATATGATATTTACACTGATGATAAGATTTTGAAGTATATTTTCTCACAAAAAGAACTCAACATGGGGAAAAGGAGATGGCTTGAATTACTCAAGGATTATAATTGTACGATACAATACCACCCAAGGAAAGAAGACAAGGTGGCATATGCTTTGAGAAAAAAAGATCATGGAGTTTTGAACAATATGAGAATTGTAAGGGATCCAATTTTCATGGACCTAGTGAAAACGGACATGGGAATAACCAGGGAAGGTGAAACATCAATGCGTTTTGAAATGGTTTCCAAACCATCTTTACAAGAAAGAATTAAGAGTTCTCAAACCGATGATGAAGAATTTCAAATGAAGATTAAAGCTGTGAATGAGGGGAGATTGAGAGACTTTGTGTATGAAGATGGAATTTTGAAATTCGGGAAGAGACTTTGTGTTCCTGATATACCTGATCTAAAATAGGAATTGCTGGATGATGCTCATAGTTCCAATTTCTCTATAGACCCTGGGAGCACCAAAATGTATAGAGATTTGAAGGAACATTTTTGTTGGGACAACATGAAGAGGGAGATTGATGATTTTGTGTCAAGATATGTGGTTTGTCAACAAGTTAAAGCTGGAAGGCAACAGCCTGGAGGAGTCATGCAACCTCTTCCCATACCAGAGTGGAAATGGGACAATATTACGATGGAATTTGTCATGGGGATACCAAAGACTCCTAGAAGGAATGATGCAATATGGGTCATTGTTGATCGTCTTACCAAGTCAGCACATTTTCTTGCTGTAAGGGAAGACTTACCACTTGAACGACTAGCATGAATATATATTAATGAGGTTGTGAGACTTCATGGAGTACCCCTATCGATTGTTTCTGATTGTGATCCCCATTTTACTTCAAGATTATGGAAAATTCTTCAGAAAGCCTTGGATACTGAACTTCATTTGAGCACTGCCTACCACCCTCAAACAGATGGAAAATCAGAACAAACTATTCAAACCTTAGAAGACATGTTGAGATCCTGCTCACTTGACTTTCAGGGTATGTGGGATCAATATTTACCTATGGTAGAATTATCCTATAACAATAGCTTCTATTTAAGTATTCAGATGGCACCATATGAAGCATTATACAAAAAGAGATGTCGCACACCAACCTATTGGGATGATGTTGGTGAAAGAAAACTTGTAGGCCCAGAACTAGTGGAGGAAACGATTGAAAAGGTGAAGGTAATCCAAAACCATATTAAAGAAGCCCAAAGTAGGCAGAAGAACTATACTAATAATCGAAGGAAGGATTTGGTATTTCAAGTTAGTGATCATGTTTTCCTGAAGGTATCTCCATGGAAGGGAGTCATACGTTTTGGTAATAAAGGTAAATTGAGTCCCAGGTACATCGGACCTTTCGAAATTCTAGAACGAATTGGGGCTGTAGCTTACTGATTGGCAATGCATCCAAGTGTCTCCAAAGTTCACGATGTGTTATACGTATCTCTGTTGAGGAAATACATGCCTAACCCAATGCATGTACTCACCTATGAGGAATTAGAACTGGAACCCGATCTGTCTTATTGCGAATAGCCCATCAAGATTCTTGATACGAGAGAACAATTACTGAGAAACCGGACGACTTGTCTGGTAATATTCTTGTGGAGAAACCATATGATGGAAGAGGCAACGTGGGAACCTAAGGAACTTATGATGAAGAACCACTCAAGTCTTTTAATGCAGTAGTATTCTAGAAATTTCAAGGATGAAATTATTTGAAGGAGGGGAAAATCTAACACCCCAATCTTCTACGGTACGCTTCTCTTTGAATAATGCAATAGCGTGTGTTGTACGCAACATCAAGTTCTAACACACCACAACCAATCAAACTAGCCGTTATGAATAGTAATACCCACTTTTTGAAATTTATAAATTTTATTTTTCAAAATGGAATTCATTTTTGGATTCGTAATATCGAAATTATCCTAGGGTGAGTTTTTGGTTTTTTTCTAAAAAACATCATTTTTTGATGAATAGTGAAACCACTAAGTGGTAGTTAAAAAAACTAAATTTTTCATAAAACTTAATTTTACCACTTCTGTGAGTGGAATTTCAAAAATCTGAGAGACATGGTTAATATCAAGGAGTAAAATGTCGTTCAATGAGATGAAAATAATTTTTGGTGAATAGTAACTTTTTACTTTTATTTACCACGGTTAAAAGTAAACATGGTAATTAAGGGTAAAAATGATATTAATATTACCATAACACATGTCCTAATTTTATTGGATAAGATTAATTCGACCAAAAACAACATTAGGAGTAAAATATTATCATTTAGGTCCACTTGGATTAGATTAGGACATTTATTAATATTTTATTCAAAGAAGAGTTAAAAGAGTTAAAATCAAAGTTTATTTACGAAAACATTTTTAATATAGGGTTAAAAATAAGATAAATTTGATTATAAATATTCATTAGAAAGATAAAAATAGTTCCTACATAATGATATTTTATTTATAATTTTTATACATTAAATAATTTAATTTATTTATGACACAATGATGATGCAGTAATTACCATAATAGTGAAAAATTAAAATAATTGATGTTATAAATACCCAAATAAATATAATTTGAGACTTTTTATGAATTAAAATAATTTTATAGGTTAATAGGAAATGTTATAAATGATTTAATTAACTTTTTGTGAAGTAATAATTCTGTTATGATTTTCAAAAAAATCAATTTTCCAAATATTGTCAAAAATTGACATAAAAGAGTTTTTAAAACAAATATTATATTATTTATTGATATTAAATTCCTAAAAATATAAGGTTCTTCCAAGAGACTTATATCATGATAGGTGTATCATTAATTTACCACTTGGGGGTCTCTTGGAGGTATATAGTATGTTTATTAACTATATAATATAAAAATACAATGTGACTTGGTAAGAGTCAAACTAATTAACTAAGAGTTAAAACTAAAAGATAAGGTTAATATAATGACCCAAAACTGTCTAAATTCTATTGGTTGAGTGTTTTTCAACTCATACCCACCTTAAAATTTAAATAATCTAATTTGGAGCCATTAGAAACCGAATATAAATTTATTATAAAATAATATTTCTAGCTTTTCCAAAGGTGCCCCTCACCCCTCTTATAAAAGGGCAGTCCCCCTTATCATTAATTCACACCTTTAAAGCCATTTGGCTTGGCCAAACTCTGCCCAAATAATCTCTCAACTTCCCTAAATTCATCCTAGAGGCCTTACTTTAGTCAGAAAGCCAACTTAAGGATCCCTTTTGATCAAATCAAAAGGAAGAACCCGAAGAAGAGGTAATGATTTCACCACCCTTTTTCAAGTTCGTTTCTTCTTCCACTTCTTCTTTCATTGTTATTACCATTATAAAATAATAACTACAGTATCTTATATATACTGTGATGTTTTTATAAATATGGTACAACCATATTCAGTATTCTATCCATCCTTTGAATAACATGTCACCATACGTGCGTACGTACGGCTTACCGTCTCCACGTCGTGATGTAATTGTTATTCAATAAATTATTATTTGAATGGGTATAATAATGATGTGTAATTCATGTAAATAATAAATATTACATGATAATGATTCTTTATATATGATATACCATCCAATTATATATTATTTTAATATAAAAATAATGATATTGTCGCTCGTGCGTACGTACGGACTACCGTCTCCACGAACGCGATGTGATTCATTCTCCATCGTATCCATTCAAGTATAAATCTCATTTGATGATTAATAATAGTATCTAAGAACTTGATATAATTCTAGATATGATTAAGATACAACCTATCTGTGACAAACACAGCTTATATAACAAAACATATAAAAGAAAACGAGTTAGTTGACACCCGAAACAACGATAATACTAAGATATTATTAACAAATCAATATTAAAAGATCATATATGATATCATATTAATGTATATGATTATTGTAAAATTTAATAACAATTATTTCACCATTATACAGGAGGTTAACCTACCCTCAACCAAGTAAAAGTACAAGGTAAGGTTTTATTTCGCAATCTCTTCATTACCCGAGGTTGTTTATACGTAATAATCTACTGGGATTTCTTTATCATCCACAACCATGTTTCTTAAAAATGTATTTCAAAACATTCTTCCTATTTTACAGAATATGGGTTAAAGTCATTTATACCCTTGTTTGACATTTTATAAGATGTTTATAAAGGAATCTTTTTATCATTTTCCAAACAAGGCGCTTTTAACCTTTTCGACAAAATTAAGGTAAGAATGTTTTTTTTAACTTATACGGCGGGTGCAGATATTTTCCGCCGTTATAAAATCTTCAAAGCTTCCCATACACGCTTATAAGAAAATTTTCAATGTAAATGTTTTATTTTATAATTATGTTACTTTTAAATGATTTCAAAAAAGGGATATTTCTCTCAAAGATTTATGATTTCATCTATGCCAACATCCTTTGATGGATTTTACGATTATTTGAAGTTGATTTATTATGATACAAAACTTCTATATTATTGATGGTTTTGTGATATGTTTGACTGTGGATGTGTTATTTTTATACCATTCATGGCTTATGGATGAAGTATTTGCATTTCTTATGCTAGTTTTATTACGAATGTTTATGTTATGTTTAAAGCTTTTCATATGGGAATGCATTGGACTTAATACCTGACGGGTGGAGCCCACAATAGCTCCTCGATGAATCGGTAGGTCTCATGTGAAAAACTAGTGTCTTGGAACAAGGCCTTGACAAAATATTATTTGTATTCTTGGCACGAGGCCTTGGCTATGTGGTTATGATAGTCTGGCATTATGAATTCCATCATTATGAAAGTGGTTATTGATATTGCATGTGATTATTCGATTAGTGGAAAATCCATGTGAATTAGTAAATGGCATTATTTCATTTTATTTTTTCCATACTATGTTGAAGTTGAAGTTTAAAAGGCTTTTGTTTTAGTTATACATTGCCTTAAATGTTTATTCTTATTTATGAAAGTTTCCGCTATATTGTTATCCTTACTGGGAATTTGATCTCACCCCTTTTCTATGTTTTATTTTTCCTAGGATGTGAAGAAGTAAATTATGAATGACCTGCAGGGATTGTATGAGTGGATAAGAGTGTAGAGTATGGTGACTATGTTGTTGTAGTTTTCATTTTTATGATGTAATGTAAAAATTTATGAATACATCTAGTGTTTCCAAGGCTACTAAACTTTTCGGTCTTTCGAGATTTGATCTTTCTTGTGATCATGCCAATGTTATGTAACAATGCACCAACTCAAGGTAACTGGGGTTTGGGAATTACAATGGGGGATTATTTTCTCCATTAGCTTATATAATTAGATAAGTAAAAGTAACGATACCCTATAATGATGATCAAATCACTCCAGTTTTTTTCTCACTTAGGAGGTGTCAATAATTGAATAGAGTATAAGTTATGTTTTACCCTATCGAGCTAGCATGGTTCATCAGTTTATAAATAAGGTATGTGTTGTTTTTATAATTTGTATTTACTTTTGATTTCAAATTACATAAAAAATTTTTATTCCATTTATCTTATATTCAAGTATCTAATATCAAAATAATTTTTTAAAAATAAATAAAATATTTGGGAACTGACACATTTAGATATATATTAGTTTTCTCAAGGGGTAATTTACTTATCACTTAATTTTTTATAGTGGAGAATTTTTATTTTTTTGTTATGAGTGTTAAAATATCTAGGAGAGACTATATGTTAATAATATTAAAAACAGATGCCCTGGATGTTGTTATTGATGAGGATATCTTTTTTACTCAGGTTACAATTATATTCAATGTAAGTAAATTAGAATTTTAATTTTAATTTTATTAAGGAAGTACAACTCATAATGATTAAATTAATTACTTATATGATTAGGTATTTTCGAATAAATTTTTTAAAAAGTGAGATTAATTTAATTAATGTTTTTATTATTCTTGAATAATTTTCAATGGTTGTATAATATTTGAGGAAGCCTACTAGATTTATATATATGTCAAATATTAAAAAACATAGAGATCAAGTGTTTATTTCTTCCATTCCTTGATTGATGGGAATTATTATATAATTAAGAATTAATATTCATTATAATGTCATCCATTATAAACTTGTTATATACATATATATATATATATATATATATTTTAGGTTATTCGTATTCTTCCAACATGAATACAACAAATTTTTGTAATTTTTTGTACTTGGAGAAGTTTGTGAAAGATTTTAAGATTTATAAAATTCATAAGTTTAACTATATCTTATTTTGTTTTAATTTTTAACTTTTCATATTAAATTTGTTTTAGTCATTAATATATTAAAGTAAAATAGGTCATAATTTTTTTAATGGGGTTCACTTATCAATAAATAAGCTGAATATAATTACATATGTGCTAGTGTATGTAGGTAATTTTATATTAGTTATCACCCTTCATTTATTACAAATAGATATGATGTTTCTTATTTTTAATGTGTTTTTTCATAACCACTATTTCATTATCCATTAGAAATTTTTTAACATTGTTATCATGTTTTAGAATTAATTTTTGAGATCATCATGACTAGACCAATAATAGAATTTTACAAGGTTAGTTTAATTATAACTCTTATATTTCAAACCAATATGTTATATTGTTAATATTATAAAATATATTGTTTTTTTATTTTTGATGATGTTTCATAATATTTAGAAGATAAATTAAACCCCCATTAAGGATTATTTGAATTTTATTTTATTTGTTTGATTAAATTATAAGGGTATATATAATTGTTTCTCATATGTGTATTATCTTGGTAAATGATGTATTAATAATATTTTCATTGAGTTTTTATCTTCTATTGGATAATATTTAACACATCCTATAAAACTATATTTACTATTATAGAGAACAGTGTATTTTTAAAATAGTTTTTCTTAAAAAAGTTAGCGGTTTGCATCCGTTATTATAATAACTAAATTTAAAAGTGAATTTTAGTTTCTGTTCTTTTTCTAATCACTGATTTTGAAAGTGACTTTCATTATTTGTCATTTTATAAAAATTAATATCAAAATTTTTTCTATATCTATATTTGGTCTATATTTTGATATCTATTTTTAGAGTGAGTAATATAATTTTTTTTACAACAATTTTTTTTAACAACCAATGTTTAAACTATATTTGTTTTACATTATTTGTATTCGTGTATATTTTTAACCAATGATAGAAGTGAAAAATAACTGATGTTAAATGATTTATTTTTTAGTAGTGGAAAATCCCTCTGTCAAAATTTCTACTCAATAATTCAAGATAAAATTACCAATAAATCAGTTATAGAATAATTTTTTAATAATCACAGAAAGAATAATAAAAAAACATTCCAATATGATTATTTTTCTTAAATAATATCTTCAAGAAGAAATAAAAAACACCAAGAATGTTTATTCATAATAGTATCCCTAATAAACATTCATATGTAATAACACTTCCACTTCTCCCTTTTTAGGATTCAAATATCAAAATTTTTTTTAATTTTTTTTACATTATCATATTTAATCTTTCCTTTGAAAAAATTCATTTAATTACCAGATTTTATTATATTTTTTCCAAAAAAAAAACATCTATCATGGTTGAATTAAATATCCCATGATATAAGAAAATCTCAATGTATTTGAATTTTTTTCAAACTTATATATTTTTATATTGTTTAACAAACCAAGAATAATATATTTTATAATGACATAATAACCTCTGATTATCAGATCTAACTAAAAATCACGGACTGATATAATTTTTAACATCATGAAATAAAGGGGTATGATATCTAATACATTTAACATTAAAATTCATTACAGTGTAATATTTAATTTTTGAGTAAATAATATACTTCAATAACTTTATAATATTTGATTAATAAACCCCAAAAAAACAATTAAATCCATGAAAATCATTATAACTATTAATCATGAGGTATCATTATAGTGTGACTTATAAAAAAGAAAAACATGTTTCACATTGTGACTTCACATGGAAGTGTAAGTTTTAGTAAAAAATGAATAACACTACCTAGTCTTCTTAGACCTCTATGAATCTTTGAATAATATAAATCAATTGATTTTTTTATTAAAAAATAACTTCTTTAGTACTATGTATTCTAATTATGACATGTCTTGTTATCCATTAATGGATAGTGCTTTTTTAAATCTTCAATATACATCCTCATCATGATATTATAATTCTACTTTATGGTGTAATATTTATTCCACTGTCTATTTAAATTATCTAATAAGTATTATGCTATGGACATAATCATGTTGAATGATTGTTGAATTCATAAAGAAGTTTACACCTAATCTCCTCTAAAATTGATCAAACTTTTATAAAGAATCACCAATGATAAAGTTTTTACAATAAAAAATATTTTCAAAAAATATAACCACTTTATTATTGATCTAACAATATCATCTTTTGATCCATCTTTCTTCTTTTGAAAAAATTAGTTTAAAGCTTGTAAATTACATTTATAAAGTTGAGAGGAAGATGATCATTGCATGGATTTATATATAAATAACTGATTTATCTGAAGATGTTATACAATGGTTTTTTATTTTATCTAGCCACATTAATATGGTTTTATGGTATAAAAATTTGGAAAAGAAATATGATGATATGAAAGGAAATATAATTCATGTTAAATATTTTTTTCAAGTTGAACAATGCTAATTTTAAATCAAAGTAAATGATAAGAATTTTTAGAAGTTTATTTTGTTTAGGGAAATTATTATAGTTTTGTTTTGTGTGTTTCTTCAATTTATCAGTAGGGTATTTTTGATGTTTTGTTTTTTCCAACAGGGTTTTGGTGTTAGTGTAATTGGGTACCTATAGTAGAGTCTGGTTTCCAATATGGTTCTAGTGGTTGTGTTGCTGGGTTATGATGTGATATATAGGAGAGGATTGTTTTTTAAGGTTTATACTGGGAATATAACATAGTTTTGATGGTACGAATAGAGGTTGTTTTTAGAATAGTTATGTACATTGGGACTTCAGTAAATTCTAACTAGGTTCTATAGCGTCTCAATAGAAAAATAAATTTTAAGTGTTATTTATGATTTAGATTATTATTTTTCTATATATGACTAAAAAAATAGACCCCCATTGTCTATGAACCATATAAAAGGTAATGTTAATGCCTTGGGTGATCTAATTGATCAAATTTTAGTAGGAATTGATTTTTTCTGTTAATAAATGTTGGTTTTTTATTTTTAAATTCAATATCAATAAAATATATAACTTTATATGATGGAGTGATGGTATGATTCAATTATTATTGCGTATAAGTGCAAGAATGAGATAATTATAGTAACATATGATGAAACAAGATAAGATAAGAATGAGAGAGAAAGAAGATAAAAGGAGGATAATATACATCATTTAAGTATTTGAAGATGGATAACTACCCAATTTATGTTTTCTAAATAATTTTATAGATCTACGCATGTTTTAGGACTTAAAGAATAATTTCTATAGTTTATATTTTCAAGAGATAGTAACATTAATAATGAAGTAAGATATATTCCAACATCATTAAATAAATAAGAAAACATTACAAGAAGAATTTTTGAATGAATTTTACTATTTTATTACATTTAGAGAAAAAAATTATTGATTCTTATGATACAGGTTCATGTATATTATTTTATCATAGTATTACACTTGTAATTTCTTGTGTATTGTATGTTTATAACCCCAGTTTGGTTCACTAGGATCCAGCATGTTCACCATAAGGCCCTTTGCACTCCTCTCTATGTGGAAGATGTTATTGAATTATGGAGGGTGCCTAAGCTATATATTGGGGATATTATTCAATTAATAATAGTAACCATCAAATAGAAAATAATAAAAAAATAGTGAAAAAATAAAATAAAAGGTAAACATAGGCGAAATTCAAATATATAAACATCATCCCAAGTTATAATAGAAAGAGATTCCTGAGGGTTATATATCCAATCAAAATGATCCCCATAGGTGGTGTAAAAATACACATGTTATATAAAATGAATAAAATAATAAATATATAAAACATTAAAATGATCATAATTAGTTCTATAATTACCCCTAGCGTTAACTAGATTTACATAAACAACAACCTGTTATAATGAACGTTCTTATAATAATATCCCTGACAAAAAAAAATTAATATGCACTAAGATACCCATGAAGGGTGTAAGTAATAAACCTAATAGGAAAATGACAACACATACTTAGTATAAGTGTAAAATATATATAAGATTGTATAAAATCGATGAAATAAATAAATAAAGGATAATAAAACATGTACTTTTTTTGGGTCATCATGTGATAACTACGCTTCCATGAACCCTGATGATTCCTGAGGTGATAAATTCCCAAGGAAGAAGGTGTAGCGATGTACTATGAACTCAAAAAAATTATCTAGAAAGAAATATTAAGATTCCATAATAATAGTTATCCTCTCACATGACATAATCCTTTCTTTCAATTTAAGGTATCATGTATTAGTATCATATCCAATGACTATCATAGAAGTGGTATAAGAAAGGGATCTCAATAACCAGCCTTTAGTATAACACAAATTATCCTATCAGGGAAAGGTCTCATTGTTATAACTCATGTATCAACCATTGATGGAGTGGTCCAGGGAAGGTATCACAGTATCCCAATACATGTATGAACAAAACCAACATCCTCCTTAGAGGTATGGTACCACCGATACATCACAAAATTCATCACATAAACCTATAATCTTGGTCATCAATGCCAAAACCAAAATTTATAGGTTCACATACTCTAACTAGCCATTCCCCCATTAAAATTATAATATAAAATAATATATTACCTTACTTTATTTCTTCCCATAAAAACATTACATGATTTACATTTCCACTCATTAATAAAGTCACTATAGAAGGAAACCATCACAGATACTCAAACACTAAACAAAAAGCTCACTGAAACCGCATAAAATCCAAAAAAGCTCATGATATCCCCAACCACACAAAAGGAAAACCCTAAATCAAGCCTGAAAAAATGTAATATTTCATCATAACTAATACAATACCAACATTTCTCTCCACTAAGAGGTAAATTACTTCAATTTTAAATTTCCTAACCCCTTTTATACCAAAAGAAGGGAATTTTTAGGTAACAAATGAACCTGCATGCACAATAGTCTACAAAATGACATACAAAGCAATAATTTTGTATGGGATTTGGAACATTATCTTAAAGCTACTTAATTACCATGACACACATTTTGTTTCAATATAAAATTATTAAATATTTAAATCTTATATAATTTCATAGAATTAATGATTTACTAATGGATAAGAAGAAATAGTGAAAATGGATGCATTCTGGGAGTCCATTATTAGAATTACCAATAGAGGACCCCTATTATAAAAAATCCCTAAATTGGGAAGAGGAAAACTTGGAGGAGTGTAAAAATTATTGGGAGATCCCAAAATAAATGTCTGGTAGAGTAGAGGTTAAGGAAGTAAGAATGATGAAGTAAAGATGCCTTGGTGGGAAAATTCTATAAACACCCTAAATAATGAGGAATAAAACCATCAGGTAATAAATTAATTAGTAATAAGTAACCAATGTTATACATTCAACATGATAAACTCTAATTAGCTGGATGATGTAGATTAAGGACCTACATAAATATTTCTAAAACCACCGAGTACCGGGTGGCCTTCCATTATGTTCATAATTCCACATTGCAACATTTTTACCAGGGAGAGCCATGAAACCTAATCTGAAATAATTTTGAGCCATGATACCCCTAAGAACTTCTAAAATCATCCATGAATATCTGATATAGGGGAAAAAGTGATCTTGAAATTCACACTTGAAATTTGTGGATCAGTAAAAGGTACCCCTCTAAGGGATTATCATCTTAGAGAAAATTTTTTTATTGATACTCTCTAAAAAACTACATAAAAAGAACACTTAAATAAATCCTCCAATCCCACGAATCCTCCAAGATACACACATACTACCAAAATCCCTACTTAGTAGGTATTATCTTCCTTCTCAGGTCTTTGTTATTTTAGTCCATGATTCACACCATGCATTCATCAGGTGATGTATCTGCCCCTAAGTCAACTTCATCATTATTGATGACATATGAAAAATATCGATAATATATTAATGTATTTGAAATATGATAGAAAACAGGTATTACTTGATGTAATTGAGGAATATAAAACTTTTTATTACCTTTAATGTCCCATACTTCCCTGGTCCATTCCTTTGCAAAAATCTGGTGTCTGAGGTGTTTTGAGAGGTCAATGTGACTTATCCCCAAAACTTTTCCAATTTTTCTAATTCTGCAAACAGTTACACCGGTGAGACTGATGTGAACAGTTCCATCATTGAGACTGATGTGATGAGTTCCATCAGTGAGATCTATGTGAACAGTTCCATCAGTGAGATTGATGTGAACTGTTCCATCGGATCGGCTTGTCATTTTGTGAACAGTAACATCAGAATAGTCTATCATTCTATGAACACTTCCATAGGATTGGTTTGTCATTCTATGAACTGTACCATTAGATCGGTCTGTCATTCTGTGAACAGTTCCATTAGATCAGTGATTCATTCCGTGAATAGTGTTTCCAAGATTGACAAGTCTATGATCAAGGACTCATTTCCTGAAAAGTGTTTACCAGATTGGTGAGTCAAGGATCAATGAGTCATTTTGTGAAAAGTGTTTCTAGGATCACATTGTCTTGGATCGAGGAGTCTAGGATCCGTGAATCCAGGATCGGTGAGTCATTCCGTGAACAGTGTTTCTAGGATCGGTGTGTCCAGGATCAGTGAGCCATTTTGTGAATAGTGTTTCTAGGATCGGTGAGTCCAGGATCAGTGAATCATCCCGTGAACAGTACTTCCAGGAATGGTGAGTCCAAGACCGGTGAGTCCAGGATCAGTTAGTCATTTAGTGAACAGTGTTTCCAGGATTGATGAGTCTAGGATTGATGAGTGTACATTGTTTCCAAAATTGTGTACAGTGTTTCCAGGATTGATATGTGTACAATGTTTCAAGGCTCATGAACAGTGTTTCCAGCTTCCTACAGTTTCACCCCTTTGATGTTTTATTTTATGTAAAGTGCATTAGGGGCCTTGTTTTAAGGTATTTAAGAACAAATAAAATCTCATAACTTCTATATTAATTTTCATATGACCCAGGATTTCTTTACATGGTCAAAACCATGTTCTTAAATGTGATTTGCTTTTAAGGGAAAATCCAGCATATCATAAACTACTACTCCATTAAATTTTATAAAGGGATGAGATATCTTCCTCCCTTGTTCTAGCTTCTTGTTCCCTAGTGTGAGATGCTCTAACCTTTCTTTCCTCCCATAGGAGCAGTGTGATTGAACCTTAATCCTCTGATCCTTTCCCCTTGATGTTTCTTACTGCTACATGTGCACCCCCTAATTTTGTGCAAGAAGAAATTGTCGATCCTTCATCGATATAAGGTATGTTTTATCGTCGTTATTTTGGGTTCATCTCTTTCTATTTCTCCTTTACTTTTTATGGAATTCTATCTCCATGTTCTAAATGGGCTTCTCTTGGGCGTTGACAGGTGTGGTGGTGTCTCTGCAACCTCGGGTGGATACAATTGTCACGTGAGGAGGCGATCATGATCCTTTATGTGGATAATTCTAGTATAAATAATGAAAAGAACCATTTGATGTAGGGGATTCATTCCATCTCATTTTTTTACATGAAAATGTATAGTTTTCATGTTTTATCCCACTGAATCAGAATGGAATTTACATAATAAATATTTGAACTGGATAAATAAATTGATATCGATCGTATGTTATTGCATGTTGTTTTCCTAGATAGTGTGATATCTATACTTTATTTGTTTAGCATTTCGTTCTTGATGGAAATGGGTAAAGAATGTAAAGTCGAAATTAATTGATATTTTTTTGCTAAAGATAAATAGGCATGTAAATGAATCTAGTTTTTCTTATTGTAATTTAATGTTAATCAAATTGGTGCAGAAATCATGTTTTATTATGTGTGATAGCTTACTAGTTAGGTTTCCAAAATTTGGAACCTAAGAATATTAAATCGGTTAATCCAAGGTGGATTAAAGACCCAGTTGTTTGATAAAAGATAATTCCTTGTAGGGTTCTGAGTTACCCTCTTGCTTGTTTAAGGGGCATGATCCCAATTGATTTGATGTTTGTTTTTCTGTTGCTTATGTTGTGATGTGAGCCTGGATGGATGTTGTGATATGTAGGGGCATGGATTCTTACTGGTTGTGGCAGCCGTTGATTCCTAGTGTGGCAAGATGCATCAGTTTATGCATGTGGGTGTCAGGGAGGACACCAGGGATGATGAAATGTGTTGGATGTGAATTTTTGGATTCCTACTGATTCTTATTGGCTGTTTATCTGCTTTACTTTCCCCATTACTCAAGAAATATGGTATTTCTTACCCTTCTTCTGAAAGGGACAAAGACGTGTGGGGTATTCCATGTGCTTTCTGTGTTTAGCTTCTTAAGGGAGGACGAGTCTATGCTCTTACTATAGGAAGAAAAGACTTGACGAGTAGTTCATCCACTCACCAGGTTGAGCCCCTTGTGTTTAGTAGCATAGAATGTTTTTCTAGAATGGCTAGTATTATGGAATAATATTACTGTAAATAAATAATTGAATAAATGATGTTAACCCCTGGGGCTGTAGCTTGCTGGGATGCAATGCTATGTTTACAATTTAAAGGGACAATGGTCTTTCGATGTGATGCTAATGAAATATAATGTGGAAATTGATAATGGTTAATTGGTGTATAAAGAATTAATTAACATAAAGTGAAAATGATAAAAAGGTAATGATGTAATGTAATAAGTCTCTTATTAGGGTTGTGTTCTTATAAGATACCTAGTCTTAGAAGTGGTAGTCGGGAGTCCGAGAGACATTAGCTGTAGTTGAGTATAAGACTAGGTTTTGACCATAGTGTGGTTGTGAGATATAGTATATTATTTAATTGTTTCTATATGCTAATCCACCCCATCAGTTAGGGAAACTGACACCCCAGGGATCTTGAGCCCTTGGAGGTGTTTTCCCCCACATTCTGGTGGGAGGATGGATGGATGACTACTCCCTTTGGCCCCACTCTCTTCTTTGGGTAGTTACTTGTGCCGGTATGCACATCAGTTAGTTTTCCCCATATATGTGTGTAGAGGGTTGTAATGGCTTGTGGTTATTCACACACATATATTATGGATATTTTATAATATATACTACTATAGGCATAATGTGTATAGGCTGTTACAGCTTGATGATTCTTACTCAGTGTGTGTGCTCTAATTGATAGAGGTATAATGCCCAACATATGATACACGTTATGCGGGTTGTGTTGGATCCCAGAAACTACCTAGTTACTTACTTGTGTGGGCGTGGCGGTTTTTTTGCACGAGGTGCATGTTGTGGTGCTTCTCCTAGGGGTATGTGGGAATGCATTTTTGGAGAGAGATGCTTAGGATGTGTGACGTTGGGGCAAAGCGACAAACCAGTGGGGAAATAATAGAGGGGTACCCTTAATATTCCTTATTATATTATATACTCTTGTATGCGTTACTTGGTGATAGTATCCATGGTGAGTTTGGGAACATAGTATATTTATTTAGGTGATGAGTTAGTTATAGTTGTTGTTCACTGTGCTTTAACATTATTTCTTTACTTTTACACGAGAGGATTCAAGGAGGATCATACATAGTATAATGTTTTACTCACCCTATGTATATATAAATTTTTTTTAGGACACTTGGAGTAGGTTGGAGATCAAGCTGGTTTCTACTAGCTTGGGGTTGCAGGAGTTGTTCGGGATTGTGGTTGCTGCTATTTTTACTTTCTTTTGTGTATTTGCAGTTTTCCCCTTTTAGTTGTAGTAGTTTTCATGAAATTACATATTTGTACTTGGGATTTCTTTTATATTTCATCCAGAGTTGGAGTTTGTTGGTTTCTATCTTTTCTTTCTCTTCCACATGTGTTATCTTAGAGGGTAATTCCCCCCATTTGTGTGTTTACTATACCCATGATGATAGTCACCAACCCAGGGCCTACTAGAGGTGAGACTCAGGGGTCATTATCTCTCTTCTCACATTTCCAGCCTAGGAGGGATACACATTGTGGGGTGGGGGTTGTGACATAATTGTATTAGATGTATGTTTGAGAGATATGATGAAGTTTGGTCTTAGGAATATGTGAGGTTTCATGGGTTGGTAGGGAAACAATTTTATTCATGTTTAGTAGGTGATGTAAAAATTGGAGACCAGCTGAGACATAGGTGTTTAGGGCCCCCTATGATCTTATGTATGGAAATTTGTGTTTACAATATCTACTAAATGACGTGATACTAGTTTTAGGGTAGAGACCTAGGAAAGGATAAAGAATCATTCTTATTTTCTCTCATGTTTTAATGGGTAGACCTTGGGTAGGTTATCCTAAAATGAATAAAGACAAACAATTAATTAATTAATTAATGTCGAGCCTCCCATATTCCAGGTTTAGAAGCTATAATTTTTTTTATTTTTCAGGGATGTCTTTAGGATGACGTCCTCATCAGGATCACATAAAAGATGTTTAATAGGATATTCCAAAAGATTGCCGCTAGTTAGAAGCTGATGACGATGATGCTTGGAGGAAGAAACTCCGAGAGTTTCAGCACTAGAGTTTTCAAAATTACGAGGGCTCAGTTTCAGATGCATTCACAAAAGACTGGTTGGAGGAGTTTGAGATAGGCTTTAGTTCGATCCGTATGTGGAAGGAGAACTGGTATTCCTTGGTTGAGATGATGATGTGTGGATCAGTTTGGTTGTGGTGGTTCTTATTCCTTGGGATCGCGAGGACTCAGTGATCTCATGGGAGGAGTATCGAGACAAGTTTAGAGTTGAGTTTCTTTCCTCAACCACAAAGGCGTCCAGTCGCCTGGATCTTTTTACCCTTCAATAGT
This sequence comes from Viscum album, assembly GCA_963277665.1. Taxonomy (NCBI): domain Eukaryota; kingdom Viridiplantae; phylum Streptophyta; class Magnoliopsida; order Santalales; family Viscaceae; genus Viscum; species Viscum album. The sequence goes on from OY728157.1 coordinate 1,428,928,813, forward strand.
AGAGTTATAGTGTGAGAGAGTTTGGAATCAGTTTCAGGAAACTTTTAAAATATGATTTAGACATTTTTTCAGTTGAGGAGGCTTGGGCGAGGCATTTCTAGGAGGATTTGTGTCCAGAGATCCAGTGCCAGGTCACCCCATTTACGCAAAAGACATATCTTGAGGTGCTGGTGAGGGAAGAGGTCATCGAGAGAACAATGGAAAACAATAGACCATTACAAGAGGGGAGTCTTCATGATTCCTCACAAAGTAGAGTTGTGGTACTAGGTTCCTAATTTTTAAGGCAGAAGAGTTTCCATTCAGCCGGGGGTATGTACCTACCATCAGCATCTCATTTCTCTAGGGGCAGCATCTCTTAGGCCTATGCTAAGGGATCATGCACTTTTTTTTCATGTGGTGTTCGAGGTCATCAGTAGTGAGAGTTCCCGAACTTTCAAAGAAGTCATCATGCACCAGGTTCTCCACTCCAGGTTCCTCCATTAAGGCAGTTCCATCCGAGACAACAGAAATAGGTTGCACCATCTTTGGATCAGCAAATGGTAGATAAGGTAGGCAGAGGACATCCCTGTGATGCTCCTAGTTCTCAGAAAGAAGAGTGCGGCTGTGGTGATGGTCATCATCAGGGTCAAAGAGGCCTTGGGTGAGGTCGTGGCTAGCTTCATGCTTTAGCATTGCCAGCACCAGGTGAGCCAGATGTTGTTCAAGGTACAATTTTAATTTTTTTCTACCATGGTGTATGCCTTGTTTGATTCAGGAGTTACACACTCCTTCATATCACCAACCCTTATCCATGCTTTGGGACTTGAGGTAGAGAGGCTTCCAGTTCCCTTGGCATTGACTACGCTAGTTGGAGGCTGAGCTGACTTGTTTAAAGTATGTAAGGACTGTGGGCTAGTGTCAGTGTAACACTGATCTTGGGGAGATTTCCTATGTTTATTAATACAACCATATTATGTAATACTCAACATGGAATGATTGAATTTGGTGCAGAAATTCGTGGATTTATTCAAGAGGCAGGTTGTGTTCTTCGATGCGGATGGAGAGGCAGTGGTGTTCGTTGGTAAGAGAGACCCTCATATGGGTTAGAGGCATGTTCCATCCTTATCATCCATGATGGATGATCTGATGTAGATTTCTTCAGATGTTCAACATTTTACATTTCCTAGGGTCTTAGAAGAGTACCCTGATGTCTTTCAGGAAGAGGTTATAGCATTACCCTCTCAACGAGAGATCATGTTTGGGATTAAGCTACAACCAGGATCATCTCTTATCTCTATGACTCCATATAATATGTCCCCTTCTAAGTTACGAGAGCTAAATATACTACTTGATGGTCGGTTACAATGTGGTTTTGTTCGGCCTAGTGTGTCACCATGGGGTGCACCAATTTTGTTCGTGAAGAAGGATGACGACAGTTTGCAGTTGTGTGTCAATTATAATTGCTTAAATAAAGTGATAGTGAAGAATCACTATCCTCTTCTGTGTATTGATTATTTATTCAATACAATTAAGGGTGAAATTTGGTTCTCAAATATCAACTTGCGGTCAGGATATCATCATATGAGTGTCAAGGATGAGGATATCCCGAAGGCTGCTTTCCATTGCCGTCATTGGAATTATGAGATTGTTGTAATGTCATTCGTTGTGATGAATGATCCAGTTATGTTCATGGTATTGACGAAAACTATGTTTTTTGAGTTCCTGGACAAGTTCATGGTGGTTTTCATCGATGAAATCCTTGCATACTCCACATTTGATGAGGTCCATGAGAAGAATCTACACGCTGTTTTGGGAGTTCTTTATCAACATCAGCTATTGGGGATGTTATAAAAGTGTATGTTTTGAGATCGAGATTTCCATTTATTGGGGAATGTTGTGTCCTAGTGGGGAGTAGCTTTAGATCCCTCTAAGATAGAAGCATTCGTGTCTTGGGTAGCCCCCAAGACAGTGTCAGAGGTGCGAAGTTTAATTGGTATTGTAGGATACTACAAGAGGTTCGTAGCCGATTTCTATCGAGTTGATACTCCTCTGATAGCCTGGAATAGAAAGGATTAGGAATTCATATGGACTTATTAGTGTCAAGAAGCTTTTGAGTATCTAAAGGAGAAGATAGTAAGTGCTCCAGTACTCTGTCTTCAAGCTGAGGCAGTTCAGTTTGATGTTTTCTGTGATGATTCGCATATGGGGTTAGGATGTGTTCTCATGAAACAAAGATCAGTTGTTTCTTATAGGTCCCCGTACTTATGTACTCATGAATGTAACTATTCCACCCATGATCTTATGTTGGTAGTCTTGGTGTTTTCCCTGAATTTGTGGAGACATTACCTCATTGGTGAGCACTTTGTGGTTTTCACCGATCATAATATCCTGAGGTATGTTTTCTCCCAGGGTGGCTTGAAATTATGACAACATTAGTGGATGGAGTTCCTACAGTAATACGACTTCTAAATATCGTATACACCTAGAAAGGGGAATTTTGTAGCTGATGCGTTGAGCAGGAAGTCACGTGGTGATGCGGTTCATGAATCTGGTGATTCCTGGAGAGTAATGGAATAATTGTCATCATTACATCTTGATATGGGTTAACTTGGGGGGTAGATGTTATCTTTTTCAGAATACGGTGTAGACATCACTAGTGAAACAAGTGAAAGAGTCCCAATTAGGGGATCTAGAGGTGGAGGTCTAGAGAGACCAAGTTTTTTGTGGTGAGGCCCCTGATGGTTGGTCAGAGGATGAAAAACACTGAGTGTTGTATCATGGAAAGATATTTTTTTCCATTGATGATCCACAAAAAGTTTCTTAGAGATTTACATATTTCTCCTTTAAGTGGTGCATCCTAGCATGAAAAATATGTATCGATCCCTGAGGAACTAGTTTTGCTGGCCTGGGATGAAGCATGTAGTTGCGGAGTTTGTGTCTCAATGTTTGGTCTGTCAGAAGGTGAAGGCCAACCAACGTGTACCTGGTGGTCTGCTCCAGCCATTATATATTCCTCAGTGAAAGTTGGAGTACATATCAATGGAATTTTTTACTAGTTTACCTCGTGCTCCGAGAGGACATGATTCTATTTGTGTGGTAGTGGACCCCTTAACAAAATCATCCCACTTTATAGTAATCAAGGAGTTGGGCTCAGTGGACGTTTTGTTAAGGCGGTATCTGGAGGTGGTGGTGAGACTTCATGGAGTCCCAAGGATGATCATTTCTGACAGAGATCCGTGTTTTAACTCTAGGGTGTGGAGAGGTCTCCAACACACTTTTGGTTCTCATCTATGCCTTAGCACTACTTTTCATCCACAAATGGATGGTCAGATAGAGCGAACCATCCAGACTCTTGAAGACATTTAACACTCTTGTGTCATTGATTTTGGAGGTTCATTGATGAGGCATTTACCCTTGGTGGAGTTCGCTTACAATAATAGTATTCACTCAACCATCAGTATGTTGTCATTTGAAGCCTTGTATGTCAGAACATTCCCTTCTCTGTTTTGCTGGGATGGGGTTGGAGAGTCATAAATTCTTAGACTGGAACTAGAGAAGAATACAACAGTGATGGTTCGGATGATTCGTAAGAGAATGAAGATAGTGTAGGATCATCATAAATCATATGACGATCAAAGGAGGATACCCTTAGAGTTTGATGTTGGGGATCACGTGTTATTGAAGGTGAATCCTCGTCATGGGAAGTGAAGGTTTGGTCATTGGAGTAAGCTTTCTCAACGGTTTGTTAGGCCTTTCGAGGTGTTATCTTGTGTTGGATCTGTGGTGTATCAAGTAGAACTTCCCCCACTGATGAGCTGGATACACGATGTTTTTCATGTATCACAGCTCCATCATTATCTTCATGATGACTGTCATGTCATCTATTGGGGAGAGATCAATGTTGATGATGATGCGACCATTGAGGAGTGACCTGTGGAGATCCAAGACTGCAAAGAGAAGGTGTTGCGCCGGCATTCTATCCCCTTGGATCGTGTCTTGTGGTGACACTGGGGCATAGAGGAGAGTACCTGCGAACATGAGTCACATATACTTTCTCAGTACTTAGATTTTTTTTATGTTTTACTCATTTCATGAAATGATGTCCTCTTTGAAGTTGTGGACCTTTCATTTTTATGAGATGGATTTTTTTGGTTGCTTCTTGTGGCTTTCTCTCTTTTGAGAGGAATCTCGATGGGTGGCTGTGCAGACATTTTTCCTATTTCTATTTAGGTTGGTTTTGAATTCTCGAGGATGAGAATGTTTTGAGAGTTATCAGATGTAATGGTCTAGACCTCTGTGGTCTATTTATTTGTGTAAATTTGGTGTCTGAGGTGTTTTGGGAGGTCAATGTGACTTATCCCAAACACTTATCCAATTTTTCCACTTCTAAAAATAGTTCCATCGGTGAGACCGATGTGAATAGTTCCATCGGTGAGACCAATGTGACTAGTTCCATGGGTGAGACCAATGTTAACATTCCCTCAGTGAGAACGATGTGAACAGTTCCATCGGTGAGATCAATGTGAACAGTTCCATCAGTGAGACCGATGAGAACAGTTCAATCGGTGAGACGGATGTGAAGAGTTCCATTGGTGAGACTGATGTGAACAGTTCCATCAATGAGACCGATGTGAACAATTCCATTGGATCGGTCTGTGATTCTGTAAACATTAACATCAGACCAGTCTCTCATTCTGTGAACACTTCTATCGGATCGGTCTGACATTTTGTGAACAATACCATCATATCGATCTGTCATTCTGTGAATAGTTCAATCAGATCGGTGAGCCATTCCAGGAACAATGTTTCTAGGATCGACGAGTCCATGATTATTGAGTCATTTTGTTAATAGTGTTTATATGATCGGTGATTCTAGGATCAGTGAGTCCAAGATCAGTGAGTCATTCCATGTACAATGTTTCCAAGATCGGTGAGTCCAGGATTAGTGAGTCCAGGATCGGTGAGTCATTCTGTGAATAGTGTTTCTAGGATTGGTGAGGCCAGGATCGGTGAGCCTTTTTTTGAATAGGGTTTCCAGGATCGGTGAGTCTAGGATTGGTGAGTGCACACTGTTTCCAGAATTGTGTAAAGTTTTTCCAAGATCATTAGGTGTATAATGTTTCTAGGATTCTGAACAGTGTTTCCAGCTTCCTGCAGTTTCGCCCCTTTAAATTTTTCTTTGAAGTAAAACATATTTGAGGCATGTTTTAATGGATTTAAGGCCAAATAAAATCTCATAACTCTTATATTAATTTTCCTAAGTAATGAGATGCCTTTTCTTGGTCAAACCGTGTGGTTTAATGTGACCCACTTTTTATGAAAATCCAGTGTATCTTAAACTACTACTTGGTTAAATTTCCTAAAGGGATGAGATATATTCCTCCCTTGTTCTACCTTGTTATTCCCTAGTGAGAGACACTCGAACTATTATTTCATCCCATAGGAGTGGTGTGACTGAACCTCAATCCTTGGATAATTTCCCCTTGATGTTTCTTACTACTGCATGCACACCCCCTATTTTTGTGCAAGAAGCAAGTGTCGATCCTTCATTGATATAATGTATGTTTTATCGTCATTATTTTGGGTTCGTCTCCTTATTTTTCTCATTTCCCTTTTATGGAATGCTATCTCCATGTTCTTAAGGGAATTCTCTTAGGTGTTGACTAGTGTGGTGGTGTCTCTTCATCCTCGGGTGGATACAATTGTCATGGGAGGAGGTGATCGTGATCCTTTGTGTGGAATGTTCTTGTATAAAGAACAACAAGAACCGTTTGAGGTAGGGGATTCATTGCTTCTATTTTATTTTACGTTTAACTATACAGTTAGAATGTTTTATCCCACTGGATCACTATGGAATTGACATAATAAATATTTGAACCAGATATATAAATTGATATCGATCATATGTTATTACCTCTTGTTTTTCTAGATAGTGTGATATATATTCTTGCATTGTTTATCCATTTGTTCATGATGGAAATTGGTAAAGAACATAAAACCGGAATCAGTTGATAATTTTCTGGATAAAGATAAAGAGGCATTTAAATGAATATGTTTCTTCTTGTTGTAATTTGATGTTAATAAAATTTTTGCAGTAAGCATGTTTAATTATTTGTGATAGCTTATTGGTTAGGTTTCCCAAATATGGAAACTATGAATATTAAATCGTTTAATCCAAGGTGGATTAACTAAATGGTTGTTTGATAAAACATAATTCCTTGTAGGGTTCTGAGTTACCCTTCTGCTTTTTTAAGGGCTAAGATCTCAATTGATATGATGTTTATTTTCCTGCTGTTAGTGTTGTGATGTATGCCTAGATGATAGTTGTGATATCTGGGGGCATGGAGTCTTACTGGTTATGGCAGTCGTTGACTCCTAGAGTGGCGACATTCATCATTTTATGTATGTGGGTGTCGGGGAGGACACCAGGGATGATGAAATGGGTTGTATGTGAATGTTTTGATTCTTACTGATTCATATTGGTTGTTTATCTGCTTTACATTCCCCAATTCTCAAGGAAGCTGGTATTTCTTACCCTTCTTCCAAAAGGGGTAAAGACACACGAGGTATGCCTCATTATTTTCATCTTTATTTTCTCAAGGGAGGATGAGTCTACACTCTCGATATAGGTAGCAAAGACTCGATGGGTAGTTCATCTTATCACTAGGTTGATCCCATTGTGTTTAATAGCATATAATGTTTTTCTATAATTCATGGGATTATGGGAAAGTAATTATATAAATAAATAATTGAATAATTGATTTTAACACATGGGGGTGGACCTTGATGTGATGCAATGATGAGGTTATAATTGAAAGGGACAATGGACTTTGGGTGTGATGCTAAGGAAATATAATGTGGAAATTGATAATGGTTAATTGGTTTTTAAAGAATCAATTAACGTAAAGTAAAACTGATAAAAATGAAATGAAGTAATGTAATAAAGATCTTAAAATGGTTTTGTGCTTATAGGACATCAAGTCTTTGATGTGGTAGTTGGGAGTCCGTGAGGCGTTAGATGTTGTTGAGTCTAAGAAAAATTAATGCCCATAGTGTGGTTTTGAGCTATAGTATATTTCATACTTTTTTTTTTGTTTTTATACGCTACTCCACCCCATCAGTTAAGGAAACTGACACCCCAAGGATTCTAAGCCCTGGGGGGGGGGGGGGTTCCTCAAAAGTCCAGTGAGAGGATGGATGATTGAATACCCCCTTTGGTCCCGCTCACTTCTCTTGGTAGTTACATGTTCTTATAGGCACAACAATTAGTTTTTCCCATATATGTGTGTAGAGGGCTGTAATGGATTGTGGTTATTCACACACATATATTCTTGATATAGTATCCTACATAATATTATCGGCATAACGTGTATAGGCTGTCGTGGCTTGAAGATTCTTACATGGTGTGTGGGTTGTAATGGCTTGAGGTATAATGCCTGACATATGATACACGTTATGCGAGCTATGGTGGCTCCTAGAAACTACCTAGTTACTTTCTTGTGTGGACATGGTTGTTTCTTTACACAAGGTGCTTGTTGTGGTGCTTCACCCAGGTGTTTGTGGGAAAGCCATTTTGGAGATAGATTTTTAGGACGTGCGACGTTGGAGAAAAGTGTAAAAATAGTGGGGAAGTAGTAGTGGGGTAACCTTGATATTATTTATTATATTATATACTTTTGTATGCATTACTTGGTGAGAGTAGCCATGGTGAGGCTAGGAACATAGTATACATATTTAGGTGATGAGTTTGTTTCACTTGTTGTTAACTGTTCTTTAGTATGCTTTCTTTACTTTTTCACAAGAGGATTCAGGGAGGATCCTACTGAGTATACTAGTATACTCACCCTATATATATATATAAATTATTTTTAGGTCACTTGGAGTAGGTTGGAGATCAAGCTGGTTTCTACTAGCTTGGGGTTTTGAGCTGTTCGGGCTTGTGGTGGCTACTGTTTATACTTTCTTTTGGGTATTTGCAGTTTTCCCCCCTTCTGTTTTAGTAGTTTTTATGACATTAAATATTTTTACATGGGATTTATTTTATATTTCTATCTGAGTTGGAGGTGGTTGGTGTCTATATTATCTCTCTCTTACGTATGTGTTATTTTATAGGGTAATGCCTCCCATTGGTGTGTTTACTATACCATTAGTGATAGTCACCATTCCAGGGCCTACTGGAGGCCGGAATCAAGGGTCATTATCTCCCTACTCAAATTTCTGACCTAGGAGGGGTACACTTTGTTGAGAGGGGGTCATGACATTACCAATATAATTCCACATTATAATCTCAAAATGTTTTACAAAAAATAAAACAAACTATACTTTCTTCCTTATATGCATATATCCAAAATGTGGAAATACCCAAAGAAATTACTGATCAACCATGGAAAAAATAAGTTTCTTATAATATAGATATCATAAAATAACATCATAATCTGAACAGGAACCAACCACTACTACTCAACAACACATTTATAGTGGTTTCCAACTCCTAGATCGACCATTTCACTACTTAATTTCCATCCTATTACCAACATACGGGTGAGTGGTATAATATAACATATAAATCCTCAAAAGGGGACCTATATAATTAATATCACAACTATTATTACATGAAAAGTATTCAAAGGATAGATGTTCATCCCATACCCTATAAAACTCAAGCACATTTTCCCTATGAAAATCCTTAAGTATCTTGATCATCCTCTAAAACTGCTAATTTTTCTATGGTTGATATGATATATATAGATTTAGTTGATACCCCATAGCCCTTTTCACATCCATTTAGAATGTAAATGTGAAATAATCATCCTAACCTGATAATATTATCAAATATATTCCATGTAATCTCATTATCTCTTTTATATACATCTTATCCATATCTACAATCACTTAAATCTCTTAGATTAAAAATAAATGTGAGAACTTTTTTCCATTGGTCCACTACTTCTTACATTTTATCATGACCCATTGGGGTACTATGTAGTTCGGTGATAAAAAATATGGTAACCTAATCCCGTTTTTTGACCAGAATTGGAAGGTGGTGTACAAACGTTCTTGGTAACTGGTTCTCTAACTTAATTTGATAATATTTAAGGAAATGAACAAAGAAGGCTATAATTTCTTTCCCCATTCTAGGATAACATAATTTTCACCAAATATCATCATATTTCTTAGTCTTCCTTTAGCACACAACCCAATACGAGTCATGAGAGTTTTTCATTAACTCATCCCTCATTGAAGTAGTAACCACCACCCTACTATTGGTGACCAACACCTTGTTTGAATCCTAGGACCACCCTAGAAATATGAAATATCCTAGGATCAATTCCCACATTACAAATCTGAATTAATATCATATATATCATTTTTTATTCAACCAAGGAAAATATAATAAACAATTTGGAAAAGGTCATAGCCTATCGACCCTCTAACAGATCGATCTACCAGTCAATAAGAAGTTCTATAAGCTTCCACCCATCTCTTGATATTTAAATTACATGATCTTGAAATTTTTTGGTAATGATAATATAAAAAATGTTCCCTTTCATAGTTCCATATTATATATTGAATGATGAAATATTTAGGTACTTATCCCAACACCTCTACCATAAGTTCATGTACCACTAAGAGAATATGTACTATAAGATCTTATGGTCTAAGTAGATGAAAATATCTCATCAAATATATAATTATGAAAATAATTTTTGGCATAAACCACAATATATAGTTATAAAGCATGGATAAGGTTGTTCTTGTTTTTGGTTCATAGCATAAGAGACCTATAAGAAATGAAAAAATCTCCCTATATCAAGAAATATCCCAAACTAATCATAGAGGCCACATAATACCTAGTATAACCGTCACTTTTGTTTTTTATAATTAGAATTTAAGAATATATTGACCTCAATTTTTATATCTGAAATTCCACTACACATCAATTTCTTCACTTAAATTTCACCCTGTTTTTGTTATATTTTTCACGCACTTTAAAATGTGAGAGAAATCATTAATTAACTTCTTGCAATATCCATCCAGGCCAAGAAAGTTATTGATCTTGAACACATTCCATTTTCTCAACTATGATACATCTATATCCAAATAATTTGGATCAAATGAAATTCTAACCTCCCATATGACATTCTTGAAAAAGTGTGCTTCCTAAATCTAGAAGATAACCATTGAATATTTGGAATAAATATGACGTTCTTTATGTGTCATCAATAGAATATCAAGGTTATAAATATGAATCTCTTAAGGATATGAGTATAAAAAAATATTATTAATGAACAACATGATGAGTGAGTATATATAGGGATGAAAAATCCAGGAATGAGGGCCATGAACACCACCATCTCATTAATTAAACTAAAATTCATTACCAAGTAGTAATATAACCCATATCTTATTTTGAATACTATTTTTGGTTGGTCCTCCACTATAACCAAAAAATGATAGTGGATTAACTATCAGTTAATCATAAAGAACTATCAGGACCCCCATGATCTCCCTTTATGGAAAATAAAATATGAGAACCCCAAGTAGAGATACTCAGGTGAATAAAACTATTCACCTAAATATCATTGAGTTACACCGTATTAAATCACAAATTTACTAATTACATGTGATAGTAAGGAATCATAATATGATCTCCACCTTGAACTAATTTTATTATAAACTCAATCTTTCAATTAATAAGAACCCTATGAGAAATCATTTGAAATTACATCCTAAAAATTTCCACTATTGAGGTAAAAGTAGATGGAAACTTCACCCAATATGCTAAAAGGACTATACTCGACCCCTATGTTATAACATGACCTATTTGACTAAGTTTAATTCATACTCCAATTTCCTATACTTTCCCTTATCCCATGAGAATAAACTCATCCCATAACAGGGAAGTGAATTCCACCAACCTTTTTACCTATCGATGAGAGGTTTTGAGTACATCACCAATCCATCTTGAGTATGGAATCAAATGTCTCAATATCTAGAATAAGAAATTTAATAAGTTCTTGTATCCCTTATTAACTATAACACATGATAATCACCTCATAATACAATCTTACATAATTTTAATAGGTGTATCAAGGTACACCATTCTATAAGAGAAATATACAACTAATGAAAACCCATACACCACAAGATAATTTATAAATTAATGATACAATATTATATTAAATTTAATAATATTGATTGTGTTTGTAACCAATACAATTCCTCTCATGGTAAAATTTATGTCTTCTCCATCAGTTAGAACATGATCTAAATCATATAACCTACCTACCTCTGATCCACTTATCTTACCCCATGATCTCTAACTCTCTAATGATCTAACCCTTAATAAATGTTTTACTTATTCTCCTAATGAGACCCTTGAAAACCTCTATTTCTTATCATCTAGAAAAATCATGGTTGTCAGCCAAAGGTCTCCTAGAATAATCTTGAAAAACCAACATCTATCATGATCCTATACCTAAACCTTATTAAGAAAACCTTTTTACACCTTGAAAATTATTTTTCCTTATTATTTTATTTGTTTCTTGATCATTAATCATGTCAATGGTTTTTTGAACAATTCCTAGGGAAATTTCAATTTTTTGAGTTTTGGATTATTTTTTAGCTGTATGAATGGTTAGTGTACATTATTTATGGGAAACCATCTAACTACCATATGTAGGGAGAGATCTTAATGAATTTTATTCTTGAAGATATTAGATCACATAGGAAAAAAATAATTGAGTCTAAACCATGAGAGTATCAGAAGAAACTATGTGTGAGATTGGGGATGTCTATAAGGAGGCACACGACCTGTTAAATGTTTGAGGAAATCATGTGGCCAAATAATGAAAGTGTGATTTTATTTTCTAGTGGAGGGTGAATAGATGGTGCATGGTTTGTAAAACCATATGTACTGAACATTATTCCTACAATGTGAATTTTGTATTTTACCCTCCTAAAAATAAAACCTCATTCAATCCTCCCTCTCCCCCATTCAGCTTTGGCACATGGCGTGGTCCCTAAACCCCACTCTCTTTGCTCTTTCTCTATGATTTGATGACCCAAAGTCAATTCATGTTATGTATCCCTAGTTTTTTCTTTCTTTTCTATATTCTATTCTTCCTCCCTTGTTTATATATTATTTCTTATATTAACGTATTCTTGTACAAACCCTATGGTGAGGGATTTCATATGTGGGTTGATAATTTTTATGTTAGGGTGTGTGGATGGTCTCTTGGGAATTTTAAATCTCGATTACAAATGTTTCATTATCTTCAGACACTTTTAAGGTGGGTGTCTCCATAAATTTTCCTTATAGAACATTCCATGTTATTATTAATCCTTTTTAAATCTATTTTAATTGTGTTATTCATGTTATTTAATTTATAAATTGAATTATTAAATCATTTTATGTTGGTGAGTTGATTGAGAAATGCAGTTTTATAAGTATTTCTAAAATTATATTGACGTTCTCAATGTGCATGAACACTAGTTATTTTATAAAATGGGTTAGTGAATATTTAAATGGATTTTTGGATGTTTAAGATTATGAATATACTTTATTAAAATTATGTAGTGTGACTTGTGGATTAAATTGAGATTAGTTTGGGTTTCCACCTTTTGAGGGTCTTGGGTGGTTTTAGTTGAAAACTAATATACCTTAACATGTCTTTGATTTATGTTCTATCTCATGAACCTTTTACATTCCTATGGATGTTTATATATCTATATATATATAAGTTTTATATATAAGTATTAATATGCACAACAATGTGCACATATAAATTTCTGAATGTTTCTAAATAGAAATTCTACATAATCATTCCTTAAAACCTTACTCTTGTAAAATAGTTTCTGAGTTCCTAAATATTTTCTAGATAAAGTTTTAGAGTGGGTTTTCCTAAATATTTTGTTGAAGAACCATTCATCATAATATAAATGTGCGTTGATGATCACTTTGGATTTGTATTTTTTAAAATAATTTTGTTTTACTAGAAAATTATTATGAATTTCAAATGAAAGGGATTTGTTGTTACCTATTGAGACAAATTTTGGTGTGATTTTTATTTTCTACTAACTGTTTTTATTGTTTTTCATAAGTTTTCAATGAAATATAAATATTTAATTGATTTAAATATGTCAAATAAGTTATAAATAAGAAGCTAATAGAAATTTTAGTTCAATTATCCAAGCCTGAAATAAAAATTCTTATAGAATGGATGGAAGATTAAAGAAGGATGTGATCACGTATTATTCTCTTAAGAAAATTTCATAGAAGACATCGAGTTTCAATTATGATGATTAGGGATTTATTCCCAATATCTAAAACATCTGTTATGTTTTTTGGAGAAGCACATTTCCTATTAACTTTATAGAATTTCTTTAAGAAATTTTCTTAGAAGAAGAGGAAGTGTTTAATTAAGAAATTTCCTTTAAGAGATTGTAATTTCAACAAATAGAGATGCCACATATGATCAGGTAGAGGCCAAAAAACTTATGTGATCGGATATATTCAATAATACTAAGATGATTAGATGAAGCCCAGTGGACCAAGGAAAGTAGAAGAAGTTCTCCTAGTCTATATAATGGTAATAAATACCTATTTAAGTGTAACATTACTTTTTATAAGGGTATATATGTATTTTCTATGATTTTGAACCATCAAATATAGGTTTTGAAGCTATGGAATCTAATAGAGTATCAATCAGACAAACCCATATATAAAGTCCAATCAGATAGTGGAAAGTTTAGGAAACCACTGAAAGAAATTTTTTACGATTTAGAACCATCAAATATAGGTTTTGAAGCTATGGAATCTAATAGAGTTTCAATTAGACAAACCCAGATATAAAGTCCAATCAGATAGTGGAATGTTTAGGAACCCACTGAAGGAATGTTCATAGTTATATCATACATAAGTGAATAGACGAAATCGATTTCATGAGAAGAGGGAACAATTTTTTGGATGATTTTAATCAAAATTTACATCATAAAAAACAATCATACATACAAATATCAGAGGTTTATAAGTGAATCATACTTTATTTATCAAACTTCACAAATTTCAGTTGGCTATGATTCAAAGTTATTAAAGTTATATAGGTATAAGATTTGTACTAAGTCAATTGGATAAAATTGTACAATTATTATGATGTGATGTTAATAAATTTAAATGAGTTAATAAAGTAAATTTGAAAGAGTTTGTATTTGACAGAAGAATGTTTGAATACTTTTATATAAACTCAGTGAGTCATCCAAAAAACTCTACTAAATAAATGTTCTCATATGATCAATCGTAGTTTTCATAGAAAATTAAATTGTTATATAATATATGTGATTATTATAAAATTAAAATATTGGTAATTTATCATAAAATATTGTTGAAATCATTAGACATAGAATAAATTTCCAAAGCAGATGATCTAAAAAAATAATGGTTCTAAATATTTCTGAATTTTTTTTTGAATGAATGAAAACATTTTCCTAACAAAGTTTGAGTAAACATAAGAAGATCATCTAACATATGTGGATAAAAGTCTTCATGATAATTTTTTTGATGGAATTTATCATATGTTGTCATAAGACAGAGGTTCCCAAATGTGGTTCATCGCACTAAAGTTTCCAAAAAAAGATGTGTGGACATAGGTTTCTAAGGTTTCCTAATAATGGAATTAGATCGATGTTTTTGGGTGATGTCATCAGAAAAAGTATTAACAATAAATTATAGAGTGTATTAGAAATTTCTAAAAGCTACCAGATAGAGAAAGAAGAACATATCTCCAAGGATTCATTAGATAGTGGAAAATTAATATAAATATGATAACCTCTCATATGAAAGAATTCCCCTCTAAAGGTATGATGAATTAACATTCAAAGGGAATATTGGGAGGAGTCATCAGAATAAAGAATCTAACAAATCAATGATTTTTGAAACATTTCATCAGTCAGAGGAATTATCATATGAAAGATTATGAGATGTTCCTATGATGTTGTAAAGGAACACTAGATGCAGTTTCACTAGATGTATGGTATCTTATGAGGTTTCACTGGATAGAATATTCAAATAAAATTATAATTTTTCATAAATATATGATTCTGGTGTTGTTTAGAAAATTTTTAAATCTGCCAACAATAATGAATGAAGTTTTTGATTATATTATGTTTAAGGATGTGATTGGACATTTATTGACATCTACAATTTTCTATAAGAATTGGGATTTTTTCTAGGAAGATTAAAATTAATGAGAGGTTCAAAATTATTGTTAGATTTGGGTGGGATAATATATTTTTGTTCATTCACTTTCCCATGGAAGTGAACAAATATAACGGTTTAAAAAAATATGAAGAGGGTATGTGTGGACCATTATTCATGTGAAAAAAGTTGGAATATTGTAGAATTTTAACTGTAATAAATTTTCAACCAAGAATATTGAAATCTATTCTCATTCAAGTATAATTTTCAAGAGAATAAGTAGAGTATATTTCATGGGTAATGAACAGATCTAATGTACTAAATGAAACTACAACATCAAAAAAAAATAAAGAAGTGATATGAGTTGATCTCTTATAAAGAATATCATTACCAAAACAAAATTATAGGATGAAAATATTGCATAGGTAGATCATATGGAATATTGGAGAAATAGGTTCATAATTAATATTGAATAATTTTGTGCTTGTTTTTTGTTCGTATGGCTTGATTCTGAAGGAGTTTTTAGTTTTTGGATTTCCGTCTGATTTGAAGGTGATTTTGTGATTTGATGATGGTCAGGTTGAAGTTTGAATCTCCGGTTGGACATTGCTTCTGGTCTTTAGAAGGCGGTGTCGAGGCATGGAGGATGTAGTAATTGATGATGAGATGTATTTATCGGGTGATTTGGTGTTTGTTATGGATTTTCGTGGTAGATGGTATGATGGAGACGCAGTGTAGACAGATGCAGTCAATGCAGTTTCCTCAATCAACTCACATGATATGCGGTGATGATGGTTTTAATTTTGAAACAGGTGCGTGATGATGGTCTTGGCATGATGATTTGGTTCTGTTTTATCATTTTGATATTTGAATTCTATAATGTGGGTTTTGTGAGTGTGACTTGAAGTATTTGGACTAGTTTGTAGGTTATCACTTACCCTCAAAGTGAATTTTCAATAAAATAAAAAAAATGGACTGTGTGGTAAAAAAAACAAAGTTAAGGAAAAGTAAGTGGAGATAGAAACATGATTATGACACCAAATAGAAGTATTATTTGGTGTAAGACATACTTGGTTTTATAAAGTACATTACCAAGAAGGTGAATACTATTTTTAGATGGAATATAATGAACTAGAATGGTGTTTCAATTTGGACCAGTTAATTACTAATCTACATAATAAGGACGGTTTCCACCCCCACCCCTTTTAATATATAGGGAACCATACTTTTCCTATGGATTTTTTTATAACAAAACCAAAATATTTAGTATCAATTTATAGTGTAGAATCTATTTACTAGTCACCACCATATGTGGAAAGGATTAGATAATATTATTAAGTAGTGAACCATGTAAACATATGATGTACCATATTTTTATTAATTTAATTCACTTGTATAAGATAATGAAAAAAATACTATTATAATCGATATTTTAACAGGTTTAAGAGTTGGAGGGATAAAAAGTTAAAATTGGTTGAATGTTTCCCAAAAAATGATAAAACCCCACTTCTCAGTGTTGAGTATATCCCTATGTATTCCTCTCAAATGTTATCAGAACCATGTTAACCTCTATTAGATTAACTATTATAGATTTATAATTTTTTTAATGATATGATTTTGTTTACTATTTTAACAATTAAGTATGGTTTTAGTGAAGATTAAGTTATCTATGATTATAATTCTATTACAACAAATTCCCGGAAGAACATGGGAAAAAAACAAAAAATATATATAAATAATAAATCATTTTTATGTAATAAATAGGAGGTTATACTTTCTCTATTATAAAATAAAAAATTTCACATATCATTCTTATAAAGTGAAGAGCATGTGGCTCAAGTTTCCACCTAATAAATGGAAATTTTTTTTACCTCATGTATGTTAAGTGGTCATGAGGCATGTGAAATTTCTTTTATGAACTATCAATTAGATGAAAGTATTAAAATAAATTGTTATGATGATTGAAAAATAACTTATCAAGAAATGTCAGTTGATAGATACATAGATATTTTGTATCTAGTTCCCAATGAAATAATCTCTCTGTTTTTTGTGGATTTTTAAAATAAATTAGGAAGAGATCACCCAGATATAAGATGTAGCTGATAACATGGATAAATATTTATTGATAAAAGTTCTACAATGTGTAAATATCTCGAGATAGGTTGAAGCCATTGAAAAAATAAATTTATAGATTGAAATAAATTTTTCAAATTTTGAAATAAAATAGATCAAGAATGTTGAGGAGAAAGATGGTGTTAAGAAGGATCTAAAATAAAAGATCCATGCACATGAAAAAAAGTTAAAAAATAGTATTTATTTCATGGAATTTCAATTTTATGTGAAATTTGAGAAAATAAAAGAATTTGAATTTTGTTACCAAAAACATGTTAGACGTCATGATGAGGAAGTTGAAATAAAGAAGAATTTTTGCTAAGATAAGGTTATTATAATTGGAGATAATAAAAACACCCTCAATATGTAATGTCTATTATTGGAAGTAATGTTTTAAAATCTTCAGAAGACACATATTGAAACTTGATAAAATATGGAAACTTTTATTGATACTTCACGATACCCAATGGATTATTCTAAATTGAATGTCATTCAACAAGTGTTAATAAGATGATTAATCCAGTCAATGTTCTATCTCTTGTAGATGTGAATAAAGAGGTACCATCCATACCATCATTTAATAATATTTCTAAATCTATTTCCATTTATACTATAGATTGGAAAACCAAATATATAAATTTATTTATAAATAAATGTGATAAGAATACTACCACCATAATTAGGGTGTATTGGAAAAAGAGTGTAGAATATGGTCCCCCATGAAGAAAAAAATAATTTATGAAGAAAAAAGAAAAAAATAATATATAATATATAATAATATCATGGTTTATAGGTAAATGTTGGCGATGAAAAATATTCAGGCATAATGCATTATATTTATGGTACAATAATTTAAATGTTAAATTATAAAGGAAGCCTATGATTGAGGATGAAAACTGAAGATGAAGAAGAAATATACATAGTGTAAATAAAATATAAAAACTAACAACATTTTCAGAATGTCTGAAAATACTTGGGATGTTGGAAAATTTTTTGTTCGCATGATTTATGAACATTCTTATAGAAATTTATCTAATGTTTAAGTAAGAAAAAAGTCCATAAAGCTTTTTTAATATAGAATAAACATCCATGGTAAGTAGGTAGAAAATGTTTATCAAGAAAAATTATCCCTAGAATATATCAAGAAATAAAACGAAGAAGAACATGGATTTAAAATACAAGAAGGTGAAGAAAATTTATATATCCAAAAGAAAAACCAAGAAGCATAGAACTCAAAATAATATGTGTAGAAAATCCAAACAACTTACAAAGTTACTAATAATATACTTTTTATCTGGGTAGAAAATTTTAAAATAATGAGGAAAATATATAAACATAATAAAAGAAGAGTGAAAGAGTAAAATAAATGATTCCTCATGAAGGTAAATAAGTTCTATGTATAAGGAGAAACATAGTTAGAAATACTCCTATAAATTTTTCTATAATAATTCTAGCACAACAAAAGTTATTAGATAAGTTAAAGTTATAGTAGGTGATATAAGTGATATAAAATATCTTGAGAATAGAAAGTTCACACATTATTAAATTAAAGAAGTTATAATATATATGCATCACAAAAAAAAATTAAGATTAAAATTCCTAGATCGAATTATAGAGAAATAGGATTAACTTGGTTGAGAAAAAATCACAACCTTTTTGTTCACATTAAGAAGATAAAGTATCCACCTTATTATCTTAAACATTTTTTTCTACTATTTATGCTCTCAAAATGGGAAATTAATGGTGAAAAAATAACTCAGGGGAAGAACCTAAGTAGAAAGAACATTTGGAAACATGGGTTAGCAAAGCTAAGGAAGTTTCTGTCCCAGAATATTTCCTATACTAGTATGAATAATGATTTTATGAAAGGGGAATCCTTAGTAAAGATGTGGAAATTTTCATGGAAACATACATTATGGTTCTTCATCAAAATGATTAACTAAAGAATACCTTTTAATGAGATTCACATTATTAATACTAAAATGAATGCCTACTTGATGGGGAGACATTTAGGGAAAGGTTGGCGTTGCTTCCAAATTTATTATCCCATATTAATCTAATTATTCTAGAATGATCATGAATATCATGAAATTAGAAAGGTATGAATTTATTAATCTCTCATCCATTGTTACAAAAACTATTGATTTGAAACTGATGGGGAGAAATTTAATTAATCTACAACATAAAAGAAGTGTAAGTATGAATGTCATCTAAGGGCGCTTATACTTCTTTCCGCACTTTAATGTTTTTAATATGTTTGTTGAAGCGAGTATATAAGTTTACAGTTGAATATGATTTTAAAAAAATCATATCTCAATTATTATATTCATCTTATAAAAAGTGAACAAACCTTGGAGACATGTTTAAGAGTTATCAATCCATGACTTATCAGGAGAAGTTGGTGTGACTAGCTAACAATTGAAAACTTTTATTAATTATAAAAAATAAAATGAGAAAAAAATGCATCAAAAAAAAGAATTCATGGTGGAAAAGGTAATTGAGGCCAAGTTAATCCCATCAAATAACCACAACAAAATCAACTATAATAGATCCAAATATAGAATACACCATAGTATTGTATTCTTGGTTACCTTTATAATTAAGGAGATCTATCAATAATTTTTCCTCATGCCACCAGTGAACAATTTTTAAATTTGATCGAATAATATAGATACATGTTCTGATGTAGTAAATAATGTTTCCCAGAAATTCATAAGTACCCTGAATGACAGTGAAGGCAATGGAGGAATAAAATTCCACCTTCACCAATGATATATTATGAGACTTATTGTGATTAAACTTGTGTAGAATCACAAAATCTTCATCTTCAAATGAGTTACCCTCCCCAAAAATTGTTGAGAGAACTTGGATGACTAAACTGAATGAATACCAAACAATACCACCACCTCATACAATCACATGGGAATTTGGTCCAACTATATTATATTTTAAACTGATATTAGGAGGCTTCTACTTAACCTAGGAGCCCATAACCCTTCACCCATGTGTTGAAACACCAACAATGTAATTGTATGATGGATAATGAACTAGTAATTACACTACTTGGTATACATCCTTAAAATGTGAAATAAGGGAATACATGAGATCCATAATTTATTTTTCTAATGTACTGAATATTTGGAATTATACCCTATGAACAACCATATTATAGGAGTACCAGATAACTTAGTAGGTTGCTGTATAAGTTTTACAGTGGCCCTTTTCTTGTACACAATAATTAACCTGGGTATCCTATATCACATAGAGAAATCCAACCACAGAACTGTCACTATCCATAGAGCATGGAAGGACCAAAACATCAAACCATCGATATAATTTCCATTCAATTTTGATGATTGGATGAAGCACTATTTTAGAATTATAGTTGTTGTAGCATTTACACCTTGATACTAGATGAATTCCAATTCATTGGATGTTGTTGTTAGTAGGAATGGACTATTTGCATACCCCCCCATAAAATAATGCTAAATTTGGGAAAAATTTCATTACACCATGTCCTATTACCAATCAAATCTTGATATTGATGAATATGAGTCATATATGAGAATCCTGAACATGAGAACCTTCTTGAAGGGATATAAAAGATATAACACTATTTTGGTCCCATTTAATTTGAATGATGCAAGATATATCTTATTTTTTATAACATCCTGAACCATAACCTACTAAAACTATTCCACAATATAGATGATCATATTTCATGAACCATGCCTCTATATATGACAGAGTCTTCTATCTAATAGTGAGATCCTAGGGTGTGTCTATAAGGGTAATATACCCTATAATCAGAGTGAAACAGAGTGGAGAATAAAAGATAAATTAGCAAAATTTTAATAAATATATGAATCTGATAATTCATAATAAAACTATCTAGATTAACATAACTAATGTCATATAGATAATGATGATCATTTCATGATACTATAAAAGAAGTAAAGTGCATGGGATAAAGATAACATAAATATACAATAGGTTATACCAAAAAGATAAAAAAGGCCCAAGCTAAATCCAAAAGCATCATGAGCAAAAGATCAGTCCTCTTCCCATGTACTCCATCCTAGGTAGAAAATCATGATTCCATAGTCATACACTTTCCTTTTTCTTTACTTGAAACCATGAAATCTATTTGGGTACCAACCAACAGCACAAATAGGGTGTGATATATACTAAGTATGGCACCACCAAAAAAGTCTACTAATATATAGATAGTGAATATAAAATGAAATTGTGAAAATATAATAAATGTATAGTAGTAAAATAAGTTATAAATTATGTGACTATGTTTCATAAAGGACACCGAGAAGACACCACCAGTATTGGACTAAGCCAGGATACATATGAGCATGTGTCACCATATACACACACACACATATATATATATTTAGTTTGTATTTACACACACACAAATATTTTTTATACAGATACATGGTTTTATATATGAACTATATACGTAGTGACAAATATATTCATGTATACAGATACTAATACAATATGGGATCAAAGGAATTACTTAAGCAACCATTCTTAGTCATAAGAGTATCATGTTGTAAATAGGGTACTTTGCCATGAAATTTATTAGGGATACAAATGTCATTATATCAATAAAACCAATGAGAAAAATGAAACATCATGTCTAACAACCCATAGAGGAATTCGAAACATCGTGTAAAAAATTAAAAAAACGAGGTAAGACATCATTTCCAACATCACACGTTAATAGAGCATGAAGTTTCATCCCACACTAGCCTTAACCGTGTCTCAAATTCCATTATACATGAGATAGATATAATTATTATTATTATAAAACATGTATATAATGATTTTATATAATCCATAGATGGTTTCCTACCAT
Source organism: Viscum album (assembly GCA_963277665.1). Lineage (NCBI taxonomy): Eukaryota > Viridiplantae > Streptophyta > Magnoliopsida > Santalales > Viscaceae > Viscum > Viscum album. Next base: position 1,428,950,973 of record OY728157.1, read on the forward strand.
TTATCAATCATTTTAACCAATGTAATAACCCATTTATCATATGAGGTTTATGTGATGTGGTCTTGCTACTCACTTTCCATTTAATTATACTAATCCAATCAATTAGGGGGAAACCAACACCACATAGAGGGTGGTTTAATTTTTTTTGCATTTAATAAGTCATGTTAATTTTACTATAACACCCAAAGGGGGTGCAATAGTTTAGGTGGGAATCCTTTTATAATAAATAATGGTCTACAGGGTTTTGTATAATGAGGTTAACAATTTAAATAATAAAAAGTATTGTTTTCAGGATGGGGGATGAAAGTCTATCATGTGGAACAATGATGTATGTTATAAAATAACTCATATTTTGTAAAAAATTACTATACCACCTACCTTAAGGAAGTAAGAGAATCCTCATCTATTATCAATTTGATATTTGATGTAGAATGGGATACATCAGCGAGATCGAAAAATACCTTGAAAAAAGGGAATATTATCTCCCCTAGATATAGCATTCTTGAGGTAAATATAAACCATTAAAATAAGAAAGTTGATCCAATGGATTACCTTTAGCTATAAAATTTAATGAATGGTTAGTAAATCAGAATACAAATGAACAAGATATCTTAAAGCCTAGGAAGAGTGGACATGGAGTTCCCAGTCCAACAGTCCACTATACAAGATATAATAGATGTGTAGGTTTTATTTTAAGAGGAGTCATATTAGAAAATTAAATTTCACACTTTATTTAATGGGGAAAGTGGGTTGGCCACTTTATTTTCCAAACTATGCACATAACCAAGCACATATACTGGTTAAGTGGCACTATGTGTGTAGTCTAAGTGAACGGTTTGTAAAACCATGTTTAGCCCATGTGAATCCCCTATCTGGTTTATCTATAGATCCTCATTTTGTTGGGAAGTATCCTATTTATAGTTTAGGTAAACATAATCATCCTCTTAATGGGTTTCATGGTTACTCCTAATTGTACCTCAACTGTGATCCATAGATTGTTTATCTAAACATTGGTGCTCTAGGCTCCGAAAAAGCCTAAGATGCTTTTTAACCCTTCATTAGATCTCTAAGAACTTACATTAGAAGAAAAAAATAAATTATACAAAAATTTAAATGTTTCAAACCACATTAGGAACAATATGATATTACAATAACCCCTCCATAAAATAACTTGTCATTTAGTTTCCCTTCTAAGGGTGGTATGGTATCATCTTAGAAAAGTTCTGGCCATTGGGAATGTACATCATCCTCTGTTTCATAGGTCTCATCCTATACATGGTCAGGTTACCATAGAAGTCATACCATAGAAGCTATCTATCCTTGGAGATCCTTCATTCTATGGTCAACCATATGAACAGGGTTCCCCTAAAAATAATCATCAACATCTAACTCAACCTCATTAGTCCGAATAATATGATATGGGTTTGAATAATATCAAAAAAGTTGAAATACATGGAAGGCCTCATGAATGTATTGGTACCTTTGAGGTAATTGAAACTGATAGGCTACTATCTTGAATCTCTCTATGGTCTCTAAAGGACTAATATAATGAGGTGATATATTAACCTACTTATGAATCTTTCTATAATCCATCCAAGGAGAAACACATAAGAAGACTTGATGTCCCACCTCAATCTCTAGGGGTCAACATCAACCATCAACATAAGACTTATTCCGAGACTGAGCTATATCCCCACATTTTCTTATGAGATATAACTATTAAAAATACTCTTTAATGAGACAAGGTCCCATTAATTCTATCTATCTTTCTTATAACTAGTATAGGGGTGAATGACATGACCTACCATATAGGGCATCATAAGGATCCATCTGAATAATTTCTTGAAATCTATTTTTATAAGAAAAGTCTCCAAGTGTTAGGTGTTTCTCCCAAGAAATTCCAAATTAATGGACACATGATTGATGCATTTCCTTATATATATGAATCATATGTTCAAATTTCCCATTGGTAAGAGGGTGGAAGGATATTCTCAGAAGCACATATGTACAAAGATCCTTCTAAAACCCCTACCATAAACAGAACATAAAATGAGAATATCTATTTGATATGATGGTTTGTAGATTCTTATGAACGAGTATGATCTTCCTGACATATCGCCTTCCATGATTATCCCTTGAAAAGGCCACTCAGATAGGTAGAATGTGAGTGAATTTGGTGAAACTGTTGTTGATCACCCAAACCACATCACTACCACATGGAGATCTCGACAACATAGTAAAAAAATCCATGGTGATGTCATCCCATTTCCACCTAGGAATAAAAAAGAACTATATATTCCCTACTATACACTAGTTCCCCCTTCACCTATTGATATGTTGAACTTTGAGTAACAAAACCATCAATCACTATCTCCATCCCTAACAAAAAATACTGGTGACATAAGCCACCATACATCTTGGTAACACTGGGATTTACAACCCATATAGAGGCATGGGACTCCTACATCAATTCATCTATCACATAGGTAGGAACCTAGATGCATCTATGAATTCTCAATACCTCATCCCTACCAATGAGACAACCAAGCAGCGGGTCCTCAACTGAAATAATCTCATATAAGACCAAGCTCTTGGGATCAAAGAGATACAACACAATCATTATATCCATTAGAGAAGAGTTCCCTACTAAAGATTCAATAATAGAATGCATGTGATTTTGGAAGCCCTCTAAGTGCATCTCAAAAAACAAGGCCATCAACTACAAATCACTTTTGGCCTCTTTAACTACCTATAAATGAGTAATCCATTTTAGAGTATCTGCAATGTCATTTCTTTTCCTAGAAATATAACAATTCTCAATATTTAACAATTATAGGTATTCAACTCATATTCATTTCATAAGATGAAATTCATTCTGTGTAAGGATTTAATTAGGGATTTATTTGTTCATGTAAACCAAAAAATTCTCTCCCAAAAATTATGATGCTAGCAATGTAAGGAATGAGGCATAACTTCCAACACAATATCATGTGTCAGGTAGTTATTCTAACGAGGCCTCAACATCCATGACCCATATTCCATGACTCGATCACCCTACATCAAAATGACTCCTTGCTCGATTCCTGCATCATTTTTTAAAGGAGAGGGTCAATCCCCCTTTATTGAACATAATAAAGAAATCATTTTTTTGGAAGGTTATTTTTCATACTTAAATCCATAAAAACTTAGCAACATTTTTTGTTAATCCAATAAGAGACATTTATAAGCATGAAAAGTATTTAATAATACACATGTGGTAGCAATAAATCCCTATGAAACTCTGTATATCAAAGCCGTTCTTGGAATTTTCCCACGATTCAACGCCTCTCACCTTATCTAGGTCTGTGGATACCCATGAATCAGAGATGATGTGTCCCAAAAAGTGAACCTTTTCATTTCAAAAGTGGGATTTTTTTATATTAGAATCACAATCTAAATATTTTTTTCATGGTTATGTTGAGTATGAGAATACAGGAGGATGTATTCCATGAAGACTACCATAAAATATATTAATATGGGTGGAAAACCCAATTCATCAAAGCCACAAAAAGTGAAGGCTCATTAAAGAGACTAAAAGGTATGAATAGATACTCATAAAGGCCATATCTACTATAGAAAACCGTAAATGGTATATCATAAGGAATGAATTACACCTGATGATAGAATAACCAAAATTTTTTCTATGAGGAAACCCTCACTCCCTAGATCTGGTCAATGATATTGTCAATGCAGGGTAGAGGATACAAGTTCTTGACCATAAGATGATTCAACCAATGGTAATAAACATAAATCAAGAGGGTTTTGCCTACCTACTTAGAGAAGAGGATAGGTGAACCCCATGTTGATTTACTAGGTTATAGAAAACCCTTATCTTCCAGGTCCCCTAGCTACTTCATGAGTTTCTGAAGCTTTGTACATTTTATCCTATAAAGAGAAATGTACATCAGTGATACTCCTAGAAATAGTTCAATAATGAACTCCACCTCTCTCAGTGAAGGTAACCGAGAAATTTCATCAGCGAAGACATTCTAGGATCAATATACTCTAGGAGGGGAATACATATCTTTTTTTCATTGGATTATCATAAATTAACATGAAATCTAGATAGTCACTTGATCAAAACCATGATGCGCTGGTCCACTCAAATCACCTAGACATCCCATTAAACTTGGTTAATATAAGTACGCCCCTCTGGTGATATGAATCACACCCTCTAGATATTGCAATAAAAATGTTCTTGGTGACGGTCAAACTAGTCCATCATATGTATAATAGAAAATCCCATAATCTTAAGGACAAATAGGTTCTTTAAAAAATCATAACTTCTTATCTGTAGTGGTAATATCTGAAATAACATATAATGTATGATCATATTCCCAATAAATTATCTAGAGTTATTACCCCACAAAAGTACTCAATTTACAAGAAACAATTTCCATAATAGCTACAAAAATAAAATAATATTAATAAAATATTAAAATAAAGTAGACACTAAAATGGAGGCTTCTAGAATAATACCTCTAACTATAGAAGGCCTGACACACTACTCCTTTGGTACATGCTACACTACATGAATGTGAACTATACCATATCCCTGATCTATATCTTTATTATTGAATAAAACTCATTATACTGGCACTACATCATATAATATTGGATCCCACAACCACATCCACCACATTGTCCATATTAGCAAATAGTTGAATATCTTTTAATATGGTGTGAAGCTATAGGTCCTCCTCCAAAATTTGGAGTCATTTAAGTCCCTTTAGGACTTAGTATTAGGGGAAACGATGTATGAAAAAAATTATAGATGGATTATTTATTCGTAGGGTAAAAATACAACTAGATTTATTTTTCATTATGTCTATATATGATCAAGTTATCCACATTGGTGGTGTATCACAAAACTTTCAGTACATGTCATTTAACTAATTTTTACCCATGCACATAATCATGTAACTTCTTCCTACTTATTGATAAACCACTACCCTATCATGATGATAAACTTCACTAACTCACAATATCAGCTTCCCTTATGTTCTATTTAAAGATGAGGACTTGGTTCACCATCTATATAATGGTAGTCAACTAGAAGATACTAGCCTTAGATCGGATGGAATATACATTACCATCCTCAAATGAACTCACTATTTTCATCTCATATTCAGTGAGAGTAGGTGAGAAGTTATTGAGGTCTATGAAATCATTATAATACTCAATCAAGGACATCCTACCTTGGTGAAGGTTGATAAATTCCATGGACTTTTCATATCTCATAGTATTTAGGAAAAAATAGTCATGGAAATATGCCTAAAAATCAATCTAGATTATATCTTGATGTTGAAATGCTTGAGTGACAATGACCAATTAGAGTTTAGAAAAATCACATAGCATTTAGGTTACAAGAATGAACCCATTTTGTAAAGCAGACTCCATGTTGTCAAATATAGAAAGCATGTAATCCAGCTATGATTCTATAGCCTTGGTCGTAACATCCCCTAAGAAAGTAGGTGGATGCTACTACTACAAATCCCATGTCAATTAATCCTTAAAAGTGGAAACTCAAAGATATATCTACATATACTTCATAAACCTCATGAAAATATTTTGTAAATGATCATCGATGACCATATTATGTATAATCGGCAGTTCCATAAGTGACACTATAGGAGGTAACAATGGTAACTCAGGACCCAACACCTATAGAGAATTCTAATCTCCAACTTACTACCAATATTCCTAATATTTTCTTGGTTTAATATTTAGACAATTTATAAACGCATGCCTTAGAATAGATTTTGACCACCAAATATATCATTTAGTAAGTAATTGGACATGATAAACAACTTCAAATATAAGATTCAATATCCATGTACATAATCCTAAAGCTAGGTCTAGGTAATTAAAAAATATCATTATAGTTTTGAGAGATACTCCCTACTTCCCACTATTATGGATATGTCACAGTCAAGGTCCCATATCACATCGCAGAGTTCTCAGTATATGGAGTGTCAATTTTAAGGTATTTAGGAAAACACCATTTACATTGCAATTAGAATCACCATTTAATAGGATACATTTAATTGAATAATTTTAATCTATTTATGTTTTAAACACTTATATTTATATATGTATCATATTCCCGTTATATGTGTCTCTATTCCTAGGTAATAAAGGCATAATACTTATAAGTTTCAATATGGTTCCTCATGTAACTACCACCAGCCTTTATTATGGTTTAATTATCTGAATTTACATTCCCAATTTACATAGAACCATACTATCCTTAAATTAAAATTGGAATCCATTTAATTTAAACCACTAATTTCTAAGCCCATGTGACCAATGGTACATGAATCAAACATTTGATAATTAGTTAATAAGAGTGCCACCGTAATGATATGAGGGAGAACACAATTTTGGTTACTGAAAACACTTTAAATAACCAATTATATATCTGTTTATAAGAAACATTTGTAAAATTACAATATAACTATAAAGGTACTTACGACATCTATAAAAAAAGGAAATTCTAGAAACGAGATACACTTATATGGCATGGCACAATGCATGATGTGTGAATCCCTGTGTGCCTATGACAGTGCATGTATAGTGTTTCCTTTTCTTACTAGGCTGATGTTCAAATAGAAATACATAAATGTCACATCATAAAACAAGTTCATCACCAAATAGTGAAAACATTATAGCTTTAAGCAAATAAATATTTATCAACAAGTCAAATCCTAAGAAATTTTTATTTCCTCTATATGTGGATTTACTACACCCAAAACAAAATGATCATTTCTAATTTCAAACACTTCCTAATCTTCAGTGGAACCATTCCCAAAAATTAAGAATAAAATGACAATATGATACATCTTTTAGCATCTCTATTTATAATCCACTAAAATTGTTACATGAGTCACTTGTCCACATTTCCTCTAGAGTTCCTACCAGTATGTTAAAGGCTTTCAACTTGTAGTGAGGGTGTAGGGTGTATCTATAAGAAGACTATTACATCTGGTCATAGTGAAGCACATTAGAGAATAAAACATAAATTATAATAAGTAGTTTAATAAATATTTGAATCAATGAAAGAAGAAATAAACTATATAGATAAATATCACAAGTTTCATATGTAGAATGATGATCATTGTTGGAGTCCCAAGTCAATGTAGTGTAGCCCTACAGATCAAGGACTTCTTGGTGTAGTGTGTAATGGTGTGACATATGGGTGTTATTACTTGAATCCTTGCCCCTTTTCCCACATAAAGACTCATAGTCGTGTTGGGAATGGTATATAATCCATAGTAATCCTCTCCCCAGTACACGGAATTTTCAAAGAGGGATGGGGAGTTAGCCACCCTGGTGTGTTGTGAGCCCTTCATAAGTAAAAACCCACGAGGGAGTGCCACAACGTGAACAATATTATGATTGGAGGGTCCCGCGTCACTAATGTAGATTCTAATGTTTTTTACCAAGGATGTATTAATCCTCTAATTCATTGGTAAATCAAAAAGGGGGAGTTTTTTGGAGTCCCAAATGAACACAATGCATCCCCATAGATCTAGGACTGCTTGGTGGAGTGTATCACAACATGATATATGGGTGGCACGTTATGACACCCTATCCATTGTCCCTCATTGGGTATTAGAGTGGTGTTGGGAATGGTATATAAGACCCTATGATCCTCTCCCCATCACAAGGCCTATTCAGAGAGGAACGGCTAGGAAGTAACCCTGACGGGTACTGAGCCTAGATAAAGAACAAAACCATCATGAAGTGACCCTACGTGAACAATATTTTGGTTGTAGGGTCATGCATCCCCATTGTCGATCCTAAAATAATTTCATGATAATATAAAAAGTAAAATTCATGGTATGTAATGAAAATTAATATAAAAAAGTCTATACAAAAAGACAATGAAAGTCCCAAGAAAACTTCAATAGGATTATGAGCATAATCAGGGCCCTCTAACTGACTAAAATTTAAATTATTATTATATAAAAAACTATTAAAAAAAGTGAGAAACCATGGATTCAATCACAAAAAGATAAAATTAAGTCATGGAAGAGAATTTTATATTACCAGAATCAATTTACCAAAACAGTTTCTAGGATATATATTTTACCTGAGTGCTTGGTACATCCATTATCATATCTTCAAACTTAGAGGCCAGCTTTTCCCATGACTGGATGTACTTTTGAAGGCTAATCTTGGACCTCTGATCTCATAATATATTCTTGGAATATAATTTAGCATCGTTAGTGGGACCATTTCCTTTATCACTATCTACAACGATTAACTTTATTCATGTACCATCCAGTGACCATAACATGGTGGGGGATATACATAGTAGGCTTCCAGAAATGAAATCATGTAATATAAATATTGTACATATAAAATTCCAGCGCGAGGATAGAATAAATTTGTTGATGTACTATAAGATGTAAACGAGTCATCTCTTGTTATTAAAGGACACTAAGTTGACACCATCTCCATCGACCTAAAAGGAGATACCTCTGAGAATGCATCACTACACACACACACACACATCTAAGTAGTGTATATTTACAAAAACATATTTATAGATATATATATACATATATATATAATATATATATAGTGTCATATAGAGCCATATATATTTACACTAGTTAGGACCCGAGGTGAAACTTAATCATTCTTGATTAGTCATAAGAGTCTTATGTTGTAAATAAGATACTAGGCCAATAATTTGATAAGGGATATAGTTTTCATAATATCCATAAGCCAAAATAAATAAGTAAAACTTCATGTCCAACAACATCCAAAGGAACATGAAACATCATATCAACCATTCAATAAATGATGTGACACATCATGTCCAATGTCAACTGTCAAGGGAGCATGAAGAATCATCCAACAGTAGCCTTAACTGTGTTCGAGAGTCCATTATAAAATGGAGATATAAAAAAATAATGAAACATCATCTATATAATTCTTTAACATAAGAAAAATATGGTTTATAATCATTTAACATTCCACTTAACGAAGGGAATAAACTATTTCCCATATGAGGGTCATGTGGTGTGGTCATGCCAATCAATTTTCATTGAATTACAAGGATCCAAACAATTAATGGGAAACCAACATGACTTAGAATGTTGTTTTACTCTGGTAAAATTTATTATGTTAAGGTTATTTAATAAGCACACCCAAAGAGTCTAGCACTTTTCAATGTGGGTGGCCACCAATAGAAAATGAGGATACATAGGGGATTGTTTAATGTGGTTAAAAACTTAATAAAGACAATTATAGTTTCAATGAAACATTTGAAAAGTACAACATCTTTCATGATGATTTGTGTTATGAAATAAATCATCTTTAGGGAATAAGTATTAGACCCCAACCATAAGAAGGTAGATAACTCATCATGTGGTTTCAACTTTTGATTCAATGTAGAACATGATAAATCAGAAAAATAGAAAAATTATCTAAAAATATAGCATATTAGATCTGCTATAAATAGAATTAATGAGGAAGATATAAACCTATAAAATAAGTATGAGGATTTAAGGTAGTATCGAAAGCCATACAATGAAGTAAATGGTGAGAAAATCAGAGTTCGAACAATTAATCTAGCTCTAAAACTAGGAGGGAGAGAAAAAGGAGCTCTCAGATGTGTAGTCCACTATACAAAAGATATGAGAGAAGTAGGTTTTAGTGAAAGAGGATACATTGGAAAACAAAATTTTCAACCTTCATTTAATGGGGTGCACAATTTCGCTGAACGATTTACCAAACCATACAGAAAACCGTGAAACTATATAGGTTAAGTGGAACTATGTGTGTGGTCTAGGTGAGTGGTTTAAAAACCTATGTAAAATCCTTGTATACCCCCTTTTTAGTTTCTCTAAAATCCCTTTCATGGTTGTGAGGAAATTTGTTCATAGTTTTACTGACCATGCACATCCTCTTACTGAGCCACATGGTAAAGCCACATGGTTACTCATTACCGTGATAATCACAATATTTCTCAAAAAAATAGAAGTTATATGTTCAAAATAAGGTAAAACTGATTTTGAAATAATCATTAAACCATTAATAACGTCCTTTAGAAGAAAAAAATATTTATTCAAAAATTTTAAGGGATAATGCATCATTTTAATCTTCGGGATCTTACATGATCCTCATTAAGAATGGCTTCAATAAAAAAGGATGGGAATTAGTTTACATGAAACTAATATTCATTATTGGAACCCAAAAAACTATTATAAATAACCATCTTAGTTATGCTTCTAGAAATAAATATATTCTCATACAATTATTCACTAGGAGATATCCATAATTGGTTGCACGAGCCCCAAAAAAATGGACCAAATGTGAGAGACAAATGATATGTCCACCCAATAAAGGGGGTGAAACTATACTTAATTATAATAAATGTAGATGATTGGATGTTTCCTAAGATAGAAACCAATAAAATTTTGGCTTTAAAACCCTTATATCTTCCTCAATAGCCCAGATATTAATGCAACATTCTTAAAAGGGTTTAGAAAACCAAGACCATCTATCCTAATGGTGGTATCCCTCCTGATGGTATTCCCATATAAAAATATTTATAAGGCTCTCAATATTCCTGTGAACTACTTTATGAGGATTTTACAACGATAAAATGCACATAGTAATAGAATACATGATACAATGAACTATGTAAAGTCTTCCTTCAATGGAACGAACATGACACTTCTAATTTAGGATCCCATCCATTATCGTTTTAGCAATTTTTCATTGTGATAAATTATCATTATCCCATTAGATAAGAGGTATCCCATATAATCAATAAAAATCCTTGGAATATCAAATACAACTTTATCTCATATCTCATTAGATATCTTGGAGGAACACTTATTAGAGATGAAAATATTATTTTTTCTTGAATTAATAAATTTCTTAGACTTATTGGAATAGTCATTCAAAATAAACAAAAAGATGTAATTTGAATTAGATCTACCATAGAGAAAAAACATTTCATCTATTAGAAAATGTGATAAAATATAGCAAAAACCATACCTCCCTTTGCATGTGTGAATCATCCCATCATCTAAGCCTTTGTTATGATTTTTGAGGAGGACATCCTGGGAAAATATGAAAAGTCATAAAGAAATTGGATCCCCATGTATCATACCCCTATTAGATTTTAAAAACCTAAATCTAGTCCTCCTAAAAGAAATTGTAGACCGTAGGTATTAGAGACACCAAAAAAATGCCATAAACCAACTCTATGAAAATTCATTTTTGAGCACATTGAGCATAAAATACCAATACATTTGATCATAAGCCTTCCCCATGTCAATATTTATCATCACATTGGAGATTATCACTCTCCTATCAAGATATTCCACAATATCTTGGAAAGGCCAATGGATCCCAGTATATTTATCCCTTTAATGAAACCATGGTGTTACTTAAAAATCTAAAGATCCGTATATGCAGACAACCTCATATTAAGGATAATGAAAAAACATTATATGAGAAGTTACACATGAAAATTGAAAGAAATTTACAATAGTTTTTGTGATATCTCTCCTTGGGAATTATATCTGTAATAGGTTCCTAGGTAACTCTTAGCCAAGTACCCCCATGAAAAAATCACTGAAAGCTATCACCACTAACCTTTTATTTATATCCCAAGACTCAAAGTATAAATAATATAGAAAACCATATGGTCCTAGATATCTATTATAATTAAGAGTCTAAATGGAATTAAAATACTCTAATTCCTTAAGAAGAAGACCCATTTTGAAAATTTTCTCATCATTTATTGATCTATGGGTGTTTAAATGAAAATAAATAGACTCTCTTAGATATTGGGAAACACCCCAAGGATCAGACTGGACTTGCAAGAGTTTCTGAAAAAGACAACCCTGCTAGAGGCTCCACAATGTTAGCATCACTAGAGTGGTAACCATCCCAAAGAGATAAACTAATCGTTCCATTAACCCTTTTATCCTTGATGAAAACAAGAAAGTAAATTGTAATTATTTCCCCTAGCATAAGCCTAGTAGTTCTAGAACTCTCCCTAGAGGATTTCTCTAGACAAAGAAATATTTCTTCCAGCTGGTTTTTTTACTGGACAAGGTTATAAAGGTGTAATCATCCCATAGGTCTTGTAATTTGACATAATACAGTTGATGTCCTCCAGAAATGGGTTTAAAATGATTTTCAGGGAGGGAATCCTCTTAATCTGAGAAATAATATAATTATTTATCCTTTAAGGATTATTATGAAGAGCCACATAAGCAATGACTATAATCGATCTATCCATGATGGTTGAAAAATATCTCTAAAACCATCCAAAAGAATCAAAATATTGGAATAAGATAAACCTTTACCCACTTATTTAGAGGATTTATCATGAAATAAGTGATGGGATTGGGTAGAATGTGACCTTGGAAGGTGAGTTAGGGTAGAACTTAAAAATATTTAAATAACTAAAATATTACCCAAAAAATCTAATATTCATATCCAAATTTGAAACATTTCTATTTGGTTATTTAAACAAGTGAAAATATCACCATATGTAACGAGATATAGAAGATGTATTGATTCCATAAAAATATTGGAACTTTAGAATATCATTATGGAATAAATTCCCACTAACTAATTCTTTGAAGAATCTAGGAGAGTGATGAAGTATACCCTAACTATCTTGGTTTCCAATCTAGGTTTGGATGCTAAGAATGAATCCCATATATCTATCCTTTTATTTGTTTCACATTTGGAATAAACAATATATATATAAATAAAGAAGAATGGATCCAATTTAAATTTATTGATATATATTGATAGGATTTATCAATGGAAACAACATAGATTTGATCAATCCAGAAAAACCAAATGTGGATATTTCTAGGCATCCCGTGTTGTAAGTTAGGGGCATCAAAACACAGAGAAACATAAATAATGAACTATAACATAATTTTAGGTTCATGGGTGGGAAGAAAATTTATACTCTTTCAACTAATTGTTTTCAATAAGTAATCTCTTTCTTATAGGGATCCTAGGACCCATAAAATATAGATGATGGATTTGATCATCGAAAGGATTCACATGTGGTTTGTAGGCCTAAAAAACATTTATATAGAAGAAACATCATGGGAATAGGACCTATCTTGGTATTTTGTCACTATATTACTAGGAGGATACACTTACATAACCATCATTGACCCACCTCTATCTAGATAGGATTTTAAGAGATCATCACCAATGTATTGAAGGGCCTTGAATGATTTCCATCTTTGTGTGTTCTATTTTGAAGGATGAAGCACCACCATTTTTTTTGGAATATTTTAGAATCCTTTATAACTCTAATCACAATCAATGAATCTTCTAAAATATAAGGGAAATGAGGCATCACTTAAGTTTCCCCCTCCTGTACCTACAGATTAACAAGAGATATCCTCATAGTGCTCTGTGTACCTGGAAAATAGAGACTCACCCCTCCTCCAATGTTTCCACTGAGGAGACCATATGGGATATAGGGGAGGTAATTTCTAGAGAAGACTGTATTGAATATGTCTTTTCAATATTGGGTTTCACAAGAAAAATAGTCTTGAAGGACAAACCACCCTTGAGGTTAGGGGCTTCCTCCTGAGGAGAATGCTCGAGGTCATTACAACGTAAAGAGGAGGCCTTGGAGGTATCACCCAATGAGGGACCTGGGTGAATAAAATAACCATGCCTCCTATATACTATAATTAAATGAACTCTAATATATAAATGTTTATATAATCCCATAGACCTTGAATAAATTATATTTTACTTGAGGAGAAGGAATTACCTGATCAAAGGATAATCCTATGTGGAAGATGAGTCAATAAATTTAATTCTACATAGATCCAAACCAACTAAATATTCTCTATGAAAAGAGTGTAATCATACTCACAAAGTATCCTCCCAAAATACTTTCTAAATCTATTAAGGATAGATAGATTATGGAAGGTAAGTGGTAATCATGGTAGATAGATCCATAATGTATAAAATGAAGAAACTTTTCCCTAATGAACTTCATTGTACCTGTGTAATAGAAGAAACCCACCACTCTCACAAAATTTACCTCTCCATTTGATTCCTGAAAAAAGAAACTAATTAAGGGTTATATGACCTAAACATGGTGATAAGTTTCCACTGATGGTAATTAGATTCTGTAGTTGACATTATTTCAGACAAGGAAAGAATTGGTAACCCTTACTCCAATTCACACTCCTTGATCGCCTTATGGATTTGAGGTATGGGAGGGGGAGTAATATGAGGAAGACCCATAGGTGGATATGATTATGCTACCTTGTATGATTTGGAATGTATAAGTGAGGGATGAACACTATTTGGCCTCGACCCCAGGCCTTTGAAACTACCAAGGATCAATGAAACAAAATCATCCCCCTTGAAGAAATTTATCCATGAAGAGACTAGAGGGGACTCAACTTAAATGAAAGGTGGATCAATATCATGAGATCTAATTAATGATATCTTATTAGAGAGCACTAGAAATATGAGATTCCCCATAGAAACTTCATCGATAGATTCAATGAGAACTAAAAAGTGTAGTGGCATATTCTAGGTGAATGATGGGAGGGAAACCATCCTTCCATATTTTTACCTCATTCCCAGGAGAAATTAGTAATGGAAATTTTTTTATCTAAATCAAATCCTCTTGATTTCTAAATTGATCATGGATCATGTAGACTTATAGTGTTATTATTGATGACACATTTTTTAGGAATGAATCGATACAATTTCCCCAAAAGTTCTATTTCTTTTCAATAAGGGGTTAATAAAATGAAATTGAAGTTTAGAAAAGTAAATCAGATAGAATTAAGAGTAATATTTACATGTTGATATATGAATTTGGAATTTACATTGATGTTATTTATAAAAAATACAAAGGTGGGATTATTGAGCCCAATTTGTGTGTTATATGATTTTATTTTCAATGTTTGTTATTGGTGTCCAATGGTTGTTCAGGAAATAAACATATTTCATTTATTTCAACATGTTGAAGAAGTTATAAAGAATAATCATCTAGAATGTTTGGTTGAAGTATCCAAGGCTGATAAAAAAATTGATATAGATTATATGGAAGATGAAATAAGGTTGGAAGTGATCAATTATTTTCTCTCAATAAAATTTATTACTAGACTTTAAGTTTAACTTATAATATATGGTGATATATTGTTAATATATACAATATGTGCTATGATTTTTTAGAGAATCTTAGTTGTTATCAACATTATGAAAATTTACTTAATATTTATTCTAAGAATTACAGAAAAGTTTCCCTCAAGGATATTGTAAATCTGAATGGATGGTGACAATGTATATGACCAGATAGAGGCCATTATACTAAGGTAATTGGATGAATTCTATCATACTAAGATGATTAGATGTACTCCATTAAACTAAGTAAAATTAATGAGGTTTAAAAGTCTAAATTATGAAGTGAATACTTATTTAAGGGTAATGTGATGTTTTAATAAGGGTATCAGTGTAAGGGTTTCCTAGTAGCACCATCATATAGAATTTTATGAACAGTTCCATCACACTGAGTGTCCATCGGATGAATCAAGATATAAAATCCAATTAGAACGAGTAATGTTGGGGGAATACATGATGAAATGAACATAGTTATATAGGAATAATGATAATGAATAAAATCAATCATATAATAATAGGAATAAATTGTTTGATTGATTATCTTTACAATTTACATCGGAAAAAAATGATTAGACAATAAAATTAGAATTTTCTATTTGACGTTTTCTTCATTTATCAAAAATCAAAAATGACTTATGGATGAGATTAATAGTTGTTAAAGTTGTTTTGGTATAAGACCTATAAAAATTAAATGGGGGAACTTAAAAAAATACATTGATGTGAAGTTAATATGTTGAGATAAACCAATAATGAAAATGATGATGGGGTTGTAGCTGATGAAAGGAAATATCAAGTCTATTATTCAAACTAGAAGAGTCATCAAAACATCTCCATCCAAACATTATCATATGATAATTCTTATATTTACAAATGATGTCAACATTTATTATATATTTTTGATGATTTTTAAATAAAGGATATTTTCAAATAGTGTGAGAAGAGTTTCTAAATCATCGTACATAGAATAGGTTTCTGAAGTAGGTGATTAGAAAGGAGAATTGTTATAAATATATCTGATAATTTTTTTGAGTGAGTAAAATAATTTTCCACAAAAAATTAGAGGAAACATATAAAGATCATAATATATAGGTTGGTGAAGGTTTCCAAGACAAACCGTCAGATATAATATTTCATATAAAGTCATTAGATAAAGGTTCTCGAATGATGTTCATCAGACTGAATTTTCCATGAAGGATGAGTAAAATTAGGTTTATAAGGTTACTTAATAGTTTCATTGGAAATATTTTTTAGAGTATTTAGTTAGGAAAAACATTACAAAGACATCTAGGTAACTATTAAAAAGATATTTTATGGATTTCTATGAAGCTATACTATTGGGTTAGATGAAAATATCGTCAATGTTTCATCAGAACAATGAAAATTGACAAACTTATTGGAGTCTATTGGATAGTGGAATTCCCTATGAAATTATACTGAATTAAAATTGAAATGGAATATTGGGTAAAATTAGTTAGACCAAATTATTTATTAGATAAATTCTTTGTGAATCAGTTCATCGTTTATGGGAAGTATCTTGTGAAATATTTTGTGATATTCTTACAAAGTAGTAAAGGAACAAAAGGTGAATTTTTGTCAGATGAAAGGAATGTTATAATTTTTTATTGGATGGAATGCTTTAAGAAATCTAAAAATGTTTCATAAAGACATAAATGTGGTGATGATGTGATATTCATTAAATGTTTTAATAATAAATAAGAGATATTTTTATTCTAGAAACATTGATGAAGTTTGAGGGTGTTTGTTAATATCCCATATTTTCATGAAGAGTTGGGAAGAATTCTAGTGATATGTAAATGAGTGTAAGGTTTGAAATTAAATATATGGGTGGAAAATTATAGTTGAGTTCCTCATGTTCCCATGGATGTGAACCTTTATATAGGGTTATAATAATAGAATTAATGTTTTTATGGAACTCTATTCATGTTTGGAAAAGTTTGAGTCATGAATAATTTTCACTGTAAGAAAGTGTCAACCATGAATATTGAGATCAATTATCATTTTGGAATAAGTTTTTAGTGAAGAAGTACTTGATGATGTAGGGTAATATATGAAGTTAAATCACTAGAAAGAACAAAACACCAAACAAATTAATAAATAATGGAGATAAAATGAACTATCACAGAGCATATAATTACTAGGTTAAAATTATTAGATAGACATATCATATATTTAGATCATATGGAAGATTGTAAGGATAGGTTCAGTATGATGGGGGAAGAAGAATAATGTTTCATCCAGTTATCATACATTTCTTTTATCATTAGGTATCAGAAGAATATTTTGAAGAAGGATCGAAAAAATAGCCACAGGATTTATCATCATCATATGGATAGGATTGGATGATCTTATTGAAAAAAAAATCTCCAGAAGAAGAAAAAATAATAATGAAAGCTACATGCTTGTTACTAAGAAAGTAACAAAACAAGAAGAAGGGAGTGGGGAACAATAAAGCACTATGACATCCAACCGAAGTCTAAACAGGTGAAAAAACTTCTTTGTCTAGTAAAGTAACTTAAGGAGAAGGTGAAGTCCTTATTTAGTAGAAAAAAAATATACCAGTGAGGATCTGTATATTGGATCAGATATTCACTAGTCTAGGGAAGAAGGATTATTTTCACCCACTCTTCTAAAGTGTAGGGAACTACACTTTTCCTAAATATTTTATTTTATAAAAACCAATGAATTTTGTATCTGATTATAATATATAATTCATGTACTCATCATCAATTTTCTTGGAAAGGACTTACTACTCTTATTGAGTAGTGAACCCTCTAAAAATATCATGTTCCATATTCTACTTTCTTTCATACACTTGCATAATAAAAAACAAAAAATATCAGTATAATAATGATACTAATAGGTCTAATAGGTAATTTTATATAAAGATATAATTGGTTTAATAGTTCCCAGCACCAATTCACCCCCACCCCTCACATAGTATTGATGATATCCTAATTTTTTTCCCTTATTACCTTTTAAAGTTTTCTTAAAAGTACAAACCTCCATGGAAGTCCTCCAATTTATGGAGGATATTTTCAAGGATAGTGTCAGGAGGTGTTATTAGCATGTATGATGGGTTAAATTAATTAACAATTGTGAAGTTATATTTTTGATTGATTCATTACCTACCATTTACTACTATTATAGGAGACTAGAAATTTTAATGAGGGTTTTGATATGGTTAATATATAGTCCCAGTGAGATGGGTTTGATCCTCAATGGTGTTTCAGACCAGAGGGGGTTAGGCTACCTGTGATACTAGTTGAGGGTGATATGGGTGTTCATATGAAAGGAACTTCATTTGCAGCCTAGAAAATGGTTCTAAACCGTGTTCATCTAGGTCACACTCAAAAGATGATTAGTATTTTTCCATTATTACACACCCTATATTTTGTTATTTATTATAGAACATTTGTTTCGAGTCCTAATTCAAATATATTTTCATGTATCTTCTTCCCTATTTTAGTATTACTTCATTATGATGTATATTTATACATTAATATATTCATTGAAACTCATTATTATGCATGGTTTGTGCTCTTTCCTTTGGGTTAGTTTTCAATGATAGGTTTGAAAATGAAATTGTTCAAATGAAAGTTTTCAAATGGGTTTAAATAAGGATTTTTGAAATTGTTGTGTTTGTTTTTTAAAATAATAGAAAGAAAATTTCTATTCATATTTTCATACCAGTGTGGATAGAATATTGTAGGAAAGGAAATAAGTAGATTATTTATCAAATACCTAATGATCTATTTTATGCTCATACCCTACTTTTTCCACACGACATCAACAGAACCAAGGTTTGTTTTGCATCTTTAGGTTTTATTTCTAATCTCCCACAGATCTGGTTAATCATTGTGGATAGATGGAGAATAGGAGATCATGCGAATATCATTTTTGAATTTTTGTTTTTGTTTTGTACATAGGATGTATCTTCCTAGTTAGCCTCTTTGTATATACTACTTTTTTATGTTTTCATTTATTTATAAGTTCTTGGTAGTTTATTTTGGTTATCCTATGTTTACCTTGTTTTTTGTCTTCTACTAAGTTATATTTATATACATGTTATCTAATATACATTTTGATATTTCTGATATCTATATAGGTTTCTCATGCTATTTATTTATTTAGATGGTGAAATTTTCATAAATAATTTCTTGTGATACCTTGATTCATGTAATAAACCCGTTGGAATCAGGGATGCCACTTAAGTATGTCTCGGGATAGCTCAGGTGTGTGGTTTAGAAATACCCCAAGATTCATTGTGAAAAATGACATCAATGAAGCCCTTTATTATTTGAGATTCAGGTAGACTAGATGTTAGGACCAAGCTAATGAGGAAGGTAATTATATCCAAGTGTTTTATTTTATTATCAAATATGTTTTAGAAGAAAGGAAAAATCACATCACTTATAATTTTTTGAAATTCGGACTGACCAAAATATTCAGAGAATTATACTCACAATGTTTGAAAAGGTCTATCATATTCAGGTGGAGTTGGATATAAGAAAATTATCATCTGATTCACACTAAATCTATAATGATAAGGTTGATCATATTGATTAATAATAGTTTTGGAGTTAAAAGTTTTTCTGAATAACTCTGAATCCAGTAAGGAATATTCAATCTTAATGGGAGAATCATAGTCTACATAACTAAAATAAAAAAATGTGATGATGCTTTGCTGATCTTGTATTCTTATAAATCATAAGTATTGAAACATATAATGTAATCTTGATGAAAGAAAGTGTGACTAAAAGAGATGTTACCAATCTAATTCATATTTATTGAATATGAATGGGAATGAAAAATGGGGATTCAGATCTTATTTAACCTCAAAATTAACATTTTTATTTTCCAACACTTTTAAGGGGAAGGTGAGAACCCTCATACGTAGAGTGGATCAAGAATTAAAGGATAGAACTAAATTATTAAGCACATGTAAAAGGCAATTAGAATCTCTTTCCCTAAATATATTCCAGGGAAACGAACTAACCTGATAGTCTGGATTGGCCTCTAGGATTTCTTCATAATGTCATGATAGATAATCCCAAGCTTTCATTTACTCATATTTTCTAATCTTATTCACATTAAAGCCACTAATCAGTATGCAGTATTTCTTTTCAATCCAATCGTCTTGCTCTTTGGTAATTTCCACTTTGATTAATCTTCCCATCATTTGATCAATATCTTCCCTCGTAGCATTGATCACCAGAGATGCCTCCTTGATTTATTCACTATAATGTATGAGTAATTCCATCTAGTTATCCACATACACATTCTTCAGTCCCCTCAAGTTGCTAGGGGGCCCTACCCCACACCTCTATCCATGGGGAATGATATCCTCCACCACCAAAATTACCACCTCAGATTACAAGTTCATCTCCTCATGTTGGTCATCTGCCTTTGATGTTTTTTCCTCTTGTACTTGTAGTTGGATTACATCAACATGGTGACCCTCCTCTCCTTCCACTGGAAGAATCGCATGCTAGTTATGTTTCTACTATTTTTTGGCCGATTGGGTCTTCATCTATATCATGAAGTAGAAGTAATCTTTACGCCCCATTGGTTTCAGCTTCTTGGAGACAATTCAGCTCCATGGGTCTCGATTTTCATTATTCCATTTCTTCCGTCTTTGACTGTGCATGCCTTTTATGGCCCTTCCCAATCAATTAATGGGGGTCTATCTTAATAAAAAAAATTAATTTTCAGTAAATAAGAATACTATATCATCCAATCGTCAACATATTCAGAGGCATGATCATTAAATAATACTATTGGAGAAGCCATCGTAATTGGATCACCAAATTCATAATGGCCAAGATTGTTTGTAAAAAATGTGTTGTTTCTTAAATTAGGTCAAGAGATATCAAAATAAGAGAAATATTTACATTAGAATGATGAATAAAAAAAATAAAAGAATATGATAAAAAATGTTGTCAACCATTTAAAAGGGGTTAAATTACTTTCTTTATTGATCAAGTAAATCATGAAAAGAGCTGAAGAAAAGAGATGAATGTGTTGTTCAGGGGGATTTTGAAATTCAAATAATGTTTATTTTTAATTGGTATAGAGAATCATAATGAAAAAAATCAGATTAAGACAATAATAATAGACAATTAAAATAAGATTGAGAAATTTGATCTGGATAGATGTTTGAAAAGAATTTCAAAGGAAGAGAAGAAGTTGATATAAGATTTTATAAGGATTGAGAATATTTGAGAAGAGTTGAAAAGGTCATGATTCACCATACATTCCAAGAAAAAATCAAATCCAGTAAATTTAGATAAGTTGGAAATTTTTCCGGATTATTACCAAAACCATTTAGGGTCACCTTTAAAAAGTGAAAGTACTTTGTACATTTTCTGAAAGATGTGTTGTTGACCATAATAGAGAGAGAAGCTCCTATTTTTTTGAGAGAATAGTAATTTTCAATATTGATCATTTTTGAAGAAGTTTTTCAATGATGAAATATTGAAATGAGAAGAGACAAGATCAAAACATTGTATTCACCTAATCATTGTATTCAATGATCATCATATTCAGCTATCTATCAGATTCTAGTTGTTATCTTATTCAGTTGGTCATTGTATCATGATGGATTAATCAGATAAGGATTTCCATATTAGGATTTATGTATTGAGTAAGAAGGAATTATAGATTTTCTCAATTGTATGCAGGCATAACTACATATATCATATTGGGAAATTGGATTTGAATATTAGAGTGGGAATATCAGATTGGGAAATCATATTTGGAAAATCAAGGTTAGTAAATCATAATTGAAAATTTCTTTGAATTCTATACCAAATTCCTAATGTTCATACCATCTTATGGGTAAGAAATTGAATAATTATTTCCCAATGAATAAATTTATAGAAGTTGGAAAGAATCACATGTAATATGAGTTCTTACAAAAATATAATTTTACCCAATTTGTGATAAGATGGTGAGCACACACTTTTGGATTGTCTTCAAAGTGCAACATGAGTATAAGGGTATAGCATACTCGTTGTATTCTAAGGATTTCTTTCTAGTGGATTTTGTGGTATCAGATCATTTCAAAACAATACCATGGACATAACTATTGTTATTGAATTCTGAACCATGTAAATTCTTTTCCTTATCTTATGTCTATTATAAATGATGTTCTTGAAGCTGTAACAATTGGGTTTGCTCTTATTTATTATAAAGATCCTCTTACATCTGTTGATAAGAATAACATTGATAATGATGGAAGGGATAAAAGTGATATATTATCATTATTTTCTGAAAGTGAATTATTAAGGGTAAAAGTTGTTTTCACATCCAAAGGTATATGGTACAAATTGAAAATCATATATGAAGGAAATAAAAAAGTGAAGAAGGAAAAGTTATAAATATTGATATTAAAGTATGAATATTTGAATATGGTTGAAAACAATCTATGAGGGACTTCTTTACTCAGGTAAATGGCACTTTTAGTACTATCAGATGTATTCATGGAAAGTTATATGGTTCAATAGTTGTTGAAAAGATTTTGATAATCTTTACTGACAGGTTTTATGAAAAGTATTTTTTTTGGAAGATATAGATCCTAAATCATTATCTCTTGATGAATTTCATAACATTATCATCAATTATGAAATAAGAATGGAGAAATCATTGAAAATAAATACAAAGGTTGATATATAAACATCTTTCAAGGTTGTGAATAAATAAAAGTAAAAAAGATTCTAATTGAAGAAGATAGTGAATTAGATTCAGAAAATGAGGTATATAAAAATATAGAAAATATTTTATTATAGTTTTCTAAAAATGTGAAATGGGGTATATGGAAATAAAAATGGAAACTTCCCTTGAATTTTTATTAATGTGGAGCTATTGGGAATTTTTCATCTCATTGTATCTAAAGGAATAAAAAAGATTATAGTTATGAAGAAGAAAGAAATACAAGAATATCACACAATAAATAAAGAGATAAAGAAAAATAATATTCCATAGGGAAGGTAGAAAATTCTTCAAATCCAAAAGATGAAGTTTCTTATCTAGACATGAAGATTAAGAAAGTAAGATGAATCTAAAAAATATTTTTCATAATGTGTTGAAAATACATTTATATGGAAGTATTAAATGATGAATAACTCGGAAGATTCTATTCAGGGTAAGAAGAAAATCAACTTGAATTTCATTTGAAAGAAGATTTGTAAGTTTGATTGAGAATGATCACAAGGATTGAAAAGGAAAAAAATAGTTGGAAGATGAATTTTCCTCAACAAGAAATCATGAATTTTATGTTGATGACATGTTGAAGATGATAAAAGAAATTAATGATTGGAAAAATTCTCTTAGGGAAGAAAATAATTATAATGTGCATTATAATTGAAACCTGAGAAGGTTAAATAAAAGTGTAAGAAGAAATATGGATGTGTTTCTGAATAGAAGATAACAAAAAAGGTTATTTAACTGACCAAAACAAAAAAAATATGGGAATTCAGAAGTTTCTAAAAATATTGAATATAAAAATTATGAATTCAAATAAGTTTCTAATACTTATGGTTCCAAAAAAGCTGAAAATAATTGGAATATTATTATTGAAAACAAAATTATTAGTGGCTCATAAAAGAAATATAATAAGGTTTCAAAGAAATAGATTTATAATTTTGGTTAATATGGAAGTTTCAGAGGAAAATACTCTTTCTATGGCTACTGTTGGTATTGTGGTGGATTCAGAAACATGGAAATTATTTTTCATTTCAACCAAAAAAATTTCCATTATCCCATAATATATGGAAGGAAAAATTTGACGGGGATTCAATCTCCTCAATTTAAGAATTATGAGAAGGTAGTTGTGAAAAATCCTAAAAATGTTGGAGTAAAGATTGAAAATATTTTGCATCCCCTTGAAACTATTTTTGAAATATGTGAACTACTTGGACTCCTTAAAAAAGGATTTATTCTTTTTTTATAAGCACAATAAAATATTCTTAATAATTCTCATAATCCTAGGGTCAATAAAGAAAAGGAATAAGAAAATGTTGTTATTGTAGAAACAGATCTGAAGGCTAAAAAAGGACAATAAACATGGATTCTTGATAGTGGGTGTTCTACTCATATGACATGAGACTTAAAATTTTTGAAGAATGTGAGTGACTTTTAATAAGTAACATGAATAGTTTGAAATATTGAATCCTTAAGAATCAAAGGTGTTGGATCAGCCTTTACTAGGAAAGAAAAAATAAAATCTAAGTAAACGTTATATCTTGGTCAGATCAAACAAAAGTATCTATGTGTTTCAAAATGGTGTGATTAGGGTTACAAATTTATCATCAGAAAATTTGGGTTTGTTTTGGAATAGTGAGGAGGAGGGAAAGATTGTTATAAGAGGAAAACCAAAAAAAGTAAACTTGTTTTATGTTAGTGAAATAAAAAACTCTTATTAAGTTAGTATGGTGGAATAGAATCAATTTTGGTATAAAATGATTGGACACATGTGTCAAAGAATCATGAGTAAAAAATTAAAATTAGATAGTGTCCAAGACATTTTCGATTTTCCAAGAAGAATAGATTATGGTTAAACTATTTTCTATAAAGGGAGGATTGAAAATATAGTGCATAAGAAAGTTGAGATTTGTTGAAAACAACCCGTAGAGCTAATTCATTCATATTTTTGTGGTCTAATGAGAAAACAATCAACAAGTGGAGATAAGTACTTCATTACTTTCATTATTTATTTTACTCGCATTACTTGTGTTATGTATATGAAAGATAAACTAGATTTTTTGAAAATGATTAAATGTTTTAGAATGAATGATTAATAGAAATGTGAGTATTCACTAAAGATGATTAGAATAGATAGTATTGGTGAAAACAGAAGTGAATAACTTAAAAGTTATCTTGAGAAGCATAAAATTTTGCATGAGTATAGTTCCCCCTGAAATAATCAACAAAATGGGGTTGATGAAAGAACAAATAGAGGTATGGTGTAAATGGGAATAACTATGTTACCCGAATAAGGTATTTCCCATTAATTTAGGAGGAAAGCCACAAATACTTCTGTTTATATTCAAAACTGATGTTTATATAGGCCATGATGGGGTATGAATCCATATGAATTGTTTTATGGGAAAAATCTAATATTGAAACACTTTAGAATTTCCCAGAGTTGATGTATTATATATAAAAAAGGTAAAAACTATTTAAAGTTTGGGTATATAGGAGAAGATTGAATTTTTCATGGCTATACTTGGGATGGAAGAGGATATAGACGTTTCAACAGAGATATAAGAAGAATTTTGGATTTATTTGATGTGAAAGTAATTTAATGATCTATGAAAGATAAATGTATTCTGAAAGATAAGAAGGTTGAGTAAGGTAAGGAATGTTTTGAAAACAACTAATATAAGGATATAGAAAATTATAATTCTATAAAAAAATAATAATCAAACTCATCTATTTCTAGTGATAAGTATGATACTCGAAAATCTCAACCTAGGTGGAGGAAACAAGTGGAAGCGCATAATATAATTGTTGATCAACATCCGAAGGCTCATAAAATAATAACAAAAAATTATAATACACATACTTCTTTGTATTCACAAGTATAAACAAATGAGAAGAATGAATATTTTGAGTATCCATTATGGGTTCAAGCCATGAATTAAGAGTTGTATCTGAATGAAAATAATGATACATGGGAACTCATACCCAATCTAGAAAACCAAAACCTTATTAGTACAAATTGAGTTTTCAGGAACTATCTGAATGAGTAAGGTTATGTTGTAAGAATTAATGCAATATTATTTTTCATAGGGTATTAACAAATTGAATGTATTGATTTGGATGAAACCCTTGACCTGGTGGAAACATTATAAATAATCAAAATATTTCTTACTATTAGTGAAAAATTAGGTTACAATATCATTTAAATGGATGTTAAATATGAATTATTATATTTTTATATTGATGAGGAAGTTTATATTGAACAAACATGGGGCTTTGTTTTTGAGAAAGATGAAATTTATTTGGGAATATTGAAGAGGATGTTTTATGGGATGAAACAAACACAAAGAGCATGGTATTCCAAATTAGATACTAGCTTAATGAAAATTAATTTCGAGGAAGAATTGATCATAATCTTTACATCATATAAAGTCATGATTATTACCTCATTGTAATTTTTTATGTTGATGACATTATTATTGATGGGAATGATGAAATAGGTTGTGAAAGAATTTCTAAAGAGATAAAAAGGGTTTTTAATTTCCCATGCTGGGGAAAATGAAATACATTATTGGGTTACAAATTTTACAAAATAAGAAGCATATATTTCTTTCCGAAGAAAATTATGCTACAAAACTTCTAAATTAGTATGACATGGAAAAATCAAAGCCTATTTCCACACTAATTTTTTGGGAACAAAGTTGAAAAAAGATGGAGAAGGAAAATAAGTTGTTTCAAATGAAATCTGGATGTTGATTGAAAGATTTTTGTATTTGACTACCTCAATAACCAGAAATGTTTATGCTATTAACTTATGTGAAATATTTCAGAGGGCTCCAAAAGAATCAAATTTACTTTGTAGAAAAATATTTCTCAGATACACCAAACACACAACTGAATTCTGAATCAAATATGATAGCTCAGAAAGTATTGATTCGTTTAGGTATTCAGAAATAGATCGGGGATGAAATGATGATGATAACAGATCCACATCTACTAGAGTATTCTTTATAGGAAATAATTTTGTTAGTTTTAATTCAATGAAACAAAATTCAGTAACTCCCAGTATAGCTAAATCGGAGTATATTTCTTCCACTCAATACACTAATCAACTTATGTGGATGAAAAATCAATTAGAAGACTTGTTGAGGAGATGTTACCTTTTCTCTTGGGTTGTGATAATAAACGTACAGTTAATCTCATCAGGAATCTGGTTCAACATTCTCACTCAAAACATATTGATATCAAATTACATTTTGTCAAAGAGTATGTATAGAAGAATGAATTTAATCTAATGTATGTTCCAACCTCAAAACAAGTTATATACATTTTCGGAAAACCTTAAACGAATGAATACCTTTTTTAATTGAGGTTTAGCATGTGTGTCGAACCTCTTTCTATTCAAGGGTAATTTATTTTTTGTCCCCTCTGTCATATTACCTTTGGAATGAATTTTCAAGGTTACAATTGTTTCATAAATAAATCCTTTTTGAATGCATGTAAAAAGAGGGATTTTTAGGCAAGCTGTGAATTTAGAATTATATTGTGTGTGAACTATTCTAATTGTTTGTTGGAGTGATTATAAGAAACCAATTATTTTGTATTCTATGAAAGTTGAAAAACCTGATAAAGAAAGGAATAAAAGGTTAATCTAAGGATGTTTTCATAATCAATTATTTGGGATATCATGTTTTTGCTATAAATGATTCTTGTTTTTTATAACAAGTTACCTCATATTGGCTTATAATTATTGATAAGTAATCCTTTTCTTGAGAATAAAAAATTAAGTGATTCATAAAATTTGGATGATAATAAAACAAAAAGTGTGATATTGTTATGTCTAAGATTATGGTGAAGGTGATTTTGTCCATGTGTTTTCTTTTTTTGTCAAAGATGTTTTAGAAGAAAGGAAAAAAATCACATAACTTTTTATTTTTTGAAATTTGGGAAAACCATCATATTTGGATAATCAACATCAAAATTATTGAAACGGTCTATCATATTTGGGTGAAGCTATTTGGAAGAAAAGTATCATTATATTAACAAAAAATTCAGAATGAGAAGCTTGATCGCATTGAGGAAGAATCTTAATGGAAGTAAATGGTCCTTAGATTTACTATGAATCCCGTATAGAAGATTTGATCATAATGAGAGAATCAGAGCCTGTATGACTACGAAAAAACACATGTGGTGGTGAATTTATGATCTAGTAGTTCTCATAAATCATAACTAAGTTATGAAACATATGATTCAAGAATGATGGAAGAAAGTGTCAATGAATGGTATGCTTCCAATCGTATTAAGATTGATCAGATCTGAATGGGAAATAAAAATGGTGTTGAAGATCATATTCAGCATGATTGTATTTAGGCTGAGAAGGAAAGATAGAGGATGCTGGAGATTTGGTAAGTTACAATTCATTGAATTATAAGATGAATAATGTATAAAATTATCTTAAATGTATTCATAGACATGATATTTAAAGAATAAAGTTGGAGAATCCATCTTAATTGGTTCATCAGATTCATAAAGGCTGAGAACATTAGTGAAAAATGTGTTGTTTGCTTAATTGGATAGAGACTCATTGTAATCAAGGAAACATTTTCATGAGAATGATGAATGAAAATAAATGAAAAGAAGATGATCAACAATGTTGTTGTCCAGTTAAAATGGGTTGGACTATATTGTTTATCGATCAAGAGGATCAAAAAAGGACGTTAAGAAAAGAGACAGATGTGTTTTTTTATAGGAGTTTGAAATTCAAAGAATGTTTCCATTCAATTAGTACATAGCATAGTAATGAATAAATTGGATCAAGATAATCATAATTGACAATTGAAATCAGATTGATAAATCAGCTATACAATATTGTTTGAAAAGAATTTTAAAAGGAGATCTAAAGTTGATAAAAGATTTAAGAAGGATTGAGAATATTTGAGAAGAGTTGAGGAGGTCAATATCAACCCTAAATTCTAGGAAATAAGAAAATTTTGGAAATTTGGGTGAGAGAGAAGATTTTGTGGATTCCCACTAAAACCAATCATGGGTAACCTATAAAAGGTGAAAGTACTTTGTACTTTTCTAATGGATGTACAATTCACTACAGAAGAGAGAGAAGCTCTAAGTTTTTAGAGAGAAGAAGAAGGTTCCATATTGATATTTGTTGAAGATTTTTTTCAATAGAGAATGAGTTAGAGGAGAAGAGATAATATAACAATGTTTTATTCAGATGATCATTGTATTGAGTGATCATCTTATTCATTTATCTATCGGATTATGCATGTCATCATATTCGGCTAGTCATCGTATCTGAATGGATTAATCAGATCATGATTTCTATATTAGGATTTATGGACCGTGGAAGAAAGAATTGGGAACTGTCTCAATTATATTCTTACAGATCTACATCTATCGTATTGTGAAATTAGATTTGAATATTTGAGTTGGAAAAATGGATTGGGAAATTTGATTTGGAAAGTCAGAGTGAGCTGATCAGACAGAACTATTGGTTTGAATTCTATATCAAAGTCCTGATCTTCTTACCATATTATGGTTAATAAATTGAATAATTTCTTCTAAATAAAACATTTGTGTAAATTTAAAGGAATCACATGTAACATGAGTTATTACACATACATTTTTTTACCCTATTTGTACTAAGAGGGTGCACATTCACTTTTAGATTATCTTCAATGTGCTACATGAGTAAAAGTGTTTATCCTACTCATTTTATTCAAAGGATTAATTTCTAGTGGATTTTGTGGTATTAGATCATTTCCAAGCCGTACCAAGGACCTATCAATTCATATTTAATAGTAAACCTTGTAAATTCATGTGTTCATATGGATTTTTAATTGATTTTTTTCTAGTAGGGATTAAAATCATTAAGAGGAGGTTAATGTTGTTTCAAGGAAACATAAAAGAAAAAGTATAACTGAATATACCCTCCCCATATTAGTTATAAAATTACACTGACTGGAACATTCACTAGATATTAGGATTGTTGGAACTTGGGACATAGGAGTGTGAATAGCGTCATTAACTCTTACTCATCCTCATACCTAAGTTTTAGGGGTTATTGGGTTTAGAGATATTAATTTTGATTTTGGGATTATGCTATTAGTGCTCTATTATTTTCAAGTTTTCTATGTATTTTGGGACAACAAAGGGAGTTAACTAGTTTCATGTTTTGATCTTGCATGGCCTACCAAACCTTGTGGATCATGATTCAATGATTCAATATGTATCTTATCGGATGACACGTGATCGAAGCATGGTTTTTTGAACTTCTTAAATAACTCATGTATAGCCAATAGTCTGCTATTAATAGGACTTGGGGTATGTGATATTATTGTTCTGATTTTTATTGGCTGTAGTTATTTTAATGAAATTGAATTGGATTTTTTTTGAAATGGATAAAGGGTTTCATTTTTCAATGAATTTTTTTTCAACAGAAAATGGAAACAATTTCGTTCTTCAAATGGATGTGTGTGAGTTAAAAAAATAATTATTCGAAAGAATTTTTTATGTGAATTTATTTTGGATTTGAAATCGGAATAGTGTTTTTTAAAAGTGGGTTTTTAACTCTATTTTTTAAATTTATTTGTTTATTATATTTTTATTTTGATTTGAAATGTTTTATTTATTAGATTTTGATTAATATTATGTTTTTATTGAATTATTTTTATTTTTTCATATTATTTTGATTATGTTGACTTCAAATGTCTCAAAGCATTTTATAAAGTATCTTCTTAGGACTGACATTACCCAAACATCTAATAGAGTGGTGGATCCATCTATTATCAATTATGGCCACTTATTTTAGGGTTATTGAGGTCTTCTAGAGTCCATGGAGTGGATGGTGTAAATTGGAAGTATCATTAGGTTCTACGAAACTCTAGGGTCCACTAGAGTTAGAGCTATCATGGTTCTATTCGAGAGACTATGTTTGGAATTATTATCCCCTTGTCATAAGGTGGGATTATGCGGGAGTCCTTAAAGAATGTGGTAGAGCTTATGATCATTTAAGGAGCCCATCAAATATTGAAGTAGTGTGTTGAACACTTCAAGGAGATGGTTCCCCTCTAATAGAGATGGAATCATGCAATTTATTAAAGGTTCATATCATTGTGAAAGGACTTTGTCCATAGATTAGTGATCAAATTCTTTTACCTAGTAAAGTCTCATATCAAGAGTTTTTTTGTGTAATTTTAATCTAAGTTGGTTTCTAGAGTCCATCCTATGATGGGTGGTAGCCTAATATCCCATGGTTATATTGATGAATCCCATTAATTGAGGGGGTGTAAACTAGAAGAACCTATTCTAGAAAAATATATTTTATTTTTATCATCTTATTTTGAGTAGGACCTTTCACTCATATGCTTCCAGTGTGTTTGGATTGGGTATTCTCATCCATTATTCAATAATACTCCAATGAAATTCTTTCACTTTAGTCGGTTGGGTATTTTTTAAAAATATTGTGGGTTGGGGTCTCAATAGAATAAGAAGAAGAATCCCAGGTAAACTATATAATCTTAATAGTTTTTCTATTGAATCTTTTAGAATATCCTTTTGTTTTTTTTTCTCTTTATTTTTTCCTTCTTTTTTCAATTGGTGAATGTGTTTTTTCTGTAAGTTTTTTTGGTGGATCATTATTCCATGATTTATTAGAGAATAATGAGACATATAGAATTATAAATTTTAGTTTAGTCTAGTGTTTTATTGAATTTTATTTATTTGAATCCTTATCTTCTTGGGTGATAGTCCCATTGAGTTACCTACCTAATTGAACCACCATGCTAGTTAGTTTCTATGTGGTGGGGAGATACAATACAGATATGTTTATTGTTCTCTATTAAACTAGTAGGGAGTGACTTTTCTAATTAAGGGATTAAACCAATGTAAATTTTTCCATTTTATTTTGGAATCAGGTCAGTGATATAGCTCTAGAATTTATTTCTTTTTGTATGAATGTTCTAGTTTTGATTTATATTAGTAACAGACTTTCCCTTGGTAGAATGTTTTATGGTGGGGATAATTTTCATTCACTGACTTTTATTTTTCATTATTATTTTATTTATTTCTTATTATTTATTATTTTCATTAAATTGTTAGGTTAAATTCCGATTGAAATCTCAATTTTTTGAGTGTTCTGTCAGTTTTTTGGCATTTTCATAGTTTATAAGAAACTATGTGAATAGCATACACATGGGGTTTTTTAGTTCCATTTTTTTATTGCACAATTTTTCTAACATGTGAAGAACATGGTTTAGTAAAAATATTACTAGTATTAGGAAAAACTATGAGATATATTGTGGGGGTGTCCAGCAGACCATCCATGACTTGTTAAATGTTCTAGGAATCCATGAGGTCGAACCATGTGAGTGTGGTTTGTATTTATAGTAGAGGGTGCATGATTCTAACATGGTTGGGTAAGACATGTGACATTCCCAGAATTCCAATAACTTAAATTTACTAGTCTTAACTCCTAAAATTGAAATCTCATTTGATCCCCCTATACTTATTTGGTTTTTCTACATGAGGGGATCTCCAAACCCCTCTCCATTTTCTCCTCCTCTATGATTTGAATATTCTCTATAGATTCTTGGTATGTGTTATTTGTTTCTGGATTTCTTTTCTGTCTTATCCTATTTTTATCTAGTGAATATCTTCTTACTTACCTTTTTTTATCCTTAAAAAAACCATAGGGTGGGTGTTTTCTTATGTGAGATTCTTATTTCGGTCTTGTGGTGTGAAATTGGTCTCTTAGACCTTTTTATTCCATATTATAAAGGTTTAATTGTGTTCTCACACCATTGAGGTAGGTGCCTCAATCTATTTCTATACATGATCATTCCATGTGATGCTTGGGACTCTCTTAATATATTTGAGCTATGTTATTCATTTTCATTTATTTATAAATTGAATTCTCAAATATTTTTGTAACACCCAAGCTTCCACGATACGCTTCTCTTTGAATAATATAGTAGCGTGTGTTGTATGCAACTTCGAGTTCTAACACACACCACAACCAATCAAAGTAGCCATTATGAATAGTAATACCTACTTTTTGAAATTTTATAAATTTTATCTTTCAAAATGGGCTTCATTTTTGGATTCAAAATATCAAATTTAGCCTTGGGTAAAATTTTGGATCTTTTCGGATAACTTTAATATTTTGATGAATAGTGAAAATTACTAAATTTTAATTAAAAACAATTTTTTTAATCAAAATAATTAATAGTTATAAATTATACTATTGAGTGGTTTTAAAGTATAATTAGAATATAATTTTACAATTTTCTCCAATGGTGGTCATTAGAATTAATTTTACTTTGAAATTGGATATAAACAATTGTCAATCTTTTGATTGATATTGTTTCTTAAAAACACGCTATTTGTTTTGACAATGGGAATTAATTATAAAATTAATTAATGAAAATTATATATTTGTAAATTTTAAAAATAGACACCATTTTTGAATTCAGAATATCAATTATAGCTTAGGATGAATATTTGGTATTTTTTTGAAAAACTTCAATTTTTGATGAATAGTGAAACCACTAAGTGATAGTTTAAAAACTAATTTTTCGTGTAAATGAAACATTTCCACTTTTGTGATTTAATTTTCAAAAATCCGACATACAAGGTTGCCATTTTAAAGTAAAATGTGGTTCAATGGGATTAAAATAATTTTTTGGTGAATAGTAACTTTTAAGTTTTTTTAATAGCGATTAAAGGTAATTAGTGAAATTTAAGGTAAAAATGATATTATAAAAGTATAAAAATATCTTGAAACTTGTACTACATTTATTTTATGAGTCATGGCCGACCAATACAATCCATGGGTCAACTTGGGGACCCCATGGAGCCACATGGGTAAGAAAATGACATTAATAACTTTTTATTTAAAGTAAAAAATAAAATTGTCACAAACATGAGTTGTTTTACTAAAACAATTATTAAATGAGGTTATATAAGGTAAAATTTCAACTATAAATATTAATTGGAAATCTAAAAATATTTCCTACATCATGGTAATTTTTTTATAATTTTTAGAAATGAAATAAATTAAATTATATATGACACCATGATGATGCAGCGATTACCTCATTAATTAACAATTTAAATCAAATGAGAAAATAATGTATACTCTAAGACATAAACTTGTCAAAAACCAATTGGATGAGTATATTTAGAACCCTTATCACCTAATCTTTGAAATATATAATTGTGGGACCTTTGAAATCTGAAAACCATTTCATAATAATGTAACATTTCATGACTTTCCAAGAGTGCCTCTCCTCTCCTCTTATAAAAGGCCCCCACCTCTACCACCTTATTCACACCATCAAAGCCATTTGTCTCGGCCAAAATCTACCCAAATACTCTGTCAACTTTCCTATATTACTCCTAGAAGACTCACTTTGCGCATAAGTCTTCCCAAGAAAGCCTTTGGCTAAAATCAAAAAGAGTAACCTGATTTTAAAGGTAATGTCTTCTCTTATGTTGTTTTGTTTTATTTTGCTTCTCCAACCCCCTAAACTCTTTTTATTCCATTATTTTGTAAAAAAAAGTATCTAAAATATACTTGGATGTTGTCATGATAAGTATTTTATTTATACTTACACAAACCTTCATCTAATTGTTAAAGAACATACTGTTTCTGTGGGTGGCGAATTACTACCTCACAAAATGATGATTGTTCAATCTTCTTTTAACTCCTCTCATAGTAGCCATTATGATGAAAATATTTTTATATATGATATATATTATGTTTATGTATTACTTATTCTTATTTATTTTTCATTTATGGCATAACTTTATGACTTCCATTATGGGTAAACGCGATAATTTCATTTTATGAAGTGCGGGCTACCGCCCCCTCAAAGTGATTTGAATCGTTAATTCCATATGTGGGATGTGTAAAGGATGGAGTAAATGATATTATATATGATATTATATTGGAATTATAATATACCTTTATATAATTATGATTTAATTCCATTAAATAAGAAATAGAAATGAAAGTAGCGTTCATGCGTACGTACGGCTTACCGTCTCCATGAACGGTGCATTTCATTTATTACCTCTAAATGTAATGTAATATTATAAATGAATTTATATACTAGATATATATTATATATATGATATCTATATAATTAATATAATTCTGGATATAAAGGATATTTTACAACATGAACAACTTGTAGTTATAAGAAGTTTATTTTTGACTCAAGTACCAAAGACCGAAAAAACGACCTCTATTAACTTGAATAATTAAATTATGTTCAGAACATGGTAATAAGTTATATAAAACTAATGATGAACTTGAAAAAGATTATTAATCAAGTATAAATTAACTCTAGTATATTATTCATGAGGTTAAAGAACGATCAAGTCAAGTCGGACATGAGGTAAGGGAACTTCTTAACCCAATTTCCGTTCTTTGGGTTAATATCCTACTTTCAAAATATGTAATAATATTTTTATTTCCTATATTGTATTTTTACTTTCGTTATGTGTAATTATAGTGAATACACATAATAGATCTATTTTATTTAAAAAAATGATCTTTGTAAGGGACTTCGTCTCAATCTCCTTTCATTGAGGCATATTTTGTTTTATACACAACTTTCTTTTATACGGTGTATAAACCCCTTTGAATTTTACATTTATTCAAAAGGAATCCTTTTTATATGAAGCATTTTACTAAAGGACAAAAGGGAATGTTTTTTTGTCGTACGTATGCGGAAACAACGACTTCTCCGCCACCGTGACCATTATTTGAGTTTCGGCTTCCTCTACAAGCCATAACATTTTTTTAAATGAAAAATAAATACAATGTTTTAATTTTCTTTTATTTTGGTATTGAAAATTGTTTTGAAAGTGTTTTTAGTATATCAATGTGTTGGATTGGTATATTGTGATTGAAATATGGAAATGTTATGTTTCCCTTATGCATGTTTTATGTGGTACAATTATGCTATGGTTTATGATATGTTTAAACCTGTTCATATGAGGAATGCATTAGACTTAATAAGTGACGGGTGGAGCCTTCTATAGCTCCTCGATGCATCAGTATGTCTCATGAGAAAAAATTGTGTCTTGGCATGAGGCCTTGAAAAAATCTTATTTGTAGTCTTGGCACGAGGCCTTGGCTACGAGGTTATGATAGTCTGGCATTATGCATTCCATCATTATAAAAGTGGTTATTGATATTGCATGTGATTATTAGACTAGTAGAATATCCATGTGAATAAGTAAATGGCATTATTTTATTTTATTTTTGCTATATTATGCTGACGTTCAAGTTTAAAAGGCTTTTTTTTAGTTATACATTGCCTTAAATGTTAATTTTTATTTATGAAAGCTTTTGCTATATTGTTATCCTTACTGAGCATCTGAGCTCACCCCTTCTAATGTTTTAATTTTTCCAAGATGTGAAGAAGTATATTATGAATGACCTGCAGGGATATTATGAGGGGATATGAATACAATATGTTGTTGTAGTTTTGTTTTAATTTATGATGTAATATAAGACTTATGAATGTATCTAGTGTTTCCAATGCTACTAAACTAATCGGTCTTTCGTGAATTGATCTTTTGTGATCATGCCAATGTTATGTAATAATGCACTGACTCTAGGTAACTAGGGTCGGGGCATTACATTTGGTATCAGAGGCAGTTTAGTACTATCCTTGGAAGCTAGATTTAGATAAACTCTGATTAGAGCACATATCCCAAAGATAGACATTGAAGATTAGTATATAAGAATTCCAAGAATTTTGGTATTATAGAGATTTTTTGAGTTTTACAAGCAATACATACCTATCTGGATACGAGCAGGTAGAGGCAGCTCTGGCACAGATGTACCTAGGGGTAAAACACAAAAACACCGCATTGAGCTAGACTCGAACGTCAACTGGTGCATGACAACAGGCCTTGCTCCACTCTTGGTTACGACACTCCCGGAGGATATTCTTAGGATAATTCTCATTTTCATTACAAACCATTATGAAGGGTTTATGAGTATATACTTCTCAAAGAAAACATTTTTATGAATATAGTTCAATTTATGTTAAGTGTAATAAAAGTATGGAATTATGTATTTTGATTCATAAACTAATCTAGTTTATGCCATTGTTTAGAAATGACGCCTAGTGAGAGGAATGGAAATCGTATCAATGCACACACTCCATGTAGGGATTTCCCTCCAACTCAAGATAATTATAGTGGAGCTGGAGATACAACTGGTGCTGATCAACTTATAACCATACTGGGACAACTTACTCGGGTTATGAAGAATAAACTTACTCGTATGGAGCACCCTAATCCGCAACGTGGAGGATCAATGTTAGACCTCTTAATGAGGAAACAACCGCCAACATTTAATGGGGGTACAAATCCATTAGTAGTTGAGCAATGGATAAAATTTTTAGAGAAAATATTCCATGCCTTGGGGAGTAGCGAAAGGGAGAAGGTTGTCATGACAGTTTACTACCTCACTGGAGATGCCGATCAATGGTGGTCGTTGATTCAAAACACAAAGGAAGATGATGAAGTATCAAATATGGAATAGAGGGAGTTAAAATAGATTTTCTTAGAAAAATACTTTCCTCGTGACCATCGAGCAGATATGGAAAGGCAATTTCTGAGTCTGAGACAAAAGGAGGATGAGAATGTCGCAAAGTATGAGGCCAACTTTACAAGGTTAACAAGACATGATGCAGATTATATACATAACCCAAGAAGTAATATTGATCTTTTCTTTGATGAGTTAAAACCATTTCTCCATCGAGCATTAGTATCACAATCCTTCTCATCGTACGAAGATATTGTCTCATGTGCTATCAAGACAGAAAAGGAATTCTCTAAGTCTTATGACAACAAATTAATGCAAGAGAAGAAGAGAATGGTGGAACAAGAGACAGATAAAGGTAAAAAGGTAAAAAAGTATTTTCCAGTATGAGATAATTGTGGGAATAATCACCCCGGTACTTACCTAAAAGGAATGAGAGTTTGTTACAAATGTGGAGAAAAATTTCACTAGAATCATTATTGCAATGGAAAGAAAGAGACTATCAATGTTGAATGCTACAATTGTAGAGAAATGGGGCATTATGCAAATGAATTTCCTAAGCATCGGGGAATCTTACCTCAGAAAAGGCCAAGGGATCAAAGCCAATATTATGCTGTTACTACAGTTGAAGTGGAATAATTAATGTACTGGTGCTTTTGGACTCAAGGAGTATATTCTGGTTATAAGAATAATGTGATATATATAAGTATTGTACTGCAGTACTTGTTGTTTTCATTAAGGTTTTAATATGATGAAGGTAATCGTATTTTTAGTATGTGACAATAAGAGAAACATTACGTTGTTTGGGGAATCTGATGTTACAATTGATTTTGGAATTTAAGGACCTTTTAAAGAAAGTCTGGACAGATGTATTTTGGAGAACAATAAAGGTTGGAATGGATTGAGTTGAACTTTGGATAGTATTATTTAAGGATAAACATTTATGAAGATTATTTTTGGAATATTATAATACTATTGTTCTAGGAAAAGGACAACTTGCATGTTGGGGGATATCCCGTTGCATCAGACAAAACTGTAGGAATCGAACCCACAACCATAGTGTGACATGCCTTTATTACCTACCACTAGCCTACAGGAAGTCCCTGGTTATTACAAAATAGTTTTCCTAATCTAAATGGTATGTGTTAATATTTTTAAA
Source organism: Viscum album (assembly GCA_963277665.1). Lineage (NCBI taxonomy): Eukaryota > Viridiplantae > Streptophyta > Magnoliopsida > Santalales > Viscaceae > Viscum > Viscum album. The sequence goes on from OY728157.1 coordinate 1,428,989,636, forward strand.
CTTTTACGATTAGGATAAATATAATATTTTTGAGTTCTATTATCTTTTTGAGTGAAAGATGGGTTTGTGGTAAAAATTTATTAAAGAATGAAAGTCTACATGACAAGTATGTATATTTCCTTATGTTCTTAGTAAATCTCCTAAATAAATTCCTCAACTTTATGAAAGGTAACTTAAAAAAAACGTTTTCAGTTAACTTTACCTACTGGGGAATCAATGATCGTTTAACCAATCACAAGTTTTTGATTTTCTTGTTGTTAAAAATTCCCCTAATCATTTTTTCTACAACTCTCCACCATACCTCGATGGTTTGTTTCTCCTCCATATCCATATTTTCAAAGAATCCTAGTATGGGCTATCTCGGGTGACCTTTGTACTTCTCTTTCTTTCTTTTAAAGTTATATATTCATTAACCCTATTTCTGATTTGGGTTTTCCATAAAGGTATTTTCTATTTTCAACCTTTTATTTTCAAAGAAAAATTTCAAATTGCGAGGACTCAATTTATTGAAGAAGGGGATAATGTAACACCCCAAGCTTCCACGGTACGCTTCTCTTTGAATAATATAGTAGCGCGTGTTGTACGTAACATCGAGTTCTAACACACACCACAACCAATCAATGTAGCGGTTATGAATAGTAATACCTACTTTTTGAGATTTTATAAATTTTATCTTTTAAAATGGACTTCATTTTTAGATTTGGAATATCGAATTTAGCCTAGGGTAAAATTTTGGAACTTTTCGGATAACTTTTATATTTTGATGAATAGTGAAAATTACTAAATGTTAATTAAAAAAACTTTTTTAATCAAAATAATTAATAGTGATAAATTATAATATTTAGTGGTTTTAAAGTATAATTAGAATATAATTTTACCATTTTATCCAGTGGTGGTCATTATAATTATTTTCACATTGAAATTGGACATAAATAAATTGTCAATCTTTTGATTGATATTGTTTCTTAAAAACACGCTATTTGTTTTGACAATGGGAATTAATTATAAAATTAATTAATGAAACTTATATGTTTTTAATTTTTTAAAATAGACACCATTTTTGAATTCATAATATCAATTATAGCTTAGGGTGAATTTTTGGTATTTTTCTGAAAAAATTCAATTTTTGATGAATAGTGAAACCACAAAGTGGTAGTTTAAAAACTAATTTTTCCTGTAAATGAAACATTACCAATTTTGTGATTTTATTTTTAAAGATCTGACATACATGGTTGTCATTAGGATGTAAAATGTGGTTCAATGAGACTAAGATAATTTTTGGTGAATAGTAACTTTTAAGTTTTATTAATCACGATTAAAGGTAATTAGTAAAATTTAATGTAAAAATGATATATTAAAAATATAAAAATATCTTGAAATTTGTCCTACAATTATTGGATGAGTCATGTACGACCAAGAAAATCCATGGGTCAACATGGGGACCCCATGGAGCCACTTGGGTAAGAAAATTACATTAATAACTTGTTATTTAAAGTAAAAATAAAATTGTCACAAACATGAGTTGTTTTACGAAAACAATTATTATATGGGGTTATTTAAAGTAACCATTAGACTATAAATATTAATTGGAAAGATAAAAAGATTTCCTACACCATGGTAATTTTTTAATAATTTTTAGACATTAAATAAATTAAATTATTTATGACACCATGATGATGCAGCGATTACCTCATTAATTAACGATTTAAATAAAATGAAAAGATAATGTAAAATATAAGACATACACTTGTCAAAAACCTATTGGATTAGTATATTTCAAACCCTTATCACCTTATTTTTGAAATAAATAATTGTGGGACCTTTGAAATCCGAAAATCATTTCATAATAATGTAACATTTCATTACTTTCCAAGAGTGCCCCTCCTCTCCTCTTATAAAAGGCCCCCACCTCTACCACCTTATTCACACCATCAAAGCCATTTGGCTCGGCCAACCATGGCCCAAATACTCTCTCAACTTCCCTATATTACTCCTAGAAGCCTAACTTTGGGCATAAGTATTCCCAATGAAGCCTTTGGCTCAAATCAAAAAGAGTTACCCGATTTTAAAGGTAATGTCTTCTCTTATGTTGTTTTGTTTTATTTTGCTTCTCCAACCCCCTAAAATCTTTTTATTCCTTTATTTTGTAAACAAAGTATCTAAAATATAATTGGATGTTTTCATGGGAATTATTTTATTTATACTTACACACACATTCATCTAATGGTTAAAGAACATACTGTTTCTGTGGGTGGTGAATTACTGCCTCAAGAAAGGATGATTGTTAAATCTTCTTTTAACACCTCTCATGGTGGCCATTATAATGACACTATTTTTATATATGATATATATTATGTTTATGTATTCCTTATGCTTTTGTATTTTTCGTTTATGGCATAAATTAATGACTTCCATTATGGGTAAACGCGATAATTTCATTTTAGGAAGTGCGGAGTACCGCCCCCTCAAAGTGATTTGAATCGTTAATGCCATATGTGGGATGTGTAAAGGATGGAGTAAATGATATTATATATGATATTATATTGGAATTATAATACACCTTTATATAATTATGATTTCATTCCATTAAATACGAAATAGAAATGAAAGTACCGTTCATGCGTACGTACAACTTATCGTCTCCATGAACGGTGTATTTCATTTGTTACCTATAAATGTAATGTAATATTATAAATGAATTTATATTCTGGAGATATGTGATATATATTATATCTATATAATGAATATAATTCTGGATATAATAGATATTTTACCACATGAACAACTTGTAATTATAAGTAGTTTATTTTTGACTCAAGTACCAAAGACGGAAAAAATGACCGTTATTAACATGAATAATTACATAATGTTAATAACATGGTAATAAATGATATAAAAGGAATAATGAAATTGAACAAGATTCTTAAGAAAGTATAAATTAGCTCTAGTTTATTATTCAGGAGGTTAAAGAACGATCAAGTCAAGTCAGACATGAGGTAAGGGAACTTCTTAACCCAATTTCCGTTCTTTGGGTTAATATCCTACTTCCAAATTATGTCAAAATATTATTATGTCCTATATTGTATTTTTAATTTCATTATGTGTACTTATAGTGAATACACATAATAGATCTATTTTATTTAAAAAAATTATCTTTGTAAGGGATTTCGTCTCAATCTCCTTTCATTGAGGCATATTTTGTTTTATACACAACTTTCTTTTATACGGTGTATAAACCCCATTGAATTTTACATTTATTCAAAAAGAATCCTTTTTATACATATCATTTTACTAAACGACAAAAAGGAATGTTTTTTTGTCGTACATATGCAGCAACAACGACTTCTCCGCCGCCGTGACCATTATTTGAGTTTCGGCTTCCTCTACAAGCCATAACTTTTTTTAAAATGAAAAATAAATAAAATGTTTTAATTTTCTTTTATTTTGGTATTTAAAATTGTTTTGAAAGTTTTTTTATTATATCAATGTGTTGTATTGATATCTTGTGATTGAAATGTGGAAATTTTATGTTTCCTTTATGCATGTTTTATGTGATATGATTATGTTATGGTTTATGATATGTTTAAAACTGTTCATATGAGGAATGTATTGGACTTAATAAGTGACGGGTGGATCCCGCTATATCTCCTTGATGCATCGGTAGGTCTCATGAGACAAACTAGTGTCTTGGCATGAGGCCTTGACAAAATCTTATTTGTAGTCTTGGTACGAGGCCTTGGCTACGTGGTTATGATAGTCTGGCATTATGCATTCCATCATTATAAAAGTGGTTATTGATATTGCATGTGATTATTCGACTAGTAGAATATCTATGTGAATAAGTAAATGACATTATTTCATTTTATTTTTTCCATATTATGCTAAAGTTCATGTTTAAAAGGATTTTGTTTTAGTTATACATTGCCTTAAATGTTAATGTTTATTTATGAAAGCTTCCGCTATATTGTTATCCTTACTGAGCATCTGAGCTCACCCCTTCCAATGATTTAATTTTTCCAGGATGTGAAGAAGTAGATTATGAATGACTTACAGGGATATTATGAGGGGATATGAAGACAAGATGTTGTTGTAGTTTTGTTTTACTTTATGATGTAATGTAATACTTATGAATGTATCTTGTGTTTCCAAGGCTACTAAAATAATAGGTCTTTCGAGAATTGATCTTTTGTGATCATGCCAATGTTACGCAATAATGCACCAACTCTGGGTAACTGGGGATAGGGAATTACACTTTTTTTGTCAGTAGTTTTTTCACAAACCAACTCGAGTCAGCCCCGAACCGATCACATGAGATGGCCCTTGATAAGGCCCAAGAGGAATTCCCAATCCTCTCATGTTGGAAACTAGCATCGAATATCAAAGTTGATATAATTTGGAATGATTTAGCCAATAATAAAATATATAAATGAATCGAGATATAACACACATCATAAAAAGGAGAATATATAAACCACTTTTAAAAAAACATAAACAAGATAGAGATACAACTTTATTGAAACAAAAAAACTATCAAATAAAGAGAAAAAAATGGAACCCACTTGATCACCTTATAGACCCTTGGTCACCATTATCCACAAGACCTTCACACTCAATAGAAAAACATAAAAATAACATGAACCTACAAAATATATTAGGTCTACCGACATTATGTGGAACAAATTTGGTGTGAACATACAACAATTTAGAAGGTAAACACCCTAGAATCAATACAATACCTTTCCAGAAATAACCCATATATGTTATTTTGAAATAGATATAGTGAAAATAGTGTTTTATCATTTATATAATCAGGTACACCTAACCTTTATAAAACCCATTTTGAAATCCAAAAACAAAACTCTTATTGGATAAAGCATGAGAGTAAAGAAAGACTAAAATATGTAAAAATAGTAAGACATAACCATCAAATCAAGAAATAAATGTAATTGAACATGAACAGGAAGAAAAATACTAGTAATATAAGTAACTAAAGAGATACAAAACATCGTAGTAACATATGGGCATGTAATCACAGGTGTTTCATAAAAATCCCTAGAATAAATCCCTGGATGCACTGGGTTCAGACCATCTAATCAGAATATAGTTAACATCCATTACCAATAACCAACCAGGTTTATATAAACTATCTACACTAATGGAAAATCCCATCAGTCACATCCTTTATCCATGGGTTCTAATCCAACTAATTGAGAATAGAAGTCCATTATTACTTGAAACTATAGACGATTTCTAGAAAAACAATGAAAATAATATAAAGTGTAATAAATATGTCATCACCTAGTTGGCATAACCCACAATCTCTACCATGCATTCCTTTCCCATTCCTTAAACCAAAAATGTGCATGCCCATATAGTGGAATGACAACCATAGAGGTTCTTATCATACATATAACCTTTGAAAATTTACAACTATACCTAAATTTCCTATAAGTGTAAAAAATTTCTAAAACATCACTAAGTACTAATCGTGCCTTGACATTTAAAAATTCCTAACCATTACCAATAAAAATACATTTCTTCTAAAAACTACTTCCAAAACTTAGGTGAAAACAATGCTCATGCCTGAAGGTTTCCATAACGGACAAGATTTTATAAAATAAATTTTAAAACCAAATTGGAGTTCATTTAGAAACCAAAAGGCATCGAGAAAACATTGGGTATTTTTAGAATAAGACGAGGGAGATAGAGAGGAGGAGTGAGATAAATTGGGGATAGAGTGGTTTTAAAAACGAGGTTTCAATGTGGAAATCATTATGAAATATCCATTTATATGTGTATAACTATATTTATGTTTAACCATGAACATATATATATTCCCACATTCACTGAAATATATGTCGATGACTATTAAAATTTCCAATAGTCCAATCAATAATGCATTAGAAGTTCCACCCCAAAACACAAGGGTTCTCCCACAAACACCAAACCACAAAGAGGAACAAAAAACCACTTAAATAATCTAAATTTCATATGTCACCCAATTACATAATCCCAATAAAATATCAAAAACAATCTCAAAGAACTCAAATTTACATTTAAAGACCAATTGGAATTTTATCAACCACCATTTATACATATATATATAACTAATAAAAACCATTAAAAACCCTATTTTCATCAAATTTGAAACATAGAAATATCATAACATAACATTAATACACATTAAAAAAATTTTCAAATAATTAATAAATTAACTAGAAATGAGAAATCCTGAAATTCCATATTCTGGAAACAAAATAGATGGAAATAGTCACTTCAATGATGTGTGAATGTGACGAAACACTAGGAGAATAAATAACTAATCCAAAGATCCAAACCACACACCCTAGCATTAAATAAATCAACTCAAAAAACAAAATCCCACCCTAGGGTTCATCTAAGAAGGAAAACAACCAAGAAAGAAGAGGAAACAAAGGGGGAAAGAAGAGAAGAATAGGAAAACATCCCAAAACTCTAGAGAAACTCACCTAGAAACATTGTAGGAGCATCCACGGTAGACTAATAAGCAACGTAGTAGTTGTTTGGGATCCCCCTAGTGTGACTATGTTGTGTGAGAGAGGGGAAACATGAGTTGTGGTTTAACTGGGGGGTCTTGGAAACTTAAAATTTAAATTTTATAGGAAAGTCTCATTATTTTCCAACCATTCACCAACCATGGGCTCCCTACTAAAAAAAGTGGAAAACAAATGGGATAGAAACATGGTTTCGGAAACTATACCCTAACTGTGAAAATCAGTTTTTTTAAAATGATAATGTCTGTCCTACAGTTTTCCCATGGTTTCTTTTAACTAGGGACAAATGGTTAACCTTACATCAAACAACGCCAACATGCATCATGATTACTCCGTTGGATTACATAGTATGGATCAAAACATATAAATACCATTGAATTTAAACTATTCAATATTGAAATAAACTGGAAACACCCACTTCCTCTATCAGCCATGTGGCTTCTCTATAAGGCCCCAGCCTTAAACCTTACTTAATCTTGAGTTATTGCAATATTACACATTGAGGATCTTTTTAGGTTTAGAGTTTTAGAGAATTAGATCATGAAACTTGCATTACATACCACATTTAAACAAAGTGGTTACATAAAAGACAATATTCATTCTTCCCATCAACGGAAGAATATTTAAAATAAAACACAGATTCTTTCTTGACACATCCTTGACACTATCATCACATCATGTACCTTTCCCTCGACCAGTGAAAAACATTTCAAAAACTTGGGATGAGCATAAAAAGCTCAGTAAGGGTTATAAAAATATGGAAAGGAAACATGAGTTCATATATACATAAGAATGAAATCATACTTTACCCATAAAACATAGGCAAATTAACATACCTCATCAAACCATGAATAATTCATAGAAATCATAAGACATAAAGGTAACTTGAGGCATTCATAACATTCTTACGTAGGGAGTAACCCTCTTGGTTACGTTTGGAATACCCATCACAGTATATTCCCTAAATCTCTTCAGAGAAACCTTAACATTTCACTCCTTCGCGTTACCCAATGCATTGGAGAGCTATATCGGGCTCACCCGCCCTTATTCTATCAAGGAACCACCCATCTTCATAATAATGTCCAAGAACCTCAACATAATCGTATCACATAAAACATGCATAAAGGAAACATAATATTTCCACCTTTCAATCACAAGACATCAATACAACACATTGATATAAAAACATTATGAAAACAATTTTCAATACCAAAATAAAAGAAAAGTAAAACATGGTATTTATTTATCTTTTTTTAAAAAAAGGTATGGCTTGTAGAGGAATCCGAAACTCAATTAATGGTCACGATGGCGGAGAAGTCGTTGTCGCCGCATACGTACGAAAAAACATGCCCTTTTGTCATTTAGTAAACACTTCGTATAAAAAATATTCCTTTTGAATAAACATAAAAGTCAAAGGGTTTTATACACCGTATAAAAGATGGTTGTGTATAAAACAAAATATGCCTCAATGAAAGGAGATTGAGACGAAGTCCCATACAAAGATGGTATCCTTGGTTTAAGGATAAATAAATTACATAATTATGTGTGACAAACAAATACACCAAATATAAGTGGATATTAAGTGTAAAATAATCAAAGGTAATTCACACATATTCAAATGATGACATATTCAATAACTACATGTTGAACCCAAAGAAATCGAAATTGGGTTAAGAAGTTCCCTTGACAGCCTAACGGCGTCATATAAAAATGAGTTGATGAGAGATAAAAAAAGTGTATCTAATCACTTGTACATAAAATTTACATCAATAAGGATATATGAGAACATATCCCAACATAAAAATATGTAAATTAAAAGACCCAACAAAAGAAGTCTTTTTAAAAGAGGAGGGTGAAAGGTTCCCTTACCGACTTGGGTATCTTTCAAAACATTCACCCCATGAAAGAAGGACAATACATCATTGATGTAAATACTTATAAACGAAAGTATATTACACAAAGAGTAGAATAATGGGAAGTACATACACCACTAAAAGGAAATTGTGGAAAATGTAGCATAAATCTCACAGGAATAAAAGTGATATGAAAAATCCCTTACGAAAACTCGGCAGCCTAACGACGCCACATAAAACTTACAAAAAATGGATTGATGAGATCAAATAGGGTACTTTATCATATTAACATAATGTTTATAGGAAGAGTAATATAAAAGAACATCCCCCAACATAACAAAGGGGATCTTAAAAGAAGTGACATAAAGGAGAGTACTTAAAAAGAAAGAGAGAGGTGAGATCTCTTACGAAAATTCGGCAGCCTAACGACGCCACTCAAAACTTCCAAAATGGATTGATGAGAAAGAATAGAGTCTCTCATCACATGAATATAAAAATTACAGTAAGATTAATATAAAATAACATCCCAATAACAAGAAATATGGGCTTTAAAAGGAATGACATAAAAGAGTGTACTTAAAAAGAAAGAGAGGACTAGGATCCCTTAACTCGGGTCCGACTTGACTCAATCGTTCTTTAACGTCCTGAATAATAAACTTGAGTTAATTTACACTTTATTAAGAACTTTTTTCTAGTTCATTATTCCTTTTACATCACTTATTTCCATGTTATAAACATTATGTAATAATTTAATTAATAATGTTTTTTTTGTCGATATTTGGTTTTTAAGTCGAAAGTGGATTTCTTACAATTACATGTTGTTCGTGTGGTCAAATGTTCATTATATACAGAATTATATTCATGATTTGGATATCATATATATCATATATATCCAGAATATACATGTATTTATAATATTACATAATCATTTAGAGGTAAGAAATGAAATGCACCGTTCATGAAGACGGTAAGCCGTACGTACGCATGAACGCTACTTTCATTTCTATGTCATATTAATGGAATTAAAACTAAATGAGAGCTATGTATATTTTAATTCCAGAATTATATTCATCATTTAGATGTATCATTCATCATATATATCCATTATATACATGTACTTATAATAGTACATTACATTTGAGGATAAAAAATGAAATGCACCGTTCATGGAGACGGTAAGCCGTACGTACGCATGAACACTACTTTCATTCCTATTTCATATTTTTATGGAGTGGAGTAATAATTATATAGAGGTATATTATAATTCTAGTATAAAATCATATATAATAACTTTAAATACATCCTTTATATGTCCCACATATGGCATTAACGAATCACATCACTTTGAGGGGGCGGTAGTCTGCACTTCCTTAAATGAAGATATCGCGTTTACCCATAATGGAAACAATAAAGGTATGCCCAAAATGAAAAATTCAGAAGCCTAAGAAAAAAATAAACATATTATATATCATATATAAATATAGTTTCATCTTAATGGCCACCTTTTAAGGTGTTAAAAGAATGTTGAACAATCATCGTTTCGGGAGGCTGAAATTCGCCATCCACGGAAACAATATGTTCTTTAACCATTAGATGTAGGTGTGTGAAAGTTTATCTCGACTCCTTCTTATAAAAAAATCCTAGTATATTTATGATACTGGATTTGTTACAAAAGAAATGAATAAAAAGAGTTTATGGTGTTGGAGAAGCAAAATAAAACAAAAGGACTCAAGTGAAGACATTACCTTAAAATCAGGTAACTCCCTTTGGTATGAGCACAAATACTTCCTTGGGAAGACTTCTGCCCAAAGTGAGGCTTCAAGGAGTAATAGAGGGAAGTGGATAGACAAAATGGGTAGAAGTTGGCCAAGCCAAATTCTTTGGGAGAGTGGGTAAGGAGGTAGAGGTGGGGGCCTTTTATAAGAGGAGAGGAGGGGCACTCTGGTAAAGTTACAAAATGTTACTTTATTTTCAAAAGAGTTTCAGATTTTAAAGGTCCCACATTAATGTATTTCGAGGATAAGGTGATAAGGGTTCGAAATCCACTCATCCAATAGTTTTTGGACATGTGTAGGTCTTAGATATTACATTATCTTTCCATTTTATTTAAATCGTTAAATAATGAGGTCATCGCTGCATCATCATAATGTCATAAATAATTTAATTTATTTAATGTCTAAAAATTATATAAAAAAAATACTATTATGTATGAAATATTTTTAGCTTTCCAATGAATATTTATAGTTAAAAATATTATTTGTATAACCCCATGTAAAAATTGTTTTAGTAAAACATTTTATGTTTGTCTCATTTTTACTTCAACTTTAAATAAAAAGGTATTAATGTCCTTTTCCAACCAGAGTAGCTTCATGGGGTCCCCAAGTTGACCCATGGGTTTTATTAGTCGTCCATGACACATCCAATGAGGTTAGGACATGTGTCAAGTTCATTTCATATTATTAAAACATTATTTTTACCTTAAACTACACTAATTACCTCTAATCGCGATTAAAAACATAATAAGTTACTATTCACCAAAAAATTATTTTTATCCCATTGAACCACATTTTACTTCTTAATGACAAACATGTATGTCGGATTTTTGAAATTCAAAACACAAAGATGGCAAAATTTCATTTAAACGGAAAAATCAGTTTTTATAAGTACCACTTAGTGGTTTCACTATTCATCAAAAATTGAAGTTTTTTAGAAAATTACCAAAAGGTCACCCTAAGCTATATTTGATATTCCGAATTCAAAAATGATGTCTATTTTAAAAAATTCAAAACTTATTATTTTAATTAATTAATTTAATAATTAATTCCCACTGTCAGATCAAATAGCGTGTTTTTATGAAACAATAAGTATCAAAAGATTGACACTAGTTTAAGTCCAATTTCAAAGTGAAATTAATTCCAAAGACCAATATTGGATTAAATGGTAAAAATATATTCTAATTTCACTTTAAAACAAATTAAAAAGATAATCTAATCATATAAATAAATTAGATTAAAAAGAGGTTCTGAATTAAAATACAACATTTTAGACTATTCATTAAAAAATGAACTTTATCAAAAAGATACCAAAAAATTTACACAAAGTAAATTTTGATGTCCCAATTCTTAGTAAGAGTTTTATTTGGTCCAAAAGGATGTTAAAAGAGTGAACAAAACTATATTTAATGACGGTTCTCTATCAAAAGGCGATAAGTGAACCTTTAGTGAAAACTAGGGCATATACGCCTAAAATTGAATTCTTTCCGTATTTTATGACTTTATCTTTTATTGGATAAATGTAAAAACATTTAAAAACATATATAATCATATTTTAGTTATTTCTATCCATTCTCGCCAATACAACGGCTACATGTTAACCACCATTTAAAATAATATTATTTTATTATTAGAGTGCAATGTAAGATTCCCAAGAAACTCGTTGTTGCGTGTTGGGTATGCCATCAAGCATAGCGTCCCCTTTACAGTAATATTAATATTTTATTCACAAATATGGATAAATATGAAAATTTCATATTCTTTATTTACCTGGGGTGTTACATCCCTCCCCCCTTTTGGGAATTGCGTCCTCATAATTTTTAAAATTGATCTTGGAAACATCCTTGAAAGTCCCACATCAGAACAAGAGTTGGTAAAACAATCACTTTAAAATAAAGGAAGATAAGTATAGAGGTCACCCGAGTTAACCCATACTAGGATTCCATGTAGAAAAACATGGACATGGAAGAAAAAGAAAAGGGTCATGTTCTTGATGGAGAGTGATAGTAAACATGTCTAGGAGAAAGTTAGCCATAAGAAAATCACAAACTTGTGATGGGTTAAATGGTATTCGATTCCCCAGTAGGAAATGTTAATAGACAACATTTTTGTTTTAAGTTACTTTTTTTGAGGAATTTATTCATAAGGAAACATAATCACTTATCATGTTGACTTTCAACTTTTACTAGATTCCTTAATCAAACTCATATATTTTTTCCAAAAGACGAGTATTTAGGGAGACTTGTTCGCATTAAGAGTACTATAATCAACTTCTAGAGAATCACCTAATCCACAATAGAGAACTATATACTTACCATGTCTTTAGACTTTAACCAAAACCAAAACCAAAAATGTTAGTACAAGATCAGATAATCTAGAAATGGATAACCCTTTATAAAAAGAAAATCTATTCTTAATCTCCAAAATTTGTCCAACAAAACCCAAAGTTCAATGAGGACCATCCGATAAACAATTTTTCCATAAAATTATTCAAGGTAAACCAATCTAATATTGAAACACAAATATTTGAAGGATTTAGTCACATAGTCTTCCAAGTTAAATCGTAACATTTATCTCTAAACAACATCAGTTGCTCCTAAAGTCTCATATTAAAAATTAATTAACCTAATCACATATCCTCCATGATAGGTTAATCATTTTCATTGATAACCCAAAATCAACTTACTATTAATTCATAACATCATATAACTAAAAATAATCAGTCAAACTAACTAAGGACTTCACGTAGTCCAGTGGTAGGCGATAAATACCAGTCGCACTTTGGTTGTGGGTTCGATTCCCGCAGCTTTGTACGACGCGACAGGTTGTCACACGGTCTACGTGTTGTCCTTTATCCAAAACTATATAATTCTTAAATCATTCTCCAAAAAGAGATAAAATCATCAAAAATGATCATAAGATATTTTAACCTCAAGTTTATCTCATGCCTTTCATTTTCCAGCATATTATATAATAACCCATAATTCCCTCAAAAGTAAGGATCATATAAACTCTAATGGTTACCTTTATAATTATTACCTGAACTTCCAAATCGATTGGTCATCTCGTACATGATGCATTACAGAACATACCAAGGTTCAAGTGGTTGATCATGACTCCTTGATATTTGGTTTAGAACAACCATGGGTTTCCTCATTGAATCCTCCATTTTATCTAGTATCTTAATCAGAGAACCACCATAGTTTCCTTCAAACCTGTTGTCTCTTTGGTGCCTGGTAGATCCATCCATTCACTAAAAACAGAAATGTCAGTGTGAGTATATCAACAAAACCATCATGTACTAATGAGGAAGATAAACACTAATATATACTTACTCATTCACTTTATCTAAAACTAGGACTCCTTCTGAAATCCAAACCATTATGGTAATGTCACTTATGATTAAATAATAACCTAACCTCTAAAGTTATATAAACCGACCTTTGATACCAACTATAAGGCCCGAGCCTTAAACCTTACATAATCTTGAGTTATTACTAGATTACACATTGAGGATCTTTTTAGGTTTAGAGTTTTAGAGAGTTAGATCATGAAACTTGCATTACATACCACATTTAAACAAAGTGGTGACATAAAAGACAATATTCATTCTTCCCATAAACAGAAACATATTTAAAATAAAACAAGGATTCTTTCTTGACACATCCTTGACACTATAATCACATCATGTACCTTTCCCTCGACCTGTGAAAAACATTTCAAAAACATGGGATGAGCATAAAAAGCTCAGTAAGGGTTATAAAAATATGGAAAAGAAACATGAGTTCATATATACATAAGAATGAAATCATACTTTACCCATAAAACATAGGCACTTTAACATACCTCATCAAACCATGAATAAATCATAGAAATCATAAGACATAAAGGTAACTTGAGGCATTCATAACATTCTTACGTAGGGAGTAACCCTTTTGGTTACGTTTGGAATACCCATCACAGTATATTCCCTAAATCTCTTCGGAGAAACCTCAACATTTCACTCCTTCGTGTTACCCAATGCATTGGAGAGCTATATCGGGCTCACCCTACCTTAGTCTATCACGGAACTACCCGTCTTCATAATAATGCCCAAGAACCACAACATAATCGTATCACATAAAACATGCATAAAGGAAACATAACATTTCCACCTTTCAATCACAAGATATCAATACAACAAATTAATATAAAAACATTATGAAAACAATTTTCAATACCAAAATAAAAGAAAATTAAAACATGGTATTTTTTTTCTTTTAAAAAAAGGTATGGCTTGTAGAGGAAGCCGAAACTCAAATAATGGTCACGGCGGCAGAGAAGTCGTTGTCGCCGCATACGTACGACAAAAACATTACCTTTTGTCATTTAGTAAACGCTTCGTATAAAAATGATTCCTTTTGAATTAACATAAAAGTCAAAGGGGTTTATACACCGTATAAAAGATGGTTGTGTATAAAACAAAATATGCCTCAATGAAAGGATATTAAGACGAAGTCCCGTACAAAGACGGTATCCTTGGTTTAAGGATAAATCAATTACATAATTATGTGTGACAAACAAATACACCAAATATAAGTGGATATTAAGTGTAAAATAATCAAAGGTCATTCACACATATTCAAATGATGAATTATTCAATAACTACATGTTGAACCCAAAGAAATCGAAATTGGGTTAAGAAGCTCCCTTGACAGCCTAACGGCGTCACATCAAAATAAGTTGATGAGAGATAAAAAAAAGTGTATCTCATCACTTAGACATACAATTTACATCAATAAGGATATATGAGAATATATCCCAACATAAAAATATGTAAATTAAAAGACCCAACAAAAGAAGTCTTTTAAAAAGAGGAGGGTGAAAGGTTCTCTTACCGACTTGGGTATCTTTCAAAACATACACCCCATGAAAGAAGGGCAATACATCATTGATGTAAATACTTATAAACGAAAGTATATTACACAAATAGTAGAATAATGGGCAGTACATACACCAATCAATGGAAATTGTGGCAAATGTAGCATAAATCTCACAGGAATAAAAGTGAGATGAAAAATCCCTTACGAAAACTCGGCAGCCTAACGGCGCCACATAAAACTTACAAAAAATGGATTGATGAGATCAAATAGGGTACTTAATCATATTAAAATAAAGTTTATAGGAAGAGGAATATAAAATAACATACCCAAACATAACAGAGAGGAGCTTAAAAGAAGTGACATAAAGGAGAGTACTTAAAAAGAAAGAGAGAGGTTAGATCTCTTACGAAAATTCGGCAGCCTAACGGCGCCACTCAAAACTTCCAAAATGGATTGATGAGAGAGAATAGGGTCTCTAATCACATGAACATAAAAATTACAGTACGATTAATATAAAATAACATCCCAATAACAAGAAATATGAGCTTTAAAAGGAATGACATCAAAGAGTGTACTTAAAAAGAAAGAGAGGACTAGGATCCCTTACCTCGGGTCCGACTTGACTCGATCGTTCTTTAACGTCCTAAATAATAAACTTGAGTTAATTTACACTTTATTAAGAACCTTTTTCTAGTTCATTATTCCTTTTAGATCACTTATTTCCATGTTATAAACATTATGTAATCATTTATGTTAATAATGTTTGTTTTTTCGATATTTGGTTCTTAAGTCGAAAGTGGACTTCTTACAATTACATGTTGTTCGTGTGGTCAAATGTTCATTATATCCAGAATTATATTCATGATTTGGATATCATATATATCATATATATCCAGAATATACATGTATTTATAATATTACATAATCATTTAGAGGTAAGAAATGAAACACACCGTTCATGGAGACGGTAAGCCGTACGTACGCATGAACGCTACTTTCATTTCTATGTCATATTAATGGAATTAAAACTAAATGATAGGTATGTATATTTTAATTCCAGAATTATATTCATCATTTAGATGTATCATTCATCATATATATCCATTATATACATGTACTTATAATAGTACATTACATTTGGGGATAAGAAATGAAATGCACCATTCATGGAGACGGTAAGCCGTACGTACGCATGAACGCTACTTTCATTCCTATTTCATATTTTTATGGAATGGAGTAATAATGATATAGAGTTATATTATAACTCCAGTATAACATCATATATAATAACTTTAAATCCATTCTTTATATTTCCCACATATGGCATTAACGAATCACATCACTTTGAGGGGGCGGTAGTCCGCACTTCCTTAAATGAAGATATCGCATTTACCCATAATAGAAACCATAAAGGAATGCCCAAAATGAAAAATTCAGAAGCTTAAGGAAAACATAAAAATATTATATATCATATATAAATATAGTGTCATATTAATGGCCACCTTTCAAGGTGTTAAAAGAATGTTGAACAATCATCGTTTCGGGAGGCCGAAATTCACCATCCACGGAAACAGTATGTTATTTAACCATTAGATGTAGGTTTGTGAAAGTTTAGCTCGAATACTTCTTATAAAAACATCCTAGTATATTTATGATACTGGAGTTGTTACAAAATAAATGAATAAAAAGAGTTTAGGGGGTTGGAGAAGCAAAATAAAACAAAAGGACTCAAGTGAAGACATTACCTTAAAATCGGGTAACTCCCTTTGGTTTGAGCTCAAAGGCTTCCTTGGGAAGACTTATGCCCAAATTGAGGCTTCAAGGAGTAATAGAGGGAAGTGTAGAGACAAAATGGGCAGAGGTTGGCAGAGCCAAAGGCGTTGGTAGTGTGGGTAAGGAGGTAGAGGTGGGGGCCTTTTATAAGAGGAGAGGAGGGGCACTCTTGTAAAGTTACAAAATATTACTTCATTTTCAAAAGAGTTTCGGATTTTAAAGGTACCACATTAATTTATTTCGAGGATAAGGTGATAAGGGTTTTAAATCCAATCATACATTAGGTTTTGGACATGTGTAGGTCTTATATATTACATTATCTTTCCATTTTATTTAAATCGTTAAATAATGAGGTTATCGCTGCATCATCATAATGTCATAAATAATTTAATTTATTTAATGTCTAAAAATTATAAAAAAAATACTATGATGTAGGAAATCATTTTAGCTTTCAAATTAATATTTATAGTAAAAAATCGTATTTGTATTACCCCATGAAAAAATTGTTTTAGTAAAACATTTTAGGTTTGTCTCATTTTTACTTCAACTTTAAATAAAAAGGTATTAATGTCATTTTCCATCCAAAGTAGCTTCATGGGGTCCCAAGTTGACCCATGGGTTGTATTTGTCGGCCATGACACATCCAATGAGGTTAGGACATGTTTCAAGTTCATTTCATATTATTAAAACATTATTTTTACCTTAAACTACACTAATTACCTCTAATCGCGATTAAAAACTTAATAAGTTACTGTTCACCAAAAAATTATTTTTATCCCGTTGAACCACATTTTACTTCTTAATGACAACCATGTATGTCGGATTTTTTAAATTCAAAACACAATGATCGAAAAATTTCATTTAAACGGAAAAATCTGTTTTTATAAGTACCACTTAGTGGTTTCACTATTCATCAAAAATTGAAGTTTTTCAGAAAATTATCAAAAGTTCACCCTAAGATATATTTGATATTCTGAAATCAAAAATGATGTCTATTTTACAAAATTCAAAACATATTATTTTCATTAATTAATTTAATAATTAATTCCCGCTGTCAGAGCAAATAGCGCGTTTTTATGAAACAATAAGTTTCAAAAGATTGACATTAGTTTAAGTCCAATTTCAAAGTGAAATTAATTCCAAAGACCACTATTAGATTAAATGGTAAAAATATATTCTAATTTAACTTTAAAACCAATTCAAAATATAATCTAATCATATAAATGAATTATATTAAAAAGAGGTTTTGAATTAAAATACAACATTTTACACTATTCATTAAAAAATGAACTTTATCAAAAAGATACCAAAAATTTACACAAAGTAAATTTTGATGTCCCAATTCTTAAGAAGAGTTTTATTTGGTCCAAAAGGATGTATAATAGTGAACAAAACTATATTTAAGGACGGTTCTCCATTAAAAGGCGATAAGTGAACCTTTAGTGAAAACTAGGGCATATACGCCTAAAATTGAATTCTTTCCGTATTTTATGCCTTTACCTTTTATTGGATAAATGTAAAAACATTTAAAAACATATATAAACATATTTTAGTTATTTCTATCCATTCCTGCCAATACAATGGCTACATGTTAACTACCATTTAAAATAATATTATTTTATTATTAGAGTGCAATGTAAGATTCCCAAGAAACTTGTTGTTGCGTGTTGGGTATGCCATCAAGCATAGCATCCCCTTTAAAGTCATATTAATATTTTATTCACAAATATGGATAAATATGAAAATTTCATATTCTTTATTTACCTGTGGTATTACATTCTCTCCAAATATTGCGCTTAACCATGAATAAAAAAAATACATCCCAAAACCTCCAAAACTAAAAATCTCACACCATAGAGTCAACATAAACCTAAATATATATATATATAATGAAAATAAATAAATAAAAATAAAATGTATAAAATAAAATTGTGGTTGGATGTGATAATTCCCTTGGCCACAACGACTTCCTTTGCACAAAATGTCACCAAAATAAAAGAAGAACAAAATCTAAAGTCGAAACTAAATGGGAAAAAATATAACCAAGATTCACGATGATAACTTTCAGACCACAAGCCACACATGACCAACTTTATAGGAAAATAAATGAATGTCCCTGGTGGGTCTCCCCACCATTTTGAAACCAACTATCATGTACCAATACTGAAACCTTCTTCCTAAGGGGAATCCCAAAATAAGAATATCAAAACAAACACCAATAAAAACAAAACCAAACCACAATTAAATGTTTCAACAAGACACAACCATCTCTAAAACAGAACAGTCCAAACCAACACAAATCCTAAGAAATGATAAGAATTTAATTATTTACATTTATAAAGAACCACTATAGAAATTACCACGAATACAAGGATATGAAAATACTTTAAAAGGATTTACAAAATTAAGAAAGTATAATCTATTAGAACTTAAATAGTCCCCAATTCTTCATTGGGGAAAAATGATTGCCCAAAAACCCACACACATAATAATTACTATCATCATGAATAGATTCAAAATGGGTCCATAGAAGGATCCATGGTTTCTTGAAGAATCAACTTCCTTGTAGTTAGGAGTTAAATCTTCTAGATGGGCCTTCATCTTTAGGAAATACTACATACAAAACCTTTCTAAGTGGACCAAATGGACACACTAATGACAAACCATCATAGGGTTAGGGAAATATGGATTTAAATTCCCAACCCAACCATAGTGTAATTACATGAGTAAAATTTATAAAGAATGAAATAACGGAACTAAAAAGGGATATTCCTTAGGAATTATTTCCTCTAACACACACTTCTCACCAGATGGGGAACCCTCATGAGCGTCAAGAGATACTGGATTACAAATTGCTATAGACTACACTCTAGGAATCAAATCATCTAAAAAATACTAATTCAATAGATTCACTATCAAAATTTCCCCATACAAGAGTTATTAATTCATAATCAATAAATGATGACCCTAAAAGAATAGAGGATATTTCAGCTGATCCATAGAATCTATCACTAGATAAAATGAAACCATCTCTTCAAAGAGGTCAACATAGACCTTAACCACTTGTTGACCCTAATGAACATCCAAGAGCATTGACACCTTCTTCACCTTCAAATACTTTGGTATTAACCATTTGATAAAAGTGTTCTAAAATATTTCCAAAGACATCCCAACTTGAAATGATGATAGGATAATAACCTTCCACTAATCCCAACATGGAACATAAAATAAACCTATAATTTCTTACACCCTCACAAATTCAGAAGTCCTAATAGTTATCAAAACACTTTATACTTATCCAATTTAGTTTTTAGCTTCTAACAGACCTCGATCACCACAGAAAATGGGCCAAAATGAAGAAAAACTCAACCCCACCACTCCATTGGGATTTTGTTCCTAGCCAATAACTGGAATAGACTTTGTAGAATACATTAAAATCATTTTGGGAAGCATTATCTAAAAAAAACGAAAAACCCAAAACCATTTCAACATAAAAAATAAACCAAAATAACATCCCAAGACAAACACCAAGAACATAAACTAGAATATCACAAAAAAAACAAAAATCCTATTTCAAAAATCACCATTTCCATTCTGATCTGAAAACCGTTCTACACTAAGGAAACATTTTCAAAAAAACAAAAATCATTTTTCAAATCAAACTAAAACACCAATTCCCACTTTTAATGAAAAACCACATTCTTAAAATCATTTTCCATTTGAAAATCTTTTCCCCAAAAACCATTTTTCATTCAAAATCCACTCACACCGACCAGAATCAAACTAAATAATAACTATCACCGAAACTCCTAAGATATGGAACTAGTGTCCATGCATAACCTATCTACATAGTATAATATAAAATTACTCAAAAAATCACTAGCCACTATAATAATCTTGAACAATCCACTTGGGTTCAACATGGGTCTCACATCCATGGAAGCTCACCATGTGGAATAGGTTCACTCCCATTTCCATTACCCAAAAAACAAAACAAGAAAGAACCAACAATATAAACTGAAATTAAAAATAAAATAATCAATTCCTAGAATACCCCTGGAAACTTGAGGTTTGGGACAATAAAGAGTTCACAATGATCTTCTAGTAGAAACCACCCAAATTCAAGTGATCTTATCTCCAAACTACATGAAATTACAAATAAAAAAAGGGCTATTATGATACAATTTTCTAATGAACCAACCTAATTAAAATCTAAACCGGTTACCCATGTTGGCCTGTGACATGGCCCAAGAAGTATTCTCGATCATCCCAGGCTATAAACTAGTACATGGCATCACAGATGATTAAATCTAGAAATTTTTATCCCATAATAAATAAGTTTAGATGAAGTAAGATAGATCCAAAATCAAAAAAAGGAGAATCTATAAATCACTAATCCAAATAAATACATAAATATTATCTAGATACAACTATAGAGGAAAAAAATGGAAAACTAAAGACTAAACTGAAACAAATAAACTGACATGATCATCCTGTGGCCACTTGTTCTCCACCATCAATAATACATGACCGATCTATAAGAAAATTGAAACAAAAAAAATAACCTGCAAAAAAAAACTAATGTCTATGAATGTTGAGTGGAATAAGTAGGGTGTGAGAATAAAACAACTCCATAGGTAAGAACCATATAATTCGTACATGTCCTTTACTGAAATAGTTTATATACACTAGTTTAAAATAAACATAGTAGAAATAAGGATTTTATCATTCAGAAATTTCAGTACACCTTTCCTTTTAAAACCCCAATTTGAAAAAAAATGAAACACCACTTGGATAAATAATGAGAGTAAATAAAAACTAAACTAAATAAAAATAGTCGGACATAGTGATCATATCTAGAAATAATGGTTACTGCATATGAACAAGAAGAAAATACTTGTAAGACAACTAAACAAAGTGATTCAAAAAAAGGAACATAGATGTATGTAATCATTAGAGTCTCATAAACATCACTAGAATAAATCCCTAGGTTAATTTGGTTCTAAATAACCTGTCGGCATATGATGAACTTCTATAGTCAATAACCATCCTAGCTACTCTAAACATTTATCTCTAGTGGAAAATTCCACCAAGCATATCCTATATCCTGGTGGTTCTAATCGATCAAATGATAACTATAATGAAATTATCACTCTACCCTCTATATAATTTTCAAGAATACCATTATTATAGTATAAAGGGGAATGTGAAGTTCATTGTATGATTGACATAACCCATAATTTCCATTTTTCATTCCTTTCCCATTCTTAAAACAAACAATGTAAATTCCCTCTCTATAGAAGTACAACCATAGGGGTTCCCGAAATATATATAACCTTCAAAAATTGACTACCAGGCCTGAACATTATATGCGCTTAATTTTTTTTCCAAAACTTCTCAAATTTCCAAGCGGGCCATAATATTTAAAATTCTAAAACTATTTCCAATATAAATACATTTCTTTTCAAAACCACTTCCAAAAATCCTGGTGAAAATGATATTCATGCTCAAAATGTTACCAAAGGACCATGATTTATAGAAAACATTTTAAAACCACATTTGAGTTCATTTAGAAACAAAAATTCATGTATAAAATATTTGTTATTTTTATAAAAACATAAGGGAAATAGAGAGGAGGAATGACAGAAAATGGGGAAATGGTGTCTCAAAAATTGGGGTTTTATTATGAACATCTTAATGGATTCACCATTTATATGTTTGTGCCTATAAATATGTTCACCACATGAACATTTAGATATACCCAAATTCACTAGTATATATATGGATGTCTATAAAAATGAACAAGAGTCCAATCAAAATAGTGTAAGGTGTGCCACCCCAAAACATAAGGGTTCACCAACAAACACCAAACCACAAATTGGAACAAAAAAATACATAAAAATTATGATTCCTCATTTCTCCCACCTAACAAAGATCAATAAATATCAAACACAATATTAAATTACTCAATTTCACTTTTAAAGACCAATTACCATTTTATCAAACATCATGTATGTATATATTTATGTATAACTAAATAAAAAAAATTAAAATACCCATTTTGATAATGTTTTTCACATGAAAACATCAAAAAAATTAATAAAAATACATCAAAAACATGAATAACACATTTAAAAATTTACAAGAGTAGATTAAGAATAAAATGGCATGTTCTCGAAAGAAAATCGATTGAAACACCTACATCAACGATATGTGAATGGGATAAAACACCTAGAGAAGGAAGAAAGAGGACCATGAAGCAAACGAAATTCCCTAACATCAAAGAAATCTTCCCAAATAATCTAACCCTAAGACCAGGGATTGACCAAGAAGGAAGCCAAACAAGAAAGATGTAGAAACCAAGATAGGGAGAATAAAAGAAGAAAAATACCACCAAAAATTAATATAAACTCACCTAGAGGCCTTGGGGGAGAAAAAACAGGGAAATAATTTCCAAAGGAGGGGTTTGGGAGTCCCTGGTGTGCCACAATTTATTGGGGAAGGAAAAACCAGAATTAGAGTTTAATTGAGGTAGGGGAAAACTTGGAAACTATAAATTTTATGAATCTAAGTATGACACATGTTTTGGCCACATGGTTGTCTGATCCTTGCACAAATCATGCACACCGTATTGGGAGAAATAGTCACACACGTAGGCAAACCATATGGTTTGGGAATTCGTACTCCAATAATGAAAACTATTTCCGTCAAACTGATAGAGCCTTTAAAATTATTGTTATACATTTTCTACTAACCATTCTAAATCCATGCAGCTTACCTCAAACACCCCTGATAGGTCACACGTTTACTCCTTCAGCTCTCTCACTTTGGAAAAAACCATGCATATACCATACAATTCAAACCTTTTAGGATAAAAATGAACTATAAAAACCTATGCCTTCACCAATGACATGGTTTATCCCCAAACCATTCACCCTAACTGTGACTAGGTAATAACATCATGAAACCTCCAAAATTAAAAAAATATCATTAGAAATTTAATTTTAACCACAACCAAAATAAAAACACAAATAAATAAATAAATAAATGAAATATAAGAAAAAAGGGATGGGTGTGATATGTTTGATTGAAAAGAGGATTTTCTTATGATTTCTACAATTATGCATGTGTGTTAAAAGTGTATGCATACTTGTTTATTTATAATATGTATAAGTGTAAATTTAAAAAAAATTGGTGTTTTTAAGATGATAATTTTACTTTATAAAATTTATGCAGTGTGAATTTTGGATTTAACAGAGATTTATTTGGGTTGTCTTTGTTTGGTCGTCTTGGGTGGATTTACATGAAAACTCATATTCCTTAACATTTCATTTATTTATGATATATCTTTTGAAACATTGTAATTTATATAGATATTGATGTATATGTATATATCTCTGTGTGTGATATTTATAGATTTAGATGTTCACCATTGGGAACATATAAATGTGTGCATGTATATAAATAAAAATTCAAAGGAGTTCCTTCATTAAATCTATGGAATTATCAAATCATTTCTTGGTTAATAAATATTTTCAAAATATAAATTTAGAGTGGTGTTTCCAAAATATTTATTTAATGTCTTGTTCAGAACCTTGAAATGTGATTTAAAAATAAATTTGGAATTGGAATTGGGTTTTAAAAGAAATATGTTTTCATAGAAAATGATTTTGAATTTCAAATGAAAAATCGTGATTAGTACCTTTAAAAAATATCATTAATTTGAACACGTTCATGAAAGTCCTAAAATTTGGGGTTTTAAAGATGATGATTATGCACCAAGGTGATATGGAGATATTTATATGTGCATCGAGGTGCACATATAAATGTGTTCATGTATATAAATGGAAATTCAAAAGAGTTTTGTCTTTAAATCCATGGTCTTCTTAAATCATTTCTTGGTTCATACATTTTTCCAAATATAAATTTAGAGTAGTGTTTCATAAAGAATGATTTAAAGGCCCATTCAGAACCATGAAAATGTTATTTAAAAATAAATTTGGATTTGTAATTGGTTTTGAAATGAAATATGTTATCGTAGAAAATGATTTTGAATATCAAATGCAAATTCTTGATTAGTACCATTCAACCATTTGTTAAATGTGATAACCTTTCTAGAAGTCCTAAAATTTGAGGGGTCTTCACATGGATGGTGTTGAGAGGTGGTATTAGCATGTTTGATGGATTAAACTGATTTATTATTGCGATGTTCTATTTTTTATTTCTTCCTCACCACCTCTTTACTACTATAAAAGGATCCTAGGAATATTAGTGAGGGTACATGGACAGTCACTCTCTAGTACCAATGATATGGACTATATCCTCTATGATGATGGAGACCATAGTGGTTTATTCCACCCGTGAGACTAGTTGAGGTTGATCCTGCTGGTCATATCCTTAGAAAAATCATAAATATTCAAGAATATGGTTCCAAATTGTGTATGTCTAAGGTAAATTAACAAGATGTTTAGTATTTCCCAAAGATTACATACTATATATTTTCTTATTTTCATGGAAATTAAGTATTACTACTTATTGTACCTATATTTTTGTGTAGATTATTTCATCTTTTAGAATTGCTTTGTTATGATTTATCTTGGTGATTTTATTTAGTTTTTTACTCTCTTGTTTATGAAATATACTAGGTTTTTTATTTCCTTTAGGTTGGTTTTGAAATATGGGTTTGATAATATAATTTCATCAAGGAAGGTTTTAAAATAGGTCATAATGATGAATTTTCAAATATCTATGTTAGTTTCCACTACTAGAAAAGTAAACCATACCAATATTTTTAAACCGTTGGTATAAACCATAGATACATTGGTATATCCTATACCTATAGGTTCCAGGTGAAACAAAAGAACATGATGGGCATACACCCAACTTTTCAAATTTCCATAACTACTAATTAATTCGGGATCAATACGATGATGAACACCAGTATCGATGAAATTGAATCAAAGATAAAAGATGAAAGAGAGAACCTAGAACCGATAAGAAAAGTTCGACACTTTTTTTTATAATTAATTTATTTAAATTATATAATTACCTGCGATGCGATTATTTCTTTGTTGATGTGTTTGACCACGGGTCCAAGGAGTGGCATCGTTGAGATGTAGAATCCAAGGATTGAAATCCTCTAGCGGGTGATCCACAAGTGCTCTACATATCTTTGAAAGTTTCTGAAGGAGTCTCTGGGTGCTAGTATAGAAGATCCTTGCACTTGCGATCTCTGCCTTCAATCACCTTGAAAATAGATTAAAAAGTGTTCTCCTTGATCTGATGGAAAAGGATCTCTTTCTTTCTTGAGAGTGTTCTTCGAGAAGGAAGAGTTCTCTAGGCTAGAGATCTTTTCTCCAAGGAAGTTGTGCCCACAAAAACTGGTTAGCTGGTAGAATGACCCCTTGGCTAATTTAAAGAATAATAACATAACAGGGAGT
This sequence comes from Viscum album, assembly GCA_963277665.1. Taxonomy (NCBI): domain Eukaryota; kingdom Viridiplantae; phylum Streptophyta; class Magnoliopsida; order Santalales; family Viscaceae; genus Viscum; species Viscum album. Next base: position 1,429,015,869 of record OY728157.1, read on the forward strand.
TTAATTCACTAAGTAATAATAAATAAATAGCACTTGTGATGTTACTTAATTTATTATTCCATGTAAACCCCATTTCAATAATAATAGAAATTATATTATTACTATGAAATGTGATTTACTTTAATGTTAGATTTAATTATTATTTAACTAAAGAATATTTAATATTATTTCTCACCAAAACCATAATTTGGTCTTCCAATCCTCATCAACATTTCCCTGGCCTTGAATAGTGAATATTTGTTTATAAAATTAATAAAACTACATTATTTGATGATAAATAAATATTTCTCTCACAATATATTCCCTCGAATAACTAGAGATGAACTAAATGTGATCACACGTAGGTGAATAATTACTAAAAAACAACCAAGAATAATATTTTTTAAACTTGTCAAATAAATTATATAACTAAGATACTAGCTACACTTAGTGTGTGACCCTCTAGGCCTCGTTCTCTTTGGAAATCAGTGGGCTTTCCTAATGTCCCAGATAACTTTCTAGAAATGGGTCAAGGTAACCAAAATAAAGAAGCTGATGTCGCAATGACATGTCACCTCGTACGAATGCTTACCATGTAATATAATCCATTTATACTGATATCTCCAATCATGTAGGTTGCATGGAAGTTCCATCAACCCATGTGCTCAATTTATCATTCTTTAACTTCACAAAATTGAACTTTCCTAGAAAGCACCATGTCCATGGATTTAGTTACTCCATATCATTTCCATCAAAGGGTCTTAGATAGCTACTTCTATAGAGGTGAAAAACCTTTTCTTACATTATTCATTAATGCAGTATTCATTTGGACACACCCAAAATATCCTACCTCAGTGAGAAAATATGTATTTATAGTTTTTGTCAATGTATAAAATAATGCGAGTCATAATACCCATTAATAAAAATCCTAAAGTCTAAGGGCCAATACACAGGTACCTATATAGGAACATCCAATTACACTTATAAATGTGGATTTCCTACTGGTTGGTCTTTTTCTCATAATATTGTTTTGGATATTACCAAGGGTTCACAACATGAGAAGGTACCTTAAATTTTTATGAGTTCCCACCCCTGATATCCTATATCATTTTGTCCCTTCAAATTTTATCATTCGACCATAGAACATATATTCATGAATAACATCATGGAACCTAAAGGTTCTCATCATAGTAGGGATCCAGTATGACCTTTTAGTGTGATAGCTATTCTTAAGACATTATCACATACTATGTCACAAATGAGAACAATCATGATGTGATAAAAAGTTTTTAAATATTCATCCAATGAATACAAGTTTATCATAAAGTAGAAGGAAGTTGGTTTCTAGGGAACTAACTCCAATAGGCTCCCACTCGCATTATCCCCAACTATTTATAACCTTTAGTCCTCTAGAACTCACCTGGTATTAATATTTCTACTGAGATAGGCCTTTAGTCAAGGGGTCCACCACATTTTCTTCTGTGGACACTCTGCTCACTTCATCTTCCCCCCTTTGATATAAATCCCTCACGAGGTGATACCTTTGGAGTATGTGGTTTGTCCATTGATGGGACCTCGACTCCTTTGAAAGAACCACCACCACAATATTATCACTATACAATGTAATGAGATCTTTATAGCTAGGAACCACATCAATCTCCCTAAAAATGTTCCAAATTCAGAAGTCTTCCTTGGACGCATCAGATGCCACTATATATTCAGTCTCCATTATATAATTAGTGAAAAATAACTACTTTGAACTCTTCCACCTCATAGCTCCTCTACTATGACAGAAAAATATCCTTATTGTGACTTCATATCATTCTGATCTGTCTAAAAATCAGCATCATCATACCATCTGATAATAAGATCCTCTTCTCCTCCACACACCAAGAACATTTTAGTAGTTCTTCTTAGATACTTATGGATAGTCTTCACAGTAGTCCAACGTTGTTCTTCTGATTGTTTGATATCTTTCTACCATGCTCAGTGCCTAGGAAACATCAAGTATGGTACATAACATGCCATACATGATAGATCCTATCACTAAAGTGTATATAATACTTCTCATTCTATCTTTCATATGTTGTTTCTTTGAAAACAATGTCTTGGAAAGATGTATACCATGTGGAATTAGATCCAATCCCCTCTAGGATTGTTCCATACTAAATCTTATTAGTATCTGGTCAATGTATGTACATTGACATAGTCTAACCAGCCTCTTGGATCAATCATGAATGAACTTAATCCCTAGAATATAGGCTGATTCTCCAATTCCCTTCATAGAGAAGCAGTTATTCAACTTTTCATTAACTGACTACACGAATGGTATATCGTTTTAAATAAGAAATATGTCATCAATATACGGTTCTAGGATAACGACCAAACTCCCATTAAACCACTTGAAAACACATGGCTCACATTCATTCTTAATGAAACTAAATTGTATTATGGATTAATTTTATCAAATGTTCCATGATATGGATGCTTTCTTTAACCTATAACTGGATATCTACAACTTTCATACCCTTTAAGAATCACATGGAGTAACAAACCCTTCTGGATGTGTCATATAGAAATTATCTTGAGGTTCCATTATTTAATTCAATTTTGGCATCCATCTACCAAATATCATAGTCAAGGAATGTTGTTATGGATAGTATGATTATTATAGATTTAATCATGGAAACTAGGGAAAAGGTTGCATCATAGTAAATTCCATGACAATGTTTAAAACCTTTTAGCACTAGAATTTATTTATAGGTACTAAGTTGAACTTCCATGTCTAGTTTCTTTTAGAATACCCATTTACACCCTATAGGATTTACATCAACTCGTAGATTGACCAGAACCCAGACTTAGTTCTGATGCATGGAATCCATCTCAAAATTCATAGATTTTATCCATATTTTAGCTTCGAAACTCTATACTTCTTCCTTGTAGGTGAGAGTTTCACCAATGTACAACAATAATGAGTCACTATCCTTAGTGACAAGGAAACCACATCTCTATGATTCTCTTACCTCTCTTGTTCTCCAATGTAGTACTTTTGTTTCATGAACTACCTCTTCCATAGGGACCTGTGTAACTTGTTCCTATACCAACTCCTATGTATATTGAGCATCAACTTCATTGAAGTTAATCTTTCTCCCACTATCCTTTTTGAGGGTCCTCCTATCAAGAAATAGAGCTTGTCTTAAAATAGTCACATTCTTGTATAATGTGTTGTATAGGTAGTATCACATTATCTCCTTGGGATGACCTATAATGATACATTTCATGCCTTGGGGTTCTAGTTTGTTGCATGATAAATCATTAAAAATTTCCTCACATCCCTATACACATGTATTAAACAAAGTGGTTTTCTTTCCACTCCAATGATCGAAGGGAATCCCAATTTCCACTTTATTTGGTACATAGTTTAATGTGTATGCCACAATTTGTAATGCATATTCCCAAAAGGATATTGAAAGATCTGTATGGATTATCATTGACCTTACCATGTCCAGAAAGGAATGGTTCATCTTTTCACCTACACCATTCCACTTTGGTGTATAAGGTGGAATTATTTATAATAGAATCCTAAACTCTGGTAAAAATTTGATGAAATCTTGGTTGAGATATTCTCCACCTCGATGCGATTGAATCTTATTTATCTTCTTACCAAGATGGTTCTCTAATTCATTCTTGAAGTCCTTGAATTTATCAAAGTTCTCAGACTTATACCTTATTAATTAGACAAATTTATTTCTAAAAAATTCATTAGTAAAAGTAATGATGTAATAATATCCACATCTAGCTTCCACTAGAAATTGTCCACACACATTAGTGTGTACAAATCCTAGAAGCTTTGTGGACATTTCACCTTATCCACCCAATGGTGGTTTGGTCAATTTTTATTTTAAATAAGCATGACTTCTATCAAGTGGTTTTTTTCTCGGAAGAGTATAAATAAAAATCTTGATAGAGATTTTTATGACACTTCTCGTTTACTTGACCAAGGCGGGGATGCCAAAACTAGGTGTTGTTTGAGTAATGTGAACTTGGTTCGTTATCAATTTTCAACACTTGGTTCTCATAATTTAATACATACATACCATTATTTAATTGTGTCGTACCATAACATATGTTTTCCTTATAAAAGTAACAACATTTATTTAAGAATATTAAAATAAATCTACCAATATCTAAACTCGATAAAGAAATTATGTACTTGGTAACACTAGGTACATAACAAAATCCATGTAAAACCAAAATAATTCCCTTAAAAAATGTGAGGTGGTGGTCCCCAATGGAATGAACAACAAACCTTACACCATTGGCCGCGATTAGATCCACCACTCCTCTGAATATTTTCCGAAATTTACTTGGTTTCTACATTTGAATGTAGATGTAAACCCCACATGCTATATCTAACTCCAAATATGTATAAATGGATGAATTTCACTTAATAAAAAACACACCATTAGCTTCCCCATACCTCTGGGTGTATTTCATATTCCACTGCTCTGACTTTCCACATTCAAAGAATACTGCCTCCTTTTCTTTTTCCCTACCTCTAGATCTTCTACTTCTTGGTCGGATGGTTCTCAGAGGCATTAGATTGTTTATAAATTTTAGGACCATTTTACTTTTCCTTTATATTTCTATTCACCACAAGGACTACTGGGTTTTCACACCCCGTGTCATTATCATCTTGGAAAATCAGGGTAGGAAGATTCGATAGACTCTTCTCATTATTTCTCATATTATAATTCACAATAAAACTAGAGAAGATCTTAGGCGGTGATGACAGTATGAGATCTGTATGAAACTAATATGAGAATATAATCCCTAAGTTGTCCAGATGCTCAATGAAGTCAATAATCTTGACTACATATGGTCCATCTAGCACAAAATATCCATGATTAGTAGTTAACAAAATGTTGTATTTCTCATACCTCTCATGTCTCATCTTCTCTTGATAGATACCCTGAAGGTGAGACATCATGCTATAATCATCCATTTCCTAATGTTTCATTAAAATATTATTGGTCGGGGATGATAGAATGAGGTAGTGAATATTTATAGCGTCATTCAGATGTTTCTTGTAAACAGAGAGTTCCTCATCACTCACCTCATTTCTAGGCACAACTTGTAAGGGCTCATCCAGCACATAAAGTTTCCTCTCAGGGAAAGGACAACTCAAAGGTTCCTTTTCCACTCATGGAAATTAGTGCCGGTGAGAAGATTTTACTTCCCAATTATGGATCACAATGATACGTTGGATGTTATTTCAATTATTGTTTCTACAAATTAAGATGAACATATTTTTATTACTTTATTTTGATAAATATAGACAAATAAATAAGTTAATATTTATTAGTCTCCCACTATTTTGTAGAAACCCAATATACCTCACCATTGGCTTCAGAATATCATGTTTCTTGGACATTCTAGCGGTAAGGATAAATATTTCCTTTCACATTACCCCAACTGTAAAGACCTGTAAATTTCAAGGATTTTTTTTAATTTCTTTGGGTTTTTACGAGTACGCAGTTTCTGACGGCACCTGATTCCAAGGCCCATTGTGCCCAAAATCAATTTCTAAAGTTTAGCTTGGGTACATTCAGTGAACAGATGAGCGGGATTTTCTAACTTCTGATCCATTGCTTGGAATCGAAATCCGAGGGTACTGATGAAACCGCAACACCGATAATTGCTTAAGAAAACTTTTCCTGGAGTTGCGTTTGCTCGGGAAGAGTTGTTTAAAAATATGGATTAAGTGTTAGGTGAAATAAAATTATGTTACAATTTTATTTCTCTTTTCTAGATGGTTTAGTCCCATGTGTGGGAGTTGATGTGGGACCCACTTGATCCTAAACTCCTCTTGATAGGGTATTAGTGAGGTGGGGCCCACACGATCCCCACCCCTTCATATTCCTCTAACCCCTATTAATTTTGGCAACCCCCCCCCCCATTAATTTGTAACTCACCCACTCTCCCTCTTTATTGCATGTCAACTCTGACATTAAATTGATTGATTAAAGCTATTCAATTAATTTAATTAAGAGATTGAGTTTTTGTTGTTTTGAAAATCTTGGCATGTGTTAATAAAATAAGGAAGGCATTATTTTATTTTGGGGGTTTTGTTGTGTGGGGATACTTGGGGAGACAACACCAACTCTTGAAGAACGCCATCACTTTCGTTGAAGAACGTCAAGACTTCGACGAAGAATTCCATCACCGCTAGGACTGATCGACGTGTCGTTCCTTATATTTTCCGCAGCTGGTGTGTGATGCCATCCCCTCCTTGGGAGAACGTCAACACTGTCATCAAAACCACCCCCCGCGATGCTAGCTTCCACGAATTTCTTTGAGGTAGGGGTTGATTTTACATTCAAGATTATTTTGACATTCTTCGTTAATTATTTGGCCGCTTGTTATCTATATAATGAGAGGGGGATGGACCACGTCGGAGCACCATTAAAGGCCGCGGCCGGGGCGGGCTACGACAGAGGGGTGTGGCGCTGTCGCACCGTGCAAGACGGGCAGGAGTCGCGGCCTAAGGCCGTGGAAGTTCAGAGGAGCGGTCGGCTGAGCCGGCTACTGGCACCAGCTGGAGGCGGGACCCCTTGAGTCCCGCGGGTTCAATTAAGGTCGGCCTTTAAGGTTGACCGTTTCTTCAATCAAGGAGGGCAGTTCCCCCCCCCCTATCATCCCGTTCAGCCGAGAGCTGAGCTTTCGGCCACACAGGCTGGGCCGCCTGTACCGGGCCGGGCCCGCCACGCCAGGCTGGGCTAGCCGCGCCGGGCCGGGGCCGCTGCGCCGGGCCGGGGCCAACCACGCTGGGCCTGTCCCCCGCGCCGGGCTAGGCCGCGATGAATGTGCCAGGCCGCGTCTGCCAGGCTGGATGGCGCCAAACTGGGCCGGACCCAGACCCAATTTGGGTCGACCCAGTTCGGGCAGACCCAGGGGGTATTGGGTCGGGTCGGACTGGGCCCAAACCCCATGTTTTCGGACAATTCCGTTCAAAAGCCCATAACTTGGGATACAGACCTCCGATCGACACACCGTCAGTTGAGTTGGGATCCTTGGATCGAGAAGGTCTTTTTGGTATATTACACTCAAGGTTTCTAAGAACTTTGTGTACATCCGGGTTGGTTAGAACACGAAACCAACAGGGCCCTCAGAGTGGAAACGCTTATAATTTGAGCTCTGGAAGTCTGATTGACGTGCCATCAACTTTGTTGGTTTCCTCTTAATGAGAAGGCTCCTTTGGATTACTCCACTCAAGGTTTGGAAATAGCTGGAGTATGGTCGGGTTGGTTTTAGCTTAAAAACCAACCGGGCTACTGGGACGAAAAAGCCAATAACTCGCAGACCGGGCATCCGATGGACGCTCTGTCTGTCACATTGTGTTCCTTTTGATGAGATGTAACTTTGTGATACATCAACTCTAGACTTCATGACAGTTGATGTATCGACCCCTTGGATCGTGGTGCAGACCCTCCTCGAATCGAGCGTGCTGTGTGCGGGAACCCTAGAGCTGGTTGCGATTACGACGACGATTCCGACTGTACTTGGATCCTCTGTGGGTTCGGTAGTGACAACGACCGTACTAGGATCCTCTGTGGGTTCGATGGCGATGATTACTGTTCTTGTATCCTATGTGGGTCCGTCAGTATTTGACTCTGTACTTGTATCCTATGTGGGTCTGGCAGAGTAGCTGGTCTTCTATCCTTTGTGAGTCCGACAACTTAGCTGGTCTTGTATCCTATGTGGGTCTGACAGCTTAGATGAATCAGTGGATACATATGATCATATCTATCACATTACTATGTGTATACCTGTGCGAGCTGAGTCTTGAATTTCAATCATTATCTTTGATATGATTTAATTGCTTCCTGTGTGGATTTGGTTGTGCTTTCCTGTGTGGACTGAGTTGTACTTTCCTATGTGGACTGGGTTGAACTTGGGCTCTTGGGTTGGAGAAAAACTGGAATTGATGACTTAGGTATATGTATGGGCATATACCTAAGTAGATTTGGTTGATACTTCGTGATTTTATCTTTCCTTTGTGGTTTATCCTTCATGGATTCTATGAGACCTTCAGGAGTCTCAGGGTCCCTACCGAGTATCGTATTCTCACCCCTTCACGGGCTATGCCCGCAGTACATTGTGTTGGATGTAGACGACGAACAACGCTGATCGAGGTGGAGGCTCGTGGAGCTGGACGGTACCTGGAGGTGGATCACTGGACGACACATACACGAAGAGGGCGGCTGGAGCCAAGGAGCTGTGGAGACTATCTATACCAACCCTTCAGGTGGGATTTCCAGTGGATGGCTCGGTGTTGCATCTTTACTCTTCGGCTGCTGAACTTTCTTTAAGTTGTACTTTACTTTCAGTTTGTTTTGTATTCCGGCCCATTTACTTTCCAGAACATACTTTTGTACTCATTTTACATAGTGTTTACTTCAGTTTATGTACTCTGTGGTTTTTGTTTTCTTTATAAAGGCAATGCCTTCCCTTTTATCAGGATTTATGCCTTTGGTGATAGTCGTCAGCCCCTGGCCTATGGAAGGCATGCTTGGGGTAGTCACGACATGGGTCCTGAGGACGAGTCGTGACAAATTGGTATCAGAGGATTTCGGTTCTACCACAGAACTCAGGGCTCTGATCTCTCTTCTATGTGAAGCAATAGTGTTAAGGGTATTGAGTGTGGTTATCAGTCCAGAGAGTCCAGTTTTGGTGCGGCGGCTGACGTATCCATACACCAGGACCCTAACTTCTGATCTCCGACTCAGTGCACAGAAACAATAACTGCATGTGTGTTTCAAAAGATTTATTTGTGATTACTTTGTTTCAACTCACAAGGTATACTGTATTGACCGTGGAACACCTGTCTCTTTTTAGGATGGCCCCATGACGACAGCCAGCTAGGGTTCCGAGCTTTGTGTGAGACGAAAGTCCACTGAGCGACGAGGCCTCGGTGCAGGGCCCCATTAAAGCAGAGGCATAGGCGGTACCTCTACCCGCCGATCCACTGATGCCACCATCCCCAACAGCTGAGAGTGCACACCGCCTTAGTGCATTGCACAAGTTTCAACGTCAGAGACCGCCCAGGTTCCATGGGAAGACGGACCCTCAGGCAGCCGAGGATTGGCTAGAGGCTATTGTTCGAGTTTTCAGATTATTAGGGACACCAGTTGACCTCATGGTGATCCTTGCGGCGAGTCTCCTGCATGTAGTAGCAGGTAGATGGTGGAGCGTGATGCTCTATGTGCATGACGAGGCATCTCTTCTTTGGACGGACTTCGAGAGCCTCTTCCACTCGAGTTCGTTCCAGCCACCCTTCGTGCGGTGCGCATTCAGGATCTACTACAACTGCGGCAGGGCAGCATGACAATAGCCTTGTACTCAGTGAGATTTACCGACCTCTCACGCTACTCCATGAAAATGGTAAGATACCCATTATTTCGGGCCCGGGCGTTCGAGCAGGGACTGAGGCATGAGATCAGGCCATCAATGATCTCCCTCAGCAGTCCGACGTAGGAAGGAGTACTGGAGAGATCCCTTCTTGTGGAGAACTTTCTTGCTGAGCCTACACTAGAAGTGAGACCTACCGCAGAGTGGCACGTAGTGGATTCTTCTGTAGCTGGAAGTCGATGGATGTCATTGGGGTCCAAGTGGACCAGCCCATCTGGTGGTAGACCTCAGGATAATAGCTTAGAGGTGTGGGGCACATGGCATAGAGCCAGCCTTACGAGGAGCAGACAGTGATATGCATGCGGCGGGCAGGGCGACATGGCTCGTGACTGCCCGAACCGCCATGCAGAGGAGCAGCAGATGGTTGAGGGACCACGTAGGCAGAGGTAGAGGTTCGACCGTGGCGGTCCACAGGGAGCAGGCAGACGAGGCAGAGGAGCTGTCCGGGCGGCAGGTGGTGGACAATGTTTTGAGGCTCTACCACCACCACCACCAGGAGGTCCACCCCGACCACAGGGAGCTGGCGAACAGAGGCAATATCAGCTTCAGGCAGCGGAGACCTACGACCACGGTGCACCTGAGATGATTTGAGGTACTATCTATGTCTACTCCACCCTTGCTGTAGTTATTATAGACACAAGAGTGCATCATTCTTTCATTGTCGCTGCCCTTGTTCGGAGCTCAGAGATTTCGACTGAGTCGTCGGCTCGATCCTTACGGCTAGGGACTCCTACGGGAGAAGACTCGACGATTACGCACTGTTTCCGGCAGTGTGAGTTTACTCTAGGAAGTGAGATATTTGGATTTGATCTTCTTATAGAGGCGTCGAGGCTTTATGATGTCATCTTGGGTATGGAACGGTTATCTATAGTCCATGCCCATATCGACTGTATTAGGCGCAAGGTGTGGTGTGTCTGCACAGATGGGAGCAGGTTCACCTTCACCAGTGAGAAGGGATTCTTTGTAGCATAGGGTGGACACACACAAAGGAGAGGACAACCAATCACTAATCTATTGGCTAGTCTTATCCTGGGAGATGTTGATGTGAGGAGTTTGAGTTTTCATGCTGTGGTGGATCAGTATGCAGATTTTTTTCCTGACGACGTTCCAGGACTACCTCCTCACAGAGAGGTAGACTTCTATATTGACATGTACCTTGGGACATCCCCAATATCTACTCCAACATATTGGATGGCTCTCGCTGAGCTTCGAGAGCTACGGGTACAGCTGGAGGACTTGTAGGGCAAGGGATTCATCCGACCTAGTGTTTCACCCTGGGCTTCCCCAATTTTGTTCGCCAAGAAGGCGGACGGGATCTTGCGACTATGTGTCGACTACCGTCGGCTGAATCTGGTGACTGTGAAGAACAAGTATTCGCTACCAAGGATTGACGACCTCTCCGATCAGCTCAAGGGAGGAGGATGGTTCTCGAAGATAGACCTCAGGTCAGGCTATCATCAGCTCAGTGTTCGAGATGAGGATGTGCAGAAGACAACATTCAGTGTTGGTATGGCACTATGAGTTCTTGGTTATGCATTTCAGCATAACCAACACTCTAGGAGTGTTCATGAGTCTCATGAACATGATCTTCTAGCCTTACCTAAACCGATTTGTCGTAGTCTTCATCGACGACATATTGATTTACTTGACTACAGAGGAGGATCACACCTACCACTTGCGGGTTGTAGTGGATACACTCCGATAGCACCAACATTATGGTAAGCTCTCGAAGTGTCAGTTTTGGATACATGAGGTCCACTTCTTGGGTCACGTCATCTCTGAGGTGGTAGTTGCGGTGGATCCTGTGAAGATCGAGGCAGTGCTAGCTTGGGATCCACCCAGGAGCGTGACGGAGGTGCGAAGTTTCCTAGGTCTGGCTGGGTACTATCGGAGGATTGTTCCAGACTTCTTTAAAATTTCAACACCACTCTCAGCTTTGATGAATAAGGGGAAACCCTTTGTGTGGTCAGATAGATGTCAGTAGAGCTTCCAGGAGCTGAGACAGAGATTGACCAGTGCACCCATCTTGAGGCTACTGGAGGAGGGAGTAGGGTACGTAGTCTACTGCGATGCATCAAGGACCGAAATCGGGTGTGTCCTGATGCAGGAGCAAGCAGTAATCGCCTATGGATCACGGAAGTTGACACATCATGAGCAGAACTACGCTACCCATTACGTGGAGTTTGCAGTAGTGGTCTTCGCTCTGAAGATGTGGCAGCAATATCGGATGGGCGAGCACTTTACAGTCTACTCTGACCACCAGAGTCTTAGTTAAATATTCTTGCAGAACAACCTAAACCTGAGACAATGATGACGGCTTGAGTTCCTCCAAGACTATGACTTTGAGACAGTCTATACTCCTAGAAAGAGGAACGTAGTATCCGATGACCTCAGAAGGAGGACGGGCATTCAACTACTTGGAGAGGTGATGGAGTAGTTAGCCGCTTTAAAGATATCCTTCGTGGATAGAGATGGGGCAACCTTTTTTCAGTCTCTCACAATCACTCCTCCACTTCTTCAGTGGGTCAGAGAGGCAGATCGAGTGGACGTTGACTTTGAGACACGATGTGCACAAATATCCTCAGGATAGGCACCTTATGGATTCTCTGTAGGAGGATAGAATGTCATCCTTTTCAGAGGACGTACCATGGTACCATCTACATTAAAGGAAGAGGTGCTGATAGAGTTTCACACATCCCCTCTAGCGGTACATCCTGGAGTAGCGAAGATGTACCAGTATCTCAGACGACAGCACTGGTGACTGGGTATGAAGAAGGCTGTAGCAGAGTTCGTTTCTCGATGCCTCACCTATCAGCAGGTGAAAGTGGAGCACCAGGTACCAGCAGACTTGGTACAACCCTTGGAGGTCGCAGAGTGGATGTGGGATGAAATATTTATGGATTTCGTGACTGGGCTTCCACGTACATCTAGAGGTCATGACTCCATTTGGGTGATTGTCGACTGACTCACCATGTCGGCCCACTTCTTACCCATCAGAGAGCAGGGATCAGTTGAGAACATGGGATGCCTCTATGTTCGGGAGATCATACGGATTCATGGTGTTCCATCGACTATCGTCTCCGATCAAGATGATCGCTTTACTTCCTGGCTTTGGATTGAGTTGTAGGAGGTATTTGGGACACAACTACGCCTGAGCACCACCTTTCACCCACAGACGAATGGTCAGATGGAGAGGACCATTCAGACTCTCGAGGACATGCTCTGTGCATGTGTCCTCAGCTTTGGTCACAGCTGGGAGTATCACCTACCCTTGGTGGAGTTTGCGTACAACAATAGCTACCACTCCACCATTGGGATGGCACCATACGAAGCATTGTACGACCAACCTTGCAGATCACCTCTGTGCTGGACAGATCCTGGGGAGACAACACTAGTAGGACCAGAGACGGTCCAAGCGATGACGGAGAAGTTTCGGGTCATCCAGGAGCGGATGGGGATAGCTCAGAGCCGACAGAAGTCTTATGCTGACAGGAGGCAGAGACCACTAGAGTTTGAGGATGACGACCAAGTTTTCTTGAGGGTCTCACCTCGACGTGGATTATGAAGATGTGCTCGGGGTGTCAAGTTATCTCCACGCTTCATCGAACCATTCCAGGTTCTTAGCAGGATAGGCAAGGTGGCTTATCGCCTGGCTCTTCCACCTCAGTTGCACCGGGTTCACGACGTCTTCCACGTATCTCAGTTGAGGAGATACGTGCACGACCCGACACATATCATCGACCATGGGGAGCTAGACATTGATGATGGGGCGACTTTTGCAGAGGTCCCAGTGGAGATCGAGGATCTATAGAAGTGGGTCCTATATGGACGGTCGATACCTCTAGTTCGCATCAGGGGGCAGCACGGGAACCTCTAGGAGAGCACATGGGAGCGGGAGGCTCAGATGTGTGCTTAGTACCCTCATTTGTTTCCCTAGTTTATGTTGTATCTTTATGGGGACATAAATCCCAGAGGTGGGAGTAATTTAAAGACCCGTAAACATCAAGAAATTTTTTTATTTTTATTTCTTTGGGTTTTTAAGTGTACACAGTTTCTGACGGCACCTGATCCCGAGGCCCGGTGTGGCCGGAATCATTTTTTGATGTTTAGCTCGGGTACGTTCAGTGAATGAATGAGTGAGTTTTTCTAACTTCTGAACTGGTGCTCAGAATCGAAATCTAAGGGTACCAATGAAACCACAGAGCCAATAATTGCTTAAGAAGACTTTTCCTGGAGTTGTGTTTTCTCGGGAAGAGTTGTTTAAAAATATGGATTAAGTGTTAGGTGAAATAAAATTGTGTTACAATTTTATTTATCATTTCTAGATGGTTTAGTACCATGTGTGGTAGTTGAGGTCGGACCCACTTGATCCTAAACTCCTCTTGATAGGATATTAGTTAGGTGGGGCCCACACGAGCCCCATCCCTTCAAATTCCTCTAACCCATCTTAATTTTGGAAACCCCCCCCATTAATTTGTAACTCACCCACTCTCCCTCTTTATTGCATGTCAACTCTCACATTAAATTGATTGACTAAAGTTATTCAATTAAATAAATTTAGAGTTTGAGTTTTTGAAATTTTGAAAATCTTGGCATGTGTTAATAAAATAAGGAAGGCCTTATTTTATTTTGGGGGTTTTGTTGTGTGAGGAAATTTGGGGAGAGAACACTAACTCTTGATGAATGCCATAACTTTCATTGAAGAAAGTCATGACTTCGATGAAGAACGCCATCACCGCGAGGAGTGATCGACGTGCCGTTCCTTCTCCTATCCACAGCCGGTGTGTGATGCCATCCCCTCCTTTGGCGCATGTCAACGCCGTCATCGAAAACAACCCCCGCGATGCTAGCTTCCACGAATTTCTATGAGGAAGGGGTTGATTTTACGTTCGTGATTATTTAGATGTTATTTGTTAATTTTTTGGATGCTTGTTATCAATATAACGGGAGGGGGAGGGACCACACAAACAAGGCCGATCCTCCTCCCCTTTTTTTGTTGATCATCGTTGTAGTTTGGAATGGAGGAAACGCGGTGACATTTCACTACGCAGGGATTGGAGAATTGCGGCTGGAGAAGGCTGCGATGAAGGTGTGCGGTGCCGTCGCGCCACACCGGACGGGAAAGAGCCGCAGACTAATGCCCCGACGGTTCAGAGGAGCGGCCTGCCGAGCCGGCCGCTTTCACCAGTTGGAGGCTGGACCCCTCGAGTCTCACGAGTTCAATTAAGGCCAGCCTTAATGACTGTTCATTTCTTCAATCAAGGGAGGCAGCCCCCCCCCCCCCCCCCGTATCCCGCTCAGCCGAGAGCCAAGTCACCGGCCATGTGGGCCGGGCTGGCCACCCTGGGCCGGACCCCCGTGCCGGCCCGGGCCGTGTCGGCTGGGCCTAGCCTCATCGGCTGGGATGGGCCACGCTCAACTGGGCCGGACCCAGACCCTATTGGGGTCGACCCAGTTCGGGCCGACCCAGGGGGTATTGGGCTGGGTTGGACCAGGCCCAAACCCCCTGTTTTCGAACAATTCCATTCAAACGCCCATAACTTGGGATACAGACCTCCAATCGATGCACTGTCTATTGCATTAGGATCCTTGGATCGAGACGGTCATTTCAATGTATTACACTCAAGGATTCGGAGAACTTTGAGTATGACCGGGTTGGTTTGAACATGAAACCAACCGGGCCTTCGGAGCGGAAACGCTTATAACTTGAGCTCCGGACATCCGATTGACGTGCCATCGACTTTATTAGTTTCCTCTTAATGAGACAGTTCTTTTGGATTACACTGCTCAATGTTTGGACATAGATGTATTATGGTCGGGTTGGTTTAGGTTAAAAACCAAATGGACCCCTAGAACGAAAAAGCAAATAACTCTCAGACCGGGTGTCTGATGGATGCGCCGTCTGTCACGTTGAGTTACTTTTGACGTGACAGAACTTTATGATACATAAACTCTGGACTTCATGATAGTTTATGTATCTAACCCTTGGCTCGTGGAGCGGACCCACCTGGAATCGAGCGTGCTGTGTGCAGGAACCCTAGAGCTGGCTGCGATTGCGACGACGATGACGACTGTACTTGGATCCTCTGTGGGTTTGGCAGCGACGACGACCATACTGGTATCCTCCATTGGTTCGACGGCGATGATTACTATTCTTTTATCCTATGTGGGTCTGACGGTATTTGAACCTGTACTTGTAACCTATGTGGGTCTGGCAGAGTAGCTGGTCTTGTATACTTTGTGGGTCTGACATCTTAACTGGTCTTGTATCCTATGTGGGTCTGACAGCTTAGATGAATCAGTGGCTACATCTGATCATATCTATCACCTTATTAAGTGTATACATGTTTGGTATGAGTCTTGACTTTCAATCATTATCTTCAATATGATTTACTTGCTTCCTGTATGGATTTGGTTGTTCTTTCCTGTGTGGACTGGGTTGTACTTTCCTCTGTGGACTGGGTTGAACTTGGGCTTGTGAGTTGGAGCAGAATTGGAATTGATGACTTAGGTATATGTATGGGCATATAACTAAGTAGAGTTGGTTGATACTTCATGACTATATATTCCCTTTGTGGTTTATCCTTTTTGGATTCTGTGAGATCTTCAGGAGTCTCGGGGTCCCTACTGAGTATCATATACTCACCCCTGCACGGGCTATGCCCGCACTACGTTGTGTTGGATGCAGAAAACGGACAACGCTGATTGAGGTGGAGGATCATGGAGCTGGACGATACCTGGAGGTGGATCATTGGACGGGATGTACACGGAGCGGGCAGTTGTAGCCGAGGAGATGAGGAGACTATCTGTACCAACCCTTTAGGTGGGATTTCCAGTGGACAGCTCAGTGTTGCTGCTTTACTCTTCTGCTGCTGTACTTTATTTCAGTTGTACATTAATTTTAGTTGGGTTTGTATTCTGGACCATTTAATTTCCAACACTTACTTTTTTACTCATTTTACTTAGTTTTTTACTTCAGTTTGTTTACTCAATGGTGTTTGTTTTCTTTATAAAGGCAATGCCTTCCCTTTTATCGGAATTTATGCCTTTGGTGGTAGTCGCCAGCCCTTGGCCTTTGGAAGTTGGGCATGGGGTAGTCACGGCATGGGCCCCGAGGATGGGTCATGACACTAACTAGGTTTGGTTGATAACCTTGAAATGTTTTAGGTAGGAATCGTAAATTCCAACTTTATTAACTCACATCTCCTTAATCGGTTGAGTGGTCTCCCCAATCATGAAATCATTAATTTTGGATTTCCTCAAAATTTTCCTCTTATTTACACTATGTTTTTATATGGAAGTAATCCCTTGATGTAAACTATGATAGGTTAACTCAAATCCTCAAATTATAATTCTCCGATAATTGAAAGCAACCCAACTAGTTTTGTTTAAACACTTTGAACTATGGTTCGATTCAAACCAATGTAATAGAAGGCTACACTGACTTAATATTTAATTGAGGGATTTTATCCTTTATGAATAAATTTAGAATTATTATATTTTCACATGATTTTTAATGTTAAGTGGGATATACTTATGTGATTAAACATGTATAGATAATGTTTATGCATAAGCAATTTTTTATTTTAGTTCCATATGCTTATTAGTTCCTTAATTATGTTATCATATCAAACATCCATAATGATTAACAATATAATGTATAGAAGTAAAACAATGGGTATGATAATGAGATTTAGTATTTGATAGTTTATCTAGAGGTTGATAAACTAACCCTGACCTAGTGTAGAAACAACTTGAACCTTTTGTTGTTCAAGTTTACAACATTCCACCGGTCCACCTTTGTATTTCCTTGGACTGGTTTCACCTCGACTCCTACATTGAACCACCTCCACTAGCTTGGTAGCTCCATCAATTACATATTCTTTTAACTCACATGCACATGAGTGGTAAAATGTGGTTTACATAAAAGAAACCATGGGAACACATTCCCTATATATTAATGAGGAGAAGTCACGAAAAACAACAAGTTTAATTTAATAAATAAATGAAAAGGGAACCAATCACATACAAAGGTCTGGTCTAGATCATGGTCATCCACATAAATGTAATCAATTACACATTTAAGAAATTAAGTATTCAATTAGTTAATTGTTCTTATTAAGATAAATTACACTCAAATCAATTAATCATTGTATTTAATTAATCAGTCCTTTTTATCATAATCCTTTTCTAAATTTCCATGAGATTCTCATCCATAAAATTGTACATAACTTGTACCTTGGATGCCTCTCGGGGAATACCCATCCAAAACTACCCATCATGTATTTATACTTTTATACAATTTATTCTTTGTGACATGTAAAATGCACGTAGAATTATATTTTTAATACAACTCATCCATGATGTAAAGATCTTTGAACATTATGTAGATGTTAATTAAATATTTATATAATTATATATATATATATATATATCAAACACCGAACACATGTTGTGTCCAAGATTTACACCAACATGAAGGTACATGTTCTAAGGGTTACATAATATAATAATAAATTTTTAAATCTATGTAATCTGTAAACAATACAATGCGTGTTGATCCTAATACACAATGTGTATGCTCCCCACCACCCATCCAAAGTACAGTCCTTGGAAAATGACATGTGAGGTGTAATTCATAAATATTTAGAGTACACGGCTTGTCCAGTGGGCCACACACTATGTATACTCCGCGTTATACGATCGCTATATGGGAAAGCTTTTTATGGGATACACAACATGAACCTAACCTAAAAGGAATACATGTCATGTTTAGTGGTCCATACAGCATGTAGTTAAAATGACCATCTTCCAGTATATCTTAATCTATATATGGGATAAAAATTAACTACACCATGTGTCATTAATGAATAATACATGAGTAATTTCCAAATTACTCATCATGCATTAAAAACAAATACATGGTGCGTATATCCAACTACACAACTTGTATTCTTATGTTATCCAAAAATAACCGCCAGTGCCTCCTGATGATATCCTCGATTTAATTTTAATTGTAAAATTATTTGTTTCTAATAGAACTATGACAAAAGATAAATGTGGAATATATATAAAAATTCATATTATAGGAATGATTAAATAATAATTAAAAAAACTAAATTATTAAAGTCCAAATCATCAATGAATTATTTAAATAATTATAAATTAAAATATGACCACTCTTATAGCACTTGTAGGTTTAGGTGCAGTAGAAGAATAGAATGGCCATGTACCCAACTTTGTAAATATCCATAATAAAAGATTAATCTAGGATCAATATGACAATAAATTCTAGCATCCATGAAATTGAAACAATGATTAAAGAAAAAAGAGAGAACCCTGAACTGGGAAGAGAGGATTGAAATATTTTTTTATAATTAATTTAATTAAATTATAGAATTACCACCAAGTTTCTTCTTTCTTCATTGATGCATTTGACCACGAGTCCATGGTATGACACTGTTACGATGTAGAATCCAAGGATAGGAATCCTCTAGCAATGATCTACACATTATCAATGTATATTTGAATGTTGCTTAAAAAGTCTCATAATGCTATCATGGAAGATCATTGTGCTTGTGATGTCTGCCTTCGATTTCCTTTATAATTTCTTCCAAAGTGGTCTCCTTGATTAGATGGTGGATGGCCTCTCTCATTCTTGAGAGAATTCTTGGAGAGGGAAGAGTTTTCTAGACTCAAGAGCTTTTCTCCAAGGATGTTGTGCACACAATGATTGATTATCCAGTTGAATAACCCCTTGGATAATTTGAAGAAGTATAAGATAATAAGGACTTTAAATCACCAGGTACTAATAAATAATTGTCATAGTTCTCATTAAAAAATTTATTATTCCATGTGAAACCCCATGTTTATAATAAAAGAAATGATATTATTTCAACGACATGTGTTTGACTTTGATGTTATATTTAAATATTATTTAACCAAATAATATTTAATATTATTTATCAACATACCCATTACTTGGTCCACCAATCCTCTTCAATATTTACCAGGGCTTGAGTAATGACTATTTATTTATACAATAAATATAACTACATTTTTTTCTGATAAATAAATATTCTTTCAAAAATGTATTTTCTTAAATAACAAGAGATGAAATAAATAAGATCAAGGATATTTGAATAATTATTAATCCCAAACCAGGAATAATATTTGTTCAACTTTTTAAATAAATTATATAACTGAGATACTAGATATACTTAGTGTGCGACCCTTTAGGCCTCTTTCTCGTTGGTATTAGGTGGGCTAGCCAAAAGTCCAAGATTACTGTCTAGGAACAGGCCAAGGCACCTAAGAAAAAGAAGCTGATGTCACAACAAAATGTCACCTACTCTGAATGCTTACAGTGTAATATAATCCCTTTTTTCTAATATCTCAAATCAAGTGGGTTTCATGTAAGTGACATCAACCTATGTGCTTGATTTCTCATTCTTTGACTTCCCGGAATTGAACATTCCTAGAGAAAACCATGGAAATGGGTTTAGTTAGATTATATCATTTTTATCTAATGGGATGAGATATCTACTTCTGCAGTGGTGAACAGTCCTTTATTGCATTATTCATTAATGCATTATTACTCATGATTCACCCAACATATCCTACCTCTCCATGAACATCTATCATCATGGTTTTCTTCAATATATCTAAGTGTGTGAGTCATAATACCCATTAATAGTAATCTTAAAGTTTAAGGATGAAAACACACATCCACAAATAGAAACATCCCAAGAAACTATTGAATGTGGATTTCCTACTGGTGGGTCTTGTTCTCAAAATATTCTCCTGGATATTACTACGGGAGACCACAATGAGATGGTGCCTCAAAGTTTCACGAGTACCCACCCCTGATATGATGTATCATTTGTGTCCCTTAAAATGATATCATCCGCCCATAGAGCATATATTTTAGAACAACATCATGAAACTTTTGTGTTTTCATCATAGTAGGGATCCCCTATAAACAGTTTGTGTGATAGCAATTCATAGGAAATTACCATATATAATGTCATGCAGAAGAAAAATCAGGATGTGATAAAGAGTTTATAAATAATCATCCAGTGAATACTAGTTTATCTTAAAGTACAAGGAAGTTGGTTTCTAGGGAACCAACTCCAACAATACCAACAGTTCCATAAACCCCTGGGGTCATAAGAAATCGATATATGGATATAATAATGGTTTCTATTAAAATTGTTTCTAAAGAAAATAGGAAAATATGAATATACATAGTTTTCAGAAAATCGTTGGTATAGATGTATACCAACCATTCATGGAACTTTGGTTATAACATACTGTACCCATCCAAGATATACCAATTGTTCAGATAACCATTGGTGTATCTTTCTCCCTATGGCCCATAACCTCCACACAATCAATGAGAGAAGTAGTAAACAAAATACCAACCATTGTACACATTCCATGTATGACATATATTGTATATTTTACATTTAACCAATTTAATACTTATCAATAGTTTTCAAACCATTTACAATACTAAAATATACATATAAAATTTACAAAATCATTGATTTTTCATTATTAAACACCATCCACACATATGTCTCTTTAATGTGAACTCAAAAACTGAGGGGATAAATTTCTCCCTCATCACTAAGACCACCCAAATAATCATCACTAGAATCAACAACATCCTCATCAACTCCATCACTAGGAGCACTAGAATTTTCATCTTCAAAATCATCAATATCACCAGGATTCTCATCACCTCAACCGCCACTAGGACCCCCATTTAAATCAAATGATATATCTTATAAAGAGTTCATTTCTACAATACATAAATAAAAACATTAGCATCATTTAATGGAATTGATGTATTAAAAGATTTCATATATTTGAATAACTACTCAATGACTATTTTAGCTATTTCATGCTTCTGTATTGCTCTTTATTAGCCTAATTTTATTCTACATCAGTGTTTTTAGCTTGTTATTATCATATCATTGAGTGGTTCTTGATAAGGGCTAATACCCAGTGGGGATGATTATCTTCCCAGGTAAATTTCCAACTCTCTCTTGTGATCCTCACCAAATACCTATCTAAAATGGTCATTTGGAATGATGTCATCATATTATTTCTCATCGAGGGACTCTATAGAACACTATTGAAAATATAAATAAATATATAATTATTAATTAAATATCAAAATTTGAAATATCAATAAAAGTGTTAGAATCCGTCATTATGTTTTTATATTTATAGTACTTCTATCTTTTTTCCTCATACATAAGAAAAATAATTTTTCTCTAGGAACTTGGCCTTCAATGTAAAATGTTTCTTACTTAAAATTTAATTGATTTATATAATTATTCATTATTTAATAATATGAAATTTATAAAAAAACCAAAATTAATTCGATTAAATTTGAACGAACTTCAAATAATTTATTCGAGGTATAGTTAAATAATATTTATTAAAATTTGTAATGAGTTGGGTCAGACATGATCTTTAATTTAGTTTGAATCATTTTTTAATTTCTTTAAATAGGTTTCATTTTTTTCAGTTTAATGAAACATTAGGATAATTTGACACATTTATATTTGGATGAATTATTTATGGTTCAAATATTCACACCTTAGTTCACTGTTAGTAATTTCATATTATTTTATTTTATATCTAATAATTTCAAATAAATTCATTTTTATTAGATTTTATTTGGTTAAATATTGTATGTGTTCGTTGGGTTTATTTCAATTAAGTTCAATTTGATTTTATTTGAATAAACATAATTCTGTTTGATTCTTAAAGAGTTATATTTGAATAGTTTTTTCCCAGTTGAGTGTGTTATTTTTTATCTATTTTTATATTTTTTGGTATTGTTTAGATATATTCATTGTGTTATACATGCCTTTCTCTTAATATGATGCAATTTATTTACCTTTCGTTCATTCCACAATGATTCAATTTAACTAATTTTCAATTAATCGTGTTATAATTGAGATAATTTACTTAGTCTGGGACATGTCAATTTAAACCATTTATTTTAAGTGGGTAATGTTATATTAAGAAAACGATTATAATGTTTTTTTTAACTTTTTATGGTTTTATTCCATTTAAATTGATTAACCTCTATTTTTTCGTTCAATATTATTTTGGTCCATTTGGTTTGGTTTTGTCCAACTCATTTTATGGTAGGTTTCATTGTGCATGGTTAGTTTAATTTTAGTTATATATGGTTTATTTTATTTGGTTTTTAGTGATTTTATTTCGTTGTAGTGGGTATTGTTCTTTTAGTTATATGATTGTTTAGTTGGTTATGTATGTTTTTATTCTACTCAATTAATTAATATTAACTTCTATTTAGTTAAGCTTAATAAATATTTGGTTTTTTATTTTTTTAATGCCTAGTAATACAAAGTTAGTCATAAAAAGTAACTGGAACCTCTCATGATTTTTCTTTGTCGTATTCCCCAAAGTGTGCATATAATTCATAAAATTATTATTATTATTTTTCGGAAAAATCATGAAAAAAATTCAATACAATTAATTTTAATTAATTTTTCAATAAAAACAATTAATGTTTAAGAATAACATTAAGTCATTACTATTCCAATATACGATTATATCTTGGTATTGTATTGTTGGACAGTCCTTGAATTTTGGTAAACCCTATAACTATGAGTCAACAATACTCTTTCAACCAAAATATTACTCATCATTATATGACCACCGAAATTCCCCATGATTCATCAATTGAGTGGCCATAGTAGCTTGACTATCAAGAATGTTAAATCAACCCTACGATGAACATTTTACATTATAGAAAAAAATAATGTTGATATAAATTTTACTAATATTATTACCTATATAAAATACCATTAATTATTAATAATTTTATTACTAATATGCCCCAATGAGACTCATTTCACTAGAATAATATTGATATACATGGTTAATGTTTTTAGGAAACTTCTATATATTCTATAATTATTACCTATCATTCGATTATCATCATTGTAATATACCTTTATTTTTGTCTAATAGTTTTAGGATTCACACATATTTGTGTTCCAATGACATTTATTATAAGATACCACTAAATAATACAAAATGGAAAAAAGTATAATTAATTCACTGTACAACTAGAATAAATTTTTCTGATATAATTTGACACACTTATAAAAAACCCGATCCATGATAATCATTAGGTTCTTGTTGATCCATGGAATATTATGAATCAATAGCCTCAAAAGGTTTTGATTATTCCAATACATGTACTAGGTAATATATATGTGGTGGAGTAGAAGCTAAAGGAGAACAATCATCATATCATGGACGGATAAGAGTAAGAAATGGAGGTGAAATAGAACTAATAGGATAAGGATGGAAGGGATGGGGTTAAATCATAGAATATAAAAATGGTATATGAAAAGTTGGGCCCAAATTAGTTGATGATGGAGGCATAGGTGGGAATATCCATGACGAAACAAGTGGAAGAGGATAAAGTGTGTTTGATAGGATGTTTAATGGTGGGTCTAGGTATGAATGAGTTTGATTGGTGCTTTGTCTATCTCTAGTAGCACCCCACTCGATTTCCCATGATGAAAGCCCCTTATAGTAGGCTGAGGAGGGGTCAAATATAGTTCAAGTTAATGTACCTAAAATAAATTTGATAATTAATATTAATGTGACACTAAATGTAATACGGAATAAAAATATAATAATCATTATAGTCAAGAAGTCACCAATCATTATCTAAAATTATTTGGATTCTAATTTATTCAATATCTTTCATAATATATAAAATAATTAGAAGTATTGTTTTTAGAAATAGATTTTAAATATTCTCTATAAAAAAATGAACTCAAACATGACATAAACAATAACCTAACATGTTTTAGCAACTATGATTTAAACCAAAGTTATATATGTTTTAAAAACCAATTTTATGCCTAATTTTATGAATTGAAATAAATATAATTAAATGGAATGAAAAAAATATACCATTCCCAACTGAAACAAAATTAAAGTAAATATATTTGTTCCAACCTGAGAAACCCGTGTCAACATAAGCTGAAAGAATTGTGATCATATACGGTTGATTATATATATGACCCACCACTAATCCAGGTTCAACCTCAATTCTCACAATTATAAAATTTGATTAATCATATATGATAGTTTGTTCAACACCAATGGTAACATCAATGGTGTCAATTTCATCCTCACCATAATTAAAAATTCACCTTGGGATTACTTCAATAATGACCCTATAATCATTTTTCAAATGGTCTTTCTCATAAAACAATTATTTTTTCATTGATTCAAAAAATATGTGATTTATCAGTAGCCAAGAAGAGATTAATTTCAATAACACTACATCCATAATAATCAATAAATGTACAATTTACCTTCATTGAATCAAACAATTCACATTTCATCATAGTGACTTGGCCATCAGAGTAGTCATCCAACAACAATATTTTCACAGCAACACCATAATAAGACAAATATTTATATCCAGTCCTAATATTTAATACAATAGAATAAGTTTAGTTTCTTTTTGTTAACATAACTCCATCAATTTTTTTTCTCATATTCACCTCTCTATCTGTTGTAAAAAAACTATACCCATTAATTATTAAATATATGAATTCAAAAAACCAAATAATTATGACAAAAAACAACAACTCTTAATTTTTTAGAAAAACATTTAATAGGAAAGCTCAACACCTAAAATATATATGAATAATATAATTAAATGAATATCTATATTTTAATTTGATTAAGGTAATGTTAATAAATTTTATTTTAATAAATCAAGAAACGATTTTTAATGAAAAATAACCCTCCTTCTAAAAATAAAAGAATGATGAACTCTACTTATAATTTATTCACATTCTCAACATAAAAAGATAATAAAAATTTAAGGTATATGTGAAATGATGTTGTATGAGATAATATATACATATTTAAATCACTTACTTGATATATATTCAACAAAAAACAACAGTTTAAAAAAACTATACAATGTGCAATATCTCACTATTCAAGGCTCAATGTACCCAATGTATATGACCCAAGAAATTATCTTATTTTGGGAATATATGGAAACAAGATATCATATTCCCCAGACATATCATCTTTTTTCCCTTTTTCTAGTTACATCTTATGCTGACATCATTAAAATTCATTGAACAAAAATCCATACATTCTTGAGCCAGATTACCTCTCACAATAGAACCATCAAGTTGATGATTTTTATAAATATAATATGTCATTGTTAAAATATTTCAATTAGTAGAATAAATCCACCTAAAATAAAGGGGTTTACCGTGATGTCTTTCAGTTGGATGAGGGACTATTAAATGTTGCATGCACATAAAAAATAAAGGAAACTTTTTCTCCAACTCAAACAAAATTAATGATACCTTTTATTACATTTTTATCAAGAAATACTTTGATAAAATTTTAGTTTAATGATCTATTTAAAAATGAAATAAGCAAATCGCATTCACCATTATATTATTGGATAATAAATTTAATATTTCAATTATAATCAATTCATGAAGAAGGATGTGATAATCATGAGTTTTTAGGGATTTTAGTTCCAATTCCCATCTATTAACTCATTTAGATTTTTTATTGAATAGTAATCATGAACCTTTATATTCTATAATAATTCTATAAATTTATATTTATATAATGGTTTCAACACATAATAATAATAGGGAACATTCCATTTGTTCCCACCAATACAAATAGCTTTCAAGTCTGGTTGAATACCCTTATCCAATAAGTCACATTGGGATTTTAATTACTCTTTGGTCATCCCATTGATATTTAAAATAATAGAAGGTTTCATTTCAATTATATTTTTTTAAAATTTTCATTATATCTAAAAAATGAAATAATAAATTTATTGACCAATATTAAATATCAAAAAAGAAACATTTATTTTAAAAATTTTAAGTGGGTTTAGTTCCGAAATTCTTCCTCTATTTAGATTTCATAGGCCTTTACCAAATGAAAAAATGAAATTTTGAAATTCATTAAGCACTTATGTTCACAAAAAAAGTTGAGGTGGTTGTTAAATTACAATAGTATTATCAATAATTTAGAGATTCTTCTTATATTTATGATCCATTGTAAATAATTGTCTATTCCCCTTGAAAATGAATCTACAATGATATTTATGTCTTAAAGATCATATATTTTTTATACAAATAGAACATGATATTTTTACCATCTTCCTCCAACCAGTCATCATTTCATATGTAGGGAGATTATTTATAGTCCACAAAATGTTAGTATGCATTTGAAATATATCTTTTGAAGAACCATTGAATGTGATCCCATCCATATACCAAGTATGATCCAAATCATTTATTAAAAGTTTCAAGTTGACATATGTATCATTTCTAGGATTACAATGTGTATATATAATTATAAATGATAACATGAAATATTTTTTCATTAACATACATAGAGGAAGATTATAAACATGAATAAAAACTGTACACATGCTATGAGAATTGAGAATCTGACCAAATATATTAAGTTCATCATAGGACAAACCCAACCTAACATTAGACACCTCTTCTATAAAATGAGGATGATTCACATCAAATTTCAACCATTCTAGTCCATATGTTGGTTGAACCAACTCATCATTATCTTTAAATCTCTCATCATCATGCCATCACATATTTTTTTATATTTTATCATACATGAAATGATTTTAAAGCCTATGAATCAATGGAAAGTGTCACATAACTTCTTGTGGAACATGAGATGGTGTTATTTATATATTTCACTTCCACCAAGATATAAAAAATTCTTTATAGTCAATAATACTTATTTTTTCCTCCGAAAATAAGCTACAGTACTTTAGTAAATCATGAATTTTATTTTTATAAAATTCAAAATGGTTAATTAAATTCCATTATATATAATGATTTGAGATAATATCTATATTATTAAAAATTATGTCCTTCAAAAAGGTAATAATATAATTAATTATAGAATTTTAAATTATATATATGGTTATTTCATGATGTATACTCATTAAAAATTACAAAAATTTTATTTTATTACATTATTTATACATAGAAGTCATGGAATTATCAATTATTATTATTTTTCAATCTCTCAACACCATCAATTTCATTATTTTCCTCATGTGTATTGTTATAATTTCATTCTCACACTAACGTACTATATTTCTCATGATGATTCCCAAATGGAAATTAATCAATTATAAAATTCTCTGTACTGCCCCTTTCTTTATAGTCAGGAATCATAAAAGATTATGTCATCTTTCCATTATGATACCCAAAATTATACTTTTCCCAATAAAAAATTATTTATATGTTAGATAACTTTTTAATTACATAATCGCGGTATTAAAAAATTGATAACATGGAAAATGTATATAACCTCTATCTAAATAATTTTTAAATTAAAAATCCAAAAAATATTAAAATTATTTTTCAACTCAGTTGAGATCTAATCGGTATGATAGCTATAGCTTCTATACATTATATTATAGGGAAAAAATATATTATTTTCAATATTGTAAACCAAAATTAAAAAATTCATTTGAACCAATTTTAATATGAAATTGATCAAATCATAATAGTATAAATTCAAAAAAAGAACAAGAGAAATAACATATGATATAACTGATGCATAAAAAATTGATCATCAGAAAGTACATGACTTGGAATGGGAAAAAATTATTAAAAAATACAATTAAATACTTATGTATTTATCAAAAAAATTTTAAACTTCATTATTTTGAATATTATGTAACTCCAATTAATTGCATTTTTCTTTATGAGGGAGAAAATTTACTCAAGAATAACAACACTGACTCACCCAACATCAAAACCGAAAAAACAAGGTATATTAATATAATTGAATTACTACAATAATTTATATATATATAAATAATTATCCAATCATAATATCATATAACTTGGATTTATAGAATAACAAAAACATATCCAAAATGTGATATAGGAGATAAAATCATAAAGTTGTATGATATATGAAATGCATTGAAAAATTGTTAGTAAAATTGACCATATCCAAGTGGAAAGGAAAACTGTATCACTTTCCTCTTTTTATAAGTCTGAATAATATCCACTGATCATCCAATAACTCAAACAATAACATTCGACTACCAACATAAATGTAAATTTGGTTTATGTACACATTTAGTGTTCATATATTTTTAAAAAGATAACTTCTAATTGGATGACACAAATTTCTCTATTCATAAACATTATCATATAATAAATTCTATGATATTTTGAAATAAAAATATTTAGGTGCTTTTTTACTTTTAAAAAAAACAAGCATAAAAGATAGAACTTTTCTGAATCTATTTTAAAGACATGAAAGTTATCCACTTTTAAAAAATATTTTTCAATCTGTTACCTAATATTTAATAAAATAGAGATATATAAATTAAATAAAATTGATTTATGATGGGGGAATGTGTCTTTTAAAGAAAATTTTAATGAGGATTAAGGAATATAAAGAGAGAATTATTGAATTTTTCTTCATAGAGAAACAATGTTGGGCTAAAAGAAAATAATAATTTCAAATAAAACATCACCTTATAAACAATAAACATGATTATAAAAAATTAAAAATACCTTTTAAATTCCATTTCATATTCATATATAGTGAAAATAAAATCTATAGGAATCTATAATGAAAAATATTATTATGATGAACAAATGTAACCAAGAATAATAATGAATTATAAGATCATGTGTGAAGAATTAGATTAAATAAAGACATACTATGTGAATATCTCATAATAAGTATTCTTAATAAGGATCATGGGTAATTATAGAAAGGGATAATGTTCAGAAAAATTAGATATCTTTTACAATATAATTTCATTGTGCTATATTTAGATGGGATAACCATGTCAACATAAATGATTTTATATGGGAGTTCCATATCATTGCAGTGTTTTTAGGGGTGAACCATATCTATATTGTTCAATTTCAATGGGAGAACCACATATTGATATTATTTTCTCCATGGTAGTGAAATCTACTCATAAAACTCTAAATAATAATTTAAATTATATCAATCCAAATTTCACATAGATGATCAACCGAGCATCTTTCCTATGTTCCCACCAAGGTATCCACAAAACACCCCATAAATTTTTCTATATAATCATAAGAAATATAATAACCTCCCACCCCAAATAATTAAAATATAAACAAATTAATACATTAAATAATTACATAAGTAGTTAATACATATTAAAAACATTGTATTGAATTTATTTAAAAGAAGAGAATAACTAAATTAAAAAAACATATTTCTTCTACTAAAATCACATTTATTAGAAAATAATACCACAAAAATAATCTAACTGAAACATTTAAAAATAATCAAGAAGAATCATGACCTAATAAGATCTCATTTAGGTTTTTATACATAGGGATTAATGAAAATAATGCTCAACAGAAGAGATGAAGGATTTGAAACTCACTAAAATGAAATTAAAGAATAACAAAATCAAAAATTAAATTAATGAAATGATATTTCTAGAGGTGAATAGACGGGAGTCTGATTCTCACGTGATGGGAGATTAATGATCATGGGTTTGAAGGAGAGTATGGGAGTTTGAGGGTGTTACTTGATGTTTTTATACAAAAAGTTTTTAAAAATTCATTAGAACAAAATAGTGTATTCCAATGGTTTTTAGAAACTATTGTTATAGAATGATGGAAATGACTCTATACCAATAGTTTTAGTAAACCATGGGTATAGAGTCATGAAAATTGCCTCTTTTTTAGTAGTATTTATAAAATGATAATTTTTTATATTCATATTTTAAACTACTGTTGATGGCTTATTTTTGGAAAGCAAATGCATGGTTTTTTTGGGTGCTTTCCTTTTGATTGGATTTATGCTCACACCCTACTTGAGATACTTAGTATCAGTAGACCTGAGCTATTTTATAGGTTTGGATTTAATTTCTAAATAATATTAGAGTAGGTTTGTGATTATATATGGATGGTGACTATAAGTCCACATGAATATCACTTTATTTTTTTGGTTTTGGGTTTATACCTGGGATATATCATCTTATCCAACCTTATTGTATTTGTTTCTTATTTCTATTTTATTTTATTTTTGAGTAGTTCGTAGTTTATTTATATTATTAGGTGTTTTTCTTATTTTTAGTTATATTTATATTTGTATTTTTGTGCATGAAATCTGATATATAGTCTTATCATAACTGGATATATAGAAAAATCCCATGTAGTTTGTTTATCTATTGGTAGAAATCATCCCCAATGATTCTATAATGACACCTTGATTCTTTTCATCATCCCATGTGATCCAGATTCCCCTTAGGAATGTATTGGGCCAGTTTAGATGTCTAGTATAGGGATTTCCTAGGTTGGTACATTAAAAAACTCATAAAAAACATTTAATATTCCCCATCCAACCACATGAAAAAAATATCACTCTTGGATTGTATAATAACAATGATATTAGCCTCGTTTCTCACACAAAACATATAAGGGGAAAGATACACTTGTGGTACAAAATGATGAACCAATAACTTGAAATTAATACCTATATCCAACCTATTTAATCTCATTAGATATATTCTTCCTACCACTAGAAGTGTAATTATCACATCTAATAGAAAAAACACCACCAGAGACACTAATGAAAGGGAGATGGCCTACATTACTCTCCTCAGGACCTTCCCATAGTTGGTGACTTATGAACCACATAATAATAAGATATTAGGTTGAGAATCATCACCTAGGTCCTTCCATATGTTCAAAATATTATTTCATACATGAGGAGATTTTAGGCTTAAATCTCTACTAGTGAGAAAGTAAAACAAAACAACTCAATGGAATGGGAAGTGTCGTTTTTCATGAACATATCCCTATACAAAAACTCTATAAAATATTAATGTTGATCTAATTTCTTTGATTTTGGGGAATATAATCAAAAAATACCTTGAAGGATTCTAATTTCAATACCTTATTTATCCAAGCCTAAACCATAACCACTAACAATCTATTAGTGGATATTTGATCCATATAAGACAAAAATTTCACTCATTAGTCATCAAGTGTATCTACCATCTCAAAGAAACCCTCTATGATCTTAGTCTAATCCATAAAATCCTGAAAACCACCCATAACTTGTATTGTTTTAAAGTATTGTATTTTGGAGTCACAAAATAATTATACCATCGTAGGGCTTACCTAATCCACTCCCCTTCCTCTAACCAATACGATGAAAAATACCCCAATCTAAAGTGAATACATTTCCTAAACATCTAGAGAAGCCTAAAGAGAATGAATATCCTCAACCTCCTCAAAATTTTTATGTATACTAAGAGAATTATCATCCTTGTAAATATCCTCAATCTAATCTTAGAGTAACACAATGGAATTTCATTAAGGTGACGTATTCTGAAATTTAAAATAATAATACTAAAAATGTCTTTTAATGACTTAAATCTTAACAAATTTAAGCATTAATAAGATAAGACACAAAAAAAATAAATTTCATGAATTACCTAAGGTTATAACAAAAATCCACAAAAAGGAACACTACCCAGAGATTAACTAAGATCTGAAACCAATCTCTTTCACCTACATGTTAGTTATAGTCATATATAACAAAATCATCAACATACTCCGGTAAGATTGATCAGATATCATCAATAATGTGTTTTGGAAAAAATTGATATATTATATTTGTAATTTAACAAATTTAGAAAATTTAAAATCAAATAATAGTATGAACATGATATGGGAACCAATGTTCTAAATCAAGATGCATAAATTCACACACACTTGACACCTCAGGTAAGAGGAAAAATCTATAAAATATAAAACCATAATATCACTGAAATAAAAACATGAATGTAGAAAAACAATAAATAAATTAAA
Source organism: Viscum album (assembly GCA_963277665.1). Taxonomy (NCBI): domain Eukaryota; kingdom Viridiplantae; phylum Streptophyta; class Magnoliopsida; order Santalales; family Viscaceae; genus Viscum; species Viscum album. The sequence continues at coordinate 1,429,048,262 of OY728157.1, forward strand.
TACCAATCCCTTGATTAATTTATATCCAATTACATATGTGTTTTCCAAGTAAGAGTATAGATTATTTCCCCAGTCTTGACAAACTTACCTCCAATCTATCAAGCCATAAATAATAAATCAAAACAAAATGGGATTTGATTCCATTTTTTAATTCCCTATCTCAGTTCACTATAATCAAGTGTAAAAATATAATATTTTAGGATATATTTATCCATAAATAATTTTATTACCTTGAAAACTTGATTTGCACACAATAATGATTTAAAAATAACTCTGATATACATTTAAATATTATTTTTAAATGTGATAGTCATTTCTTACATGTTAGATTAGATGGTATGAATAAAACAAATATTAGGGGGAAGTATTATTTAAACTTTTATATAATTAATTAATTTCTTATTAATTGTTTATAAATATAAATTAAATCATTTGAATGTAAATAAAATTTTTTTTATCTGAAAATATGTTTTTAGGAATGAAATGTGTTTTATCATAATAAATTAAAACAATCTCTATTTTTAATTATTTTAAAGAAATTTTTAGATATTATATTCCATAAAATATTTAATAATTAATTTAATGGTAATCCATAGGCATAAAATGATATTAAATTTAATTTTATATTTAAAAATACCACTTTTCAAAAAATGGTTTTATTGCATTTTTCACACTTATTTTTAATTGAATTTATGAAACTTGTAAAAATTAAATTTAATAATATTGTTTCTATATTTGGATTCACAATTTGAATTTTTTTAATAAACCCACTTTTATGTGTGGTCATAATTAATAGTAACTATGGAAATAATTCATTTCTATATTAATGGTTAAAAGGGTAAACAAGGGTATAAACTAAAGAGATATGAGGTAAAATAACCTATTTTTTTCTAAAATATTTTGTTTACGTTTATTTCCACCAAACCATATATAATATTACAATCTTGGTTTATTTGGTTCCAGTTTCAATTGAATATTTATTTATTATATTTTAATGTTATAGGTAATTAAAAGTTTTCCACCCCCTCATATATAAAAGGGCACATTCGGCCATTACTTATTTTAGCATTTTGGACTATATAGTATGGTAAATACCTACCAAATGTCTTATAAACATCCCTATCCATGTTTTATATATTTTTTAATATTCTTATAAGGCCAAACCAATGGTAATCAATAAAATATCCAAAGGTAGTTTCTTAATGAATTTGTAACGTCTTCACTAGGTCCTTTTAAGTATATCTCTTCTTCTACCCCCTAAAAATATTATATAAACATAGAAACATAATTAAATAAGAATATTAATTATAATAATAATTATTTATGTTAATCATAAATCCATTTTTAACATTCTTTCTATCCTTTGAGAAATGATAACATTGTTTGGGCATACGTACACACTATAATCTCCATGAAGCAATGACATTCATTTTTCATGTCTTCCATACATGAATGTTCATATGGTTGGGTTTAATGAATATATATGGTATTTATGATATTATTATGACTCTATAAATATTTATTATTATTTATATTTCTTTATTTCAATATCTAAAAAATTTAAAACATTACTCATCCTTACGTACAGACTACCATCTCCAAGAAGTAATGTAATTAATTTTTCATCACTGTTTTATATGAATGGTTATAAAAATGTATTTAATTATGGAATATTATACTTATTAATATAATAATAGTATTTAGATGATGAATCCAATATCATTTTTATGGACTGATACAGTTAGACAAAAACATGCATTGAAAAAAGAACAAGTTTTCACCAAAATATTGATTTTAGTGAAACAAATTATCAATAATTGGGTATTTAGAAATTTTAAGGGAATATTATATTGTATATAACGTAATAATATTAATTATTATATCTTTATAATAAATATTCATTATTTATAGGATCTTACTTACATGTATAAATTAAGATATGACCTTAGGTAAGGGTTTATAATAAAATCTCATTTCTTTTCATGATTCCCCATATACAACTTAAAATGAAGGAAATTATATAATATTTACCATATAAAATATATATATTTTACTATTATATGTTTATTTATATAATTATCAATTTTTAGTTCATTTAACAATATTTTCTTATTAAAATGATCCTGAAAATGTTTTTTTTATCAAAATTCAACCTCATTCCCTCTTTGGTTGATGAACATGTTCTTCTATATCCATTTTATTTAAACTTTTTTTAATAACATTATTTAATATTATCCAATTTTTATTTAAATTAAATTTATACTATATTTTAATTTATATTGTAATAAATAAAAATAAATTTTTATAATGATTTATGAACAAGTTACTTTTGGAATTTTTATTAAAAGTTTAAAAATTATCTTTGTTTTAATAATTACTACAAGAATGGATTTTATAAATATCATGATTTTTATTTTTTTTAAATATACCATAAATATTTTACATATTTATTTTAATAGAATTTTTTTTATAAATATTTTTAAAAAATATTTTTAAAGTTACCGAAGTAAAAGGATATTTTTCAATGTTTTTAAAGAAATGTTCAAATCATTTTAAGGTATTTTTTCACCTATATAAAAATACTTTGATGTTTTCTATTAATAAATTTCCATATAATTTAATGATACCAAACATGTTCTTTTTCTTGATGTATTATTATTATTTAATGGTAAACTTTTTATGAATCCCATTTTTTTCTTGTGTTATTCTATAATTAAATGTTGAATGTTTCTATAATCTTATGATACAAATATATATGATTTTCATTATGTGATGGGTGGTTAAATAAAAAACCTCTTATATATTTGGTAACTATTGATATCTCATGATATAAATTGATTGTAATGCGGAATGAACTCAGTTTAGTAAGGGATTCTATCCACTATGATAGTCATGGAAGTGAACCTTAACTAATGAAATGAAGAAATTTTGATTAAAACCAATAAAATATGAAATTTTTAGAAATGATACATGACTATTAATATTATTTTCTATGATTATTTGTAGGCATAAAACCCATATCTTATTATTATGATATGTTCTCATGGATCATGATTGGTTATTCCTGATTCATTACTCTTATAAATAATGTATTTTGAAATGATAAAGCCTTTTTACATGATATATAAATTAAGATCTATGATTGGTTAGGTATGATCATTAGCTGTTATAATCATGATCTCATACCCTTATTATTATATTATTCTAGCATATGATCACATTTATATATATATATATATCTCCTATTTTTAAACATAAGGGGAATGTATGATCACACATTCATATTTATTGATTTTCCTAGTCTTATGAAGAAGATTTTTAATTAATAAATTCTTAAGAAGGGTAATATAGTGGAATGTCATTTCCAGAGATATTTAATATAATTTGAGAAATGAGATTATTATGTATATAGTATCCAAATACACATAACTTTTATTCTGCTTGATCATGTACTATTGTGGAATTTATTTTATATTCATAAAAATGATTCAATATTTATGAATGTTATGATCGAGTTTTCTCAATTTGTATCAGTGGAATATATTATTTATATATATAGATTATTTTATATGAGTATAGAACCTAATAAAACCTATTATGAGATAAAATTGAAATAGGGTGAATCTAAATGTGTCATAGGTTAAGAATATAGCATCCTAATTTAGGAAATATAATGAATTATTTAAATGATTATTTGATTGATTAATTTAAATTTTAATGTTTGATATGCACACTAAATTTTTTGTTTTATCCAATTGCAATAACCATGGGGCATCATGTGAACAATGATTTTGACATCCAATTCAATTACCATCTTCAAGGGAAATAAAATAAAATGGGATATAAAATGTGAAAGCTTATGATTAGAAAAAACTAGATATCTCGATATAAGATTAAAAAAATCAACTTGATTAGGTTTCATCACTCACCTAATAAGATAAAAATTGAGTTTCATGGTAGTTCAGTTGATGGAAACTATGAAGGAAAGAAGATTTACCTTTTTACATGTCAATAATTTGTGAAATAAAACCTAGGGAAATTTCTCAAAGGAATAGTAAAATGATTAATAAGATAAAAATAAGGGCATAAAGAAATAAATTGATGAGTAAGAATAAAGAGTTAAAGAGTTAATTGAATTTTGACCTAATGTACCATTAATAGTTCAATTAATTATGTGTGGGGAACTTAGAAATTTTCTGAGTCAATTCCCATGTCCAACAGCTAACTCTTAGACCAAGGAAGGTTCTATTTTATGTCGACCACTAAATAGGGCCATGATGGTTAAAGAGAATTTATCCTTTAATCCATATTTGGAGATATAATAATGATATTTATAATAATTTTCCAGATGAAAATATTATTATTCATCCATTTGTGAAATTTTTTGTAATTTCAATCATTGATTATCATTCTTTTTATAGATCCCGTAAACATTTCTATGAAATGGAAGTATCATCAGATATTATAAATCAACCTATTATTTTATATCAGTGAGAGGATAAATATGGACACCTTATTGAAATTACTTCCATTGAAATAGACTTACTATCTTATCATAAGGTATATTTATCTCAAATGTTTGGGGAGAAACTTAAAAATGAATAATTTCATATTATTCGCTAATATACTAAAATATGACTTGAAAACATAACATGTTTTTATCAAAATAATGATGTAGAGTTTTCAATAGAACTAGTATATAGTGCTACACCTATTTAAAAGACTCTATATAGAATATCCCGGATTTAGTTATAGTAATTGAAGAACAAAATCCATGAGAATATAAAAAAGGTATTCATATACCTGATTGTGTCACCATGGGGTGAACCTGTTATCTTTATTAAGAAGAAAGAGGGATCAATGAATTTTTATATTGTTAATCAAGAACATACCAAGATCCATATCAAGAAAAGATATTTCTTAGCATCTATTGAGGACTTGATTGATCAATTCTATGGACCTCAATAATTCTAAAATATTAAATATCATACTTTATATCATCAATTGAGGGTTAATAAGGATGATATAGCCAAGAAAACCATCCATATGAGGTATATTAATTATTAATTTGCTCATATTCCATTTTTACTTATGAATTGCCACAATATCTTCAAGGATGTAATAAATAGTTTCCTTATATATTATCCTGATTAGTCTTTGGGTGTTAGTATAGATGATATTCTTGTATATTTGATGATAAAGGAAGAGTATTTGTATAATTTGAGGTTTTTGTTATGGATCCAAAGGAATTATGTGTTGTATGAAAAATTCACCAAATGTTAACTATGGAAATATAAAGTATCATTCATGGGTCATATAATATATAGATAGGGTAGATCTGTTAGTCTATAAAAGATAGATGTTATTGAGAAATGGATCAGAACAATCATGGAATCCAAGATCCATAGTCTTATTATGATGGATATAGGTGATTATTTGTGATGGATTTAACACGGATATCTAATCCATTTACCAAGTTGAAATGGAAGGGATCCACATTCTTATAGATATATGTATGTGTGGAAAATTTCAAGGAATCAAAAAAGGTTGGTTAGACGAAATATTCCCACACTACCATATTATGAAAGGGTTTGTGATCTATAATGATGCATCTAAGAAGAGAATATGATGATTCCTCATTAAAAATGACATGGTAATAGATTATGAATCACACCAAATGAAAATACCATAGTAAAATTATACGAATCCTAATTTGGATTTAGTAGTGGTAAATATTTCCTTTAAAATATATAGGAATTAACTTTATGGTGAATTTTGTGAATATATATATAAATATAATAAAACCCTAAAGTATATATTCACAAAAAATATTTTATTATGCACCCAAGGATTTTTTTGGAAGTGAATAATGATTATGAACTCTCAATACACTACCACCATAGGGTGGAAAACAAGGCAGCTAATTATTTGAATGAGAACGACCTTGCGAGATTGTAAATGAAAAGGATTGAAAAGGATACAATATTGATTGATTCCTTGAATATAGAACATGAAATATTGTTGAAAGGGGACTCATAATATCTCTATAAAATATAAGTTCAACCATTCAACCATGTGATGATTAAATAGGCACATAAAGAGGCTGTGGAAAAGATGAAGAAGGTGCGAAATGTTCCTGAGTTCAACCATGATTATGATAAAATTATAAGGTTAAATAACTAAGTATGTGTCCCATAAATATAAATATTGAAAAAATATCCATTTGATAAAGATCATAGTTCATTATTCATTATTCATACAATATTTAAGAATATATATAGATATTTGAAAGGGTATTTAGGGTGGGATAACATGAAAAGGGATATTTCAATGTTTATATCTCAATTCATGGTGTTTCAGCAAGTTAAGTACAAGAGATAGAAATATAAGGAGATGTTACAACTATTAACCAAACAAAAATGGAAATGGTAATACATTACTTTTGATTTCATCATTAAAATTCCCAAAACATCTAATGGATGAAATGCTATTTATGTTATAATCGATAACCTTAGGAAATCACCATATTTTATTACAATACGAAAAAATTTCTATCTTGATCGACATTACCGTACTTAGGTTAAATAATTATTTTGGTTTCTTAGAGTAGTAAATTAGATTGTATCTGGTAGGGATATGAGGTTTACCTTAATGTCCTGGATAAGTATTCAGTAGACATTAAATAAGGTATTGATCTTTAACTTCGTATTTCATCCTTTGATAGATAGTCTATCTTAAAGAACTATTAAAATCGTAAGATATGTTATGATATCCTATTCTATGGATTTCAATGGTGTTTAGGATCAGCACCTTCCTTTGGTTGAATATTCATACAATAATAAATTGCACGTGAGAATTCAAATGGCTTTTAATGAAGCCATCTATGGTAAGAAGTGAGGAAATACAACCTTTTATGTAAAATTTGGATAAATAAAGATAACTAGACTTTATCTAGATAAGGAAATGGAATGTAAGGCTATAACCATTTCAAAACACATCAGGGAAGCTCAGAGTCGAAAAAATATTATACAGATAATCATCAGTGAGATTTTGAGGTCAAAGTTGGTTATAAGGTATTGATAAGGATATCTAAATTGACTAAGTTTAAGAAAAGTATAAATAAGGGAAATTTTAAACCATTATATATCATACCTTTCAAAATTATTCATCATTTTAGAATGTATTTTTAGTACTTCAAACTTCCACTGAATCTCTCTCAAGTTCATGATGTGTTCTGTGTATCACTTTTTGGGAAATAAAAACTGATCCTTTACTTGTACTAAAATAAGAATTTAAATTAGTGGATAATGAAATTAATTATGGATAAAAAATATTGGTTATTATAAATCTTATAGACAATGTTTTTTGATACAAGATCACTCACCTGGTTAATGTTTTGTAGAAAAACCGTAGATTTAAGGAAGCTACATGGGAACCCAAGGATTAGATGAAGAGAAATAATCATCATTTGTTTATATTGCAGAAATGGAATTTCATATTTTAATCCCTTATAAGGGTCTATGATGTAAAAAACATGTATTTTATGATATATTTCTCTTTAGATAACTTTTATGCTCTTGATATCTTGTTTTACATGTAACAATGATTATAAATAAACCAATACATGAAATATAAATACAATAATTAAATGTGATAATCAACACATATCCACTGGATTGGAGGGTTGAAATAAGGCTATTAAATTGTTTTATGTTAATTTTTAAATAATTATAAAATTACTTCACTAGATATCAATTGGTTAAAAATGAAAATAAAATCATTTTAAATTAAAAAGTATATGTTTTTCTAAAATCCTTTTTTGTGCATACACTATATTCTATATTAATAAATTAAATTAACAACAATTGATGAATTATTTTAATAAATTGTTTATATAATATATTCAACTTTATATTTTAATATTTTTAATGTTTTTTACTATGAAAGGAATGAGAATAAATTCCATTTTATGTATAAATGTGTAATTTTCCAAAAAACGGGTTTCATTGTGCTATGTACGCTTATTGTAAAAATAATTTATAACACTTAGAAATTCAATTTTATAAAATATTTTACATATTTGTATTTTTAATTACTATATTAATTAATGAGGACAAAATACTTTTTCTATAATGAATGAAAAGAACAACAAAAATTCCATAGTTTAGAATTAGTTAAAAAGGGAAACTGAGGGGTTAAACTAAAGATTAAATGGTAAAAATAACCTAAGAACTTTTAAAAATACTATTGAATAAGATTTTATACCCATAATTATCATATCTTTAAAACTGGATTTCATTGCTTCCACATGAAATTAAATATGACTTTATTATATTTTAATGTTTTGGGTATTTACGAGTTTCACACCCACCCCACTTATAAAAGGGAACCTTCTCCCATCACATATTTATATATTTTGAGCTATCTAGTTTAGAAAATACCTTCCCAAATATTTTTTTAAATTACCTATACATGTTATAGAGATTTTTTTTCTTAAAATACCAACACAATAATTCTTAGGGAGAGATTCAAAAGAAGTTTCTCAAAGAAGAGGTAAACCATATTCACTGAATCTATTTATGTTTATATAATATTATAAATCATAATAATATTCTCTAACCATCATACAAAAATTAATAAATATATTTAATATAATGATATATTTTTATATTTATGGTATACCCATTTTCTACAGTCTTTCCGTCTTATGAGAAATGCTGACATTGTTCATGCATACATGTGTACTACTACCTCCACAATGAAATGTGAATCATTTTCAAGTATTCTATATATGGATCGTCATATGGATGGGTTTAATGAATATATACAATATTTATGATATTATTATGATTCTTTAAATATGTATTATTATTTATCAATATTTATTTATATCAATTTATTAATGAAAACATCACCCATGTGTACATACAGACTTCCATTTCCTTGATGGGATGTATTTAATTTTTCATCACTACTTTATATGAAGAGATATACAAGTTTATATATTGAATAAATATTATAGATATGAAATTATTAAAATTAAAGATATTATGAAATCATGAACAAGGTTCAAGGTGCATAATCATCGAACAAAAACATCAATGGAAAATTGACCAGTTTTCAACAGAATATTGATTTTAATATATATATATATAAATATATTAATAAATGTAAAAAAAGATATTATAATTTATTACAATATTTTTTAAAAGTTATGAATATTATTCTGAAATATATATTTATAATGTATATAAATTTATTATATAGGTACATTATAATGTGTACAAATAATTATAAGTCCCGAGATAGAGGTTTCTTTTACAATATCATTTCTTTTTAGGATTGTCTGTATTAAATTTATACTAAGATAAATTATATAATATTTATAATTTAAACCCAATATACTCTCTTATACTATGGTTATTTATTTAATTTTCAATTATCAATACAATTTTACTCTATTTGGTACATAAAATAGTCACGCAAATAAGGTTAAATAAAATTAATCCCTTTTTCCTCTTTTGTCACTGAAATTTTTCATCCAAGTCAATTTTCATTAATAAGTTTCAAAAAAATTTATTTTATATTATAAAATAATTATTTAAATTAATTTTAAAATATATTTTAATTTCTTTTCATATCATTAAAAATTCATTTTTACAATTGTTTTCGAACTAGGTACTTTAGGACTTTATACCAAAAGTATTAATGAAATCATTATTTTAATGTTTACTGCAAGAATGGATTTTCCAAACTTCATGATTTTAATTTAATTTAAAGCATAAATTATAAGTTTCAATGGTTATTTTCAGTGATCTTTTTTCCCAAACCTATGTAAATTTTATGTTTTATAGATACTAAAGAGAAAAGGATATCATCCCCTATCTTTAAAGAAATGTTAAAATGCTCTTATAATGGTATTTTTTCATATTTGTCAACATATTTTGTGTTTATTTTTATTCACTAGGGATATAATTGAATGATAAAATCCACGTTATATCTTTGTATCTATTATGATTAGGTGATGATGAAATGTTTTTGAAACCTGTTTCTTTTTCCTGGGTTATTCAATGATGAAATGATGAATGTTTCTTTGATCCTGTTCCCCATATATATGTATGGTTTTCATTATCTGATGGGTCTATCCATTAAATACCTATAATGAATTTGGTAATGATTGATAGCTCATGAGATAATATGGATTGGAATGGGTAGTGTAACATGTTCAGTAAGAGACTCTTTCAACAATGATAGTCTTTGAAGTGAACCTTGACTATGAAATGATGAAATGGGGAGTGAACCCAATCATTTATGATAGTATTAGAATTGATATTTTACTAAGGAAATTATTTTCAATGCTTATTTGTATGACATAAACCTATGTTTTATGCTTATGATATTCTCTCATGGATCATGATTGATTATTGATGATTCCTCACCCTTATGATGCATGTATTCTGAAATTAGATAGCTTTATTCCCAAATTGATAAATTAATATCTATGAAAGAATAATTATAAAATTTTTAAGTTATAAACTTGATATATTGCCCATATTCTTATATTATTATTTCATATGTTCGTCAATTAATATCTATCTTGTTTATCCTTAGTGATCATATGAGTTCACCATTTATTATATTTTCATTTTATGTAGGTTGTGATGAATGATTTTAGTTGGGACTAAGTTTTCGAGATATATTTTTTTAGATTCTAGAAGTAGTGGTTTATGAATGATTTTTTATTTTTATTTCTTTTTGATAAATAACTTCACTTTTTACGATTTAGTGCTCGGAAGAAGTAGTAACAGACTCAAAAGATATTATTAAAAGTTATTAAGAATTTTCATAAATTATATTTTTATGTTCTTGAGATTTTTTCGGGTGAAATTATCTTTCGGGATCAAATATACTCCTTAATGAAGTTTTCATAATAGAATGGGAGGATGTAACAAACTCATAATGTCTCTATAGATTTTTGATACTTCATCTGATAATGATTTTCTATGATAAATGTTCTCAACATTATAAGTTGTTTGAAAACATCTGATCTAAGATTTGTAAAAGGAATAAAGTGGATAGGTTTTCAATTTCAGATGATTCAATATAGAAATCAATATACTAACCATTATAAAGAATTCATGATGTGAGAAGAATTTTATGGAAGAAAAGTGAAACAAAATTTCCATAGTTGAAGTCTTTTGGATCTAGGTCATCAGTTTGAGATGTTCTAGATGTAGAATGTATTTTAGTGTTTGGAGTTTGAGTTAATTTAGTGTAATGTTTTGGAGATGTGATGATTGGACGACCCATTGAACATACCAATCCCAGAGTGACCCATCAATTATTGAGTATGAGAAATAAAGAGGCTGTAGTTTCTACCGGTCCATCAGATAATGTGAACCACTAATCCATTAGGCTGGTTTTGATACTAATCAATTAGATGGGAAATATACACTTTCCCCTTCTACATACACTAACACCGATAAGTTATCAGATATTTGATTTTATTAGAAATAGTTTTATCAGTCTAAAAAGTTATTGATCAAATGAAGATAATAGTAGAAATTTGGAACATGTTGAAGCTTCCATAAGTCTTTTGTGCAATCTAAATTCTATTGAAGTTGAAATAATGTTTATGGAAGAGAATTTTAGGTTTTTTTGAAGCATTATAATGAGGAGGCTTCTTATTTTCCATGTTACCCATCCGATAAATTGAATATAAATGAAAAAAATGTTTTTGAGTGATATGATTTCAGAAATAAAACTTTTTCAAATGAGAACTTGAGATATTTTTGTTGAAAATAAAGGTGTTATGGAGTGTTAAAGAAGAATTTACTAGAATCTAGAAAATTAGAGAAGGATAGAGAAATGTTCAAAATGATGTTCAAATGAAAATGAAATTCAGGATTCTTATTTTAGTGTGAGTGGGAAAATTTAATTGGTTTCCTAACTATTTCCCCTATGAGGAACCAATAAATAAAGGTTAAAGTACAATATAGTCTAACATTATTCACATTTGGGAGAGAGAGATAACTACTGTTTTTTAGTTTGAATTGATAAAGGAGGGTTTCTAGAAATAATTTCTTGAAGAAAATTTTCTATATAGAAGAAGTTTCCAACTGTAGTTGTAATTAGGCTTTTCTAGATCAAACCATGAAATCAGACTAACTGTTCTGGTAAAAGAGAGAATAGAAATAGAATATCTTCCAAACAAAAAATTAATATGTGTTTCCTTAAAGAATAATCAGATTAAAGAATCATACTATATAATCAGACTTATTTTTTGTCTGATGTCTAGAAAATCTGTTCCTTCCTAATTCTAGGTAAGAAAATGAATAATTTTCTAATTGATGAATAAAAAAATATGATGCTTCTGAAGTGACACCATGAAATTTTTGGAATCAACATGTGATGGTCTATAAAATTTTAGAAAGAAAGATTGAAAAAATTTATGCTTGAAAAGGAAAAATTCCTACTGTATTGATCATATTTATAAAAAAGGTTTTAGGGTATGTCCTAATTGATGCATCCACAAAAACATATAGTTTTTATTGGATTGTGAGGTGTTTATTATTTTCAAATCATTGCAAGTACTAGATACTCTTATTGAGTAGTTAACCATGTAAATAATTATATCCATGTGGATTTTTGAATGTTTTTTTTTAAAAAGTTAAAAATATTAAATTTGAGTTGAATGTTTTTATACAATAAAGATAGAATAAAAGGGGAAAATCTAACACAAATTCACCAATATATTTTATTACATTGATTCTGGTTGGAACTTTTAAATTGTTATTAGAGTGAAGGTTCCCTTTAGTATTTGAAAATGATTTTGAATATAATTTTTAATATTGAATTTGAATTTTTTGAAAACTAAGGGGATTCTAGTCTTTGTTAAAAATTACTATAATATATATAAATATTGAATGTTTTTGTTTCTTATGTATGTTAAGAATAATGTTTTTGAATATTCAATAGATGTATTTCCTCCTCTTATTGAAAATTCGTTTCTTTTATCTATGGATAAGAAAAATATGAAGAATGGTGGAAGGGTCAATAATTCATTACTCCCATCACATTATGAAAGTGAATTTCATAGAGTGAATATAGTTTTTACTACTAATGTAATATTGGAATGGTTGAAAACTTTTATTATGTCAATAAAAACATAAATAATGGAAATTTAAAAATCTAGGGGTTGGAGTATGAAGATCAAAAAATGGGTGGGTATGAATAAGTTGGTGACGTATTTACAAGGGTGAATGACATTTTAATCACCATATTATTTCTTAGTAAGAATTTTAATGATTAAAATATATTTGAAAAGATCTTGAAAATTCTTCCTGAAATGGATGATAACAAAGTTTTATCATGATAAGATAGAGATCCAAAAACTCTATCCATGGATAATAATAATTGTACTCTAATTACATATTAAATGAGAAGGGATAAATTTATGAAATAAAAAAATTTATGGATAAATTTCCTTCAAATTTTTGTATAAAATAAAATCTAATAAATTTATTAACAATAAAGAAGCTGGTGATTTCAATTCTAAATATGTGGTTTTTAACAATTTTAACAAGTTATTATCCTTGTTTTCTAAAAAAGTAAAAATATGTACAAGTAAGCATAAAGTTCAGTTCCCACTAAATTTTTTGAATATGGAGTTATTAGGAATTTTGTTGAAAAAATACCTTGATGAAATAATAAGGAATAAAGTTATGAAGATAACATTTGCCTAAGGATACATTGGAAGACACATTGTGATAAAACAAAATCCTATTCTAAGGAAATATATAAAAATTTATCCAAATCCAAAAGAATAATTTTTTTCAAAGGATGATGAAGAAAACAAAAATGGAGAAGAAGATGAAAAATTAACTAAAGTGGTTGGATAAAACATGTTTTTTTGAAAAAGTGAATGATGAAGTGTTTTATGTTGATGAATACAGTAGTTATGAAGAAGAAGAATCATAATTATAATTTATTCTAAAAAGGGAGTCAAAATAATGCCTTATAAATATTTTAAGACATGAAATATTTATCAATAATTTGAAGAAAAAATGTTCTATTGAGAAAATAAAGAATACTTTCTTGAGGATAAATCTAATTTTCTAGATGGGATTTACCACTTGAATGTATCTCTTAAAAAAAAAAATAATTTGAATGGACATCTTGAATTGAAGTTAAAAGTAAAAACGAAGAGTTATAATACTTCAACAAACTTTTCTAAAGAATAATGGAGAATTACATGTTTCATGAACTCTATTTCTAAAGTTAAATAATGTTCTTGAATTTATGAACCTAATAAAAATCAACAATAGTTATATTCAAGGGTTGAAAAAGAAATTTGAATATATTCATAAGAAGAAGGAATTTGGAAAAATCATGTATGTTTCCAAAACCATCAAAATTGAAAATTCATATGTTCCAAAAATTTCAATGCACAAAAAAATATTGTTACTAATTTTGATTTTATTAAATATGGGAATAAATATGATTGGAAGAAGAAGAATATGGGTGATAATAAGTAGTTTCAGGATTAATATGTGTTGAATTGTGTTTGATTTGGTCATAGAACAAATATGTGTTGGTTTACTAAAAAACACTATAGTTATCCCATGAGTTATAAGGATAAAATATTAAATGGGGGGGGGGAGGGCGTAAATGTTCTCAAAGAATGAATTCTGATACTTTTTTTAAATATAAAAACAGATTCCAATCTATGGAAACTATTTTCGAAATATGTGAACAACCTGGAAATATTTTTCAAGGATGTATTTTTTTCCACCATCACAACAACATATTTATTACAATTCATAGAAACTTTATTTGAAGGAATATAAAGAGAAATAAATGTCTCTTATTGTAGAAACTACTCTCAAAGATATAAATGGATAATGACCAGGATTTTGTATAGTGGGTGCTCCTCCAATATGAAAGGATATTTGAAGATATTAATGAATGTGAAAGATTTTGAAGAAGGAATAATGGTGTTTGGTAATGTTGAATCACATAATATAATAGGTGTTGTATAATTTAATATTGAGAAATAAAAACTAAAATTTAAAAAGGATTTGTATTTTGTGGGGATGAATCCCAACTTATAGTGTTTTCACAACATTATGGAGATGGTAATAATGTTTTTTGTTAAAAAATATTGTTTTAGTGAAATTATTTAAAGATGGAAAATTTTTTACAGGAGGACAATATAGAAAGGAAAACGTTTTACACGTTTTTGATGTATAGAAATCATGTTCTCTACGAAAGATGGAAGAAAAAAAGTTATGGAATAAAAAGTTGGGGGATATGTGTCAGATAAATGTGAGAATATTATAGAAAATATATTGTGTTTTTAATATCTATAACATGAAAAGAATATTATATTTTTACTTTTATCTTTTTCAAAAAGGGGTGATTACAAACTCTATGTAAAAAAGTTGAAATTCATTCAACACAGACACTGGAACTAATTCATTGTATCATTTTTTTCCAATGAGTAAACAATAAACTCTTAGAGATAAGTTTTTAATTACATCCATTGATGATTTTACTCATACTAATAAAAAATAGTCATTTAACAATGACAGAAATGGAATTTTTGAGTGCTAGAAAAGTTCTAACTACATGAGTGAGATTAAAATCCCATGTCTTTTATCAGCGCTAAAAAGCATTGATACAAGGGTCCTATATCGACTCTTATTAAAGGACTGATAAAGTGGACCTTTATTAGTGATTTTAAAAGTTCTGTAAAATTTGTCCTTTATTAACACTTTTAAATGATCTGAAAAAGGTCTATACTACAATGTGGTGCAACAGCAAACTACAACACTAGTGTAATGTGCTGTAACAACACACTGTAACACCAAAAACACACCTGATATCAATAAAAACAAGTCACAATACAAAATTTAAATAAAATGAAATTTACAAAAAAAATAAAAAAAAATAGAAATATAGACATTTCAAACATTGGATTATACAATTAAATAAATATACTTTATTACATATATTAAAAAACATCAATGTTCCTTTTTCTTTAAATCCTGGTCTCGACTCATGCTTTTACCAAACAAACCACCCCTAATCGAGAAAAACAAAGCACATGTAGGATAAAATAATTCTTATGTTTGTAATAATATAAAAACCAAATTAATAGAAATTGTGGATTTTATTAAAATTGATGTTAATTTTACTAAAATTTGAGACAATTTTAAATAAAAAGACACACTTTGAGAAATAATAGTCACACCATGCATAAGATTGAGGTTTGGTTGATTCCACCATGTCTCAAATGACTTATGGATCACTTTTCGGATGTATCAAAACATTATGAATTCTTTTTATCGGTTTTTATATGTTAGTTGTGTTTTCTACAAATGTGTTGTTTTAAACTGGAAACACACACTTTTGACTCATTTAAATCACATCATGTATCAATTTGATGTTAAACTAATTCCTACATTTCAAAAATAGCTTAAGAATCATTTTACAAAATTAGAAATAAAATTTGAGTGTGTTTGATCGGTTTTTATTGAGTGATAGTTTTTGAACTAAAATGCTGATTTTATACTGATAAGAAGAACTTTAACTCATTCCGGGAACATAATGTAGTAGATTGAGATTTGAATGATTAATATATGTTAAAAATGACTTATAGAATTTTTTTTTGAAGTATAAAAACAATATGAATGAGTTTTCTTAGTTTTTGAGTAGTTTAGTTTCCCAATTACTAAAATTAATGTCAATTTTATATAAAAATATGCACTTTGAGTCATACTGGTCACACTATGGGTCAAATTGAGGTGAGGATGATTCCTACACATCTCAAATGACATGTGGATCATTTTTATAAAGTATCAAAATAATATGAATAAATTTTATTAGTTTTGAGTATGTTAGTTGTCTCTTTTATGAAAATGCCATTTTAAACTGGAATTATGTACTTTTTCTAATTTAGATCGCATCATGTTTTTGTTCGAGGTAAGACTAATTCCTACATGACACAAATAAAATTTGAATCATTCTCCTAATTTACCATGAAATCGTGTGTGCATTTGAATGGTTTTGATGAGTGACACTTTTTGAACAAAAATATCAATTTAAAACTGATAATAGAGACTTTGAGTCATATTAGAAACAATGTGTATAATATTGAGGTGTGAATAATACCTAAATGTCAAAATCGACTTATGTATCATTTATGTAAGGTATAAAAATAATCTGAATGAGTTTTAATGGTTTTGAGTGGGTCATTTATCCATTTTACTACTATTAATGACAGTTTAAATAAAAATATGCACTTGGAGTAATACTGGTCACACAGTTCATCAGATTGAGGTTAAACTAATTCCTAAATGTCTCAAATTAATTTTGGATCTTTCTCCTAAATTATCAAAACAATCTAAATGCCTTTTCTTGGTTTTGAGTTTTTCGATTTTCTTTTATATAAAAATCCATTTTAAACTAGAAACATAAACTTTTGAATCATTTCGATCACATCGTGTATCAGTTTGATGTGGAATTAAGCCATACACACCAAAAATGACTTATGAATCAATTTTTGAAATTATCAAGAAAATCTGAGTGTGTTTGATCAGATTTCATTGAGTGAAACTTTGGAACAAAGATGTTATTTTTAAATAGAAAACAGATACATTGATTTATACCAAGATGATTGTGTATCAAATTGAGGTGAGTCAGATTCCTATAAATCAAAAATTTATTATGGATCGTTATCTTAAAGTATCAAAAGAATCTTAATATGTTTTCTCAGTTTTGAGTATATCGATTATCTATTTTACTAAAATTAATATCAATTTTAAATTAAAAATAGTACTTTAAGTCATACCGATCACATTTCATGTTGGATTGAGGTTCATATGATTCCTACACATCCCAAAATCTGTGGATGTATTCATATATAAAGGCATGAAAGATGGATAGACCACCCCAACTCGAAAAAATGAATCAACCTGTATAATAAAATAATTATTTTTTTGAGAAATACAACAAAAAAATAAATTAAACATAAATACAAAAAAAAATTCTATGGAAAATATTTTTAGTATGTAATCATAAATATTGCTTCTTTGATTTATAAGAGAGAACGTCATTTCTCTTCCTATAAGGCCTGATAGATGGATATGTATAATCTAAAATAAACAAACTCTATAAGGACAAATGAAAATTAAATCAATGCTCTATTAGATAATTTGTTTGTAAAATAAATAAATTATATCGTAAGACTACATTTACATCATTATAAATGATTTTCTTCATTATATCTTGTTCTTTGAGGTATTGGTAACATCATAATGTGTAGAATACATTGTCTACATGATTAGTAAAACATTTTATTTTGATTAGGTTAATGTTTTAGAGAACATATAATACTATGGAAAAACATAGTATATTAAAAAAACTTTTACCTTCTCATTAAACTTATCACACCCGAGTTTTTTGTTTTCATTTCGTTCTGGTTATAAATCTTTTCCTTGTGAGTCAGGTGTGACATGATTGAGACATCAGGGAATCATTTTGTCTTTTACATGGAAAATATTTCCATACGTAGACTCCTCTTGAATCCCCCCCAATGTTCCCCTTTATTTTACCCTTGGCCCCCAGGAATTTAGAGAAAAATGGAATGCTTTATGGTGCGAAGAACATGTCACATGGTTTGGTTGGACAGTTTAATAGACCATTCAACCAAACCATGTAGTATGTCCAGCATATTAAAAATATTTTTGAAATTCAAAATTTCCCCTTACGGAAATAAATTTAATCTACACCATTTTTCCCCATATGACCCTAGATTCTATGGGAGGCCTTTAAGCTCCCTCAACCCCCATGGAACCCATTTTGATGGGGTTTTTGATGTAAAAACTTCATGGTTCATCATGGTACATGATTATTTATTTGTTTTCATGTTTTCCATAGAGATTATTTATTATTTCTTGAAACTATAAATATCCAGAAACTTGGGTTTCGTACCTATGGTATCATTTTGTGTTTCTTGGTCCAAACATATGGATTAGGGTTTATTTTCTCTCCCTTGTAGTGAGGTAGTGTTGTGGTTGATGTTTCACAGAATGATTTGGGGTTTTGACACAAAAGGAATGTGATTCTTTGTGTAAAAAGATTTTGATGAGTTGGATTTTCTTGATTAATTTTTTTATCAAGATTCCTACCTATTATGTATGGCGAAAGAATCATTTTTGGTAGATTTAGTTAAGTTTTTGGTTTCAAAATTTCATGTTTACTTTAAATTGTGTGATTTCCATGTGAAACTCTTCTGAAATATTTTGGGCCCATTTTTCAATGAATGAAAGTTGTTTATTAAATTCTAATAGGGATACCAATTCTATTTTGGTTTGTAATTTGTTTGCTTTTGGATTTAAACCAAGGTTTTTGAATATTTTTTATTTGAAAACCCTTTTTACACTTCCTGATAGTGTTTTATGAAAATAGTAAATGGTTTATTAAGTTACAAAAAGTGTAAAAAGGATGATTATGTAATATTTTTGTGGTTTTATTTTCTTAAAATGAGTTTTTGAAATTGGAAGTGGTGATTTGTAATGTTAAACATTTTTATAATTATTGAAATGTTTTATTATATTGTGGGAAAGGTGTGATTCATGTTTGTGGGCTGTTTTGTTAGGGTATGATGTTAAAATGAATTTGAATGTGAAAGGAGTATTTTGTGAAACATTTATGGGATAATTTCTTCATATATGATTTTGAAATGGAATTTTCATTTGCAAATCATATTAGATAACATGTGGAACTTGATTGATCACCAAGACAGAAAATCGGGTATCCAGGTGGGCGGACGTGTACTAGTGTGCTAGTGATCTGGAGTGGTTTCATCTCTATTTCACATAGAATGTTGGAATTTGTAAACAATAACTAAACTAATATGAAGATTTTGGAGAACACTAGGTTACAGGAATGTTCCCAACTTGTGGATCATGCAGGAGAACATATATTTTTTATGGTTACTTTTCACCGAGATACAAGGTATTTGGGGCCCACAACAACCTAGTGCCTAGCAGTGTTCTTGTGACTAGTGCTCAATGACTATATGATAATCACCATTGGAATATAGTGAATGTTTCTAGAAAATTCAGTATCATGTTGTTTTTTTAAAAGTTTTTATTCTTTAATGTATCCCTCTTGAAAAAAAATTTCATTTAAAGTTGCATCCCTTTGAAATTTTTACTATTATTTTTATTTATAAAACTTGCAATATTTTTGTCAAATTTTTTTTATCAAATAGAATATATTTTGGTGGCATCTTACTGGGCTTAGGATCACACCCTACTTACACTATTTGGTGTACGTATACTTGGAAATTTTTTCACAGGTTTGGGTATGGATTTTAGTGAATGTTGTCCGCGTCACTAGTAGTTCTTCTTGGGGCAGTTTTGTAGAGATATTTTGAGGGTGATGGACCCTTGCCCTAATGTGGTTCTTGGGATATTTTTTTATTTTCATTTCATGGTGGAATTCCTTGGGGTTTTGCTTAAATATTGTCACTCAATTCTAATTTTTTTAAATAATTATTTGGTTTTGAAATTTCAGTTTCATTTTACTAGCCATGTTGGTTGTTTTATGTTTATAAGTGTGGGTAAATAATTCACAAATTTTACTTATGATACCCAGTAACTTGTTCTAGACTATGGGGATCATGAATTGTCTTCATGCCTTTCCACATGCTGGGTCAAGTGCCTGTTTTAAGGGTGACTAGATCTGGTTCGTGACAAAATGTTATGAGAGGATGATTTCTCTTTTTGGGTCACACACATTTGGGGAAGAGTCTGGATAGACCAGAGATAAGATTTTTGAGACTTGACATTATGATCTCAAGTATTGTTCTAGAATAGCACACCATGTGATGAGATTCATGTCCCCTAGTGAATATGGGTTATATCTAATTGCTTTTGTTCTTATGGTTTGTCGATGATTAGGGAAATGAAAAGAGAGTTGGGTTAATGGTATCAGTGAGCTCGCAAGGCCTAAAAAACCATGTGAATCTAGGGATATTTTCCTATAAAACTCTCTATGATGATTATGATATTTTAATATGGCCACCAACCATATTTTCAAGCCACCCACAAGAACTAATTTCCCCTCTCATTGCCTTTTTCCTCTTTGTTTTGGAATTTTGGGAACATGGTTTTAAAGATAAAATGACTTGATTTTAAGAAGTATAAATTTTTATAAAATGATTTTCTAGTCATGCAGAAATGGTTTTATTTCTAAAAGGGTAGAAATTAATTCTCAGAATTTTTTTTTAAGTAAAATGGTGTGTTTACACCTCTTTTGAAAGAATTAATTACGACAAAGTGGGTTTTGAAATATTATTTCAAATAGAATTTTCTAAACAATTGAAAAGTGTTTTGAATAGAATTGAGTGTTTTATAATTTATGTTTGGATTTTAAAGATTCATTTCTATTTGGTAATTGGTGGGATTTGGAATACTTTTTGATGAATTTCTGGGAACTTGTTTTAAATGGGGATAAATGTGTTATAAAATGAAAGGGTGTTGATGAAATTGAGTTTTTCATAAAACTGAAAGTGATATGAAATGGGGTGAGATGTGTTTAAAGTAATGTGTATGACTTGAAGGTTACTTTTATTTAAGGGTTGGTGTCTTTTTGAAAATATTTGAAAGATTTTAATTGGGTTTTTATTTTTTGGTTAACAATTTTAAGAAAAGGGAAGGGTCGGTTGAATGTCTTGGTATTGAAAAGTGGAAAAAATTTGTGTTTTAGCCATTAGAATTTACATGTTTGACCATATTACTAGATTTAAATGGTATGATGGATGGTTAAGGGCATGACTGGATAAGTTTTGGTATGTATTTGGGGAGGTTTCCTAGTATGGCATGGAAACATGCACGTGTGAGGCCCATGGGGTACCATTGGTGGATGCACTAACCACCAACCCGTTTATTTTCAAAGAGATGATTTTAAAGGAAAATTTGTTGTCTTGATAATTTATTTGGGTGGTGTTATTATATATTTTGGAAATGTTGTGGTAGGGTGTATTTAGTTCAAGAACCCCTCTTGTTTGAATGATGTTTTGGGTTTTTTTGTTAGTATGTTGGGTGGAAGTGTTGTTTGGTGGTATTTTTTTGAGAAATGTTTTGGGAATATTTTACAGTGATTCCCCTATTGTGTTCATCTCTAGTTTGTGGGACATTATGACCAATGGACCAACTTTGTTGGGCCATAGGGTGTTCTTCTTGGCTATGATACACCCCCATAATGAAATAATTCACAATTAAAGTGTGTCAATGGGCGATTTTCCATTGGCAGACCCTCCATTTTTTCAACATAAGGAAATTATTCTTGAGATTTAAAGTTTGATTCTACCTCTATTAAATTTCAGTTAAGTGGATCCTTTCATAACAGGAGGTCGTTGTAGAAGGGTGAAATACACCTTGGTTCCCTAAGTTTTTTGAGTTTCTCAAATCGTCAATGTAAAGTTTGACACTATTGTGTCTATAAGTTTCATTTGGAAGTGGTGAATGTGGATTCTATTAAGGATTGTTAGAGCAATTTTAGGTTGTCAGTGCAAGATGCTTTCTAAGTGGGCCCTTTGGTCTTTTATTAATCTTTTTTAGGATCTTATGGTTTATTGTGGTAATCTCTTGTTACTTGGAACTCTATTCAAAGTTATACTCCTAGTAATGTTTTTTTACTTGAAGGGGTCATGAACATTGGATTCTTATTGTGTTGTGTTCTGTTTATGTGGTTGGATCATGGTTTAGCTGCTTGTGGAACCAAAAGAAGAAGTTCCATTCGAGGGTTTAGTGCCTGACTTGGAGGAAAGAGACACTTCAATCACTTGAGCTCCAGTCGTAGGTCCCTATGTGAAGATGGCGCATATTTAGGATACCCTAGGGGTGTAAGTGATCTCAGTTTAACTTTTATCTATAGTGTGGGATGTGGATATAGTTTGAGGATTTGATGTGGTGGTTTTGTTTTAAATGGTCCAGTGTGGTGGATAGGGATGTGTGTACGCTCTACCTTAGTGCTATAATTAGTGGCAGTGAAGAAGTTCCTAATTGAATATAAAGAGGTGGGGTGGTTTTTTCTTCTAAAACCCCAATTCTTGAATCCTTGGGGGTTCAACTCTCAATATGGTTGTTCATGTCTGAATAACCCGGTAGTCTCTTTTTGATATCATTCCTAGTTGGGTTCAGTCAAGGATGTTGATGAATGTGGGTGTGGTGAACCATATAGTGTCTTTAGTGGTTTGGATTTTAATTGATTGACCACCCTAGAAGTGGTAATTGGGTCTTATGGGGTCTTTATTCGGGTCGATATGTGATATTTGGTTAAGAAGGTTGGTTATTATAGCAGGGATGTTCATTCGGGACTTCCCTATTGTTGTCCCAGTTCTATCTCAGGAAACAAAGTTGTCTCTTATAGTGGGGAGTCCGTCTGAACCTCCCCTTTTTGGTGTTATGGATTAGTCTTGAGTGTCTTTCTTGCATTCCCCCTTAAGTTTCCTTGGATTTTTAAAGGAAAAATGTATGTTTTTGAGAGAGCAGGCCCCTAAACATAGTTTATGCATGGTTAGTGGTAACCGTGTGCCTTACCAAGAAACCATGCAGTAGGAGAAAGAACCTACAACACGGCCTCCACATATCCTGTAACGCCCCGACCCCAGCTACCTAGAGTCGGCGCATTACTTTGTAACATTGGCATGATCACAAAAGATCAAGTCTCGAAAGACCGATTAGTTTAGTAGCCTTGGAAACACTAGATACATTCATAATTATTTCATTACATCAAAAATTAAACAAACTACAATAACATGGTCTTCATAGTCCACACTCATATCCTCACTGACTATTCTTGCAAGTCAGTCATAATACACTTCTTCACATCCTGGAAAATATTAAAACATTGAAAGGGGTGAGCTCAGATGCTCAGTAAGGATAACAATATTGCGGAAGCTTTTATAAGAAAACATAATCATTTAAGGCAATGAATAACTAAAACAAAAGCCTTTTAAACTTGAACATCAACATAATATGGAAAAAGTAAAATGAAATAATGCCATATACTCATTCACATGGATATTCTACTAATCGAATAATCACATGTAAAATCACTAACCACATTCATAATGTTGGAATGCATAATGTCATACTATCATAACCACATAGCCAAGGCCTCGTGACAAGACTACAAATAAGATTTTGTCAAGGCCTTGCGCCAAGACACTAGTTTGTCTCATGAGACCTACCGATGCATCGAGGAGCTATAGCGGGCTCCACCCGTCACATATTAAGTCCAATGCATTCCCATATGAAAAGGTTTAAACATAACATAAACATTCGTATTAAAACTGGCATACAAAATGTCAATAATTTCACCATAAACTATGAATGGTATAAAATAGCACATCCACAGTCAAACATATCACAAAACCTTCAATACAATATAGAAGTTTTGTATTATAATAAATCAACTTCAAATAAGCGTAAAATCCATCAAAGGATGTTGACATAGATGAAATCAAAACACTTTTTAGAGAAATATCTCTTTCTATTTTTGAAATCATTTAAGAGCCATATAAAACAAAACATTTTCTTGAAAATATTCTTATAAGTTTGTAAGGAAAGCTTTGAAGATTTTATAACGGCGGAAATATTCCTCTTATAAAAAGTCAAAAAGGGTATAAATGACTTTAACCCATATTCTTGTAAATAATAAAAATGTTTTGAAATACATTTTGAAGAAACATGGATGTGGATGATAACGAGGTCCCAGTAGATAATTATGTATAAACAACCTTGGATAATGAAGAGGTTGTGAAGTAAACCCTTACCTTGTACTTTTACTTGGTTGGGGTAGGTTAACCTCCTGTATAATGGTGAAATAATTGTTATTAAATTATACAAGAATCATATACATTCATATGATATCATATATGATCTTTTAAAATTGCTTTGTTAACAATATCTTAGATTTATCGTTGTTTCGGGTGTTAACTTACTCGTTTTATTTTATATGTTTTGTTACGTAAGTCATGTTTTTCATGGATAGGTTGTATCTTATTCATATCCATAATTATATCATGTCCTTAAACATTATTTTTAAATCATCAAATGATAATTATACTTGAATGGATACGACGGAGAATGAAACTCATCGCGTTTGTGGAGACGGTAGTCCCTACGTACGCACGAGCGACAATATCATTATTTTGATATTTAAATAATATATAATTGGATAGTATATCATATATACAGAATCACTATCATGTTATATTTATTATTTACATGAATTACATATCATTATTATACCCATCTAAATAATAATATATTGAATAACAATTACACCACGACGTGGAGACGGTAAGCCGTACGTACGCATGTATGGTGACATGTCATTAAAATGATGGGTAGAATACAGAATATGGTTGTTCCATATTTATAATAACATCACAGTATATAGAAGATACTAGAGTTATAATTTTAGAATTGAAATAATAAACAAAGAGGGAGTGGAAGAAGAAAGAAACTTGAAAGAGGGTGATGAAAATGTTACCTCTTCTTCGGGTTCTTCCTTTTGATTTGATCAAAAGGACTCCTTAGGATGGCTTTATGAATAACTTAAAGCTTCTAGGATGAAGGGAGAGAAGTTGGGAGAGTATTTGGGCAGGGGTTGGCCGAACCAAAAGGCTTGGAAGTGTGAATAAGGTGGTAGAGGTGGGGGCCTTTTATAAGAGAAGAGGAGGGGCACTTTTGGAATGATTGAAATGTTACATTATTTCACAATGCTTTTCGGATTCCAAAGGTCCCACACTTATATAATTCGAGGCCAAGGTGATAAGGTTTCTAAATCTCCTCATCCAATAGGCTTTGGACAAGTGTAAGCCTTGGATTTTGCATTATCTTCTCATTTTATTTAAATCTTTAAATAATGAGGTCATCGCTGCATCATAATTATGTCATAAATAATTTAATTTATTTAATGTCTAAAAATTATAAAAAAAATACTATAATGTAGGAAATCGTTTTAGCTTTCTAATGAATATTTATAGTCAAAATTTGGACTTGTGTAACCCCACTTAAAAACTGTTTTAGTAAAACAACTCATGTTTGTGTCAATTTAATTTTAACATTAAATAAATGTATATTAATGTCATTTTCCAACTAAAGTGGCTCCATGGGGTCCCTAAGTTGACCCATGGGTTGTCTTGGTCGGCCATGACTCATCCAATAGGAGTAGGACAAGTGTCAAGCTCATATCATATTATTAAAACATTTTTTTACCTTAAACTACACTAATTACCTCTAATCGCGATTAAGAACTTAAAAGTTACTATTCACCAAAAAATTATTTTGATCTCATTGAACCAAATTTTACTTATTAATGACAACCATGTATGTCGGATTTTTGAAAATCAAATCACAGAAGTGGTAATATTTCATTTTAACGAAAAATCAGTTTTTAACAACCACTTAGTGGTTTCACTATTCATCAAAAATTGAAGTTTTTCAGAATAAGGCCAAAATTTCACCCTAAGCTATAATTGATATTCCGAATTCAAAAATGGTGTCTATTTTACAAAATTCCAAACATATAAGTTGTATTAATTGATTTTATAATTAATTTCCGCTGTTACAACAAATAGCGTGTTTTTAAGAAACAATTTATATCAAAAGTTTGGCAATTGTTTATGTCCAATTTCAATGTTAACTTAATTCTAATGACCACCATTGGATAAAATGGTAAAAATATATTCTAATTATACTTTAAAACCACTAAATATTATAATTTATCACTATAAATTATTTTGATTAAAAAAGTTGTTTTTAAGTATTTTTCACTATTCATAAAAATTTAGAAGTTCTCAGAAAAATACCAAAAATTCAACATAGGCTAATTTCAATATTCCGAATCCAAATATGAAGTCCATTTTGATAAATAAAATTTATAAAATTTCAAAAAGTAGGTATTACTATTCACAACGGCTAGTTTAATTAGTTGTGGTGTGTGTTAGAGCTCGAGGTTGCGTACAACACACGCTATTGCATTATTCGAAGGGAAACGTACAGTGGAAGCTTGGGGTTTTACATTCTCCCCTCCTTCAAATAATTGCGTCCTCGCAATTTCTAGGGTATTACTGCAAAAAAAGACTCGGGTGGTTTTTCATCATAAATTCCTCAGGTTCCCACGTTGCCTCTTCCATTTTATGATTTCTCCACAAAATCTTCACCAGACGAGTCGTCCGGTTTCTCAGCACCTGCTCCCTCACATCAAGAATCCTGACAGGCTCTTCACAATAGGAAAGATCGGGTTCCAGTTCTAATTCCTCATAAGTGAGTACATGAGTTGGGTCAGGCATGTATTTCCTCAATAGAGATACGTGGAAAACATCGTGAACTTTGGAGAGATTTGGCGGCATCGCCAAACGATAAGCTACAGCCCCAATACGATCTAGAATTTCGAAAGGTCCGATGTATCTAGGACTCAACTTACCCTTCTTACCAAAACGTATAACTCCCTTCCATGGAGATACCTTTAGGAAAACATGATCTCCCACCTGAAATTCCAAAACCGTTCTTCTGTTATCGGCATAGCTCTTCTGCCTACTTTGAGCTGATTTGATGTGGTTTTGGATTACCTTCACCTTTTCCATTGTTTCTTCCACCAGTTCTGGTCCCACAAGTTTTCATTCACCAACGTCATCCCAACAGGTTGGTGTACGACATCTCTTTCCGTATAACGCTTCATAAGGTGCCATCTGAATGCTTGAATGGAAGCTATTGTTATAGGAAAATTCTACCAGTGGTAAATATTGATCCCACATACCCTGAAAGTCAAGAGAGCATGATCTCAACATGTCTTCTAAGGTTTGAATAGTCCATTCTGATTGTCCATCTGTTTGAGGGTGATAGGCAGTGCTCAAACAAAGTTCAGTATCCAAGGCCTTTTGAAGACTTTTCCAGAATCTTGAAGTAAAACGAGGATCACGATCAGAAACAATCGATAGGGGTACTCCATGAAGTCTTACAACTTCATTAATATATAGTCTTGCTAGACGTTCAAGTGGTAGATCCTCCCGTATATCCAGAAAATGTGCTGACTTAGTAAGTCGATCAACAATGACCCATATTGCATCATTCCTTCTAGGAGTCTTTGGTAGTCCCATGACAAAGTCCATCGTAATATTATCCCATTTCCACTCAGGTATGGGAAGAGGTTGCAATACTCCACCAGGATGTTGCCTTCCAGCTTTCACTTGTTGACAAACCATACACCTCGACACAAAATCAGCAATCTCCCTCTTCATATTGTCCCACCAAAAATGTTCCTTCAAATCTCTATACATTTTGGTGCTCCCAGAGTGTATAGAGAAGTTGTAACTATGAGCATCATCCAGCAATTCCCTTTTTAGATCAGGTATATCTGGAACACAAAGTCTCTTCCCGAATTTCAAAATTCCATCCTTATACACAAAGTCCCTCAATATTCCATCATTCACACCTTTAATCTTCTTCTGAAATTCTTCATCATTGGTCTGAGAACCCTTAATCCTTTCTAGTAATGATGGTTTGGAAACCATCTGAAAAAGCATTGATGTTTCACCTTCCCTAGTTATTCCCATGTCCATCTTCACTAGATCCAAGAAAATTGGATCTCTTTCAATTCTCATCACATTCAAAACTCCATGGTCTTTTCTACTCAAAGCATCTGCCACCTTGTTTTCCTTCCCCGGGTGGTAATGTATCGTGCAATCATAATCCTTTAGTAGTTCAAGCCATCGCCTTTGCCTCATGTTGAGTTCTTTTTGTGTGAAAATATACTTCAAACTCTTGTGATGAGTATAAATCTCACATTTTTCACCATAGAGGTAATGTCTCCATATCTTTAAAGCAAAGATCACAGCTGCTAACTCAAGATCATGAGTAGGAAAGTTTTGCTCATGAATTTTTAGCTGTCGTGATGCATAGGCAATGACCTTATCATTCTGCATAAGGACACAACCGAGTCCTTTCTTCGATGCATCACTATAAATAACAAACCCATCATTCCCCGATGGTAGAGTCAATACAGGGGCATTGACTAATCTTCTCTTTAGTTCTTCAAAAAATTCTCCACACTCTTTTGTCCAGACAAATTTAATCCCTTTACGTGTGAGCTTTGTCAATGGGTTAGCCAATCTGGCAAAATTCTGGACGAAATGTCGATAATAACCAGCTAAACCAATAAAACTGCGTACCTCAGTTATACTTGTCGGTGATGTCCATTCTTGGATTGCCTTGGTTTTAGAAGGATCAACGGAAATTCCATCCTTAGAGACAATATGGCCAAGAAAAGAAATCTCATGAAGCCAGAATTCACACTTGCTAAATTTCCCATATAATTCATGTCTTCTAAGAGTCTCCAGGATAATGCGTAAGTGATTTTCATGATCTTCGTGGCTTTTGGAGTATACCAAGATATCATCAATAAATACCACTACAAAGTCATCAAGATATTCCTTGAAAACTCTATTCATTAGATCCATGAAAACAGAGGGTGCATTAGTCAATCCAAAAGGCATTACTGTAAACTCGTAATGCCCGTACCTTGTTCGAAATGCTGTCTTTGGAACGTCTTCCTTCTTCACACACAACTGATGGTATCCAGACCGAAGGTCAATCTTTGAAAAGTATTGAGCTCCATGCAGTTGGTCAAACAAATCATCAATGCGAGGTAGGGGATACTTATTCTTTATTGTTATAGCATTGATCTCCCTATAATCAATGCACAACCTCATAGATCCATCTTTCTTCTTAACAAAAAGAACAGGGGCTCCCCAAGGAGAAACACTAGGGCGAATAAATCCCTTATTACTCAATTCCTCTAGTTGTTTCTTTAGTTCAACTAATTCCACAGTGGCCATTCTATAAGGGGTCTTCGATATGGGCCTTGATCCAGGAATTAAATCAATGGAAAACTCAACTTCTCGTTCTGGAGGATGTCCAGGTAAATCTTCCGGAAACACATCAACATACTCTCTCACAATAGGTACATCCTCTATTTGAATATTCCTTTCCTCATCCTCAGTAATTTCCTTCTCTTCCTCCCCAATAATTGAATTTAGTTGAGCTACTGGGGGTGGATCTAAATAAGAACTATGTGGCGACGATTCGGCTCTAAAGATAAGGTGTTCCTTATCATCATCATCACGAATCGTAACCTCTTTCCTCTTACAATAAATTTTTGCATCATGGTCCGAAAGCCAATCCATACCGAGGATTATATCAAATTCAATCATGGGTATGACGATGAGATCAGCAGGTAAAGAACATTTAGGTGCTCTAATGGGAACTAATCGACAAAACTTTGTTGCAACAATACTTCCCTTAGGGATTTTGACCGACAACTCCCTTGTTAAATCAAATTGGAAATATCTAATTTTCTTAGCAAACTGGGAAGATATGAAGCAATGCGATGATCCAGAATCAAATAATGCATTTTCTAAACTTGAGGAAACCATTAAATTACCTGCCACCACGTCTTTCAGAGCTTCTACCTCAGCAGTAGTGATAGCATAAGCCTGGCCTTGATCCCTTGGACTTTTCCGAGGTAAGTTCTCCTGACGCTTAGGAAATTCATTTGCATAATGCCCCATCTCCCTGCAATTGTAGCACTGAACGTTGGTAGCTTCCTTCTTCCCCTTGCAATCATGAGCTTGGTGGCCTTTTTCACCACACTTGTAACAGACTCCCATTCCCTTCAAGCAAGTACCAGGATGTTTCTTCCCGCATTTTCCACAAGATGGATATTCAACCTTTCCCTTCTTCCCTTTATTTCCATTCCCAGATTGATCAGCAGGTCTCTTCTTCTCTTGCTTTGCTTTAAAGTCATAAGACTTAGAGAATTCCTTTTCCATCTTAATAGCGCACGAGACAATACCTTCGTATGAAGAGAAGGTTTGTGATACTAAAGCTCGATGGAGAAATGGTTTCAACCCATCAAAAAAACGATCAGTCTTACTTCTTGGGTTACGTATGTAATCTGCAGCATACCTTGCTATCCTTGTAAAGTTAGCCTCATACTTTGCGACATTCTCA
This sequence comes from Viscum album, assembly GCA_963277665.1. Taxonomy (NCBI): domain Eukaryota; kingdom Viridiplantae; phylum Streptophyta; class Magnoliopsida; order Santalales; family Viscaceae; genus Viscum; species Viscum album. The sequence goes on from OY728157.1 coordinate 1,429,079,359, forward strand.
TCCTCCTTCTGCCTCAGACTCAGAAATTTCCTTTCCATATCCGCTCGATGGTCTCGAGGGAAGTATTTTTCTAAGAACAGCTCTTTGAACTCCTGCCATTCCATGTTTGTTAATTCATCATCTTCCTTTGTGTTTTGAATTAGTGACCACCATTGATCGGCATCTCCAGTGAGGCGGTAAACTGCCATGATAACTTTTTCCCTTTCACTGCTCCCCAAAGTATGAAATATTTTCTCTAGGGAATTTATCCATTGCTCGGCTACTAAGGGTTTTGTACTCCCATTGAACGTTGGTGGTTGTTGCCTCATGAATCGATCTAACATTGATCCTCCACGCTGTGGATCAGGGTGCTCCATACGGGTAAGGTTATTATTCATAACCTGAGTAAGTTGTCCCAGTATGGTGATTAGCTGATCGGCACCAGTTGCATCACCAGCCCCACTATAATTATCTTGAGCAGGAGGGCAATCCCTACATGGAGTGCGTGCATTGATACGGTTTCTATTTCTTCCACTAGGCACCATTTCTAAACAATGGCATAAACTAGATTAGTTTATGAATCAAAATACATAATCCCATACTTATAAAACACTTAACATAAATTGAACTATTTATGGATATAATCCATAATCATAAAAATGTTTTCTTTGAGGAAGTATATACTCGTAAACCCTTCATAATGATTTGTAAAGAAAATGAGAGTTATCCTAAGCATATCCCCCGGGAGTGTCGTAACCAAGAGTGCAGCAAGGCCCGTTGTCGTGCACCAGTTCCCGTTCGAGTCTAGCTCAAAGCGGTGTTGTCGGGTTTTACCCCTAGGAACATCTGTGCCAGAGCCGCCTCTACCTGCTCGTATCCAGACAGGGATGTATTGCTCAGAAAACTCACAAAATCTCTACAATACCAAAATTCTAGGAAGTTCTTCTATACTAGTCCTCAAAGTTCATCTTAGGTCTATGTGATCTAATCAGATTTTATCTAAATCTAGCTTCCAAGGTTTGTACTAAAATTCCTCTGATACCAACTGTAACGCCCCGACCCCAGCTACCCAGAGTCGGTGCATTACTTCGTAACATTGGCATGATCACAAAAGATCAAGTCTCGAAAGACCGATTAGTTTAGTAGCCTTGGAAACACTAGATACATTCATAATTCTTTCATTACATCAAAAATTAAACAAACTACAATAACATGGTCTTCATAGTCCAAACTCATATCCTCACTAACTATTCTTGCAAGTCAGTCATAATACACTTCTTCACATCCTGGAAAATATTAAAACATTGAAAGGGGTGAGCTCAGATGCTCAGTAAGGATAACAATATTGCGGAAGCTTTTATAAGAAAACATAAGCATTTAAGGCAATGTATAACTAAAACAAAAGCCTTTTAAACTTGAACATCAACATAATATGGCAAAAGTAAAATGAAATAATTCCATATACTCATTCACATGGATATTCTACTAATCGAATAATCACATGCAAAATCACTAACCACTTTCATAATGTTGGAATGCATAATGCCAGACTATCATAACCACATAGCCAAGGCCTCGTGCCAAGACTACAAATAAGATTTTGTCAAGGCCTTGTGCCAAGACACTAGTTTGTCTCATGAGACCTACCGATGCATCGAGGAGCTATAGCGGGCTCCACCCGTCACATATTAAGTCCAATGCATTCCCATATGAAAAGGTTTAAACATAACATAAACATTCGTATTAAAACTGGCAAACAAAATGTCAATAATTTCACCATAAACTATGAATGGTATAAAATAGCACATCCACAGTCAAACATATCACAAAACCTTCAATACAATATAGAAGTTTTGTATTATAATAAATAAACTTCAAATAAGCGTAAAATCCATCAAAGGATGTTGACATAGATGAAATCAAAACACTTTTTAGAGAAATATCTCTTTTTATTTTTGAAATCATTTAAGAGCCATATAAAACAAAACATTTTCTTGAAAATATTCTTACAAGTTTGTAAGGAAAACTTTGAAGATTTTATAACGGCGGAAATATTCCTCTTATAAAAAGTCAAAAAGGGTATAAATGACTTTAACCCATATTCTTTTAAATAATAAAAATGTTTTGAAATACATTTTGAAGAAACATGGATGTGGATGATAACGAGGTCCCAGTAGATAATTATGTATAAACAACCTTAGATAATGAAGAGGTTGTGAAGTAAACCCTTACCTTGTAATTTTCCTTGGTTGGGGTAGGTTAACCTCCTATATAATGGTGAAATAATTGTTATTAAATTATACAAGAATCATATACATTCATATGATATCATATATGATCTTTTAACATTACTTTGTTAACAATATCTTAGATTTATCGTTGTTTCGGGTGTTAACTTACTCGTTTTCTTTTATATGTTTTGTTACGTAAGTCGTGTTTTTCATGGATAGGTTGTATCTTATTCATATCCATAATTATATCATGTCCTTAAACATTATTTTTAAATCATCAAATGATAATTATACTTGAATGGATACGACGGAGAATGAATCTCATCGCGTTCGTGGAGACGGTAGTCCGTACGTACGCACGAGCGACAATATCATTATTTTGATATTTAAATAATATATAATTGGATAGTATATCATATATACAGAATCACTATCATGTTATATTTATTATTTACATGAATTACATATCATTATTATACCCATCTAAATAATAATATATTGAATAACAATTACACCACGACGTGGAGACGGTAAGCCGTACGTACGCACGTATGGTGACATGTCATTCAAATGATGGGTAGAATACTGAATATGGTTGTTACATATTTATAATAACATCACAGTATATAGAAGATACTAGAGTTATAATTTTATAATTGAAATAATAAACAAAGAGGGAGTGGAAGAAGAAAGAAACTTGAAAGAGGGTGATGAAAATGTTACCTCTTCTTCGGGTTCTTCCTTTTGATTTGATCAAAAGGGCTCCTTAGGATGGCTTTCTGAATAAAGTAAATCTTCTAGGATGAAGGGAGAGAAGTTGGGAGAGTATTTGGGAAGGGGTTGGCCGAACCAAAAGGCTTGGAAGTGTGAATAAGGTGGTAGAGGTGGGGGCCTTTTATAAGAGGAGAGGAGGGGCACTTTTGGAAAGATTGAAATGTTACATTATTTCACAATGCTTTTCGGATTCCAAATGTCCCACACTTATATAATTCGAGGCCAAGGTGATACGGTTTCTAAATACCCTCATCCAATAGGCTTTGGACAAGTGTAAGCCTTGGATTTTGCATTATCTTCCCATTTTATTTAAATCGTTAAATAATGAGGTCATCGCTGCATCATAATGATGTCATAAATAATTTAATTTATTTAATGTCTAAAAATTATAAAAAAAAATACTATGATGTAGGAAATCTTTTTAGATTTCTAATGAATATTTATAGTCAAAATTTGGACTTGTGTAACCCCACTTAAAAACTGTTTTAGTAAAACAACTCATGTTTGTGTCAATTTAATTTTAACATTAAATAAATGTATATTAATGTCATTTTCCAACTAAAGTGTCTCCATGGGGTCCCCAAGTTGAACCATGGGTTGTCTTGGTCGGCCATGACTCATCCAATAGGAGTAGGACAAGTGTCAAGCTCATATCATATTATTAAAACATTTTTTTTACCTTAAACTACACTAATTACCTCTAATCGCGATTAAGAACTTAAAAGTTACTATTCACCAAAAAATTATTTTGATCTCATTGAACCACATTGTACTTCTTAATGACAACCATGTATGTAGGATTTTTGAAAATCAAATCACAGAAGTGGTAATATTTCATTTTAACGAAAAATCAGTTTTTAACAACCACTTAGTGGTTTCACTATTCATCAAAAATTGTAGTTTTTCAGAATAAGGCCAAAATTTCACCCTAAGCTATAATTGATATTCCGAATTCAAAAATGATGTCTATTTTACAAAATTCCAAACATATAAGTTGTATTAATTAATTTTATAATTAATTCCCGCTGTTACAACAAATAGCGTGTTTTTAAGAAACAATTTATATCAAAAGTTTGGCAATTGTTTATGTCCAATTTCAATGTTAAATTAATTCTAATGACCAACATTGGATAAAATGGTAAAAATATATTCTAATTATACTTTAAAACCACTAAATATTATAATTTATCACTATAAATTATTTTTATTAAAAAAGTTGTTTTTAAGTATTTTTCACTATTCATAAAAATTTCGAAGTTCTCAGAAAAATACCAAAAATTCAACATAGGCTAATTTCAATATTCCGAATCCAAAAATGAAGTCCATTTTGATAAATAAAATTTATAAAATTTCAAAAAGTAGGTATTACTATTCACAACGGCTAGTTTAATTAGTTGTGGTGTGTGTTAGAGCTCGAGGTTGCGTACAACACACGCTATTGCATTATTCGAAGGGAAACGTACAGTGGAAGCTTGGGGTGTTACATATCCATTCTCCTCGCCCCAAGTAACTATGAGAGTTTTCCGATTCTAATATAGTGGTCCACACAGTTACCACATGTTTTCGTAAACCGTGAGGACTAACCGTCAAGATCGTCAAGATCTTTAAAACTATTATTCTTGGTTTTGGCTTGGTGATGGGTTGTATTATTCAGATCTATCTAAACTCCAACTTCATTCTTGGGTAAATTTTGCAATTTGATCATTCCCAACAAGTTTGTTTATTTATGTTTGTGGTGACCTCATTTAAATTTTTTGTTTGTTTGAAGTAAATTTCTTTAGGTTAAACTTGTATGGTTTAAGGTGTTTTTTCATGGGATGTGGTTCGATTATGTTTCTCATTTTAGTAATGTGTTTTAAATTTTGATTTGTAAGAGTTTTCCTTCCTTTTTTTTGATTAACTAGAGGTGTTTCGGATTTTGGGGGCGGGTGACCCTTATAGGTAGAGTCTATCTTGGCCTCTTAAGTTATCTAATAACCCTCTTTTCCTATTGGTAGTTACCTTGTTGCATTTTTATTGGAACCCCAACCCCTTTGAATATATAAATAGTGTTGGGTTTTGTTTTTTCATCTGACCATGCTGTCGCTTTTTTGCGGGTGGAAAACATTATGGTGGGGAGAATTTTCAAAATTGGGATTTTAGATTTCATTTCATTTAGGTTCTAGTTCTTTTTCTTAGGAGTAGGGTGCGACTTGTTTGAGACTTTTGGGCATCATTTACACTTTTCTGTGGCCTATGTTTCCACCCATAGACTCCTCTTCAACCCCCTCCCATGTTCCCCTTGATTTCCCTCATGTCCCCACTTGAATTTAGTGAAAAATGGATAGTTTTGGGTTGGAAGAACATGTCATACGATTTACTAAACCATGAAGAAAAACCATGCAGGGTGTCCATCAGGTTAAAATTATTTTTTAAATTCCAAATCTTCCCTTCTGAAAATAAACCCAATCCACCCTATTATTCCCCCATTCAACCCTAGTATCCATGGGGGGCCTCCAAGATCCCTCAACCACCCATAGAACCCATTTTTGGTGGGGGATTTATTGGGAAAACCTTATGGTTCATCAAGGAAAGTGATTCCTTCTTTTTTTCCCTTTCTTTTCAATAGAGTTTCATCCCTCTCTATTGAAGATTTAAATTTTATTCAACTAGGGTTTCATACCTAGGGTTTAATTTTTTGTTTCTTGGTTTAATATTGTGTATTAGTGTTCAATTGTCTCCCTTGTGGTGCGGCAGTGGTGCGAATGAAGTTTCGCACAACAATTTGGGGTTTTGACCCAAAAGGTAGGTGATTCCATGTGTAAGTTTCTTTTGATGAGTTGGACTCATTTTCATGACATTTTTATCATGGTTCATACCTATTATGTGTGTTGTGAAAATAAATTTTGGTAGAGTTAGTTAAGTGTTTGGTTTCAAAATTTCATGTTTACGTGAAATTGTGTGTTTTTCTTGTGTAGCTATTATGATATCTTTTGGGGGAATTTTGTAATGAATGAAGCTGGTTTATTAAATGCTCATAGGTATGAAAAATATATTTTCATTGGGTATTGGTGTGATTTTGGATTTAAAACATGGTTTTTGAATGGGTTTTATGTGCAAAACCATGTTATACTTCTTGAAAGTGTTTTATGAAAATAATAAATGGTTTATTGAGTCACACAAAGTGTGAAAATGATGTTTATGTACTATTTTGGTGGGTGTATTTTCATACAATTTTGTTTTTAAATAAGAAGTGGTGATTTTTACTATTAAACATTTTATTAATGTTTTAAAAATTATTGAAATGATTTCTTAAATTGTGAGAAAGGTGTTTGTCAGGTTTGTGGGTTGTTTTGTGTGAGTATGATGTTAAAATGAATTTTAATGTGATAAGTATATTTTAAAACATGTGTATGAGATGATTCGTTTTTTTTTATGATTTTTAAATTTAATTTTCTTATGTAAATCATCTTTGATAACATTCTTAACTTGATTGAGCACAAAGAGGGAAACCCGACTATCTAGGTGGGTGGACATGTACTAGTATTATAGTGATCTGAAGTTGTTTAGTCCCTATTTCACGTAGAAATTTTGATGATTAAAACACTAACAAAAATATTATTATGATATTTGGGACCAATAGGTTAGGGTGATGTTCCCTTCTAGTGGCCCATGCATGAAAACATATATTTTTTAAGGTTACTTTTCACTGAGATGCGAGGTACATAGGGCCCATAGCTAGCTAGTGCCTAGGGGTGTTCCCATGACTAGTGCTCATTGACTATATGATACTCATCATTAGTTTATAGTATGTTTGGATGGAAAAATTAAGTATCATGTGTGTTTTATTTAAAATTGTTCATTCTTAAAAGTATCCCTCTCAAAAACTGTCTTAATTTAAAGTTGCATCCATTTGAAATTGTTATTATAATTTTTATTTATAAAAATTGAAAAACTTTTGTCTTAAAATTTTTATCACATGGAATCTCTATGGGTGGAATTCTACTAGGATTAGTATCACACCCTTACACCATTGTGTGTATGTAGACTAGGTAATTTGGTCACATGTTTCCATATTTGTGCATCACATCATCCACAATAATAACACCACTATTTTTCATTGTACTTTAGTTATCATGTTATTTTGTATAGAACATATAATAGTTTATTACAGAACCTATGTAGGATATAACATTTTCATTCAGTCGTCTGCTTAGCCATTATTGTCATTCGACAATTGAATTCATATTATTAGATAACTCTATATAAATTTTATCTCAGAACCAGCATATAAACTATTATTTATGTGTATTTTATATCCATATTTCATCCCATGATGGATTAAAATCTCTAAGAATTTATTTCTCGGCTTCAATGTATTGATAAACATCTAAAAAATTATGTAAAATGTAATGGTGTTCTTTCTACCTCTTTCTCTAGGTCATTGTAACAACATCACTTCTGGAAATCACTCATACATATGGCGTTCGTTGTTACGAGACTTTGGGAGGCCAATGATGTCAAAATCTAATAGGAAATCAGTATAAAATTCAATAGGTTCTTCAATAATATATGATTATTAAATACGAATTACTGGATGAATGCAATTATTGACATACCCTTTCAAAATCATAATATATCATTTAATGGGTTACATCAATATGCAATGGACATGATGACATAGTTTCACATATCTATCCTGGTGATCCATCTGGTGGACCATTATATAAAAGTGTTATAAGGGTAATAAATTCTCTAATTCACGTAATATGAATTCATCCTCCTTATTCATGATGTGAAACTTTGTCGGGTCTATAACATTACTACATGTGGCATTAAAAAAGAAGTAGAGTATGGTTAATTTTTATCTTAAATTTTGAGGAAGAATGAAATAGAAAGAAACATGAATTAAATATGCTGTCAATACTTGAAGTTCATGTCATTGTAATCATAGTAAATTCAAACTAGTCATTGACATGAAACTATTGATATTTCATGAATACCCATGTGAAAATTTTATAATATACAAAAATTTAAAATTGAATATTTTCTCATTTGGCTAGAGTGTAAGCTGCTGGAGTCAAAAAGTCCTCATTTTACCATTCAACAATGCCAAATATTCCCTTATCTCCATTTCAATCAGGTCTTACCTATCATTGATGCCATATTTCGTTTTCTTAGGAACATTTATTAAAATTCCAATAACATTATCAAATACAATTTTTTCTTCTAGCATGACATCTAGAAAATGTCTGACATACAAATAATTTCAATTTGGTAATTCAATTAAATTTGATCTCTTCTTACAACCTAATTTTGAATGGTTTTTAGAAAATGGTTTACCTAAATCAATTTCAATATCCTTAACATTATTGTAACAGTTATCACCCATTATTAGATAAAATGTTATACCTTGTTCAATATTCTCTTTGGACACTATTTTCTAGGATTGGTAGTTTTTTCATCAACTTAAAATTTTCAGATTTCCTAAAATGACAGCCTTCGAGGAATGTTTCAACTATACTGAGTATATGTGTTTTTCACAAATGGGACACCCGAACATTCCTTTAATGCTATATCTTGATAAATTCCATAAATAGTGAAGTCATTTTTCATTCCATACAACATTTCACTTAATGTGAATTATACACTTCTATTATCACCATACATTGTAACACCTGCATCCCACATTAAATATAGATCATTTTTCAATGGATCAAAATAGAAATCAATATCATTACTGGGTTTCTTTGGTGTAGATATAATAGGAGACAACATAATGTATTTGCGCTTCATGAATAACCATGGAAGCAAGTTATAATTTACCTATATGATGGGCCATGTAATGCGAATAATACTCTGTACACCAAAATGATTTATTACATATTTAGATAACACAATATGAATGTTTCATGAATCATTTCGAAATTAAGGATACTCATAATAAATTTTATTCCAATGAAGAGAATCTATTGGATGAAATAGGTTCGCTTATTTAATACTTTTATCTGCATGACATGTCAATTGTCTCACAATTTCAGGACATTCTTATAGTCTTATAAAAAATGGAATAAAAAGAAAGTACCATACATATTTTTAGGGACTTGATTCAATTTTCATATATTGATATGCACCAAACATAGAGAATTTTTAGTGATTCATGGTACTTGAAAAACCATATGAAATCAGTTATACACGCATGATTTTAAGAGACCAAGTAGTTAATAATAGCTGGTGACACACTGTCTGCTACCAGCTTTCAAATTAGATAACTTCAATACAACTGAAAATGTTGTGTATTTAGTTAAACTGATATACAATTATTTCATGGCACAACTATTTAACTCGTAATTTTTTTTTTTGGAAAATCATAAAGGTTATCTTCAATTTCCATTTTCATTTCTTCCATCTGATATCTATCATCATTTACACTGTTATTCATGTAAAATTATATATAAACTGCAGTATCATCCAAATAAGTGTCCACATTCCGTTTTTCCCCATCTTTAGTCCAAGATTATTTTCTCTAATTTATTCCATGAAAAATAAAATGTTTTTCCAACTCTATCAGACAAATTTTTATTCAACAACAATAACATAAACACAGATATAGGATTTGAGAAGGGACATAAGCATGCTCTATTACAAACTTGATGAACTCTTCAACTCCATCTTCATACACTTTTGTAAAATTATAAGTGTCCAACCATTTTCAATTCATATAAATCCAATTGGATTCATAAAATATTAATTTCTTATAATAAATATATAAATACACACAAGATATTAATTATATGAGGGGATAGTCATAGAGAATTATAATAAGGGAAACTCAACATTTGATTATTTCAAAGAATTTTAGTATATTTTTGAAAATATGTAATTTAATTTGAGAAAAAAATTACTCAACTATGGAAGGTGTTATACAATGAATTTATTTAATGGTTAATCTTATAGAGAAATCATCATCATCAACTCATCTCTTGTATATTTATATTTTCATTTTGTTTTTTGAAACATCCTTCATCTCTTGTGGACTTTCACCTATGTTTCTTGAAATAATATAAGAGTAGTCATCCATAGGAGGACTAATGATCAGAGTAGTAAAAGAAATACCAAAGAGATGGGGGATGAGATACATGCAAAATTTTTAAATAATGAATGTTTGGGAGATGAAGTTGATGAGGATGAAAGTTTTATGTAAAAGAGATGAGGGTTTAGTCCCAAGAAGAAAATTGAAATAATAACTATGGTTCGAAACAGATAAAGTCTTTCTTAAATACCCTATAAAATGAAAATATAATGTATGAAATTAATGAATAATAAGAAACCCAAATATGGTAATCAAGAATAGTAAACTCTCATTCAATCAGCTAAAAGATATAAAAATTTATTGGTGAAATAATTTGATAAATAATGACGTATTTCATATACATGGATAGTAATCATAGATTCTTAGGTGTGGAACCAATATATGTTGACCTAAAATTATTAATACCTAAATATAATATCTAATATATAGATTTTGGTAACTTATATAATATTTTTTGGAACATGTGATGTAGAAACCTGAAGAATTATTATATTTAAAATTATTACTATATCAAATATTTTATAACATATCAAGACTCTTGGGATGCCATACCATTACACCATCCCTTCCTAAGGATTATGGGGAGGTCATCCCATCAAATATACACATCTGAGAAATTCTAGGGAGGCCATATAATACACAATAACCCATCCTTGAGATTCATGGGAGGTCCATAAAGTAGTTGGCATAATGTAATAATACACATCAACAATATATATAAAAAACAAGGGATAAAAACTCACCAACCTTTTTAACCTATATACCATATAAATTTAGACATATATATCATGGAATATATAATACACATTCCTATAAAAAATGCAGGTTTAAACATAATCATTAAAGAAAAAAAATGTAATACCTTTTTAATTTAAAAATCTAGAACCATAATTTATGAAAAAAGAATTATAAAATAACTTTTACATTATATGTTCAGAAAACTCAAATAAATATATATATATATATATATATATATATATATGTACACACACACACAAACATACATATTTCTATATATATTCATATATATCTTTATAAAATAAAATTAAATTGATAAAAATATATGTAACCCCTGTAATAGAATATCACAATATAGTAAAACACATAAAACCCCATACTAATTTATAAAATATATAGCCATTGAAAATATATAAATATGGAATCACCCTTACTGATACTTATCTTAAAATAAAATGAAAAAATTCTTGGAAATAAATTGTTAAAGAAAATCCCTTTCATCAAAATGTTAAAACAAAATATAAATAAATAAATTCTCAAACATGAATTGCATAAAATCTGTTTCTTTTGTTTCTTCGTACCATCACCAGACTGCAAATTGGTTTACTATATCAATTTTCACATTGGTATAAGGTATTATATCCAAAATCTCTACTATTTATATAGTGGAATAGATAATTATTTAATTGGTTTATCTGTGGACCATAAACAATTCTCTAAGAATTCAAAACAACAACAAAAAGAATATTATCGAGGAATTTGGGGAATTGATACAGACAACAATTAAAATTGATTCAAAACAACAATTTAAACATACCAAAGTAGAATATCCATTTCAGTTGTTAAGAAAAAAAACGGATGAAGAACAAAAGAAAAATATAATACAATGATTAGAGAACAAATAATTAAGGAAATCATCTAATAATAAATAACAAACGAAATGAAAAATACAAAATAGAAATCGGAACTTTCAAAGGAAAAAATAGGCCTACCTCTCAAGGTTGAATAAAATTCAAGACCCTCAAATCCAAATCTCTATGTTCTCTTCAGAAACCCTACATAAAAGTGAACAATGGATATTAGACAATGCTCCAATAATTAAAGGTAGTGGGTTTGTGGGATTCTAGTGGGTTTGGGTTATTTGATATTTGATTCATCGAGCTGGAGCACTGAGAGAGGGCATCTTTCGTGTAAATCTTATGATATCATAAAGGGTTTTCAAGTAGTTAGGTTTTTTTAAATAGAGAGGAAGACATTTATCTGTGCTTTCAAAAAAAGGATGATAAAGAGTCCTTTTATCATTTCTTTTTGTTGCATTGATAAAGACTTGTCTTTATCCGTGCTAAAAAAGTGATGATAAAGATATATTTTATCAGTGTAAGTGCTGATAAAAAAATAACAATTATAATTATAAATTAAAAAAATTGTAAACATATATATACTTAATAAATATATATAAATAAAAATATAGTAAATATATTCCTTATTTAAATTTATTCAACAAAATTTTATAATTATTTAAATATATAATTATTTATTGATAAATATATTAATATCTTTTAAAAATCATAATTATATTATTAAATATAATTATATAATTATATATATATATATAATAAATATATTAATTAAAATATAGTAAATATTTTCATAATATAAGTAAATTTATTATAAATTTAATAATTATATATATATATTCAAATATATATAATTACTTATATATAATTATACAAATAATTTTTAAAAAAATATTTATTTTTTATAATTATAAATATATTTATTTATATATATTTTTAAAAAAAAATTAAATATTTTTTCAACATTATTAATGTATATCTAATATTAAGTGCATGCATATTTAATACATATTGTTCATTAGTATTTTTAATTTATATATAAGGTAATCAATTTATTCATTTTTAACAATAATTATTTAATTAATAAATTTTTTATGTTTTTATAATAAACACATTTATTATTTATTTAATTTTTCAATTTTATTTATTCAGATCTTTATCAGTGCTAAAAAAGAATTGATAATGGATTCCTTTATGACCACAAAAAATGTAGCACTGATAAAGGATTCCCTTTATCAGCACTAAAAATAAAGTGCTCATAAATGGTACCCTTTATCAGCACGGAAATAATGCATTGATAAAGAAATCATTATCAGAGCAAAAACAAAGAACTGATAAAGAGTTAAATTTATCAACTCTTTCTTTAACTCTAATAAAGATTACATTTATCAGTGCTTTTTTCTAGTGTAGATAAATATCAACAATGTTAAACTCATATTTTTTAGTAGTGTTGTATTACTAGTGTTATGTATCTAAAACATAAATTAGATTCTATATTGTTGTTTAAGTATTTCAGTTGATGAGAGGAAATAAGATGTTGATATTATAAGATAAGTTTACAAAACTAATAACGGTGTTGAATACTTTAATGAATAATTATGATGTCATCTTGAAAAAAAGGAAATTCATTAAGGGTTCAGTGTACCATACACACCACAAAAGCATGGAGTTTCTAAAAGGAAAAATATAATTTTGGTGGAAATGTGACATACTATGCTAATAGGAAATGGTATTTCCCCCAACTTCTAGAGGAATGAAATGAGTACAACTATCTATTTTCAAAATAGACGATTCAATATGCCAAGTTCTTATACGGATCCTTATAAATCACTGATCAATATTTCCAAGACTATATGAATGAAATCATTATAGGATGCAAGAATCATTTATTGAAATACCATTTCGTCCATATGTAGTGACATTAGAACATATCTTAATCATTAAACTTTCCATCTATTCAAAAATAATTTCAATTTATTATAAAAACATGTTTCCGACATGAACTTAAACAAAAAAATTAGAATAGTTCAAACACTCACACATTCAGTTCACAACTTAACCAGAACTCCCCCTAAATACACCCCTTGTTAAAAGGTTTAGCACATTCCATTGGGTAGATTTATGAAAATTAATTTTTCTCCCCCTTCACAACACTATCCAAAGAATGGATGATATAGGGGAGAGAAACACATAACTAAATCTTGGAGTGAAAGGGGTTGTATTCGAATGTTCAAACTCAATTTGAAAAATGATTCCTTTGGTAATGGTTCTTTAAAATGTTTTAAATTTGTTATATTTTGGGGACATATTCCAACATGAGTTCATTCTTCTATACATTCTCTTTAATGAAGTTATATTTCATAACAATGGTTTTTGAATGAGAATGTTCCACCTGATTACTTGTGAGATTTATAACACTCTTATAATCAGAACACAAGAGAAGGGGAAACTTAACTTCTAATAGATTTTTTTTTAACTAAGTCTCCATCCACATAAGTTGTTTCATAGCTCTAGTAGTGGCAAGATATTCAGATTCAGTCATGATAAGTGTTATAGAAATTTTATTTTTAGTATAACGGCTCACTGATCTTTCCACTAGAAAGAGAACTCCACCTAATGCAGATCTTTTATCACCCACACTTGCTACCCAATAATAATTTGTATAGTCAAACCTATCAATTCTTCGTAATATATTATATATGATTCTGAAATTTTTTCTGCCTATAATATATCTCTGAATTTTTTTCCATATAAGAAATGAGATTCCTTTGGATCACTCTGAGATATTGCACATAAGGTAACAACGTATACAATTAATAGTATTGAAGTAGTTAGATATAAAAAGACAGCCATTAAGATTTTGAAATTCTTATGAATATACTTCTTTTCCATCCCTATATTTAGACAACTTGGTTTGCACTGAAACTGGAATGGGAATAGGTTTTCAAATCTATATTAAAAACTTCTCAAGAAGTATCTTATCATACTTTTCTTGAGATAGAAAAATATATTTATTCATTTGTGATTTTTTTAATCCAAGATAGTATTTAATTTCACTAGGCATGGACATTTCAGAAAACATCTTTATATCTTCATCATATTTTTCATAATTTCTTTCAACATTCTAATCAATGGCAATTTAATCAATATAAACAATTTCAATGAAAGAAATATCAAGAATTTATTTGATGTAGAAATTACTATCAACTCTTCCCATTTTAAGGTTCAACTTCCTTAAGAAGGAATCCTATTTGGAATACCAATCTCTCATAGATTGTTTTATCCCATGCAATTATTTCTTCAAACAACACTCATAATTATGAAATTTTCAATTACGAAGCCCCTCTGTTGTTCAATATAAACCTCTTTTTCATGTTCACTATTGAGAAATGATGATTCCACATTCATCTGAAATTTTTATAACATCACTGTGTAGAAATTTTTAGAAAGAATATAAATTTTTATAGCTTTCCCAGTGGAGAAACATTTTCATCAAAATCAATACCTTTAATTTGTGAGTAACGAGTGAAAATTAAACTTTCATTGTTTCTTATCACTTCACCATCTTCATTTAACTTTTTTTGGAACATCCCCATTATTCCAAATATATTTTTATCTTTTGGTTTAGGTACAAGATACCTTTTATCATTCTTCCCAATTTGTTCTAACTCTTCATTTATAGAAATTAATCCACTACAGATGCTCTAAAGCTTAATTAACATCTTTTGGATAAACATTTGAATTTAATGATGTATGTGAAAAAAGGATGTTCTTATTGTTTGAACCTTTTGTTTTTGATCACCTATGAGGCATTGAGATTGCCCCAATTTTCTAATTCTAGGATTAGATATATGAAGTTATCCCTTATCACTATAAATAGATGAGTATGATTCTTCCATTTTAATTTCATCACCATTGTTGGGATTCTTTTCATGTTACTCAGCAAATACTCTTCCATTTTATTTATCTTTCTCAAAGTAATATTTATGTGAAACGTATTACAAAACATTTTGAATAACATTTACATCAATTAAATCAACATTCCTCGCTGTTTATTTGTTGAAACATATATAACGTTTACCATCTTTATAAAAGAAAAGAAAGGTTCCATCTCGAACTATTTGATCAAAATTTATGAGATTTATACCATTGTTTTTTATAATTCAGGGAATTATAAAAATCATTAACTGTTTCAAACTTATTATTTCATTATAGAACATTTCACAAGGATTCATATCATAACATTTCATGTAGAAATATATATTCTAAATACAGATAGGTTTACTCATTTCTCGCATCTAATTTTTTTGGGAAAGAAGATATTATAATAGTTTTTGAGGTTCTTATATGAAACTTTTTTTACAATAAAGTGAAATAATATTTGATGTTGTGGAAAATTTTCTGATTGATAGAAGTTCTTATGATACTACTTATGGAAAAAATGGTTTTATTTTAAATGATTATTGTTTCCAAAATTGATTTCACTAATGTAGGATTAGAATTATTGATTATTGGAATCAATATTGAGTTATAAAATTTTATTTATTTATGAACATCGTTTTACAATAAAATTTAATGGGAGATATTGCTGGGACCTTGTTGGATGGAAGTTTTTTTTCGGATGTTAGATGATGTGGTTGCTGAATGGTTTTTTATTTTGTTTTATTTTTTGAAAATAAATTCACTTTGGAGTATTTGGTTTTCATAATAAGAAGTAAAATAATCATATTATTTGAAAAAATGGTCTTAATAAATTTCATGAGTTTCATTTTTCTATTCTTGAGATAATTTATGGGTGAAATTATTTTAAGAATCCTATTTTTTCTTAATTATGTTTTTTGGATAGAAATGGGAAGATGTAACAAATTAAGAATGTATCCCAAGATTATTGATACTAAATAAGTTTATTTTTTTCTTTGACAAAAGTTATCAGGATCATAAGATTTCTGAAAACTTGTGATCAAATATTTGTGGAAGAAACGGGAGAAAATGTTTTCGATGTATGATGATTCTATGATAATCTCAATGTAATAAAAATCCTAAAGAAGTCATGATACAAGAATAATTTTTGGAAATAATATTGAAATGATAATTTTTGGAATTGATTTATTTTAGATATAGATAATTAGTTTAAGATGTTCTAGATACATAAGTTGTTTGTTTTTTAATAGTTCAGTTGTTCCTTAGTCATAGGTTTTTTAGAAGTGTTTTTCATCCAACCAATCTAATATAATAAAACATTGAGTGATATATCAGTTACTGAGTATAAGGAATAAATAATATGTAGTTTATATATTTGCAATGGAAAAATTAAACCACCAATCCATTAGATGGTTTTTGACACTGATCCATCAGAAGGGTCATAGTGGCCAATCCATAAAACACACATTTACACTGATAAATTATTGAATGATTGATTTCATCATCATCAGTTAGTGAAGTTGTTGATCAAATGAATAAACTTGTTGACTATTTTATATATGTTAAAGTGTTTATCAGAGTATTTTTGGGTTCTGTAGTCAATAGAAGTTGCAACGATCTTCATAGAAGAATAGTTTTAGTTATCCTGAAGAATTTGAAAGGGAGGGATTTTGTTTTTCATGTTCTCTATTAGATTATGCGAATTAGAACGACAAAACAATTTATAGTGAGAACTTTTATGGACTATCCCTTTTCAGATTAAGATCATGAAATGTTGATACTCAGAAATAAGGTGTTATAGAGTGTTTAAGAAAATTCGATAAGAATCTAGAAGAGTATACAAGTTTATAGAAGTGGTAAAAATGGATTTTAAATGAAAATAAATTTTTTTTTTTCTGAATTTTGTGTGATCAAAAAAATTAAATTTCTTTCCCACCCATTTCACTTTTGAGGAACCTATAAATAGAGGTCAAAGTACAATTTAATCTAACATTGTTCACATGCTGGAGAGAGTGTGAGCACTAGAGTTTTTGAGGAAAAATTGAAGGAGGAAGGTTTCAAGACATAATATATTGAATAATGTTTTTTATATGGAAGAAGTGTCTAGATGAAGTTGTGTTCAGGGTTTTCTGAATCAGACAATGCAATTATACTAACTGTTTTGGAAAAATGGTGAAGCAAACCAGACTTGTTTCTATATGGAAAATTCAGATGTTTTTGTGGTTTAATAACCAGATTAGAGAATCATACAATTGAATTGGACGATTTTTTTGTATGATGTCTAGAAAAATTTTCCTATGTACTTATGGGTAATAATGTGAATAATTATTTTGTTGAATAATTACAAAAGTTGAATTTGTTGAATAAACAAAATGATAGGTTCAAAAACACTATTAAAGGTTTATAAACATGTCAGAAAAAAATATTTACATCATTATTTCGAAAAGAAGCGCATTCACTACTGTTTTGATAAATTATTAAGGGTATTTCCTACTTGTTTTAACCACAAAAAATATCGTTTTCTAGTGGAGTATGTGGTATTGGATTATTTAAAAACTATGCCAAGGAAAAGATACTCTTGTTGTGTAGTGGACCTTGTAAAAAACATTATACCTAGGGATGTGTGGGTTCTTATCTTCTAGAAAAGTGATAAATCATTAATAGGAGTTGGAGGTTGTTATTCAAGAAATATAACATAAAAGAAAAAATATATATCACTGATTCAACCCCTCTCATCATAGTGATTACATTGATCGTAGTTATTCCTTTTCAATTTAAAATAATAAATTCCAAATAAGTGTATTATGAGTTAAGATATTCATGGGATATGTTAATAATATTTTAAGAAATATGTTTATTATTAATCTAGTCTCTAATAGAACTAAACCTTTACAATCCTCAAGAAAGTGTTATCTTGAAATGTATTCAATTTTATTCTAAAATTATTTAATATTTATGTATGTTATGCTTGGGTTGCCTCACCAAGGAATTAATAACACTGTCTCCTACACACATATTTTTATTAAAGAGGTTTAAAATTTCTGTAAAAAGACAAACATATATTTGGGTGGTAATATCCTCAATATATGTAACCATAAACAAGATAATAATAGAATAAATAATAATCAAATAGAGAAAATTGAAACAAAATAGGTAGATAACAAGATAAATATAATCAAATTCTATAAAAAATGAGAAATATAATAGTTATATAGTTATTTCAATGGACTACAAGGGTGGTATACCAATACATATTATGTAAAATAAAAATATTCAAGATTCATAACTCTAAAATGATCCATGTAATTCCTGGTAACACCACTATCTTAATCCATCTCCACCTACTCAATAACCATACATAGGGCCTTCACACATGGATGTATCCCAAATAAAAATGTTAACACATGAACTAGGATACTCTTGTATGGTTTTAGTAATAAACCAATTAGAAAACTACGATCAAATCCTCAACATAATTGTTGTATATGTATAAGATTATACACACTAGTAGAAATGAATGAATAAAATATAATAAAACATGCACCCATGTTTGGTCATTGTACAATAACTAGGATCCCACAAACACTTACCATACACATGGTGATTAATTAAAAATAAATAAGGTGTATCTATATACTATTAAGACAAAAATAGTATAAAAAATCCATTTTTGGATGGATTCACAATAGTTAACCACACATGTGAGCTAAACCAGCCCTTCAAGGTAAGGTCTCATAGACAAGTCCCATATCCACTAATAATCAAGAAATAATTATAAGGAGGAAATCTCAATATTCAAACTCACACAGAATACAAATCATATCCTTAGGGTAATGTACCATGGTTAATCATAAGATATAAACCGTTAAATAAGTAATCTTAGGAAGGAATCATAATATCCATTGTCTCACATGAGCTAAACAAATTTTATACTCAAAGAAAATTTATTATGGATATATCAAAAATCTAATCACATATTTCTAATAATGAGGTCAACTAGGTAAAACCACAACAAACTAAGGTAACATGCACTCTATCTAGTCATTCTACCATCACAATTCTGAGGAAAAATGCCTTACAACCTTACCTTAATTCCACCAATGGAAAATTATTATATCATCTATTTCTAATCACAAACATATTCAAATTTGATTGAAACCATCACTATTACTCTTAAAAACGGAATAAACTCACTCAAATCTTATGGGGGGGGGGGATATCTCACATTTTCTACACCTAACACAAAATTATAATCGTACCAAAATCCTTGAACTAAGGATATTTTTCTTCTTAACTAATCCATTCGATACATATCAACTCTTTAATGTGTCAACTAAATAAATTATGACACATAAAGCAAATTTAGTAACCAAATTAGATCATTTTTATGTATACACACACCTACGAATGCAGAGGTCCACAAATATTCATCCAACCATCATAATATATTAAGGAACATTTACCTTGTTCTCATATGACATCCCTCCCCAATTCAATCCTTTTGATCCAATCCTAAACCAATAGAACCCTAAAATCATCCTTAAACCCATAAAATTAGTGATTTAATAATGGAAAATAATAAATGATGAGAATGATATATATCTAGGTTATCTAAGATAATATAGTTATTAATAAAATACCCTTGCAAAAAATAAAACTTTAAAGGAACAATGAGAGATTGGATTAGATTAAGAAGTAAAATGGGAGATCTAAATCACGGTAAAGTCTTTTGGGGGTTGAGGGAGTTTCATGGGTTGAGAAAAAAAGACCCAATAGGTTAAATAATATAAATAACCCAAATAAAACCTAATAGATAGCCACTAGGTACTCATTAATCCAATATTAGGTACCCAATGCTCCACTAGCCACCTGATACACTCTCATCAACTGAATAGTGGGGCTTCAAGATCTATATGGATTCTTCATAGTCTATTGGATTACTGTTTTATTTCTATTAGGTACTTATTACCCCTATAATCTAGTTTGAGTAGTTGTTACATGGGTACCCTTATATAAACTAATCATGATGCTCATTACCATCAAATAACCTCTCAAATTAGTCATGAATTAATTATTTAAAATAAAAAACTCATTGATAATTCATATAAATTTTTTTTAGGGAAATTATAGTATGGTATCATGTTTTTCATATTATTAAAAGGATATATAGATTCAATTTTAATGGTGATGCTTTTACATTAAGGGTCCTCTATTATTTTTATATAGTATGTTGTATTTACTATAAGGTGACCAATCACCAAAGCATGTCATAGTGGTCTAATTTAGGGAAAATATTTTTTTTTGAAATGTGAAAATAATTTACTAACTCACCTTCATATCAAAAAAATTATATGATTCTTAGTATATATCAATTGGTTTTATACATTTTTCTAGTTTTTTACATTAATGATTTCATGATGTTTGAAGATTTTAGCTGTGAAGTCTGTTATATCTTTGTTGTTTTATGTGATTGTTTCAATCATTTTTATACTAGTCCAGGTCTTTCATATTGGATATATTAAATCTATTTTGAAGATAAATTCAATAAGATTTACATTACTAATTTTAATTTTATAGGAGTGAGAGTTTTAATTTAGTGAATATGAATGAAGTAACTATTTTTAAAGGGAAGTAATTTTTCATCTGTAATTATAAGATGTACCCATTTTATTATAAATTAGTTTTTACATCTTTTGATTTCATCAAACATGGATTTTACCAAATTATGGAAGGTGTATTGATCATTTTTGGAGATATTAATAATTTTATGAGTGATTTGTATGTAAAATTTTCATTTTTGATGATCTCTTATTAATGAGTTTATAAAGGTGAAAATAATCAACACCAGTAAAGTTAATTTAGATACGTGAAAAAGAATAATTTTTTTTTATAATTGAAATTATACTTATTGATATATATTTGTGTCAAATATATGTATAGGATATAGAATAAAATAGGGCCAAAACATAATATAAATAAAAACTACTCTATTTCATCGTTAGTTAACATCAAATATGAAGATTAAATACCCTTCATAAAATTAAATATAGTAAAATGAGATAATAAAAAATTACATAACGTAAGTAAACTCTGAAAATATATAGGGCCATGTTCTCCTGGAAATAACTCATCCATAGACCACATGATAAAAAAGTAAGAAAACAATTTAAATGTAAACCAAAATTTTGTAAAATAAATATAGAATATTGAAATAATACTAAATTAATGATGAATGGAAAAAATAATATATATTTATAGAAAGTATAAACCTAATATGATTGATGAAATAATAAAAAAACCATAATTATACTAAATTGACAATAGGAATATTAAAATAACATATAAATAATATTTTCCATGAAAAAATATGTAAATTAAATTATTTAAATATTCAATGTAGCAAACTCATAGAAATATAAGATAAACTCTAAAATTTTATTTTAATGTACTTTCAAAATAATATAATTTTTTATTAATAAATAAATCTTAAAATTGTATAAAATAAAAAAATATATTTGATAAAATGAATGTCAGTTTACTAATTAGAACACCATAATTATCAATGCGTGTTTTTTGGTAATTTTATGAAGAATATGAGTATTTGGATGAACTATAGTGATATTAATTTTTGAATATAATATGTTTAATGACATAATATTGATGCAATAATGACCTAATTAATTTTAAAATATTTTTATTGACCAAAATTAAGTTAAATAAGATAAATAATGTGTTTCTGAATAATAAATTCAATTTCTAGATCTAAAAAATATTTTTCTAATTATAAAAGATAGAGCATTCCATTAAAAAAATATTTTTCATTTTCATTATTTATTTCATATAAATTATTAAATTTATCATTATGATGTTTTAAAATTCAGAAAAAATTATATTTTTTACTTATTAACTATTTATTTTCTCAGAGGATATGACTTTTGAAAGTATTAGTCTTGAAATAATATTTTATTCATTATTTTAATGAAAAATATATCACCTCTTTATGTATAAATATCCTCTCTCACTCCCATGTAAAGTCACTTCCCAAATCTATCCCCTTGATTTTTTACTAAATTATCTTATACTTAGACTTCTCAAATCTTTAAAGATGTTTTCTTATCACACCACCTTATGACTTCAGGGCCTTAGTAGTGTAAGAATATAATAAGCATAAAATAAAAGGCAACTCCTCTATCCACTTCATTTAATTTTTCTCTATTGAATTTCATATTATCTTTCTTTTTTCATCTTTCCAAAGTTAAACAATAAATAATTACACAAGATAATAATTTTTTTCTATGGTATAACAAATATAAAATATTTATAACACCATCACACATATTTTCTCTATATATTTTCACATGGTAAGTTAGTGGTTATTTTAAAACCCAGGAGGACATTTTCAATTATTTATTTATCCTCACCCTTTTTGGTTATTTTAGATTATTTACTCATAAAACAATGATATTATGAAACTATATAATTATTACAATCAGTTTTTTACATATATATTATCCCTATCCCACTTTAGAAATGTCTTATTAATGGTTTGATAACTACCCATCTGGATTATTTTTATTCCTTACTTATCACTTCCTTCATGGTTGGTTAGCATAAACTTTTTATATTATTTAAATATCATATTGTTTATGTTATTATTATTTTGGAGGAATCTTGGGTAATGAATAAATAATATTTTTTAAAAATCATAATATTGAAATGAAAAAGGTAATAATTCAATAAAACATGTTGTAATATTTGTTGATTTTGACATATCATCCTTACACATGATTCATAATAATATTTTCTATATCCTTAAGATTTTATCAAATATATTCAAAGAGGGATCATGTTCCCAATTTTTTTTTATTTCATGAAAATTTCATTAATAAATTATAAAAATTGTAAATGATCATGAATTATATAAATGAATGAAATATAATCATATAATATTTTTTAATACATATGAACTAATTATTCATTATGTTTAAACAAGGTGAAATATAATGGGACTAAATCCATGGATATTTTAATATCCTTCCATTTTTTGATTTATCCTATCATTCTATCTATTTTCCACATTTTTCTTCAAAATATTCATAAAATGTATTCTAAATTTCTTCATTCTCTAATTCATTATTCTCATGATATGTGTATTTTATACCTGTTCAGGATGAATTATTTGTCTTGTCCAATGATGTTGATAAATTATTTACCATTGATACATCTCATTGTTTCTTCTTATATTATTTCTTATTCTCTACAAAAACTAAAAACTTTTATTTTATGATTCCCATATATGTCTAAAATAATGTTTTCCACTATTCATTTGTTGATTTCCATGCTTATTCATTAACCTATGGTTTTTAACATTATTATGAAATCCATTTTCCCTCATGAGTTTATTTCATATATATTCTTGAGGTATGTTTACTTTCTATACAGAATTCATGATTATGAGAATTTTACAATGTGATAGGTGGGCTTAGAATTATACATCCCTTAATTTAATTGTGTATAATATTCTATATCATGAGATAATTATGAATAGAAATGATGCAATTAGATTTATTTATAATGTTATATTTTTTTGGAAGAAAGCTTCAATATTTAGTATTTCATTTTTATGCATCTTCCAAAATTCATGTCATCTTAAAATGAATTGTTTGTGTTTATAATTATGTTCCCATGTTAATGATTTGATAATGATTTTTATGATCACCTATGTACTCATATTGATTCATGTCTCATCTTCCTCAAAATTATAACTCCCCCATTAGAACTATTTAGAGAACATTTTCTTTAATGTATGTCTCTAGGTCATCATATGATTTAAGGATATATTTAAGAAATATATAATAATGTGAATAGATATTTAAATTGTTTTTAATGATTTATGTGCATTAATTATTTATGAGTATAATTTTACCTATACACCGAACTTATTGATTTTTAGAGTTGTAAAAAAATATATATATATATATATATATTTAAAATGATATAACAATCATGAATATATTTTATATCCCCCCCTAGAGTTTGTATCAAGGAATGTTTTAATTAATTTAGGAATTTGTTTCATAGTAAAGGACTACCAAGGTTAATGATAATTATTTCCAAAGATAATAACTTAGCATTTATTTAATCATATTAATAATTTATTTATTTATTGCATATTTACTTATGTTTTTCTCTAACCTTTTATATATTATAAGATATTTTTAACTAAGAGAAACCAAGGTAATAAACTAAGTAATTTACAGTGAATATTTTCCCAAAAAACATTTAGAATGTGATATGAGATGGTGTTCAAAACCCTATGTCAACATCTTATTAGGTAATGAACAACAACCAGAACTAAATATAATATACAAATTCACTCAAGAGAAATAAATTTGGCATTTATTCCATTATAAAATGATGATAACCATTATTTAGTTGATCTTATCATCACATAAGTAAAAAATAACAGGTGAACTCATTGGAAACGATATTACTTATTCTTCATTGTTCTGAGTAGAAGAAGGTTACTTTGGAAATCCACAATTTAGTAGTATATATTGATAAATAGTTAAAATTAACAGAGAATATAAATCTGAAAGATGAAGTTGAATCAGTAGAGTGATATGAATTTATGAAAATATTTTTTAATAGTGTTTTCCCACATACACATCAAACCAATACTGAGAGATTTTTCTATGTATAAGAAAAAAGAGAATGAAAATTTTTCTTCATGTGAGTTTAATTTCACAATACATTCAAGATACATATCTATTTTGGTTATTAATCATGTTAAAAAAGTTAAACAGATTCTATTTAGGTTTAAAACTTCATATTTGAAAATCTATTTCTATTTAACCATTTGGTAGTTGTGAAGAAGTTGGATTATGTTCTCTCAACATAGATATAGAGTTTAGTTAATTCTATTAGGTCCACAAGGCTGAATACCCTGAGAGGGGGGGGGGGTGAATCAGGGTATGAATAATTTAAAATTAATTCCCTTTCTGATCTTGTTTCTGTACTAATAAAAGCACTCTTCTCTCTCTTTCCTATTGCACAATATAAACAGAAAGTAAAGAAAGAACATGACACATAAATTTTTACTTGGTTCACCGCTAAGGGCTATGTCCAAGGGGCATACACCAACAGGTTGTCTGTCGTACCAAATTAAACTAAACTTCACTAGCTGTGGATTACAAGGTTCGGGCACAATCACTGTGTCCTAGGCTCACTTCCTTTACATGTTTTAGGGTCATCTCACTGCTTTCCCAAGGGTCACTCCTTGTTTCTCTCTCTATGGATCACTGTCGGTGGAGAGGATCACCTTTTTCCTCTTCTTTTGCTCACTAATCTGGAAATGATCCACTCACAGTTTATAAACTTTTAGGTATCTTCATTATCTCTAGTGAATACATCCTCTGTTGTATCTGGATGCTCTGTTGAATTCCAACATTCACCCATAGATGAATTTCTCTTTGCACTGAAGGTATTAGACAATCTTCCATCCTTCACTCAGCCCTGAATAACCATCGTGAATCAACCTTACTTGGCGACCTGATGCGAAAGTATCGGTGCACAAGTCAAAACTGGTGT
Source organism: Viscum album (assembly GCA_963277665.1). Classification (NCBI taxonomy): domain Eukaryota; kingdom Viridiplantae; phylum Streptophyta; class Magnoliopsida; order Santalales; family Viscaceae; genus Viscum; species Viscum album. The sequence continues at coordinate 1,429,105,521 of OY728157.1, forward strand.
ACAGGTCCACCTCAGATACATGCGCGACACAAGCTTCTTCAACTCCAAACATGCACGACGCACTTCCCTTTATGCCCAAACCAACATTGGTGCGCAACAAACAAAAATCGCCCTTATTCAAATCTGGCATGCAAGTACTACTTGCACGACACACCACCACTTGCATGACCACCACACCTGCGTGATGGGAGATCTATTTTTTCTAAGTGTTGACCTTCATTGAAAATGAGGAGGGGAGGTCCTGTATTTCAAGGCATTTGGTCAACCTACATTGAGGCGTGCGAGTCACCCCTCGGTGTGAAAGTCTCGGCACACAGGTCTCTTTCCCTACAAGTCCCTTGTGTGACTGAACCAATACCTATGCGACCCTCTTTCCTTTTCCATATTTTGATATTCTGATCTTGAAAAACAATAGGCACGCAAGTTCTCAAGCATTCAAGACATCGGTGCACAAGTCTCTTCACGACGTGCAGGTCACCTGCGCGACCACACCAATACCTGTGCGACCCTCTTTCCTTTTCCATGTTTTGATTCTCTAATCTTGAAAAACATTAGGCGTGCATGTTTACTCTCCTTCATGTACATGTAACACAATTCCCTTTTCCAAAAACCACCTTTCTTCATTTGTCGATTTTCAGGCCCAAAAATTTGGCAAACACTGGAAAACGGTGCCACCTTGTATCTGTTCTTTTTGTACCACCTCCAGATCATCCATTCCATTGTCTACATTCTTGAATAAAACATTGATCATTGACCACATCTCTTGAACTCAACATTCCACCATTAAATCCCATTTTTCAACAAATTTGTATGTCATTGTTTTGCTTTGTCAACAATCACCACATAGATGTCCACTTTGTCAACAAACACAATCACCTCAAAAATTCGTCAATGATAACTTGAGGGATTTTTTCCCAAAAAATTATCTCATTTACATGATGATAGAAATTGCATTTTGGAGTTTCATTCTAGAGGATAAAATGAAAAATGAAATGGAGGTGAGAAAATTAAACTACCCATATGACAAATATATGGTTAGAAAAACCATGGAAACTACAGGGAAGGAATTACTAAATTAATTATGTGTATAAAAGAATAAAATAAATATCAATAATTTCAAAGGGAAAAGATAAATCGAATATAAATTATTGAATAAAAGAAGTTTATACTCAACCCATCCACATGTGGTCTAATGTTTCAGCATCAAGGGACATGATCAGTATACAAGCTTGTACACTAAACCAGTGTTCTTTAAGGGTATTCATTTCCAATAAATAGCAATGCTAATCGAGAAAATAAATTCCTTTTTTTATCAAAATCACCAGACTGGAGTAATAAAATTATGCTTTGAATGGTACTCTTATGATTTAATCTATAATTAATAATGTTTCATTTGATTTATCTTAAATAATTTATTTATATCTTTAATTTTTTATTATAAATATAATGTAAAGTGCATGAAACAATGATGTAATGATATCAATGAAAATACATTGTGGTTTAATTATTACATCTCAAGTGATTGAGTCTTCCCCAATTATCATTTTTGGGAATATTCTTACAGAAAACTACATAATCCTTCTTTGTAGTAAAATTTTATACTATAATAGGAATTAATTATCTCTCATTATATAAATCTCATATACAAAACCAACAAAAGGAACTATATTTCATATTTTAAAACATCTTGTTCTAATAAAATAATTCATATTAGATTATGAATTTCCTTTAAAAAATCATTCAGAATTATGGGTGTTGATATCCAACAAAGAATCATATATAACCTAAATGGTTGAGACACATTAAAGGACAAACATTAAATTCATTAATATTATACAGGAATATACTCATATATTATTTGTTGAGCTTCCTAGTAATCCCCCAGATCTAGAGGCAGATTTCTCAATAGATCTTATACATAGTGAAACACTTGTATCCGAGAGCCCTTTGAGAATGGAATTGGCAGAACTATAGGAGGTAAAGAAGTAACTAAAAGAGAATTTGGATAAAGGATTTATTCACCCAAGTTAATCACATTGGAGTAAACGAACACTCATTGTTGATAATAATTACAGGTCACTAAAGTATTTCATCAAATATAGAGAGATAAAAAATGTAATATTAAAGAAAAAGTGTTCACTACAATTTTTTGAATATTTTTTATCAACGTTGAGGTTCTTAATAATTCTAATAAAATATATTAATTTTCTTTATCATTAGCTAAAGTTATGATATAAGATATTAAAAATAAAACATTCTGTAAAATATATGGATTGAATGAGTTTATAGTGAATGCATTTAGAATTATTAACATCCATATACTAATTAGGGATTTTATGAATAGAGTCTTGAGTTATAACATTGATAAATGTGATATAGTAAATATTTAATATATTATTGTATACTCTAATAGAAAAGAAAATTAGGAAGAACATATTAGGATATAATAAATACTTTTAGGATGTAAAAATTATATGCTACATTTTAAAAATGTAAATTTTGGCCCATAGAATCACATTTTTATGGAATATGATTCTAATAAAATTAATTTTCATTAACACATTAAAGAATAATGAAATTGAAGACTAAACCAGACTAACAGGTTTCATGATGATCAATTATATTCCTAGATATAATCGGTATTACCGATTCTTTGTGAAAAAATTCACATGACTTTCTAGACCACTAATTAAGTCTAGATAGAAGGGAAAAAAGTATAAATATATGGATTAATAAAAATAAAATTTTATTGTAATCAATAAGAGATTAATAATTTCGCTTGTAGTCATATTAATATATGGTGGAGAAGTATTATTGATATACAATGATGATTTAGATATTTTATTAGGATGTTTCCTCATGAAAAATGATAAAGTGATAACCTATTCCCCATTAAAGATTAAGATCCATGAATAGAACTACTTGATGTATGATCTTTAGTAAGAAACATTATAATTATAATTAAATATTTTAAATAATTACCTTAATAGAGATATTTGTGAAATATATAATGATCATTAAATTTAAAATCATATATTCACATAGGAGCTGAATATGTGTTAGTAATGATAGTCAAATTAATCAAGAATAATGAACACTAAATACATTACCACTCTCAGAAAGAGTATACAATCTTGAATTCTCTTAGCATAAAGAAAATTTTTACCCTATCTATGAAAATTAAAGAGAAGGAATCTATCTTCATGGATATGTAAAGGAAACATCTAGAAATATTATAGGAAAATATGTTATCATTTCATTACCAAATATTTTCCTCACTATCTATCAAGGAGAGAATCAAGTAGGCACAAAGGGATTATTGGGATCTTCAAGAGAGGGTGAGAGTAACTATGGAATGTAAGATTATTGAGTTTTATATTAAAATTTATGGATTAATTTAGTTTATAAATATACTACCTTTACCACCCCGACTAGAGATATGGATAGAGATATTAAATGATGAACAGAAGTTCTCTTTATCCATCCACTTAGGATATACCAAGATTTTTTGAAATCTTAAATTTTACTTCTAATTATATAAAATGAATAAGGATATTTTTGAGTACACCTAAATGTTTTTGGTATTTCTTCATGTTAAGGCTATTCATAAAAAATGCACGATGATGATTATACTTTTACCCATACCTATATAAAAAATTAAAGAATATAACCATAAATATTTTCATGAGTTTTCTAAAACATCTAATATAAAAAATGTCATATATTTTATGAATGAATAAATTTATATGATTTCACACTTGAAAACTATTTAGGAAGACTTATCACTTGATAAAATTGCCAATATATATTTTAAAGAAGTAGTAAGGACACACAAGGAACAACTGTAGATCATATCTGATTGAGATCCATGGTTTACATTGATTTTCCTTAGAAGTGTTCAACATGACCATAATACTATGTTCAACATTAGTACAACCTATCAAAAATATATTAGTCTTCAATGTGATTGAATAATATAGACACTTGAATACATGTTGGTGGATTTCTTATTGGCTTTTAAAAAGGATGAGATCAATATCTTCTCTATGTTGAGTGTTCATAAAAAATCCCACTTACGTATTAATATAGACCCATATGAGGCTCAATATGGGAAAAGATATAAAAATCTAACATGTTGGGGAAATTTTATTGAATATAAATTCTTAGTCCTTGAACATATATAATAAATTATATATAAGGTTGAAGCCATTCAACACCACATTAGACCATAAAATGTCAATATAAAATCTATACAGAAAACCTTTAACAATAAATAAAATTTTACTTTAAAAATATTTCGATTTCAAATATTAAGCTAAATAAGAGTCATGTGGTTTATAAGGAAGAGAAAGATCATATGTAGGTATATTAGCTCTATCCAGGACCTTGATTGTGTAGGTTTTATGTCCTTTCAGCTGGTACTTCAACAAAATCATTCTCAAGTATATAACATGTTCTATTTAACTCCCCCAAGGAAACACATACCTAATAAATAACATTTAGTGTTTCTATAAGTGGTAAAACTAGAGAATAGAATAAAAACTGGGGAATATTTTGTAGCATTGAGATAAATTTCAATGTAACAAGTCAAATTATCTAATAAAATTACTTTGGAAAAACCATAAGTCTGGTAATGAAACAGGGGAACCCAATGAGGCAATGAAACATAGGTACTGAGAATTATCAAATGTGTATATGTGTTTATATTTTAGGATGCAATTTATAAATGTGGAAATAATATTATGACATAAATGTTTCCATATGAAATTTTAATCTTAATATATATAAGTCATATTTAGAAATAAAGAAGAAAATTAAACACAAGAACCATGTAATAAAAACAAAGTCTACGTTATTTTATCACTATAAATTTTTTTATATAAATAATAAATAAACTCAATAAAATTAATATTTTTATAATTGGATAATAAAACAAATAAATAATAAAAGATGAATTTGAAAATCCATAGGGGAGTCATCTCATAGAAATATCACTCCTGAAAACAATAATTTAAAAAAGAAAAGGAAAACTTAAAAATATGAGTGAAATTTTATAGAAGGTATAGGTAAATTTTAGTTAAATATTATTAAATTTTGAATGAAATAAAAAGTGGTATTTATAGTATGTAAAAATTCAAAATGACTATTGGAATAGTAAACTAACCATTAGAATAGAAACTCAATCATTTGAATAGTATCCTGACTATCAAAATTTTAACTTGACTATTAGAATAGTAAAATAAAATATATATATAATACATTACAAGAATAAAATAAATAAATAAAAATATTAGAATATTTAAATTAAGAAACACATATTAAGTATATGTGTATATATTTAAATGTGCAATTTAACTTATTTTGCAAAATACATAATTTATTTTTCAATTTAAAATATTTAAATTACCTATGATCAAAAATATTTTGATAAAATAACATTTCTTTTTAGAATCAACCTATTGTAATTTTACAAGAGTGTATTTTTAAATTTGCAGAATCATTTAAATTTTTAAGAAATGTGAAAAATATATTTTTCAAATATGATATGTTTTATGAAGTAATACTTATGTAATAATGACCTAATGAATTTAAAAATGGTTTGTAAAACTCATAATATGTTTAACAAGAAAAATTATTTAATAAAAAACAATAAATTCAATTTCCAAACCAAACAATTAAATTACAATTTTTAAAAAGATAAATTAGTATATTAAAATATACCTTTTTTTTCATTTATATAAAGTAATACATTTCATGTTATAAGGGTTTAAAAGTAATAAAAAACCAATAATTCTTATTAATCACTATTCATAGTTCGAAATTAGACCAATATATCAAGTCTTATTCTTGGAATAATATTTTATTCATTGTTATATCCCAAAATACCCCTCCCCTTGTTGCATAAATACCCCTCTCACCTCGTTGGAAAATTATAACGCCCTGAGTTTTTATGACCCATTTTTCAAATAAATTAATTTTCTATGATGTTTAGGATTTCACGATACACTAAATCAAACTTTTTTATATACTACAATAAGTTAATCTTGTACAACATGCAACAACAAATTGGATTGCATTATGCATGACACTGAGTCTCTACGAAACAACATTTAATTATTTTAATTATCTAACTAAGATAGTTATATCCTAGCCATTAAAATTAGTAATATTAATATTTATAAGTAATTATTAAAAATTATTTATTAATTATTTATACAAATAAAACATATTTATACAAAAAAATTAATTTTATACAAAGTATTTATAGGTTTGAAAATACTATTTTTTCAAGTGACCTATTTTTTATGTTCTTCTTTGGGAAATAATAAAATCAGTATTAAAAACATTTTTTAATTTAATTTTATAGACCAAAATAATCTTTTAATTTTAAATTATAAATTTATATTAGGGTGAATTTTAAGTATTTTTCTAAAAAACTCCATTTCTGGAAGAGTAGTGAAAATTATGAATTTTAATTGAAAACATATTTTTCATTTAATTTATTTATATAGTTAAATTATATTTGAATATGTTTTTAAATATTAAATATATTAATGTTAAATTAATTTAAATAATTTAGTTCATTAGAACCAATTTCACATTGAAATTAGATATAAAACATTCCAAACTATTAACCATTTTTGATTAAAAAACCTGTTAGGTGGACATGTCTACATGAATAATTTTAAATGATTTTTTTGAATTATGTGATTAGAATTAGTAAAAATGGAATCCATATTTTAAATAAACATAATTTATTATTTTTAATAATTTCTACTTTTTTGACCAAAAATATTACAGAATGTGATTATAATTAATTACAATGATTACGAGAAAAATCAGCTTAACAGAGGACTAAACCTTAATCTTAAGGCCTAAAATGACTTATAAACATTTACAAACCCAATTTTATATTAATATTTATACCATATCCTCTAATTTAAGTTATTTGGAAAATAATATGAGCCACTTGATGTGGGAAAAATGTGGGTGGAATTCACTTTTTAAACATTTACACGAATGGCACTCCTCTTCCACTACAAAAAGGCAGTCAGTCCTCTAACTTATTAACACCATTCAATCACTTTGGATAAGAAAACAATATTCCCAATTATCCTCCCAAAATCCATAAATTAATCATATAAGTATCCATTTTTTCAGAAAGATATCCAAGGAATCGCTTTTGTGCAAACCGTAAGGAGTTACCTAGAGAAGAGGTAACATCTTTCCTCAAGCTATTTTGATTCATTTTTTTTCTCCAAACCCTCAACTATTATTATTTCATGATTATATAATAAACTAATTATCCTCAACATACTGATATTTTTTTCTTAGGGTTATACCTATACTTTCACACACATTAATCTAATGGGTAACAAACATGTTATTCTTGTATACAGTGAACTACACCGCACAAAATGAATTTGTTTTTTCTTTACCACCTCTAATGATTGATAATTATGAAGGAAATGATATTTTTATTTTATATATACTATATTTGTGATGTATTTAAACTTATATTATTATTATATAAAATATACATTCATGGTTTCAATTTTTTTAGATATGGTAACTTCATTTGAGGATGTGTAGACTACTGCCTCCTCAAAACAATGTGATTCGTTCAAAATTTACATGGAATATATTAACTACGGTTTTAGTAAAAATATATGATATATATGAAATAATAATTATACTAAAATGATAATATATATATATATATCATTTACATTATTTCGTTAAAAATGATAATTAAACAGAAACAATGTTCATGTGTACATACAACCTACCATCTCAATGAACGACATTTTATATTTCATATTTATAACATTTATACATTAATAAAAGTATTTATATAATAAATATATATTATATTTATATCATTCTTTACATTATTTAAATAATTAAATCATTACTTAAGTAATAATATCAAGAATAATAAGTCAAAACATGTGTGAAAAACAAAGCAGATATTACCCGAAGCGTAACAATGACATGGAAGTGTTAATAAGAGGGTAATATAAATCCCTATATTTTGTTAGATATAATAGTATGCTTATATGGTAGGTTTATAAAAAAGTTATATTTATCATACAATAGGTTTCAAGGTGTATGAATAATGTCAATAAATATGGTAAGGGTATTTCTAGTCACACTTCTCTTTTTTAGGAGATTTATACCTTATTAAAAAATAGTTTATTTTGGGTTGTGTATATACAGACCATAAAAATTTTATTTTATTATTATATTTTAATGTATGGGTATTTACATATCCATTTTACAATCTCCCTTTCATGGGGTTTATATTCAATAAGTTTCCAAATTGGTAATTGTAACACCCTGAGATTTTATGAGAAGTATTATTTTTAATTTCTTTAATATATTGTGTTTTACACTACACCAAGATTATCTTGTGCTATATACAACACCGTATTAGCTTTTAGTATACGAAAACACTATTCTTGGCTTGTGTTGCATGCAAGAGCGACCTTCCTCAATAGCGTGTTTTGTACGCAATACCGAGTTTCACTAAACAACGATTTATTGTTATAATATGAACTAGCCGTTATAAATAGTATTAACCAAAATTTAAATTTTATAACATATAATTCGTCTTACACATATTCTAGAACATGGTATGATAACAAAATTATATTTTTGGGTAAAATAAGTATTTGTCAAGAAAAATGCAGTTTTTCCGCCTTTTGATGGCGCACCAACATTAAATTTATTTTTTGACATGTTTATGAGTTCAATTTTACAAAATAAACTTATTCACTTTCATAAGTATATAAAAATTTACTTTGGATAATTTTTTAATATTGTTATGTTAATTTTCATATTTTGATGAATAGTAAAAATACACAAAATATTAATTGAAAACACATTTTCTCATCTAGATAATTTATATGGTTAAATTATAATATTTAATTGTTTTAAATTATAAATAGATTATATTTTTACAATTTAATATTATGTATGTCTTTAGCATTAATTTTACATTGAATTCATAGGTAAAAACATTTCAATCTTTTGCAATGTATTAACTTTTGAAACCCTTTTTCTCAATAGCGGGATTAATTTTAAATTAAATACTGAAACTTATGTGTTTTGAATTTGGAAAAATGGTTTCCATATTTATAATTAGTTGGTCCAAATTATTGTAATAGGATAGTTTTTATTTTTAGACATTATGAATAGTAACTATGATAAATTTTATTTACTACAGTTAAAGGTAAATCAGTTAATTAAGGGTAAAAATAATATTATAAAATTTTCATAACACTTAATTTAATATAATTGGATGATTATATTTCATCCTAAAATATAATTGGTTCGAAATGATATCTTTTTGAACCAACTTGGATGTGATTAAGACCTTTATTTTATTTTATTTAAAGAAAGTCAAACATGTCTCACTCAAACTTAAATAATTAATGTATTTTTAATATAAGGTTATATATAATTTAAATTCGATTATAAATACTCATTTGAAAGATAACATGTTTTTATTCATCATGGTAATTAATTTGTGATTTTTAAAAAATATATAATTATTTTAATAGCTTATACATTAATGATGCAGAAATTATTTATTTAGTGAAAAATCAATAATATAGTTTTTATTAAATACAAATACCCATAAAAAGAACAAAAAACTTGAGCAAACCTTATTGGTAGAGTGAATATATACCCTAAACATCCAATGGTCTACTATTGGACCATTCTAAGACTTATAAAAGGGATTATGACACTTATATTATTTTATTTTAAATGATGTCAAAGTTGTCACCTTCATACTTTAATAAATATAACAATTTAAATATTGTGATTTTAAGATGATAAATTAGAGTAAAAGTATTATACTTAAATATATTATATTTATCTTCGTCATAGTATATTTTTTTTAATTTTTATGCAAAAAATAGTATATTAAATAATTATACAAAAATGTTCTAATAATTATTTTATTAAGAGAACTATCAAATAAATGGTTTTAAAAATTTTAAAATAAATATTATATGAAAAATTAATGCTCTAAATGATTTTTTTACAATAATATGACGTGTTAGGAATATATTAACTTTTGTTCGAATATATCGTCTTTGTGGATTTTATTTAATCTCAAATAATTGAATAGTGTCAAAATTGACACCATTGATATTTTAAAAAAATAACATATAATTAATTTGTTTAAAAATAAAAAAAAATATTTAAAAATTACAAATTAAAATATTTATGGTCTAAAATTTAATAATGTATCTAATTATGGGAAATTAACAACACATAAGTAAGTGTTTATAACAATTTAAAAATTATAATATTATTACCGCAAATAAAATTAAATAGATCAAATAAGGATAAATCAAATTGATAAGGTTTAAAATAAACATAAAACATGTCTAAATTTTATTTGTTGATTATATTAGAACCCTATATCATCTCATATTTAAATTGAGTAAATTTTAAAGGGTTTTATGTGGGGTTTGAGTTTATTATTAATTAGTATTTTCGAGGTTTCCAATCGTGCCCCTCTCTTCCCTTATAAAAGGGAACCTCATCCTTCTTCTCTTCACACAATTATAAGACTTAAAGCTCAGAAAAACCATGATCATTACTCTTCTCAACTTCCCTGTTCACATTCTAGAGGTTCTGGTCTTGTTGAAAGACCAACTTTAGTGCCCTAAGAAGAGATTTATAAGAGGCGCATCAAAGAAGAGGTAATATCCTTTACTGATTCTTTCAAATTAATTTCTTCTTCTACTTCATTTTATTTATTTTTTTATTTATAAATTAATTACATCAGTATCACTCATATACTGATATGTTATCATAAATATGAAACAAACCCATTTCACCTTCCATCCATCCTATATAAAACGAAATCACTGCGCGTGCGTACGTACATAATACCGTCTCCCCACCGTGGTGTAATCTGTTTTCCACCACCACCTTAATTGGATGGATATAATGGTGTAAAGAATAACCATATATGGTTATTATAACATCATACTGATTTTGAGATATTATATCATCCACTCCAATTCCATTCAACAATTATGGGAATGATATCTTCGCTCGTGCGTACATACGGATTACCGTCTCCAAGACGCGATAAGATTCATTATCCATGATAACCATTCCAGAATGATTATAAAGTATATATAATAAATAATAATTAAAGATATTACATAATAATTATAATTTATTTATGTACATATATGTTTCATTTACTTAATTTCATTCAATTAAATAAATAAATGAAAACAGCGTTAATGCGTACGTACGACCTACCATCTCCATGAACGGTGTATTTCATTACATTTATCGATCAATAATATATATTTATATGCTAAACATATATTATATAAAAATAATTATTTACATTTTGGAATTATGTAAATTAGGATATAATTAATAATGTCAAGAACAAGAAGTCCAAACACGTATGATAAATGAAACAATTTTACCCAAAATGCTTCTTCAACATGGAATTGACAAAAGAACGGGTAATATAAAGTCTTAAGTGAATCATATATGATAACTTAAATATTATAATGGTTCTGTTACAAGTTAATAATATGTTTAAAACCACTATACCAGAGTCTTGGACACATACTGAAGAAATTTGATATAAGGTAAGGGATTGTTTTGTCTCACTTTTATTTCTATGAGACATATGCCTTAATCACCATCTATTTATTTTATATGGTTTTTATGATTCCCATGAATGTTTTATGATTTTTATTATGAAGGATATGAAATTTAAATATGCATGCAATTTTTTTTTTATTTTAGGACACGTATGATTTCACCGATCATAAATGGTAAGGGATAATTATTCCAATCTCATTCTTATTCGAGATTGTTTATTCATAAGTATTTACTGGGGTTACATTTATCATTCATGTCCATGTTTTATAAAAATAGTTTTTCATAATGTTTTTAAAATTCTTCCATGTATGTATAATGTCATGTTTACCTCTTTTTAACTTTTAGTATGTCGTATGGAACAAATCTTTCTTTTGTTTACCACACGTGGTACTTTTTGACTTTTCCAAAAAAAGTAATAGTGGTATGTTTTTTAACATATACGACATGAAAAAAAATTTATGGTTTCGTAATGCATTATTTCCATGAAGATTCTTCTACATTATTGCATGATTATTTTCATCAAATTCATTTTCTTTTAAAATTGCAAGGCATTTTGAGAAAAGAAAATGATTTTGAAGAAGAAAGGATATTTTCCTCAATAAGTCATTTCTAGTGTTTTATTAGAACTATTTTCAATCTAAGATGACATTATTTACTATATTTATGTTTCAATTATAATGTATCTATTATTTAAATTGTTTTATTTTTTTTATGATGAAATGATATCCATTTTTTTTATATGGATTATGTTATGATGGTATGATGTTTATGAAACCCATATTATTCTTTGGGTTATGATGAATGATTTATATTTATTTTGTGGCACATGAAAGAATTATTTAATTTTGAGTTTTTTGGGACCTATTCTCCCTCAAATTCATGGGGTAAAGGTTTATATCTCATGAAATAGACATGGATGGACCAACAAGTGATTCAGGTTCAGTAATACAGGTCTGGAACGGTAAGTATACTCGGTTCAGTAATGGACTTTGTCCACTATGAGGGTCTTGGCAGCAATGCCTTGGCTACTTTGGAAATCATAAAATCTGCTTAATGGTTTTCCATAATTACATGTTTTTTCCCCATGATACTTTATCATGATAAACGTTCCTTTATGATCTGTGCCTTGCATACTTCCATGTTTTAAGTCATTTCCCTAGATTTTGATGTTTATAATTTATGTTCATGTTTTATGTTCAAATTTTTATAGATTGTTTTATGTTCTTCATGTTTACCCTTACTGAGCATTTGATCTCACCCTTTTTATGTTTTATTTTTCCCATGATATAGAGAAAGGTTCTAGGTATGGAATCAAAAGGGAAAGATCTTTATGAGAGATGTTGAATATCTTTCACCATGATTAGAATATTATGTTCTATGTTTCCAAAGACACTAAACTATTACAATCCTTGGGTTTCTGTTTTTGTTATTTATTAATTATTCTTCATATGTAATGTATGGTCCATGTACCTCATGCTTGGGTCTCTACAATAAAATATTTTTGTCACAATTTTCCTTCTTTGAGACACATGCCTTGATATGCACCTATGTTCTTATATGTGGTGTATACACTTCCTTTTTAATTTTTATATCACGAATATATTTGTTTTATGGATATTTTAAGCTTCATTTAATTTCAATATATTCTATGGGGAGTCTAATTTAAAGTTACCAAGTTGTAAAAATTTATTACAACAATCTAATTGTTTATCAATATTATTTATTATTATGATTTAATTAATGAAATCCTTGGATTAATCCATCATGGAAACCAGTTATTTTTCTTCTACTATATTTATTAACTATGTATTCAGGTATTAGTACCATTTTTCCCCTATTTAAAACTTAAGAAAATTATGAAAATGTTTTTAATAAAATTTTACTTTATTTCTCTCTGGTTAGATACACGTTTTATTCAAAAACCATTTTTAAAAAATGCTCTAAAAAATATTTTTAAAATAATATTTTGATATCTTTTTGAAGGAAAACAATTTAATTTTTTTATGGTTTTAAAGACTTTTATTATAATTTTTCAAGCTATTTTCATAGAATTTTTTCTTTCAAAAATGTTAATGCTTAAAAAAACATTTTTCAAAAGAAATGGGATATTTTCTTCATGAAATGTTTTTAAAAGATATTACAAAATAATTTTCTATTTATGATTAAATACATTGGTGTTACTAATTAATTTCTATGTAAATGATTATAGGGACCAATTATATTACTTACCATGAATTATTTATGTTTTGATTGCCTGATGGTTATGAAAATTATTTCTCTTTCACATGGAACATGTTTGAGAAACCCATTTCTACTATTTGGGTTATATGCTTCTAAAATTTACATTTTTTCATTGGTAATGGTTTTCTAAAATGATTATGAGACCTGTATATTTCCCATAGTTTATGATATGATGATATCTTTATGATACCCATTTCATTTCATGTGTTATTATATGATTATTTATTATATTTTACCACATGTACATATGATTTAATCATGAGATGGGTTGGACCTATATCTACCTTCAATGAATAGGGTAAAGATTTATATCCCATGATATATTGATGGAATTCTATTCGACTGGATTACTCCCCTATGGATGCCTTAGAAACCAGATCATTTATTTGAATATAGGGAAGCCCAATCCACTATGGGAAGATGTAGAAACCAGATCCACTATGGGAATATGGGGAAACCCATTACCTTACAAGGAAAGGATTATAATTGGGGATGGTGGCCTGTCACACCTAGTAGGCATAGTCCCCATGAATTTCCCTAATAAGATTTTCCCAATGACCCATGACTTATGAGGAAATATACTATATGTTTATGTGTCTTCCAAAATTACATGTCTTATTATTATGTTATGATTTCATGGATTATGATCTTTAATCCATTTTTATTAATGTATTATGAACTGAAATTATTTATTACATGATTCAGGTTTATGATCTTATAATGTTATGATATCATTGGCATACCGTTATTATAATTTTTATGCTTACTAATATGCATTGTTTACCCTTACTAAGCATCTGAGATCGCCCCTTTACTGTTTCCTTTCCCTAGGTTATGAAGATATATATTATTTACAATATTTCTAAGAAGGGTTATATTCATGAAGAACCTTGTTATAGGTAATGTGTCTCACTTATCTAGTAGTGTTTATATTTTTATGTTCCCAAAGGAACTAAGCTAATACAGTATTTCAGTGTCTATTTTTGTAATATATTAAGAATTCTTCAAGAAAAATGTAATTTTATTGTATGATATATGAGGGTCTCTTTATATGGTTTCATAGAAAAATATTAGTTATGAAATGGAAACTATGATGAGAAAATCTTAGTGAGTACCCTAAGAAAATGTATAAGGATTAGTCTAAGGATGAGTAAAATTGTAAGAGAATGTCCCATAATTTTGGTAATGGATAGACTGAGTGTTTTTCTAGAAATACATCATTTTATGGATAACATAAGTAGATGTGGGTCTGGAATATATATAAATAATGGTTACAACCTTAAAAAAAATTGTATTGAGGTAACCAATGCCCTATAATGGGACTTAAGGCACACTAAGTTTGACACTACTATGGGATTTTCTTTTTTAATTCAAAAACTCTTCACAAACCATCATGGATTATTTATATATGAGTTATATATAAATAAAAAAGTATAATCATAATCTATCATTGATTAAATAATTTCTCATAATTTAGAAATCTTATACGTGGTTTTCCATAATTATGTGGTTCCTCACTATGACTATTATTTCTTAATCTATGATTTTTTTGTTTTAGTCAATGGGTGGAACAAGAAGGATCTGCGTTAATATTGATTGCGATGGAAAATGTAATTATTTTCCTATTAAGACATCGAATGTTGTGGGAGTTCGAACGAAAAATCTTATTTCAACAGTCACCCAAATTTCCTGAGCTATGAATCATACTAGACGTCGAAAGGAGGAATGAGGGAACAACATTCTATTGAGTCCTTCATGAGGAAACATCCACCTTCCCTCAGTGGTTATTATAATCCACTTGTGTATGAAAAATTGATCGGTACCACTGAAATGTTATTTTCCAACCTCCAACGTACAAAATAGGAAAAATTCATTAGGTTTTTTATAATTTAGAAGGTGAAGCAGACCTGTGGTGGATTCTAATCAAGAATATGAGGAAGAAATATTAAATTCAATCCTTGGATCATGACGAGATCAAGAACTTATTCTTCAATAAGTACATTCCTCATGTTCATTATAAAAAATATGGAAAAATCATTCTGTGAATTTATGCAAAAGGATGATGAATTCTTCATTAACTAAAAAGTAAATTTCATAGGTCTTTTAAGGTACACTTTTGGAATATTCATCCATCCCAAATGTAAAGTTGATAGGTTATTCAGTGTCTTAAATCCATGGCTCAGATTTGAGCAGTCTATAAGATATTTTAGTAGATACAAATATATTGTGTTTTTTGCAATCAAAGATGAAATGGATGTTGGAGTTATTTATTAATCTCATAGTTTTAAAGATAAAATAAATATTAAGTTAAAATTAAAATATAAAATCCACGGAGTAAAGAAGATAAGACTTTATTTATTCTCATGGTGTGAAAATATGAATATAGGTAATTGTATTATGGTGTCTAATAAATGCTTTAAGAGTGGAAGGGAAGTCAATTAGACAATTTATTTCCCATATAATGGGAAGATATTGGACAATGATTAAAATTGGGGGAATAATGTACAAAATGAACCTCCCAAATTTTAGTACTTCCAGTGTAAGGAATATCATATTATGTTAACGAATTCCCAAACCCAAGGGTTGTTGAATATGATTAGAATGAACAGTATATTAAACTGAGGGAAAGTGGGAAATCTCATGCGATCACTATTTTTTTATTATGGATATGACAATTGTGTGGTGAAAGGTAAACTTACCATACACTCTGGAACACCTAATGTCTTATAGATTCTAGACATACCTACCCTTTAATAGCTAAATAGTTTTCTATGGGTATTAAGATCGCACACAAATTATTATATGGGGAATTATATATAAAACATTCTAATGGTATGATGATATCATCTCAAGTATATGATTCTTCTCAGTTTGTCATTTGTGGGAATGCACTTCCACAAAATAATTTAATTATTCCTTTGGGTTAATTTGAAGTCATCTTAGACATGGATTGTATTTATGTGAATAAATACCTCATAAATTGTCAAGGAAGGGATGTTTCTTTTGATATTTAAAACTGAAAAAATGATCCTATATCAATGTGACGATAATTATATATTCCTATACAGATTACATCAAATGTATGGGTGTTAATTCCCAAAAAGAAGGTGTGATTTTTTAAAATGTTTGGGCAGAAAATTGATATTAATGATATGTCTTTTATTTGGGTGTTTTCGGATTTATTTTCATAATATTTTCCTAGACATCCACTAAAATGTGAATTTCAGTTCTCAATAGAACTCATAAATTGTTTCACAAAAATTTAAAATACCTCCTATAGAATATCCCCAATTGTGTTACCGAAATTGGAGAAGAAACTCCAAGAAAAAATAAAAATGGGTCAATGTGAATCTTCATTTATTATCATGATTTTAACAAGATCAAAATCAACAATAAGTATATTCTTCCCTCTTTTGATGACATGTTTTATCAAATGCACAAAGATCAAATCTTTTCAAAGATAGAATTTCGTTCTTAATATCATCAACTGAGAGTCAAGATTGAGGAAATACCCAGTATGTAATTCTATAAAATGTAAAACCACTATGAATATATAGTGATTCCTTTCATTATTATTAATTATAATACTATATTCATGTATATGATAAATGGAGTATTTACATATCACTTTGATCATTTTTTCATAGTTTTTATAGATGATGTTATTATCTATTCAAAGGGAAAGTAAGAGAATAAAGAACACATAAAAAATGAACCAAATATAGTTAAAAATGAGAAATTTTTTATATAATTTAAAAAGTGGGTATTTTGGCTGCAAAATGTTTTATTTTTGGGTTATATAATACCAATAGAGGGAATAATAGTTGATCCATCAATGATGTAGGCTATTGGATGCTAGAATAGGCCAAACATAGTGACAAAAATCCATAAATATCTTAGATTAGATGAATATTATCTATGGTTTTTGGATAACTTCTCATGACAATCTAATCCCCTGAATAACTTAACTCAAAAGGGATCCAAGGTCCTCAGGATAGATGAATGCGAGGAAAATTTCAATGACCTAAATGGAAGGTTGGTCAGTGTACCTATGAATACATTATCCTATAGGGTAGAAGGGTTTGTAATATATAATGATTCATCCAAGAGGGTATTTGGATGTGTTCTTATTAATAATAACATGGTTATCTCTTATTCCTCACAATAGTTTTAGATCTATGAGAAAAATTACCCAAATCATGATTTGGAGTTAGTAGTGGAAAAGTTTTCATTAAATATATGGATGAATTATCTTTATGGAGATAAGTGTGATATATATACCAATCATAAAAGTATGAAATATATATTCAAACATAAGGAGTTAAAAATTCTTTAAAGAATATTTCTAGAGATGATAAAATATTATGACTTACCAATACATTACCACCCTAGGAAAGCGATCATGGTGGTCGATCCATTAAGTCAAATATATCATAAAAACTTCTCAATGAAGAGAATTTAAAAAGATCAAATATTTATGGATTTGAAAAATATGGAACTAGAAATCATAAAGGAAGGGGAAAATACTATATTGATTAACTAAATGATCAACCCTCTATCCAAGTTATGATTTAGGAGGAACAAAAGAAAGATATAAAGATCAAATAGAGAGATATAAATTTTCCATAGTTTAACCTAGATTAGGGTGGAATGATAGTGTTAAAGAATAGTATATGTGTTTTTTTTCATACCGGATTTGATGAATAATCTTTTATAAAAAGCTCATAGTTCATCATTTTCTATTCATTCATGAAGTACACAGAGGTAATGGGAGTTGAAGGAATACTTCTAGTGGGATTGTATGATGTGGGATATCATATAGTTTGTATTTCCAATATTTGTAGACAAGAAAGATAAGGAGTAAAGAAAAAATTTTAAGGGGGGTGTTTCATCCATTACCTATACCAAAATGTAAATGAGATAACATCATTATTATTATTTTTATAATCCCCAAAACCTATAAATGTATTAATGCAATATGGGTGGTAGTCGATCGCCATACCAAGTCATAAAACTTCATTACTATCAAAGAAGACATATCTGTGGACTAGAAAGCCATGATATAAATTAAAGAAGTGGTAACATTGCTTGAAGTACCATGTCCTATTATATCTGATTAAGATTCGACGATTAACTCAAAGTTCAGGAAAATTCTTCAGCAATCCATGTATATATATTATTGAGTTTTATCAATTCTTTTCATTCTTATATGAGTAGTCAGTATGAAAGAAAAATTCAAACTCCAGGGTATATATTGAGATATTGTTCCCTGGATTTTAAAGTTTTATGGGATCAATGCCTTCCTCTTATTGATTTTTCTTTAAATAATTGATTTAACTAAAGAATTATTATGGCTCTCATGAATCCATCTATATGAAGAAATTTAGAGCTCCAATTTGTTGGGCAGAAGATGTTGAAAGAAAGTTATTGGTAATTGAGATAGTTGAAGAAATGACAGAGATGGTTAAAACCATTCAACAATATATCAAGGTAGATAAAAGTTTGTAGAAATTTTTTGTTGATAATTGATGGTGTGATCTCTAATTTTATGTTGGAGAGAAGGTGTTTCGATGAATTTATTCACTGAAGGATATTATGATATTTGGAAAAAATGGAAACTATGAAGAGGAATATTTACTCCTTTAAAATTATTGATCACATCAAGATGGAAGCCTATCTCTTGGAACATCCAAAAATTATCACCCAAGTCAATAATGTGTTCTACATATCTCTCTAGAGGAATTATATACCTGACCTATCACATGTACTGAAATTTGAGGTCATACTAATAGAGTAGGTTTTTTCTTATGGGGAGAAACCTATTGAAATTAGGGATCACACAGAGAATGTTATACAATAAAAGACCACTCATATGGTCAATGTTTTGTTGAGAAATATTCAGTTAGAGGATGTTATGTGGGAACATTAAGATATTATGAGGTAGTAGTATCCTTGTTGGTTTGTATCATAATGACAAATTTTGAGGGTGAAATTCATTTTTTGGGGTTAGAATGTAAACCATGATTTTTTATGACCCTTTTTTTGAATAATTTGTTTATGTGTTAAATTTAATAATACTCTATTTAAAACTTTATTTATATGCTCCAACATGTTAATATTTCACTACACGCAACACTGACTTATTTTGCGTTACATTCAACATTGAGTTTCTACATACTAATATTTTTATTATATTAATTATTTATGGTAGATAGTTGTACCATATATATTAAACCTTACAATATAAATAGTAATAACTACATTTTAAATAATATTTATAAAGATTTTTTATAAATAAAACATATTGATACTAAAACCTATAATTCTCGGCAAAGTCTTTAAATTTTTGAAATTACTATTATCTCAAACGGGTTGCTTTTTATCACCTTCCATGAGAAATAATAAAATAAAATTTAGACACTATTAAAAATATAATTTGATAAAAGAAACCTAATTTTTTATTTTATAACATCAAAATTTTCATTAGGTAAATTTTAGGGATTATTCTGAGAAACACAATTTTTGGATGTATAGTGAAAAATACTGAATTTTAATTCAAAATGGCTGTGTCATCAAATATATTTATATATTTAAATTATAAATCAATTTTATTTTAATGTTACGTTAGATTAAATTTAAATAAATTAAACCCAATTATTTAATTATAATAATTTTCCTAATTAAAATAGATATTACAACATTCAAAAATATAATCATTATTTCTTAAAAAATCGATGTCGCAACATGTGTGTGGGATTAAATTTATATTAACTTCTACTACTTGTTTGATTAGGATTTGGAACAATTTATTCCATATTTTTAATAATCATAATTTGAATTCATAATTAGGTCAACATAATTTAAAAAATATTAGTGAAATATGATTTAAATCAACTATAACAACTAAGAGAAAGATCAGCTTAACAAACGAATAAACCATAATCTTAAGTTAAAAAATACCCATTAAACTCGTTAAAATCCATTGGATTTTCGTATTTCGACGCAATCCTATATTTTCTCTGATTTTACCATTATTGGAGACAATTTATATTTGAAAAATGTGGGTGGAATTCAGTTTTCAAAAATTTACAAGAATGCCACTCCTCTTTCACAATAAAAATAACTCACCCCACCCACTTATTCACACCTCTAAAGCCCTTTTTCACAGAAAAATCTTCCCAAATATCCTCCCAACTTCTCTACCTTCTCTTTATAAGAATATACTTTGTATTAAATCCATACATGGAAGCCGTTTGGTGAAAACCAAAAGGAGTTACACAAAGAAGAGGTAACAACCTTATTCTAGATCATTTATTTTATTTTCATTCTCCACAACCTTAATTATTATCATTACATGCTTATATAATATCCTAAATATGGAAATATTTTTTTATTATTAGGTTTTTACCTACACTTACTCACACTTCCATTTAATGGGTAACAAACTTACCATTCTTGTGTACGGTGAACTACAACCTCATGAAACGATGTTGTTCATTTTCCAATACCACCTAAAATGGATGGAAAATATGATTTAAACTATATTTTATATGATATTAATGAATTATTTAATCTTCTTTGATTATTATAAAAATTATTCAATCATAATTTACATGTTCTCTAAATACAATGACTTCATTTGTGGATGTGTAGA
Source organism: Viscum album (assembly GCA_963277665.1). Lineage (NCBI taxonomy): Eukaryota > Viridiplantae > Streptophyta > Magnoliopsida > Santalales > Viscaceae > Viscum > Viscum album. The sequence continues at coordinate 1,429,127,071 of OY728157.1, forward strand.
CTACCACCTCCTCAATGAAATGTGGTTCGTTCACAATTATCATAGAACGTATTACGGATTTGTTTTGTAAATGTATGTAATATATAAAAAATAATAATAATAATTTAATTATAATATATATATATACATATATTTCATTTTCTTTCTTTCTTTCAAAATGATAAATAAATGGAAACAATGTTCATTTATATGTACGACCTACCGTCTCCATGAATAGTGTATTCCATTTCATATTTAAATAATTTATAGATTATTATAAATATTTATATAATTAATATATATGATATTTATATCATGTTTTACATTCTAAAAACCAGTAAATCATTATCTAAATAAGAGGATTAAGAATAATACGTCAAAACATTTATGAAAAAAGTCGATATTTCCTGACGGTAACGTTAAAATTGAGGTATTAATAAGAGGATAATATAAATCTATATAAAATATTAGATATAATAATATGGTTTTTAGTATATTTATAATAAACTTATATTTATTATATGGGATATTTGAATGATTATGAATAATGTCAAGACATATGGTATGAGGATTTCATGTCTATCTTCTATTTTTTGTCAGAATCATGCCTTATTCACCGCTCGTTTCTTTTATGTGGTGTATATAGATCCCATGAATAAATTAAATTATTATCACAATTAAATTTATGGGTATTTACATATCCATTTTATTATCTCGCTTTCATGGTGTTTATGCTTCAAAATATACCAAATTGGTAAAGTAGTTCGGTCTCGATTTTCTTTCTTTGAGAAACTTGTCATGATATGCACCCATATTCTTCTACGAGGTGTATAAACTACCATTTGAAAAGTTATAAAATAAATTTCTATAATTTATTTATTTTTATTCTTCATTTACTATCATTTTATTACATGGGGAGTCTGATTCAACATTACCAATTGGTAAGAGTTTATTGCGATAATGTCATCATTGGTCAAGACTGTCTGTGATTATATTTTCATTGATGAAATATTATAATATTCATCACATGAAATCACAAAAAAAACATGAAAAGTGATAAAAAAACACTTTATTGTTAATTTTTAATTTAATAAGGGATGTAAATCACAAAAAAGTGAATATATAGTGTGATAGGTATCCTATTTAGGAGGCTCGAGTACAAGAGACTCACATAATAATTCACACCTTGGAGTGGAGGAAGAATTAGTGAATGTTTTACTCCCCCATACATTTATGAACCTTCATTTATTCTTTATTAACTCATTTATAATGTTCACTAATCAAATATGAATGGATTTATCTTTGGCAGGATATGAAACCACCCATGGTAGCATGATCAAATAGTAAATCCAAGTGATCACAAAGGAGGAAATTATATTCATAAAATCATTAAAAAGAAAATTTCCTAAAATAATAACTACTATTTTGTGTATAAATAGATATAATAAAGTCATTCAACATGGAAAAAATTATAATTACAACTATTCTTCTCATTTAAATTGACTCATTTCAATTATTTTTTAACTCTTTAAATATCATCTATAATATAACATAATTTAGAGATACTTTGACTAAAACAATTAAATTTTTTTTAAAAACAACTAAATAATATGACACTCTTCTTAAAATTAGAAACTCGATCTTTAATATAATTTTATCACCCTTCATGAATAAATAAAATGATAATGAATCTCTAAGAATATTCATCTCTCTTCTATAAACAAATTTTTTTGTCATGTTCATCATCTATTAGTATCATATAACCTCTAATACATCACACTATTTTTTAAACATATTAATGACACATCTCTCTTGTTTACACACGTTTCCTCATTTGAATTTTGGAAAAAAGTAAAATTTATGTAAATAATTCAAAAAAAAACTAGGACATGTTTTCTTTTAGAATGAGAAATTGTAAAAAGTTTAAAATTTTTATTTCTTATATGCTTTGTAATATAATTAAACATTAAATAAACCATAATGTTTTAGTTAATACTCTGATTTTTTTCTTCATCTAAAATACCATTTCTGAAAAACTGTGGGATTTTTTATTTTTTAGGTTGAATGCATAAACCGTCTTCTTTAATATATTATCTATCACAGTATGTAAATTGAAGAATATATACTAGTTTAATCACATTAAAAATCATAATTTCGAATAAAAACATGTAATCTATGATTTGTAACTAGATAAAACTCATTCCAAATGAATATTTATAAATATAACATGTCTTATATATAATTTTAAATTGTATTGATATTATCAGTTTCCATCTATAAAAATAACAACATGTTGATTAAAACCATGAAATGTTAACAATATAAAAAAATTCTTTAAAATATTATATAATACCATCATGTGTTAAATTACTTCCATAAATTTTTTTCATTTATGTTCCTAAAAATCACTTTTCTCCAACTTTTCACATAATATCTTTTCTATTATTTTATATTGAATATTCCACATGGGAAAAACATCATCAGAGTCATTTTTATTCAAACCTTTTTCTTGACCTCTTTGTTTGATGACCATAGTCAACCAATTTGGTTGGAAACTATGGTTTCCCAGTATATTTGAAAAAAGCCTATTTTGACTAAAGAAATACTTTTATAAAAAAGGGATATGGTTGTGAAAATTTTATTTTAACACATAATTCATATTAAATGTTATGAGATGATATATGTTTTAAAATAGTTTATATTTATAATTATATTATTAAAATGGTTGATGTTCATTATTATGGTGATAAAAACTATAAGAATTGTTTTTAAGGAAAAATAATAAATTCAAGATTATAGCTAGACCAATGGATTTAAAAAAACATTAGGATTATAGTGGATTATTTAAATAGGAAATAATTACATGAATACTAGAAGATTTTGGTAGCTCTAAAGTATTTTTATATTGGTAGAAAAAGGGGGGGTGTTTAAGTAATAGTTTTTGTTGGTAACCTTCAAGTGGATCATACCATCCTTTTAGTGGATATTAAAAAATAAATTATAATTTTATTTAATGATGTGTTTTGATGGTTTTAATTTAATACCAGTTTAAATCAACCCTTAATATTCAAAAAACAAATCAAATGTGATATAAATTTATATATTTATCAAATGGATCAAATTTTAGTTGGAATTGTATGTATTTTTTTAATGAAATTTGGTTTATGTACTTGAATTTCAAAATTCATTGAGGGAGATAAAATTAGATTACATAGTGATAGTTTACATGAATTTCAGGATTTAATTAATAAGATAAAAAGTATGAGATAAGAGAATAAAAAAGAGAATAATATGTGATTTGTAAAAATAAGAGAGTGGGAAGACTGCACACAAGTTTTCCTATATTAAGAGACCCTTTGATATTTTCTGAAAAAGTGGAAGGATCCACACCAATTTTAATATTTTAAAAATATAATGAAGAACATGATATTATTGATAGAAAATAATTTAAAAAATACTAAAGATAGGTCACTATATCATTGAATAAATAAGACTCTATTTTCAAAATATATAATGATGTTGAAATCATTATCACCATAGATTGGAAAATATATATATATTTTTCTTATATTTAATTTTTATGGAAATTTCATATAAATTATATTTAATATGGTTATTCAAGTGAATTATATGTTTAATAATGATTCTGAATCATACTAAGGATGTATCAATTTTATTTTAATAGTAAACCTTGTATATTAGGAATTCATTTATTGATTTTTTTGAGATATAAAAATTTGAAAAACTACTCTAACATGTTATGGCGGCCAATTTCATAGAAATAAAAAAATCATAATAATTTTTATTAATCCATTCTCTGGTCAACAAACATTTCCAGTGTATTGGTGTCTCAAGTGGTTCTAGAGTGTTTCATGGTTTTCCTTTAAATATATTAATATTTTAATGATTCTTACATTGTAAAATGTCACATTATATGTAGGTTTTCATTAATTATTGGAATAAAGGTAGTATATGAGTGTTATTCAATGAATATGTTACGAGAAATTTGGTTATGTTCTAAATAAATATATTTATCATCAATAATATTAATTCCATGACTTATAATTTGTTCCCACATTCAGTGATTTAAATTTCAATGCTTAAAAGGAAAGAATTATTCCATTATTATTATTAATATGTATGAATATTTTATACATTGTAGCCAATAGATTCAAACCTATTTTACAATGTTCTATGGTGAAATGAGGCTATTGAATGAATACTAAGATTGACAGTAGTCAAAGGAGATATATCTTAACATGACTTTAATAAACGAAATTTATAATGTTCATGGGTATCTTTTAGAAGATCTACAAAATATTCAATAATATAATGTTAGAGTTAAGGAAAATATATTAAAATATAAAATTCATAATTTTAATATATTCATATAATTAATAAGACAAAATAAAATTATTTCTTTACTAGAATGAATCATATATTTTGTAATATTAGTTATTTTAGAGAAACCTGAGAGTATTTAACGATTTCAAGAAGTTTCTTTATATCATTTTTAACTAGTTTGAAAAAAAATCTTATTGTGAAGATCATGGTCTAAATTTATTTCCAATGGATGACAGTAATAAAGTGTTTATTTTTTATTAGATAATAAAATGTTCTTCATTATAAAGGATAATTAAAGGCAAGTAATGTAATGTTTTCAAATACCCAATGAATGAGAAGACTCTCCAAAAGGTTAAAAAATTGAATGAAACTGCATATTTATATGAATATGCTGATGTTAATTTTGATAAACTTGTTTCACTCATATCAAGATGTATTTTAACTGAAATAAATTAAATACCATTGAAAATTAACTTTGAAGTGATGTTTTTTGTAAATTTAGGTTATTTTGAAAAAAAATATTTAGAACCAATGGAAATGATAATTAAATATTTACAGGAAGAGAAAATAAAAGATAAAAAATATTCCATAAAACAAATTTCATGGAATAATTCCTCAATGTTTTGAATAGATAAGTATTCATAAACATCCTTGGTTCGAATAATTCAATCCCCAAAATGGAGAATTATTTATCCAAATATGCTATTTTACCAAGTGATGGCTATGAGAATAATGTGTCCTCTTTTGATAAATATGATAATTTATTAATTTCATCAATATATATTATGTTTTCATGTTATGAATCATTCTAAAAAGAAGATAAATATTTTTCATCAGGTTACTATAAAGAGTGTATTGGTGAAGAGGTAGATGAATCACAAATAGAGTTTATATTGAAAAAGTTTATAGAAAAAATATAAGTGTAGTGTATTCAAATGGAAAAATAGGTTGAATTGATCTAAGTTTTGTTATTATAAAATAACGATCACATGATGAAATACATGTATAATTTTTAAATTATAAACATTAATTGAGATAATTCTCAGTGTATAAGATATTTGATGGATCCTTGTATGTTATATTTTTTCATGGTAGATGCTTCAATGTACCACTCCCTCACATGATTGTGTGTTATCTTTATGATCTAGGTTTTTATTAGAAAATTTAATTCAAGTACTTATATTCTAGCTGGTTATATCTTTCAGATCTATCTTCTTTTAGGGAATCTCTCCCTCACTCAGTTGTTGATGAATGATTTGATCCATTTAATATTTTCTTCCTTGTGTATCATTTACATGATGCTGACCATTATCAACTAAGAAGATCCAATGGATATATTTTAGTTTAACCATCCCCTAATTGAGTTCTTTGGGTCCTCCCTCAATGGTGAGCAGTGGTAGGTCCTCTCCTATAATAAGGATCATCTAAGATCTCTGTGATAGGGTGGTTTTCTCAAAGCTCCATTTAGCCCCATAAACCATCCTTCATTTAGTTCAAAGCATTGGTTCTATATGTTTTAGGGAATATTTTGAGATTATTAATGTCAAATGTTTCCCTAATCTTATAAAGATGTCCCTAAAGGTTTCTAATAATAATAATATTGGTCTATTGGTAATTTTATCTCATAATCCCTTGTATCTTAAAACAACTAATAGCTTTAAGAAGATGCTTCCTCTATGGAGAATTAATGGAAGATATAATCATCCATCCCTACTCTAGGTGGAATGATTAAAATATACATGTCTAAAAAATCTTTAGATTGAGGGTCCATGCCCCCTTAGGGACCAGGTGATGAAAGAATCTGGGATCTTACTCCCTCATCCCAATGATTTTTTAAATAATATAGATTTGAAAGATACTTGAATCCTAATATACTTGTGAGTTTCTCTCCATTTAACTCATATATAATTTTTTTGATCGATTTTAATTCTTGAACCCAATAAAATTGTGGATTATATTCATGATTTTATATCCAAAATTCACATGGAGAATTGCTTCCAAGGTAGTATTACTAACAATAATGTTTGGATTTTCTAGAAAAAATGCCTATATGTGGGTTTTAGTTACTACTATTCAGAAAAAATTATGATCATGGTTATTCAATAATCTTAATAATTGTATCTATATATTATATTTTTTAAATTAAACCTTAATGAAATAGAATATCTATGGAAAAACATTCTTCTTTCAACCCCCTGTGGTTCATTAGAGGTGATTTCAACACTATAATATAATTGTCTAAAAAGATAGGAGGATATAGTTACACGATAAAGAAGATGAATTATTTTTGCTAACTATTATCACAAAATCATTTCATAGACCTTGAATATTCACCAATAATGTACAATTGGTTTAATAATAAAAACGATAACCAAGGAACATGGATCCATATAAATAGGTTCTTTTATAACATGAAAGTGGTCACCAACATTCCTAAATCATATATTATACACATGGATTGGGATCTATCTAACCATTATCCACTTTTAATCAATGATTATAAATTAACTGATGTCAATTTCCATTTATTCTTCTCTCAGATTTAGACATAAGACAATGATTTCAGGAACATGGTATGCACTTACATTATTTTACCATGTAATGGAAATTCATGAGTGGTTCTTCCAAACAAGATCATAAGGTAGAAATGTGATTTCATTAACTACTTAATCATCATATTATTTTTATTAATAGAGAGAAAAAACAGAGAAGCAAACACAAAAAAAGCAAGAAAGACCCATCCCCTCCCCCACATTATCCCCCCAACCTAAAAGACCCAAAATATAAAAAACCAAACATGAAAATATAAAACATTAGATATGGGATAATAATATATTTCTTATAGTTTAAAATAAATGAAGACACTTGGTAGTCAAATTTCATGATGAAGAGAGAATAAAAAGGTAAAGACATAAACAAATCCCTTAAGGTGGGAGAAAAAAAATATTTTTTTGATGTATTCAATGAAGAAATATTTTTTTTTGTAAAATCACCATGCATATTGGAAATGGTTATTAAAAAAGTGATTTTGAGGCTGAGGTCACCTTTCAGTCTCTCTTTAATCTTCCCTACTCACTAGTACCATGATTAGTGTGAGTAGGGGAAACTCAATGGGGTAAGGTGACACCTCCTTCCAAAATAACATTTTAATATCCATTAACGAACTTAAAAATTCATATCTAAAATCAATCCACAATGATATTGGGATCAATGAATCCATATAAAGCCTCATCCTTTTTAGCACAATAGGACCCAAGGGTTTTCCTAGTTCCATCTACATTGAATCTTAGGATATTATCAGAAATGAAATCATTTATGTTATGAATGATTATTTTAAAGGGGAAATTTTTTCTAGGATTACTTTAAAGAAAATTTACATTCTTATTCACAAGTTGAAACAATCAGGCTCCTCTATCTAGTATCTAACCATTACTATATAAAACATCTCATATAAAATATCAAATAATGTTCTAGATAATAGAGTCAAACCTTCTCCCCAATCTCATATATATGGAGAACCTTGGTTTCCTTAGGGGATGAATTATTAATGGGGTTATTGGTCTGGAATATGAAAATATAGTAGAACATGGTTGGGAGGATTTTGAGACTAACATCATGGTGATATTTTATATGGTAAAAGATTATGTAAAGATATAAAGGAATTTTATTCTGAGGACCATGAGGAATGTTTTTTATAATAGGTTTTGACCTGTTTTTTCATAGATTATTCTCCCCATGGTTCTCAATATTGATCATTGGATGTAGATTGGGTTTCTTTATGTTTTTAAATGGCCTCTTCCATGGAGAACCACTCTATTCAATCCTTCTAATCCTAGTTAATGATACATTGATAAGAAACATCAACAATGGAATTCCATGTTGGGATGTGATTCATTTTAAAGGAAAACTTTGGTCCCCTCAGATTTACTATATGTTTTAAACAGAATATATGCTATTATTTTTAACATTTATCTAGAATTATATCTAAATACTCATATTTATTCTACTTGAGTATCATAGATAGAGTAGATAATAAAGTGAAATAATAAAGAGTATTGTGTATATATCTAAATTATGTACAAACATCCAAGCTAACTCTTTGGAATATGGATTAGAATTTTTGGGATCTCATTCTCATGGACTATTTCATAAATCCTTTAACTATATGAATTATTCACATTTACCACTAAGAAAGGTTAATGATAAAAATCTCAGGTCTTATCACAAATTGGAAAAGCTTGTTTCTTTCCTATAAATATAAGATCACTCTCATCTATAGTGCTTTATCTTTAATGCCAATTTTTTAGTCAATAGGGTCACCAAAATCATTATTGATACCATAAATACCACCCTCAAAAATTTTCATGGGTATCTTAGTCATATGAAAAGTTCCACTTGGTTTATTGGTATCATCTGGCTCTACTAATTGAAGAGGGTGGTATAAATAAAAGAGGGATTATGGAAACCATGTAATGCATGTAGGTAAAGTTGTTCTGGGACATGATTTTGAGAATTATATTTTGGAGAAATATGTAATATCTAGATATAATATGCCTTATTATACCTCGTGAAATGTTAGATATGTCGTTTAACCTTTTAGGAGTAGCCTGAAATGGATTCTTTTCACATCGTCATGTCACTCAAATTGGGTCATTGGTTGTAGAGACTTATCCTTCACGAGTGATACATAGTCCAACCAGTAGAAATGATATTCTAAATCACTAAAATATATTTAATATTAACTAACACAACACTTGATAATGGTCATAATTATCTATTCTCTAATATTAGCTGGGAGAGGAACTCAACCATTGCATCTTCACCAAAGTTGTATGAGGTACGTTCAACTCATCTACTAATATAAAACTCATATATGTGTAGCATGAACCAAAAATATATGCTAATATTAGATTAATAAAATACATACCAACAAAATATAACTTCCTCATGTGAAATTTTTAGAATAGGGATACTATCACTGAAAATCAGATTCAACCCAAGGGTATTCATCTAACTAAATTAGGTTTGTGCTATATTAATTATAATTGAAAAATTGAGATTTATTTTTTAAGGTGAATGGTCTTATTCCATATAGATTCACTTATAAAGTTATATGGGGTTATATTACCAACTAGACTCCCTTGGTAATTACCTTATCCATATATTAATTTAAATTCATAGGAGGTGTTTGATATTTCTTGAGTTTAGTGGATGGATCATTTTAAAAGCTGTGATTTGGGATGAGAGAATGAGGGTGTGAATGTTTTAAAATGGATTTTTTGGATGTTGTTCAAGGCCGAAGAGGTCCCTTAGGATCTTGTCTAAGTCTCAAGATCTTTGAGTTTAATTTTAAATGTTTTGTAAGGTTCTTTACTATGTTCATAGTTTAGATCACACAGTCTAGATAAAATGTTGTGGTTACCATTATTTGGGCATGCTTTAAGTTATAAATCTACATTGAATGGTTGAATTTAAATGTTAGTTCACAGTTTAGGGTAAACCTAGAAAATTAAAAAGGAAACCATGAGAGGCGTCTTAATCCATTGACTAGGTGCATGATTGTAGAAAAACTAAGTGAATTGTTATAGAGGGTTCGAGAACCATTTTATAGGTTTAGTAAAATATTTTTAAACCATGTATACCAATGATGCTAGGTGGGGATGTTTGGGTAGTCACAATTGAATGGTTTGGAAAACCATGCATCTAAATTGTGTTCCCCTTAAAAAGGTAAAATTTTAAAACATTTACCCTCTGACCTTAACCTGATTTTCCCTCTATTTATTAGACAAACCTCTTCACATGATGCCTCCTTCCCTCTCCTATCCTCTTGGGGGTTCTCCATAAACTAGTTTTTCAATTAATTGTTGATACCAGTATTGTAGAGATTAAAGTGAGTATATATATCACTGTTATTATATTTTTTTTCTTTTCTATCATGTGATTTTACATAAGATTATTTTAATATGTCCAATTTTCAAGGTGTGTGTGTAGTTTCTTATTTTTATTACAATTCAGGACAAACTATTGGTTGATACATAATTAGTGGGTTTTACAAAGAATTACATTAGTGGCCCTAAGACTCACCCATAGTGTTTATATTTTTTTTCAATTGGTGTAATTGTGTGGCCATACTGGCCTTGTCGTGTGTTAGTATAATATTTAAAACTAAATATTTTTTAGGTTTTATTTATTTTTATTTCTCATTTAACATGACTTTAATCATTCAAAAATTATAGTTCCATAAGTTATGACCAATGTTGGGTTTTAACAGTGTTTTTGATTTGGGTGAGAGATGATTATCAAAATTTTAAAGTTAAATTGGAAGTGATAATTTGAATCGATGGTTGTGAAATGGAATTTCACAACCATTGATAATTTGGGAATGAATTGGATCATTTAACTGTGAGATTTGAATCATAAAATAGATTTTAACCTTGATACATGTCATATGTAATTACATGTATTGTTTTTTTTAAAAATTATGAGTTATGCTTGAATGGATTTTTTTGAAAAGAATATAATATTATAGAATGACCATAATATTGAGTAAATTAGTAAACCTTGGATGTAAATGGGTTATAAATGATATAAAGTTATTTATTAACATGATAATTGAAATGAAATGTTAAATGATGGCGTTGATTAAATAGAGTTCTTATAAAAACCCTAGAAGACTTTTTCTCTTTAAAGATTATTAATAACCCCCTATTAAATCATGACTAATAGAAATGACAATGCTTTTATGAAAAGAAAAGTGTTATTATATAAGGACATGAAATCTTATAATGGTTATATTGTGTGGTAGTTGAATTTTTCATGTGTAAATAAATGTTATGGGTGGAATTAATTGGGTTTAACCACTTAGATTTAGTAATATAAATGAAATGTGTGGAATAAAATTAGTGTGCCCATATTTTGATAGGTAACTCACTTAAATAACTTAATAGGATTACCTATTGGATTCAATTATTTAAATAGTTATGGAATTCCCTGAGCAACCTTAGATTCCTCAATGATTAATAATTTTAAATTTTTTGGGGTAGATCACCATTAGATATAGGTGATGTATTATGTATTGAATTACATTGATGAATTTAGTGGATTCTTATGGGGAACCCTTTTGAATTTCATGGGATTAGCTTCCATGATTCAGGTTGATTATATGAGATATAATTCCTTCGGTGTGGACATATATTCTGGCTCTAGCTGTAGGGAGTAGGTTAAGACATAGGTGTCCCCATGATATCTAGATCAGAGGCCATATTTAATGTATATATTTATTTATCTTAGCAATATAGTAATCTGTTTTTAGTATCACTTTCACCTGTAATCTTTTGTGGACTGATTATTTTTGGGACATCATTAGTGGTGGCCTGCTGAGTTTAACACCCACCTTATATAGGCCACTATAGAACTTGGGTATCCAAGTAGAAGAATATTCATTTTCATGTTATAGGTCAAGGGAAAGGGATTGTTACTTGGCGTTTTTATTAGAATTATAGGAGCTTAGTATAGATATCCGGAATGGGAAAAACGTGAGACTAGTCTGAGGATGAGTTTAGTTATTTTTTTTTCTATTTTAATGTTTCAAAATTTTATATGATATTCAATGGGAGATACATTATTAAAATTATTTAAAAATAATTGCTATAGCAATTTGATATTGTAGTTATTTGTTCACTTACAATTCATTATTTGTTATAGTTGTTTATATTAGTTTATATGTGTATTTTTATTTTTACTGCTTTGACTACTCTGAAATAAGGGTATAGTCTCCTGAATAAACTTAGAGACCCTCATCTCAAGTCAATAGCCTTTAGATTATGGGGAGGAATTCTTAAGTCCATCTGATGCATAGGTTTGGATCACCAATTTGGGTATTCCATGTCTAGGCCTTACAAAATGGTATTAGACTACTTTTTACCTTTTCTTACTGTATGAGAATGGTAGACTAGAGATTTGGAGTGCGTTGGAAACTTTGTAACGAACTCAAGTAAATGAGTGAGAAACCCATGCATAGAAGGAATACCAAGTAACTAGTGATAATTTTCACCATTCGTAGAATATAATTATTTTAATTGTATTTTATTTTCACCTTGCATGGGTGTCACACCCCCCCTTCTCCAAATATACCAGAATGGGGGGAGAGAAATAATGACCGCTGAATCCCACCTCTAGTAGTCCCTAGGTTGGTTAATAACACCAAGGGAATAGAAATATCAAAAAACTGGGAAGAATTACTCTCTATAATAATATAGGATTATGAGATAAGAAGAATCATCCTCAAAAAATCCAAGACATGGTATAAAATTTATCCAAAAACATACCATATGCTTGTGTGAATAAAACTGTTGTAGAGAAAAGTTTCTAAAAGTAAATACCAAAAAGAAAATCTAATAAAGAAAAACAGTATATATCCAAAGGTTCAAGCTAGTAATTTCTAGAAGAATCCACATAGTCCTCATATAAACATGAAAGTAGTTTATATATGTAGGGTAAGCAGACAAGTATACTCAATAGGAAAACCAATGTCTCTCATCCATATGTGAAAAAAACATACTATTGAATCCATGAAAAAACAACAAAACCAATAACACCTAAATATGTCAATTATCCATCCAAATATCACCAAGGTACCCTCACAAAATACTTCAAGATGAGTAATATAATATAAAATGAGCCACCTCGATAAAAGTGGTACCCGGTACTGCATTCCTGCTGGTGTGATACTCTGACACCCCAGAATTATACATAATGGTGCTTCCATCTCATCCAAATATCACACCTCCCAACAAAAATGATCACATCCCATAGTGTTATTAGACACCTGATGGACACTTTCCCCATAAGAATAGTCACATCACATCACCCCTATAGACACCAAAATTATCACATCATAACCACAACTATAATCAGAATAGTAGAGTTTCATGAAAATTGAGGACATCCACCTTGTTCTTGCATCCTACCATGCATGACCCCCAAAACATGCCTCCATAAAAACATAGTCCTGGAAAATATTTCCTAAAAACACCTCAGATATTTCACACATCCATTTGTGGGACCCACATCAAATCTCACCTGAAGACATCTGGGATTTCATAACCACCATCTAGTGAACTAACAAAAATCCAAATGTCACAACCTATGAAATACCTACCTCACTTGTAAGATATTGTGGGAAATAGAGTGACTCCATCCATACATCATCCTCATCGAATTTCAGGAAAACACCCCCCAAGTGACTATACTGGTGTTGGTGTATAGTGCTCGATGTGTGTGGTGGGGGTGAATAAAAATAACAAACAATATGGAAGTATATACATATAGCCACAAACACATGGGTCACAACCAAACACTAATGAAATCATGTCACCTATTTCATTTCCACCTCCAAATTCATAACACCATTCAAGTAACAAATCACATCACTCCACCAGTGAATTCCCATTATCCAACCCATTTTTGCATTATTTAGCAACATCCACATTCAACCACACAATCCATTATTTATTTATTCATTTTTCATTTTCATCCCATTAAAAAAACCAAACCCATACCATTTCAATAATTATTATACAATTCATTTATTACATCACCACCTGAGCATTTTTCATAATGAAACAACACATAACTAGTATCCAATCATCCCCACCACGTCCTCACCTCACCGACCCAAATTCAAAGCTAAAAAACCACTACCTCACCGGCCAAAAATCATGGACAAACAAAAACCAATCGCCACCCCAAAATCATGGAAAAACAACCACCACCTCACTACATTAAAATCACATCCACATCTCACCCATCATTCCCACATCATATCACAAACACACATCACCATCCCATAATCACAACCATAAATCACAACAAACCAAGATAATTTTACAGATTTACAAAAACAATATTTTATTAATTTTCACTTTATTTTATGTGTGTAATCAGAGAAGACATAATCCTGGGGAAACCATTAAATTTTTAAAATATAATTGGTAAGTCAAATTTCTATTTTATGGTGATAAAAAATGATTGCAACAAAATCATCTATCACATCACATATCAGGTAGGGGAGAAAAATAACCCAACAAACACAATTTTTAGAGGGACATCATGCCCCAAAAATCCACAATATCACAACAATATAAAAGTTTTAAGATCATGTGAATCAAACCTTTTTACCCTTGAATTTCAATTTAACCAATTATTTATATTTTACTAATCCACCACAACCATATCTCATAGATAAAAATGAAAAACCTATAACGAAGTAGAATTTTATAAATAGAATTTCGCTTATTATAAGTTAAAAATAAATGAAAAAATTATTATCATAAATGAACAATGAAACAATAGTCAAAAAATAAACCAATTAGAATTCCAAATGTTACTGTGGGAAAATAAATTAAAAATACGATAATAAGAATAGAATAATTTGGATCTTATCGATCCACTAGAATGACTAAACTCTTGAACAAATAGGTTGAAATAAATCATAGTGATAATTTTGAAGATGAAATTATATAAATAACCAAGAGATAAAATATGAGTAAATAACAAATGAATGGAATAAGGAATATTTAATGAAATTAAGGAATCTGAACTTTTGGACTAGTAATATGACCATTAAAAATAGTAATATAGAAATTAGAATAGTAACCTAACCTATAAAAGTATAAATAAAATTTTGGTACAGTATA
The DNA here is from genome assembly GCA_963277665.1 of Viscum album. Classification (NCBI taxonomy): domain Eukaryota; kingdom Viridiplantae; phylum Streptophyta; class Magnoliopsida; order Santalales; family Viscaceae; genus Viscum; species Viscum album. Next base: position 1,429,142,091 of record OY728157.1, read on the forward strand.
AATGAAAATATTATATATTTATATCATGGTATAAGTAAATAAATGTTTAAAAAATAATAAATTAAGTGTTGGTATTTTTATAAAACATAAATGATTATTTACAATTTTATAATTAAAATGATGGTTTAAAAGAAAATTTACTTTTATAAAATATAAAAATTAATTAAATTATGTTTTATTATAATTACAATATATATTAATGGTACACTAATTATTTTTTCATATGGTTATAAAATTGATTATAATATTAAAATTGATATTTTTTAAATATAAGAAGTTTTTTTAAAAAAATTAAATCTTTCATATAAAAAAATATTTTAATAAAATAAAGTTCATTTTTTCAATATACATGTTGAAGATAGGTTACTGTTAATTTTTGGTATTTTTCTAAAAAAAATTAATTTTTGGTGAATACTGAAATACGACAATTTACGGTATAAGACAAATAATTGAATTTTTGAGTCATGGTTGATTAAAGGATAATTTAAGTTCTCATTATCTCAAAATAAAATTATCATGTTAATGTATTTACTTATATTAATCAACACTATTGATATTCTTGAGACAAAATAATAAACTAATGAATATAATAATAAAAAACACTCTCCTCCCCCAATAAATAACACCCTTCACCAACCTTCATCCTAATACCTTATAAGCCTTGAAAATTGTTTAAATTATACCCAATTATAATATCAATCTTCTCCCACACATATAATAGCTACTTGTCTCAACATTATACCAATCCCAGGTTCTTTAAGGAGGTTCTTAAAGAGATGGTATTCAAGAGTTGAAATCCTTCTTCTTTCTCTTTTAAATTCATTATTCCTTCTACCTTATCCTCACCTACCCTATCCAAAATATAATTATAACTCTAGTATCATATATATATTTTTATTTTAATGTGAAAATTCAATATACATCCTTAAATATTTTCACTTCTCCTTTTATTCTAAAAATGATAACATTGTCTGTGATGTGTCGATTCATCATCTTCATGGACGGAGCGTTTTCATTTTTCATTATCACCATCAAGTCTGGTCATAAAACAATTTTTATGGTTAAATAATATTATAATATTTATTTTATGAGTAATTTTATGTTTTGGAACTAATATATAAACATAATATATAATAATATGATATTATATTGTGATAGTTTTAAAAACTGTCAAAATAAACTAATCATTGTTCATTAACGTTTTATCTAATGAATCATCCTAATATGAGAAATAAATTAACTATGGGGCCACTAAAAACTAAATTAGTATATAAATTCCATTTTATTCCACTTCTAGTGTTTTTGTTTAATTTTAAATGAACTCCCATAATTATACTCAAGGGAATCGATTATAAAACCATGAAACGAATGCTCCCAGAACAATTAAATTAAACATTATTTCTCATCTAAATAAACCTTAATAAACTTAATAAAACTATAATAAATAAATAATATTTCTATAAGGTTCTAAATTAATTAATTCATGTATCTAATTTTATTATCCATGGAATTATGTGCAAGTGGAGAACACATTATAAAGACTCTTTTCATGTATTCACATCATTTATTGATAATTATTCATTTCTTATAAATATTTTTACTTTTTTATTGTCTATAATATTTTTAGATCCATTAATTTATAGATACTGGGGTTATTTTCACTTTGGTTATGCCTTATTAAACGATTATGATTCCCATTTCATTCCATGTGTAACCCTTTTGTTTATTAATTATGTTTTGATTCTTCATGTGGTACACATATGCCTGAACATGTTATGATGGGTGAACCTAGATAACACTCTAATTCATTGGGTAATTCTTAGTCTTAGGATACATAATGTATAGGATTATGGAGTAAACCCAATTCATTATAGGGTTTTGTCCGCTATGTTGTATAGTCTTCGCAGTTAGGCTTGACTCATGTTTATGTCAGTTTTTGTGTTGTTTCCACATTTGTATGTTTTCATAATAATAATATACCACATTTAATGTGATATTATTTCATATTATGTTTCATGTTCCTTGGTTTCTATGTTATCATTTTATGACTTCAAACTCATGTGTTATGCTTTATTACCATGTTTATTCCCTTATTGGGATTTTTAGCTCATCCCTTTTTCATATGTATTCCTCAGGTTATCTTATGAATATATAGGAGATAAAATGGAGTTAGGATCTCATTATTGAGATTAATAAAGGGATTTATTTTCTAGTTCCACGTTTCTAGTTTTTTGTACCTAATCTTCCAAATACACAGGACATTACGATCCTTCGTTTGTAGTTGATGGATTACTATGATTACAATATTGTAATAATATCTGTAAAAGGTAATTGCAACTATAGTTAGTATTAGATAAGAAACAAGTTATTTATGAAGATTAGGACTTTAAAAATTTATTAATAACCCTAGGGATAATTCAATATCCATAGATAACATAGATTAAATCATAGGGAAACACAAGTAAGTATCTACTTTTAATTTATATGTTTATCCCTCTCTGGTCAAAGTTGCCTTTTTATTTTCTTATTAGCTAAGTATCCAAGACCCCTAATTTTTTTCCTTCTTTCAAAATTTTATGGAGGCAAATAGTTTAAATCATGATAATAATTAATTTGATAGTGAATGTGATTATTTTGTTGATGAGATGTCAAATTTGATGGGAGTGGGATCCCAGAACTCCAGGATAGTACTAGCTCAACAAGATCATGATATGAATAATAACATGAATAATTTGGAAATACATCCTTCTCCTAAGAAAGGGAATGTTCTTGTTGGTTCATTTATGGGAAAAAGACATCATGTCTTTGGTGGATCCATTGATCCCCTTATCACAGAATAGTGGATTAACTCCATTTAGAATATATTCTATATCTTTCAATACTCAAAAGAAGATAAAGTCATGACAAAAGTTTATCATTTTTATGGGGTAGATGATTAGTGGTAGGAACTGATCAAGAACACAAATTATAAGGAGAAAATTGATTCCCTATATTGGGAAGGATTCTAGATTTTTTTAAATAAATATTTTCCCTGAACTGATCTTAATATGGAGAGGGATTTATTTAGATTAAATAAAAAAGAATATGAGTCTATCAGGGTGTATGAAGAAAACATAACAGCAATTTCATAATATACCTCCTACTTAGAAATGAAAAATACAATAAATGTGGATTTATTATTTAGTGGATTAAAGTAGAGTCTATGAAAATCCTTGGTGATTCAATTCATTTAAAGTTGTAAGGAAGTTTTATATTTTTTCCTTTAACTTTGATATGGAAATTAGAGACCTGCATTGGACTCATGGGATCAGATACAAAAAGAGAACCATCGAGTTTAATAAGGGATTATTGATAGATAAATCCTATGAAGTAATGAAAGCCCAACATCTCATATCTCAAAAGTGTTGGAAAAAGCATCCTGAAAACTACTTATGGGAAGAAAAAGATGCTTAAAATGTGAATTAGTGGGTCATCGAGATAATTTTTTATGAAGTTATTTAAATAATCCCACTAATGTGTAAAAATAAATAAAGGTTCAGACTAACAATCTTCTTTTAGTGTAGTGTTTTAACTATAAGTAACATGGGAAATATGTTATCCAACACCCTAAGCCTAGTTATTCATTAAGTAATAGAGAACCCAATTATTTATTCTATTTCTAAAAATTATTTAATATTTCTCAAGTTTGGTAGAGATATTCATACACCACCTCAAAATATGAAGGTTGAGTTATCTTTGAGAATAAAAAATGGGGCAATTATTTGATCCAATATATAAAATTCCTCCTTAGGTAATGATTTTGGACTGAACCTCCCATCACATATTATCTTAATTTGTTGGAATTTGATCCTATTTTAGGCATGAATTGGATATCTTTACATAAATTCAACATCAAATATCTATAAATGGAGTTAACTCTTCACATCCTGAGGTATCTTCCAATTATATAAAATTATAAGAAGGAGGATGAATCTCATTCCAAAATATCATCTCAATTGTGGATATTATTTTATTATGATCAAGAATATCAAGATCCAATGGTTGAGAAAAAGAAAATTATCATGCTCAAAGACATTCCCATTGTGAGGGAATAAACTATTGTGTTGCTTGATGAATTCCTAGGTATTCTGTATAACCGAGAGGTGGAGTTCATAATTGATCTTATAACTGGATATCTAACTACATCAAATCCACCTTATGAATTTCCACCATTGAATTGGTATAAATAATGAAGCGATTACAAGATAATATGTAAATGGGTTTTATATAGCCAAGTTCTTCACCATGGGGTTCACCATTCCTCTTTATTAGGAAGATGAATAGATCAATGTTCCCCTACATTTATTATGGTGATCTTAAAAAAATCATGATATTGAATAAGAATCCCCTATGATTGATATATGACGTATTTAATCAGCTATGTGGGGACAAGTATTTATCAAAGGTGGACCTTTGGTTGGGATATCAACATTTAAAGGTGAGAAAGGAAGATATTCCCAAGACTACCTTTTGAATGAGATTTAAACACTATGATTTCACAGTGATGCCTTTTGGACTCACTAATTCTCCAACAATATTCATCAATGTAATGAATGGATTATTTACAGATTACCCATAAAATATTGTGATAGTATTTATAGATGATAATCTAATATACTGCAAGTGAATGTAGGAATATAAGGATAATTTGAATACAATGCTAAAGATATTGTTAATGGAGAATCTATATAAAAATTACACGAGATTTGAGTCCAATATGTAGGAAGTATCATTCTTATAGAATGTTTTCACCATCAAAAGAGTATTTTTTAGATCTTTAATAGATAAAGGAAAACTAATAGTGGCCCATACCAACATCAGTACGGAGAATCCATAGATTCCTTTTTCTAGTTGGGTATTACTGACAATTTTTTAAGAAATTATGTTGATTTTCAAACCCAATAAGAAATATGAATTGGAATGGACTAAAAGTTTTCTAGAATAGAGAATGTTAATACTTATTTAAAGAGTTGGAAATTTTTTTTGTCACTACCCCAGTTCTTACACTAATTAAAATTGGGAAATAGTTTTTTCTATACACCGATGATTAAAATAAGGTATTTTAATGTGTACTGATTAGAAATTATAATGTGATAGTCTATACCTCAAGGAAGCTAGATGTTCTTGAGAAAAACTATCCGACACTTGATCTGGAGTTGGTAGTTGTGATCTTTTTGCTGAAAATATAACAGCATTATTTGTATGGGGAGATGTGTGTTTTTTATAAATATTAGAAGAGACTCAAAAATATATTCACATAGGATGAGCTTAATATACACCATTGAATATGGTTATATCTCATAATGGATTATGACTAATCAATATACTTCCATCAGGGTAAAGAAAATAAATTGGTAGATGCTCTTTGTTAAAAAGACCACGAATCTTTATCTATGATCAGAATTAGAATGATCCAATCTTCGTTTGCTTACAAAGGGTGGAAATTGAAATAATAAAGTAAGGTATGTCATATTTCCTTTCACAAATGATTATTCAACCATACCTCATCGATAGAATAAAATATGATCAATGAAATGATGTGGATATTCAGAGAAGGTGGATCCTATAAGAAATGGTAAATCCTCAAAGATCAAAATTGATGAGGACAGATTCATATGATTTGGGTCAGAACTATGTGAACCATCAAATTTTGAGATAATTATAGATATTTTGAATGATGCACATAGATCTACTATATCTATCTGCCTTTGGAGAACAAATATGTATCAAGATATCTAAGAGCACTATTGGTCAAATAGTATGATGAAAGAGATTGTTGAATATAAATCAAAGTGTGTAGTATATCAGAAATTAAAGGATTAAGGAAAAAATATAAGGGAATGATGAAAAACATTACCCATACCATCATGGAAATGGGAAAACTTAAACATATAATTTTTAACTATACTTCTGAAGACATCCAGAGTAGATAATGCTATATGGGTTTTTTTGGATATTATTATAAAGACATCTCACTTTATTGCAATTAGATGTGTTTCCCACTTGACCAAATTGCTTGGATTTACATCAGGGAAGTAGTAAAGAAGAATTGAGTATCATTATTTATTATATCCCTTTATGATCCAATATTTACATCTTTGTTATGGAAATGTACCCAAAATGATCTAAACACTAATATGAACTTCATTAAATCTTATCATCCTCAAACTGAAGGAAACTCTATGAGGAAAATTTAGAATCTCAAATGCATGTTAAAAATTTTCAATATACTTGAATGGAATATGGGATCAACCTTTTCCATTGGTCAATTTCTCTTACAATAATAGTTTCCACTCAAGAATCCAAATGGCTCTATATGAAGTAATTTGTGGGAAAAGATTTAGAACACTAACATGCTAAGATGATGTTATTGAACATAAGCTATTGGGACCTGAAATGGTTGATGAAATTGTATAAAAGGTAAAAACTATTCATCAGAACATCAATTCATCCCAAATTAAACAAAATAGATATGAATATAATCGTATATGGGACTTATAGTTTGAGGTTGGTGATATAGTATTCATCTGCATACCTCCATGGAAGAGGGTCACAAGATATGGGAATAAAGGAAAGCTGAGTCTTAGGTACGCAAGCCCCTTTGAGGTTCATGATTGTGTTGGAGCTATGGACTATCGATTAGAACTTCCATAAACCATGTATTATGTGCATGATTTATTTAACATATCCCTCTTGAGAAAGTACATATCAGATCCTTCACATGCATTGAATGTAGATGGTGTATAACTAGGAAATGATCTCTCTTACACAGAGCTGTTGATGAAGATCTTAGACCATAGTGATAATATTCTACACCATAAGAAAACTCACCTTGTTAAAGTACTATTGAGGAACCATAAATATGAAGAGTTGACATAGGAATTAGATGAAGTGAAAAATGATAAATACCCTAACCTATTTTAACCATAGTATGAAAAATAAAATTCTGAGGATGAGATTTCATATGTGAGGATGAATGTAATGACCAAAAAATTTATGAATCAAATTTACCTTCTTATAAGTATAAAAACCATAATTAATACATTATTATTATAATTTAAGAATTATATATTATAATAATAATAAATAAATAACAATTTTAAATATTATAGTTGGACAATAAATAGAAAATAATATAATAAGAATGTGAAAATTTTGATCTTCTTGATCCACTAGAATGACCGCACTCACGATAAATGTTTTAGAAATAAAAAATTATTTTTATTTAGAAGATAAAATTATATATATAACCTCGAAATAAAATAAAACTGTATAAAGAATAAATGAAATAAATGGTACTTAAGGACATTAAATGTTGGAATAGCAGCCTGACTGTTGGAATAGTAATCTCTTTGTTAGAAATATTAATATGACTATGAGACTAGTAACCTCATTTGTGAATGCATAAATAAAATTCTGGAATCTTATCAATGAAAATATGATATATTTATATCATCTTATAAGTAAATAAATGTTTTAAAATGATAAATTAAGTGTTCGTTTTTTATAAAACAAAAACATTTATTTAGAATTTTAGAATTAATATAATGACTTAAAAGAACATTTATTTTCATAAAATATAATCATAAATTAATATTATAATTTCTTATAAATATAATATAATTTTTTGTGAAATTTATTAATTTTTCTGATGGTTATTAAATCGATTATAGTATTAAAATAAGTATTTTTTTAATAAATGATGATTTTATTTAAAAAATTAAATTTCTCATATTTTTAAATTACTTTCATAAAAGGAGATCTATTTTTAAATCTATATATTGAAAAATGATTAGGGTGAATTTTTGGGACATTTCAAAAAATAGTTGAATTTTTGTTGAATAATGAAATATGGTAATTTATGGTATATGCTAACTACTTGATTTTTTAGACATGGTTCATTCATGGTTGATTCATGGATGATATAAGTACCCATTATCTCAATATCACATTATCTAGTTTCTATAATTTGTTATATTAATCAACACTATCGATAGTCTTGATCCAAAATAATAAATTAATTAATATAATAATCTAAAACACTCCCCTCTTCACCCAATAAATACATCCCTTCACCACCCTTTATTCTCACACCTTGTAAGATTTGAATTTTTCCTAAATTCAGCCCAATAACCCTCCCAAGACTCTTCCCCACATCTAAGACTTATTGGTCTTAGCAAAGGACCAATCCCAAGTTCCTTAATGAGGTTCTCAAGGAAATGATATTCAAGTGGTAAAATCCTCTTTCGGTCACATTTTAATTCATTATTTCTTCTCACTTATCCCCAAAAAACATATCCAAAACTGCATGATAATTAAATTATAATATATATATACTAAAATTTTATTTTGTTAATGGATTATTAATCCTCAAATATCTTATCTTCTCCTTTTATTCTAACAAGGATAACATCGATCGTTATGTGTTGATTCCTCGCCTTCATGGATGATGAGATTTCATTTTCATTACCCCTTCATGGCTGGTAAAGAAACATTATTATGGTTAAATAATATTATAATATGTGTATTATTACTTATTTCCTGTTTTGGAACTAATATAAAATCAAAATATTATATAAAATTATACTCGTTCGAGATAGTCATAAAACCCAATAAAATAAACATATCATTTTTATTTAATGTTTTATCTAATTAATCATACTCATATTAACAAATATGATATATTGGACCATTTAAAATTATTTAAGTATATTAATAAATTTTCATTGAAATTCTATAGTTTTTCGTCCACTTTACAAGTACTCCCATAAATATACTCCAGGGAACCGACCATAAAACCATGAGACGAACACTCCTAGAATAACAAAATTAAACATTATAACTCATAGAAATGGACATTAATTAATTTAATAAAATTTTAATAAATAAATTATATGTTTATAAGGTTTTAAATTAAGTAATTAATGCATATAATTTGATTTTTAACAAAATTAAGTGAAATTGCATAACACATTCAAAGGTAATGGGCCTCTCCAAACTTCCATTTTTTCCTTTGGGTTACACTTTATCCCTCGTTACCCCAATGTATTTCATTATTACTCTTAAATACTTCTTATAAATACTGTTTATATGTTCTACACATATGCCTAACGATCAATTCATCCTTATTTGAAGGGGAAATATATGTTTTAAATGGTTTTATTCTCAATTCCTCCCAATAAGCAAGCCCGATTAGAGGGTACTTCCCCATTTCCTTCCCAATTTAAAGTAAACTCTATAACCTATTTTAATCCACCATTTTTTTTCTAATGTCACACTTTTTATCATGAGGAAACAACTTATTTAATTTACGATTTTATACAAATGATTTTTCCATTTTCATCTTCAATGACTCTTTAATATTTTCCCTTTAAACACATTAAAGTGTCTCATTTCCAAAAACCCTTTTTCATGTATTTAAATTAGTTTTAAATTATTATTCATGTCTTATCATTATTTTTAATTTAATATTTTCAAGACAATTTTTACGTCCCTTCTTTCATGTATACAATTATTACTTTCACTTTGGTTATACATTATGACATGATTACGATGTCCATTTATTTTAAACAGTATACTTTATGTTTATTCCATATGTTTTGATTCTTCAGGAGGAACACCTATGCATGAAACTTTTATGATAGGTGTTTCAATATTAAAATCCAATGCATTGTGAAATATTTACTCTCTTGAGACTTCATGTATTGGATTTAAGAGTAAAGTTAATCCATTATTGGACTTTTTCCACCATGTGATATTGTTTTGGAAGTTATCTTTGAATCCTGTTTATGTCAGGTTATGTGTTACTACCACAATCCTATGTTTCCATGATTATATGATTCCATTTTTTATGATATATTCTTATATATTTATTCAGGTTCAATTCCTTTTATGGTATCATGTTATACCTTCTAACTCATGTGATATTATTTATACCCATGTTTATTCCCTTATTTGGCCTTTTATCTCATCACATTTTTCTATGTATTCTCCATGTTATCATATGATGATGTTGGAGATCAAAGGGTGTTAGAATCTCATTATGGAGATTAATATATATATGCTTTATTTCAGTTTCATGTTTCCAGTTTTAGGTACCTAATATTCTAAAGACACTAGACTTTACAACCCTTGGTTTTTATTTTATGGATAACTATTCTTAAAATCATGTAATAATTAGTGTAAACCGATAGGGTCCCTACATAACACCTCTCTAATGATAAACAATAAATATAAATGAGGGATTATCTAACTCAATAATGGATGAAGAAGGAATTCCCGCAAAGCCCAGCTGCACCACAAGAAACCGTGGATCAACCTACACTACACCCAAATATCATCAAAATACATCCCAAATCACACCGTAAACCAAGAAACACCACCAAAATAGATCATGGGGGTGTTATGAAATAATAATCCAAAAAATGAATATAAGGGCTTACGACCGATCACTACTGAACAACTATTAGAACCAACAGAACTCATAGGGAATAAGAGGGTTGTAATGTATTCTCAAGGCACCTAAGGTTTTGTCAAAATGGGTGAGGGAGAGGTGAAGATGATTGAATGAGAATAATCCTAGAAAAATAACATTAAATGATGAATCACATAGTTTTAACACTGTGTAACCATTAAAAATTGGGTAATCCTCGGGTTTCTGAAAATTTTCAAATTTCACCAACAAAACTGTCACCTAATCCTTTATTTAATACACATCATGAGTTCCACTTACATGATGTTTAATTCATTTCTTGGATTATACCTTATCTATGTACAATCCTGTAACCTAATGGATACACAATCTGTGAACTACCTTTGCACATCATGTAAATAATAGATGAGATTTATTTCCTGGGGATGCTCTACAGCACCTCCAGCCTTGACAGAAAACTCCCAGAACCTCCCCTGACAAACCAAATTAGAAAAGTAATTGTCTAGGAAGGAATGGTCCATTAAAAAATATACCTATCAAAAAATTATCACCCTTGAGAATTCATAACCAAGTGCATACAAAAAATGGGTATAAACAACCACCCCAAAAGACACATCTCAAGGATATCATCATACCTCAAATGATACCTCTATCCAAACAAGAAAAAAATGGCCACAAAACATCTTACATAACCTCATCACCACAAAACCACAAACCACAGCCTCTAACACAAATAGACCTCCACACAACCACTATACAACCAACGATTTTCATTATCTGAAACACACTAATCAAGAAATTACATCATCCATGTCAAGATACAATTCACTCTAGGTAGCACTGACTCGCCCACATGGGTTTAATAAAATCATGGGTAATGCATCCTGATTATGAATCAAGTTATCCCATTTTCACATGTTATATATTTATCAAAAATCACACTACACACATCACATCAAGGGAAAATAATGCATCTCATAAAATAGAAGGATCAAAACATCACATTAGAAAAAAATAGAGAAAATAAAAACTCATAATAGATCCGGGTAGTGGGAACACATCTACACATCTTACTCCCATGTACTCTCCAACATGAAATTATGGATCCACAACACACAAACCAATTTATTAGTCCATGTATGTAGTTCTTTCTTATGGTGATCATGGATATCGTATAGATTCTTCATAAACATTGTGTCTCCCTTGATATCAAACTCACACCAGTGAAATACATGGAAGTCATTGGGATGATGCCGACGAAGTTGAGAGATGTGGAATACATCATGGGTCCTCTCCATCTATAGTGGAAATTCCAACCAATACACCACCTTGAAAACTTACCCCAACACATCAAATGGCCCAAAAATACTAGGATAAAGCTTACTCCAATTCTAATCCATAACTTCCCATGTCAAGGGGAAACCATCAAGAACGTGTGGTCCCTATCCTTGAACTCAAAGGGGCTCCTCCTGCAGTCGAAATAAGACTTATATATATCCTGTGAAACTTTAATCCTCTCAAAAACAAGACGAACCTACTCTATCATGCTCTTCACAAAATTGAGACCAAGAAATGCTAGATCCCGAAGCTCATTCCAACATAATATAGAATAACACAACTGATAATAAAAATACTCAAATTGAGCCATAAGGATGGATGATTTATAAAAATTATTATATGAAAACTCAACCAAAGGTAGGTTTCATGCCCAAGATCCAATAAGGTTGATAACATAAGCCCGCAACATATCCTCTAGTGTCTTGATATTCTACTCTATCTTCTCATATGCATGGGGGTGAAAAGTTTTGTTGAGGTGTTATTGAGTGCCAAAATAATTTTGTAATCCCCTCCACACTTGTGAGGTAAAATGTGCCTCCAGATCTAAGAAAATGGTCCTTGGAACTCTATAAATATGTACCACCTCATCCACATACTTCTTATCGAAACCATCCACTACACCCGCCTCCTTAATCACTAAGAAGTGGGACAATTTCATCAAAAAAATCCACAGTCACCGAAATAGTATCATGACCTCCCTGAACTCGGGGTAACCCTATGATGAAATATAATAATATTCCATCCTATTTATACACTGTAACATCTAAAATCTACAATAAACATTCAGGAATATAGGGAATAACAATTATCTACTAGAAATCCAGGCACTTTACAAAAAATTACTCCACATACCATTTCATTCTAGGCTAATAAACCTACATCCCCAAACCATGGTACATCTTGGAAAATCCTGGGTGTACCACCAAAGCAGGGAAATGAAACTCCAAAAGGACCCCCTGATGGATCAAAACCATTACAAACAAACTCCCACAAAATGATATCTACTTCCAACCATCCCCTGTCCATTATTCTTGAGCGTCACCATATCCAACATGATCTTACATAACCTATTCATCTGAGTCTCCCCCTAAGACTCCACCACTTATGGTATCAATGATAAATACACCATTATTTGAAACAAAAAACCTCTACCATCATCCACCGTTGAATCTAAGTTCAAGGCTACCAAATCCTCTATTTCTTACTAGCATCCCCAAACTCCTGAACAATATTCCCTCTTGTTTTCCTGCTCAACGAATCAACCAAAAAATTCCTTTTTACAGAGGTGAAGGAGATATAAAAATCACAATACTAACAAAAATATATCCACAAATTCTTCCAAAAATTCATTTCACTCTATGAAAATATTTACCTCATCTTCTTGTGATTTGTGAAGACCACATAACACTCTCAAATGAGGTATTATCTCAAACATTTCATCACAAATAATACCACTGATAACCCCATATCATGGGTGGAATAGGTATAATCATGGGGATATAACTACCTAGGCCCATACAAGATCACGTCCCTATTATTAAACAACAAACATACCAACCCCAGATATGAAGAATCAAAAACCCCACAAATATCATACCCTTCTCAAAAAACTGATGCACTAGAGCACAGAAAAAATTCCCATTCATGTAACCAAATTCATCCTAGAACTGATCAGTCTAAACAAAATCTCGGTTCATCTTTGTCAATGTTTTCAATGGGGAGGAAACTGTAGATAAAGTTGGAAAAAACCTATGATAATACCCCATGAGACCAATGAAATGTGAAACTATGACACGCTATTAAGGGCGACCCAAGAAACAACTACCTTGACCTTCAACGGATCCACTTACACAATCTATTTAGATAGCACATGCCCAATGAAATACAACTCTCATGTCCAAAACATAAACATGAAGAACTTTTCATAGTAAGAATGGTCTTAATGGACCTAAAAACCTTATCTATGATGATTTAAATGATCCGACTATAAAATTTAGTAGATAAAGATATCATCGATAAATACACTAATGATTTGGTCCAAGATATCCTAGAAAATATAGTTCATAATCCCCATTAACATGTCTGGTGAGTTCATAATGCTGAATGGCGTGAATAAAAAATTGAAGTTCCCATAGCTTCATCTGAAGGAAGTATTTAAGATATCTCCCTCCATCGCCCTCAACTAGTAAAATCCAAAATATATAGAAATATTAGAAAAAAACTCACCCCTACCAGTGGGTTGAAAAGATCATTTGTCTTTTTAATAGGATACCTTTTCTTTATCATCACTTGATTTAACATTCATAATTCTGTGAACAACCTTAGAATACCATCTGACTTCTTATAGAACAGCACTAGAGAACCCCACAGTGACAAAATAGGCCAAATAAAAATCTTCATTATCAAATAATCTATCTTAATACTGAACATCCAAAAATCATAAGGTTTTTAATGATAAGGATTGAACAATATTTAAGAAACAATAGGCAACAAGTCTATCTCAAACTAAACATCACTTTGATGGGGTAACATTACAAAATCCATAAAACATCAAAAAACACCCCCAAAACCCTATAAAACCCTACCATCTAAAAAAATAATATTATTACATTGAAAAATAATCCAAAAAAGAAATAAGGGGCTCTACTGGCCTATTTTTCACCTGACCGCCCCACTCACCCATGAAAAACATAGACTTATTATCCACATATGAGGAAATGAATCTCTTCCTTATTTAATTGATAATATAATTTATATAATAATAAAAATTTATGATGATAATAACATCATATCGATGCATCTGTATCATGAAAAGATCATTACAAGAGTCATGTGTCCCATCATTAGTATACATATCAGCATACATCAAACAATTTGATCTAGCCTTTTTCTGGTGTAGTCAATACATGGGGCATAAGAAGCCTCTATACATCTAGTCTGAAAGAATGGGATAGAGTGGGTGATACAACATAGCGTGAATCTATTAAATAAAAAAAGTCACGAATGAGATTACTAAACAATCTGATTGTACCTCTCGTGATCTCTCGCCGGTCTAACACTCCTTCCAAGACTATGTGCAACTAACCACACCCAGCTCCTCAAACTCTCTAATGATGAACACATCAAGAGACATGATCTATTTTAAGTCCCTAATAATGAGTAATATTTAGAGGTTGTAATATTCTTACTCCATATCCCCTCAATAGAGCACATGAATGTTTTCTAGGCTATAGAAATGGTTACACTAGAAACTACTATTGATTATGCTATTGAACATGTCAAACTCTACTAAATTGAGCTTAGGGAACCCATGGGAACTGGTTCAAATGATGTCTATGATCCCAAAAAATCCAAAATATGGAAAAATTTCACTAGGAAAATAATATAAACCACTAACCCAAGAATTATAGGAAGAAATATACTATGGTCGAATCCCCACTAGTCAAAACAATAATGTTATGGGAAACTGAGATATACCTTTTGAAAACTATTCTCTTGGGGGAACTACTCTTGTTCCCCTCTCATAGTGAAACTCATCAGTAGTGAATCTAATTGTTCAGCACTAGCCTTCTTCTAAACATCTGAATACATTAGAAGAAAAAAAATTTGAAACAACATACTAGATTGATGGAAGGAGTGCCTACTCAAGACAACTCTTAAGAGACCCCTCCTTGGGAAAGGATGTGGGAAAAAAGACAGAAGTCCCTTGAACTAGATTCCAAAATCCCAAACTAAAATGTTCCCCTACTGAAGATATAAGAGCTCCTACCTCTACAATTCCTTCATAATCAATGAAATAAACTCTTCCCATAACTCTTTCTGAATGTTGACCCATGAAACATATGCCTTATTCCACTCTCCTAGAGACAACATCCACCAATGACACACAATTCCCCATATCTGAGTGATTAATAAAGTGACCCGAGCCTAGATCAAACTAAAATCTATCTCGATATGCTATAACTATCCATCTAACAACACATCCAAAACACTACCCTAATATTTCCCCAAGCATACTGTTGAAAATTTTGAAATTCCCTCTACCACGTATCATCCTCCTCTACTGAATCAACCCATTTTAGTTCAACAAGATTATATTGTTGAGCCACAAATAATTGAGCCACATAAATATGACAAAAATGATACATACTTGAAAAGATAAAAAAGTATTTCTTATGCCTTGAAGAATTTAATTTAATTAAGATTCATGTTAATTCACATAATTTATTTTAACCTTCCCAAAACAACACAATTAAATAAGAACGCAAGTCATTATGATTCACGTACCTATCCTAGTTATCAACCCTACAAACATGTACACCTCACTTGGTTATTCAATAAGCTCAGAGTCGGTGCACTGGATCTGGATTGAGGGGCTAAATTCTCAAGATCTAGCTGGTCTCTCTGGAATATTTCACGCACCATGGTTAACTACAAATAATGCTATACCAAACCATTAATTCATCATTGTTCCTAACTCCAAACTATATCCTATATCTCAACCATCACCTTCAATACCACTATATCATGACCCCCTCCCTCAAAAGATACCACAATGAGGGGAGATATATAATGACCCCAAGCCCCGCCTCTAGTAGGACATAGAATAGCGGACCTCACAAAGGCACACTCACAAAATAAATAACTCCATGTAATATAATGTAACACAAGATACATCAATAAAAGGGGTTCCCTACATACTTTCCTACAAGTATGCCACTATCACACCCCAATTTCAAATGTGTTGGAACTCTCATCTATTCTGAATTCCACATCACCCCACAACCAGGGTAAAATAATATCTATCCTATGGAAACTTGGGCCACCACCCCAAAATCACAGTTACATCACATCTCTCCTATAGATAGATGGTCCACTATACAAGAACAACTGCCATAACTAGAGTAGTAGGGTCTCATAAACATAAAGTACATCAACCTCATTCCCACCTCCTACCATGAACAGCCCCCACCATAAGCCTCCCCACAAGAAATATCATAACCTATATTTCTCAAAAGAAAATGGGCTACATCAAATATCACCAAAAGACACCAGGTCTTGTGGCCCCATAGGTACAACCACATCACATCTCACCCAAAGATTCTTATGTTATCACAACCACCATCTAGTGCAGTAACACACCTCCATCGATATCATCATGTAAAATACCTACATGACCTATATGAGAGAGTGGGAATGAGAGGGTACCCAGCCATAAATCATCCTCATTAGATGTCTAGAAAAACACCCCATGCCTGACTCTATGTGTGTCAGCACATTGTGCTCGATGTGGTTAGGGTGCATATATAAATATCAAAGAATATACATTTACATACCTAAATCCACACACACAGTCCTGACCTATGGGTTAAAAAAACACTAACCCACTCACATCACCACTTTCATTTCCACCGCTAAATTTGTAACACCATGCAGGTCACAAACCACATCACAGAACCCAAAAATTCTTATTATCTAACCCATTCATTTCATTATTTAGCATCATCCACATTTTTACACAAAATCCATAATTTATTTTTTCATTTATTATTTTTATCATGATAAACAAAATAATCTCCATCCATTTCAATAATTATTAAACATGTAATTTATTCTATCATTACCCTTGAATCTAGCTCAAAGAAACCAAATGTCACAAGCATCTAATCATTCCCATCACACCATCGCCTCACATCACCAAAATTAAGGGCCAACAACCACCACCTCACTTCCCAATAAGTATAGACACAAAATCACTACCTCACCAACCCAAATTCACAACCAAAAACCACCACCTCACTATCACAAAAGAAATTCCAAACAACTACCATCTCAGTACCCTAAAATAATGGTAAAACTACCACATCCTTACTACCCCAAAATCACAAACATATCTCAACCTTCATCTACACATCGCATTGAAAACACACATCACCATCTCAAAAGAATATACACACACCACAACACATCGAGATAGTTTTATTGAATTTAAAAAAGGTTCTATTATTACATTCCTCATTATTTTTGGGGCGTTATCATATAAGACATAATCCTGGTGAAACCATTTCATTATCAAAATATATGTGGCCAGAAAATTTTCTAGTTTATGTTGATATAAAACAATCACAAGAATTGTAGCAGTCACATCACATTTAATCCAATGAAAAAAAATCCCCCAACAACCATAATTTTCAGTGGGTTATCAATCCCATACAATTAACAATATCACAATAATAATGATGTTTTAAAAACTTTAAAATCAAACCTATTAACAATTCTATTTCAATTAAACCAATTCATTATCATTTCTTAATCTAGAAAAGACATATATTATAGATAAACATGAGAAAACCCCTCCCGAATCATTCACAATAAAGATAAATGAGATATTTCCTACCCTAAAAAAGCTTTGTCGACATTCTATGCACCACAAGTCAAAGAAGAAACACCAAAAAATTCCCCAGAAGAGATAGTGTGTCAACCTAAAACACACCAACATATCATTAAAACACATCCCTAATTACAACCCAAACCAAAACAACATATCCACATTGGATACCCAGAGGAAGAATGAAAGAAAACAACCATAAAGGGGGAGAAGGGCTTACCACCCATCACCAATGAACAACTATCAGAACTAATGTAATAAATAAGGGAGAAGTGTGTTAGAAGTTATCTTTAGGGAACTTATGGTTCGTCCAAAATGATAGAAAGAGATGTTCGACCTAATGAATGAGAATTAGACAAATAAAATGAACAATAAACATGGAAAACTATAGGTTTCAAATTGGGTATCCATTACACAGTCTGTAATACTCAGGGTTTCAAAAAATTAAAAAATTGGAAAAAAACACATCAACTCACTATTTAATTAATATATGTTGAGAATTATATGTACATGATTTTTAATCCATCTAACAGATTTCCCCATGAACATATACTAGATGTGAATAATCCAGCTACACATGCCATGAACCACCTTTACACATCGTTTAAACAATACATGATGTGTATTTACTACAGCTATTCTTCTATACCTTAATCCTTGAAGAAAACCTCCCAATACCACCCCCTAACACATAAAGCTACTAAAAATAGATATGTAACGGTCTAGGAAGGAATAGTTCATTATAGTGATACACATACAATATTATGTTATGACTTATGGAACTTTTTCTCTTATCTTGGTACGCCAAGAGTAGTGGTGTGAGTCCATGCATTATACTAGAAACATATGATTTTCTATCATCCATATGTTTCCTATGATTATTTTATCTTTTTTTAGATATATAAATTGGGATATGTTTTTCTTTTTTGGATTTATATCTGACTTTGGTTATGAATATCAATTAATAAAAATGGGTTTGGTGATTTAATGTTTTAGCAGTGTCATATTTTGTGATTTTCTATATAAGTATATTGTGGAATTTTACGTGTAAAATTATCATGATTATCATTTTATGAAATGGATGATATAATTTGGTTGTTAAATGGGAGTCTTGGTTAAATAGGTTTCCATTATGTGGACTATATTTTATTTTCCTTTATAGATTTTAAATCAAATTATATTTATCCATTCCTTTTGGATTTTTTCCATCGTATTAACTTATGAATTTTTTTGAAATATAAGGGATTAATTTTGAATATGATAGGATTTTAAAATTCATCCAAAATTCAGGTCTAATAAAATATAAAGCTTAAAATGTGGGTTTTATAAAGTGGTGTTTGAAACCATTGAAATTGGAAGGTTTCCAAGTGTTAGTTTTTAGGAGGAATTCGAAATCCGAATGAATTTTTTTATGGTTTTATAATAATGATAAACGTTTATGGTGTGGGAGCCCTTTTATACATAGATTAGTCTTTGGTATTGATTATTATGGATGTGAAATGTTTTTGAAATATAATTTCATAGGATGTGTGTTATGATGAAACCTTTTGGGGGTGGTAGAACGTGAGTGTATGGTTTTGACTCTAGTAAGGGTGGTTATTAGTTAGAGAGAGGATTGGTTTTTAATGACTTCCATTCATTGGTGTGTTACATAGTGATGGTTACACTATTTTTTGTTGGATATGTGACCCTTTGGGTTTGTGATAGTTTTTTAGGAGTAGTGGAAGTATGTGACCCTTGAAGATTATTTGTGACCCTGGAGAAGTTATGACCATTTGGACTCATGATTATATTTGGGGACCTTGGAGTGGTACCTTGGAATGAAGAATTTCATACAACCTTTATGGGGGGGAAGAGTTTTATCCCTAAAATGGTGGCATTAGTGAGACCTTTTGTTGATGAACTAGGTGGAAGGACTATGTGAACATGTGAATGTGACTTAGGGATTTTATTGAGTATTTTCATGGGGATACCTGATGGTAACCCATGAGAGGATTAGATCATTCCCATGAATGAATTTAGAGATGTGAGTATTGGTAGAAGTATCAGATTATGTGATTGTCACATGTTTGGTGGTTTATAGTTTGGATATGGTCATGGTTGAGAACATTGAGTGCTACTGCCTTATATCTAGGTTGGTATTGAAGGGAATGTTGTTTTGGATTCTTGACTCTTTTAGTTTTGGATTCAATTTTTCTATATTTTGTAGGATTGGAAAAATGTCTTGGGTCCTTTAAATGAAACCTTGAGCGGTGGGTGGTCATGTGATTATCCTTGATGTATAAAAGGTGTAATGATTTAAATAAAACGGTATCAGGGATTCTTCTAGTTATTTAAAGTGACATGTCAGGAAAGTATTTTGTTAACTGTTTAGGAGAGTGGTCCAAGGAATTGGTTACAATCAAATAATAGTATTATGATTCGTGTTCTATGTATTGGTTATAGTAGAGAATTTTACCTTTGATTTTCAATGAGATCTAATGTTATGATAGAGAACATGCATTGTTTGGACAGAATTGAGTTTGTATTCTTAGGTAGGGATTAGTGAACATGGGATGTGATTGAAGGTATGGAATGGGTGTGGTGATTTCTTAGGTGGGTTTAAACATGAAAAATTATTAGATGTCAGTTATTAGTATTGAGTTTGTGGATAGTGGGTAGGAGTGGTCGATTTCCTATCCCTACCATGTTTTGGATAAACTTTGAGAAGCATGGTATGAGTAGTGATAGAATCTTACATATTTTTAATGACATTGGTTGGTTGTTGGTTGCTTATTTTTTATTAGTTGTGGTTAATTTTTTTTATTACTCTTAATATAGCCTAGTGTCTACCATGGGTCAAGGCTCAAGAAGTGGGGTGTGGGAGTTCTTGACTATCCTATCACTTATGTTTCTTTGTTTTATTTTCATAATTTCATGAAAATAAGAAGACAAGTATATTTTATTGGTTTTATTTTTTAAATAAAAATTAAATAAAAAATAAGACACATAAGAAAAAAATTATCTTGAAAATGCAGGTGATACATGTAGGAAATCCAATGAGAATAAAAATTATTTAAATTTCTTCTAGTTCTTCCAATTCAATGAACTAATTCAATATCATTTATCTATTCATCCTCAAATATTTAATTTAGAATAATAACAATAATATACTCATGGGATCCTCTAAAAAAACTATAAATATTGTATATTATCTATGTAGAATGGGAAATAACACCTCTCGATTGAGTGAATGAACTTAATTACCATCATGGAATCAGTAACTTAGAATTATTCCTTCTGAACCACAACAATTCACTGGTATGAAGTTAGTTCCAAATGGGTGGATAATTTAGTGGTCAATGAGGTAGAGGTATTAAACAATGTTGATGGAATATAGAATGATGACTACAACCTATATGATCCACCTACACTGTCATACTAGGATTAAATAAATATATTGAAAATAAATTGCATAAAATCATTAAATCCAATATGATTCCTTTTATACCACCCAAAATGGTTGATATATCCATAATTATGTAACATGATATCCCTAGTTACATCATGGGGTCTAAACAACATGAATAAATTGAGGGAAAATAGAATAAAAACATGACAAATATAGAAAATAGTGGAATTAGAATTAAAGTCTAGAATTTAATACACTAAAACCTATGTTACTATCAAAAGATTCCAAATATCTTTCAAACCATGAGGAGGGGAATTATTTATATTCATAATAAACTTTTTATCTGATGAAAAATTATTACACAAAGCTCTATTATACTAATATTTTGTGGGATTTCCTCTATGTTTTTTGGTCGAAGATAATTGATGTATTAGTTGAAATAAATGGTCTTCCCATGATCATGCTAGTATAGTTATTAGAATAATCAGAGAAAAATTATTTCTATTCTTTATAGATCTAGAGGAAATAATTTTTTTATATTCTCATGTCATGAATTTCATATAAATGTTATTGATTTTGAATTATGAGAAGTAATTTTGGGATTAATGTTTTCATGTGTGATTTCATATATTGAGACTGATTATTGGTTTAATAGATCTAGTACAGGCCTAAACTAGGTCTTTGGTGGGTCTTTGGATAATGTAGGGGTAAGGCAAGGGCTAATCTAGTCTGAGAGTGGATTAACATAGAGGGTAGGATCTGCTGGTGGGTATAGATATTCTCAAGCTACTCCTAGAATAAAACCTCAATTAAGAACCGATTTTAGATTAAGGATACCCTAGTTTACATGAGATATATATGTGAATTAGATTTTTAACTTGGATTGGACACACATGTATGAAATCAAATATTGAGACACTTCTGTTGGTGGAGTTTCATGAGTGGATCGTACATCTTAAACTCCTCAGATAATCTTTATGGTCCTTGTTTCGGTACGACTTATTCATTAGTGAGATTAGTAATGAATCATTGTAAAGATATTCATCCTTTTTTTATCCCTTATAGGTCATATGATTCGAATTATCTCACACATATTATTCATTTGATGTTCAATATTTCTCATGGAGTTTTACATCACTACAGTAGAGCTGATCTTGGATAGGGAATTTTTTTGGGTTCATACCTTGAACACCTACCACATAGGATTTTTTATCAGGATTTTATTGTGTGAGGGATGATTTGAGACCCCCTCCATTCATAGAATCTGACAGAAATGACTAAAAAATGGTGAATAAATGCTTCAATTCAAACCTATTATTTGGTTTTTTTTATAAAATTGTTGATCAATTCTATATATGGTTCTCAATTATAATCGAGTTCATCAACCTCATCACTATCTCTGATGTGAAGAATTAGGTCGAGAAATAGAATTTCCTTGGTTTCTTCCACTTCTATGTGAGGTCAATCAATCACATTCTAAATAAATCATATGTTCCCTTCTCCATGGTGCCTTGTACATGTAGTGGTGAGGTATTTTTATTGAATGACTATTTGGAAGGGTTATATATCAAAAAAAATTTCAAATTCAATCTCGGTTAGCCTCTCTCTAGCTTGGGTTCATCACGGAGGGTGCAAATTATCACCGTAATATTTCTGTAGTATAATGAATTCAGAATTAATATTACAATTTTCATCATGAGATGATACACAAGTGATGAAGGCATTGGGTTTATTGAGGAAGAGAAGGTGTAAAAAATTATTTCACGGTTACAGGATCAACCATGGATAGGTAGGTTCTGTTGGTGGTTGTTGAGCTTTGGGTCGATTAAATGTGTGTAGTTGGTTCTAGGAAGTGTCATGTTTTTATTTTTAGTCGTAGAACATGTGGCATAGTCGATTACGATGAGAGTGTGGTCACTTACCCTATGATTATTCCTAATAATATTCATTATACGGCTGATGGAGGTGGGTTCTCATAGTATCTTCAGTACTTTACTAAATTTTTACTCACGATCACTCAAGATTCATCATCTAGTAGCTTAATGTTTTTTAAATTCTATTCTCTATTCAAGGTCACTTTAAATTATAAACACATCGACAATTTAAGACAATTAATTTTATTATGAACGTAAACATTCACTTCATGCCTTCACCAAATTTGGGTCTAACATGAACATCACAAAAAACATATTTTTAAGTGTATACATTTTTTCTGATTAAATTAATTTGAATAAAAACACTGAAAAAAAAATTTCCACAATAAATTTCAATTCATATTTTATTAATCAACTTTAATCGGATTTTGGAAAATGGAATTAATTTTCAATTAATCATTTATTGAACACATTCATTGATTTGTGAATGATTTTTCACAATTTTAAATTCACAATTCCACTTTTTCTTTCAAAATATAACACAATTTATAGATTTTCAATAAATGAACGAAATAATAAAATAACTATAACTCAAAATTAAATCCATCTACTTCAATATTGAATTGAACTAATCAATTAAAAACCAAAATCAAAATTTGTATTTACTTTTTTATTCTCAAAATAATTAATAATTAAATAATAGTATTAAATTCAATATTTAATAAATTTAAAAATAAAAAAAGCAACAAAAATAGACTTAATTGGTCATTTTTAATTAATTTTGGTGAAATTTTCATAGGAAAAATTATTTTTTAAGAAAATTCATCAAACATGACACCCTTACAATTAAAATATTTCACACTTGGTAAATTTTTTCATTGAATTTTATTTAATCAAAAAATATAATTCTCTTTCCTAGAACTATATATTCAATCAATAATTGAAATAAAAAATAGAGTCATCCAATGTATGAATTATAATGCCTTATATGTAAATCCCTTAAATATCCCATTTTATATCAAGTAATAGATCCATTTATAGGAGTGGATCGAATTATATTTATGTGGAATCATTGTTTTAACAAGAAACACTTATATTTATCCCTTTCTTCTTTGTTTCCAAAACCAAAGGTCAATTTTCCAGTTTATTAATATAGCTAAAATGAGATATTTATAAGTCAATTTTAACCTTATTCATATGATTTCAATATTCCTCTCACCTAAATGAATTCATTTTTTATGATTTGAAAATTATTCTTTTTATTTTTTTCTTAGACATGTATGTGTAATGTGTAACCCCACATGATTGTGTGAATTATTTTGAAATTAACTAATATTTTTGATATTTACTCATTTCACACAACATGGAAAATATATTATTTTATGTTTTTATCATGATATATGAAACACCAAGTTGATCTACCACTATAGGAAACATATATCTTAGCAAACAAGACAAGCAACCCAAAGTTAACTTGCAGTCCACGAAAGACTGAGTTTTTCCATCTTTTAATGGAGAACCTAATTTAAAACTAATTTTTCATAAATTTATGAATTTTATTTTGTAAAATAAACATTATTTTTTAATTCATAATTAATTAATTATCCTACAGTAAATGTTTTACATTTTTCTAAAAAACTTAATTTTTGGATGAATAGTGAAAAATAATACATTTTAGCTAAAAAGAACCTTTTTGTTTGAATAAAAATAAATGATAAACTATATTTAAGATTTATTTAGTGTCATATTAGATCAATTATACATGTATTTATACAATTAAGTTCATTATAATATATTTTACTTTGAAATTAAATATAAAAATTTAACAATCTTTTGAATGTTTTTCTACTTTAAAACCTATTATTTCGCTCCAACTACAGGATTAGCTTTAATCCTAATTTTCCAAAATTGGTGGTTTGAATTTTGAATATATAAAATATAATGTTGTAATCAGTATGATATTTGGGGTCTAATAATATCAACTTAATTTTTTGACCAAAATTATTAGTGAATGTGATTAAAATTAGTTATAGTGATTAAGGTATGATTAAGCTTAATAAGAGACAAAAACTTAATCAAAAAGACCAAAATTACCATGAAAATTATCCAAAATCCATTTGATTCCATTATTTTGACCATGTATCTACTTGGTTTTAAATTTATGTTTTATTGGGATACTATTAAATAGAAGTGCACTATATAAAAGGCTATGTACCTAAAAAGAAAAAAAGGGATCTTTCCTTACCTTTAACATTTATAGAACATTGGGATATATAAAAAACATAATATTTTAGGTGATAAAAATATATTTTTAATATAAATTGGTTATTTTTATCATAAAAATTTATCAATTATTTTTAGAGATGATTTTCTTACTTAAAATGCATAGGAAACACCAATGTAGTGATTATTTAGTTAATTATTAACTATAATAAATGACACTATAAATATTAAAGGTGAAGTTAATTGACTGAATTATTTTCTTTATTTATTTTGATAGTCTAATATATCATTTTACACATCGGAAAACCTAATATATTTGTAACTCGATATTATATTTATTTTTTATAATTAACACTAAATAAATAATGTCAAAATTGACATTATTGTTATTTTACAATAAATGAAATTTTATTAAATGATTTAAAAATAATAAAAATCATATATCTTGGAAAGTGATTTTTATGTGTTAATATATATTATATATGGTTTTTTAATTGAGTAATTTATCTTTTATAATTAACATATTGACCTATATATTGTAAAAATGTTGTTAACATGGTCTGGGTTTAAGAAGCGTTTTAGTGCATCACATGCGCTTGTTTTAAATTAAAAATCAAAAGCATAAGGAAATTTTATTTTATAAATTATTTATAATATTAATAATTAGTTGGATCTATATTTTCTAAAAAATATCACTTTTCTAGTCTTAATGGTCAAATTAGTTAAATTAGAAAACTATATGCTTTAATAAAAACCAAAATTATAGAATTATAGAGTCTTAGAAGTTATGGAACAAAAATATTAAAATTACCATATTTCTATGTGTTGGAGGTTTTAATAGACCATGATTACTTTATAATCCATTATATTTCAATTATGGAGGCACTTTTGGTAAGTTAGACCACCCAATAGTGAATAACTTTTAGTATTTAAACAAGTGTCACTCCCTCTCCACAATAAAAAGGCATGAACTATATCACATCATCACCCCTATAAATCTAATTGTCTCAACCAAACACTAATAAAATATGATCTACACTTACCCCCACGTCCATAAAGCCTCAATTTTTGAATAAATCCTGTCAATAAATCATTTTGGCAGAAACCAAAAAGAGTTACCCGATTTAGAGGTAACGTCTTCTTTCTAGCTCCTTTCCTTTATTTTCCTTCATCTCCCACAATAATCTCTTTATTTAATTCTAGTGTGAAAAAAATTATACTCCATATACTAGGATTATATTATTGAAATTTTTCTACCTAAACATACACACACCTCCATATAAGGGATATCGAACATACTGTTTTTGTGTATGGTGAACTACTACCTCACGAAACGATTATTGTTCATTTCCTCATTAGCACCAATCATGTTGGCCATTATAAAAAAACCATCTAATTATATATGATATATATAATACTTACTATGTATTTATGTTTCTTTATTACTTTTTAGAACACATACATCTTTTTCCATTTGGTGGTAATACGATAATCTCATTTGAGGAAGTGTGGACTACGACACCATCAAAGCGATGTGATTCATTCAAATACCACATGGAATGTATTAATGATGTGTTTATATAAAATATATGATAAATATGATATATTAATTCTACTAGAATAATTATTTATGTAGATATATAGATATATATATATATATATACATATCCCATTTACTTACCTTCTTTTAATACTATAATAATAACAGAAACAACGTTAATGTGTACGTACTGCTTACCATCTCCATGAACAGTGTATTCCAATTTGTACATATTTATTCTATATATTATTATAATTTAAATATAATTTATATACATGATATTTAAATAATTATTCACTTTATGTAATCATGATATATGTATAATAAGCAATTATATAAAAAATTTAGGCATATGGGAAGAATAAAGTGAATATTAACCGAAGTGAAACCATAACATTGTATAGTTAACAAGAGCGTAATAGAAGGTCATAATAAAATCATATATGGTATTATATATAACAATATGGTTATTTATAAAAATTATAATAAATTTATATTTGTTATATAGGTGGTTTTAATGAGTATGACGAGAGTCAAGGCACAAGGTCAGTTAATTTCATCCCACTTTTAATTTCTATAAGATACAGGAATTGTTCTACACTATTTCCTTTCGTGTGGTGTATATACTAAACAAGATTTATCTGTATATATCTTATAATTAAATTAATGGATATTCACATTTCCATTTTATGATCCTTATTTCTTGGGGTTTAAGTTCCAAAATTTACCAAATCGGTAAAATAGTTTTGTCTAAATTTGTCTTCTTTGAGACTTAGGTTTTGTTATACACCTAAAATCTTTTTTTGAGGAGTATATAATTCAATTTTACATTATAAATAATGAATAAACTTATTTTCATGATATATTGTACTTCAAGTAATTTCCATTTATTACATGGAGATTAAAATCCCCTGTTACCAAGTTATAATAGTTTATTTGAGACAATCTCACCTATTTTTGAGATTTTTTATGTTTATGATTTTGTTGAAATATTATGATAAATATCTCAATAAAAATAACGAGTTTCCTTATCATATATTTGTTCAATATATACTCATTTTTTAGTGCCATTTTTTTACTCTATGGTAACTAAAATAATGTTTTTATATAAAATATGATCATCTCTCTCTTCGGTCAAAGTCTATTTTAATCAAAAACCATGTTTTAAAAAATGTTTTCAAAAGTTCCTTAAAGATCAATTTCTAGGAAAAATTATTTTAATAATGTTTTATTGTTTTTAATGAATAAATTTTATATTTTAAAATCTGTGTAAAAATAAAAATGTTTTCAAAAGGTTTCACATTATAAAAATAATTTTTTTCATTGAAGAAAGTATAATTTCCTCAAGAAATGTTTTTGAAAGATATTTCAATTTTATTTCAATATATGATGACATATATTGATGTTACTCATTCCTATATAAGAAAATTTCTATTGTTTGATTCATATCCATTCTACGAATGAGTTATCGTTAATGTAATGGTCTTTATGAAACCCATTTGTCTTCAAGGGATATAAGTTTATGAAATCCATTTAATTTTCACGGGTTATGCTTTCATAAAGTGGTTATGAAACATATATCTTTTCATAGGACATGAAGTATTGAAATGAAAATGATACCCATTTCATTTCATGAGTTATAATTTTATTTTTATAAAACCTGTCACTTTATAAGGGCCAAGATATGATGAAGTTTTTAAATAACTTATGGCACATGTATGAAGTATTTTCTTATGAGATGGGAGGGACCAATATCTCACTCCAATGAATTGGGTAATGATGTATGACTCATGATTATAAATGTTATGCATGAACTTGATTACATGTTCATAATGTTATGCATGAACATGGTTTCATGTCCATAATTTTATGCGTGAACCTGATTACGTGTTCACAATGTTATGAGTGAACCTAATAACATGTTCACAATGTTATTCATGGACTTAGTTTCACATCCAAAAGCTTATGTGTGAACTTAATTGAATGTTCAAAATGTTATGCATGGACATGGCCACATGTCCATAAGTTTATTCGTGAACATAATTACATGTTCACAATGTTATGTGTGAACCTGAATACATGTTCACATTGTTATGCATGGACCTGGTTTCATGTCTATTTAGTAATATGTGAACCTGATTACATGATCACAATATTATACTTAGGCTTGGTTTTATGTCCATAAGGTTATACGTGAACCTGGTTACATGTTCCCAATGTTATGCATGGACCTAGTTATATTTCCCCAAGTTGATACTAAGGCCTGATTTCTTGTCCTTAACATATCGAGTGAAACTGTCACTACTTATACATTCTCACAACGTTATAATCCAACTTGCATGCTAGGATTTCCATGTCTTATCCTACGTTATGCTTCCATGGACTATATGAATTTCTTCCTTATGATTCTTGTCCTATGAACTTCCATTCATTATTAAGTTAGCCAATAAACAAGGCATTATATTTAAATGTTATGCTAAGTTCCATACACTTTTGTTTATTTTATTCTTATTAATTTTTTTATATACCCTTACTGAGCATCTTAAATCACCCCTTTCTTATGTTTCGTTTCCACAAGGTATGATAACGGGTTTTAGGTAGAAGAATTAATGGTAGAGATATTTATTAGATATGTTAAAGATCTCTCGTTAGGATAGAAGATTTGGTTTCTATGTTTCCAAAAACACTAAACTATTA
The DNA here is from genome assembly GCA_963277665.1 of Viscum album. Lineage (NCBI taxonomy): Eukaryota > Viridiplantae > Streptophyta > Magnoliopsida > Santalales > Viscaceae > Viscum > Viscum album. Next base: position 1,429,172,013 of record OY728157.1, read on the forward strand.
CAATCCACATGCATGAATTTTCTATAATGTACTGAATATTAATCTAACATTATGTCATACCCATGTATTTCAAGCCTGTGCCTCTATAAAAATCACTATTTATAATCAGTTATTGAAAAAAATTATAAATGGAAGTGACCCAGACACCCGGTGCCAAATATATCAAAGATTTATCATGGGATCCAAATTTCCCATTTTAATATAGTCTCAAATTTTATATATTAATTTTATTTTAGTTGAATCCTTATGGGTTTCTATTTCACTGATTTCAATCTACCATATGTTATGTTGAAAAATCCAGTGACCTCATGTTATAATTCAGATTCTATAAAAAAAACACTCACACACCAATTCCATTTTCTAATACCACATTGTCCATAAAAGTTTATGAAAAATTCAGTCATCATTCATTTATGTCTTAAAATTTTATAACTAATGTAATGATTCAACTATATCATGATATTTAAACTATGTAGTAAAACGAGATCCAAATTTTATTAGAAAATCATAATAGATATGATACAAAATGGATATGTACTATATTTATAAGAAGATATGTTTCTTTTAGAATTTTTATATTTTTTATTATTTATTCACAAATTTTAGAATTGTTCATAAATATTATTTTAAAACTATACGTAAAGTGTTGATTTCCCACCCCAAATCTTATTAATGACACTACCCTTTGTTATTTTTAGTATTCTATGTATCAATTATTAACATATTAAAGATAAAATAGTGTTAAACCAAATAGGTAGTATAGACATAGCCAGGTGTTATTTAGACCTAGTCTGAGTTAAACTATTTCCTTACTTACTATGGATAACCAAGATAGCCTCCAAAGTGTAGTCTAGTTTAGTAAGACTTACAAAAACATAATAAATATAAATTTTATTATTAAAATTAAAAAAATGAAATTTCTAGGAGGAGGTTCTTATGAAATATTCCCAAGAGGGGGATATATTTAGTCTATCCATTACTGGATATTTCTCTGATTATCCCCAATCTTTTAGAGGATGGGGTTTGTATGGTAGGATCCATCACATCAGTTCCTTATAATGATACTCAACATAATTTCATCTTGTTGGTCCATTTGAACAGAGTTCTTCATTTTTACTCCCTCATCAGTGTGATTTCTCTCATAAAATAGGGGTGGTAGTGTAGAGACCCGAAGCTTAACGTACATGAACATTACATTACTTTTGCGGATTACTTAGTGCATAAAAAAACACACACACAAGGATCGTAATAGTTTAGTGTCTTTGGAAACTCGGAACGTAATCTTCTAATCGTGGTGAAAGATCTTCAATATCTCCCATAAAGATCTTCCGTTATTTTTTTTACCTAAAACTTTTCTTTATATTCTAGGGAAAAGAAAACATAAAAGGGTGAGCTCGAATGCTCAGTAAGGGTAAACAAAAGAAAAATCAATCACATCATATTCATAAGAACATAACTTTTAGAAATCTTAACTTGCAAAAGAGAGAAAAATTTCATAACATGGGATAAATCATAGTAGTGAAATGAAATCCCAATAATCATAACTTAAAACATGAAACTTTGTGGCCTTCACACATAATCATAGAGAATCATTTCTTGTTAGTCAAGACTCATTGCCAAGACTATCATAGTGGACAAAGTCCCTTTCTGAACCGAGTCACCCTCGTTTCAGTCCTATTTCACTGAACTGGTATAACCTACCATTCCAGCCATGTCTATCTCATAAGATATAAAATCTTTACCCAATGCATTGGAGGGAGATATAGGTCCCACCCATCTCATAATGATACCATTCTTATGTGTGCCACAAAATCATAAATCATACATCATTGCATAACCCATGTAATAAAAATGGGAATCTTAAACATCAGGACATCATAAAACATTTCATATAAGATAAAGGAATTCATAAAAATATTTCCATCACAACATAATCAAATCAATGTAATAATAGGGATAGAGACAGAACCAGTTATTATCTTAGATGGAAAATGATTTTGATAAAACTCTTGAACACCATTCTTGAGGAAAATATCCTTCATACTTCAAAACATTTTTCCTTTCATAACATGTTATGCAATTTTAAACTAAAAAAAGTTGATTAAAAATAAACTTGAAAACTTGTAAAGTAAGCTTCTTGGAAATAATGTTTTAAAAATCCATTCATGTCGTATAAGTTAAAAAAACATTCTTCTCGTACGAAAAACGACAAAAGATTCCTTTCATATATTTTACTAAAAACATGGAGAAGGGTAAAATTGGATTTAAAAAATTGTAGTTGGATGGAAACAATATTACATATTGAGGGAACATAGATGTGGATGATAAAATACACCCCAGTAAATACCAATGTATAAACAATCTCGGATAAAAATGAGATTGTGATATTTCCCTTACCATAGGTCCGATTTGCTTCGTAAGTGCCCGAACCTCCTGTATAATGATTTAAATAATGTCATTGACTTATTACAGAATCGTATTCATTGTTATGATATCATATATGGTTCACTTATGACATTATATTAGCCGTTATTTTGTAAATTCCATGTTAAAGAGCGTTTTGGGTAAAATTGTTTCATTTGTCGTCCGTGTTTTGACTTGTAATTATATATATGATTACTTAGATCATGATTACTTAATTATAGAATATAAAACATGATTTATATATATATATTCATAATTTACATATAATAAATTAGTAAATGGAAAGAAATACACCGTTCATGGAGACGGTAGTCCGTACGTACGCATGAACGCTGTTTTCGTTTCGTTATTGAATTGAATGGAATTAAGTAGATGACATACATATAAATATAAATAAATCCAGTATCATTATTATGTCATATATTTCATTAGTACTTATTTTATATACTTTATAATCATTCATGAATGGTTAATCATTGAGAATGAATCTCATCGCGTCGTGGAGACGGTAGTCCGTACGTACGCACGAGCGATTATATCTTTCCCATGGTCGTGGAATTGTATTGAAGTGTTTGTATACTATTTCAGTATCAATATAAATTTATAATAATCATATATAGTTACCCATTACACCTTTATACCCATCCAATTAAGGTGGTGGCGGAAAATAGATTACACCACGGCTTGGAGATGGAATTACGTACGTACGCACGCGCGGTGATTTCCTTTTTCCGTAGGATGGATAGAAGGTTAATTAGAGATGTTTCATATTTATAATAACATATCAGTATATACAAAATACTGATGTCATTACTTTATCATTAAACAACTAAAGAAGAAGAAGAAGTTGAAAAAGAAAGAAATTGAAAAAGATCGGTAATGGATATTACCTCTTCTTTGGAACGCCTCTTTGAATCCTCCACTTATGAAACTAAGATTGGTCTTTGAAGAAGACCAGGACCTCTAGGATTATTCTACGGAAGTGGAGAAGGGATTTTGGCAGGGGTTGGCCGAGCTTGAGCGCTCAAATTGGTGTGAGGAGGAGGGGAAGGAGGTGCCCTTTTATAAGGGAGGAGAGGGGCACCTTAGGAATATCTCAAAATATTATTTTATATTAAATTCAAAATCGGTTTATAATGGTTCCAAAGGGTATTATTTAGAAGCTAAAGTGGGGATGGGTTGAAATCATATCAACCAATAGTATTTAGACAGGTTTAGGTTATTATTTTAACCTTATCAATTAGATTTAACTCTAAGTTAAATAATTTAACTTTTACCGTGTCTTTTTGTTTTCTTACACTATATGGTTAATACACTTACGATAACATGCCAAACGAACCCCCAATTGTTTATTATTAATATATATATCCATATCTAAGTCATTTGGCCTAACATTAGATTTTTAGGAATAAAATAACAATTAATAATTTAATATTTTATTTAAAAACTTTTTTGTGTCAATTTTGACACTATTTGATATATGATTTTTGTGAAAGTCATAACAGAATTATATGTTCGAACCAAGTTGATTAAATCAACACTAAGATATAATAGTAACCTATAAAATTAGTTGGATTCATAAAAAGTCTCAAATTACATTTATTTTGGTGTTTATAACATCAATTATGTCAATATTTCATTAATAAGATAATTACTGTATCATCATTGTGTCATAAATAAATTAAATTATTTAATGTCTAAAAATTTAAAATAAAATACCATTATGTAGGAAATATTTTTATCTTTCTAATGAATATTTATAGTCGAATTTATCTTATGTATAACCCCATATTAAAAATGATTTACTTATTAAACTTTGATTTTAACTATTTTAACCCTTCTTTAAATAAATTAATAATAAATGTCCTAATCTAATCCAAGTGGGCCTAAATGATAATATTTTACACTTAAGGTTGTTTTTGGTCGAGATACACTTGTCCAATAGGATTAGGACATGTGTTAGGGTAATATTAATATCATTTTTACCCTTAATTACCCTATTTACTTTTAACTGTGGTAAATAAAAGTAAAAAGTTACTATTCACCAAAAATTATTTTCATCTCATTGAACCACATTTTACTTACTGACATCAATCGTGTCTCTCGGATTTTTGAAATTCCATTCACAGAAGCGGTAAAATTAAGATTTATGAAAAAATTAATTTTTTTAACTACCACTTAGTAGTTTCACTATTCACCAAAAATTGAAGTTTTTCAGAAAAATGCCAAAATTTCACCCTAAGCTATAATTGATATTCCGAATTCAAAAATGATTTCTATTTTACAAAATTTCCAAAATATAAGTTGCATTAATTAATTTTATAATTAATTTCCGCTGTCACAACAAATAGCGTGTTTTTAAGAGATAATAACTATCAAAAGATTAACACTTGTTTATGTCTGGTGTAAATGTGAAATTACATCCAATGACCAACATTGTATTGAATTGTAAAAATATATTATAAATATACTTTAAAACCACTCAAATTAATAATTTATCACTATTAATTATTTCGATTAAAAAATTTGATTTTAATTAAAATTTAGTAATTTTCACTATTCATCAGAAAATAAAAGTTATCTGAAATGTACCAAAATTTCACCCTAAGCTAATTTCGATATTATGAATCCAAAAATGAATTCCATTTTGAAAAATAAAATTACAAAATTTCAAAAAGTGGTTATTACTATTCATAACGGCTAGTTTTAATAATATTTTAATAGCGTATTGTTGTTTAGTGAAACTCGTTATTGCGTACTACACACGCTATCGAGGAAGGTCGTGATTGCGTGTAATGCAAGGCAAATCAAGGATGTGTGTTGTGCAAGCTAATTTTGATGTAGCGTACAACACAAGACATTAGTGAAATTAAAAAGAATATTTTTCATAAAATCTCGGGGTGTTACAGGTAGGACCAGGTATATGGTCTCCTTGGATTTTTCCACAGCTATTATGGAAACTTCTTCATCACGTGGAATCTCAGTTAATAATTATTCATAATATTCTGGTAAGGGTGAGTGAGTATATATTTTTAATTTAATAACCATAAAATATGTTTAGTTTAGGACAAAATATTTCCTTTTGTATTTTTTATTTAGTTCTTATATTTTGTAATGAGAAACCACAAATATTTGTTCTTCCACTATATCGGCCCCATTTAATATTCAATTTAGAGTTGAGGGAGTAGATAATTCACCATATGTCCCAAAGTATCTTCTTATTTAGTTACTTCTTAAGGGGTATCGTTTTTTGATTCTTTAAGATAATATTTGAGTAGACTGTCAAATAACTCTTTGTCTAAATCTATTTCTTCGTAGGCATGGGTAGTTATTTCATCAATTTCTGATTTGAGTTTCTCTTTAAGGAGATCTACATCAGGTTCATCATCTTCATCATCTAATATGAGAATCATTTCAAATAATATTTTTCATGTTGAAATAATAGAGATTAAAATATAATACATATTTTAAAAATTTTAAGGGAAATGTGTTCAGTTTAGTGGTATCCCCTTTTTTAATTTTATCAATTAGTTAAATATCCAAGTGATATTATATTTCAATGTTTTCTTCTATGGATGTGGGGGACAGTGAAAATTTTAGTTTCTCTTCCAATATAAGTGCATTAATTTTATCATTAACTCTAGGGTCTACAACCAACATTCTGGGTTTTTATCTGCAACATAAGGGGGTAAATAGATAATTTAGTTCCAATAATTTCATAGAAATGTAATTTTGAAAAAGTGAATCCCTCAATAGTTTAAACATGGAATTTATTTTCTTGGTATAGGAAATTTTTGAATATGTGCTTAATAGTATACTGTGGAATATCTAATTATTCCAAAAATTATCCATCCTTCTCTTGAATATAATCTTAATAAATTACTACGGGTCATATTTCATTACCTTCAACTGGTTTCCATTGATTTATGAGTTCTTGGAGGGTAACAGCTATTAAATTTGAGATTTTATTCAATTTCACTAGAATTTGTTAATATTTCATCAATTATTGATCCCTTAAAAATGAGATTTTATGTAAATTTGGATCTCTTATGGTGTAGGTCCATATTAATTTTGATGAGGTGGGGAAATTAATTAATGATGGTAGTGGTTTCATTCATGTTGTAGCTTGCATCCTTTCATCCATTAGGGAATACCAAAGGTTTCTCCTATTGGTGTTTCCTTTGAGAAATAATCAGATGGGGTTTCAATGGGAATATGAACTGGGAATATTTGTGAGTATCCATTAATGGACGATCCCATGGCAATAGTTATCCTAGTTGAATAAAAATATAATTAAAAAAATAATTAAAAAAATAGAAATAAAATATCATTAAAATTTTGTTAATACAGTAAATACATGAATTATATCTCTATAGATGATTCCATTATTATAATGTGGTAATTATAGGGATTAGTGAAATAATATTTTTCTATAATTATAACGCAGCCTAGTGGATGGCCAAGTTCGTATCTCAAGGAGAAGGGCATGTGAATTACTTACTATCAGAGCACTTATGTTTCTTTGTTTTTTTCATAATTTCCTAAAATTAAAAAGATGTTATTATTTAATTTTTTTGGCTTTATAAATGAAAATATAAATACATACACAGAATACAATAATTATCACCAAAATTGATGGGATTTGGGGAGGAACTATAGTGAGTAAAATCATTATTTATATTTTTTCTAGTCCTACGAATTAAATGAACAAATTGAATACCATTTATCTATTTACCATATAATATTATACTTGTATTAAACCAATAATACACTCAAGGTAACACCTAAAAAGGCCAAAAATATCATATATCCTCTATAGTCAATGGGTAAGAACACCTCTTAATCGAGTAGATAAACATACATACCCACTTGGAAGAAACTGATTCTCATTCCTCCTTCCAAACCACTCAAATCCACTAGTATGAAGTGTGGTCCATATATCGGGAGACTTAAGTTTACAAGAATTTGGAGGAATGAAATAGTGTTTATGGAATATATATTGATCAATGTGGGTTCTAAGATCAACCTTCATTGTTGCATCTATATTAGTGAAATACATTGGAAATTAATTACATGAACTCAAGAATTCCCCCATGGTTCCCCTCTGACCACCTATAAGTGATTAATGCCCCATAATTATAATGTTAGATATCACTCAATACATCACATGGGTGATGAAAAATTAAAATTGATGGAGAAGAGAATAAAAACATTGTAAATAGAAGATATATTTTAATTTAAATTAAAATGTAGAAAGAAATATTGGAAATACAATGTTGAAATTGGTAGATTCTAAGTATCCTAAAAAAATGAGGTTATAAATATTTATAACAACTATATTTCATCATCTTTGAATAAATTAGTATAGTTAGTGCCAAATAACTCATCTTTTCTTGGATTGCCTCAATTTTCCATAGCTAATGTTTTTGATGGATTGAGTTGAGATAATCTTCTTTCCATAGTCATACACATATAGGTTTTGGGGTAATCAAAATCAAATTGTTTCTTTGCTTTATGAATCCACTGAAAATTCATGCTCTGTATGATAATATTAGTAGTTTCATGAGATAGGTTATTGATGTTGATGTTTTAATGTAGGCTTTGGGCTTAATGTTATTATGTGGGATTCTAAATGTTGTGTCTCATTTTATGATGGACAAATCAAGTGTAGGCCCATACTAGGTCTTGGGCAGGTCTTTAGATAATGTAGGGATATGCCTGTAAATAGGATTGTCTGAATCTAGATTAACATAAGGGATTATATTTGGTACTAGGTATGTAGCTTCTTGAGCTTCTCTTGGAATAAAACCTTAATATAGTATCAATTTTTTGTTTGGGTTCCTCAAACTATATTAAGATATAAGTGCATGTTAGTGTTTTAACATAGAATGAACACACTTAGATACTGTATGATGGTGAGATGCATCTGTATAAATAATTTCTTGAGTGTCTCATACATATTCCACTCCTCAAAATATTCATGGCCCTTAGTTGAGCTCATCATCGTCATCAGCGAGCTCAACTATGGACTATGGTAGAGATCTTCATCCTTGTTTGATCATACATATGTCATCAGATGTTAATTATCTTATGGATATTCATCAAATTATGTTTATTATTGTTCAAAGAGGATTCTAGCACTAGAGTAGAGACAAAAATGTTTGGGAAATTCATTGGGGGAATACCTAAAACACTTGGGGTGTGGGTTTTTCAGATCCTTCAAACGATTTCTAGGGGATGATTTTAGGCCACATATGTTCCTAGACTCCAACACAAATGAATAAAAAAGAATTAGTGAATAATAAATTCAATATGAAGTCAATATTTGGTTAATTATTTAACTTGTGGCTCAAATATAGATATGGATATCCCAGAAAATCATTTTCATCATCCTACCTCTAATGGGTAGAATCAGGCCAAGATTCAGCATCATCTTGGAATCTTAAAATTATAGTTCAGGGTGCCCAATCCAATTCTTAATAAATACAAGGTTCCCTTCGTAATTATGGATTGGAAGTGAAATGGAGTGGTCATCTTATAGAAATATGTTTTCTAGGGTTCAGATATATATTAATTTCCTAGCATTAATATCAGTCAGCCATTCCCTAGCATGGGTAGGTCGTAGATGGTTCAAATTCACATGTTTCAATGGATGTAATGAAATTAATTGTCAAATAATACTACTAGCATGATCTTATAATGATTATTGGGTAATAAATTCATTTTGGTTTGTCAAGGAAGAGAAGGCATGATAGTTTGTTGTTCGGTCGCTTGATCAACCGTGGAGAACTGGGTGCAGAAAGTGGGTTCTAAGATCATGGTGAATTGAATGTGTGTGGTTGACCATGGGATGTTTCTTAAAGTCAATTTACCTGGAAAAAGACAATTCATGGTTCGTTGTGATGGGGGTGCGGTCACATTCATTGGGAAGATTTTTAAAAACATCAGTTGTACGGTTAACGAAGGTAGTTACTCATGGTAGATTCAATACATTACTAAATTATTATACATGGACACTTTATCATTATCATGTGGTACGTTCATGTGATTATAAATTTTATTACCCACTCATGGTCTCATGAAATTATTAATGTGCAGTCACTTCGATACAACTAATTTTTCTATGAATTGGTAAAACTTCTCAATGCATTTATAAAATTTGGGTGTGACCTTCCCATTACACAAAAACATTTTTTATGTGTATACATTTCTACAAATTAAACTAATTTAAAAAAACATTCAAAAAAAAATTACGAAAATAAGTTTTGATTAATTTTTTTAATAAAGAAATTTGAATAAGATTTTGAAAAACAAAAATAACCTTTAATGTATCATTTGTTAACACATTAAAAAATTTCATAATGATATTTTATGATCCAAAATCTAAAATTACTTTTTTTCTAACAAAATTAAACTCAATTTATATATTTTCATCAAATTTAATAATTCATAAAATAATAAAATCTCAATGTTAAATCCATTTAATCACATATTGAATGTAATCAGAAAATTAAAACTAAAAATAAACATTTATCTTCACTATTTAATTATAATAAGTAAATAAATAATCAAAACTAGTACTAAATGAAATTTTCAATATATTTTAAAATTTGAAAAGTAACCAAAAGAGAATTAATTACCAAGTTTTAAATAAAATATGGATAAAAGTTCAATGAAAAAAGGAATTTTTATTAATTTTAATCTAACCTCAGCTGAAGATCATGTGATGGACCACAGAATAAGTAATGTTCTTTATTTTTAAGTGGAGTATTGAGGTCATTCCCATTTAAGTAAGGATAACATACATAGAAGAATGTTTATATGATTAGGCATGTGTACCTAGAATGGATGCAATAGAACTCTTGAGAGCATGAGTCAGGCTATGTGATATGGTGGTGTGTGAGTGTCTGGACCCATTTTGATGCATTGTATCTAGGCAATGTGCACTAGTGAGCGTGGTGCCTATAAAAGTTTTTGTAAATGAGTGTCCATTTGTGATCCAAGGTCCAACATCATTTGGAACATGTTATGGGCATTATCACCCAGATTTTCGATGTTAAAGAAAAGACCCACAATTGGGGGGGGGGGTGGACATAATTTTTTTATATTGTTGTGAATGGTTCAATCAAAGGGGCTAATATTGGTTATGTATTGATAGTATAATGGTAATGGATTGTGAGGAGTAAATTTCATGTACTAATGGAAAGACTTATTGGGGTTAGTAATTGAGGATCAATATAAAAAAAGATATATTGTGGGTATCTCTCTATGAATCATTTGATGTAATGATCCTCTCTTAAATGTTTTAAATAGAATAATATGCATGGAGATATCAAATTTGAGAATTTAAATCATTTATGTTTAGAGTTTTTCTTAAGTATGAGTGAGATTGATCACATGTGACCATTATGTTAGGTTATGGACGGACTTTGAGCTGCTAAGATCATGGAATTAACAGAATGGAAGAATATAAAGTACACTTTTAATGGGGGAGTATTGTATCATGCATTTAAATATTACTCCTTATGCAAGGAGTGTTATTGATGTTGGGTTCTGGTCATTTTATATTCATGGTGGAACCATATTTTGATGCATATTTTCTTTTGAGATAACCTATATTTCTTTGGTAATTATAGAGGATAATCTATTTGTGGTTATAGATGGTGTCCAAGAAGTTGTTTTAGATTGGGTCAAAGAAGTTATTTGGTCTTGGTTTCGTATGATGGCATATTAGTGCTCGAGTGAAAGTATAGTGATTATGTGAGTAGTCGGTGATTCAACCGTGGAATCCCATCAGAGGTAAAGGTTAAAACTCAGTACAATTTTAAATGAGAATAATATGACTCCAATGATAAAGGAATCACGCTATGGTAATTTAAATAATTCTTGATGGTAGAAGTTGAGTTTCCTTGAAATTAGTCAGAAAGAGGTTGTTTGACTATTATCCTTATATTAAAATGAGATCAGTGAGTTGGTAATAAGTCAAGTATGTTATGTTGGATGTAATAAAGAGATTTCTAGAGTAAACTATGGATTTTTTTAAGAAAAGCCTATGTGTTTGGGTTATGATGGTATAGGGGATTCCCATTCATTTTGAATTGAATTTTTGAAATGAGTACGAGAAATGGAATAGACTAGAATGAACATGAGTGATCGAATGTGGTTATTTAGAATCTGCAACAAGGGATTTTTTAAAATAAGAGAATGTTTCTTCTCTAAGAAATTATATTTGTGGGAGGGACCATGCATCATAAATTGATTTCCTAAGCTAGAACCCATATTGGGGAGCACTATATAACTAGTGATTACATGGATAAAAATGTTTTCATATTTTAGGATAAAAAGGCTCAGATAAGAAACATCTTGGTGGTTTGAAATTAATGACGTTGGTGGATTATGTTTTAAAAAATAATGATCATAGTTATTGGGAGAAGGGTTTTGGGTGGGCATTGGGAATTTTGGAATATGGTGTGATCATTTGGCTTGAATTAAAAACTGATGTAGATTGGGTGATATAGTTTGATAGCCACCAGAACTTGTTTTGGATGAGAAGTATTGTGGTATGGAGTTTTTAACAATCTTTTCTGTATAGGAATTTTAATTTTGAAGAGGATCTTGATTTTTTTGAGTTTAATAGTTTATTTTTTTTAAACTAAGGTTTGGATCAAAAATATGAGAGTTATAATGCCTTATAGAGATGTTTATTCATGTGTTTTTAAGCCTGAGTGGTGTCTTGGTTTCATGTCCATGTATCTGGAGCTTTAGGATGGATTTTTTATGTTTATGTAAGGTTTTACCATAAGTACACATTTTTTATCACACCATTTATAGAAACTATATGGTTTCCCTTATACGGGTAGGTTTTTTATTCAAATAATATGATTCATGGATGAGTTTTATGTTTTCGGTTAAAAAATATAGATTTCTGTGGAAAATGTGCTATGTGTATTAGACCTAGGACCAAGATTGTAGTTTTTTAATTATTATAGACCAACCTTGTGAATTATTATAGAGGGTTCCATAGCCTTTTTCATGGTTATTTAATGGTTTGTAAACTATTTAGACTAACTATTTGCGGTGTGGTTTTTGCGGTAGTGCTTATTACAATGTTTTAGAAAACTATGTTCCCAAACCCTCAACCAATTTAAAAATGAAAATTTTAAAAATTTATCCTCTAGATATTTATGTTTTTAACTTATTTTTTCCTCCCATTTAAGGCCATAAACCCTCTTATGTATGCCTCCTTCCCACTCCTTTACTCTTGGGTGGTTCTCCTTTCTCTATTAAATAAACTGAGTTCCATTTCTTGTGTTATAGATACAAAGGTGACTCAATCTCTCCACTTCCTTATATATTATTTTTCCTTCACTAGAAATTTTTGTTCAACTAGATATAACTAATATTCCCTATTTTAAAATTATTTTCATGGATTCAAATTTTCATCCAATTTAGGATTAACCAGTGATCAATAATATATGACCGAACTTCACTAAGAATGAGATATGTTGTAACGAATCCTAACCCATAGTATTTCTATTTTTTGAAAGTGATGTACTTGTGCATCCATTTCAGCCATTCAATGTGTTGGTTTAATATTTAAAACAATATGTTGTTAATTTTTTATATAGTTCAATGTCCCATTTAACATTCCTTTTACTATATGAAAATTATATTTCTATAAGGGATAACCTTTTTGTGTTTTGACCTTGAATGATATTTTTTTTTCCGTAGTGGTTATCTAAATTTATATGTTAAATGATAAGTGATGATTTAAATAAATTGTTGTGGAATGGAATTTCACAACCATTTATAATATTCTAATGAACTAGACCTTCTTTTTGTGAGCGTTGAATTATAAAATGCTATTGACCATTGAGAGGATTATAAGAAAATAAAAAGTGTTGTTTTCCAAAAAGATTTTTTATGATTTAATGGATTTTTTATTATAAGAACATGAAATTATGGAATTAACATAATATTCACGGAAGTAGTAATATATGAATTTGAAATGGGTTATTAATTCCATTAATTGATTTGATTATTTTATAATTGAAATGAAATTTTAAATAAATGTGTTGATAAAATATAGTAATAGTAAGAAACCTATATGTAATTTTACATTATATCTCTTGAATGAAAGCCTATATAACCAAGACATGGGGAAATGATATGGATTTTATGAAATTAAAAGTGATATTATATAATGACATTGTATCTAATAATAATTATGATGTTTGATAATTTAATTTTTAATATTTAAATCATTGTTATGATAAGAATGCCTTGGGTGTTATCCCTTGGATTAAGTTTCAGAAATGAAATTGGTGGAATGGATTGAGTGAGAATGGTTTTCATTTGGTGACTCACTTGAATGCTATAAGAAGAATCCCCATTATATTCAAGGATATAAAATTCTAATTAATTTTATAAGATACCTTGGATTCTACAGTGGTTCATCATTTTGAACGCCTTGGGAGGGATCCCCCATGGATAAAGATGGGGTTTTATGTATTCAATTCCATAAATAAATTTCATGGATTCCCTTGGGGTACCACAATGAATTCAATGGGATGATATTCCTATGTCTGACATTATTATACCGATAGAATTCATTGTGTGTGGACCAAAATTATGATCCATTCTTCCACCTTGAATACCTTGTACATTTGGTACCTTGGATTCAGTTTAGATAATTCCACTCTCAGATTCATTAAATTATCCATGATGGAACTGAGAGTAATTCCATAGATTATTTCCCTGGATTCTTAATATCTTGGTACTAATGCAATTCCATGGGGATCCCCCATGTATTCCCTTATGCATTCATGTATATAGTTACCTTGGTTATGTACCATGGGACTGATAGAAGTTATGAGACCTATTTCTCTATTCAGAAAAAATTCATCATTGGATGAAGTGGTTAGGTCTGACCTCATGATTCACCATGGATCCCATGATTGGAAGTTTCATTTTATTTTCTTAATTATTTATGTTTTTTAATTGGTAATATGTTATCAATGAAAATTTAATATTCACTTGTTTATGGATTGGTTATATTTAATACATTGTTGTGGATGTTCTACTTATTTGTACTCACACCGTTTTTGAGAGTCCAAGGTACTTGGGTACTCAAGAAAAATAATATATATTTTTATGTTACATGTTATGGGAAATGGTAAATTGTATAATGTTTTTCAAGAAATTCTAGGAGTTGTGTATGGACCTCTGGGATCGGAAGTACATGGGACCATTTTGGAGGTGATTTTAGAACTATTTGTGTCTTGTTCTATTTCATTATTTTATATGATCCACAATGGATGATTTGTTCGGGCATGTATGGTATTCTCACAATTATAAAATATAGATATTATAGTTATTTTAGATCTTTCCTTGCTTTGTATACAATGGGTATTTGTCCTAGTTGATATGTTTAATTTTTTTTTCTACATATTTAGATAATTTTAATTAATGGTATATACTCCCCATGAACCGTAGAGACCATCACTACTAGTCTAAAACCTCTAGTGTATGGGGAGTTCTTCATAAATCCATGTTGCACATTGACTTGGGGCTCCATTTTAGTGGTTTTTTGGTCGAGGTTTTACACCCTTGATCCTTTTTTGTGTGTTTTGTTCACAGTGTTTATGGTCCATCAATGAAATTTTAGTCCCAAATTACTATCTTTTAAATATTTCTATATGTTATTTAGGAGGTCTAGATTGAGGATAGACAGTATGCCTTGTGATCCACAACTTCTCATTTGAAATCCAAATCTATAACCTTGATCAAAGACCTAGGTTTGGTGATTAAAGTAAAGATACTATATCAAAATTCCTACAACATTTTTTTTATTACCCATACATAGAGGAAGATAAAGAAAGAATTTATCATGATCATTGGGTGTGTTGGAATTATACATGGATTATTACAAAGCTCAATATAGACATTGATTTTGACCAATGATTTATGTGAAAGGAATGAATTATTTTGATAAATTTAGGGATTTTTTATTGTATATTACAATTCCTTTTATTTGGAAGGAACGCCTATCATTACTAAATCCCAGACCATATTCAATAGACCGATTTTTTTTAAACATAAGGGTATATTCCTATCCATGGTGAAATTATACTCTTCCTTATTTCTTAGTTTCATATTAGGACACTTCATTATCCATTTTTCTATTGCCTATCCCCTCAAGGATTGTAGAGGCTTAATCATTTAAATTATAATAATCCGACACACCTATCATGACGGAATCATGGAAATTGATATCCAAAACTCTAAAGGTGATAAAAAATATACTCTACAATTTTACCATTGTAATGGATATATCCCCCAATATTGCGTCCCTTTTTTATGTGGAGATTACCTTGGGCACCATCACTTCAAGCCTCTCTAAACCATTCTTATAGTGTTTTCACTCCCCACATTTAACAAATAAAATTAACTATGAGTTCAAGATATTTGTGTTGTGAACGAACATAGAAATATAGTGTAATAAACCAAACCAAATACTCATCCATCATACTCAAACCATAATTCCATAAACCTAATTCTCATTATAATTCTCCATAGGCTAGCATAAGTAACTGGGGTCTTATATAACAAATATTTTAATGATTTTTCCATTATAAGTAATAAATGATTAGTGAGACTAAAAATAAATAAATATACTAAATAAACCAATATTTTCTCATGAAATATACAATATTCATATTAATATATAGAGAGATTTTATAGAAGGTTTATACAAAACATTATACATAAAAAAATTCAATACTCCTCTATCTCTATATGACACACAAACACCTTCTTGTGCCATCACATCTATTTCCCTATATCAAAGTAAATATTCCACTCATGATAAATTGGAATATCTATCATGCTTGTAATATGGTCAAGAAATTATAATCTACTAACATCATAAACATATACATATAGCTGGTGGTCTATAATCTTATTATGAATCCTATAAGATTCTATAAAAATCTTTTTATTAGATAAACCATAAATGATAGTTTGAAATATTTATAAATAAATTAATCTTATTTATTTTAGGAAAAAATAGATAAAGAAATTATTGTTTTTATATTATACTTTTAAAAATAAAATAATTAACCAAAGTTCAACCAAAAAATTCAAGCGTGTGGTTAACGTTGTGGATTAAAATAATAAATGATGATAAAGAAAAAAATGATTATAAATTTTGGAAAATAATAAATCCATTGAAAATTTTTTATTTTACATTTAATATTTAATATTCTTCCATTGGAATTTAGTAAAATTATATTCAAGCACACTAAAATCACTTTTGAAAAAATATTGTTTTAAAACCTAAAGAAAGAATTTTTTTGACCAATCATGTTTAAGATATCACAAAAAATATCAACGACTAAAGAAAATAATAAATAAAACGTTTAATCAATTCATAACCATCATTTGATAATTTAATAGGAACTTAGAAGAAAATATAGTACTTTTATTATTATAAGTCAACTATTAGAAATATGTTCCTGTATTTATTACTGCACTTGCACGTAGTTTCTCTAACCTGGCCTCCTCGGGAAATAATCACCCTAGACAGAGTAGAATAATTCCTTATGGGTAAACTAAATTGAGTAAAATTATAAACTATTGTATCAATAATTCCATGAATTAGTACACAAATACCCAAGGATTGCAATAAAGTTTTCTTAATAGAGGTGAGAAAAAACATCAATATTTCATCTAAATATCAATTCAATACAATATATTAAATAAACTCACAAGTCCCCTCTAAGAAACATTCAATGAAACATACTTATTCACATTGATATCCAAATCTCAATAATTAATATAACATAATATAATTCCACATTTTAAATTAATAACATCATGGGTAAAAACTTTTTGCTTATAAAAAAATAGATACAATCACTTTATTTCATACTAAATGGCTCTTTTATTTGAAATAAATATTAAAAACCATATATACCTTCTTAATAAACCATGATAAAAAACTAAAAATGATATATAATATTTACAAATCATGTATAAAATCATAATAACTTCTTTTATATAGTATAACCAAGATTTTTCATAAAAACCATAAATTGAGTGAAACACTTCCTTATAATTTCAGAACATCATAAAAAATAATAATATTAATAATTTATAAGTTATAAGAATTTTTTCATTGAACTCCCTTTAGATATTTTGTAAAAATATAGTTTATAAATTTTAATAATGAGATTGTGTTAATGGATACACATAACCAAAATTTTGTATAAATATTATACAAACCCTTTTAAAAAAATATACAAATTTATTATTAATCATAAAAAACTTTTATTGATCAATAATTGATAATTTATAAAAACATTTTATATTTATAAAATTTATTTTAAACACAAAATTACAAATATTTTTGTCAAGGAAGTGAAATTGGATAAAAACCACTTTCTAAAAGGCAATGTAACTTATATCATTTCATAAACCAAGGATAAATTATAGTTTTAAAAGTAGCATACATCCTCAACAAATTCATTTTAAATTCAATCATTTCTCCTTGAAATAGAGGGAAAAATTCCAATAATCCATAGTTTTTAGTATATTATTAATGGGAAGGATGAGAATAGAGATTGGATGATAATTAAGAATAATAGAGAAATTCTACAACAAATTAGAACAGTGGTCTGTAGAAGGTGTAAAGGTGGAGTTAAGGGAGACACTTCCAACAAGGTTTTATTTTTTAAATTATAGGAAAGGTGGTTTCATCCCTTCTAATAATATGGAAAATCATTATAAACAGCATAAATAATAATAATAATAATATTATTATTATTATTACTACATGTAGTATTAGTAATATTAATATTTATTGTTGTTGTTTTTATTTTAATAGCATTTAAAGTAATGAAATTATAGAAATTATAATTCTAAACCTTATTCTATAAAAATTGAATTCCATGACATGGTAATCCATTATAGAATAATAAATCCCATTTTATCACTATCTCATCATTTATGAAATATTAAATAATAAAAATTTTAAAACATTTGAACACATTCTTTTCACATATATTCTATTAAAAAAATATTGAAAAAATATTACAAAAATGATATAACTATAATATATATTGATTAATATCTTTCTAATAATGAAAAAAATTTAATAGTGAGAGCCTAGGGAATTTAGGATATGAAAAATAAATTTTTAGTGAAACTTTTAGGAATGCATGGTTATCTTACACAGTTTCCAAAACCATGCACTATCCATTCATCACCCAACGTCTTAAATTGATTACATTTCAAAAATACCATGCAAATTTAATGAACCATTCACATACTATGCATTACCAATGAATTTCATAATTTTTTAATTTCACAAATTTATATAAAAAATAATAGGATAATTTTATTTATTCAAAAGTGAAAAGATCTAGTGTCACATGGAGATTATTATAATAAATAAACATCTCAACCATTTAATAGTATGGATGTTAGAATTGTTTTTTGAAGTGAAGATCCCAACAAAAGAATAGAAAAGATAAGTAAGACACATAGAATAAAAAAATTTATAATTTTTTAAGAAAGTCTAAACTGAAGAAAAAAACTATTATATATAAGAGGAGAAAAATTAATAATATAAAAAAAATATTCTTAGAGTTTCTAAGTGATATGGGTTTTCAAATGAAATTGAAAATATATTTCTATATAATTACATTAATTTGATTGTTATTTTTGGAAATTTTAGACATTCACTGATAAAATTAGTCTTCTATAGTTATTTCTTATTTTATGGATTCCATAGTCACATAATTGGATATTTTCTATTTTCGGTAGTAAATTTCATCCTCTAAGATGATATGGAGGGTACGCATATATTGGGATAAGTCATTCATAAAAATTTAGTCAAGAAAAAATCATTTAATCATAAATGTATCAAGTTAAAGAATCATTTTGACGGTAGGAATTATGTTTATAAAAGATGTGACCAACTTGTTTATGTTTTTAAGAAACATATCATGATCTTACCAAATCCATATCTGTAATATCATGATTCATATATATTTCAAAATAGAATATAAGAAAATAAATTTAGTGAATAATGTTTTCCCTATAAAATTACCCTGGATTTGAATGTGAGGGTATTAGAGATCATTGACTCTAATTGTAATAGTTTGTGGCCTCCTAGTCTTCTAAATTGTGTGTTTTGGTTGTTAGATGTGTTTGAGGATGGTTTTGGGAGATTTCATTGGAGTTGGAATTCCCTTAGAGCCGCAATAGGAAATAAATGTTGTGTAAGTGTATTACACAATGTGAAAGTTGGTTTCATAATTAGTACAAGTATGGTTCACAAAATGTAGATTTTTGGGGTTAAATAATAAAAAGGAGACATGTTTTTTAGTAAAAACCAAAGCCTGGGGATTACATGATCTCAAAAGTGATTACACATAATGAAAACCCCCATATAGTACAGTTTTAAAATTATTTTTCCACCAGAATATTCATTCAATCTATCATGGCTTCTTCTTATTCTCATTTTGGGAAATCCCTAGGTGCCCTGAGGAGTTCCTTAAGCTTTCTTCCCCAAAATTTTATAAATTGGTCTCAATGGTTGTTCTTTGACAATATATGGTTGATCAATGGTAGGTTTTCTCCCTTCTTGGTGGTTTTTCTTCCGTTATTCTGTAGGGGATTCACTACAAAAATGTTATTATGGTTTGTAGTGTGTGTAGTATTGTATTTTGATGGTATTTGGTTATGGTGTAGGTTTATCTAGGGTTCCCATGGTGTGGTTATGGTTTGTGAGCATTCTTCTTCGCCCCATATTGTGAAGTGAGTTAGAAATCTTCTTTGAGGTATGGATTCCCTCATTTCTCATTATTATGTATCCTAAGAGAGGGGTTTAATGTTTTTATCTATAAGTTATGGTTGTGTTAGCATAATCTACGATAAATAATTGTTTAATTGAATTGAAATAAAAAATTGTGGTTTTGTTCTCATTATTTTATATCCTTGATATTATTTGTGATATTGTGAATTGTACGAGATTGACACCCCACTAAACATTGTGGTCATTGCGGGATTTTTTTTCACGGAATATATGTGTTGTGATTTCTTATTTTGTTGTTATTGTTGTGATATCACCATTAAATGGAAATTTATTGACCACTTATATTAGTATAATGAAATTGATTCCCTAATATTTTTACTTATGTGATAATGATCCTAAAAAAATTGGAATGTGATAAAATATCATTTGTAAATTTATAAAATGACGCTGATGTGTTGTGATATTCATTCATTATAGTTGGATGATGATGTGTGGTTGGAGAATGTGGGGCTGACAGACTGTTTTTCCATGCTTTTGGGGTGACATTAAGGTGTGTTCTGACCAAGGTTATGGGGTGGTGTTGTATATGTAAGAGATGAGAGGACCAAGACGTGAGACGTTGAGTGTGAGTGAGGAATACTATTGGGAAAGTGATCTGGGGTACCCTTATCAATGTTATTCTTATTATAAAATGGTACTTGGTTTGATTTATTTGGTAATCGTGCCTTGGTGCGGTTGGGATGGTTAGTATACCTTGATAGGTGCTGTTTGGTTCGACTGTTTTCTCACAGGTTCATTAGTATTCTTCTTTAACATGTGCGTGATGGGCTTGAGTTTTTCCTAATCAGTATACTTGTATTCCCATCCTACATACATAAAACAATTTTCATCTTTCCAGGAAGATTACATAGACCATTCTGGGAATTAGTAGCTCGGACCTTTGGATAGATGTTGGGTCACTACTTTAACTTCACTTTGGGTATTTACATTAGAGACTTTATTGCATCTGTATCAGTTCTGTTTATATGTGAATGTGGGTTGGTTTTTGGATTTCTTTTAATATTGTGTCTTGGAGTTATATTTGGAAGATCCATATTATCTTCCAATCCTACATATATTATAGATGGTAATTCCCCCCACATATAATATTTTCATATTCTCATTGCTAGTCGCTAACCTGAAACCAGCAGAGGAGGTACTCATGGTTCATTATATCTCTCCCTTTATTGTAGTATATTTGTACGGAGGGGATCATGACAGAGTGGTATAAGCGTTGATGGTTGAGAGATTGGGTGGATTTTGGATTTAGGCACAATGTGGAATGCATGGGTTGGTGTGGAAACAGTTCTAGTTGACCTTTGTGCATGACATAGGCCAGGAAGACCAACTAGGACACCATATTTTAGGGACCCCATGATCTAGTGCACAAACTCTGAGCTTATTGAACAGTGAAGTCAGATTGACCTGGTTGTAGGGTAGAGACCTTGGAAAGTTACATGCATCACAATAACTAGTGTTTTTTTAATTAGGTTGTTTTGTGAATGTTAAATGAAAACAAATTAATTAAAATAGTTAAAAAGAATCTTAATTAAATTTTATAATACTCAGGAATATGTAATTATTGTTTTCATTTTTTCTATGGATCTCGTTCATCATTTATGTCTTGCTCAAATAGTTTAGATTTAGAAGGATAATCTAGTTGATTGTTGTAGGGTTGATCAGGATGAGGATGATGATTAGTGGGTGAGGACATTTCACACTTTCTAGTGGCAGGATATGGGGATGTATGAAGGAAATGTTTTAGACGTGGGGATAGAGAGCTAGCTAAAAGAGCATAAGATTGATTTCTATTTGATCTGGGGTCCAACGAAGTAATGGGTCCATAAGGCATTTAGTCATATGTGGGGAGCTATACATCAATGGATGATTTTTATATGAGAGAGTGTAAAGAGGTAGATGTTTTATTGGTTGACTTCCAAAATGAGTTTCGAGTAGAGTTCCTTTTATCGACCATGAAGGCTGTAAAGAGGCATGAGTGTCTTCCACTTCAGTAGGGGAGCATGTGAATATGGGAGCTCTGAATCATGATCAAGGTCCTTTTTCATTTTCTATAGATCTTTTTTAGGATGAGGATTATCATGAGACACGACATGAAGAGGCACTTTTTCCTTCGATCTTGTATGTATTAAATAATTTTATGTTGCCAACATATCTGGTGGTTCAGAAGAAAGAAGTGGTGATCGAGAATATGAATTCACAAGGAGGTATTACAAGATATGGGAACTAGAAGGGTTCCTTATGGGGTAGGGTTTTATGTTTCAGGTCACATTTAATACCCCCTAATATGATGAGTTTTTTTTGAAAATTAAGTGGAATTATTTTGAGACCAGGTGCTGAGACATCGTGTGATTACGAGGCCTGGTTTGTCGAGAATGGTCCGTCAAAAAATGTTTGGTTTTTAAATAGCACAGGTGATTGGTTTTCCTAAAAAAGTTAAATAACTCTCTAACAAGTTCCCAGATCAAAAATTTGATGACACCATTCCATTTAAAATGACAGGTTTAACCTGGGAATGACTTTAGTTTAGTCAGCACAAGCTTCTAGTGAGAAAAGCTGAAAATGACATAAGCATAAATAAAAATATTAAATAAAATTATTTTGTTTTTCAAATTCTTATAACTCGTGAATGGTGAATCATATTGAAAATCTAAGACCACTATTGACCTCATGAGGGTATTTTTTCCTTAGGCAGAGCCTAACATTTGCAATCGTGGGTCAATAGTGGAAAGTAGTTTTTGGTAGTAAATAAAACAATTGAATAATGTTTGTTTATTTTCCAATCCTTATAACATATAAGAGGTAACTCGGATTGGAAATCTGAGAGTAGAGATGAGTTCATGAGGGCATGTTTCCCTTAGGCCGAGCCTAACATCGACTGGGGTGGGCCGACTATGAATGTTGGTTTTTGGGACATAACTATAAATAAAATAATTTAAATAAAATTTATTTTATTTTCAAATCCTCATAACTCAAAAAAGGTAACTTTGATTAAAAATTGGATACCACCATATAGTTTATAATGAGATATTCTATTTAAGTAGGACTTAACCTCGATCGGCACAGGTCGACGGAAAAATTATATTTTTTAACTATTTTAATGATCATTTAAATAAACATGTATGTGGGTTTTTCTAACATTAAAATAGGTTCTCGAATTGAAAATATGAGGGAAATGTAAAACTTAGAACGTCTATATTTACCTGGATAAAACCTAACATTGACTGGTGTGGGTTGACAAGAAAAGATAGTTTTTTGTCTTTTTCAGAAGAAAAATAAAATAACATAAAAAGTTATTTTATTTGTTTTCCTAACTGTTAAGCAGTAGAATGCAAGTAGTGCAGTGTAGCAATGACATGAAACAAAATCTCATCAATGTACCTCATTAATGAATCAGCATAATAAACCTGTAACGCAGCAGTAATGGAAATGAATTCCCTCCTTTAATGGTTTAATCAGTGGGTGTATTGTTGACTGGGGAGAAATACTCAGAATCTATGAAGGATCACCATTGGAAAAAAACAAACAATGACTAACAGTCACCAATGTTGTTGATCACTTCCCCTTCCACTTCATAAGATCCCACTTTTGACGCCAGATCGAGCGCTTCCTTGAATGGATCCCCGTCAGCAAAAAATCCACCCTTTGATCAAACATTATTTATAGGTTAGAGTTGTGATTTGATTTTTTTTCTTCCCTATTCAGTGTTTTAGATGACAGTCACAGATCAACCCAGAAACAAGTTGACCCACGGTTCGATAATTCTTTCAAGAGGTTCTTGACTATGGGATGGTTTAGGGAATTGAATTTCTATTTGATGGTCATGAAATACCCTTATAACAGGGGCGAATTAACATCGTGAAAAAAATGGTGGAGGTTCATTCCTCAATTTTTTTTTCTGGTTTCCCCCATCCATTTTATTTTCATTCTTAATGTTCTTCACAGATTGGAGAATGGTCTATCATTGCGCAACCGTTCCTAGTGCAACAATCCAACATCATTGATCCAGAATAGACACGACACAATGGAGGTATGATGACGTTGGTGGTTGTGAGATCATGGTGGTGAGGGAGTTATCACACACGAATAGATTCATACTGGAAAGGTGTCACAATGAGGATTTGAACCCCAGGTGATGAAGAACATGGCTCGAGGTTTCCGTAAAATCTTCTGGATCAAAGAATGGACCAATAGAGCACATCATGTGGCCTGTAAAACCACCCACCATCATGCCGACAGGAGGAACCCACAGTAGCTCAACTGTGGGTGGTGTTGTGGGGAAATGGCTAGGGTGGACTATGGTGGAGTGGGATAACGACGTGGTAGCACCACATTGAGATTGTGGAATGCGGTCAATGGATTGCCTGAGGGATTTCATGTCCGCGTGAGTATTCCGAATGGATGAGGGGGGGGGGCACCCCACACACCACATGGAGCCTAGTGGACACATAACCCCACCACATTCGAGGAAAATGAGCCGACCTACTCAATTTCGGCTAGGCTATCGATGTTGGGCTGGCCGGCAGTGGGTCGGGGCCTCTGGGTTGGGTCAGACCTGACGGGTTGGGACGGAGCTGGGCATTCAGACTAGACCACAGTTGACTACGGTGGTCGACTGTGATCGATGACGGTGGAGCTACCGTGTGGCCATGAAAACTCTTCCATGGTCAACCTCTGTAGTGAATCGAGATGTATTAGGTCAGTTGACTACCATGGTGGGTCCTTGGGCCGCTGGCCCCCTTTTTTCTCATATGCATGTTGCTCTTAAATAGAGAGTCTGTTTGACAAGTCATCTTCAGCGTTGGGACCCTTCTGATAAGAAAATAATTTTGAGATACATTAAGTGAGTTTTTTTGAATTTTGGAATATGTAATAATGGTTTTAGGAGTAGTTATTTCTGGTACAAGGATGCATGACCAGGAATAAACATGTTTCATAAAGGTAGAAACACTAATGTCATGGGGAGCGGGTTCAATTCCTTTGGGTAGTTTCCATTGGGGATGTCACACCCCTGAAGGACTAGAGTGAGGGTTTCTAAAGATGTTCATGAATTTAGTGTAGGTACTCCCCTATGGGACTATGGAGGGGATCCTCTATTCATGTTATTGGTACTCCCCTATAGGACTAGGGTGTGGGTCCTCCACTTATAAAGTACATAGAGTTACTGGTCCCCTAACAGGTAGAGTGCATGTCCTCTAATATAGGATTTAGTACTCCCTTATTGTTTTAGGGATAAGGTCCTCCACACATGATTAAATATAGTTCGTACTCTCTTATTGGGTAGGGTGTCATTCCTATATGATCGGAGTCTGTACTCCCCTATCTTACAAGGTCACGAGTTCTCCACAGGTGAATTGATAGTAGTGGGTACTCTCATACTGTACCAGGGTGTGGGTCCTACACTCATGAACTGATAGAGTCGATACTCTCCTATCATACTAGGGCGTAGGTCCTCTGGTCACCGAGTAGTACTCTCTTACATGGTAAAGTTTGGGTTCTCAATTATAGTTGGAGCTCCCTCAGCGGTCGGACATAGTAGCGAGGAGTGGGCCCATACACATGATGAAAATTATGCCTAGATATTAGATAGTGCTCTCTCAATGGAATGAGGTCTGGGCCATTCTATACAAGAGTCATAGAGGTTTTGTGAAATAGTTAGGAGCATGGCTCCCTCTTTCATGTACAGTGGTGAGTTCAGTCCTCTCCACTCGGGTTTCCTTAGTCTTGCATTGGGTGGAAGACAATGATGACTGAACCTTAGGTGCTGGTAACTAAATATAGAACTATTAGAATGTTCCTGATAGGGTATGTTCTCTCAGACATACCATTTTGAAGGGTAGAGTTGTTGTGGATGAACTATACCTCTCAAATAGGTGCCATCAAGGATGGCTGAGCTTGTGGAGTCTGATCCAATGATTTTATGTGTTTCCTCTCAATCCTTTGATGAGAATCGTAATGTTGGATATGAGGAAGAAACCTTATGATTCCTAATGTCTGAAATGAGTATATCTATATTTTACTTCTACATGTATGGGAATATACCCTTTTCGAGCTGACTGTTCTTTTCTTGTGTTTTTTTCCTTGTGCTTTACCTTTACGATTTCAGGGTGTCATACTGAGTATTGTTTTACGCACAACAACATGGGCTTTGTCTACACATGTCATGTTTTTTATAGATGATCAACACTTAGAAAATGTCTAGGCAGGACCAGGACCTGGTGGTGCTCAGTGAGATCAGACAGATGAGGCATACTCTTACTGCTACAGGAAGCTACCCATCACCTACCGTTCAGGGAGGGTTGTCGGCAGACGAGCTATAGGGACTTGGAGTTTAACATGTGTTATGTATTGTTTTTGGTGTGTTTGTATAATAGCCCAATTTTTCACCATGTACTTTACTTTTCATTGTACTTTGGTTATGTTATACTTAGTGGATTTCATGCATAGAATTCCTAGCCTTTTACTTCATAGTACCTTTGGATTCGAGTTGTGCTCTTGTGTACATGTACTTATGAAAATGCCTCCCATTTTTTAATATTCCTACTCAGCACTAGTCACTAGCCCCAGGATTATCGGAGGTGGGCTTGGAGTAGTCATGACATGTGCCCTAGGGGAAGAGTCATGGTAGAGTGGAATCATAGGCTGCCGGTTTTAACATAGGACCACTGTGTCATGATCATGGTTTTGGTTGCATAGTGTTAGTGTTAACAAGTTTTGAGTTTGGATCTCAGGCCAGAGGTTCTAGTTTTGGTTCAACATCTAGTGTATCCATTCAATGAGACTTTGATAACCTGCTTTTCAAATTAGTACAATAGGATACTGGTTGTCGAGAAATAAATGGTAAATGCATTATATAGGAATGGTTTGTGTTTTCCATGTCCTTATGGAGTCATCTCTCTAGATATACTCTATTAATCGTGGTTCTTCTAGATCCATTTCATGATGCCTCCATGATGATAGCCAAATAATATTATACAACACGATCTTGATTATGATATGCACAATGAGGAGACTTCATTATAGGGAACTGGTTCTAAGTTGTTACCTCAAAGTGGTCTATAGATGGTTCCACCACCTGTAGAGAATCTTGTTTTGCTGGTATTTTAATCCGAGGATGCACATGGGCTGATTACAGTACATGGGTTCTAGTAGAAGAAACCTTTGAAATACAGGGGTGTTCCAGACCTCCAAGTAGGAGATGACTGGCTCGATTCAATCAGTCGATCTTTTCTCTTATTGAGGACACATTCTGATCAGATGGTGGTCCTAGCCGCAATCCTTCTTCAGGGATCAACAGGATGATGGTGGAGCTTCATAATAAAGTCACATGATGATGTGACACTCACTTGGTAGGAGTTATAACAACTCTTGAGGGAAGAGTTTTAACCAGCCTCACTAAGGTTAGTATTTATCCCGGAGCTTCTATAGCTTTGATAGGGAATCCTGACTTTGGTGGAGAATTCAGCAAGGTTTACTGACATGTCACAGTACTCACTGGACATGGTACAAGACCAATTTGTCAGAGCTATAGCCTTTGATCAAGACTTAATCTGAGAGATCAGGGATTTGGTGGTTCTGATAAATATTCACACCTTTTATTGGGTTCTTGAGCAAGCCATGGTGTCCCAGATTTTCCTAGTCAAGGAACATATGGATGTGACCCACAATAGAGGTCACAAGGCAGAGGCATCTGTAAAAGCTACCAGATGACATGTGATATGATCGTGGAATCGTAGACATACCCATGCCCGAACACTGACATGTGGGACTGTGGTGTAGGAGTAGCGATGAGGGATAAATCAGCTATAGGATAGGTGGTGTTATGATTTCAATGGTTGTTGGCATATCTATAGATATTTTCCAACCCACCATTCCACTACGAGGGAGCTGGTTGATGAGCCGCCTTAGCAGAGACAATGCTTGGATAAAGGAGTTCCGCAAGATCGAAGTTTAGGTAGAGGAGCTAGAGTAGAAACAGGTGGTCCACACTTGGCTTAGGGAGCTAGAGGACATGGGTGAGGACAACTGCATGTCGAAATCAGTATGCCATTTTTTGAGGAACTATACAGAAAACCATACTGATCACTGTTATGTTGGATAGACCCAAGGGAGACATCAATAATTGGTCCCAAGATGGAAAATACTACCACTAAGAAGGTGTAGGTCATCCGAGAGAGGATGAAGACTAAATAGAGCTGATAGGAGTCCTATTCTGAAAGGTAATGGAGGCCCATGGAGTTTGAATTGGGAGTCCCTATATTCTTACAAATCACTCATTGATGAGGGATATAGAGATTTGGTTGGGGCGACATTCACAGTGTACGCAGTGAAGATAGAGGATCCAAAAGAGAGGAACCATTATGGAGTGTCAATTCCTCTGGTGTGTGTTTGTTGGTAGCATGAGGAACTCGTGGAGAGTATGTGGGTGTGATAGGATCAGATTCATGCTCAGTACCCCCTTTTTTATTATCCCTTGTTTTTGTTTTAGAGGCTGTAAAGCCCAAAAGTGAGGAGTAATGTAATACCCCTCAATTCCATGATTTTTTTAAAATTAAATGGAATTATCCCAAGACCAAGCATTGAGGTGGTGTGAAATTCCTAGACATAGTTTGCCCCGAATGGTCCATCGAAAAATGTTATATTTTTAAATAGCACAAGTGAGAGGTTTTCCTGTAAAAGTGGATTAACTCTCAAACAGTTTCCCAATCATAATTTTGAGGGAAACATCGCATTTTGGATGATGGGTTTATCCTAGGCGCGACTAATGTTTAGCCGGTGTGGTCCTGTAGTGAGAAAACCCAAAAATTGAATATATATAAATAAAATAAATAAATAAAAATATTTTATTTTTCAAATCCTTATAACTCACAAATGGTGACACAAATTGAAAATCTAAGACCACATTTTTGCTTGTTATGGTATTCTTTCCTTACTCAGATGCTAACATTGGATGGCACAAGTCATCAGTGGAAAGTATTTTTTGGCTATAAAAAAAATAATTGAATAAATTTAATTTATTTTCAAATCCTTATAACTCATAAACGGTAACTCAGATTGGAAATCTTGAGAGTACCATTATGTTTATAAGGGTATTCTTCCCCTAGGTGGAGCCTAACATCGGCAGGCGTGGGCCGACTGTGAATGTTAGTTTTTGTTATGTAATTGTAAATAAAATAATTTAAATAAATTTTATTTTATTTTTTAATCCTCATAAATCACAAATTCTATCTCAGATTAAAAATTTGAGACCACCATTAAATTCTTAGTGAGATGTTATCCTTATGTAGTTCAGAACCTCGATCAGTGCGGGTTAATGGAAAAAGGTAAATTTCAAACTATTTTGATGTTTATTTAAATAAATGGCTGAGTAGGGTTTTCTAACTTCTAAAATGGTGATAGGAGTGAAAATAAAAGGTCACCGTTGAACTCATAACATCGAGATTCACCTAGAAATGACCCAACATCGACCGATGAAGGTTAATCAAAAAAGATAGTTTTCGGTATTTTCAAAAGAAAAATAAAATTAGATAAAAAGTTATTTTATTTTATTTCCTCACCATTAAGTAGTGGAACACCTACTGTGGAATGTAACAACGAGGAGGCATTGAATCTCATTAATGGACCACATTAATGAATAGATGTAATGATGCTGCAACATAGTGGTAAAGGAATGGTGTTCCCTCCTTAATGTTTTAATTTGGGGGTGCGTCATTGATAATAGAGAAATACACTGAATCTTTTGAGGATCATCATTAAAGAATGGAGAATGATGAGCGACAGTAGCCAATTATGTTGAGCACTTCCCCCTCTTCATCTATAGATTCTGCCTTCAATGTCGGATCGTGTAATTTTGAGGACGGATCACCATCAATGACAAATCCACCCTTTGATCAAACATTATCTCTAGGTAGGGGTTGTTATTTGATTATGTTATTCCCCGTTCTTGGTTTTAAATGATGAATGTTGATCAACCAATGAATAGGTTGACCTATTGTTTAATCCTTATTGATTAAGGTTCTTGACTACGACATGGTTTGGGGAAATGAATTTATATTTGATAGTTCTGCTAAACCCTTATAAGGGGAGTGGATTAATGTCATGAAGAACAATGGAGGAGGTTTGTTCCTTGTTTTTTTGTTCAATTTCCCCCATCCCTTTGATGTGTGTTCTTCAAATTCTTTGCATATTGGATAATGGTCGATCGTTTCATAACTATTCTTGGTGAAACTATCTGACATCATGGATCTGGAATTGACACGACAAGACGGAGGTGAAACAATGACGATGGAGATCAGATATAGTCGGTGAAAAAGATATCTCACATGAATATATTCACACCGGAAAGGTGTCACAAAGAGTATTTGAACCCCAGGTGAGGAAGAACAAGGCCTAAGGATTCCAAAACATCTTTTAGATCGAATAACGGACCACCAGAATGCATCCCGCAGCCCATGGAACAACACAGCGATGTGGAAGTGCTGGCATCGACTCGAGAAACCCGCAATGGCTCGACCATGCATTGTGTCAGGGGGATGGGGCCCAGGTGGCTTGTGGAGGAGCAGGCCAACGAGGCGGTAGTGCCTTGTTGAGACTGTGGCATGCGGTCAACAGACCATGTGAGCGGACCGATTGGACGAGAAGGCGAAACCCCGTGTGCCATGTTACATGGAGTGGATGTTGAAACCCACCTTGTCTGGGTAAAATTAAATAGCCCTCTATGAGAAGGACGGGATAGAGATACTTGTCCGAGCATTTCTCGGTCCGCAATGGGCCGGGCCTAGTGGGTTGGGTCTGAACTAACCGGTCGAGTCAGACTCAGGCAGTTGTACTGAGCCACGGTCGACCACAACGGTCGATTGTGATCCACAGTCGGTGAAGCTACCATGAGGCCAAAAAAACTCATCCATGGTTTAACACCGTGGAAACTCAATATGAAGTGGGGAAGTCGACTTCCATGGTCAGTCAGTGGGCTACTGGCCCCCTTTTCAGTCAAATTCATATTGCACAAAAAACAGAGAATCTGGTTGATGACTTGTCTTTGGCGTTGGGACCCTTGAGATGATATTTTTATTTGGATATAAATTAAGTGAGTTTTAATTAATGTTTGAAAACAGGCTAATGATTTTAGGAGTAGTTCATTTCATTACAAGCACACTTGAGCCGAAATATGCGTGTTTCGTAAAGGTTGAAACCCGCACGCCGTAGGGAGTGGGTTCACATTTTTTGGGTAGCTTCGTTCGGGGATGTCACTCCCCTGAAGGACTTGAGTACTAGTTCTAAAATATGTTCATTAAGGTAGAGTAGGTACTCCCCTATAATACATGGGATTGGGTCCTCTATCCTTGGAATCATTACTCTCCTATAGGACTAGGGTGCAGGTCCTCCACATCTAACATACATAGAGTCGGTACTCCCCTAACAGGTAGGGTGTGGGTCCTTTAAGATAGGATTCTTTACTCCCCTTATATTTAAGTGTGTGGGTCCTCCACACATGATTGAATAAAGTCGGTACTCTCCTACCAGGTAGGGTATGGGTCCTATATGATAGGTGTGGGTACTCTCCTATCGTACCAGGGTGAGGGTCCTCCACTTGTGAACTAATTGGAGTCAGTACTCACCTATCATACCGGGGCATGGGTCCTCTATACATGTGGTGATAGAGTCGGTACTCCCCTATCATACCAGGTCACATGTCTTCTAGTCACCGAGTATTACTCCCCTACCGGGTAGGGTTAGGGTCCTCAATTAGAGTAGGATCTCCATCGTCTGTCAGAAATAGTAGTGTAGAGCAGGCCCATCCACTTGATGAAAATGATACCTTGATAAACACTAGTGATCCTGCAATTAAATGAGGTGTGGGGCACACCATATAGGGGAGATAGAGTTTTACAAATATGGTTAGAAGTAGGGACCCCTCATTCATGTATAGTGGTTAGGGACGGCCTCTCCAAATAGGTTTCCTTAGTCTTACATTGAGCGCAGGACAACGATGACTGAACCTCCAGTTCATGGCACTAAAGTTGGACCTAGTAGAATGTTCTTGATGGTGTACATTCTCTCATATGTACCATTTGGATGGGTAGAGTTGTTCCAGATGAAGGTACCTATCTAATGGGTGCCATCTAGTATGGTTGATATTGTGGAGAAGGATCCTCTGGTTTGATGTGTTTCATAAGAAAACTACGATGAAAATCCTAATGATGGATTTGAGGATGGAACCTTATGATTCAGAGTGTCTGAAAAGAGTATATCTAAATTTCCTTGGTATATGTATGGTAATATACCCGCGTTGAGATAAATTTTCTTTTCATGTGGGTTTTCCTTGGAGCTATACAATTTTGGTTTTGGGGTGTCATAATGCGTATTAGTTTACTCATCCCTGCACGGGCTTTGCCCACACATGTCGTGTCTTGTGCAGATGATTGTTGCTTTGACAAAGTCCAGAGAGGACCAGGACCAGGTGGTGCTTAGTGAGATCTGATAGAGGAGGCTTACTCCTATGACTACACAAAGTTACCCATAACCTACCCTTCAAGTAGGGTAGTATGTGGATAAGCTTTAGGGACTTGGAGTTTTACTTGTGTGTTCTGTCTTTCTTTTGATGTGATCGTATAGTAGCCTGATTTTCCACCATGTACTTTACATTTCATTGCACTCTGTTTCTGTTATACTTTGTGGATTTCATGCATATCTTTCATGGAATTTTATTTTTTTGTACCTTTGTCTTGTAGTTGTGTGAAAGGGTACAACTACTTCGGAGAATGCCTCCCATTTGTGGGGTATGCCTACTCAGCAGTAGTCTCCACCTGCATGTCAATCAGAGGTCAGCATGGGGTAGTCACAGAATGGGCCTTGGGAGACAGGTTGTGATAGAGTGGTATCATAGGCAGACAGTTCTACCTTTGGAACAATGTGTTGTGGGATTTATCTGGGTTTCAAAGTGGCATCGTTAAGATATTTTGAGTTCAGCTCTCAAGCTAGAGGTTCTAGTGTTGGTGCAGCCACCAACGTATCCATTCACTCGGACTCTGATAAACTACTTTTTTACTTCAAAAATTAGTACACAAGTTGCCAAGAATTAAATGGTACATGCAACATATAGGAATGGTCTGTGTTTTCCATCTCCTTCTCGAGTCAGCTCTTCCGATATACTCTATTAACCATGGTTTATCCTGATCCATTTTTGGATACCTCCACGATGACAACCATATATGATTCTATAGTGTGATCATGATGACGATATGCATCATGTGGTGGATTTAATATAGGGCACTAGTTATGAGGTGATACCGATAGATGGTCTGCCGATGGTGCCACCACCAATAGAGAAGCATGTTTTTCCGACAATTTGGGCTGAGGATGAACATTGGATGAGTTTGATACATGAGTTCTAATGGTAGTAACCATGGAAATACGGGGGTGTTCCTGGCCCCTATGTAGAAAATGTCTATCTAGAGTCGGCCACTTGAGATTTCTACTTATTGAGGGCACATCTTGATCAGATGGTGGTCCTAGCAGCGATCCATCATCAGGGCTCAACAGGATGATGATGGAGCCTGGTAATACATGCACATGATGAGTAAACACACACATTGGAGGAGAACAAACAACCCGTTGGGGAAGAGTTTTACCCAGTCACGTTGAGGTCATTACATATCTCGAATCTTCTGTAGCTTTGACAGTGTATCATGATTGTGAAAGAGTTTTTGATGAGGTTCAATGACTTGTCATGTTACTCACTGGACATGGTATGAGACATGTTTTTCATAGCTCAAACCCTCGAGCTGGGCATATGCCGAGAGATCAGGGTGTTGGTGGTTCCACTGAATATTCCCACCTATGTTGGGGATCTAGAGTGAGCCATAGTGTTGGAGAGTTTTCTAGATGAGGAACAGATGGATGTGACCCACAACAACGGTCACAAGGAAGAGGTGTTTGTAGGATCTAGTAGACGACAGATGACATGATCATAGTGTAAGAGGCACACCCATGTCCGAATTCAAATGCGTGGGACTATGGAGCATGAGCAGTGCCGAGGGATAGATCAACCACATGAGAGGTGGAGTTAGTATTGAAAAGGTTGGAGGAATCTCGCTTGAGATTGACCGACCCGTCGTGGTGTTGGGAGGGAGCCGGATGATGAGACACCTTAGTAGAGACACCATTTGGAGTAAGGAGTTCCGCAAGATCATGATCGAGGGAGAGGAGTTGGATGAGCAATAGGTGGTCCACGCCAGGCTCAGGGGGATGGAGGAAATGGGAAAGGACAACAGCATGAGGTCATCATTATGACGCCATTTTAGGCACTATACGGGTGACCATGCGGGTCACTGTTATGTTGGACATAACTAGGGGAGTCATCACTCACGGGTCCCGAGATTGTATAAGTTACCACAAAGAAGGTTCAGGTCATCCGAGAGTGCTCGAAGACTACATAGAGCTGACATAAGTCTTATACAGATCATCAATAGTGAACTTTGGAGTTCAAATATGGGGGACACATATTTCTATAGTTTTCTCCACAATGAGGGATACAAGGATTTGCCCGAGGTGAAATTTGTGGAGTACCTGATGGAGATATAGGATTGACAAGAGATGATCCTTTTTAGATGGTCGATTCTTCTGGTGCATGTTTTTTGGTAGCATGGGGATCTCCAAGAGAGCATGTGGGAGCGGGAGGCTTAGATTTGTTTTTAGTATTCCCTTTTGTTTGATAAGCCCTTGTTTTGGATAATAAGGATGTAAATCCCTAAATGGGGGAGTAATGTAAAACCCCATAATTCCATGATTTTTTTGACAATTAAATGGAATTATTCCAAGACCAGGCACTAAGATGGTGTGTGATTACATGGCCTCATGTGCCCAGAATGGCTTGTCGAAAAATGTTATGTTTTTAAATAGCATGGGTGAGTGGTTTTCCTAAAAAATTGAAATAACACTCTAACTAGAGCCCAGATCAGAAATATGAGGTTACTATTGAATTTAGGATGGGGGGTTTACCCAAGGAATGACTTAACTTTAGTCAACATGGTCCTTTATTGAGAAAACTAAAAAATGCTATAACTGTAAATAACATAAATAAATAAATATTTTTTATTTTTTAAATTTGTATAACTCACAAAAGCTGACTTAGATTGAAAATTTGAGACCACCATTGAGCTCATGAGGGTATGATTCCTTTAGGTATAGCCTAACATTGGCTGGCGTGGTTCAAAAATGGAAATTAGTTTTTTTCATAAATAAAATAATTGAATAAAGTTAATTTATTTTCAAATCCATATAATTCTTAAATGATAACCCAGATTGGAAATATGAGAGTACCATGGAGTTTGTGAAGGTATGATTCCTTTAGGTTGAGCCTAACATCAGTTGATATGGGTCGACTATGAATATTGGTTTTTGGGATGTAACTGTAAATAAAATAATTTAAATAAAAGTAATTTATTTTCAAATCCTCATACATAAAATAGTAATTCCGATTTAAAATATGAGACCATTGTTTAGATTGTAATGATATTTTCCTCTTATGCATGAATTAACCTCCACCAGTGCAGGTTGAAGGAGAAAGATAATTTCCAAACTATTTTAATGTTCATTTAAATAAATGTGAAGAGTTGGTTTTTATAACTTTTAAACTGGTGCTCAGATCTAAAATTAAAGGGCACCATTGAACATAGAATGTCGAGTTCACCTAGAAAATTCCTAACATCAACTGGTGAGGGTCAACCTGAAAATATAGTTTTTGGTGATTTTGAATTAAAAATAAAATAACATAGAAAGTTATTTTATTTGTGTTCCAAACCATTAAGAAGTGGAACATTAGTAGTGCAGTGCAATCATGAGGTGAAACTAAATCACATTAAGAAAACTCATTAATTAATTAGCGTAACGATGCAGCAATGTAGTAGTAAAGGAAAGTCCTTCCCTCCATTAATGTTTTAATCAGGGGGTGCGTCATTGACATGGGAGAAATGATCTGAATCTCTGGAGGATCTCCATTGACGAATGAAGAATGATGAGAGATGGTATCCAACGACATTGAGCACTTCCACCTCCTCTTTGAGAGATCCTTCCTTCAATGTCAGATCGAGTGATTTCATTAATAGATCACCATCAACGATAAATCCACCAATTGATCGAACTTTCTCTCTAGGTATGGTTTTTTATTTGATTATGTTCTTCCCCATTCTTGGTTTTAGATGTGGATTGTGGATCATCCCCCAAACACATTGAACTCTGGTTTGATAATTCTTGCAGGAGGTTCTTGATTGCAGGATGGTTTGGGCAAATAAATTTTTGTTTGATTGTTCTCATAAACTCTTATAACGAGAGCAGATTAACTTCATAAAGAATGATGGTGGATGATGGTTCCATGATTTTTTGTTAAGTTTTACCTATTCCCTTTGACGTGCCTTATTAGAATTCTTCGCAGATTAAAGAACAGTTTATCGTTGAGAAACCTTTCTTGGCGCAATGATTCGACATCATGAATCCAGAATAGTCGCGACATGATGGAGGTAAGACGATGATGGTGGTGATCAGATCAAGGAAGTGATGGATATATCACAAACGAACTAACTCTCACTGTAAAGGTGTTACATCAAGTATTTGAACCCCATGCAATGAAAAAATATAGGCTGAGGATTCCAAAACCTTTTTTGGATCGAATAACAGACCAACGGAGCGTATCTAGTGGCCTGGGGGACAACACCCCAATGCATCGGTGCTAGAGTCGTCCGGAGGAACCCATGATGACTCGATTGCAGGTGGTGTCGTGGGCTACAACCAAGGTGGGACATGGTAGAGTGGGATGTCGATGAAACAATGCTCCGTCGAGACTATGGTGTGCAGTCAAGAGACTGTGTGCGGGATTTCTGGTCCATGTGAGTTGATCGACTGGACAAGGGAAAGATTCCCTGTGAGCCACATGGTGCATAACAGACATAGAAACCCCCACATCTTGGTAAAACTCATTGGCCCACTTGGAGTGGGATGGGCCCAGTGGGTTGGATCATAATTCATGGTTTGGGTCAGACTTGGGCAGCCGAACCGGGCCACGGTCAGCCACGACGGTCGATTGTGATCCAATGTTAGTGGAGCTACCACGAGGCTACATAAACAAATATATGTTCTACCACTGCAATAAAAAGAGATATCTTTGGGTGGTCAACCGCCACGGTCAGTCCCCGGGACACTATTCACCATTTCGCTCAAACTTTTATAGCTATTGAACAAAGCATCTAATTGATGATCCATTTTCGGAATTGTGACCATTGCAACAATAAGGTCACTTTAAGATACTTTGAGTGAGGTTTTGGAAATGTTGGTAGATAGAATAATGGTTTCAGGAGTTGTTTCTTCTGGTACAATCATTCTTGATCAGGAATCAACATGTTTTTGTAAAGGTATAAACCCTCGCTTCATGGGGTGTAGGTTCACTTATATTGGGTTGCTACCTTAGGGTAAGTCACTCCACTGAAGGACTAGGGAGGGTGTTCCTACAGAAGTTTGTGAAGGTAGGTAGGAACTCCCCTGTTGGAATAGTGACCGGGTCCACTATCTGCAGACTCGGTACTCCCATATAGGAATTGGGCGCAATTCCTCCACATCTAAAAAATATAGAGTCAGTACTCCCCTATTGGGTAGGGTGTGGGTCCTTTAATAAAAGAGTCAGTACTCCCAAACTATTTCAAGGTGTGGGTCCTCCACTCATGATTCAATAGAGTCCGTAATAACAAACTAGTTAGGGTGAATGTTCCCTCGGATAGGAGTTGGTACTCACTTGTCGTACCATGGAACGGGTCCCCCCCATGTGAACTGATAGGATTTGGTACTCCCCTATAATACCAGGGTGTGCGTGCTCCACACATGAACTGACAAAGTCTGTACTCTCCTGTCGTACCATGGGGCAGTTCCTCTAGTCACCGAGTATTACTCCCTTACCCAGTAGGTTGTGGGTCCTCAATTAGATTTGGAGGTCCCTTAGTTGTCGGACACAGTAGCGAGGAGTGTGCCCATCCACTCCATGAAAATGATTCCTACATAAGAGCTAGTGATCCCTAGACTGAATGAGGTGTGGTACACTCCTTTTAGAAGCAACATAGGTTTCTCAACATAGTTAGGAGCAGGGATCCCTCTTTCATGTATAGTGGTGAGGGCGGGCCTCTCTACTTGGGTTTCCTTAGTCCTGCATTGGGAGCAAGGCAATGATGAATGAACCTATAGTGTTGGGAACATAAGATGGAACAAGTAGATTTGTACTAATGAATTAATTTCTCTTAGAAGTACCTTTGGGAAGGGTAGAGTTGTTCCTGATTGAGTATACCTCTCGAACGAGTTCCATCGAGGATGGATGAGCTTGGGGAGTACGATCCCCTGGTTTCATGTATTCCCAATCAGACCTACGATGAAAATACTGATGATGTCTTTGAGTATGGAATCTTATGATTCCTAGTGTCTAAAATGAGTATATCAGGATGTTATTGGTATATGTATGTTCATATACCTGTGTCGAGATGATTGTGCTTTTCTTGTGGTTTTTACCATGTGCTTTACCTTTATGGTTTCATGGTATCCTACTATGTATTATTTTAATCATCCCTTCACTAGATTTCCCCACATATGTAATTTCTTGTGAAGAAGATAAATGGTTTGATGAAGTCTAGGGAGGGATAGGACCAGGTGGTTCTTAGTGAGATTATACAGACGAGGTGTACTTCTATGACTATAGGCAGCTACCCATCACTTACCATTCATGTAGGGTTGTCAGTGGATGGACTGTAGGGACATGGAGTTTTACTTGTCTTATATCATTCTTTTGGTGTGATTTTATAATATCCCTATTTTCCACCCTATACTTTACATTCTATAGAACGCCAATTGTGTTATAATTAGTGGCTTGCATGCATAGCTTTCTTGGACATTAATGTTCCAGTACCCTTGGGTTAGAGTTGTATGCGTGTGTACATGTACATAAGAAAATGCCTCACATTTTTTGGATATGCCTACTCATCACTTGTCGCTTGCCCCTAGACTATCAGAGGCATGATTGGGGTAGTCACGACATGGGCCCTGGGGTCCAAGTCATGGTATCTTAGGTGTCAGTGCCTTCAATGTTTCTGTTGGCATGGATTCAACCTTAGCAGCTTCCTATATGGCCCTCTGGGGCTAGTGGTTTTCAATATTTTACTAGAATATTTGTTCCAGTGTTTTTTGGTTGTGTGGTTCATGGCCTTATCTTGACCTATTGTTTATTGGTTCCCCTAGTTTAGTATGTTGGAGGTGGACAATCTCAACGCTAGCCTCAACATTAGTTTCCAATGAGTCTATTTCATTAGTAGGGGCTATGGGTTATTATTCTACCAAGGTGTAATTGAGAAGGAAGAGGCTGAATTCATAATGTTCCACATTTCTAAGGACCACGAACCAATCATGATCTTAGAGGTGGTCCTCATTAGAGAGGAATAGGAGATGGGAGTGGTCTATTGTAAACAAAGAAGGCTGCAGTTCCAAAGGAGACATAGATTTTCAGAGGTATGATAAAATTTTTAGTACCCTTGTTTGTGACTTTTTTGATTAAAGAGCATCAAAATCCCTTTTTTCACCCTTGCTATCACATTCCTTAGTACTAGACGTAGAGAGTCTTTATGTTCCCCTTGTATTGACTACGCTAGTCGGAGGTCAAACCAACTTGTTTGATGTGTTCCAGAGGTATATACTAATGATCATACAATATCAATACTATGGGGATACTTTATTCCTATAGATGCAACTATATTATTTCATCCTCAGTGTCAAATGGTTATATTTTGTATGTTCTGTTATCTACTATTTTCTAGATGAGAGTCTTGTTTTCTGTTGTAAATGGCCAAAAAGTGAAATCTGTTGGTTAGAGGGGTTGTCGGCTGGGAATTCAATGTGTGGACCCGTTAATCTCCTTTTTGGACATGTTTTCAGTGAAATTAGTGGAATCATAAATTAGGTTCCCTAGGTCGTCGGGAGTTCCTATTTTTCTTCCCCAAAGAGGATGTGACACTACCCCCACGACATGATGTTGATTTTGAGATAGAATTCAAAACCTATGTCTTCTACGATTTTGATGGATCCATATCGATTAAAATATTAGGAGTTATCGGATTTGAGGGATCATATAGATGGTCGAATGAAAAAGGGTTTTATCTATCACATTGTATCATCATAGTGTGCTCTATTGTTGTTTGTAAAAGAGGATAGTAGTCTGAGTGTGTTTATGGACTACCAAAAGTTGAATCAAGTGATGGTCAAACACTATTATACTAATCAAAGGATAGAAGATCTTTTCAACCAGCTGAGTGGTCTGATTTTGTTTTCTATGATTGGTTTTCAGTTTGGATATCAAAAGTTGGGGGTTAAGGAGGGCGATATCTCGAAGACTTCCTTCAAATGCAGGTATTTTCACTTTGAGTTTGTATTCATGTCATTTAGTGTTATGAATACACCATCCGCGTTCATGGGGATTATGAAATTTGTGTTACGTGAGTCCCTAGATCAGTTTTTCATTGTATTCATCGATTATATCTTCATCTACTCGAAGTTAGAGGGGGAGCATTACAAGCATATAAAAACCATCTTGCATGTTCTTCGACACCACTGACTCTAGGGAATGTTTTCCATGTGTCTATGCTAGACACCATATGTGAATTCTTGGGGAATGTTTTCTCTCTGTAGGATGTGATAGTAGAACCATCGAAGGTTGAAGCAGTTTTTTCTTATCTTGAACCCAAGAACATAAAAGATGTTCAAAGACTCCTTGGCCCTATAGGCTATTATCAGAGGTTTGTACTCATTTTTTATCATGTTTCAGCCTTGTGGACTACTTTGACATGGAAAGTTCATGATTTTGTTTGGAGGGATTAGTGTGAGGAAGAATTCAGTTACCTTAAGGTTATGTTAATCAATGCTCTAGTTCTTCAGCTGCTAAAAGAGGGTGTGTGGTTTGAGGGGTTTTTTGATGCTTCATATCTAGGCTTGGGATGTGTGTTGATGCAGTAGTGTGGGATGATCTTCTTTGGTATAGGAAGTTAATTTCCCATGGGTGTAACTATTTCTCCCAAGATCTAGAGCTATAAGTGGTTGCGTTTGCATTGAAGTTATGGAAAAATTACCTCATTGGGGAGCTCTTTTTGTTCATTATATATCAAAAGCAATTAAGGTATGTAT
Organism: Viscum album; assembly: GCA_963277665.1. NCBI lineage: Eukaryota > Viridiplantae > Streptophyta > Magnoliopsida > Santalales > Viscaceae > Viscum > Viscum album. Next base: position 1,429,213,513 of record OY728157.1, read on the forward strand.
TTTCCAAGAATGATCTAAAAATTATATAATGAAGGTGGTTGGATTTTCCACAGTATTAGTATTTTGATATATACCACACATCAGGATAGGGGAATTTTATGGCCAATGGTTTGAGCAGGAAGTTATGGATGGGTATTTTTCAGGAGTCTTGGGATGATTTGGAAGAAATAGTGGAGTTTTAATCCATTTACTTAGATAAAATAGTTTATAGTGGTATATTCTATTTTTTTAAGATCTATTTGTAGTCTTATCTAATGTAGATGGTGGAGGATTCTCAGTGGGGGACTCAGAGGAAGAGGGGATGCATGATCGTGTTGGAAACAGTGATGCTCTATAGGGTTTTTAGAGGATGGTCATAACTTGATGTTATTTCATGGGATGTTGTTTCTTCCGATTATAATGCTTTATGGATACCATATCCAATTCCATTAGTCACCATTAGTGTTACAACTAGAAGATTCCAAGATGTTCCATGGCTTAAGGTTGCAGTTTTCATGGCTTAGGGTGAAATGGGTAGTGGAAGAGTTTATAGAAAAGATCATAGTTTTCTATTATGTAAAGGTCGAGCATCGTGTTGCTGGTGGTTTTTGTATCCCTTGAATGTTACCAACTTGAAATGAATTTTCATGTTGATAGATTTCATTAAAGGGCCAAATAGAACATAGTAAGGTTGTGATGATATTTTGGTGGTCGCAGATCGATTGATGAAATCACCTCACTTCTTAGAGATCAAGGAGTCGTGCACTATGGATTCATTGAGTAAGAGGTATGTGGATGAGGTGGTGTAGTTGCTTGGAGTTCCAAGGACCATTGTCTCATACTAGGATGAACATTTTACCCCAAGAGTTTTTAGAGGATTCTTTCATTATTTTGGCACAATTTTATGCCTCAATACTAATTTCTACCCTCATACATATGGAAAAATAGAACAGACTATCCAGACATTAGAGGATATGTTATGGGAATGCCTCTTGGACATTGGTTGATCTTGGGTATGGCACCTGTATTTAGAATACTTTTCATATAATAATAGATATCACTCTTCTAATGGAATGGAACCTTTTGGGTTATTGTATGGAAGGCTGTGTCGTTCTCTGGTATATTGGATTGAGGTTGGGGAGATAGTTTTTCTTAGTCACGATGTGGTGAATATCACTACAGAAAAGGTTCAGCTTATTGGTTAGAGGATGAAAGAAGTTCAATATCAGATGAAGTATTATGTCGATCATAGGAGGACGCCCTTGGAGTTTGAGGTTGGGGACCATGTGTTTATGAAGGTTTCCCCTCAACATGGGAAACATAGGTTTTGCATAAGGGAGTAAGCTTTCTCCCAAGTTTTTTGGGCCATTTTAGGTGTTGGGGTGAGTTAGGGATGTGGCGTATCAATTGGAATTTCCATCATGGTTATAGATGATACACAATTTATTTCATGTCTCTCAAATTCATTGGTTTCTTCATGATGAATCCCATTTCATTGACTGGGGATATTTGGATACCGAGTATTACATGAAATTTATGGAATGACTAGTAGAGATATGGGATCTCTAATAGAAGGCACTGCAAGGATGCAACATTTCTTTACCTCATGTGTTTTGGAGGTGTGGTGGACTATAGTAGAGTACTATAGAGTGATAAAAGTATATTATTTCCTAATAAATAATGTTGTTTTGATTTTTATTTATTATATTTTTCTTGTTATGTGATGTTTAGATTCTTTTATTTAGTTAGATATGCGGTTTTACTTGGTTTGTGATGTGTGTGGTGTGATGTGTGACAAATTACTGATGCATGAAAAGGGGATGACATGATTCATAATCAAGTTTCATTAACTAGGATGTGATTAAACCCCTGAGGGAGAGTTAGATTCACCTAAAGCCAATAGTATCTTTACATGGAATAAGGAATTCTATGAATCATGTGTTCGTTGTGGTATGGTTTTTTGGTTAAAATAGTTAATGGATTGGGTTGTGTAAAGGTACATATAGTGGTTTAGTGGTGATGTTGTAGCCTGGTTTTGTTAGAGGAGCATCGTGTGGTTTTGTAGAGTGTTTTGTGGTCATTTAGGTTGGTGTGTTTAGCCAATGACAACATTAATGTTATGAATATATCTTTGAGAGATATCTTGTGGGGGATTCATAGAACCCTTTTTGTTTAATTAAAATCCCCTTGAGGGATCATAAATGAAGCCTCATAGAGGCGTCCTCTTCCCCAACCGTGGAAGATATAGTTTCATCCTAGTTGATTCCACTTTCCTCCTATGACCTGGGTTAAATCAGTGGCTTATTTGGTTTTTTCTTGGTGGGGCACATATGGTATCTATGTGGTGTGACTAGGAGATAACGGTCTCATTTTCTCCACATCTTCAGTAGAAACACAACTCGGCAAAGCATCAACGATTGGTCCGACGTAACCTGGCCTTCTTGCGACGATGCGATTGAACCTCACGATGACATAATGTCCTAGCGCAACTTCGATCTTGGTCTAGTTTGGTGCAGCTCGTTCTGTCCGTCATCGAAGGTTTTGTTCTGGTTTCTCTATTTTTCTGGCATGTCCAACTGTTGTCTCCGATAGGTTACTGGTGTGGATTTTCATTAGATCTACAGTATCATGGAGAAGGGGGGGGGGTATAGGATCTAGATTTTGGCGTGGTTTTGAGTTTTATTGGTTTTATGGTTTTCTTATCTATGGATTTATTATTTTGGTTGTGGATTTGGTGGAACATTTTTTGTTCTGGTTTTTCAATGCTGGTTCACGTCTGCCCCTTTGGGATGTTCTCTAGCCACTATGACTGATTTTCTTTGGAACCCAATGTGGGTGCATCTTTGGTTCTGATCGGATTTGATTCATACCCAGAGTGGAATTTATATCATAGGATAACCAATATCCCATCATTAGTGCAATTACCACATCATGGGTTTGGCCCATCTAGTCTTAGGTGATGTTGGATTGGACTTACATCCCTTGGATTTTTTTTCGGGCTTCTGTGGCTGTGGTGGTAGGGGAATCTCTTGGAGTGTGTCGGGGTCTATCCAGGATGGTGATTTATGGTGTTTTTTGGACTCACATATTCTTCGATTTTTTCAGTTATATGTTGGGTTGGATTTTAAGACTCAGGTTATGAAGATTTATCCGAACTCGACCTCAAAGAACATGCCTCAAATGAGGATTCCGAGTAGGCAGTTTACATTTTTAGGCATTATGGAATTTGATGCTTGAGAGGGTATGGAGTCAGCCATTGGATTAGTCCTATTCTTTGACACATGACACTTTTTATCCATATAGTCTTGAAATTGTGGATAGCTTTACCATGTTTTAAATGCTGGGGAAAGGCAGCTCCAAGTTGTTAGTCTAGTTTTAATTTTTTGGATCCTTGGTTCATGAGATGTTTTATGTCCACGAAGTCTATTTGGGTTTCCCTTCATCCATTAAAAGGTGGATTTATTATAAAATAAAATAAAAATCGGCAATTGGGCCATTGGTGGTGGATCTCGTGGGATGGTTGTTTGAACCCCTTTCCTTGAGATGTTGGTTTTCGATTCTCAAGGGATATAATCCCTAAAGATATATATTATGTAATGATTTAGGCACTCTTTGTCTTTTATATTTCTGATTTTTGTTATTGGAGGTGTTCAGGGGAGGTAATGAGAGTTTTTGTGGGAGTTGGAGGTGCATCCGAGCTACTGTAGAAAATACTCACCGAGTAAGTGTATTACATGATATGAATTTTGTTTTCATGACTTTTCTAGTGTTAGTTCAGGATGTGTGTATTTTCGGGGTTAAATAATAGAAGGAATATTCATTTTCAGAAAAACTGAACACTAAGGATTACACAACAGGAAAAGGGATTAAATGTCTTATAAACCCATGATCTAGTTCTGTTTTAAAATTCATTTCTGAGAAAATTTTCATTGATTCCAACATGGCCTTCTCTTCTTCTCATTTTTTATGAACCCTAATGTCTCGAAGTATTTAATAAATCCCTCTTCCTCTCTCTCTCTGATCCATTGGTCCTTGTGGTTATTCGTTGGTAATCTGTGGTTGATATGTGGTAGGTTCTTATCCCTTCATAGTGGGTTTTATTACATTATTCTACAAGGGATTCACTACCTTGTTTTTGTTATGGTTTGCGGTGTGTTTTGGGATGAATTTTGATGGTATTTAGTTACAGTGTAGGTTGATAGGGGGTTCCCATGGTGCAATTCTAGTTAACGAGCATTACTATTTTCCTTGTGGTGGACAACGTGTTAGAATTATTCTTTGAGGAAGAGATTCCACCGCTTATCCTTATTGTGTATCAAGAGGGAGGAATTTACTTTTGTATATCATTGGGTTATGGTTTTTACATATTAATCAATGAAAAATAATCTGTTAATTTAATTTAATGGGGAACATGGGGTATTATTCTATTAATTTTATGGGCTTAATATTATTTTTTACATTGTAAATTGTACGTTCTTGATGCCCTCCTGAAAATAGTAGTTTTTAGAGTCTTTGTTTACACTAGATATATGTGTTGTGATTGGAGATTTGTTTATGGTTGTTATGATATAACCATAAAATATTAATTGATTAACTTCTTATATTTGGCTAATATAATTATGGCCCTAGAATATTGGCTTATGTAATAATGCCTCTAAAGTAAAGTGGAATGTGAAAAATCCCCTTTGTAAATTTATGAAATGATCTTTATGTGTTGTGAAGTGTGGTCATGCTTATTGGAAAATGATGTGTTTTTGGGGTATTTGGGGCTGATAAACTATTTGAATGAGATTTTGGGGTGGTGGGGAAGAACTTTTTTTGACCATTCTTTTAAGGTGACGAGGTTGTGGTTGCTTTGTGATAGATGCCCGAGTTGTGATGGAATAAATAAATAATTGTTCAATAATGTTTTCAATGGATTCAGTTGGTTTGGTTAATGGAATGGAAATGGTTAATGGATAATTAAATTTTAGGATGTGTGATTAAACATGGTTGATGAAAAATAATTAAATGAACGTGGGTGATTAAATGAAATTGTTTGGAAATGTGAAGTGGTGTTTATGGCTTGAAGTGCAGTGTTATGCATTTAGAGGAGGTATAAAAATTGATGGTGTTGTGATTTGGATGGTTTTTGTGAACCCGTTGGTTGGGTATTATTTTTTAATACTATATATATATGTACATTCTTTTGATTTATACACACACCCAACACATGTCGAGAACTATGTGCCTTCACCCACATAATCACTCTGGGGTGTTTTTCCCAACATCCAGTGAGGAGTACAGATGTCCTGGTACCCGCTCTTTCCCACTCTCTCTTATTGGTGAGGGTGGTATTTCATGTGCTGTGATGGTCGGAGGTCTTTTAGTGCATTATATAGTGGTTTTGATAGACCATATATCATCAGACGAGATGTGATAGAACATGTATTTATGGGTGAGATGTGATAGATCATGGGTTTTTGGTAAAGACATGACAATGCTTGTGGGGTGTCTTTTGGTGGGGGGCACGCCTGGTAGGAGGAGGTAATGATGATGATGTTCAACATGTTCATGATATCATATTACTATGGTAATAGCAGTGGTAGTGTTGTGGCCTAGGTGTTTTTGGGCGAGATGTGTGTAGTTGTGCTTGCAGGGCAGTGAGCCTATGTGTCTATAGGTGATGTGTATTGTGATCATGATTGTGGGGTGATGTGGTGTATAGAAGAGATAAGAGTAATTGGACATACTACATTGTGTGTGAGAGAAACATACCAGTGGGAAGGCGTTGCATGGTACCCTTATCGATGTTATACTTTTTATACTATATTATTTGTTTTGTGTTATTTTCTGAGCGTTCCATGGTGAGGTTGTGATGGTTAGTATATGTTGATAGGTTTTTTTAGTTTTTTTTATTTTCTCACAGGTTTATTAGTCTGATTCATTAACGTGTGCACAAGTGACATGAGTTTTTTCATACTGAGTGAACTTATATTTTCACCCTAAGTATATAATTTTTTTTCAGGTTAGCAAGAAGATTATATGGACTGTGCTGGTAATTACTAGCTAATACCATTTGGTATTTGTTGTGTAATTGATTTATCTTTTCATTGGAGACATTATTTTATCTATATCAATTCTATTTATACATTGATGTGGGATGGTTTTTTGCTTTATTTTTATATTATGTTTTGGAGTTGTGTGTTGATGATCCATTCTATCTCCTAATAATGTTTATATAATAGTGGATAATTCCACCCATATTTGATATTTTTATACCCTTTATGCCAGTTTCCATCCCAGGGTCTGCTGGAGTCGGGGCTCATAGGTCATTATCTCTCTCCTTTCATTGCGGTATTTTTAGAGGGTGGGGGTCATGACACCGATATAGATAAAAAACAACAATGTTGATGAATACATATTAAAGATTTTTCTTAAATATAAGAGACCAATAATGATGTATATATAAGTATTTAAATATGGTTCTAGAATTTTTTAGAAATATTGTAAATTTTTGGAAGTGGAGGATGAAGAACAGTGAAATTAAATTAAATATGATTTAATATGTTTTTTTTGTTAGTGTAGAAAATAATATTAGTACTCCTAATCTAAAATAATAGTTAAATAAGAGTTCATATGATCAAATATGTTAGGTAGATATGGTATCCAAGACATGGATATTGAATAAGAAAATTATATTCTCACCATTCTATTGATATGTTATGCATTTCCATCCGTTATTTCACTTTCTATTTGAAATAAACTTGATAAATTAGGAGAAAAGAAAAATTTATCCAAAGGTGTGTAGTTTTTTTTATAGTATTTAACATTATTTCTAGGGGGAATAAATATTTTAATGTAATTTTTAATACCAGAAAGCTTCAAGTTCAGTGTCTATATAGGTGTATTGGTATGTTTTTGAAGTTTTTATTTATGCATGTCTGTGTGTGTGTTTGGTTTTTCATGTATTTTGTAATTTTGTTGATTATTTTTAGTATATGATGTTACAACTATTTATGGAGAGTTTATATCTGAATATAATATTAAAATAATAATATAAGTTTTTGTGATTTAGTAATTGATAAAATATTGTTTGTTATCTAGGTGAAATTTTTTTAAGAATAGAGGACTGAAAAGAGAGTTAATGTGTTTGTGAGTTGGTCATGCAAAATAATGTGTTTAATATTCATCTTTATGGTTTAGTATATTGAATATTTTCTAATATTATTATAATTATTGAGTAATAATCACTACTAATATTTAATTTTTTATCGAAGTAGATTTATGATTGTTTACATAATAACAAAATTCTGAAGATGGACATTGTTTTTAAAAAATAAGGTGTTTCATGAAAGGGAGGGATTATTGTGAAAATGTGTTATATTTTTTTTCCATCCAAAAATATTATTCAATATTAATATAAATTATATTTTTAGATCATTTAATGTTCATAATGTGATTTATAATATGGTTGAATAGAATTATTGTGATTTTTAATGATACAAAAACTTTTATGATGATAAAAATAATAAAATCAAGTGAAATGTACAACCTCCGGTGTTCTTGGTGGCTAGGAATAAAAGTTATGGTGGACTATAAATGTTTTAGGTATCACAATGAATAAAATTTGATTTCTAGTTTCAGTACACCAATGATATAATGGTAGAAATAGATAATTATTTATGTATTCTTATTCTCTAGTGATATTAAAGAGGATCATACAAATCATTCAATGTTTTTTTCTATAAAACATGATTTTTCATTTATTTGATGATATTTCATAATGGGATCCTCATTGGACTATCCCAACTCAATCCTCTATGACAATAAATCGTATTAAATATAATTTTAATGTGAAAATTTAACTAAAAGAAATTATCTGAGTAGAAGTTACAGGTAGTTATTTATAGAAATTGGTTTTTAAATTTGAATTTGAAAATTCATAAAGAAGGATAAGGTTATATAAGGTAGTAATGGTTTCAAAAAATAGAAGTGAAGTAATTAGATAAAATGTGTAATAGGGGATAGTGAATGAACTAATAAAAAGAGGAAATAAATATTAACATATTGAGAATAGTACAAATTAATCTATGTGTTTGGAGTTTTATTCATCACACATTTTATTTGAGTTAAATATGTATAAGGATCCAAACCAATTCTACAATTTGAAAATGTGTAGTAGAACTTGAAATTTTTGAGATATAATAACCTCAAAAAATAATAATGAAATATTCCTATCTCATAGAAAAAATAATAAAACATTACAACAAGACATATTGAAGGGAGAATCATTATCATATTGGATATATAATACTACATTATTTGTTATTATATTGAATGTTCATGGAAAATACAACTTGTTATATTACATTGGGTGTTTCTTGTGGATTTTATGGTTAAGAGTGATTTTGAATCATACCAAGGATATATCCATTCACATTTAATTGAGATCCTTGTACATTGGGTGTTAGTTTTTTGATTCCTTTTTGTGTGTATGATATATACTAAAAGATAATAAATCAATATAAATAGTGGTAATAGTTTATTTCAATGAAATCAAAAATGTATTATATGAACATTTCAATAATTTACCCCCTCTAAATGAGATTTTACTCTGTGTGGGAATCTAAATGGAATCCTATATAGAAAATTAATTCTATATTAGATTACATACTTGAACACATGAGATTCACTTTTTCAACATAATGATACAAGATCACCACAAACATCCAACTTGTTCAACATGATGAGATATTGTCCCACTACCCTAATAGATATTGTTAGAAAAAATTAAATCATACATGAATCATAAATCTACATATCTTTTCACTTCAACATTCATTGTGAAATTATATCAGCTGAGTTAGAAATTATTTGGATTTAATATTCTTATAACAATAGTAACGCTCAATATCAATTCAAAACACATTAACCCTAGTAATAATACCTTCAACTAAATGAATTATTAAGAATAATTAGATTTATATTATCAACTATATATCTATATTAGTAAACTTGGTTTAAGAAATAATAATTAATAAAATTAATCTTCAAATCATTCAATAAATCATAGATTACATTACTCATTGTCAAATCACTCTAAAATATTTTTTCTCTTTCAAATGTTTTCTCATCTTTTATATTAAAAAATACCAAACATATATTCTAAATATATTTACAAAATATATACTTTAAAAAACATCAAATTAATTAACTTTTTCTAAAGCACACACCCAAATAATAAAATCACATATTTAGACACACAAACACAAAAAAGACCAAATTAAAAAAATTCCCATTAAAATTACCCCTTAAATATATTCTCTATATTTTTTTATAGAAAAAATATTACTCTAGATCTATGTTTTTTTCTTCCCATTTGATATAAAAATACAAAGAATAATATAGGTTGGGATAGATATATACCACAACATTACAATACATGAGGTTTAACACCAATAACCATCCTTAATATGCGAAATGAATATTTATAAAAAATATAGAAAACATGTCAAATAATTTATCCTTTCAAGGGAAAAAATATGACATCAAGTTGAATTTATCTTCTTTTTCTATGATAATGTAATATATTAATTTAAATTTATTTAATCAATATTATTGATTTGGATACTTTGATATCTAAATTACAAACTGAATTTTATTTGTTACAAATAAAGGTAGATTTACTTCCAACAAAGTTATTAAAACCAAGTCATCATATACATAAATTGTGGTTTATATTAACACATATCCATATAATCTACATTTATTTTATTATTAGGTCCTAAATTAATTTCATCTACATTCTATGAAATGTTCTCTTAAGAATAACACTCAACTATAAGTGGGTATTCGATTATAAACACATCCATTCGAAGATGTATTAGATAATCTAAAAATACCAAGATTCTACCTATTTTCATATATCAATCATAAATATATAATACATATGGGATACCTTAAGATTATATTTTTTATAATGAGATGATATTACTTTAGTTTATATTAACATAAAGCATATGTAAGAAAAAAATACAATGGTTATCCATAAAACAATAAAATAAAGTAAACAACCAATGCAATTTTTGAACACTATTGGGTTCACTAATTTATCATAAATATGAGAGGTGATTTTTTCCCACTATCTTCAGAGTAAGAATAATATTTAAACCTTAATCTATTATTTTTTAGTTCAAAATCATAATTTTATTAAAGAATAAAAAGTATCATTTCCCTGAGTGATTTGAAGATCTATGAATTATCTCATATAAATTGGAAATAAAATATGAAAAAAAATCATTATATAATCAATGATTTCTTTAAAAACATCTTCACTATTTCTAATACAATATATATCATCAATAGAAACAATGATGGTGACTGATTTTTTACCACTCATTTTTAAAGGTTTTTAACTCAATGTTTCTAAAATTACATTAATATTAAAGACACATCTAATTTTTTGGTTTAAGATCTTGAGGATTTTTTTAAATAATACAATCCTTTATTATACATATACAATATTACCCCAAGTTGTGTTTTGGTTTTTTTGGAATGATTTTTTTTCATTGTGAACACTTGTATTTATGTCTATAATTGATACTAAATCAAAGGATGATTTTCTGATCTTGGAGTTCTCATAAATCATATGTTTTCTAGGAAACATATGATTCACACCTTATAATAAAATGATTGAAAAGGTGTCAGACTTTTGGAAATAGGATTGAAGATTCGATGGAAAGATAGCGGATTCTTAAAGAATAGAAAGTAATAGAAAATTTCTAATGTAAGTTAAGCAATGCAGTGTTGATCCTGATTTTCTTAGAGCCATGATGAGTTCCTGATAGAATCTTGAGTTTTTAGAAGAATTGGTTTTGAAGAAAAATTCTTCCAGTCATAGTTCATTGGTGTGAGATCACCAGACACAATTTTTTTCGAAGGCATGAATGATTTTCTTGAAACCTGAGAAGTCAAAGATATTGGTTTTCAGTTAGGCCAATATGCTACAAGATAAAAATCCCCCAATAAGGAAGTTGGTGAAGTGGATGTTTGGTTGTACGATAATAAAAAATGAAATATATTATTGTTGAAACTAGTACATTGAATGTGGGGTTCCACTGATCTATCAAAGGAGGAATTTTTCAAATGAATATTTTTGGGGCCAGTGAATAAATAAATAATTGTATTTGGTTGGGACTGATCAAATAAATGATGATGAAAAAATATAGTCCACCATTTTGATCAGGTTGATTATTTTTTTCAATTAAGTCAATAATGAAAGAAGAACTTTTATATGATTAAAATTTATTCAAGATTCACCAGACATGATGTGTTGTCGACTAATCGGACAAGAGTTGACATAGATCCATAAGACTGAAGTGAGGACTGATCCATTAGACATAGGTTGATATTGATAACTTCATCAAACACATGACCATTTAACTAAGGAAATGAACAAAAGAATAATTTTTTGAAAATTTTTATGGATGTGTTTCTTAAATGGGGTTTATAACTTGGTTTTTAAGTTCTTATAATAAGTGAAGAAATCATTAGATGTTTCTTCTATGTTTATGAAATAATGACTTCAAAGATGTTTGTCATGAGTTGGTACTAGGAATTATAATGGAAAGTACTTTTTTTCATATTTTCAATCAGTAAATATAAATTTAATTAATAACACAACATCATACACAATTTTTATATTATAATGAATAAAATAGAATGAAAATTGGAATAAGACTAAATAATGGATAGAATGTTTTAACCAAGCTAATGATTTGAGAAGGTTTTAGATGGTTTTAGAAGAATAATTAAGAGTTGGGAAGCACTCAAGAAGATAAATATAAAGCGAAAGTGGAAATGAGATTTTTGGATTTATGAATTTCATTGAGTGGAAGGATGAATTTTTATACCCACCATTACCATTATAGGATGCCTATAAAAGGAGAGAACAATACATTTGTACATTGATGAATTACACTATTTATGGGCACTATGAGCTAAAAATCTGATGATTGTGTTGCACGTATTGATTTCCCAAATGAAAGTGGTTTTTATGTTTATGTTGTGGACAATCCATCACAACAAGATTTGTCTGAGTGATCTCTATCCGACCAAGTTCTATTGGATAGAGGAATTGTGAGCTTAAAATTGAGTTTTTACTCAATTGATAATGTAAGGTAATAATGAGGATCAATATAAATTCAATTTGATTAAGACCATTGGACATAGATTACCAGATTAAGCTAGATCAGACTAACTTTTACAGCGGAAGTTTTCCAGATAGTGTTTCTGAAAGAATTTTCAAGAACAAAAAGTCCCATAAATAATTTTTTATTTTATTGAAGCTTGTAAATAGGTTATGTTATATTTAGATTACTTTTGGAGGAAAATAATAATTTTTAAAGTGGATCATAAAAAAAGGAATGTGAATCTTGCAACTATGGATACCTAAATTTTAATAAAAAGTATTGGTTGTTAAGCCTGTAATTATGAATACTTATCAATTGATGAAAACAGTTATTTGTTTGAATCTTGTAGCTATGGATACTTAATAGTTTCCAAAATTTATTCATATTAAAGGATTATATGTTGTTGGGAATATCCAACATGGAAAGGATTAGGTATTTGTAACAAAACATTTTAATATTGTGTGCTTCTCCATCTGAATATTTATTACAAGAAAAACGTGAGTTTCTGAGTTATATTTTAGTTGATTGTAACTATTATAAGTTTGATAGGTCAAAAATTATTCTAAGATATTTATGAAAGGTTATTATATATAGATAAAACGAACTATTGATCCACATCCCCTATCAGTGGTATTTATCCTAACTAGGAACAAAAATTAGTATCAGAGGGAGGTTCCCTATGAAAGATCCATCTCTGAGAATGGAGAATTTAAATTATGTGAACTTTAAGGGGATTCAAATTTTCAATGGTAAGAAAAATCATATCTATAAATGATAATTGTTTTAATATCTTATGTCACATGGGAATGATGTTTTGGAAGAAAATACCAAATTATTTCGTCATAGTATTGAGAATTTTCCTATTACTAATACTAATAGGAAAAATCTAGAGTATGATGGATGAGATAAGAATTATTTACTTTAATAACTATCTATAGGCGGCTTTATTAGTTTATAGAGATTTGGAACTACAAAAGGTATTTAAGAAAATTTGAAAAATATATATGAAGGCAATAGAAAAGTGAAGAAAACAAAGAAATAGATCTGGAGGATGGTGTAAGAGGATTTCATGATGGGTGAGTATGAATATGCTGGTTATTTATTTATAATGGTGAATGATATTATTATAACCATCACATTAGTTAGTGAGAAGTTTGAGGATTATGTTTTCATTGAAAATATATTGAGAATTATTCCTAATAATATTGATTCCAAGGTTTCATCGTTTGATGAGAAAGATCCTGAAACTCTTTCAATGAATGATCTTCATAGTACACTACTTACTGATGAAATTAGAATAAAGAAGTTTATAAAAAGTAAAGAAATGGTTGATTAAGAAATGAAATTCAATGATTTTTCAAAAGAAAAAACAAATATAAGTAATTTTTGGAAAAATCATGTGATTTAGAGGTATAATAATAAGAAAATGAATTATACCCAATTGTTTCCCTCCTTTATAAGAAATACATTAAAGGAAAATGGAAAAGTAAAAATATAAAATGTTGTAATTGTGAGGGGAAATGAAAATTATGCACAAAAGTTTCCTTGAAATAAATTTGAAGAGTATGTGTCTAAATAAATGATGAGAATTATCAGAAACAAAAGCATGATACATGTAAGGAAATATTCTCTTATAAAAAGAAGAAGAAAAATTATCCGAGAAAACGAAATAAGGGTGATTCCTTATCCGGTTGTTAATCTGATAATCAAGTAGATTTCATTTCTAAAGTAAGAAATGGTAGTGATTTATCATGTAGTGATGATTATTATGATGATATTATAGAAATGGAATGGATTTTAAAAGATATTTTCGTTAATTCAATTGGAAAAAATATTCAACTCAAGAATGGGACAATGAAGTTGCAGAAACATGTTAAAGAAATTACTTATGGGAATGGTGATATTGAATTAAAAATGGAATGATATGAATAAAAGTTAACTGGAAAAGAGAATATAACCATGATTGAATCTACAGTTTTTGAAATAAGTGAGTAGAAAAAGTTGAATATGGTTGAATATAAAAATATGTTAGATGTTCTGAAAAATATTTTTGCTAATAAAGAAGGATATTTATAAAAAACAAAATCAATGTTCATTAGATCTAAAGTGATATAATAAATATGAGAGATTTATTCACTAAGGATGTTTATGTAAAAGGTGAAAATTCTAAATATGGGAAAATAGTGGTCTATAGGAGCATGTAAGTGAGAAAAAATCATTCACCCTGAAAGAGAGGAATTCGTTATGAATTTATCTCCATGAGAAAAGTGGTCCATGAGTTTTGAAGAAACAACAAAAACAATGTTCTGATAGGTTTTACTCATAGTCCAAAAAAAATATTTATATGTCACTATTGGTGTTGTGGAATTTTCAGACACATATCTTATTCATGTTTGTAACACATGTCTCTACCAAGAAACATGTATGAATCAAGGGGTATCTTTATTGAGAAATAAGGATCAAGGCATTCAATATTTTTCAACCAATTATAGAAATCTAGAATGTTACAAATGTTGAAGCCTCAAAAAAGAAAAATGAGAATCTGAATAAAATTGAGTATGATTAAAAAATTGAGAAAAGTAAACATTTAGAGTATAAAAGGAAAGAGTGATTAGTTATTTGGACAATAAAAGTAACAATATCTATAAATTTGGATGAAGAAAAAAAATTATCTGAAAAATGGGTAAGATAAGGGATTTTGAAAAATAGAAAAAATGTGATTAAAAGATATAAAAAAATTGTGATTTGAAGAATAAAAAAATATGCAATTGATGTGAGAAATATGGGCATGTTATTAAAAGTTGTTTTAATACATTTCCAATATAAGAAGAAGAAATGTAGAATATGTAACGAAAAAATTGTAATAATAATGTTACTAAAGTCGAGGAGAATTTGACAACCTCATCAGAAGATTCTTTATAGGAGATTAATGTTTTTAAAAAAACTAAGAAGGCTGAACAAAAGGAATAAAACACTTCCAATGAAAAATAGAAGAAAAAGAATAAAAATTCAATAATGATAGAGGACTCTCAGTATGATTATTTCTTATAATAAAAAAATAGGTTTCTCCTTATTCTATTTTTTTATACTTGTATGAACTTGTATGAAATTAATTTTGTTGAAATAAGGAAGCTAATGTTTAAGATTTTTGTACTATTCTTGCAAAAGAAAGTAATGATGTTTTGGAAAATGATTTTTTAAAAGGTATTGTTTATGGACCAAAACATTTCTAATGTGTTTTTTGAGATGGGTACAGGCTAATTTTATATTAAACAAATCGTCTAACATTTTCCTCATATATGAGAATGTTCAAAGAAACAAGGAAAAGTATTACATTAATGTTGAGTTGTGGACAACATTGGTAACCTTGATTATACTCTATTGTTTCCTAAACTATGTTCAACCACATAAACGTTGAGTTGTTTAGTTAGAGTATCTTTTTTAAGAAACTCATGTGATAATTATGCTCTCTTTTATAATAGTTTGAATATTTTGAGATGAAAATATCCAACTTTTTGGAATGAGACAAATTTTAAATAAGGAATGAAACATGTCATGATAGTAACTTTTTATTTTTTCAATAATGTAGAAAGATAAGTAAAAGAGGGAGAAAATAAAATATTTGAGAGAAGATATTAATGTGGGGTATGAGTTTAGGAGTATAAGATATAAACATGAGATCATACATAGAGAAGACATATGTATTGAAAACGGACACAAAGGGGGAGATTGTTAGGCCTAAGTTGGGTTTTGGTTGTATTTTCTATCCATAGATCAATATATATAATATGTTTAATAAAAAGATTCGTGTATGTAAAGAAAATAACTAGTGTGAAGGTTATAGAAATGCATATAATATATGGATGTTTGCAATGATTTCAATCAAAATCACCCATCAGAATCAGTCCATCAGCATGAGTCTTTTGATACGATCCATCTAATTTATATAATGATGAAAAATAAGAAGTTACTAGAAATCATAATGAGTCTAGATTTAATGTTTTAATATAAGCGACGTTTTATTGGATTCTACATTTGATCCTAAATCTGTTGATTCATTGTTGATCTCGGAGCTCTCATAAATCATATGTTGATTGGGAAACTTGTGATGCACGCCATGTGAAAGAAGGGAGAAAAGGTTTTGGTGTTTTGACAATCATATTGAGTCTTCGATGGAAATATAGAATATTACGAATGTATGGAATGTATAATATTATTTCTAATGTTATTAAGATGGGGATATGTATTCATAATGTTCTTAATGTCATAAAGAATACATGATTTGTAACACCTTGAGTTTTTATTAATCATTTTTCTCTCAAATAAATTTAATTTTAATTGATATATCTCATTGAATTAAGTCTAAAATTCTTTTCACGCTACATCAAATTTGCATACATTACATTAAGCACCTACTCTACATACATTACACAGAACTCCAACTCAGCGTATGTTACAGGAAACACTATGTTTCTAGGAAATATATTTCTTTCCTACAATTATTTAAATGTGACAATTATAACCCACTCATTAAACATATTAATATGAATTTTAATAGCTACTTTTAAAAAAATAATGGTTTTATATAACTGAAACATATTGATAATGAAATATACAATTTTTGGTAAACTCTTTGTATGTTTTAAAATACTATTTTCTCAAATGAACTACCTTGCATTTCCATCAATGAAAAGTTAATAAAATTAATTTTGGATAAATATAGATATTTAATTTGATTAAAAAACATAATTTTTTAATTCACACTATCTAAAATATATTAGCGTAATTATTTTTGTTTTTTCTCGGAAATTTTAGTTTCTTGGATGAATAGTGAAAGATACTTAATTTTAATTCAAACCTAATTTTTCATCTAATTTATTTTAAAGGATAAATTATATATTTAAATTGTCTTAATGTTTAATTAGATTAATTTTTATCATTTAATCCAATATAGGTCATTGGAAAAAAAATTACATTAAAATTCAATATAAAATTATTGCATACTTTTGATCATCTATACTAAAAAACCCCACAATGTTGTCCCATCCGCGGGATTAAAATTAAATTAATTTCTTCAACTTCTATGATTAGAATTTGGAAAAATGGATTCCATAATTTTTATAATTTATAAATTTTAATAAGGTCAAATTATTTTTTTAACAATAATATTAGAGAAATTAATTAAAATTAATTACAATGATTAAGGTAAAATTATGTTTAATAAGGGAATAAACCATAATCTCAAGGGACAAAATGACCAAGAAACATTTCCAAAAGCCATTTTATATCCATTTTTTGTCCATTACACTTCCATTATTTTTTTGGATGGTTTTTATGACATTATCTAGGTACAAATGTCGGTACACCTATCATTTTAAAAAATTCCATGTATGTCCCCTCCCTTCCCTATAAAAGGCCGCCAACTCTACCCATTATTCACACCTCTAAAAACTCTATGGTTATTGAATTATATACCTAATAAAATTCCAGAAATATCTCTTTCTTCTTTGAAGATTATTTTTGGGTTGAAAATCTTCAATGGAATCCCTTTGCTGAAAACAAAAAGGTGTTATTCAATTAAGAGGTAACACCCTCCCAAAATCTCATTTCATTTATTTTATTTCTCACCATTTTAAATTACAATTATTCCATGATTATTTATCAACACAATTATCCTCAAAATATTGATATTTTTTTATACAAATGTTTTGGCCTACACATATAAAATCTTTCTTTCATTGGGTAACGAACACACTGTTTATGAGTACGTTGAACTACCACCTCAGAAAATGTTGATTATTCATTTTACATTACCACATCGCATGGTAAACATTATGATGAAAAATATATTTATATATGATATATATGATATATATTATTAATATTATGTATTTAATCCCTTTTAATTCTTTTATAACACATATATTTACACTTTCCATTTTGGGTAAATTCGATAATCTCATTTCAGGAAGTGTGGACTACCGCCCCATCAAAGAGATGTGATTCATTCACACAGTTGATGGAATATATCAAGGATGGGTTTATTGAAAATATATAATATATATGATATAATCATGATACTTTAACAATTATATATATACATATATTTCATTTACTTTTTTTTCAAATGAGATAATTAAACAGAAACAACGTTCATGAGTACGTACGACCAACCGTCTCCTTGAACTATGTATTCTATTTCATAATTATATATTATATAAGTTATTATAATAATTATATATGGAATATAAATTAATTTTTATCATGGATAAAAATCTTGAAATCATTCTATATGTATAAAGAACAATGATATAACAAATTAAGTCATATGCGAAGAATAAAGTGGATATTACCCAAAGTGAAACCATAACATAGAATTATTAACAAGAGGGTAATATAAAGTTCAATAAAACATTATATTATTATATAAAAAAATATGTTTATTTATAATAATATTATATTTAATATAAATTAGTTTTTAAAAAATACAGAAAAAGTCAAGACACAAGGTAAGAAGATTTATAGTATCATTTTCTTTTGTGAGATTTACACCTTATTCCCAAGTCATCTCTTTTTTGTGGTGATTATACTGCCCCTGAATATATTATATTATTTATATTCTTAATTTTATCTTTATTTACATATCAATTTTATGATATCTCTTTCATGGGGATTATGTTTCAAGAGTTACCAAATTGGAAACATAGTTTTGTCTCAATTTTCCTTCTTTGACACACATGCCATGAACTTCAATAACCATGTTTATAAAAAAAATTCAAAGATAATATTTTATGATAATTTTCAAGGAAAATTATATCAAATTTTTTTATTGTTTTGAATACTCCTTTAATTGTTTTTAATTTATTTTCATGTAAATGGTATTCAAAGATTTTTATTCATTCTTTATAATTTTTCTAGGAAAATTATTTTCAAAATGATTTCAAGATCTATTTATATTTTTTAAAATAAAATGGCTTAAAATGGGTTAAAAAATGTTTTTATTTTTACTTTCAATAAAATGGTTTTCAGATTGTTTTATGTATTAAATATCATTTTTCAAAGAAGAAATGATATTTCCTCTAAAAATGTATTCAAAATATCATTCCAATTAATTTACTGTCTAAGAAAATATTCACTGATGTTACTCATTCTATTTTAAAAAATGATCCAAAAAATCAATTGATATTATTTATTGAAAGGTTTATGTTTTTATGTAATAATTCTTATGAAACATATTATCTTTCAAGAGTTATATTCTTTTGTAACCCACTACTTTTCACTGGTCATGCTTTTATGAAATTGTAATGAAACCTATCTATTTTCCAAAGGTTATGATGTGATGAAAATTTATTGTACCCATTTCAATTCATTGGATTATGATAGAATGGTTATAAAACCCATATATTTTTATGTGTCTTGATATGATGAAATTTTTTCAATATTTTGGAACATGTATGAATGAATTTATTTTGGGAGGGGTGGGACCTATATCTCCCTCCATTGCATTGGGTAATGATTTAGATATCAAGAGATAATGATTTGATTCAATTTTATGGGCCTGATCAACTATGTTAATATGTGGAAACTTGACCCCTTATAAGGAAAGGACTAAAACTAGGAAGGTGTTGTGTCTCACGCAGTATGATTAGTCACCATTAAGTGGGAAGAAGGGGAAACCTGATCTAATATGGGAAAATGGGGAAACCTGATACCTTACATGTAAAGGACTACGAGAGGGGATGGTGGTGTGTCCCACCCAGTAGGATTGGTTACAATGATTTATCTTGATATGTTCTAGAAATTCATCTTGAATTATTATTATCGATATAACATGTTTATGTTTTCTACAGTTCTCTGTCTTATTGTTGTGATATTATTTCATGGATTATGTTCCTTATTTCAATATGATTCATTTCTTTTAAACTTTTAGGATTTATGGAATGATTCATGTTTCTAATCTTATGATATTCATGGTATGATATTCTAATGTTATGATCACATTCCCATACCCCTATTCTACTGTTTATGCTTTCATGTATCCCTTGTTTACCCTTAAAAAGGATTTGAGCTCAACCATTTTTATAATTCCTTCCCCAAGTTATAAAGATATGTTTTATGTTTTATGTTTTTAATAAGGGTTATATTCATGAATAACCTAGTGGGAGACAATGTATCTCACTTATGTACAAGTGTTTATGTTTCCATGTTTCCAAAGGAACTAGACTAGTTCGTTATTTGTATCTCTGTTTGTATAATGTTTTATGTATTCCACAAAAGTTATATATTTGTAATTTATGAAAATAGAAGGTTTATGTAGTTGGTATTAGAGAAAATTTTTATTTAACCATTGGCAGATAGTGTGAGAATACCTTTCTGAGAACCCTATGAAAATTTCTAAGGATAAGTTGAAGGATAAAGAAAAGTATAGGAAAATGTCCTTAAATTTTGGTAAAAGATAGAGAAAGAGGTTTCTTATAAATACATAAATTTATGGATTATATAAGTGGATGTGTCTATAAAAATGATATACCTTGGATTAATAACACAGACAAGGGGTGTCAGACCTGACTCGGCGTATCTTGGTACATGAAAATGCCCCTTGCGACACACCTGGTTTGACACTCCGGGGGGGTATTCTTTTAGATTTCACAAAAATCTTCAAGAACCATAATGAAACATTAAAATATAATTTGGATACTAATAATCTTGAATAAACCTAATTTTTCATATATTAAAGTAATTATCATAATTTAAACATCATATATGTGTTTTTTTGTGATTATGTGGTTCCCTATTGCGATAATTGCTTCTTACTCTGTACTTTTGTTTTTGTGAATGGATGGAACCTAATAGAGTTGTGTTAATGTTGATTGAAATGAAAAATGTAATGATTTGACTTCTGAAAAATGAAATACTATGGGATCAAGAATGTAAAACCGTATTATTATTCTTACATAGAATTATCAAGCTATGAATCATGGAGAGCTTCCAAACAAGAAAAGGAGAGAACAAGGTTCTATTGAGTCCTTCATGAGGAAATGTCAACCATCTATCAATGGGTCTTCTAATCCACTTGTTTTTGAGCACTAGATCAATACTACTAAAAAATATTCTCCATTATCTAATGTTCAAATAATGAGGAAGTCCTTCTAGATATTTATCAGTTTGATGGTGAAGTATAATATTGGTGGACTCTAATCCAGAATATGAGGAATCAAGATGAAATTTAATCCATGGATGGGGATGAGTTCAGGGTCTTATTTTTTAATAAGTACATTCATTGTTTTCTTCATATGAATATGGAAAATGAGTTCATTGAGTTTAATTAAAAGGAAGACAAATCTATTGGTTCCTATGAGGCTATTTTCACAAGACATGTGAGGTATGCTTATGGAATTATCATCCAACCCAAAAGTAAAATTGGTAGGTTCTTGAGGGGCTTAATGCCATGTCTTATAAGGGTTTTGTCCATAAATGCATTTAGTAGCTATGATG
Organism: Viscum album; assembly: GCA_963277665.1. NCBI lineage: Eukaryota > Viridiplantae > Streptophyta > Magnoliopsida > Santalales > Viscaceae > Viscum > Viscum album. The sequence goes on from OY728157.1 coordinate 1,429,235,160, forward strand.
ATATTGTGTGTTGTGAAATCAAATCTGAAACAGAGGATGGTGTTAAATATCAATATCATAGTTTTAGATAGAAATGTAATATAGAGTTAAAATGAAAATCTAAAAACCATGAAGCGAATATGATGAGCCTTTCTATATGCTCTAACTGTGGAATGAAGTGTAAAGGGAATTGTTTTATATAACTAAGATTTTTTTAAGTTCATAAGAGAGACCATCATAAAATGGATTACTATACTGACTGAAAGATGTTGTCCAATGATACAAATAGAGAAAAATCTATATAGAATGCACCTTACAAACTATAGTGCTTTATGTTTATGGATAATAAAAATTATTCCAACTAGTTCCCAAAATAAATGGATAATGATGATCATCAATTTTAGTTAAATATTAAATTAAGGGACAAGGGTAACTATCATATAATCACTAATTCTAATGAGGGGTGCGATAATAACGCAGTGAAAGGTAAAGTTACCATCCAATATATAAATGATAAGGTATTATTTGATTTTAGATCTACCCACTCCTTAATATCTAAGTAACATTATAAGGTTATTAAGATTCCAAGAAAATTATTATATGAGGAATTAATAGTGAAAACCCCAAATGGTATGATGATTTCACCACAAGTATATGATTTCTCTTCAGTTGGCTTTTGTGGGAATGTGCATCCCACAAATCATGCCATTCATCCTTTTGTTGAATTTGAGGTCATTTTAGGCATGGCTTGGCTTTCTCAACATAAATCCCACATCCATTTTCAAGGAAGGGAAGTTATATTTGACATTTCGAACCATCTTATGATCTTCCATCAATGTGATGATAAGTATGAACTTCTTGTGGGGATTACAAAAAGTATGTGAGTTTTAATTCTTATTAAGAAGGGATAATTATCTCAAATGGTTGGGGATAAAATTGACATTGAAGATATGCCTATTTTTTAGGAATTTTTGGATATCTTTTTGGAAGATATTTCAATACTTCATCCATAACTTGAAGTTGATTTCTTAATAAAACTCATAGCTGCTTCCACACTAATTTAAAAGTCTCCCTATAGAATAGCCACATTTGAGTTGCATGAATTAATGAAGAAACTCCAAGAAAACCATGATAAGGGATTAATTCAACCAAGAGTGTCACATTGGGGTGAACCTATTCTTTTTTTTAAAAATAAAGAGGGATGAAGGTGACTCTATATTTATTATCACAAGTTGAACATGATCAAAATCTCGAACAAGTATCTTATTCCCTGTATTTAAGAATTGATTGATCAACATTACAGAGCAGAATACTTTTCCAAGATAGTCCTTTATTTTGGATATCATCAATTGAGGGTCATGAATAAAGATATACCAAATACAATATTTCATACAAGTTAAATACCTTATGAATAAATATTAATGCCTTTTGGTCTTACTAATTCTACTACTATCATCATGGATTTAATGGATAGTGTCTTTAGGGATTACCTTGATCAGTATTTGTAGTATTTATAGATTATATTATTATATATTGAAATATAAATGAAAAGCATGAAGAAAACTTGATAATTATAATAAAAGACACTAATGTAGGAGAAACTATATGAAAAATTTACAAAGATTGAATTTAGGATGGAAAAGGTTTCAATTTTGGGTCTCATAATCTCAAGATATGGTATAGTAGTATATCTATCAATGAAAAAGGCTATTTAATGATGGCCTAGAATAATCATAATAAATGACATCGATATATTTCATAGTTTAGCTAAAAATTATTCATGATTTGTGGAAAATGTTTTAGGAAAATTTAATCATATGGCCAATCTAACTAGTAAGGGTTTCAAGTTCCTCAAGATAGATGAATATGAAGAAAATTTCAAGTAACTGAAGATAATTTCAGCTGATGCACCTATTTTTTCAATACACTATAGTGGATAAGAGTTTATAATCTCTATTTATGCATTCAATGAGAGATTGGGATGTGTTATTATGTAGAACAACATGGTTATCACTTATTCCATATAGAAGTTGATGATTCTAGAGAAAAATTTCACAACACAAGATTCAGATTTTTCAATGGTAAATTTTTCATTAATGATATGGAAGAACTATATTTATATATAAAATTATGAGATATATATTGATCATAAAATTATGAAATATATATTCACATAGAAGGAGTTGAACATGAGCCAGATAAGATGGATAGATTTGATAAAGTAGTATGAGTGATCAATACATTACATCCCTAGGAAAGAGAACAAGGTGGCAGTTGATTTGAGTAGAAAGGATCCTGCTAGCATATCTATGATGAGGATAAATAAAGTTCCAATATTTTTGGATTTTAAATGGATAGAGATGGAAATCCTGAAGGAAGGACAAAAATCTTATCTTTCTCAAATGAATGTTCAAACCCCTATCCAAGTGAATATGATGGAGACATAGACAGAAGATATAGAGTTGAAAAATAATGTTAGAAATGTTCCTGAGTTTAACCCTGACCAGGAAGGAATAATAAGGTTTAAGAATAGAGTATCTCTTCCTTTCATACCATATTTAATAAAAGAGATGATAGAGGAAGTAGCTAGTTCTTTATTCTCTATTCATCACGGATGTATGAAGATATATAGGCACATGAAAGAATAATTCTAATAGTATGGAATAAAGAGAGATATGATAGAGTTTGTATCTCAGATCTTTGTATTACTACATGTTATGGCTAAAAGAAAAAAGTGAAAGGGGATGTTGCATCCGTTACACATACCAGAATGAACTTGGGTGAAAATCACTATGGATTTTGTCATTGGTCTACCCAAAACTTTTAAAGGCTTCAATAAAATAAGGCCGGAAGTTGATCTATTTACTAAGTAAACACACTTTATCACTATCAGAGATAACTTATCTCTACATTATATTTATAGGATATACATTAAATGAATGGTAAGGTTTCATGGGGTACCACATTATATTTTATAATATTAGGATCTGAAGTTCACCTCTATGTTCACTTAAAGTATTCATTAAGAACATGATATGGAATTGAGTTCCAGTATTTCTTATTATCATTAGATTGATGGTCAGTTTGGAAGACTAATTAAAAACCTAAAAGATATGATAAGATCTTGTTATATAGAATTTAAAGGTGTTTGGGATCAACAAATCCCTCTATTTGAGTTTTCATACAACAATAACATTCACTCAAGCATTCATATTTCACCTTATGAGTCCCTTTGTGAAAAGAAATTTAGATCTCTAATGTGTTGGGATGAGATTGGAGAAGGAATGAAATTGGGACTTGATAACACTGAAGAAATGGAATATATGGTTAAAGACATTCAGCAGCATATTAAGGAAGCTCAATATAAATAGAAAAGTTATGTAGATAACCAATGGTGTGATCTAGAATTTGATGTTGGTGAGAAATTGTTTGTACAATTTTCTCTCTAGAAGAAGTTATGAGATTCATAATGAATGGGAAACTAAATCCTAGGTATATTGGACCCTTTGAAATTCTTGATCATATCAGGAAGGTAGCATATCACTGGGTATATACTCCAAATTGCTCTCAATTCCATGATGTGTTCCAGGTATCTCTCCTCAGGAATTACATACCTTACCTTTCACATGTACTGAACTCAAAGGTCATACTTCTGGAGCATGATCTTTCTTAGGAAGAATAATCAGTTGAAATTATGGATCATACAGAGAATGTTCTACGAAACAAGACCACTCACCTGGTCAAATGTTTGTAGAGAAATCACCAGTTTAAGAAAGATATGTGGGAACTTGAGTATATTATGAATCATAAATATCCTCATTTGTTTGAACTAAAATGATGAATTTCTAGGGATAAATTAATTTTAATGGGGGTAGAATGTAACACCCCGAGTTTTTATTGACCTTTTTTCACAAATAAATTAAATTTGATTGAGAAATTAAATTTCTCTTAGTAAAAAATTCCTTTTATGTGGAATTTAATCAATGTATATTACATGAAAAATCAACTCGGTCTATGTTACATGAAACATTGACTTGACATACGTTACATGCAACACTGAGTTTCTACTAAAATTATTATTTTTGTTATTATTATATAATTGAGATAATTATAACCTAGCTATTAAACATAGTAATATGAATAGTAATTACTATATTTTAAATATTTTTTAATGATTATATATAAATATAACATATTTATAATGAATTATATTCTTTTTTGGTAATGTCCTTATATGTTTAAAAATATTAATGTCACAAATAAATTACATTTTTTGTCCTTATATGTAAATAAATAATATTATTTTTATTCAAATTTATAAATTAAATTTGATAAAATATATTTTATTTTTATTATATAATTTCAAAATTAGCATAGGTGTAAAATTTTTATTTTTCTTTGCAACATCTTTTTTTGATGAATAGTGAATAATATTGAATTATAAATCAAAATTACTTTTCCATCTAATTTATTTATAAGGATAAATTATATTTTTTGTATTGTTTAAAATTTTAATTCAATTAACGTTTTATCAATTATACAAATATGGGTCATTTTAACTAATTTCCAATTCAAATTGCATATACAAACTTAGAAAACTTTTGATTATTTTTACATAAAAAACCCACAGTTTTTTCGCATCAGTAGGATTAAATTTAAATTAATATATGCTAATTATATGATTAGAATGTCTAAAATGGATCAAATACTATATATTTTAATAACTTATAATATATAATATGGTAAAATTAGTTTTTTACAAAAATTATTAGTGAATGTAATTAAAAATAATTGCAACAATTAAGGTGAAATTAAGCCTAACAAGGGAATAAACCATAAATTTAAGGGACCAAATGACCTATAAACTTTTCCAAAACCAATTGGCTAGTAATTATTCAGGAATTCATCATCAATTATAATGTTTTTTTTGTTTGGTATTTCTTTTTTTAGGTAAAAACGTGGGTAAACCTAACTTTTTATAAAAAATGCCAAGTATGTCATGTCCCTTGCCTATAAAAGGCCACCACCTCTACCCATTCATCACACCCCTAAACCCTCTTAGTTTCGGTCAATATCTTCGCAATAAACTTCCCAAAATCTCTCCCTTCCACATTTAATCATCCCTTTAGGCATAAAACCATCCATGGAATCCCATTTGGCGAAAACCAAAATGAGTTTCCCAATTAATAGGTAATACCCTCTCTCAAGCTCCTTTCTTTTATTTTCTTTATTTAAAATTTAAATTATTGTTATTCCATGATTATTAATCAAAACAATATCATAAATATACTATTATTTTTTATACTATGTTTTCTACCTACATTTACATACTCTTCTATCTAATTTTTTAGGGACATGTTGTTTATGTGTCTGGTGAACTACCGCTTTACAAAATGATGATTGTTCATTTTACTTTACCACCACCCATGTTGGGAATTATGATGAAAAATATATTTATATATGATATATTTTATTTCAATAATATTATTTAATTATTTTACAACACATATATTTATACTTTCCATTTTATGTAAATATGATAATTTTTTTTGGGGAAGTGCGGACTACCTCCCCCTCTAAGCGATGTGATTCGTTCACACACTACACAGAATGTATTAAGGATGGGTTTAGTGAAATAATATGATATATATGATTTAATAATTCTACTGTAATTATCATATATATATACATATATATACACATAGTTCATTTACTTTCTTCCTTTCAAATATCACAATTAAATATAAACAATACATATACATACATACGACCTACCATCTCCATGAACAATGTATTCCATTTCATACATCTATATTATATGGAATATTATTATACAAATATAAGGAATATAAATTATATATATATATATATCATGTATTAAATAATGTAAATCAGGATATAATTATAAGGGACAATGATATAACAAATTAAGACACATTTGAAGAAAAATGAGGGTGTTACCTAAAGTGAAACCTCTACATAGAATTTTTCACAAGAGGGTAATATAATGTCACAATAAAACCACATATGGTATTTGAATTAATAATATATTTCTATGTAATAAACATATGTTTATAATGTTGTAGGTTTGAATGAGAATGAAAAGAGTCCAGACATAAGGTAAAGGAATTTCTAGTATCACTTTAATTTCTATGAGATTTATGCCTTATTAACAAATCAACTCTATTGTGTGGTTATTATAACGCCCATGAATATATTAAATGTTTATTATACTTATTATTATTTTTATTTACATAACCATATGATGATATTTTTTCTTCTGGTTTATGTTTCAGGAGTTACCAAATCAAAAAAGTAGTTTTTTTCTCAATTCTTATTCTTTGAGACACATTCCATGAACTTCATGAACCATGTTTTCAAAAATGTTTTCATAGATGAAATTTTAAGATCATTTTCATGGATTCTAGATTTTAAAAACGTTTTATGATTTTCAGTATTCCCTTAAATGTTTTGAGTTTATTTTCAAAGAAATGTTTTTAAAATCTTTTTTATGTTTCTTTTATATGTTTTGAAGGAAAATGGGATTCAATATGTTATTCATATCTATTTATATGTTTTCAAAGAAAAAGGTTTCAATTTTTTTACAAAAATATCATTATGAGTTTTCAAATTTATTCAAGAAAATAGTTTTAAAAAGTTTTTATGTTTTAAAAAGAAATTTTCAATGAATAAAGGATACTTTTTTCAAGAAATGTTTTTAGAATATATTTCCAAGATATTTTACACCTAAGATGAAGTCAATTAATGTTAGCAAAAACCTTATAAAAATGATCCAAAAGAATCCATTCATATTATTTATTGAATGGTTTTTGTTATGACGTAATGATACGTAAGACACCCATTTAACTTCCCCAATTTATATGATTTTGATACCCACTTCTTTACATGGGTCATGGTTTGATGAAATGATTATGAAACCTATAGATTTTCCATAAGATATGATTTTATGAAAAGTTATTGTTACCAATTTCATTTCATGGGATTATGATAGGATGTTTCTAAAAACCATTACCTTTTTGGTTCATGATTTGATGAATGTTTTATTATCAGGTGTCACATGTATAAATGATTTTATTATGCGATGGGTGGGACCTATATCTCCCTCAAATGAATTGGGCATATGTTTATATCTCATGTGATAATAATGTGAATATAGACTAAGGGCTTGATCCAATATGTGATGAATGAGAAATATGATCCCATATAAGGAAAAGAATATGACTAGGGATGGTGGTTTGTCCTGGCCAATAGGTGTAGTCACCATAAAGTTGGAAGAATGAAAAAAATGTTCCACTACAGGAAGACAAGGAAACCCAATCCATTACAACTAATGGACTATGATAGGGGATGATGGTGTGTCCCTCCTAGTCAGTGTGGTTCCCATGAAGTTACTTGAAAATTTATAAAATTGTGTCTTTACTTATAGGGAATGATATAACAAGTTTATGTGTGTAACAATTCCATGTCTTATTCCTATGACATGATTTCATGGATTATGTTTCCAAGATCCTTATGATTTATGTATTATGAACTACTAAGATTTATTCAATGATTAATGATTATAATATTATGATATATAGGGTATGATCCTCTAATTTAATGATCAGATTCGCATATCCCTTTTCTAATTTTTGTGCTTATATGTATCCCTTTTTTACCCTTACTCATCATCTGAGATCACCCAATTATATATTTCTTTCCCCAGGTTATAAAGATATGTTTTATGTTTTATGTGTCTAAGATGGGTTCTAGTCATGACGAACTTAGTGGGAGACAATGTTTCTCCATTAAGTACTGGTTTTTAGGTTTTAATGTTTCCAAAGTTACTAGATTAGTACGACCTTTGGAAATATGGTTTTATAATTTATTTATTGAAAAAAAATTATGCAATGCTAATATATGAAAAGAGAGAGTCACTAAATGAAATAATAAAAAGTTTATGGAAGAATAAGGTGTGATGAAAAAGTGTTCTGGTATTAGTTACTCAGTGTGAGATCATCAAACCTAGAATTGCTTGAAGGCTAGGAAGTTCTGATTGAAACATGATAAGTAGAATATTATAGTCTTCAGCTTGAACAATTAAATAGAAGTTACATGTCTTTTGAGAAATAATTTTGTAAAGTGGAATTGTTTCATAATATGAAAAGTAAATAAAATTCTACTGAAAATAGTACAAAAGAAGTGTGGTGACATTGATATATTAGAGGAATAATTGTTTTATGTAATGATTGATGGGACCAAGGAATAAGAAAATAATTTTTAGTTATTGGGACAAATGAATCAGATGATGATCAATAATGTAGTCACCCATTTTCATCTGGTTTAAATCTTCTATAATTAGGTCAAGAATAAAATAAGAACCTTGATATGTTTATAATTGTGGAAAGCGTCATAAATCATGAAGTGGTGCCAACTCGTCAGACTTGTGTTGACATAAATCTATCAGTATGAAGTAAATATAGATTCATCAGAGAAATTTTTATTATAATAACTTTATTAAAAATAGGATTATTGGTCATAAGAAAATAATTATTGTTTGAAGAGTTTGGTGGAAGTTTTTGTTAAACTGGGTTTAAAGCTGATGTTGAAGTGATTTCAATATGTGATGATATATTTATGATGTTTCAACTATGTTTATGGAAGAATGGTTTCAATTTTTTTGTCTTCAATTAGCACTCAAAATCGTAATGAGAATTCATTTTATTTTCATATGATCAATTGGTAGAGAGAAACGTAATGAAGAATCTAGTTTTATACATATTTTCTCTTCACATTGAATAAATCCGAATGAAAATTGGAATTGGAATGGGGAATGGTTAAAATTTTTGACGCTAGATAATGTTTGGAGAAGGTTTGAGAATGGTTGAGAAAAATAAAGAAGAGTTTTGAAGTGCTAAAGAAGTCAAAGATGAAGTCAAAATGTAAATGAAATTTTGGATTTTTGAATTCTATTGAGCAGGAAGAATAATTTTTCCCATCTTTACCATTATAGGATTCTTATAAATGGAGTTCATATTACATCCATACTTAAATGAATTACACTATTCACATGAACAGAGAACTAATTTATTTATTATTGTGTAGAAGGTATTGAGATTGTAATTGAATTTTTTTTTTCTGGTTGAAGTCGAAGACAATATATTAGAACCAGATCCATTATAACCATCTCCATCAGAAAATGTTCTATCAGATAGTTGAATAGTGAGGTGATAATGTAGTTTCTACACAATTGAAAAAGGGTAGGGATGAAGCAGGATCATACAAAATCTAATCAGATGGAGACCATCAGATAGAGGATAATGGATTGATCCAGGATAGAATAACTTTTTCTAGGAAAATTTTCTAAATGGAGTATCTATAATATGTTTCAAGACTAACATGTTACTTAGATAATTGTTGATTTTACTGAATATTGTACACTTGTGATGTTTGATTCTTCTTACTTCTAGAGGAAGTGTATAATTTCTAAAGTGGGTCATAAAATATAAATAGTGATTCCTTTAATTATAGATAATTTCCAGTTACTAAAATAGAATTGTTGATAAGCTTGTTACTATGCATACTTTCTATTTTATGAGTAAGATTATTTGTTCAAATATTGTAACTATGTATACTTACCAATTGCTGAAATGGCTTGATAATAACGGAATACATGTTTTTGGAACTATCCAATAATTAAATAAGTGGGTCTTTGTACCAAACCTTGTAAATATTGAGTGACTATACATAATTATATTTTTTTCATATTAAAGGTGTGTTTGTGGGATATATTAGAGTGGATCGTAACTCTAAAAAGATTTATATGTTAAGAAAGGTTTCTATGATAGTTAAAAAACATTATTTTAAGAAGAAAAAATTAACCACTGATTCACCCCCCTCTCAGTGGTCTCGATATTAACTAGGAACAATATACACAAATATAGTTTCATATTTATTTAATAAAAATTACATGGTAATGAAACAACTCTTCCCCATGTTGTAAATTAATAAATAGAGGCTTAACATACATTTAAAAGACCTTGTATCTTATTTGAGAAATTATTACAAGAAATATTCTTATGGTTTCAATCCTTGATATACTTGAAAATTTATCATAAATGTCACATCCTTTAATATGATTGTATCCATTACCGACTATATTCACTATTTTCTTTTCCACCTTACCTCTTTCATTATGTTTGTTTCAAATAACATACTTTGTTATAATAATATTCTTTTTCATTTTCTTTAAAACATATACCCATTCATTGTTTTTCATAATATAATCTAATTATTCATTCATTTATTACTTAGACTCAAGATATTTTAAATATATTATTCTTTTCCACTGGTTAAAATTAAGAAATAAAAGAGTAATGAGATTATTTTTGAAAGATCTCCACTTTCCAATGATTTGATTTTGATCTCTATAGATGTTCGGATCCTTCAATTTTTTTTCAACCTTGAATGAATTGAATCATTACACCTATCTTAACTTGAAACCATTAAATAATTTTATTTAGGTATATATTAATGTGGAAATTCCACATGTTTTAGATTTTTGGGTTTTAATTTAATCAAGTAGACACCATTTTACTTTTCTTCAATCAACTCCCATTTCATTATAAAAACATCAATTTTTTTAAAATGCTACACCCCGACCTTAGAAGACCCGTGATGGTGCATTATTTTATTACATTGGTATGATTATAGGGAATAAAATCCAGAAGGACCAATTAGTTTTGTAGTATTGGAATACCAGTTTACATTATGAATATCATAGTATATTGGGAAAGATAGAAAATTCAACATGATGCATAACAAAATAAACCGCATCCTGTAAAGCGTATTCAATGTTTTCTTCATTATAACCTGGCTGAGAGAAAACTAATAAGGGTGAAGTAAAATTCTAAATAAGTCTTTTATAAACAAATAAATAGAAAATTAGTGTCAATAAGGAATAGAAATTATTTCAAGGTAAATAATCTGAAAAACACATTTCATCTAAAGAATGAGAATTAAAATGAATCCATATATTTTTTCATAGTGGAAATCCTATAGATTATAATAATAGAATACAGAATGATGTAAATGATTTATAAATGTATGTAATGTATCTTTCACATGAACCATCATACCATCAAGATGATTTATTTCTATTGGTATAAACCCGTCTAATTTTGTTTTGAAGCAAACACAAATGGGTTTTCACAAACTATTTTACCACATGAGACCTGTCGATGCATCAAGGGGCTATAGTGGGACCCACCTTCCACTGAAATTCCAATTAATTCTGCATACATAGATTTAATTCATGAACAATATAACTTATCAAAATATCTATATTTAGTATAGGATATAGATTCATCAATATGTCCCTAGTTAAAACAACATTCAAAATAAACAGCATATGAAAAATGCTATATGATTAAAATAATAATCATATCCATGATACAACAATATATATATTTAATGGTAATATAATTTAATATGAAAAAAAACAATGGTAGTGGATATAGTAGAATACAATGAGCTAGTGCACAGTACCAAGTAAGTCTCAATGAAATTGAAATGGAGTTGAAGTATATTACCACATTGTAATCAATCAAAACGTAAGAACAAAACTAAATAATCATCAAATGAATAATTTAATAGAATTAATATAATTAGATTCATGATATTATATATAAAGTTTTTTAATATATACACCACATATAATAAATAAGTGGTGAATAATGGAAATATTACAGTAATAAAAGTGAAATGAGATTCCCCTAACTTTATATTCAAAAGTGTTATTCATTTGAACTTAATATCCTGGATAATTAGATTAAATCCATTAATTAATTAATTAAGAACATTTTAGACATATATTTCATTTAATATAATTTTTTTATGTTAATTTAATAAATTTTAATGTGGTAAAAGATAAAATTTCATTGTTCAAGATTTCTCGCTTTCTTGGTTTTCAGGATCGGTTCACTTATTTATATGTAATGGAGATCGTATAAAATTCTTATAATTCTTTAGAATTGGAACTATATGTAATTAATGGATATTTAGAAGTTTAAATGTTTATAAATATCATTTGGATATATGGTCTGAGGATGAATCATTATATAAAAATATAGTGATAATTACTTATATTATTTTGGGGGTTTTTTCGATGATCAAGCACTAGACTTGTTTAATTAATTAATAATATGTATATATAATGGTTTGAAAACATTAATTAGTATGTAATAAATATTTTATAATCTATATAAAACATTAAAATGGTTTCATGACCAGCCTTAATTTATAAATTTATGAACAAAATTGTGTCACCCATGAAGGTTGTAAATCAACACCACACTAATAATGATTTTGTTTTTAAAATAAAAGAAAGAGAGATAAACAATTTTGATGAAGAATATTCCATTAAAAAGATATAATTATATTTATTTAATGATATTGTAATTTTCATGATCATTTATATAGATGAGGTTAGGATATGATACCAAACCAAAAATAAAATTAAAAGAAAAAGAAAGGTGATTTACCTCTGGAATTATCCTTTTAGAGAACCTCTTTAAGGTACCTCAGTTTTAGTTTTTTATGAGACCCAAAGATATCATACATTGAGAAGAGAAATGGTCAGGTTTTTTGGCATAATTTTTATAAGTTTAAAATCTTGGATGGTGTGAGGAGAAGGAGTGGTGAGGGGTTGTGAGGGGGGTGGGTTATAGTGGGGGAGTGGGGTGTTTTTTGAATATATTATTCTTTATTTTATTATTTTTGTTATAGAGAAGAAATAATGATGATTCCAATGACTAAATGTAGTAATTGGTTCATGTGAGTTCTAAAAAATGGTTCTTACATCATCCATAACTCAATGAATAATGTATTTAACTTATGATGTATATATATATCGTAAATTATCATATTTTACTATTCCAAAAAAAATTAAGTATTTCAAAAAAATCCAAAATATTAATCCATTCTATTTATTGACATATAAAATCAAAAAATGAACTAAATTTTAGGAAAATATTTTCTTAAATAAGAGAAATTTAATTTTTAATCAAAATCTTCATTTACTAAAAAAATACAGATTTTAAATTTATAAATCATTTTGTAACACTCTAAAATATTTAATAAGGTATCATAATATTATCCTAAAATCACAAGGGAAAAAATATAAGTTAATCAATACAATTATAAAAATAAATTTTCTTTTAAATCATTTTATTAATTAATAAATTTTAATTAAAATTTTATGACTTATTAAAATACAAACACTTATACAATATTTTTTAAAAAAGTTATTTAATTATACTATGATTTAATTATATAAAAATTTCATTTATAGAATGCCTAAATTATATATATATATTTCATGGGTGAGGTTACTATTTATTTGTCTGGTTTACTGTTTGTAAGGATCATATTACTATTTCTAATGTCAACTTACTATTTCATCGGTATAGCTTTCTTAACTTTAATAAATACCCATTATTTATTTCCTAATTCATTTATAGTGTTTTTTTTGTTATATGTGTGATTTAATATGATTTATTTTATATGAAATTATTTTTATTTCAATGTTATCTAATTAATGAGTTGAAATTATTTAAGAGGATACATTCCATAAAATTATGGGGTGTTATATTCTTCCCTCATACATAAATTTCATCCTCAAAATTTTTATGAAAAATGGATTATCAAAAGATGAGGGTGGTTCTTCTTTACAATAAGATTGAGTATCAAAATTGATTCATCCATATTATTGTTTATCCAAAGAACCTTTACTAGTTGAGTCGTCCGATTTCTCAATATTGGCACACTTGTTTCAAAAATATCAATAGGCTCTTCACTATATGAAAAGGAATGTTCTAGTTATATTTCATCATAGGGGAGTACATGTTTTGGGTCTAGTATGTACTGAATAAAAAATGAAATGTGTAGCACATCATGATATTTGGATAGAATTAGTGGCATTGCAAAATGGTAAGCCACTACTTCAATTCATTCCCAAATTTCAAATGGTCCAATGTACTTGGGGTTCAGTTTCCTTAAGTTTCCGAACCTTAAGACACCCTTACTTGGAGATAATTTCATAAAGACATGATCAACCTCTTGAAATTCGAATTTGTTTATCTGGTTATCATCATAACACTTTTACCTACTTTGGGATACTTTAATATGAGCCTGAATTTTCATTACCTTTATTGTTGTATCATCAATAAGTTCTGGGCCTATAAGTTCCATCTCACTAAATTTATCCTAACATGTTTGATTTTGAAATCTCTTACCATATTGTGCTTAATATTTTTCCATTTGAATTCATGAATAGAAACAATTTCTATATGAAAATTCCTCCAAAGTATGTACTTATCCCACATACCTTGAAAGTCAATTGAGTATGTTCTCAACATGTATTGCAATGTTTGAATAGTCTTTTTAGACTATCTATTGGTTTGAGGGTGAAAATAATTACTCATATGAAGCTCAGTATCCAAAGCCTTCTGAATACTATTTTATAATTTTTTTGTTTATCGGTTTTCCCTATCAGAAAAAATATATATAGGTGAACCAATAAGTCTTAAAACATTCTTAATATGAATTCTTTATAGGCTCTTTAGTGGAAAATATTCCCTTATTGTGAGGAAATGTGCATATTTGGTAATTTTATTAATAATAACCCATATTTCTTCATCAGTACTTAGATTCCATTGTTTTAATGTGATAAAATCCAACATAATATCTTTCCATTACCACTCAGTTATCGGAAGAGGTTGCATGACTCCTTTAGGGAGTTTTATTTTAGCCTTCAGCTATTTTCAAATTGGGTATCTTGAAACATAGTCTGAAATTTCTCTATTCATATTATCCAAAAAATAATGTTCCTTAATATCTCAATACATATTGGTACTACCAAGGTGTATGGAGAAATTTGAGCTACGAGCATCATCTAATAGTTCTCTTTTTAGAACTTTTATTGATGGAGAAAATAGCCTCCTACCAAATTCTAGAATTCACTCCTCATACATGAATTCTTATAGCCTACCATCCTTAATAGCTTTAGCATTCTTTTGAAAATTCTCATCATATTATTGAGATATTTTTATATTCTCTAGTAAATTTTTTTATAAATAATTTGATAAAATATTGATATTTCCTTTTCCTTAACAATTACTATACCCATCATTACTTTATAAATGAACATAGGATCTCTCTAAATCCTAATTTGGGTCAGAAGTCAATGATATTTCTTTTATAATGCATATTATTACTTATATTCCATTTCTTTGGTGGTGTTGTATTGAACAATTATAATGTTTTAGTAACTCAGGCCATCATCTTTGCCTCATGTCGAATTTTTTTTTGAAAATTTTTATTTCAAACTCTTGTGATCTTTATATATCTCACATCATTCATCGTAGAGATAGTGTCACCATATTTTCATAACAACATATATGACTGCTTACTCAGGATCATGAGTTAGATATTTTATTCATCTGTTTTCAACTCCAATGATACATAAGAAACATCTTTATCATTTTCAAAAGTTAAACAACCCATTTAATTATTTGATACATCACTATATAACACAAACCCATCATTCCTAAAGGTAAGTGTCCGAATTTGAGCATTGAAAAATCTTGTCTTTAATTCAGTAAATCATTATTTACATGTTTTGTCTATAAGAACATATCCCCTTTATATGTGACATTGGTTAGTGTGTTATCCAATCATGAAAAATTACGAATGAAATGTCTATAGTAAATTGATAATAAAATTACCTCGGTTATGTTTGTTAGGATAAAACATTCTAGGATTTCCATTGTCTTCACATGATCGACTGAGATTCCATACATGGAGAAAATATGGCCTAGAAAAGAAACTATTTTATGCCAAAATTTACACATGCTAAACATACCTCTTAACTCTTATTTTTAGAGTCTCTAGAACAACCAACAAGTGGTTCTCATGGTCCTCATAGCTTTTGGAATATATCAATTTGTACTTAACAAATACCCTAACAAAATCATTAAGATATTCCTTGAAAGATATATTCTTTATATCCATGAATTAAAAGAGTGATTTAGTGAATCAAAATGGTATTAGTTAAAACTCATAATGACCATACCATGTTCAGAAAGTTTCCTTTGGAATATCATCCTTCCTCACACGCAACTGATGATATCCAGATCAATGGTTAATCATCGAAAAATATTATGCTCTAAGAAGTTGATCAAATAAATCATAAATCGGAGGTAGAGGATACATTTTCATTATCATAATTGCATTGATTTCTCTATAATAAATTTACAAATTCAAGGATCCATATTTATTCTTGTAAAATAGAATTGGGGATCCCCATGGAGAAACACTAAGGCAGATAAATCCCTTATCACTCAATTCCTCTAGTAGTTTCTTCATTTCTTCTAAATCCGCTGTGAAAACTCTAAATGGAATCATTTATATAGGTCTTTCACGAGGAATTAAATAAATAGAGAACTCAAAATCACACTCTAGAGGATGTCCATGTAAATCCTTTAGAAATAAATCAATATATTCTTGAACAGTTGGTATATCCCCAATTCAAAGATTACTTTCATCATACCTAGATGTTATTTTCTCTTCATCCCCAATAATTTCACTTAGTAGAGCTAATGGATGTAGATATAGATAAGGATTATATGATGCCATTTATACACTAAGAATAATGGATTCTACACCTTTCTCAAAAATTGAGACCTCTTTCTTCTTGAATGAATTTATTACATAAAATTTTGAATTCCATTTCATAACAACGATTATATAAAATTAAATAATATATATTATGATACAGTAAAAAACTAATGTAAATTTATGTGTCAAGAAGGGGAATGCCTTAAAAATATTTCATAAAATGATAGTCCCCTTTATAGTTTTGAAAAACAACTCATTTATTATAACAAATTGAAAATGTATAATTTTCTTAGAAAACTGGGAAGATATAAAAGAATGAAAAGATCCTGATTCAAATAAATCATTGGCTAAGTTTAAGGAATAGATTAAAGTACCTAACACTAAATCATTAGAAACATAATTTTCATTATTTGTGATCGCATAAGCTTGACCTTTCTCTCATGGCCTTTTCTAAGGAAAGTTTCATTGACCCTTTGGACAATAATTTGTATAGTGTACCATATACCTAAAATTATAACATTGAACATCATTGATTTGACTCTTCCCCTTGCATTAATTATCTTGATGAACATTTTAACCACACTTATAAAGAACTCCCATGCCTTACAAGTATTTTATAGGATGATTCCTCCAATGTTTTAAGATAATGGGAATTTACCCACTACCTTCTTCTTCTTTGGAACTTCACCATTTCTATGGTTATCATAAAACCTATTCTTATTTTTTATTTCCATTAAAAAAATGGATCTTGAAAATTTATTCTCTATTTGATTGACACTTAATATTATTTCATCATATGATAAAAATGTTTTAGAATCTAGTTACCTTTATAGACATTTCTTATGAACATCAATAAAATGATAAATCTTGTCTTCTAAATCACATACAAAATATATAGCACACCTGGATAGTCTTGTAAAGGTTTTATCATAATATATAACACTCTCTTCTTCTATTTTAATTAAGTTATGTTATTTTATTTTTATTTCAGATTGTTTCACATGAGGTAATTATTTATTGAATAACGTTTCCTTAAAAGTTCTCTAATCCATTTCTTCTATTTCTTAATCCTTTTTAGAATTTTGGATCAATGACCACCATTGGTTAGCATCTTCCTTTAGAAAATAAATTTTTAGTACTAAATTTTCATTTTCATTGTATCCCAATGCTAAAAATAACTTTTCAAGGGACTTGATCCACTGGTCAAATACCACTGCATTAGTAGTCCCACTAATATATGAGGTATTCTTCCTCATGAAACGATCCAACATAGGTGTAATATGGTTATTCTTTATAACCTAAGTATGTTATCCTAATATGATCACGATCTTCTCAACTCCAACACTAACTATGTGGACTTTCTCATTGGGGAAATCCCTACACATTTAGAAGGTATTGATTCCCTTTCTTCTTTTATGTGACATCCCTAAGCAATGAAATACACTAATTTAGTTTATGCATCAAAAAGAATAATGTTGAATTAAAAAACACTTAACATAAATTAAAAATTTATGCATAACTAATCTCAAAATCATAAATGTGGTTTTTTTAAGGAAATATTTACATTTAAACCCCTCATACTAGTTTGTAAATAAAATTTGAATTATCCTTATCATATCCCCAGGGTGTGTCAAACCAATTGCAACGTATGGATCATTCTCATGTATGATGTTACCCTATGTAAGGCTCGAAACAAATCATTTGAGTTATTACCCCTAGGTAAATATGTGTCTGAACCACGTCTACTTATAGTATCAAAAAATGGAAGTATTTCTAGGAACGCCTACATAATCTATACTTTACCAAAAATATAAGATTATCTTTTATCATTATCGACAAAGTCTATCATAGGTTTATGTTCTATTAACTATGTTTTTTAAATATAGTTTCCATGATTTCTACTAAACTTTCATTGATGCCAACTATAACACCCCAACCCCAGAATCTTAGGTCCATAACATTATTTTATTACATTGTAATGATTACAAGGAATGATATCCCAAGGGACTAATTAGTTTATTAGTCATGGAATACCATATTAAATTCATGATACTCATAGTATATTGGGAATGATAGTACATACAACATGAAATATAACAAAATAAAATGCATCCTTGAAAGATTATTCAATGTTTTCTTCATCATAACATGGGTAAAGGAAACACAATAAGTGTTATATAAAACACCGAGTAGTGGTTATATGAAACAATAATAAGAAAATTAGATTCAATAAGGCATAGACATAATTATGGGTTAAATTAACTGAAAAACACATTCCATTAAAACATTGAGATTCAAAATGGATCCATATAATTTTTCAAAGTAAAAAACCTCTATGTAATAATAATAGAATACTGAATGAAAAAAGTGTTTTATTATTGGATGCAATGTTTTTGTAATATTAACCATTATACAATCAAGATAGTTTATTTCTATGGTTATGATCATGTATGATCCTATTTTGAAATAAACATGAAGGGTTTGTCGCCATCTTTGTTGTCTCATGAGACACATCGATTCATTGAGGGGATATAGCGGGCCTCATCCATAACTAATATTAAAAAGTATTGTTAATACATATATTTAAATCATGGAAAATAGAAAATATCAAAATATCTATATTGAGTATAGGATACAGATTCATCAAAATATTCCAAGTTAAAACAACTTTCAGAATAAACACTAAATTTAAAATGGTATATGGATAATAAAATAATCATATACATGATAAAAAAATATGGATATTTAATGAAAATATAATTTCACATGAAAACTAATCTCCAAAGGGTATTAGATACACCTTAATGAAAATTATTAAGTGCACAATACCAAGTAAGTATCAATGAAATGGAAATTGATATGATGTCCCTTAACACATTGTAATCAATCGAATCATATAACCAAAATTTATTAATAATAAAACGAATCATTAAAAAGAATGAATATGAATATATTATTGATATTATATATCAAATGGTAGTATAAATACACCAATAATAAATGTGTGGTGAATAATGGACCTCTCATGGAAATAAATGTTTGATGAGAAACCCATTACCCTATGTCTAAAAGTGTTATGCATATGATCTTAATATCTTTCATAATAAAATTAAATCCATTAATTAACTAATTAAAAAATAATACTACATGTATTTATTTTTTTTAATTTTATTAAGTCCATTTATGATCTTTTTAGATGAGTTAAAATATACAATTTCATCATTTGGGGTCATATCTTTCATGGTTTTCATGACCAGTTTTCTTATTTATAAGTAATTATGTTCATGTAAAATGTGTAAAATTCTAAACAATTATAATTATATGTTATTAATGATGATAGATAATTTTAAATGGTTATATATATAATTTGGTTACAAGTTATGATTATTAATAATTAGATAAAATTTTATTGATAATAGCGTAGATTATTTAGGTGATTTTTTCAACCACCACACTCAAGTTTTGTTAAATTAATTAATAATATGTATATATAATGGATCCAGAACATTATATAGGATGTAATAAATATTTCATAATATGTTTCAACCATAAAAATGGATTCTATCCCATCCTTGAAGTAAAATTTTACGAATGAAATTCCGCCGCCCATGAATGTTGTAAGTTGACACCTCAGGGATGATGATATCGTTTTAAAAATAAACAAGAGAGAGAGAAAACAATGTTTTAGGAAATATATTAAATTAACATGATATAAATATAGTATATATATTATACTAGAGTTATAATGATCATTTTTAAATTGTAGGTGAGGAGAAAAAAAGAAATGAAAAATAAAATTAAAATAAAAAGAAAGATAACTTACCTCTTAAAATATATTCTATGAGAACCTCTTAAAGGGACCTTGTTTTTTGCCTTTTTGTGATAAAAAGATCTCATAGAAGTGGGGAAGAGACTTGAGAAGAGTATTAGGTAGAATTCAGAAATATATCAATTCATGTAAGTTGAGAAGAGAAGGGTGGTGAGGGGTTGTTTTTATAGTGGAGGAGTGGGGTGTTTTGTGAATATTTTTTTCATTATTTTATTATTTTGTCTCAAGAAAAGAAATAGTGATGATTATTGTAAAACAATATAGTAATTTTTTTTCATTTGAGTTCTAAACAATGGTTCTTACATCATCTATGAATAAATTAATAGTGTATTTATCTTATAATGTATATATACCGTAAATTACCCTATTTAATTATCCACAAAAATTCATGTATTTTAGAAAAATACCAAAAATTCACCCTATCCATTTTATGACCAATAGAATCCAAAATTAAAATAAATATTATTAAAAAAACTAAATAGGATACTTTTTTTATTAAAATCATCAGTTACTTGAAAAATAGTGATTTAAAATTTATAACTCATTTTATAACTATCTAAAAAACTAACATAGGTATCATAAAATTATCCTAAAATCATAAGAAAACAAAATATTAATTTATGAATACTATTTATAAAAATAAATTTTCTTAAAATAATTTTATTAATTATAAAATTGTAATTAAATATTTATGACTAATCAAAACACCAAAAATAACATTATAAGTTTAAAAAATATTTATTTACTTATACTATGATATGACCATATCATAATTTCATCTTTAAAATTCCTAAATTTTATTTATACATTCATGGGTGAGGTTACTATTCCTTTTATTTTTTTACAATTCATATGGTTCATATTACTATTCCTATTGTCATGTAACTATTTCATTACTACAGGTTTCTTTACTTCAAAGACTACCCATTATTTCTTTCAGTCTTCATTTATAGAGTTTATGTTTTCATTTCTATGTGATTTAATTTGATTTATACTACGTGAAATAATTTTGTGGGAAGAGTAAGCAATCAAAAGAATTGAAATTATTTAAGAGGGAATATAAAAAATAAAATCATGGGGCATTTTATTCTTCCCAACTTTATATATTTCTTCCTAAAAATATCTTTGAGCATTGCCTTCGAAAGGATTAGGGAGACTATTATCCATAGCATCCACAGGTTCCCATGTTTCTTCCTCCATTTTATTGTTTCTCCAAGGAACCTTTTCCATAGGATTCATCCGATTTCTGAATACTTTCTAACTTATTTCAAGAATCTTGATAGGCTCTCTATAGTAAGAAAAATTATGTTCCAATTATACTTTTTAATCATTGAGTACATTCTTTGTGTCTGGAAAATTCATCTATAATAATGACATGTTGAAAACATCATGAACATTGGAGAGAATTGGGGGAATTTCTAATGTGTAAGCCATATCTCTAATTCTTTCCAGAATTTCAAATGTTCTGATGTACTTAGAGCTCATTTTACCAATCATACTAACCCATAAGACACCCTTCCATAAGGATACTTTTAGAAATACAAGTTCTCCCTCATTAAATTCCAAATACTTTCTCTGGTTGTCAACATAACTCTCTTTCCAACATTGGAATACTTTAATCTTTGTTTGAATTATCTTTACCTTTTTTATTGCCTCTTCAATAAGTTATCAGCCTATATGTTTCCTCTCACCAACTTTATCCCAACAAGTTGGAGTTCGACATATCCTTCCATATACTGATTCATATGGTGATATTTCAATACTAGAATAGAAACTGTTATTAAAGGAAAATTCCAAAAAAGGTAAGTACAAATCCCACATACCTTGGTATTCAAGTGAGCATGATCTCAACATGTGTTCCAATGTTTGAATAGTCCATTTAGACAATTTCTCTATTTAAGTGTGATAAGCACTTCTCATATGAAGCATAATATCCAAAGCCTTCTAAATACTATTCTAGGATTTTAAAGTAAATCAGTGATCTAGATTAGAAAAAATCATCAGTGGTTCACAGATAATATTACAATTTCAATAGTATATAGTATTTTTAGGTTATATAGGGGAAAGTCTTCCCTTATTGAAAGGAAATGTGCGTATTTGGTATGTCGATCAACAATAACCCATATTACATCATTCCTTCTTTGTGTCCTTAGTAGTCCTATGAAAAATTCCATCGTAATATCATCCCATTTCCACAAAATCATATTAAGAGGGTTCATAACTTCTTTAGGGTGTTGTCTTTAATCCTTCACATATATATAATTTAGGCATCTTGGCACATAGTCATCAATTTCTTTCTTCATATTATCACACAAACAATGTTCCTTTAGATCATTATGCATCTTGGAAATACCAAGGTGTATGGAGAAATTTGATCTTTGAGAATCATGTAATAGTATATTTTTTAGCTTCATTATTGGCGGAACACAGAAAATCTTTCAAAATTTCAGAATTCCATCCTCATACATGACATCTTCCAATCTCTGATCCTTAACAGCTTTAACATTCTTTTAAAAATTCTCATTATCTGATTGAGATATTTATATATTCTCTTGAAAATATGGATTAAAAATAATTTTGAAAAAATAATGATGTTTCATATACCATAAAAATTCCCATATCCAAATTTATAAGATCCATGAACATAATATCTCTTTCAATCCACATTTAGGTCAGAAGTCCATGATCAGTCTAGGTTAAGGCTTTTGCTACATTATTTTCCATTCCTGGGTGGTAGATTATTGAACAATCATAATCATTATGTAACTTGATCCAAATTATTTTCCTCATGTTGAGTTAATTCTGAGTAAAAATGTATTTCAAACTCTTTATGACTTGTATATATCTCACATCTTTCACAATAGAGATAGTGTCAACATATTTATAGAGAAAATATTACAGATTCAAGCTCACGATCCCAAGTTTGATAATTTTGTTCATGTGTCTTAAAATACCTTTATTTATAAAAAATAACATTATCATTTTGCATAAGGAAACAACCCTATCCATTCCTTGATGCATCATTGTATAACACAAAACCATCATTTTCATAGGGAAGAGTAAAAATTGATGCATTGGTCTATATTCTCTTTAATTATTCCATGAATTATGTACATTGTTTTTTCTATAAAATCATAACCCAATTAAGTGTGAGCATGGATAGCAGGATATCGATTCAAGAAATTTTTTAAATGAAATGGAGATAGTAACCTAATAATCCAAGAAAAGTATTTACCTCAATTAGATTCACTGGAATATGCCATTCTTCGATTTTATTTATGTTTAATGGATAAACTGAGATACTATACCTAGAGAAAATATGGCCTAGAGAAGAAATTTTTGGAAGTAATAATTCACAATTTCTTAACCTCCCAAACAAATATTTTATTCTAAGAGTCTCTAGAGTAACCCGCAAGTGTTTGTCATGGTCCTAATAGCTTTTGGAATATATCAATATGTCATCATTAAATACCACAACAAAATAGTCAAGATGTTCCTTGAAAATTCTTTTCATTATATTCATGAAGAAATAGGGTGTATTAGTCAGTCCAAATGACATTATTGTAAAATCGTAATTTCCATACCTATTTTGTAAGGATTTCATTGTAATATTTTAGATTTTTACATGAAATTGATGATATCTTGATCGATGGTCAATATACAAAAAATATTGAGCTCTGTGAAGTTGTTTAAATAAATAATCAATTTGAGGTCGATGATACTTATTATTTATCTTAATAGAATTGATATCTCTATAATCAATGCACATCCTCAGTTATCTATCTTTCTTCTTGAATAATAGAATAGGGGATCCCCATGGAGAAACAATAGTGTGGATAAATCCCTTAACACTAAATTTCTCTAGTCATTTCTTCATTTCAAAAAATTACACACATTCTATTCTATAGGGAGTCTTTGTTATAGGTCATGAACTAGTAATTAAATCACTAGAAAAAAAAAATTTCCACTCCAGAGGATTTCTAGGTAAATCCTCTGGAAATACATCAATATATTCTTTCACAATTTTTATTTCCCCAATTTGATGATTACATTCCTCACCACAAGATATTGTTTTCTATTATACCACAATAATTTCATTTAGTAGAGCTACTAGAGGTGGATCTTGATAAGAATTTGATGATTGGGATTATTCTCTAATGATAAGGGATTCTACACCTTTCTTACAAATTGTTACTTCTATCTTCTTGCATAAACTTTTTGCAACATAGTTTGATAGCCAGTTCATACATAGGATTATATCAATGTAAATCACAGGTATGATGATATGGATAGTAAATAATGTATGTTTATGTGTCATTATGGGGACTGACTGACGAATCATTGATACGATGATAATACCTATAGGAGTTTTTACTGACAACTCTTTTATTAAATCAAAAATAGAAATATATAATTTTCTTATAATAATCAAAATATATAAAAGAATTTGATGATCCAGAATCAAATAAATATTGGATAAGTTTGAGTAAATGATTAATGTACATGAAACCAAATCATAAGGAACTTCAACATCAGTAGATGTGATCGTATATTCCGGACCATTCTTTCCATGAATTTTTTAGGAATGTTTTCTAGAAACATAGCACAATCATTTTCATAGTGTCCGATATCCTTATAATTTTATCATTAAACATCAATTATTTTTATCATCCCCTTTCATTCATTAGCTTTATGATCCTTTTCTCCACACTTATAATAAAGTCACATTCCTTTCATGAATTTTCTATAATGATTCTTTCCACAATTTTTTCATAATGGCAATTGCTCTATTCCCTTCTTCTTTGGAAATTATACTTTTCCATAGTTATCAGAAGACCTGTTTTTATATTTATTTCCCTTAAAAAAATTGATCTAGAAAATTCATTCTCTGTTTGGATGGAACTTAATACTATTTCATTATTTGATGAAAATGTTTGAGAATCTAGTACCCTTCCGAGACCTAGATTAAGACCTTCAAGTAAATGATCAATATTGTCTTCTAA
This sequence comes from Viscum album, assembly GCA_963277665.1. Taxonomy (NCBI): domain Eukaryota; kingdom Viridiplantae; phylum Streptophyta; class Magnoliopsida; order Santalales; family Viscaceae; genus Viscum; species Viscum album. The sequence continues at coordinate 1,429,260,648 of OY728157.1, forward strand.
ATCACTTATGTATTCTATAGAATAACAAGAAAACTTTTTGAAGGTATAATCATACTCTACAACACTCTCTTATTCACTTTACTTTAATATAAGAAATTTTCTACTCATTTCAGTTCATTACTCACATGGGCAGTATTTACCGAATAATGTTTATTTAAATGTTATACAATCCATGTAGTCTATTTATTCTTCCTCCTTATAATTTTGGATCAATAACCACTATTAGTCAGCATCTCTATTGAGAAAATATAATTTAAGTATTACACTTTCATTTTCCTTGCATCCCAATGATAGAAATATGTTTTCAAGGTACTTTATCCATTTCACAACAACCACTAGATTAGTAGTCCCACTAAAATATGGGGGCTTCTGCCGCATGAAATGATATTGCATAATTGATTTATTATTATTCATCATAACCTGAGTATGTTGTCCAAATATGGTCCTGATTTTCTCAGCTCCAACACTAACTATATTTTCTTTCTCAGTTAAGAAATACCTACATTTTCCATGATTATTGATTCAATTTCATCAATTAGGTTCCATCAAAAAGCAATGTAATACACTAAATTACGTTATGGATCATAATTCATAATTTCAAACTAGAAAAACACTTAACATAAACTGAAAACTCATGAATAGCTAATCAAATAATTGTAAACATGGTTTCATTGAGGAATTATTTACTTTTAAACCCATCATAATGGGTTGTAAAGAAAAATATGAATCACCCTAAGAATATCCCATGGGGGTGTAAAACCAAGTGCGTAGTAAGGCATGTGTTAGTGTACTAGGTTACCCATGTCAAGCCTAGAATACCTTGTCAGAGTTGTTACTCCCATGTACATATATGCCAAAACCAATTCCACTTGCATTGTCTAGACAAGGATGTACTGCTTGGATGACCCAAATAATATCTACTAACCTAAAATTCTAGGATGTTCTTCTATGATTTTTCTAATATTCTAACTTAGGGTCATGTTACCTAAACTATGTTTTCTAAATCTATTTTCTAAGGTTGCTGCTAAACTTCCTGTGATACCAACTATAATCACTCAACCCTAGAACCCTAGAGTCGAGACATTATTCTATTATATTGGCATGATTATAAGGAATCAAATCCCAAAGGACAGATCATTTTAGCCATCATGGAATACCATATTACATTCATGATACTCGTAGTAAATTGGGAAATATTGAAAATACAACATGATACAGAACAAAAATTAAAAGCATCCTTGAAAGCTTATTCAAAGTTGTATTCATCATAACATGGGGAAAGGAGACATAATAAGGGTGATCATGAATGATTGATTAGTGTTATAGGGAGAAATAATAATAAAATTAGAATCTATAAGGAATATACATTATGACTAGGTAAATAATCTATAAAACACATGCCATAAAAATACTGGGAATGAAAACTCATCCATACATATTGTCATAGTGAAATTCCTATTAATAATAATAAAATAATACTGACTGGTGGAAATTATTTATTATTGGATGAAATGTATCTAGAACATGAACTGTATACCATCAAGACATTTTAGGTCTGTGGGTAGAAACACTTCTGATTTTGTTTGGAAACAAACACAAATGTCTTGTCACGAACTATTTTGTCTCATTAGACATGTCAATGCATCGAGGGGATATCGCTGGCTCCCACATCACTAAAATTAAAAATAACTCTTCATAGATAGATTGAATTATTGAACTATATAACTTATAAAAATAAACATATTGAGTGTAGGATACATATTCCTAAATATTTTCCCAGTCAAAACAACATTCAAAATAAACACCATATGTAAAATGGTTAAATGATAAGAAAATAATCATATCTTTGATACAAGAATATAGATATCTAACGGATTTATAATTTCACAAGAAAAATAATAAAAAAGGGGAATAGATACACCACAATAAATTTATGAAGTGCACAATACCAAGTAAGTCTCAATGAAATGTGAGTTGAGATGAAGTCCCACGCCACATTCTAATCAATTGAATCGTATGACCAAAATTTAATAATCATAAAATGAATCATTTAATACCATGAATATAAATATATTATTGATATTATATATGTAATGGTGGTATACATACACCAAATATAAGAAATAATTGGTGAATAATGGAAATCTCATGGAAAGAAAAGTGAGATGAGAAACCATTTTCCTTATGTCCGAAAAGTGTTCTGCATTTGAGCTTAATGTCTTGGATAATCAGAGTAAATACATTAATTAACGAATTCATAACCTTTAATAGATGTTTTTTATTTATTAATTTTTTATTAAGTACATTTATGACATTTTGATGAGTTAAAGATACAATTTCATCATTTGAGGGTCATCATATTCTGGGTTTTCATGATCAGTTCTCTTATTTATAAGTAATGATGTTTAAGTAAAATTGGTATAATTCTCCATAATGTAAATTATATATTATTAATTATGTAATATAAATAGAAATTTTCATATATTTCTTTTGGTTATATGGTATGAGGAATAATCATTTGATAAAATTTTAGTGAAAACTACTATGATTATATTCATGATTTTATCGATCATCGCACACTAGTTTGGTTTAATTAATTAATAATTTGTTAAAATAATAATTATAGAATATTACATAAAATGTAATAAATATTTTATAATCTTTTTAAACCATAAAAATGGTTTAACAACCATACTTGAAGTATATATTGATGAATGAGAATCTATCATCCGCAAAGGCTGTAAATCAGTACCACACGGATCATGATTTCATTTTTAAAATAAAAGAGAGATAGAGAGAAAAAGATGCATGATGAATTATATTTAGTTAAGTTGATATTATTAATGTATATATATGATACGATATTTATCATGATCATTTTTAAATAGTAGGCGAGGATAGTATTATAAATAAAAAGATAAATTAAAAGAAAAATATTGATGATTTACCTCCTGAATTATCCTCTATGAGAACCTCCTTTAGGGACCTTGGTTTTGGTATTATTATAAGACCGAGATCTCTTATATGTTGAGAAGAAATTTGGGAAGATTATTGGGTATAATGTGGACAAGTCTTGAATATTTTATGGTGTGGGGAGAAGGGATGGTGTGGTGTGGTTCTTATAGTGGAGGAGTGGGGTGTTTTGTGAATATTTTATGCATTATTTTATTATTTTGGATCAAAGAAATATATAGTGATGATTATTCTGACCAAATATAGTAATTAAAAAAAGTGACTCTGACCTAATGGTGCTCACATAATCTATGACTCAATGAATAGTTTATTTCACTTATAACGTATATGTACCATAAATTACAGTATTTTACTATTCATAAAATGCCATGTATTTCAGAAAAATTGAAAAAATTCAACCTAACCAATTTTATATGTTTAGAATCCAAAAAAGGAACTTCATTTCATGAAATAAAATTTCTAAATATGAGAAATTTAATTTTTAAATAAAACAATAATTTATTGAGAAATACAGTTTTTAAATTTTCAACTCATTTTATAACAATATAAAAAATTAACTAATGTATCATAAAAGTATCCTAAAATAATAAGATGAAAAATATTAATTTATGAATAAATTTTATGAAAATAACTTTTTTTAAATTATTTTCTTAATTATTAAATAAAAATTAAATATTTATGACCTATATAAATACCAACACTTAAACAATAATGTTTAAAATATTAATTTAATTGTACTATTATATAATTATATCAAAATTTAATTTAAAAAATTCCTAAATATTATATATACTTTAATGAGTGATTTTACTATTCATTTTTTCAGTTTACTATTCACGATGTTCATATGACTATTCAGAAGGTAATGTTACTATTTACTCGGTATAGGATCCTTAAATTCTAGGAATATCTCTTATTTATTTCATTATTCATTTATAGAGTTTGTTTTATTTTCTCTACATGATTTAATATGATTCAAACTATATGATATAATATTTTTTGTGAAATAAAATCTATCGAATGAATTGAGATTATTTAAGAGGATACATACCATAAAATCAGGGGGTCATATATTCTTCCCTCCAAAAGAAATTTCATCCCCTAAATATTTAGGAACATTACCATCTAAAAAGATGAGGGTGGTTTTTCTTCATAACATCCTTAGGTTCCCACATTGCTTCTTTCATTTTATTGTTTCTCCAAATAACCATTACCAGTTGAGTCATCAGATTTTTGAATATGTTATCTATTCTGTCAATAATCTTGATAGGCACTTCACAGTAAGAAATTTTAGGTTCTAGTTCTATTTCTTCATAGGTGAGTACATGTGTTGCATTTGGAATGAACTTCTTTAACAATGACACATAGAACACATCATAAAAATTAGGGAGAGTAAGTGGCATTGAGAAATGGTAAGTTAAAACTCCAATTCAGTCCCAAATTTCAAATGTTCTGTTGTACCTAAGTCTTAGTTTAATTTTCCTACCAATCCTTAAGATACCATTCTATTGAGATACTTTTTGAAAGACATGATCCCAATCTTAAAATTTTACATCCTTTCTCCAGATGTCAACATAACTCTTTTTCCAACTTTGGGTTACTTTAATAGAAGCCCGGTTTTTCTTTACCTTTGTCCTTTTCTCTTTAATAAGTTCTAGACCTATAAGTTTCCTCTCACCAACATCATCTCATCAATTCAGATATCTACATCTCTTTCTATATAGTTCTTTGTATGGTGCCATATAAATACTATAATGGAAACTATTATTGTAGGAGAATTCCACCAAAGGTAAGTAATGATAACCCATACCTTGAGAATCAAGTGAGCTTGATATCAACATGCCTTCCAATATTGTAATAGTATATTTATACTCACCTCTAGTTTAAAGGAGAAAAGAAATACTCAGATAGAAGCTTAATATCCAAAGCCTCTTAAAGAATCTTCTAGAATTTTGACGTAAATCATGGATATTAATTATAAAAATCTATAGAGGTTCACCCTAATTTCATACAACTTCATTAAAATAGATTCTTGCTATGAGATCTAGTGGAAAATAATCTCTTATTATCATGATATGTGAATATTTGGTAAGTGGATAAACAATAACCCATATTGAACCATTTCTTCATGGAGTCCTTGTTAGTCCTATGCCAAATCCTGTCCTAATATCTTCCCATTTCTACAAAGGTATTGTAAATGGTTGCATGACTCCATTATGGTGTTGTTTTCAACTATCACCTATTAAAAAACTAGGAATCTTGACACATAGTCACCATTTTCTCAATTCATGTCCTCCCTCCAATAATGTTCCTTCAAATATCTATAAATCTTGAAATTTCAAGGGTGTATTGAAAAATTTGAACTAAGATCATCATATAATAGTTCATTTTTGTAACGCCCCGACCCCAGTTACCCAGAGTCAGTGAATTATTAGATAACATTGGCATGATCACAAGAAAGATCAAGTCTCGAAAGACTGATTAGTTTAGTATCCTTGGAAACACTAGATACAATCATAATGTTTTACATTACATAAAAAACATCTTGTCTTCATATCCCCTCATACTATCCCTGCAGGTCATTCATAAATTACTTCTCCATAATCCTGGAAAAAATAAAACATTGAAAGGGGTGAGATCTGATGCTCAGTAAGGATAACATTATAGCAGAAGCTTTCATAGATAATCATAAACACTTAAGGAAATTTATAATTAAAACAAAATCCTTTTAAACTTGAACTTCAGCATAATATGGCAAAGATAAAATGAATATAATTCCATTTACTTATTCACATGGATATTCTACTAGTCGAACAATCACATGCAATATCAATAACCACTTTCATAATGATGGAATGCATAATGCTAGACTATCATAACCACATAGCCAAGGCCTCGTGCCAAGACTACAAATAAGATTTTGCCAACGCATTGTGCCAAGACACTAGTTTGTCTCATGAGACCTACCAATGCATCGAGGATCTATAGCGGGCTCCACCCGTCAGTTATTAAGTCCAATGAATTCTTCATATGAACAGGTTTAAACATAACATAAACATTTGTATTAAAACTAGCATACGAAATTTCAATACTTTAACCACAAACCATGAATGGTATAAAAAGAGCAAATCCATAGTCAAACATAACTCATTTGATACAATATGGAATATTGTATTGTATCACATTATCCTCAATCAAGAACAATTAAGGACGTTGACATAGATGAAATTAATTATCAAAACTATTAGAGAGAAATATCCCCCTTTTTCTTGGAAACATTTAAAAGTCACACTATTTGTCAAGAAGCCATTTAAAAATATATTTTTGAATCAAAGTGTCCCATAACACTTTGAAACTTTTTAAAAGTAGTTTTAATTTTAAAACATTAATGTCCATATAAATAAATCCTTAAAAACATTTTTAAAACATGGACATTAATGAGAAAGATTTAGATGCATAAGTCTTTAAAACATTTAAAAATGGTATTTTAGTTAGAGATTCTAACCAAAAGAGAGACACTTGAATACAAATAATTGAGGTAATAAAAACTTTTTAATATCATGAGAATAAAGGGATTCATGATATACTATGTCATAGTACATTATATACACCACATAAAAGTGATTTGGTGTATAACAACAAAGAAGTCTCAATGGAATTTAAGTTGAGATGAAATCTCTCATAAAGGCCGTATCCTAAGGTTAAGGATAAATCAAAGACATATTTATGTGTGACAAATATAAATACACTAAATATGATTTGATATTCAGTGTAAAACAATAAAAGGATATTCACACATAATCTTGTAAAAACAACACCAATGAATTGGATGTTTAACTCAACAAATGGAAAATGAGTTAAAATTACTCTCATCAAATTCATATCGATGACTTGAGAAATTATAAATGGAGTGATTATGTGTATCAATAGTATATCCACAAGAAGGGGAGTGGAAATTATGACATAATCAAATGAATAGTGATTCCACACAAAATCTCGGAGTAAAATAATCAATGAAGTATGCGTAAAGCCGAATGAGTGGAAATTGAAATCTCAAATTCCCTTATCGATTTTGTAACTTATGAAACATGCACCCATGAAAGAAGGATCATACAATGATGATGTAAATACCCATAAATAAATTTATATTACACAATTAATAAAATCATGGGCAGTACACATACACCACATGTAATAAATAAGTGGTGAACAATGGAATTCTCACGAAATTAAGAGCGAGATAAGAAACCCCTTAATTTTTACTTTTTCCTTGGTCAAAGGTAGGTTAACCTCCTGTATAATGGTGAAATAATTGTTATTTAATTATACAAGAATAATATGCATTAATATGATATCATATATGATCTTTTAACATTGATTTGTTAATAATATCTTAGAATTATCGTCATTTCGGGTGTTAACGGTTCATTTTACTTTATATTCATTATTATGTGAGCCATATTTGTTATTAATGGGATGTATATTATTCAAATCCAGAATGATATCAAGTCATTAATTATTATTTTTAATCATAAAATGAGAATTATACCTGAATGGATATGATGGAGAATGAATCTTATCGCGTTCGTGGAGACGGTAGTCCGTACGTACGCACGAGCGACAATATCATTCTTTTGATATTAAAATAACATATAAGTGTATGGTATATCATATATACAGAATCATTATCATGTTATATTTATTATTTACATGAGTTACACATCATTATTATACCCATCCAAAATAATAATATATTGAATAACAATTACACCACGACGTGGAGACGGTAAGCCGTACGTACGCACGTATGGTGACATGTTATTCGAAGGGCGGATAGAATACTGAATATGGTAGTACCATATTTATAATAACATAACAGTATATATATGATACTGGATTTATTATTTTAAAATGGTAATAAAAAAGTAAGAAGAAGTGGAAGAAGAAAGGAACTTGGAAAAGGATGGTGAAATCATTACCTCTTCTTCGAGTTCTTCCTATTGATTTGATCAAAACAGCTCTTTAGGTTGGTTTTATGATCAAACTAAGGCCTCTATGTTGTAGTTAGGGAAGTTTGGAGAGTATTTGGGCCGGGTTTTGCTGACCCAAAATTCTTTGAAGGTGTGAAGAAATGATAAGGAGGAGTTCCCTTCTATAAGAGGGGTGAGGGGAATCTTTGGAAAAGCTAGAAATATTAATTTATAATAAATTCATATTCGGTTTCTAATGGCTCAAAAGTTGATTATTTAAAGTTTAAGGTGGGGATGGGTCGAAAACCACTCAACCAATAGAATTTAGACATGTTTGGGACATTATATTAACCTTATCTTTAAGTATTAACTCTTAGTTAATTAGTTTCACTTGTACAATGTCTCTTTGTATTTTTATATTATATGGTTAATAAACTTACCATATACATCCAAGAGACCCCTAGTGGTTCAATAATGATACACATATCATGATATAAGTCTCTTTTCCTAACCTTAGATTTTTATGAATTTAATATCAATTAATAATATAATATTTGTTTTAAAAACTGTTTTATGTCAATTTTGACACTATTCAATAGTTGATTTTTGTGAAACACATAACAGAATTATTACTTTGAAAAATGTTAATTAAATCAATCCTAATATGTCATATTAACTTATAAAATTAGTTTAATTCAATAAAAGTCTCAAATTATATTTATTCGGGTATTTATAATATCAATTATTCTAATTTTTCACTATTATGGTAATTACTTCATCACCTTTGTGTCATAAATAAATTAAATTATTTAATGTCTAAAAATTATAAATAAAATATCATTATGTAGGAGAGATTTTTAGAGTTATATTGAATATTTATAGTATAAAATCAAACATATATAACCCTATGTGACAATTGTTTTGCTAAAAGATATATGCTTGTGTCATTTTTGTATTCATTTTAACTTAATTAAAATAAAGTGTCCCTATCACTTACAAGTGGATCCATGAGGTCCCAAAATCGACCCAAAGATGCCCCTGGTCGAACATGTATCAACCAATAGGTTTAATACATGTTTTAGGGTAATTTAGTATTATTATAATATTATTTGTTTAACCCTTGTTTACCAGATTTACCCTTTAACCATGGTAATGAAAATATTTACCGAAGTAATTATCCAAAATGTCTAAAAATAAAAGTTACCTATTTAAACAATTTGAAAATACTTATTCCAAATATGGAATCCATTTTTCCAAATTCAAAACACAGAAGTGGCAGAAATTAATTTAAAATTAATTCTCGTTGTTAAAACAAAAAACGTGTTTTTAAGAGATAATAACTATCAAAAGATTGACACTTGTTTATGTCTGGTTTAATTGTGAAATTATGTCCAATGAAAATCATTGAATTAAATGGTAAAAATATATTCTAAATATACTTTAAAACTACTCAAATTCATAATTTATCAATATTAATTATTTTGATTAAAAAAGTTGTTTTTATTAAAATTTAGTAATTTTCACTATTCATCAAAATATGAAAGTTATCCGAAAATTACCAAAATTTAACCCTAGGCTAATTTCGATATTCCGAATCCAAAAATGAACTTTATTTTGAGAGATAGAATTTATAAAATTTCAAAAAGTAGGTATTACTATTCATAACGGCTATTGTGATTGGTTATGGTGTGTTAGAACTCGGTGTTGCGTACAACACACGCTATCACATTATTCAAAAAGAAGCGTACCGTAGAAGCTTGGGGTGTTACATTCTCCCCTCCTTCAATAAATTGCATCCTCGCAATTTTTAATATTGTGAATGGGAATATAATGGAAAGTCCCACATCGGAAAAAGAGTCAATAAAACTATCACTTTAAAAGAATGAAAGAGAGGTATAAAGGTCAACCATGATAACCCATACTTGGATTCCATGTAGGAAAACGTGGATATGGATGATAAACTAAGTGTCATGTTCTGATGGAGAGGGATAGAAATCATGATCAGGAGAAAGTTAACAATAAGAAAGCCACAAACTTGTGTTGGGACAAATGACCATTAGTCTCATAGTAAGAAAGTAAACGGACAAAAAAATTTTTGGTTTTAAGTTACATTAATTTATGATATTGATTAAGAATATAAATATATATACTTACATTTTAGGTAGAGTTTCATTCTTTAATAAATTTCCACCACAAACTCATTTTTTTAAACGATGAGTATTCAAGAAGACTTGGTCACACTGGAAGAGCTAGAATAAACTTCTATAAATCACATGATCCATGCAGGATGAACTATATATTTACATTGTCTTTAGAGATTAATCAAAACCAAAATGGTTAGTACAAGATCTAATGATCCCCCAAAAGGATATTCCTTGAGAGAAATAAACACTAATCTTAATTTCCAAAATTAAACCAACAATACCCCAAAGTTAAATAAATACCATTCAATAATCAATTGTCCTTAAAATCCTTTAATATAATCAAAACTAATATTGAAAACCAAAACTTATTATGAATGTAGTCTTACACGTTAAATTGTATCTTCAAATGACATTAATTACTCTTAATGTCACATAATTAAAAGTAATTAACCTAATCATTTCCACAAATAACCCAAATCATTATAAATCCACAATAAAAACATAGATAAAAATCCACCATTACTTCTCAAATGAAATCCCATACTACTCTATTTTCTTTCGGCATATAGTGTTCTCAACAAAGTGAAAAACTTCCAAAATAACATTTATCACTTAATAACCAAATCATTTTCCTATACTAAGGGTATTCATTTGATAAGACATAAGAGCCCAAATCAAATTATTTTTTATCAATAAAATATTTTAACTAAAAATAATAGTCACACTAACCAGGGACTTCACGTAGTCCAGTGGTAGGTGATAAATCCCAATCGCACTTTGGTTGTGGGTTCGATTCCCACGGCTTTTTCCGATGAGACGGGTTGTCACACGGTCTACATGTTTTCCTTTTTCAAAAACTATATTTTATAATATTACCAAAATGAGATAAATTCCACAAAATACCATAACATAATTTAACCACAAATCTTATCTCATACCTTGAATTTTCATCCCAAATTATAATAACTTATAATTTCCTCAAACCCAATGATCATATAAGACCAAATGGTTATTTATAACTATATCCGCAACAGAAAAGATAATTCTTTCTCAAATATCATTTTCACATGATAAATTGCAGGTTTACACATACAAGAGAAAATTATTCCAAAGTAATCCCATCAATAAAGAGCACTAAAACTTTTAAACATTTCACCATCCATTTATTTCCACATAGGTTCTTCATCATATGTTCCTCGGGTTCCACATTGACTCTTCCATCTTATGATTTCTCCATAGATCTTTTACTAGACGAGTCATCCGGTTTCTCAACACTTGATATTTGGTATAAAGAATTATGATAGGCTCTCCACAATAAGATAGATCAGGTTCCAGTTATAATTCTTTATAGGTGAGTACATGCGCTGGGTCAGGCATGTATGTTTTCACTAGAGATATGTGGATGACAACATGAACTCTGGAGAGACTAGGCGGATTTGCCTTATGGTAGATTGCGTTCATGTGTCACAATGGTACCTCAGGAATTTTTCAAAATCATCTACTTAATTTACCCAAAAACTCCTCATCCGTTTTGGATTATATCGATGGAAGCATCGATGCATCATAAAAAAATAGGTATTTCTTATATATAATTTTGAGACATCATCTTTAACATGTTTTTTTAGAAAAATTCTCACTGATTCATCTTCAAATATTTCAAAATAAGGTTTTGGTAAATCAGTTTTCATATATCCCAAAAGACATAAATATATAATTTGATACATATAGGCTGCTCGAAGGTCTCTATCTTCTGCGACATCTAGAAAATCATTTAGTGCATCGTAATTTTGAGATAATGTGAATAATTTGAAAAGACCTTGATGGTACTTCCCATGCTTAGCGTGGTAAGAATGTTGAGAGCGCAACATTATCCCATATTCGGTACTTGATCCTTGAAAGAATCGTGCAATGCTAGAGGTATTGGATGTCTCATAAAGTTGTTTTCATGTAACTTGGACATTTGAAAAAGTTTCAACATCGTCTGCGCATGACTTCTAGATAATAATTGTAAGTAGTTATTCAGGAAGAGAGAGAAGAGTTGTTCGTGATCTTGCTCCCTCCATGTTTCAACTGACAAAAGAAAATACAATTAGGGTTTTTGAATACTTATCTAATAAGAATATAAAAAAAATAGACATAACAGGATAATCTTGTAATTGAACAATATATCCTAACTTGGGCTACCATATGTTAAAATCTAGGTTATCCACTATCTATTTTCCGACATATATTCTTAGGGGAATTTTTTTGTATTCCCTTAATAATTGTTTATACTAATCTTGTGAATTTACCAAAGCATATCCCCCGGGAGTGTTGTAACCAAGAGTGCAGCAAGGCCCGTTGTCATGCACCAGTTCCCGTTCGAGTCTAGCTAAAAAAGGTGTTTTTGGGTTTTACCCCTACGTACATCTGTGCCAGAGCCACCTCTACCTTCTTGTATCCAGACATGGATTTATTTCTTGGAAAACTCACAAAATCTTCTACAATACCAAAATTCTAGGATGTTCTTCTATACTAATCCTCAAAGTTCATCTTAGGTCTACGTGCTCTAATCAGAGTTTATCTAAATATAGCTTCCAAGGTTTGTACTAAACTTCCTCTGATACCAACTGTAACGCCCCGCGCCCAGTTACCCAGAGTCGGTGCATTATTACATAACATTGGCATGATCACAAGAAAGATCAAGTCTCGAAAGACCGATTATTTTAGTAGCCTTGGAAACACTAGATACAATCATAAAGTTTTACATTACATAAAAAAATATTGTCTTTATATCCCTTCATACTATCCCTACAGGTCATTCATAAATTACTTCTTCATAATCCTGGGAAAAATAAAACATTGAAAGGGGTGAGCTCAGATGCTTAGTAAGGATTACATTATAGCAGAAGCTTTTATAGATAAGCATAAACAATTATGGCAATTTATAATTAAAACAAAAGCCTTTTAAACTTGAACTTCAACATAATATGGAAAAGATAAAATGAAATAATTCCATTTACTTATTCACATGGATATTCTACTAGTCGAAAAATCACATGCAATATCAATAACCACTTTCATAATGATGGAATGCATAATTCCAGACTATCATAACCACATTGCCAAGGCCTCGTGCCAAGACTACAAATAAGATTTTTCCAAGGCCTTGTGCCAAGACACTAGTTTGTCTCATGAGACCTACCGATGCATTGAGGAGCTATAGTGGGCTCCACCCGTCACTTATTACGTCCAATGCATTCCTCATATGAACAGGTTTAAACATAACATAAACATTCGTATTAAAACTAGCATATGAGATGTCAATACATTTACCACAAACCATGAATGGTATAAAAAGAGCAAATCCATAGTCAAACATAATTCATTTGATACAATATGGAAGATTGTATTGTATCACATTATCCTCAATCAAGAACAATTATGGATGTTGACATAGATGAAATTAATTATCAAAACTATTTGAGAGAAATATCCCCCTTTTTCTTGAAAACATTTAAAAGTCACACTATTTGTCAAGAAGCCATTTAGAAATAGATTTTTTAATCAAAGTGTCCCATTCCACTTTGAAACTTTTTAAATGGAGTTTTAAATTTAAAACTTTAATTTCCAAATAAATAAATCCTTAAAAACATTTTTAAAACATGGACATTAATGAGAAATATTTAGATGAATAAGTCTTTAAAACATTTAAAAATGGTATTTTAGTTAGAGATTCTAACAAAAAGAGAGACACTTGAATAAAAATAATTGAGGTAATCAAAACTTTGTAATATCATGAGAATAAAGGGATTCATGATATACTATGTCAAAGTAAATTATATACACAACATAAAAGTGATTTGGTGTATAACAACAAAGAAGTCTCAATGGAATTTAAGTTGAGATGAAATCTCTCATAAAGGCCGTATCCTTAGGTTAAGGATAAATCAACGACTTATTTATGTGTGACAAATATAAATAAACTAAATATGATTGGATATTCAGTGTAAAACAATCAAAGGATATTCACACATAATCTTGTAAAAACAACACCAATGAATTGGATGTTTAACTCAACAAATGGAGAATGAGTTAAAATTACTCTCATCAAATTCATATCGATGACTTGAGAAATTATCAATGGAGTGATTATGTGTATCAATAGTATATCCACATGAAGGGGAGTGGAAATTATGACATAATCAAATGTATAGTGATTCCACACATAATCTCTGAGTTGAATAATCAATGAAGTATGCGTAAAGCCGAATGAGTGGAAATTGAAATCTCAAATTCCATTATCGATTTGGTAACTTATGAAACATGCACCCATGAAAAAAGGATCATACAATGATGATGTAAATACCCATAAATAAAAGTATATTAGACAATTAATACAATCATGGGCAGTACACATACACCACATGCAATAAATAAGTGGTGAACAATGGAATTCTCACGAAATTAAGAGTGAGATAAGAAACCTCTTACTTTGTAATTTTTCCTTGGTCGATGGTAGGTTAAACTCCTGTATAATGGTGAAATAATTTTTATTTAATTATACAAGAATCATATGCATTAATATTATATCATATATGATCTTTTAACATTGATTTTTTAATAATATCTTATAATTATCGTCATTTTGGGTGTTAACGGGTTCATTTTACTTTATATTCATTGTTATGTGAGCCATATTTGTTATTAATGGGATGTATATTATTAATATCCAGAATGATATCAAGTCCTTAAATATTATTTTTAATCATAAAATGAGAATTATACCTGAATGGATATGATGGAGAATGAATCTCATCGCGTTCGTGGAGACGGTAGTCCGTACGTACGCACGAGCGACAATATCATTCTTTTGATATTAAAATAATATATAATTAGATGGTATATCATATATACAGAATAATTATCATGTTATATTTATTATTTACATGAGTTACACATCATTATTATACCCATCCAAAATAATAATATATTGAAGAATAATTACACCACGATGTTGAGACGGTAAGCCGTACGTACGAACGTATGGTGACATGTTATTCAAAGGGTGGATAGAATACTGAATATAGTTGTAACATATTTATAATACAATAACAGTATATATATGATACTGAAGTTATTATTTTAAAATGGTAATAACAAAGTAATAAGAAGTGGAAGATGAAAGGAACTTGGAAAAGGGTGGTGAAATCATTATCTCTTCTTCGGGTTCTTCCTTTTGATTTGTTCAAAAGGGCTCCTTAGGTTGTCTTTCTGATCAAACTAAGGCCTATAGGTTGTATTGAGGGAAGTTTGGAGAGTATTTGGGTAGGGTTTGGCCGAACCAAAAGGCTTCGAACGTGTGAAGAAATGAGAATGAGGGGTGCCCTTTTATAAGAGGGGTGAGGGGCATCTTTGGAAAAGCTAGAAATATTAATTTATAATAAATTCATATTCGGTTTCTAATGGATAAAAAGTTGATTATATAAAGGTTATGGTGGGGGTGGGTCTCAAACCACTCAACCAATAGAATTTAGACAGGTTTGGGTCATTATAGTAACCTTATCTTTAAGTATTAACTCTTAGTTAATTAGTTTCACTTTTACAATGTCTCTTTGTATTTTTATATTATATGGTTAATAAACTTACCATATACATCCAAGAGTCCCCCACGTGGTTCATTAATGATACACCTATCATGATATAAGTCTCTTGGCCGATAATTAGATTTTTATTAATTTAATATCAATTAATAATATAATATTTGTTTTAAAAACTCTTTTATGTCAATTTTGACACTATTCAATAGTTGATTTTTGTGAAACACATAACAGAATTATTACTTCGAAAAAAGTTAATTAAATCAATCCTAATATGTCATATTAACTTATAAAATTAGTTTAATTAAATAAAAGTCTCAAATAATATTTATTTGTGTATTTATAATATCAATTATTCTTATTTTTCACTATTATGGTAATTACTGCATCACCTTTGTGTCATACATAAATTAAATTATTTAATGTCTAAAAAATATAAATAAAATATCATTATGTAAGAAATATTTTTATAGTTCTATTTAATATTTATAGTCTAATATCCAACATATATAACCCTATGTCTCAATTGTTTTTCTAAAAGATATATGCTTGTGTCATTTTTGTATTCATTTTAACTTAATTAAAATAAAGTGTCTCTATCACTTACAAGTGGATCCATGGGGTCCACAAATCGACCCAAAGATTCCCATGGTTGACCATGTATCAACAAATAGGTTTAAGACACGTTTTAGGGTAATTCAGTATTATTATAATATTATTTCTTTAACCCTTGTTTACCGGATTTACCCTTTAACCATGGTAAATAAAATATTTACTGAAGTAATTATCCAAAATGTCTAAAAATAAAAGTTACCTATTTACATAATTTGGACATCTTGATTCCAAATATGGAATCCATTTTTCCAAATTCAAAATACAGAAGTGGCAGAAAATAATTTAAAATTAATTCCCGTTGTTAAAACAAAAAGCGTGTTTTTAAGAGATAATAACTATCAAAAGATTGGCACTTGTTTATGTCTGGTTTAATTGTGAAATTATGTCCAATGACAAACATTGAATTAAATGGTAAAAAAATATTATAAATATACTTTAAAACTACTCAAATTCATAATTTATCAATATTAATTATTTTGATTAAAAAAGTTGTTTTTAATTAAAATTTAGTAATTTTCACTATTCATCAAAATATCAAAGTTATCTGAAAAGTACCAAAATTTCACCCGAGTATAATTTCGATATTCCAAATCCAAAAATGAATTCCATTTTGAGAGATAGAATTTATAAAATTTCAAAAAGTAGGTATTACTATTTATAGTGGCTAGTGTGATTGGTTATAGTGTGTTAGAACTCGTTGTTGCGTACAACACACGCTATCACATTATTCAAAAAGAAGCGTACCGTAGAAGCTTGGGGTGTTACAATTTTTTAGTTGTTGAATTGATGGAACAGATTACCTCTTGCTGAATTTTATAATTCCATACTCATACATGATTTATTCCAATCTTTCATCCTTAACAACTTTAACATTCTTTTAAATATTATCATCATCTGATTGAGAGATTTTATCTTCTCCAGTATATATAGTTCATCGATCATTTGTAAAAGTAATGATGTTTCCTCTTCCTTAAAAATTCCCATATCTATCATTACTAGATCCATGAACATAATATCTCTATCAATCCTCATTTTTGTCAGAATTCGATAGTCCTTCATACATTTTGAATCTACTAACTTATTTTCTTTCCTAGTTGGTAGTTTATTTAACAATCATAATCTTTGAGTAACTCGAGCCATCCCTTTTCCTCGCATTGAGTTATTTCTATGTAAAAATGTATTTAAAACTATTTTTATTTGTATATATCACACATCTTTCACCTTAGATTTAGTGTCTCAATATTTTTAGGTCAAATATTAGGGCTACTAATTCAAGATCATGAGTTAGATAATTTTTCTCATGTGTACTAAACTTCCTTGATGCATAATAAATAAATTTATCATTTTTTATATGGACACAATTGAGTCCATTCATTGATGCATCACTATAAAACAAAAACCCATCATTTCCAAAGATAAGATTCAAAATAGAGCATTGATCAATATTGTCATAAATTATTCTAAGATTTATGTACATTTTTTTCATACAAACTTAACCCATTTACATGTGACATTGGTTAGTAGGTTATCAAATGTGGAAAAATACAGAACCCAATGCTGATATTAACATCCTAAGACAATACTAATATTTACCTTAGTTATGTATGTTTGCATAGACCATTAATTATTTTCATTTGTCGTCGCAAGATCAAAAAACCATCCCATCTTTAGAGAGAATATAGCCCAGAAATGAAACTGTTTGAATCTAGAATTCAAACTTGCTAAATATACCATATATATCTTTTCTTATTTGAGTCTCCAAAACAAACCACAAGTGGTTCTCATGATCCTCATAATTTTTTGAATTTTTCAATATGTCATCAATAAATACCCCAAAAAAATCGTCAAAATATTTCTTGAAAACTCAATTAATTAGATCCATGAAGACTAAGGGTATGTTAGTTAGTCGAAAATACTTTACTTTAAAACTGTAATGTCCATACCGATTTTGAAATGAAGTCTTGGGATTATCCTCCTACCTCACTTGAAATTTTTGATATCCAGATCGAAGGTTAATATAGTAAAAATATTGATCTCTATGACGTTGATCAAATAAATCATCAATGTCAGGTAGAGGATACTTGTTCTTTACCATAATAGTGTTGATTTATCTATAATCAATGCCCACCCTCATGGATCCATATTTCTTTATGCAAAATAGCATAAGGTATCCCCATTGACAAACTCTAGAGTGGATACATCTCTTGTCAAACAATTCATTTAGTTATTTATTTAGTTCCACTAATTCAACAGTGGTCATTCTATAGGGAGTTTTTGATATAAGTCTAGCACCGAGAATTATATTAATAGACAAATCAAATCCCCACTCTAGAGGATGCCTAGTTAAATATTCTAGGAATACATAAATATATTCTTACACAATTGGTACATCTCAAAATAAAAAATTACATTACCCATCCCAAAATGTAGTTTTCTATTCCACCATAAAAATTTCATTTAGTAGATCTACTAGATATATATCTAGATAATAATTAGATGTTGATGTTTCTTATCAACAGATAAGGAATTCTACACCTTTATCACAAATTGTATCTTCCCTCTTCTTTCAAATTTTGTTGGCATCATGGTTTGAAATCTAGATCATACCATGGATTATATAAAATTGAATCATAGGAATGATGATAAGGTAATCAAGTAAAGTATATTTATTTGTCATTAATTTTACTGACTAATGCATCTTTGTTGCTATTATACTTCCCTTAGGAGTTTTGACTAACAAATCCTTTATTAAAGAAAAAGGGAAATGTCTAATTTTCTTGAAAAAATGGAATGATATAAAACAATGTGATGATATAAAATCAAATAAAGAATTTTATAAGTTTGATTAAATGATTAAAGTACCTAGAACCACATCGTTAGGAACTTCAACCTTAGCTGTTTTGACAGAATAAGCTTGGCCTTGCTCTCTTGGCCTTTACTATGGAATGTTTCCTTGACTCTAAAGAAAATCTTTTTCATAGTATCCCATCCACCTAAAATTTTAGTAATGAAAGTAATCGATTTTTCTATTTCCCTTGATTTCATTAGCCCAAGGACCCTTTTTCCCACACTTATAACAAACTCCCCCTGCATTAAAGCATTTTCGAGGACGAATCATTCCATAAAAATCACAAAATGGTAATTTCTTCATACCCTTATTTTTCTTTGGCATTTCACCTTTTCCATGGTAACATGAAGATGTATTCTTTCTTGATTTACCTTAAAAAATATTGGATCTAGAAAAAATTGTATCTATTTTTATGGCACCTAATACTATTTCATTATATGATTACAATGCTTGAGAAGTCGGTTGCCTTCAAAGACTTGGATAAATTCCTTCAAATAAATGATCAATCATGACTTAAAAATCACGTATGTAATCTATAGCATGCCTGGATAGTCTTGTGAAGGTGTCCTCATACTATGCAACATTCTCTTCTTCCGTTTTCTTTATGATAAGGAATTTTTTATTCATTTCAGTTCATTTATCATAAGGAAAATATTTGTTGACGAATGTTTCCTTAAAAGTTATGAAATCCATGTCATCTATTTTTTATCCCTCTTTAGTATTTTGGATCAATGACCACCATTGTTCATCATATCTAGTTAGACAATTTACTGTTATTACTACCATTTTAGTTTTATTACATCTCAATGCTTGAGATGTTTTTTTGAAGATACTAGATCTACTTCTAAACAACCACTAGATTAGTAGTCCCACTAAAATATTTGTGCTTCTTCCCCCTGAAATTGTATAGCATAGTTTTATTATGGTTATTTTTCATAACCTGAGTAAGTTTTTCTAATATGGTAATGATCTGCTGAGCTCTAACAAAAACCATGTTGAATTTCTTAGTGGGGATATCCCAACATTGTCCATAAGTATAGATTCCCTTTATTCCATTAGGATCTATTATTAAGAAATGGAATACACTAAATTAGGTTATGAATCATAATGCATAATTTAGAAGTAGAAAAACACTTAACATTAATTGAAAAATTTATGCACAACTAATCTCATAATCATAAACATGGTTTTACTGAAGAAATATTTACATTTAAACCCACCATACTAGTTTGTATATAAAATGTTAATTATCTTAAACAAATCCCTCGAGCGTTTCAAACCAGGTACATAGTATGTCCCATTATTATTTACCAGGTTACCCTGAGTTAGGCCTGTAACACCTTGTCAGAGTTGTTACTCCTAGGTACATGGGTTCTTGAACCATATCCACTTTTAGTATCCATATATGGATGTATTGTAAGAAATTCCAACAAAATATATACTTTTCAAAAATTCTAAGATGTTTTTCTAGGATTTTTCTCAAATTCTATCTTAGGGTTGTATTCCCTAAACTCTGTTTTCTAAATATAGTTTCCTAGGTTGCTGCTAAACTTCCTTTGATACAAACTATAACGCCCCAACCCCAAAAGAATAGAGAAAGTGTATTTTTTTATTACATTAGAATGATTACAATGACTAAAATACTAAAGGGATGATAGGTTTATATTTCTTGGAATACCATATTACATTCCTGATACTCATAGTACATTATGAAAGACATAAAATATAACATGATACATAATAGAAAAACTGCATCCTTGAAAGCTTATTCAGAGTTTTATTCTTCATAAACTAGGGAAAGGAAACATAATAATGGTGAGATCAAATGCTCAGTAAAGGTTATATGAAAAAATAATAATAAAATTACTTTTAATAAGGAATATACATTATGACAAGGTGAATAATCTGAAAAACACATGCTATCAAAACACTGAGAATGAAAACAAATCTATAGTTTTTCCCATTGAAAATCCTTTAGAAAATAATAATAATAGAATACTGAATTAATGAAATGATTTATTATTGGATGAAATGTAATTGGAACATGAATAATTTTACCATCAAGAAATCTTATATCTGTGGGTTGAAACCTATCTGATTCTTTTTGGAATCAAACATGAAGGGTTCTTTCACCAACTATTTTGTATCATGAGACCTATCAATGCATTGAGGGGATGTAACCGTCCCCACGCGTCATTGAAAGTCCAAATAATTTTACATGCATAAATTAAAATCATTAAAAATATAACTTATCAAAATATATATATTGAGTTGATGATAGAGATTACTCAATATTTCATAAATTAAAACAACATTCAGAATAAACACTTTCTGTAAAATGGTATACAGCTAAGATAATAATCCTATAAAGAATATAATAACATGGGTATTTAATTGAAATATAAATTCACATTAAAAATAATTCCAAAAGGTATGTATAAAGAAAATTATAAAATTATTAAGTGCACAATACCATGTAAGTCTCAAGGATGAGGGAATTGAGATGATGTCTCTTATAACATGGTAATCATTTGAATCATATGAAAAAAATTTAATAATCATAAAAAGAGTCCTTGAATACAAGGATTATAAATAGATTCATGATATTATATATCAAATAAATTTATAAATATCCCACATATAATAAATAATTGGCTAATAATAGAAATCTCAAGGAAATAAAAGTGAGTTGAAAACCCCTTACCTTATGTCCGAAAGTGTTATACACTTGATATTAATTTCATGGATAATCAACTAAAATAAATTAACTAATTACTTCATAATATATAATTCATATATATATTTTAAAATAATTTTATTAATTTTATTTATGACCTTTTTGGTTGAGTTAAATGATACAACTTCATCATTTGGGAGTGCTATCTTTCATGGTTTTCATGATAGGTTCACTTATTTATAAGTAATTAAGTTCAAGTAAAACAGGTATAACTCTCCAGAATTTGAATTATATGTTATTAATTAATGTATAGAAGTTTAAATAGTTTTATATATCGTTATTTATATGTTATGAGGATAAATCATTAGATATAATTTTAGTGATAATTTCTTAGATTATTTTGGTATTTTTTTCGATCATCACACACTAGTTTTTTTAATTAATTAATAATATGTATATATAATGGTTTGAGAAAATAAAATATGAAGTAATAAATTTTTTATAATCAGGTAATACCATTGAAATAATTTCATGACTAGCCTTGAAGTATTAACTAAAGAACAGAAACATGTATCCCACAAAGGTTGTCAATCCGCTCCTTATAGAAGATTATTTCATTTTGAAAACAAATGACAGAAGGAGAGAATTGATTCTGATGAAGTATATTAAATATAAATTATATAATTATATAATATATATTTTATTGTATTTATTGTGATCACTTGGAAATGGTAGGCTATGATAGGATAAGAAATATAAATTAAAATTAAAAGAAAAGGAAAGCCGATTTACCTCTTCAATTCTCCTCTTTGAGAACCTCCTTAAGGGACATTGGTTTTTTTCTTTTTATGATACTAATATCTCATGGATGTGGTGAAGAGATTTGGGAATAATATTAATTACAATTTGGACAAGGATAAAATCCTAGAAGGATTGAGGATAAGGGTTGTGTAGGGGTGTTTCTTTATATTGGAGGATTGAGGTGTTTTGTGAATATTTAATTCATTATTTTTTGATTTTGTCTCAAGATAGGAAACAATGATGATGATTATGAAAAAATACATTAATTAGTGCATGTGAGTTCAAACCAATTGTTGTTACATCATCCACTACCCAATGAATTGTGTATTTAACTTATAATGTGTATATACCATAAATTATTGTATTTTACTATTCACCGAAATTCATGTAGTTCAAAAAAATCCAAAAAATTCCACCCTAGACATTTTTCAATGTGTAGAATCAAATAATGAACTTCATTTTATGAATATAATTTTCTAAATATAATAAATTTAATTTTTAATTAAAATCATAATCTACTCAAAAAATGAATATTTTAAATTTATAATTCATTTTATAACACATTGAAAATTTAACTAAGATCCCATTAAATTATCCTAAATTCATATAAAAACAGAATATTAATTTTTGAATAAATTATATGAATAAAATATTCTTCAAATAATTTTATTAATTATAAAATTTAAATTAAATATTTATGACTAATAAAAATATCAACACTTAAATAATAAATTTTAAAATATTTGTTTACTTATACAATGAACTAATTATATTTAAATTTCGTTTATAAAAGGCATAAATTTATTTATACATTATTGGGATAGGTTACTATTCATTTTCCCGGTTTACTATTTGTAAGGTTCATATTCATATTCCTAAAGTTAAGTCACTATTTCATTTGTATAGGTTCCTTAACTTCTAGGAATACCCCTTATTTCTTTCATTCTTCATTTATAGAGTTTTTTTGTCTGTTTTATAAGTGATTAAATATAATTTCTACTATATGAAATATTTTATTATGAAATATAAGCTATATAATGAATTAAAATTATTTAAGAGGACACATACCCTAACATCATGGAGCATTATATAAAAATACTTCACATTAGTGTTATTGTTAACATTTTTTTATTTATTAAATGTATAATGGTATCCTCTACCATTTGATGAATGTCCCCAAAATAGTCCACAAATTTCACAATTCTAAAATTTTATCACTTTTATTAATTTCACAATAATTATACAATGACATTAAAATAACCTTATTTACATTAGAATTGAGCTCTTATAATTATTCATTTCACAATGATACATCTCTAAATATAGAAAAAACAGATAGATATTTTTAATATGAAACACTACCCCAATCACTATCCTCCAAATCTATTTTGATGATCCAAATTCAACCAACATAGTTCAATCCATATCCAAAAAATATTTGTTCTTTCATTTAGAAATAAGAATTTTGTTAGGGGGTCTATGATTAATAGTATTCAGGTGAAATTCCAGACTTCATATAGTATGATTTAATATTTTCCCTAACAAACTTTGAACCATTTTCTAGTTTTAACTTCTTTATTAGAATATCGCATTCATTCTCTGCACTACTTCTTAAAATATTTATCCTCTCTGAGAATTAAAAAATTTAGAATATGAACATTATAAACATGATCCTATAAAAATCATAAATAAATAAGATAAATAATTATCTCCATATATTGAATTCTAATTCAGCAGTCTACCCTATTTATGATTGAATCTCCTTTGAGGGTTGATCCATCTATATCTCTACATTCTTGTGTAAATAATATAATATCATAAAATTATAAAATATAGTCTTTTTCCATTATTTATCCCTATTTAGAATAATAATATTTATAAAATCATTTTTTATGTTAACTTTGACAAATTGCTTTTTTCAATGTGACCATATCTCAAAATACGCAAATCAAAATCTTTTTCAAACAAAAAGGGTGTGATTTTTCAATGTCTCCCACTAAATTATGATTATGTTCTTTCGTAATACCTTAGTTAAAACATAAACATTCCTCCAACAATTTTAATTAGAACTCATTCTTTCTATAAATACTTAATTCCCATTTGACACAAATGTGGGAAGTTCATAGTTAGTTGTGTTTCAAACCATATAAAAAAATGTCCAATTTAATTTCATATTCTCATTACCAATATCTATTCAGTGAATTATTCATTATCTCAATAGATAAATCAATAAAAAATGTAACATACCATCATTAAACATCTTATAAATATTCAAAAACATCATTCCACATTTTATTTGAGATTAATTACTGCTATCTAATGTAGAAGTTTGTCTCTTTATAGAAAACTTGGATGAAATTTTTGTAAAATTTCTATCTTCTTCTATTTCCACTTACTCTATATAAATTTATATTATTTATTTATTTTTAGATAAAATATTATTATAGTGTTTGAAAAAGGTTTTGAGTTGGTCTTTTTTCAATTAATGTCAGTTTTTGAAGATGATCACAATAAAAGACATGGTGAAATAGATGAATATAAAAATATTCTAACCATAAAAATGGTAACCACATTGATATTTTTGAGTAAGTATAAAAAATATTCACATGGAATTTGAGTTTGAGGATTATTTTTTCATCCCTGTTGATGTATAATTAAATCTATAACAAAGGTTGTAAGGGGGAGATTGTAGATTAATATGTCTTAATAGTTTTATATATCAATGTAATTAGATGCGTATATCACTGGAGTGTGATGTTAAATATGAAATTTATGGAAGCTATGTAATTCTTAACAATTAATATTCTTGGTCCATTGATGTTTTAGTGGATGTTTAGGCATGGATGAAATGGTTTGGAAAATTATATGAGTAGATTTAGTGATGAAATAAAATCACACCTCAATTGTAGTGACAAAACCTCAATAGAGAGATACATATGATCCATTTAGAAATTTTTATTGATTTATGGTTCCATGGAATAAATAGTGACACCATAAGAGGCCTCATGTAAGATAATTTAGTTTCTATGTATGAAAAGTTTGAAAATATGGAAGTTTATTATGTCATAATGGAATGTCCCAAAACACAAAGTGATCTCACATATGAAAAATTGGAAATTTCTTAATGTTGTATGAGATTAAGCAACATGAGATATTTATAATTAACATCGCAGGTATAGAAGATTACATTTTGTAGTTATATAAGAAATTACACCGTGAGAAGGATTACAATGGAAAAATGGAGTCTATGGAATATCAATAAGAATAGTGAAGATAGAACTATGAGATAGAAATGCATGATAGTGTGAATCTAGAAGAAATAAGTCTGGGTCTAAAATATGATGTATTTGAGTTTCACATCACAATTGGAAGATCACACCACAACTAGTTGAATAATAAGGATGAAAACATCATGACATATCATTTGAATAATGGGGTAAAAATATTTCGTCCTATGGTATAAATATGGTTAGCTAATGGAGAAAGTACTTTCACTATAAAGCATACATCATGCTAAAATGTCATTAAGATTAGTGTTGGATCATGAATATTTGTGATATTAAAATATGATCTCTAATAGATGATTAAATGATATTATATTGTGTTTTTTTGAATATAGTATTTTATTTACAACCATACCAAAATTGAAGATACCACACATTATGAAGGATAATTTTTAGTATTGTCACATTATAGTGATAAGTATCACACTATAATATGATTATTTTTATAATTTGTTAAAGATCTGTTTTAATTAAAAAATAGGAATATATAGATTTAATTTTGGGAGTTTTTCATGAGAAATTTAGATGTTGTTGACCAAATATAAAAATGAGTAACACATAACATGATATCAAAGAATTAAAGAAAGTAGTAATGAATGATAAAAATATAATTAAGTGTTTTCTTCTTGAATGTTCTTATGAAAACATATTATAATAATTTTGGATAAATACATGATAAAAATAATGATACATCATTTTTTTTAAATGTTTGGAGATCCCCTTATAATTTTTTTGGAATATTTGGTTTTTAAGTGGGAAATCAATAAGAGGATGAAGCTGTTCCATTGATATGAATGACTATTGAAGAAGAAGACAAATCATAAAAAGATTATTATCATAGATGTAATATATATATAGAGAAATGTATTTTCATCTTTTCTTTCTTATATAATATTAATAGTTGATCCTCACATTAGTCATAAACCCTCATTCTAGTTTTAGAAGACACAAGACTCAGCCCTGATATTAGGGAGTGGATTTCATCTGGTTTGACGAAGTTAAATTGACACAATGTGAATAAAAATGTCACATACACTATATAAATGATTATGTATGTAAAATTATAACCTTCTACTGATATGAAAGAGACAATCATGTCTATAAACTATTTAATACCTCCACACATATATAAATTGTTTCTTCCTTCACTAAAGTAATATATAAAGGAGAAGAATAGGGAGTGTCCCTTGGATTGATTGTGAGTCTTTCCTAATCCAATATAGGTAGTGTACCTTTGTATAGAGTGATTATGAACTAAAATCTATATCCACTAAAAATTTATGATATTGAATTATGGTATGTCGATATACTATCATGAGTATTATCCAATGAGGTTTGAAGCTCGATATGGGTATGTGGAAATTAAATAATAAAATTATTAACATAATATGCACCCAGATTAACCCCATCTGAGGGTGCTTATATTTTTTTTCCAAAAAATTGGTAATAAAAAGAAAATGGTATAATTTTATTTTCAACCCTTAAATCTATTATTATATTTGTTCCACACACGAGTTTAATTAATAATATGTCTATTTTTAGTTTTACTAACATTGTTATAGACAAAATGATATTTTTCTTGGTTTCTACATTATTATGTAGAAGTGATCATGGAATATATCTAATGATATATAAATATAATAAAACACAATCAATGATTTCATGATGGGGAGATGTAAAAAATTATGAAAAAATGTATCCACAATGAGGTAATAAAGAAAACCATTTATTATTCGAACCATTAGATATTTTTATATTTTTGGAATATATACAAGGAAACCCACTAGAAGAGTAGTATATTTTAGGGCCTACCTCTAGAGATTATTGAGAATATACTTATTATGAGTAAATAGTTAAAAATAAAAATAATACTACCTTATAAAAAAATAAATATTAAGAGAAATATAAATATGAATTTTGAGAAGAAGAACAGAATCACGGATATAATTGATTTTTATATCAGTGTTAAATCTACTTTTATATTTTTTTAAAAGAATAATTAAAATTTTAAAATGTCTATTCCCCTAAAAGGAATTACATGCATGGAGATTCAACAGAAGAAGTGGTGATGAAATCGATTCATCAATATAGATAATGGTAATGAAAAAATTAGGATAAGAACAAATAATCGTACAAGAGGATGGATCATCTAATGATTATACATAGAGTGAATTATAAATTAATAACATATTTTTTATATAATAACTGACTAGAGAGATAAGATCTTTCCTTGAATGAATCCATTATGAAAATGGGTGAAATGTTGAAGTGTATAATTTATATATTTGGAAAACTTTGACATGTTTTGGGAGAAAAAGAGGCACATAAATGAAATTTCAACTGACTCTTATCACTATCAAAACATAACTTTAATATAAGATAAAATATAACAAATAATTTATCTCGTGTTTAGAGAAAATTGTTTTTTATCTGAAGGAGAAACATAGGAATATGAATATCTAATATAAAGTTTAAAACCCATTAAGGAAAATAATAAATTTTATCGCATGTTTGTATCAACAAGTAGAGTTCACAAAGAGATAAATTTATAATTAGTTAATAGATGGAGGATTATTGATTAATATTGAATAGAATATTCTAAAAGGATTGTATCTATAAATTTACACTATTATTGAATCATGGGATACACCATTAGTGTTTGTCCGGAATCATAATGGATCAAATTTTGAGTAAAATATACTTTATCAACATATCAACTCATTAATGAATACACAAGGAACAAATTTAACAAGATATATTTTGTTTGTACTAACTACATTAATATTTCCATAAATTTAAATAAAAGAAGATATAAAAGTTTTATAAGGAAATATGAAATATGAAAAAAAAAATTCATGAAAGAAAATATATTGGGACAAAAAATAGAATTACCAAATTAGAGAAAAATAATCTGGGAGCCTAGAAAAGGGATCAAAGAGCACCATTAAGGGTTTGATCATAAAAAAAATCTTGGGAACACCTAAGAAATTGGAAAAAATAATGAACCTACTCTATCAATGAGATACAAGGATGTACATCAGAAGAAAGGTCCACTAAGAATGAAAAGATTTAAACTGATTACCATGACTATCCAAGTGGATAGACTAAAATCATTACTATCTAGTTTAAAAAATTACTAGAATGAAATAATTTAAGGTTGGTGTAAGATCCCTTTTATAGAGGGAGATGCATGATAAAGTTTGTGATGAGATTGCGTCAAAATAAGAAATATGTTCAAGTGATGTATGTCTCATATTGTATTTGAATCCCATGGAAAATAAGATATAATACTCTAAATCACATATCCACAATGATGTTTTCACAAGTGGTGTTATTCAATTAAGAACCAATAATAATAATTATATATAATGTGAATTCAATGGGTTATTTCAAAAAGGCTATCAAGATATCTAATAAGTGTCCCCTCCCTATGTGTTTTAATGTTTTTACTATGGATAAAGTGGTGTAAGATGAATGTGGTGATAATAACCGTGGGAAATTTACATTATAAAAGGGTATATTTAAAAAAAATTGGGTAGAATAAATCCCTAATGGTATTAATTCCTAATCTGAGTAGACAAATGATTTTAAGAAATCACTATATATGATAAAGTTTAATCTAAAATTATATGTGATATTGGTATGTTATAATTTGTATCAATGTATATTAGACCTTTAATCGATGAAAATTACCTATATGGGCTTTCATATTTTATCAAATCAATTTTGGTAAATATAAAGTGAGATTATTTCATTTTATAGTTGTTTCGAGATACTATCAAGGAGATGACAACTCCAGAGAATAAGAAGAAAAATTCATAGATGAATACATATTCATTTTTTTTCTTATAAAAATGTGATATTAGATAATTATTTTTCATGATGATAAAATATATTAAAAATTAAGTACCGTGAATAATAATTGGAATCCCTATAAATTTTTTTCTCAATGTTTTGACTAAAGAAATAATCAAATTAGGTGGATTTGATGATGGGTTTTCGAAGGCAGGTTATCCTTTTCAAGGGAAGTGGAATCCTAATAAATAAAGAAAAAACATGGATATCAAGTGGTTTCAAACATTTTTCATGGAAAAGTAGTATCAATTAATCGAATATGTGATATTATCCATTCACATGTTTTATTATTATTTATTCCATGATATTATTGTGTAATTTTGATTTCAATAACATGGTGTTTTTTTGAATGGAATAAAATATTAACCTAATAGAGTTTAAAGATGATAGTAAATCACAAGGAAAAATTTAATGTTATTGACCTCCACTATTGTTTTCAACATGGAGTTATGATGTGGTAGGATTGTTGGATTTTTTGATAACTCATCTTAAAATTTTAATTTCATGTGATGAAAATATTTGTGAATAGTGTAGTTTATGTTAAAAGAATATTGGATCTTGAATGATTAAATTTATGGAATGTTTTTGTTCAATAAGAGGTATTGAGTTTGAATTGGATATTTTTTAATTCCTCTAGTGTTAAATTGAACCAATGATCAAAAAAACAATAGTTTGAGAGACATACAAATGTTTTTAAATGGTTAATTAAGCCAAACTTTCAAGAGTTAAAACTATTTTAGGAAGTGGAAGAAAAATTTTATAATATCAAATAGGATGTTATGGAATTCTATAAAAAGGTGGAAAAGTATTAATATATAAAGAATTGTGTATATTAAAAATATGTAGCATAGTTGAAAATATATCCCCATGAATTTTAGTGATAATGGGGGAGTATATCAAAAGATGATGATGCAATGAATTTTAGTTTATAAAGGTAGAGAAAAATAAAGTAGAAAAGCTAGAGAAAATACCATTTAATTGTATCATAAAAGGGTGAGATTCACATTCACCATTAACTCATTTATATAATTAGTCTATTAAGAGTGAAATTATAGAGCAATATTTATTTTAAAATTGAAAAAAAAATATAAGGAGAGTAATTGTGTACCTAAAGGTTGCGAGTTATATTTTTTTAAATTACAATTTGACTATAAAGATGATACAAAGAGAAGACACAGTCAAGATTATGAAGAAGTGAAGATGGACACATTACAAATGGTAACCACATTTAGATTTTTGAGTAATTTCTAAAATGTTTTACATGGAATTATAGTTTTAGTATGATAATTTCATATCTTTTTAGGAACTAATAAATCCAATATAGCAGTTATATAGAGGAGATTTTGAATAAAGACACTATTAAAGTTTCATACAATATGCTCATGAATTGGGGAGATAATTAGAGTGTGACTTTAAAAATATTAGTGATAAAATTTTTGTTGTGATTGATAGTTCATTTATACTTCTCTATGGTATTAGAGGTAGTTTGGGATTTGATGGAATGATTTTTAAATTTTAAGACCAATCTTTTTAGAGCCCACCTGGCTGGTGAAAATACAAGTGTGCACCCTAAGATCACCTCTAATAAGATAGGGGTGGTCAACCAAAAATGAGTTGTCATCTCTCACTCAAGGGATGTATTATTCTATGTACTTGTACACAGACACAGGAATCTCCAATTTCCCATAAAATTCTAAAATGTAAGATATTACATCTAATACCATAATTTTTGCAAGATATTAAATCCCCCAATTAGCGTTTGACAAATTTAATGATGCATAAGGTCCAAATAAATGTCCACAAACCTATAAATATTCCAACACAATCTGAAGGATGGTACTACTATTAAGTGAAAATTCTTGTATAACTATACTCATACTATCTCAATATGCTCTTCCTGTTCTAAATCATCCTAGGATGTAATAAAAAGACTTGTCCTGTTCTCTAGAAATGAAATGTGTGGGAAAATCTCATTAAAGTGTGAGTATAATAATTTCGCATAGGACACCCGTAAATAACCAATCATAATAACCAAGAGAGTATTAATATCATCACAAGGTACAGAAAAAATATTTAAGACATAACAATAAGAATAATTAAAAACCTAGATATACTCATTACAGATTCCAAGAATCAAAGTGGTCTCAACCATACTGCCAGCTGAAATATTCTATTTCACTCTTCCAAGTAACGATTATCTTAGAGAATCCAATTCACACATATACCTTCACAAATTAATTATATTTAAAAATTTAATTTTATTTAGTATTGTTTTTGAGTTTCGGTCCGTTCCTATTTTTCAAATATAAAATTTAGATTTTTATTCCTAGGAACTGAGTTGTTGCATGATTAAGGGATACCATGCACTACACTATGGAGAACCATGTATCCAATATGTGGCTCTTTCTATGATACACATTCACGTGAATGGGCGTGCACCGCTTCAGGTAAACTATGTAGCCTTCCAGGTAATGATTTTTAAAAATAAATAAATAAATGGTCTAATAATAATAATTTTAATAATAATAATAATAATACTGTTATTATATTCTAAACACCAAAATAGATGATTATCCTTCCCCCTCCTCATCCACTCGACAACATGATCAACGGGGGATCCCAATGCATGCCTCTCCTCCCTCCAACCATATTCATTGACAAATCATACCCCTTGATTTTCAGTGTGATAACCATTGGTTTTTTTCCTATTTTCCCCTTCCCCCTATTACTCTATTTTCATAGATTCCAATCTCTCCCTTATGTGGTGCATGACCTAGGGTAAACCCTTACAAAATATTGCATGTTTTTTTCTTGATTATTGATGTATAGGATCCTTGGGTCCCATTGTGGATAATTATTTCCACAACCATTAAAAGTAATGAATTCACCAATTTTTTTGGGGTTATGTTTCTCCCATGATTATAAATTTCATAAATATTAATTGTTTTTTTAATTTTCTAGTATTTTTTTAAATTGTATTTTGGAGCAACTTTTATGAGGATGACCAACACACATATGCATGGGAAAGGAATATATATATATATATATCCTCTTTGTATATATTTCCTCATGGTGAGGCCAATATCTACATTAATGATTTTGTAATATATATATATGTGTTTGTGTGTGTGTCTGTATGTAAATTAGTGTTTTTGTAACCATAAAAGAGTGGGTTCGGATTTCCATCGTAAAAAAGAGCTTCTTTTGATATAGGTTCCCAACACCTAGAACATTAATTTGAAATAAATGATTGTTTGATTGTTTTATAAAATGAGATTTTATTATTGTAAGAATTTTAAATGATATTCAAGTGGATTTCTATTCTTAGAATTTAATTTTCACTCTATTTCCATATTTTACCTAAGATTATATTAAGGGTTCCCTTTGCTTAAGCATGTTTTTTATCTTGTTTTAAAATTATTTAATTTTAAATTTTTAATTGGTTTTCCCAATGAAAAGTGTTTCTCAGTTTTAATGTTATAATGCTCGGTTGGAACCATAAATTATTTTCCAATAATTAAAACCCTTTTAAAATAATTCCCCATTTAGTTAAAATGTGGTGTGTGTTAAATGTGTGACATGTAATGTATATCAACAATGAATCTATTGGATTGTTTTTCATTTTTTAAAGGTAAGGGTTCTTAAATTAAAAATGGATTTTGGAAGTGAGAAAGTAGATGATGTTTTTATTAAAATTATGTGAAATGTATGTATAATTTATCTTGATAAAAAAATTCCTTCATTTGATCATGGAACATGAGAATCTAGGGTACCTTGGTGGGAATACTAAGTATAGTATGTTAGGTTAGATAACAAAGCTGAGGCTCGATCACCCTAGTAAGATTATGTTATAACACTAACTAAACAATAATTATGGGGATTGGTTCTCTTGAGTAGGATATGGACCATAACATCCATGTTCAATCACTAAGACTATGAGGATCTTAGGACCCCACAATTTCTAGCTACATAGGCATTTCACATAGTGATTTCTATCATTTTACTGCAAAATTCAATAAAAATATGTTTAAAATGTCTTTGTACTTGGTTTCCTTTTTTATTTCTAATTGATAATTTTTTATATCTTCCCTTCTATGTAGCACCATGTGACATATTTTTACTACTATGTCTTTCTCACCCACACTCTTGTTTTATCAGATCATTTTTTTATAAATGGTTTATTGAATAATACATAAATCATTGTATTGCGATTTTGGAAATAAAAAAATTGTTTTTTTTGGATCATTATCCAATTAATTTTTGTGAACATAAATGGAAAATTTTCTTTATATGTATTATATACAAAATATCATGAATCAGATTTATCATTAAAGGTAAAGCATATGGAGTAGTTCATTCGAGAATGCCTATTTAGTATTAATACTCACAAAAATATTTGTATTATTTTTTTAGCTTTAGGTGCAACTCACAAGTCAATATCAGTTGACATATAGTGACATTGGTTTAGTGGTTAGTTGTGACCTTTAGAGTAATAGATATGTATTTCAAATTTTATTTCTTACCACTTATAGGGTATATTTTAATTTTTTAGTTTATATTTTTTTCTATCATGTATGGGAAAAATTGATCCCAATATAATTTTTACTCAATGTCTGACAATGGTTTCCATCCCATGAGGATCAAGAATGCTTCTGGGTCCTTGTTATAGGTCACCATAGATGATCATTTTGGGGTTAATCTGGGCTGGTTTGTCATAAATGGTATCAGATCCTTTAGCCCTTGTTATTTGTGGATGTTAGGTAGTTTGGAAAAAGGGTTTTTAGAATTCAAGTGGTCAGTCATGGGTAGGTGCTTAATCACCACCTCTTAGGAAGGAAACATGAATTTAAAAGGAATTCTATGATGGTTTAGCCTCAAAATATGATCTTGGATATCAGATATCATTGATGTTTTTTATTTTAATTTAGTCATTTTTATTTTTTCTTGGGAATTTGATTTTTATCTTGGAGAAATTTAGAGTGGAGGGTGGATGTTTTTTCATGGTTTGGGAAACCATGAATAGAGAATGTAGCTACATTTAGAGACCTTAGATATTATTTCCTATATGGTGCATGACCATAAAAAATGTGCATCCAAGCCGTGTTTTGCAATTGTTTTCCTAAGCATTACAGTTTTTTGAATAATTTACATTGGATTTTGGAATAATGTCTGGTTTAAAAAACTTGTTTCCCATGATACTTTTTATAATTTTTAAAAGGAAATGAGTTGTTTTTGGAGAGAAAATTATTTTTGGAAATGGATTCATTCTGAAAAATGTTCTTTGGATTATTAGAAATGTTTTGTGAAATGTGGAATGAGAAGTCAATTGAGAATTTGAAACATGGGTTGAATTTTTTATTTAGAAATGAAAATGTATTATTTATACCTTTTCTATTATAATGAATGCTCACATATATAAATATGTGTGTGTGGAAGTGGAATTTTTGGTGGTATGTGTGGATGAGATCTTGATCAAGCATATATATATATATAAATATATATATCTGTGTGTGTGTGAGGCATCATAGTGTACCAATGGTATTTTTTAAGGCTTGTTATGTTTTTTGAAAGTTGTTTTAAAAAATCCATGATTTAAATGTTTTCAAAAGTGAGTAGTTTATTGGGGTTATCTTTTTAATGATTGCAGTCTTATTCATTTGATTTTTTGTTTTGAAATTATGGAAATGTGGTTTGAATGATATTTTGAATATGGATTTTTGATTCATTGTTGAAATTTGTAATTTTGGATTGTGAGTTATTTTGATATGGTTACAAGTTAATTTTCTTAGGAGTATTACCTATAAATTTATTGGTAATGAGTGGGTGGTTGGTATTTAGAATGTATTTATATTCTTATTGGTGTGGTTGAATGGGTCACCGAAAGAGATTGTGTGAGTGTTGTTGCTGAATAAAGAGGTTTTAGTTGAGGATTATCAACTCCTGACTGTGGCATAGTAGAAGCTTCAAGACATCATGGTTCTAGTTATCGGTCTCAGAGTGAAGGTTTTAACAAAGTAACAGATCTTCAAGGTAATGTGATTGTTGGAAAAACCTATTGTATCTTATATTATGATGAAAATCCTTTTAATTTTCTATTGTTTTGATTTTCTATCCCCAGAATTCATTTCATTTTCGATATCTCAATGGCTATAATTTAGTAATTAGATCTAGTCATGTTTAAGGTGGTTGAAATATTTGAGGAATTTATGAACAAGTGTTTCTATGGGTTTTCCCATTTGATAATTCTTGGTATGGGGATAATTGTTTTACTTATCATCTGTATTTTTGAGGGACGGTTGTTTTCTATAATACTTAGCCCTATTTTATTTTCCATATCTGAATGGTTGGTCCCAGTTATCCTTAATATATTAGTGTTCCTTCATGTTTTGGACTTATTAAGTGTTAAAGATTCTAGGTAGGTTTTTGGTGATTCATATGGGGATCATTAAGTTCTTTTTCCATTTATTAAGAATTTGGGTTCCAATTGATGTATATTTTAGGAAGGGATTTTGAATCTTGTCACTAGGGATGATGACATTTGTTTTTTTTTGTATCACCTATTTTGGGAATTTTTTCCATATATTTATGGATTTTTAGTCATGGTAAATTATAGAGACCCAATTATTTACCATGTAAGACTTTAAAATACTTCTACATATGTTTCTAGAGCCAAATACTAAAACGAAGTTCTATTTTAAGGCCCGGTGTTCCCAAAATTAATTTTAAAAATTTTTTAAATATATTATATTTTTTATATTCATGGTTTATTTAAAAAAATATTGGATAAATATTAAAATAAATCCGAAATCCGAAATCTAATACCATTATTGAGTCTGGAATGAGGTTTTTACCCTATGTGTGACCTAAAATAGGTCAATGAGTGGAGTTTGGATATCTCAATCATTGCTGATACATTTAGTGGATTAATTAATTAATTAATTAATTAGATTTTAAACTAAATGAATAATATATAAGTGTAAAATCATGAATATTTTCTCAGGGTCATCATCATAATTTTGTGATCTTCTAAGATCTTCTCATTCCTCATTCCATTGGCGAATCACATCAGATGTCATTGAAAATCCAAAAAAGATCAGGATACAGTGAATGCAATGAATTCCTTCAATCAATAGAGAGATAGAGTTCTTAAATAATCTAAAATATAATATTGAGGTAGTAAAAATCAATTTTTGATTTATCCTATATTTTATAATATTGATTAATCATAATAATCCTGTTTATGATCTGTGCCAATTATGGCCTGAGCATGCATCTCTCTACCGATTAATTAGGATATTCAGTTTTCTTCAGGCTAGGATATCCCCATTCTCGATCGTTGACTGAGAGAGTTTGTAAATTATTCTAAAACCATTGTTTCTATGCCTTTCCACCGTTAATTTCTTCATGTTATTCTCTAGTTAAACCTCATAGTACTTTCCATGTTCGACATTGTCAGGAAGTACTATGCTCAGCTGGACCCTCGAAAACATAATGGAATAACAATTGAGGGAAAAATTAATAAATTAGGTATAGATAAAGAATTTTTTCAGGTTGCGGCACTATAAAAACATTATTTTTTCAACATATATTTATTGACAATTAATCTATCTATAAGTTAAAATGAAAAATTCTGAATGATAATAAGGTTTATTGGTATTAATTTATAATACCACCACTCTTTTTACCAACAGATATATCTATTGATATTAATCATTCAATACCAATATATCTTCTAACAATGGTTGAATATATTGCCCCATCATACTTACATGAACATTTTTCACAAACACGTGAATGTGTTATTAATAATGCTCTTACCAACAAATCTTCTGACACCAAGAAAATGTTTCAATAAACCATTCAACAAAAAAAGTATTTTATGAATAAAAAATTAAGATAAACACACACACATACAAACTCACACACATATATATCTATATATTATTTTTATGATGAGATTAAATTATTATTTAATATAGTTTTATTATAAACATTTCGTAATTGATTTTAACTCACAATTTTCTCGAAATATTTAATATTTTTATATTTTTCAATATAATTTATTATATATTCGTTAAATATTAACTATTTTTGTATTTTTCAACATTATTTATTTTAAAAATCTTTAAAAACATTTTATAGAAAAAAACCCTAAATGGAATTGTGCCCCAAACCCTTTTTCGTTAATCCCTGAGCTGGAAGAGGCAGGGAATATTTGGATTATCGATGAACAAGGATAAAAACATGCTCAAATATCTCGATGCTATACCAGAAATAGGCATGCTCGGAATGTCATGAATAATTGAGTGGCTCCAAATACGTGATAGCCTAAAGATATATAACTTTCTTGGGGGGAGGTGTTTCATAGAGTGTGTCGACAAATTTTGGTGCCAAACCCTAGAAAAGATGGAGGAGATATGTGTGAGGATATGTGCCGATAAATTTTTGATTCATTCGATGCAAGTCAACATGTAATTTTTAGATCTTAACCAAGGGATACCCCCATTATATTCAAGAGCCTATGTGGATTTATTTCTTTCACACTGGGGATCAACTAATATGGTGTCTGCCCCTAATTTCTCAAATGGGATTTTCCCTCTATCATCATTACACCAAGATGCAAATTTAATTATTTTTTCTACAGTTTTGTGATCTTTTTTGGTAGTGTAAGGTCTTGTTTTTGGTTAATGAAATTGAGTAGTGTAGTGGGAAGGTTTTTTTTTAGTAAGTAATGGAGGTAGAATTGATTTTGATTTGAAATATTAGGGTGGTTCGAGAAGCCACCCTCAAAGGCCTAAAACTTAAACCTTATAATATAGGCTCTCCTTGTAGGTGCTCTTTAATAGAGCCAAAAGGGGTTATTGGATTCTTAATAAAATGCTAGTAAAATCCCAAATGGGACTCTATTGCCACCCCTATCCATGTTCGGACACGCTGCCACCCCACCTCACACCCGCTCTACGCTAATCTGGTATCACATCCCATTGCCCCGCCCTACCCTACTTGGACCTCAGATCCCACCACCTTGTCTCACATCCCGCCAACCCGCCTCACAAATTCTAGCCTTTCACCCTTTTGCCTCCCCCCAAATCCGGTAATCATTAAACCCCATTTGGTTTGTTGTCACACTGTTCGTCTCCAGTTGTGTATCCTTTCATCAACTACAAGGTCATCACAAGTGGGAGGTAATTCATTATTTCTATTATCAATTTATAAAATTTCTATCACGATTTCCCATTTTAGGCTATGAATGATGTGTGAATGCCTCTATTTTACTTTTCACCAATCATAGATAAAAGAAACCTTATTTTCATCATAAAATGTATGAACCACTTCTTTGTAGTAGCTACTATATACTAATTCTGTTCTTGATAAATGTAATATTATGGTCGCATTGAAGATAAATTCACCTTTTAACTCATGAAAATGACTTGTTTCACACTATCATTGATTTTGAACAGGTGTCAAGGCCCCATGATGATGAATAGGTACTTTATTGAAGTCTATATTTTACCATACTACTTTTTAAGAAGCATTCTAGGTATAAATTTTATTTTAATTAAACTAAAATGTTTTCATTCTATAAATCATAGTAAAACATATAATCCTAATAGATATTTTACACAATTAATTGGTAGAGACATAAATTTTTACATATGAATGCGCCCTCAGTCATATTATCAGATGAGAATTCATTAATATTTTTATGAATAATATTTGTCCATTTTGTATTTGGTTAGAAATCATTTTTTATTTGGTGTGTAAAATGACTCAATACTGGGTTTTTTCTTGAGTAATGTATGATTCACATTCAGTGTGATTAGTAAATGAGGTATATTAATTATATTACATTAATTATTTGGTGTACTATTGAAATTGATATTGATATTTTATTCTTATTAGTGTCTCGACAACGTTTTCCACATGTTCATAGTTTTAATTTGTTGAAATATGCATAATAGTTGATATATATATTGAATTTAATTTGTATTTTGAACATCACAATGATATTTTTTTGTTATTATGAACCTGTTGTGCTTCATGTTAATGAATTATACATTATTCAAGTATTTAAATTTATTATACAATGTGTTATTTGAAAATTATCTTCTTTTTTAATATGAAAATAATACGTTTTATTTATTTTTTAGCAACGTTAAAATCATTCTCACTAAGAAACAACATCAGTTTATACTAAATTTTCAGTAGTTCATTTGTTAATTTACACTCATGACATTTTATTAATTTTTGATCAACTTTACACTCTATCTCACTAGTTAGTTTCAACTAAACTTGAAAATTTTCTAGGGACATTGATATGAAAATTTATGAAGAGAAAATGAAAAGATCAATTTATTTCTCTAGAGATGTGTTTAAGATGACATTCTTGGAGGGTAACACTCATTATCACTCTTAAACAACATTTGTGTTTTCTCAATTTTCAGATTTTATAGGGTACTTGTAATCCTCATGTCATCACAGTGGATTTAACGTTTTGGGTGTGCTCTATATCTTTTTGCAATCACAATAACCAATAGATGGTATGCCTCTTATTTTTTTTTTAATATTTGAAAATATTTTTTTATGAAAAATAATTGCGGTAAATATTTATATTTTTTTAAACATGGTAACTTTCATTCTTTTTTGAAAAATCCCTCATAAATATTCTGTTCATCAGGGTATTCTGTTAATGGTTTTACGTTTTGTAGATGCTACTTTGACCCTAACATAATACGTGATAGATTTTGGTTCATCAAACCACTTCACAAATATCAAGTTACTAAATTTATCTCAACCCAAGGTAATCTTAGATCCCTTTTTTGTGCATTTTTTGTTATAAAATTGTTCAAAAGATGCATCTTTTGCTCTCTTTAGCATTCTATATTGGCTATTAGATGGATCCACTTGGAGAATTTCCCATTCTAAAGGAAATAATGACATTATTAGTTTAATTATAAATAAAGTACATATAAACATGCTATGTTTTATATAGTTAATTTGTATAAGGAGGGTAGATATGTGGATCTCTCAAATTGATTTCAAGTAATTTTAGTGGTGTAATCAAATTGAGTCGAGTCAAGTAAATAGATGATACTTCTTCCCCCCAATTGTGACTCTCATATAAAACCAGATTGAATAATGACTTTTAATATTGAACTATAC
This sequence comes from Viscum album, assembly GCA_963277665.1. Classification (NCBI taxonomy): domain Eukaryota; kingdom Viridiplantae; phylum Streptophyta; class Magnoliopsida; order Santalales; family Viscaceae; genus Viscum; species Viscum album. Next base: position 1,429,301,557 of record OY728157.1, read on the forward strand.
TCAAATTTTAAATCATTTTAGTTAAGCTCACATGATAAATCATGATTATGTAAATAATATATAAATACATATTCAAAACTGGAAATATATTAAAAAAATATTATTTTTTGACTTAAAAGTATTTAAACTAATTAATATGTATCAATGTTAATTTATATTTTAACATATCAAGTCATCCATTATCAACTAATCCATTATGTATTAATATTAATTTAAGTTCAAAATAATGAATTTATCAAGTAGATGAAGCTCATGTTTAATAAAAATTGATCCTAAAATCTTGGATGTGTGCTAAACTCAAGTATCTTGAGAGTATCACTATATCCATTCACTTCCCTTCTCAGAATTTGGCTGTATTGAATACTTACTAGAGATGATCTATATCAATCTTGCGATCTATTTAAGTTAAATTACCATTTTTAAGAGGATATTATTATATTCTGGACACTAGATCATTCAAAATCCAAAATCATATGTCTTTATATATATACTGATATCTATGTGAGTGTGTCAGTTTAAGGTGGGTGTATATGTTGATATCTTAATCTTGGGTTAACTATGTGCCTCTAATTTTTCAATAAATCCTTCTTTTATAGTTTTCTTGGTTATTAACTTCTTATCAACTCTGTTGTTTCATTTTCCCTGAATTTTTTATGCATTAGTTTGTGTTTTAGAATTGTAATTGTGATAATTTTGATTCTATTTTATACCACAAACAATTTTGTTCTGACCACTGAAACATTTTTTAGATAATTTAATTTTGTGTATTGAATCATAACTACTTTGATATTATTGTGAATATTTTCATGAACTAAAATTTTTGTGTGAAATTTTGGTTTTGAATCTATTAATATATCTTGCATATTTTTTTATCTGAAACTTCAACTAAATTATAATTTTGGTATAGTATTTTCTAGTTATCTTTCAGATTATATAGAATGAAATATGTTATCAAATTTTTTTACAGATGATTTATTTTATGTGTTTGAAAATGATCTTAATAAATAATTCCAGTATTCATTATTTTTTTGGATTTATCGATTCATTTCTATAATCATTGTCTCTTGGTCATTGAGTGATGACTTGAACAGATTATGGATGTTTGATTAGGTTGGTTATTTTATTTATTATTTTTTGGTTTCATCTAGTTTCTTCTAGATAGTTCTTCATGTTTTTTGGTTCACATTAATTTTTTTTTGTGTTCTCCAGGGTCACTCACCATCTTTAGATTGAAGGTTTTATCACTTACCATGTGAACATTACTCATGTGACTAGTAGTTTAGAGACAAATTGGTTGTTCGTGGTCTCCATTTTCATTTAATGATTATTGAGAACAATTGACGAAATTCCCTTTGATAAACCGCCATTGATGCACTTGTTAGATATGTGTGTTTTTTATTGTTTGTGAAAGGTTGTGTTTGTGATGATTTTCTTGTTCTATTTCTGCATTGATGGTTCATTTCAAGGTTTTTTAGGTCTAATATTTCATTCATTGATAGTTTTTAGTGGTGTGATGCCGTGTTCGTGGTGGGTATCTAACACTAGATTCACAATCATTATTCAAGGGCGAGTGGTGCTAGAGGTATGACTATTTTTAAAGTGTTCATTAATTATGAGTTCATTGGTGTGGTGAAGTGTAGAACCAAATGGATTGGATTTAGAATCCATGTTACGAAAGGGGAAAGAAAGGGAGATTAATATGTTTTTCCTTAGGGCTGTGGGTGTTTGATCATCGTTGTAGCAGGGAATCCTGAGGTGGATATGTTATTTGTCTATGCATTGGGTCTCCAGGTAAAGGGAGTGTTTTTCCGAGTCAAGATTTCATTTGGACTAACAATTGAACCCATTCTTATTATGGTCTTGTGGTCTTTTGAATTATTTTACATTCCCAGGTAAATTTAGTACGGTTTTTAGGATTCACTTTTATTTTATCTTGTTTCGTTGATTAACTAATCTTGAAGATACTGGACTCTGAGCACGATCTTATCATCTTGCATGTTTTTGGTCTCAATAATGATCTGTTAAGAGAGTTTCAAGGTTAGTTTGATAGAATTTTTATTATATTTTTGTAACTATTTCCCTCGATGTTTATGTAATTTTTTGTAGATATAATGCTATGAAGATAGATGGTGGAATGTTTGATAGCCATGTGATAATAAGGATGGAAGAAATATATAGGAGGTCTAGGTTTTTCTTATATTGGGGGGTTTTTAGTGATTATATTGTAGTGTTTTGGTGTCCCTGAATTGGAAAGTTTCATAATATCATTTATTGCATTCATCTTGGTTAGTGTTTCATTATTTAATTCTAGCCTATTTTTATTACCTACCACTTGAGTTTTTAATATATTTTCCTTGTCAAAAATAATTTACTTTTTAATGTTTTTTTCTCTCTTGATATATTAAGTTTCACTTATAGGTATTGCAACACTTACAAAAATGTAAGTCTTCTTTCACACAAGAACCTACAATTTAAATTACTTGGAATTGGAATTTGATGGAATGTTGGTATCCCATTGGTATATTGATGTCTGCAGTTGGAAAGTGTGAAGGTAATGTTACTAGGAGAATGAGAGAAATAGATTACTTGTGTGAATCAATATAGTGATAGCTGATGTTGGAAGACCATGGATGGATGCTAGAGGAGTTTGAGTTGCTTCTTGGGTTTATATTTTTTCAATAGGTTGAGTTTTCATTTCGAATGTAAATCATGAATTATTTCTTGAGTTTCTATTTTTTGTTGATGTTTTGATTATAAGTTGTTGAAGTACTACTTTTCTACCGAATTATTACTTAATTAGGTTTATGTTGAAATACTATGGATAAATTCTAGAGGAGTATGAAATGAATATCTGGCCTTCCCGCATGGTGGTGGATCAGGATGTGCATGAGGCTACACCAAAACCTCCTCTGTTTCTAGGAAAAGTTTAAATTTCTTTTATCCGGAGCTGTTCACTAGTGCTAGAGCTGACTATATTGAATGGATGGGGTGGTGACATGGTTGAGGTGCGGGATTAGGAGATGACTAGATGACATGTATGGGTTGCTAGCATGATTGGGGTGTAGGAGCTGAAGCTGACTAGCAGGCATGTATAGGTCGCCTAGAGGTGGGGTTGACCCTATTGGGGGATCTAGCGTGGGGGGATTGGGGGATCCAACCTTTTGTATAAAATATTTCATTGTTAATATTGGTGGAACAACTTTTTTTTAATAAAATATTTCATTATTAATATACTTATTTTTATATAAGTTTAAACATGTGTTAAAATCGTATTTTATGTATTTTATTTGAAAAATAATTAATATAATATGAAATTTTACTATAAATAAAAATATAATATTTTTATTGAAATTTAATTTATAAACATATATATATATTATATGTTGGTAATATTAAAACCAACAGATATAATTTTCACTATTACTTATTGCTAAACACTTTAACCAACATATATATTATCTTTTGGTATTGTTACAATTTCAACAAAACTATTTTATTAGTTGGAAAAAAATTTATCGGTAGATTTTTTACCGACAGTTTAGTGTCAGGGACATATGTGTTGGAACATTTTTTTACTTACATAAAATACACTTTTACAAACAGATATTCCCATGTTGGTAAAAGTAGAAAATTTTGTAGTGTGGATGATATTTTGCATGATCGGAATCCAAATAATCCATCGTGGATGGATTAATGGAATGTGGGATGTTTGGAGGACTTGGAATGAATGATGGGATTGGATTTCTAGCCACCATACTACTGAGAATTATGAATAGTTACCAGATCTATCTATTTCAATAGAAAATGAAGCTGGATCTGAAGGTAGAAGAAAAATATACCACGCAGATTTTGGATCTTATTTTTTTTCTAAAACCTTAATACACACTTTGTAAAATGATGAACCCATTATGTGTATCCCCCTTATTATAGCCTCTAGGGTGTGGGAAAATTATAAATATGGAACATCATGTAACACTCCAACACATATTGTACCTCGTACACAGAAGGAAGAGCCCTATGGTGGATAACAAGAGTGGGTCATATGTTGGAGTACATGGCTAGGCACACTATCGTGTACTGAAGTACACAGACATGGGGTCATGTATACAAACACGGATATAAGTACACGACCTGATCCTAGATAGGTTGGACACACCATGTAGTCCTCCTATACGATTTATACTTCTACTTGGATTTGGATTAGTGTACTGACAAGGGACAAAGATGGGTGGTGGGGTGGGACCACATGTCACGTGGGTCCTCTCACAAACCGTGTACTACTTGGTTCCTTTTGATGAAACATCAAGGTTTTGTATTTACTTTGTTTGGATATAGATTTTGGCTCATGAGTATCCTATCCAATGCGTTGTTATTCATAGAATGTGATGGTTCCCTTAGTTGTGTCTTCTTAGAAATAATTTGAAATTTTATAGGGATGATGCTTGGTTAGGTGACCCTCAAATATTGTAGTGATCACACAAGATCACCAAAGGTATCCTGAGTGGAACCCTCAAGTTGAGTGGGTCGGGGGTTTTCGATGAATTTTAGAGTGGAACCCTATAGGTGGGTTGTGCATGGGTCCTCTTCTTTCTTCTTGAGTGGAACCCGTCAGTCGATCTATGCATGGGAACATGACGACTTCTTGATTGGAACCCTCAAATTTATCTAGTAATGGTTCATTAATTCCTTGAGTGGAACCCTTTTATAAGCACATGGTATAGATCATCTATATAAGTAGAACCCTCTAGTCGAGCTAGACATGGTTCCACAATTGATTCTATAGTGGAACACTCTAGGACTATACTATAGCCCTCATATCATAATAGGGTATGGGACCTCTGTAGACATCCCTTGTGGAACCTTCCAGTTGAGTTGTGTATGGGTCCTCTATGATATCCTAAGTAAAACCCTCCTACTAGACAGGGAATCGGTCCTCCATCGAGTATCAGAGTGGAACCCTCATATTGTACTTGGTTATGGGTCCTCAATGACTATAGTGTAGCTCTCCTATCATAACAGGGTATGCGGCCTCTATAAACACCCCTTGTGGAACCCTCTAGTTATGTTGTGTAGGGGTCCTTGATGACATCCTGAGTAGAACCCTCCAACTGGGCAGGGCATGGTTCCTTCATCAACTATCAGAGTAGAACCCACCTATTGTACATGGTCATGGGTCCTCTTCCAAGATATTCTGGTTGAATGAATATAAGACATAGTGACAAGGTGTGTCTTGACATGGATGGTTAATTCTAAGAAGACGCATGAGATTATAGGAATCATTGATAGAATTTTGAAACATTGGAAGAATATTCTTCCTAGTCTAATCCATGAGATTGAGATCGCATTACTCTCTTATTTGGGATTATTTTTTCTGAGTATATATTGATATCATTCAATATCCATAACATTGTATTTGTTTACTCTCCTTCCCTGGGTTGCAAAGATGTTCAGGGTATGCCACATGCATTCCATGTTTAGCTTCCTGTGATTTTATGAGTCTACTCTCCTACAATATGTTGAAAATACTCAACATGTAGTTTATCTATACACCGTAATAATTCCATTATATTTTTACTAGTTAACTATATCTTGGTTTGCGTTAATGTGACAGCTGGGTCCCGGTGACAACACAATCACCCCTCCTTAACATCGTTGTTGGGTCTTGGCGTGCCAGTTACCATCAATTCCCCCCAGAGACACGTGGTCCCCACCCTAAAGGCCACCCACATGCCCGAAAGGGTCATCTAAATAATGATAGACCCAACTTTCCATCACATGTACTTTCTAATATGCCTTTTCATCACTCACACACATCGTGGAAAACATCCCAGAAGGTCACCCATCCTGATCACTACTCCAGACCAAGCATGTTTAATTGTGGATTTTTAATATGGTAGGCCCCAAAAGTAAGGATCACCTTATAGACATGAGTCATATTATTTAGTAATTTGATCCTTTATCATTTTGGGGTGTTACATTCACCCCCCATGGTATCACAAAATCCTTGTGGTGGACCCTAAATCTCAACTGAGGTAGTTCCCTGCACTTAAGGGTGGGTTACATCTTTTATACCAAATTTGACAATTAGCTCCCAATGATTGCACATACACCTCACCTTAACATGGTTGTCGGGTCCATACCCGCTAGTTACAACAAGTCTCCCGGTAGACATGTAGTCCCCACCCTGGGGCCCACTCGTGTTACTGAATGGATCTTTTGACTAATGATAGTCCACACAGGCCAAGACATGTCTTTTCCAGTGTTCTTTGTCCTCACTCACTCACACCTTGGGAAACATCCTAGTAATCGACCCATCATGATCAGTAGTTCAGTCCAAGCGTGCTTAATTGTGGAGTTCTAATCAGTAAGGCTCCTGAAAATAAAGGTGCACCTTGTAGACATGAGTCATATGATTTAGTTATTTGACCCTTAATCACTATGGTGTGTTATAGTTGAGTTTTTATCTTTCAAAATATCTTACATATTGTGTACGATTGTATTATATTTCACTTTCATGTCGTACCTCTTATTGATCCCTCCTTTAGATTTCATGGAATAATACAAGGTATGTATATAGTCACCCCTACCTGGGATTTTCCTACACTTGTTGTGTCTTATATAGTTAATGGAAAGGTTGGTGGTGACTTCAGAGGAGCTTAGGGATACCTGGTACTTTAGACCGCATATGTTGGTGGCATCATGGCGATTAGGAGATTGGCTCCCTCTCAGTAGTTTACTTTTCTAGTTTTTTCATGTTGGGAAATATTTCTAGTTTTTCTTGTATTTTCCCCTTTAATTTTTAGTTTTCACTGTTATACTCTAGTAAACACTATCAGTTATGTGTGATTTGTTTAAATTCATGATGGTGCATCTTTTTATTATTATTTATCTATACTTTTTTGTTATGATGGTAAGGTGTGTGCATAATGGTATATAGAAAAAGGCCTCCCAACATGGATAGTCCTTTCAGTGCATACTCCACCCCCTGGCCAATGGTGGTGAAATTGGGGTAGTTTTAGCTTCACCCATAGCTTAGGTTGCATCATGATAGACTGGTATCTGAGAGGTTCAATCTTTGGGAAATTGTTTGGAGTATTCCACTTAAAACACCTTGACATTTTGGAGATTTATTTAAATAAATTGATCTTTTGATATTATTCATTTCACGCAACACTGAAAATAGCTTTTCACTAAGTCAAACATTATTTTCACATAGATATAACTTGTAAAATGTTACAAATAATCCCAACATGACATATGTTACAGGAACAAATAATGATATCATTCATTACAAACAAGATTGACCTTCCTCAATAGCTTTCATACAAGCAAGACTGAGTGGTACCTAACTATAATATATTATTAAAAATATTATTATAATGGAATATAACATAACCATTAAGTTGATGGATTTGAATAGAATAGAATAAATTATTAAAATATGTGGTTTACAAAAGAGCAAGATGAATTCATATGTTACCAATTAATTATAAATGAATTGGTAAACTGATTAAATATAATGAAAAGTATCATTATAGCCACAAAGATATTTTAACCAAGTAAATTAAATTTATTAAAATTGTTATGTGATATTAATATAATAAATTTTTTATATATTCAATAAAATATTTTTTATGTTTATCCAATTATGTTTATAGATGTAAGATAGGAACAAACCCAATTTTATGCTTAAAAACCTATATTTTTATTAAGGCATTTTTTAACGCCTTTTAATGGAGAACTCATTTTAAATCCAATTTTTACAGATTTTTTGGATTTAATATGTCAAATAAACTTTATAATTGTAATATAAACATAATAATTAGGGTAATATGAATTTTTTTTTATTTTTATAATAGGTTTTATCTATTAATGAATAGTAAAAAATATTGGATTTTATTTTAAATCTACATTTTGATCTAATTTATTTGTAAAGATAAATTATATATTAAATTATTTAATAGTTTATTTAGATATTAATTTTAACAATAAATCTAATTTAGGTAATTGGAAATAATTTTACATTAAAATTGGATATAGAAACATAGCAAACGTTTGATCAATTTTACTGAAAAAACCCATAGTGTTATCCCGACAACAAGATTAATTTTAAAAAAATTTCTACCACTTCCGTGTATAGAATTTGGAAAAATGGATTCCATAATTGGAATAAAAATAAATTATAATGTCAAATAAATTAATCATTTTTTACCAAAAGGATTTGTTAAAGTATTTGAAATTAATTACACCGGTTAAGAGAAAAATAAGGTTAATAAAGTAATAGACCACATATTTAAGAAAAAAACAACCTATAAATTATTATTACACCCATTGAATGTCCATATTTAGACATATAATCAATTTTCAAGACCTGGATCCATTCTTGGATCCACATGAAACATGAAAAACGTGTGTAGAATTCTCTCTTCAAATATTTACAAGAGTGTCAATCCTCCACAATAAAAGTCCGCCACCTCTACCCATTCATCACACCTATAAAACCTTTTTAGTTCGGCCAAGATCATCCCAATTATCCTTAAAAAATACTACATTTAACTTTAATTCCTACATTTGGTCAGAAATCCTCTCAAGGAATCCTTTTGACATAAACCAAAATAAGGTACATGATTTAGAGGCAACATCTTCTCTCGTGCTCCTTTCCATTATTTCCCTTCATCAACACCTCAACTCTCTTTATTACATTATTTTTTAAAAAAATGTATCATATATATAATTGAATTTTTTTTATGAAAATAGTTCAACCTAAACTTACACACACATAATTTTAATGTATATAAAACATATTGTTTCTATGTGTGGTGAACTACTGCATTAGAGAATCTTGATTATTCTTTTATCCATTAACCGAAATCCTAGGGGCCATTAAGATGTAAATTATTTTTATAAATGTTATATATAATATCTATAATTTATTTACACTTATGTATTCATTTTTAGAACACATAAATGTTAAATTATTATTCACTGTCATAACGATAATCTCGTTTGAGGAAATGTGGACTACCACCCCCTCAAAATGACGTGATTCGTTCACACACCACATTTAATGTATTAAGGATTAGTTTAATGGAGATATATGACAAAATAAATTTAGTAATTATAGTAGAATAATTTCATATATATACACACACACAAAAACCGACACATATATATATATATACATATTTTATTTACATACTTTCATTAAATAAGATAATAAAAATGGAAACATCGTTCACGCGTACATACAACTTACCATTTTCAAGAAGGGTGTATTACATTTCATAATTAATTATTCTATAAATATTTATAATAATAATATACTGAATATAAATGATTTTTATATGATGATTTACATTCTAGAATCATGATATATATATAAGGGGAAATGATATAATAAATTAAGACGCATGGGAAGAACAAAGAGAACATTACCCGAAGTGATACATTAGCATAGAATATTTTACAAGTGGGTAATATAAGGTCATAAAAAACCATATATGGTATTATATATAATAATATTATTATATAAAATATGTATAATAAAATTTTATTTACTATACAGGAATCTTGTATGAGTACGGAGAGAGTCAAGACACAAGGTAAAGGGATTTCATCTCATGTTTAATTTTCGTGACATACATGTAATGTTCTCCACTCATTCCTTTTTTATGGTTTATGTACTGTTAATTATTGTATTATATGTATATTATACTTGAATTTATGGGTATTCACATTTTCATTTTATGATCCTTCTTTTATGGGGTTTAACTTTCAATAGTAAGCAAATCAGTTAAAGGTTTTGTCTCAACTTTCCATCTTTGAGACTCATGTTTTTTTATGTACCTAAACTCGTTTTGAGGTTAATATATTTCAATTATTCATGAAATATCATTAATATCAATATTTTCAATATAATATATGCTTCTTGTAATTTACTTTCCTTACATGGAGAGTATGATCCCAAGATACAAAGTTATAAGTGTTTTTTGAGACTATCTCATTAATTTTTGAGATTTTTCATGTTTATGCTTTCGATGATGAAATATTATGATCCATCTATCAATAATATTCATGAGTTTTTTTATACTCTATTATTTGATGATATACTCGCCTATGTTTACCATATTTAACTATTTGGTACATAAGATAGTTAATAATTTGCTTTTTGGAAGTCCAATCATTGCAATTTCTTCTATAGAAAATCCATGTTTTCTAAAAAGGGGTTCTAAGAATATTTTACCATTATCCTATAATATTTAATAGAAATTATTATTATTTTTTTCTTTTACAAATATATTCAAAGTAATATTTCTATACCTAATAAATTAGGTACTTTTCTAACCTTTTTACCATGCAAATGGAATTTTATTTTGACCTTATACGACATGTGCAGATATATCCGTTGTCATTTCATAGAAGTTCCCGTTAGAATATTTAAAAGGTTAATATTTAATAAAATGATTTTAAAAGATATTTTCAAAGAAAATTGTTTTAGATTTTTTTAAATCATCTTTCAAAATATTCCAATAATATTAGTTTTAAAAAAAAAATTCAAGCATCTTTTAAAAGTTTTCAATTAAAATTGTTTTAATAATGTTTTCAAGCTATTTTTATAGGTTTTCACTGAAAAATGTTTTCAAAATGTTTTGAATATTTTTTTAATATTCTTTCATGTGAAACGATTTTCAAAATGATATCATTCCTTCTTTATAATTTTATAAGTTATTTCGTAAGAGAATTTTTTTCAAATTGTTTTTTGTATTAAAAATACTTTTTCAAACAAGAATGGGTATTTTCTTCAAGAAAAGTTTTACAAAAGATACTTCAAAATTTTTTTCATGTAAGATGACATCTATTGATGTTACTCATGCCAATATAAAGGTTTTATTATGATCCTTTTAATCAAAGGGTTATTCTTATTGTCATGGTCATTATAAAACACATTTCTCCTTCATGGGTTATATGTATATGAAATCTATTACACTTTAATAGGTTATTATTATGATAAAATGATAATGAAACATGTATCTTTCAACAGGTTACGATATGTTTACATATTTATGGTACCCATTTCATTTCATGGGTTATGATATGATTAATTAAGATCTTGTGGTACATGAATGTATGATTTGTTTATGTGACAGGTGGGACCTATATATCCCTCCAATGCATTTGGTAAAGATTTATATCTCATGAGAAAAACAATAAGGGTCTTAGGAGTGATCCATGAATACTATTATGGCCATGAGATTGATCCTTGACTAATATGATTGTGTGAGGAGTGAATTCATGCTACTATGGTGACATTTGGAGTGAGCCATGAGTACTAATATAGTATAGGGAGTGAACCCATAATATTAAGATGGTCTTGGCCACAATGCCTTGGATACTATCAAAATCATTATATGATTATGTGTTTTCCAAATTTTTTTGTCTTATCACTATTATATGACTTTATGGATTATGTTTTTTATTTCATTATGATTCATCTCTTAGAAAATTCCAAGCTTTATTCCATGATTCGTGTCTAAAATCATTGATATGTAGGGTATTATCTTATAAGGTCTTGATCATGTTATTGTACCCATTATGTTCATGTTTATGCCTACATATCTCCCATATTTACCCTTACTGTGCATTTGAGTTCACCATATTTTATGTTTCCTTCACCATATTATGAAGATATGTAGAATGTATGATGTGTCAAAGAAGGGGGATAGTCATGAAGAGCCCAGTGGGAGATAATTTAGATCTTTTATGTATTAGTGTTTATCCTTCCATTATACCAAAGTCACTACACCAATACCTGTTTTGTAGGTGTCTGTTGGTATAATTTTTACATATTCAACAAATGTAAGTTAATGTCAATATATAAAAATAGAGGGTTTCTATAGTTGGTATCGATAAAATTTATAGTAAAAAATTGGAATCTAAGATGTGAAAAACATAGTGAGATCTGTAGGTATATTTCTAAGTATATGTCTTGGGATGTATCTAAGGATAAGTATAAGGATGAGTTAACATTTAGAAAAATGAACTAGAATTTTTTTAAAGGATATATTTGTTGGTTTTCAAGAAATAAATCTCTATATGGATACTATAACTGTATGTGTCTTTGGAAAAAATATACCTAAGGGTAAAAAATCTGACAAGAAGTTTTGAGCTTGAATAAAGGTAACATGGTAAATGACAATGGGTCTTGTTATACACATGTTGTTACAATCCGGGGGGTTACGCTTTTGGAAGTCGCTAACTCTTCACAAACCCTTATGATAGATTAAATATATCTTTTCTACGAATAACCTATAATAAGCCTAATGTGTTATATATTATGGAATGTGCCATGATTTAGATATCTTATAAGTTATTTATTTCATGAATATGTTGTTTTCTGCAATGATAAGTAATTCTCACACTATGCTTCTAGTTTTAGTCAACGGTGCGAACCATAAGGAACTGGATTAATTTGGAATGTGATGGATGATTTTCTAATGAGAAGTAATGTGGGATGATCACTATAGTGAAAGATTTTGGGATCATTCCTAATTAGTTTTCATGGAACATGATTAATAATGTTTACCTTTACCAACTATCAAACTCACCAAGTAAGATAAAAAAATAGTTCTCTGAGAGTTCGGGTAATATAGATCATAGAGGAAAGAATATTAGGTTTCCTTTGTTCTAAGAATGTTGAAAGAATCACCTAACTTAATGTATTAGAGGAACAAGAAGGTTCCTTTACTATGTAAAAGGACGCAATGAATGTGATTGCAAGAGAAAATGAAGAGTCTGGTTAATGAAATGGATGGTAATTTTTGCTTCAATAAGTCTTCATCGAAGGTCCGTCATTTTACGTATGTAGAAAATGGTCATTATGGAACCCAATATCCCAAGGGTAATGTTCATGATGATATTCAACAAGGTTGTGTGAGTAATGGTTACATCATTGATGATGGAAATACTATGGATGGAATGTGAAAGAAATGAGGTATTATTATTAATGGATTATGGGTGAATTAATCAATGAATTAATGTATTAGGATTCAAATGTTATGAATGATGAAATATATAAGGATTGTTCTACTTATGTTTATTTATGATCGGTATCTACCAGTTTATGTTGGACTGGTGAAGTGATTTAATGAGAAGATGATATTTTGACCAAGGTAAGGTAACCCTTAATATGTTCTTTATTTTAAGATAATGTTATATGGATAATGATATGTGGGATATGAATATCTAAATTAGATATTGTTGATTATATTGGAACCAAATCAGGATTTTTTGACAGGTGGTTTATACTATCATTGATGATGTTTATTTTTTTGGATTTATGTAATAGATCCAACACACATTGGAGTAAAGAATCATGCATGTTTTCCAAAAGGTTTTATGGTAATTGAGGTTATCACTATAACGCCTCAATCCCAGAAGCCCAGAGTCAGTGCATTATTATGTATCATTAGCATGATCACAAAAGGCCAAGTCTCGAAAGATCGATTAGTTTAGTAGGCTTGGAAGTACTAGATACATTTACAAGGTTTACATTATATCATAAAATGGAAAAATACTCCATCATTGTTTCCATAAACAACACTAAGACCCCATAGACAATCCCTACTGGTCGGTCATAATATACCTTTTCACATCCTGGGAAATATAAAACATTGAAAGGGATGCACTCAGATGCCCAGTAAGGATATCAATATAGCAGAAACTGTCACAAATACGCACAATCATTTAAGGAAATGTATAAAAGTAAAACAAAAGCCATTTAAACATGAACATAATCATAATATGGAAAAGTTAAAATCAAATAATGTCATTTAATTATTCACATTGATATTATACTAGTCAAATAATCACATGCAATATCAATAGCCACTTTCATAATGATTGAATGCATAATGCAAGACTTTTATAACCACATAGTCAATTCCTTGTGACAAGACTACAAATAATATTTTATCAAGGCCCTGTGTCAAGACAATATTTTGTCTCATGAGACCTACTGATGTATCGAGGATCTATAGTGGGCTCCACCCGTCACTTACAATGTCCAATCCATTCCTCAAATGAAAAGGTTTAAACATAACATAAACATTCATACTAAAACTAACATACAAAATGTCAATACTTTATCCATAAACCATGAATGGTGTAAAAATAACACATCTACTATCAAACATATCACAAAAACTTCAATACAATATGAATGTTTTGTACCATAATAAATCAACTTCAAATGAGCTTAAAATCCATCAAAGGATATTGACATAGATGAAATCAAAACCTTTTTTAGAGAAATATATCTTACTATTTTGGAATCATTTAAAAGTAATATAATTATAAAATAAAACATTTATTTTGAAAATATTCTTATAATCTTGTGAGGGAATCTTTGACAATGTTATAACGGTCGAAAATAGCCACACCTGCTGTATAAGTTAAAAAAACATTCATGTCTTAATTTTGTCGAAAAGGTCATAAAGTACCTTATTTGGAAAATGAAGGAAAGATTTCTTTCAAAACATATAAGGTCAAATAAGGGTATAAATGACTTTACCCCATCTTCTAGTAAATATTAAAAATGTTTTTAAATACATTTTTAATAAATAATGATGTGGATGATAAAGGGGTCCTAGTAGATACTTATGTAAAAACAACCTCAGATAATAAAGAGATTGTGAAATTAACCATTACCTTGCACGTTTCCTTGGTCAAGGGTAGGTTAACCTCTATTATAATGGTGAAATAATTGTTATTAAATTATAAAATAATCATATACATTTATATTATATCATATATGATCTTTAAATATTTCCTTGTTAGTAATATTTTGGTATTATCTTCATTTCAGGTGTTAACTGATTCATTTTCCTTTATATGATTTATTATGTAGATAAAGTTTTTTATGGATAGGATCTATATTATTCATATTCATAATGATATTATGTCTTTAAAAATTATTTTAAATCATCTAATTTAAATTAATCTTTAATGGATAATATGGGGAATGAATCTCATCGCGTTCGTGGAGACGGTAATCCATACGTACGCAGGAGCGACAATATCATTCTTTTGATATTAAAATAATATAAAATTGTTTATTATATCATATATAAAGAATAATTACCATTTTATATTTATTATTTACATAAATTACACATCATTATTATAACCATCCAAAAAATAATTTATTGAATAACAATTACACCATGACATGGAGACGGTAAGCCGTACGCATGCACGTATGGTGACATTTCTTTTAAAGGATGGATAAAATAATGAATTTGGTTGTAACATATTTATAATAAAATCACATTATATAGAAGATAATGGAGTTATTATTTTATAATGTAAAAAATAATGAAAGAGGAAGTGGAAGAAGAAAGGAACTTAAAAGAGGTGATGAAATATTTACCTCTTCTTCGGGTTATTCCTTTTGATTTGTTCAAAAGGGCTCCACAAGTTGGATTTATGACTAAATGATGGCCTCCTGGATGAATGTAGAAATATCTAGATAGTATTTGGGTAGAGTTTGGCTGAGCCAAATATCATTTATGGTGTGAATTATAGAGAAGGGGGAGTTCCCTTTTATAAGAGGGGTGAGGGGAACCTTAGGAAAAGCTAGAAATATTATTTTATAATAAAATAATTTTAAGATTCTAATGGATCCAAAATGAATTATTTAAAGTATAAGGTTGTGATGGATCGAAAAAGACTCAACTAATAGGTTTTATACAGGTTTGTATCACTATATTAACCTTATCTGTTAGATTTAACTCTTAGTTAAATAGTTTGACATTTACCATGTCTCTCTGTATTTTTATATTATATGGTTAATATACTTACTATATACTTTTAAGATAACCCCATGTGGTTCCTTAATGATACACCTATCATTACATAAATAGTTTGGCCGAACCATAGATTTTTAGGAATATAATATCAATTAATAATATAATAATGTTTTTAAACTCTTTTATGCCAATTTTGACACTATTGGTTTTTTGGTTTTTGCTAAATTTATAACAGCCTTATTACTTCAAAAAAATTCATCTAACCAACCCTAATATGTCATATTAACCTATTAAATTAGTATAATTCATAAAAAGTCTGATATTACATTTATTTAGATATTTATAATATCAATTATTTTAATCATTCATTAATATTGTAATTACTGCATCATCATTGTGTTACAAATAATTTAAATTATTTAATATCTAAAAATAATAAATAAAATACCATTATTTAGGAAATATTTTTATATTTCTAAAGAATATTGTTTTTCAAATTTACCTTACATTTATACCTATATTAAAAATGGGTTATTTATTAAACATTGAATTTAAATCTTTAAACACTTCTCTGAATTCAATAATAATAAATGTCCTAATTTAATCCAAGTGGACCTAAAGGATCATATTTTATTCCTATGTTTTTTTTATCAAATTACACTTATTCAATAGAATTAGAACATGTGTTAGTGTAATAATAATATCATTTTTACCCTTAATTACTCTATTTACTTTTAACCGTGATAAATAAAAGTAAAGAGTTACTATTCACCAAAAATTATTTTCATCTTATTGGACCACATTTTACTTAATAATATCATGTATGACTCTCAGATTTTTAAAATTCAACTCACATAAGCTGTAAAATTAAGTTTTATATAAATTTTAAAATTCTTCTAGGAGGTTGGTAAAAGATGGTAAAAAGTTCAATAAAATTTATATATATATAAAATTATTATAAACTGACTCCAATGAATTACATTGAACATATATAGGTATTATGTATATATTTTGTCCTAAAATAAATTTAAATAAAATAAATAATTATTTAAATAAAAAGTTGGTTTTAAACAATAACTCAGTGTTTTTCACTATTCTTCAAAAATTGAATGTTTTCAGAAAAATACCAAATATTCACCCTAAGCTAATTTTGATATTCCGAATAAAAAAATGATGTCCATTTTGAAAGATAAAATTTATAAAATTTTAAAAATTAGGTATCACTATTTATAACGTCTACTTTGAGTGGTTGTGGAGTGTTAGAACTTGATGTTGCGCATAACCCACACTATTGTATTATTCAAAGAGAAGCATACCGTGGAAGTTTGGGGTGTTACATTATCCCCACATTAAAATAATTTCATCCTCAAAATTTTTAGAATATTTCTACATAAAAGGACTCGGGTGGTTCTTCATCATAAGTTCCTCGGGTTCCCACATTGCCTCTTCCATCTTATGGTTTCTACATAGAACTTTTACCAGACGAGTTGTCTGGTTTCTCAGCACTTGTTCTCTTGTATCAAGAACCTTGACATGCTATTTGTAATAAGATAGATCAAGTTTCAGTTCTAATTCCACATAGGTGATTACATGTGTTGGGTCAGGCATTTATTTTCTCAACAGTCATACGCGGAACACATCATGAAATTTGGAGATAATTGGCGACATTCTCAAATGGTAAGTTACAACGCCAATTCATTTTATAATTTCGAAAGGTCTATTGTACCTCGTACTCAATTTACCCTTCTTACCAAAACTTATAACACCCTCATATGGATATACCTTCAAGAAAACATGATCTCCTGCCTGAAATTCCAAATCCTTCCTTCGGTAATCGGCATAGCTCTTCTGCCTACTTTGATCTGCTTTGATGTGGTTTTGGATTACCTTTGTAACATCCCAAGTATTTAATTAATAATAGATATTTTTATTTATGTCTATTTATGAATTAGATAGTGTTT
The DNA here is from genome assembly GCA_963277665.1 of Viscum album. Classification (NCBI taxonomy): domain Eukaryota; kingdom Viridiplantae; phylum Streptophyta; class Magnoliopsida; order Santalales; family Viscaceae; genus Viscum; species Viscum album. The sequence continues at coordinate 1,429,319,324 of OY728157.1, forward strand.
TAGAGGCTTAAAACGAGAATAAATCTAATCTTAATCATGGAAAACACTAATATGTTTAAAAGATTGTTTTACTGCCTTTTGATGGAAAACCATTTCTAAATCAAACTTTTGACAATTTTATTGGCTCTATTTGTCAAAATAAACATATTATTTATCATTGGGACATTGAAATTTACATTGTATAATTATTTGGTATTTTTCTGACAATGTTAATTTTTTAATGAATAGTGAAAAATACTGCATTTTACATCAAAACTGCTCTTTCATCTAATTTAATTATATGGTTAGATAATATTTTTAATTGTTATTAAAGTGAAATTAGAATACTTTTTTACCATTTAATCCAATGGTTGTCATTAGGATTAATTTCACTTTGGAATTGGTCATAAACATGTGGAAAAGTTTTCATAGATATTGTTTCTAGAAAACCCGCTATTTGTTTTGACAACGGGAATTATTTTTAAATTAATTATTTCAATTTCTGTGTTTCGAATTTGGTAAAATTCATTACGTATTTGGAATCATAAGGACCAAATTATTTAATCAATACTCTTTTGTTTTTGGACATTATGAATAGTAATGACGGTAATTATCTTTAATTATCATGATTAATTAGTAATCGGATAGTTAAGGACAATAAAATAATATCATAATAATATAAAATGACCCTAAAATGTGTCCTAATTCTACTGTTTGTGTCATTACCGACCATTGGATGCCTTGTGCCAAACTTGGGGACCCCATGGAATCACTTTTGTGTGATATTGACTTTTTATCTTTTTATTTTTAAAGAAAGTTAAATATAACAAAGTATGTACCACCTGAGTAAAACATTTTTAAATTTTTCTACATAAATTATATATTATACTATAAATAGTCATTGGAAAGATAACAATATTTCATAAATCATAGTATTTTTTTATTATTTTTAGACTGTAAATAAATTAAATTATTTATGACATCATGATGATGCAGCGATTACCTCATTAATGAACGATTTAAATAAAATGAAAAGATAATGTAAACAATAAGACTTAAAAATGTCAAAGACCAATTGGATGAGTATATTTTGAACCCTTATCACCTTATCCTTTAAATATATCAATGTGGGACCTTTTAAATCCAAAACACATTTCAATATAAAGTAACATTTTATAACTTTCCAAGAGTGCCCCTCCTCTCCTATTATAAAAGGACCCCACCTATACCTCATTACCCACACCTCTAAAGCATTTGGTATGGCCAAGCTCTGCTCATTTTGTATTTCCACATCCCTCTCTTAATCCTAAAATCCTTAACTTAGGCAGAAAGATCTTCAAGAAACCATTTTGGTTCAAACCAAGAAGAGTTACCCGATTTAAAGGTAAAGTCTTCTCTAATGTTCTTTTGTTTTAGTTTGCTTCTCCAACCCCCTAAACTCTTTTTATTCATTTATTTTGTAACAAAACCAGTATCTTAAATATACTAGGATGTTTTTATAATAATTATTTGAGCTACACTAACACACACCTTCATCTAATGGTTAAAGAGCATACTGTTTCCGTAGATGGTGAATTTCTGCCTCACGAAACGATGATTGTTCAATATTCTTATAACACCTTCAAAGGTGGCCATTAATATGACAATATATTTATATATGACATATAATATTTTTATGTTTTCCTTGAGCTTCTGTATTTTTCATTTTTGGCATACCTTTATGGTTTCCATTATGGGTAAACGTGATATCTTCATTTTAGGAAGTGTGGACTACCGCCACCTCAAAGTGATTTGATTCGTTAATGCCATATGTGGGACGTATAAAGGATGTAGTTAATGATATTATATGTAATATTATACTGGAATTATAATATACCTTTATATCATTATGATTCCATTCCAAAAAATACGAAATATAAAAGAAATAGTATTCATGCGTACGTATGGCATACCATCCCCATGAACAGTGCATTTCATTTCTTACCTCTAAATGTTATGTAATATTATAAATTAATGTATATACTGGATATATATGATATATATGATGTCTAAATCATGAATAAAACTCTGGATTTAATGGATACATGAACAACTTTTAATTATAAATAGTTTATTTTTGTCTCAAGTACAAAAGATAGTTAAAACAATTGTTATTAACTTAAATAATTAAATAGTGTTCATGACATGGTAATAAGTGACATAAAAGGAATAATGAACTTGAAAAAGGTTCTCAAGAAAGTAGAAATTAACTCATGTTTATTATTCAGGAGATTAAAGAACGATCGAGTCAAGTCGGATACTAGGTATGGGACTTCATCTCAATCTCTTTTCATTGAGGCATATTATGTTTTATACACAACTTTATTTTATACGGTGTATAAACCCCTTTTAATTTTACATTTATTCAAAAGGAATCTTTTTATACGAAGCGTTTACTAAACGACAAAAGGGAATGTTTTTTTGTCGTATGTATGCGGCGACAACGAATTCTCCGCCACCGTGACCATTATTTGAGTTTCGGCTTCCTCTAAAAGTAATAACTTTTTTTAAAAAATGAAAAATAAATACCATTTTTTACTTTTATTTAATTTTGGTATTGAAAATGGTTTTCATACAATTTTTATATCTATGTGTTGAATTGATATATTGTGATTGAAAAATGGAAATGTTATGTGTCCTTTATGCATGTTTTATGTGATACGATTATGTTATGGTTCTTGGGCATTGTTATGAAGACGTGTGGTTCCATCATAAAAAAAGGGCGGGTGAGCCCGATATAGCTCTCTAATGCATTGGGTAACGTGAAGGGGATAAATGTTAAGGTTTCTCACAATAAATTTAGGGAATATACTGTGATGGGTATTCCAAACGTAACCATGAGGGTTACTCCCTATGTAAGAATGTTATGAATGCCTCAAGTTACCTTTACGTCTTATTATTTCTATGATTTTTTCATGTTTTCATGAGGTTTGATAAAGTGCTTATGTTTTATGAGTAAAGTATGATTTCATCTATTCTTATGTATACATGGACTAATGTTTCATTCTGTACTTTTTATATCCCTTACTGAGCTTTTTATACTCATCCCGAGTTTTTGAAATGTTTTTCAAAGGTCAAGGGAAAGGTACATGAAGTGATGATAGTGTCAAGGAAGTGTCAAGAAGGAATCTATGTTTTATTTTAGATATGTTTCCAATTATGGGAAAAATGAGTACTATCTTTTATGTGACCTCTTTGTTTAAATGTGGAGTGTAATGCCTGATTTATGATCTAAATCTCTAAAACTCTAAACCTAACAAGATCCTCAATGTGTATTATTGAAATAACTCATGATTAGGTAATGTTTAAGGCTGGGGACTTATAGTTGGTATCATAGGTAGGTTTAGATAACTTTAGGAGTTATATTTATATTAAATTATTATCCAAAAATATTTTTTATGGTCAAATTGAAATGGTATAGAATTTGAAGATTACCATGTTGCTTCATCTAAGACATGTTTATTCAGAATGGTTTTCCATAGAGAAAACAGGGAAGCAGTGCTAGGAAGGCATACAGAAGGAAATGACCTTCTGAATCAGCATCCTAAGATGGTCGGAAATAGAACTGAACAGTTTGATGCAGTGATGGCATAATTGACTCAATCGATAAATGGTGTTGGTATCCTTGCACGAAATCGGCCAGATCAATCGCTGAGGAACATGTCAGTGGTGGGACATTTCATGAGGCAACATCCCCCATCATTCAGAGGATCATATAACCCTTGCTAGCTGAAGGGTGGATTAAAGAACTGGAGAAGATTTTCGATGTCATGGGGTGTTTAGACAATCAAAAGGGTAGTCTTGCTATTTACCGTTTGGAGGGTGAAGCAGATCAGTGGTGGTCGATGGTTAAAAATATTAGGGACGCTGATGAGATTGATGCTCTCAACTGGGATGATTTCAAAGGTATGTTTCTTGAGAAGTATTTTCCTAAGTTTGTTCGACTTAGGATGGAAAAACAATTCATGGAATTGAGGAAAGAGTAAGACTCAGTGGCTGCCTATGATGAAAGGTTCACTCGATTGGCAAGGTATGTTCCAAATTTTATTTGAGACCTTGATAGTAAAATCAATCGTTTTTACTCAAGATTAAAGACAAAATATTGAAGGGAATTGGCTTCTCGTGTGTTCAAAAGTTATGAAAATCTTGTTAGATGTGCTGAGAAGGTGGAAATGGAGTTTTCCGATGATCAAGTGTTCTATAAAAACCAATAGAAGATGTGACCGAGGTGGCAGGAGAAAGGGAAGAATTCTTCAAAAAGGTCTGATGGTAAGAAAACTAAGTTTCCATTTTGTGATAAATGTGGTAAAAGGAATGTTGGGAAATGTCTTCTGAATTATGTAAAGTGCTACCGATGTCTTAAGATGGGACATAAGGCTCGTGATTGCACTGAAAAAGATCAGGGTGATGGTAACACAAAATTTGATTTACAGTTAGTGATATATTTTAAGTGAAATGAGATGGGACACTGAGAAAATGAATATCCGAAAAAGAGCTCATGTGATGGAAAGCAGTTAGAGTACAAGAAGAAAGGGGTGGTGAGATTCTTTGCAACCACTTCCGCAGATGTCGGGCCATCAAATGAAGTTGTATCAGGTAATTTTTTTGTTTTTTCAGATTATGCCAGTTTGTTGTTTGATTCGGGGCCTACACATTCTTTCATATATAAATAATTTTCTAGTAAAATGGGAATACCATCTCAATAAATGACTCCTGAACTTGTCGTAAAAACACCTGGGTGAAATGTTGAAGCAAAAACAATTTCTAAGAATCTTCCTATCCTTATCCGTGGAAAGAACCTACTTGCAAACCTTATTGTTTTACCTCTAGTAGAGTTTGATGTTATCCTGGGTATGGATTGGCTCTCTATTTACCATGCTAAGATTGACTGTAGAGCTAAAGAAGTTCCTTTTCAGAATTAATTTCAGTTTGTGTACAATAATGAACCCTTACTGTTGATAACATATCAAGAGGCCCAGAAACCTATAAAAGATGGAAATGAATTTTACCTTGCACATATTGTTGAAAATAAGGGAACTGTTCAGATTAATGATGTGCCAGTGGTAAATGAGTATCCTGATGTTTTTCCTAATGAGTTGCCTGGAATAATACCAGATCAGGAAGTTGAATTTACTGTTGACTTAGTTCCTGATGCTAATCTAATTTCAAAACCCCCTTATCGAATGGCCCAAATTGAACTTTTAGAGTTGCAGGATCAATTGCAAGATTTATTAGAGAAAGGTTTCATTCAAACTAGCACATCACCATGGGGTGCTCTTGTTTTATTTTTTAAAAAGAAATATGGTTCAATGAGACTTTGAATTGATTATAGAGCCTTGAATAACATCACTGTTAAGAACAAATATCATTTGCCTCATATCGATGATTTGTTTGATCAGCTCCAAGGAGCTCAGTATTTTTCAAAGATTGACCTGAGGTTGGGGTACCATCAGTTGAAGGTAAAGGAAGCTGATATTCTGAAGACTGTGTTCCATACACTATATGGCCATTATGAATGTGTAGTTATGACTTTTGGGCTAACCAATGCACTTTATGTATTCATTGACCTTATGAATATAATTTTCCATGAGTTCTTCTATAAGTTTGTGGTTGTTTTCATTGTTGATATTTTGGTGTTTTCTAAAAGTAAAGAGGAGAATGAAAGACATTTAAGAGTTATTTTTGAAACCTTAAAATAAAATAAATTTTATGGGAAATTCAGAAAGTGTGTGTTTTTGTTGCAACAAATTTATTTCCTTAGTCACATTGTTTCTAAAGATGGGATAACTGTTGATCCTGCAAAAACAAAGGTTGTTGAAGAATGGCCAAGACCCACAAATGTAACCGAGATTCATAGTTTTGTTGGTTCGGAAGGCTATTACCAAATGTTTTTTAGACATTTTTGATGGTTATCTATTCCAATGACTAAGCTAACTCAGAAGAGTGTTAATTTTAGCTGGACAAAAGAATGTAATGATTGTTTTGAGGAATTGAAAAGAAGATTGGTGAATGCTCCAGTTTTGGCACTACCTTCAAGGAATGGTGATTGTGTTATCTACAGTGATGCTTCATTGAAAGGACATGGTTGCGTCCTAATACAGGATGATCAGGTAATTTCTTATGCTTCACGTCAGTTGAAAACTCATGAGGTAAATTACCCTACACATGATTTGGAATTAGCTGTTGTTGTTTTCGCTTAAAAAATTTGGAGCCATCATTTGTATGGAGTAAAGTGTGAAATATATACCGATCAAAAAAGTTTAAACTATATATTCAATCAGAATGAATTGAACATGATACAGAAGAGATGGCTAGAATTAATTAAGGATTATGATTGTACAATTCATTACCATCCGGGAAAAGTAAATAAAGTGGTTGATGCTTTGAGTCAAAAAATTAATGCTTCATTAACAATGTTGCGTTTGGAACGTGATCCTTTGGTTAAGGACTTGATGAACTTTGGCATACAAGTTTTTGGTGCTAGATTTCCTTCTGCTTTGTTTCAGGTATCAGCAAAATCTTCTCTATCAGACAGATTTAATAAAGCACAGAAGCAAGACAGTGTGTTGCAGAAAAAGGTAGAACTAGTTCAGAAGGGTAAGTTTCCTGAATTCAACATTGATAATGATTTTTTTTGATATTTGGGAAGAGATTGTGTGTCTTGTGATTCACAGTTGAAGATAGAGTTATTATGTGAAGTTCATAGTTCTCCGTTTTCAGTTCATCCTGGCAGTACTAAGATGTATAGAGATCTTCGAGAGTACTACTGGTGGGATGGAAGGAAAATAGATGTTGCTCATTTTATTGTGAAGTGTTTGACCTATCAATAGGTTAAAGTAGTGCGACAGTTACCAAAAGGGATGCTTCAGCCTTTACCAGTACCAGAGTGGAAATGAGAGAATATTTCCATGGACTTAGTTTTGGGATTACCGAAGACACCTCGAGGTAATAACACATTCTGGGTTATTGTTGATCGCTTGATTGAATCTGCTTATTTCCTTGCTATACGAGATACTTTTTCCATAGATAAACTTTTCCATTTGTATCTTAAATAGATATTCAGGTTACATGGAGTTCCTCTCTCCATTTTATCTGATCGTGATCCCCGGTTCACTTCTAAATTTTGGAATGGCCTTCAAAAGTTGTTGGGTACTGAATTAAATTTTAGTACTGCTTTTTATCCTCAATCAGATGGGCAGTCAGAAAGAACGAATCAGACTTTGAAGGATATTCTACGTTCTTGTTCGATGGATTATCAGGGAATTTAGGACCAACATCTTTCTTTTGTTGATTTTCATTATAATAACGGTTTTCATTCCAGTATACAGATGACACCATTTGAGGCAATATATGGGAAGTCGTGTCAAACTCCAGATTTCTGGAATGAAGTGGGTGAAAAGAAGTTGATGGGACCAGAATTGGTAGAAGAGTTGGCGGAAAAATTCAGCCAATATAGAGACACATGAGAATAGCTCAGAGTAGGCAGAAGAGTTATGCAGACAATAGGAGGAAGGATATCTCTTTTGAGGTAGGTGATCATGTCTTCCTCAAAGTCTCACCATGGAAAAGTGTGATGCGATTTGGTAAGAAAGGAAAGTTGAGTCCAAGGTTCATTGGACCATATAAAATTCTAGAGATATTTGGATCAGTTGCATAACGAGTGGCTTTACCTCCGAGTTTTTCTCAGGTACACAATGTTTTTCATGTTTCAATGTTATGGAAGTACATGCCAGATCCATCTCATGTTTTGAGTCCAGAGGCAGTTCAGCTGGAAGAGAATCTATCTTATGAGGAACAACCGGTATAGATTATTTACCACAGGGAGCAAGTGTTGTGTAATAAGTTGATTCATCAAGTAAAGGGTTTGTGGAAAAACCGCATGAGTGAAGAGGCAACATGGTAATCTGAAAATGCAATGAGGGATAAATACCCCCACTTAATCGACAAGTAAATAAATTGTGGGGACGCATTTTTTTAAATGGGGGAAGGATGTAACATTAAATGTAAGAAATTAATAGTATATATTTTTATCTATGTCTATTTATGAATTAGATAGTGTTTTAGAGGCTTAAAATGAGAATAAATCCAATCTTAAGCATGGAATACACTAATATTTTTAAAAGATTGTTTTACTGCCTTTTAATGGAAAACCATTTTTAAATCAAACTTTTGACAATTTTATAAGCTCTATTTTTTAGAATAAAAATATTCTTTATTATTGGGACATTGAAATTTACATTGGATAACTTTTTGGTATTTTTCTGACAATGTTCATTTTTAATGAATAGTGAAAAATACTGCATTTTACATCAAAACTGCTTTTTCATCTAATTTAATTATATGGATAGATTATCCTTTTAATTGTTATTAAAGTGTAATTAGAATATTTTTTTACCATTTAATCCAATGGTGGTCATTAGGATTAATTTCACTTTGGAATTGGGCAAAAACAAGTGCCAAACTTTTAAAAGATATTGTTTTTAAAAAAACCCGCTATTTGTTTTGACAACGGGAATTATTTTTAAATTAATTCCTTCAATTTCTGTGTTTGGAATTTGGTAAAATGGATTACATATTTGGAATCATATGGTCCAAATTATGTAGTAAATAATCTTTTGTTTTTTGGACATTATGAATAGTAACGACGGTAATTATCTTTAATTATCTGGATTAATTAGTAATCGGGTAGTTAAAGACAATAAAATAATATTATAACAATAACCAATGACCCCAAAATGTGTCATAATGCTACTGGTTGTGTCATGGCCGACCATGGGATGGCTTCTGCCAAACATGGGGACCCCATGGAATCACTTTTTTGTGATAATGACTTTTTATCTTTTTATTTTTAAAGAAAGTTAAATATAACAAAGAATGTATCACCTGAGTAAAACATTTTTAATTTCATCTACATAAATTTTATATTTGAATATAAATATTAATTGGAAATATAAAATTATTTCCTACATCATAGTATTATTTTTTATTATTTTTAGACATTAAATAAATTAAATTATTTATGATATCATGATGATGTAGCGATTACCACATTAATGAACGATTTAAATAAAATAAAAAGATAATGTAAAATCTAGAACATTCACTTGTAAAAGACCTATTTTATGAGTATATTTTGAACCCTTATCAACTTATCCTTGAAATATGTCAATGTCAGACCTTTTATATCCGAAACACATTTCAATATGAAGTAACATTTTATAACTTTCTAAGAGTGCCCCTCCTCTCCTCTTATAAAAGGCCCCCACCTCTACCTCCTTACCCACACCTCTAAGGCCTTTGGATCATCCACGCTCTGCTCATTTTGTCTCTCCACATCCCTCTCTTCATCCTAGAATCCCTACCTTAGGAATAAACCTCTTCAAGAAACCATTTTGGTTGAAACCAAGAAGAGTTACCCGATTTAAAGGTAAAGTCTTCTCTAATGTTCTTCTGTTTTATTTTTCTTCTCCAACCCCCTAAAATATTTTTATTAATTTCTTTTGTAACAAAACTAGTATATTAAATATACTAGAATGTTTCTATAAGAATAATTCTAGCTACACTTACACACACCTTCATATAATGGTTAAGGAGCATACTGTTTCCGTGGATGGTGAATTTCTGCCTCACGAAACGATGATTGTTCAATATTATTTTAACACCTTCAAAGGTGTCCATTAAGATGAAACTATATTTATATATGATATATAATATGTTTAATTTTTCCTTGAGCTTCTATATTTTTCATTTTGGCATACCTTTATGGTTTCCATTATGGGTAAACGCGATATCTTCATTTTAGGAAGTGCGGACTACCACCCCTCAAAGTGATTTGATTCGTTAATTCCATAAGTGGAATGTATAAAGGATGGAGTTAGTGATATAATATATGATTTTATACTACAATTATAATATACCTTTATATCACTATGATTCCATTCCATAAAATACAAAATAGAAATGAAAGTAGCATTCATGCGTACGAACGACTTACCATCTCCTTGAACGGTGCATTTCATTTATTACCTCTAAATGTTATTTAATATTATAAATGCATGTATATACTGGATATATATGATATATATGATATCTACATCATAAATATAACTCTGGATATAATGGATACATGAAAAACTTGTAATTATAAAGAGTTTATTTTTTACTCAAGTACTAATGATCGTTAAAACGACCGTTATTAACTTAAATAATTACATAGTGTTAATGACAAGGTAATAAGTGATATAAAAGGAATAATGAACTCGAAAAATGTTCTTAAGAAAGTATTAATTAACTCAAGTTTATTATTCAGGAGATTAAAGAACGGTCAATTCAAGTCGGATACGAGGTATGGGACTACATCTCAATCTCCTTTCATTGAGGCATATTATGTTTTATACACAACTTTATTTTATACAGTGTATAAAACCCTTTGACTTTTCCATTTATTCAAAAGGAATCTGTTTATACGAAGCATTTACTAAATGAAAAAAGGGAATGTTTTTTTTGTCGTACGTATGTGGCGATAATCACTTCTCTTCTGCCATGACCATTATTTGAGCTTCGGCTTCCTCTACAAGCCATAAATTTTTCAAAAAAAAAATAAATACCATGTTTTACATTTCATTTATTTTGGTATTGAAAATGGTTTTCATAATGTTTTTATATCAATGTGTTGTATTGATATCTTGTGATTGAAAAGTGGAAATGTTATGTTTCCTTTATGCATGTTTTATGTGATATGATTATGTTATTGTTCTTGGGAATTGTTATGAAGACGAGTGGTTCCATGATAAACTAAGGGAGGGTGATCCTGATATAGCTCTCCAATGCATCTGGTAACACAAAGGGGTTAAACTTTAAGGTTTCTCCGAAGATATTTAGGGAATATACTGTGACGGGTATTCCAAACATAACCATGAGGGTTACTCCCTATGTAAGAATGTTATGAATGCCTCAAGGTACCTTTACGTCTTATGATTTCTATGATTTATTCATGTTTTCATGAGGTATGATAAAGTGATTATGTTTTATGAGTAAAGTATGATTTCCTCAATTCTTATGTATACATGGACTAATGTTTTCATTTCGTACTTTTTATATCCCTTACTGAAGTTTTTATGCTCATCCCGAGTTTTTGAAATGTTTTTCACAGGTCAAGGGAAAGGTAAATGATGTGATTGTAGTGTCAAGGAAGTGTCAAGAAAGAATCTATGTTTTATTTTAAATATGTTTCTGCTGATGGGAAAAATTAGTACTATCTTTTATGTAACAATTTTGTTTAAATGTGGAGTGTAATGCCTGATTTATGATCTAATTCTCTAAAACTATAAACCTGAAAAGATCCTCAACATGTATTCCTGAAATAACTCAAGATTAAGTAATGTTTAAGGCCGTGGCCTTATAACCTTTATCTTTTCCATCGTTTCCTCCACCAGTTCTGGGCCTATGGGTTTTCTTTCACCAACATCATCCCAAAAGGTTGGTGTGAGACATCTCATTCCGTATAACGCTTCATATGGTTCCATCTGAATACTTGAATGGAAGCTAATGTTATAGGAAAATTCTATCAGAGGTAAATATTGATATCACATACATTGAAAGTCAAGTGAGAATGATCTCAACATGTCTTCTAAGGTTTGAATTCCTATTCTGATTCTCCATCAGTTTGAGGGTGGTAGGAAGTACTCAAATGAAGTTCAGTATCCAAGGCTTTCTGAAGACATTTCTAGAATATTGATGTAAAACATGGTCAGGATTTGAAACAATTGATATGGGTACTCCATAAAGTCTCACAACTTCATTAATATATAGTTTTGCTAGACTTTCATGTGGTAAATCTTCTCTTATAGCAAGAAAATGTGCTGACTTGGTAAGACGATCAACAATGACCCATATTGCATTGTTCCTTCTAGGAGTATTTGGTAGTCCCATGAAATATTACATCGTAATATTACCCCATTTACACTCTGGTATGGGAAGAGGTTGCATGACTCCTTCAGGCTTTTTTCCTACCAGCTTTCACTTGTTGACAAACCATAAATCTTGACACAAAATCAGTAATTTCCCTCTTCATGTTGTCCCACCAAAAATGATCCATCAAATATCTATACATTTTGGTGGTCCCATAGTTTATAGAGAAATTGGAACTATAAGCTCATCCAAAAATTTCTTTTTTAAATCAAGTATATCAGGAACAAAATGTCTCTTCCCAAATTTCAAGATTCCATCTTCATACACTACGTCACTCAATCTACCATAATTCACATCTTTAATCTTCTTTTGGAACTCTTCATCACTAGTCTGAGAACTATTTATCCTTTCTAGTACAGATGGATTGGAAACCATTTGAAAAGGTAATGATGTTTCACCTTCCTTGGTGATTCCCATATCCATCTTTACTAGATCCATGTATATAGGATCCTTTTCAACTCTCATATTGTTTAAAACTCCATGATCTTTTCTACTCAAAGCATCTTCTACCTTATTTTCCTTCCACATGTGGTAGTGTATTGTGCAATCATAAACCTTGAGTAGTTCAAGACATCTCCTTTTCCTCATGTTGAGTTCTTTCTGGGAGAAAATATACTTCAAACTCTTTTGATCGGTATATATATCACATTTTTCACCATAGAGAGAGTGTCTCCAAATATTCAAATAAAATATTACAGCTGCTAACTCATGATCATGACTAGGATAGTTTTGATCATAATTTTTTTGTTGTCGTGATGCATAGGCAATAAACCTATCATTATGCATAAGGGCACAACCAAGTCCTTTCATCTAAGCATTACTATAAATAAAAAACCCATTATTCCCCAATAGTAGAGTCAATATAAGAACATTGACAAATATTCTCTTCAATTCTTCAAAACATTAATCAAACTCTTTTTTCCAAAAAAAATTAACCCATTTTCGTGTGAGATTTGTTAATGGGTTATCCAAAAAGGAAACATTCTGGACGAAACATCGACAATAACCTGCCAAACCAATAAAACTACGTACCTCAGTTATACTCATCGGTGCTAGCCATTCTTGGATTGCCTTGGTATTAGAAGTATCAACAGAGATTCCATCCCTACAAACAATATGGAAAAGAAAAGAAATCTCTTGAAACCAGAATTCACACTTTCTAAACTTCCCATATAATTCATGTCTTCTATAAGTCTTCATGATAATGCACAAGTGATTTTCATGATCTTCGTAGCTTTTGGAGTATACCAAGATATCATCAATAAATACCACTAAAAATTAATCATGATATTCCTTCGAAACACTATTCATTAGATCCATGAAGATATAGGGTGCATTAGTCAGCCCAAAAGGCATTACTATAAACTTGTAATGCTCGTACCTGGTTCGAAATGCTGTCTTCGGAATGTCTTCCTTCTCCATGCACAACTGATGATTTCTAGATCGAAGGTCAATCTTTGAAAAGTATTGAGCTCTATGAAGTTGGTCGAATAAATCATCAATGCGAGATAGTGGATATATTTTCTTTATTTTTATAGCATTGATCTCCCTATAGTCAATGCACAACCTCATAGATCCATCTTTTTTCTTAACAAAAAGGACATGGGATCCCCCTTTAAAAACACTAGGATGAATAAATCCCTTCTTAATCAATTCATCTAGTATTTTCCTTAGTTCCACAAATTACATAGTGGAAATTCTATAAAGGGTCTTCGATATGGGCCTTTAACTAGGAATTAAATCAATGGAAAACTCAATTTATCGTTCTGGAAGATGTCTAGGTAAATCTTCTAGAAACACATCAACATACTCTTTCACAATATATACATCCTCTATTTAAAAATTCATTTCCTCACCCATATTTATTTCATTCTCTTCCACCACAATAATTGAATTTAGTTGAGCTACTGGGGGTGGATCTAGATAAGAATTAGGTGGTGGTGATTCTGATCTATGGATAAGGTGTTCTTTAAAATCGTTATCAAAAAAATTAACATCCTCCTTCTTCCAATAAATTTTTTCATCATGGTCTGAAATCCATTCCATACCGAGGATTATATCAAATTCAATCATGAGTATGATGATGATATCATCAGATAAAGAACATTTATAAGCCCTAATGGGGACTAATTCATAAAACTTTGTTGCAATGATAATTCCCTTAGGAGTTTTGACTGAAAACTCCCTTGTTAAATAAAATTGGAAATATCTAATTTTCTTATCAAACTGGGAAGATATGAAACAATGTGATGATCCAAAATCAAATAAATCATTTTCTAAACTTGAGGAAACCATTAAATTTCCTGCCACCATGTCTTTCAGAGCTTCAACCTCAGTAGTAGTTATAGAATAAGCTTGGCCTTGATCCCTTGTACTTTTCTGAGGTAAGTTCCCCTTACGCTTAAGAAATTAATTTTCATAATGCCCCATTTCTCTATAATTTTCGCATTCGAAATCGACAGCCTTTTTCTTCCCCTTGCAATCACGATCTTGATGACCTTTCAAAAAAATTGTAACAGACTCCCATTCCCTTTAGGCAAGTACTAGGGTGTTTCTTCCTACATTTACTATAGGATGGATATTCAACTTTTCCCTTCTTCCCCATATTTCCATTTCTAGAGTGTTCAACAGATCTTTTCTTCTCTTCATTTTCTTTAATGTCATAAGACTTAGAGTATTCTTTTTCTATCTTGATAGCACATGAGACAATATCTTCGTACGAAGAGAAGGATTGTGAGAATAATGCTCAACGGAGAAATGGTTTTAACCGATCAAAGAAATGATCAATCTTACCTCTTGGGTTACATATAGAATATAAATCATGCCTCACTAACCATGTAAATTTATCTTCATACTTTATGACATTCTCATCCTCCTTTTTCCTCATACCCAGAAATTGTCTTTCCATATCCGCTCGATGGTCGTGAGGAAAGTATTTTTCTAAGAAAATTTGTTTAAACTCCCTCCATTCCATATTTGATTCTTCATCATCTTCCTTTGTGTTTTGATTCAATGGCCACCATTGATCAGCATTTCTAGTGAGGCGGTAAACTGTAATGACAACTTTTTCCCTTTCACTACTCCCCATGGCATGGAATATTTTCTCTAAGGAATTAATCATTGCTCAACTACTAGTAAATTTGTATCCCCATTTAATGTTGATGGTTGTTGCCTCATGAAGTGATCTAACATTGATCCTCCACTGTATAAGGACCCGACCATAAACATTACTTATTATTGAATTAAATGAATAATTCACATTGAGGATATTTTCAGGTTTAGAGTTTTTGAGAATTATGACATAACTATTACATCTCAAAGATTACAAAGTAGACACATCTACTCAGCTTCCATTTTTTTCACAAAATAAAAACTCTTGAAAAATGTTCATGTCTAGTTTCTTGTTTTAGATAGCCTGACATTTCCTTGATCACATCCTTGACCCTATTCAACTTTATGTCCTGCGGAAAACATTTCAAAAAATGTGGGATGAGCATAAAAAGCTTAGTAAGGGTTATAACAATACAGAAAGAAAACATTAGTCCATGTATACATAAGAATCAATGAAATCATACCTTACTCATAAAACCTAAGCAATTTAACATACCTCAAGAAATAATAAGATTTACGAATAACTCATAAAAATCATAAGACATAAAGGTTACATGAGGCATTCATAACATTCTTACGTAGGGAGTAACCCTCAAGGTTACGTTGGGAATACCCATCACATTATATTCCCTAAATATCTTCGGAGAAACCTTAACATTTAACCCCTTCGCATTACCCAATGCATTAGAGAGCTATATTGGGCTCACCCACCCTTATTTTATCACGGAATCACCCATCTACATAATAATTTATATGAACCATAACATAATTGTATCACATAAAACATGCATAAAGGAAACAAAACATTTCCACATTTCAATCACAAGATATCAATAACACAACAGTATAATAAAAAAATTATCAAAACCATTTTCAAAACCAAAATAAATGAAAAGTAAAACATGGTATTTATTTTTCATTTAAAAAAAATTTATGACTTGAAGAGGAAGCCGAAACTCAAATAATGGTCACGGCGGCAGATAAGTTGTTGTCGCCACATACGTACGACAATAAAACATTCCATTTTTACGTTTAGTAAATTCTTCGTATAAAAAATATTCCTTTTGAATAAATGTAAAAGTCAAATGGGTTTATACACCGTATAAAATAAAGTTGTGTATAAAACAAAATATGCCTCAATGAAAGGAGATTGAGACGATGTCCCTTACAAAAAAGGTATCCTTAAATTAAGGATAAATCAATCTCATAATTATGAGTGACAAATATAAATACATCCAATATAAGTGGATATTAAGTGTAAAACAATCAAATTTCATTCACACATATTCAAATGATGACATATTCAATAACTACATGTTGAACCCAAAGAAATCGAAATTGGGTTAAGTAGTTACCTTGGTACAATTCGACAGCCTAACGACATCACTTTAAAATCCATAAAATTAGTTGGTGAGAGAGAAAATGGTATCTCATCAATTGGAAATAAAATTTACATCAATAAGGTTATATAAGAGCATATCACAACAGAAAAAGATTTAAATTAAAAGACATAACAAAATAAGTGTTTTAAAAAGAGGAGTGTGAAAGGTTCCCTCACCGATTTGGGAAACTTTCGAAACGTGCACCCCATGAAAGAAGTGTCAAACAATGAAGATGTAAATACCCATAAATGAGAGTATATTATACAAATAGTAAAATAATCAGAAGTACATACACCACACAAAAGGAAATAGTGGCCAATGTAGCATGAATCTCATGAGAATAAATAGTGAGATGAAAATCCCCTTATGAAAATTCGGCAGCCTAACAACGCCACATAAAACATCCAAAAATGGATTTATGAGATCAAATATGGTCTCTCATCATATTAACATAAAATTTATAGAAAGAGTAATATAAAAAAACATCCCCCAACAAACAAATAAGAGCTTAAAGAAAGTTACATAAAAAATAGTACATAAAAAGAAAGAGAGAGGTAAGATATCTTAGGAAAATTCGGCAGCCTAACGGCGCCACTTAAAAATTATTAAAATGAATTGATGAGAGTAATAGGGTGTATCTCATCATATGAAAATAAAAATTACATTATGGTTAATATAAAAGAACATCCTTCGACATAAGAACATGGAGGATAAATGAAATGACATAAAAGAGGGTACTTAAAAAGAAAGAGAGAGGTCAGATCCCTTAACTCAAGTCCGACTTGTCTTGTTCGTTTATTTATAATCCTAAATACTAAAATTTGGTCAATTTATAATTTCTTAAGTTCCTCCTTTAAATATTATTATTCATTTCATATCACATATTACAATGTTATAATAATTGGTTAATAATGTGAGTTCATTTCAGACATTTTTGTCGATGTTTGGTACATGAGTCAAAAATGAACTTGTTTGAAAATGATTGTCCATGTAGTTATAAGTAAATCATCTCCAGAATAGTATTAATTATTTAAATATCATATATATCCAGTACATATTCATTTTATACTATTCCATAACATTTTTAGATAAAAATAAATGAAATGCACCGTTCATGGAGACGGTAGGCCATACGTACGCATGAACGCTACTTTCATTTCTTTGACATACTAATGGAATTAAAAATAATTGATATATATATATATATATATATATTATAATTCCAGTATAATATATATGTTTTATAGGTCACACAAGTTCATTAATTTAATTCTTTATACATTCCATGTATTGCATGAACGAGTCACATCACTTGAGGGGGCGGTAGTCCACACTTCCTCGTATGAAATTATCGCATTTGCACAACATGGAAATCATAATGGTATGTTTTAAATATAAAATACAGAAGCATATGGAAAATATAAATACCATATATATCATTTATAAAATATAGTGACATCTTAATATCCCCCATGAAAGGTTTTAAGAGAATATTGAACAATCATCATTTCGTGTGGCAGTAATTCGCCATCCACAGAAACAGTATGTTCTTTAACCATTAGATGGATGTGTGTGTAATTTTGGCTCGAATAATTCACATAAAAACATCCTAGTATATTGAATATACTGGCGTAGTTACAAAATAAAGTAATAAAAAGAGTTTAGGGGTTTGGAGAAGCAAAATAAAACAAAAGAACACAGGTGAAGACATTACCTTTAAATCGGGTAACTCCTTTTAGTTTGAACCAAAAGGGTTTCTTGAAGAGAATTCTGCCAAAGGTTAGGCTTCAATGTTGAATAGAGGGATGTGTATAGATTAAATGGTCAGGGTTTGTCTGAGTGAAAGGCTTTAGAGGTGTGGGTAAGGTGGTATAGGTGGGGTCCTTTTATAAGAGAGGAGAAGGGGCACTCTTGGAATGTTATAAAATATTACTTTATTATAAAATTATTTTCGGATTTTAAATGTCCCAAATTGATATATTTCGAGGATAAGTTGATAAGGATTTGAAATACACCCATACAGTAGGTTTGTTACAAGTGTAGGACTTAGATTTTACCCTATCTTATCATTTTATTTAAATCATTCATTTATGAGGTAATCACTGCATCATCATAGTGTCATAAATAAATTAATTTATTTAATGTCTAAAAATTATAAAAAAAACTATCATGATTTAGGAAATCTTTGTATATTTATAATGAATATTTATAGTAAAAAATATGACTTGTATAACCCCATGTAAAAATTGTTTTAGTAAAACAATACCTGTTTGTGACATTTTAATTTTAACTTTAAATTAAAAGTTATTAATGTCATTTTCCAAACAAGTGGCTCCATGGGGTCCACAAGCTGACCCATGGATTTTCTTAGTCGTCCATGAATCATAAAATAAGGGTAGGACATGTTTTAAGGTCATTTCATATTATTATAACATTATCTTTACCTTACATTACACTAATTACCTTTAATCGTGATTAATAAAACTTAAAAGTTACCATTCACCAAAAAATTATTTTAATCTCATTGAACCAAATTTTAATTCCTAATGAAAACCATCTATGTCGGATTTTTGAAAATAAAATCACATAAGTGGTAAAGTTTCATTTAAATGAAAAAATCAGTTTTTTAACTACCACTTAGTGGTTTCACTATTCATCAAAAATTGAAGTTTTTCAGAAAAATACCAAAAATTCACCCTAAGATATATTTGATATTCCGAATTCAAAAATGATGTCTGTTTTACAATATTAATAAAATATAATTTTCATTAATTAATATAATAATTAATTCCCACTGTCAAAACAAATAGCGTGTTTTTAAAAAGAAATATTTATTAAAATATTGATACTAGTTTAAGTCCAATTTCAAAGTGAACATAATTCCAATAACCACCATTGGATTAAATGATAACAATATATTATAAATAAACATTAATCTCAATTAAAAAGAAAAATTATCCATATAAATAAATTAGATTAAAAGGAGGTTTTGAATTAAAATGCAACATTTTCACTAAAAATGATCTTCATCGGAAAAATAACAAAAATTTAAACAAAGTAAATTTTGATGCCCAGATTCTAAAGAAGGATTTTATTTTTTAAAATACAAAATATAAAATTATCAAAATTATATTTAAAAAGTGTTCTCCATAAAAAGGCGGTTAATCGACCTTTTAAATAATATTAGAAGATTTATGCTTAAAATTGGATTCATTTGCATTTTAAGACTCTAACATTTATAAAAAAAATATTCGATATAAATATATAATCATTTTGTAGTTAGTTCCATTCATTAACATCATTACAACTGTTAGAAGTTAACTACCATTTAAAATAATTTTTTTTATTAGAGTGCAGCGTAAGATTTCAAAGAAACTCGTTGTTACGTATTGGGTACGCCATCGAGCATTGTGTTCCCTTTAAAGTAATATTAATATTTTATTCCCAAATATGGATAAATATGAAAATGTCATATTATTTATTTACCTGGGGTGTTACATCCTTCCCCCCTTTTGGGAATTGCGTCCTCACAATTTTAAAATTGGGCTTAGAAACATCATTGAAAATCCCACATCTATACAAGAGTTAGTAAAACTATCACTTTAAAATAAAGAAAGAGAAGTACAAAGGTCACCCGAGTTAACCCATACTAGGATTCCATGTAGGAAAACATGGACATAGTGGAGAAAACAAAGGGTCATGTTCTGATGGAGAGTGATAGAAAACATGTTTAGGAGAAAGTTAACCATAAGAAAATCACAAAAATGTGATGGGTTAAACGGTATCTGATTCCCCAGTAGAAAAAAATAACTGCAAAATTTTTGTTTTAAGTTACTTTTCATTGAGGAATTTATTTATGAGATTAACTAAAACATAAGGAAACATACTTACTTGTCATTTTGACTTTCAACTTTTACTAGATTTCTTACAAAAACTCATATTTTCTCCAAAAGACGAGTATTTAGGATGAATTGTTCACATTAAGAGAGCTATAATCAACTTCTAGAGAATCAGATAATCCACAAAAGAGAACTATATACTTCCCATATCTTTAGACCTTAACCAAAACTAAAACCAAAAAGGTTAGTATGAGATCAGATAATACCCAAAAATGATAATCCTTTATAAAAAAAATCTATTCTTAATCGCCAAAATTTGTCAAACAATACTCAAAGTTCAACAAAGACCATTCAATAAACATCTATCCATAAAATTCTTCAAAGTAATCAAAACTAAGACTTAAACCCAAATCTCTGAAGGATTTAATCACATAGTATTCCAAGATAAACCTTAACATTTATCTCCAAATAACATCAGTTACCCTTAAAGTCTCATACTGAAAAGTAATTAACATAATCACATATCCTCCATGATAGGTTAATAATTTCCATAGATAACCCAAAATCAACTTATTCAAGATTCATAAGATAATCTAACTAAAAATAATTAGTAAAACTAACCAAGGACTTCACGTAGTCCAGTGGTAGGCGATAAATACTAGTCGCACTTTGGTTGTGGGTTCGATTCCCGTAGCTTCTTCAGACGTGATAGGTTGTCACACAGTCTATGTGTTTTCCTTTTTCCAAAACTACACAATTCTTATAACATTCCCCAAAAAGTGATAAAATCTTCAAAAATAACCATAACATAATTTAACCTCAAGTTTATATCATGTTGTTCATATTCCATCATAACATATAGTAACCCATAATTACCTCAAATGTAAGGATCATATAAACCCTAATGGTTACCTTTATAATTATTACTTGAACTTCCACGTCGAGTTGGTTCTCTCGTACATGATTCATTAGAGAACTCACCATGGTTCAAGTGGTTGATCATGACTCCTGATAGTTGGTTTAGAATAACCATGAGATTTCTCACTGAATAACCCATTTCATCCAGTCTCTTAATCAGAGAACCACCACAGTTTCTCTCAAACCCATTGTCACTTTGGTGCCTGCTAGATCCATCCATTTACTAAAAACAAAAATGTCAGTGTGAGTATATCAACAAAATCATAATGTACTAAGATATACTTACTCATTCAATTTATCTAAAAACTATGACTCTTTCTGAAATCCTAGCCATTATGGTAATGTCACTTATAATTAAAGAATACCCTATCCTCTAAATTTATATAAACTGAACTATGATACCAACTATAAGGACCCAACCTCAAAAATTACTTATTATTGAATTAAATGAATAATTTACATTGAGGATCTTTTTAGGTTTAGAGTTTTAGAGAATTATGATATAACTATTACATCTCAAAGATTACAAAGTAGACACATCTACTTAGCTTCCATTTTTTTCACAAAATAAAAACTCTTGAACAAAAGATTCATGTCTAGTTCCTTATTTAAGACAGCATGACATTTCCTTGATCCCATCCTTGACCCTATTCAACTTTTTGTCCTGTGAAAAACATTTCAAAAAACTTGGGATGAGCATAAAAATCTCAATAAGGGTTATAACAATATAGAAAGAAAAAATTAGTCCATGCATACATAAGAATCAATGAAATATTACCTTACTCATAAAACAAAAGCAATTTAACATACCTCATGAAATCATAAGATTTACGAATAACTCATAGAAATCAAAAGACATAAAGGTAACATGAGGCATTCATAACATTCTTACGTAGGGAGTAACCCTCATGGTTACCTTTGGAATACCCATCATAGTATATTCCATAAATTTCTTCGGAGAAACCTTAACTTTTAACCCCTTCATGTTACCCAATGCATTGGAGAGATATATCAGGCTTACCCGCCCTTAGTTTATCACAGAACCACCCGTCTTCATAATAATTCCCAAGAACCATAACATAATCATATCACATAAAATTTTCATAAAAGAAACATAACATTTCCACATTTCAATCACAAGATTTCAATAACACATAGATATAATAAAAACATTATCAAAAACATTTTCAATACCAAAATAAAAGAAAATTAAAACGTGGTATTTATTTTTCATTTAAAAAAATTTATGGCTTGTAGAGGAAGCCGAGACTCAAATAATGGTCATAGCGGCGGAGAAGTCGTTGTTGCCACATACGTATGACAAAAAAACATTCCCTTTTTTCGTTTAGTAAACACTTCATATAAAAAATATTCGTTTTCAATAAACGTAAAACTAAAAGGGGTTTATACACCGTATAAAATAAAGTTGTGTATAAAACAAAATATGCTTCAATGAAAGGAGATTGAGACGAAGTCCCTTACAAAGAAGGTAACCTTAAATTAAGGATAAATCAATCTCATAATTATGTGTGAAAAATATAAATACACCCAATATAAGTGGATATTAATTGTAAAACAATCAAATGCCATTAACACATATTAAAAGGATGAAATATTGCATAACTACATGTGGAACCCAAAGAAATCGAAATTGGGTTAAGCAGTTCCCTTGGTAAAATTCGACAGCCTAACGACATCACTTTAAAATTATTAAAATTAGTTGATGAGAGATAAAATGGAATCTCATCACTTGGAAATAAAATTTACATTAATAAGGATATATAAGACAATATCCCAATATAAAAATATGTAAATTAAAATAAATTAAAAAATAATTCTTTTAAAAAGAGGAATGTGAATGGTTCCCTCACCGATTTGGGAAACTTTCAAAACATACACCCCATGAAAGAAGGGTCATACAATGAAGATGTAAATACCCATAAATGAGATTATATTATACAAATAGTAAAATAATGTGCAGTACATACAGCACCAAAAAGTAAATAGTGGCCAATTTAGCATGAATCTCATGGGAATAAAAAGTGAGAAGAAAATCCCCTTATGAAAATTCAGCAGCCTAACAACGCCACATAAAACTTCCAAAAATGGATTGATGAGATCAAATATGTTATCTCATAATATTAAAATATAATGTACAGAAATAATAATATAAAAGAACATCCCACAACATAATAAAAATGAGATTGAAGTAAATTACATAAAAAAGATTACTTAAAAATAAAGAGAGAGGTAGGATCCCTTAGGAAAATTCGTCAGCCTAACGGCGCCACTTAAAAATTCTTAAAATGAATCGATGAGAGTAATATGGGGTATCTAATCATTTGAAAATAAAAATTACAGTATGGTGAATATAAAATAACTTCCTCCAACATAATAACATGGAGCATAAATGAAATGACATAAAAGAGGGTACTTAAAAAGAAAGAGAGAGGTCGGATCCCTTACCTCATGTCCGACTTGTCTTGTTCATTTATTTATATTCCTGAATAATAAACATTGGTAAATTTATAATTTCTTAAGGTCCTACATTAAATATTATTATTCAGTTCATATCCCATATTATAATGTTGTAATAATTGGTTAATAATGTGAGTTCATATCAGACGTTTTTGTCGATGTTTGGTACAAGAATCAAAAATGAACTTGTTTGAAAATGATTGTCCATGTAGTTATAAGTAAATCGTCTCCAGAATAGTAATAATGATTTAAATATCATATATATCCAGTAAATATTCATTTTATACTATTTCATATCATTTGGAGATAAAAGGAAATGAAATGCACTGTTCATGGAGACGGTAGGCCGTACGTACGTATGAACACTACTTTCATTTATTTTTCATATTAATGGAATTAAAAATAATATATATATATATATATATATATATTAAAATTCCAGTATAATATATATGTTTTATAGGTCACATAAGTTCATTAATTTAATTCTTTATACATTCCATATATTGCATGAACGAGTCACATCACTTGAGGGGTCGGTAGTCCACACTTCCTCGTATGAAATTATCGCATTTTCACAACATGAAAAGCATAGAGTTATGTTTTAAATATAAAATACAGAATCATATAAAAAACATAAATACCATATATATCATATATAAAATAAAGTGAAATTATAATAGCCCCCATGAAAGGTGTTAAGAGAAGATTGAACAATCATCGTTTCGTGAGGCAGTAATTCGCCATCCACAGAAACAGTATGTTTTTTAACCATTAGACAGAGGTGTGTGTAAGTGTAGCTCGAATCCTTCAAATTAAAACATCCTAGTATATTTAAGATACTGGTGTTGTTACAAAAAATAATGAATAAATAGAGTTTATGGTTTTTTTTTGAAGCAAAATAAAACAAAAGAACACAAGTGAAGACATTACGTTTAAATCGGGTAACTCCTCTTAGTTTGAACCAAAAGGGTTCCCTGAAGAGAATTCTTCCAATGGTGAGGCTTCAATGATGAAGAGAGGGATGTGGAGAGATGCAATGGGTCGGGTTTGGCTGAGAAAAAGGCTTGAGAGGTGTGGGTAAGGTGGTATAGGTGGGGATCTTTTATAAGAGAAGAGGAGGGGCACTCTTGGAAAGTTATAAAATATTACCTTATTATAAAATTATTTTCGTATTTTAAAGTCCCAAAATGAAATATTTAGAGTATAATGTGATAAGTTTTCTAAATACACCCATTCAATAGGTATGTGACAAGTTTAAGACTTACAGTTTACCGTATCTTTTCATTTTATTTAAATCGTTCATCTATGAGGTAATCACTACAGCATCACAGTGTCATAAATAAATTAATTTATTTAATATCTAAAAATTATAAAAAAAACATGATGTAGGAATTTTTTTTTGATTTACAATGAATATTGATAGTAAAAAATATGACTTTTTAAACCCCATGTAAAAATTGTTTTAGTAAAACAATACATGTTTGTGACATTTTAATTTTAACTTTAAATAAAAAGTTATTAATGTCATTTTCAAACCAAAGTGGCTCCATGGGGTCCCCAAGTTGACCCATGGACTGTCTTGGTCGGCCATGACTCATAAATCGAGGGTATGCCATGTTTCAAGGTCATTTCATATTATTAAAACATTATATTTACCTTAAATTACACTAATTACTTTTTATCGCGATTAATAAAACTTAAAAGTTACTATTCACCAAAAAATTATTTTAATCTCATTGAACCACATTTTAATTCTTAATGACAACCATGTATGTCATATTTTTGAAAATAAAATCCCAGAAGTGGTAATATTTCATTTAAACGAAAAATCAGTTTTTTAAGTACCACTTAGTGGTTTCACTATTCCTCAAAAATTGAAGTTTTACAGAAAAATACCAAAAATTAACCCTAAGATATATTTGATATTATGAATTCAAAAATGATTTATATTTTACAAAATAAAAAAAATATAAGTTTCATTAATTAATTAAATAATTAATTCCCGCTGTCAAAACAAATAGCGTGTTTTTAAGAAACAATATCTTTTAAAATATTGATACTAGTTTAAGTCCAATTTCAAAGTGAAATTAATTCCAATGACCACCATTGACTTAAATGGTAAAATATCTTCTAAATACACTTTAATATCAATTAAAAAGATAATTTATCCATATAAATAAATCATATTAAAAGGAGGATTTGAATTAAAATGCAACATTTTCACTAAAAATGGTCTTTATCGGAAAAATAACAAAAATTTACACAAAGTAAATTTTGATGTCCAGATTCTAAAGAAGGATTTTATTTTTTAAAATAAAACATATAAAATTATAAAAAGTATATTTAAAAGGGGTTCTCCATCAAAAGGCAGTTAATCGACCTTTTAAAAAATATTAGAGGATTTATGCTTAAAATTGGATTCATTTGAATTTTAAGACTCTAACATTTATAAAAAAATATTTGACAAACATATATAATCATTTTTTAGTAAGTTATGTTCATTCCCACCATTACAATGGCTAGACGTTAACTACCATTTAAAATAATATTTTTTTCTTATTAGAGTACAACGTAAGATTTAAAAGAAACTCGTTGTTGCGTATTGGGTATGCCATCGAGCATAGCATTCCCTTTAAAGTAATATTAATTTTTTATTCACAAATATGGATAAATATGAAAATGTTATATTCTTTATTTACCTTGGGTGTTACACATGGTGTGGATCAGGGTGCTCTATACGGGTAAGGTTATTATTAATAACCTGAGTGAGTTATCTCAATATAGTGAGAAGCTGATTAGAACCAGCTGTATCAATAGATCCACTATAATTATCTTGACCAGGAGGGAAATCCCTATATAGAGAGCGTGCGTTGATATGATTTCCATTCCTTCCACTAGGTTCCATTTCATAACAATGGCATAAACTAGACTAGTTTATGAATTGAAATACATAATTCCAAACCTATAAAACACTTAACATAAACTGAATAGTTTATGGATATAATCTATAATAAAAAAAATCATTGAAAAAGTATATACTCATAAACCCATCATAATGGGTTGTAAATAAAATTAGAATTATCCTAAGCATATCCCATGGGAGTGTCGTAACCAAGAGTGAAACATTGCCCATTGTCGTACACCAGTTCTCGTTTGAGTCTAGCTTAAAGCGGTGTCTTTAGGTTTTACCTCTAAGAACATCTATTCCAGAGCCACCTCTACCTACTCATGTCCAGAAAGGGATGTATTTCTTGTAAAACCTACAAAATCTCGACAATACCAAAATTCTAGGAAGTTCTTCTATATTCATCCTCAAAGTCTATCTTAGGGATATGATCTCTAATCAGAGTTTATCTAAATCTAGTTTCCAAGGTTTGTACTAAACTTCTTCTGATACCAACTATAATGCCCTGACCCAGAAGCCTAGAGTCAGTGCATTATTACATATCATTCTCATGATCACAAAAGATCATGTCTCAAAATATCGATTAGTTTAGTAGCCTTGGAAGTACCAGATACATTCATAAGGTTTACATTAAATAATAAAATGGAAAACTACAACAAAATTGTTTCCATAAACAAAACTGAGATCCCATAGACTATCCCTGCAATTCAGTCATAATATACTTTTCACATCCTGGGAAAAATAAAACAAAGAAATGAGTGAGCTCAGATGCTTAGTAAGGATAATAATATAGAAGAATCTTTCATAAATAAGCATAAACATTTAAGGCAATGTATAAGACTAAAACAAAATCCTTTTAAACTTCAACTTCAGCATAATATGGCAAAGATAAAATCAAATAATTCCATTTAATTATTCACATGGATATTCTATAAGTCCAATAATCACATGTAATATCAATATCCACTTTCATAATGATGGAATGCATAATGCTAGACTTTTATAACAACATAGTCAAGGCCTTGTGCCATGATAACAATTAAGATTCTATCAAGGCCTTGTGCCAAGACACTAGTTTGTCTAATGAGACCTACTGATGCATCAAGGACCTATAGTGGGATCAAACCATAACATACTAAGTCCAATGCATTCCACATATGAAAAGGTTTAAACAGAATAGAATCATTCATATTAAAAAAAGAAAACAAAATGTCAATACATTATCCATAAACCATGAATGGTGTAAAAATAAAAAATCCAAAATCAAACATATTACAAAATCTTCAATAAAATATGGATCTTTAGTGGAATTCAAAAAAAGTTTCAACGTAAATTTATTTAGATATATATAATATCAATTATTTTAATCATTCAATAATACTGTAATTACTGCATCATCATTGTGTCATTAATAAATTAAATTATTTATTATCTAAAAAATATAAATAAAATAAAATTATGTACGAAATCGTTTTAGATTTATAATGAATATTTATAATCGAATTTATCTTTTGTGTAACCCTATATTAAAAATAGTTTATTTATTAAACTTTGAATTTAACACTTTTAACTCTTATTTGAATTAAATAATGATAAATGTCCTAATCTAATCCAAGTGGACCTAAAGGATCATATTTTTTTCCTAAGTTTTCTTTTGGTCGAATTACTTTTATCCAATAGAATTAGGACATGTGTTTTGGTAATAATAATATCATTTTTACCCTTAATTACCCTATTTACTTTTATCCGTGGTAAATAAAAGTAAAAAGTTACTATTATACAAAAACAATTATCTTATTGAACCACATTTTACTTACTAATATCAACCATGTCTCTCAGATTTTTGAAATTCGACTCACAGAATTGGTAAAATTATGTTTTACGTAAATTTTCAAATGCTCCTGGGAGGTGGGTAAAAGACAGTAAAAAGTTTAATTAATGTTTTATATATCTAAAATTATTATAAACTGAAACCAATGAATTAAATTGAACTTATATAGGTATTATGTATCTATTTTTACCTAAAATGAATTTAAATAAAATTAATAATTATTTAAATAAAAAGTCAGTCTTAAACAAAAACTTGGTGTTTTTCACTATTCATCAAAAATATAAAGTGTTCATAAAAATGAAAAAATTCACCCTAAGATAATTTCGATATTACGAATCCAAAATTGATGTCCATTTTGAAAGATAAAATTTATAAAATTTCAAAAAGTGATATTCATAAAGGTTAGTTTGATTGGTTGTGGTGTGTTAGAACTTGAAGTTGTGCACAACACAAGCTATTGTATTATTCAAATAGAAGCATACCATGGCAGATTGGGGTGTTAAAATCACCATGTTTTAAGAGAATATAGGTTAAGGGTATTCACTTGTATTAAATGGGACAACTAAGAGATAATTATGTTATGTAGGGGAATCAATGTTAAGTTGATTTCATTACACTTTTTCTAATGTTTTAGATGATTATCAATGAGAATGGTTATGATGTTAACTGTTCATGAAAAGATTAAGTTAAAATTTGGAGGAAGTATTTCTGCATGAATTTTGTTTTTAAAACCAATGTTAAAATGATATTTAGTGATTAAAATTATTTCAAGGATGTCGATTATTTAATTTTTTTTAAAAGGTTATCATGTATGTTAGGTGACAAACAATCATGTCCGGTAAGGCCAAGGGTCTTAAAACCATGGCCAAAATTTGATAAGGGTTTCATTCCCACCACTACCTATGTGATGTCATGATAAATGTATAATTATATTTAGTGAATAAAATATTCTGATGAACCTGTAATGTTACATTTTTTGTTTATTATTTTTTATTTTGAATTGAAAAATAGTAAAACATTTTCATTCTTTTATAGGACTTAAGTTTCATTAAAATTTTATTTTAGGGAACTATGCTTAAATGTTGATTTCTAAACATTCATTCCATGAGGTTCTGGATGTATTATAAATTGTTCAAAGTACAATCCCAAAATGAAATTTTGTTTATATAAATTTATCACGAATTGATAAATGTTAGGAATGTGATCAAAAATTGTTGTCATAATACCTCAATTCTCATTGAGTTGATAGCCTTTTAAATCATAACATATTTATGAACTTTATTTCATAAACATTATTTTAAAATATCACATTTTTTGCAAGTTATGACCTCAATCACTCCCTATATATATTTATGATTTTCCCCAATTTCCAATTTTCACACCCATCTTATGTTCTCCTTTGTGTAAATCTAGTTATATGTTACTTTGGGTAACCATTTTATTTCAAAATTTACCGTTTTATGGTATATTTTAGTATGAATTTTAATGATGGTGTTTATTTGAATGAAAATTCAAGTATTAAAACTTCAATAACCAAGGTGATTTTTCAGGGTGAAATCCATTTTAATGGGGGTAGAATGTAACACTCTAATATTTTGGTACTTTTTCAAATTAATTTAATCATTTGATATTATTCATTTCACGCAACATTAAAAATATATTTTCATTAAGTCAAAAAACTGTTTAACATGGAGCTAACATGGAATATGTTACATTAAATCCCTAATTGGAATACGTCACATGGAACAAAAAGGATACCATACATTACATGAAATATTGACCATCCTCAATTTCTTGAGTAACAAGCAAGACCAGGTGTTACCTAGATGTAATATATCATTAAAAATGTTATTATAATTTAAAATAACCTAGTTGTTAAGTTGATGGATGTGAAAATTATTTAATAAATAATAAAAATATATAGTTTACAAAAAAAATACAAGATGAATTCTTTATTTACTAATTAATTATAAATGAATATGAAAACTGCTTGAATATAATAGATAATATCATTATAGTCACAAAGCAATTTTTCCAAAGTAAACAAAATTAATTACAATTGGTTTATAATATTAATAAAATAAAAAGGTTATATATTCTATAAAATATTCTTGATATCTATCGAATAGATTTTATAGATGTAAGATTATTTCAAATCAAAGTTTATGCATAAAAAAAGTATATTATTATTAAGGGATTTTTATCACCTTTTAATGGAGAAATCATTTTAAATCCACTTTTTTGTACTTTTATGGATTTAATATGTCATAGTAAACATTATATTGGGAATATAAATATAAAAAATATATTAGGATATTTATTTTTGTATTTTTGTAAAAGGATTCATCTTTTAATGAATAGTTAAAAATAATATATTTGATTTCAAAAGTTCTTTTTCATCTAATTAATTTATAATGATAAATTATACTTTTAAATAGATTAATAGTTTAGTCAGATAATATGTTTCACAATTAATCCAATGTAGGTAATTATAACTAATTTCACATAGAAATTGGATATAAAAACATAGAAAACTTTTGATCAGTTTTATTTTAAAAACCCGTTGTGTCGTCCCCATAGTGGGATTAATTTTAAATTAATTTTTTATACTTTTGTGATTTGAATTCGTAAAAATGGATACCATATTTAGAATAATCATAATTTCTAATGTATAAAAAGGTAAAAAAATTCTACAAACAATATATTAGTGAAATTAATTAAAATTAATTACATCGGTTTAGAGAAAATGTATGTTAATAAAGTAATAAACCTTAACTTGATGAAAAAACAACCTAAATACTTATGCAACACCCATTGGATATCCATATTTAGATCTTATAATCAATTTTATCGATTTTGTACCATTATTGGATCCACTTTCAACATGAAAATGGTGGGTGGAGTTCTCCCTCCAAATATTTACAAGAGTGCCACTCCTCCTCCACTATAAAAGGCCTCCACATCTACCCATTCCACACACCTCTAAAAACACTTATGTTCAGAAAATCACTACCCAATTAGCCTCCCAATTATATTATCTTGGACCATGAGTACTCTCTTTTGGTAGAAATCCTCTCAAGGAAGCATTTTATCACAAACCAAAAGGAGTTACCATATTTAGAGGTAATGACTTCTCTCAAACTCTTTTCCTTTATTTCCCTTCTTCACCCCTTCACTATATTTATACCATTATTTTCTAACAAAAAAATTATAATAAATATATTATGATTTTATAAGAAAATATTTCTAGTTAAACATATACTTGTCTCTATAAAATGGATATCAAATATATTGTTTCTGTGAAAGGTGAACAACAGCCTGTGGAAATGATGATTCTTCATTTCTCCATTACCACCCATCATAGTGGTCATTAGGGTATAAATTATATTTATATGTGTTTTATATAATATCTATTATATATTTAAGCTTATTTACTCATCTTTTCAGCACATACTATTTTACATCCAATTTGGTATTAATACGATAATCTTATTCGAGGAAGTGTGGACTACCTCCCCCTCAAAGTGATGTGATTCATTCACACACCACATGGAATTCTTTAAGGATGGTTTTAATGAATTTATATTATAAATACGATTAATTAATGCCACTATAACAATGATATATATATATATATATATTCATACAAATATATACATATGTCATTTATATACTTTCTTTCAATATGATAAAAAAACAGAAACACCGTGCATGCGTGCGTACGGCTTACCATCTCCATGAAAGGTGTGTCCATTTAATATGTAATTATGCTATAAATTATTAAAAAATGAATATAATGGATATAAATAATATTTATATCATTATTTACATTCTAGAATCATGATATAAGTACAAGGGCCAATTATATAACAAATTATGACACATGTGAAGAATAAAGAGAATATTTCCTGAAGTGAAACCATAGCATAGGATATTTAAAAAGAAGGTAATATAAGGTCATAATAAAACAATATATGGTATTATATATAAAATTATTCATCTAGAAAACATGTATAAAAAAATTATATTTATTATTTAGGTGTCTTGAATGTGTACGAAGAGAGCCAAGTTACAAGGCAAGGGGATTTCATCTCTCTTTTAATTTCCAAGAGATACATGTTATGTTCACCACTATTTCCTTTTGTGTGGTGTATGTAATTCCCATGAATGTATTATATTTAAATTATAATGTAATTTAAGGATATTCACATGTTCATTATATGATCCATCATTCATGGAGGTTTTACTTTTAGAATTTACCAAATCAGTAAAATGTTTTGTCTCAATTCACATTCCATGAGACTCGGGTTTTGTGATGCACATAATCTCTTTTTTAGGTGATTATATTCTCATTTTTTCAAAAATATATTGAATCTTAATATTTAAATGATATTATATGCTTCAGGTAATTTAATTTCATTACATGGAGAGTATGAGCCCAGGATAATATTTTATAAGAGTTTACTGAGACAATTTCACTACATTTCGATATTGTTTATATTTATGCTTCCATTGATGAAACATTATCATATATATCTCAATAATATACATATTTTCCTTGAAATATGTTATTTCACAATTTACTGAATTATTCGTATAGTTTTCTACTCATTTGTATATAATATAGTTAAGAATGTGTTTTTAGGAAAGCCAGACTTTACCCTTTCTTTGGTCATAAATCTATGTTTTCTAAAAAGCGTTTCCTGGGATATTATAAAATTATCCCACAATATTTAAAATACAATTTTACAATTTTTTCTTTTACCTATCTATTAAATGGAATCTACTTGTCAATTTCTAAACAAGGAAATTTTACAACCATTTTATCATGAAAAATGAATGTTATTTTAACCTCTTATGATATATACAGATTTACCCACCACCATTTCATTGATGTTTACTGGGTATTTTTAAAAGTTTAATATTTAATAAAATGTTTAGAAAATATATTTTTAATGAAAATGGTTTTCCAAATTTTTTCAGTCTTCTTTTGAAGGTTTTCAAGTACAATTGTTTTCATAATGTTTTCAAGTTTCATTTTTAAATTTTCAAATACAATGGTTTTCAATATGTTTTCAATCTATTTTTATAAATTTTCAAAGTGTTTTCAAAGAATATTTTTAAATACATTCTGAATTATTTTATACATTTCAACGGAAAAAGTTTTTCCATATGATTTCATTCTTTCTTTATAAGTTTACATGGTATTTTCTATAAGAAATATTTCAAAATGGTTTCATTTATTAAAATTTCTTTTCAAATAAGAATGTATATTTCACTCAAGAAAAGTTTTTTGAAAGATATTTCCAAATTATTTTCCATCTAAGATAAAATCTATTGTTGTTACCCATGACAATCTAGATGTTCTATTCAGATCCTTTCTATGAATGGGTTATACTAAATGTCATGGTCTTTATGAAACCCATTTATCCATCATGGGTTATATGTATATGAAATCTGTTACTCTTTCAGAGGTTATTCTTATGATGAAATGATTATGAAACCTCTATCTTTCCACTGGTTATGATATGTTTACATATTTATGACACCCAGTCCATTTAATGGGTTATGATATGATTATTTATGATCTTGTGGAATATGTATGTATGATTTATTTATGTGATGGGTGGGATCTATATCTCCCTCTAACGCATTGCGTAATGATTTGTGTCTCACGAGATAATTTAAGATGGTATTGGGAGTGATCCTTGACTACTATAATGGCCAAGGGAGTGAACCATGGCTACTAAGATGTTATGAGGAGTGAACACATGATTCTATAATAGCCATGGGAGTGAAAAAAGAATAATATAATGGTATGGGGAGTGAAGCCATACAACTAACATGGTCTTGGCAGTAAATCCTGGGATACTATTGAAATCATTATATAATAATGTGTTTTCCATAATTTCATGTCTTATTTCCGTGATATTATTTCATAGACTATGTTCTTTACTTCCTTATGAATCAAGTATTTTAAACTACCATGATTTATGCCAGGATTCATGTTTATTATACTTGATATTAAGGGTATGATCTTCTCATGTTTTGATCATGTTCTTGTACCCTATATGTTCATGTTTATTCTTACATGTATACCTTATTTACCATTACAAAGCATTTTACATCAACCCTTTTTATGTTTTTTTACCTAGGAAGTGAATATATGTAGTATGTATGATGTGTCTAAGAAGGGTTCTAGTCAGGAAAATTTAGTGGGAGATAATGTAGATTTTTTATGTACAAGTGTGTATGTTTCCAGGCTACCAAAGGAACTATAAAAATTACAATCATTGGGCTCATGTTTTTATAATGCTTAAGTATTTCTCAAATGTAATGTAATTTCATTTTTTGAGAAGAGAGGCTTTTTATAGTTGGTATCAAAGAAAATATACAGTTAACCATTGGAATCTAGGATTAGAAAACCATAATGAGATCCCTAGGTATATTATTAAGTATATGTCAATGGATTTCTCTGAGGATAAGAATATGGTTGAGTTAACATTTAGAAAAATGACCTGGAATATTGGTAAACTATAGAGTGAGTGGTTTCCAAGAAATATATCCCTGTCTGTATACTACAAGTGGGCGTGTCATTGGCATATATGTACCCAGGGATAACAACTCTGACAAGATGTTTTGGGCTTGACGTGGGCTAATATAGTATATATTAATGGGTCTTGCTACACTCCTGGTTTATCACGCATGTGAGATATGATTTTGGAATTCACCAACTCTTTAATAACCATTATGAAGGATTTAGATATATTTTTTCTTCTGAATAACCTAGGATATGATTCAGGTGTCATATATTAAATACGGTGTCATGATTTAGATATCCTATATGTAATTATTTTCATGACTCTGTGGTTTTATGCAATGATAATTAATTCTCACACCATGATTCTGGTTTTAGTAAATAGAGGGAACTTCAAGGAACTGGATTAATGTTGATTTTGATGGACAGTTTGCAGATTAGAATTCAAGTGGGGTGATATATTTAGTGAAATATATTGTGATCATTCCTAATCGGTTTTCCTGGAATGCGATTAACAATGATTACCTTAACCAACAATCCGACTCTCCAAGGAAGAGAAAGAAGGTGTTCACTGAGAGTTTGGGTAATAGAGATCATGGAGGAAATAGGTTTAGGTTCCCTTTGAGCCAAGAATGTGGAATAATTCACCAAAGTGAATGTATTAAGGAACAAAAAGCTAGTTTGACTGTGGAAATGAAGGAAACAAATAAAGCGACTGAAAGATAAAAATTAAGTGTTTAGTTAAGAAAATAGATGGGAATTTTGGCCTCCATAAGATGTCATCAAAGGTTGTGCATTTTAAGTGTGGAGAAAATGACCATTATGAAACCTAATGTACCAATAAGAATGTTACTAAAAAGAATTATCAATGTGTTGTGAGTAATAGTTACATTACTGATGATGAAGAGACTACAAATGCATTGTAAAAGGAAAGAGGTATTATTGTTAATGGATTAAGGATGATTTAATCAAAGTATTTATATATTTTTATTCAATAGTTTTGAATGATTAAATATACAACAATTTTTCTACTTAAGTTTTTTTCTCAATATTCACAAGTTTATGTTGGACTGGTGAAGTGATTTAATGACAGGATGATATTTTGACTAAGGGAAGGTAACCCTTAATATGTTCTTTATGTTTATATAATGTTGTATGGATAACGATACATGGGACATTCATAAGTAAATTGGACAGTATTGATTACCTTGGAACTAAGTATGGATTATTTTTATAGGTGGTTTATGCTATCACTGATGAGGTTTATAATATTTTTTCTATTTAAGGAATAGATCCAATACAATTTGGAATAAGGACACATGCATGTTTTCCAAAAGTATTTATTGTAATTCAGAATATTACCATTTATCAAGAGAATAAATAATGAGGGTATCCACATGTCTAAAATTTTAAAAATAAGAGATACTTTTTTATATAGGGTAATCATTGTTAAGTTAATTTCATGAACCCCTTTCTAAATATTTGTATGTTTATATTTGAGAAGGGATATAAGGTTAAACAATCTTGATTAAATTAAGTTAAACTTCAGAGGAAGTATTTATGCATGGATTTTGTATTGAAACCCTTGGTTAAAAGTATATTTAGTTATTAACCATATTTCAAGTATTTCCATCTTTTATATTTTTCCAAAGGTACATCAGTTTTTTTGGGTGACAACCAATCAATTTTGGAAAGGCCATAAGTCTTGAATCCATGACCGAAATACAATAAGGGTTTCATGCCTACAACTGGCCTATGTGATGTCCTGATAAATGTATAATTGTTAATAATGAATAAATATTAATGTTGAATCAATACTATTAATTTTAATGTTAATTCATGTTGATTTAGAAAATACAAATAGTTATACTTTTTCATTATTTTAGGGGCCTTAAGTTCTATAAAAAGTTTATATTAGTGCTTTATACATAAAATTTTATTTATAGTCATTCATTCCATGAGGTAATGGATGTTTTATGAACGTTTTCAAACCAAAACACATGAATGAAATTTTTCTTATATAAATTTATCACGATTTTCTCAATTTTTTGAAAGTGATTGAAAATATTTGTCCTAATATCTTAATTTTCATTGAGTTGATGGCCATTTAAATCATAATAGATTTATGACTTTGAGGCTCCCAAAATTCCTTTTACCAATCACTTGTTTCTGATTGATGACCTCAATAAATCCCTATAAATATTTACATTTTTCCTCCATGTACAATCTTAAATCCCAACCTATGTTCTCCTATGTGAAAATATAGTTATATGTTACTTTGGGTAACTGTTATGTTCCAAATTTCCCTTTTTAAGAGAAGTTTCAGAATCCATTTTGACAATGTGGGTTTCTATGAATGGAACATTAATTTATTAAAATGTTGATAAACAAAATGAATTTTTATAGAGAAATTCATTTAAGGGGGTAACATGTAACACCCTGAGATATTGGTGATTTTTTTGAGCTAATTCAATCATTTGATATTATTCAGTTAACGCAACACTGAAAATAGATTTTCAATAAATAAAACAACCTTTTCACTTGGATCTAACATTATGTATGTAACATGAAATCCGAAATTGGTATATGTGACACATAACAACAAGGATAGAGTACATTACATTAAATATTTACCTTCTTCAATGGCTTCTGTAACACGTAAGACCGAGTGTTACATAATTGTAATGTATTGTTAAAAATATTTTTATAATTGAATATATCTTAGATTTTATGTTGATGGATGTGATTATTATTGAATAAATTATTATAATATGTGGTTTAAAAAATATACAAGATGAATTCATAAGTTAAAAATTAATTATAAATGAATATGAAAACCGATTGAATGTAATGTAAAATATCATTATAGTCACAAAGCTATT
This sequence comes from Viscum album, assembly GCA_963277665.1. Lineage (NCBI taxonomy): Eukaryota > Viridiplantae > Streptophyta > Magnoliopsida > Santalales > Viscaceae > Viscum > Viscum album. The sequence continues at coordinate 1,429,357,199 of OY728157.1, forward strand.
TCAACATATTAAATTAAATTAATTACAATTGTTAAGATATATTAATATAATATATATGTTATATTTTCAATCATTTCTTTTATATTTATCCAATATATTCCAAATATGTAATATATGAACAAAACCAATTTAATGCTTAAAAAAATTATATTTTGATTAAGGAAATTTTTACAGCCTTTTCATGGTGAACCAATTATAAATCCAATTTTTTGGACTTTTATATATGTAATATGTCATTATAAACATTATCTTTGGAATAGAAACATATCAAAATTGGTTATGATATATATTTGGTTTTTTATAATGTTTTCATCTTTTAATGAATAGTTAAAAATACTAGAATCTTTTTCAAAACTGATTTTCTATAATTAATTTATAAGAATAAATTATATGTTTAAATGTTTTAATAGTTTATTTAGATAATTATTTTTACAAATTAATCCAATTTTTTTTAATTAGAACCAATTTCACATTGAAATTGGTTATAAAAACTTATCAAACTTTTGATAAGTTTTACTATAAAACACATAGTGTCGTCCCGAAAGCGGGATTAATTTTAAATTAATTTCTACCACTTATGTGATAAAAAATTTAAAATATTGATTCATTATTTGGAATAAAAATAATTTCTAATTTCTAATACGTTAATCATTGATTTTTTTAAAATATTACTGAATGTAATTAAAATTATTTACATCTGTTAAGAGAAAATATAGGCTAGTAAAGTACTAAACCTTAAATTTAAGACAAAAAATGACCAAAAAACATATACAAACCCCATTTGATATCCATATAAATTAAACATAGAAATAATTATATCAACCATGGTCCATTATTTGATTCACTTGGAACACAAAAAACTTGGGTGGAATTATATATTCAAACATTTACAATAGTGCAACTCTACCTCCAGTATAAAAGGCCCACACGTCTACTCATTCATCACACCAATCAAAACATTTACATTTGTCCAAGATATACTGAATTAGCCTCAAAACTATCCTATATTATAAATTTAATACTCCATTTGGTTAGATATCATCTCAAGTATGATTTTTGGTACAAACCAAAAGGAGTTACCCGATTTAGAGGTTACGTCTTCTCTAAAGCTCTTTTCCTTTATTTCCCTTATTCACCAATCAACTATATTAATTATATTATTTTTTAAAGAAACTAGAATCATACATATAATATGATTATTTTTTAAAATATTTCTTCCTAGCCTTAAAAGCTCATTTATATGATGGATATTGAACATACTATTTGTATGTACGGTGAACTACTTTCTCATGAAATTATGATTGTTCATTACTCCATTGCCACCAATCATGGTGGACATTATGATGAAATTCATATTTATATATGTTATATATAATATGTATTATGTCATTAATCTTATTTATTAATTTTTTAAACACACACCTTTTTACTCCCCATTTGTTGTTAATACGATAATCTCATTTGAGGAAGTGTGGACTACCGCCCCCTCAAAGAAATGTGATACATTCACACACAACAATGAATGTATTAAGGATAGTTTTAATGATATTATATGATATATATGATTTATTCATGACACATTAATAATAAATCACACACACAGATATATATATATATATATATATATATATATATATATATATAATCATACATATTTATACATATGTAATTTATATATTTTCATTCAATACGATGATAAAAACAGAAACATCGTTCGTGCGTACGTATGGATTACTGTCTCTATGAATGGTGGATTCTATTTAACAATTTTTTATAGAATAAATTATTTAAATATTAATATAAAGTGTATAAATGATAATTATTTAATTATTTACATTATTTAATCATGATATAAGTGTAAGGAATAATGATATAACAAATAAAGACACATGTGTAGAACAAAGCGAATATTACCCAAAGTGAAACCTTAATACAGGATCATTATAAATAGGGTAATATAAGGTCATAATAAAACAATATAAGTTATTATAAATAATAATATTATTCTTTAAAATATTTATAATCAAATTATATTTATTATACAGGAGGCTCGTATGAGTGCAGAGAGAGTCAAGACAAAGGGTAAGGGGATTTCATCTCACTTTTAATTTTCGTGATATACATGTTCTATTTTCCACTCTTTACTTTTTTGTAGTTTATGTAATTAAAATTATTGTATTATATGTATAATATACTTAAATTTATGTGTATTAACATTTCCATTTTATGATCCTTCTCTCATGGGTTTATCTTTCAAAACAAACAAAATTGATAAAATGTTCTATCTCAATTCACCTTCTTCGAGACTGATGTTTTATTAAATAGATAAACTCTTTTTTGAGGTGAATATATTAAAAATTTTCATTAAATATCATGAATATAAATCTTTTCATGATATTATATGATAAACATAATTTACTTTCCTTACATGGAGAGTATGAACCAAAGATACCAATTTATAAGAGTTTATTGAGACAATCTCACTGCCTTTTGAGATTGTTTATGTGTTTGATTCATTTGATGAAATATTATGATACATATATCAATAATATTTATATGTTTCTTTATCAACTATTATTTTAATATATACCCAAGTATTGGTACAATATTCTACTCTTTGGTACATAATATAGTTAATAATGTGTTTTTAGTAATGCCCAAATTTACAATTTATTCATTCAGGAATCATTGTATTCTAAAAAGGGTTTCAAAGAATATGATACCATTATCCTAAAATATTTAAGTGAGATTTATACCCTTTTCCGTTTAACAATCTATTCAATATAATATTTATGCCTCTTTTGGAATAAGTCTCTCTTTGAACCATTTTATTGTGAAAAAGCAATGTTCTTTTGAATTGATTAGACATGTATAGATTTACTATCCATAAATTCATCAACGATACCTTCGAATTTTTAAAAGGTTAATCTTCAAGAAAATGATTTAAAATATATTTTCAAATAAAATGGTTTTGAAAAGTTTTTCAAGATTATTTTATTATTTTTCATATACAACGGTTTTTGAAATGTTATCAAGAACTTTTTATATGTTTTCAATGTATTTTTGATGAATTGTTTTAAATGTTTTGAAGATTATTTTATAAGTTTTCAAGGGAATAGGGTTTAAAAAATGATTTCATAAATTCTTTATATTTTTTCATATAAGATGACACATATTGATGTTACTCATGGCAATATAAAGGTTCCATTACAATCCTTTCTATGAATGAGTTATTCTAAATTTCAGGGTCTTTATAAAACCCATTTCACCATCATGTGTTATATATATATATTTGAAATGCATTACTCTTTCACATGTTATTATTGTGATGAAAGCATTGTGAAATCTATCTGTTTCAACATGTTATGATATGTTTACATGTTTATGATACCCATTTAATTTCATGGGTTATGATATGATTATTTATGATCACGTGGGACATGTATATAAAATTTCTTTATGTTATTAGTGGGACCTATATCTCCCTACAATGAATTGGGTAATGATTTATATATCATGAGATAAACTAATATGGTGTTTGGAGTGAACCTTGAATATTATGACGACCATGGGAGTGAACTGTGACTACTAAGATGGTATGAGGAGAGAACTCATGCTGCTATGATTTCCATGGGATTGAACCATGAATAATATAATGGTATGGGTTGTGGACCCATACTACCAACATGGTCCTGGATGTTATAACTTGGATACTATGTAAATCAATATATTCTTATTTTTTTCCCCAATTTCATGTTTTACTCCTATGATATTCTTTAAAGGATTATGTTATTTATTTCTATATTATTCATTGCTTATAAACTACCATACGTTATGAAATCATTCATGTTTATGATTTTTGATATGCAGGGTATGATATTATAATGTTTTGATCATGTTATCATACCCCATATGTTCAAGCTTATTCTTACATGTCTCCCCTGTTTACCATTATGGAGAATCTGAGATCACCCCTTTTTATGTTTTTATCCCCCGGTTGTTAAGATATGTAGTATGTATAATGTGTCTAAGAAGGGTTCTGGTCATGTAGAACCTAGTGAGAGATAATGTAGCTCTTTTATGTACAAGTGTTTATGTATCCAAGATACCAAAGACACTATACCAATCATGGTCATTGCTAATTTGTTTCTATAATGCTTAAGTATCACACAAATGCAATGTAATGCCAATGTATAAAAATGAGGGTCAGTATACCCCTTTTGAGGGGTTTATGGATTAGGGAAAAAATTTCAAATGGTTTTGAGAGAGAATCTGATGCCAAGATCTATAGTGATGGTATGGGTGGTAGACGTATGGATTCACCAGGACCTCGACAACCTTGTTGTCAACTCATCATACCAAGAAATTTGTTGCAAGGATCGATGGTACATGCATGAAATAGGATTGATTCTTTAAATGTACTTATTGTGTCGGCCCCCACTGTTTTTATATATATTTATATATATATCCTCCTATGGAAGTGATATGTATCGATAAATCTCAGGACACTTTCATGATGATAGCCATCCTGGATTTCAGTTTCATATCATGATAACGATTCAATGAGAAAAGAGGGGTCAGTTTAGGGTCCATCTCGCAAGACCATTCCTCATGGCGGATAGTTTGAAGCACCTCCACCTATCAGGAAACATATCATTCTATTAGAGAAAGTTAAAGATGTGTGGAGTCTTATCACTCTCTATGAGTTTCATCAAAATAGGCCCCAGATGTTTTGTGTTGATTCAGGTCCTCAGGCATCAAATGATTGGATAGATTTGGGGGTTTGTGTCTTCAGGCACATCTGTACATTGAATGATTTTTTTTCTCTGACAATTGTAGTTTTCCGCAGAGCATCCATGCATTGGTGGAGTCTCATTACACAGATGCACAATGAGTCCAAAACATCATGGCTCAACTTCCAATAGTTGTTTAGTGGGGAGTCCACTCCCTCTTATTTTCATTTAGTTCTTATTTAAGATTTTATAGAGTTTCATTAGGGTGATATGATAGTGGCTAATAAAAAAACATGGTTCACAAAATTTACTTAGTACTCACTTAACATGAGTTGTGATAGCTACTTCTGAGTATATAATTTTGAGCTGGGACTCTGCATAGAGATCTATGATAGTGTACTTCACTTTTTCATCCCCAATTATATTGTTGTGGTGGAGTGGAAACTAGTGATAGAGAGATTTCTATTAGAGGGATTCCAGATAGATGGAGCTGGTTTTGTGTGTCACAGAACTGAGTCGTCTATAGCATCTAGCGGGTGTTAGTTGGTGAGATATTAGTGTATGATTTCCATTCATGATCGAACTCAGGAATGTGGTCATGTAGTACAAGGAAACAATATAAGAATAAGGTATATCGATGAGGGTATTTTCTATTATTAGTATTGGGTATATCACATAGTGTGTGACTTCCCAAAATGATGTATTGAGGTGCACAGGCAGGTAGCTGACAAGTCACAACCAGACCCAAGCTGGGGCTCGAGCCGTAATAACCCCAAACCTACCTTCCTAGTCCAGGGGCTGGAGACCAACACAAAAGGCATAACTAACATGGGGAGGTTGTTACCTATGTACATGTACACACAAAAACACAACAATCTTTATGTAAAACTTTAAAGGGAATAAGAAAAAGATGTAAAACTGTAATAAAGTAAATCAATAGTGAATAATCCTATAGAAAGTAGAAAAGTACAATAGTGTAAATTAAAAAGTAAAAGAAAAAGATACACGGCTGAAAAAAAATTTCCCGAAAACTAAAAAAATTATAAAATTAAATAGCTATGAGATCCCAGCTCTTGAATCCCATGCTACCACCACTGTACAAGATCCTATCACCCAATATCCCTAATATTTTCTATAGTCACGGTCGACATGTTTTTTATCTTCATAAGACATGAAGAATGTGTTAAAATCCCATGTAGGGGTGAGTATATATATTTTTTGTTGGAAATCTCAAATGATGAAGGGAGAGAAGTAAGAGATACAATAGGAATAGAAATACAATAGATGAAATATATAGTCAAAGAGAGAAACTCAACCCAACCAATAGTGAAAGTAATCTCATCCAAACACAAGGGGATAAACACATTGAGTAGATGAACTATCCATCAATCCTTTTCCATATATAGAAGTTGATTAGACTCATCTAATGATGACAATCTAAACATGAATAGAATTTGGCATACCATGCATGTCTTCATTTCTCCTGGATGGAGAGTAACCAAATCCAAGTCACAGATAAAAAATAAGAATATATATATATATATTATCAGTAAAAGAATCCCAAATGAGAGAGTAATGGAATTTACATCTTACATCTTAGCCTAAGAAGAAGAGTAGAAATTTTTTCGAAAAGTCAACCAACAATTCCCAACATCCCACACATCTTCCCAGAAGTAACCATCCAAGTCTAACCATACATAATCACTATTTTACATTGTTGAGTGGTAATAAGCTCTAAGTAGAGTACCCACACCCAAGTATGTCATTGGGGTTCTACTATGTAATCATTGAGGACACCGCTACCCAGCACTACTAGAGAGTATAACCCGATATCCTTCAATGATGCCACTACCCAGCCATGCTGGAGGGTAAACTCGGTATCTGTCAAGGTTGCCACTACCTAGCTATATTGGAGGGTAAAATCAGTATTTGTAAAGGATTCCACTACCTAGATATGTTGTAGGGTCAAATCAGAATGTTCATCATGGAACTCCAGTACCCAACCTTGTTGGAGGGTATGGCACAGAAAGGTCTTGGTGGTCCTGCATGATCACTATTACAATCAGGCATTGAATTTTTAGGCACCATGATCATAATATTTCACATTTTATCTCTAAATCCAAAATGGAGAGAACCATCATGTTTTAGATGGGATAAAAATCCGGATAATCTACTTGTAGAAAGAAATATGTGTTAAAATGAAGGAGACACATAATGATGAATTTTTTAAAAAATAAACTAGGGGTACACGTCATGTAAGGATACCCACATGACCTGTGGTCCTGTTTCACCACCTGATCATGTCCCCAACCATAAAACTTCTCCATCCCATTTAGATTTCCAGGATGTGTATATGGACTAAAAGGAGTGTCTAATCTACCAAGGGACCATGTTGTGTGCTACAGGTCATGTCCATGTACCAGAACTAGTGTAATCGGTACATGGAATGTTTCCTCACACAGGTTGTAACCCATGTGACCTGTCCATATCTATGTGAATGGGTAAATGACCATATAAAAAGACATTTATGACCACATGGATTCGTTCCCCTGCGATTCATCACATAGTTTGTCCATCTGGGAAGGGAATACATAACGTTTAGGAGGTCTACACACCATATCATCCGTATCTTTTTTGAAACCCTGGATGTCACCACTGAATGGGATACAAGAGATGGTTTTATCCTAATACATAGTATCTAGTCATTGTTTCTACATAATTTAATATTTTTACATTTTTCCTTGAATCTTATTGTACTTCATTTATTTCATCATATAATCTCGCTGAAAAAATCAGAATGAGGTCGTATCTAGTTTTTTCGACTGCCGTTTTCTAGAAAATGGACATCAGTGGGATGTTGCGTTTTAACAATATTTTTATCACACATCTGATCCTTTTAGATCTGATTTAGTATTGTAAAAACATTTAAATTATATTCCATGACTCTCAAGATTCCCATATAATGACTTAGATCACTGATAAATTCTTTTTTTTTGACCTGTCGTGGTTCTGGGTGTCAGATGGGGATCTGTACGACCTGAATATTTTGAACTGGGAACAGAGGGTATAATCAGTGATGAACATAAAGAATAAATGTATAAAATCACTGTAATTTTTTTAAATAATCAATTCTAAGAATTATTGTCCAATCAATCAAGAATAGGGATACCAGGGTTAGAAAAAGTTTGAAATTAATCAAAACTTCATTACTGAAGAACATGAAAAGGCTGCAAAAGGACCCAGATCGAAGAACGATGTCAATATACTCAATATATTTAATAAAATTATTAAAAAACCAAAATTTGACTCTTACTTATATTATGGATTGTTCTATTAAGAGGAACACATCACCTAGTGATTGAGAGAATCCATTTGGTTTATTTTGTCCTGATTTTCATTGATCAGGAGCTTCATAATTATCTGACATGATCCGCCAATGAAATTGGAAAGAGGGAATCATGGGGGATTTCTAAGATTATGTGTCTAATGCTAGTAATTATTACCATGAATTTATATTTATATTATCATCATAGGTCAAATGACATTAATTAATTAGTAAATTAAATTATTCAAACTCACTAAATGTATCACCAATGAGCATGGGATCTGAATTCCATACACTGACCATTTTAGGTCATGCCTCAGGTAAACACCACAATTTGGACCCAATTTTGGTCTCATATTTCTAATATTAGATTCCATTTAAGATTTATCCTATTTTATTTAAGAAGTTATGTGTTTATAATATAAAATATATTTAATGTATTTATAAAATTAATTCCAAGCCCATCGGGACTCAGATTCACTTGTCATATTAGTGTGTAGCTCTTGAAATATATATATTTTAATGTATTACTTTGAAAAATAGGTTTCAACATAATTCCTTCATTCTACCTTTTCGTCCTCGAAAATAAAATACTATAAAAATAACTCGGGATGTGGAACTCGCACATGTCTCTCCCACCCCTAGGAACTCTCCTCCACCTTTACATGTTGCCACATCATGCTAACTGTGGTAATGGTCTACCAATATATATTTTCTCATGTTTATCCTCAATCACCACTGGGTGCTCAGTAATGATGGCTCCATCCTCAATGTCTATATCATCCCATTCGATGATGTGTGTGAGGTCATGCATGTATCGCCTGAGCTTCGACATATATAAAACATCATGCACCCACTCAAGCTATGGGGGTAAGGCAAGGCCGTAAGAAACCTCATCAAACATCTTTATGATATATAAAATCTTGATGAACCTCAGGGATTGATTTCCTCTATAGCCAAACCTCTGTATTTATCTTCACAATGAGACTCTCAAGAAAATGTGGTCTTCCTATTCAAACTCAAAGGGAATATGACGATGATCTATGTAAGATTTTTGTCTGCTATGGGCCATCCTCATTTGCTCACAGATGACTTGGAATATCTCCATTATCACATGTACCATCAATAGGGCCACAAGATATGTGTCACTGATATCAATTCAACATAAAGGAGATTTAAAGGGTCTCTCGAACATGGCCTAAAATGGTGTCATGCCGATGGTAGAGTGGTAACTATTGTTGTATGAAAAATATACCAAGGTCATGTGATCCTCCCAACATACACCAATGTCTAACATGAACCCCCTCAACATATCCTTCTACACTGGAATAGTGAGCTTGGTCTGCCCATCAGTCTTGTGGTGAAAGGATGTACCCATCCTCATTTCGGTCCCAAGTGAATATTTAATGCCTCTCCACAATTGTGACACAAACAGTATTTCACAATCAGAGATGTTCATCGAGGTCACCCCAAAATGGTGAACGATTTCCCATATGTAAAATTACCCCAGACAATCTAGTGAACTCTTCTCCCTGATAGTAAGGATGTTTACCAATTTTTTATCCTTTCAACTATCACCAAGATGATGTCATGACCAATCATTGTGAATGGAATCCCTATCACAATGCCCATGGATATTCTATCCCATTTCAACTCTGAGATCTTAAGGAGATGCAACAAACCAACCAGAACTTGGTTCTCAGCCTTTACCTGCTAACAAGTGAGTCACCTTGAGACAAACTTAGCTACACTTTATGAAAGTTCCTAGTCAGAGTAATGTATCATTAGGGGGGGTGAATTAGTGATACACTTTTTCTTTTATGTTTCCTTCCAATTGAAACAAACATCAACTCCTGTTAGAGATTTCAATTCCCTTTTGAAAACAAACTCAACACACATAAAAAGAAACACAATGATTTACAAGGATCAATATTCAAAAAGAATAGCTATGTATGTAGTATGGTATGGAAATGATCCAATAAAAATAAATCCACTAAGAAAACAATCCTTGGATTACAACGAGTAAAATTTAACCTTTAACTTGTGTAGCACTAGGAAACAATCCCTCCAGTGCATGTGCACCCTATTAAGAAAATAGAGTAATATAATTGTTTTGTCAAAACTCATGTTACCTGCATTTATTTTCAATTCAACTAATGTATTCGAATTTTAATATAATTCATCAATTATTTACCTAGAATAAAGGTAAGAACTACCTCCACATTGTTATGAAACACTGAGTCCGATCTTTTCTGAGTCTGGTTCTTTTAAAACCGAGTTCTCATTCTGATTCCTTTCAAACAAATCTCCCATTCTGATTATTTCAAAACAATGCTCTGAATTCGATTCAAAAAAAATAAAGCTTTCAGTCCAATTTCTAGATAGACAACAAAAGAGTAGAATTACCCCACTTCAATTACCAAATACAATTTTCATTCTGAATAAAATATGAAGGAATTGGCACCACCAGAGACTATTGTCAATCCGAATGAAATTATACTCTCCTTATCTCAAGAAACACAAATATCCTCTCTCTGAAAAAAATCTCCGAAGTACAATGTACTCTATATCTTTTATATGTGACCCAAAACATGTTTAGGTGGCAATTTCAAAAGACATTCCCACTCCCATAAATTCACCAAAATATTAATTTCTCCTGAAATCTCAAAGAAATTATGACTTCATCAACGCTTCTCAATTCTTCTCAAATCTTATACAATCTTTATATATATTTTTCAATAATCCCATTTCAAAAGTAAATATAATTATAATTTTGGTGAAATACATGGGCCTGAATCCAATTATTTCATAGTGATTTCTTCAAAACAATTCTTGATACCATACTAATTGAATGTGTTTGAAGAAATGAACTTCTCTACTTGAGATACAATCACACATTAAATATAATGTCTCCCCCTTGAAAATTCATTGATCTATATCCAAATTCATTTATTTTCTATTGTCCCTCTGGGGAAAACATGTCATCACATTCAAAAACCAGTTCTTGAATCATGAATTCATTCAAGAATTTGAATTCATTGAGGATCATCTTTAGCATCTTCTGACTTCAACATGAATGTATTATAACTTCCCATTAATTCTTTCTTATTATTTTCATCTCAACCCAAGCATGATTTTTTTCAGAATACAAATGGTCTAGAAATGATCATCCTGAATAATATAATTCTAGATATGATCATTTCTAGATACGATCATTCTGGTTATGATTTTTGGTTACGATTATTCTGGTTACGATTGCAGATTATGACCATTCTGGTTAGGATTGCTGGGTACAATCATTCTAGTTTCGATTGTTTTGTATGATCATTCTGGTTATGATCACTCGAGATATGATCATTCTAATTAAGATCATTATAGATATGATTGTTTTTTATGATCTTTCTGATAAATATTTATAGGTATAATCAAATACAATATGAAAACGTTGATATAAAAATATACGATACAATCTAAAAATAATCATCTTCCCGGATATCCTACAATGCATTCTGAATACATTTCCTTTTTGAATTGACAACATCTCTATAATTTTCTTCTACCAGAATATGAATGTTATAAAACATAAGTGGCTTATCATCTTCCATTAGTATACCCTCTCCCATTAGCATCACCCTTTTCATCGACACCTATATTCTCTTTGGAACCACCTTTCCATCGATACCGCATTCATCGACGCCATCTTTCCATCGATACCACTTCGATTGCTTTCACTTAGAATCAAATGTTTTTGAAATAAAATCGATACAATCTGGATACAGTTGTTTTATAATTGTTTTGAAAAACAATTGGCACTACTTCTATCTTTTTTCCTCAGAGTACGGTAAATATGAATATGATTATGTTCTAATTGTTTGGAAAAAACAATCTAAATACAATTTTTTCTGATTGTTTTGAAATAAAATCAGTACCACTTATTTCTTTCTGCCATCCAGATATGATATATCTGGATACAATTATTTTCTAATTGTTTTGAAAATAATCTGAATACATCTTTTTTATGATTGGCAGCATATGTTTCACTCCCATTTCCTTCTATCAGGATTTCATCACAAGTTCCAAATACAAATCATGATTTATATGAAATAAAAATTAGAAAATCATCTTCATAATCAACACGGTTCTTATTATTTTCATATAAACCCCAAAAAAATCCACAAAACAAAGTGAAGTGATTTTTATTCTTCAAAACATACCATGACAACAAATGAAAACACTTTAAGCCTTCATCAGCTTGATCATATTCTTCATCTCAATGGTCTTCCCCTTTAAATTTTGTTGTCAAACATGTTTCATAAATAACTGATCTTTTTAAAATCAATCAATGGATTACATATCAATAATTATAAGCCTACATGAGCTAAATCATTATTGGAAATAATAATCATTAATAGAAAAAACATTCTATCAAAAATATTGATCATTACCACCTCTTTTTTCATCATTCTTACTAGAAAACAATTCAATTCATTTTCCTACAACCAATCCAAACAATAGTAAGAATAGTTCACACACTAAACAAGGATGAATTCACAATTTACCCACAACTCTTTCTTTTGTGAAATATATGTATGAAACAAAACAATTCTACCCCATTAGAAAACATTCCAAAGGTAATATGAGAGAGGGGAAAAATACACATACCTCAACCATGTAGAGAGAGAGGTTGGACACCCATGTTCAATCTCATTTTTTTGAATTATTCCTTTGATAAAGGTTTTGTGAAAATATAATCATCTTTTTCTGATGTTGGAACATAGTATAGCTTCAATTCATTCTTATCCACATGCACTTTGATGAAATTATATTTGATATCAATATGTTTTGAAGGAGAATGTTTCATTTGATTCGTAGTGAGATTTATTGTACTTTGATTGTCAAAACCCAAGAGCAAGGGTAACTTTACATCAACAAGTAAATCTTCCAATTGTGTTTTCATCCACATTAGTTTATTAGTTGATAGATTAGCAGAAAAATACTATGCTTCAGCCATACTGAGAGTTATTGAGTTTTTCCTATGATGTATCTAATAATTTTTTTTCCATTATTAATATTTGATTCTCTTGGAGCACTCTAAAATAATTCACATAAGGTAACAACATAAACAATGTCAGGTCTTGAGGTAGCCAAATACAATAGACTTCCAATCGGCTTTCGATACTCTTTTTGACCCTTTTCATTTCCATCTGAATCATTACTATGATTGTTTCCCAATGAGATTGGTGTGGAAACAAGGTTTAATGTTTCCATGCCAAACCTCTTGAGAAGTTCTTTTGTACACTTTTCAAGGGAGAGGAAAATGCATTGTTTCTTTTTCTTGACTTGTAACCAAAGAAATTATTGCATTTCTCCTAGCATGGAAATTTCAAATACATTCATCATTTCATTTGAAAATCTCTCACATATTCCTTCATCATTCCTAGCAAAGATAATATCATCAACCTAAACAATTACAATGAGGGAATAATCTTGACATTTTCATATGTAATGGTTTTTATCCACGCTTCCTCTGTTAAAATTCATCATTGTTAACCATGTATCCAATTTTTAATACCATGCCCTCAAAGCTTGTTTTTGTCCATACAAACCCCTTTTAAATCTTCACTTATAGCTTACATCTTTTCCAATAACAAAGCCACTTGGTTTTTAAAAATAAACCTCTTCTTAAAGATCACCATTTTGGAATGTAGATTTAACATCAATTTGAAAGATCTTGTAGTCTCATTGTGTGACAATAGAAAAAAAATTCTGATTGTTTCATGTCTTTCCACTAGATAAATGGTTTCATCAAAATCAATATCCTCAATCTATGAATACCCTTTACAAACCAATCTTGTTTTGTTTCTTATAACTTCACCTTTTTCATTCAGATTGTTCTGGAAAACCCATTTTGTACCAATGATGTTTTTGTTTTTAGTATTTTGTATGAGTTCCCATATATAATTATTTTCAATCTGATCCAATTCTTCATTCATGGTTTGAACCCATTTCAAATGTTCAAAATCATCTTTCACATCATTTGGTTCCACCATTGAATATAAAGAAGTATGTGTAATAGAATTGGGGTTTCTTCTTGTTTGAAACTTCTAATTTTGATCACTAATTATATTTTGTGCTTCCACATATTTTCCCAACCTTGGATTATATTTTCAATTATCATACTCATCACTAGAAATAGTAGAGTCTGATTCTCACCTTTATTAGGATTACAGTTGTTTGTATCCTTATTAGAATTACCTTTTTCAACTTTCAAAAATTTATTTTCCACTTGAACATGTTTCTATTTCCCATATAATACAATCAATTTTAATTCAACATAATCAAAAATTATTTTTTTGTTGAAGAATCTGTATCCTCTTCCTTCTAGTGAATATCCATGAAATATTCTTTTCTCACCTTTCTGCTCGAACTTACCATAGTTTCCACATTTCTTATTTATAATACAAGGACTCCCGAATACTCTAAAGTGCGTAGAACATGGTTTTTTACATAAAATAATTCATAGGGAGTCATACATGATAGAGTCATGTAGAAATGATGTTTTTAAATATATATAGCAGTACTCATGGATTTCCTCTAAATGTAATGAGAAAGACCATGCTCAAGTAACATGGTCCTTCCCATTTCTATTAGGCTTCTGTTATTTCTTTCAGCAATCCTGATTTTGTGGGTAGTTTTTAGAGAGCTATACTCATGCAAAAATCTATGCTTCTCAAGATAGTTTTGAAACTCTTCACTTCTGTATTCACCACAATTATTAGTTCTCAACTTCTTCATAGAATACTCACATTCTTTCTCACCTTTTTTGAAACTTTGAGACATTTTCAAAGCATTTGATTTGGGATTCATGTACATAACACAAGAAATGTGAGTAAAATATTCAATGAAAGTAATGAAGTACTTATCCCTATGGGTTTATTGTTTTCTCATTGGACCACATATATCATAATGGATCAGCTGCAAGTGTTTTTTTGAAAAAATATCAACTTTATTATTCATAGCATTTGTAATATTTTTTTTCTGGGAAACAATGAAACATCAATCTCTACTTCTGGGAAAATCAGGAATGTCTTGAACATATTCACTTTTAGATAACTTTCTCATGTTTCTCTGGCACATATCTCCAAGACTTTTTTCAATAAATGATTCTATTCCACCATACTTATATAACAAGTGTTTTGTGAATCAACGACCAAAAAAAAGTTTCCTTTCATACGTTGACCTCTTGTAACAATCATTCCATATTCTTCACTCTTTACTAGAAATCCATATTTCTTGAAAATAAATTTATTACTATCATCACAAGATTGTTAAAGACATAGCAGATTTTGTTTCATCCCATCAACATACAATGTTTTCTTAGATTTAATCTTTTATTTTTCAATGATGGAGGACCCAAAACCTTTGATTTTCATTGATACGTCATTGCCAAATGTCACCGTGCCTTCTTTAAAATCTTTTAAATTCATCAACAATTTCATGTGTCCAATCATGTGAGAAGAAAACTGACTATCAAGTATCCAGGGTCATTATCCTTTCATGGATTTTAATGCAGTTTCAAAAATAAGGGCCTTTTCTCTATTCTTTTCATTCTTAACCTTCAACTTTTGAGAATTGAGATTATTTTTCTGATCTGGTAACAAAACAAGACTTCCTTTTTAAAGGTTTCATGGTTGTTCACATATTTCAGAAATAGTTTCTAAGGGTTGGAACCTATTCTCAACCTTCACTTCATTCTTTTCCAATTTCGTCAAGAAAACCTTCTCAATATTATTTCATTGAAGAGATTAACTCCACTTAAATATAATCTTTTCATAACCTATTGAATAATAGTAATGTTTTTTATTGAACTAACATATAATGGATGTGTTCCTAAATCCCCTAAAATACCATCAATACACATAGAAAGAGTATTTGCCTATGAAAACTCCTTACTAATTAAAAACATGAATGTGTTTCTAATCCACCTTCTTCTCTTTATTTTCTGATTCACAAACCTTAATATTATCAATCAGATTACTTCTTTTCTTTTTTGAATTATCAAAACCAGAAGTTTAAGGACCATTTCTATATTGAGATTGTTTCAAAACATTCCCAACCTTGTCGGTCTTGTCCACATACAAAATATTACAAGAATTATTCATTTGAAAAATAATTCCATTATTCTTCTCTCCCTTTGATGGTATCTTTTGTTGAACCTTCTCAAGTTTCTCATTATGAGAACATTCACCAACTTTAGTGACAAATTTTTGGAAACATATACGTTTCTTTTAAGCTTCAGAGAGTTTTTGTTGGAAATGTTCCAACTCTTCTTCTTTTATTTTTTTC
Source organism: Viscum album (assembly GCA_963277665.1). Lineage (NCBI taxonomy): Eukaryota > Viridiplantae > Streptophyta > Magnoliopsida > Santalales > Viscaceae > Viscum > Viscum album. The sequence continues at coordinate 1,429,373,603 of OY728157.1, forward strand.
TTCACCTCAAAATGATTATTAGGATTCTTTTCTTCTTTAAAAGATTTATTCAAACAATCAATCTCTTTAATCATCTTTTCTTTCTCCCCATCAAAAAAATATTTTTTTCTTGAGCATTCATCTTCCATCTTATTGTTTTTATTTTCTAGAATTATGATCTTTCTCATACATTCTTGTAACTCTTCTTTCAGATGCATTTCAATATGAGTTTCTTCTTCTTCAAAAATAATGTTTCTAAATTCTTCATCACTCACTATTGAAATGAATGTATTTTCATTAACATACTCAATCGATTTTTTTAATTCAACATCACTCTCTTCTTTTTCATTACCTTTGGAAAATAAAATTATTCTTTTTGATTTAAATAATTTATTTTATTTTCCTTCGTCTCCATATTTCTTCCATGATCTTCTTATCATTATTTATACAATATCACTATCCTATTATTTATTTCTTCAAGTACAATTACCCACAATGTGACTAACAACTCCATATTAAAAAAATTTCAAAATAAGTTTCCCTTTATATTTCCATGTACCTTTTTTCAAATTGTTAGAAAACAAGGATATGATTTCATTGAGATTTTTACATACCTCATTTTTAGAGTTAGAATCACAATAATCATCTTTAATAACAATATTCTTTGACATTTTCTTCTTCATATCCTAGAAAGAAATTTGACTATTAGCCTTTGTTTTTCTCTTCATATAATTCTCTACTATCATTTCATAGGTAATACGAGTACTATATAAATCATCAAGAGACAAAATTTCATGATCTCTGTCTTCCATTGAAGAAACTTTTGCATCAAATTTGGTAGGTAGGAGTCTCAAGATTTTTTCATCAAATGTAATGTCTTTTAGGTTTTCCCCCAGACATTTGATAGTAATCACATTTTCATTCACCCTGGTATAGAATTCCCCAAAATATTCATGCTCACCCATCTTCAAATATTCATACATCAATCTCTATATTTGTGACATTGCATTATTTACTTTTGTATTGCCTTTGTATATGTTTTTCATCTTATACCATATACCATTAGCTGTGGAAAAACATTTCAATATCAAGAATTAACTTTCAAAAGGTGATGTTAATGTAGAATTCTTGGACCTTCCATAATTCTAAAGAAACTTCATTCCAATATGTGTAAGTGGAGCACTATCATCAGTGGGAGGAACCCCAACTATTATGGGTTCAAGTACATAATAACTAATAAAAAATAATATATTGAAGCATTCTATCCTTCCAGATATGATAGTTCTTTCCATAAAGGACCAGAATACCTTTACTGTTTGCATAGTTCACATTATCAATTATCAAGGAATTGTGACGGGAACCTTGCTCTAATTCCAATTGAAAGTTCCTAGTTATAGTAATGTATCAGTAAGAGAGGGAGGGGGTGAATCGGTGATACTCATTTTATTTTTTGTTTCCTTTTAATTGAAACAACCTTTACCTTCTGTTAGAGATTTCAATTCCCTGCTGAAAACCAACTCAACACACATCCGCAAGAACAGAAAATTTTACAAGGTTAACTATTAAATAAGAACAGCTACATATTTGGTATGGTATTTAAATGATACAATACCATACAATCCACTATGAAAACAATTCTTGGATTACAACGAGTTGGTTGTTACCTTTCACTTGTATTTCACCACGAAACAATCCCACTAGTGTCTGGGCACCCTCTTAGAAAAATAGAGTTATACAATTATATTGTAAAAACTCATGTTACTTGTGGTTCTTTTCAATTCAAAGAATTTATTCGAATTGTAATAAAATTTAACAAATCCTTACCCATAATAGAGGTAAGAACTACCTAGACTTTATTATGAAACACAGAGTCTGATTCTTACTAAACAGAGATCCCGTTCTGATTCTTTCAAAAAAAGATACAAGTCTGATTCTTTAAAAACAAATCTCTTAGTCTAATTGTTTAAAAACAAAGCTCACAATCCTATTTTCAGGTAGAATAAAATATTTTATAATCAGAACCACTTCAATTTTTGAATACAATTGTTATGATGAATAGAATATGAATGAATCAGCACCACCCAAGACAATTTTCAATCTGAAGAAAAAAAGAACTCTCCTTATCTCTAGAAACTAGGAGATTCTCTCTCTGCAAAAAACCCCACAAGTACGATGTAATAATTGCATTTTATGGGTGACACAAAACAATCATAGGCAAGAATCCCAAAACACATTCCCACTCACGTAAATTCACCCAAATCCGAATTTCTCTTGAAATCATGGAGCAATTATGACCTCATCAACACTTCTTGATTATTCTCAAATATTCTAAAATCCTCATCTCTACTTTTCCAGAATCACATTTCAAATATCTTAACAATTACAATTGATGAGAAATGCATGGGTCTGAATCCGATTTTCTCATACTAATTTCTTCAAAACAATGATTGATATCATACTAATTGAATGTGTTTGAAGAAATTCACTTATCCACTTGAGATAAAATAAATTTTTTTTAAAAAGTATCCCCCTTGACAATTCATTCATCGATATCCACTTTGTTTTCTTTTATCTTGACCCTTTTGAGAAAACACATCATCATATTCAAAAACCAGTGCTGGAGTCATCACTTCATTCATAACATTGAATTAATTGAGGATCATCATTAGCATCATCTCCCGTCAATTGGAAAGTAATATAACATTATATTCATTCATGTTTCTTTATTTTCATCTCAACCCAAGAATGATATTTTTTGAAAACAAATGGTCATGATATGATCATATTAAATATGATCATTCAAGATATATCATTTCTGGTTACGATCATTTTTGTTACGATTGCTTGTTACGGTCATTCATGTTACCATTGTTGATTATGATCATTCTGGTTACATTTGATGGGTACAATCACTCTGGTTAGGATTTTCATGTATGATCATTTTGGTTATAATAACTCTGGATACTATCACTAGTTATGATTATCCTGATTACGATCATTCTGGATACGATAATTGGTTATGATGATTAGGATTATGATTTTTGGGTATGATCAAATATAATAAGAAAACAATGATCTAAATGGATACAATACAATCTAAAAGAATGATCTACCTTGATATGATACAATAAATTCTGAATACAACTCCATTTTGAATTGACAACATCTCATTCCTTTTCCTCTACCCAAATACAATTGTTTGGAAAAAAATCAGTGTCTCATCTTCTATCAGTATCACCTCTCCAATAGACATCACCCGTTTCAATGGAACACCCTTTTCCTTCAGAATCACCATCAAAAGCACCAATATTCCATCTATACCACTTTCATCGGCACCATTTTCACTAGTACCACTTCTATTACTTTCAATCAGAATCCAATCGTTTTGAATGACAATTGACACAATATGAATACAATTGTTTTCTGATAGTTTTGAAAAAAAACTGGAACAACTTCTTTCTCTCTACCACTGGGTGTGATAAAATTGAATAAAATTCTTTTCTGATTTTTTTGAAATAAAATTGGCACCACTACTTTTTTCCCACCATCCAAATATGATAAATCTGTATATAATTATTTTCCGATTGTTTTGAAAAACTATCTGAATAAAATTAATTTCCGAGTGGAAGCATCTCTTTCACTCCCCTTTCCTTCTATCAGGCTTTAATCACAAGTTCTCAATACAAATCATGATTTACATGAAATAAAAATTAGGAAAGAATCTTCTAAATTAACATGGGTTTTATTATTTTCAAACAAAACACAAAACAATTGTTTCCAAAAAAACATAGTGATGTGATTTTATTTCTTCAAAACATACCTCGAAAACAATAGACATCACTAGAAACCTTTATTAACATGATCATCAGCATGGACCTGACACATTATCTCATTCCAAATCATTAAAAATACCACTTAAGCATCTATATATATTCCTCACACCGTAATATACATCCAAGGTATAAGTGTGTAACTCTCGCATCACCTCCTACATCAAAGCAACTGGATCCATTATCCACTCCTCGAATAAGATGACACGATTCTATCCTTTATAATACCCATAAGATGAGTTACATGTGAATATATGATCATGAAATACCTAACAATTTATTTATCCAAGCTGTGCTTATCTCCCACGCTCAAGAAGTAAAGGATTCAAAACCATAAACTGTAGAAAGGTTGTTCCATCCTCCTCTACCAGGTTCAGATTCAAAGTGGAAAACTTCTCTAAAGACACTAATACTAAGAGATCATGGGAATTTTTCTAAAGTATTCATCTAAAAGGGTTCTCTTCCATGCGTTATAGAAAATCTCAAAATCATCGTCCGTCAATAACTCCAACCAGTGTCACTATCTCAGGTTAAAATCCCTCTTTGTATTGACATACCTAAGACTTTGGTTGTCAAAATAAACCATAAAGAACTCCCCTAGAAGGTAGTTCCTTCAAATTATTAGTAAATAGAATGCTGAATCCAACTTTAGGTCACGAGTTACATAGTTATGCTCATGTGGTCTCAACTACCATGATCCATATGTGGTAACTACCTATCACTACATTAACATGCAACTAATCCAAGATCCTAAGGCAATAAAATAGCATATGTACTTCTTGTGTTCAACTAGTAATCTCAACCTAGGTGAACTCATCAGACTCAACCTGAACTCCTTAAATTCCCTCTAAAACTTCTCACACTAGGTAAAAAGCCTCACATTTCATGTATGGGCAGTCAAATGGGATTAATTTTTATAGATGCCTACAACAATCCCCCTGTAGTACCCCACCAAACCAGGAAATATCTTCACCTCTAACACACACATGGCTATCTCCCAAGAAAGCAGTGAATTGATATTTGATGGATTCACGGCTTAACCTTGCTAAAAAATGGCGTTCCCCATAAACTGAACCTCATGAATCTAGAACTAGAACTTCAAGTGATTTCCATAAACAAAGCACTCTTGATGAAAATCTTGGACCATCCTAATGTGCTCTTCATGTTCATCCTCTAAAGTAGAGTGCATGAGCATGTCTTTAATGATTATAACAAAAAACTGATGCATGTACAGATCAAAGAGATAGTTTATCAAATCCATTAACATGTAATGGTAATTTATCAAACCAAAAGGGCATCACTTGGTAGTCATATTGTTCATCGAAACATTGTAATACCATCATTGGAATATTATCCTTGTGAACCCTCAACTGGTGGTAACCAAACCTGAGATTCGTCTTAGAGAACCTTATCACACCTCACAACTAGTCCAAGAGGTAATAAATCATTGTAAAGTGGTTATTTATAATTATATTATCTTGGTTTAAGAGATTATAATCCACAATAAATCCGCAATATCCTTTCCTATTTTTTCATGAAAAACATCAGAGTCGTGTAGAGGGAGAGACTAGGTCTGAAGAAACCATTATACCTAAATTCTCTTACCTAAAAATAGCTCTAGGATCTTGGTAAGGGAAATAAGTTATGATAGAGAAGATATCATAGTGGTTTGGGGAATCAATTTAATAAAAAATCCCTCTCAAAACATAATGTTTGTCTCAGAAAATCATTAGGGATGATGTCCATATAATCCTCCACAATTGAAGAACACAAATACCAAAATATCTTGCTACACCAAGGGATTTTCTCTCTAATTGATATGGGATTTGATGAATCCTCCTTCTAGAACCCACTTTCCCATATGTGAGATATCTCTCCAAAGAAAAGGATAATCTCATCCCATTAGTGTGTCAGCATCTACATGCCTATGGTGAATTTTAATCTTGGCTTAGAGCGTGGACATACAATCTATACCAAATATAAAGTCATATGGTTCCATTTAAATTACAAAAATGTACCACATGAACCTTTCTCTGCTAAGGGATTTATCACACTACTAGAAGATGAAAGATATAGAAGAAGCATTCCTTTTAGGAACCATAAGAAGAAGTTGTTGTGATAGCACCTCAACCTGGATCTCGAGCTCTTGTACCAGGTGTATAGAGAGAAATAAATGAATGGAACCTATGTCTAATAATAATGAATCAATAGTATAATAAACAAATATCATTCATTATTTTATATCGTGTGTTCCATGGGTCATAAAGCTCCAAAGCCTACAGTTGTCCGTAACCTTGGCCACCAGCTCCCTGAGCCTGATGTGGGACACCTGGTGGTGTTGGTGGAAGGATTTAATAACATTTTCTAACACCCATAGATCCTCCTTATCCTCTTATAGATCGTCCTCCCAAGGGACCACTCATTTATTTATTAGGATATCCCGGACCTTGAAATTGACTCTACTATAGCAGTTCACCAGCTACCTTCTAGTTCTTTTTAGAATGTCTGGTTAGGATGTCTTATGCTATGTGTCCTCAAACATCATAAGAAAAGCACCACCCATCTCTGGGATGTCTTGGTGCACTGTGTTGTCCATTCACAACATGACCTCATCCCTAATCCTGGCCGTAAAAAGGATTCCTACGCTGTAATCCCACCGATGGGCATTAGATAGTTGCTGTAGGTGACTTAGTTATGTGATTCCCACTACCATATCTAGCCTCATGGTGTCCCTATGATGGAAAAATCTTTCTGACTAGTGCCTAATCTAGCACCCCAACAAATGTTGGGATTTATAAGCTAACTACACCGGAATGGATCTCTCTATAGAATCCTTGATCAAAATTTCAGGATCAAAAGTATCCATCATGGATCATGTCAAGGTTTTACTATTTAGGGTCTATGAACCTCACCACATACTCAGCCACTTTCATCCCTCTCTTTTGTAACTCTAGAAGCTCCTAGATCCAAATTGGGCACAAGATGGAGGTGTAGTACTCCTCACAAAACGTAGGATATAATCTTTTCCACTAGATTGTCGACTCATCATGAATCTGTGTATATAGGCATCACCATCACCCTGATGCTCTATAGAAAATTTTATCTTCTAGTTTAACCACCTGATTCATCGTGGAATGATCAAGCCTGAAGGTACGGACCACCGACTCTATCTAACCCTTTGATGCCTGAGATTACAGATTACCACAGAACCTCAATGATCTCTGTTACTAGAACACCTAGAGAACCCTAATCATGTAAGCATTCATATACTCATATGATGGAATGATTTGATACTCGATAGGTGGGGGTACTGCTACCTACCAACCTGGAGAATGCAGTTTTGGGATGGACCCTAAATTGGGGCCTCATCACTCAATGAGTCATCATCACGATCTGAAATTTGAATCCCATATTGATAACATTGTGGATGCTTCTGGATATTTATAAAGTTGTACCATGATTAGATGAGAATATATATATATATATCATAAAAAATGGGTATCAGACTCAATAATTATAGTCAAATATGCAATCCTACATGATGCATGTACCGTTGATCCTTGTAAAAAATGTCTCGGCATGTGGAGTTAAAATATTGGTGGTCAGGGTCTTGGGGAATGGATACATAAACCATTGAGAAAATAATTAGATTCCTTGGATTGAGAGCCGCACTCGAGACATTTTAGCATCATTTCCATAAACCCAAATAAATCCTTATAAGGGGACAAGTCCAAACAACATCCCAAGGATCAAACCACCTTTTATACCAATCTATAACGACCCGACTAAAGATGAGGCTCAAGTGACAACTACCTTTAATCCCACCTCCATAAGCTAGGATCTAGTCTCTATCAAATGTTTACTTTAGTAGTTTTGTCAGGTTGGGAAATTTTTTTAATTGGGAATGCATTTTTTCACTTTAATTTTCAATTTACACTACCATACTTTAGTTATTCATAGAGGTTCATGCATACTTGGTTTACTTTATCGTAGTGTTTCATATTTTCCTCTTTCCCTGTACAATTTTTCATCGAGATGGATGTTTTTGGGTGTATAGGTATGTAGGAAAAGTCCTGCCCATGTTACTTATTCTTTTGGAACTAGTATTTAGTCAATAGCCTATGGATGTGGTCTTGGTGTAATTGTGGTTTGAGCCCCTACATGGGTTGGGTCATGGCATGACAGATCAGCATGGAAGAGGTAATTCCTAGATCATGGATCTAATTAGTAAGGTAAATGTGGTCCCTATATATGTAGAGACGTCTGAGGGGTAGGAGGATCAAAGAGTGGTGGATGATTCTTTGATATCCTTCCACAACCAACCCCAGGTATCCCATGCCTGGATCAGGGAGCTGTCAGGTATGGATATAGACAACTACATGATTTGGAATATTATGAACCCAAAATGCATGAGATGATCAGAGGTACGATATGTGTTTATTATAATCATTATTGAGTATTAATAGAAACATGTTGTAGTCATTAATTTTTCTTTATACTCTTGGTGTGAGTGATGGAGCTCCTAGTTGAGGCGCTAGCCTAGAAACTTCATCTTGAGGCTCATACAGGGAATGAGTCTTCAATTTCTTTTGTATTCCAATAGTGAGAGTTACATCACGGTAGAGGGAGGTCCACGTGGGAACTTTTGGTCATCAAAATGGATCCTTTATGAAATCATCTTGGTTATAAATTTTTTTCCATGGTCTGGTCCCAAATTAACTATCACCATAGATGAGCCAGATGCCTACAAATTTATGGGATGAGATTCATATTTTTTTTGAGAAACATCTCATAGATGGGAATGTGAGTTTTGTAATAATGTATCCCATAAACCATGAGTTCTCATGTACATACCTTTGTATAGTATGATATTTGGAAATCTATACTCTTTCAGTTATGGAGGAGTATATGGACATCTTCTCCAAGTTTGTTTCAAGACTACATTCAAGGTGAGAGATGGAGTTTTGAATTGAATTGCATTGTAGGACGGCTTCAATATCTTTTTTGGCATATTAGATGTCCCCTAATGAGATCCATGAGCTATGGAAGCAATTGTAAGACCTTTAAGAGAAGGGTTTCAATCTGTCCTAGTGTGTCCAATTTTACAGATCTAGTGTTGTTCATGAAAAATACAGACGAGAGAATGTAGATTTTCCTGGGTTATCACCACCTAAACCAGAATAAAACAAAGAACATGTACCCCTTGTCAAGTATTAAAGAAATATTTAACTTTATACGAGGTATGAGATGGTTCTACTAGAGTGGTCTCTGGTCCGATGACTACTAGTTGAGGGATTAAGAGGTTGATATTCCAATGATGGCATTCTGATATAGCTATTGAAACTAGCAGTTCCTAAAAATGACCTTTAGAGTAATGAATTCCCTTGTCATTTTTTTATATTTGATGAATTAGATATTCTATAAATACATGGACAATTTTATGGTCATATTCATCAAAGAAATACTCATACTCTTCATCATAGGAGGAGCATGAAGAGAACTTAATGATGGTTTTATATTTTCATTGAGAGCACCCGATTTATAGAAATCACACAAAATTATAGTTTTGGATTCATAATGTTCACTTTCTTAGGAATTAATTTTCAGTTCATGATTTATTATGAGACCCAAAAATGTTTGATGAAGTGTTTTCTTTGGATAAATCCAATATCATGTCCAAGATGTGGAGTTTTTGGGGTTTGGTAGGGTACTGCAGAAGGTTTGTGGTTGACTTCTCCAAAATTGCTGCCCTTTTTCTTCCCTAGAGTTTAAAGGGTAGCTTTTACCTGATCTGAGAAGTTTCATTTGTCTTTTAAGGAATTGACGCGGAGGCTAAAAAGTGATCCTATGTAGATACTACTAGAGGTTGCTGTAGAGTACAGAGTGTTTAATGCCTCAAGATCCCATATCCACAGTGTGTTGATGAAATGGTAGGTATGTATCACATACGAGTCGAGGAATTTGAGTCTCCATGAGTAGAAATATGAGACTCATGACCTAGATATATTAGTGGAAGCCTTCACCGTTAGGATATGGAGGAACTAACTTCTAGGGGAGTGTTTTGTGGTGTAATTAAACTATCAAATTCTCTGGTACATCTTCACACAGAGACACCTGAACCTAAGACAACATCCCTCATTGGAGTTCTATAAGACTATGACTTTGAGGTAATTAATAATCTAGGGATGGGGAATATTGTAGCAGATTCCCTTATCATGAATTCCAAGTCTCTCTTCCAGAAGGAGGACATAGATAAGTTGTCTTTCCTATAACTAACCCTAGTGGAGAAGGGTATAACTTTTATTTAGAATAAGGTGTTAACTCCACTTCTCGAGTGGGTGACAAAGTCCCAATTGAGAGACATCGACTGTGAGTTCTTATGCGACCATATATCCTCTAGGGACTCACCAAATGAATATTCTCATTGTGGGAATCACATCATAATTTTTTAGGTATGGATGTTGGTCCCAATCATGATGTGGGATGTGGTGATCCTTGAGTTCAAAAATTCTCTCCTAGATGTACATCCCAATATAATGAACTTGTAAAATGACCTTCAGTGATATTTTTTTAGTTTGGGTTTGAGATGTAACATAGATGAGTTCCTCTCTTGATGCCTCACCTTCCTGTAGTTGAAGGCTGAGAACCATGTTCTGACATGCTTGTTGCAAACATCTGAGACCCCCCAGTGGAAATGGGATGGAATATCCATGGAATTATTGATAGGGAATCCATGCATAGAGAAGGTCCATGATTCTATCTGAATGATATTTGACTCACTCATAAAGTTGAAACACTTCCTTGCTATTAAGGTGCAGAGTTTGGTGGAGATTTTGGGGAAGCTGTACCTATAGTATATCATTTCATTCATGGGGTGTCCTAGACGATTGTCTCTAATCATGATGCTTTATTTTCTCATGATTGTGTAGAGGCCCTCATGAGGCATTAATGACCCCAATTAGGATGAGTACATCCTTTCACCCCTAACCAATGGGAAAACTGATATCACGATCGAGATTATATAGGATATGCTGAGCAATTGAATTTTAGACTTTTGATGAATCTAGGGTAATCAGTTTTTATTGGTAGAGTTTTTTTACAATAAAAGATACCACTTTTCCATCGACATGGAACATTTTCAGGCCCTTTAGGTAATACCATGTAAGTCACCCTTTTGCTGGATAGGGATCATTAAGACAACTCTTGTGGGTCTAGAGATGGTGTAGGTGATTACAGAGAAGGTCCAGGTCATCCATGAGCAGATGATGATGGACCAATGTATAAAAAACTCTCACACAGATCCTCATAATATTCCATTTGTGTTCAATCAGGGAGACAAAATTTTATTATGTGTATTCCCATGAAGAGAATTGTGGAGGCTTGGCCAAGGGGAAAGCTGCCCCCAAGGTTCATCAGGCTATTTTAGATCATGTAGAGGGTCAGTTAGGTTTCTTACCACCTAGACTACCCCTATAGCTCATGTGGATGCACAAAATGTCTCTAGTGTCCCAATAGAGGAGGTACATGCAAGAACCCACTCAAATCATCGAATAGGGAAATATGGACATCGAGGATTGGTGCACCTATACAGAGTAACCAATGGAAATCAAGGATCATCAAGAGAGGACCCTACATGGATGAACCATCCCCTTGGTTCGTATGTTGTTTCATCACAAAAATGTATCAGAGAGGCAATGGAAGTGGGGGGGGACCAAGATACAGACTAAGTATCCAAAGTTTTTTGTTCTGTTTTTAATTTTCAGGATCAAAATTTTGAAGGAGGGAATGATTTAGAGACACAATTTTCTTCCATATAAGACATTGAAATATTTATAAATATATTTCCATAGCCAGGCATTGAGGCAGCATATGATTCTGAGGCACAATGAGTCCAAAATTAATTTTATAAAAATATCAAATATATTTTATGTTGAGAATAAAAGTAATCCTAAATAAAATTGGTTATCTCTTAAAAGGAAGATCATATCCGAAATATGTGATCACAGTTGAGTCTACAATGTGGTGTTTACCCTAGTAACAACCTAAAAGAGGTCAGAATAGGGTGTTTATGTATCTCACATGTTGGTGGTACATTCAGTGGATAAAATAAATAAATAAATAAATAGTTATTTTTTAACCTAACTGAGTCATTTATAAGTATATATCCTTGATGATTCACTTAGAATTTCCCTCAAAATCCTTGGATGTTCCAAGAGATTTTCATTCCAAATTTTATTTTGGAATTACATTTAAGGATGAAGAAACACTGGATCAGAGATAATCAGAACACATCAAATGCATAGACATAATTAAATAACCGAGGAGTGCGTCCTTCGATGATGAAAGGTCAATTTCCATGTAGGAATCATCAATTTTTTATTTCATCCATCATTGATTAAATTGATTGAGTAGAGTCAATATGTTTATGATCTTCACCAATTCTGGCTAGATCATGTACTCGTGTATTGATTAATTTGGTTAATCAATTGTTATCTTACCCAAATATCCTAGTTATTGATCGTTGACCAAGAGAACATTGAATAGATCCTTAAAACATTTTTCATATTTCCTTTCCCCCTCAATTTTTTCATGTTCGTCATCATTTGAGACATGCAATCTTAGTTCAATTTTTTTCTAGTGATACTGAACCCGGTCGGACCCACGGAATGGTGAGAGATTCACGAGAAAGTGATGGATCAATGAATAAAGAACATATCAAGAATGTTTGTGGTTTTTGGATGATCATTTTTATTATAAGTATCAAAATCATCAATGGAGGAAGAATTAAGGGTGTGTGAGACGTGTGGCTGATCTCTGATGAATGAAGAGATTGGATTTCAGACCAACAGTTGGCCAGGAACAATGAAAGGTGACCATATCTATTGATTTATGGTGAAAAAATCCAGATAAAATGGATGAAGATAGATCTGCCACATGGAGATCAAATATTTGTTTCTATGAAAAAACATAATGGACAATATGTATTATGATGAACACATTACATGTATCCCCCTAACTATGATAGATATTGTTTGGGTAAATAATAAACATGGAACAACATGTATCTCTCCTACACAATTTTCACCTCATCGCCAAAGGGATGATCCATGTGGTGGATCACATAGGTGGGATCCCTATGGGATTACACAGATAGTCACACGATTGTGTACCAAAGTACACATGTAAAGACCCGGACCCGGGTATCCTAGAGCCAATTCCATACTTTATTACATTGGTATGATTACAAGGAATCTCATCCTATAGGACTAATCAATTTAGCTGTTGTCAAAATCAGATTACATACATGAACAATACATTAAAAAAATAATTGAAAACAATAAATAAACTCCAATTATACCACCCATTATCTCTTAGATAAACCCTGAAAGTCACTGGTAATATACATCTTAGAATCCTAGGAGAAAATACACATATGAAAGGGGTGATCTCAGATGCTCGGTAAGGTTATGAAATACAACTTAAGATATAACATAAACAATAAGGAATGTTGAATAGATAAAAATTGGTTTCATTAGAACATAATCATGAGTATAATATGGAAGGAATAAAAGATGAATAAATAGTTTCATATAAATGATCACATGAAACAACACCATGGATATTCTACTCATTGAATAATCACTTGATTTATCAATTACTAATATCATAATGAGGGAATTCATATTACAAACATAAAAAAACATTCCTCAAGGCCACATCCAAGACTTCTAAAAATAAATGGTTATGGCCTTGGCTAAAATCCATTTCTATTTTGTCTCATGAGACATACTAATGCATCAAGGGGTTATATCAGGCCCCAACCATCACATAATAAGTCCAATTAATCATGCATATTTCAAATAAAATGATATCTTTAAATCAAACTATCACATACCACTTTTAAGTATTTTAGATGAAATTACTCTAACAAAATCATTGAGAAATTCTTGAGGAAAATAATCTGTAAACATTCCAAACTATCTCATACAACCTTTAAAAATTTAAATATTAATATCTTTTGACATTAAATAAAACATTTAATATCATTAAAATAATTAAATTCATAATTTAATAAATAAAATGGAATTACATACCCCACAAACAATAAAATATTGGTGAATAAGGCTTATATCTCACAGAAGTAAAAGTGAGATGAGAAAACCCCCTTTTTTATTTGGAAAGAGTAGTTATTTAGAAAAATAATTTATATTTGTCAAAAATCAGATTTTAAAAATTTACATCTCAGAAGATAAAATGGAAGGATGTTGAAATTTTATCATAAGAATAAATTATTTCCTACTAAAGTGAAATCATTTAAAAAATGCTTTTAATAAACATTTTAAATAAAACATTTTAGTGTCATTTAAGTAAAATATTAAAGATATTTTAAAGCAGAAACAAATGTTTGTTTTAATAAAACAATAAATGAACCAATATAGTTTTTCACTATAAAATAATTGATTTTGTAAGAATAATAGTGGATTGAAATATATTTTGTAGTATACTTCAAAATGGGTAATAAATCGAGAAGTTCCCTTAAATCATGCTTGTTTTTCAAAAAACATTGAGAAAAGAAATTTTTCTAAAACATGTATATATCCATCAAATAAGGAAGAAATTATATCGATATATGATTTTGACACAAATAAATATAATTCATAATAAATATTTAAAAATAAATATTCATTACATTTGAGTAAATATGGGGAAAGAGTAACCGAAGGAAAAATGGGGGTTTGGGGAGAATCCTTGACCACATTGTAATTTGTCGAATCATATGCCCCAAAATTTATAACCATAATTTGTTAAATTGAATACCATGAAAATAAATATTTTAATGATACTATTTATAAAAAGAAATTATACATACAACACACATAATATGTAGTGTTGAGTATTGCATATCTCATATAAATGAAAGAGAGTTTAGAAAACCCTTACCTTATGTCTGAATGTGTTCCGCACTTGACCTTAACGTCCTATATAATAAAATAAAATACATTAATTAATTAATTAATAATATTTTCTAAATCTATTTTATTTATTATAATTTTATTATGTTCATTTATATACTTTTTTCGAGTTATAAGATACAAATATATTTATCTCGAGCATTACTTTTTATGGTTTTTATGATCGGTATTCTTATATATGAGCATGGAAGAACTTGTGAAATGGGTATCATTTTACAGAGTTGGAATTAAAATTTGTTCATTATCATAAATAAGTTTAAATGGTCATATATAACATACAGTTATCTGTTATGAAGACGAATAATTATATATCACATTTAGTGATAATTGTTTAAATTTTTACAGTGGTATTTCGATCACCGCAAACTAGTTTGGTCATATGAAATAGTGTTATGTAAATATACAAGTTATGGAAAATCTAATATGTTAAAATAAGTATGTTATATTATTTATTTACCACAAAAAAGATATCATAACAATCCATGAAGAGTAAATTTATTAATGAATGTTTATCATCCATGAAGGTTGTAAATCAGCAACTCCCAGACGATGATTTTGTTTTTAAAATAAAAGAGAGAGTATAGTGATTGATGATGGTTCTTCCATAAAAATGATACAATTATAGTATATAAATGAAACTGGATTTTTCATGCTCATTTTGACAAAGGTTTTGAGGATATAATAATAAACTAAATAACTTGAAACCAAAATAAATGAAAAGGGAAAAGGATTTTACCGCTTCAATAGTCCATAAAATATCTATTTAAGGGGATTGATTTTGGTCTTTTTATGATAAAAATATCTTATGGTAGTGGGACAGGATATTGGGATTAGGATTAGGTATATGTTTTACAAAGCTCAAATATTTTATGGTGTTAGGAGAATAGGGGTGATGGGTGGTTTTTATAGTGGACGAAAGGGGTGATTTATCATAATTTTATTTATTATTTTATTATTTTTCTCAAGACGAAAAATAATATTAATTATTTTCACTAGATAAATTGTTCTGTGATTTTGAGTTATAAACAATGGATATTACATCATACAAACATCATCCACGACGCTATAATTCATGTATTTAGAATTAATCATAAATTATCATTTTATATTTTTCACCAAAATTTCAAATATTTTAGAAAAATCTAAAAAATTCACCCTATACATTTTTTGACATGTAGAATTAAAAAAAAATACACTAAATTATGGAAATAATTTTCTAAATATATGAAATAAAATTTGTAATCAAAATATTCTTTTAGTCAAAAAATATTATTATTTTGATTAAAATTGATTTTATCACCCTAAAAAATGAACAATGGTCTAATTAAATTATCCTTAAATAATAGGACAACAAAAAATTTTCTTCTAAATACATTTTATGGTAATGAATTTTCTTTTTGATCAATTTAATAATTATAAGATTTTAATTAAATATTTTTTACTCACAAAAATTACCAACACTTAATTATTAATTTTAAAAATATTACACTACTTGTACTATGAAATAATTATATAATAAATTCATTTAAAAGTTGCCTAAATTCTATTTACAATCTCATGGATAATTTTACTATTCAGTTGGATGATTTACTTTTCATAAATACCATATTATTATTCATAAGCGTTCATTACTATTACAAATAATCAAGTTAAAAGTCACTATAAAATTAAGTAGATCCTATAAGACTATAAATATCTTACTAAACACAACCTTGTAGGTCTATTTTTCCAAATTCAAATCAGAGAAGTGAGAAAATTGTGTTTAGGGCCTTGGTTATAACTATCTTGTTTAAATAATTGTAATAAAAATGTGTTGTTTCATATAAACTCAATGTTGTGTGCATTATTTTCTATAATAAATTTATTTAAAAATACTTTGGGTATTACAAGATAGCCGTGGGGTCAAATACATAGATAGGGATAATAGGAAACAACTCAGTCCTAGATAGTTTGGACACATAGTGTAGTTCACATACACGACTAGTACTTCTACAAAAATTGGGAGCTATGTAATGGCGAGATAAATGGCTATGTGCTAGAGTGGAACCACACACCTCGTTGGTCCCCTCACAAGCTATGTATTACTCATTTTTTTATATAAAGGTCAAGGTTCTTTATCTCCTTCATTTGGACTCAGATTTTTTTCCTCGTGTAGTCTATCTAGATTGGTTTTACATGTTGAACATGATGATTTGTTAACTTGTGGATTTTTAGATATGATGTAAAATGATTGGATCCCGAAACTTGGTTAGGTGATGCTAGAAAATTATAGTGATTGCACGAGATCACCAAATTAATTCTTATTGGAACCATATGGTAAAGCTGGGCATGGGTACTCGATTACATTTAGAGTGGAACCCTCTAGATGGGTTCATCATGGTTCGTCTACCAGCTTCCTGAGTGAAACCCTCCAGTAGAGATGGGTATGGATCCTCAGTGACTCCTCAAGTGGAACCCTAAAATTGTGGGGGGAAGGGGTCCTTGATGACTAGAGTGGACCTCTCCTATTAGCACATGGTATGGGTCCTTTATAAACATTCCATGTGGAACCCTCCTATATAGCATGGTATGGGTCCTTCACAACTTCATGAGCGGAACTTTGTAGTTAAGTTGGGCTTGGGTTCTAGATGAATAGAGTGGAACACTCCTTATAGTATAGGGTATTGGTATTCTATATAATTTCCGTGTGGAACCCTCCAATCGAGCTGGGAATGGGTCCTCGAAGACTTCTAGTGTGGAACACCTCCATTGGCTAGGACATGGGTCATCCATCAATAATCAAAGTGGAACCCTTCTATTTTATTGGGAAATGGGTCCTCTACCGAGAGATTGTGGCCACTCAAATATATGGAACAATGATGAGATATGTATTAACATATATGGTTACTTCTGGGAAGATATGTGAGACGCATGGAATTATAGATATATATTTGGAACTATGGTAGACTATTATTCCTTGGATGAGCTAGGAGATATAGATCCCCTTACTCTCTCATTTGGGATTCATTTGACTATGTATATATATGTATATCCTTATACATCTATACCTTTCTATTTTTATACTCTCTTTCCATGGGTTTTGAAGACACACGAGGTATGCCACATGTTTTCTATGTTTATTTTCTTATTGTTGTATGAGTATACTCTCCCACTATAGGTGGAAAACACTTTATGTGTAGTTCATATACACATCATGTTGATCCTGTTGTGTTTGAATGAGGTAAATCTCTATTTGTTGGTGTTGAGATATTCTCATTCACATTATCATACATCCTATGTACAATTCTACAATCTTTCTCTTTAATATTTTTTCACTACTAGTATGTATATACTCACCCCTGCATTGGAATTTAATGCACACATTATGTCTTATACATAAAACCGATAGGCCGGCAGTGAATTTAGAGGATTTTAGGGATACCTGGTACATTGGGACATGTACAGTGGTCACAAAAAATATATTAGGATCTAGAATCTCTCAATAGTTTACATTTCTATTTTTTCTAGGTTATGACATATTTCTATTTGGGTGTGTATTTTTCCACTTTAATTGTTAGTTTGAAATTTCCTTATCCTACACACCCTAGGGGTTTTACATTATTGGTTTACATTCTAGATATTGTATATTTTTCATTATTATTCCTATGAACTTTGGAATTTATATGGTTGGTTGTGTGAATATAGGTACTTAGGTAAAGTCATCCACTTTTAGGATATGCCTCTCAGCATTTGTTTCCACCCCTAGCCTGTAGAGGTGGGATTGGAGTAGATGCGGCTCGAGACCTGGTTTGGGTCAGGTCATGAATTAAACCAAAGTAAGACCTGAATTTTAAAATATTGGGGAGAAAACCATAGGAATGTTTTGGGTAATCCTGTTATGGTTTGACTAATGTATTAATATTGAAGGGGGTATAAGTACCAAATGGTAAATATTATATCTATGTATTCATGATAGGGAACTTTATTATTTCTGCCCCACCTGACTACAATCATAGTTGTCTATATATATTGGGTTGTTGGTTAGGTGATGGATGATTATGGTGATCCTAAACACGCTACAATGGGATTATTTTGGTGATATTATATTAGGGTCTAAGGTGTTACTTGTTTTGAGGTTACGTTAATAGATTTGATCCCCTCCATTATCATCGATTTTTTTTCATGTTTGAGTCCTTGCACCTCATCAGTTGTATCATTGGATGATGAGTTGGTTTAATGAATATGGCATTTCCAACTTCTTTTGGATATCAATGTCTCTTGTTTTGGGTGAAAGCTGATTCTTAATTTTTTTTACTTGGGTGGTAAAGGTTTAGTTATTATTGTGTTTTCATCCATTCCTCATGCCTTGATCAATCAAGTATTTTGGGACTTTCGGTGGGATGAAAGTGTCACGTTGGGGAGGATTATTACACCCTGACCCTGAATTACTAATTATAATTAACAACTCAATTACATTTAGTCTTATTATTATGCTTTGAGTTGATATTATTTTTAAGATTTAAATTTTAAAGATTTATTCCTAAGATCTCAATTTGTGCATTGTAAGGGGATATCCGGAGCGAGAAAATGGAAAACCATGTGGCCCATATAGTGGCTCTGTATATGTCTCACAATCAAGTGTATGAGAATTTTTCCACAAAGGGTAAACTATGAGGCCCATATTCCACTTAGACATGGGACTGCACATGGTTGTCCCATGGTCTAGAAGGATGTAAATCGAATTCATGTGGCCTTTGAGTTAATAAAAATAAATAAAATAATATTTAATGTTATAATACTACTACTACTACTATTATTATCATTATTAAACCAAAAAGTAGATATCCTTCTCCCACCTCCCCATCCACATGACACCATGCTTACATGGGGATCCTAACACATACCTCTCCTCCCCCTCATCCATTGGGCATTTATCCCCCTTGATTTTTGGTGTAATCACCTCTAGTTGATTTTTCCTCTTATTCTCTTACTACCAATTCCAATAATTCTTTGTTTCCTCTATCTCCCATGTGTTACACGACTTACGGAAAACTCTAACCGAAATTTTTGTGTTTCTCAAGTTTGTTGTTAATTTCTAGTTCCTCTGGTCCAACTACATTTTTTAGCAATAACCACTGAAGGAAGTGGATTCACCATTGGTATTGGGTAAGGTTTCTTCCATGACCAATCTTTTCCTCAATTTTAATTTTGGGTTTTTTTATTTTTGATTATTGATTATTTTTCAATAGTGAGTTTTGGACCGCTGTTCATGTGGGTGAACTAGAAACATATGCATGATTAATACATACATACGTACGTACATACATACATACATACATACATACATACATACATACATACATACATACATACATACATACATACATACATACATACATACATACATACATACATACATAAATACATACATACATACATAAATGCATACATACATAAATACATACATACATACATACATACAAAAAAAACAAACATACATATATATACTCTTTTTAGATATTCCCTCATGGAAGCGAGGACATATACATCACAACTAGTGGTATATATATATATATATATATGTATTTTTGTATAAATTCATGTGCTTATATGATTAAAAGAGTGGGTTTGTATTTCAATTGTAATGAATATATGTTTTGAGGAAGGTTCCCTATTGTCGTACCATTAATTTGAATTCCAAGAAAACTTTATAGCTTTAAAAATATGTTTTTATCATTATATGAAATTTATATGTTTTGAAAGTGTCATTTAATTCTCAGAATTTAATTTTCACTCATCGTCCATGTTTTATCTAATATTCTAATACATATTCCCTTTATTTAAGAATTTTTTAGATCTTGTTATAAAATTAAGGAATTTTAAAATCTTAAATGGGTTTCCAAGTAAAAACTATTTCTGAACATTACATTGATAAGGCCTAATTAACACCTTCAATTGTTTTATAGAAATGGAAATCTCTTTTAAGGAACCCCCTTCTAATTGAAATGTTATGTGTTCTAAATATTTGACATATAATGTATGTTGGTAATGGATCGTGAGGTTTTTTGTTCTTCTTGGTAAGGTAAATTGTTTAAAAATAAAAATGAATTTTGGAAGTTAGAATGTGTATGATGGTTTTAGAAAATTATTTTGAAATGTATGTACATTCTAACTTGATAAAAAATTATCTCTGTTTTAGCATGGAATATGGGAATCCTGGGCACATTTGTAGAAATAATAGGTCCAGTACTCTAGGAATGATGGTAGGAATGAGGGCTAGTCTCCATCTCAAGATAATGTTACAAAAGTTACTACTCTGTGATAATAGGGATTGGTTGGCCTGAGAATGAGACATACCGTCATATAATTTGTTAATCACGAAGTGTTCAAGGAACTTAGGACCCCACTAAGACTAGCTACTTATGAATTTTCCATAGTTATTTCTCTCATTTTACTCCTTCTTTAAATAGTACTATTTTTAAAATGTTCTTGTTCTTGGTTTTCCTTTTTATGTCCAAATTATCAAAATCATTCTGTACCTTCCATTGTGTATAAAACCATGTGACATGATTATTCTGCTATGTCTTTCTCATTGAGACTCTTATTTTATTAGCTATTTTTTAAAAACGGTTTAATTGAAAATCCCACATTATTTTGAATACAATTTTTGGAATAAAAGAGAAAAATGATTTTCTGGAGAATTATCCTATTAATTGTAAATAAAGTAAATCAATAAACCATAATTTTATATGTCTAATTTTCAAACAGTCATGACTTGGATTACACATTAAATTTATATAATAGGTAATAGTTTACTCAAGCATGCCTTTTGAGTTCTAATACTGACAGCTATATCTTTATCCTTGTTTTTAGCTTCTGGGTCATATCCCAACTCGGTCTCAATTTACATGGAGCAATATTGGTTCAATGGTTGGTGGTGACATGAAGTCTCACATATATTTATGTAAAATTTTATTAATTTATGCTACTAGTTTTTTTTGTTTATATTTATTTATCTTTTTGTTTGTAATGGGATAAAGTTTTCCCAATAGAAGTTGTGCTCGATTCCCAGTATTATATGAAATTACGGGAGGATTGGGAATAACTTTCAAGCCTTTTCTTGGGATGTATTGGGTGAACAGTTTAGGGATAACCCTGGTTTGTTCATGAGATTCCACTCCTTGATCCATGATATCAAATATGGTTTTTATCCAAGAGGTCATTCTAATCAGGCCTCAAAAAATAATTACTCACTAGATCTCTAAATATATTGATACAACGTTAGAGGATGACACCCATGATTACTTGGGGATCCTAAAAACCTAGTCTGTAATAACCCTCTATGTAATGGATGATAAAACTACGTAATAGTTTCATGTTGATTCTTGAAACCCCACTTAGTAATGATGATATAATAAAGGATCCCACCCCAAGCCTCACAGAAGGATACATCAAAACATTATTTAAGACTAACATATAAAGGGGATCAAAAAATTATACAAATGATATAATTCCATATTTTACGCTCATAGTTATAAACCCAAGGATCCACTCAACTGATAATGGTTCTTTTCAGAATATACAAAGGACCCCAAGTCACCCATGGAAAAGTACACAACAGTACTGCGAGGTACAAGACATGCCTTTCATACCTCAGGTATATCGGTGTCTCTCTGCCTCACATGAAATGGATTCATCTATATACATGGTGTTTTTTCATGGGATACAAGGCATTTATATGTTAGGATGATGCTCAGTTTACCTTTAGCTCATGCTAATGTATATCTAGTTGTGGCCATGTACTTCAGGTCATGCCCATGTACCAAGCCACGTACAAGTACCAAGCCATGCCTCTTTTCTTTGTTATTCCCACGTGTCTTTCATTGTTCACTCCCATTTACCGTAAGTACACACACCAGGAATCCATCACTAGGTCACATCGTGTGCTACATATGTCACACAGAGTGTGGTATTTCTCTCTACGTAGAAACCCTAATTCATCTTATGGGGAACTACACAATATATAGCCAATTTACTACACAACATATAGTTGGGAATTTTCTATAAATTACATAATATTATATGTATGATACGCATACCAGTTTATTCATCATCTCATTCACCAAGCATTCTTAGAATCACAAATCTGGGGCTGACTAACGTTATTGTCACTTGTGGCCAAAATCTGTCAATTCAATCATATCGGGAATGAGCTCTCATCATTCCACACTATATTCCGTAGACCAAACCAAAGATGGAGTCTCCAAATCTAATCTTGATCCACATATGGTCATCTTCTATTATAATCATTATTTTATTTCATTATCAATAGTGAACTTAAACCCATGGAGACAATTCATTACGCGAAATATTGATCATGCAATGACCATCAAATAGGTAATGGGAAAACCTCCATCTAAAAATATTAAAGTAATGAACATGAAAATAATATAGGAATAAATAAAAAATAAAACATAAGGAATTGACCTCATCATTTTTTTTTGAGTTTGCCTCAATTTTTCCACTTAAAATAACGAATAAACAACCAAAATAAAAAACATCAATTCCACAAAATCCCAAGAAGATAAACTCAAAGCCACAATCACGAATGAAACTCATATCAATCTAATGGTGTATTTGATTTAATTTCCTCCGAGTATTATTAGACATGAAAAAAATAATACCATACCATGGGATTGGATCAATCAATGACAATGATCGGTCATATGTCGGCGTCACAAGAGAGATCATGATGTTTTGATTAGCAAACTGATTTTCAATACATGTTCCATCACTATCCCTCCAAGAACACTCCTCAGGGGATCATAACCCAATATATGGGGATTCTTGGATGACCTTATGGAGTTGTAATAATATCTATTTTATACATATAAGATTATGTGACAATGTTAAAACAAAAAATAAATGAATAAAATTAATTTATTTCATTATTTTCACAAACTGTGGCATTTTAACAAAACAAACAACTTTAAAAAGGGTTATTACAAGTATAGAGTAAAACCCACAGTCTATATTCAAGGAAAGATTAATATTTCCCCTCCAAGTTACTATTTTGGTGTTATTCCATTATTTCAAAAAAAACATGGATACATGATATAATATATGAAATATTTTTATTATATCAACACTGAGACTCACAGGGGCTCCGAAACTCATGTATTCTCAGCACCTGGCCTTAAAAATATTACATAATATATTTTAAATTAATATAAGGGAAAAATAATTATGTATCATTCTCCAAACCAAATGGATTTTCATTGAGAAAATATACAATAATTTTAAAAAATATGAGGGTACAATGTAATGACCCAAACATTTATCAGTGAAATTTCTCCCTTATTATAATTATGTTATATAGTTTAAACCAAATAAAATCACATATATTACACAATAAAATTTTTATAAATGAATAATGAATGAAATATGTTATATTTAAAGAAGGTAAAAACATATACTGAAGGATTAGTAACTTTCCCTTTGGAATAGTAACATGGCCATTAGGAACAGTAATCCAGCCAATAGAATAGTAACTTCATCTATGAATGTATAAATATAATTTAGGTATATTATAAATGATAATATGATATAATTATTCTCTAGTATAAGTAAATAAATAATTTAAAAATTATTAATAAATTGTTGGTTTTTTGGTAAAACATAAATGTTTATATAGAATTTTGTTAATTAAATTAATTAATTAAAAGAAAATTTAATTTAATAAAATATATACATACGTTAAATTTATTTTTCATTTGATTATAAGATAATTTTATGTTACCATAATTAATTTTTCAATGTGGCATACAATCAGTTATAATTTTATTATTAGTATTTTTTTAATAAATGATAATTTTATTTGAAAATTAAATTTATCACATTTAGAAAATTATTTTCATAAAATGGGGTTAATTTTTTAATTCAAAATATTCAAAAATTTGAAAATTGAATTTTTGGGATTTTTATAAAATACATGAGTGTTTTTGAATAGTGAAAATTGATAATTTATTTTCTAAGCCAAATACAAGAATTATTGGGTCATGGTTGATGTATGGACAATGTAATCCCTTTATATCTTACTTTACATAATTATTTTAATATATTAAGTGATAGTTATTAATATATAAATAGTATTGAGCTAAAATAATAATCTAATGAATAAAATAATGGGGAAACACCCCTCTCCCCTAATAAATTCCAACCCTCGCCAAATCTTATCCTCGCACCTTCAAAGCTTTGTTCCATATCCAAATGCATTCCATACCACTTCCCAAGACCATCCCCCATGTCTATGATTTGTTGGAATCATCAAAATACCAAAACCTTTTCCATATGGAGGTTCTCATGGATGAGAATTTGAAGAGGTAATGTTGACTTTCTTTTCCATTTAATTTCATTTAATTTCCTTTTATTTTCCTGTTATCTCTATCATATCCTCTAAAAAAATTTGAATGATAACCCCAATATCTTTTATAAAATTTAATTATATCATATTAATGATAGTTCAATCATCATAATTCTTCCTCTCTCTCTCTCTCTCTCTTACTGTAAGAATGAAATCATTGCCTGTGATGTGTCAATTTTCTGTCATCATGGATGGTGCATTTTAATTTTCCTTTAACACCAGCAAAAAAGTTCATAAAACAACTATAATTTCTAGTAATAAAATAATTTTTATTTTTTAACTCTTTTTATGTTCTATTACTAACTTATATAGACAGTAATAAATAATGAAACAAAACTAGTTTTTTTTGTTCAAAAAGCCACCATAAAATCTAAATGATTATCACTTACCTTTTATCTGGTGATTAATCATCACACCATTTAACAATATTATATATCTAACTGTTTAAACTTTTTATTTGAATTAATATGAAATAATTTCAATTCTGTAAAATTATACCCATTCTACATAAAATTCCATTATCATATTCAAGGGAACCGATAATTAAAACCAATAAAATGGACACTCAAAAAATATGGAATTGAATTATATAACTCATCTAAAAGGCTATAAATGATCTTAATAAAATAATAATAAATAGAATACTTGTATTGGAGGTTATGTATTTTTTTAATTATTGAATTTAATTTGATTTTACATGATATTAAAGTGAATGAATAACTTCGACATAAGTTAAGGGGAATCTCAAACCCAACTCTATTTCATTGGGTTTTCCCTATTCCACATAATTTTTAGTATGTATGATCATTTAATATTCTGTAAATATCATTTATTTTTTTCACAACTTTTATTTTCTGGAATATAAATGTTTTTAATATGGTTGTATAAAAAATTTAAAAAAAATTCCAAAAGAACTCTTTTTTTAAATAATACATATTTTAATTCTCTTGGTATTTTTTATTCTTCCCTCATTATTGATTATTCTAATACCAAGTATATTATTCCCTCTATTATTTGGGAACCCCAAAATATATTCATGAATGTATTTTTTTTAACTGAAACCCATTCCTTTCCATGTATTTTTTATGACCAATATTGATATACGTGTTTGAACCATACCCATTCTTTTCATGAATTGGAGTATGGTTTGTGTTTATTTTCAATACATAGTGGAAGTTCTGAATGTGAGCTAGTAAAGTGATCATACAGTTCAAGTAAAAAACAGTATTGAAGGTGGCGCCATTTCCCAGTGTTTGCCAAAATTTTGGGCCTAAAATTCGGAAAATGAAAACATGGATTTTTGGTAAAAGGAGGTGCACACAAAGAGGAAGTGGTGCGTGAAAAATCTGGGTTGTGCACAAAATATTTGATTTGTGTGTGAAAAGCAACGTGATCCATGAAAAATAGCATGGTGAGTGAAATAGTGGAGTGATGTTTTTCGTACAAGAGGTGTTTAGGAATCAGAACATCGAAAAATGGAAAAAGGAAAGGGCTACACGAAAAACATGGAGATGTGCGTGAAAAACGATTCCTACGTGAAAAGAATTGTGCGGAGAATGTGAGGTTTTTCATTCCAAGATGGGTTTTGTGCATGGGGGTCAGAGATGTCTATAAATAAGAGGTGAACCCCCTCATTCCATACGATTGAAGACTTAGAGAAGATTCGAGTGTTGATATGCGTAAAAAGTTTGTGTAAAGGTAGGTGCGTGAAAAATTTTGAGTTGCACCAAAATGGTCTAGCTATATGAAAAATTTACAGGAGCGTGAAAAAAAAGAATTCGGGCTTTGTGAAAAATTCTGAGCTGTGCGAAAAAAGAGAGGTTTCACGGAAAAAAATGAAGTTGCGTGAATTATTTTTCCACGCGAAGAACATGTATTTTGCGCAAAAGTGAGAATTTGTGCGCAAAGGGTAGGTGTTGTACGAAATCATCAGTGAATCCTGTTTGCATGTTCTGATTATCTGGTTCAGTGGTTCTGTGTGTTCAAGAGCATCAATTCAGGACTTCGATGCAAGCATAGTCTCATGCTGAGTAGAGAAAAAGACTTCATTTCAAATCTATTGAAGAGACCTTCACATCTATAAACTGAGTGGGTCTTTAGCAAAGGCTGGGAGCTAGGGGGAGTCAACGAGAGTGACCCGAGGGATTCATTAGGCTATCCCTGAGCATTTTTAAAGGTAGTGAGCCTAGGATAGAGTGACTGTTCTCAAACCTTTTTAATCCACAACTTGTGAAGAATAGTGGAATTAGGTTCGACCGAGAAAATGTCGGCATATGATCCTTGGACGTATCCCTTTGTGGTGAACAAATTAAAAGTGTTGTGTTATATCGTTTCTTTTAGTTGGTTGACAGATATAACAAGTTCTTACTAATGTGGGAACAAGATACACAACTTTAAAAATAAAAATTTGACACCCTAATTCACCCCTCACCTCTCAGGGTGTTCTGGGGTCCTTCAATACGGTTTGTGTGGCATGTATGGTACTAGAAATGTTATCATGAGACCAGTGCGCATGGAATTATATAGTTCATGTAAATGTTATGATGTGATGGGAAAGAAATGAATTAAATAGAGATCCAATGAATTGGGTAATATGATGAATCTCATGAGATAATGTGAAATATGCGTGAACATGATCCTAGCTTTGCTCATAAATTTGTCTGGTAGTTGATTATATAATACTTCCTCTCATGATTATGATGATAATCCCATGTATATGTAATGATGGTGATGATTATGATCACCCAATGTAATGGTGATCCATGTTCATTTCTATCCTCTTACTAGGATTTTATCTCAATCATTTTATTGATGTATATCCTCAGATGATTACTTATACCTAGAAAAACACAATGACCAATAATAATCTATAGAAGGAGTTAAATAAATGTTTTTATATTTATTTTTTAAATGTTATTTATGGTAATAGTTTTTCTAAGACACTAAAACTATTTATCCTAGTTTTTTAACATTTTAATGTTTTTTTATCATTATTATTATGTAATAACCATGTACTAAAAAGTTGGGTCACTATAGTTGGTATCAAAGCATGGTTTATTTAATTTGGGAATTAGGATTAGATAACCATAATGAAATCCCTTATTATAAGATGAAGTATTAGTAAGAACACAATAATCTTTTATAAACATAGGTATTCAATAAGATATTCAATTGGTATTAATTTTACAAATATATAAATTATTTACGACTTATCAAATTATATTTTGTTCTAAAATTTTATATTTTTGACGATTGTGGTAACCAGGAGAAACTATGACAACAACCTATGAGAGGGACAATACAGTGATTTCTCTAATGACATTCCCAATGCCTTGGGAGGTGGAGTTAAAAATGTTCTTGAGATGATTACCCAACTATCTATAGCTATGAACAATATCCTGAACAATGTTGAATGCCCGCTTTCACCTAAGAAATAGAAAATCGATATCAAGACCTTTTTGAGGAAACAACCACCAACATTTAGTAAATCATCTGATCCAATAGCCGCTGAAAAATGGGTCTACTTAATTTAGAAGATATTTTCTTACTTCCCTATTCCGAGATAAAGACGAAGACACTGTCAATTTATTATCAAGATGGAGAGGCCGACAAATGGTGGGCATTTATTAAGAACACCAAGCTGAAGGATGAAATTGAAGAGATGTAGTGGGAGTACTTTCGTATATTTTTTCTTAACAAGTATTTTCATCAAACATTATATAAAAATATGGAGAGTTAATTCATATAGATTAATCAAAATGTAGGTGAATATATCACTTACTACAATGAAAATTTTGTATGGATTTCAAGGTACACTTTAGGTTTTTTATCAATAATGGTTGAAAATTTGATATATTCTTTAGTGGGTTAAATACAAAAATTCTAAAGGGTCTATAAATTTTAGAAATTGGGAGTTAGGATGATGTTGTTCAATGTTCTCTCAAGTTGGATATATAGTTTGGAGAATATTGTCATTCCTATGGTGAAAATAAATGAAAGATGGATTTTTCAGCTGGAGGATATCATGAAAAAGGTAGGAAGAAATATCAAACAATCACATTTCAAAAATGTCAGAAGAAGAATAATGGGAAACTCATAAAAGGGATGGGAAAATACTATAAATGTGGGAGAGAAGGCATCCAAGATTAGTAATCTCTAAGAGACATAAATAAGTTAGATGATATATTGGAAGAAAGAGATAACCACCCATGGTGTAATGCTACAATTGTATGGAGAAAGTGAACTATTCAATATGGTACACTAAAACTTGAATCTTCTAGGGTAATCAGTACCATTCGACACAAAAGAAAAATGAGAAAGGGAAGCCTTATTCCATCACTACTACTAAAGTGGAGAATGAAAATGAAGTCATACAAGGTACACTCTATATTAACTAAAAAAGTAAAAACTATTATTTTATTCTAGTTCCTATGCATTCTTTATATCACAAAATGTTTCTATTACTATTGAATCAAATACTCAACAACTCGAAGTAGATATATCCTTAAATTCACATTGTGATGAAATCATTGCTAAACAAGTGGGGGAATCATTTCATATTTGTATATGTGGGAAGATTCTTCTAGTGAATCTCATGATACTACCTTTTATGGAATTTGGTTCTATACTAGGGATGGATTGGATCTTGTTATATAAAGAAAAAATTCACTATAAAGAAAACAAAGTATCCTTTCATAATATAAACTATACCATGATCCTCAACAAGTGGAAAGAAGATCATGAATCTCATTCTGAAATTCTTTCAATGGTTTGGGTCTATATTCCCTATAAAGAAGAAGACCTCACTCAGATGTTTGAGTCAAAGTAAGGTTTCAACCTAAAGAAAATTCCCATTTTGAGAGAATATAGTGATTTATTTCCCAAAGTGTTGTATGTAATTCTCCTAGATCCTAAGGTATATTTCTCAGTAGAACATATACAATGAACTAATCAAATCACTAAATGTCCCTCTAGGATGGGCCTGATCAAATAGGAGGAATTAAAGAAGCTGCTGCATGAGAATTTGGGCAGAGGACTCACACACCCTAGTACATCACCTTAGGGTTTTCCAAAGATCATTCTAAAGAAGAATTATTTATTAATGAGGCTGGGTATCAATTATTAGTAACTCAACAAGATCGCCATAAAGAAAAAGTATCATCTACCATGGAGTGAGGACTTGTTGGATCAACTATGAGAATATCATCAATTATAAATGGTAGGCCTTCATTGTGGTATGAATCATAAAATGGTGAATAAAGAAGATATTAATATGGTTGAATTCAATTAATGTTGTGGTTATTGTGTGTTTCTAGTAATGTAATTCAGACATATTAATTCCCTTGTGATCATCATGGATTTGATGAATATTTTTTTTTAAAACTTCATTTAAATTTTTTGTTTGTGTTTATTAATGATATTGTCATTTACTCCAATATCATGTAGGAACATAGAGAACATCTATTGATTGTACTAATGATATTAGGGAAGTATAAATTTTATTTCAAGTTATATTGTGTGAATTTTTGATGTTGAATATTACATTCTTGGGACACGAGATCACATGTAAGGTAACTTCTGTGAACCCTTAAAAGAAAAAGGTAATTGGGAATTCCCTAGAACATCTAGTGTCATATAAATCCATATTCGCATTATCTTATCAGGTTACTAATGACATTTATTAAGGAATTTATCCGGATTTTCTATCCTGATAACTATGTTAATAAGGAAAGGGGTTAATTTTTTCTAGATGGAATAAATCCATTAAAGTTTCAAGAAGGTAAAAAAGTGGTTGATCCCTGCACCAATACTCACATTTTTTGAAAAAGTGGAGGAAATTTACTGATATAAAAATATGTTTCAAAGTATTTCTTGGTTTGTGTACTCGTGAAGAATGATAAAGTGATAGCCTATGACTCACGATAGTGGAAGATCATGAGAAAAAAAATATTACACATGATGTAGAGATAGAAGTTATGGTTTCTTCTTTGAAAATATAGTGTCACTAACTCTATAGTTAGAAGTCTGACATATATACTGATCAAAAGATACTAAAGGACATATTCACACAAAAGGAGATCAACATGTATCAAAGTTAATGGTTAAAGTTAATGAATAACAATGATTTCTCTATACTCTATCATCTTGGTAAGGTGGAAAAGGTTATTAATTCTCCTTGTAGAAAAGAACATGTGACTCTATCCATAATTAAGATTGAGAAAGACCCTATATTCAAGGATATGGAAAAGATATATTTGGAAATCATGATGTTAGGGAATACTTCCTATATTTCCAAAATTATTTCCCAACCATCTATCTAAGAGAATATTGAGGAGGCACAAGGTTATGATATGAAGTTACAAAATGACATGAATGTAGTAATGGAATGGAATATGCAAGAGTTCCATATTGATGATGATGGATTCATTCATTTTGGAATAAGGATTTATGTTCCTTCATCACCTGGGTTTGAGAAGGAGTTATTGGACAATACAGATAGCCAAACATTCTTTATCCACCATGGTAGTACCCCGATGTACCATGATCTTTGAGAACACTTATGGTGAAAAAATATGAAGAAGGAGATTTGATAGTAAATCTCAAGGTGCTTGATCTACCATTGGGTTTATTTATATTAATATAATCTCAAAGGGATGAAGAAACCATTTCATATACCAATGTAGAAATGGTATAATGTCCCTATGGACCTTTTCAATGGTCTCTAGAAGACATGTAAAGGAAACAATGTGGTATTGGTTGTGGTGGACCAACTCGCCAAAACATCCCACTTTATTGCAATTTGGGAAGATTTATCGCCAAAAAAACATGCCATGATATATATGAAAGAAGTGGTGAGGCTGTATGGGGCTCCTCTTTCAATTTTCTTTAATAATGATCCAAGGTTCACATCTAAATTCTGGAGAAGTCATTAACATTCTTTGAGTAATGAATGGAATTTCAACATGGCCTATCACCCCCAAATTGATGTCCAACTAGAAAGGATTACTCAGATGTTGAATGATATGCTAATATATTTCTCAATGGGATTCAAAGGTGGATGGGAACAACATGTCACATTTTATGGGTTATCATACAACTACATCTTCTACTTGATAATTCAGATGGCACCATATGAATCTCTATATGGAAAAATATTTATAATTCTAACGTGTTGGGATGAAGTCAGTGACCGAAAGCCACTTGGACATGATTTTGGGAAAGAATTGATAGATATGTTCTAATCCATTCACCAACACATCAATGATCCCTAACGTTAGTAAAATTACAATACTGACAACCATATAAAGGACTTCAAGTTCAATATTGGAGATAAAGTATTCCTTTGTATATCAGCATAGAAGAGGGTCATTCGGTCTGGGAAGAAAGGGAAGCTTATCCCAAGGTATATTGTCTCCTTTTATATCCTTGATCTTTTAGGAGAATAGGCCTATAAAATTGAACTTCCACCAAGTATGGATCAAATTTATGACATGGTCTATATATCTCTCTTGAGAAATTACAAACCCAAACCCTCACATATACAAAACATAGAGGTGGTACAACTAAAATAAGACCTCTCTTATGAGGAGCATCCAATAACGATTCTTGATAGCAGAGATAAGGTTCAATGAAACAAGACAACAAACCTTATCAAAGTGTTTGGGAGGAACAATAAGTATTCCATAGTGACATATAAATCGTAATATATTTTTAGGGGAAAGTACCCTTAACTATGTTTTTAAAACAAAATTATGAGAGGGAACTTTCAAAAGGGGGAAAATATAACGATCCAAAATTTTATCAGTGGATTTTACCCTTTATTATAATCATGTTATAATATATAAACCAAAAAAATTAACACAAAGAACACACTTAAAACTTTATAAATTTATAATGATTGAAATAAATGATATTTAATCAAATCAAGGAACCAATATTGAAGGAATCGTAACTTTCTTTTTGGAATAGTAACATTACCATTAAAAATAGTAATCCATCCAATAGAATAGTATTCTCATCTATAAAAGTATATATAAAATTTATTCATATTATAAATAATAATAATGTATAATTATATAATGGTTTATGTAAATTCATATTTTAAAAATTATTAATTAATTGTTGTTGTTTTTATAAAACATAAATTTTTTACTATAATTTTTAAAATTAATATAATAAATTAAAATAAAATTATTTTGAAAAAATATATTCTTACATTAACATTTATTTCTTTTTATTATAATAAAATTTTATGGGACCTTTATTAATTTTTCAAAGAGTCATAAAATGAGTTATAATTTTAAAATTGTTATTTTTTTGAAGAAATTATGATTTTATTTAAAAATTAAATGTAACACAGTTAAAAAATTATTTTCTGAAAATAGAGATCATTTTAAAATTTTACATGTCAATAAATTGTTTGGGTGAATTTTTTGTATTTTTATAAAATAATTTAATTTTTGGTGAATAATGAAATCCGA
Source organism: Viscum album (assembly GCA_963277665.1). Lineage (NCBI taxonomy): Eukaryota > Viridiplantae > Streptophyta > Magnoliopsida > Santalales > Viscaceae > Viscum > Viscum album. The sequence continues at coordinate 1,429,407,267 of OY728157.1, forward strand.
TAATTTGTGATATAAGCTAACTTCATGAATTATTGAGTCATAGATGTTTTATGGTTGATTTAATAACATAATATTCGACTCTAAATAATTATATTAATATATTTATTGATAATTATAAAACTATTCATATCCTTGAGCAAAAATAATAATCTAAGGAATAAAATAATAGAAAAACACCCCTCTCCTCCCCAATAAATACCATTACTCACCACCTTTTCTCCTCACACCTTCAAATCAGTGTTTCTATTCCAAATTCATTCCAAAACTCTTACCAATACCCTCCCCCATGTCTAGGAGCCCTTTGTCTTATCAAAATACCAAAACCATTCCCCTAAGGATGTTCTCAAGGAGGAGAAATTCAAGAGGTGGAATCCTCTTTCTTTGTCTTTTAGTTTAGTTTAGTTTCTTTTCCTTTTCTTATTAACTCATTGCCTACTCTATTCAAATTTCAATGATAAATCTAGTATCATTTATATAATATAATTATATAATTTTAATTTAATATCCATCATAAAACTCTTTTATCTCTATATTTTATTCAAAAAATGAAATCATCACCTGTGATGTGTCAATTTACCTCATTGATGATGAATTCACAGTTTACCTTAACACCTTGAAGGATATTCATAAAACCACTATAATATTTGGTAAATAATTTAAAATTTATTTAATTACAATTTTTATTTTTTTATCTAACTCATATACACAATAATAATTAATGGAACAAAACTAGTTTGTGATGTTTGAAAACAAACATAAAATCTTAAATACTATCACTAACTATTTATCTAATGATTCCTCCTCATCCAATTTAAATAAATGATATAAATAACTAATTAAACCTCTTTATGTTCATTTATAATATATAATTTCAATTTTGGAGAATTATACCCACTCTACATAAACTTCCACAATCATATTCAAGTGAACCGATCATGAAATCCATGAAAATAAACACTCTCGAATGATAGAATTGAAATCTATAACTCATCTTAAAGTATATAAATTAACATAATAAAAATAAGAAAAAATAAAATAATTTTACAAGAGGTTATATATTTTTTAATTAATTAATTTAATTCGATTATCCTAGATTTTAATGTGAAGCAATCACTCAGACACAAGGTTTGGGGATTCTCGAACCCAACTCTCTTTCTCTGGGGTTTCAATCTTTCACCCATTTTTAGTATGTATGTTCCTTTAATTTTCCCTAAATATCAATTATTTTTTACTTCTGTTTTATTTTCTAGGATATATGGGTTTCTAGTCTGGTTTAATGAAAAATTAAATGATTTTTAGAAAATAAATACCCTTTCAAGTAATACATCTTTTACTTCTCATGAGATTATTTTTTCTTCTCTATAGAATAATTATTCTTATACCAATTATGTTATTACCTATTTTATTTTGTAACCCCAAAGATTATTCCTGAATATATTCTTTGTTAAATGAAACCCATTCTTTTCTTTGTTTATTTTATATCCATGATTGATATACATTCTATGTGGCATGCATGATAATGTAAATGTTATGATGTGTTGGGTGTGACTGGAATTATATAGTACATGTACATGTTATGATGTGACAGGTGAATCTGAAATTATATTGTTCTCCAAAGCATTGGATAATGTGATTAATCTCATGATATAAAGTGAAATATGCATGAACTTGATGCTAGTTTTTTCACAACTATGTGTGGTAGTTGACCACTAAGACATTATGTTTCATTTTTATGTAGTTCCACATTGCATGACTTTATCTACTGCTTCCTCTCATAATTATGATGTTGATTTCATGCTTATGTTATAATGATGACAATTATTCTAACAATGTGTTATGTTGATCGAAGTTCTTATCTATCCTCTGACTAGGATTTTATCTCACTCTTTTGTTTGATGTATATGCCCAGATGATTACTTGTACAAAGTAGAACACGAGTACCACTAAGAATATAGTGATGAATAAATTAAATAAAGGTTTACATTTTGTTTTTTAAATTTTATGTACGGACCTAATATTCCTAAGAAACTAAGCCTTTATGACATAGTTGTGTAATGATTTTATGTTGTTTATCAATAAAAATGTGTAATAATCATAATAGAGAAATAGTGTCTCTATATAATGAGGTCTCATATGGGTCTCCCACTCCAAGGTCTTGTCCCACATATTCCCATGCTACTATCAGACATGCACCAAAGGAATTTATCACCCACATAAGATCTTTTTTTAATGATGCTAAATCTCTAATAAGTACGTTGAAAAGATAGATCCATCCTTAATGACTCGCATGCCCATTTTTATAACATGTGACAGGCCATGCACATACCCCCTCAATTGTGACACACATAAGACTTCATATATCTAGTCTAACTGCAGTGGTAGGGACAAACAGTATTCCAACTCACTAACACTATGCAATATTAATAATAACATGATGAATATCAGAGATTACTTGTCACCTTGAACAAATATCTATAATCCACATTGAGGAAAGACCCTTAGGAATACATGGTATTCCCCGTCAAACTCCAATGTCCTCTAAAATCAATCTACATAAGGCTTATAAAATCTTTGGAAGTCTTCATATTATTTGGGATGATATGAACCATATCTTTGGTCTCCTTCACTAACTCTGGGCTCATGAGTGCTAACTCACATGGATCTGTCGAACATATGGGTGACCTGTAGCATTTCCCATATAAAGAAATGAATGGTTTCAAGTCATTGGGGGAATGGTAGCTATTTTTGGTATGAAAACTCAACAAAGGGTAGTTGATCTGCTACAGTAAATCCAAAATCTATAATTCAATCCCACAACACGTCCCCCCTAACATAAATGGTCCACTTAGTATATGGAAAAAAATCTATGTTCAAACACAACTAATTCCCAATTGTGTCTTAAAATCCTCTCTATAGTAATTATGTAAAGTTATCATCGCAGTCCAAAATGGCCATTAAGGAAACACCATGAAGCCATATGGTCTCCTACACGTAAAGGTGTCTCACAATCCCAACATAAATCTAGTATTTCATAGTAATGAAGTGGTCGGACTTAGTGATTCAATCTAGGATCACCTAGATGGCACTATTTTCTCAAGACCTTCATGGTGTCCCTATAATGAATTCCATAGATATAATATCCCACTTCCACCTTGGAAAATCTGGGAGTTGATCTAAACCCTCTAAAACTTAGTGCTTATCATTCACTTGGTGAAAAGTGAGGCATCAAGTGTGAAAATTTTCTACAATCTACTTCATCCCTAAACACCAAAACTGATGGGAATGGCCCTAGTAAATTTTCAACATAGCTGGATGTATCGCCAAGGGGGATGCATGAAACTCCCAAAGAACAAACTCATGCAATATCACTGATACCATCGTCTATCCTCTAAAATGGATGGCATGCTCCCCACCTTCAAAGAACCCATTAGAAGAGCATACAATGGATATCTATGTACTTATGGTCTCATAGTAAATATCTCCATGTTGATCCTCCCTAACACCATATAGATGATGCAGGGTAATAACCATTGAATGAATGTAATCTAAACCATCCTCGTCCAAAAGGTACAACTAAAAAATGGCTAAAAGCTCTGATTCCTTAAACAACAACTTCAAACAAGACCTCCCACTGAGGGAATCTGCTACCACTTTCTCTTTTTCAAGAGTATAAAATCTCTTAAATTCAAAATCCTAGAGTAAATCTAGTCATCACCTCTATCTCAAATTAAAAAAATTAAATGAGAAGATATACTTGTGACTCTTGTAGTCAAAATAGATTATAAATCACTCACTTGTATGGTAGTGTCTCCAATTTTTCATGGTGAATCCTACCACTAAAAATTCTAGATTATGGGTGGAATATTTCTTTTCATGTGGTATGAACTATTGGTACTCATAAGAAATCATCACCTGACACTGAATTATAAAAAATCCAAGTATGGTATTTGAGTAATTTCCGAACATAATAAACTTGATGCGCACATTAGTCAATCGTAGGATGGGGTTTCTCATCAACCTCTATCACAACTCTATAAAATATTGTTGGATCATTTTCATCATAACTAAAGGATACCACTTCCAAGTCAAAGAAATCAATGGTGTCTATATCTTAGAGAAATTGGGAATGAATTTCCTTTAGTATCCTACAAACCTATGAAATCTACAAACCATTGACACACTCTTGGGTGAATCCAAAGCTACCATTGCATCAAGCATCATCGGAACCACTACTGTACACTCTATTGATGGAGAAATTTCCCATTATTTAGACCTATCAAATCCAAAACCAACACTTTTAGAGATACCCATATATCCGGTCCTCTTAGAGTATGACTATCTCCAATTGCCTTGTGTGCTCTTCCTTATACATTGAGTACAGTAGAATTTTGTTGATGAAGACCATCATGAACGGGTCTCAAAAAGGATTAAAGATCCAATTAATGAGTCTCATGAATACTTATGGGGTGTTATTCATGATTAATGTCATCAAACGTTAAACATAATGATATTAATAGAACCTAAAAGGCATCTTCAGTGTATCCGTATCTTGTACTCATAGTTGATGATAACCTAATCTGAGGTCTTAATTTGAGAACAATCTTAACCCTGTCAACTTTTATTAGAATTCATCAGTCCTTGTTAGTGAATACATATTCTACACATTCACCTAGTTTAGGAAATTTTAATCCAAAAAAAACATTAAGCTCTTATATGCCTTCTTCTTGAACAACACCGAGGATGCCTAGGGGGATACACTATGTCCAATAAATCCCTTCGTATGTTATTCCTCGAACTGAACCTTCAGCTCACGAAGGTCTGTTGGAGTCATCCAATATGATGGAATATATATCTAGGGATTCTTGGTTTATATGTGTATGAATAATATTACCTTCCAGCGGGGATATTAGTCAGAAACATCCTCAATAAATACATCCTCACACATTATAACTAATTTAGGAATATGAAAACCCATAGCATCCACTAATCCAATGGTAATACTATCAAACTAATGAGTAATACATTATACCCTATTGTGTATGATACCATCCTGATCTACCTAGGATTCCTTTTCACCTATAAAGGATAACCTAATCTATCATCTTAAACACACAACATCCTCCTCCTAAAATAGTCAATCTAGGCATGAATTATAGATAAAAAGTTTGTACCTAAGATGACTTTGTAATGCCTCATTGTAACTACAAATATATCTCATATGAATCTATCTCATCAACTATTTCGTTCAAAATATCAAATGTAGTGTGTGATCACTGAATCCACTCTATTCAATGTCTCTACACACAACGGTCAAGCTAAGGGATCAACCAGAATATCTATGTCTCGAATAAGATACGTATCTAGAAAAGAGTGGCCCACACCCATGTCTATTAGTGGTAAAGATAAAGTATATAAGACATATAAAATTTATCTAATCATCCTAGGATCCTCTTGGACAAATGAATCTACTAGATATACTATTATTCATCCTTCACCACTAGATCCCTAAGCCTAGCGTGGACCACCAGGGGGTGGTGGTGAGAACAAGTTAAAACATATACCACCTCTAGCTTCTCTCACTGATCCCCAACCATGTAATATACCATAAAAACATCCATAATCTTACTAAAATATCAAACTTGGTTTTCTAAAAATCATATCTATGTCATATTATAATATTTTATACAATCCATTGCGAGATTCCCATGATTGTCGCAAGAGAAGAACTACCTCTATCTAAGATGTCATGAACTATCCCGAGAGCTTTGAGCCGCATACCCTTTATCCTAGGATCATATCATTAAGTATATCACATGATAACATCCATATCTATGTTTTTATACTTCATATTGTTAGGTATCAACACCAATGTTCCCACTACTAGAACTAAGTATCGGTGTCTTCTCAACCATGAAACTCTCCACTACAAAGGCTCGACTAAGCACTCTGGCATTGGTGGGAATGAAAATATATATCATTGTATCCCTAATATCTCACCATAGTACCTTATAAATGGTCCATACCCAAAATAATGGGTCTCTAATTATATCTAAATAATATCATGAGAGGTTGTGAAACATGAAAAATACTCACAATGGTCATAATTTCCTTCATGAATCTGTAGAATATCCAAGATGTGAACCACTCCTAATGTGGCATGATTTAACTACTCCAAGAAGATTATCTTGAACTATGACCAGGGAGATTCCTATCATAATGTGTCTAAGCCACGAGACTCTAAAATTTCCCCAGAAATCCATGAATAAGTCTCACTTCTAGGACCACCATATGATTTTTAGGTTTCCCCACAAGGTAAAAAACTCATGTAACTAGAACAAGGTAGTCTGTAGATTCCATGACTTATGGATCACCCCAAAACCTTGGATTTCACAACCTCTGATACTCATGGATTTTGATCAGCTTAAACACATCCTTAGTCAATACATCAACAAAAACATTTTCCCAATAGGCGGTGGAAAAACTAGAAAACCACCTAGAGGTAACACCTCATATTCAGATCCCTGCACCTACGTATCATCACTAGGAAGATCATCTTCAATATCTTTCTGTGGAATCGTGTTCGGCTATCTTCATTGAGTGATTTTGAAATAAAATCAAGATATACCATGTTCAAAGAGTATATGCTGGGAGATGACTCAATAAAGATATGGAAACCACAACATATTCTTATATGATTCATGTACCAATGTTATCCCAGGAAATGGTGTCTACATTTACAAGGATAACTAGAAGGTTATCACATTCTTGATGAATGAATATGTGGGATAACAAACCAAAACAAGATTCAATAGCCCAAAATTTATACTAATAACACTTTAAAACTATTTACATAAATACCAATCCTAACCACACTGCTAGAAAAAGACTAATCAAGATTCATAATATGTAACGACTCTGACACCACTATATCACGACACGACCTGTACAGACTGGACTAGCTAATGATAAGCCATGTGTGACACCCCAAGACCACCTCCAATATGCTAGGGGATAATGAATTGTGCTGAGTAAGCATATCTCAGACATGGGAGGCCTTAGCCTATCTAATTGTACACACACACACATCTCCAAATAGCCATATGATACATAAAGGTAAAATAATACATCTGACACCATAGTGAATGCATACATCTAAATCCCACAACAATTGTATCATAAAAGTACAAAAGTATAAGGGGAAAATTGAAGTCCACTAAAACTATAAACATTCCATCCTTTTTTGAAGAATTGGGATCCTATCTACTGAAACTCCTTGTACATCCATAATTAGGCGATGTCACTACACTTTTCCTACTCTTGGAACTAAAACACTTACAAAACTCTTGTATTATACATAAGAAATGACATGTATGGGAAGATCCCATGGTGGTGTGAGTATAAAAATACATAGTACGACACCCCAATATAATGAATCATAAGAATTAATAGAGTATTAATACCATCATAAGGTATTTCAATAGGATTTTAGACAAATAAATATGTAAAATAAATATCCAGATATACTCATAATGGACGCCAAGTCTCAAAGTGGTCTTAACTATAATTCCATCTATAAGATTCTATACCAGGATTTAAGGTAATTATCATAAAAGAGAATCCACTCCATACACCATTCTATAATTGATGGAACTCATCAAAGATTTCATTTTCATTGGTCATCACCAAATATGTACTCAATACATCTCTAATGATATTAAAACACATATAGGGGATCACACCTAGGATCATTGGGGGATGCCAAAAACCCAATATGAAATAACCTTATATGTAAGGGATCATACACTAATGTATTTTGGTTACAAAAATTCCTTAAATCACACCTATTAAAGATGATATGATTGAGGATTACCCCTCAAACACCATAGAGAGATTCATGAAAACTCTATTTCAGACTAACCCATATAAGGGATCCTAATCCTATGATTTGGATATAATGTCACACTATATACTCATATGGTGGACTTAGGGAACACACTAATTGATACTATTACTTTTCTTAAAAAAAATGGGACTCAACTTTCCCTGAAAAAAGTACATGACATGTACTAGTGGGTACACGATGTGTCTTTCTTTCCCCAGGTATGGCCATGTTTCTCCATCTCACATGTCATTCATTCTTCTATATAAATAGAATTTTGTCTTTAGATACATGGAATGTAGATTAAAATTCATCACCCATCATAAACCTATCCATTTCATATATACATATAGGCGTGTAAATGCATATCGGGCCATTCCCATATAGATGGTCATGTTCGAGTATTGGGTTGTGCCTGTGTACTCTAGTCATGCCCGTGTACTTGGTCCTGTCTGTGCCTGTATATCCCCAGTGTATATGCCAAACTACTATCACCGAGTCACATGGTATGTGATACATGTCACATGGAATGTGAAATTTATAACTATGTAAAAACCCTATCATCACAGAAGGGGGATGACATATCATGTGTTTATGGGACTATTAGCTGTGTAGTAAGGAATTTTCCAAAATTTCATTCTATTCTATTTTTGACATATGTTCCACTACAGAAATCATATTTTCCACCAATAATTCCCTGACTCATTCATGTATGATTGAATAAAATTTTCATTACTAGTGGTATGATTCAAGCCATCACATGCACTCTGTATTCTACTCCCCATTGTGCCATTCCACATACTGCATGCCAAAATACAACAGGGTATCTTTGAATTTGATCCCATTTCACATCCATCAAACCATAATTTCAGTCTCACCCTAATCACTCTATTATATGTGAACATTAATCCACAATGAAAATTTGTTTCACCAATGATATATCATGTAATTATCATCCACCAAGTATTGGTCAAACTAAAATCCTTGGAAATAACTTTAGATAAATCTATTAGTGGATTTGATTCATATTTATCATCGGATAATCAAATGGAGAAATATATTTTTTTAAACTCCCTACCTTATTTTTGGACCAATCATTGATCAGTCAGACATCCATATCATTACAGAGATCCATATGCTTTGATTGGCACACAACATTCCAATCCATGGTCCTTCATCATCCCTCTAAGAATTCTTCTCCATGGCTCCACTCTCAAATCCTATGGTTATGAAGCTATCTTTATCTATTTTGTAAAACAATTATTTTATAAATATAGGATTTTTAATTGTTCTAAATCAAAAAATTAATTAATTAAATTAAATTACTATAATATTTTCTCCCACAAAAACTCTTTAACATAAAAACTTGATATCGAAAAAGATTATTTCATGATTAGGGTAAAACATATGTTTCATATTCAACTATGATATTATATTTTTCCTCCATGTCCTCATTTGAGTGTCAATCCATTATTTCTGAAAAACTATATGGACATGATATAATATATTTAATATTTCAATTATGTCAACCCTCAAGACTCACCATGCCTTAGAATCTGACGTCATCTGATAAAATGGCTCAAAAAATATTCCTTAATATATTCCAATGTTTTACAAGGGACGATTAGGGATGATCTAGGAAATGAATAAAATATGGTCTAGTGATGGCAAAAAACCACCCCACAATGGTAGTGTTCACATCCAAATTACATGTTGAATATGATTTATCAAGAAATGTTGATTGATTGACTTCTCTATGGAATGATGGTACAAAAAAAATAATAATCTTGTAAGATAATTAAATTAGTATGTAAGTTATGTTGTTAGATATGGGAGTGTATTGTGTTAGGTAGGAATATGACACAATGTAAAGGATCTCGTATAAGAATTATTTCAAATCTTTAAAACTGATATGAGATTAACTAGAATGAGCTATGTTAAGTAAAAAACATTATTATGGGAGATTAGATTGTGAATCAATTTAAGTAATTTCACTCATGAAATGGATTACCACACCCCAATGAAGGATATATAAGGTTAAAGATAATAGAGGAGAGAGAACTATGGGATGAATTTATGATGTAGTGTGAAGAGGGGAGAAATAAGTGTGGGTTTGTAATATAATGGATCTTTGGTAGATGCCACAATATATAGAACACACAAAAACTATTTGAATACTAAGGAAGACCAAGAAAAAACATAACATATTTATCATATAGGATGCATATTTGGTAGTACTATATAAATACTATTAGGTTAGTGGGAAAGTAAATATGATGAGAAACAGAGTTTCACTTGGAAAAAGTGTTTAAGAATAGTGTTGACTCAATAATGTTTCAGAGATTATGTCAGGGTCTCCCTAGATATTTTAAATAAAATTATATCATGTTTTTATATTTTTTATTTTATTAATCACCAAACCATTGTTGAATAGATCAGACAGTATGAAGGTTAGAACCCCATTTTGTCAATCTATATGGATGAGAATTACCCTATGATCCCATTATTTATACAATATCTTGAAAATAAGTTTTGAATTTAAATAGTGGTAGATATGACTCAAATTTTTGTAAATTTTATTAAATCATTTCAAATACATTTACCACATTTATATTCTTGGAATGATCTTATAGAATTAGAGAAAGTATGAATTAACCAAAACCATTAAATCAAGGGTTGAAAACTTAGATGTTTTTATAAAAACTACATATATTAGTTATATAGGAATTTAGACTAAACATAATTAAAAATATTATATTATTGAAAAGAAAATAGATCTGATTAAATTTTCCTATTGAAATATCTAGTATTTTGAGGAGAGAAATATTGTAGATGATGAATGAGTTTCATTACAACGCCCAATTATTGATGAAGAAGAAAAGAATAAAAATTCTATCCCAATAGGTATAATATTTATCTACATATTGGTATTGTATATTTTGTGTTAATGAAAAATATAAAGAGTTAATCCTCACATTTCGAGGGTACCCTCATTCTTGTTTGGATGATATAAGTATCAATTTCACATCTTGGAGTTGATCATATTTAGTTTGAAGGATTGTAAGCAAAAAAAGAGAATATTAACATCACTTATTTTCTGGGCATTAAGATGTAATGGGAATTAGTAACTTATACTGACATGTAAGATACTATCATAACTATAAATTCTTAAATAAACCCTCACATTTATAAACTATCTTTTCCTTTATCAAAGAAGTGTGTAGTGGATAAGAAGATGAAGTGGACATTGGATTTATAGCGAGTCTTTCCAAAACCAATAATATATTTTTAACTTGAAAAAAATTTACAATGACATAAAATTTATACCCCCAAAAGATTTTCTGATAATGAATTTTGGTACACCCGTACACTACCTTATAAACACTCCTTGGATTATATTTTAGTGGTAAACAAAGAAAAACACTTTGTTTATTGTGTGACTTACTGTGAAAATCCAAGTGATCCTAGAAATAAATAAAAATTTTGATTTATAATTTCTCATTTTATTTATTTATATTCATCATAGTTTTATAAATAATTTTATTAAAATTTTCATTCGAAAAGGGAATAGTTTTATTTATCTAAATAATTTTTTCAGAAATTAAAATGTTTTATTTTGATGATAAATTTAATGATTTTAAAATTTTAATTTCGTATAAAGGATATAATATTTTTAATTTAAATATTAAATATATCCTAGTATAAGTTTTTTAGATTTTTTGAACTAAAATTTTATTTTAGTAAATAGTAAAAAATTCAAATTTTTACCAAACTATCATTTAATTTATTTAAATAAATTAATTTTAATGTTCTATTACTTTTTTATTTGGTTTTAAAGTAAACAACCAATTAATTTTATTAATAATAATCTAAATATTTTATATGAATCAAAATGATATTTTATATTTTTATAAGTCTATTTTTGGGATTTGAAACACATTTGTCTATAAACTTTTTTTCATTGTGTTCTATGTATTTATATTATAATTATTTTTTGTCACATTTAAAAATTGAATCTTAAAAATTTTATTCCATTTTAATAATCATGAGTTTTTAATTTAGCAACGAGGTTAATTTTGTTTTTGGTCATTATGAATAGTAACCATATTAAAAATGTGTCAATAAGGTAAATGGTATATCAGGTTATTTATGGTAAAAAATAACTGATAAGGCCACAAGTTCATACATTAATTATTATATTATGTTGTTATTTAGAACCATGTGACATTATATTATATATTTTATAGCTTTGGATCCACTTTAACATGATTAATACTTTATAATATTTTAATGTTTAGAAAAATTACAAGTGTGCCACTCCCCTCACTTGTAAAACGGAACATCATCTCCTCAATTCCTCACACATTTTGAGCACTATAGTTCATCCAAGAACAATATAGAACTATACTAAACATCGCACAACATATCTAAAGGTATTTGTATTCTAGAAAGACCAGTCTTATAAGGGTTAAGATGTAATACAAAGGGAGTTATCAGAAGAGATGGTTTATTTCCCAACATACCTATTCTGGGGATACTTTCTTTTATAAATCCTTAAAATATTATTCAACCATGTTGGAATAATAACATGATATATTAAATAAAAATAATTTTTATTATTATTATTTTTGTATAGAACTTTTTCATCTAATATTAAATCTTATGATAAATGTAAATGATGCACTTGAATATATGTGGAATAAAACCTCCCCAAAGTTATGTATTTTGTTTTCTATCATTAGATAATATAACTAATTAAAATTATTGAAAATATGAATATATATGATTTTTATGAAATAATTATGATTCTATAAAGATAATACATTACTTACCTTATTATTAATTCTTTCCTTTTGAAATTGATAAAGCCCCTCATGAGTGCATGTGGAATACCCCTCTACAAAGGGATGTGATTCATTTTTTCATTTTAACCTTATAATATTGGTCCTAAGGATGAACATGTGGAATAAATATGAAATGTACAAACTATTTATTATTAATTAAAGGTAATATATTATATATTTTTTATTTTCAAATCTTTGTAGAGAAAAGAAATCATCATTCATGTATACATACAAACTACATTTTCAATGAAATGATGTGGATCATTTTACATAACTGACATAAATGGTTGGTTTTAAAAGTGTAAATAATGTATAAATATGATAAATATATATTATTAATATCAATAAGATAATATGACCTTATACAATTTGATCATTTTCAACACATCTATGTGGTTTTGATGTTATAAATGACTCCAAAACGTCAAATGTGGACTTAAATATTTTAATAACTAAATAAAAAATGGTAATAAATGAAATATAACAAATAATGAGAATTAAATGATTATAAAAAATGGTTCTTAATCAATTAAAACCAAATATGTTTTTATTATTCATAAGTTATATAACACGTGAAGTTAGGTGAGACATTATTTAAATAACTTTTCATTAAAACCATGTTTAAAAGTATTCCATTAAAATATTTTTCTTCAATATTAATTAAAATGTTTAAATAATGTTATTATTTAAAATTAAAATGTTGTTAAATTAAATTTCAAATAAATTTTTAATTTATTTTAAAAGGATGAAAAATGAATGTCCTAAACATTTACCAATTGGGCTATTTTGATGTTTTTTTACCAATGTGAAAAAATGTTTTTTAATGTATATGTTTAATATATTTTTACTACCATAATATCCATTAATAATTATCAATATTACATTAAAAATTTTCATAATTATTTTAAAATAAAATATTTATCTCCATACTATATGAATTTTACGTTTAAAAAGGTTTTCCTATGTAAATAGACTCTTTCACTCATATTTAGGAGATAAATGAATGTGTTATTTCATATAGGATTAAATGAAAATAAAATTTATTTTTTAAATTAAAACTCAAGATATATGTGTTTTATTCATTTTATGGTTTTTAGAAATTTTATATGAATGATAGGTGCGCCTGATAGATCTATAATAATGGTCTCCATAATTTATATCTCCAATGAATTGGGTAAAGTTATTGAGTTTATCAGTTCTAAGATACTCCTAAGAGATATAGGAATTATCTGGTTATGTGATTCAATTTTAACAATACATGTAAGGGTGAATGTAAGGAAAAGATCCCAATATACCTAAAAGATATTCTTTCAATTGTTTATTAAGGAAATAGTTTCATTTAAAAAGGTAAAAAATGAGATTAGGTTTTGATGGAATGATTATATCCCTTTTTAAGGTAAAAATATTGTTTCAATAGAAAGGTATTCAAGTGTTTTCATTTTTTCAAAGAAACCATTTTGATAGTGATATTTCTTTTATTTGAAATTTTTTATAAAATATAATTGGAAATTAATTTGAATTCATGTAAAATTAAACTGATATTTGAGATCAAATGTTTATTGTGGAAAGGAAAAACATATATGTATTTTTAGGATTATAAATAAATATAATGGTTAATTTTATTTTATATCACCTATAGAGATTTATTTTTCCCATTTCACATTTTCATATGATTTTTCATAGGGCATATGTACGGGTAGAAAATTTAATAATGTTATAGTTCTAGATATGGGAGTTACCTTGACCGAAGAAACCGTTCCTTTATAAATAACATGTTTTTTGATAAAAATGGTTGTTGTGTGGAAGTTTCCACTTTTTTATGTAATTATATAATTATTTATCTAATGAACTATACTGAAATTGTCCCAGGAATGTAATAAAGTATAATTTTTTTTATAAATCATGTAATTATAGTCTATTTAATGTATGAGGTTCTATGATTACATTCTTGTTAATTGGAATTTATTATTTAATGATTTTAGGGATGAGAAAAAGTGAGATTCTACATGTTCCTTCACATTAAGGGAAAGAATCCATACAGGTTAGTAAACATGTAATAATAATATATTTCATTTGTTGTTTACCCTACTTAATCCATCCCCCTCTCACGGAGTGTCCATTCGTTTTGGTCCAATCATATGTAAAAAAAATCTTACAAAAAATAAACTAATTTGTCGCAAATTTCAAAATTTTCATTCCAAAATAAAATATTACTTTCTATATTTACTTCTAATGTTTCATCATAGTTTTGAAATTATATTCTCTGAGAGAGTTATCCACCCTACCCTCATGAAATCCATAAATTTAATAAATTCTTAAATTCCTTCCATTAAATCAGTAATTCATTTTCATGTAACTGGAACCACTATGATACTATTAACATAAATGAAATAATAATTTTCTTATATAAGATCCACTTTGTTTTGGAATACTTGTGCTTTTTTACTAATTTTTCTATTTTTTTATCCAATAAACTTGGAGAAAATTTGAGATTTTATACAGTAATAAAAATTAAAGCACACACCATTATTATAATATTCATCATTCATAATTTATTTTTACTTCAAGTTAACATTTCTAGTTGAATAATATTCCTACAATTTAACATTAAAGTTTATACACTTCATTTAATTTCTCTGTAGTTTATCTTCAAAATTCTATTTCTCAATGAAAAAAGCATTTTAAATTTATATAATGTGTCCTTTCATGATAAATATGATCATTAAATTTTTGGATATTTCAAAATTCTTCTAATTAATTGTTGATCTTCCTCCAAATTATTTCATGTTTTTTCAAAATAAAACATTAATTTTTAAAAATAATTTTCAACTTCTAACACATTTTTATATTTATTTTCAATAATTCTTTTTATATATAAATTTTATCCCTAATAAATTATTTAATTTCATCTCCTCTAGGAATGTGACATTCAATCATTTAACTTACCTCCCTTGAATAAACAATTTTTCACCTAGAGAATTCTAACATTCATTTGATATTTGAGCTACCTTTATTAAAATTTAATTATATTCCTCATTTATAGTGACATTCATAAAAAATTACTTAAACTCACATTTCAACCTAAATTCTATATTCATTTATATTTCATATTTATTTATAATTTCATATCCATCACTAAAGAACTTTTCTTCAATGACATTTGAAATAAATAATTTTTTCATATGATAATTAAGTGTTGTAACATTATCAAATTCATTTTTATCACTTTATTCTTTATTCATATTGGATAAAATATTAAATTTATTTCTTTTTTGTTACCTTTTTTTCTATACTTTTAGAGTGATCATTCCACCTTATGAATTTTAATGTTTTTTTCCAAGGAAACTTTCTTGGTGACTCACAAATAACACCACTTTTAAGTTACATTATCTTAATAAATGTTGAAAAAATGTTACCAAATACATAAAAATTTAAAAATTTCAATATTAACATAACATGATATTGGCCATTGACCTTTATAAAATTCCTTGAGAAAAATGAAATAATATTTTCAAGTACTACCTCATTGTATTTTTTCAAAATCTAATTCGATTCATCTTCCTTGAGTATGTTTTGAGGCTTTTCATTAGATAAGGATTTTAATGTAATTTATTTCGTATACTAACTCTTTTTTGAAGGAATCACCTTTAATCCAGTAATATGTTATCAACACACTATGAAATTCATCCTATGGGAACCGAATTAAAACCCTATATTTATGAGATGAAACCTCTATGTCCAACCAATTAGGAAAGACATGTTGTACCTTTTTCTCAAATTGATTATAGATCTCTGTAATTTCATTAAATCTAGGAAATAATTAATCCACTGGGTTTCCATCATGAATATAAATATATTTTGATAGATCATACCAAATTTTATTCTTTACTTACACTAACATTTGTTTTAAAAATTTTATTTATCTTATCCCAAAATCTATTAACTTCCATGATCCAAATTATTTTAACTATATTAATATTAATTCTAAAAAATATTTTCGTCACATAAAATTCATGTAATATGTGTGTATCCATTAGTTAAAATATATATCACATATATTCATAGAGAGAAAAATTATAGAATCATTCAATACATATAGAAATTTTATATTTCTCATAAAATATGAAATTACTCTCACTATACACGAAATTGATAGGATCTATATTGGATACCAAATTCAAAACCAAATATGGATTCAAATTTTAAAAAATGAACAAAAATAAATAATACATACCTTTAATGGAAACTAAAAGTTTCTTCACACAAATTAAGGAGGTCCCAATAGAGGTCAACCAAATAATTAATTTTCACGGAATGGGGGGAGTGAATTTTAGAATTATTGATCTCTTATTACATTTATAAACCCTTGTTTTACCTTTTACAATCAATTATATTGGATAAAATATTTTATTGGATTTATTAATTAATGGAAATAAATATAACAATAATCTTGATACACTTGTTAACAAGGTTCATAGATCAAATAAGAGAAATTACATCCCCAATATAATATGGAGACACCCATGAACATATAGTCCAATAGTAAAACCTAGTGAATGAAAATGGGTATATTGTATTCATAAACTCATTACTAATAAGGTGTCTCAACTTATCATGTTCTTCTCACTTCATAAGTTCTCATTCATAAGTAGACAGATAAAATGAATTCAATCAACATAAACTATTTTCACACAACACTTTTTCATCTCCATGAAACTACGGCCTTCCAATAAGTATTCAGATCGTTAAACATAAACTATAATATAACTTATTTTTAAATTTTTACAATAAAAAAATTTAAAACATTATTCATAAACAAATTAGATATATCTTATATTCAATGATTAAACTAAATCATTGATTTGAAGTTATCAGCATTCAAAAATATATTTAATGATGTTCTTAAAATGTGAATATTCTTATCTCTTATGCCTTCATAAATTTTAGCTGAGTAAGACTTATCTATGTCTCATATAACCATTGAGAGACACCTCTATCTATATCATACAATAACTCTTGAATTTTGGAAAAAAGGAAAATTTATATAGTTTCCCATAAAAATATATGATGTGTTTTCTTCAACATGACGTGATAATAGTGATTTCATATGGTTATTTTTCAATAGATCTAAAAATATATTCACTTGAAGATAATTATAAATTTTTGGTGAATAATAATAAATGTTTTCTTCATATATGCATACCATTCCATAAAAACCATAAATTATTGGATTCCTTATGTCAAACAATTCGACTTACCTCTTCATTACACTTTTCAACATGATATATACACTAAAATGTGTCATCCTACTAAATGATATTCTAAACCAAGACAAACAAATCATGAAATCTTTTCTATGTGGTGCTAAAAAAGATCTAAATTTAAAAACAAAACATATAAAAATGGAGTGCTTTACATATTTTTATGACTACTATAAACATCATGAACTCCCAAATATAAAAATCATGAAAATTTTATAAAAGATATGTCTTGTAAATAAGATGATAATTTTTTATATAGGCTTATGTAAAACACATTGTGTTAAATTACCTATATTAATTACTTTTTACTAAATAATACACACATCATCAATATCAGCTTCCCTATAACTTCTCTAATCATTTGTAAGAATTCAAAAAATGAAAAAAAATTATTAAATGTAATTTTGATATAATTAACATCCTTATACTATTGACTTATTCATTTAACCTGTTTTTTTTAAAAAAAGGAAAATTATTTTGAACATGCATTCAAGATATGATTACTTACATGAATAATTGAAATTATCTTTTGTAATATATCGATATATGGTATTTAAAAAATTCCATCTTCTTCAACATGAGGATAGAAGGTCTAAAAAATATCTACATTTGAATTTTGATGGAAACTAATTAATCAAAATTGTCTTATAAAACAACATATATTTATTATTATTATTTCATTAATAATAGAAACCAATTGAATTAGAAATTATTTGATATGAATTTACAGATCATAAGGTTAAATCTTAATACAAATTTATAAATATTATACCTTTAGTAAATAATGATACCCTCAACTCAATCAATCATTTTATAAATGAAATTTCACTTAGTAAAATATAATCCTATGTGGGTGAACGTGGCATAGGAAGTAAAAATTACACAACAATATTCTCAAATATATAAATAAAAAATAATTCCTTTCATGAATGCAAAATTTATTTTAACCATTATATTTTGTTTATAATATACACTCATGTTGTTTTTGGAGTAAATACATTTTATATAGTGTAAATAGATTTATCTTTTTCAAACTGAAAAAATACATCAAAAATCACTAAAACTAACTCACACATGAGAAACATAGAGCTAAATACTTGCTCACATAATATACACACACTAAATTTAATAAAAAATATTTCAAATTACAATCCAAAAAATACTCTCCTATTTTTTTTAGAATACATGTCAGTATATATTTATTTAATTATCTCCACCTTGTAAAAAATCATAAAAAAAAAAGAAAGAAGGTAACATAACCACAACTTTACCATGTAATAAATGTCGTTTAAATTCCCACATAAACATGGAATTAAAGAAAACATTATATAAAAATGTTTGATAAAACCATCTACCACTTTTTATTTTGTAGTAAAAACTAAAATTTTTTAAAAAATACACATATTTTCCTTGATAATGTGGTATTTGAGGTCAATATTATTTTATTGAGAGTGTTAAACTGCATTCTTTGATTACTTTATTTCACTAGGATTATCAAAACTGAATAAAAAATATAAATTCACTTACAAATTAATGTATTAAAAATGATTTATTATCCCTATAATCTATTTAATTATTTATGTCTTATCCACATACTTAACTGACTTTATACTCTGAGTAGTAAAATTTTACATATTTATGTGCAAAGAAATGCATTTTTATCCTAAGAATATCACTCTACCTGATATTCACTTTAGATCTTGAAAAAATATATCCCAATATATATTAAATAGTTTAAAAAGACAAAAACTCCCTATACAATTATAAATAATTGAAAAAGTCAATAAAACCATTGACACACCATAGGATTATCTTTACTACAATGAGGTGGGATTCCATTGGTATAATTTAATAATTAGCATCCTTAATGTAATAGTATAGATGCCGTTATTTAATAATATTTAAAATATTATAAACTTAAAATGATATTCATAAAATATATCTTGGAGATATATTTTACTTCCTTATCATTAAATATTTTTATTCCCACATCCATTAAATTATAATTTACTATTTCATATTCTATTTTAAATATCTTGTACTATTTATGCGAAAAAATATTTGCAAAAAGAGAAACAAGATAATTTATTTGAGTGACTAATAAACCCAAGAATCATTTCATCTTTATATCAATTAAATTCTCAGATAAAATCTTCATATATTCATAAAAATGAATTTAATATTTTCTAATAATTAATAATAAAAATAAATCATTAGCATAAACAATGATTATGCAAGATCACTTTGAGATTTAGTTTCTAAAAAGGATTTTATGAACTCCACATTTATGAAATTATAGAATATTCAAACACACATCTAATTTTGAGTAATAATCTCATTGGGATATATTAAAACCATAAACATATTTCGGTACCATTCACAAAAAATTGAAATCATCTCTAAAAAAGGATGCATTATGTTTTCAATATAAACAACATCCACAATATTTATATTTAGAAATGTAGTATCGAAATATATTGCAAGTATCTTGAATCTCCTTTGAGTGGTGATAAAAATAAATATCCTTATAACATAAATATATTAAATAGATTTTTTCATCAAATTAAATTCTTCTAATTAAATTTTTTTTCCTTATAAACTAGTCTCACCTAATTTTTAGTCAATTCTTCTTTTTCAATAATTGTTTTAGAACATTGAATTTTTTCCAATAAATTTCTTTTCTCTTAACAAAGTAATCAACACCCATTTACCATTTTTCTTAATCCTACATAATTATTCAATCATTACTCATATCCATTTTTTATGCTATAATGATTTATAATCATTCATTCATTCAAGTAGATAAATCAAAGAGGTATATGTTTATATCCTTGGATGTATTTTTATATTAATTGTTTTATTTTAATATTCAATGATAATATATGTATAAAATTATTAAATAGACCTTGGATTATTTAAATAAAATCTATCCTCATCACCTCAAACATTCCAATTATCTTCTTCATGTTGATATACACTAAAAATGTAAATATCATTAGAATTTTTATTTTAATATTTAATCAAATGAGAAACTTATTTATGATCTATATCAACTATTAATTTTCTCCAAACCCATAAAAAATGTTCAAACATGAAAAGATCAATGATATCAACAATCTTCCATGATTTATTATCATAATAATGTTACACTATTCGGTTTTAGGATTATTCTAAAAATATTCTATCAATTCCATGATTCCAAATTTTTCTAATGTTGGCCTTTCCACCTTGATTATAAAGGGAATTCAAAATACACTATTGTACATAAAATTTAAATTATTTTTATAATATATATCATAATGTGTCTTTTACAAATTTGGAATAAACAATCAATTATTTTAAATGTGAGTCACAACTCCAATCATTTACCTATGAAATTAATGTGATTTTCCATGTTATACCACTATATTTCAAGACATTACCATAATAATTAATTGGTTTAATTCAGAAGAACTATTTTTTATAGATCATATGATGCATTGTATTCCTTTTGAATTCAATTATTTTACATGTATTATTTAAAAATTACACTCATATACTAATCTCTATGATTTGATATGATCTTATTTATCTCATAATCAATTTTCTCCTCTAAAATCCTTCTCAAGCTCTGAAACATTTTTTGAATCTAAAGATTAAATGACTAGAACAAAAAACACATGATTCAAGTAAAATCGTTGTTAAATGAGAAAAAATAGTAATCTCCTTGTGTGGAGATTAATTTTATCGATCCATATACATCTAAGTAAATAATATTTAACAGTTGAGTTGTTTGTATCAATAATTTATGGTGTACAAATTTAAATATACCCCCTTTCTAACATGTATTACACATCCATTAATTCTCTCTACTTATAATAAAAAAATAATAATTATCCTTTTTTTAGTTGAATTATTCAAAATCCTTTGGTCCTTATGACCAACTTTTCAAATTCATATATGAATTTCATCTTTCAAACAAAAAATTAATGTGTTTTTGTGTCTCTAAGATGAGATAGGATTCCTTTTATTAATTATTCCTTATAAAAAAACCTGACCATACATTAAAATATTCCCTAAAAATTCATTATTTTTTAGGATCACTTCATTATATTTATCAAATTTTAGAGAAACACTATGTAAACCATCAATGAACAATGGTTTGTAAGATTTCAACTTCCTTTCATTGATCTATAATTAGCAAACACCTTTTATCTTAAGAGGTACATCTAGACTAAACATAAAAACCATATTTTTATATATCAAAAATATATAAAATCTTAAATAACATGTCATGTTAGATGAAAAAAAATTAAACATAAAAGGTTGTCCCAATTTTTAAGCTAATAGTGAACCATATATAACATGATCCATATCGTTCTCTTTCCACTATTTTTAGACAAATTTGGGTATTTACTCACATATTGGTATGAATGTAATATAGTAATCAAATATATCATATAATGACCTGATTGTACACACCTTCCAAAATTTAATTCCATGATTGAAATTAAATATCTTCTTTTACATGTGATGATTCATTATTCTTTTTAAATTTTTTCTCTGATTTAGGTCTCTCCCCCTCAACAACTGACTACCATAACAGAAAGTTTCAAAAAATTATTTATTTAAACAATAAATTATTCACCACATGTCTAAAACAACCAAATCACCAAAAATATCTATAAAATTATAGGCCTCATCCATGAACAACTATTTTTATATTTAGAAATACCTTTGATTATTCACTCATTTAGGAACTAATTTTTACACAATTCTTCATATCAAAATTATAAGATGTTATATATTTATCACACATTATTATATAAATTTTAAAATAATTTTGTATTTAAAATTCATAATATATTTTTTATTTAAATTTTTATTTATAGTTGACATAGATTTTGGTATTTTTATTTTGATGTTAGACACTTCATTTATATACACGTTGGTTGATATTCTACCAACACTTTATAAACATCAAGATATTTTGAACCCATAAAATGTGGTATTGTGATTATTATGATAATTGAAACTCTTAAATGTTTCAAAATTATTCCTTTTGTGCTTTAAAAATACAAAAAAATACTGCACGAATTTCTTAGAAGAGCACTTCAAATATTTCCCTACATGTAACACCTTTTTTAAATAAAGTTCAAGCCATTTTTCTCTATATTTTAATTTCTTCTACAGTGCACTATTTTAATTTGTATCATCTTAAAAAGATATTCTTAAAATTTTAATTTAATTTACCAATGTAATATTCTTCAACATTCATCACACGTATCACTACAATCCTAATTTGATGTTTGAGGTACATTCATTAGCATTTTATTTGCTTTATCTGATTTTGATATCATTACCAAATAGTTATTGAAATATCATTTTGGTATTAAATAATTTTTTATTATCATTTCCTCTGCATTACTGCACTTATCTATATCAACAGATATGATGTGACTCATTCCATGATTAAATGATTTAATTATAATTTAAATTTTATTTTGGGAATTTAGTGATGAAAATGTGATATGTTTATATATTTTTTTAATTGTTGAAAATGGTCATTTTTGATTTTTTTTTGTAATTTTAATGTGGGTGTTTGGATGATTTGGATTCTTTTGAAGATAAAAATCCTAGAGGGGGGAAATTGTGGCTACCTATTACTTGGTATCATGTCACTAGGTACCCTGTGATAAGTTCAGTAGGGTTGTGCCACTGGACTACCTCATTGTGATCAACCAAGGTACACTGAGAACCAAATATATCCCAGTTGAGTTTTTAAAAAAATTAATATATTTATTCTGTATCAAGTATAAATTAAAAATACTCAAGAAACAACTAAAATATATATATTAAAAAGTACTCGCACACCAAAACTGAAACAAAACCAAAAACTAAATCACATAATGACACCTCTATATGAATCCTTTGAAAAATTTATCAACCAAATGGGTAATACAATATCAAAAAATAGAAGAAATTTCATAATTCTTATCATAATTAATCATTAAAGCATCATGTCACCTAACCCCTAAACACCTTCAATGTTATCATCTTCATTATTTTAGGTTTCATGACCCATCCCTACAAATATACCCATCCTAGGCTGGAAATAATGAAAGAGAGAAATTGAACCCCGATTCCCATATCAAGTAGACCCCAGGTTGGCGAAAAGATCCTAGGGTATAAAAAACATCTAGTATGGAAGGAGTTACCCTCTATCAGAAATATGATATGGATATATAATAAAAAAAATCACCATATAATATAAAAAACCCAAAATAATACCACAATTCATGAACAATATCAACATATACAAATAAAAATTTCAAATTAAATACCAAAAAACAAGTCCTATAGAAACGACTAAACAAGGGATCTAAATCCCAAGCTAGTAATGTCCACGTTAGTCCCCAAAATCCTCATGTAAACCCGAAAAACAATTTATATATTTAGGGGGAGGATAAAAGTATACTCAAGAGGACCATACCCAAGGTCTCAAGTGTATATGTGAAAAATTCATACTAATGATCTAATGAACAAATAGAAAAACCAAATAGAACCTAAAAATCTCATCTAACCATCCCAGCCTCAAAATGGCTCGCTCACCAAATTACGCATCCATGTATAACAATATAATATCCAAATCATAACACATCATGTCTCCCTACTACCACTTCCCCAGAAATTTTCTACTCCGATCCCCCACACATAGAACACCTTTTTATCTAATCCCTTCAATATCACATCCCATTACTGACCATCTCTAATGTGGATCAAGACACATCCCTACCTACCCCATACTCACAAGGTCAAGAACTTGCTCGTAAAAACTAGGATAATAATATCACATCATTCACATATACTCTATTTCATCAGATCTTGCTTGGAAACACTTGGACCATGACACCACATTTTTCAAAAGGCACACGGGCCATCACATCACATATATCCCAAAAGCACCTAGTCTATCACATAACCATGAAAATAGGGTCTCATGAACATGAAGGAAATCAACGTCGTTCCAACCACTTACCAGACATGACCCACACTACATACCACATACTTATTACAACACATCACTACTGGGTAATATCTAACACCAACTCATATTATCACCGATGCTAAAAGAAGAGGGAGGAGGAGGGGTATCCATCTATCCATATCACCACCATCCAAGATATTATAGAAAATACCAAAAACCGAAAACCTTTGACAATATTTTTGTTTACCCAAATCATGTGGGGAATATATAGAAATAACATAAAAAACATAATATATAGATAACACATAATAGCCAACCTATGGATTCACAAGCACAACACTAGAACAAACCACACCTACACCATCGAACCATGTGTAAATTTTCATAACCATAGTAACCACTATATGAATCACACTACACAAAAACCACACAAATCCGCACATTCTAACTTCCAAATACAGTTTCCCCACGATCTAGTTTAAACAGTTTTCAGTAACATTAATGTAATAAGTCATTTTTTTCAAATCCTTACAAAACATTAATTTATTTATTCAAATAATTTAATCCTATTATAAAAAAAATCGATTTCCATATTTTTTTATTCATTTTCCAAACCATGAAATTTCATTATAGCATTATAATTTATTCCAAGATTATTTATGAAACATACAAAACCACACCATGTAATAACTCATACATCCCATGCCAACAATCACCACAAACACCAAATCATTTGATCCACACCATCACAAAAACCGCCCATCACAACCACTGCACATCTCCACAACATCACACACCACAAATACACTGTACAACTATCTACATCAAAACACATGTTGACTAACAGTCACACATACTGAATACCACATGGAGCATTCCCTGTACTGGTGTAAACCATCCATTATGATCCCTAATAGAGTATCCAGAGTCATGACACCATTAGAAAATTGAAAAATAAGGCCAATGATCCTTACAATAGGTATATACACGAATCTATGATATGAAACTATATCTAAAAGAGGTGATACTAATGTAGAGGTTACTATGATTGTACCTCTCACTGTGGATTGTTATTCCCAACTCCTCCCTGGTAGGCTATGTAGAACATATCTGTTAGAAACCACGACCTCATGAAATAACCTCACTACATATAGTAGTCCCACTCTGCTATCTAGATACAGTTGGTGCGTGGCTTCCATGGCCACAACCACCACCTCATTCGGAACGACCATCAGTACTCCATAAACTAGACTAATTCAGAGCATTGAATCCTGGTAACACCCCAAACATCCATAGTATGTTTCCCTTTAAATAATTTAATAGCTTGAATTGTATGCAACTTCGAGATTCTAACACACCATGACCAGTGAAACTAGCCGTTATGAATAGTAATACACACTTTTTAAAATTTTATAAATTTTACCTTTCAAAATGGACTTCAATTTTGGATTCAGAATATTGAAATTAGCTTATGATGAAATTTTTTTATTTTTCTGAAAACTTTCGATTTTTTGATGAATAGTGAAAAACACTGAGTTATAGTTTAAAACCAAATTTTTTATTTAAATAATTATTTATTTTATTTAAATTTATTTTAGCTCAAAATAGATACATAATACCTATATAATTTCAATGTAATTCATTGGAGTCAGTTTATAATAATTTTAGATATATAAAAATTATATTGAACTTTTTACCGTTTTTTACCCACCTCCTAGGAGCATTTGAAAATTTGAATAAAACATAATTTTACCACTTCTGTGAATTGAATTTTAAAAATAAGCGAGACACGGTTGGTATTAGTAAGTCAAATTTGGTTCAATAAGATAAAAATATTTTTTTTGAATAGTAACTTTTGGCTTCTATTTACCACTTTTAAGATAAATAGGGTAAATAAGAGTAAAAATGATATTATTATTACCCTAACACATGTACTAATTCTGTTGGATAAGTGTAATTCGACCAAAAACAACCTTAGGAATAAAATATTATCCTTTTGGTTCACTAGGATTAGACTAGGACATTTATTAATTTTTAATTTAAAGAAGAGTTAAAAGTGTTAAATTCAAAATTTAATAACTAATTTATTTTTAATATAGGGTTACACATAAGATAAATTAAACTATAAATATTCATAGGAAATATAAAATGATTTACTACATAATCGTATTTTATTTATATATTTTAGACATTAAATAATTAAATTTATTTATGACACAATGATGATACAATAATTACCATATTAATGAATGATTAAAATACTTGATATTATAAATATCCAAATAAATTTAATTTGTGACTTTTTATGAATTACACTAATTTTACAGGTTAATATGACATGTTCAAGTTGGTTAAATTAGTTTTTTTTTGAAGTAATAATGCTGTTATGAATTTATCAAAAACAAAATACCAAATAGTGTAAAATTGACATGAAAGAGTTTTTAAAAATAATATTATATTATTAATTGATATTATATTCCTAAAAATAAAAGGTTCCTATAAAAGACTTATATAATTATAGGTGTATCATTAATTAACCACTTGTGATTTTCTTTGTAGTTTATAGTATGTTTATTAACCATAAAATATAAAAATACAAAGAAACATGGTAAATGTCAAACTATTAACTAAGAGTTAAATCTAAAATATAAAGTTAATATAATGACCCAATCCTCTCTAAAACCTATTGATTGAGTGGTTTTAGACCCATCCCAAACTTTACCTTTAAATAATTCATTTAGAAGCCATTATAAACTGAAAATTATTTTATTATAAAATAATATTTCTAGCTTTTCCTAAGGTGCCCTTCACCCCCCTTAAAAAAGGGAACTCCCCATTCCCTCAAATTCACACCTTCAAAACCATTTGTCTCAGCCACCCTCTGCCCAAATAGCCTATCAAATGTCCTCCCTTCATCATAAAGGTTTTACATTAGTTATAAAGCCAAACTATGGATCCCTTTTGATCAAATCAAAAGGAAGAACCCAGAGAAGATGAAAATATTTCATCACCTCTTTCAAGTTCCTTTATTCTTCCACTTTTTAATTCATTGTTGTTTCCATTATAAAATAATAACTCTAGTATCTTCTATATAATGTGACGTTATTATAAATATGGAACAACCATATTCATTATTCTATCCAACCTTTGAATGACATGTCACCATACGTGAGTACGTACGGCTTACCGTCTCCACGTCGTGGTGTAATTGTTATTCAATAGATTATTATTTGGATGGGTATAATAATGATGTGTAATTGATGTAAATAATAAATATAACATTATAATGATTATTTATATGTGATAAACCATCCAATTATATATTATTTTATTCTCAATAGAATGATATTGTGGCTCGTGCGTATGTACGGATTACCTTCTCCATGAACGCGATGAGATTCATTCACCATCCTAATCCATTCAAGACTAATTTTCATTAGATGGATAAAAATAATGTTTAATGACTTAATATCATTCTTAATTTGAATAAGATATATCCTATTTGTAACAAACAGTACTTATGAAACAAATCATATTACTTAAAATGAATCAGTTAACACCTAAAACGATGGTAATACAAAAATATTTTTAACAAAGAAATATTAAAAGATCATATATGATATCATATTAATGTATAATATTCTTTTATAATTTAATAACAATTATTTCACCATTATAAATGAGGATAACCCACCCTTGACCAAAGAAAAGTACAAAGAAAGGTGTCTCTTATCTCACTTTTAATTATGTGAGATTTCCATTGTTCGCCACTTATTTAATGGATGTGATGTATTATGTACTGCCATTTGATATATATTATAATTATTTTCTTTATATTCATATTATTCTATGATTAATTTGTTGGTTATTAAATTTTGGTCATATGACTCGATTGATTACAATGAATTAAGGGGTTTCTTATCTCACTTTTAATTCTGTGAGATTTCCATTGTTCGCCACTTATTTATTGGATGTGGTGTATTGGGTACTGCCATTGGATATATATTATCATGATTATATTTATATTCATGGTATTATGTGATTAATTTGGTGGCTATTAACTTTTTGTCATGCTACTCGATTGATTATAATGAAGTAAGGGTTTTTTCATCTCACTTTTTATTCACATTAGAATCATGATATATTGACCACTATTTCCTTTTTGCGGCGTATGTATTGTCCATAATTTTATTCGTGGTGTAATATAAATTAATTTATATTTATTTACATCTTCATTGTATGATCCTTCTTTCATGGTTTGTAACTTTCATAAGTTACCGAATGGGTAATGGAATTTCAAATTTTTATTTCTACTCAATGGGCTTTAGGCATATATCATTAAATATTTTACTCCAAGATTATATATGGAATAAATATTAATTATTTATGTAGTAATTTCAACTCCCCCTTTTAAGGATATATTTTTGATACACATAATCACTCCATTTATAATTTCTCAAATCATTTATATAAACTTCATCTTAACTCAATTTTCATTCATTGTGTTAAACGTCCAAGTCATTGGTGTTGTTTTTGCACGAATATGTGTGAATGTACTCTGATTTATTTACACTAAATGTCCAATAATATTGAGTTTATTTATATTTTTCACACATAATTATGTCATTTATTCATATTTTACCTAAGGATACCTCCTTTATAAGTGATTTCATCTCAATTTACATTCTTTTGAGACTTCTTTTTTGTTATGCACCAATACACTTTTATATGGTGTATATAATGTCCTTTGACAGAATATATCTTGAAATCCTTTATTCTAAAGATATTACAACGTTTTTATTACCTAAATTATTTGTATTCAAGCGTCTCTCATTTGGTTAGTAAATCTAACTAAAATATCATTTTAAATGTCTTAAAATTTATTCTCATAAATCTTTCTCATTAATGTCTATGTTTTAAAAAATGGTTTTAAGGATTTTTTTATATGGAAATTAATATACTAAAATTTAAATTCCTTTTAAATGTTTCAAAGTTGTATGGGACACTTTTATTCAAAAATCTATTTTTAAACAGCCTCTTGAAAAATAGGGTGACTTTTAAAAGAATTCAAGAAAAAGGGGGATATTTCCCCCAAATTGTTTTCATGATTATTTTCATCTTTGTCAATATCCATCATTATTCTCAATTGAGGTTAATCTGTTATAATACAATATTCAATATTTTATTGAATGAGTTATGTTTTACTGTGGATGTGTTATTTTTATACCATTCATTGTTTGTGGAAAATTATTTACATTTAGAATGTAAGCTTTTATACAAATGTTTATGTTATGTTTCAAAATTTTCTTATGAGCAATGCATTGGACTTTGTATGTAACGGGTGGAGCCCGCTATATCTCCTCGATGCATCAATAGGAATCATGAGACAAACTAGTGTCTTGGTATAAGGCCTTGACAAAATCATATTTGTAGTCTTGGAACAAGGCCTGGACTATGCGGTTATAAAATTTTGGAATTATGCATTCCATCATTATGAAAGTGGATATTGATATTGCATGTGAGTATTCAACTATTAGAACATTCATTTGAATAAGTAAATGGAATTAATTGATTTTATCTTTTCCATATTATGTTATTGTTAATATTAAACAGATTTTGTTTTAGTTTTATAAATAGCCATAAATGTTTATGATTATTTATGAATGTTTCTGCTATATTGTTATCCCTAATGAGAATCTAAGCTCACCCATTTCTATTTTTTATTTTTCTTAGGATGCGGAGAATTATATTATGACTGACGTACAAGGATAGTCTATGGGATCTCAGTGTTGTCTATGGAAAAAAAGTTGTTGTAGTTTTCCATTTTATTATGTAATTTAATCCTTATGAATGTATCTAGTACTTCCATGGTTACTAAATTAATAGGTCTTTCGAGACTTGATCTTTTAGTATCATGACAATGATACGTAATAATTCACCGACTCTGTGATTCTGGGGTTGGGGAATTATTGTTGGTATCAGAGAAAGTTTAGTACAATCCTTGGAAACTAGATTTAGAAAATCTCTGATTAGAGCACATAACACTAAGATAGACTTTGAGGATAAGTAAAGAAGAACTTCCTAAAATTTTGGAATTGTAGAGTTTTTGTGATTTTTCCAAGAAAGTCATAACCGTTTGGATATGAGCAGGTAGAGGTGGCCCTAGCATAGATGTACCATGGATTAAAACCTGAAAACACCACTTTGAGATAGACTCAAACCAGAACTGGTGCACGAAAATGGTCCTTGCTTCACTCTTGGTTTTTACGCTCATGTGAGATATGTTTAGGATAATTTACATTTTTTGTACAAACCAATTTAATGTATTTCAATATAAGATAAGAATAAATGACCTAGGTTAATCCTACAGTGTTTTTAATTGAAAATATGGTGTCATGATATTCTCTAAATGATTTTTTGAATACTGTCACTCACACAATGCTTTCTGGTTTTAGTAAATGGCTGGATTCCAAGGAAGTCATAGTAACATTGAGAATGATGTACTAGGTGGGAATTGTGGTGGAAATGAGCAAAAAAAATGGAATGCTGATAGGCGTAAAAGATATCGTGTTAATACCAAATCAATTTTAAAACAATATGATCACAAAATATATATTAACCAACCCCCAGACTCAACAAAGAAGAGAAATGAGATAAAGCATAAGAGCTACAACAGTGGAGACCATGGAGAAATGAATCCTCAATTTCCATCATGCAGGAAATGTGGAAGGAGACACCGAGGAAAGTGTATCAATGGAATAAATAAATGCTTTACATGTGGGAAAAAGGGCATAAAGTAAAGAATTACCGAATAAAAATGAAGGGTACTATGAAAGAAAATAAAAATGGTCCCAAGAATCTATTTACAGTCATTTGACATAAATGTATGTGACCTGGCCATTACGCGAGTGAATGCCCTATTCTATTGGATATTTTCTTGGTCAAAGAAGAAGCTATATAGAAATAAATGGTTGGAGAAATGTTTAAATGTATCAGTCCTCCTTTTTGATGGGATTAATTTGGAATAATTTTATCTTTTATTTATAACCCTGTAGTTTGTCATGTGAAAATGATATTTGAGGAAGAATTATCTTTTCTATTGTGGATATAGCTATAAATAACCATTTGGTTTTATATGATCATTGAGTTTGAGGTAATTACAAGTTATTATAATTTGGGATGAAAACAAAAGGTATGAGATAACATTGCTGGTTATATTATGTTATGGTTATTTTGTGAAATTTATCTCATTTTGGTAATATTATAAAATATATTTTTTGAAAACGGACAACACACAGACCATATGACAACCCATCACATCAGACAAAGCTGTGGGAATCGAACCCACAACTAGAGTGTGATTGGGATTTAACACCTATCACTAGACTACGTGAAGTCCCTGGATAGTGTGACTAATTAATTTTAGTTATATGATTTTATTGATCAATTATAAGTTTATTTAGGATCTTCTGTCTTATATAATGAATACCCTTAGTATAGGAAAATGATTTGGTGATTAATTGAGAAATTTTATTTTGGAAGACATTCACTCTATTGGGAACACTATATTCCTAAGGAAAATAGAATACTATGTGATTTCATTTTATGAGTAATGGTGGATTTTTATCTACATTTTTATTGTATATTTATAGTTATTTGTGTTATTTATGGAAATTATTATCCTATAATAGAGAATATGTGATTAGGTTAATTACTTTTAAGTATGTGACTTTAAGATTAGTCTATGTAATTTGGAGATAAAATTTAACGCTGAAGACTACATACCCAAATTCCTCTATGTTTTGGGTTTCAATATTAGTTTTAATTATATTGAAGGATTTTAAGGAAAATTGTTTATTGAATGGTATTTATTTAACTTTTGGGTATTGATGGTTTAATTTTAGAAATTAAGATTAGTGTTTCTCTATCTAAAGGAATATCCTTTTGGGGGATCATCTGATCTTGTAATAACCATTTTAGTTTTTATTAATCTCTAAATACAATGTAAATATATAGTTTATCTTTTCTGAATCTTGTGATTCTCTAGAAGTCGATTCTTGATCTTCGGGTGTGACCAAGTCTTCTCGAATAGTCATCATTTGAAAAAAAATGACTTAGTGGTAGATGTTTATTAAAGAATGAATATCTACTTAAAAATTAAGTATATATTTTTATGTTCTTAGTCAATCTTATAAATAAATTCCTCATCATTATGAAATGAAACTTAAAAAAAACGTTGTCTGTTTACTTTTCCTACTTGGAAACTAATGACCGTTTGTCCCATCAGAAGTTTGTGGTTTACTTATTGTTCTCATTCTCCTGATCTTGTTTTCTATCCCTCTCCATTAGAACATAACACTTAGTTTATCATCCTTATCCATGTTTTTCAACATGAAATCCTGGTATGGGTTATCTCGGGTGACCTTTGTACTTCACTTTCCTTCTTTTAAAGTGATAGTTTTATTGACTCCTTTTCCGATGTGGGACTTTCAATTATGTTCCCAATCCCAAATTTTAAAATTGTGAGGATGCAATTTCCAAATGGGGGGAAGAATGTAACACCCCAAGCTTCCACTATACATTTCCATTTGAATAATGTAATAGCTTGCATTGTACGCAACTTTGAGATTCTAACACAGTGCGACCAATCAAACTAGCCGTTATGAATTGTAATACCCACTTTTTGAAATTTTATAACTTTTATCTTCCAAAATGGACTTCATTTTTGGATTAGAAATATCGAAATTATCTTAAGGTGAACTTTTTTTATTTTTCTGAAAACATTCAATTTTTGATGAATAGTGAAAAACTCTAAGATATAGTTTAAAAACGAATTTTTTATTTAAATAATTATTTATTTTATTTAAATTAATTTTAGATCAAAATAGATACATAATACCAATATAAGTTAAATGTAATTCATTAGAGTTAGTTTATAATAATTGTAGATATATAAAAATTTTATTGAACTTTTAACAGTCTTTTACCCACATTCTAGGAGCATTTTAAAATTTGAATAAAACATAATTTTACCACATCTATGAATTGAATTTCAAAAATTCAAGAGACACGGTTGATATCAGTATGTAAAATGTGGTTCAATAAGATAAAAATAATTTTTGGTGAATAGTAACTTTTGACTTTTATTTACCACAATTAAAAGTAAATATGGTAATTAAGGGTTAAAATGATATTATTTTTACCCTAATACATTTTTTAATTCTATTGGATAATTTTAATTCGACCAAAAACAACCTTAGGAATAAAATATGATCCTATTGGTCCACTTTTATTAGATTAAATCATTTATTATTATTTAATTCAAAGAAGAGTTAAAAATGATAAATTCAAAGTTTAATAACTAAACCATTTTTAATATTGGGTTACACATAAGATAAATTCAACTATAAATATTCATTGGAAATCTAAAAATATTTCCTACATAATGGTATTTTATTTATATTTTTTAGTCATTAAATATTTAAATTTATTTATGACACAATGATGATGCACTAATTATCATAATAATGAATGATTAAAATAATTGATATTATAAATATCCAAATAAATGTAATTTGAGAGTTTTTATAAATTAAACTAATTTTATAGATTAATATGACATGTTAGGTTGGTTTTATGATTTTTTTCTAAGTAATAATTCTGTTATGAATTTAGCAAAAACAAAATACCAAATAGTGTCAAAATTGACATAAAAGCGTATTTAAAACAAATATTATATTATTAATTGATATTCTATTCCTAAAAATATAAGGATAGGCACAAATAATTATATAATGATATATTTATCATTAATGAACCACTTGGGGTTCGCTTGGATGTTTATAGTATGCTTATTAACCATAAAATATAAAAATACAAAGAACCATTGTAAATGTCAAACTATTTAACTAAGAGTTAAATCTAAAAGTAAAAGTTAATATAGTAACCCAGACCTATCTAAAACCTATTTTTTAGTGGTTTATGACACATACCCACCTTATCCATTAAATAAATCATTTTGGGGCAATTAGAAACCTAAAATTATTTTATTATGAAATAATATTTCTATCTTTTCCTAATGTGCCCCTCACCCCTCTTATAAAAGGGCACTCCACATTCCATTAAATTGAAACCTTCAAAGCCTTTTTTCTCTGCCAAAATCTACCCAAATACCCTCTCAAATGTCCTCCCTTCATTATATATTCCTTACTTTAGTGATAAATCAACCCTAAGGATCCCTTTTGATCAAATTAGAATGAAGAACCCGAAGAAGAGGTAAATATTTCATCACCCCTTTCAAGTTCCTTTCTTCTTCCACTTATTATTTCTTTGTTGTTTCCATTAAAAAATAATAACTCCAGTATCTTATATATACTGTGATTTTATTATAAATCTGGTACAACCATATTAATTATTCTATCCATCCTTTTAATGACATGTCCCCATATGTGCATACGTATCGCTTACCGTCTCCACGTCGTGGTGTAATTGTTATTCAATACATTATTCTTTGGATGAGTATGATAATGATGTTTAATTGATTTAAATAATAAATATAACATTATAATGATTTTGTGTATATGATATAACATAAAATTATATATTATTTTAATATCAAAATAATGATATTGTCGCTCGTGCGTACGTACCGATTACCGTCTCCACGAACGCGATGAGATTCAGTCCCCATCTTAATAAATTCAAGAATAATTTTCATTAGATGATTAAAACTATTTTTTAAATACTTAATATCATTCTGAATATTAATAAGACACATATTATTAATAACAAACAGTACTTACAAAACAAATAATATAAAGAAAAATGGATCAGTTAACACCCGAAATGATGATAACACTAAAATATTATTAACAAATAAATATTAAAAGATCATATATGATATAATATTATTGTATATTATTCTTTTATACATTAATGAAAATTATTTCACCATTATACATGATTATAACCTACACTTGACCAAGGATAAGTACAAAGTAAGGGGATTGTTATCTCACTTTTAATTATGTGAGATTTCCATTGTTCGCCACTTATTTATTGGATGTGGTGTATTGTGTACTAACATTTGATATATATTATCATGATTATATTTATATTAATGTCATTCTATTATTAATTTGGTGATTATTAAATATTGCTCATATGACTTTATTGATTACAACGATGTAAGGGGTTTCTTATCTCACTTTTAATTCTCTGAGATATCCATTGTTCACCACTTATTTATTGGATGTTGTGTATTATATACTGCAATTTGAGATATATTATCATGATTATCTTTATATTCATGATATTATGTGACTAATTTGGTGGTTATTAACTTTTGGTCACATGACTCGATTTATTACAACAAACTAAGGGTTTTTCATCTCACTTTTTATTCACATGAGATTCATGCTATATTGGCCACTATTTCCTTTTGTGTGGCATATGTATTGTACATTATTATATTATTGGTGTAATATAATTTAATTTATTTATATTTACATCTTCATTTTATGATCTTTCATTCATGTGTTGTATGTTTCATAAGTTACCCAATTGTTAAGGGAATTTCAAATTACAATTTCCACTCAATGGGATTTACGCACAATTTATTGATTATTTTAATCCAAGATTATGTGTAGAATCACTATTTATTATTTTTTTAGTAATTTACACTCCCCTTTGTGTGGATATACATTTGATACACATTTTAAATCCCTTAATAATTTCTCAAGTCATCGATATAATCTTGATCTTAACTCAATTTCCATTCATTGAGTTAAACATCCAAGTTATTGGTGTTATTTTTAAAGGGATTTGTGTGAATGTCCTATGATTGATATATACTAAATTTACAATCATATAGAGTGTATTTATATTTGTTACACATAATTATGTCCTTGATTTATCCTTTACCTAAGGATACTGTCTTTATTACAGATTTCATCTCAATTTAAATTCCTTTGAGACTTCTTTGTTGTTATGCACCGATTCACTTTTATATGGGGTATTTGCTGTCCTTTGACATAGTATATCATGAAATCATTTATTCTCAAGATATTATAAATTTTTTATTACCTCAATTATTTTCATTCAAGCATCTATCATTTTATTAGTAACTCTAACTAAAATATCAATTTAAATGTTTTAAAAATGTATTCTTCTAAATCATTGTCATTAATGTCCATGTTTTAAAAATGGTTTTAAGGAATTATTTATATAATAGTTAATGTTTATAATTAATTTTTTTTTAAATTTTTCAAAGTGGTATGAGACACTTTAATTCAAAAATCTATTTTTAAACGGCTTCTTGAAAAATTGTGTGTCTTTTAAATGATTTCAACAAAAAGGGGGATATTTCTCTCAAATAGTATTGATGATTATTTTCATCTATGTAAATATCCTTAATTATTCTAAATTGAGGTTAATATGTTACAATATAATATTTCATATTGTATTTAATGAGTTATATTTGACTGTGGATGTGCTATTTTTATACCATTCATGGATTGGGGATAATGTATTGACATTTCTTAATAAAGTTATAATATTAATGTTTATGTTATGTTTCAAAATTTTCTTATGAAGAAAGAATTGTACTTAGTATGTGACGGGTGGAGACCACTATAGCTCTATGATTCATCTATAGGTTTCCTGAGACAAACTAGTGTCTTGAAACAAGGCCTGGAAAAAATATTATTTGTAGTATTGGCACAAGGGCTTGAGTATGTGGTTATGAAAGTCTGGCATTGTGCATTACATCATTATGAAAGTGGATAATGATATTTCATGTGATTATTCAACTAGTAGAATATTCATGTGAATAAGTAAATGGAAACATTTGATTTTATCTTTTCTATATTATTCTAAAGTTTAGGTTTAAAAGGCTTTTGTTGCAGCTTTATACATTACCTTAAATGTTTATGCTTATTTATGAATGTTTCCGCTATATTTTTATCCTTACTGAGAATATGAGCTCACCCCTTTCTATGTTTTAATTTTCCCAGGTTGCAAAGTAGTATATTCTAACTTACCTGTTGGGATAGTCTACGGGATCTCAGTGTTATCTATGGAAACAATGTTGTTGTAGTTTTCCATTTAATGATGTATGGTAAAACATAAGAATGTATCTAGTACTTCCAAGGAAACTATACTAATCAGTATGTCGAGACATAATATTTTGTGATCATTATAATGATACGTAATAATTAACTGACTCTGGGCTTCTAGGGCTGGGGTGTTACAATCCTACCTCTCAACTTATAACCTTATTTGATCCCCTTCCACTAACTGCCGGAGGTACGGTCTTACAGAAATATTATACCAGACCCATCCTACTGAATTCTCATCACTAGATTGGGTATTAGTCACATTGGTTTATCATATCTACCAATATCCCAAACTGTTAATAAAATACATTACTACTGGAAATAACATATTGGATCATACACCCTTCACAAGAAGCATCAAAATGGTGATTCCAGCCAGTAGAAGCTGAACTATTGGGTTGAGATGCAAAACTACCCTGCAATGCACCACCAAATTCCCTCTGGTTCTGTTCATTAACCATCTCATGATTCACTATTTTAGAAATAGTATACAATCAAAAAAATTTAAACTGTGATCAAACAACATTCCCGGTACCTTCATTAATGTGTCTCTTCATTGATGTCTCATCTGCAAGATAAATTAGCACAATTAACTAATTCTCTATAAATTGTGTTGAATACTAAAAAATGATCATTACTCCCTACTCTAAACACATAAACTCACTAACCCTTTCAAATCTTAGGGACTTAGTAAATACATAGTTGTAATAATTTGATTATAAATCATTCCAAAATATAGCTCGAAGACTATCACAAGGGTTCAAAACAACCCACAAGTGCTTCACATATCCCAGAAGAATATATGTCTCATGATTTAGTCTTCACTTAGGAGGTGTCTCAAAATGATCGAATATATAAATTATAGTCTCCTAACACAACTAAGAAGCCTATGGACCTCCATCCCTCAAAAATGCGAAAAAATGCTATTGAAGGAACACATGTGACATCTCTACCATAGATGAAGAAAGTTGTTGGGATACCTGAACGATCTGCATAATGTGATTAAAACTCTCTCCAAAAAATGAATCAACACCCATATCAGGAAAGATGGGTGGTACCATAAGTGGAAATTTTGGAGGTTCTACTGGTTTATTAGGACCCACCACCTCCAGAGCATAGTCATCATCATTGTAACGTCTCAACCCGACTTACCACTAAATCGGCAGCCGTATTGGTGGATCGCATGTCCTCAAATTCATACCCCTATATACTAGAGGCTAAAATCTAGTATAGAGGGTCTCATGAGGTGATAGTGGGGAGACTATACCCTCATATCAAATATTTTATACTAGTAAAACAATATATAAATTGAAGACATAAGTAGAGGCGATAAATAAATAGATAACAAAGTAGTGGAAGAATAATATTTTCAATTTAATAAAAGTTCCCCATTCCAATTAATAAAACATATGAATTCATATCATGGTGATGATACCTAATTGAATGTAGTAAACAGTAAAACATTTTTTTCAATACAATAAAAAATAATGAAAAGACAATAATTCCCCTTGGGCGATATCTATGAGCATCCCAAGCTCCAACTCGGTCTGGATCTCCTAACTCCCAATCTCAAGAAATTCAGAAAAAATCATAGATCCTACAAATATAATGTCTATTAAGGTTTCAAGGATACTAGGGAGGGTATGATATATAAATCTCAATTGTACAGTAGTCATGATGTCTAGTCCAAACAAGATAGTTCTATATAAATTAAACAGTGTGCATATATACATAAATAAAATAAGTAGTAAAATGTAACTAAATTCCAAGTACCTACATTATCCCTTGGCTAGTGTCTAAAATTGTAATGAGTTCATTATTTTATTATTACCAGTTTATATTCTAAACACTTGTTAGCAATAAGAATGGTTTGGAGAGGTAATAAGGAATCTTGTGATGATATTTAATAATGAAGTTCCATGGTCACAACCAAGGAATAATAAACCTCAAGTGTTTCCAAATTACCAATAACTATAGTCTATATAAGGGTAAGAGTGTAATATACATAGCATATTCTATGTAATTCCACAGTAAGACACCTATTGAGTCCAAGGAGTTCATTAAATGTAAAATGGGGAAAACCAATGACTGGGTCCAATGGGATTTAACAATGGAACCAACTTGTCAATGTTGGATCCAATGAGTGTAGCCAAGTCATCTTTTAGTACTACATGAGGGATCCTACGGTTTCAAACATTCATCCAAAGTTATACAAGGATTGGGTTTTATGAGGGGGTCAACCTTAGTAAGCCAAATCCTTGAATTCAAAATGGGTTCATCAAGTGTTCAACGCATTCCCTCAAGAATCCAAGGCGAGCTCGAGTAAGGTCATTCCTATTTTTATAATGAAGTTATATATAATTCATATGGTCTAATCCATTACATATCATTTGTGTGAGAAGGGTAATTGGGCATGAAACCATTTAATCAAGTCAAAAGTAATCAATAAATTCATTGTGTTCAAGCCTTGCCTTTTATTAGATTGATAGGGCCAAGTAGCATGAAACCATACATTTAATCCATTTAAGGCATTTTTAAAAATTATGTTTCACCCTAA
The DNA here is from genome assembly GCA_963277665.1 of Viscum album. NCBI lineage: Eukaryota > Viridiplantae > Streptophyta > Magnoliopsida > Santalales > Viscaceae > Viscum > Viscum album. The sequence continues at coordinate 1,429,447,890 of OY728157.1, forward strand.
TAAATTCCATTATCATGGTAATGGGTGCTACAAACATGTACACAATTGTTTATTTATGAACTAGAGTCTATCCATGGAATTCCAACATGGGAATCCATGTATCGACCAGGGTATAATAATAGTGAATTTACCAAAGCATGTCAATTTCATTTATATGGATATATGGGTCACTTAGGAGGTGTTAATGGAAAAAGTGAATCACTTACACGTTTAATTCCAATCTAAAAAATGGTCCATGAACATAGATGGTTCCATGGGTTTTTGATCATTTTAAAAGGAAAATTCATTTTTTCTAATTCCATTAGGGGCCATGTCCTAAACCTGACATATCTCAAATGTAACATCAAGGAATAAGAGATATCAATAGAAGAATCCACGAAATCATAATGATCTAATCAATACATTTTATCTTGAATATATTGCACCACTGTTTTAGGGGTTTTATTACAAAAGAATGACATTCATATCAAAAAAATAATTTTTTACCATTGAGAATTTCATTAACATTATTAAAGTATTCATTAAAAAAAAAATACAACATTAATTAAAACTTAGAATAGTAAAATAAGTAATTAAGTAATGTGTTACTAAAATTAAAGGGGAATGGAATCTTACCCTTATTGAAAGAGGAACCTATTTAATACTCGGCACTTGAACAATTTAGTGGTGACCACTCAAGACTACTCCATACATGAATAGACAATCCTTAATATAATTATATATATCTCTCTTAACCCAATGCAAGTATTCCCCATGCCATGAGAGAAAATGTACATGGAAGATATATATATATATATACTTTTATATATAGATACCTATTTATATATGTTTGCGCCTTTAAAGATGACAAAACCCACTACACATTATAATCAAGACCCATAAAGTACAAAACCACCAAATTTAAAAATTGGAAATATCAAGAATGAATAGAATCCCTTACCGCGAATCGATGGTGGTGAGACAAAATAAGAAAAACTACTTCACCTTCGGTAATGATTGTCAAAATCATCATGAATGTGTCCCGAGAGACCCTTCTCACAACCTATAATCTAAATTACATCAGAAAACAACATTTTCCCTAAACCCTAGGTTTATCCAATCCATATAGGGTGATGGGAAGACCGAATATTAGCTGGAAATGGAGAGGATAATGGGGAGGTTGGATTTCCATGATGATTTGGATAAGAATCAAGATGAAATATGGATGAATTGACAAATGAGGAGGAGATGGAGGTAGTGCGCCTTGAATGGCCAAGGAGAGCCCAGGGAGGGGCTTGTAACAAGAGTGAATGGTGGATAAACCATTATGTGTTTTTCCTAAAACATAAAAAATAATATTAATAATACTATTAATATTTTTATTATTTTTATTACCATTAAAAGATTCATTACTATTTCTTATTCTCCCCTTAATCTCATTCAACAAATTTTGTTTTTAAGATTTAATTTAATTCGATTCCTTTTTTTAAAATAGGGTAAACCATACGGTTTGACCTGCATAGTTTTCCATACCATGGGTGAACCATGTGGTGAACCATGCAATGATACTATCTCAATAGGTAGACTGTGTGGGCTAGGTGAATGGTTCTGAAATCTGTGTACATCCTGTGCACACTGCCACTGGCCACTTTGGACCAGGCAATACGATTTACTACAATGAGATTCATTGTTTTAAACAAACTGTGCACCCTCTATAGTCGTTCAAAACCATGCATTTTTAGGTCTGGTGCCCCAGAAACTCCCAGATATATCCATGAAACTTCTTAGGCCATTAACTAATTCCCTAAATGTTGCATTAATGTGTTCCAACTTGTGGAATTGAGTTCTGAAGATTTGCATTAAACTCAGAATGTACATTAAATGAAAATGATCAAAATCCAATAGATTTTTGTATGGTTAAAAACATGGAACTATATATTATCTCCATCATAGAACTTCTAATCCTATATAATCCTTTTGAAAACAACTAAAACATCACATGACCTACTGGGGCAGTGAAGTCTCATTCTAACTATCGCATTGCAGTTTCGATGCCCAACACACATTTAAGAACTTCTTAAGAATTATTTACTTAAGACATTACAACTGAATCCAATAATAATTTTCCATATGAAAACTAAAACTAAAATAACACAATCTAATTAAAATAAAGACACAATCACATCATCATTTTGAAAAACATTCTACCGATGGTGCTCCTCAACATAATTCTTAACTTATGAAAGGGGCCAATTTCAAGCCTCATAACCTCCATAGTTGGACTTTAAATAAAATTCATGCCTCTAAAAATCATAATGATGATCATTGAATGATTTCATTTAAAAGAAACTTTCTAATACAAATCAGTCGATTAGAAATTGGTTTCCCAAGAGTTCTCAACTAACATTTCCAAGCATAAAAGCATACTTTTCTTAACATGAAAATGTGATTTAAAATGTATCCTTATGATCATAAACATTGAACTAAATGAAGATAGAATAAGTCAAGACACTTGTCCAAATTATCTCAAAGATTCTTGATATATATGAATGGTTCAATTATAATTGAACCATAATGACTTGTTCCAAGGCATCTTGTGTTTATAATGAGCACATTTGTCGAAGCCTATACCCGACTCTCGTTGACTCTTCGTAGGTCAAACCATCACCAAAAATTTAAGGTACAGTTTTACGACTCTATTCCAAGATATTTCACACTTTATTTTAAAAAGAATATGTCGGTACAAGCCCAAAACATCTAAAATTTAACATTAAATAAGCCTAGAGTGGCATCTGTTTGGAACTCAAGTCAAAAGAAAAAGCTGGAGTCCATGAGTCCGATGAATGAATTCATACTTGGGAAACCAAGAATCACTCAGGATATACCAAACCTAGATAAGAACCACACATCATCATGCAACACTGAGAAAACTCACCCAACTTGCTCAAAATGTTAAAGCTTTATCACAGTGTAAGACTGAAGGTCTCTTAGTGAACCTGGGATGATTTTAATATAAGGGACATTATCGTCACATAGTAGAACACACTAATAGGACTGAAATGGTTTCTAGTAAAACACCACCAAATTATATAAGGGAAAACACATGAACCACAATTGGCCGACATCATGGAAGAAGCTCAGCTTCACCTATCAATGAAACACTATTTAACTGAACAGATGCCTTTTTTACCCAAAAAATTCCCTGATCACTCTATATTTAAACACTAATGTCTTCCAAGACTAAAAGTGTTTTCTTGCAGATTCAAAAATCGTAAACCATATTAAAGTCATGCTACTGAGAAAGCACTAATATAAAACATCACCCGTCAGCCTAAAAGGTATTCATGAATAAACTGACCCTTTCCCAATGGTCTATTTAGGTATGCTCTTTCTACATTGAAGAAAACATTTATGAAGCTCGACATGAAACTCCCCACCTTATGAGTGTCCTAGTCACAAAAGAAGGAAAACTACCCACTCATTAACATTCTAGTTGAAAAGAACATAAATAAATGCGTGATTCACCTTCGAGCCATGATCACATCATCAAAAGATACAAAGAAAACTAAACCAATGAGACCCATGTTTCAAAAACAACATGTCTATAGAAACTTCTTCACATGCATTTTTATAAACTTGATAACTTATTTATATGTTCCCTCTATTTGGTGATGACATGAGATCGTACTCAACACCACAAGAGATTTATTTGAGAGTCTCTTTTTCTCACACGACTATTAACATGGACGACACCATGACCAGTCATCTATTCCATAAGAATAAGAAAGGGTCAAATGATATAGGTAGTATCCAACCATTCTTGAGGTATGTTTAACCTACTGAAAATAATCCTCACTCGCTTCTCATTTGAATATCAAGGACAAAGAATCCATGACCACCCATCCGAACAAGGGTGTCATTTGAAACTGAATGTCTTACTATGGAGAATGAAACCCAAACAACACCAATCATTAAAAAGATTGTGGCACCAATAAGACATTCCAATTATAATGGCATTACCTACTACAGGATATACCCTTATGAAGAACAAACATATAACATAACATTATGTAATTTTAAACAAAAGTTACTTGGCTCAAAATCCAACCATCTAATCCATTACTAAATAAAAAATAATTCCTACAGAAATCAATCATGCTTCCATTCCAAGTATAATCAAATATAAAACCAACCTACCATAACATGAGGGTTTAAAACCAAGGACACAACTACAGGCTGTATTTCAAATCCCTTTAAATTATTCACATTTGATCTTTAAATATTAAAATATTTAATGAAAACATCAGGTACTATTTTTTAAAACAAAAAACGCATGGTACTCGATTTTTAACCAACGCCCTAAAAGAAAAATAAAAATACATTTGAAACGTCATTTTCAGTTATAAAATATCATATAATTCTCATTTTTATTAGTAATTAAAAAAAATAGTTCATATTTAACAGATACCGCGACCTACAAGGGTCCAATTTCAACCAACCTAGATTCATAAAAACGAAACCCAATATCAGTTGTCTTGTCATTAAAATTTCAAACACCCATATCATGTAAAATCATAAGTTAGATGTCCCAGATAAACTATTAGGGTTCATTTGTAGATTTTAGAAGGTAACCAATATCATTTCATATAAAAATTAATCAACCCTTTAAAATTATATCCATTTCACAATACATCATTCAATAACATTTAATATAGGCTACAATTTCCAAATTCATGAAGTTCACATACACTTAATGCATTGAAAATTTCCTCCAATTAACAAAAAAGATACAAAATTTAGAATTTAACATGATCACATACAAAGGTCTGGTTATATGTATGGAAATCTACCAACCTATAAAGTGCCAATACACTTATAGTTTGGAATTTGTATCCTATTAATTAACCAAATTACAATTTTATTTAAATTTTAATATTCTTCTATAATGGTTCAAATACATGGTTTACCTTTTCCCAGCTATAAGGCATCCACACACCTTACAACAAAAAACTGGATCCCATCATAATCACTATGATTTCATTTATCAAAGCATCCAATTATATATCAAAGAAAGTAAGCATTTCTTTTTAATAATCCAACATAGAGAAACAAGATAAAATCAATGAATAATGGAATTTTAATAAAAAAAGAATGTTAGAATGATTAGTAAACATAGATGGAATGCTAATTAATTATCTCAAATGGTATAATCTAATCACAAAAATTGAAATCAAGGCCCAAAATCTAATTAACAGGAAACCTATAAATGCAATAAAAAGACATAACATATGCATGACTTATTAATTTCTATGTGCCTAGTATGAGGAATTAAATGAAACATACTTACTAAACAAGGAAAATTGTAAAAATAATCTAATATAATAAACCAATAAGGAGTAGAAATTACAAATTCACTCAAGGTGAAATCATATCAACTATAACATCACATAGAATTGATAAAAATTAACCGCCTGGACCGCTTGGTCATTTCCCATATGTGGGGTGATTAATCCCAGTTACAACTATTAAACCATATCCAACACATTCCTATTATCATATCTACCATCCAAAAACAATAAGACATAAGAAAAAATATACCCTATGATACCACATTTTAATGTCTTGACTCGGATTACCACTAAAACAGTAGCAGGAACGGTGGGTCACAAGGCCTCAAGAACGTCTCTCCATATGACAGAGGAAATTTATTAGTAGTGAGGGTCTCATGATGTGATATTGGGGTGACCATAACCTCATATAAGACATATCACAATGGTAAAATAATATATAAATATAATACAACAGTGGAAGCAGAAAATAAATAGAAAATAAAGAAGAAGAATAATAATATATTAAATTTTTAAAAAAGGTTGTCAATTCGAATTTATATAATAGATTAATTCATGTCTTGGTGATGATACATAACTAAAAGTAGTAAATTTTAAAACATGATTTTCAATACAGTACAAAAATAATGAAAAGATAGAAAATCCCCACAAATGATCTCCATGAGCATCTCGAGCACCAGCATGGTCCTCTACTCCTAAATCCTAGGTTCAAGAAAAATAGAAAACAACATAAATCCTTTAAATACAAGTTCTACTCAGGTTTCAAGGGTTCATGATTAGGAAGTGAGGTATAAATATTAGTAGGCTGACACCCAAAATGTTTAGTCCAAACTAAACAGTTCAATATAAATTAAATAGTGTGCATGCATGCATAAATAAAGTAACCAGTACAATGTAACTAAATTTCAAGTACCTGCTACAACCGTCAAATGATGTCTGAACGTGTAACATGTTCATTATTTTATTACTACCATTTTATTATTATAATAAATTACATACGTAAAGACGGTTCAAGATGTATCAAAGAAAACTATGATGATATTGAAAAACAAAGTTACATGGTAACAACCAGGACAACATAGACCTCTAGGGTTTCAAAATCAGTAATAATTGTAGCCTGGAAAAGCGTAAGAGTGTAATATAAAGACTGTAGTCCATGTAATTGCACAATAATATTCCTATCAAGTCGAATGAGTGCATCTAATGTAAAATGGAATCAATGATAGGGCCCGATGGGGTTTAATGATGGAACCTACATGGAAATTATGGATCCATGGATTGGTTCCAAGGAATCCTATTGTACTACATGAGGGTTCCAATGGTGTCATACTGGGATCCAATGTTTGAAAATGATCAGGTTATAGGTAGGTATCAACCTATGAATTTTTTATTCTTGAATTTGGAATGGGGTCCTTAGGTGCTTCAGGTATTCCCTCGAGAATCAAATATAAGATCATGTCAATACATTCCTATTTTTATAGTAAATTCATTTATAATTCATAATTTTCTGGCCATTAAATTTCATTATTTTGACATGACTAGTTGGGCATGCAACCATTTAATTAATTCATAAGTAATCAATAAATTCATTTGGTTCAAGTAATTCCTTTCATTAGTTTGACAAGGCCAAGTAGAATGAAATAATTCATTTAATACACTTAAAGAATATTTAAAATTCATGGTTCACCCAACCACCTTCTATTATGATGGTAAGGGGTGCTACAGACATGTAATCAATTATTTATTTATGAACGTAAGCCTGTATATTGAATTCCTACAAGGGAATCCATTTATCAACCATGTTATGAAATCATTCAGTTTACAAAGGCATGTCAATTTCATTTATAAGGCTCCATGGTCACTTAGGAGGTGTAAATAAAAAAATAAATCACATACATGGGTAATTCCATTCTAAAAACTCGGCCATACACATAAGCGGGGCCTTAGATCATTAATCATTTAAAAAGGGAAACTTTGTCCTTCTATTACAATTATGGGAAATGTCCTAAAAATCCATATATCATACATATCATAAATATATATGAAATATTAACAGGACAAGACAAGTAATCATAATGATCTAATAAAAAAAATTAGCAAGAAGACAGTGCACCTCCATTGGAGGTGTTTTATTACAAAATCCTGAATTTTTTATCAAACAAATCATTTATTACCTTTAGGAAATTAAAAAATTATATCAAAGGAAGATTTTAAACTGAAAATAGTACTTCATATATTACAACTAATAATAGTTCAATAAGTAATAAAGTAATGCCTTACTAAAATTAATTGGGAAAGGAAGGGGACCCTACATCAAAGAGGAACCTATTTAATACTCAGAACTTGATAGATTTGGTGGTGATAACTCGAAATGACTCTATACATTCACACACACACCTTTATATATATATATCTTTACCCAAGGCACATATTCCATTCACCATGAGATAGTACATACGTGGATGATATATATATACTTTTATATATACATACATAATTATAAGTATGCATGCCTCCAAATATGTCCAAAACCCATTACAAATTATATGGAAAACCTATAAATTACTAAACCCCAAAATTTAAAAATGATAAACCACAATAATGGATGGAAACCCATACCAATAATCAAAGGCTTTGAGCAAAGATAATCCTAACTACTTCACCATTAGCGGTGGTTGCTGGAATCTACACAAATGCATGCTGAGAGACCTTTGAGACAACCAATAGTTAAAAGAAAACTGAAAATTGAAAATATCCTAAAACCCTAGGTACGAATGAGCTACATAGGGATACGAGGAGACCAAATCTCGATGGGAAATAGAAAGGAGAAGGGAGAGGAAGGATTACGATGATGATTTGAACAAGAACTGTGAAGAAATATGGACAGATTGACAAAAAAGGAGCCAAAGGTAGTGCATTACACTTAGAAATAGAGAGCCCAGGGAGTGGCTTCTTGTGTGACTGAAGGAAGGAAAACCACTTAAAGTTATTTTTTAAAACAAAAACAAAAACAATAATTATTTTATTTTTATTTTTATTATTACCATTAAACATTTATTTATTATTTCTCTTTCTACCCTTAATCTCATATAACTAATTTTCTTTGTAACTATTAATTTAATTTGATTCTTTTAAAAATAGGGTAAACTACATAGTTTGAGCCGTAGAGTTTTCAAAACCATGCGCAAACAGTGTGGTGAACAGTGTGAAGGTACTTCCCTAAAATGAAAAATCTGCGAGCTAGGCATACAATTCGGAAAATTGTGTAGAGCCCATGTGCAGTGACACATCCCTCTTTGAAAAAGGACACACAGTCTCCTATAGTGGGAAACAAGGTTTCATACAAACCATGTACCCTCTAAAAGCTTTCAAACCCATGATTTTATGGGTATGACACCCCTAAAACTCAAAGAGACACCCATGAAACTTCTCATGTTTTACCCATGTCAAATAAAAAAAATTAAATTATCACATTCCAACTCATTTAATTGAGTTTAAAAGAGTGGTTTTAAACTTGTCCAATATAGTAAATGAAAAATTTTAAAATACCTTGAATATTTTCAGGTTTCAAAACACATAACTCTACAGCTATCCTCAATGTGAATGATTGGAGATAGTTATGGTGTCATGTATCTACAGTGGGAAGGACATGCCTCTCATTATAATGAAATGATTAGTGTCCATGCCATAGATATAAAAGTGTATAAGAGGTCAAATCCTTATAATAAGCAAGTCAAACCCCCTATTCCTACTCCTAAATCTAGGAGTGGGTAAATGAAACAACCATGACAATCCCCAAATAAACATCCAACTACCAACTCTAAGGTTGGGTCTAGGTAAAGAACTTTTTTTTAACAAATTATATTTAATTAAAATGAATATTTATTTACAATTTATTTCAAATTATTGAACCAAATGATCACCACCTCAAATCCACAAGGGCCCATACACCTCATGATCTAAAATGTGGCATCCACTTAATCCAAACCACAAAAAATCCCAGTCCATGCAACCAATGATCAATGAATCAACATTTCATAAATGAATTCTTATATTGTCTCTTTTAACCTATGAAGGAAAAAATATTTTGGTTATGGTAGGAACTCTAATAAAAAACCATATTTCTCAGTTTCCCATACAATTCATTTATCAAACAATACTTATATCACTCAAGGAACACATTATAATTTCATTCAGTCAAGCAGTGAATCATATATGCAATGAAACGATGCATGTCATGTTAATTATAATAGGTTCCTAAAATTATGAATGATATGGAATTACCTTATATTATTTCCATGTGTAAAAACATGTAATCATAAATAACATCAAACATCATGTGTGCCACCTAATGGTGGAAGCGAATCAACTGTAATAGGAAAAATCCAGAAAAAAAGAAACATCTATTACAATGAATTTGGAGTTTTCATGTACGTTAGTTAGATAAAATTAGGAAAAACTCATTAAAAAATTCTAATACTTTCCTATGATATTGTCTATTTTCTCAAAATAGTAAATAAAAAAAATAAAAACAACATTTGACACCACTTTGTAACATCTTGACCCGTGTGCAATAAAATGGTGCCCCAAGCTGGTGGGTCACATTGTCTTAAGCACACCTCCACTTACGTCAAAGATAGAGAACTAGTAGAGAGGGTATAAGGTGGTACATTGGGGAGACTATACCATCATGTTCAAAGTACACAATGGTATCTCAAGTTAATAAATAAGCATTAGAATAATATAATTCAGAGAAAAAATCATCTTAAAGATTGTAGTAATAATAATAAGTAAAAAAGATGTATCATATAAAATATGATGATTATTTCATTTATCATTAAACAATTTAATACAATATATGGAAATGGAAAACCATTATTATACATGTATCAAAATTCAAAAATAGAAGAAGAAACTATCTCTAGAGAGCATCAGAATCATAGCTCAATCTAGTGCTCACATGCTCCTAAGAAATGGTAAAATAAAGAATCATACATTGTGGGCTTTCCCTAGTCCCTAATTGAATCCATGAAGCCTTTCTAGGAACCCACCAACAACCCAAATAGGTTGTGGGATAAACCTCAATAGGCCACAACCCATAGTTTCTATAAAAAGTCCAGTTTGTGTAATTTAATCAGGAGCAGTGTGAAATATATCCCACATATATCTGTTATAAAATTAAATTTTCAAAATAAATATAACATACCATCCATACAAAAATGGATTCATATGACCAATAGTTAATCTCCCATAAAAGAGGGTAGTTTTAAATCATAAATAAACATGTGTGATAATGTCCCATCTACAATCTATAATCAAATACCCATACAATGACTATATGTAAAGTATAGAAAGATATCCATATTAGCCATACTATGTAATCAAGTTTATAACATCCACAATGGCCAATGTATTGTAAAATAATGTGATCCCACTATGGTCCGACTCCATGGTATAGAATAAAAAGTTATCCTTGTCGAGTCCAGGGAGAATCTCGATGGAAACTCAGTAAAGAATTGGGTGGATTCCAATGAGAATGTAAACAATGAATGTCCAATGCGAGTCTGAGATATTTGGATCTAATGGGTAGTAATGCCCTTGGAATCCAATGAAATTAGGATAATGGGAGTTGAAATATATTATGTATCCACTACAATAATGAATATTAATCCCTGGAGTATAAAGGTATATGGAATACTATGGAGTCAGTATTCAAGTAGAAATGTCCATGACATCCTCTACGATAAACAAGATCCTTGTAGATGATTTGTCTATGGAATCTAATGGAATAAATATACAAGGATCTCATACAAGTAATCCACTTTTGTTTTCAATTCATCAATAAATTCATTAATCATTTCATAACCATTCCCCATCCATAAGTATATCTAGCCCCTTCCATCAATTTTGATAAAATAAATTTAATCATTCTATGAATTTTATAGCATGCCAATACATTTAAAATGTGGAATAACCCCTCTCGCAATCATTCATTAAATTAGTATTAAAATAATTTAGTCTTACAAAACAATTGGTGAGATCACAAACACCTAGTGGGGTGTTATAACATAGGGAAGATACAAGGCGACACCCCATGGTTGTACATGGATGAGGATAACATCCTCCAAACATAGAAAGGAACTAGCATGAAAGCCTAATCTGTTCAAATTCATTACATTCAGACTATAAATTATTATTAGGGGAAACTCTATAAATTATGGCATGTGATAACACTACAACAAGGTAAATTAAACACTAATCTTTGAGGGAATGGTATGGAGCACCTACTGTATACACGTGGTACAACACTCAACAAGTATTGACCTCTGATTCGTCAAGATCCAGAGAAAAATGAATAATAGATGAAAAAATTTGAAATACGGAATATTATCATGTACTAAACTATCTATGTTGAGGATAAAAGAAACAGTGAAAGGTAAAAAAATAATAGGGAACTCATTGGTTCAGATTCTACGAGACCAGCGATGGAAGAAAAAATGTTTGGACAGTAAAACAACACTAAATCCTCAGTTAGGCTTCCTAGTGGGACCACAATCAGTGTCTATCCAATGTGTGAAGGAAAAAGAAATGAGGGAGGGGGTTCCTGTCAAAAATATACCCCCTTACTCATATTTTTAAAAAATAATCATCAGCATTTACATGATGTGTAAATTCATTAGATGTCATGTAAATTTTAGGGTATTCCCATAAAAAACCCATTACACATCATGAATTGGCTTACCCAGACCATTAAACATCATGTATTGAATACACATCATGTAAACCAATTACACGATTTGTAATTGGTCATAATCCAACCTACAACCTTCCTTCCACTACCTTTCTTAAAAAACCCAACCAAACCACTAGACTGACTTTAAGGTCTAATCTTAAAAGAGAATGTATAAGTGTTTTAACCCGAAATAAAAGGATCTATACCTCATTGAAAAACTCAGGATCTTACATCAACTGACCAACCCATCATAACTATTCCTTGATAATAAAATCATACATCTAAGTAAAATAATACAATATCAAAATCATAAAAAATAAAGGCATTTCATTGCCACTCTCATTCCCCAATGTCGAACATCCTATGCTCCCATCCCATCCATACATTTTGCATCTCATAACTAGCCATCTATGATGTGGTTAGAAATGCATCCCTACCTACCCCACCATCATAAAGTATATCATCTAGGGTAATAATTTGGATTTATCACATCACATCTCTCTTAAAGACACTTGGGTCATCCCGACACATCTCGCCTAAAGACACATGGGCCATCAAACTACGTCTCACCCGAAGACACTAGGGTTATCACCCCAAATATTAGCTAAGACACGTAGGTCATCACATAGTTGGGGTAGTAGGGTATTATGAATTTTAAGGACAAAAACCTCATTCCCTCCCCTAATATGCATAGCCCTGCCACATACCACATCCTCATCATATCACTTTACATTTTGGTAATCTCTAATACCAACTCATACCATCACTATAAAGAAAAAACTTCTGGATTCACAATGATATAAAATATTTACATATGCATAAAAAATAGAAGATTATAGTGAGAAAATAATGAATAGATGATACTATAAGACCTAGTGATTTATGTGGTTCAAGAATAATCTATACATCCATAGAGAGGAAGAATTGAACTATGATTTGGGAGAAAAATAGAGGGAATATAATATTTTTCACAACATTAGAAACCCAAGATCAAAATGAGTTGATAAAGAGAATGAAGAACTATTCCACCAACCACACAAAATTTCCATTGTGCTACAATGAATTCTATAGTTTTGTGGCCACCGAAGTCCAAGATCACACAGTGGCTAGTGGTAAGAAGGTTGTGGAGATACATTTCCACTATCACTAAAGCCCAATCTATAACAGTAGTTATGCCAATGTATGAACTGTTATACTACCCTTTCATTGTCATCTAGTTATATCTACAACAATTAGTCAAATTTAGTAAAGATTCCCAAAATTTTAGTCGGGCCCTTCATCCCCTAGTCCCCGAAGCAGGGGTATGTTTCCCCCTACAACCCCCAACGTGCTCGACCCATGATAGTTGCAACCTTGTGTTAAGTATGAGACTCTACTATTCAGAACAATATCATCCATATGTTTCAGGCTATACCAACACAACAATCTACCATGTTGATCTTGATCCGCTAAATAGAAATAATTCAATGTAGCTAACATAGAAAAAATACTAAATCAGTGCTCTTCCTCTTCTTCACTCATTGGTTAAATTTTTCAATTCAAATATTAAATTTCCAGATGATGGTTCAAGAAATACTAGCTATTTTATATTTTGTTCCCTCAAAGTGTTTTCTCGTAATTTTCCTCTCATCCACCATTCATCTGTGGAGAAAAATATAGGTACAACAATACCTAATCTTTTATATTACCATGGACTTTAACAAAATGCTTTCAATATTTTTGGTTCCACAAATATTCTATAGTTTTAATAACCAATATTTTATGAGGCCTCTGATAAAATGGAACTTTAACTAAATGTGCTTCATCCAGGCATGAAATATTGGGTTCTTTTCCAGTCGTATAAAACCATGACTATCACAGTGCAATACATTTTCCCCTCACTTTCAAACCGGATCATCCAAGAAGTTTTCCATCTAAACTATATCCTTTCTAGCTTCTATTATAGCAATTTACTCTACCTAGGTGGTGGATAAACCTTCCAAATTATGCAATTTTGATATCCAAATTACTAGAGCACCTCCACTGGTAAATAAATTACCTATGTTACACATCCTTCTATCTACATCACCTCTATAGTTGGTATCCACATACCCCTACAATGAATTTCCATTCCCAAAGAATAGAGACACTTCTTTTATTACCATAAAATACCTCATTATCCATTTCATATATTCCCAATATTCTATTCAAGTGTTAACTATGTACATGATTACAACTACCATTGTAGGAGAAATATTAGGTCGAGTACAGACCTTGTCATACATCATGCTTTCAATAGATTATGTGTATGAGACCTCTGTTATTTAATCAACCCATTTCCACTTCTTCAGTGATTTGTCCTTTGATAATTTGAAATTAATTTTTAGGGAAAATTAGATTGCATTTTATTCCAACATAATAAACCTTCTCAGAAGATTTCCAATTTAGTTATCCTGTGATGAAATCATTTTTCAAGTTGTGTGGTCTATCTTTACCTTCATCCCAAAAATATTTCAAGCGTCTCCATGATATTTCATCTAGAAATTCTTTTTCAGCTTCCCTTTTAGATCAGATATCTTCCTCATACATGATTCTATAATGAGAATGACTTTCACATATATAAGCATTATAATATTTTAATTACCATAAGACATCTTGTAGAAACATCAATCCATGAAAAATTGTTTGTATGAATTTTTAGTTATGAATACATAAAAAAATTTATTCCACTTCCTGGGTTCTTTCTTCAACCCATATAAGCTCTTCTTGAGTTTTCACACCAGGAATTCATTCCCTGACTCAATATATAACTATAGTTACTAAATATAGATGTTCTCATCTTGATCTCAATTAAGGAAAGTTATCTTCACATCAAACTGCTCAAGATACATGTCTTCTAATGCCATAATGCTGAAAACAACCTTAATCTTGGTAAGATTCGTTACAAGTGAGAAAATTTTAGTGAAGTCCAGCCCCTACTTCTATTGAAAACCTTTCACCAACAACTTTTAATTGTATTTCTTCTTCCATTTTGTTCTTCCTTGACATGGTATACTGACTTGTTATGTAATTTTTTATTTCCATACAGTATAAGTTTCAACAACTAAGTTTTCTATCATGTAATGAGATAATCCCCTACTTCACAGCCTTCCCCGGCATGGTCGACTCCATCAATTTCAATACCTCTTCAAAACAATTTTTTTCTCCATAATCAATCAATAATAAATAATTTGAGGATAGTGAATACCTATGAAAATGAATTATTACACTTGTGTATCTCCTCAAATCCACTTTAGGGGTAAGATTAACTAGTTTCATTGTCACATTATCAGTTACACCTTTATTCTCCACTTTCTCATTGGAGTCTAATCCATTATTCTCAATATCAATTTTATCTAAATGATTATCCTTATACATGATAACATCATTAAATACCATTTAAGGTATCTTAATGACTATATTGCTGAGATCTACCCAAATATGATGACAAAAATCCACAACACCAGAGCCAATAAAGAAATGTGGTTCAGAATTAGCATCAAGATTATACCTTGAAGAAACATATATATTTACACATGTCAAAAAACCAAAGAATCTTAATTATGAGAGTCTAACATCCTTACCCAAATAAATATTATTTTGAATACATTCTCCCATTAGTACAGATGGACATGTGTTGTTGATATATGATGACATGTTCACCTTATAATCCTAAATGATTTGGGTAACAATGATGGAAGTATCATACTCCTACAATGTTCATTAAATGACATAATTATTCTCTCACCCACACCATTCCATTGTGGTGTACCTAGAATAGTCTTCTCCCACTGAATTCCATTAATAGAACAGAATTCTCTAAACTCCGGACTACCATACACTCCCCCATTATCAGACCTAAAGCATTTAATCATTGATCATAGATCATTATCCCCCATTTACTTCAGTATTTAAAATAACATGAGAATATAATATTTTATTTTCAAAAAGTAATCCCATACCTTCATTTTTCTGTCATCAATAAATGTCACATAATATTGTTTCTCTCTAAAGGAATGTACTAGTGTAGGCAACCAAACATTAGTGTACGATATGTATTGATTTACAACCATTAGTGTTCTTCCTCTTATAACAAAATACACCTTTATCTACTTTATGAAGATATAATCTTCACATAGTCAAACATACATTGACTGTTATCTCTATAAGAAATCATTTTGTTTCTAGAACCTTCATCCCCTTATACAACATTTGTCCTAGCCAACCATGTCAAATTTATGAATCTCCCACAAAATTTATTAATGAATTCATTATGACACAAGTTTTTGTCATGTTGTATAGTGTACCATTCTTTTCTTCCCAAGATATGACCATATCTCCATTAGTGATCTTCCATGCCCAACCAGTAAACTTGGCACTGAAACCTACATCACCAAGTTGTCTAATTAAAATAAAATTTCATTTTAAACCAGGTATATACCTCAAGTTTTCTAAAACTAGAAAACTCCCATTTTGGTTTTGATATGTGTATCTCATTTCCCCACAATCTGCAATGTTTCATCCTCAGCAATATGTACCTTTCAAATATTTCTAGAAACAAAATTGATTAGGAATCCATTTTCCGATATGGAATGGAATGATTCCATTGATTATAAAATACATGACTCCATAGTTATATCCATTCATAGAAATAAAACATCATCATTCCCTTTATCCACTAAGTTTTCTCCATTGGATTTAGGTGCCTTTCATTTTTCACTACACTCTTTCTTAGTGGTAAGCACCCCATAATCCTACATGAAAAATGGGGGTTCAAAACCCTTGGGGCGTAGGTACTGTAGCAGTACTATAGCAGTACTGTAGCAGTAGTGGTACTGTTGATCGGAGGGTACTATAGCAGTGGAACGATACTGGAGCGGTGGTAGGGGACTGTAGTAGCAGTAGGTACTGTAGCAGTTGGGTTACTATTCACAGAATGGGCCTTAGGCCAAAAAATTGGGCCTACAGGATATGTAATGGGAAACATGCCCATTGGGACTTCGAGATATGTAATGGGTCTCCCTCTACCCTATTAAAAGATGTCTTTTCTTTTCTTTAACAATAAAATGAGGCTTCAACCCCAACCTTTAAAATAACAGTAGGTAGGAGCAGCCCCATTTGTCATATCGATACCCTGTCCTCTTGAATTTGATCATCCTCTAAAATTATCTATGTTAGAATATTTTTATCATCCTTATATGTTTAAACAATAACAATAGAATCTACTTGATTCTATTCATCTAATAACCTTACTGAAGATTAGGTCCCACACATCCTTCAGAACTTGATTTCTATTCCCCAAAGAAGTGCTCATTGCTGTTATAGTCACTTCCCAACTGTCTTCTAAAAGAGACAGAAAAACCAGTGAACATACCTCATGTCTATGCACAATATCAAGTGAAGTTAGCAGACTAATGGTGGTATTGAATTCATTTATGTGATATGAAACAATCATTCCTAAATCATTTTTAGATTGAACAATCATCGCATCATGTACACAGTATTTGATGCTGTAGTATTCTCGTACATACTCTCAAGATATTTCATCATCCCAACCATCATTTTCTCCTCTATGATGTCTAATTCCACATTTTTAGATAATGTATGCATAATAATCCTAGAACCTTTCGATCTAGAATCTACCACTTTGTTTACTAAATTTAAATTGGATTTTATCCCGAATGTGTAAAAAGAAATTTATTCTTGTAAAGATAGTCATTGATTTTCATCCTCCAATAACTAAATCTGGATCCATCGAAGAGATCAAACTGCACCTTTCCTTCTTCTACATCTATAATTTAATACTATAAATATAAACTCAATGACGCATTCCTGTCATGGGGCGTGGAAAAATATTATTTATTTACCTAATTATAGTATAGTAGTTGATCCTAGGTAGTCTTTCAACGAGGAGTGCACACAAAACATGGTTGTCACTTTTTGTAAGTTTTCTAAAATGGATTGGTTTTAATTAATTTGAATGAATATAAGATAAATTAACAACTAGAATAAATTAGTGTTAGAAAATGATAAATATGGTGATTTGATTGGGTTCAACTAGACTTTGTGTTGTTCCATTATGGTTTCCAAATTTTATCTCTTCTTCTTCCTTTAACTGGTAATAGAGAGATTCATCTAACATGTCCTCTCTCTCCCTTGGTAGGATATAAGTGATGAAAATTTTTCTATCCAAAACCATTGATTGTTCTATCCTCTTTCCAATGTGTTTAGGTTCCCAGAAGGTTTCTCAATT
Source organism: Viscum album (assembly GCA_963277665.1). Lineage (NCBI taxonomy): Eukaryota > Viridiplantae > Streptophyta > Magnoliopsida > Santalales > Viscaceae > Viscum > Viscum album. The sequence goes on from OY728157.1 coordinate 1,429,466,221, forward strand.
AATTAGAGCAATCTCTGACCAAGAATTGTTGTTCCACAATAAACCAATATTACGTCATACAATAACACACACGTTCTTGACTACCATAAAGCACTCACCACACAACCCTAATCTTGTTCCACCATATAGAGATTAGAATTTGGTTTAGGTATGTGTGATCATCGACCACAGAAATTTATAATATCAGAATCAAAACATAACACAACCGTATTTGGAATTTAAAATTGAATTAAGAATTGAAACCAGAATAAGAAAGTAGAAGGAGTTTGATTAATTTAAAGAACAAGAACTCAAGCACACACATATTTTTATCCTCCCATCTTCTGGATCACTCAAATGAAACTACCCCTCCATGGATTGGGCAAGCGATATTACACGGGAGAGGAGAGACATTTTTAATGTAATGAAAAATAAAAGAAAGAAATAGAATGATGGTGAAAGAGATGGTCCCTGAGTGTCCCTTGGACGCCTCCAATATATGAGTGTGGTTTCAAACTCTCTCTTCATCATGGTTGAACTCCTCTTTATATTGGATAAGGGTTTCCATCCTTTGGTTTTCAGATTTATATCATCAGAACCTCTCTTTATGATTTCCCACAGATTCTGTCCACCAAAAGTTTGACCATGCTAAGCCAATTAAATGGCAGAATTTTGGAACAACTTCTTCTTAAAAGAGATTACAAAATATCATTTACATCTCATATCAAAATTTCATATTCTTCCTCCTTGTGTAACATGCTATATGGACAATAAAATCTGAGAATTTATTATGGTGGAATGATTCCTTTTTCCAACCCCAAAATTTGAGCATTCATGGGATGCCTTTATAAAGGTAAATCTTCATATTATTCAACATACGAACTTACCATTTAATTATATTTAAATTAAAATTAAAATAACCCCAATGGGATGTGTATTGATCGATTTATGACCAATTCAATGTGGTGGGGTCCAAGTAGTCGTCCAGAATAATTTTCTAACATGAATGAATTTTTCAGACCCTTGGATGGCCAAATTAAATCCTAGTTCAGAAAAAAAATATGAATATAATAAATATATTAACCCAATAAAAATTTAACCACATAAATTAGATCTACATTTTAAAATTTATGCATAAATTACGAAAGTGATTAAAATCTTTCAATATTTCCAAATTAATAATTTTTCATATTTAAGCTCAATACACCATATAAATCCAAAATTGTTGTAAATAAAACGAATTGATAAATTATTATTGATTAAATCATTGAATTTCATATATAAAATTATAAAAATATTACCTCTATCAATTCGGCCACACATAAACTATGGTTTTCCTCATGAAAAACTATCAACATAGAATTCAAAGGGCACTAATGTTACCAATATATAAATTTCAATGCAATAAAATAAAGCAATTATCAATGTCCAATTAAATTTTCAATTTCGACCAAAAATATGAATTTAATTTCACATTTTTCATTGAAACAATCAATTCATGAATTTTATTTTTCGCCTTTGTAAAATAATGGATCTCCTCATTTCATTCATTCAAGCTTCTCAACACTCCATATCATGATCTAACTCTCTTTTAAATCTTTTCTCTCATCAAAAATGATAAAATTATAGTGGTGTTATTCTCATATCATTAGAATAATCCCATTATCCTTACAATTGTAAAGGGACTACTTTATCCACTTTGTAAAGACAAAATGCACATAATATAACGAAGACATGAAATAAAGGTTCAAATGAATCTTTGGCTTAAGGTTGGTATGATTTGATACTTTAAAAATTAAGGCTCAAAGAGGATTCTAATATCTTAAGTACAATGCAAGAATAATCAATTGAAAACATAGTATGGACCTCACTCAAATCCCCTTGAAAATGGGAAACCTAACACTATCCCCTTTTAATGACATGGGACATGAGTCAATAAATGATTTCAATGAATGATATCATGCAAGCTCTACCCTTTTTAAATAATATCCAGAAATAAACAACTTAATTTATTTCTTTTTTTGATTTTTTTGGAACACTCCAGAAAGGCACAACATTAGTTTCCATTTTTTTGAAATTTTTTTTGTAAAGGAGAATCGAATTAAATGAAAGAGTCATAATGAAATGATGAATCATGCCAAATTTTCTAATAATACATTGTCCAAAATGATAACACACACCACGCACCACCCATAAATGATACATATCCCAATGAACGAACATGAAAGGCCTTTCCCCCACACTCAAACTTGAAATATCCATGACAAAATACTAAATGTGTTGGTAGGTAAGGAAATATAAGATTGTAAAGTGTCTTAAAACTATAAGTAAATTCATTGATTCTATGCGATAACGAAGGATAAAAGTAAGAGTGGGTATTAGGTAAATATTCATCTATAAAAAATAGTTCCCCAATCATTTAAAATTAGTTTTTGCACAATCATAGCTGCGACAAGTTTCAATACAGGTTATGGCAGGTGTCATGTCCCAAGACCACTCAGAAAATATGATCAAGATAAAATAGAAAATATTTGGTTTATAATTATTCTAGGGAATGAGAATATGATACTGGAAAATCACTCATGGCATGATTCATAAAAAAATTAAATCACATGAATTTCACCAATTCAAGACATAAAAAATGGTATGGAAATTTAATTTACCTGAATAAACTAATTCATTCAAATAATGGGTCATTATTTCCATATCCATTTTTCACTTTAATCATCCAATTCTACATTTTACTCATTCAATCTCATTAACATTGAAATCTAAAACATGGCATCACCGGATTCCTATGAAACTCATGTCTCTTAGATAAGTCAAGTAAAACATGAATTCAAACATGGGCAGGCATTTTCTAATTAACACTTTAAAAGGCTAAAAATGTATGGAATATAGTTCAATAATATATAATTGAAACTCTTACATACCTTTCAAATGGATTCTAATCTTTACGACGTCTAATACCACTACAACTACTTTTCCATCTTCGCGCCTATCTTGAGGGTACTTCGTTGGCATGAAATTTTTCAGCCTTGCAACATCTTCGTTAATGGACCAGAAATATAAGAATAAAATCAATTTATATTAAAGGCCTATTAAATAATGATGGTATGTGACCAATAATAAAATTGGACAATGGGGGGGAAATGCGATTTGCCTCCCGGTAGCACCTATGTTTAATGTTGTCCGATCGACTAAAAAAATTAATTTTTTTGAAAAATCCTAGACTACAAGATTCCCTCCACCATAATTAATTGATGTAGTGTCCTAAATGCATATAAATTTAACTTCATTATGTAATTTTCAAAAATATGGAGTTACTATATTTAATCACGTGCAAATTAATGATGCATCCTGATAGGTCTTCATTTGTATTCCGGGTGAAGGAGTGTGATCAATTCCACTGATTCTTGAGGTATGATCTAATTGAACTTCTTCAGACTTTGCCCATTTACAGTGAATGTGTTTCCTCCTCCTTCATTTTTAATCTTCCCTACACCAAAGGGGTATAAATGAATAACAGTAAAGGGAACTTCCCATCTAGATTGACGTTTACCTGGCATAATCTTAGTTCTGGATTTATAGATTAACACTTGATCTACAGGGTTGGAGTTTCTTGGTTGAATAATCTTGTCATGGTCCTTCATCATTCTCTCATTATAGATCATTGAGTTTTAAAAATATTCTCTTCTTATTTCATATAACTCCTACAACTTCAATCTTTATTTATTCCTAGCTTTCTCAAGGTCCAGATTCATCTCTCTGACCGCCCAGTAGGCTCTATGATCTTACTCCAAAAGAAGGTGGAAACTCATTCCATAGATCAATCTACAGGGAATCATCCCTCTGGGTGTCTTGTAAGAAATTTTGTATTCCCATAATGAATCATCAAACCTTTGGATAATGTCCATCCGATTGGGTTTAACAGCCTTTTCTAGAATTGCTTTGATTTCTCAATTGGAGACTTCTGTTTGGCTATTTCTTTGGGGATGGTATGGGGTAGATGTTCTAAGATGTACCTCTTACTTATTCAGCAATTCCTCTATTTTCCTGTTACATAAATGAGTTCCCTAGTCACAGATGATTGATCATGGAACCCCAAACATGTATAAAATTTTATCACTAACAAAATCACAAACAACATTAGCATCATCACTCCTGGTTGATTTTGTTTCCACCCATTTTGAAACATAATCTACAACCAAAAGAATATATTAATTTACCACTGATATTGGGAATGTTCCCATGAAATATATTCTGCATAATTCAAAAATTTCACAAATGGTTATTGGTTTTTTAGGAATTTCATGTCGTTTGGATACGTTACTAGAAATTTGGCATTTTTCACATCTTTTACAAAATTCATATGCATCCTTGAATAAGGTGGACCCATAGTATTCAGATTTTAAATTTTTCTAGAAATCCCCAAAGGTCCATAGTGGCCTCCACAATATAATTTATGACATAATTCAGACACTGGTTCAATTTAACTTCTTGGTAAGAATCTTCTTATGATTTGATCGTTACAAATTTTACAAATAAACGGATCTTCCCAAATATAAAATCTTGATTCAGATTTAAGCTTATGTTGTTGATGATAGATTAGAGGATAGGATATCAGAGATGTAACCAAATATTTGACAATGATGGTATACCATGGTACATCACTATTGATGATGTAGAGTTGTTATCTAATAAGATCATCATTAAGCGTGTTCTGGTTTGGTATTTTTGCTTCATCTGTGTGGGGTAGTCCACTCAATTGATCAGCCACTTGATTTTATTTCCACCTCTTATTATTGATGTCAAAATTGAACTCTTGATGGAGTATCTTCCATCTCACCAATTGTGTTTTAGAATCTACCTTATTCATTAAGTACTTAAGTGATGCATGATTAGAAAAAAAAAACAAATTTAGTGCTAATAAGATAAGATCACAATTTTTCTAGTGAAAAAATGAATTCAAGGAACTCTTTCTCTATGGTTTTTCAATTTATTTGTGTTGCATCCAAGGACCATGATGCATAGGATATGACTTGAGGATTTCTATCAATTCTCTGTGAGAGATCTGTTCCCACCGCTTAGTGGGATGCATCACAATGTATCTTGAAAGGGTCATCCCAATTGAGTTGATGCATTATTGGTGATTTTATTAAACTTTCCTTTCTGAACCTTGTTCTTTCTACTTTTTGTTGACTCCATATTTTGATTGGACATGATGACCTTTAGGAGGTTCACCGGAATCATCCTCCTCATATTTTTTGGGTGGTGTGAGCTCATTCCCGCTTCGGGTGGTGATGGAACTAACATTATCCTTTGGATTAGGAATTGTTTGTACGAGAAGATTACCTTGGTTCTCATTGAGAGCATCCATAATGCTTGAAAATTGATTAGCTAGCTTTTCCATCTTATCTTTTATTCCCGCAACACTTTTCTTCAGATGTTGATCTTTATTTGATGGTGCACTAGTGGATGGTTTCTCATATTTATTTTTCTGGAATGGTGGCAGTGGGAATGTTTGTTGTTGTTTGAAGGGATGCTTATAAGTTGTTGGAATGCTATCGGGTTATGATATTTCTTCTGAATAGGCAGTCTTGAGTGGTTATGTTGAAACCCATACCCTGGATGGGTTTTCCATTGGTATTGACTCTGTTGATAGGCTACAGCAAAAAATTTTATCCCACAAACTTCTATATGTTGACCAGTGTAATGATAATTAGAAGAGAATAAACCTCATATTTGATTCAGTCTTTGTTGTTCCTTCACATGGTTCACATCTATTTTTTAAACTAACGTGGTGAGGTCACCCATTTGATTTTTAATTAAATATACTGAATCAGATGTTGTTAACTCATGGATTACTTTGGTTCTCATACTTCAAGTGCCAAACTGCTATGAATTTTGTGAAATATTTTCAATAAGAACTCAGATGTCTGAAGGTGATTTTTCAATGAGGGCACCTCCCGATGAGGCATCTAGTAGATTCCAACCATTTTCAGGAAATACATGGTAGAAGCACATAAGGAATTGGTGGTATTCCATTTCATAGTGTGTGAAACTTGCACAAAGATTCTGGAAATGTTCCCATTATTCGTATATGGTTTCTCCAGTTGATTGATGTATGACATAAATCTCCTTTTTTATTGAAGTGCTCCTAAATGGTGAGAAGAATATTTGAAGAAAGTAATTTTTTCAGATGTTCCCAATCACTGATCTCCCCCAGTTAGAGATTGAACAACCATTCCTTTGCTGAACCATCCAATGTTAAGGGGAATCCCCTCCACTTTACATTCTCTTCCGCGATTCCTTGAGTTTTTATGTTGGAGAAAACATATGTGAATTCTTGAATAGGTCAATTCGGGTCTTCACCTGCAAGACCATGAAATTAAAGAAGCACTTGGATCATGTAAATTATCAGTTCAAAATCATTTTCTAAGTCATGAACTGCAATTTGATTATTTATATTGACAAATTAAGGTGTGTAGATGTCGCACAAGGCTCAGTTGGGATTAAATTCATTGTTACCAGTTCAAATTCTTCACTCAAGGTATCACTTGAATCAGTGAGATTTATTTCTTCAATATATTTTGGATGATTTTGATTTCTCAATTTGGTTTTTGTGCATTCAATTTCTGGATTGAATTCAAATAAATTCTATTTGAACTAAAATTCATTCAAAAGAAAAAAAATTTAAAAAGTTTTGAGGCACTGCCTCCGTAGAAACGGAGCCAAGTTTGATGAACTCCTTTCGTTGGTTGTGGAAAAACAATATTTTAATTACCTTAGTATAGTATAGTAGTTGATCCAAGGTAGTCTCTCAAAGTGGAGTGAACACAAAACAAGGTTGTCACCTTTTGAAGGTTATCTATAAATGATTGGTTTTAATTAATTATGGTGATCATGTGATAAATAAACAACTTGGATTGATTGGTGTTAAGAAATTATAAAGATAGTGATCAGATTGGGTTTGGCTAGACCTAGTCTGGTGCCATCATGGATTTTAAATTTTTTTCTCTTATACATCCATTAACTGGTAAGAGGGAGATTCATCTACTAAGTCCTTTCTCTCCCTTGGTTAGATAAATGTGATGAGAATTTTCCTTTCCAAAATCTTAATTTTTTCTATCCTCCTTACAATGTGTTTAGTGTATTAGAAGGTTTCTTTATAAATTAGAGGAATCCCTGACCATGAATTGTCATTCCCTAATAAACCAATATTCCGACAAACAATCCTATACACGTTCTTGACTACTATCGAGAACCCACCACCGAACCATAATATTTTTCCACTGTATACAGATTATTATTGGGTGGAGGGATATGTGATCATCGACCAAAGAAATTTATAATTTCAAAATCAAATCCTATCAAAACAGCATTTTGAATCTAAAACTGAATTATGAATTAAAACTATAATAAGAAAGAAGAAGGAATTTTATTAATTTAAAGCACAAGAACTCAAGTACACACATAGGTTCAGCCTCCACTTTTCCTGATCACTCAAATGAAACTAACCCTCCATGAATGTGGCAAGCGATATGATGCAAGAGAGGAGAGACATTTTTAATTTAAAGGAAAATAATAGAAAGAAACAAAATGATGATGAAGGAGATGGTCCCCAAGTCTCCCTTGGCTTCCTTCCATCTCTGAGTGTGGTGTCAAACTCCCTCTTCATCATCGGTGAACTCCACATTATATAGGATATGGGTTTCCATCCTATAGTCTTTAAATTTATGATCTTCAGAATCTCTCTTTATGATTTCCTACATATTCAATCCACCACATTTTTAACCATGATTGAAAATTAAATGGCCCAATTTTGGAATAGTTTTTTCTAGAAATATATTCCAAAATATATTTTATGTTTCATCAATTAATTTCATATTCATCCACACTGTGTAGCATGATATGTGGCCAATTAAATATGACCATTTATTCTAGATGGATGTATCTTTTTTCCTACCCCAAAATTTGAGCAGCCAATGGGTGAATTAATTAAGGTAAATCTTCATAATTTTCAAAATAAGAACTACCCATTTAATTATATTTCCATTCCAATTAGAGTCACCACAATTGGACGAATTTTGACTTTTTTGTGACCAATTCATTGAGGTGGGGTCCAGAGGGTCGTCCAGAATAATTTTCCAACATGATTTAATTTTTCAAACCCTTGGATAGTTGAATTAAATCCTAGTTTAGATACAAAAGATAATGAAAATAAATATAGGAACCCAATAAAAAAGGAATCACTACAATTTTATTAATATTATGAAATATAAGAGTGAATTACCAATGTGATTAAAATCTATCAATATTTCCAAATTAGGTAGTTTTTATATTTAAGCTCAAAACATCCTATAAATCCAAAATTGATGTAAATAACACAAATTGAAAAGTTATTATAGATTAAATCATTGAATTTCATATAAAAAATTAATAAAATAGTATCTCTATCACTCAACATTGGATTCTAGTTGTTGTAGAAACTCCAGGAGTCATAGATACAAACTCGTTTGAAGATGACGAAGAAATAGTATAAATCAACAAGAAACGATTGATAAGATCTCATAGAATACAATGATTTATATGGTTCAAGAATAATCCCTAAGTCCACATAGAGGAAAAATTTAACTATGATTCGATAGAACAAATACATAGGAAAATCATAGTTTTCCCAACATCAGAAACTCTGGTTCAAAATAAATAATAAAGAGGATGAAGAACTATTTCACCAACCATATAGAAAGTTCATTAGGATATAGTGAAAGGTGAATGAAATTACACACTACTACGATGTTACAATCACCCAAGTCCAAAATCTATTGTTGGGATGCTATAATTTGGCCCGACATCAGCCAAATAGATCGAGATACACTGTTCCAACAAACTACTTCTGACAGAAGAGTGGGGATGAGTTGATTTTCATCCATATATATCACCACCACCCCCAATGTTCCATCAAACATCCAAAACCTTAAACCACTAATCATTGGTAAGGTTACACTACTTAAGTGGGGAATAAATATAAATAATATATAATATAAGCTATTTAAATAAGACATAATACCCAACCTATGGGTTGATAACCACAACACTAACACACACCACAACACCTCTACCACACTAAACATCAACCATCAAAACTGTTACCACCACTATATGCAACACACCACACAACCACCACACAATGCTACACATTCCCATGATCAACTATGGTTCCACCATCATCAAGTTTTAATGTTTTCCCACTAAATCTTATTTACTAATCTATTTCATCTCATATTTTCACTTATTTTTCATTAATTAATTAAAACAATTTAATCTAATTTTCATAAATCAACTTCCAACCCATTCTTTATTCATTTACTAACCCATAACATTTTATTGCATTGTTGAAAATTATTCTATGGATAACTGAGAAACTACCACAACCACACCATGCAATGTCTCATCCATCCCACACCAACCATCCCCACAAACACCACATCATCAAAGATACCTCATCGCAACCACCACACATCTGTAAAACATAGCACACCATATCCATATAAAAAAACTACCCACATCACATTCCAAGACAACCAACCATCACTCAAAACATTCCCACTATTTTCACTACCAAATTGTTCACCACTACTACCAAACAACATACTACATAATGTAAGGAAACACAACAATTACAACTACAAGCAAAAACAGAACACCCCAACCACCACATTTTGTTCATGGGATTACATCAGTTTACATCATTATTTAGAATTGGTATTATCACACAAACCAGATTTACATTTACAAAAAAATCATTATCTATATATATGTTCTTAGACTTTTCATTCAGGGTGATATAAAAAACCAACACCAAAAGTGTTTCAAAATCACAACAACTAAAAAACAAGAAATGATACCAACAGCTGTGATTGTTTATAGCCCAAAACATGCTTAACATCATCAGTAATAACATCAATGAAATAAATTCATCCAATTTATCACCATCCCCATGAATTTGAGATTATAAAAATTTATTATACTATTAAAGTCAACTTTTATTGATCACACAAAGTAAGCCAAAAGCATGAAATCCCCCCACATTGCATATAATGTAGGGAGGGAATGTGGAGATCCTACCTCCAAAAGGCTTTCTCATTCATTGTGAACCATAGGATGAAAATGAATCAACCTAAAAACCAACATCACACAATAAAATTAGGGATCAACCTGAACCATATTAAAGTATCATCAAAACACATCCAAAACACAAAAAAAAAAATAAGCACTGCCATAGTGGATCCACTAGAAATATAAGGCAACAAGGGGAAAGAGGAGAATAAATCACCTTAGATCGCCAAAGATCAAACACTTGAACCCAAGTACCAGTGTTAGAGTAAACGGAGTGGAATATCCTCCAATGGAATCTAGGGTTAGCCTAAAGACAATAGGAATTGGGTGGTGAAAAAAGGGAGTGTAGAAGAATGATATATTTAAAAATAGGTTTTATCTCACCTCATTCATGGAGTCAATCATATATCCACATCATGAATTCATTATTCATGTGATATGGGATGATGTGATGTTGTAATTCACAAATTATACTTTGGGATCTCTTTCCTAGGTTTCTTTGAGATGTCTTTTTTTGGGGAGAGATGGCTCAGGATGTGCGACATTGGGGTAGGATTAAAAACCTATAGCGTAGCCAGATTGGGGTGCATTGGAAGTTTCATTATTATATTATATGATCTCTTATATGTGATACGTAGGGAGAGTTAGACATGGTGAGGTTGGGAACTTCATATACATGTTTAAGTGATGAGTTAGTTTCAATTTTGTTCATCATGCTTTAACATGATTTCATTATATTTTGCATGAGAGACTTCAGGGAGGATCCTACTGAGTAACTCTAATGCTCAAAAAATGTATTTATAAACAATTTTTCATGTCATCTATAGAAGGTTGGATATAAGGATGGATATTACTAGTTCATGGTTCAGTAGGATCTATTTGGGATTTGTGGTCGCTGTCGTTTTTAACTTTTTTGGTAATTTTAGATTTTAATTCTTTTGTTATAGAATTTTATGACATTTTATGTAAAAAATGGGGATTTATTTTTATATATATGTTTGATTAGGAATTTTTAGGCCAATACATCTTATTTCTCTCGGTTTTATGTTCTATTATAGGGTAATGTATCCCATCTGTATACTTATTATATACTTTGTGCTAGTCCCCAACTCAAGGCCTATTGGAGGCGAGAGTCATGTAGTAATTATCTCTCTTATCTCATTTCTGTTTGAGGAGGGGTACATTTTAGGGGGAGGGGTCATGAAAAAAAAACAGCTAAATAAAAATACATAGCATAATAAGTCTATAAAGAATCCTATAGGCTCACCCATGTTCACCTTCAATATTCTCATCTTCATGATTTATGGTGTCCTAACACAATACCTCTAAGGATACCCTTCCCAATATAGTAATGATGGAAAATAGATAGTGATCCCCAGAGTATCACATCCAGTAGGTTGCTAGTTGGTGATAACATTAAGGGTATAAAAAATCTCATGTATAGAAGGAATTAACCTATAAAATAAATAGGATCAAGAGATAGTACAAACAACACTAGTATATAATATAAAATTAAACTCAAAACCATCCAACAATACATGGGAAATGTCAACAAATACAAGTAAAATTATCTAATTATGTACCAAAAAACAAGTCATATAGTAGCAATTCGACATAATCTCCAAATACCTATGTAGTAATGTCCAAATTGCCCCCCCCCCCCAAATACCACATATAAAACTAAAAAAGTAGTTTATATACATATGGGGAGCATACATGTATCCTCAATTGAGAATTACCTATGGTGTCATGTTCATAGTGTGAATACAACATACGAATGCACCATTGAACAAACAGTAGAATCAAAATGCCCCAAACCAAGTCACCTAACCATACTTGCCTCATCGTGGCTCACTCACCAAATCATGTATCAATTTATAATAATATATTTTAAAAATAATACCAATTAATGGTGCCCCAATACTTCTAAACTAATAATTTTCCACTCTCATGCCCCAATGTTGAATTACTATTCTCCTGTACCTTTCAAATATATCGAATTTCATATCCAAACATCTTTGATGTGGGTCGGAACACATCCCCACCTACCTCACCCTCACAATGTCTAGCATCTGGTGATAGAATCTTGGATTATCACATCACATATCCCACAAATACACATAGTCCAAAACATAAAATCTCTTTGGAAGAAACTTAGGCCACAACACCACATCTCTCTTAAGGAAACATGGTCCATCATGCCACATCATGCTCGAAGACTCCTAGGTCATCACATAATTAGTTAAATAGAGTATCATGAACATGAAGTACATCAACCTTGTTCCCTCCTACCACACATGACCCCCACCACATACCATATCCTGATCACATCACATCACTACTGAGTAATCCCCAACACCAACATGTTTCATCACTGTTGCTAAAGGAAAAGGGGGAATATGGGTAGTTCTGCATCCATATCACCACCATCCAGAATATTAGAGAAAATTCCTAAAACCTAGAACCTATGACCATTGGTATAGTTACCCAAATCAGGTGGGTAACATATAGAAATAACATAAAATACATGATATATTGATAGCACTAAATATTCAACCTATGGGTTTACACCCAAAAAACCAGTTCACACTACATTAATATCGATGCACCACACATCAACCATCAAAACCAAAACCACCACTATATGAAACAAAAGACACAACCACCAAACAAAGCCACACATTCCCACATCCAACTAAAATTCTACAATCTTCTAGTTTTAATAATATTTCACTAACTTTCATTTACAAAGTCATTTCATTTCTCATTTTCACATACCATTCATTTATTCATTGAAATAATTTAATCTAATTATAAAAAATCAATTTTCATCCTATTATTTATTAATTTAACAACCCATGTCATTTTATTCAAGTGTTACAATTTATACCATGACTAATCGAGAAACAACCAAAACCACACTACCGAACCACTCATCCACCTCAAAGAAACCGTTGGCACAAACATGACATCCTCCAAGTCATATAATCAAAACAACCACCCATCCTAACCAATGTACATATCAAAAACATCACACACCAAAACCACATAGCACAACCTCCCAAATAGCATCCCAAGCTGACTAACCATCTCTTAACAAAGACCCAATTATTTTAGCAACCCATACAATCACCTTAATAACTTCACAACAACCGACATCATGAAAGGTAATACAACAAGAAAAACTACACACATTCACATGAAAATACACCTTCCACTTATTATTCAATGGGTTTCATCACATTACATAATTATTTAGAATCGGTATTATCATAAAAACAAAATAACCATGGATATCAAATTCATTATCCATATATATGTTATTATAATTTTCATTCAATGTGAAATCAATGACCTACCCAACAAGGGTCTCACAATTATAAAAAAAAGTAAGGATCTAATAGTCATAATTTTTAGTATTGAAATCTTTTATATTGTATCATCAATAATAACATCAAAATAGTATAGTCATGAAATTTTACCACATCCCCTTCAATATTAGATTATGAAAATTTATTATACGATTTAAGAAAGACTATACTATCCAATCAATTTAAGGAAAAAGAATTCAATCCTTGAATGTTTCTCATAAAGTAGGGAGAGAACAAGGATCCCCTACCTTAAATAATATTTCTGATTTTTTATGCACCACAAAGAAAAGAAGAAACAACTCAAAAAACAAAACCGCACTAGGAAAACATGCATTAACCTAAAATATATCAAGGGATCATAAAAATATATCCCAAAAATACCCCAAACCAAAGAAACACCACTATAGTGAATCCTTGAGAAATGAATGAAAGTAATTAAGGGAAAAAATGAGAATAATTCACCTTATATTTCCAATGATCAACCACTGAAATCCAAGGGTCAATACTGAAGGTAAGGGGATAGAATGATCCTCTAAATGCCTCTAGACATCTCTGAAAAACAAGAGGAAATGAAAGGTGAAAGATGAATTCTTAAAAAATTATAGATTTATAAATAGGTTTTATCTCACCTAATTGATGGGGTGAATTTTATATTCACATTAGGAATTCTGTGGGATCCATGAAATATAACTTGTGAACTAGTTTTAAGGTGATAATTCCCCATATCTCGATCATCTGCAAAAAAATCATGGAGCCTCAACCCAAATTAATACTCGTCATGAAATAAACTTTCACATCTTGAATTTATTTCATGTAGCATACCTCTCCCATATACTAGTCCTCAACCACTAACCACACATATTGTAAAACAAAAACTCATGACATGAATCCCAATTTCACATTATGAATTTTCATCAATAGATCTAGCTTCCATAGAACCTCATCAAGATTCCTCTGAAACACCCCCAACTCTCAAGATGAAAATGTGATTGATTAGTAATGCATGAATGATAAGGACCCAAACATTCAGGAATAAAATTCAATTTATTTTATTTTCAATTAAATGTCTTATCGATATAGACAACACATGCACGCTTTTATTTATTTATTTTTGGGTATAAATGAACGTTAAATATCATTACAATAAAAAATATATCCATTGAATAGTTATCAAATTATTGGTAAAAATTCAATGTCTAAAAAAATAATCCTTCTGACACAGATAAAGGATAAAATGGCCTCATCCAGAAGACTCGAGCCGAATGAAGCTCATTTTTCAAAGCTCAAAAAGGAGGTAGCGTCACTTGGCTTCGCTCTTGACCAAGAACAAGATGATATTCAACATATTAATCTTGACAAAAATTACCTAATGGATAAGTGAAATTTAACAGAGATTACCACCCGAGCGATGTTATTCGAGCCGTCCCATGAGTCTATTACCATCACACACTATACCCTTAGGTCTTATGTGGGTGTTATACACGGTAATCTAGCAAGTAATTATTTACATATTTTTTAATCCATTTTTATAAATAAAAGTCTTATTCCATCAATTCTTTTATGAGAATATTTTTCTAAAAATATAATGAATTAGATAAATTTATATTTCATGTAAAATTTTACTTTTTAGAAATATATAAATTATTATATTAAATTTAGGTTTTATTAATATTGTTATTATAATATTTATATAAGAACACTCATTTTAATTATAATTTATGATTATATTAATTCTTTATTGTTTTTACTCTATAAATGACCATGCATTCAGTTTGATAAGAATTATATTTTGAAACAATAAACCCAAAATTCTATTTTTAATTAAAAAAATTATTTTGATGAATAGATTAATTTTTGGAAAAAATAATATTTTAATAAAATATTAATATTTTATAATTTTTATTAAATATAAATGATCATAAAATTTTTATTAAGTCAAATGTATATTTTATCAAGATTTAGAAACTGTTTTTGTCAATACCCATCATTTTTAAATAAAGTACAAATTTTATTTTAAAAGTGAAAATTCACATACATAGAAAATTATTTAGATTAAATGAATATTATTTTTGGGATCAGGATGTCAAAATTATCAAAAGGTTAATTTTTCTCAATTTTAAGAGATAATTTAATTTTGGGTAAAAATTAAATAGCATATAAATATATAATGTGTTTTATGACATCATAATAAGCCAATAGTAATGTAATAAAATTAAAAAAAGTTATATGAGGAAAATATATGTTTTCAGTTTAAAATAATGTGTTTTTAGATTTGTTTGATTCATTTTACAATGCCTTAGTGAACCCTCTAAGACTTATAAAATATTTTATCATTTTAAAATGATTTCTATGAGAGTGTGACTCACCTCATCATAAAAAATCCTAATATTTTTATATTTATAGAACTCGGTCTTATTAAATATTTTATACCACATACCTTTTGCAGAAACCCTAGAAAAAAACCATGGGATGGTTTGTGGTTTTTAATATTTTAATGTGCAGTCTCCAAAACCTAAATAATAAAGAATTCCTTCTCCTTTCTTATATAAACCCACCCAATATCCCATTACTCTTCACTCAATCCATTTTTAGCTGTACCGACATCTACCCCGTACTACCTAGATTCCTCCCAAGGCACCCCAAGCTCCTAAGTAGCCTATCCCATGCCATTGGGATCACACTTTCATGTAAGTGATCCTCACTTTCCACTCCTCGATTCAAATTCAGGCATCTTATTTGAAAATACTTCTTTTGATTTCAAATGGTTATAATATCATTATTTTAAAACAATTTCATCAATATCCATTTTATGTTATTTTAATGATGTATTATTTATCCTCCCTCAGTCTGATCCTTACCTATGCCCTTACTATACTGAAATACCGTAAGGGATCTTCCACCCTCTTCTTTTATCAAGCATTCTTTTCATGTTATTTATATTAATTTATATTATTCATATGTTGGGATATATTATTAAATACCTTATATACTACATAATTGATTTAAAATTGATGATATCCCCTTTCATGCACATTTATCTATCTTATGAACCCTTATGTACAGCTGTTACCATGCCGAATTTCTGTAAGGAATTACTTCCTTTCTCATTTGTATCCATGTTTTTTTTAGGTTGTAATACCCTGTTAAATTCAATTGAAAATGTTGGGGTAAGTTTTATCACCTCCCCATAAATTCCTAATTATGTTTTAATGACAATATACTAGTTTCTATCTGATTAATGTCTTTCGTGTACACCCGTTACCATGAAGAAATTTAATAAGGGTTTTCTCTATTCTTATTTCCATTAACGTATTTCTCCCATATTATGCATCTAACATACATTTAATTTGTTGGGATATTATATTCCATGATCTTATACATTTCTATTTCATGTATGAATAATGATATACCCCATTCTCCCCCATCAACCCAACTTATGAATTTTTATATAACAACATTACGCTGTAGAAATTCCACTATTATTTTCCATGAAAAAATCATCGTGTAGTGAATACAATAACAATTTCTCAATCAAGGGTATTCACCATTATTAACATATAAATAATTAAGGTTACCTACATGTATGTATTCCAAATTCCTTTATCATGGAATAAATGATTAAGTTGAATGACTTCATGTTATATGATCTATGGGGCACACTTATGCATGAAATGAAATGTTTATGAAGGGTTCACTCAGATAGCGCTACAATGCATTGGGTAATGTTTATTATCATGATACGCCATTTTCCATGAGGGTTTACTCATTCTAATTCATGTTCAATGAGGGTTTAATCATGCTAATTCATGTGTAATGAGGGATTAATCATGCCAATTAAAGTGAAATAAGGGTTTACTTATGCTAATCCAAGGGCAATGAGCCTTGGATTAGGATAATATCATACTATATGTTGTTTCCACATTTCCATGTCATTATAATCATGCTATATCATGCCTTTATGTTCATGTTTCACTTATTCCCCATTTATATTTGTATTTTCTTAACATATATTGAATTCTTCATGTTATTCCATGTTTACTCCATTACATGGCTTTATAGCTCACTCTATTTTTATTTATGTTCATAGGTCATACCATGAAATGAAAATTAAAAAGAGATGTTGTGGTCATGTAAAAAATGTATTCAATAAATATGTTGTATTTTATGTCTTATGTTGGCATCTAATCTTCCTTTGTTCCCAATACTATAGACCTCTTGATCCTTAGAGTTGTTATAAGTGCATGTTTATGTAATAAATGATTTTTAAATATATAATAAATAGTAGGGTTGTTATAGTTGGTATAAAATGATAGGTTTAGTTATTATTGGGATTAGGATTAGAAAACCCTAGTGAAATCCTTAGGGATAAGACTAAGTATAAGTAAAATATTTCAAAATTTTTGCGAGTATAGATTATGTGGTTTATCATGTAAATACATCCATGTCTAGATATAAACCAGAATAGGTGGCTTTAGAATACTTGTATCTGGGGTTAAAACCCAAAAACACCACATTGAGCTAGACTCGATTGGAAACTGGTGCACAACAATGGGCCTTTCTGCACTTTTGGATCTACACTCCTGAGAGATATGGTTCAATAAATTCATAAGAACAGTATGAACCATTATTAATAGAGAAACAAATACCATAAGAATATACATTATGAGATAGATAACTTATAACAAAGATTGAAGCCTAGAAAATTATATGTTAAGGAGATTAATATAGTTTACAAGTTATCCCTATAATATCATTGGATTCCCCTTTATGTGTTAAACTTTTTTATATACCCATCCATAATTTTAATTTTATTATAGCCAGTCAATGATAATATAAGGAATATGGATAAAAACTAATTTTATGGTAAACAAGATGAATTTCCCAATGAGATTCCTAATCAAATAGTAGCCCAAGTAGGAAATATTGGGATTATTACAAATCAGCTATCAAAAATCAAGATTAAAAATTTTCAATTTTTTAAATGCCCAAGGAAATAAATGAATAGGAATATGACATCTCATGAATTTCCATATACTAAAGTTGATGTGTGGAAGAATATCCAACATCCTTCGTGCAATAATTGTGGAAAGAGGCACAAATGGAAATGATAAGAATGGACTAGGAGATGTTTTAAGTGTAGAAAGGAAGGGAACAAAGTTTACAATTTCTCTAAATGAATGGATAAGGTGATTGTTGGAAAAAATGTTCCATATAAGGAACCTTCTATAGTTCAATGATATTAATGTGAAGAAGTCGGGAATTACCCAAGACAATGCTCTATTGCAAGGGATAAGAGGAATGGTGAACGTCAACAATCTTAATGATTAAGAGAGCATGGTATGTCTAATGCTAACATTGATAATGATGAATGAATTACATGTAAACAATACTTAAAAGTATTGTATGTCATAATGTATTTCAATTCCTGTCTTACTATAATATCTTTTATGTTTTCTAAGAATATTGTGTCCCCAGAAGAAATGATATTAAATTAGTATGGGAAAACTTTTTTAAGTGTTGTATCACATGTTGAAGTTTTTGGAAAAGTTTTTCTTGAATATTTAGTCTCAGTTTTATGGAATTTGAGGAAAAAAGACAAATTCAATTCCTATGCCTCAAGGTAGTTTAAAATTCATGGGAAAAATATCCAATGCATGATTTGGAGTTAGTGATAGCGATCTTTTCATTAAAATTAGTTCTTATTATCTATTTAGGGAGAAGTGAAAAATATATATGGATCAAAGAAGACTCCATTATATATTCACATAGAAAGAGCTAAACATGCACCAATAAATATGGATAGAGATGATCAATGACTATGACTACACAATCCATTACCACATGGGGAAAGCAAAGAAGGTGATGTATGCTCTAAGTAAAAAGGACCAAGTGATTCTATCATTGATGAGATTTGAAAAGGATCCAATCTTATTAAATTTTTTGAAGATGGAAATGGAAATCGTAAATAAGGGAACATCATAAATCTTTCACAAATGATTGGTCAACCATCTCTTTTGGAAAAGTTAATGGATGATGAAAAGATGATGTGGGAATTTAGAATAAAGTTAAAAATATTAGAGAAGGTAAATCCTCATAGTTATATGTTAATGAAGAAGGAATTGTGAGATTTGGATCAAGACTATGTGTTCCATCAAATCAGAAGTTAAAGAAATAACTTTTGGATGATGCACATATTCTGAATTTCTCTATTCACCCAAGAAACATAAAGATTTATCGAGATATCCGAGATAGTTTTTGGATGGATAAAATGAAGGAGATTGGAGAGTATAAATCAATGTTCCTTGTATGTCATCAATTTAATGTTGTGATGCATAAGTCTAAGTGAATGATGAAATCATTACCCATACCAACATGGAAATGGGTGAACATCGCTATGGAATTTTTCATCGAACTTTCAAATACATCAAAAGGATAAAAATGCTCTATAGGTTATAGTGGATAGTCTTACAAATACTATACAATTAAATGTAATTCTAGATGATTTATCATTGGATCAACTTCCACATATATACATCAGAGAAGTGGTAAGGCAGCATGGAGTACCACTATTGATTCTATCTGACCGAGATCCAAGATTCACCTCTATGTTCTCTAAGAGTCTCCAACATTCCTTGACTTCTGAGATGAACTTATGTACATATTATCATCCTCAAACTAATGGCCTATCTAAGTGTACTATACAAACATTTGAGGACATGTTGATAGAATTATCAACAGACTTCAAATTATGATGGGATCAACATTGTCTTTTGGTTGTGTTATCTTACAATGACAGTTTTCAGTGAAGAATCCAAATAGATCCTTATGAAGCCATTTATATGAACTAGTGAGGAACATTGGTATGTTCGGATATAGTTTGGGATCAAAAACATCTAGGTCTAGAAATGGTTTAAGAACTGATGGAGAAGGTTAAGACCATTAAGCAGCACATCAAAGCTTCTTGGAGTCGAAAAAATAGCTCTGCTGATAATCATCGATGATACATAGAGTTTTTTCTTGGAGACATGGTATTCCTCTGCATATCATCATGGAAGAGAGTTATGAGATTTTGGAATAAGGTAATGCTTTGTCCAAGATACACCAATCATTTTTAGATCCTAGGTCGCATTAGATATGCGGCCTATCGACTAGAAATCCCACCAAACCTTTCTCTAGTACATGATGTATTTTATGTATCACTCTTGAGGAAGTACATACCTGACCCATCGCATGTACTCAATCTGGAGGTGGTGCCATTTGAGAATAAAATTTCCTAGGAATGGGAATCAGGTGAGGATATCCGATCGTAGTGAAAACGTTCTGCAAAATAAGACAATTCCCCTCATCAATGTGTTGTGATGAAACAACATGTTTGATGATGAAATGTGGGAACTAGAAGAAGTGATGATGCAAAGTTACCCACATCTATTTATTTTGGAAAAAGGAAATTTTGTTGGAGAAATTGTTGAAGGGGGGATGTTGTAATTACCCAAACATTCAGGAATCAAATTCCCTTTCATTCTTATAATTAAATATCTTGTCAACTTAAAAAACATCGAAATTATTTATTTTATTTATTTTTGGGTTTAAATGACCATTATGTATCATTACCATTGATAATATAGGCTTTGAACAGTGATCACATGACTGGTATAAATTTAATGTTTTTAAAAAGAATCATTTCAACCCAAATAAAGGAGAGGATGGCCTCATCCATTAGACTCGATCCATACGAAGCTCATTTTTCGGATCTCAAAATGAAGTTAGCATCACTGGGCATCTCTCTTGACCAGGAACAATCCATGATTCAACACTTTAATCTTGAATTGAATCACCTATGGGAGAAGTGGATGTGAATAGATATTACCACCCAAACGATGTCATCCGAGCTGCCCCAAGAGTCTGTCACCATCACACACCTTACACGTAGAACTTATGTGGTTGTTATAAGGGGTTATGTAATAAGAAATTTTTTAATTACTATGTAATCATTTTTTTATAAATAAAAGTATTATTCCATCAATTCCTTTATGAGAATAGGTTTTCTGAAAAATACAATAATTAGTTAAATTGATTTTTTTGGGTAAAATGGTACGTTTCAAAAATATATAAATTATTATATTAAACATAGGTTTTATTAATATTATTATAAGAACAATCCTATTATATAAAAGTGATTATTATATTTATTCGTTATTTTTTTACTATATAAATGATTAAGTATTTAGTTGGATAAGAATTATTTCTTCAGACAGTAAAATTGAAATAGTATATTTAATTAAAGAATATCTTTTTATAAATTATTGATTTTTTGGAATAAATTAAATTTTAATAAAATATTATTATTATATAATTTTTATTAAATATAAATGATCATATATTTTTATGAAGTCAAATGTAACTTTTACCGAGGTTTAGAAACTGTTTTTGTCAAAAGCCGTTAATTTTCAATAAATGAGGATTTTAAATTTAAAAGTGATAATTAACATATTTAGAAAATTATTTAGATAAAATGAATATTATTTTTGGAATCCAGATTTTGAAATTTTCTAATGGTGAAATTTTCATAATTTTCCGAGACAGTCAAATTTCTAGGTAAAAGATAAATACCGAATAAATAAATAATGTGTTTTATGACATCAAAATGTCTCAATAGTGATGTAATAATATACGATAAAAGGAATATTTGTCCAATATATGTATTAAATTTTAAATTACATTATTTTTGATATGTTTTATTAATTTTACAATACCATAGTGGATCCTCCAAGAATTATAAAATATTTCTACATTTTAAAATGATTTCCATAAGAGTCTTACTCCAGTCCACATAAGCAAGTATAATATTTTAATATATTCGGCCCATGGGATTATAAAATAGTGTATTTTACTTATCATTTTTAGAAAACATGGGACAAATAAGGCATGGTTTGTGGTTTTGAATATTTTAACATGTACTGTCCAAAACCTAAATAATAAATAATTCCATTTCCTTTCTTATATAAACCCACCCAATATCCCATTCTCTTCAATTAATCCCTTTAAATCTCATCCAACCTCTAATCCATACTCCCTAGATTCTTCCCAAGGTAGCACCAAGCTCCCAATAATCCTCACGCATTCCATTGGGGCCACACATCTATTTTTGGGATCCTCGCTTTCATCTCCTCCATTCAAATTCAAGCATCTTATTTGAAAGTAGTTATTGTAATTTTGAATGGTTATAATTTTATTATTTTATAATAATTCCATTTATCTTCATTTTTAGTTATTTTAATGGGGGATTATTTATCCCCCCTCATTTTTACCCTTACCTAATATGTTACAATACCAAAATTTCATATGGGATCTTCAACCATCATCTTTTATGAATAATTATTTTCATGTTATGTATTTTAATTTATTTTATTCCTATGTTGGTAAATGTTATTAAATATCCTACTTACTGCCTATTTTTTTATAAATTATGACATCCCCTTTAAATCTCATTTATCTCTCTTATGAACCCTTATGTACACCTCTTACCATGCCGAATTACCATATGGAATTCCATCCTTTATCATTTTCATCCAAGTTATTTATGTTGTAATATCATTTAAATATCAATTAAAAATGATGTGGTATTATTTTTCACCTCCCCCATACTTACCTATTTATGTTTTATTGATTAGATACCACTTTCTCTCTTATTAATTCTTTCTGTGTTCACCTGTTACCATAACAAAATTCTCTAAAGGATTTCTCTCCTCTTATTTCCATTCAAGTATTTCGCCCATATTATGAATCTAAATTCCATTTCACAAGTTGATATATTATGTTCCATGACCCCATTTCTTTATATTTCATGTATAAATTATGAGAGACCCCTTTCTCTCCCATAAACCCAACTAATTAATTTCCACATGATCATGTTATGCTACCGAAAATGCATCGCGATTTTCAAAGCCTAAATCATCATGTAGTGAACAGAAAACCAATTTCTCTATCAAGGGTATTCTCTTTTATGAACAATTCATATTTAAGGGTACGTACATGTATGTATTATACATTCCTTTATCATAGAATAAATGATGATTTCTAATGAATCCAAGTTAAATGATCCATGTGGCACAGTTATGCATGAAGTGAAATGTTTACGAAGGGTGTGCCCTAATAGTGCTCCAATGTAAGGGATAATGTTTAGTATCATGATATTCCATGTGAAATAAGGGTTTACTCATTATAATTCATTTTAAATGAGGGGTTAATCATGATAATTCATGTGCAATGAGGGGTTACTCATGCTTATTCAAGTGCTATGAGGTATTACTCATGCTAATTCTTGTGCAATGAAGGTTTACTCATGCTAATCCATCTGCGATGAGCCTTAGATCATGTTAATTTCATGTTTTATATGTTTTTTAAACATTTCCATTTTATGATAATCATGCTATATCATGCCTTTATGGTCACTTTTTTTATTATTCTTGATTGATATTCCTTTTTCCTAACATGTATTGTATTCTTCATGCAATGCCTTGTTTACTCCCTTACAAGTCTTTATAGCTCACCCTTTTATTGTGTATGTCCTTATGATATCCCATGCAATGATATTTATGAAAGAATGTTGTGTTAATGTATAATAATTTTTCCATAAAAATGTTGTATTTTTTGTCAAATGTTTTCATGTAACAATTTTAATTTCCCAAGACACTAAACATCTCGATACTCAGAGTTGTCTTAAGTGAAAATTTATGTAATAAATCATCGTTAAATATTTAATAAAGAGAATGGTGGTTATATAAGACATAAAATTTGTTACCTTAATAATTATTCAAGTATTTGATATTAAAAACCTAACCCACATTAAGGACAAGGTCTGAATGATCTCCCTATAAGATACATCTTAATGGTCTCGTTACACCTCAAACACTAACATGTTCCAAAAACCTCAAAACAAACATCCACATAACACGCCAAACAAACACATCACCACCCCTCATCGAGAACAATACCACATCACTTGTCACCAGCCCCAAACCACCACTTTTCTACTCAACTATCCACACAACTATCTTATCCTCCACAAAGCCCATGTCAACATCCTCCACACCCAACACATAGATCTTCCTGGGGAAAAAATCTTGGAATTCCATTTCCCATATCAAGATATTATTTACATTGGGTGACATTGACAAGACTACAGGGATTTGAAATATACCATTGTATAAGTATTATTGACTAGGAATTATGTTTTCCTGTCTTCATATACCATAATATTCAAGACATAACATCATCACATAAACAAAAAGTATCATTAAACAACACAATAAAAATATCACATCAACAAGAAAAATAGAACAAAGAAAATCTAAATAAAATTGGGAACTAAGAACGCATCAGTATGTCTCACTCTCAATTACTCTCCTCCAAGACACTATGCCTCTACAACACATGTACCAAGGGTATGTGTTGTCCATGTAGAACCTTCTATGAATGATCATGGATATCTAATAGACACTCCATTAATGATGTGTCATACTCAATATCTAACTCTTCATAGTCAATGATGGGGGAGTCATCGTAATGATACCAAAAAAACTGGGACACATGGAAGACGTTGTAAATCATGTCATGTTTTGGTGGTAGTGAAAACTGTTAAGTAACCTCTATAACTCTACCCAATACATCAATGGGCCAAATGAACTAATGCTAATGGTTACCCCCATCCAAATCTTTCCTTCCATCACCGAGGCGATACTCTTAAGAACACATGGTATCAAAACTCATATTCTAGGGGGGCTCGACCTACAATCAGTATTAGACTACTGATGGACTTGTGCCACCCTCATCATCTTGGTCAAAATTGATCTTCTAGGTTATGCTCTATGCTATATCTGGACCAAGAACCAATAAATCCCCAACCTTTTTCCATCACAATTGAGAAAGTTTCATCCTCCAATTCAACACCACATACTAAGACATTCTATTGAAATAGTGATAGTTGTTTTTGAATGGAACTCAACCATACGCAGGTGTCGTTCCCACAGGCTACCATATCCAAGTATATAATCTCACTAAATAACCTCTATGATCTAGATGGTCCGCTTTGTACTCCCATCCATTTATGTTTAGAAAGTGGTGCTAAGGTGTAACAGGGAGCCTAACCCATGGTGAAATTACCTATAGGCCTATGGGGTAATATGAGGATCTTGATCATAGTTTATGGTCCTTATTACTCTGTGAAACCTAACCACATCATATCCATACCACCTCACCAAGATATCCATGATACTCAACTCATATATTTCATAAAAATGATTTGACTTCATCCTCCGATCAATTGTCTCCCAGATCAAATCAAATACTTCAAGAACCTTGGTTAACATGTGATGCAATCGAATGAGTAATCCTATCATTTATGTTAGAGAACATCCAAGGATGGAAGAAAACCACCTAGGAATTGGTGTTCCAAATTCCCTTACTGATAAACTAGACACTTACCCATAAACACTTACATTGAACCTTTAATTGTAGGCCATTCAAGTTGTCTCCTCAAACAAAAATATACCTTATTCAAATCACGATCTTCCACAAAAGGTGAGTAGTGAAACACAAAGAGAGATCTCTAAAGAATTTATAACAAAATAAAAAACATCCCCTCAAACAATAATAGATACCAACAATACTCTAGTCATCCCACCAGAGAATCATGATTTCCAACATGACCACACATCACATCTTCCGTTGTACCTCCCCAATACATCTCTTCCACCTACCACAATAAGGATGACCCCATAACTACCTAAAAAATACAACCTCATCCACTAATATCTTCCATCTCATGATGCATTTATTTATCATCCCCTACCATTTTCCAAACATCAACAGACTCATAAACAAAATCTTCTTCAGACTTTTGACTCATCACATCAACAACATTCCCCTTTAATTTGTTGTAAGAGATATGAAAATCATAATAATGAAAAAAATTCATCCCCCTCCACTAGTGTAGATTCAAATCATGATAACAGAATACATATTCTAGTCTCTTATAGCCCGTGAAAACAATAGATCACAGAGACGAGGTAATGCTCCCATACCCATATAACAAATACAACCTTCTCTAATTGTAGATCATGGGTGGAATAATTATGCTCATGGGGAAATAATATCCTATACCCATAAGATATCATCGACCTCTATTGTATCAACATGAATACCAATATCAGATGAGATGTGTCAAATAAAACCTAAAACATAACACCCTCCTTAGGAAACCAAAACACTAGAGCAATGACCAACTTCTCTTTTATGTTATAGAATTCTTCCTAACACTGATCAGTCCACACAAAGGACGAGTCATTATTAGTCAATGAATCAAATGGGAATGAAACACAATATAAATCAATGACAAATATCTAATAATAGCCGATCATACTAAGAAAATTACAAACCTATTTCACGTTCTTGGGTGATTCCCATGAAGAAACTACCTCAATATTTGATAGGTCCATTGACACTCCCAGATCAGATGTCACATGTACAAGAAAATGTATCTTCTGCATCCAAAAGATACACTTGGAAAACATTCCATAGAGTGGGATGTTTCGAAGGATATGTAAAAAAACTAAAATATGATCATAATATTCTTCATCTAACTTCAAACTGATGAAGATATGAATGATGAACACGATAATGAATCAGTCTTGAAACTCACAAAAAATAAATTTCATGAGTCCCATGAATGCAGTTGGTGAGTTTGTGACACTAGATGTCATGGCCACAAGAATGATGTTCACATACATACATGTAATAGTGTCCATTGTGATGTGATCATATTTCTCCCTCAAAGGTGATATCTAGACCACAATACGGCCTTCAAAAACCAACTGGATCCCTTCAGTTGGTCGAACAGATCATTGATCCTAGAAGGAGGGTAACAGTTCTTGACTAGTAACCGATTCAACCATTAGTTGTTTATGAAAAACCTCATACCAACATAATCAATATTATAGGACAATTTTGGGGAAATCTAAGGAGACAAGCTATGTCATATAAAACCCATATATATTATATCATCAACCTACAATGTCCACTCTCACAACTCTATAGACACCATTCAATAGGGAGCCATTGAAATCTATGATATTCATAATTATAACTCTATCCCAAAATCGATTTGACATGAAGGGGTAGTTTCATAACCTCATTCGATAATAAATCCAAGAACTCCGCCAAAACTCAACAAGCACTCTCTACTAGATGTTATAGTGACAACTCTTCCAACTAAAAATGAAGAATCTCTACAAGTCTGCCTCCCATTTGATAACCTTTCCCACCAATGCATACCACTCTTTGGAATTAAACATTATAATATGATACCCTCCTCTAAAATAATTCAATTATTTCATGAACCAGATACATCTAAAAATTTTGAAGAAAAAAATCATATAGATATATCAATATTAAGAATAAATCTACCATTGACTAGTGTTTCCCCATCACCAGTCTACACCTCGAACACATAATAAACAAAGAAGTCTGACCTCCAACATGAATATATAACACCAGGTACACAATATGTATCTCGACATCTAGTACCAATGAATAGATCAAAACGAGATTAAAAAAAGGTGTTTGAGACATTTGAATCAAAAAAAGCACAAAGAAGAGTAAATGATAAACTTATCATACCTCAGACAACCATTGTCCTAACTGACATTTTTGCTAATATTTTTTACATATGACCTTGCCTATATCCCCTTCTTGTAAAGACCCTTAAATTTCAAGGAAAATGTTTTCTTAATTTTCTTTGGAATTTTACAAGAACGCAGTTTCTGACGGCGCCGGATTCCGAGGCCCAGTGTGCCCGGAATTAATTTCCAAAGTTTAGCTCAGGTACGTTCAGTGAACGAACAAGCGGGAATTTCTAACATTTGAACCGGTGCTCGGAATTGAATTCTGAGGGCACAGATGAAACCCTAGCGCCGATAATTTCTTAGGAACTCCATTTCCGGAGTTGCGTTTTCTCTAGAGAAGTTGATAAAAATTGTGGAAGTTAAAAATAAAATTTAACAACAATATTTTATTTTACTCTAAGTGTTTAATCCTTTTGAAGGAAGTTGGGTAACTACCCAACCTCCCGTGGGAGGTTATGAGGGTGGTGGGGCCCACACGAACCCCACCCCTTTATATCATCTAACCCCCTCAACTCACCATTAATATTGCTAACTTAAGTTAATAACTTATGACATTAATGTATTGAGTTTAATGTGAGTTTTTGAAATTCAAACACTTGAATTTCAAAAGCCATGTTGAGTTAATAAATTAAGTGTGGCTTAATTTATTTTGGGGTTAGTTCCTTTGTTGCTTGAGAGGACTTGGGGGAAAAAGAAAGCATGGATCTTAGAGATCATCTTCTTCCTCTTCGACGATGAATGTGAAGAACGAACGATTCCCAATGAAGAACGCTGAGCCCTCAGAGACTGTTTACTGCAACGCCATACCCGTGACGTGCCACCCTTCGTTCTTCATTACACGTCAAAGGAAGGGGGACGACGTTCCATCTCGGACAATCTTCATCAACGTCTTCGAATACTCATTCTGAGATGTCTCTTCCCACGACAGTTTCTCTACGACGAATTTATCTGCGACGAAAACCTCATTGAAGCCGCGCTCGAGGTAGGGGGTTTAAGTGATTTTCCTTATGTGCTTCTCTTCCATCTTTTATCCGTGATATTTAGACCACATGATATCAGTTAACAGGAGGAGGCCGGACTACACAAACACGACTGTCCCCCTACCTTATTGTTTTTCTTGTTGTTTCGGATTGAGCAGCAAGGATGCACGACATCGTCACACCACGCGGGATCGAGCGGCAAGCATGTGCGACATTGTCACACCGCGCGGGATCGAGCGGTAAGAATGTGCGACGTCGTCACGTCGTGCAATCAAATTTTTAAACTCTCGTGCGTGGGTATTTGATTGCAAGGTGTTCGTATAATTTATTTTGGATAAATTAAACCCTCATCATGATTAAAACCATATGTTTATTATTTGCCAATTGATAACACCTACTGCAGAGGACGCAGACCAAACAAACATGGCCCGATAACCCTCCGCTGCTTGTTTACCGATGTGCGGATCAACGGACGATGACGAAGCAGGCCGCTATGGCGTTTGAATCCCTTCGCAGTGAAGGTCAGGTCCCGGGAGGACCGTTGGCGAAGACGGCAGGAGAAACGGACCACTGAAACGTGTCCGGTGGTCCGCGAAAGGCGGTGGCGGCGCGCCACCGGAAGGCTGGCAGTGGCGGTTCGCCGCTGGGTTCAATTAGCGGCGAGGGGGGGGGGGGAGCCGCACACCCCGATCCACGGCTTCCGCGCGACCGCGCTGGCCGAGCCGTTGCTGGCCGGTCGGGCCGGACCGAGCCGGCCGGGCCGGGCCGGGCCGGGCTCTGCCAGGTCGGGTCGACTTGGTTCGGGACGACCCATGGGGGGTTGGGCCGGGTCGGTCCGGGCCCAGACCCCCCGTTTTCGAACCCTCTTTGTTCTTTTGCCCATATCTTGAGCTGTAGACCTCCGATCGATGCATCTTTAGCGGCGATTCAATCCTTGGATCGAGACGGTCGTTTCGGTATATCGCACTCAAAGTTTCGGAACACTTTGGGTTTAGCCGGGTTGGTTCGGATACGAAACCAACCGGGCCCTCGGAGAGGAAACGCTTATATCTTGTGCTTCGGACGTCCGATTGATGTGCCGTCAACTTTGATGTATTCCTCTAAGTGAGACGGATCTTTTGTCTTACTCCGCTCGAGGTTTGGATGTCGTCGGAGTGTGGTCGGGTTGGTTCGCTCACGAAACCAACCAGGCCCCTGGAATGAAAAATCCAATAACTCACAGACCGTGCGTCCGATTGACGCGCCGTCTGTCTCGTTGAATTCATCTTGATGAGACAGAACTTTTGGAATACTTTGCCCGAGTTTTGGTTCTTGTTTGATAGTGGCCAGGTTGGATTGTACCCAAAATCCAACCGGGCCCTTGGAACGGAAAAGATGTTATCTTTCAGACCAGACGTCCATTTGACGAACCATCAGCCTCGTTAGTGATCACGTTGGGAAACGGTCCCTATGAGTATACCCTATGAGAGTTTGGGATACAGTTGAGATATGGCCGGGTTGGTTCACTCACGAAATCAACCGGGCCCCTAGGACGAAAAGGCTAATAACTCACAGACCGGGCGTCCGATTGACACGCCGTCTGTTACTTTGAGATCCCTATGACGTGGTGGTCCTATGTGATACTTCTTCGTGGGACATTGTTATACTTGTAGTATCGACCTATAGCTCATGGAGCGGACCCTCCCAGAGACAAGCGTACGGAGTACGGAGACTGTGTAGGCGACTGAGACCTGAGGACTTCTTGATTGACTCGACTTGGAGTGAGTCGACTAGCCCGGTGGATGGAGCACTACTTTGTTTGGGTGCAGACCCATGGTGGACGGAGCACTACCTGTGTGACAGTGCAGACCCGCGGTACTCGTCCGGAGAGTACCTTAGAAGGATACTAGGGGGTGTGCACTACTGTGTTTGGGTAGCATACCCCGGCAGGAAGCACTACTGTGTTTGGGTGGATGACTCACGGTACTCGATAGGAGGAGTACCTCAGCAGTCTTAGGTTAGTGAGCAGTACCTCGGAGTCGTCACAGGACCACTGTACACTCCAGAGACGGGGCTCTTCAGCAGTTACGGTTTTGATAATGAAAATCCTGGTTTGAGCTAAGTCTATGAACTTTGTGATTCCTCATGATTGAGATGGGTTACTTGATACCTTAGGTATATGTATGGGCATATACCTAGGTAGTGGTTATCCGTTGATTTCATAACCCTTGTGTTTCCTCATGATTGAGATGGGTTACTTGATAACTTAGGTATATGTATGGGCATATACCTAAGTAGAGGTTATCTATTGAGATATTTTTTGTGGTTATCCTTGTTGGTTTTAGTGAGACCTTGAGGGTCTTGGGGTCCCTACTGTGTATCGTTATACTCACCCCTGCACGGGCTATGCCCGCACAATGTTGTGTTGGTTACAGATGACGGACAGTGCTGACGGAGGCCGAGTGTTCGAGGACTAGACAGTACCCGGAGGTGGACTACATGAAGAGTCAGTATCTGGAGGTGGACTTTGCGACGAGATGACACACGTAGGAGGTTGAAGGGTGAGAGCATTGTCGAGGCTATCTGTACCTACCCTTCAGGTAGGATCCATGGTGGACGATCCAAGAGCTGCGCCATCTGTACCTACCTTTCAGGTAGGATCCGAGGAGGACGACCCAGGAGCCGCTTCCGTTCTTCCAGCTGTTGTCTTTTTCTGCTGTACATTGTTCAGTTGTAGTTGTACTTTCATTTGGGTTTTTATTCTGGCTCATTTACCTTTCAGCACTTCTCTTTGAACTTAGTGTTTTACTTCCGCTTGTACTCTGTGGTGTTTTGTTTACTTTTATAAAGGAAATTCCTTCCCAGTTATCAGGATTTACGCCTTTGGTGCTAGTCGCCATCCCCTGGCCTATAGATGGCGGGCTTGGGGTAGTCACGGCACGGGCCCCGAGGAAGGGCCGTGACAAATTGGTATCAGAGGAGTCGGTTCTACCGTAGAACTTATAACTCTGATATTTTCTTTCTATGAAGCAATAATGTTAAGGGTACTGAGTGTGGTCTTCAGTTTAGGGTGTCCAGGGATGGTGCGGGCGGCTGACGTATCCATACACCAGGACCCTGATAACTGAATTCTTACTTTGTGCATGAAAACACTGATTTCATGTGTGTTCCAGAAGTTTTATTTAAATATCAGCTCAAACCAGGTCAGCTCACCAGGGATAATCGTTTGACCGTGTCACGTTGTTTCTCTCAGGATGCTTTTTCTCGGATGACCAGCTAGAGCCCAGAGGGATGTGTGTACTGACATCCTGTCGATCGACGAGGATTCGGTACAGGGCCCTCTTGCAGTTGAGGCACTAGTGGAGGCACCAACGGTACTACCATACGTTGGGCCACCGATGCCACCGGCCCCAGTAGTAGGCGATGCACACCACTTGAGTGCGCTGCACGACTTCCAGCGCCAGAGGCCACCCAGGTTCTGGGGAGAGATAGGCCCACAGGCGGCTGAGGTTTGGCTGGAGGTTGTGGTGAGTGTCTTCAGGATAGTGGGGACACCTACAGACTTCAAGGTGATCTTTGCTTCCAGCCTTCTTCAGGCAGCAGCAGGCAGGTGGTCGATCCACTTGTTCTAGTTTTGCGATGGGATGACCTTCGCATGGGATGACTTTGAGACCTTTTTCAGGGTGGAGTTTGTGCCAGTAGCTCTACACACCGAGCATGTTGAGGAGCTCCTGCCTTTACCGCGTGTTATTCGACCAGTAGTCGAGTCGTCTGTGGGCATTAGACAGATGATGCAGAGGTCCAGGAGGACCATACTAGCAGTTGGGCGATCTCGGGTTTTAGGATCGGTGGTGCGGGGCACCCAGGGTGGGGACAGAGCTAGGCGTGCCAGAAACAAACAGTGTTACTCAAGCGGCGGAAAGGGTCACCTGGCATGTGACTGTCCGACTCCTCATACAGTTGATCCGCATGATTTGGAGGAGCCACTGAGGTAGAATCAGCGGAGGGTGCTTGAGCAACATCCGAGCAGTGGATAAGTAAGTAGAGCTCCTGGAGTAGGTAGACAGGAGCGGAACTAGTGGATACGTCCCTTGTACTTCTAGTTCTATATTTCTGTTGTATTCGTGTCTTTGCACAATGAGATGCAATAATAAAAAGACACTTATCTTTGTTTTCATTCCTGTCCTTTTGTTTCGTTGATACTGAGTGGTCCCAGTTAAAACTGTTGACTTGACCCTCACTTTCGATATTTCTACTGGAGGAGACCCAGTGACCTCACATTGATGCCGATAGTCTGACTCGACCCTTGGATGTGAGAGTGACAGTTGGATCTCTTGGTAGTTACGTCGAGGCCTTACGACATCATCCATGGCATGAATGCATCATTCATGTATGGATTGACTATATTAGGCAATGGGCGTGGTTCATCTAGGGGATGAGACCGAGTTTCTCTTTTCAGCAAAGGATAAATTTTAGCATCTCTTTCAGATCATATGCAAAGAAGGTACAGATCATCCATGAGTGGATGAAGACTGCACAGTGCAGTAAGAAATAGGAAACTGGCACCAGTCTTGGAGACTCAGGCATGTTAAATGTCTCCATAAGAGGAAGCTTAAAGGAGAGATGATTCTATGAAGCAGCAGACGTGGAGGCAGAGCTAGGAGAGCAGCATGAGGTGGTGTACATCTTAACATGCTACAACCACCCGCCTTAGTTATCCCTTCCAGGCTCAGGGAGCAGGAGGGCAGAGGAAGAATGCGGCTACATGTGGTCAAGGAGTGTTACCCAATGGCTCTAAAAATGATTTAAGGGATAGTCTATATCCACTTCTAGCTACTATAGTAACAGACGTCAATATGAACCATTCCTTTATTTCTCAAATCTTGTTCCGGACCCAGAGTTTCCGGAAGCTGTGGACTTGACCCTCACGTCTGGAGATACCTTGGGAGGAGACTCGATAATCACACTTATGTCGATGGTGTGGTTAGACCATCAAGGGGAGAGTTTCGGTTGGAATCTATTGGAGGTAGCACGAGGCCTTACGACGTTAGTTTGAGTATGGAATGGGCAATAACTCTTCATACTCAAATTGACGATTTTAGACAAACGTCGGGATGGGTTTTCCTTGGTCGGCGAAAACGAAACCCTAGGCAGCACAGGATAAACTCTTTCACAAGAGGGTGAGACCGATCACTCTTGAGTAGGTCAACCATACCCTCGTGGTAGCAGTCGTTTGATTTTCAGTTCTAACAGTAATTGGAGACCTCTAGAATTCGAGGATGATGATCACATCCTTATACGGGTCTCACCTCGACGAGGTTTACGGAGATGTGGCCAGGGCAGCAAGTTATCTCCGAGGTTCAACGGACCTTTCTAGGTCCTCAGCTGGGTAGGCGAGGTGGTTTACCGCTCGACCCATCCATCTCAGTTGCACCAGGTTCACGATGTTTTCCTGGTATCTCAACTGAGGAGATACGCGCTCGACCCTTCACATATCATCGACCATGAGGAGCAGGACGATGGCGATGGGGTTACTTCCATGGAGGGTTCAGTAGGGATCAAGGATCGACATGAGCGGATCCTACGAGGACGGTCGATTCCTCGGGTGCTCTTTCTTTGGCAGTACGGAATCTCTAGGTAAGTACATGGGAGAGGAAGGATCAGGTGTGTGATCAATACCGCTATTGTGACCCTAGTTTGTGTTGAAGCTTTACGGGGACGTAAAGCCCTGAGGTGGAAGTAATGTAATGACCCAGAAATTTCAAGGAAAATATTTTCTTAATTTTCTTTGGAATTTTACAAGAACGCAATTTCTGACGGTGCCTGATTTCAAGGCCCGGTGTGCCCGGAATTATTTTCCGAAGTTTAGCTCGGGTACGTTCAGTGAACGAACGAGCGGGAATTTCTAACTTTTGAACCAGTGCTTGGAATTTAATTCTGAGGGCACCGATGAAACGCAAAACTGGTAATTACTTAGGAATGCCATTGTCGGATTTGCGTTTTCTTGAGAGAAGTTGATAAAAATTGTGGAAGTTAAAAATAAAATTTGACAACAATTTTTTATTTTACTCTAGGTGTTTAATCCTTTGGAAGGAAGTTGGGTAACTACCCAACCTCCCTTGGGAGGTTATGAGGGTGGTGGGGCCCACACGAACCCCACCCCTTCATATCCTCTAACCCCCTCAACTCACCATTAATATTGTTAAATTTATTTAATAACTTATGACATTAATGTAGTGAGTTTAATGTGAGTTTTTGAAATTCAAACACTTGAATTTCAAAAGCCATGTTGAGTTAATAAATTAAGTGTGGCATAATTTATTTTGGGTTAGTTCCTTTGTTGCTTGAGAGGACTTGGGGGGAAAAGAAGGCAAGGAGCTTAGAGATCATCTTCTTCATCTTCGATGAAGAACACGAAGAATGAATGATTCCCAAAGAAGAATGCTGAGCCCTCGAAGACCGTTTACCGCGACTCCATACCTGCGACGCGGCACCCTTCGTTCTTCTTTCCACGTCAAATGAAGGGAGATGACGTTCCATCTCGGACAATCTCTGTCAACGTCTTCAAATCCTCTTTACGCGATGTCTCTTCCCGCGACGGTTTCTCTGTGACAAATTTCTCCGCGACGAAAACCTCGTTCATGCCACGCTCGAGGTAGGGGGTTTACGTGACTTTCCTTACGTGATTCTCTTCCGTCTTTTATCTGTGAAATTTGGCCCGCATGATATTAGTTAACGGGAGGAGGACGGACCGCACAAACACGGCCGTCCCCCTCCCTTATTTTTTTTCTTGTTGTTGCGGATCGAGCGGCAAGGATGCGCAACATCGTCACACCGCGCGGGATCCAGCGGCAAGCATGTGCAACATCGTCACGCCGTGCGGGATCGAGCGGCAAGAATGCACGGCGTCGTCACATCGCGCAATCAAAATTTTAAACTCTCGTGCGTGGGTATTTGATTGAAAGGTGTTAGTATAATTTATTTTTTATAAATTATACCCTCATCATGATTAAAACCATGTGTTTATTATTTTCCAATTGATAACACCTAATGCGGAGGACGCGGGATGAAGAAACACGGCCCGACAACCCTCTATAGCTTGTTTACCAATGTGCGGATCAACGGATGACGACGAAGTAGGCCGCTATGGCGTTTGAATCCCTTCGTAGTGAAGGTCAGGTCCTGGGAGGACCGTTGGTGAAGACTGTAGGAGAAACGGACCACCGTTTCGTGTTCGGTGGTCCGCGGAAGGCGGGGGCGGGGCGCCCCGCCGGAAGGCAGGCGGCGGCGGTTCGCCGCCGGCTTCAATTAGCAGCGAGGGGGGGGGGGGGGGAGAGCCACGCACCCCGCTCCCCGGCTTCCACGTGGCCGCACTGGTGGGGCCGCGGCCGGCCGGGCCGGGCCGTGCCCAGCCGGGTCGGTCCGGGCCCAGACCCCCCGTTTTCTGACCCTCTTTGGTCTTTTGCCCATATCTTGAGCTGTAGACCTCCGATCGATTCACAGTCAGTGGCGATGCGATCCTTGGATCGAGACGGTCGTTTCGGTATATTGCACTCAATGTTTCGGAACACTTTGGGTTTGGCCGGGTTGGTTCGGATATGAAACCAACCGGGCCCTCGGAGCGGAAATGCTTATATCATGAGCTCCGGACGTCCGATTGACGTGTCGTCAACTTTGATGGATTCTTCTAAGTGATACGGATCTTTTGGTTTACTCCGCTTGAGGTTTGGATGTCGTCGGAGTGTGGTCGGGTTGGTTCGCTTACGAAACCAACCGGGCCCCTGGAACGAAAAAGCCAATAACTCACAGACCAGGCGTCCGATTGACGCGCCGTCTGTCTCGTTGAATTCCTCTTGATGAGACGGATCTTTTGGCATACTTCACCCGAGTTTTGGTTGCTGTTGGATAGTGGCCGGGTTGGATTGTACCTGAAATCCAACCGGGCCCTTGGAACGGAAAACCTGTTATCTTTCAGACCAGAAGTCCGTTTGACGAACCGTCAGCGGCTTTGGTGATCACGTTGAGAAACGATCCCTATGACTATACCCTATGAGAGTTCGGGGTACAGTTGAGATATGGACGGGTTGGTTCACTCACGAAACCAACCGGGCCCCTAGGACGAAAAGGCTAATAACTCACAGATCGGGCGTCTGATTGACGCGTCGTCTGTTGCGTTGAGACCCCTATGACGAGGTGGTCCTATGTGATACTTCTTCGTGGGACTTTGTGATACATGGAGTATCAACATATAGATCATGGAATGGACCCTCCTGGAGACGAGCGTATGGAGTACGGAGACCGTGTAGCCGACTGAGACCTGACGACTGCTTGACCGACTCGACTTGGAGTGAGTCGACTAGCCCAGTGGACGGAGCACTACTTTGTTTGGGTGCAGACCCATGGCAGACAGATCAATACCTGTGTTATAGTGCAGACCCGCGGTACTCGTCTGGAGAGTACCTCAGCAGGCTACTAGGGGTTGTGCACTACTGTGTTTGTGTGACATACCCCGGCTGAAAGCACTACTGTGTTTGGGTGGCTGACATGCGGTACTCGACAGGAGGATTGCCTCAACATTATTAGGTTAGTGAGCAGTACCTCAGAGTCATGGCAGGACCACTGTACACTCCAGAGACGGGGCTCTTCAGCAGTTACAGTCTCGATAATGAAAATCCTAGTTTGAGCTGAGTCTATGACCTTTGTGTTTCCTCATGATTGAGATGGGTTACTTGATAACTTAGGTATATGTATGGGCATATACCTGGGTAGTGGGTATCTGTTAATTTCATAACCCTTGTGTTTCCTCATGATTGATATGGGTTACTTGATAACTTAGGTATATGTATGGGCATATACCTATGTAGAGGTTATCTGTTGAGATCTTCTTTGTGGTTATCCTTGTTGGTTTTAGTGAGATCTTGAGGGTCTTGGGGTCCCTACTGAGTCTCGTTATACTCACCCCTACACGGGCTATGCCCGCACCTCGTTGTGTTGGTTGCAGATAATGGACAGTGCTGACGGAGGCCGAGTGTTCGAGGACTGGATGGTACCCGGAGGTGGACTACACGATGAGTCAGTATCCGGAGGTGGACTTCGTGACAAGATGACACACAGAGGAGGTTGACGGGTGAGAGCGTTGTGGAGGCTATTTGTACCTACCCTTCAGGTTGGATCAGTGGTGGACGATCCAGGAGCTGCGCCATCTGTACCTACCCTTCAGGTAGGATCCGAGGAGGATGACCCAGGAGCCGCTTCCGTTCTCCCAGCTGTTGTCTTTTTCTATTGTACTTTGTTCAGTTGTAGTTGTACTTTCATTTGGGTTTGTATTCTGGCCCTTTTACCTTTCATCACTTCACTTTGTACTTAGTGTTTTACTTCCGCTTGTACTCTTTGGTGTTTTGTTTAATTTTATAAATGCAATGCCTTCCCAGTTATCGGGATTTACGCTATTGGTGCTAGTCGCCAGCCCCTGGCCTATGGAAGGCGGGCTTGGGGTAGTCACGGCACGGGCCCCGAGGACGGGTCGTGACACTTGTTCTGTACTACCAACCTCTATGACCACGCATTGGTCATGGTCTATAGGGATGGGTACCATCATTAGGATATACCTACCAATGCTATATTCCATTGAAATCTATATAATAATCAGAGGTCCCTGCCGCTGAAACAATCTTATAGAAAACTAATAATCATGCAAAAAAGAGTACTAACATCCTAGCTTAAACTAAAATCTCTATGCAATCGAACAGAAATCATGGAGGTGGCCTTGTCCCCCGTATACATCTGAAAATACTAGAAATCCCAAGGAAGGCTCTAAAAATCCACCCATCCTAGAATGATAGGAAACGATATGTCATGGTAGGTTCCACATAGATCCAAAACCCCAACTGCCTGAATTTCCATAGCCCACTACCTGAATCTATACTCTTTGAGAGTGTCTACTAGCCACTATCTCAAGTAAGAACATCCATATAATAAATATATTTGATAAAATATGTCTTCTTTCATAAAATCTTTCACATAGAATGTTAAAATAGGGTGACTACATAACTGATCATTTGATGAAAAGTATTCTACAAAAGTCACACATTAAACTCATCATCAGGAAACTCATTCCAAGAAAAGTGAAAGAGGACCCTAAAATGATCAAAATTACCCACACGATGATGCTCCCCTACTAAAGGGAGAGAAACACTTGCCACTATTCTTCCTTTAGCATGGGCGATAGGATCTTCGAACAGAACTCCTTTTAATAGTCAGTCTACAACACTTATTATTCATTTTGGTCACCCATATAGAATGCTAACCACTATCACACAGCTCCCCAAAACCGAATAACTGCTAAAGGAACCAAAAATGCAGCCTGATATTGAATCAGATAGAAGGTGATCTCAATATCCTATAACAACCTCTATGTCTCCAGATAAGAGATACTCCCCATAATTTTCCTCATACTCTACCACTAAAAGAAATAAAAGGCCTATTTCAATGCCTCATCCTCTAGTGTTGGGCTAATCCTTAGACTATGAACAAGATCTAGTTGATGAACCTCAACCTTCTAATCAACTTATAGAGGATGACCTGGAACCATTAGTGGAAAGATAGGGGGAATCCTAAGACTGCTATAATGGAATGTTATCACAAGTTTATTTAATAAGTTCATTTCAATTTCCCAAAATTACCCAATTAATATTTTGATACATTAATAATGATTCATGTACCTCTATTATATCTTAATCTGACAAACATATCCACCTCACTTGGTTGTTCGATAAGCTTAGATTCTCGGAACTAGATCATGGGGTACCCAAAAAACCTGTGTATTATCCAGCCTTCATGGCTTATGAAACACACTAAAACCCACTAAAATTGTTTTTCCCTACAAACCCATGAAATCCTCATAGTTCCTAACTACAAAATCCAACCAATATCTCTACTGAAATCTTAGATACCACTTTTTCCCAACCACCACCATTTAATGATAACCCTCATAGCCTAAAAATTAATAGAGAAAATGACCCCAAAGTCCTACCTCCATGATACCCCAAGTTGGAGATAAACACTAAGGTTATAAATAATATCACAATGAAATGTATTAACCTTTATGAAAAAAATGATCACTGTATTTGATAAACAACCACCTATAAACTCTAACATATAATATAAAGTAAACCCAAGACCATCCCCAAATGAATTAAAAAATTCAAAAAATAAAACTAATGTTCTCTAAGTAAATATAAAAAGGAAATTCTTAGAGTGGAGACTCTAAAAAGCTTCAATTTCAAAGATAGTAATTTTTAACTCAGTCCCAAATGTCCCCTCAAAAACCTAAATAATATTAAATACATAGTTTGAGCATACAAGTATACTCAGAG
The DNA here is from genome assembly GCA_963277665.1 of Viscum album. Lineage (NCBI taxonomy): Eukaryota > Viridiplantae > Streptophyta > Magnoliopsida > Santalales > Viscaceae > Viscum > Viscum album. The sequence continues at coordinate 1,429,506,708 of OY728157.1, forward strand.
GACTCATACCCAAGGTCTCAAGTGAAAAAGTTAAAAAACACTAATGCACCAGTGAACAATCATTAGAACCGACATCACCTAAACCAGTAAACTAACTTACCCATCCTCAATATGGCTCTCTCACAAAATCAGGCTTCAATGTGTAACTATATTATATTATAATCATAAGAAAACAAGGTTCCTCATTGCTTCTTCCCCACTGATTTTCTAATCTGACACCCAATTTATAAATTAATCTTCTCACATCCCTTCCATACATATTTCATCTCATAACCATCCATATTTGATGCGGTTTGGGATACATCCCTTCCTATCCTTCTCACAAAATCTAGAATCATGTGCTAGCATCATGCATTTTCACATCACATATCGATCGAAGAAACCTGGTTCAAAATGCCCCATCTATCCCAAAGACACCTAGGTCATCACAACACATCTCACTCGAAGAAATATGGGTCATCACCGATCACCTATCCTAATGATACAATGGTTATTACATAACTGGGGTAGTAATGTATCATGAATGTGATGGGGGTCAACCTCATTCCCTCCTCCAACCACACAAGAATCCCACCATATTCCACATCCTCATAAAATAAATTCACATCACTATTGGTTAATCTCCAACACCAAATCATGTCATCACTAATATTTAAGGTAGAGTGGAGAAGAACAGTTAGAAATCCATCAATATCACCACCATCCCAGATGATGTAGATAACTTCCATAACCCATAAACTATGATCGCTGATATGGTTACCCAACATGGATGTGGTGTTTATGGAAATAATATAAAATATACGATATATAGATATAACTCAATATACAACATATGGGTAAAAAAACCTAATACTATTTCACACCACAAACCACCACCACACCACTTATCTATCATCACAACCGCTACAACCACCATATACAACACACCACACAACCATCACAGAAATACACACATTCCCACATTCCACTATGTTTCCACCATATTGTAGTATTAATGAGTTTACATTAACTCTAATTTACAAATCCATTTCATTTAACATATTCATATCTCATTAATTTATTCATTCAAATCTTTAGTTAATTATCAAACATTAATTTCTATCTTATTCATTTTTCATTTACCAAACCATCACATTTCATTCCAACATTACAATTTATTTTGTGGATAAATGGGAAATAACCCAAACCAAACCACACAATGGCTCATAAATCCCATGTAAACCATTAACAAAAACCCCACATACACCAAGACACTTCATCTCAACCACCACTAGTATCCACAACATCATACACCACAACAGTATCACACAACTGCCCACATCACACAACTTCCCACATTGTATCCCAAGCTGACCAACCATCACTCAACATTGTACCACATATTTTTTATAGTCTAACTAATAACCATTGTTTCCGCACCATATCCCACATCATACAATGAAACACCACAATCACAATGATGCAAAACATCAAGACACCATGACTTCCACAATTATATAAAGGGATGACATCACTTTACTTCATTATTTAACATATGTATTTTCACAGAAACCAAATTTACATCAAAAAACAATTCATTGGTCATATATATGTTCTTAAAATTTTTATTCAAGGTGATGTCAAAAACAATAACAACAAGGATCTCACAATCATAAAAACTACATCACAAGAATAACTCCCAATAACCATGTTTTTTAGTATTGGAAACAACACGCATACATCACCAATAATAATATCGAAGAAGTAAAATCATGAAATTTATCCCAAAATAAGCAATATTTGATTATTCAAATTTATTATCTTATTTATGTTGACCCTTAAACTCCTCCCAAATGAATTAAAAATCATGAAATCCTCACAACTTTTAAATAATGTAGGAAAAAAATAGTGGTCTCTTACCTCAATAATGATTTTCAATTTGCTAGACACCACATGGTGTTGAAAAAATAACATGAAAACCACAACTGTTCTATGAAACACTAGATCAAACTGAATAGTATAATGTGATCATCATACCACAGGTGAAACACACCCCAAAACAATGCAATATTGTCATTGATAATTTCTTAGGAACATAAGAACCCAAGGGGAAAAGGAGAAGAACTAATCTCAGATAGCCATATATCAACCATTAGAATCCAAGGATAAATGTCGAAGGAAAGGGTCTAGAACATCATCTGAAGGCATATTGTGTAATGCACTGACCCCAGTTACCCAGATTCGGTGCATTATTTTAATAAATTGGCATGATTACAAGGAATCAAGTCCGGAAGGACCGATTATTTTATTTGCCTTGGAATAACTAGATACATTCATAAAGTTTACATTACATCATAAAGTGAAAACTACAACAAAATATTGTCTTCATATCCCCACATACATTTCCTGCAGGTCATTCATAAAATACTTCTTCACATACTGGGAAAAATTAAAACATTGAAAGGGGTGAGCTCAGATGCTCAGTAAGGATAACAATATAGAAGAAACTTTAATAAATAAACATAAACATTTAAGGCAACGTATAACTAAATCAAAAACATTTTAAACTTGAACTTCAGCATAATATGGAAAAAATAAAATGAAATAATTCCATTTACTTATTCACATGGATATTCTACTAGTCTAATAATCACATGAAATATCAATAACGACTTTCATATTGATGGAATGCATAATTCCAAACATTAATTTATGTGTCTAGGCCTCGTGCCAAGAAAAAAGGAATAACTGTAACCGGAACCCAACCCGGTGAGCCTCTGTAACCTGACTCCAGCCCGGAGAGCCCCTGTAACCAGACTCCAACCCGAAGTGTCTCTATAAACCAAACACCAACCCGGAGTGCCTCTAATAACTGGACACCAACCTGGAGTGCCTCTAATATCCGAACACCAACCTGGAGGGTCTTCTGTAACCGGACGTCAACCCGGAACATACTAGTCCAACACATTCATATTAAGATTAAGATGAAATTTTACATAAACATTCGTATTAAAACTTGCTTATGGAATGCCAAAACATTAATCGTAAACCATTAATGGAATAAAAATAACTCATCCATAGTTAAATATATCACAAAACCTTAAATACAATATTGATGATTTGTATCATAATAACTCAACTTCAAATAAGCTTAAAATCCATCAAAGGATGTTGACATAGATGAAATCAAAACTATTTGAGAGAAATATCTCTTTTTTTGAAATCATTTAAATGTCACATAATTATAAAATAAAACATTTACTTTGAAAATATTCTTATAAGCTTATAAGGGAAGCTTCGATGATTTTATAATGGTGGAAAATAGCCACACCCGCCGTATAATTTTAAAAAAAGACATTCTTACATTAATTTGTCGAAAAGGTTAAAAAGGTCCTTGTTTGAAAAATGGCGTAAAGATTCCTTTACAAACTTCTTATAAAAATAAAAAAAGGGTAAAAATGTCTTTAGCCCACATTAAATAAAATAGTAATAATGTTTTGAAATACATTTTTAAGAAGCATGGATGTGTATGATAAAGAGGTCCCAGTATATAATAAGGTATAAACAACCTCAGATAATGAAGAGATTGTGAAATAAACCCTTACCTTGTACTTTTCCTAAGTTGAGGTTAGATTAACCTCCTGTATAATGGTGAAGAAATTGTTATTAAATTATACAAGAATCATATACATTAATATGATATCATATATGATCTTTTAACATTTCTTTGTTAATAATATCGTAGTATTATCATCGTTTCGGGTGTTAACTTACTCGTTTTCTTTTTTATGTTTTATTACATAAAACGTGTATTTTATGGATAGGTTGTGTCTTATTCATATCCAGAATGATATCAAGTCCTTAAAAATTATTTTTAATCATAAAATGAGAATTAGAATTGAATGGATATGATGGGGAATGAATCTAATCGCGTTCGTGGAGACGGTACTCCGTACGTACGCACGAGCGATGATATTATTATTTTGATATTAAAATAATATATAATTGGATGGTGTATCATAAATATAGAATAATTATCATGTTATATTTATTATTTACATCAATTACATATCATTATCATACCCATCCAAATAATAATGTTTTTGAATAACAATTACACCACGACGTGGAGACGGTAAGCCGTACGTACACACATATGGTGACATGCCATTCAAAGGAGGGATACAATACTGAATATGGTTGTACCATATTTATAATAACATCACAATATATAGAAGATACTGGAGTTATTATTTTAGAAAGGAAATAAAAAAATAATGAAGAAGTTGAAGAAGAAAGGAACTTGAAAAAGGGTGGTGAAAACATTACCTCTTCTTCGGGTTCTTTCTTTTGATTTGATCAAAAAGGCTCCTTAGGTAGGATTTTTGATCAAAATAAGGCCTCTAGGTTTTAGTGAGGGAATTTGGAGAATATTTGGGCAGTTTTTGGCTGAGAAAAAAGGATTTGAAGGTGTGAAGAATTGGTTAGAAGTGGTGTCCTTTTATAAGGGGGGGGGGGGCTCTTTAAGAAAAAACTTAAAGTATTATTTTATAACAAATTCATATTCGGTTTCTAATGGCTCTAAAGTGGATTATTCAAATTCTAAGTTGGGTATGGGTCGAAATAATTTCAACTAATAGATTTTAGACAGGTTTTGGTCATTATATTGACCTTATCTTTTAGTTTTAACTCGTAGTTAATTAGATTGACATTAACCATGTCACTTTGTATTTTTATATTATATAGTTAATAATAAATCTATATACATCCAAGAGACTCAAAAGTGGTCAATTAATGATACAAATATCATGATATAAGTCATATGGACGATCCTTATATTTTTTGGAATTGAATATCAATTAATAATATAATATTTGTTTTAAAAACTCTTTTATGTCAATTTTGAAACTATTGGGTATTTTGTTTTTGATAAATTCACAACAGCATTATTACTTCAAACCAAATTCATATAACTGATCATACTATGTCATATTAACCTAGAAAATTAGTGGAATTCATAAAAAGTTTCAAATTAAATTTATTTTGATATTTATCATATCAATTATTCTAATTTTTCATTAATTAGGTAATTACTGCATCACCATTGTATCATAAATAAATTAAATTATTTAATTTCTAAAAATTATAAATAAAATACTATTATGTAGGAAATATTTTTCTATTTCTAATTAATGTTTATAATTAAATTTATCTTATGTATAACCCTATATTAAAAATATTTTAGTAATTAAACTTTGATTTTAACTCTTTTAACTCTTCTTTGAATTAAATAATAATAAATGTCTTAATCTAATCCAAGTGGACCTAAATGATAATATTTGATTCTTAATATTTTTTTTGGTCGAGATAAACTTTTCTAATAGAATTGGGACATGTGTTAAGGTAATATTAATATCATATTTACTCTTAATTACCCTATTTACTTTTTATAGATGTAAATAAAAGTAAAAAGTTACTATTCACCAAAAATTATTTTTATCTTATTGAACCACATTTTACTCATTTATATTAACCGTGTCTCTTGGATTTTCTAAATTCCACTCACAAAAGTGGTATAATTATGTTTTATGTGAATTTGCAAATTCATCAAGGATGTGGGTAAAAGACGGTGAAAAATTCAATAAAATTTTTATATATATAAAATTATTATAAAATGACTCCAATGAATTAAATTGAACTTATATAGGTATTATGTATCTATTTTAAAAAAAATAAATTTAAACAAAATAAATAATTATTTAAAGAAATATTCTGATTTAAACTATAACTCAGTGTTTTTCACTATTCCTCAAAAATTAAAAGTTTTCAGAAAATTGCCAAAAATTTACCCTTAGCTAATTTTGATATTCCGAATTCAATAATGAAGTATATTTTACCAAATCAAAATAATAGAAGTTAAATCTATTAATTTAAAATTAATTCCTATTATCAAAACCAAAAGGCGTATTGTTAAGAAATAAGAACTACCAAAAGTTTGACACTTGTTTATGTCCAATTTCAAAGTGAAATTACCTACAATGACCATCATTGGATTAAATGGTAAAAATATAATCTATTTATACTTCCAAACCAGTAAAATGTATAATTTAACAATATATATTATTTTGATTTAAGAAGTTGATTTCAGTTAAAATATAGTATTTTTCACATTTCACCCAAATATGAAAGTTATCAGAAAAACCTCAAAACTTTATCGAAGCTAAATTCTTATATCCCAATTCTAAAGAAGAATTTTATTTTTTCAAATTGAATATATACAAGTTTCAAATATTGGATTTAAAATGGCTTCCCCATTAAAAGGCAGTAAAATTGCATTTTTTGAAAAATACTTCTTTTATCTAAAAAAATGTATCTGTTCATACATTATGTCTACGAAACTCATAATTTGTATTATAAAATTATAATGATTATATAAAGTTAAAAATTCAGTTAATACTATTCATAACCTCTATTGAATGGCTTGTTTACTAAGTCATGGTGTGCTAGAACTCGGTGTTGCGTGTAGTGCAAGCTATTGAATTACTTTGAAGAAATAACGTACTATGAAATCTTGAAGTGTTAAATTCTTCCCTCCTTTAACAAATTGAATCTTTGAAATTTGAAATTATTTTTCAAAAATAAAAGGTTGAAAATAGAAAATACCTTTGGGAAACCCCACAATGAAAATTAGGTTAATAGAGTTTAGTCTTATTGAGAGTTAAAGGGAAAAGAAAGGGTCGCCACAAAATTATGATCTCGATTAGGAGAACATTGGTGGAATTTAGAGACATATAATTGGAGTAAAAATTTAAATATTTATAGGGATTGATTGAGGTCTTCAATAAAAAATAATTGTAGTATTTTGGGCCTCAAATCCACAAATCTATGATTATTTAAAATACCTCTGGTTCAATAAAATGTAAGGTATTAGGATAACACATTTTTTGTTTTAAAATGCCTTACCAAATGTTTAAGAATTTATATCTTCATAGAATAAGATAAGAAAAAATGTATACTTGTCAAGTAGAGTTCCATCCTTTAACTAATTTCTAGAAAAAAGTCATCTTTCACTCTAAAAGATAATTGAACTTAAAAAAATATTCTATTTATCCTATTCGTATATGGTTCTAAAAAATAAGAATTTATAATTCATCTACCAGACCCTTTAAAAAACTACATTATTCAATCCAGGACATCACGTGGGTTAGTGGTAGGTGATACACCCTTGTCGCCCTTCGGTTGTGGGTTCAAGTCTCGCGGCCTTTCCAGACGCGACAGGTTATCGCCCGACCTAAGGGTTGTCATTTTTATAACAATCAAAAAATAATCTTCAGAAATTATTTAACCATAAAAATTGTATCAAATGTCAAATATAATCCATTCCAACCTTTTGAATTATCCAAATTACTTCTATCCAAACTCACAGCCCAAAATTTATAAGGAAGGTAAATATAATGAAGATCTTTTTTCACATAATAATATGTGAATACCTTCATCATGTATTTTTTTAAAATATGGTAACACCCTGAATTACCATAAAACCTTATTGATTACATTCATGCTCTGTTATTCCTTATATAATACTAGATATATTCCTTATATCCAAAATCTTTGAATATTCCAACAATGATGAAATAAACAAACCATTAATCAGTTCCAAGGTAGTCAAGAATATCCAATATAATTTATCTAAATCAACCATTTATTATTCCAAAATTACTACCTCAGTATCAAGAACATATTAAGGATTACCATTCCTTCAACCACGTATCTTCAAAAAAAAAATTAACTTACTATTGAGTCACTTTTAATAGTACAATATAATCTCAAATCCTCAATAAAATAGTACTTTAGTACAATCCGTATTTATCTTCATAATTCATATGACCAGTACATCGTTGATACAACACTCAAATGAAATAATTATTTAATAACAACATAAGAACACTAGTCATTCCTCTTTATCCGTGGTAGTATCATAACTTTATTACTATCCAATAGCATCATTTGGGGCATACTCTGATGATTTGAATATTGATTCGCATAGTGTCCATACTCCTTGCAGATGAAGTATTGTACATTTGAAACCTTTTTCTTAACCTCGCAATCACGAACGTAGTGTCTTTTTTCTCCACACTTATAACATACTCCCATTCCATTCAAGCATTTTATAGGGTGATTCTTTCCACAATTATCACATATGGGAAAATCCTTCTTTATCTTCTTCCCTTTATCTATCTTTCTCTCTAACATCCTTTTCTTCTATGGCTTCCCTTTAAATCCATAGAACTCCAAAAACTCTTTACTTATCTTATCAACACATGATATTATTTCTTCACATGATGATAATACATGGCGGACTATTTCCCTTCTAAATTCTGGCTTAATACCATGAAAGAAATGATCTTTCTTACTGTTTGGATCATGCGTATTGCGGGAGTTCTCATTCCGTCTACTGGGCACCATTTCTAAATAATGGAATACACTAGATTAGTTTATTAATAGAAATACCTAATCCCAATCATGTAAAACACTAAAAATAAATTATAAAGTTTATGGATATAATCCATAATAATTAAAATGTCTTCTTTGAGAAAGTATATAATCATAAACCCATCATAATGGTTTGTAAAGAAAATGATAATTATCCTAAGAATATCCCCCAGGATTGTTTTAACCAAGAGTGCAGCAAGGCCCATTGTTGCGCACCAGTTCCCATTCAAGTCTAGCTCAAAGCGGTGTTTTCGGGGGTTACCCCTAGGTACATCTGTGTCAGAGCCGCCTCAAATTGCTCATATCCAGATAGGGATGTATTTCATGGAAAACTCAAAAAATCTCTACAATACCAAAATTCTAGGAAGTTCTTCTATAATAATCCTCAATGTCTATCTTAGGGCTATTTTCTCTAATCAGAGTTTATCTAAATCTAGCTTCCAAGGTTAGTACTAAACTTCCTCTGATACCAACAGTAACGCCCCAACCCCAGTTACCCAAAGTCAGTGCATTATTTTAATAAATTGGCATGATTACAAGGAATCAAGTCCTGATGTACCGATTAGTTTAGTAGCCTTGGAATAAATAGATACATTCATAATTTTTACATTACATCATAAATTGAAAACTACAACAACATCTTGTCTTCATATCCCCTCATACGTTCCCTTTAAGTCATTCATAAAATACTTCTTCACATCCTGGGAAAAATTAAAACATTGAAAGGGGTGAGCTCAGATGCTAAGTAAAGATAACAATATAGAGAAAAATTTCATAAATAAGTATAAACATTTAAGGCAGTGTATAACAAAAACAAAAGACTTTTAAACTTGAACATCAGCATAATATGGAAAAAATAAAATGAAATAATTCCATTTACTTTTTCACATGGATATTCTACTAGTCTAATAATCACATGAAATATCAATAACCACTTTTATAATGATGGAATTCATAATTACGAACCTTAGTTTCTGTGTCAAGGCCTCTTTCTAAGACCTAAGGGATAACTGTAACTGGAACCCAACCCGGAGAGCCTCTCTAACCAGACTCCATCCCGGAGAGCCTTTGTGATCAGACTCCAACCCGGAGTGCCTCTAATAACCGGACACCAACCCAGAGTGCCTCTAATAACCGGACACCAACCCAGAGTGCCTCTAATAACCGTACACCAACCCAGAGGGTCTGCTGTAACTGGACCCCAACCCAAAACATGCTAGTCCAACACATTCATATTAATAAGAGGATGAAATATAACATAAACAATCATATTAAAACTAGCATACGAAATGCCAAAACATTAATCATAAACCATTAATGGGATAAAAATAACTCATCCATAGTCAAACATATCACAAAACCTTAAATACAATATGGTTGATTTGTATCATAATAACTCAACTTCAAATAAGCTTAAAATCTATCAAAGGATGTTGACATAGATGAAATCAAAACTATTTGAGAGAAATATCTCCTTTTTTGATATCATTTAAAAGTTACATAATTATAAAATAAAACATTTACTTTAAAAATAATCTTATAATCTTGTAAATTAAGCTTCAATGATTTTATAATGGTGGAAAATAGTCGCACCCGCCGTATAAGTTTAAAAAAAGGCATTCTTACCTTAATTTGTCAAAATGGTTAAAAAGGTCCTTGTTTGGAAAATGACATAAATATTTCTTTATAAAATTCTTATAAAAAGTCAAAAAAGGGTATAAATGAATTTAACACATATTTTGTAAAATAGTTATAATGTTTGGAAATACATTTTTAAGAAACATGGATGTGTATTATAAATAGGTCCTAGTAGATAATTACGTATAAACAACCTCAGATAATGAAGAGATTGTGAAATAAACCATTACCTTGTAATTTTCTTTGGTTGAGGGTATATTAACCTCTTTTATAATTTTGAAATAATTTTTATTAAATTATACAAGAATCATATACATTAATATGATATCATATATGATCTTTTAATATTGCTTTGTTAATAATATCTTAGTATTATCGTCATTTCGGGTGTTAACATACTCATTTTCCTTTATATGTTTTGTTACATAAGCCGTGTTTGTTATGGATAGGTTATATCTTATATCTAGAATGATATCAATTCCTTAAAAATTATTTTTAATCATCAGATTAGAATTAGACTTGAATGGATACGATGGGGAAGGAATCTCATCACGTTCGTGGAGACGGAAGTCCGTACGTACGCACGAGGGACGATATCATTTTTTTAATATTAAAATAATATATAATTGGATGTTGTATCATATATACAGAATCATTATCATGTTATATTTATTATTTTCATCAATTACATATCATTATCATACCCATCCAAATAACAATGTTTTTGAATAACAATTACACCACGACGTGGAGAAGGTAAGCCGTACATATGTACGTATGGTGACATGTCATTAAAAGGATGGATAGAATAATGAATATGGTTATACCATATTTACAATAACATCAAATTATATATAATATACTGGAGTTATTATTTTAGAATGAAAATAACAAAGAAATAATAAGTTGAAGAAGAAAGGAACTTGAAAAAGGGTGGTGAAAACATTACCTCTTCTTCGGGTTCTTCCTTTTGATTTGATCAAAAGGGATCCTTGGGTTGGATTTTTGATCAAACTAAGGCCTCTAGGTTTTATTGAGGGAAGTTGAGATAATATTTGGTCCAGGTTTGGCCGATCCAAAAGGCTTTGATGGTGGGAATAATTGGTTATAAGTGGTGTCCTTTTATAAGGGGGAGGAGGGGCTCTTTAGGAAAAACTTAAAGTATTATTTTATAATAAATTCATATTCGGTTTCTAATGGCTCCAAAGTGGATTATTCAAAGTATAAGGTGGGTATGGGTCGCAATTTTTTAAACTAATATATTCTAGACCGGTTTTGGTCATTTTATTAACCTTATCTTTTTGTTTTAACTCTTAGTTAATTAGATTGACATTTACTATGTCACTTTGTATTTTTATATTATATAGTTAATAAACTTACTATATACCTCAAAGAGACTCCCAAGTGGTCTATTAATGATACAAATATCATGATATAATTCATTTGGTTGATCCTAAGATTTTTAGGAATATAATATCAATTAATAATATAATATTTGTTTTAAAAACTCTTTTATTTCAATTTTGACACTATTGGGTATTTTGTTTTTGATAAATTTATAACAGCATTATTACTTATAAAACAATTCATATAACTAGTCCTAATATGTCATATTATCCTAGAAAATCAGTTTAATTCATAAAAAGTTTCATATTACATTTATTTTGATATTTATAATATCAATTATTCTAATTTTTCATTAATTAGGTAATTACTTCATCACCATTATGTCATAAATAAATTAAATTATTTAATGTCTAAAAATTATAAATAATCTACCATTATATAGGAAATCCTTTTATCTTTCTAATGAATATTTGTAATCTAATTTATTATATGTATAACCCTATATTAAAAATGTTTTAGTAATTAAACTTTGATTTTAACTCTTTTAACTATTGTTTGAATTAAATAATAATAAATGTCTTAATCTAATCCAAGTGGACCTAATTGATAATATTTGATTCCTAAGGTTATTTTTGGTCGAGAAACACTTTTCCAATTGAATTAGGACATGTGTTATGGTAATATGAATATCATTTTTACCCTTAATTACCCTATTTACTTTTAACCGTGGTAAATAAAAGTAAAAAAGTTAATATTCACCAAAAATTATTTTTATTTTATTGAACCACATTTTACTCCATGATATTAAAAATTTCTCTCAGATTTTCAAAATTCCACTCATATATGCGGAAAAATTAAGTTTTATGTGAATTTGCAAATTTTCCAAGGAGGTGGGTAAAAGACGGTGAAAAGTTCAATAAAAAATTTCTATATCTAAAATTATTATAAACTGACTCCAATTAATTACATTGAACATATATAGGTATTATGTATCTATTTTGAAAAAAAATAAATTTAAATAAAAATTCGGTTTTAAACTATAACTCAGTGTTTTTCACTATTCATCAAAAATTTAATGTTTTCAAAAAAATACAAAAAATGTACCCTAAGATAATTTTGATATTCTGAATTCAATAATGAAGTCTATTTTACCAAATTCTAAACACAGATGTTGAATTTATTAATTTAAAATTAATTCCCATTGTCAAAACCAAAAGGCGTATTTTTAAGAAATAATAACTACCAAAAGTTTGATACTTGTTTATGTCCAATTTCAAAGTGAAGTTACTTAAAATGACCATTATTGGATTAAATGGTAAAAATATAATCTATTTATACTTCCTAACCATTAAAATTTATAATTTAACAATATATATTATTTTTATTTAAAAAGTTCTTTTCAGTTAAAATATAGTTTTTTTCACTATTCACCCAAATATGAAACTTATCAGAAAAACACCAAAACATTATCGAAACTAAATTCTTATGTCCCGATTCTAAAGAAGAAATTTATTTTGTCAAATTGAATATATAAAAGTTTCTAATATTGGAATACAAAAAGGCTTCGCCATTAAAAGGCTGTAAAATTGTATTTTTTGAAAAATACTTCTTTTATCTGAAGAAATGTATTTGTTCATACATTATGTCTAAGAAACTCATGATATGGATTATAAAATTATAAGGATTATATAAAGTTAAAAATTCAGTTAATACTATTCATAACCGCTTTTGAATGGCTTGTTTGGTAAGTCATGGTGTGCTAGAACTCGGTGTTGCGTGTAGTGAAAGTTATTGAATTACTTTAAAGAAATAACGTATTATGAAATCTTGGGGTGTTACATATAGGGGTCTCCCAAAATTTTGAGAAAATGAGAGGTGAAAGATGTGGTTTTGAAAAAAAATATTTTTATAAAAAAGTTGTATCTCACCTCATTCACATCGTGAATTCCATATTCACATCATGAAATCTATATTCACATCAAGAATTATACTAAATTCCGGAAATATGATTCCTGAACATGTTTTAGGATGTGAATTCCCCATATCTATAACATTTTTTAAAATTTATGGAGCCTTAGACAAAATTACTACATGTTGTGAATTACACTTTCACTTCATTAATTTGTTTCACACAACATGCCTCTCCCACATAAAAGTCATGAATTTCTAGCATCAGAAGTTGTAAAACACAAAATCAGGATGTGAATCCTCATTTTACGTATTGAATTTTCCATTTTAGTGTTGATAAAACTCAAAATTCTACATAACATCCTCAATCCTCCTCTAAATATTCTTTGACTCCCATGTTGAAAAAATAATGTACTAATAACGTACGATCAATTATCTGGAGATTTAACATAAGGAGAAAAATTATCATCCAATATAAAGATTAAAGTGGTTTTATGCCTAAGATAATTCATATGAGAGGTATTCCATGATTTGGATTCATTATAATAAACCTGAAACACTTCATTCATAGCTCCCACAACCTAATATAATAAATCATATTCAATTTTCTTTTACTTTTTTTCATCCCTCACACCAGTTTCATACTTTTTCTTGGTTTAAATTGATATTCTTAATGGATGTAAGGGACCAAGAATGATCTGAATATATCATTTTATCCTCCAATGAGACAATATCACGAGCCGTTATCAGTACTGTCTTGGTAGTATATTTGGTGAAAATTGTTCTCCAAACATGTGAATAGTAATTCATTCTCAATTTATTATTCATTTGGGAAATAATAATATTGTTTCTATCTTCCTCTTGTATAGATATAGTTTTCTCATCAAGGGGATGGATGTATTAGAATTGGGTTCCATGAGGATGAAAATATATTTTTTCCAACATTACATACCATAATTTTAGACTCATCGATATTTCATTTCATTTAAGTAGGAGTTCAACTACTGGATCATCATATGATCCTTTAGACAAAGGCCTAACAACATCAGAGAAAAATATGTTTACTAGGGCCTTAACATTGATTATTGATGACCATTTTTTCATGGTTATATCCTCATAAAAATTGGAATGACAACAACATTCTACAACTACATCCCTATACTATGAACCAAAACAATATGAACAGTTAGTATCATTGTTATTTGTGAGTCAAAATTATATTCACCAACTAATTTAAGAGTTGTAGCCACTTCCAAGGAATGTTGATCAGCCACACTCCATGGTTGACTAGAAGGGATAAATAAACAAGACTCGTCTTGGATTAGGGAGGAAACACATGTAGTTCCAAAACTTCTAGTGTATCTAGGCTTAGAGGTATCGACAAGGGACTTCATGTTGTATAGGTTAACCATAGGAAATTAAGAGTTTCCCCACTATGAATGTCTTATTCAACCAATAACAACAAATGTAATATAGGATCTGGGTCTCTATATTACAGGTTGAAGCCATCCCCTCCTCAAGTTGAACTGAACCATGAGAGAGAGATCCATCCTTTATAATATGGTCGTTCTGCTTCATGTTTCCAGCCATAGACATTGACCTCTGTTGATAATAAAAAACATACTTTCTAAAAAGATGACATCCATTAAAGAAATTCACACTTATCTCATAAATATTTTTTATACCTTTCCCACTAAGAGTTATAAATGAAATGAAACATGTTAGGGTTTGATAGATATCCACAACAACACAATGTTGATCATGAAGAGGAAGATTACATATGAATGTTCATTGAGTGTTGAAAAAAATATCCAATGAAACCACCAAACTGGTGTAGGATCATTGGATTTGGAAGTAGAGTGGGTGCCTTAGAAAGATGATCCATACAACATCCCTAGGGTAATCTTTCCTCTCACTGACCACCAGTGACCACCACATTAGGTGAAAAGAAAAGGATTTAATGTAATGGAATTATTGAGACCAAGCTAATGTAATGTCATATACATCCACGTAATAGATATCAAAGAGATAGGGACTCAATAGGTTGACCACCACCTTGTTCATTAAACCTCACTGATAATTGATGTGGTTATCTAAATCATTAAACATTGGAAACTAATGGTATCAATAAATTTTATATGATATATTTCAATCACTTGGATTCCATAGGAAAATGAGTGGAATTAGGATGAAAAAGGACATATGGGAGAATTATATCGAAGACAATGTCCAATAATGAAAAATATGAGACTGTTTTCAGTTGTTTCAAGAACTAGGATGAAACCAACTCTCCTTCTACATGACGTGGGGGCCTTGGTCGCCGATGATTTCATACATAGGGTTTCATTGAGTGATCTATGAATCATATCCTGTGGATTTAATGGGTTCTCGTATTGTTGAGTTTTTTTATTTTATTCATTACTTAGTTATTATTATTGAAATTAAAAATATATGGTTTTCTATAGTAGTGTAAATATGAATAAAATGAGATGTTTAATAGTAATAATATTATCATTTTTTAAATATGAATCTTAATGTTATTATTATGTACTTCTATCATATAATGAAAATATTTTATATAATAAATGTTCTGGTAAAAAATATTTTTGGGTTATTAATTTATAAATTAAGCATGAAAAATAAATATTATTAGTACTTATGTATGAAATTTTTGATGGTGGGTTATTTGTGATATTATTTAAACACGATTTTTTAATTATAAATGAGGATTATATTCCCTTATATATGACCACATATTTATGTAATTATGGATTTAGTGGTCTCTATACAAACAATTTAGACAAACTATTTGTATTTAGTCCAAACCAATACTCGATAATAATGGTTTTTAAACCGTTAGTATAAGGTTGTCGATACCAATGTTTTTTTAAAATCATTGCTATATTGTAACCAAAAACGATGTTCATGACCTCCTCTCCCCTTTGATTCCTAATTCCTCCATTTAATCCACAAACCACCCCTCATTCTCCCTATGAAAACATCTCTCATTCCTTTATTTATTGATTTAATTATTCTTCAACATTAAATCAGAGAGTTTCATGTCCATCATCAATTCTGTAGTGTAACATTTTCATTTTTTTGACTAGGTTTCAAGAAAAAACTAATATATCATTAGGTCACGATTTTTCCTAATTTTTTAAACTGGGGTTTATTTAGATTATATTTGTTACAGTATTTCATATTAAATGTGACCATAGTTGATGTATTTTATATGTACTTTTGTCACTCTCTCCCTCAACCGAATTCCATAGAAAAATTATATTTTATATAATATTTATTATGGAATTATATAATTAATCATTGTAGTAATTTATTTTTTGGTTCATGTATTACAGAATTATGAAATTATTTATTTAATTGTTTTATTTTAATTAATTAAGTATCAAAATGTTGATATAAATAATTTAAATCTAATTTGGTGTGAAATGTTTGAATAAGAAAGTTAATTATTGTAAATTTATTATAATAATGTATGTTAAATAAAAAAATATGATATTTATGGATTGTTTCGATACTGATTGATCATAATTCTAATTTAGTAAGCATTATGATAATTAATTTTACAGTTTGAATTGAATATTTATTAAGTATTATAAAATAGAGAAATAAGTATAAAGAAGAGGTATAATGTAATATTATACCTTATACTAAAACTTTTACCTGCATGGATATGTTTTCAATTATTTTTATAAGAATGATGATGTACTAGTCTGTGATTGTATTTCTTAAAAATTATTCTATAGGTCAATATTTGTGTTATTGTGTTTATAAATTTTAATTTTTGAATATAATGTTATCTTGATGATTTCAAAAGGTGGATTAAATGAGTTATGTTGTTTTTCATGCCTATTAGGTGTTATATGAGTGTCTGGTAAAAAATGGAATTGTCATAAAAGCATGATTTCTAAAAGGAT
This sequence comes from Viscum album, assembly GCA_963277665.1. NCBI lineage: Eukaryota > Viridiplantae > Streptophyta > Magnoliopsida > Santalales > Viscaceae > Viscum > Viscum album. Next base: position 1,429,524,008 of record OY728157.1, read on the forward strand.
TTTATTATTTTGTAATGTATACTGGGTGTTAATTTTGTTTATAAGAAATGTTATCATTTTAAAATCATGTTTAAATGAGTTATGTTCTAAAATTATTTTTTACGTGTAATATACATTAATATATTAAAAAAATTTAGGTATGGGATTTTTCCTGAACCATACTAGAATTATATAATATATTATTTGTTCAAAAGATATCAACATGGATTTTTTATTATATGTTTATAATTCAATCATATGTAACCATTCCAACCTATATTCTATTCCTTGGGTATATCTTGAAAGGTAACCATATATTTTATAAATTAAATAGTTATTATATTGAAGGGATCAATGTGTAGTATTTTTTTCCCATAAATACTATGTATTTTTCTAAATAAATATTCTCTAAAAATATATTTTGTGATATCAAAAACTTATTTGGATAATGAACATTGGATTTTTTGATAAAAAATCCTTACATGATTCTTAAAACGAGTCTTCTACTTTGATTCACATGATACTAGTATGTATTAGTTTTTTCTTATTCAATGTGTTACTTTTTTGAGTCACTAATAGTATAAATCAATTATAACATTTTCCACATCTTATAATTTTTTTGGATAGAACTTGTTTGATTTTATTATTTTCATTTTTAAATTGATATTTTGAATATATTTTTTGGATATGTTCTGAGGATATTTGATATTGAATTATTTCATTCTTTGTCTTTTTAAATAAATTTCTACATGGTTATGTAATATAAATAGGAGAATTTAATGATTTTATTTATGGTTATTCCACTTTGTTACTTGGATAAATTATGAAATATTTTAAAAAATCATTTTTATGTTAGGAAAGTAAGATAGATATTTCATTTATGGTATTTCATCATTAATACAGAATGTAACAATGTATTTTGTTTTTAATACAAACACTAAATATATATATATTAGTTTCATTTTATTTGAAAAAGTGATGTGTCAAATACTGGGTTTTGAACCAAAATTCAATTTTATAAACACTTGTTCTTTTGTTTTGTAAATTTATTATGTATGATTTTTTTGAAAAGAAACATCAAATTGAAAAAAAAACAAGTTCCACTCTCTTTAGTAATATGTCTAGTTATGGGTTAGTTCCTAAAATACACTTGAATTACATCAATTATTATTTATTGAAAACATATACTATTTTTTTAAGATTAAAATCAAATTTAACTATTCTAATCCATACTTGGATCCTTTAGAATTCCATATCATGTAACCATCATTTGTATAAATTCAATAGTTATTATGCTAAAAGGGTTCAATGGATAACACATTTCCCATTACATAAAATATATTTTCCTAAATATAGGTTTTTCTAAATTATTTTTCAAAACATTGAAATGTTATTTTGATTGAGAAACATAAATTTTTTATATTAGAATTTCTTTATTGTAGCTTAATCCATGACATATGCATTGATTGGAATGATATTATTATGTATTTTTTTTTCATATTCCATGTATTATAATTTTTTTTCAAAATACTAGTATGTGTTGATTATTGAACATTCAATATATTATGCTTTTTTAGATGGTTAATAGCATGAATTTATGAATTTTATATAAATATTTTTAATTTTATTATCTTATTGGATATGTTCTGCAAACATGTGACATTGAATTATGTCATGATAGTATAAGGAATGTTTTCTTTGATAAAAACTTATTCAACCAAGATTTTTCTTTTAATACTGGGTGGAATAATGTTCTTAATTAATTAATGTTTTAGATGAAAAAAATGTACATAGTAGTGGAATTTTGTTTTCCCTAAAATGTATTCAAAAGATGAAAAGATTTCAAGTCTGTATGGATGGCCTGAAGGCCTTCATTTATTATTTATTTGTGATAATCCACTTTTCAAGGGATGGGGAGGAACCCTTACAAGTACAGAAGGATTAAGTGACCTTACATGACCCATAGGTCTTATGATATAAAAACAAAAAAGACAACTTAAAACTACCCCTCCCCAAATTTTTTTTTGATGTAAGATATCCACCTTTGTATGGATGGTTAGATAGTTGTCCTATGAAGATCATTACATGCCTAGTACAGAGGGAAATGCAATACCCTCTCATTATTCCATACATGGTTAGCTCTAATCTGATGAATGGGCATGCTTTGAACCTCATCTGGATACTATTTCCTCATAATCTATCTGATACATCGTCATTTTTAGGTGGCCTGAAGGCCTTGAGGTGGCCTGAAGGACTTATAGTGGCCCGAAGGTCGTGAGATGAACCGAAATCCGTGACTGAACTAAAGACCTTGGGTGGCCCAAAGGCTATGAAGGACCTGAGTACAAAACAGATGGCCCAGAGGCCCAAACAGATGAATAGTACTAGCTGCTATATTATCAAACAGTACCCGCTACAGTACCCCTAAAATATGATTCCACTAGTATTTGGTCATAGGTTTTTTGGATGAACATGTCAAGTCCTCACCAACTAGGGTAAGGCTCAAGTTCCATGGATTGGATGAATTACATAATTATAGTATACTATAATGATTTTAATAAACTTACTTTTTAGAATAATGTATATAATCTGGATGTATAATACAGATCAAATATTAATTGACTTTTAATATAAGTTTAATGCTTCACCATTGGTGCAGCTTAGTGATTTATTCCCTTTTGGGTCTCGACGAGGTCTTGAGTTCAAGCCTCGGTGAGTAATATCCTGAATTTTTATGTTGCGTGATTTTCTGTGTAATTTATCTCCTTTCCCCACAACAATGTAAGCCGTAGTTTTTGTATTTTACATTTAACAATTATTCATATTGAAGACTTATATACAATCCTTGTTATAATTTTGTCATAAGACCATGGTTATGTCATGAAAACATTTGTAACTATTAGGAACATTTTTCTGAAGGTGACATCTTGGAGGTTTTGGTTTGTTCTTTTTTTATAAAGAAGGTTAAAAATGGGTCTCTAGATGTGTTTGGGTGTGTTTAATAATTGTGTAGAATATTTGAATTTGAATATTTTTTTTCAAAGGATCTATGTAGTGAACATAGCAAGTACCTAGATTCACAAAGAGTTTATTATGGCCTTCTTAGGAAAATAGGTGTGAAATATTAAATGAACCACATAACATGATATTTCTCAATAGATCTAGGCTACACACTATGTCATGACCTTTTCATTTACAGTATCAAGGTGGTGATTTCATTCCAAACATGAAGGGGATAATGATATGTGATACTGCAAAGGCAGAGTATCGTGCGAAAAAGATTTTTTAAAGGGATGAAAAATATATTTTGATTAACAGGTTTACCAGTTTCTCGGTCAATATATATACACCCCTAATCACTTTATTAGATATAGTGAAAATATTTTCATAGAGGATCATCTATGGTAATTGCACAATGTCATAGGAATGTTTATGATGAACAATGAATATGAAGTGAAACAATTCACAATTCACATGACAGTTTGCAAAGAACAAGGAAATTCATGAAGTATTTTAAAAAAGTGAATTTCATAGATATGATCATGTAAAGAATTCATTTTTTGAGGTGTTTATGTTAACGGTATTTTTGTAAGGTATTGTGTGAAATTGATCTGTGTAAGGTGATACACTGAGGTAGTTTGTAGCGACATGAGATATCACCGTGTGTTTTCCCTAAAATAATATTAGCCTACTCTACACACAACACCAAACTAAAAATACCCAGGTCATATAATATGAAAATGTTTAAATAAAATTATAAGAATTAAAAAAACACTATTAAATAGAAATATAATAATCACTTAATTTTATTTATATTTAGAGGATAAATAACAAGTATGGTTAAAAAGGATTATTCTTCCTCAAATAACTTTTTAATGTTTTACTAAATTAGATTTACCACATTTAAATTATTATCATGATAATATATAATATTATATTATTTAAATTTAAAATTGGTATGGAATAATACCTTTAACAATTAATGTTCAAAAAATAATTTTTCAATAAAAAATTTTCTTCATATTCTATATTTTAATTTAATAATGAAATTTTATAATTTTAGACTTTTATTAAAATAAAATTAATATCATTATATAATTTATAATGTACAATTTATATTATAATGTATTTTTGTTATTTTTGTGAAAAGATTAATTATTAGGTGCAAAATACCATTTTAAAAAATATAGTTAATTTTATGAATATATAAGTTTATAAGAATGAATTAGAAATTTATGAATCCCATTTCTAGAAAAATATATATTTTTATAATATATTTTGTAAAATTATATATATATATTTTAGTTTATAAACCTTTAAATGATATTTTAGAACATAAGTTAAACTATTCTCTAAAAAAGTTTTTAACAAATTATATATTTATTATATTAAAATAATCTTTATTGATAATAGAAAGTGAATTTAATAAAATTGATTTCAAATTTAAAATTATACCTTCCATATTATTTAATATGTTTTGTTTTATTTTGAGGCTTGAAAATGGAATAATTTGGTAAAAACTAGTTATCGCTGTAAAATTCAAAAGGGTAAAATGAGTTAACCCAATAAGTAAAAGAAATTAGAAGTTAATAACCTGTTTATAATTTAGTTTTCTAGGTTTTTTTATTGAAAATAACATATCCATAATCTATTATTATCTATTTTCATCCTTTGTGACAAGTGAAACATGTTCTTTATTAATATGATGATAAAATATTAGAAAGAATTTCATTCTAACTACTTATAATGGGGACCTCTATCCACTCCTGCAAGTCCAATATACATTTAGGTCTCTTATTTAATATCTATCCATTTTAATTCACATATATTACTTTTCCTTTTCATTTAGCTTTATGTAATAGGATTTTTAAGACTTCCATTATGAAGGAATCCTTAAATGGAAGCTCTATGTTCTCAAAGTAAGTACTAATATTTCCTTAACATTGTTTATTTTCTATACTTCCACTCAGAGTAAATTTTTACCAATATCATAGCATGAATTTTATATTTATATTATATTTAAGGTTATTATATTTTGTGGATAACTATTATACACCTTTTACCATTTCCATTAAATAAAACATAACTGATATTCCTGAGTTTGTGCGGACTATAACCTCGACAAGGCGTCAAGATTCATTTTACTGCACCACCTTTCATATTTGGTGGTAATGTTCAATTTAATAAATAAGTATGGTATTTATATTTTTTATGTGATAAATCATATTATACATTCATCATGTTCAATGTAGTATGAAATAATCCTTGATGTGTATGTGAAGACTACCACCTCCATGGAAACATGTATTATATTTTTCACCACAATGTTTCATGGATGGTAATGAGAATGAGTTTAATAGATAAATATGATCTATATTAAATTATTAGGATTATAGTAAGAATAATTGGAAAACCTATTAATAATATAAGTAACAAATGGTCATTATAAATTCAATCATCTAAGATGAGCATACTGTGAGGAAAAGAAATTTATTCATACTATATAACAATTTCATACACATTATGTCTTATTATATTTATATTAAATGATAATTTATAACTCTAATAATATCTAAAAATATCCTTATTTTATTGGAATAATGATACTACAACAAAATCTCTTCACAATCAACCATTAATTATGATATGTTCATGTTCGGGTTATTCAAGACACATAATTGAAGAATGTGGTAAAATAATATCATAAATTACATTGATAACATAATTAATTATAATATATGAAATTAATAAGTAAATTATGATTTTATTTTGGTTTTTAATAGAAATAGTAATATTAAAATTATTAATCAAGATACCAATGATTTTTCTTTGAAAATCACTAAAAAATTCTCATCCCGGATTTTATCTTGATGGACCATAAAAAAACTCTCATATAATGAAATTATATAATAATAATAAAAATTTAAATAAAAAATTATGTTAACTTTATGGATCTTGGAATGATTAAATTTGGTAGTAGAATGAAGAACCTCACCACTAGTTTGAAACTATTTCAAAACAATCTAGATAACTTACAAATAATATTGAAAATAGATAATTACAAATGAATATGAATGAAGATAATAATTATAAATGTTTTTTTGTCAAATTTTGTAGGTATAAATATGTTTATGAAATATGTGATTAATATAGTAATTTTTTACTATAGATCTAATTACTTAAGTGGAAGTTGTGAATTCAGGTAGGTGGTTTTCTTGAATCATCTTCTTTTCTTGTGTGATAATGATTCCTTCTTATCAATGGTTATTATAAGAAGATTTTGTTATGAACTATAATAATATTATAATGAATTTTCTCATTTTTTATGGATATTATATTGATGAAATTATTTCTTTGTATTATTTTTTGATGTTTAAAATATATTCCATTCTTTCCTAATGAGCGGTTTTATTTATTTTCCATATTTACTCCTCCCACAGACGTTCCTATAATATTTTTTTAAATCCATGCATGATTTCTACATGGTAATTTTTAAATATTTATTTAACAATTATGAAAAGAATTAATTTTTTGACATATTTATAATGTGAGTTTTAATTATTTTATTTTAAAAATATTAACAAGGATTTCCCATATTGGTATTTATTTTTATCACCAACATTAAATTTCTTCTATAAAATCAATATGTATATTTCAAGAATTCATTATTTAGGTTTCGATTAATGTTGACCTTTAAATTTTATTTTAATTTTATGTTCTGAAAAAAAAATTTGGAATGTTATTTGAAATTTTATCTCTATATGAAAATGTTAAAAATATATTTTCTAAAAACTTATTTTCATGGTTTTGCTTCAATTTTCCTCTTGAAAGATATAAATCCTATGGAATTGTGTTTTGTGAATTCCGTTATAAATGTTTTAATGAAATAGTACTTTTTGTTTTCTGAAATTTTGGTTTCAACCTATCGAATTTTGATAAAATATAATGTGACACCATTTGGAAATTATATGAAATCAATTTTGTTCCAATGGTTTAGATGATATATTGAATTATTGATATTTTATGGCACATATTTTTATAGATAATTATGTATGGGTTCTTATATCATCCACTAATTCATTTGTTAGGGTTTTGTATCTCATTAGATAATGTAGTGCTATCCATATTGCATACTCTCACAAATTAAATAGTGAGACATATTATAAATGATCACAAACTAAAGGGTGAGCCTTCTTGGATATTCCCACAAAATGATGATACTATGTTCTAATTTTTTTCCAAAGTTCATTTATATGTTTTGGATAAAGGGAAATTTAAATTGACATACTATATGAAAATGACTATTCCCCATGACTCATTTTTATTTTCTCGTGATTCGACACCCATTTCCTATTGAATATATTTCTTCAGTTGAGATTTCATGTCCTCATAACATGATTTATAATTTACTCTTATTATTACATGTTTTATTAAAATAGATTTCTCACTATGCATGTTTTATCATATGCTTATGGTCCATCCCTATGATGACAATATGCAATTTTTTCCCTTACTAAGCATTATAGCTCTCCTATTTTCTCACGTTTCCATTACCAAGGTTATCAAGATGATTATAACCTATGATAAATCTAGAAGGAATCTAGTTTGGATCAATAAAGGAGGAAAGTTCATAATTTTTTTTTATAATTTCCTTATATATCCATTCCTCAAAGACATAAAAACATATATTCTAGGGATGGTGAGATAGTTTATGAGTTATAATATTTATCTTATGGAAATGACATAATATAAATATCTTTTATCATGGGTCGTTATAGTTTTAATCATAATATAGTTTAGATATCTCTTGGGATTAAAATATTATTTGAGGATAATTTAATTGGTAATAAGTTTATTATAGTCATAATTCAAAGGTATATATAAATTTTCGATTAGTTGTGTTATATTGAATATTTTAGGGATTCAGATAATTCAACATTAGTTAAACCCTACGGATAAATCTAAAGTATAAGTCTAAGTATATGATAACATTATTTTTCTTTGGTAAAGTATTGATTTTGTGGTTATCTACGAAATTTCATCCCTATCTATATACTAGAATGTGGTTGTGAATATGGTGCTGATGCAGTTAGGGGTAATCACTCAAAAAAATGTTGGTTGAGTATCAACACAATATTCACTCTATAACATGTGATTTTCCTTATGATAAGAAAAATAGGATAGAAACTATATAGGTTATTCTTTGGTTAATCTTATTATCCTTATAATCCATTAAAAAGGATTTTTAATGTTAAAAAATTATGTTACAAAATATGAGAAAACCTAACATAACGAAAATAAGATTGATTCTAGAGTGATTTCAGATGAAGATAAAGTTAAAGTGATGGTTCCAAAGAGTAATAAATTTTAAGGTTGAGTTTTTCATGATATAATTCATGATAACTATATTATAATATCAATTGTACATCTCCCATTATTTACTCCTTTTGGTGTTAGTAATGGATAATTTCTAGATAAATCTAGTTAACAATAGATTATATGTATAATTCATAGAGTTTCCCAATAAGGAACTTAATGGTATAATAAATGATGTGATAAACTTTGTTGTTATTCTAAACCATCTCTAAATAATTATTACTAATATTATGAACATTGTTAAATTACAAAAAAAATAATAGAAATATGGATTATCATAAATATTTGGGTCACACAAATTATAAAGGAAAGAATGTTTAATTTAATATATTTATAAAATGTGGGATAGAAAACCAAGGAAAATGTCTCTACAGAACTAGAAGATGTTTAATTCATAGAAAAGGAGGGTATATAGATACTAATTTTGAGGAAACATTATCATCTTACTTCATATAGTAATAGGAAATAGAGTTCATCCGGAAGTTCCACTAATAGTTTAATGTCTTAAATGTGGACAACCTTGGAATTATCCAAGTCAATGACCTAATATAAGGGTTAATAAGGATGATATACACTAGTAACATATTTGATAAGGTATAAAAACCTTAACTACAACAACATAAGTAGGTTTTGATATAAGCTCCCATGTTCAAACAAGCATTTGAATTCCAAGAGTTCTATTAACATTTCAATTTGTGGATGAGTCGAATTTTTATCGAAGGTTAATAAGATATTTGTAAAGGATGGACAAATAGAATAATTATTTTTGGGTATAGAATAGATGCCGAGAGGTGGATAGGAGGTTCTGAAGGTCATCAAAAGGATTTTGAGATATATTCTTCAGCCACCAAATTGTAAATACTGGACTACTAGCTTGCTGGTATTGGCCCTCCGACTAGTTTATGGGGATAGAATGGGTCTATGTGGCACTGGATGGATGTTGTATTTGTACTGGATAACCAGTGGGGTTAGAAGGGGAAATTATATTTCTTCCCTCAAAAGTTTAAGGGTAAACTCCTCTCTTCCACATCACATTTTTTCTTATACCACCAAGGGGTTGGGCCCATCTCTGTCCTTCTTACCCTTGATGTGGTCGTGTTCACAAGGGTGTTTCTAGATGATTAAAGGTATATATATGGCTCCAGTGAACTCTATTTACACTCTCCTACATCCTTTATAATTTTACACTTCTCATGATTAGGTTTTCTATTCTGATTCCAATGGAATTTGGTGTAATATTCCAATCAAGATTAGGATTTTGTTTTTCCAGAAATGGGATGTTCAGAGAGGCTATATATGTTACACCATTCATCATTTTGGAAAATATAAATTGACCCAAAAAAATATTTTTTGATCACTGTTAAATATAAATTTAAATATTGAGGTAATTATTTATGTGTAATATATATTATTCCCTCGTTGTTGTCATGGGTTCACTGCAGACCTACCATGTGTTGTTGGTTGAAATTCCGGAATGATGAGGTCGCCGATAAGACTTTCCTTAATTACAAATCATTAGATTTAAATTTATCAATTAATTATAAATTTATTAATTAATTAAATTTAATAAATTCATTTAAATTAGTTTCCTAGGGTGTGGGAAAAGTAAAATAGTTCTCCGATGGCCTTTTAAGAAATTGGGAGAGCCTTGGAATGATTTTTCTGGCTGTGAAATAAATGGGGAATGATCCAAATGGAAGGTAGGTGGTACATGATACTTTTCATATGGATTAATTTTATTATTTAATTATGCATTTAATGTGTCATCACATTATTGAGGGAATGTTCCTACATGATTAATTAATTGATTTGTATAATTAAAATGAATCACCTTTTGATAGAGGTTAGGAAATCCCAAGGAAAAGTTGACCATGTTATGTACCTTGATCTCCTCAGCAACTGATATATAAGGTCATGAGGTTCTTTGGTATGATTTGTGAATTTTAGACACTAGAGGGGTATGATCTTTGTGATCATGACTTAGTTACCTAAGTGTAGGGTCCTTGGAAGCCTCCTTGAAGTTGTTTGACATGTCTTAAGTGGAATGTCCCATGAAGTCCATGCAGGATCCCTTGAGAGACCAAGGTGCTAATTAGATCATCGAGAGAAGTTAGCACTCTGTGAATTGACTAAGACTGAGGACCCATAGTAGGGTGTGTCTCCTTTTATTTGACCAAGGGTACTTGAGTAGGTACCAAAATGGACAAACAACCTTGATTGGGTGCATTATAGGTGAAGGTTGTGGGGGTTTAATGTGTCACCATAAAACACATACTGAATGTAAAGTACTCCAAAAAATGCCTTTAACTATCCAATAATTTTACTTTATCAGTTCAAAAAGGGCTAAACTACCAAATCATGACAAAAATACCTAGTCATTTTTTAGTTCTCGAAAAGTGATGATAAGAGTTCGTTTATCATTGCTAAAAAATAAATAGTAAATAGAAACTTTATCAGCCCTAATAAAAGAAACCATTAATCAACACTTTTGTTAAGCAATTATAAAGGATTCCTTTATCAATAAATCTAGTAGAACTAATAAAAGGGGATATTTCATTATTATTTGACATCACACTACAACATCAAAAATAGCGCATAATGTAGTATGATGTTATAACACATGAAAACACTAGAAATAACGCCATAAAATAGAAAAATCAGATATAGATATATAATTTAAATTAAATAAAATTTATAAAACAAATACAAGAAAATACAATATTTTAGAGAAAAATAACAAACCAATTTAAATGAAGAAAACAAACCAGATCAAGAATAAGAATAATATATATTAGAAACAAATTATCATGTTATTAATAGATTAATTAAATAAATTAAACTTAAAGTAATAATTTTAAATGAATCATTTATTCATACCAGAACAATGTGTATTAAATTGATTTGGGGTAGATTATTTCACATCACTCCATTTATTATTTGACTTTAAGTGTTATCACTATGAAAATTAATAGAATAATTTTAAGGTAAAAATGATAAGGAAATTAAATAAGTAATAACAAAAAGAATGAAGATAAAACAATCTGGCCCTATTCACCCAGTTTTGGTACAATAATGCATGTTTAAAACTAAAATGACACTTATATATTGAAAAGATGAATTATGGGTAAACTAGTCACACTATGTATCAAATTTACGTTCAATTAATTCTTACACATCCCAAATGACTTATGTATCATTTTACTAAACTATCAAGAAATATGAATTCATTTTCTTAGTTTTTAGTATATCAGTTTTGTTTTTTTACTAAAATTTAATTTTAAACTAGAAAAATGCATTTTTAGTCATACTGGTCACATTATTTGTCATTTTTAAATTATATTGATTCATAAAGGACAAAAAATAATCATAATTCATATTTCTAAATTATCAACACAATCTGAATGGGTTTTATCTATTTTTAATTAGTGGATTTTTTTGAAAATAAATGTAAATTTTAAATTGATAATGGAAACTTTGAGTCATGTCAGGTACATCATGTATCAAATTGTGGTGCATATGACTATTAAAAGTCAAAAATTACTTATGGATCATTTTCTTAAAGTATCAAAAAAATATGACAGTGTTTTCTCAATTTCTAGTATGCAAGTTGTCTTTTTTATTAAAAATAATGTCAATTTTATATACAAAGATGTACTTGGAGTCATAACTATCACACCAATAATAATATTTTGGTTTGATTCATTAAAATACATCCAAAATTACTTATAGATCATTTTACTAATCTATTAAATAGATCTTAATGTGTTTATCAATTTTGAGTATGTTTCTTGTCTTATTAATAACATTTCATTTAAACTAGAAACACACAATTTAAGTCATACAAGTCAAGTTATGTGTTGTATTGATGTTGTATTTTTTAATATATGTCAAAAATTACTTATGAATCATTATATTAAATTATCAAGGATATCCGGGTTTGTTTTCTCGGTTTTTACTCAGTCACAGTTTTTGAAAATAAATTTTAATTTTAAACTGATAATGGACACTTATAGTCATTATAGGCACATGTTGTATCATATTTAGGTGAGGCTGATTAATAAACTTCACATGTTACTTTTGGATTATTTTCCTAAAGTATCAAAATAATCGGAATATGTTTTCTCGGTTTTGAATTTGTCCTATTTCTTTAATACTAAAATTAATATCAATTAAAAAATATGAACATTTTTGTGTTATATTATAGTGAAGTTGTTTCTTATATATCCCAAATGAGTTACAAACTATAATCCTAAATTATAAAATCCATCTAAATGTATTTTCTCTATTTTTAGTATGTCACTTCTGTTTTTCTTATAAATTGTCAATTTTAAATTTGAAACATACACGTTGAGTCTTACAAGTCAAATATTTTTTCTATTTGATGTAATATTTATTCATAAATGTTTAAAATGACTTATGAATCATTTAACTAAATTATCATGATAATTTGAGTTAGTTTTCTCAGTTTTCCATGAATCAATCTTTTTGAAAATAAATGTCAATTTTAACTTATAACAGAAAATTTGAGCCATACTAGATATATCATTTATTTAATTGAGGTGGGTATGATTCATAAAAATAAAAAATTTCTTATGGATTATTTAATAATGTATCAAAAATATCGGATTGGGTTTTCTCTTTTTTGAGTATATTAGTTTACTTTTTTTATAAAGCTAATGTCAATTTAAAAAACGATCTACTTGGAGTCATACCTGTAACACTATGAATAAAATTGATATTCATATTATTAATAACCATACCAAATGAGTTATGTATAATTTAAATGAAGTATCAATATAAAATGAATGTGTTTTCTCGGTTTTGAGTACATCAATTTTTTAAATAAAATAATATTTTAAACTGGAAACCCACAATTTAGGTCATGTTGATCACATCATGTGTAAATTTGACATGATATTGGTTACTTCACATCAAAAATTACTTATGAATAATTTTATTAAATTAAAAATATAATATAAGTTTGTTTTCATAATTTTTAGTGATTAACACTTTTTGAATATAAATTTCAATTTTAAACAGATAGAAAACAGTTTGAGTCATACATTGCACATCATATATTGTATTGAAGAGTGGTTGATTACTACATGATGAAAATGACATATGGATTATTTTATAATATTATCAAAATAATTTTAACGTTTTATATCAATTTTGAGAAATTGATGTATGTTTTGAACTAAAATATAAATTATAAATTAAAAACACAGTTCGAGGCATACTGGTCACACCATGAATTGGATTGAGGTGTGGATAATTGATTATGTGATGTGTATGTTTTTTTGAACCATATAATCATACCTAGAAAATAAAAAGTGTTCCATTTATATCAAATAATAAATCCCATGCTGCTTCAAATGCCTTGTCTAAAAGAACATTGTTCTCCCTTTTCTAGCTTGTTGTAGAAGATTGAATGAAAAATATAAAATACCAAAATATTTATGAAAATACAATTAAAAAATCATATGTAATTTATCATAAAAACAGTAGATAAAATTGTGAAAAAATTAATTGAATATGTATTTTGAATTAACCTTTTCATGATTGTTGTTTAAATTTTTAACCAATTTTTTAATTGTTGTTATCTCAATTGCAGCCTCTATGTCCGATATCTCACAATCATCAGATTCTTTGAAAAATCAACCCAAACTAGAGTAAAATAATCCACCTATATAATAAAAAAAATTATGTTAGTAATACTATTAATAAATAAATTATACATAAATATGAAATAATTCATTAATAAAATGTGAATTTTAAATTAAAACTGAAAATTTTGTTTCATGACGGTACACCATGTATTTTATTGAGTAATGGTTGATTCATGTATATATATTTATGTTATTGTGAATTAAACACTTTGGTTCATCTTTTAGTATTTTAGTTTGATAACTAAAAATTCTGAATGTGTGGGACAATAAAAAAATTGATTCATCGTGAGAGCATCAGCCTTATTATGTGCATGATCATAGTAAATGAGTGAATCATCATTGTTGTAAAATTCATTTATTATTATAAAACATTAAAAATTAGTTTAAACCTATTATAATTTTCTTAATTAACTAAAAAATTATTTACATATGATTTTTTAAGGAATGAAATGAAATATACCTTTCCCTTTTAGCATCAAAAAGAGTACAAATCCATGATATACCATTTACTCTATTTATTGTAAAAATATTTATTATGACCCATATGTATTTTTTTAGACACAAAAATCTATTTTAAATTTGTTACCCCTATTTTAAAGTATTATACCACAAGATATACCTTTATAGAATCCAACTGACACTAAAATCTAGGGTATCCATTAAGTCTTCCAAGATTTTTCTATAGAATGGTATTTCATTTTCAATATTCTAGGTAATGATAAAATGTAACATAACATCATAATTATTTGTTCATTAAAATATAAATACACATATTCTAATGTATTTTTATTGATAATGATGATGAGTTTTTTATTAATGAGCTTTTGAACATGGATCATTTTACATATTGAAATTTCACATGCTTAATGAATGTAACTTTTATGGACTCCACAAGTAATTGTGATATTACATGATACATTTAATTAATGATTGAAACACCTAAATAATTCCACCACCCAACAAAGTAAAAACATAGTATTTTTATTTTTTGAAAATTCATTATTCAATTGATGAGATTTTATATTTATTTTTTAGTGGTATTTGATAATGCTAATAGAATCTTTTTCAAAGGAGTATTCATTTGGATTTTTTTCTTCACTATTAAAATTGAGTTGGGTTTTCGATTTTTAGGGACTTATTTATAAATAAATTTATTTTAATTTGATGTCATGTTTCCTATGACATAAGCTCTTCTTGATGACCATGATCTCTTAAAGCTGGTCATCCCCTAATAGGTCCCTCATACACCAACTAGATTCTGTGGTTGATTACCCACATACTTATTCAAAAATGTGATATGAATTTTATTCTTGTTTTATGATTAGATTGGTGTTGAATTAATCTTCAGTTACTATTGGATCCACTACTATAACTCTTTCTATGAAGTGTATAGAATAAATTTACAAGAAACTGTGTCTATTTTTTTATTTTAATTTGTTTTTGGTTTGGGGTTGCTTTCACAAATTAGTAATATTTATAATACATGAAATTTGATAATATAAATTATATACTATGATAATTAGTTTCAAAATATAAGTTGGTCTAGTTTTGTTTCTGAAAAAAATTCCTCTCATTAATTTAATATATAAAATTAGTTGACCAAGTGGTGAAAAATATTTTTTCAATAAGAAACCAGAAACACTTTAATAACATATATTATTTTATATTAAAAGAGTACACACAGTTGATAAAAAATTCTCAAAAACAAACTTGATATTATCCTTATTCTACTTCATTGTCCAATAATTTTTTTGTTTGTAGGAGAATAATTTGTCTCCAACTCTACCATAGACTCTGCTTCTTCCTCCACCCTCCACCTTAGTCTTTGACTCCAACTCCACCTTTGCCTCTATCTATTCCCCGCCTCCAACTCTATCACCACCTCTACCTCCTCCTCTTCCCCTGCCATCACCATTTTCCAAAAATTGTATTGTTTGTAGGTCAACACTAGTAATCTAATTTGTTTCATCCACTTGAATACTCCTTGAGAAAAAAAATTAATCTATTATGTAAGAATTATGACACTAATTCATCACATCTAAAATATATTTCTATGGTCATAGACCATACTAGATCATAAACAAAGTATCTAATCACCAATATTTGTTGTTGAAAACATTTTGAAAAGTTATTATCAATAATAAATTTATTATCTCAATATTTGGATACTATAGAAACTTTAAACAAGATAAGTAAATAGATTATAAATATGTTTTTATAGTTAAATCATTCTATATATACCTTAATATCTTTTTTTCATTTGCAGTAATCCATAGGATTTAGATGTTATGGTAATGATTTCATTCCATGATTTAGCCTATATTTTGAGACCACCTGATCATAACCAAATTTTTGTTAAAACCCTTACAAAAACATATAATTTTAAGTTTATCTATAAAATTATGGTTGTAGTATATTAAATATTCACAATACACATCATGTGTGGTGTATTTGTTTTATATTACATTCATTTGATCCAAAAAAATAATTGGGGAATCCAAATTCACTTTCATCAGCATCTAGTGCTAACTAAAAAAATAAATAATTAATACCCAAACAAATATTTTTTGTTATTAGATTGTACAATTTTACTTATACATTATAGGAATTAAAAAGTGTCTTTTGTCAATTATTGTTTTCTCAAAAACATTTAGTTTTTCATATCTTTTCATGTGAATTACTATATTTCACATTGTAAGTATTTTCATAGAAATGATACATGGATTAATGATTCCAAATCTTACATACCAAATTTTTACCTTTTTAAAGTAGTAATATAAATGCCTATAAAATAATATAAATGGTTATTAACTTGAATGAACATATTATCTCAATATTATATATAACATATTAGGAAAATGTATGTTATATATGTATTCACAACTAATAATCTCATCCAGTCATACTTGAGAATCTCATTTATACTCGTGAGACCAACTAGGACTATCATGAATGTTTTACATATATTATTTTCATGATATAGAATGTAAGAAATTTTTTTATCTTTAAATTAAGTCTCAACATGAAGTTGTAATGATAATAAATTTTTCTCTCGAACCGGTGGGGAGAAGGCCCTCTCAAAAGATCATTTTTATTTCTCAGATGATTCAATAGATTGTAATGATCTGACATTCCATTTCCCCATCACTTTATCCACATGTAATATCATACCCCTCTTCAGACCATTTTTCATAAAATTTTACAGGTTTTATATATGAAAAAATTGATAAATCCGTACCTTATGTATGTTTAATATATTATAAAACCATTATATAAATGTTCTAATATTATCATTAACTGTTGTGATATCCAAATAATCATTTGGAATGGTGAACTCTGCATTCAAATCCTGAGATGCCCTAATCCTAACTCTCATGTGATATTTTGTGTGTTATTTATGTTGTATCATGTGTTATATGATATTATACCATTTACCCCCCACAATAAGGTGTTGTGCGATTGTTGACTGATACAAATAACATACAACCATTCCTTTCATAAATTTAGTAATATATTTTTTTATATTGTTTGATTCGCATTTAGGAGAATGATAAATTAAAATTATTAGATCCGGAAATGCATTCAGCTTAGGGGAATGACTAGCCTCAAATATAGTGGGTTCATTTTCATCATGTGTGGATCTATGTTCCACCACTAGTTTTCATTGATCCTTTTTCATACATTGTTACGCCAAAACAGACAAGATAATAATATATTTAAAAGAATCTATTTGTTTATAAAATCCTTTCACCATATTTTATGTATCATCATGTGATTTTGTGTTCATGAAATATTTTGGAAGAGAAACATGTATACTTAATCCTCTATCACAACCATATTGTTCAAGGTGCTTAAAAGCAATTAAGAGTAGTTTTACTATAGGTATGGTCGCTAACAATTCTTATGTTGAAACCATATAACAAAATATGATAATAAATTAATATTTTTGTGTAATAGTGTTATAATGAATAAAAAATTAACATTATTTCATAGTTACAAATGTTTCGAATTGTGATTTTTTGTTTTTTATGAACTAGTTTACCCTCCTTATTTATGTGAGCCTCCTTCCATAGACCATGAAGTTGGATAGAAGTAGATTCAGTTTTTGATTCATCAATCTATGGATAAAAAATAAAACACATATTATTTCATATCACATAAAATTTAATTTTCAATTTAAAAGACATACTGATATGTTTTCTAGTGAAGCGTACCTCATCCTTGCATTGTGATAGGCATATATTGGTTATGATGTACATTTTTTATTTTCAACACTCCTTTTTTTGTATCATTTATTTTCAATATTCAATAATATTATACAAAATAAATAATTTAAAATAATACTATATTGAATAGAATGAAGTAGAAATGATTTATAATCTTGACTAATGATGAAATAATTCCATGTTTCTTGCTTTATAATGCGTACATAACAAACTGGTGGGCAGGGCATTACTTTCCCCATAACATCACTAAGATGTAACGTGGTAAGAAGATTCTAGAAGACTCTATGGGCTTTTCTAATATCCATTAACACTAATTTCTTAGGAAAATATTCTATAATAAGTAATCTCTATAATAAATAAGGAAAATTAAATAAATGGTTCATTATGTTATTTTTATGTAAAATAGACAAATTGTTTTGTAAAATTACTATTATATATTTCCAAAGGGTTTTCATCCATAGAGGATGGATATGGCGCCAAGAATCATTTTCAATCGACACATTGAACATCAATGTGACCCATAATAACTAACGAACATTGAATTGTTGGGTCCAACAGGTTGAACGCATTGATTCCAAACAACCTTAAATTTTATACCCTTACTTATTACCTTGATAATTTTATTCAGCACTACGATACAACATCATTTTTGTTTTTTTCATAAATATAATATTGATCCCCTAATAATTTTTTTGTTTTATCTTCCACAATTTTTTCATCTTCAGGATTGGTAACATTATCATGTACAAAATACATTATGTGCATGAATAGTGAAATATTTAATCTGTCTTGAATAACAATAGTGTAAACATGTAAAAGGGAGTTGATAAGGGTTATATGAATTCTATATTAAAAACATGGTTAACTATTTAACTGCATATTCATAATCTTTTGTCAAATGATTATTGTGAATCCACTTGAATGGAATTGGGTAATTGATTTAAGGAATTGATTACTCCACGATGGTCGGTGTTATCCTTTGAATTTATCCAAAGGAGAATGTTATCAGAAACTATCATCCTCATCAGTTTCATCATTTTAATTTTAATTATTTAATTTTTTTGCTTTTGAATCATCCTCCTTCTGTTATGGAAATTCGCCTATGTTTCTTCAACATAGTAGAAGTCATCCCATACTGGGTATGAGTGATCATTTTGGATGACTAATACCCAAAGTAGTTCAAGAAACATAGAGTAGATGTGGTATGAGTCTCAAGAAACAAAATGAAATATTAACTATTTTGGAGATGAAGATGATGATAATGCATGTTGTCCCCTTAAAATTTTTATATTTCCACAACTTAATTCAAAATTTCAAATCTCATCTCAAAATGATAAAAGATCTATGACAGTACCATGATATTATCAACTCAAATCCCCTCAGTTGAATCAACTCTAATATATGTTACTAGTCTTTTTACCTCACCTATGAATCAAATATAAGATCTCTATATCCAATTAGGATCATGTGTAGGGTGTGAGTATAAAATAATACTAACAGGGCCCCAAAAATATAATACAATTCATATATTTGAGTATACGCTCATAGTCATAACAATCAAAATACACATGTGAGTCAAGTCATTGTGTACTAACCAGGACACCATGATAATCAAATTCACCTACTTCATTTTATAATTGGTTACCTTAGGAAAGAAGCACACAATGGGTGCCACAATACAATAGTTAAACCTGGCCTATTAAAAATAGTAAAGTAGAACAAACAACAACACAAATTCCACATCACAATGACACTAGTCCTAGATGAATCACTAATATGTCTATAATAACTCACATTATAACACACCATGATTATTAGTCAAATAATACCCATCCTATTCTAATACACGATACTCAAGGATCAACTATCTCAGGCATTGATCATCTTTCTAAACGATTATTTGTTAGAAAATCTCATAGTCCGTAGGCCATAATTCCACACTCACAGACCTCAAATATCAATACAATGAAATCTATATGAGCAAATAATCCATCCTTCCCTTTATAAGTTATCCTACTAGGTTTTAAGGGACTATATCGATTTTATACATCATATTTAATCACTACTAAGGTGATCATATTATCCCCCTTGGCACAACACTACACGATGAAAAATATTAATATTGAAATTTATTCACCTTTCTACCCTTATGGGATACTTACATAATCCATGATTACCCATATCTCCGTCTTTTCACATCACTAATAAATAATATTATTTAATGTGGTATGATTTAATAAAATCCTAATACTTTATCCAATAAATTTCCCTGTTTTTTATTTATGAATTCATTAATGGAACTATAAATTTACTACAACCAAGATTCAATAGTTAATAATTATACCCATATATGTGGGTGAACATTTGGGTCTTCTCAATTTCCACTTCTTTAATATCAAAAATATCTTATTCAATGCGATCATACTTACCCAGTTGATGATATTCACCATTAATAGATCTTTAATTCTACACAATTTCACCAGGCCAAATCCAGAGGCTGTAAAATGTATTAGAACCATAAAAAGATGAATGATGATTACTTTCTCTACCTTTCAACTCTGCAATATTTACACATTTCTACCAAATATAGAAAAACATCTCATTTTTTTGGTACATTCATTTTTAAAAATTCTATAAAATCATCAAACCCTTCCACGTATTCATCACTTGTTCATAGTTTTGTAAAACAACTATGATTCATTACCACCCATAATAAATTTCAAGTACTAAATATAATGTGTAAAAAACAATAATAAATCAATATACCTTTATACATAAAAATACAATCAAAGAAATAAATAATATTTTAAGAATAAAATAACGGAAATATATTTCAAATTAAAATTTCACCTTATATATATTAAATTATAATCAATTCAGAAATAATTACCAAAAAATAAATAAATAATAACATTTATTTAAAAGGATGATAAAAAATAAAACTCATCATTTCATTATTTTCATTCAATAATTTGGTTATTATTTTTTTTAAAATATAAAAATAAATTTAAATTATCAAATATCATTATGAAAAAAATATTCATGGTTAAAACATTATCCCTTGTGATATGTATCCAAAAATAGGCATACTGTAAAATCATGAGTTTTTGTATGTGGTATTGATCTTTTTAATTCCAGTTTAAATACTTGTTTACAGCCAATTAGGAATACCCTTTGACGCAATGGAGGTATCATGGGTGTCTATGGATTTTTCATAGACCAAAACCGAGTTTATTTAGTATTATATGCCGACCACATGGTTGATAGAAACCGTGTTGGGCATGCCACATGATCTGACTAACCGTGGGAGGCCAGAAAAAAGGATAGGAGGAGCCCGAACAACATATCAAATCATGAAGATGGAGGCTCACACACGGTCGGGGGAACCTAAATTTTTTAATAGATATGGAATGATCAGCCTTCACATGATTAGATGAACTATGTACAAGGACTGTGATGGTTCCCCCTAGCACAACAGAGGGCGCACAATTAGAGCAATGCTTGGACAATCGTGTGGAAAAATTGTGCGGCCTAAGAATTTTTTTGGAAATTACAAATTTCCATATAAAATGTCTTATAACCACCATATAATTTAAATTCATCTTTCATAGGTCATTCTCACATATTGGATCAACTCTTGAAGCTAAATCATAGCTTTTGCTCATGTTCTTCTGTTCAATCTTGGAATTGAGCATCGTCAGTTTCTTTGGATCTAGATAGGAAAGTACTCAATACATTTTGTCTATTTTTTCATTCAACATTATATAAATTGAGATATTTAGCTGAAATATAATATTCCACATCTTTTTTTCTCTTCTCAATTATTTTTTTAAATTCTAATCTTAATTAAATCATAAGCTAATATAGGATACACATTGTACTAAATAACTATGATAGCTGGTCCAGAAAATTGCAGAGTGGTTTTATGACTTGTAGAAGATGTTTTCATTGTGAAACCTGCTAAAAAATATAGTTTGGAAGTAGAAATGAATTAAATAATTATATTGAATTAATATAACCTATTATTGATGGCCACTAGTTCCTTGAGAATTGTTGGAAGTTGGTTCCCCAACAACAATCACCCATGGGGTGTGCCTTTGGGATTTAACATTTATATACAACCCATGTTGAATTTATGTGATCTTTCCTAGTTATTGGAAACCCTTTTATAAATGAATTTAGCTAATTTGATTAATTATGAGAGGTTTCCTCATTTTCATTTTGATTCATTTATTAAATGGTGTATATGGAATTGTTATATTAATGGGTAAACTGATATAATGTAATTGAATGTGAATTTTTATATGAGTTGGTAAAATAATGGAATGTAATTGAAAATTAATTTCAATAAGATAGGTTATAATCATTAAACATCAATGATTTGGAATTAATGAATGTAATGAGATGTGGACTCAAATGGTATTGGATACCTTGTATAGAGACCTAGACATAAAATACATGGATATTACATCATTTTATATGAATATTTAGAACATTGCAAAAATACATACCCAAATACCATAATAGTTTAGTGCTTTTGGAATATTTGAATCAAAATTTTCTATCCTAGTGAAATATCTTCAAAATATCCCAAAAAGATCTACACCATTAGCACTTCTGCTGAAAACTGTTCTTCATAACCTAGAGAAAGGAAACATAACAAATGGGGGAGGTTAGATGCTCAGTAAGGGTTAACAGGGGAGACATGTAATCATAAACATGAACATATTAGTATGATACTATGATTGTAACATTAGGATATCATAGCTGATATATCAATGGTCATAAAAATGAGTTATGTGATAAATCTTGGAAGTACATAAGACATGAATCATAAGGAAATTAACATCATGATCCCTAAAATCAAAACTAAGGAATAAGACACAGGATTTGTGGCATACATATAAGAATAGAAACATTTAGGTTAGGGATACCTAACAAGACTTTTATAGTATTTTAGGAATGCTCTTTGAACAATTTATGTACTTTGGACATGGGCTAGAAACCAGTCTACCATCATTCTTTTAGGCTTGGGCTACAATGTGTACCTAATTTGGGCTTGGGCTGGAAACCTATGTACCAAATTTCTTTTAGTATTGGGCCACAACCAATGTACCTTATTCTTTTATGGAATTGGCTACTACCTGTGTACCCTATTTTATTTAGTCTTGGTCTACCACCCATACACACTCTTCTTTTTGGGCTTGGGCTAGAACCAAAACACTCTCTTTCTTTTCACGCTTGGGCTACAACCCGTGTACCCTTTTATGGGATTGGTCTACAACCTAAACACACTCTCTCTTTTGAGGATTGGTATACAACTTGTGTACCCATTTAGATAATTTAAAACATATCAATAACCTATTAATTGGATGGATATATAATTACCACCCTTCTCATCATAAAATCATTGACACATGTGCCACAAGATAATAAAACATTAATCATATCATGATCCATAAAAAGATATAGGTCTTATAAACATCAAATCATGACCAATAAAATGAAAAGGGTGTCATTAACATTCATCACATCATAACCTATGGAAAATATATTGGTTTTATAACCATTTCATCTAATAATATCCCATGAAATGGAAATGTATTTCAAAAACCTATAACCCATGAATGAGAAACCAGTTTCATAATGACCATGACAGTAAGCATGACCCATTCATAGATTGGATATGAATGTAATATTTAGTGAATTTTCAAAAAGTAAATGAGTAATATGGATTTATGTTATATTATATGGAAAATAGTTTTGAAATATATTTAAAAAACGTTTCTTGCAGAAAATATCCTTTATTCTTAGAAAAAGTCTTGTTAATAAATAAAACCATTTAAAAATCAATTTCTATGAAAATACCTGGAAAACATATAAATAAGTATTGAAACCATTTTGAAAATATTTTTCCTTGAAAATTACATTTTAAAAATTCCTTAAATATTATCCTTTTAAAAATTAAATGTAATCGTCATAGGAATGACGATGGGTAAATCCGTATACATCGTACGGAATGGAAAAGGAACATTCCTTTTGTACGGTAAAATAGTAGGAAGGAACTAATTTTTTAGAAAGAAACAATAATATTCCCTTGAATATATTGGTAAAAGAAAAAAGGGTATAAATTTTGTTAAAAACTAATTGGACAATGGTATAATATTCTTGGTAGCCCTTTTATGAAAACAATGACTTCTGATCGAATAAAGGGTAATGTCAGGCTTTCCTAAAAACATTTTCTTAACAATATTATTTACCAAAGTGTAGATTATTGGACTAATACAAGATTAAATCATGAAATAAAATAGTATAAGGAAACTCATGAAAATTATTGTGATGTAGATGATAATATTTAATCAAGGGAAGAAATAACATAAACAATCTCACAAAGTGATGATATATCATGATAAGAAATATATTAATGGTCAAACAAGTAAAATAGAATTATATACACCTCAATTAAGAGTTTAGGTTCACAACAAAACATGAATCTAAAAGAAGGCAAATTGTGACAAACTATTTTACCGATTTGGTAACTTTTGAAAGCTAAACACCATGCAAAAAGGATCCTCAAATGGAGATGTGAATAAACAAAATTGTAATTACAAGATACATATAATACAATCATGGTCAGTACATACACCGCAAAAAAATTAATGTGTGGCGAACATAGATTGTATCTCATAGAAATTAATCATGAGATGAAATCCCTTTACCTGGTGTCTTGACTCTATCTATACTCGTACAAGATTCCTGTATAATAAATATAAGTTTATTATTAATATTTTAAATAATAATATTATAACATATATTACAATATTTTTTTATTATAACCTTATATTACCCACTTTTTAAAGATCTTATGTTCTAGTTTCACTTTGGGTAATATTCACTTTGTTCTTCGCACATGTCTTAATTTGCTACATGTTTTTTCCTTATACTTATATCATTATTATGAAATGTATAAAATTATATAAATATCAGTAATATCTAGTATAATTTTATTATAAAAATATTTATCATAATGATTTACACAATTGAATACTCCCTTTATGGAGATGGTAAGCCGTACGCATGCATGAATGATGTTTTCCGTTTTTATTGTCTTATTGACTGAAAGTATATAAATGAAATATGAAAATATATGTATATATATATATATCATTATTAAATTATAATTAATATATCTTATATATCATATATGTTCATTAAACCCCTCTTTATTACATTCTTTGGGGTGTGTGAATGAATGACATCGCTTTGAGGGGCAGTAATCCACACTTCCTCAAACAAGATTATTGTATTAAAACAAAATTGAAGGTAAAAATATGTGTGTTGAAAAAGAAATAAATAATACTAAATAAATAATAAATATAATATATTACATATTCAAATTTAGTGTCTATCATAATGGCCACCATTATTGGTGGAAAATGAGAAATGAACAATCATCATTTTATGAGGTAGTAGTATTCCGTACCCAAAAATAGTATGTTCGTCATCCATTAGAGGGAGGTGTTTGTATGTTTAGGTCATAAAAGTTTCTTAAAAACATAATAGTATATTTGAGATACTTTGTTTACACATGAATTGAATAAAGAGATTTTAATAAGTGAAGAAGTGAAATAATTGAAATGAGTTTGAGAGAAGACGTTACATCTAAATCGGGCAACTCCTTTTGGTTTGTGCCAAAAGGATTCCTTGAGAATATTTAATCCCAAAGGGAGGCTTAAAGGTAGATTAGAAGGTTGTTGAGAGACTAATTGGGTAGATATTGAACTAACATAAATTGGTTGAGAGGTGTTAGTAAGGGGTAGACGTGGTGGCCTTTTATAGGGAAGGAAAACAACTCCCATGGATTTTTTAGAAACAATTTATGTGTGCACATGTTATTCCCTAGAAAAGCCATAACAACAAAATAAATCACAATAATGGTATTTTTATGGCTGATATATGGACAAAAATTGGTTGTAGAAAATTTCCTAGTTCTTTTGGGCCTTTAATTATAAGGTTTAGTTTCTAATTAAAGTTAATTTGTCCTAAACCACAATGATTAATTTTAATCACTTTTAGTAATCATTTTGGAGAAAAATTAACTTGGTATTATTAGAATATAAATATTAAAATGAATAAAATGGATTCTATATGATTTTTTAAAATCCATTCATAGATGTTGAAAAATTAATGTTAGTTCTAATCCAAAAGACGGGATGAAATAACAATGTTTTAAGGTAAGAAAAAGTTCATATGTTTGTTAATATTTTATTATTTAGTTTCAAAGTGAAGATGATTCTAATTATTTATTTGTATTCATAGATGTCATATTAATATAATGTGACCTCAAAAATATTTATAATATCATTAATTATTAATTATTAATTAGAGAAAATGCTGTTGTTAACTACAAAGCACTATTTTTCCCTATTTGTCAAAATATGAAGCTTCTCCAAAAAATACCAAAAATTCACCCTAGGCTAATTTAAATGATTCAAAATAAAAAAAGGAAGTTTTTTATCAAATTAAATAACTATATTTTTCAAAAATTACCTTCATTAGAAGTTAATTAAAAGCAGTTTATTTGAGAAAACAATATTTTTAAATATTGAAGGACTTTACCAATAATTATCTCTTTTATGATCAATATGATTCATTTATATATAAAAATATTTGAAAATTAGTTATTACTATTCATTTTAAAAATTTTAATGGTTATGTTATAATTATCATATTTAAATATTTAAAATAATAAAAATAGATGTGTCATAGAAACTCGGTGTTATGTGTATGATACGCCAACTTAGTGTTGCATGCATTATATGCCAAGTCTATGTTTCTTGGAGTGAATGATATGTTGGTATTGTGTGTAGTTCAATACGAGATGGTATTTTGTCTGAATGGAATTGTTGAGTTACTATTTTCATATATATATATATAATTATTTCCAGTTTCACGTGAAAAGAAAAATATTTTAGAGATAAATTAATTTGACAAAAAATTCTCTAAATATTGTGGTTTTACATTCTATACCTTTTAAAATTAATTTCCCCCTTGAAATTCATCAATTTTGTCATTTTTTTAATACTTGATAGTTTCATTCATATAAACCCACATCATAAATATAGTTACCTAAACTTCCCTTAAAAAGGGAAATTTAGAAGCATAATGGTAACCGAAAAGAACATATATATATGTATCCTCATTGGAGAATGTATGTGGAATGTTAAAAAAATTATGGATGAAAAATATTACCATTAGGTTTTGATGGAGAGTTATATAGAAAAAGGTTAGGAAACATTTAACAACCAGAAATCCATAAATCTATAATGACCTAAGGGACCTTCTGATTCATCGGAAATGTTGGTATAAGAAAAAAAATTTGGTTTCAAGCAAATTTAAATAGTTTTCATTAAAATATATAATTTCATGATTTCTATTAAATATCACCCTTTATTGATTATTAATCCACATTACCTGCCTCTAAAAAAGAAGGTTACTTCTTCATTCATGAATTAATAACAGATAATGAGTTCCCTGATAGTCCATCCCATTTTTCATTAGTTACTATCCACAAATGGTAGTTTGAATGGATATCTAATATGCATAAATCCTTATATAGAATATTACACATTTATCTTACTGACTTGATCAGATGTTTAACATAAACATTCCATAAATGGTTAACCTCATAACCCCCCAAAATGATGGAAATTCAAGGCCTTAAAAAGAAGGTACTGAAATCATATTAACATTGATTCCCTTGTATAACTCAATGTATATCTTGGTTATTACTTTACAAACTTGTAAATACCCGTATCATATATTCTCATAAAGCATTTTAATAACCTGAATTACAATGAATCCATTTAGAAAACAGTCATGATTCTTTTTAACAATGATTACGCTATACATCCCTTAAATCCAAGAAGTTGTAATTTTAATCCTTGATGACATATAACATTTTTTCAATTATCAATTCTAGGGAAATTTTTAATATCCAATATACTTTTTTATATATAGTATATCATTATCCAAACATCATTGTCTTGGTGTCATACATTAATTAAAGATTACATTCCCTTAATCAAAATATTTTCTTTCCATAAAATCACTTTTCCATGTCTTCATAACCATTCAATAAGTCCCTTCCAATACATAATGAAAAAATATAATGAAAATACTTAAATATTTCATTATTCATATAAAATATTCTTGGAATTACAATACATGAATACAATATTCAACCATATTTATTCATAAACCATTAGTCATGATAAATTAACATTTTCCTTAATACCTCTTTCTAATAATATGAAATAAAAATCAGGTCTTAATATTTATCAAACTGAATTTAATCATTTTTATCTACAACAAATCATACCTTTCATATTTTATTCGTGGTTTCTTCATCATCTCTTGAAAAACCATTACATGCCCCACATGTTTTATTCTCTTCACAAGCCTTCCACAGAGGACATTGATTTCATAATGCCCATTGTTTCCACATTTAATGAATTCATCAGTTGATAGTACCATAAAGAGGCCAAAATTCCCATTAATTTCATTTAATAAACTCTTCATTTTTCTTTTGTAGTCACTTTAATTGTGTCATTCATTTTTATAGTCAGAACAACTTTTTGTTCCTCTAAGACATTCACTTAAGTGATTTTTTATAAATTAATGACACAAAGGAAACCAAATCGTCTTTCCTTCATGGTCTCTATTACCTGGAATAATAGTGAACTTATTTTTTTCCTTCTTTGGGGATTCTGAGAGTTGGTTAAGGTAAAAATTGTTGATCATGTTTAGTGAAAACTAGTTAGGCATGATAATGTCATCTTTCACTGCAGTGATCATCCAATTTTAATGCTCATCATAAAATATTCCATCACATTTAACATTAATCATTTTATTTCCGGCACACACCATTGAATAAAACCAGAAACATAGTGTGAGAATTATTCATCATAGTAGAAAACCACATATTCATGAAGAAATGACTTAGAGGATGTCTCAATCGTGAAACCTTTGGTAATATATGACACCATGGGTTTATCCTAGGTTATTAACAGCTATTGTATATCTAAATCATTTATGATGATTCATGAGGAGTTTAAAAAATCCAAAAATCAAATCCCCCCGAGAGTGTCAAACTATGTGTGAAGGAAGGCCCATTGTCATGTATCGGATTACCCCAAATCAATCCTGGAACATTTTATTTGAGTTGTTACCCCAAGCTACATTTTTGGCTCATCCACATCCACATGTATTATCCTGACATGGAATCATTTCTTGGAAACCACTCATTGTATCCTTTACCAAAACTGTAGGACTATTTCCTAAACGTTAACTCATCATTATACTTATCTTTAAAGACATCCCAATAAATATACTTATTAATATACCAAGAGATCCCTCTAAGGATTTTACATCCTAGTTTCTAAAGGTTGACTAAACCTTCCCTCTGATACCAACAATAGAAAACAAGACTTAACATACATGGATATTACATCGTATTAGAATAATATTTAGTATATTGAAAAAATACATGCCCAAGAACCGTAATAGTTTAGTTTCTTTGGATACATGGAAACAAAATATTCTATCTTGGTGAAATATCTTCCATATCTCGCAAAAATATATACACCATTAACACTTTTACCAAAAACCATTCTTCATAACTCGGTGGAAGGAAACATAAGAATGGGGTGTTCTCAAATGCTCAGTAAGAATAAACAAGAAATACAATTAAGAACAAACATGAACATATTATTATGATAGTGCAATCCTAACATTAGGATATCATAGCTTGCATATCAAAAGTCATAAAAAAGATCCATGGGATAACACTTGGCAGTTTATAAGGCATGAATCATAAGGAAATAAACAACATGATCCATTAAATAATAACCAATCACTAAGACATAGGATTTGTGGCATACATATAAGAATAGATAATTTTATGTCAAATATACCTACCAAGACCATTATAACATGTTTTTTATATGGCTTCGACCCATGTACCTACAATGGGCTTTGGCTATCAACTAGTGTACCCACTTTTGTTTTGTCTTGGGATATAACCCATCTACCTACTTTGGTCTTGGGCTAGAAATATGTGTCCCCATTTTCATTTAGGATTACGATAAAACCCATGTACCTTCTTTTTTTAGGCTTGGGCTACTAACCAGGTACCATATTTCATTTATTCTTTGGCTACAACCCATACACCTATTCTCTCTTTTGGGATTGGGCTATAACCCAAACACCCTCTTTCTTTTTGGTCTTAGGATTCAACCCATATACTATTTTTCTTTTTGGGCTTAGGCTACAACCCAAACACCCTCTTTAGTTCTTGGATTAAAATACAACCCATGTACCCTTTGAGATCATATAAAACACATAATTACCCAATGAATTGGTGGGAGATATAGGTCCCACCAATCTCACTGTAAAAGCATTCACACATGTGCCACAAGATAAACAAACATTCATTATATCATGACCCATAAAAAGATATAGTTATTATAGAAATCAAATAAAGAACCATAAAATGTAATGGGTATCATCAATATTCCATCACATCATAAACTATAGAAAATATAAAGGTTTCATTACCATTTATTAGAATCATTACCCGTGAAATAGAAACGGATTTCAAAAACATATAACCCATTAAAAAGAAATTGGTTTCATAAATACCATGCCATTAAGCGTTACCTTTTCATTGAAAGGATATAAATGGAAACTCAAGATAACTTCCAAAAAGTATATTAGTTATATCAATGGATTTCATTTGAGATGGAAAATTGTTTTTTCAAATCATTCAAAAATGTTTTTTGAGTAAAATATCATTTGTTTTTTTGAAAAAGTCTTGTTATTACATAAAACCATTAAAAACTGATTTTCTTAGAAAATACCTTGAAAAAAATAAAGAAGACATGAGACAATTTTGAAAAAAAAATCATTGGAAATTACTTTGAAAACAATTCCATAAATGCTATCCTTATAAAAATGAAAAAAAAATTCAATGGAATGATAGTGGGTATATCTCTACATGTCGTACGAAGTAAAAAAGGAACATACCTTTTACACAGTAAAAAAGATAGAAGGAATGCCTTGTTCGGAAAGTGACATGAATATTACATTGGAGATATTGTTAAAATAAAATAAGGGTAAAAATTTATTTAAAATCTTATAGGATAAGGGTATAATATTCTTAGAACCCCTTTTATAAAACATATATTTTCGAGTGAAGAAATGGTAATGTTGGGCTTTCATAAAAACACATTCTTAATTATATTATGTACCAAATAGTATAATATTGTACTAATAAATGATTATATAAAGAAATAATATAGGATAAAAAGTTTTATAAATATTATTGAGATATGTATAAAAATATTTCATCAAGGGAAGCAATAACATAAACAGTCTCAGAAAGTGATGAGATTGTCTCAATAAATTCTTATAAATTTGTAACATTTGATCATAATCTCCATGTAAAAGAAATAAATTACATGTATCTTAATTTATCATTATAAGAATTATATTAATTTTATAACATGTAAAATGGATTTATATTCACCTCGATAAAGATTTTAGGTTCCTAAAAAAACATGAATCTTAAAGAAGGAAAAATGAGAAAAACTATTTTACTAATTTGGTATCTTTGGAAAGTAAAAACCCATGGAAGAAGAATCCTAAAATGGGAATGTGAATAAAAAAAATATTAATTAAAATATACATAAAATTTAATAATGGGCTGTACATACACCACACAAAAAGAAACAATGGCGAATACATCTTGTATCTCACAAAAATTAAAAGTGAGATGAAATCCCCTTACCTTGTGTCTTGAATATATTCGTACTCATACAAGCGTCCTATATTATAAATATAATTTTATTATAAATATTTTAAATAATAAAATTATTATATATATTACCAAATATGGTTTTATTATAACCTTATATTACTCTCTTGTTAACGATCTTATGTTAGGTTTTCAGTTCGAGTATTATTCATTATGTATTTCGCATGTGTCTTAATTTGATACATATTTGGTCATTAAATTATATAATCATTCTAGAATGTACAACATGATATAAATATCAGGTATATATATGGTATATGTATTATAATAATCTATATCATAATGATGTACATATTAGAATACATCGTTCATGGACATGGTAAGCCATACGTACGCATGAATTGTGTTTCCCATTTTTATAGTCGTATTGAAAGAAAGTATGTAAATGACATGTGTATATATATGTATATATATAAGGATTAAATTAACATTAATATATCATATATAGAATATATTTTCATTAAAAACATCCTTAATACATCTTTTTGGTGTGTGAAGGAATCACATACCTTTGAGGGGGAAGTTGTGTACACTTCCTCAAACAAGATTAACATATTAACACAAAATGGAAGGTAAAAAGATGTATGTTGTAAATGAAATACAAAAGGATACAATACATAGTAAATATAATATTTTACAAATATACATAGAATTCATATCATAATTTCCACCCTGATTGGGTCTAAAGGATAAGTGAATAGCCATCGTTTTGTGAGGCAATAGTTCACCGCACGCAAAAATGTTGTGTACATTATCCATTAGTTGGAGGTGTGTTTATGTGTAGGAATTAAACATTTCATAAAAAAATACTAGTATATGGAAAAAACATTTCACACAATAATGGTATAAATATATTTTTAATGAGTGAATTTAAAAAATAAAGGAAGAGATCATGAGAGAAGATGTTACTTATAAATCAGGTAACTCCTTTTGGTTACTTCCAATAGTCTTCCTTGAAAAGAATTATTCCATAATGGAGGCATAAATTTAGAATGTATAATTTTTTGTAGTCTAATTAAGAAGATATTGGATGAAAAGAAATGTTTTTAGATGTGTGAGGAATGAATAGAGGTGGTGGCCTTTTATAGGAAAGTAAATGGACTCACATGGAAGTTTTAGAAACCAATTAGTTGTGCACATGTTGTTACCTTAAAAGTAATACCAAACAAAAAAACACAATAATGGATTTTTTATGTCAAAAATATCGTAAAAAATGAGTGTAAGACAGCTTTATAGGTTATTTGGGCCCTAAATATTAAGGCTTAGTCCCAAATTGAGTTTAATTTGGCCTTAACTACTGTGATTAATTTTAATCACTTTTACAAATCATTCTATTCAAAAATTTACATCGTATTTTAGAAAATAAATATTAGACTAAATATAATTGTGTATGTAAAAAATTTTAAATTACAATCAAATAATAAGAAAAACTAATATTAGTGCTAATCCTGTAGACGGGATGAAATAATCGTGTTTTAAACTAGGAAAAAGTGAAAATGTTTTTGAAGACTTCTTTAATAAATTTGAAAGTGAATTTGATCCTAATGAGTTTAATTGTATTAGTAGATATAATATTCATCTAATTTTACCTTTAAACATATTTATAATATCATTTATTATTACTAATTAATTATAAAAAGAGGTAATTTATATCTACAAAGCCGTATTTTTCACTATTCATTAATAAATGATGCTTCTCAGAAAAAATCCAAAAAATCCACCATAGGATAATTTCGACATTATGAATTAAAAAATAATGTTTATTTTATCATTTTTTATTTTAATATGTGTCTAAAACTTCTTCAATTACAAGGGAATTAAAATAAGGTTATTTTAGAATACAATATTTTTAAACATAGAAAGACTTTTCGAATAATCATATCATTCATTATAAATATGTTTAGTTATATAAAAAACTATAAAAATATTTGAAAAGTAATTATTAATATTCATATTAAAAAATTTAATGGATATGTTATAGTTATCTTGTTTAAAGATTTAATATAATAAAAAGATATGTTTTGTAAAAACTCAGTGTTGTGTGTTTCGTATGCCAACTCAGTGTTGCTTGCGTCATATGCCAAGTCGATGTGGCTTACAGTTAACGCCAAGATGGTATTTAGTGTAGCGCAAGAAAAGTTTGTATTGTGTGTGAAATTAATGTTTTTCTTGGAGTTTTCATATATATATATATATATATTGAACTATTTGAAGTTTCATGCGAAATGAAAAAATATTGAAAACATAAATTAATTCAAACAAAATTCTCAAATTATTATGGTGTTACACCATGCTTGTTATACGATATATCTTTATTAACTTTCGATTCCATGGATTTTTCACCATTGTGTCTTTATTTATGATAAAAGATGACTTGGACCAGTAAGATCGTTGGCTCTAGATTCTATAGGATTCCAAGGGAATTTCTACCCCTTGGATTCGGCTTGGTGGACACACAATGGGCATGCTATTTTGACACTATCCTTGGACTTCACCGGTTTCGTTACCACATTTTCATTGAGTTTGTAGTATGAATCTATGATGATTCCTTGGTTTTCTATACCTTGGATCTATCCCATCGTTGTCTGACACTTCTGATTATACGGCACGACCATAGGAAATGTGATATGCTTGGTTTTATGGTGTGGCCCTAATTGATATGCACAAATGGTAATTAAGAGAGGCCATTATGTTTGAATCATTATTTATATTACCTGGATGTGGTTAGTATGAAATATATGGATTTATCTTGAGTTCGTTCTACTAATTTATGTATTGTCTCTAACTTCTATGTTATAGAAGCTTGAAGCATGTTTTGTAGAAAGCCTTGTTAGGATATATAGTACAACTTGTTCTATAGTATACATGCCACATGATGTTTAAATTCTATTAATGCTTACTTATGATATGTATTTCAATATACTTTAGGTTATATTGAAAAAATTGGATTTTTTATAGACACTTTGGGTGGATACCTACTAGGATTATATCTAACACCCTGTCCGAGACACCATTGGGTACCAAAATAGACTATATAGATATAGGTAGGGATTGAGAAAAGAGCCCATATTTTGATAATTGTATGTTTTACATGCTTAGGAGTAGGGGATCATTGGAATGAGTTGAGGTCCATGATGTTATCTGGAGATATAAATTTTTGTCTTTTTATTATTTTGATATATGTATTGTACTCGTGATATGTATTCCTATTTTTTATACATTACAGATACACGACGTGTATCATCATCATTATATTCAAGAAAACTTTTGGTATTTTTTTATATACAATTATACTTCTAGATGCTTATCTATGGTTTGATTATTTTTCTGCATCATCCACATTTTTATTTCTATGTAAAAACTATGTTCAATCTGGTACTTAGGGAACAGTCTCCCCACAAACACACCCTAGGACATCATTGATAGTAGGAAGCCTCTGGCATTCAGGTGGAAATACTTGAGTCCATTATCCCAATTGGTCTTAGGTCACTGTTAAGTTACCTCAGGGTCTAGGATGGTACAAAGTGGTATTATAGGAGTTTTTATTTTCTAGATTATTATTTAGAGACAATAGATAGGGATATAAAGGTATTTTAATTTGGTAATGTGTTGTGCTTGGTTGTACCTAACCAAAGTATAGGAAAAATCTAAATTATCTCAAATGAAACTATTTTCTTTCTAGATTTTAACTATTAAAAATGTTTTGATTCCACTATTTAGTGATGAACATGAATTTTTATGCTTTAATTGATAGGATTGATATGTTTTACCATTTTCTTGATGAGATGAGGTTATGCATCTCATGCTTCATATTAGGATCCTCATAGAATTAAAATGTCGTGCATTATGCGATTCTATATAGGATGAATTTCTTGTTTACATGATGTTGTAACATGTTTTATGATAAATATACCAACTATTATGATAGTCATTTTTTGTATGGAATCGAGAAACATGGTTGGTACATACAGTACCTTCCATATCCTAAATAGTGTTTTCCAAATTAATTTGCAATAAACACCATAAAAATCCATTTATCAAATATTGAGTCATAAACCATTAGTTACATGGACTTGAACATATTATATTATAAATTAGGTGGAAATAATATTTAGGTTAATGAGGAGTATGGGAAATTATGGATTGGAAGTGATACACCATTTGGTTTAACCATTTAAATTAGAAATTTCAAATGAATATGAAATTCAAACTTAAAATTTAATCAGGAAATAGAGAACTCAACATAGACCCAAATTCTAAGTGGGAAAGAGGTAGTGTCTCTAGTGATATTTAATACTGTTTATTTTTGTTAGAAGTCCCAAATTTATGAACATGATGTGTGGTAAAACCTATTTATATACATATTATGACATATCTAGTTCTTTGAGATGAAAACTTTGATATTGATATTTAATGAGGAGTGTATTTGGAAATTTAGATACATGCCACCATAACACCTTCCATTCATATGCCAAGAGGGTGGAAAAAACCATGCTCCGGAGGTAGTGGGACATGGGATATCGGTGAATTCTCTTACAGTTCATGTTTTAGCACTCGATATTTTTATTATGAAAGGTTGTCGGGGAAGAGTTCCATAAAGTGTTTATTCCACTTCTTGTAGACATCTCAGGTAGAACCAAAACATACCTAATATATGGATGAGCTGGCACATGTATTCCGGTAGAATAATCCTCCCTTTATTTCGATGTATATTGGAATAATGGATGAGGAGTTGTGTCTTGAGACTACATTTTGGATCATCAAAAACCTAGAGAACCTCTTGGGAGGAGAGTGAAGCTCATGAGTGATATGCATCCTGGAGAAACAAAGCACATGAGAGGTTTTTTAAACCATGTTAATGCACTATGTGATATGGTTTGATAGGATTTATAAAATAGATTCTATGGAAAAATATTTCCCAATACTCTAAGAGTAGAGCGAGCTTGTGTGTTCATGTATATGGAGAAAGGTGACAAGAAATTTATGGTGTATTTGGTACACATTACATAGAATAAGAATTTTTTGATGATATATCTTCTTGATTAGGCTTTGAGAGTGAGAATATTTGAGGATGGTATTTGGTATTCTATTAGATCTCATGTCAACATGTTTAGGTTGATGACTATTCTTGAGATAGAAAATCAGGAGCTAATTATACTGCAATACCTAAGGGAAGATGAGGGCGTAGAGTAGAGCAGTAAAATCTCTTGACCCTGTGGTTAAACATCTTCAGGTAGGAATAACCATTTAGGGGATCCCAATGAGATGAGTACTAGCTAGGGCACTGGTGCTGGAAATGTATTTTTCTATCATTAGTGTGGATGATGGGGCCTCATGTGGAATAAGTATGATCATGATCCAATCAGGTGTCGAGCTTGTGGTGGGTTGAGCCATATGCATCGTTTCAATAGGACCTTCCTCCCATAAGTGACTGGTATGGGATCATATTCGATACTATGATTGGGATAAGGTTTCATAGATCCCATATAGGTAGGGAGATAGTGTAGTACAATTAGTTAGGTCGTGGTGGTGGTCATGGCTGAGGCATCCAGGCACCAATTTCACCGAGAAAACAATGTGGGCTTGCTCCAGGTAGTGAGTTTGTGTCATATAGCCATGGCTCAACTTATATATATTCTATAAATTATACACCTAAGGAGTATAGTGATAGACCATCTACGGTGAGAGGTATGATCATAATATCCTCTAATCTTGTTTCTTCTCTTTTTTATGCAGGTGCATCATAGAGTTTCATATATGTACCTATGGTGGAAAGTCGTAGGATTGTTGTTCAGATTTAGGAGGATTTTATGAATATTGAAACTCTATTGGGGATAAAAGATAAGGGTGTATTTCAATGCAAGGAATTAACCATTGCGGTCAGTGGGTGTCACTTCACATGGCATATTTTTTTCCACATGATGTTAGGGTTTGACTTGAGATTCAGGATGGATTGGATTGTGCATTATCGAGTCCATGTTTATTTCTATCACTGAAGGGTGACTTATACAACACATGTGGGTGGAGTATATATTAAAAAGGTTAATTGGGATTTCTAGATGATATGAGATATAACATAGCATCATGGGCTGGACAAGATTACAACCCATATTTATAGTTTGAATTTGGATGATCAAGGAGCATTTAACTGGACATTTCTATCATGGTAGATTGTTTGTGGGACATTTTTAGGGAACATTTTTCTAATTTACCTTCAAATAGAGTGTTAGAGTTCTCCTTTGAGATAGTTCTTGGATCTACACTAGCATCCATTCCTCCTTGAAAGATAGATGTGATAGAGTCATATGTGCTCAAGAGGAACCTAGATGACATGGAAGTATAGTGTTTAATTTGAACCGGTACATCTCTATGGGGTTCACCAGTACTTTTTTAAAGAAATAATAAGGTACCCTTACTCAATGCCTGAACTATCCAGAATTGAACCATTTAATTATGAAGAAATAGTACCCCATTCCACAAGGTAGATGACCTTTTTCATCATCTTTGAGTAGCTTGGGTGTTCTGAAAACCTGATTTGAGATCTGAATATCATCGTGCATGTGTTCAACCTGCAGATATATCTTATATAACTTTTCACACCCATTACGGTGTATATAAGTATTTTTTATGCCATTTGACCACTCAAATGCACCTATGAGTTTTTCGTGCTGATAAACCATGTTTTCCTTCCTTATCTCGACTTTTTTGTGATTTTTTTATGGAAAATATCTTGGTGTATTCACAAAATCATGACGAACATTCCAAACATCTTGAAATAATTTTGGATACAATGAGAGAGAATAATTTATATTCTAAACTGATAAAGTGAAACTTGTGGATGGATAAAATTTACTTCATGGGTCATATTATCTAATAGAAAGAAGTATCAGTTTACCTAGAGAAGGTGATAGCTTTAGTTTTCTTAGATTATCTTAGGAGCCACTTTAATTTATAGAGTTTTTTGGGGATAGATAGATATTACAGGCATTTAATATAGGACTTATCATGCCCAGAATCACTCTTTAATGGAAATACTAAGAAGGTTGTGATTTTTGTATGATCAGATACCTATGATATAACCTTTGAAGTATTGAAATAGGGATTTAATTCATCATCGATTATGATTCTTCCATAACCTAGAATGAGCTACGATTTGTATTTTGACATGCTATTCATCCGTCTGGGAGTATTTATTATTAAGGGTGATAGATTCAAGGCATACAGGTATCAAATACCGAGTCCACATGAGGGGAATTTCTAGACACATGATCTCGAGTTCGCTATAGTTGGTCATGATTTTTCTATATTAAATACACTATTTACTCGGAGAGTTTTTTTTGTTTACAAAGACCACAAAATCATCATTTATATATTTACATAGCGTGATATGAATTTGAGGTAGAAGAAATGGGTTGAGTGCCTAGATTATTTCAACTTTAAGATTTCTTATATGCAAAGAAATGGAAATTTTTGTTGCTGATGTACTGACCATGAGAAGTAGGATATACGTAGTTTAGTTGGCTAGTAGTGAGTGAAATATTATGGGTTTTTTCTATGAGATAGAAAAGGATCTATAGGATAGTTAGAGGTACAATTTTCTTCCATCTGTTTCTTTGAACTCTACCCTTTATTATAGAGCAAGGATGAGGCATCTATCAAATTTTGAGGGCCTAGTTATATGAGAGAGTGTGGAATGTGAGTGCGTGCATATTAGTTGGACTATAGGCGAGGATGCGATCCTATGTATCGATTGTCGCATTTTGGTTCTAGTGGAAATACATGAAGAGATGATGTGGGAGTTTCATGCCTCGTTTTTGGAAGGGCATCCCATCATTAACAATATGTATCCTGACATTTTTTTCAGTACTGGTGGAAGGTATGAAGCCAGATGTAGCTAGTTTTGTTAGAGGTGTTACACCTCTTAGTAGATGAAGGCGTAACATCAGCAACCATCTGAGATTTTATAGCAATTTACAATTCCTGAGTTGAACTTTGATAATTTCATGATTAATTTTGTTACTATTTTTCCAAGGTTTCCTCAAGGTATTAATTCTTTTTGGGTTGTTTTGGGTTGGATCATGAAGGAATATCATTTCCTATTGATCGAGTATACCTTCAATGAAGAGGAAATTGAGACATTGTTTATCCATGAGATAGTATGATTTCATGGGGTCCCTCATTCTATCATTTAAGATAGGTACACTCCGATTAAATCTCATTTCTGATAGATTTTCCATAGGTCATTGGGTACACATGTGTTTATGAGCACAACAAAAAACCCTTAAAACTGATGTCAGTTAGAGCGTAAGAAGCGGTTTCTTGAGGACATGTTGTGAGCATGGGTCCTGGAGTTTGGGGGCACTTGCTATATGTATATATACCTAGTTGAGTTCACCTATAATAATAGTTACCAGTGGATTATATTACAATGGTAAAATAATCATTCATCCAAATTAGACATACCTTAGTTGTCTTGAATGTTATTAAATAATTAATCAATCAAAGATATCACCTACTAAACATAACATAGACACCCATTTATATGAAAACACGCATGATTTATAACACCCAATAATAAAATAACCATACAAGAAAACCACAAGCCCAAAAAATAAAATAAAACTGACATTGGATGTGTTAAAAAATTAGAACTATAATTAAAAATCCTTGATAAATATCAAAGAGATGAAATGGTGGAGGTTGAAGAAAAATGAAATGTGGATGATGGTGGTGGTGTTGGTGACATTGATAGTTCTAACAATTACAAGATCCATGAGTGAATGAGGTGATAAGAGTGTAAATAATGAGGAAGAATGAGAGAGACCAATCACAACTAGAGTTATAGGAGAATAGAAGTAGAGTTCTTCATCCTTGAGAACACCACAAGAACAGAAATTACATAACCCAAAAAAGAAATCAATGAGAGAGGATGAAGATACAATAGTATACCATGAATTCTAGCCTAAATTCATTCGAGAGAAGGTAGAGGTCAAGCATCAGGAGCATGGGTGTTCTGTGAGAGCTTAAGAATCGAGATTCAATCAACCGTGGTTAGGGTTCTTTTA
Source organism: Viscum album (assembly GCA_963277665.1). NCBI lineage: Eukaryota > Viridiplantae > Streptophyta > Magnoliopsida > Santalales > Viscaceae > Viscum > Viscum album. The sequence goes on from OY728157.1 coordinate 1,429,565,199, forward strand.
AATAGATAAGGCGGACCTTAATAAGTGCTTCCAAAAAAGTACTGATAAGGTTAAGTTTTATGATCACTAAATTAATAAATTCTTATAAAATACATCTTTGTTCTTGCTAAAACATTATCACCAATAATTTTTTTACTTATAATTATAAAAAAAAATTGTAAATATATTTATTATAATTTTTTTAATTGTTTAAATATATAAATATTTATTTTTAAATTTATAAATATATATTAAAAAATATATTTATTTTTATTTACAATTATACAAATATTATTTTATAAATATATTAAATATAAATTTATATATATATAAATAAATAAATTAGTAAATGTATTTATAAATAAATATATTTATAAATATATTTATAATAATTTATTTATAATTATAAAAATATTTATATCATTATATGTATTATTATTAGTGGATATATATATATTTATTTAATAAATATATATAAATATAAATATAGTAAATATATTCATTATTTAAATATATTTATTATAATTTTGTAATTATAAAAATATTTTTATCATTATATGTTTTTATATAATTATATATATATTTAATAAATATAAATATTATTAACATGTTGATTATTTGAATATATTGATTATAATTTAATAATTATTTAAATTTAAAATTCTTTATTTATAATATATAAACAACCATTTTTAAAACATATTTATATATTTATATCATTATATAAACCTTAAATATATACAAATATAAATGTAAACATAAATAAAAATATATTAAATATATTCATTATTTTAATAAATTTATTTTCATTTTATAACTATTTAAATATATATAATTATTTATTTTTAATTATATAAATGATTATCTACAAAATAATATTTATTTGTTTATAATTATAAATATATAAATTTATAAATTTAGTTAATATACATATATATTAAAAAAATTATATATGTATTTTTAACATTATTAATGAATATATAATCTCAAATCCATGCATCTTAAATGTAGAACCACTGGTTTTATGTAATTAACCCTTCAATTATGTTTTTTAATGATATAATGTGTTTGGGTTATGTTTGGGAGGGTTTGGAAAGCATCTATATTTTTTATGGATTTTCTATAGGTTCATGGTTTTTGGAAACCGTGCAACACCTAGAGGAAATCATGCAAAAATGAGACATGGGATAAAATAATGGCGCACAAGTAGGCACATGGCTATTCCAAACTGTGTGACCATGTAGGAGAAATCATGCAATCTTGGAGAGTGGTCTTTTGCAATGTTGGCACATCGTTTGTCTATCTGTACAAGTGAACCTTGCAAGGTACCACTTGAGGTAGAGGCATCCAAAAGGTTAGCATAGAATTTTCATAACCATACGACTAATTCTGCACGTTTTAAAAACAAGATCTAGAAAAAAAACATATGTAAGTCATGATTATGTTTTAACCCCACTTTTTCCCCCAAAATAAACCAAACTTGAGATTTTACCCTCCCAAAGGTAGTCGAGTCTTACCCCACCAACCATAGGTGATATGAAAGATTCACTTTTTGTGTTAAAGCAAAATTATCTTGGCAAGTCTTCATTTATTGTGGGTTTTAGTGGTTTTTAATAGTTATACATCTCCCTCCCTCTCTCTCTATTTCTTATATCTAGTCTCCTACGAATATATATAAGGTGGTTTATTCAAATCATGGTTAGATTTGGCTCCATTGATGATAGGGGAAGAGATCTATGGTGGGGTTTAGGGATTCAACATGGATTCATGGATGTTTTTCATTCCGTTTATCATTTATGAAAAATTTCCATGGTAGGTCGCTTCACTATCTACTCCTCTATTTAGAATTTTAATGCTTGGAAACCCACATTAGTGATAGTTTATAAAATGTGACATTCATGTTGGAAACCCACATTAGTGATAGTTTATAAAATGTGAAAATTTAAAATTTTGGGGAAAGTGAAATTGCTAATTTGATTTTAAAATAATGATATTAAGATGATTGTTTGGTCTTTTTTAATAGAATAGTGCACTAAACAAATGGTTAGTTTTATTGAAATCGTGGGTTCATGTGCATTTGGGAGAGATGAGGGTATGAAGTATCCCCTATAATTAGTGGGATGGATAAGGGTTAACAATTTCCCAATCCAATGGTTCATTAAGTGATGACTCAGTGAATGGATGAATCTCCACTCGTGAGTATATTAATGTCCAAGTTGCATGCATGGTTGGATGTGTGGATATATGGAATGGAATGAATTATGCAAAAATGGAAATTATGAAATGGTTTTAGAGAAATTTTTGTTTCCTTTCCTTGGAACCTAATGTTTTTTTGAGAAAAAATGGTTTTACTATCTATCTTGTTTATATCGTGGGATAAACTATTTTAGAATTTTTTTTATATAAATTTTTTATATAGATTTTCTAACATGTTCTATCCTAGTGGCATGACTAGGGAACTTATTTTGAAAAATCCTACTCTATTTCATTACACACCCATGATTTGGAACTTCGGTTCTTTTCTAGATATTATTTATTAGGATATAGGAAATGGTAATGTATCACACATCTATAGTGGTTCCTAATTATACATGTGCTATTTTTTAGATTTGGTTCATGGAGCTTGCTGGATCATTGAGTTATGTGGTTTTCCTTGAGTTTTACTTGTTTTGAAGTCTTTTTATTTATACATGGTTTTTTATAGTCTTATATTATGGTACTCTTTAATGTTTTTTTAATATAAATGTCATGTTTAAGTTTCCATTCATTGTTGACATGTATCTTATAGTTGTTTATTTTGTTAGGTATTTTTTGGTTGGATGATTTATTTTCAAATGGAAAATCTCCCCCACCTATTAATGAAGCACTTATCATTTATTTCTAGCCATCAACATCTTAGGGATGTCGCTTAAGGTCAAATAATGTCCTTCCACCTTCTCAAGCCAATGAGTAGGGTCAGGAATATATAAGTGGATTTAGTATTGGTATTTTAATATATGTTTGTGTAATAAGGGGCATCAGTCTTTGTCCTTACAATTATCTTTTTCGAATAAGTGGTCATTAATTCTATCAGTCTTGTTGTTGAAATTCAATCTGGTTTATTCCTCTAGTTGGGATACTATAAAGAAGTAGTATTTTTAGGACATGATATATATAGAATAAAAATTCATACCTATCCTTTTTTTATGATGAACTCTATGTTACCAGGTAGTTGGGTACATATGTGTTTTGGAGACACTTATAGGATTTGGAATCTCATTGTCATGGGTTTATCCAATGAGATGATATTCACAAGCATTGTAGAAATGAATTCCAACTAGGATCATATATTTCATTTTGAGTAATGATTTGGTGGAATGTGTTGATTTTTGAAAAATGTATCATTTTTAATATGAGATATTTTGAAAATTTGCATGATTGTGGTATTTTGAAAATAGATTATTTTCAAAAATGTATTGAAATTTTTAAATATAATTGAATACCAAATGTTGTATTTTCTAAATAATTATTGCAATAATTTTTATTTGGTATAATTTCATGTTTTTATGACATTAGTTGATAGAGAGTGAGTATTACGATGTTCGTTTCTTGTTTAGAAAGTTTCAACTGATAGGCATTGTAGGAAACAACCTGAATATGTTGCTAAAAATGTTGTAGCACGTAATCAACATAAGATAAAACATGTTGTTCAAAGTATAGTCCAAGACTTTGAGCTATGTATACATGGAACGAGAGGGATAAACAAAATAAAGTGGATCATTCCATCCATTTCCAAAAGCACAATTCACCCAAATTTTAGGGTAATTATGAACTAGAAAGGGAGGATGTGAAACCTAATAGGTTGAATCATATCTTCGATTTCCATAGCACACCATTAGAGTTGAATGTCATGATAGTGACACGTTTGATGAAAAACCTTATAATTCAGTTGTAGGATTTTGTTGTTCATGATAAATGAGTGCAAGGCCTTACATGGGTGGATTTTGAAACAATGTTCAATAAAGTATTCTAACATCAAATATTCAAAAATCAACGAACAACATAATTCTTCAGCATGAAGAAGTAAAATAATTCTACCATGGGGTATGTGGATAAATTCATGAATTAGGTGTGTTTTCCACCTAGAGTAGTGGCTAGTACATCTTTCAAGGCATAAATCATTGAATTAGGGCTTAGACATGAAGTTCACAAATTATTATCCTAATTTTTTTAACGGATTACACATAGATGGTCAATAAATCTATAGTGGAAGAAAGGGATATCTGAGGAACTACAGTTAAAGGGAGTATGTTGATACATACGAGAAATAATGGGAACTCTAATACTGAGAGAAATCATATGAGGGACACCTATTTACAAGTTGGAAGTATAGGTCATATTCAAATAGTTAGATCAGAGAATCATCCTCTAAATCCAAAGATCTACCTAGATGTTTTCAATGAGGCTCAATTGACCACATGAAGTTACATTGTATAACACCACCTACGGTATGCCACAATTGTAATGAAATGGGGAATCTTTTGTACTATTTTCACAGTTCTTTAAGGTCTGGTGTTCAGGACACCTATCATGTGTCGCATTCATTATATGCTTCTACGAGATGAGGAAAAAAATCCTCTTCAGTATAATAGATCTACCCATGGTTATTTTATGAATACCATTACTCCTTAGGTAATGAAACATAAAAATGGAAATAGAGCATGTGATTGTGGATGATCTGTATAGAACATCTACGATGTGAGGAAAAATTCTATTGAATTATACACTTCTGAAATATTTTTTTGATATAAGTGCATCCCATTCCATTATTTCACCTCATGTTATTTATTTGCTGGGTTTATAATTTGATATGATTCCTTTCATGTTAAAGCGTCAAACCCCTCTTATTCAGATAGAATGTTGAGTCTTTTTGTGCAGAACATGTTATATGATTATTGATGGAGATGATTTGATATGGAATTTATCTATGATTCAGACAGTTGTCTTTGAATTAATCCTTGGTATGGATTGTTTGACAACGTTCGTGGCTCACATCGACTGTTATACTAGAAAGCTCAGTTTTATAGCTGAAGACAGTTTCAAGCATCTTTTCCAAGGAAACAAAAATGTAAAGGCTCATGAAATGGTTTTTTTGGAACAAATAGTTTTAATTATCTCATACTAGATAAAAAAATTTACCTGGACATCGATGGAAATGATTAGGAACAATAGTTTTCTAGTTGTTGTGGATCAGTTTTCTAATTTTTTCTTGAGAATTTATCAGGGTTTCTACCTATGAAGAAAGTATTTTTTATGCTTTATCTCCTTCTGATGAATAGAATTATTTACCATCCATATTAATGGATGACATCATTAGAATTAATGGAGTTAAATGTGTAGTTGGAATAGTTGGAAAATGAAGGATTCATTCAGAATAGCATGTCTCTGTGGGTTATTGAGTCAATAATGTTTTTCTTATGACTTCTTTATTCCTTCCTGTAAGGGGAAGATTGTTAATTAATTATGGTTTCCCTATGACTTTACCATTCCTCTTGTTTTGAAAATCAAGAACACCTTATCTTTAAGAAAATCTCATTTTACCCCTGTTTTACTTCTATAAAGAAAATTTCCTTCCATGGGGAAATTTACACTTACCTAGATTTCATTTTTCATATCATAAATTTTCTATGTATAAAAATCGTATTGAAATCATAACCTCGGAATCATATAAAACTTAGATATGAACCATTCTGTTTAAGACTCCAAATTTTGGTTACAAACTCTCATGAAGTTGAACTCTGAATTTTGTATACGAACTCTCATGAAGTTCAACTTCGAATTCTGGATACTAACTCTCATGAAGTTCACCTCCGAATTTTGGATATGAACTCTCATGAAGTTTGAATATGAATTTTGATTAAGAACTTATGTAATGTTCGACTATGAATTATGATTACGAATTCCGGTTATGAAATTCTCTACGTTATGACTCCAAATTCTGATTACGAATTCTAGTTACGATCATCTCTATGTTCTGACTCTGAGTTATTTTAATTCAGACTTTGAACTCTTATGATTTCTGACTCCGAATTCTCATGAACTCAGACTTCAAAATTTGTAATTTCTGGTTCTGAATTCTTATGAATCCAGAATCCAAATTTCCTTGAAATTTAGACTCGATAATTCTACGGAATTCAGGTTCCGAATTCCTACAAAACAGAATCTGAATATCCTTGTATTGTATACTCTAAACTCTAAATTTTACTTACATTCCGAATATTAGATTTTAGTTATACATGGAATTTTTTAGTTATAAAATGATGTCATGATTTTAGTTATAAACTAAACTTTTTTGAGTGAATCGTGTATAGGTCCCTCCAAAATTTAAGGAATAATATGACTGTTGGAGGAGGGAGCCGACCGTTGGAGCTATGCAGAAAAATAAGAGCTAATTTGAACTTGTTCGAGACTTTTCAAGACTTTTGAAAAAGTGCAGGTGAAGTGATTTCGAGAGAGAGAGATGCTCTTATAACCTCTCAGGCTTTGTGCAGAATGTTTTTAACTGCTTGTCCAAAATTTCCTTCATGTAGATTTTCTTAGTGCATTGGTTCGATTTACATGAAATCAGAGACTTCGAGTTGTGAAGTCAGAGGTACCGATTTCCTTACAAATCGGGGGCTTGCGGGGATAGCAAGACAGATACCGATATATGGATTGAGTGCTTACCTGGGTTTGGGTAAGATAGAATTTCTTGAAAGTATAAATCAAGGGACCTTTTATCTAGGTTTGTTGGAGACCCTCCTATTTGGGTTAAAAGAGTTTCTATTTGATACTTGTAGTGTTATTACTTTGTTTTCTGTTGTGTATTTTAGTTGTTGAGAAAAGTATAACTTTCATATACTTACTTACACTTGTACTCTTATTTTATAGGATTCTATACGCTTTAATGTAGAATCATAGTTGGTGTAAACTTTTGTTAAGATTCATTTCCAGAATCACTTTTCTGGAATCAAGAAGGATAATAGATCCTAGAGGTGTTGTTAATTTTAGTTACGCAAAAGTTCCAAAAAAAATTAAAGTATATATTCACCCCCTCTTGTATTTGATCATATCATTACATATTCGATCCTACATTTGGTATTATAGAGTATATCATACTCAGACTTACCATTCTAGCAATTGGTATCAAAGGATTGGTTCAATATGAATTAATCTCACGATTAGATTCAGATGAGAATTCTCAGAGATGATTTTACAGATTCACAACTTTTTCGGAATATATTTTTCGAAATCAAATAGTTTGCATTTGTTTCTTCTTAGAGATACAATATGTAGTTCCTTTATTAGTATATTTTCTCTTTTTTACAAACTCATACTACTAACATGTTTTTGTGCCAATGATTTTCTTAATAATGACAGGTTTAAATGTTTGTTCTATTGATAACATAAATCCTACCAGACCTTCTATGTTTGATGGAAATGATTATGAGTACTCGAGAGATAGGATGAAGACATTTAGTATCAATACTAGAGTTTATAACTATATAATGTTGACAAGAGATTATAAAATTCCGGTTATGGAATTGAGAACCTTTACAAATCAGTAGAAATCAGAATATCAATCAAACTTCAGAGTCAAAAACACTTTGTTATGTTCCATGACTAGGAACATCTATAGTCAAATATTATCGTGAGAAGCTGGAAACAGTATCTGGAAGAAAATTTAAGTTACAAATTTTGGTACATCCAAAGACATAGAGACAAGAAGAGCTATGTTGAGAGTAGAATACAATTGATTTAATTTTTGTCTGGAGAAACCATATGCAATGTACGACAACGGTTTATGACTATCATGAATATGTTACAATCTATGGGAGAAAAAGGTTTGGATGATGAATCTCTTTTTGAAAATATCATAGATATTTTTCCAAATGAATGGGAGTCCAAGATGACAGTTATTGATTAGAATAGGAAAGTCACTTAGATTTCCTTAGATGAGTTGTTTGGAACTCGTCTTCAGTATGAAACCAGAATGAAGAGAGATGATGAAAATGTTAAGAAGAAGAATGGGAATGGATGTGTTTCTTTTACAACCACTTATAAACATATGAAAGCCAAGACCCCAGAAAGAGTGGCTGGATCTAAATCTAAGAAAGTCACTATTCAGTCATAATCTAGTGACATGGAAAAGTCTAAAAATGAATTAGTTAATCTTTCTCGGAGAATAAACAAGATTGTAGCTCAAAAGAACCATCGGAATAAGTTCAAGAAGAATGACTATAGAGATAAGAAACATGGTGAAGTTACTTGTTATGAAGGTAGAAGAACATGTCTTATCAGACCTAATTATCCTTTGTTGAAAAATAAGGAAAATAAAGAAAGGAATTCATAAAGGAATAAGAAGAAATTATATAGATCAAAGCATAAGAGAAGTCTTAAAGCTATTGATACTTGGAGTGCTAGTTATGGAGACTCTTCATAAAGTGAATATTCTGAATATGATTCATCAGCACAGAAGAATATGGGATTCATTTCTAAAACTTGATTCCCTAATACATGTCTTATGGACAAGGTATGCTATGTAGAGGCTTTAACAAATTTATCTCTTGATAAGAATTACTATTCTGAAAATAGTAATTCTAATGAAGATACTTCATCCTCAGAAAATGAAGATATACCTTCATATGAAGAAGTTTCTAAAATTTCCAAGTTAATTGAAGCAAGAAATTGTAAAATTTCTAAGAAATTAGACAAGGAAAATACTAGGGTATAAATTCTTACAAAAGAGATTTCAGATCTTTCTAGAGATCTTAGAGATAAAGATGAGCTTTTATAAAAGCTTTCTAAATACCTTGAGAAAGCAAATTCTGTTAAGGAAGAACATTCTAAAGATCATAAGAATGTTATTTTAAAGTTAAAATTTTTTGATGAAAAATCTTACTCTAAGGAAATGATTCTTAAGGATAGGAATTTAGTCATCAGACTAAAATCAGATATATTTTATCTTAAAAAGCTTCTTTAAAACTTTACCTCCAGGAAGGAAAATCTTGAAAATATGTATTCTCAAATTATACCTCCATGAAACACTATTGGAGTAGGTTATACTCACCAAAAACTGTTTTTCAAAAATAACTATTTTGTTCCTCTGAGAGCCCTTTTTTTTCACTAAGTGTCAATGTTGTGGGAATTGGAAGAAAAATTTCTCCTTGAATAGAGTTCAATATCTTGGGTTTCATAAAGCTTATTTTTCTAAACAAATGTGGATACCCAAAATTGTGTTTTCTAACAATTCCAGATCCAAGAAATTTTGGATTCCAAAAGTCTAACTTTCTCATTTTTAGGAAAATAATAAAGCTACCAACAACAATAGGTGGTACATAGATAGTGAATGTTCCAGGCATATGATTGGTAAAAAAAATTATTTTGAAAATATTATCAAGATGAAAGGAGGAAAAGTAACTTTCAGAGATAATGCTCAGGGAGAAATTATTGGTATATGTAAGATCATTCATCTTAGAAAAACATTGATTTCAAATGATTTATTTGTTAAGGGTCTTAAGAACAACCTCATTAGCATAAGTCAGTTATGTGTTGAATGTTACCTTGTGAATTTTAGGAATGATAAGGGCTTATTCCACAATTGCAAGGAATAATTTATTCTTTATGACAATAGGCAAGAGAATGTTTACACACTAAACATTGAAGACCATAGGAGACAAGTCTACCTTTCCTAAGTGTAATAGAAGATCATTCTTGGTTGTGGCATAGAAGGTTAAGACACTGTAACCATAGGAACTTATGCAAACTTTCTATGAAAGTAATAGTTAAGGATCTACTAGAGCTTATATTTTATTCTTCAAAAGATTTTGACCCTTTTCAATACGGTAAGAAACATAAATCAAGTCTTAAATCATTTAGTTAAATCTTAACTACTAATGTTTTACAGTTAGTGCATATGGATATTTTTGGTCATACACAAACTGGATGAATTAGGGGAGAGTATTATGTATTAGTCTTGGTTGATGATTACACTAGATTTATGTGGGACTATTTTCTAGAAAATAAGTCTGAAGATTTTTCTTATTTCAAATGTTTCAAAGCCCAAGTTAAAAATGAGAAAAACCTTCAATTGAAAACTATTCATAGTTTTCATGGAGGAGAATTTCAAAATTCTGATTTTGAAACTTTTTGTAGTATAAAAGGAATTCCTCTCAACTTATCAACACCTAGAAAACCTCAACAGAATGGTGTTGCTAAAAGAAGAAATATAATTCTTCAAGAGATAACTAGAACATTTTTTAGTAAGTATTCTGTAGCCAAACATTTTTGGCCGGAAGCTGTAAGTACTGCTTGTTATACTATAAATCGAGTATTGATTAGACCTTTTCATAACAAAACTCTTTATGAACTATGGAATGGTAGAAAACCTAGACTTTGATTCTTTATGGTTTTTGCTTACAAGGTATTCATTCTTAACACTAAAGATAATCTTCATAAATTTGCACCAAAATCTAATTAAGGAATTTTCTTAGGCTACTCAATTAATTCTAAGGCATATAGAATTTTCAACAAAAACACTTGTACAATTGAAGAAACAGTGCATATTAAATTCGATGAAACTAACTCTTTTTTTAAACAACCCCAACCAACATCCTCGGATGTTTTTTCAAAAACTGAGTATCATCCTCTGTTAGAAGATTCTTCTAATAAGGAAAATGTCCAAGAAGATATTTCTGAAACATTTACCACAGAATATTTCCAACCCCATGTTGATGAACAGGTTTTGCAAAACCCAAATCAGCCATTTCTAAAGAATCATCCTAGTGATATCATGATTGGTGATATGAATCAACCTATAAGGACTATAAGTTCTTTAATAAATGAAGTATATCATCTAGCATTTCATTCCCAATTAGAACCAAAAAGCACTGATGAAGCTTTAAGTGATGATGATTGGATAAAATCCATGCAAGCTGAGGTAAATGAATTTGAAAGGAATAATGTCTGGACCTTGGTTAAAATACCTATGGAAACTTCTGTTATTAGAGTAAAATGGGTCTTCAGAAACAAGTGTGATGAAAATGGAATCATTGTTAGAAATAAATCTATATTAGTTGGAAAATGATATAATTAACAAGAAGGAATAGACTATGAATAAACATATGATCCAGTATCTAGACTTGAATCTATTCATATTTTACTTGCCTTTATAGCATTCTTTATTTTCAAACATTTTCAAATGGATGTGATATTTTCTTTCCTTAATGGTTATGTTCAAGAGGAAGTCTTTGTTGAACAACCTCCAAGCTTTGAAGATAAAAAACATCCAGATCATGTTTTTATACTTACCAAAGCACTGTATGGAGTTAAACAAGCCCCTCAAGCCTGGTATGATTGAATAACCGTATTTTTGCTTCAAGATAACTATGTAAAAATAAATGCAGATCCAACCCTTTTTATAAATAAAGATAAGAAAAATGTTCTTATTGTTCAAATTTATGTTGATGACATTATATTTGGTTCAACTCAGTAATCTTTAACTGATTCCTTTGCAGATCTAATGAAATCTGTGTTTGAAATGAGTATGATGGGTGAGTTAATATTTTTTCTTGGTTTTAAAATTTCTCATGAACCAGAAGGAATATATATATCCCAACATAAGTATATTAGATATCTTCTTAAAAAGTATGGATATGAAAACACTAAAAGGATAAGTACTCTCATCGGTACCTAAAACACACATGATCTTGATGAAGCTGGGAAACCGGTAGATCAAACAACTTTTAGAGGTATGATAGGAAGTCTACTTTTCATGATAGGTAGTCATATAGACTTAATGTTTTCGGTATGCTTATGTGCAAGATATCAATCTAATCCTAAGGAATCTCACTTAAAGGCAGTGAAAATAATTTTTCGCTACTTAAAGGGAACCATGGATTTAGGACTATTTGATACTTATGGAAATGATTTTGTTTTAAAAATATTTTAGGATGATGACATTGGTGGATGTATAATGGATAGAATTAGTACATCTGGAACTTTTCATTTCTTAGGATATTCATTAGTTTCTTGGTCTTCCATGAAGAAACACTCAGTAGCACTTTCCACTGCTGAAGCTGAATATCTAGCACATGGAAGTTGATGCACTCAAGTGTTGTGGATGCAACACACACTCACAGACGATGACATGAGTTTTACCAAAACACAAATTTTTTGTGATAATACAAGTTCCATTTCACTTAGTAAAAACCCTTCACATCACTCTCATGCAAAGCACATAGATATTAGGCATCACTTTCTTAGGGATCACAAACAAAAAAGAGATATCATTCTTCAATTTATCAAAACACAAGATCAACTTGCTGACATTTTCACAAAATAATTTACTTCAGATATACTTGAATATATTAAACAGAAGTTTGGAATGATAACTGAATGCTAATCCTCATTAATTAACTTCTTTTTCAATCAATCTCCCAACAGTAATAAACTCTTTTTCATAGGGGGAGTACATTTCTTTGTTTTTCATAATAAAGTTTTTAAAATGATTCGTAATGATGTTTTCAAAATTTTTCATAATGAAAATTTTTCGTAGTCGCTTTTTCAAAATTTTCGTAATGAAAATTTCCATAGTAGGTTTGTAAAATTTTTCATAATAAACATTTTCTTAGTCGGTCTTTGAAGTTTTTGAAATGGAAATCTTCAGACATGATGTTTTTGTAATGGAAATCTTCAGACCTTAAGTTTTCGTAATGGAAATCTTCGACTCTGAAATTTTCGTAATTGAAATATTCAGACCTGAAATTTTCGTAATGAAAATCTTCGGACCTGAAATTTTCGTAATGGAAATTTTCGGATTTGAAATTTTTGTAGTGAAGTTTTTTTTCATATTCACATTTTTTTAATCAAATGTTATTCAAGAAGAATATTTCTCAGTATGAATAATCTTCCTAGAAATCCAAAAGGTTTGGTTCTTTCTTATGTTTTTGTAATCACTTTTAATTTCTTTTACTTTCTTTGTTTTTAAAATTTCTCAGATTCTAGTTTCCATAAATCCGAAAGTTTTCCTTTTAAAACCTCAAATGATTGGATTCGACGAAATTTTTTATTACATATATCATTTCAACCGTCAGATCATGTCTGAATATTTCTTATCCATTAGATTCAAATGGGAAGTTAAACCGTCACTTCATCACCTATATAAAGGGGACCCCCGATAGTTGTCCCACATCAATTTCCAAGCTCTCACATGCTGATGTTCTACCCCTATAAAAAGGAATGTTCCGAACATTTCAGAAGTATTTCAGTCTGAATGTCTGCAGAAGCTCCTTCTCAGGATATTTTTACTATTAAACCGATTTTGGAGTGGTAAATTTACAGGGAGAGGTTAATTCATCCAAACTTTTTCAATCAGTATGACTCAATTATCTCGAATAACATCAAGCTCAATAGAAGAAAGAGTGCAGCTATTTCAAAGACCGGAGCTCGGGATGTTCTCTATCTGGATTTTCTCATAGAATTCTATGAATCATTTTGTTTCTTGAAGGAAGATGGTGGGGAATAATTATTCTTCAATAGTTATGGAAAGATATAAAAACTCTCTTACATCAGGGCTGTGAGCTTGGTGGGGCTATCATATGAAGGAGAAGCCGAATTTTGTTCTCACAAGTTGCCAGATGTTCAGGGAAGCTTCATCACAGTGAAGGCTATGGAATGCCTTAGTCTTACTGATGTAAAGAAAACAAAGATTACAAATCTATCTACCAAAAATCGGATTCTACAGCTATGGGTTCAAGGGTTTATCATACAGAGGAAGGGTGGTAAAGACACCCTTAAGGAAAGTTACTTGTACATCCTGTACTTTTTCGTAAACCTAAGGATGGTCAATCTCATGAGACACATCCTAATTATGATTGAGAATATCAAAAATGGGAATTTAAGAGATCAGATTTTTATGTATACCTCCCTACTCTCAAAGATGATAGTTTGATGTCTACAATCTTTCAAGATTCCCTGTAGTTCCAAGGAATGGAATTGCAAAGTTATGCTGATCAGTGATGATACCCTAAAGAGGATGAAGGTAGGTTTCTCCAAGGAGTGAAGATAATTCTATGATCTTACTCAGGAAGAGGCAGAAGCTATTCCATAAAATGTTGAGAAAGATGATACTTCAACAAAATCTGGAAATAAAATAAAGTTGAAGGAAGTGGAACTATAAGAACAAACTCCTAAGTCCTATGAATTCCAATTTTCACCTCCTAAACCAAAGAAGTAGAAAGCCTATCTAGAGGAGGTGGTATAAATATTGAGGGAGGTTAAGAAGAATAGAAAAGCAGAGGACCAATAGCTTGGTTTAGATCCTGCTGAGGCTAAGGCCTTGAAGGAAAAGGCAGTGGATGAACTTGAAAAGCAAGCCAAGGAAAAGAAGCTGAAGAAAAAGATGATAGAGGATGAAATTTATCAATCCCTTTTGAGGGATACTAAAGTTGCATCTGAGAATATCCCTACTCCGAAGTATTTTCTGGTGGAACCATTACCTGAGACTCTGGGTAAGAGGTTCATGACTCTGGAAGAACTACAAGGGAAGGTTATGGAAGAGAAGAAAGCTACATATGAAGTACAAGATTCTGAGATTATTGGTGGCTCTGATGAAGTGATAAAGCATGTAGAAGACTTTCATGAAAATGAATGTGCTTCCCAAAAATTTTCACTCCAGACTTCTCAAGCAGGATCTTCAAAACATGATACCGCTAGAGTATATGAGAAGGGTGAAGAAGAGGAAGTGAATAAGTTGTCAGAAGAAGAGAGTCATAATCATGACTTCATTCTTCCTGAGGATATTGAAGCTGGATCTGAGAAAGAAAAATTTGAAGAAGATAAGATTATACAATTATCAGAAAGTGAGCATGAATCACCAGATGAAGAACCCATTCCTAGAATCAACAAGGGGAAACAAGTGGTTACTGATACCCAAAAAAAACTTGAGGAATAAAGATTCTAAAGGATCCTCTAAAAGAAAGGTGGTAGAGTTAGCGGAAGAACCATCTCCAAGTAAAATGCCTTATTCGGAGTCATCTACCCTAGGGAATGATTTTTTTTTTCAATCTCTGAACTAGTTGGTGGATACCATTCCGATATTTCCAGCAATTGATTCTAGATGCCAAATGCTTCAGCACATCATGAATCAAAAGTCAGACTCCATATCCATGGTGATGGATATATGAGTTAAGATTGAGGTTGAGAACCAAAAAATCCTGATAAAATATGAAGATTATAGGATATCGTGCATGAATATGATCAGATGGTCTAAGAAAATAATTGTATATTTGGAATATCATGATCAATTCCAAGAAGATATCAAGGAATATTTTGACACCAAATATACCAAAATCAATAATCTTACAAAAACATTCAGGAAAAGCTAACTCCTGAACAAAATTATCAGATTGAAGATGTCAATGATCTAAATAGAAAGTTGAGTTATATTGTTCAATGATTTAAAATAGAGAAGGATCTCTGGAGAGAGATGCAAGAAAAGCTTTTTAAACAAGATGAATTGTTGAAGGTTCAGGAAGAGGCCATGAATGCTCAGGAAGATAGGATCAAAGTATTAGAAAATCTAGCAGAGGAGAATCACAAAGAGCTAAAAAAGCTGAAGACCATTGTGATGATTCTAATGCCCAAGGAAAAAGAAGCAAAATAAATTCCACTCCGATATTTTGCTGTATTTTATATTCCATGTACTAATAATTCCAATCTCAATGAAATTGTGGATGCATGTTCTTTTTGTTTGGTTGTCTATACTAATATTTCAAGTACTATATTGTTTTTCCATTCCCTCAAACTCTTTTGTAAAATCACAAAGTGGGAGAAGGAAAAATAATTCTATATGGGATAAGGAAAAATATTTCTATGTATAGAAGAAATATCCCTATGTAAGGGGGGTTTGGATAAGGGGGAGTTCTCATTACAAATATTTCCAAATTCAAATGAAAATTCTCATTTTGGAAATCTAGAATACAATCCATAGAGTTCCAAAGTCTAAGGGGGATCTAATCGTATTCACCATTGTCCATAAACAAAGGAAGATATGATTTAATTTCAAAGTATAGACATTTATTCCAAGTCCTTATATTCTTTTTCGTAAGGATGTTTGTGCTTTACAAAAAGGGGGAGATTGTTGATTCAATAAAGTTTTCCTTATGACTTTTCCATTCCTTCATATAAGGGGATGATTGTTATTTCATTAAGGTTTCCTTATAACTTTACCATTCCTCTTATTTTGAAAATTAGAAACACCTTATCTTAAATAAAATCTCATTTTACCCCTATATTACTTCTATAAGGAAAATTTCCTTCCCCAAGGAAATATACCCTTACAAATATTTCATTGTTCATATAATAAAATTTCTAAGTATAAAACATAGATTGAAACCAAAAACTCGTAATCATATAAGACATAAATATGAAGCTTTCTGTTTAAGACTCCAAATTCTGGTTACGAAGTCTCATGAAGTTCAACTATAAATTCTGGATACGAACTCTCATGATATTCAACTCTAAATTCTGGATACAAACTCTCTTGAAGTTCAACTCCAAATTATGGATACGAACTCTCATGAATTTCAACTCCGAATTATGGATAAGAACTCTTATGATGTTCGACTCCGAATTCTGATTACGAACTTATGTAAAGTTAGACTACGAATTATGATTACGAATTCCGATTACAAACTTCTCTATGTTCTGACTCCGAATTCTGATTATGAATTTGAGTTACGATCTTATCTATCTTCTGACCTCGAGTTCTCTGAATTCAGACTCTGAACTCTTATGAACTCTAACTCCGAATTCTCATGAACTCTGACTCCGAACATTGTATGTTCTGGTTCCGAATTCTTATAAATATTGAATCCGAATTTCCTTGAAATTCAGACTCCATAATTTTATAGAATTCAGGTTCCAAAATCCTAAAAAAAACAGAATATCCTTGTATTGTAGACTCCAAACTCTCAATTTTACATACATTCTAAATATCATATTTTAGTTATACTTACCCCTTTTAGTTATAAAACGATGTCATGATTTCAGCTATAAACTAACCGATGATTGACTGACATGTGTACTGGTCCTTCCGAAATTTAAGGAAGAATATGAGTGTTGGAGGAGGGAGCCGACCGTTGGAGTTGTGCCTATAAATAAGAGATCATTTGAATGTGTTCGAGACTTTTCCAGACTTTTGAAAAAGTGGTGGTGATGTGATTTCTAGACATAGGCTCTTATAAACACTCAGGATTCGTGCATAAAGTTTTGAACTGCTTGTTCAAACTTTTCTTCGTACAGATTTGCTAAGTGAAGAGGTTTGATTTCCTTGAAATCAGAGACTTCAGGTTGTGAAGTCAGAGGATCTGATTTCCTTACCCATCGAGGGCCTGCGGGGATACCAAGACAGATACCAATCTTCATATTGAGGGCTTACCTAGGTTTGGGTAAGACCGAATTTATTGAAAGTATAAATCAAGGGACCTTTTATCCAGGGTTGTTGGATACCCTCCTCTTTGAGTTAAAAGAGTTTCTATTTGTTACTTGTAGTGTTACTAATTTGTTTTCCACTGTGTATTTTTGTTTTTGAGGAAATTATAACTTTCATATACTTCCTTACACTTGTACTCTAATTTTATAGGATTCTATATGCTTTAAGGTAGAATCTTAGTTTGTGTAAACTTTTGTTAAGTTTCATTTCTGGAATCACTTTTCTAGAATCAAGAAAGATAATAGATCTTATAGGTGTTGTGAATTTTAGTTACACAAAAGTTCCAAAAGAATTTTTAAAGTACACAATTCACCTCCCCCCTCTTGTATTTGAGCAAATCATTACATATTAGATCCTAAATTTGGTATTATAAAGTATATCATACTCAGAAATAGCATTCTAACATGGGCAACATCAGTCTTGTTTGTCAAAAAGGAGGATAAATATCATTGGATATGTTTAGATTGTCATAACCATAACAATGATGAGATAAAGAACTGGTATCTACTTCCACTAATT
Source organism: Viscum album (assembly GCA_963277665.1). Taxonomy (NCBI): domain Eukaryota; kingdom Viridiplantae; phylum Streptophyta; class Magnoliopsida; order Santalales; family Viscaceae; genus Viscum; species Viscum album. The sequence continues at coordinate 1,429,583,209 of OY728157.1, forward strand.
AATGATATTTTCAAAAAATTGAGGGGATCTTGGTGGTTCTCCGAAATTGACATGAAATTAGAATATCACCAGTTATGGGTTCCAAAGGAAGATATTCTAAAAACAGTATTCAAGAGTAGATATAGTCATTATGAATATGTGAAAATTTCTTTCGGTCTTATAAATGAATCATTGGTATTTAGGGCATCGATGAATTAGATATATCAGAGGTACCTTGATTATTTTGGGGTAGTGCCTGTGGATTCAATATTGTTGTATTCAAGAACAAGGGATGGCCATGAGAATACTTAGTGACAGTGCTGGGAGTATTGATATATCATTATATATACTCCAAATTATCAAAGTGTGATTTTTTGAAGCAAGAGTAATGTTTTATTAACCATGTAGTTGAAGAAATAGTTGTTTATGTGGATCTAGAGAAGTGATAAGTTATTATCTCTTGGAAATTGATAAAGAATATCTTTGTGAAAAGATGTTTCATTGGCCTATATGGTTGTTACTGATGATTTGTTTGTTAATTTTATGACTATATTTCCCTATTATATATTTATAAAAATTATATTTTATTACATTCCAATGGAATGAATAATATCATAAGTCTTTTCAAGAGCTTAAATTTTTCCTTACATCAGCACCAATATTGATTTTAGCTGAACAAACATAAGGTTATGTTGTATATTTTAATGCATCAGAATTATGGTTGGGATGTGTTATCATGTAGGGAAATCAGTTTATTACTTATGGCTCAAGACAGTTATGGTTTCAAGTGATGTTGTGAAGATAAATGTTGTACCATTTTAGATACTGTCAAATAGAGATTCGAGTATTTTGTATCATTTTTTGGGAATCCATACCAAAAACCCTTGGAAATCAGTTGAAAATGAACATGGAATATCATTCCCAGATGGATAGGTAATGTTAATTGAAAATAAAAATATTGGAATACATTCTGTGGGTTTGTGTTGTGGATTTCAGTGTCTCATGGAAAGAGAATCTGCCCTTAGTTGAGTTCTTGTATAACAATATTTATCAAGCCTCGATATATGTGGATCCCTTTGAAGAATTGAATGGGGATCCTGGTATTTATAATCTTTCCTTGGTGGTAATCGGTGAGACACCATTGGTTGGGATGAGTCTTGTCCAAGAAACAACTAATAAGATTCAGTTGATCATGAAAAGGATGGAAACGACTAAGAGTCACCAGATATCATATGCATATCATCATTGATGACTGTTGTCATTTTATGTCAGTGTTCATTTGTTTTTTAGGATCTCTCTTTTTAATAGAAATCGTCATTTTTTGAAATAATGAACGTTATATTCTCAGTACATAGGTCCTTTTAGATACTTGAATGAGTTGGAGAGGTGGCGTATCAGTTGGATTTTCTATCATGGTTTAGTGTTGTAAATATTCTATTTCATGTATCATAGATGAAAAAGTTACTTCCAAATCATGACTATGTGATTCGATGGGATAACATTGAATTTGATCCAGATGCTCCATTGGTGCACTTGTCGTTGTGGATTTTTATTAGGAAAGCGAATGTATTTTGTGTAAAAAGCATTGGTCTAGTTCTATTTATATGGAAACATGGTCATATTCTGGAAGAGATGTTGTCACACCCCGAACTATGTGTTTGATTTATTTAATTATTTTTATACCTTTACATATTTTTTCCTAGGGTCTGGGGTGAGTCCTAGGAAAAGTATTCTTGTTTTTAATAAAAAGTGTACGTTTTTTGGGTTCGACGTCGTTGGATGCACGGGGGGAGCACGCCGCCGTGCGGCTTCGTCCATGAAACAATGTGAGCTTTTGTTAATTTGATTATTATTGTTATTATTGTTATTATTATTATTATTATTATTAATGATAAAATTATTATTTTTATTAATGGTTATTATTATTGTTATTATTTTTATTAAATAAATTTTATTATTAAAATAATTTTTTATTGTTATTATGTTTTTTTATTAATGTTATAAATATTATTTTTATTATTATCAGTATTAATAATCATATTATTATTTTGATTTTATTTTTATTTTTATCCTTTTATTTTACTTTTTTTCTCCACACGGCTATCTCCCCATATTCTTCTCCATGCACAGCATGCACGACATCTCCCCCCTCTATCCGGATCAGGTTCCATCCATCCTGACATGCCTTTTTGCCTTCTCCCCACCCAGCACCCTCATCTTCCTGCCCCCGCCCCAGTGCGCCCTCCCTGCTGAGCTGCTCTTCCCGCAACATTTCATTCCAGCCGCCGCGCCCAGCAGCGGCTCCGCCTCCCTCCAGTGCCATCCATCTGCTGCAACTCCCCTACTCCTGCGCTCCCTCCCTGCTGAACCGCACCAACCCAGCAGCACCTACCCAGCGCCCCTCTTGCTTCTCCAGTGCGCACCCTACAGTCACCACTCTCCCGCCGGCCAAACTTGCAGCGCCTCCTGCCCTCAGCTACCTCTGCCTCGTCCCGTCATCGTGGGCACCTTCTGTCCGCCTTGCTCTCTACAGCCGCATCCCAACACCACATGCATGCCAACCCCCTCCTGATCTGGTTTGCACAAAAAACCTACTACCTAGTGCCCCCTCTCCTCCTACCATCTACGTCGCATGCAACCAGTCTAGCGGGACTCCTGTTTGGCTAGCACATTTAGTGGTGTAGCGCCTCCCCTATAAGGATCCCGTTGCCAGTAGGTCCCCGCCCAACCTCCCTTCTCCCTCCCCCATTGCCTCCCTCGGCCTCCTTCCCTGTAAAGCGCCAGCCCGTCCAATACTTGTGCCTCTACCTTGCAGCACCCCAGCCACACCTCTGGTTTAGCGCGACGACTCCCCTCCAGCTACTGCTCTAGCACCGGCCTCCTGCTGGTCACTGTCCTGTAGCAATCACATGTCCTATCCCTTCGAATAGGTTGTAGCCCTCCTTTTTTGACTTTTCCAGCTCGCTGTCTGCCTCAGGTCGCCCCATTCCTGTTCGGCTCATCTTCACCCTCTAGTACGCCACCACTTCGCACCTACTGTCCGGCCACCCCCTGCCGGTGCACATCACTTCTTTCCAATGGTCGCGCGACTCCGCTAATTGGGTGAAATCTACACCGACATCTTCCCCTTCAAATTTAGAGGTACTTGAACTCTTATATGACTTAATTTCATTTAATATTCATTAATTAATTTTGGTTTTGAGTATATTTCTTTTTAGAATAAATTATGTGATATTATAGATAAATTTTATTTGGTTATTTGTTTCGCCTAAATTGTTAATTTCGCATATTTTTTTGATTTATTGTTGCGGTGTGAATTACGTTTTGAAAACATGTCAAGCTAGTCCTTTTACACTGTTTTCTCATTGGGGTTGTTTTAAGTCCATGTTTATGTTTTTTTAGTTGTTTGTGTGGTTTTTGCAGCGTGTCGCTGAGGAAAACCACAATACTACGATCTTCAGCTTGTGCGTGCTTGCGTGCCAATGCGAGGAGTGTCGCATCGTCATGTTCAAGCTGTAAATTGAGGTAGGTCCCCCACTGCACTGACCATTAAATTTAGAATTTATTAATTGCTTGATGTCTTATTAATTTTAATAAATATGGAATAATATAAGATAATTAAATTTTAAATGACTATTTAGTGTGAAAAATATCCGTTTATTTTATAACAAACACTTGAAACATTTTTTTGATGAGTGGAAACCCAGTATTAAAAGAATGCATATTTGGCCTTTAAACATAATTCATGGAATTTCAAATGTAATTTTAGTAATAATGATAAATGGTTTATTCTGAAAAATTGTTTTGGACTTTCTCGAGAAATGAGGTTTTTCTTAAAAATTTGTGAAGGGTCGTTTGACACATTAATAAAATAAATTATTTTGGAAAAACCCATTCTGGGGTGATCTTTGGTGTGCCTTGATTGAGTGAGATGTATGTGATGTTTTTTCGTCATGACTGGTTGATTTACATTGTGGACACACCTCTTTTTATTGATTGTGTTGACATGGGAACCTGGCATAGTGAGTGAATCTTCGGAGAATGATTTCTGCACTACTTTAGATTACACACTGGCTAGTGGACCTATAGCAGGGGGATACTGATATTTACTACTATGGGGATTGGGCCCCTCGGTTAGGCCATGCAGGGTTGTGACGAACATTAGGGAGTTAAGACGTCATCGAGTTAAAGCTTGATTTCAGGAGGAGTCAAATGTATAGTACATTGTGGATTGTTCACGATCTCATAGATTCGACCCATATTTCTTTTAGTGTTTGTTTGTATGTGGCGGACGGTTGAGAGGTCTAGTTTGGTTTCTGGCCCCTATGTGCCACTTTTCCCATTTCCTTTGGTGTGTGTTGTATGTTATGTGGGGTTTTCCTTTTGGTTAATAACTGAAGCCTGGATTTCTAAATTGATCACAGAAATTGTTTAAAAATGAAATGTGTCTATTCCTTTCGAACATTAAACTTGTTTTTCTTAAATTAACAAGGGTAATGGACTGATACCTGTTTTAATAAAGAAGGTGTGTGTAGAAACCCATATTTTATATAATTTTGTTCAAACCTGGAATTAGTGAATTCTTTATTTAATGTTATCTGCATTGGGAATATAATTAGTTAGGCCTACCTACTATGTTTTAATAATCATGCCAATAGTGTTTTCTTGTTTTTAGTTTCTGTTGCAGGTTCGACTTGAGCTTGCTCACCGTGGGCGAGAGTTGGTTGTGGATTGGTGAGAAACCCTCGGAGTCACGAGGAGTTTTGGTCGAGACCAGGATAGTGCGTTTTATTGGTCATTCTTTCTTTTTATGTTCATTTATTTTCTTTTTTTATTTATTTCAATTGATCTATTTATTTTTGTTTGGGAGAAATCATTCCCACTTTCTCCTTATTGATTCCCTGGTGCTTGTCTTCAGCCCGAGAGGATCGAGAATGCCTCTCGAGTCATGTCACGGACCGGTTCGGGTGACCAGTTCAGGGTCGACCTAGGTTGGTTTGTGACAGATGTGGGAATAGAAGATATGTGGGAATGGGTGAATGAATTGAAAGAGTTATGTCCCAAAATCATTCACAGTGATGTTGTTTTTCTACATTCCAAGGATGTAATGGACAATGGTGGGTTGAATATATCACTATGTCTTTCATGTAATATACTTCAATTATTATTTTATAATCATATCATGTGTTTGGTAGATGTTTTGGAGGGTTTGTAATCCTTTTAGAATGTTTTTGGTGATTTTATATAGGCACGTAGTTTGAGCATGGCTTGGGGAAATAATGAAACACCTACAGGAAACCATTCACAATGAGATATGGGAAAAAGGGATGGCACACAGACAGTCTCTCGGTTTGTCCAAAATATGCAGCCACCTAGAAGGAACCATGAAAATCTGGATAGGGGGATTTTTCGCAGATGGAACATAGTTTGTATAATAGGGTGATTCAACCATGTGACATCTCTTTTAGGAAATAGATGACATACAATTTGTGCACAGTTTTCCTAACCACGTGACTAACCATGTATAGTTTAATAAAAGATCCACAAAAGTGGACCTATGTTAGGATTATGGTTCAACCCCTATTTTCCCCCCAAATGGATCTAACTCAAGAATTTTCCTTCCAAAAGGTATTATAGGATTCCAACATTGATCTAGAGGTGATCCAAAGGCTTCACATGGTGCATTGAATTTGTATTGTCACAATAATTGTTCTTTTATTGTGTGTTTTGGTGATTTTTATGAGATATACTTTACCCTCTCTCTCAATTTCTTAGATATAGTCTATTGTGGATACATATATCATGTTTCATGATAATTATTTTTATATTTATCTTTTTTATGATAATTGATGATATTTAAGGTATGATTTTGGAGATTCAACCAGATTTTGTGGATTTTTTTGCATGTAATTTATCATTTTCTCCAAATGTACAATGTATGTGGATTAACTCTCATCTCTTATATTTAGAATTTGAATTTTTTGATTTTAATGTTACATTATTCATGAAATTGGTGGTGAAATTTATTTGATTTTCTTATTGGAAACCCTTTTTAATGATGATTTATTGAATTATGGAAAATGGGAATTCTTGTTTAAAGTAAAATTACTAATTTAATTTTTAAATAATGATTTTAAAAAGATTGTTTGATTTTTTTGCATGGAAATGTTTTTTCTATATAAGGTTGGTATCATTGAAATGTTTTGGTTGTATGGTATTCAATAAAATTACATTTTTATTTAAATGGTTGAAATAGTTGTTTTGGATTTGTTTTTGGAATAATGGTATTTTGGGTTCATGTGAATTCGAGACTGATAAAGGTATGAAGTCTGACCCATCATTATTGGTATGGATAATGGTGAAGAATTTGCCCTAAAAAATGGTTCATTGGGTGATTAATTAGTGAAAGGATGACTAAACACTCACACGTATTTAGATATCTATGTTTCATACATTCTTGGATGTGTGGATATATGGAATAGAATGTGTTATGCCAAAATGGAATTTATGAAATGGTTTTAAAGCATCGTTTGATTTCATTCCTTGGAAAATGATGTTATTTGGAGAAAAAATTTTTTACTGTGGAACTAGTCCATATTATAATATAAAATATTTTAGAGTTTTTTATATAAGCTATTTTATATAAATGTGTTAACATGTTCTATCCTAGTAGCTTCAGCAAGGAAGTCATTTGGGGAACGTGTACTAAGTTTCACTACTCAACCCTACTTTGGAACATTGGTGATATTTCCCATATAATTTATCAAGATACATCAAAAGGTAATGTAACATAATTATCAAGTTGTACTTTGTGATACTTGGGTCATTTGTCATGTTGGATCATGGAGCATGTTAGAGCTTGGAGTTATGTGGTTGTTCTTGAGTATTGTTGTTTTTTAGTCTACTACTGTGTACTTGGTTTTTTTGTAGTATTTAATTGTGGTACACTTTTTTGTTGGTTTTGATGTAAATGAAAAATTTTAGTTGCCTTTCATTGTTATCATGCATCATGTAACTATTTATTTAGTTATGGCTTGTTTGATTGGTTGTCTTATTTTCAAATGGAGAATCATCCCCCACCTACAACTGAATCCCTAGGCATTTATTTCCAGCCTTTGGAATCTTTTGTATGTCACTTACTACCATGTAATGTCCCTTTTCCTACTTAAGAAAATGACAAGGGGAACTACTTCACATTAAAAATGAGTGAAATTGATTATTTAAAAATGATTAAACTATAAAAATATTGAAAAAATGGATTTTTTTATTAATAACATAATAATTAGAATAAATTTATAGATATATATTTATGCAGAGTTTAATTATTTTTTTAAAATTACTAAATCATTATAAATAAATATAAATAAATAATATAAAATTATTAAATTCTAAAACAATAAAAATTTGAAAATGAAATATAAAATATACGGAAAAGGAATAAATAATAGCTAAATGTAATAATATAAAAAATTTCTAAATAAAATTTATAAATTAAAAACATATTATATTAAATTAATCTTTTTATAATGAAATTATAATATGAATTCTAAATGTTGAAGAGATTACATAAATATTACGTGTTTGGGTTTTTATATAAGATGTCATTAGTTCTTTAAATATTTTTCTTTGTGTATTGTATATAAAAATTCATTAATTATGTATATATATTTGTAATCAATGTAACACTTGTTTGATGTATATTAAATTGAAAAAAACAACATTTAATCATATCCATTACTCGATGGAATTAGTTAGTTTTTTTAATTAATATTAATTTTTAATTATAATCCATTTTTAGTAAATATGTGTCGTATTTAATGTCATCATAAATGTGTTTAAATATATAAATCATATTTTAGGAATTATTAAATACATTGATATAAATATATAAAAATAATTATTAATATATTTTTAATCTAAATATATTACTAAAGAACATTGTATAAAAACCATTAAATATGAATGATACATTAATATGTTTTTAATTATTACATTTTATTCATTTTCTATATTTCTATTTAATATATATTATTTATTAATATTTATAATCAATATATATATAAATATATATTAATATTAATCATTTTTATAAAAAATTATTTAATTAATAAAATGTTTAATATTTTTCTTAATTTACTCATTTTTAATTTTAATTTGATTAATTATTTTATTTTATTCATTTTAAATATATATATATTTCATATATACTAGTTTTTTAAATGTATAATATATATACGTGGATTAAATTTATTCATATTTATCAATAACTAATTAATTAATTAAATTGTTAATTTTTTTTAATTTACTCATTTTTAATTTTTATTTGTTTACTTATTTTATTTTATTTAGTAATTTTATAAGTGCTATAAAATATATGATAAGGGATACCCTTAATCAGCTGTAAAGATAGAGCACTGATAAAGGGTTCCCATTATCAACACTATAAATTAAGCACTGATAAAAGATACATTTTATAAGCATTATAAAAAAGTGCTGATAAAAGGGAACCATTATTAGTTGGTTTTTCTAGCGCTGAAAAAGACTAGATCTGTTAAATGTATAATTTGTAGTAGTGGTACAATCCCATGGGTCTATGGATAGTGATATTGGGTTTAGATGTTCAGTCATCCCTATTCATTTGTTTATATTTTCATATTAATTTTTTAAAATGTAGATTCATAGAGATACTACATGGGATTAAACATATGAGCCTTATATGATATGATGGTGACTTTGTTAATACCATGTGGTTATTCCTAAGATAAATATTTTGGCCTCATGTGATACTAATGTGATATTGCATGGATGTGATGACTTCTCCATGGATTCCCAATGTCTATTCAAGTATCACCCCATTTGGCCACATGAATGATTCTCAACCCACTGAGATTCAGTCTGGGGTCTATGTGGGACACCCTAGATTCCATATGTCCATAGAATGGCTAGTTTATCTAGGAGTCAGGATTGGGAATTTTTTGATGCATCATAATCGACCATGTATGATTTAGATAACCATCAGGGGACTACTGATGTGTTATTTTTATTGATGAAATCTAAGGCATTGCTATTTAAGGTGTCAGATACTACTTATATGCTATTTTTTATATAATTAATTAGTAGAATTTGACTATTTTGTGCCAACATTTATTTTCATTTCATTCAAATGAAAGGTCATATAGATCTATGGTGAGATTCTTATTGATGTTGGTGACATAGTCCCTCTAGGTGGGACATGTAGTGGACTCCAAAATTAATTGAGGTACATGGTTTCTTATTGGGAGATCCCTAGTGGGCCATCAATGTAACACCCTAGAATTCAAAAGGAAGAACCTTATATTTGATATCATGTATGACACATGACACCAAGTGCATAAGGTGATATAATACCACAATAATTACAAATACAATTATTATTTTACATAGATTTTATAGAATTGATATGTATCAATTAACTCAACACTTAGTTAGCACGAGTTACCCTCAAGAGATACCTTCTTATATTGCATTCATTACACGCAAAATCGAGTTTTACCAAACAATAATATATTATTAAAATTTTAATATTTAAAACAACAAGCTATAAACTAGAAATTATAATTTGTATTACCTAACTTATACAAATTTAATATTTATATAAATATAAAATTAATTCAATGGTTACCATCAAATAAGAAACTAAAATAAGAACCATTTGGATATAAAAAGAAATATTAATATTTACATGCAACGAGATGAGTTTTATCTAAATAAAAATTATTAATTACAATTAACAAATGATTTTAATGAAATTTAAATTTTATATATTCAATAAAATATTTTTTATATTAATCCATTATGTCTCATATTCTTAAGTTAAGAACAAACCCCACATTACACATAAAAACCTATAAAAGAAATTTTACCTCCTTTAATGGTAAACCCATTTTAAATCTTAATATTGAAAATTTATAATTTTAATTTGATAAAATAAAATTCATTTTAAAATTCATAATTTTATAATTATCTTAGAGTGATTACTTGTTATTTTTCTAAGAAACAACATTTTTTTGATGAATAGTGAAAAATATGACATATTTGTTAAAGAATTTCCTTTTCGGTAAAACCCCACATGTTTCAATAGTGAAAAATATGTCAAACCCCAAATGTTTCATTGTGGAATGGGGAATTTTGGAATGTTTAAATATTATTCACTTCAAGATTATTCTTGATGATAATATTTTCAATCTCACTCACTTTTGTGATTTTTATACTTATTTTGAAATAATAAATATATTATAATAAAATTTCATTTTAAATTTACATTAATATACATATTCTCATACATATGATATTATTATTGCCTAAATCCAATATCATTTTACATATGATATCTACTTAGATAGTTATTTGATTATTTTGGGGATATATTAATAGTTCCTTATTCATTATTCAGTACAGATATTTGATAAGGAATATTATTTATTTTGATTATTCAATATGATTTGTTTTTTTGTGTGGGAAATGATGGGTGTATCCCAAACTTCATATAGCTCCTTGATACCTCGATAGGTTCGCATGATAAAAATAAGTTGTCCAAATTATATGGGTTTATATCCATAGTTTTAAACGGTCTTGTGAAAGGTATTAACAATATATGCTTTTATGTTCCTCAGTCATGATGTCCATTAAGAATGAATTTCCCCCAGTTATTTTAAGTTTTAATTCATTCATTAGATTTTATGTCCACATATCTTTGGATACATTTAATTTTAGTTAATTGATAAAATGGAATGTGTTATAGCTTCTTACATTTCCTTATTTATTTTTCATTATCTACTTATTTGAATTGATTTCTTATCAATTGTTTACCTTTCCATGTTAATTTATTCTCACAGATTCATTATTTCTTATACCTTAATTAATATTACTACGAATCTGAGTTCACCCTTATTATCTTTCCTTCCCAAGGTTATGAAGAAGATAACTTTGAATAAGCTTTCTAGGATGCAATTTATTTCAGTTTATTATGCAACATGTTTCATTTTATTTTCCAAATGTATTATGGGTATCATATATGTAATATCTCCTTCCAAGACTACTAATCTGATCAGTACTTTGAGATTTTATTTCTTATAATCAACCCAATGTAATTAAACAATGAACCGGATCTGGGCTTCTTGTATTGGGGCATTACAGGTTGTATCAAAAGAAGATTAATACAAACCTTGGAAACTTGAATTAAGAATCAAAGATTATGGAGCACAACCCTATGATATACATTTATGATAAATATACAACAACATCGTATAATTTTGTTAATATATAGATTATGTGAGTTTTCTTAGAAGAACATCCCTGTCTGGATACTACAAGTGGATGTGGTTCTGGCACAGATGTAGAGACCCAAGCTTGATGTACATGGAAATTACTTTTATTTTTCAGTATACTAAACACATGACACAAATAAATTCCTAAAAACTGTATTAGTTTTGTGACTTTGGAAATTCAGAACATAATCTTCTAATCATGGTGACCGATCTTCAACATCTCCCATAACGATTGTCCCATTTTTTCCTACCTAAAACATTTATTTATATCCTTGAGAAAAGAAAACATAAAAAGGGTGAGCTCAAATGCTCAATAAGGGAAAACATGGATAATATAAAACAAACCATAAACATTTGAGTGTAAAAACATAATCATAAATTCTAAACATTAAAATCTTGAGTTGTGAAAAAACTCTTGGTAGTATGTAAGGCATAGATCATAAAGGAAAAATATCCAAGATAGAATAGACTTGTAATAAATCATGTAATTGTTGAAAACTAATAACAACCTATTATTATTTTCAGAGTATCCAAGGCATTGCTACCAAGATCATCATAGTGGACAAAGTCCATTATTGAACTGCGTTTAAATGCCATCCTAGCCTTGTATTACTGAACCAGATTTACCTAGAGTTTTAGTAATGTCTTTCTCATTATATATAAATATTTACCCAATTCATTAGAGGGAGATATTGGTCTCACCCATATCATATTCAAATCATTCATACATTTTCAACAAAAACATAAATCATTCGGCATAGTATAACCCATGAAATAAAATGGGATTCTTAAACATCATGTCATTCTAACATAATCCATTTAAGATAAATGGACTTCATAAAAATAATTCCATAAACAAATAATAAAATAAAAGTAACGATAGGCATAAAAACATATCCATATGTCATTATAAATGGAAAATAATTTTGATAAAACACTTGAACATAATTCTTGAGAAAAATATCATTTCTTCTTTAAAGACACTTTATTTTTTCCAAATGACGTATAATTTTAAAATAAAATAATTTAGTTGAAAATAAACATGAAATATTGTAGAGTAATATTCAAGTAAAAAAGGCATTTGGAAGATAGAAAAATTTGTTCATTCCGTATAAGTTAAAAAAACATTTTCCTCATACTTATACCAGAAAAGTCAAAAAGTACCTCGTACGATAAACAAGTGAAATATTCCTTCCATAACATGTAGTCAAAGTCAAAAATGTGAAAAAATTATTGTATTCATAAATAGAGTAATAATATACATTCAATGATAACATTTTTATAAAACATGAACATGGATGATAAATATATCTCTAAAAATATATGCGTTTAAACAATCTCAGATAAAAATGAGATTGCTAAATTATCTCTTTCCTTAGGTCTGTTTTCTTTTGTATGTGTATGAAAAATTTTTATAGCAGTTTTAAACATATTATAAACTTGTAACAAAACAATAATAATACTTATTATATCATATATTATTCCCTTAACACTTTATATTACCTTTTCTTTCATCAATTCCATATTAATGCAACGTTCTGGGTAATAATCATTTCATTTATCTTACGTGTTTGGACTTGTTATTAATCGTATGATTGTATAGATCATGAATTAATTAATTACATAATTTAAAATATTATTTATATATCATATATATTTAATAAATAAATAAATATATAATATATCGATAAATGGAATAGAATCCACCATTCATAGAGATGGTAGGTCATACATTTTCATGAATGGTATTTTTGTTTCCTTATTAAATTGAATGGAAGTTAGTAAATGACATAAATATATATATATATTATTTAGTGTTATTATGATAGATGTTTCATTATTATTTAATATATATGCTTTATAATCATTCTTGAATGGTTAACATGGAAATGAATCTCATCGCGTCACAGAGACAATAAGTCATACGTACGCAAGAGCGTTGATATTCTTTCCATAGTTTTTTAGACGTATTGAAGTGGATAATAACTATGAATTATAATCATGTTATAATAAAAATTTATAGTCATTATTTCCACCATTATACTCATCCATATAAGTTTCTGGTGAAAAATAGATTACACCACAATGTGGAGACTGTAAGCCCTACGTACGTACGCGCATTGATTTCATTTTTCTTAGTATGGATAGAAAATGAAATAGGGTCATTTCATATTTATAATAACATATCAGTATATGAGGGATACAAATGTCATTACATTATAATTAATCAACTAAATAATAGGATTTATAAGAAGAAATAAATTTGAAATAATCGGTAAAAGAGATTACCTCTTCCTCGACGTGCCTCCTTTAATTTTCCACTTAGGGAACTAGAGTTGGCCATTTGAGAATATCTGATCCCCAAGAATGTTACTAGTGAAGTTTAGAAGACAAATGGAAAGAGTTTTTCTGAACATGAAGGCCAAAAAATGTAGTGAAGAGGAGAGGGATTAGGTGCCCTTTTATAAAAGAGGAGAGGGTCACATTCGGAATGTTCCAAAATTTCAATTTATTAAAAATATAATTTCTTTTTAAAATGGTAAAAAATATATTTATTTCTATGATAAAATAATATTTATACAAATACCCATGATCTAATAACTTTTTTCCATGTTTTGACAATTTTTTAATCCTTATCATTTGGGTTTTACCATTATTTTTTTTCTTTTTAATCTTACTAGGATATCATGTTATTTACACATTGTGGGTTATTTTGATTACCATAAACGACCCACAAAAAAGTTATTTTTTACATATATGGACTGATATTAACTGTTTGGACGAATATTATTTTTTAAAGAATTTAATATCATTTAATAACCTTTTTTATGTTTTAAGTTATGAATTGTGTCAATTTTGGACACTATTCATACATGCCTTTTTTAGAAATTCATAAAAACAAGATTCCTTTGAAAATAATGGATTAACTCAAATATAATATGTCTATATCATCTAGAAAATTCTTGGATGACATAAAAATTACAAAATAACATTTTATTTAATAATTATAAATTCATTTTTTTAATCTTTCATTAATGAGGTAATCAATACCTTATAATTATGTCATAAATAGACATACTTATCTAACTTCTATCAATTATAAATAAAATACCATGATTTCTAAAATTATTATATCTTTCCAATGAATATTTGAATACATATAGATATTTTATATAACCCCATATTAAAATCTATTTAATAAAAGATATTTTATTAGGTAATAAATATCATTACTTTAAATTAATTATTATAAAATGTCATTTTCACATCCAAGTGATTCCATGGGGTCCCAAAATTGACCCAAGGATATCCATGTTTTAACATATCTCATTCCATAGTATTAGGGCTTGTGTTAGGGTAGTTTAATATTACTATTATATTATCTTTTTACCCTTATTTACCATATTTTCCCTTTAACAATGGTAAATAAAATAATTACTGAAGTTTCAATTCGTAATTTCTAAAAATAAAAAGTACTTATTAATACAATTTTTGTGTTCGGATTTGAAATATTGAATCCATTTTTTGAATTTCAAAACACAGATGTCACAATAATTAATTTAAAATTAATCCCATTGTCGAAAAAACAAGTATTTGTTTAAAACATTGCTAAAGATTTAAATGGTTTTACATATGAATTCAATGTAAAATTAATGACAATGACATAAATTGAATTAGTCTATATACATATATGATATTTAGAATTTAAAACTATTCAATAATATATTTTAACCATATAATGTATTTTGAGGAAAAACGATGTTTTCAATTAAACTTTACCATACTTTCACTATTCATCAAAATATGGATGTTATCAGAAAAAAATGAAAAAATTATCCAGACTAAATTTTTTTCCCAATTCCATATAAGAAGATTATATTTTCAAATATAACTTATATTAGTGTCAAAAACTATATTTAAAATGGGTGTTCCATCAAATGGTGGTACAACTTCCTTAAAAAATACTTCTTTTATCCGAAAATTGATTTTGTTTTCATATCATGTGTAAGATGAATGTTAATGTTATATAACTTTCCAAATGTGGATAATACTATTCATAACATGTAGTTTATAAAATATTCTAATAATATATTATTATTTAGTGAAACTATGTATTGCGTACCATGCAAGCTATCGAGGAAGGTCTCTCTTGCGTGTAACACAAGTCATGTTAGTGTTGCGTATAGATAAAGCTTCATTTGGTGTTGGGTATAACATAATATAAACATATTTCATTTATTCATTGAAAAAAATCTGTACTTAGGGTTGTGTGAAATGAATTCAATCAAAAGAACATGATATTGTCTACAACACAAGACAAGAGTAGCGTTGTGAATACTACAATGTAATACAGTGTTGCATGTAGAGAAAGCTAATATTGGTTTAGTGTACAACACAAGATATCAAATAATCTATCTCATAAAATCTGAGGGACTTTAATTTTACCTCCTTAAAATGAATATCACCCTTTAAATTCTTCTGGGTTATAAATGGTTTTATATATGAAAGTTTCTTTTATAGAAACCCACATCGTAAAAAGGAATACTAAAGCCTAATTTTTAAAAAGAATGTTATAAACACAATGAATACCCCAAGTAACTGATCACTGGGTTTCCACAAAAGATAACATGTTTGGGAAGTGAAAAATGGATATGGAAGAGAAATCTAACCATCATGTTCTTATGGATAGTGATAGAGAATAAGGTTTGGAGAAAGTTAACTACCAGAAAGCCATAAAACATTTCTAATATAAGGGGCCATGTGATTCATCATATAATAAGGTACTAGGATAACATTTTTGGTTTTCAAGATCCTTTTCATAATGTTGATGAATATTTCATGAGAATAAATACTCACTTTATTTTGGTACAATCTCACTGGTGTTCGTGCCTTGAAAAATTTCCACTTCATCACATTTTTTAGAAAAATGAAGATGAATTTGTTATTCTGAAAGTGTTACCAGATCATGGGATATAATGATAGGTCATTCCATTAATCTCAACAAAAAGTAATGAACATATTATCAAAAAAGTATAATTTCCGTATATGGTGAGATTAATTGTATATGGTTTCAAAAATGGACTTATACATCATCGATCATACCACTTAAATACAATAAAAAAAGTTATACTTACCAAGGACTTCTTTTTGGATTATTTTAGGCGATAATGGCCAGTCGCACTTTAGTTGTGTGTTTGATTATCGGAGCCTTGTCTGACACAATGGGTTATTTCCCATATAGCATGTTTTTCTTTTTTCTAAAACTTTACTATTATAACATTCCAGAAATAATATTAAAAAAATATCTAACCTTAAGCAATACCATATGATGTCCAACATAATCCATTCCAAACTTTAGGATTATCCATTATACTTCTGTTAAATCTAACAGTACAATGAAAACAATTACAAGAAAGGTCATATAACAAGCATGTGAATACCATCAGTTATCCCCTATATATCATAAGATATATCTTGTTGGTCACATTCCAATTATTTGGATTACTTCTTCATGAATTATCTTGAGTCATTGTAATAACCTAAATTACCATATATCCTTATTGAAAATATAGATTTTTCATTATTCAAAAACATATTAGATATATTCCTTAAGTCTTGAAAAGTTTTTTAATTCATTCGTGACAATATAATCAACAATTCAAAAAATCCTTAACCAATTCCAAGGTAACTAATATCATCTAAAATATATTTTAAAAAAATACCATTATCTCAACATCATGATCATGTTAAGGGTTATTCTTCCCTTAATCATGTGTTTCTTAAGAATATGACCTTTTCATTAAATCACTTTTCTTATGCATTATAATTATTAAAGATATTCTTGAAAATCCTTAGAAAAAACAGAAACTGGTTACTATTATATAATTCATCATTCATCATTCATGGATTCATCTATATAAATAATTCAATTATTCCACTTTAATGGTAGGCATGAAACAATTAATTCCTTGTCTTAGAAGTATATTCTTATGTCTAGGCATTGAGTTGGGAAATTCCCATGTTTTCAAAACATGAGGCATTGAACTCTATGACAGTCCATCACCCTATGACCTTTTTCCCCATAGAGAAAACATCTTCCCCTGAATTTGATGTATTCATCAAGGTTATTCTTCCCTTCATATTTATATATATGAATATTAATCTTATTTCCTCTATGTTCCTCACCATGGGAACAATCCTGAAAGTCCATCTTCCTCTTATTTGACGAATTAAGAATACCAGTAAAGTTCACCTTATTAATCATATACCACGATGATTGATTCTTCATAATCACAATATCATTAACTCTTGTCATTACAAAATTTCTTGGATCATAGTCACCAGTTTTTCATCAGATTCAATGTTTACCCAATTACTTTTGGTTCCCTCCATTGACTAAAACCCAAAAAAAAGTGTGAGAGGCAAAAATATTTCTATGAAAACAACATAATCAAGGGGGATTACATCAAATCTTTGACATATTTGGTTCAATAATAGATTATTTATGGTCATTATATAATTATAGGACTATAACCTATACTTTTACTTAACCTTAGGTACATCCCTAGAAATAAAATAGAAATATCTTTAGGGATATCACTATTGTTTTCACATCCTTTTTCCAAAGGTTAAATAAACCTTTTCTCTAATACCAACCCTAGAGACCCATACCTAACATACATTGACATTACATTTCTTTTTCAGAATACTTAATACATGACACAAACAAATTCCCAAATACTGTATTAGTTTCGTGACCTTGGAAACTAATAACAAAATCATCTGATCATTGTGAATGATCTTCAACATCTCCCATAAAGATATTACCTATTTTTTTCCTACTTATAACATTTTTGTAATATCCAAAGGAAAAGAAAAAAAAAGCGATAGCTTAAATTCTTAGTACAGGTAAACATGGAGATCATAAAACAAACCATAAACATTCAAATGTAAAAACCTGAACAAAAGTTTTAAACATCAAAATCTTGAGTTGTGATGTAAATCATGGCACTATGAAATGCATAGATCATAAAGGAACATTATCCATTTTATAATAGCATTTGAATATGGAATGTAATTGTGAAAAACTAATAATAAGAAATGAATATTTCTATATTATCAAAGGAATTTCTTCCAAGACTATAATAGTGGAGAAAATCCATTACTGAATCAGGTTTACATGTCATTCCAACCGTGTATCACTGAACCAAGTTAACCCATCATTCCAGTCCTGACTATTACATGAGATATAAATCATTACCTATTGAATTGGAGGGCGATATAGGTCTCACCCCTCTCATATTTTAATCATTCTAATATGTACTAAAAAATAAAAATCATTAAGTATAACATAACCCATGAAATAAAATGGGATTCTTAAACAACCTTCCATCATAACATAATCCATATATGATAAATGAACATCATAAAAATAATTCTGTCATTTATATAATAAAATAAAAGTAATAATAGGGATAGAAAAATAACTCTATGTCATCTTAGATGGAAAATAATTCTGATAAAATACTTGTACATAATTACTAAGGAAAATATCCTTTCTTCTATAAAAATGAATTTATTTCTCAAAATGCCGTGAAAATTGAAAAGGGAAAAAATAGTTGAAAATAAACATGAATTATTATACTATATGATTCAGTTAAGTAAGGCATTAAGAAGATGTAAAAATCCATTCATGCCGTATAAGTTAAAAAAATTCTTTTACTTTTACTAGAAAAGTCAAAAAGTACCTTATATGTTAAAAAAAGAAATATTCCTTCCATACCATGTGGTAAAAGTAAAAAATGGGTAAGAATGAAATTAAACATACATAGAATAATATTAAACATTTTATGAATTTTCTTTTCTAAAACCTGGACAATGATGATAAATATTTCCTCAAAAATACTAATGTATAATCAATCCGACATAAAAATGAGATTGATAAATTATATCTTACGGTATGTCTGATTTCTTATTTATGTGTACTAAACACCATTATAGTGGGTTTAAACCTATTATTAACTTTTAAAATAACCATAATAATATTTATGATATTCGATATGATTCTCTTATTTCTTTATATTACCCGTTCATATATCAATTCTATGTTAATGCAACGTTTTGGGTAATAATCATTTCATTTATCTTAAGTCTTTGGATTTCTTATTTTTAATATGTTTACTTAGATCAAGAATTAATTACTTCCATAATATAAGACATGATTTATATACCATATATATTCAGTATATAAATATATATATAATATATCGATAATTGGAATAGAATACATCGTTCATGGAGACAGTAGGCCATACATACCCATGAACACTGTTTTCATTTCCTTAATAATTTGAATTGAAGTATGTAAATTAAATATACATATACATAAATACAGTAGCATTATTATGTCATATTTTTCATTATTATTTATTATATATACTTTATAATCATTCTGGAATGGTTAACATGGAAATGAATATCATCGTGTCGTGGGGATGGTATGTCGTACGTACGCACAAGCGACGATGTCGTTCCCATTATTGTTGAACAACATTGAAGTGGATAATATCTAAAAATTATTATAATTTTATAGTAATAATATATAGATAATATTTCCACCATTATACTCATCTGTGTAAGCTGGTGGTGAAAAACTAATTACACCATGATGTGGAGATAGTAAGCCATACGTACGCATGCGCGATGATTTCGTTTTTCGTAGGATGGATAGAAGGTGAAATAGGGTTGTTTCATATTTATAACAACATATATTTATATAAGGGATACTGATGTCACTAATTGATAATTAAATAACTAAATTATAGGTAGTATAAGAGAAAAATAATTCTGAATGAAATGGTTGAAGAGATTACCTCTTCCTCGACGTGCCTCCTATAAATTTTCTACTAGGGAATTAGAGAAGGTATTTTGAAAAGATAAGAACCTTTAAAATGTAAGTAGCGATGTTTAATAGAAAAAGGGGTAGGTTTGTGCCTAGAATGAAGGCCCAGAATCGAGTGAAGAAGAGAGGGATGAGGTTCCCTTTTATAAGACCAGAGAGGGGAACTTTAGGAATGTTCCAAAATAATAACTTATTATAAATACAATTTAGATTTAAAATGGTCCAAAACATATTTAGTTATAATATAAGTTTAATGTTATTTGAGTACCCCGAATCCAATAATTTTATAACAAGTTATGATTGTTTTTTATCCTTATCGTTTTGGTTTTACCCTTATTTTACCCTTTTTAATATTACCATTATATGAGGTTATTTGCACATTGTGGGTTAATGTAATTACCATATCATGTCAAAATACCCACAAAAAAGTTATTTATGATATATTAGGATCTATATTTACCATTTTGATAAATCATAGATTTTTAGGAATTTAATATCCCTTAATAAACTATTTTATGTTTTAAGTTATGAATTGTGTCAATTTTGGACACTATTCATACTTGATTTTTTAAAAAATTCATAATAATCTGATTCCTTCAAAAATAAGGCCTTAACTCAAATATAATAAGTCAATATCATGTAGAAAAATCATTTATGACATCAAAATAGATTACCATGATGTAAGAAACAATTTTAGATTTATAATGAATATTTGTAGACATAGAGATATATTATATAACTCTATATTAAAATCTATTTAATAAAAAATATATGATTATGTTATAATTATCATTAATTTAAATTAATTATTATAAAATGTCATTTTTCACATCCATGTGAATCCATGGGGTCCCCAAATCAACCCAAGGATTCCAATGGTCTAAAATATCTCATCAAATAGGATTAGGTAATGTGTTTGGGTAGCATAATATTATTTTAATATTACTTGTTGACACTTATTATCCAGATTTAACCTTTAACCATGGTAAATAAAATAATTACTGAAGTTACTATTCAAAATACCCAAAAATAAAAAGTACATATTTAAAAAAATTTAACCTTATTATCCCAAAAATTAATCTATTTTTTATAAATTTCTTACACATAATTTTCAGTAATAAATTTAAAATCAATCTTGGTTTTAAAAAAACGGGTTTTCTTAAAACAATGTAGAAGATTGAAATGTTTTTATATCTGAAGTAAATGTAAAATTAACGACAATGAATTTTATTGTCTTAAAATATAATAATTTATTCAATTTATTATTTTAAACCATTAAATATTATATTTAAACCATATAAATTATCTTTTTGAAAAAAGTTGTTTCAATTAAAATTCAGCGTATTTTCAGTATTTATCAAAATATGAAAGTTATCATAAAAATATCCAAAATTTATCCAAAGAAAATTTTTATGTCTCAATTCCAATGAAGATTTTTATATTGTAAAATATAACTTATAAAAGTTTCCAAAAATATATTTAAAATTCGTGGCCATCAAAAAGTGGTAAAAATGATTTTTTAATAATAATTCTTTTATCCGTAAAATTTATTTTATTTTCATATCATGTGTAAGATGAATGATAATTTTATATAAAAATAAAATTTTGATAATTATATTCATAATTTTTAGTCTATATTATTTTTTTAATAATATATCATTGTTTAGTGAAACTCGGTATTGCGTACCACACAAGCTATCGAGGAAGGTTTCTCTTGCGTGTAACAGAAGCCATGTAATTGTTGCGTGTAGTGGAAGATTCTTTTGTTGTTGTGTATAAAATAGAAAAACATATTTCATATATGAATTGAACAAAATATATACTCAGTGTTGTATGAAATGAATTTTATCAAAAGAAAATGAAATTGAGTGCAACACAAGCCAGGAATAGTGTTGCGTATACTACAAGTTTATACAGTGTTGCATATAGCACAAGATAATATTGTTGTAGTGTTCAACACAAGAAATAAAATAATATATCTCATACAACATTGGGGTATCACAATAGATTTACATAGGATTAATAATTTTGAGAAAGTGTTTCGGGCCTGACTTAGGGTAACCTGGTACATGACAATGAGCCTTACTTCTCACCTAGTTTGACACTCCTAGAGGAAAATCATAGGATAGTTCATATTTTATTTACAAACCATTATGAATGTCATCAAAGTAAATATATCCCCAAACAATCCTTATTTACAATTATGATATTATCTATGAATAAAATTTTCAATTTATGTTACATTTTCTACTAGTATTAGGAATATAGATTATTTTATGATTTAATCTAGTGTATTCAATTGTTGAGAAATGGTGCTCAACAGAGGGAATGCGAACTCTACCAATTCACATGATCAAAGGAGTAAGAATGACCCTATCATTCATTGTCTTAAGTGAAAATTTTGAATGTAAATAGTATCCCAAGTGTCCTTATCATATGAAGAAATAATATCATGTGTTAACAAGATAGGTAAAAAATTATCATAGTCATATTTCTTTGAATTAAACCATGATAAGAAGAGGTCATCTAAACACGTGGAAAATGAGAATGATTTGAAGAAGATGAAGGGAATGAAATATTTATGAACATGTGATAATTGTGGAAAAAACACTCTAGTACATTCTTAAATGGAATGGGTGTTTTTAATATGTGTGGAGGAAAAGGACATTATGTTCATGAGTGAAAGTGTAAAAAAAGGTTTCCAATGTACAATGTCGCAACTATATGGAGATGGGACCCTATTTGAATTAATTCCCCGCAAATCAGAGATATATACCCCAAATGATGATATTGGATAATGATTTTGATATTTTACTTCCACAAATGAATAATAATGATTAATATATATATTAATGAATTATTTCACCTGAATATTTTACCAGCAATGTACTAGTTATAAGAATTATTTAATATTTGAGGATTATACTACAATACTTTTTCATTAATCATTTAAGATAATATTTTGAATGGTACCAATAAAAAATATTAATTAGAAAGTAAATCATTTCATAAAGCACATGATTGAGAGTAATAAAACCCTCAACATGTTCCTAATGCTAAGATAATGATGATGAATTGAATTTGTTGGAAAATTAATGACGACCATGGAACTGATTAATGAATTGTAGACATGTGGTATATTCTATCACTAATAGAGTTGATATATTGTTTGGTTTGAGGTGTATATTGAATAACATGTGTCTTGATAAAGGAGTAAGTATGAATTTGTGATTCCAATATGTTTATATGGTGATTCAAATTTATAATATATTTTAATATGATATATGATGAATTTATTCACATTTTTAGAATGTGAAAATTTAGAGATACTTTATTTTTATTAAAGTATAATAATAAGTTTATTTTTGAAATTTTCTATCTTTTCATAAGATGTGATTGGATCATAATCTATTAGAAAATTTAACCATTTATAAAATGGTTTAAGATAATCCTTGAATGATATTTTAAAGGTCAATGAATTACTTCAGCATATGATGCATCATTTTCTATGATATGAAGTAGAAATTGTTCAAGGTGTAATAAAAGGTAAAGATTATATTTATAGAAACATGTATTTTCCGATATTCATATAGAGTGAAATAATTCATTAAATATAAAAAAAGGGTTTGAAAACAAAAAATTTATCCCATTATCATTATTTTGGATGATATTAATGACTTTTATTCACAACTATAGTATATGGGTTTTTGGACAAAAACATTCATCTGAACATTTTTTCTATCACTCTCTATCAGAACTTGAATGTTGAATTTTTATTCCCTATCAATTTTTCCATTCCCCGCCTATGTTCTCCTACAAGGGAACCCAGTTAAGTGATGGTGGTACATTACATTCTCCCTTAGTAATAATTTGTTATGTTAACAATTTTTACGATGTGGAAATTTCAAAAATAGTTTATCTTAAATCCCTATATCACTGAGATCTTGTTTAAATTTTGAGGGATCAATTTAATTAATATGGATAGAATGTAACTCCTAGAAATTCAAAATTAAGAAAATTATATTCAATTGTGTGTACGAAACTTGACAAAAAAGTGAATAATGGAATATAATATCTAAATAAATTGAAATATAATTACTATTTTAAAAATATTTTATATATTTTATATTTTTCAATTCACGCAACTCCGAGTTAGTATGTGTTACAATCTAGAGTGATCTTCTTTGATGTCCTGCATTACACATAAGACTGAGTATTATCAAAAAATAATATATTATTAAAATATTATTGTTGAATATAATAAGATATAAACTAGACATTATAAATAGTATTAATTAACCTATGGAAAGTTATTGTTTATATAAATATAAAATAAATTCGTTGGTTATAAACTAATTAGAAACAAAAATATTAAAAAATTAGATATAAAAAGAATTATTATTATTTATATGCTTCTACAAGATTTTTTTCCTGAATTAACATAACTTGTAACAATTAATTAATGATTTTAATGAACTATATATACTATCTATTCAATAAAATATTTTTTATATTCACCAATTATGTTTGATATGTATAAGATAAGAACATACCTTACTTTACACAAAATAAACCTATAAATGAAATTTTACCACCTTTTAATGCTGAACCCATTTGGAATCTTAATTTTGAAAATTTTATAAATTTAATGTGATAAAATAGACTTAATTTCAGAGTTTATAATGTTAAAATTATCTTAGGGTGATTTTTTGGTATTTTTCTTACAAACCAATTATTTTAGGAATAATGAAAAATAATTCATTTTATTCAAAAATTGTCATTTTGTTTAAATGATTATTAGTGTTAAATTATATATAAAATTCGTTTTGATATGATATTTGATCACTTATAAAATATTAATATAATGCAGTTAATTATAATCAATTTAAACTTTAAATTTAATATGAAAATTTAAGAAAATTTGGATCATTTTTCTACTTCAAAAACCTGTTATTTCATTCTATTTGTGGGATTAACATTAGTCATAATTTTCCATTTTCTATGAATTGAATTTTGAAAAATGAACATACACCATTGTAATCAATATGATATTTATATTATAATACGATAAACTTATTTGTTTGCTAAAATGATTAGTGAATGTGATTAAAATTAATTATAGAGATTAAAGGCAATTTAAGAACTAAACCTCTAACTTAAGGGCCCAAATGATCTATCCACATTTATAAAACTCATTATATTTCAAAAAATAATCAATTAACCTTCAACTATTGAGTTTTTTGGTTTTTTAAGACCTTTTGTGGTAGAAACATGTGTACACATTTCTTATATCAAAAAATTCCATGTGAGTAATTTTCCATCCTTATAAAAGGCCACCACCTCTCCCCCTTATTCACACCCATCTGGCCATATAAGTTTGAATAATACTTATGCAAATATTTTACCAAAATCTCTCCCCTATACCAATAATACTTAATTTGTTTAAATGTTTTTCCAATGAATCCTTTTTTATAAACCAAAATAGGATACCTGATTAAGAATTATCATTTCTATCATGATTTTTACTTTCATTTCCATTATCCAATCCCTATAAAATAATTATTATATTATTGTTCAAAAAAGTATCCAAAAGTTAATATTATACATTTATGTAATTGTTTCAACCTACACCTACACACCCATCCTTTTAATGGGTAAAAAACATACTGTTTATGTGTACGGTGATGTACTTCTGCCCAAAGCGATTATTGTTCGTTATTCCTTTAACACCAATCCTTGTGACCATTATGATGAACACCATGTTTATATATTTTATATATGATATTTACAATATCATTATTTATCTCTAATTTTATTTAAAACATACCTTTATTCTTTCCATCTTGTGTAAATACTAGAATTTTTTTTGAGGAAGTGTGGACTACCGCCCCTCAAAGCGATATGACTCGTTTATACCATACATGGAATGTATAAAGGATGGATTTTGTATAACTATGTGGAATATATAACATATATTTGATTATATAATTATAAAATACATTTTTATCATTTATTTTTTATTCTTATAATACAATAATGAAATAGATGTAGCGTTCTTTCATGTGTACGAATTACCGTCTCCATGGATGGGAAACTTAATTTCTAATATAAAAATATAATGAAATAATATAAATACATATATACTGATTATATATGATAATTAAGAAATGATTTAAATTTCTTATAAGATGAATCTATGATCTAATTAATGTTAACGACAAATAACAATTAAAACTAACTTGAGAAAACTGGGCAATTAACACCCAAAATATTGAAATTAATGAAGGAGTGTCCAAAAATTGGTAATAAAATATTATATGGAATGGATAAATGATATTATAGACATGATTATGGTAATGTTATCTGTTATTAAGATATTTTAAACAACTACATATCAGTATAAAGACCATAAAATAGAAGGATGTTTAAGGTAATGGAATTTTGTCTCAATTTACATTTTGTTGAGACTTATTTGTTATTATGAACCAATTCCACTTTATTCAGGGAATATAATTAATTATTCATTTTATACCTTGAATTATATTATTATCATGATTTTTTATTTTTTATTTAATGCCACACCTTTCAGGTGATTGTGATTGAAAATTTTCAAGGTGGTATGAGACACT
This sequence comes from Viscum album, assembly GCA_963277665.1. Lineage (NCBI taxonomy): Eukaryota > Viridiplantae > Streptophyta > Magnoliopsida > Santalales > Viscaceae > Viscum > Viscum album. The sequence goes on from OY728157.1 coordinate 1,429,610,025, forward strand.
TTGGAATGTTGAAAGATTATTCTCCTCCAGATTGTTCTTAATGATTATATTTTTAATCTCACTTCCTTTTGTGATTGTTAACCTTCTATTGAAACAATCAATGTATAATAATAATTGTCATTATAAATTTACTTTAATATCTATATTCTCTTAAAATGGAAATTAGTATTTCTTAGTCTATGTACCATTATACATATGGTGTCTACTTTGATAGTTAATTGATTTTTTGGGGAAATATTGAAAATTTTGTATTCTTGATTCAATACTGATATTTTATAAGGCATATTATTTTTATTTATTATTTGATATGGGTAATTTTTGGACTTAAAATGAAGGGTAGAGCCCAAAAATTATATATCTCTTTGATTCATCATGACGTTTTAATGAGAAAAATATGTTCTCCAAATTATATGGGTTTCTATACATAGATTTTAACCATATTTTGAATGGTTTTGATGGTACAGGTTTCATACCGCTCATTCATGACTTTCATTGAGAAATCATTTAAATCAGTTAGTTTCAATTATTATCTATCCATGAGTTTTTGTACTGAAATATCTATGGATACATTTCATCACAATTCATTGATTAAATGGAATGTATTTCAGTTTCATACCTTACCCCATTGATTTTTCATTATCTAGTTATTTAAATGGCATGTTTTATCTGCTATTTTCGTTTCTATGTTAATTTATTATCATTAATTCATTACTTATTCCATATTACTTACCCTTACTGGGCATTTTATCTCACCCTTATTGTGTTTCATTCATCGGGTTATAATGAATATAAAATTACATAAGATTTTAAGGATGCAGTTTGTTTTAGTTAATTATGTTGCGGTTATAATTTTGATTCTCAATTTATTATGGGTACATGTTTGTAATATATTATACCAATACTGCTAAACTGATCTGTCTTTTTGGATTTGATTCCTTTTAAACATGAAAATGTAACAAAATATAGCACCATCTCTATGCTTCTATGGTTTGGGAATTACAATCAATATTCAGGATTTATTATTTAAATTTTCAGTTGAAAGCTATATGTTGTTTTCCAATATTTATTATAATGTTATTCTACTTAACAGAGCCTATGGAATTTGTTTTTCGTTGGTTAAAATCATTTCAGGAAGCTTCATTGATTATGGTAGTGTTGACCAATGTGTATTGGTTCTTGAGGGGGAAGTCTCATAGGCTGATTCTTGGTGAGAATCAACGCCCCAGTAAACTAATTACTTGGAATAATGTTCTCAGTATATGTGTATATAGAATCATGGATTGGTTATTAGAACACTAGATACCGTATGATATTTTAGATGGGTGCAGCATGTACTACCCCACAAGTTTTGAACCTTTACGAGACATGGTTTGTGGGGATAACTGGGAGCCCCTAGTGACCCATAAGATATGAAATGGACCTTAGTGGGGTGATTCTTAGTTTTCTTCCTCATAAAACCCATGAGATGGTTCGTACCTACCCCATGAGTGCCTTAGAGGTGGAATGGATTGGAAAGATACTTCGGGTTCAAGATAGATGCATTGTAGTTTCTTGAGGGTTTATGATATATGAATGTAGATTTCCTAGTACCTTTCATATAAGAAGCATTGTTGGTTATTTTATTTTGGAATGTGAGGCACATTTAGTACCAATATATATAATTTTTTTTATAGGATTGGACTAATGTGGTGTCTAGGATTTGTGATCCTAGATGCATTTTAAAATTACGATGTGGGTGTGGGTAGACAATTTTTATTATAATATGATGTAGGGTGGTGGATAAACCAGTGAATGAGGCTTATCTTCCTGAGAGGATTTACAAGGGTGTTCTCGTCTTGATGATACTGACATGATTGGGAAGTATGGTCGGTGGAAAGGTATTTTAGCCTATGTCTAAAAGTTTGTGACTCACAAGATCATGAGTTATGTTTAAAACCATGTGGTGTTGGAGTGAACACTGATTATTATAAAAAAATAATTGAGGCGACACAAATAGTTATGTCGTGATACCATTTGAAATCGAGATCCGTGACGACTGTGTGTGATGCGAGGGATGATGAAAATTTATGAGATATTGCATGAATGGTCTCTTGGTAGTAGTTATGAAAGGATAAATACCCATCCATGATATTAGAGAAATTTAAAATAGATTGGGTTTTAGGAGATAATTGGTCACATTATTATTGTTCAGTTATTTATAGGATAGTAATTAGGGATCGTGTGGAGTGACACATGCATAGTGGTTGAAACAATATAGGTTGAAATCACTAATCTATATAAGAAAAAACATATGGTTGTGAGTAAACCAATTTTCAATTGAGGGGAGTGAATCTTATTTTAGGATAAATTTCAATTGATCCCATGGGTCTGATTCCCATTATATGGGAAGAGTTAGTAAATGGGTGCTCATGTTCGCACATTGTTGTGAGAGTGTTTCTATACATATGATTGTTCTGTTTGTTGATGGATAGAATATGCACAATGGAAGTCAAATTTGATCTTGGGATATGATTACAAGAATTCTCACTTGGCATATACCATGTCGTTGGTTGTGGGTGGTATAACCCTAATATTGAAAATTCCATCAGAATGTGGGATCGGTCATTGAAAAATCATTAGAACACCTGGATACCAATAGAAAAATTATTTCTGAATATGACTAGATTACATAGGGAATTCTAGTAATATCTCTATATGTGTTATCAAATAGTGTTTGAGAATTAGATTTAACAAAGAAGAAATATTTATATGATACGAATGTGATTATATTAGAAGAACATCAATTCTATCATTTAGATCCAGATGATAGTATTAGTCGATTATGGATTCAATCGGGGAGTAATAAATGATATTTGGTAGGAAATTTACAGGGTGTGATGGAATCATGTAATGATTCCTCGTGGAGTAAAGGAATCAAGATCAGATAATGTATGGTTTACTAGAAGGTAGAGATACACGGTTGTGGCTAGTCTTCCAAAGTAGTTCAGACTGGTCATTTTTCATGTAAATAGATTCAATAACCAAAAAAACATATTGGGTGAGTGAATTTGGAAATGAAGAGTGGTGTTTATAAGTTTAATGATGCATTAAAAAGAAAAGATGTCATGTTTGTAGTATGTCTAGATGGTAAAAGCACACCTGTTCCATTTTCAGTTTAGAAATGAGAATAAGTACTGATGTTTAAATGTCGTTTTTTTGTAAGAATGGGTGTAGAAAGTTGGGAACTATTTCAAGTGCCTAATTGGACTTCTAAGATCATGTTTCAATATGAAATTATAATGGTGGTAGTTTTTATCCTATAATTGGTCATTGTGAGATAAATCTCATAGTGGGGTAATCATGGCCCATAGGATGTATTAAATGGGGCACCTTATACAAATGGATATATACAAGTCATGAAGAGAATTGTACTACTATTACAATAATGATTTTTATCAATGATTCATGCATTTGATGGTTGATAACTCAAGGCTCAAATCTATGTTTTTAAATCATGTTGGTTATTCATGGATTGAACATGGTTTTTTGAATACTTATTGGTGACCCATGTGGGTTAAGTCCAATGAGGGAATTCTCGATGATACATATTAGGAATGAGAAACTATTTGATGGGAATACTGTAAGACCCCATGTGTATATGAGAATTTTTTATTCCATGATAATTTTGAACTTTTCATTTATTCAATAATCTAGATTTTGATTTGGTGATGATAATGGATTTCTGGGGGATTATACACCTAAAAAATGTCTATTAGGTTTGAAACCGATATCGAGAGGTAGTCAAGAGGTCTAAGAGAGCACAAAAAGGTCATGGGTTTTCTAGGATATAGTATGTAGCCATCAACTAGATGGTACCATCCCACCGAATAGCCATTGGGGATGGTAGTGGGTATGGTGATTGCTAAGTGGAACTAGCTAGTTGTTGGCCAAATATCGGCTAGATGGTAGGGTTAAAAGTGTGAAACAATCAATTTTACCTCTTTTTTGATCGGTATAGCCTCTCTTCCATCCTATTTTTATTCAAGAAACTAGGAGGATAATACCTTATCTTTCATTTTCTATTCCCTTGATGTGGGGGTGTTCTAAAGGGTGTTTGTCAATAATTCAAGGTATTAATTTTACTAAGTGGAACGTGTTGATATTCTACTATACCGATTCTATATTTTCTATTACATGTGTTAGATTTTATATTCTAATTCAACCAAATCTGTGTGGAATTGGACAATCTTAATGGTGATATTCTTCTTCCTATTAAGTGTACATTCTAAGGGGTTGTATGGGAAACATGGTTCATTTGTTTTCGAAACGTTATGTTTCACCATCAATTTATATATGGGGTTTCCTTAAATATAAATTTTAATACTTATGTAATTGGTGACATTTGAAAGGGGGTTTTCTTAGATGATATCGGGGGTCTATTACATACCTCACACTTGTATTTGGTCATGGTTATTGTGAAAATAATACATATATAATCTTTTTGATGATAATATCTTTTCAAAATCATAATAATTAATTATATATTTTATAATTTTTAATTGCAATTTCATAGAGTTAGATAGGTTAAAAAAGAATGGGTAGTGTTCAATGGTGATGAGATGGTCTTGTAAAAGCTTGGGTGACACTAGGAATGAGTTATTATACTTTCAAATAAATAGGTTAAAATCCTAGAAAACGTTACGTTTTCCCCGATACTTTACTTGTATCATAATTCAAGTTGTTTATGATTCATGATATCTATCGTCACATCCATGAGGTCACTTGAAAAAATGAATAATTAATTTAATTGTCTAATTAAAATGAAATTTATTATTATAGAGGTGAATAAATGCCTTGGATACATTTTCCACATTCAATACCTTGATCTCATTAGACATTAATGGGTGATGTAGAGGATTTTTTTGGTATTATCTATTATTTTGGGACCCTTGAGGGTTGCGACCAAGGTGAGAATGAATTTTTATACTCTGTGTAGGATCCGTACCCAACTCCTTATAGTGGCGTGGTGTGTCTTAAGTGGGATATCCAAAATAGGCCATGAATGAACCCCTATGTTATCTTGGTGTCAGTTATCTTATTGAGACAGGTCAGGCTCATGTGACTTGACTATGCCCGAGGATCCCTAGTAAGGTTCCCATCATTTTATGTGAGCCATGGAACACTAGTAATTACCCTGGTGAAGCAATGACCCTATGTTAGAATGTTATGGGAATGGTTAGTGAGGTTAGTGGGTCTCAACTGTAAATATGTATCTGTCATGTAATCCCATGGGGTAATGGATAGTGATATTTTGATTAGGAATTCACCTAAGCCTATTTTTATGTTTTTTTGAAATGTGGATGTTAAGAGTTACTACATGGGATGCAGCTTACGGGCCTTATCTAATATGACAATGAATTTCAGTATGCCCCATGTTTCTTCTTCCAATATGAATTTGGGCCACATGTGATAATGATCTGATGTGGCTTGTATGTGATGACATCACCAAATATGCCCTTTATGTATCCTAACATCTGGATATTGAGCCACATGAAGAATTCCTGAGATTCTAGGATTTGAATTTTGTAATATATAGGATACCTGGGACACCATATGTCCCTAGGATAACTATCCTATCTCGAAAATAAAAATTCATGCTTATGGGGGTTTTATCATTATTATTATTATTCCTTTGATGATTATTTTACCAATATGATCTAGCCAATCGATCCTGATAACATTACATGATGATTATGAAGTCTGGGATCTAGCTATTTAGCATGATGATGTGGAGATGAATTTCATATAGATATTTCCCATGATTACTTGGAATAATCCTTAAGGTATTCATTATATTTGGAGTTTGGAGAGATACCCAAGATATCTAGGATCTGGCCGTGGATCGAGTCATGAAGAGTTATTGGCTGTTTTAGCATGAGGATGGGGAATTATTTGGTTACACCCATGGATCAATTATTTAAATATTTTTCTTGAATATTGTTATTTTCTTAGGGAAACCATGACACTAATCATAATTATGTATACTCAACCATATAAAATGTTCTAATGATATAGAACTATAAGATATTGGTTACATTGGTTAGCATGGTCTGTGAGATGTGCATATTGACATCCGACAATGGTTCAAATCTAGAAAAGTAATGTTGATTATTTTTTTAATTTATATTATTTGAATTTGTCACATTCCCATGTCATTTCATTTTTGACTAATATAGGATTATGTTGGTCAATCCCTACTGAGTTCTATACTCACATTCTTCTCAGGCTACCATTACACTGGTGTACTCGAGAATACTCTCACTTGGTTGCAGGAACATATTGGGTTGAGGCCCCTAATTGATCAAGTGGGAAATTTCAATATATAATGGAGGATTTGGATGTAGTGAATCTTGTAATTGATAGTAAATAATTTGTAATATTTTATTTCATTTTTTATTTTGTATATATGATCATCCTAGTGGGATATCGATCTTTCATGCTTATATGTATAACTTTCATGGGTTATAGCATGATAATATTATTTATTCCTTTGATGTGATCTGTTTTTATATTATTAATTTATTTATTTATTATTTTTCCCTCTAATATATAAGGTATTGAATCCCCATGGCACCTCCTATGACCCCCTCTACTGGTTGGGAATCTTTAACGTATGGTGAGGCATGCCTGAGCTCATGTGGAAAACCAATCTGGGGAACCATTTGAGTGGGCTTTTGATTGGGATGTCACATCTGAAAATGATATGGAATGTGGAACACAGATCAACCAATAAAAATTTATGGGTGTGTTATTTGTATCATATTCAACCTACTCCTCTGTACGTATAATGGTTAAAAAACATAAAATTTCTACTGATATTACTATATGTTTAATTTTATAATAAAAAATTTTCAAGCAATTATTATTTTATCACAACTATATAAATACTCTAAAATATTATTTTATATGAATTTTCATTTGAAAAAAAATCATATTATCTTTCCTTACGTCAAATTTGACGTGATATATAACAAGGATTAGCTCTCTTGGAAAAGAGGCCATAATAATTTCCATGATAAGAAAATCAAAACTAAAAATCAACCCATGACCACCTATTAATACAAGGCTAACTATGAACTCCCTATTAAAATTACTCTCTTAATATTGAGGTATTTCACACAAATGATTAGAGAAAATCTCAAAATAAGTTATATTCAAATTATGAGGTAAAAGATGAATTCACTAGTCATACCATGGATATTGAGCATGAAACCTCATTATAAATTAAATATATTGTAATTTATATCTTATGGACCCCCGTAACTATTTCATTAGTTTGTAATAATTAAAATTACAAGGAAACAATTTATTGGGGGGGGGGCATGTAATGACATGATATTTCATAATGTATTTTCCATATAAAATATTAGATTTATCTACATAAAACCCCCAAAAAGTGTCCTGACATATTATATGAACATTATTAAATAAAATAATAAGAATAATAAAACAACTATTATATAAAAAGTTAATAATCAATAAAAAATTATTACATTTAAAGGATGAATAAACAATATAATTAAAAAGAATGTTTTGTTTTCAAATAATTATTTAATTTTTTAATAAACTTAGATAAACAATTTTTAAATTATTATTATCAGAATATATAATTTTACATTATTTAAATTATAATATGGTATGAAATAATATCAAGAAATCATAAGGTTCAAAAATGAATTTTTTAACCAAATATTTTCTATTTATATTTTTTATTTTCATTTATAAAGTATATTTATATGTTTTAGAATTTTATTTAGATAAAATAAATATAATATTTTAATTTATAATTTCAAAATTATCTTACTAGGAATTATTGGTCTTTTTTAGAAAAGGATTGATTTTTATGCCCAAAATATCACTTTTATGAATACGGTGGCTTTTATGACACTAGTATATGTAAATATTATTTGCAAATTTATGAAACAGTTTTCTAGAAAAAATATTGATATTATAATATATATTTTAAATTTTAAATTATGTATTTTAGATTACAAACCTATGTAAATTTTTAGAACTAATGTTGCACTATTATCTAAAACTCATTTAAACATGTTAATCATTTACTACTTAATAATTATTTTTTTATAATTTTTTTAAAGTTAATATAATAAAATTCGATTTAAAATTTTTATTATAAGTTCCATTTTGGTTAATAATTACCACGTTATTATTATGTATAACAAATGAATTACTTTGGTGAAAACTATTTTCCACGGTAAAAATCCAAAAGGGTAAAATGGGTTAACGAAATAGGTACAAGGCCTAATATGTTAAAAATGTGTTTATAAAAGATTTTTTGAGTTTTGGATCTATAGAAATGTATCCATACTGAATTATTTTTCATTCTGGAGTCTTGAATACATATGAAACATGTGCTTTATTTATATTAGGAAGAAATATTTACAAGAATATCATTATCACCACTTAGGGACCTCTCAGCACCCCTTCAAGTCCACTATAAATATAGTTTTACTCTTAAAAATATTATTTTTTTACTTATAATATAATAAATTTCCACTTATATTATATTTATTTCACATTTTTTTGGTATATACCCTCCATTTATATGGAATCATTTAGGGGAACCTCACAATTCTCAACGTAATTACTAACTTTTACATTAAATTCTTTCTTTTTTATAATTTTATTTAAAATATATTATTATAAAAAATATATGATGAGTTAATTATTTAAAATATAATTAATCTTGTTCATAATTTGGGAATAAATATTATACCCCTTCACAAATTTACATTTGGAAAACATAAATGACATTCATGAGTATGTGAGAACTAATTCCTCCTCGAAGCATCATGTTTCATTTTCCTACACCAAATAACATGGTTGGTACTAATGTGGAATTTTAAAAAATTATGATATTTATAATTTTCTTTATTTTATTAAATAATAAAACATATTATATAATCCTCCCGTTCAATGGAAAATGAAATCAATATCCATGCATTCATGCAGAACACCGCTTCCATATAATGAAACATTCCATTTTCACCAAAAACATTCATGGATGGTCATGAAAAAGGGTTTTACTAATATATATGATATTTATAAAATCATTAGGATTTTTATGAAAAATATTGCATCCTATTAATAAAAAAGAGAAACACACTATCATTGTAAATTCAATCGTCTAAAATAAGCGTACTAAGAGAAAATAATTTCATTCACACTATATAATTATTCAATATTCATTAAATATATCTAGTTTTATAAGAAATTATTATTTATCACTTTAATAATACCGAAAAAATATCATTAATCATATCTAAAATTTTTATTACAACTAAATCACTTTATAATCATACTTTGATTATTGTATGTTCATGTTTGGGTCTATATAACCACCTTCTTGAACAATGATATAAAATTATATCATGAATGAATATGAGAAATTAATTTATAATAATATATGATATAAATATATAAATAATTTATTTATTTTTCTTTTTTAATGGTAACATTCATATTAAACTCATTAATTAAGATACCAATATCCATTTGTTAAAAATCACAAAAACATGATCATCACCAATTTCATATTTAAGGATCAAAACCAAGAAACCCATAGATTTAAATTATAAAATTATAAATAGTTTTAAATAAAAAATTAAAAAACCTTTAAATATATAGGAATAATTAACTTTTGGATAATAATTAAGAACTACACTGCTATTACGAAACAATTACATGACGATCAAGATTACTCACACAAAAAATTCAAAATCGATCATAACTAACTAACATACTTATAGAGAATATAAGACAATTTATAAAAATTTATATATATGAATAAGTTTTAGTATTAAGTGATTGAGATATATATTTTTATATTTACTAGATTCTAGTTCTCTTGTGGAATTCATAAATTAAGGTCATAGTTTTTCTTGAATCAACATATTTTCGTGATTCATAACTATTCTTTCTTGAATATGATTATTAAAAGATAAATTTCCTATGATATATTATGATATTATAATTAATTTACAATTTATTTTATGGGGAATTATATTTATAAAATTACTTCTTCATAGACGTTGAAGATGTTAATAATAATTCTTATTCTTTCAAAATGAGTTGTTTTTCATTCATATCCATTTTTATTCATCCCAATAATGTCACACTATTTGTTTTTTGAAATCCAAGTATGATTTATTCTTGAAAAGTATAACATTTACTTCAATTCAGTAAAAATAAATGATTTATCACTATATTTTTTATTCAATTTTCATTAAAGACATTTTAAAAATATTTAAAATGATTTCCTATTCAAGTTTTTATTTGAATCTTTTACTAAAAATTTTATATGTAAAATATTTTTACACATTTCAAGACTATATTATTTGGATTTTTAAAAAAGTGGTATTTTAAAATTGTTATCAAGTTACTTTCTTGGAAATTATTTTCAAAAATGATTTGAAATATTATCTTTATATGACAATGTTAAGAAATGTTGTCTAAAAGTGCATTTTATGGTCTTGCTTCCATTTTACACATTAATGATATAAATCCTAAATAGTAATTCTTTATTAATCAACTTATATATTATTTCATGAAATACTCTTTTTAGGTGATTGAATTTTTTGTATCAGCCAATAAACTTTTTATGTCATGTTATCTGATACAATTTTGAAATGATATGAACCCCACATTCTTCACATAGGTTTTCCTGATATGATGAATAATTGATATCTTATGGCACAAATATGTATGGATTATGATGGGATTTTTCCTATAATCCCCTCCAATGTATTGGTTAAGGATTTATATCCCATGATATAATGTAGCATGGTTCTTTATGGATATTCTTACAAATTAAAGGGACATCCTTGTTGGATATGATCACAAACTAAAGGGCGTGACTTATTTGACATGTTAAAAATAATATGACACCATGTAATTTTATTCCTTCCAAATTTTTTGTTATTATATATCTCAAGTGCATGTTAGATTCCCATTCAATATGATTATGATTATTATCCCGAGATCATATTTATTATATCATGATTATGTAACCTTTTTCGATGGTATATGTTTGTTTATTGGATATTTAATTTACTCCTATAATGATTTACGGAAAACTATTATCATTAAATGTTATATTAAATAAAAAATTTCTACCTTATCATGTTTTATCATGTTCGTATGATATAACCCTTAGATGAAATACTTATATATTTTTCCCTTACCACACATTTAACCTCACACCTCTTATTATATTTCCATTCTCTAGGTTATGGAGTAGATACTTACTTATGATAAGTCCAGAGGAGAGTTTAGTGTATATTAATTGTGGAGGAATATTTAAAAATATTGTAGAGTAAGATTATTAGGTATATAGAACTCAAACACACAAGAACATTCATTCATGAGATTATAGGATTAATTTTTAGCTATAATTTTTATCTTATATAAATCATGTAAAATATAGATATGATTATGTTGGGTTGTTATATTGTTCATGATAGAGGTTCATGAAAAAAGAAACCCATGAATTAGTTCTTTTCTAAACATTATTCATTCAACAATTTTATGAGAATACAATATATGAATGTGAATTTAAATTATAAATGTAGTTTGTCTAATAATTTTCCATGAATTCGAAGTTACATTGTAAAGTGGATTTCATATTAAGGATAAAAGTGGATCTTCATGTCATACCTATTTTATTTTGAACTAATTTATATTTGATATATATTATTATAATAATAATATATAAGAGAATTAGGTTTATATTAGTTGAGTCGATAGTGAGTTCCCAACTGTCAATGGTTGTGAATGAGAAAGGAAAGTGAGTCTGATCCGAAAATTGTAATAGATGTGTTATTTATTGAATCTGATACATTGGTGCACTGTATTAGTATACTCTTTTAATTAGACTGGTTAGGGTGAACCAATTAAAAAAATTTGTGACTCTTTCATTTTTTTCATTTCATTTTATATATTTTTATGGGAATAAGAGAGAATAAAGTTTTGTTTAATGAGGAAACAATATCAAAATAGAAAACAGTTTTAATATTTCACACCTTCACACCACCATACTCTTAGGTTATTTAATATATTAAGATAAATAATTGGTATCATAGCTAAATCTTAAAGTTATTAGTATTCTTACATAATGAAATCAACGACAATAGTTTTACACAAATGAATTATGATATTTGAGGGGATTAAATTTCAGCTATAGAAGAATAATATGAAACATTATTTTTTATATTTAGGAATGGATGTGTATAAAACCTCAATTTATGTAATTTAAATCATTGGGGATAGTGTGGATTTCCTATAAAGTGATTAAAAAGACCATAATCCTTACCCCAAGGGTATCAATGCATATATGGACTCTTTATCCAACACAATCTATCTGAATGTGATTTCGTTTAAATTTGAACATTCCACATGCGAGGAGTTGATTAATATATTGGGAGGAGATTCAAATATCCAAGAAGCTAAAATTTTAGGTTCTGTGTAAAAAGTATGAGAAATTTATGATGCACCTATATTAATTTGTTGATGTTTTTTCAATCATGTTAATGTTATTATTGAGTACATGAATGGTATCATAGAAACCCTCAATTACGTAATGATCATTTCACAAGCATTGAAAATATTTATACCATGGTTCAAACCAAAAGTATATATAATTGATGTTAAGGATACAAAGGAGATTAAATTACATAGTCATAAAATTACACTTTTTTGTATTAAATGGTGAATAATGATATTGAGTCTATATAAAAGGGGAATTTAAAGGAACTGGAATTTAAATAATTTATGAAACTGACCATTAAATAAAGACATGAAGAAGAATTTTTGGATGAAATCATTCCATTCCTTTCCTCAAGACTTTAATGTAGAAAATGGATGTTTAAAAGGAGATTTACACTCTCATTATTTCAATTTATAAAGGTTGAGTATGTTAAGAAAATATTTCCCAATATTTCTCTAGATGATGATGAGGATTAAAAAATCTCCATGAAAAAATATCCACTTAATTTGAATGTATGTAGAATAAAAATTAAAAATTCTTGAAAAGAAGATACTTCTTTTGTAGGAGGACAATAATTTAGAAGAATCTAATGTAGAAGATATCATGGAATTAAAAGACAATATAGAATATTCTCTCATGTATATTTCAGTTAGTTCCTATAAAAAAACAATTGAGAGGTACTAATAAAGGAGAATTGGAAGGAAGAGTTGATCATCAAGACAAGTTGTATGTTTATTCTGATGATATATATTTTTTGATATGTGAAACAAATAAATCAAATAGAGTGGTTCTTGATGCGAAACTCTATATATCGTATAATGTTTTTGTGTTAAATGTATAAATTGAAAATCCTAAACAAATAAATCTAAAAAACATAAAAAAATCCCTTGAGTACAAGATCAAAGTTATAGAAATAATCAGTTTTATCAATGGTTTTATTTACACAATTAAATATTTATTATAGTTAATCAATGTTATTGAGTTTGTTTTTATATGGTGATGAAAAGTAAAAGATCATGAGAGACTCTTGAATCCAGATAAAACACCTTAAAAGTAGATCAAATAGGTGACATTAAATGTGAAAAAAGTGTATGAAGGTCTTGAAAAATATAAAAAGGATTATCAGGTGAAACAACAGACAAGTCATAATAATGAAAGATTGTACAGGGTTGGATCATAAGCATAAGCTATGATGGTTGATTACAATATATAAGCACACACTATAATGATAAACATTAATGTGGGTATGAATCAAAATTAAAATACCCATAGAACCCAGTATATGTCAAAAAATATATAAAATAAAAATCATAATCTGCATCATACCTGTTGTTATTGTTTTGGAAATATTGGTTGTTCAAAAAATGATTGTTCTTTATCCAAAATGTATCAATGTGCATAAAATAATTATAGATTGGTAAGTAGATTCCCATATTCCACACATAACTTTTATAGTGATTATTTTTTGGTATATATGATTTATACATATGACTAATTATTTGTCATCAACAATGCAAGAGAATGTACCTATGAATACCTTGAGTATCCAGACAAAGAATCTCAAACAATCATCAGGTGAGATTAAAACACAACATAAATTTTCAACATTATAATATGAATTTGTTCTGTAATATTATTAGGAATATAAAGCACATAAATAAACACAAGGTATGATTTTGAAGACATGGATTGAAATGAAAAGAGTTAGGAAATTATTTATTTCATATGTTCCCCAAAAAGAATTATTCTGTGATGGAGTATGGATGATATATAGTATTTTTACTTATTATATGATAGAAAATAAGGATATTTTTATTAGTATTTAGTATGAAAAGGTATGTGTTGTTAGATTTGATAACGATATATTTATAAAGATTATTTTTCTAGAAAATTTAAATTTGGAGGAAAAGATAAGAGACACATAGATATGTTGATTGTTGAAGGACTCATTAACAACTAGATAAGTTTTAGTCAATTGTGAAACTTGAGGTATGATATACACATTAGCAATAATATATGTATTATTAAGGGAACAATGAAGAAGTTACAATGTAAGAAAACACATGAAGGAGAGTCTATAACTTACCGGTGCAGAAGAATATATTCTCTTTCTATCCAAGGAAGAAGAAAAAATATTATGCTATAAAAAACATATCCATTCAATATATTAATCATTGGAGGATCTGGTGAAATGTAATATAGATGGAGATATCCCTAAACAATCATGTGATTGTACATAAATGTGTTATGTTTGTGAAAAATGGAAGACTATACAAAAAGAATATAAGAGAAAAAGCATAAGTCTAAAATGGTACTTGAATTGATTAATGAATATTTGTGTAAACCTATGTCACCCATATATATTCATTGGAATATGTATTACATTATTTTAATTTATTATTATAGATTAATGGAATGTATGATGGTAAATAATCACAACTTCTTGGTGTTAATTTTCTTTTCTATGTATTTATGGAATGATTAAAAGATGATTGAGTAGAGAGTTATAAATATTTTAGCTGATAATGGCATGTAATTCACAAATATATAGGTAGGGGATTGTATTAATAAATAAGGGATATGGAACCAAGTCCTATTATAGAGGAATTCCAAGTAAAATTGTGTGGTAGGGAGGAGAAATCAGATTATGAATAATATGAATATATTTTTGTTTATCAAGAAAAACATACCCAGGATGATTTAGAAATAAGAAGTCATGAAATAATTCCAAATTATTAATATATCTTTGTTATGTCAAGGTGAAAAAAATAATCTATACAATATATTGTATGCAAATGAGTTGATATAAAAGTACTATTGAGTCTTCATAAGTAAGTGTTTTATTCGCAATAACGATTAATATGAGAACTTTTAATCTTATGATGATAGAGAGGATTTCCTAGTATACTTTAGAAGTAAATAAGTATAAATATGAATCAATAAGTATATAGTAAAGTCAATAAAATAAATATGTCACTATAGTGTAGAATGACTATAAAATTTAAAAAATTTGTGAGAATGTTTAAGAGGATAGTAAGAAATATTTTAATATATTATGGGGATAATTTGGTAAAATAATTATTCAGAAGAATACTTAAATGAAATGTAGAGTGAAGTTAGTCTTATATTTGTAGAGAAGATAAAATATGGTGCTAAAATTAAAGAGAAGAATACCATCTGTGATTAGATAGATACTGAATAGATGAGGATAATGAAGCCTCTACAAAGAATATCTTTCTTATCCCAGGAAGAACCAAAATGTTTTGAATAATATACTAAAGATGAAAATTATTCATACGTGATGAATAATGGTTTTACCAGAGTTTATAAGAATTATACATGGGGTATTATATCAAGATAAGAAAATAATAACATCATCAGGAGCAAATGGTGTTTTCATGATAAACAGAATGTAGATGACCTGGAAAATCAAAAAAAATTATATGTTGTGAAATAGACCCTCCAAAATTATGGGAATCAATTTATATGAGATGTTTTCACTCGTTTAAAGGCTAAATACAATTTTAATATTCATAACCATTACTGTGAACGGAAAATTTGAAGTTTTATAGATGGATGGGAAGTCATCATTTTTAAATGGAGTTCTAAAAGAAGATGTGAATATCAAATATCCATATGATTTTATTTTCCATGAATTTGAGAACAATTTTTACAATCTAAAAAATTTCCTTTATATAAAAAATCATGAACTAATATCATGGTATTTGAGAATAGATCAATACATAAAAAAGATCAGTTTCTAGTATACTGGAGCTTATTACAATCTCTGTGTCAAATGTGACAGTGATAAAAGGATAATTTTTCGAGTATATATAGATGACATAATATTTGGTTGATTAAAGAACGAACATTAAATGACGTTTTTAATGTTTATGAAGAAAAAGATTGAAATATTTCTGATTTATTTTTCTTGGTCTATACACGATACAATGACGGGATGTCACATTAAACATTTAATTTAAACACTCAAAGGAGATTTTGTGGATATTTTGAATGGATGAATCCATGGTGATGAAAAGATTGGTTTTTTACAAATATTTAGTTTTCATGGGATGATGAAGAAAAAGTGGTCAATTTTATAGAATATAGTCACATAATTAAAATACTAGTATACTTAACATAAACCTGACCAGATATTGTGTTTTTTAAATCCCAAATAGCATACTATAAAAGTAATCACTATGAAACTCCATTAATAATAGTTATAAAAATATTTTGTTATATCAAAGGTACTGTGTATTTTTTATTTATAATTCAACACTATACCATAATTTTTGAAGATATATAGATGAACATTAAGTTAATTTAGCATATGAATGACAGGATACATCAGGTGGTTCATTTTATTTTGGTGGATTGTGTAATTTATAGAAAATTTAAAAAGAAAATTTTATTTAATCGAGCACTAAAAAAGCTAAATTTATTTTGGTTACTCAATATTATACATAATTATTATTGATGATGTATAATTTTAATGATAAGAGAATTGAAGTTAAGTCTCTTATCAGAATAAATTATGATAATTAATGTTTTATAAATATTATGAAAAATTATATCAATCATTTAAGGATACAGAATATCGAAATAAAATATGACTTTATAAAGGAGAAAGTGAATCATGTACTATTTAAATTAGAGTATTTATCAATATAATTTTATGTAAGATTCATAAAATAAATCCTTACCCAAGGTATATTTTTAAAGGTATATAATATCTCTGGGATTCTTGTCGATCCCCCATACATAACCAGTGTGATTTTATGACACCCATTCCCCATGTGTGTTATAATTTTTATTATGGGATAATAAACATTATTTTACAATTACAGATCACAACGGAGTAACAATTGGCTTCATTGAGATATGGGGATAAATATTGTTCATGAATTGGTTTGTTTTTTATCAACCTTATATAGGGTACAATAATGATGAATCAAGGTGATATGGATGTTTGTGTTAAGGGGGGTTAAAGGAGAAAAATTTGAAGCTTTTATTTATCCTTAATCAAAACCAAATCATGATGAAAGGATAGCCTTTGGGTTCAGTATGAGTGTAATAACCATGTTCATAGATGTATTTTCACAATAACATTGGAGATAGTTCTATAATTCATATCCATATACGTATCATTAATCAAGTGGAATTGAGAATTAATCGATTTTTTGATGAACATTTCACGCTACTCTTGTTTCTTATGCAGATATTGGATCATGTTGTCTTATATTATGTGATTGGTAAATATTTTATCACCTTTTTGAATTAAGTATGCAATAATGGTGTTTGAAAAATTGGGTGTGGAAATTGTATCAAAGAAAATGTTTTGATTGGTTTTGATGTTCTTTCAATAAACTCAAAGTTAGGGGGAAGGTAATGTTTGGAAAAAATTAATTAGGATGCTATATTAGTGGTATTGTGTTGTTTCTTTGTTGAATAATTAGGCTAAAATATTCCATTAAGAAGCATTTGGAAGTGTTTGGAAATTGCATATAAAATATAAAATGGAAGGTTTTTTGTGAAGTGGATAAATAGTTCTCATAGTGAGAACATGATTTCATAAAGAATATGTGGTATCATTTTTCTTGTATTAAGTATATGATTATGATAGATGTTAAAAGATGGATAGTTTTGATAGTACATGGAAGTGTTCAATGTGTTGAATTTATTTTTTGTAGTTGTGAAGTCTTGATTTCAGTCCAACTATGATGAGGAGAATGAACATTTATACTATAAAGTATGAGTAGTAAATAAAATGGATTTTTTAAAAGTAGGAACTATAATTTTTTGATTATATGGGTTTCTGGATTTCATTTTCTATATAGGGACCCTAATTATTTCATTAAATAGAGCTACAAAATATTACAGGGTTATCATCGATATTTCTGCAAATTTAAATGGAAAATCCTGAAGCACAGTTCCCATGGAGTGATGTATTTTTCCAATCACACAGTAGTTCAAAAAAAATGACACACTATAAATAATATGGTAGTTTATAATGTGTTTTGGTAAAGGTATATTCCTAGAGATGAGTATGTGGAGAAGAAAATTATAAAGGTGTGTATGTGGAAGTGATCGATGTAAGGTAGTATGCAAAGGTAGTTCACGAAGAAGGTTCATAGAGAAAGAATATCATGAAGGTTATTCAATGTAGAAATTTCACGTTTAATATTGTTCCATGAAGATAGTATAGAAAGTTTTATTTCACAACTAAAAATAGTTCGTGAAGAAATTTTTCATGAAGTAGAAGATATGCAGTAATGCATATTTCATATGATGGAAGAAAGTGGAACTTCATTTCCCATCCATTTCATTGTTAACCAATTCATAAATGATACTGATCATTGGAAGAACCTTTTTAAGGAGAAGTTTATTTATTTTAGTCAAGATTATAGTTATCTCTTATGTGTGAATAGTATTAAAGTGGGAGGGATAATAAGTCTACTCTAAAAATGGTAACAACTATGTGCTTTATTGATTCTGTTATGTTGGAATATTATCCTTTTATGATCATTGGATTATCCCAATTAAGCTGAACCAATATTTTTTTATCTTTCATTCTTTTATATTGTTTTATATAGTTTTATTAGAAGAATAGAAAAGATAATTTTGTTTATGGATGAAATAATATCAAAAGAGGAAAGTGTTTTAATATAGAAAACCTTGATTACCCCATCCTCTGACAGTTTTTATCCCAGTAAGGAAAATAACTATTATTAGAGGTAAAGGATAAAGTTAGTTATATTATATCTTAGTGAATGACATTATAGTATTTAATAACAATGTAATTCTGAACTTTGAGGAGAAAAGAAAAGTAATCAACACAATGTGAAACAAATAAACATAATGAATAAACACAAAAAGAAAAAAATAAATGGAAGGAATAAAAATATAATTAATAACAAAAAATAAAAAATCTATAATTGAAGATAAAATCAATGTTAAAAAAATATTTAAAAAATTAAAGCAATCAACATTCATATAGGATAAATAAATAACACATAAATATAAAAAACTAAAAAAAGTGAATAAAAAAAGTAATCGATATGAAGAAAAGAAGAAGTACCCTCAAATGTATTAGAAATATAAAAATATCACCTAAAGATAAAATTAAGTACAAAAAAAATTTATGAGGAAAAAAACAATAAAGAAATAAAGACAAAAAAATAAAAAATAACAAAGAAAAAAAAAGAAAGTATAAAAAAAGAAAACAATAAGTTATAAAAATGAAACAATTAAAGTCTATAAATAATGAACGGATAAAAAATAAATAAAAAGTGAAACATATAATAAAATATAATAAATAAAAAAAGTTAATTAACAAATAAAAAAAAGTGACATGCAATGAATAAATAAATAAACACAACGAATAAACAAAGAAAAAATAAACCAAAAGAACAAAGTTAGAACAAAAGAAAAAATAAAATAAAAATAAAGGTAAGTATCGAATAAAGATATATAAATAAATAACACAAAGAAAAAATAAAAAATAATAATAAAATAACAAATAAATAATTTCATAAAACAATATCTAAATATATAAAAAAAATACCATATATAAACAAAAAAACCCAATGTAGTTAACATTCATAAAAAATAAAAAAATTGAAAAACAAATTAATAAATGATGATCTATATAATTGAGGTATGTGATAAATAATTTTAAAAAGAAACAGATGTAAAAGAGAAAATTAACATTTCGGTTAAATTTTTAACATATAAATAGTAAAATCATGTTCACAAGTAATTTTATGATTTTAATATAATTAATGATATATGGAATGAAAGTAAAAAAATTGTTCATGTTTAAACAATAATATCTGATCCAACCATATATAAATCAAATTCAATTGAGTCAAATAAATTTGATCCAAATTGACCTAAAATTACATAAACTGAACCAAAGTATCATAAACATAACCATTATAAACCAAACTAAAATAAAGAATAAAAAATATAAAAAAAAAATAGCCAACCTGAAATAATAAAAATTTAATTAATCTACCCGAAACTAAATTGGACTAAATTTGTAACATCTCCATTTTTAATAAAGAAACACTATGTTCAATAGCGTATATTATATGCTAAATAGAGCTTAAATGAACAACTAAATATTATTATATAAATGATACCATTATAAAATAGCTTTTGGAATGGATGGAGTGAAAAGTAATAACAAAATTATAATAAATATGGTTTACACATTTTTATATAATGATTCATTGGTTACAAAATATTTTAGAAATGGAAATAAAAACCAATTGAATATAAAGGATGGGTTTTGTTGAAAATAAATCTAAATGAAAAAAATTGTGTTTATTAAATCATATTACACATTGTAGATTTTTATATGATATTTATTTAATGTATTGTAAAAAATCATCTTATATGTTTTCTAGATAAGATATATGAACAAATCTTTTTTTGATAAAAGAATTATTTTCAAAATAATACAATTTTACAACCATTTGATGGAGAACACTTTTAAAATATAGTTTAGAAAATATTATAAGTTCTATTTGACATAAAAAAATTATTCTTTATATGAGATAAATCAGAATTTAATTTGTTATAATTTTTTTGTATTTTTATTATAAAATTAATATATTTATAAATGGTGAAAAATACTACATGTTAATTCAGAACATCTTTTTCGACTAATTTATTTATATAGATATATTATCATTTTAAATGATTTTAAAGTTTAATTGGATTTTTTTTCTATAATTTAATTAAATTATGGTCATTTAATGTAATTTTACAATGAAATTGGACATAAAAACATGTTAATCTTTTGATAGTTTTTACTTCTTAAAAACCCATTTTCTGGATTTGAAAATATGAAAAAAATTTCTATAAATATCTAAAAACTCTATATATTGGATTATGAAAAGTGGATTCCATATTTGGAATCATATGTTCAATAATTTTTTAATAGATACCTTTTTTGACATTATGAATAGTAATTTAGTAATTATTTTGGTTGAACAATGTTAAAGGGAAAATCAGGTAAATAAGGGTAAAAAATAATATTATAAGAATATAAAAAGTACCCTAAAATGTTTTATAATTCTATTGGATGAGATATGGATGACCATGGAAATCATTAGAATGATTTTAAAACCCCATGGAGCCACTTGGGTGTGATAATGACATGTTATAATAATTAATTTAAAGAAATGAAAAATATAACACCAACATATATCTTTTTACTAAAACAATTTTATGGTGGGGTAATATAATTGATATATTTGACTATAAATAGTAATTAGAAATATAAAATTTTTCTTATATCATGGTCTTTTGTTTATAATTTTTAAACATTGAATAAGTAAATTTATTTATTACACAATGATGTTGCAGTGATTACCTTATTAATGAATGATTCAAATAAATGATATTAAAAATGTTAAAATAAATGTAATTTTAATATTTTTAATCCATAAAATAATTATATTTATTATTATTCCACGTTATGTTAGTGTTAATGTAGTTTTTTAGTTTGAATCTTGTTTTTATGACTTTAACAAAAATCAATTACTAAACAGTGTCAAAATTGACATAAATGTGTTTTTTAAACAATTACTATTATATTAAACAATATAAATGTCATAAAAATTTAAGATTAAGAAAAATAACTTATATAATGTTAAAAAAAATATTAGTTATCCACTTGAGGTTATCTTTCAATTTTATAACAAATATATTAACCCTATAGTATAAAAATACAAGAAGACATGATAAGAGTTATGTTATTTAACTATAGGTCAATGCCAAAAGATAAGGGTTCAATTGTTACCTAAAATTTTCTAAAACCAAATAGTTGAGAAGATTTATACCCATAAAAATATTATTCTCCAAATATATAACATTGTAACTATTTTAATTCGAAAATTAATTTATATTAAAATAACATTTCAAGACCTTCCTAAAGTGCCCCTCAACCCTCTTATAAAAGGCCACCACATCTACCCACTTACTCACACAAATCAGGCCCCTTGTATAAACCAAAATATTCTCTAATAAGGTCAAAATATTCTTAAAATTCACTCAGAATCCTTACATTATGGAATAAAAAAATTCAAGAAAGCATTTTGGCTGAAATCAAAAGGAGTTACCCGATTTAGAGTTATCGTGTTCTCTCAAGATCCTTTCATTTATTTTCTACCACGTTCCCTCTAAACTATATTTGGTCAATGATTATATAACAACATATGTATCATAAATATAATAGTTTTTTATTAAATGGGTTTGACCAAAACTTACACAGAACTCCATCTATTAGATATAGTACATATTATTTCTTTGTACGATGAACTAAGGCCTCACGATACAATAATTGTCCAATATTCTCCTACCACCTATCATGGAGGCCATTATGATGAAAATTTATTTATATATGATATATATTATATTTATATTTTCAATATTATTCTTTAATTTTTATTTACTATATACCTTTATGCTTTCTATAATATGTAAATATGATACTTTCATTTGAGGATATGTAGAATAGCACCCCCACAATGTTATATGACTCGTTCCTACCATACATGGAAAGTATAAAAGATAAATTTAATGAAATTTTGTTACATATATGGAATATATATTATAATATAATTATAATATACCTATGTATAATTTATATTTTATTCTTTTAATAAGAGAAAGAAATGAATGTAGCATTAATACGTACGTACGACCTACAGTCTCCATGAAAAGTGTATTTCATTACATATCTCTAAATATAATAGAATATTCTAAATACCTATATACCAGATTTATATTATATTTAAATCATGAATAATATTTGTGATATGAAGGACTTTTGTCACATGAACAATTTATTTCCTAACAAGTTCAGTTTTTATTCAAGTACTGAACATCAACAAAACGTCCGATATAAACTGAAAATATTATCAAATTTATAAAACATGGTAATTAGTCAAAAAATATGAATAATATACCTGAAAATGGTTATCAAGAAATTATAAATTACGAAATGTTTATTATTCACCATGATAACGATTGTACGTGATGAGTCAGACTCGTGTTAAGGGAATCTACCACCATTATATTTTCAAGTAGTCCTTTAGTGTTATGACATTTTAATTTCTACTTTCATAGGTTGGGATATGTCATTACATATCCCTATAACTTTACATTTTACCAATAAATGTTGAGATACCCCCTTTTCTATCATGACCTCGTTTTATTTAATTTTATTTGATGTTGTTTTGCTGGAAAAATTTCGAAAGGGAAATCTTACCTCAATCTCCATTCATTGAGTTAAACATCCATGTAATATGTTTTGTTTTTACAAGAATATGTGTGAATGACCAATAATTTTTTTACATTCAATATCTACTTATATTGGGTATATTTATATTTTTCACACAAGTTTATGTCATTGATTAATCCTTAATCTAATGATGTGATATTTGTAAGGGACATCATCTAAATCTGTTTTCATTGAGATATTTATTGATGATAAAAAAACTTTATTTATTATAATGTGTATATACTTCCCATTTTACATTAATTATACATATTATATATATACTCGTGATATATAATGTCTTGTAAAATGATATAATTTCATGTGGCGTTTATTTTAATGCTCAAATTTGTAATGTACTCTCTATCTAAAACATCGTTTCAAATGATTTAATGATTTAATCATATAAATCAATCTATTTCATGTCCATGTATTCAAAATAATTTTATGGACTTATTTATACGTACTTGAATGTTTTATCTGTAATTTTTTTTCAAATTTATTAATTTTTTAGGTTTTACTTTGATTCAAAACTCATCTTATAAGATGTTTTAATTTTGATTTAAAAGGGGAATGGTTATTTCAATGTCTTTTAATTTTTATTTATATATAAGTCATTAATATAATTTCTCACATTTATGTCACTATAATGTATTTATGTTTACCATACGTGTTTAACATTTCATTTTAGAATAATTTGTTTTCATATATGAGGGCACAACTTGTAAGCATAAAATGTGATTTCAAAGTTGAAATGTTAATTTTTATTTATGCTTGGTTTATGTGTTATGATTATGTTTTGGTTTTTGGGAATTTTTTATGTATATTTGTGGTTCAATGAAAAAATATGGGTGTGTGCGCCCGTGATAGCTCTCCAATTATTGGGTAATGAGACAAAGGTAAATGATAAGGTTTATCCTTATAGATTTATGGAATATACTATGATGGGCATTCAAAACACAAATAAGAAAGTTTCTCACTATGTAGCTGTAAAAGCTATAATGTTATTATGATATGGATGCCACAATATTATATTATGTTTTATTATTTCTATGGTGTTTTTTCAGAATCCTTGGATTACTTGATATAAGCTATATTTGTTAGGTTTTATGGTTGAAAATTATGATTTTGTAAAAATGTTTTCATGGGTTTTAAATATTCCTGGACTTACAGTTTTATTCATTATTTTATATTCCATACTGATATTTATATTCTCATTACAAGGTTTGGAAATATTTTTCATAGGGTATAAGGATGGGAATGATAAAGAAAGAAGTCAAGAAGAATTTTATCAAGAAAAGAAATCAAATTTATCATTAAATGGTTTTATATTGTGTTTGAGTTGGATATTGTTTTAGTTGTATCCACATTTTATAAATTTGTGTTTTTAAGAAATTTCTAGGTCATAATTCTCATATATTTTAAACCTGAAAAGATCCTCAATGTATATTGATGTCCGATTATGGACATAACTCAAGATTATGTAATGTTTATGGTTGGGGCCTTATATAATTGACTATAAAAGAAGAATATCATATCTTACCCATTTTTATATTGCTATTTAAAATATTTTCACTATGTTATGTTACAATTTTTTTGATTTTTTGTCTTACTATTAAATATGTCATGATTATGTTATAGCAATTAAATTCCCTTTTTTATATTGGAAATTAGAATGCCTTAATTATTTTATGTCACATATTATGTCTTGTCTGATTATCCATTAGTGATGAATTTGTAATTAAATATATATTTAAATTCCAATATATAAAATTAAAAATAATGAAAATATATAAAGAATGAATTTTGTATGAAAACAATAGACACATTATAGAGTATTTTCTTCATATGTTGGTTCTAGTTGTGAGTATATTATTTTAAATTAATATATATATATAAATTAATTATAATATAATGTCACACTATTAATAATTTTTAAATATTAATCAGGATCCACCATACAAGGAAAAACTATTCTCGGACAAGACTAGTAATACTGGTGTCCAATTTGATAGTTTGATGAGGGGGTATTAGATCTACTTGTCTTACACATAATTCTTAACAAAAAATAGTCCCTTCACCAGATATACCATCAATAATAGTTTCTCATCTGAAAATTCTCTTAGTGGCATCAAGTTTATTTAGACAACAATATTTTCACAATAATTTCATTCTAATCATGATTTTCCAATAAAATTTCTTTTCTTGGTGATGGGTCATACTTCTCATATTTATTATCCTTTTATTTTCAATTATATCTTATCTCAATTTCCATCTAACCCATTCTTAAAGGGATTTTATGTCCATACTCATTCATCTTTTTTTTTCCAATGATGTTTTATCATCCAGATCATACTGATCATTGTGAGCATACATTGGATATCACTACACTACCCAAGAAACCGATCCTTCATATCCTAGTAATCGATTATATCCCACTAATTATCCTACCATTTATATATGTGTATAACCCTATTAGTATTTTTTAACCATAATTCATTTTTATTCTGACATGTATGAATTTAATATTTTAATTTTATTTATTCATTTCTAGATTTACTATTACTAAATAGTGTCGGAATACTTGAATACCTAATGTATGGAACCATTAGAAAAATTTAATGGTCGAGTATAATGATGGAAAAAAATTACATGTAAATATAGTATATATTGTATGAGTTTTACTATGAAAATTTCCTAATTTTGTTGCCATTGTTCCTATGAAAATGGTCTTCCAGTGAAAAATTGAAGATTAAATCAATTATAATTCAAGGAAATGAATATAAAAATGAATATTTAATAGATTAAATTGTATATTATTATTTTACCTATAGGAATTAATATTTTTATATCATATAATTTTCCCGATAATGAAGCTAGGAGGGTTGAATGTGTGATGAAATTAGGAGATCTGTGAGGATTATATAAGCAGTAGTTATATACTAGCTCATCTATTAGAGTTATAATATATTTATAGTGTTTACACACTAACAATTTTTATCATATCATATAGTACAATAATATTATTTCTTATAGGAAGTGTGACTAATTTTGGGTATTGTTATAATTTGATTACTTTTACTCAAAAGATTTTAATTTCTATTAACAGATTGATTGGTAACATAATAATTTACATTTCATGGAATTTTTGGAATGAAAAAAATAAGGGTGTAATGAAATATGTGAACACATTTAACAAAATGTCTATCCTTTAATTATAGATAAAATATGTCTTTTTTCAAGTACAAATGAGAATGATTACATTATTTAGGTTTTAGAGAATAAGCAATATCATGTTTAGATATTGTATTTATTATTATTGTTTTTGCTATTAACCAAAATAATGATTACTATTTTATTACATTTATTGAATATTATATTGATTATAGTTGAAAATTCATTGGAATATACCTTGAGAAAAAATATTTCACTTCTGCAGAAATAAGAAAGATAAATGAGGTATTAATCTTGAGATGTAATAAATGATTTTTAAGATTTATTATATGACATAAAATTTCAACATCTATTTTGTATAATATTTATATATTGGTTGGAGTGGATACACAATAGGGGGTGAATTGAGTACCTATTAAAAATTTATGTTAAAAAGATTTATATGAAAATCCCCCAAATTTAATAATAATCTAAACTGTAGTGAATTTGAAATACTATAAATATTTAGTTAGGTTCTCAATAGATTGGTTAGTTCTCAGTTAATCTAATCTAAATATTAGATTAAATTTTGAAACTAACCTACTTGTTTACAACAAATAAAAACACTTTATAGTTTAAATATCAGAGTTACATTAAAATAGTTTCGTATTTCAATGTACTTAGCAGCAGAATATTGAATATAGTTTAGAAAAAAATAAATAACAACAGCAGTTTAAACCAAGAGGTTCAGTCTCAAGCCGAGACTTTTTCCTCTCAAACAATTTTTATAAATTTTGATCCACACCCTGTATCAGCGAAGACAACAGTACTCAAACTGTCCATGTACTGATACCTTTACCAAAGTTCTACATGGGAAAACAAAACAATATCACACAGGCTATCTAGGTCACACTTGACCTCTACCACTATCCACAGTGGGATATAAGAGTGTAAGAGAAATATTGGGTGAGGATTTAGAATCCTCTAGTTCAGCTCAAGAGTATGTGTGTGTCTAAATAGATAGATGAATACACACTTCTCAAAAAGTTAAACAAAAGTTCACTAAAAAGAAAAATAAATGGATAAGGAGTTTATAATGCTTTGAGTGATTGTAGATGTGCTCTGGACTCATTTGAATGTTGTATATGGTATTCGAGTCCTTTATGGTGAGGATGACACAAAACAGAGTGTCATTGTTCTTCTCAGCTACAGTTATTCATCCTTGTGCATACGATGTTCAGTAGGCACAACAACTTGGCTTCTGTGTTTGTTCTATGTAAATGATCATATTAAAGCTCTCTATCTTTTTTTGGTGTTCTTCGAGTTATTCCTCTTGTTTCATTGTTCTTTATACACACGTGCACCTTCGTCTTCTTATGAGTCACATCTTGTTTTTTCATTGTGTCGTCTCATCTCACTTTTCCATGCAGATATATCTTCCATTATATTCCTTCAGATCTAACCAAAAGAGTGATTGCTTTTTGACTGGTACTAGGTAAGGTTCCCTAACATCCAACCATCAACATTAATTAGTAGATGGTGAATTACACAAAGAAAATATGACCGTTGGAATTAAATAAGAGTTAAAATAAATTCCATCAATTTTCCTCACTATCGGTGAGTCATGAGATCGGTAAGTCATTTGAATTTCCATTGGTATCGGTAATTCATGTGATCAGCATCACCGTCAGTAGTTCACATGATCAGCATTAGCTTCGGTATGACATGTGATCAGCATCGGTGTGACCATTCTCATCAATAAGGCCATACTCATCAGTGTGACTATTCTCATCGGTGTGACCATTTTCATCAGTGCGACCGTTGTCATTGATGCGACCATTCTCATCGGTGTGACAGTTCTCATCGGTGCGACCATTCTCATCAGTGAAACCGTTGTCATCAGTGCGACCATTGTCATTGATGAAACCATTCTCATCGATGTGACTTTTTTCATCGGTGTGACTGTTTTCATTGATGCGATCGTTCTCATCAGTGCGATGGTTCTCATCGGTGCGACCATTGTCATGACTTTAACTAACAGTGGCTCATGAGAATAACTAACGGTTAGTCAAAAACATTAAATTATCATCGTTTATGTTCAATCCAGAACACTTCCAAGTCAATAGTAAACCATAAATAATCCTAGATAAACATCTATAGACATGATTAAACAAATATAAACACATTTATAACCGAATAAATAATTGAATAAATTTACTTATAAACAAATAAAACAATGATTTGTGATTATTAGAATAACCATCTCACAGAGGGTTCAACAATATCCCCGTTTTTTATAATCAAAAATCTATTTCATAAATGAATAGGGAGGAGAGGATATAACATTCAGTATGCTCCACCTATGTAAACAGAATATATGACCAAAGATAAACAATTCATTAGATAATGCATCAGATCATAAACAAGGTGAGATTATATCAAAATAGCATCAGATTATAGAGATCTCCCCTTTATATAAAATATTTTATCTATGAATTCATTTATATAGGTATCAATTTATTACCCTTTGTATATATATTCATTTATATAAGTAGTCATAATTTCTCCCCCTTTGGGATTATCAAAAAGAAAAAATAGGGTAGAAAGAGCAAAAAAAATAGAAGAAGGTTCCCTTGAAATAACCACTGAAAAAAGGTACAATAAAATGAAACATAAAAAAAGGGAACCTATCAAAAAAATGACAGCCACAACTACTTCTTAGGGTGTAGAGGATATTTCCCTTTGGCAGCTAGTGGAATGGATGGGCCAGAGGGTGGTTTGGTGGAAGGTTGATCTGGCTGGATGAAGGGAATAGGTAGCACAACCAGGGCTGGTAATATAGTGGGTGCTAAGGTCACTTGTGGTTGAGTAGAAGATCTTCCAGAAGGAGGCTCTTGAATGACTGGCCAAATATTAGAGAGAGACTGAGTAAAATGATAACTGACATGGAGAAACACTGGATGGACTGAGAGGCTCAGCAGTAGGAAAAACAATTTCCTTATCTTGCACATGAAGATATGGTTTGAGTAGATTGATAAAATCATGAATGACTTCACAACCATATTTCATGGCCTTCTCAAAATCATCCTTGTTCTACGTAAAACTCTCTAGAGTGGGAGTAAAAATTTTCAACTGCTGGACCTGATCCTTAAAGGCTTCAATGACTCAAGGATGCCTCAAATTCTCAGCCAAGACTTTAAACTTATGGTTTAACTCATGCTTGGTATAGATTTTAGAAAAATATTGATCCACTTTTTATTTTATCTCTTTCTGAGCCTTAGTAGCATCAGCTGAATAAAGATTTACCATCTTGTGAATATGATCATTGTTTTATTTCATCTTATTTAATGATTCCAAATCCATAATCTATCCAAGAGATACTAACTCTTCTTTTATAACATCTTTTATACATTGATCTCATGTACATAAATCTTGGTCACTTTTGAGGAGCTATCATGAGAAACAATCTGAGTTATATCAGCCCTCAACTTTCTCAAATCATATTTCTTCAGGTGTTCTATCAAATTTCTCAAAAATTATATCATGCCAGTGATGGTTGATCTAAATTAACCTGATATAGATGCTAATCAACTACTCAAATCCTTGAGCGCTTGATTCAGAGAGGTAATATTCATGCCAATAATCTCGGCATTATTGAACAGGTCGGAATTAATAATACGTACTACTCTTTATGTTAAAGAATCCATAGTATCCTAATATAAATTCATAGGATTAGGAGAAGGATAATTAGAAAATTACTCTTTCATTGTCTCTCTAACTACATGGAGAAACTCATCTTTAAATATGTCCAAATCAGATCGAGAAACTGAAGGACATGGTCTTTCTACTGTCACTTTCATATTCTCAGCAACTGGTCTATCCTTAACCGGATGTCTTACCATTGCGATATGCAATTATTCTTCCTATTCCTCTGAATAATAAAAACCAATAACCACAAAACCTCTGTTTTCCTCCCGTGCATCTTTACAAGAGGTATAGTGAGGCTTTACAAAATCAGCTTTTCCAGAATTTTCATGTGAGACTTCCTCACCTTCATCAATCTCTGTCTGAATTGTTCTTTCAGCCTCAGAAAAATCTTGCTGCTTATCTAAATGAGGTTGTGGATCTTCTTGGATTAAATTATGACCATCCACTGGTCGAGGACTCGCATCATCACCATCATCACTATCATCACCATCATCACCATCTTCACCATCATCACCATCATAACCAACATCACCATCGCCATGTCCATTGTTGTTTACTAATGTTTCATCAGTACCATCTTTGCTACTGGATTCATACTACTCAAAATTTGATACTTCAGTATCAACTTCTTCTTCATCACGTAGATGGGGTACTGTCTTAGTTAACATAGATGTGGACTAGCAGGTCCAAATTCCATTATTCTTTTCTTAGGCCTTATTGAATCAGGATCACTCCTATCGTCAAGAGGTGACTAAATTTCCTCTTTAGTATCCTCCTCATCAACTTTAGCTTCCCCTATTCCATTATTACTAGACTCTCTAGTTTCCTTAGGAACATTTGTTTCTTCTTCTTCATCAGATTAGACAACCTACTCATCAGTTTTTAAACCGAGATCTCTCACCCCCTTTGGTCTCCTAGAATGATCAGAAGGATTAAAGGAGTCATACAACTTATCTTCATTAGCAACCCATGACTTCATTAATGTATTACAACTAATTTTAATTATTTTTCAGATATCCATGTTAATGAAAAATCAACTACTGGATGATATACACTCATCTCCATCTTCATCACACCCCAAAATCTTTTGTACGACAGTGATTTTCATAGAATAGAACAAGGTTGTAGCCTTCTTGGATAGATTTACCATCTCAGAAATATGAACAGTAATATATCAACATAAGTTTACCATCTCACGATTTAGCAATAAAAATAACAATAAAACATCTTGATACTTTATAGAATCCAAATCACCATTTCTGGGACAGATTTGGTGCTTAATAAACATAAATAAGATTCTAATTTCTCCATCTAACTAAACAGGTGTTATTCTTCTAGATTCAGACTTGCGAGTCAACATCTCCAGAGCAAGATCATAAGAAATATATCCAATGGTAGGAGGAATGTTACCTGTGTAATCCTCATATCTACCATTATGTGGTACTACCAAACATTCATCCCATTGCCACGATGAAAAAGTTATCTTCTTCCCTTTGATCACTAAAGATAATATCGCCGCTTCTGCTCCATCCAATACAATATTTAAGTTCAGATAAAACTCATGCACTATCTTTGGGTAGTGGAATCTGTTATTATGAAAGAAAAAATCTTTACATCCTTGCACCTACAATACTTTTAATAGTGAAGAATTACTGGATAACACCCATTCGAAACTCAATTCCTTTTCTATGGTGACCACCCAAGTTTCCAACTCTGGGTTCACTGACCTTTGAGTTGTTATTATAGATTCTCCTCGATGGAGTTTCATTAGAGAGGAACCTTTAGATTCCTTGCTTTGTCACTTTTTCTTTACCATTTGGAGATTCGAGATGTTTGAGAGGTTGGAAGGGTTCAAAAAGGTTCGGGATTTAGAAAAAGTAGAGTTCGGTGGGAGATGGAAGGTCAACAGTTTTTAGAGAATGAAAAATATGTGCGTCCTAAATTTTATCATTTAGGGATACAATAATAAACACTAAAAATGATTAAGTAAAACAATTTCGTTTTGACAAACACTAACAGTTTCATATACTATATAATTCAAACAGTAGTAAAGATCGGTTTCACTGATCGTTTTGACAGATCGGTTTCACAGATCAGTTTCAAAGATTTGTTTCACTGATCGGTTTCACTGATCGGTTTCGCAGATCGGTTTCATAGATCGATTTCATAGATCAGTTTCAGAGATCAGTTTCATAGATTAGTTTCACAGATCAGTTTCACAGATTGGTTTCACTGATCTATTTCGCTGATCGGTTTCATTGATCAGTTTCATAGATTGGTTTCACTGATTGATCATACCTAACTCTTGTTTAACAAAATATAACCTTTATGAGCATAAGAGTTTGATGGAAATATCAGCTAATTGATGTTCAAAGTCAATAAATTCCAGAGAAATATCACCCTTTTGATAATGATCTCTCAAAAAGTGGTTTCTGACATCAATGTGATTAGTCCTAGAGTGAGACACAAGATTCATAGAGACGTTAATTGCACTAGTGTTATCAAAATTTATTGACACATGTATAAATTGATATCGATATACCAAAAAAGTGTGTTTCATCCACAGAATCTGTGCACAACAACTACCAGCAGAAACGTATTCTACGTCAGCAGTAGACAATGCAACAGAGTTCAGTTTCTTACTACACCAAGATACTAGGGACTTTACCAAAAGATGACGTGTTCTACATGTTCTCTTCCTATCTAACTTGAAACAAGTAAAGTCAGCATCTAAATAACTCATTAAGTCAAAGGATTGTACTTTTGTATAAAAAATACTGAAATTTGTAGCATGTTTAAGATATTTGAAAATCCTTTTAACAGCAAGTAAATGAGATTATTTAGGATTATCTTGAAATCTTGTACACATGCATACACTAAACATCATATCTAGTCGACTAAAATTAAGGTAAATTAAATTTCCAATCATACCTCTATAATTGGTTTGATCAATAGGTTTCCCAGTTTCATCATCATCCAACTTATAGGTGGCACTCATAGGTATATCACCTCCCTCATTACTATCCAAACCAAAATGTTTTAAAATATCCTTTTTATATTTTCATTTATTAAAAATAATACCATTGTTATTTTGAAAAACATGATATCAAATAAAATATTAGTGTTCTACCATTAAACTCATTTCAAATTCATTTTTCATACTCTTTGAAAAATCATTACACAACGCATTTTTAGAAGATCCAAAAATGATATCATCAACATAGATTTTTACTATCAAAACATCTTTAGAAATTATTTTAATAATGATATTCGGATCAAGAATCCCTTTAGAAAAACCATTTGAAATAAAAAAACTACTAATTCTATCATACCAAGCTCATATAGTTTATTTTAAACAGTATAAAGCTTTAGATAGTTTAAAAAATCGATTTGGAAAATGAGGATTAGTAAATCTAGGTGGTTGTTCAAAAAAAATATCTTGAATTATAAAACCTTTAAAAGAGAACTTTTAACATCCATTTGATATTACTTGAAATTAAGATGAGCATCATAGGAATGTAGAATCCTAATGGCCTCTAATCGAGCTACATGTGCAAAGGTTTCCCCATAGTCTATTCCTTCCTCTTGACAATACCCTTGTGCAACTAGCCTTGGTTTATTTCTAACTATATTTCCAGACTCATTGACTTTAATTGTAAAAACCCATTTAGTGCCTATGGTCAAAGTGTCTTTAGGTCTATCAACTAATTCCCAGACTTTGTTTCTTTCAAATTGATTTAATTATTCTTGTATAGCCATTACCCAAAATTCATCATTGATAACATCATTCACATTTTAAGGTTCTAGCTGTGAGATAAAGGCTTGATGTTCATCCTGATTTATTAGAGAAGCTCTAGTCTATGTCCCTCTATCAAGATTACCAATAACAACATCTAAATGATGATTCTTTAGAATTCTAGTAGATCTAGTAAAGGTAAGACTATAAATTTCAGGTTCTTATCTAGGTTCGGGTTCATCAGAAGTAGGTTATGGTGTATTTCTAGAACTGGTTGTCTTGACAACAGGGTTAATATTTTTGTCATTAAGATTTCGAATTGCCAAATCTTCTTCAAGATTTACAAGTGGGGTCATAGGTTCATGTGGATCAGTTTTATCAAATTTTATGCGAACAGATTCTTCCACACATTTGGATATCTTATTAACAACTCTATAGGCTTTTCTAGTAATTTAATATCCTAAAAATATTCCTTTATCACTCTTGGATTCAAATTAATGAAGATTATACTTAGTGTTGAGAATAAAGACATTTCAACCAAAAACTTTGAAGTAACTAAATTTAGGTTTCCTATTATTCCACAGTTCATAAGGGGTATTTTTAAGAACATGTCTAATCAAGACTCTATTTATAATATAACAAGCTGTATTGACTACATAAGCCCAAAAATAAATAGGTAAATCATATTCATTGAGCATAGTTCTTGAAATTTCCTAAAGGGTTCTATTTCTTCTTTCTACTAAACCATTCTATTGAGGTGTCCTAGGGGAATAGAAATTGTGATTATAGAAATTGTGTGAGATGTATGATTCAAACTCATGATTTTCAAACTCACAACCATGATCACTTCTCAGGTCTTAATCATAATTCCACTTAGATTTTCTACAGACTTGGAGTATTTAATAAAATAGTAACAAGCTTCACTTTTTTTCATGAAAGAATGTATACCCAAGTGTATCTAGAAAATTCATCTAATAAGAAATAGACACAGTGCTTCCCATTTAAACTAGAGACTCTAGAAGGTCCAAAAAAGTCCATTTGAACCAACTCTAGAGGTTGAGACGTTGAAAAGTCTTTCATTTATTTAAAAGAAACATTATGTTTCTTTCCCTTTTGACATGGATTGCAATCTTTATCAGCTGGGAATTCATGTTTAGGTAGGACTCTAACAATTTTCTTCCTAGTCAGTTTTCTAAGTGAGTATATATTGTAGTGTCCTAATATTCTGTGCCAAATCCAAGACTCTTTATTAAAAGAATTTAAACATGTAACTTTTTTGTTTGGATAAAGAATTCATATCTACAACATAGACATTTTCATTTCTCAAGGCATTAAATACCAAATCATTTTTAGGATAAAAAACATTGCAAGATTCATTTTCAAATTTAACATTGAAACCATCTTCACACAACTGAGAAATACTTAACAGGTTGAATTTTAATCCATCAACAATTAAAACTGTAGAAATTAAAATTGAATTTGTGTTACCAATCTGGACTAAACCGATGATTTTTCATTTTGAATTATCACCAAAAGTGACATGTCCTCCATCAACCTTGATTATGCTCTGAAAACATGAAAATTATCCCGTCATATGTCTTGAACATCCACTGACCATGTACGATGTCTTCTTATTGGAACTCTTCAGGCCAGTCTCCTATAAAACAGGTTTAACCAGAAAATGATTTTGGTACCGAGCTTTTCTTGGGTCTAGACAGGTTAGCAAGAAAAACTTTTAGTACCCAGATTTTTCTAATGGGCCTCATACAATCAATAGATTTAAAAGATTTTGACAGATAAAATTTTTTTGATTTATAACTATGTGAATATCTAGTTGAGGAATAGGAATTTCCATAATTCGAACTAGAAACATACTATCCAGATTTGGAAATAAATTTATTTTTTGCAATCTCTCTCTGTCCAGGTTAGTATCCTAAACCAGTAGTATACTTTGGTGCAACTTGTTTTTAAAGAATTTGAGTTAGAGAATTATTTCCATTTGAAATTTTTTCAAGATCCTTGTTGAGTTTCTCATTAGACAGTTTGATTTTAGTATTTTCCTTCAAAATTTGAGCATTCTTTTCCTTTTCTACTTTTAATACCGATTGTACAGTACTAGACAGGGCATACTATTTCTTTAATGACGTGTACATATCCTTTAGCTCATTGCAGGTTTCTTCTAACATGTTACAGTATTCAAATAACTCTTCACTAGACATGTTTTTAGAATCATTATCATCTCCAGAATAATAATAATTTAAATCAAGAGTATTCAATGTTACCTAAGATGTGTTTGTCATGAAACACCTATTAGCTTTTTGAGATGTTTCATCCTGAGTGGAATCAGAATCACTTGAACTGCCTTCTGAAGAACTCCAGGTTTATTTCATAGTTTTATTGTATTTTATATCCTTATAGTCATATTTCCTTTTGAATTTTAACTTTGGACAGTTAGCTTTAACACATCCTTTCCTTTTGCATTCGTAGCAGACTATGTCATTACCCTTGTCAGTTCTTTTCCAATTTATCTTCCGATGACCTTTGTTGTCATATTTTCCTTTTTAATTTGATTTTTTGAAAAATTTCATCATCCTATAAAACTTATTAAATCAACTGGGTATCTAAGCCATTTAAGCATCGCTCTCTAATGTACTGTCCTCATAGCATGAGATATCACTTTCACTTTGATGTTTCCCTTTGTCCTTAGGTTTTGAAGTAGAAGTCTTGAAGGCTACTAATTTATTTCTTGGTTCACCATATTCTTCCTTTTTTAATTTTAGTTCTTCTTCATACATCATTAATTTACCAATAAGTTCCTTGACATGCATAGAACTAATGTCACAAGACTCTCTAATTGAAACTGATGCGCCTCTCCATCTATTAGGCAGACATCTCAGTATCCTCATGATTTGGTCTTTTGCAGGAAAAACTTTTCGTAGTGAGGTCATTGTATTTAAAATTTCATAGAACATGAGATACTTGTCAGAAATATCTTCATCAAGGTTCATTTTAATGTTGACATATTTTATAGAGTATATATTCAATCTCATTTCTTTAACATTGGTTGTTCCCTCATAAGAAACACTCAAAGTATCCCAAATTTCATAAGTTGTTTCACACGCAGATATTCAATTAAATTCCTCATCACCTAAAGAACAATACATGGAATTAATTGCATTATAATTATTATTGTAAGATATTTTAGTATGTTCATACCAAGTAGTTCTTTCATTTTATGGGATCTTATACTATGTCTCTATAGAAGTCCAGATATCAAAACCCATACTTTCTAAATGAATTTTTATTTTCAGATTCCATTGGGCATAATTAACACAATTAAAGAAATGTGTCATGTTGGTAGCAGCACCTTCTAATCTGTTATCCATAAGTAGATTTTAGAAAATATATTTAAAGAGATAAATTTTATAACTAACAAAAATTTACGATCTTTAAGATACAACTAAAATCATAGTTGAAAAACGGAGTGTTTGGAAATCCTTTATAAAAACAACATCTAATACAAAATGTTGGACGGAGTGGATACTCAAGAGTGGGGGTGAATTGAATACAATTTAAAAATATCTGTTAAAAAGATTTATATTAAAATTCCTCAAATTGAATAATAAGCTAAACTGTCATGAATTTGCAATACTGTAATGTTTAAGTTAGGTTCTCAAGAGGTTGATTAGTTCTCAGTTAATCTAATCTAAAGATTAGATTAGCTTTTGAAACTAACCTACTTCTTTACAATAAATACAAACACTTTCTAGTTTAATTATTAGAGTTAATTTAAAATAGGTTTGTATTTTAAAGTAGTAGCAGTGAAATATTCAAAATAGTTTAGAACAAAATAAATAATAACAATAGTTTTAACCAAGAGGTTCATTCTCTAGCTGAGACTTAGTCCTCTAAAATAATTTATATAAATTTTGATCCACACCCCGGGTCCGGGAAGACAACAGTACACAGACTATCCAGGTACTGAGACCTCTACCACAGTTCTATGTGGGAAAACAAAACAATATCACACAGGCTATCCAGGTCACACGTGACCTCTACCACTATCCACAGTGGGATATAATAGTGTGAGAGAAAGATTGAGTGAGGATTTAGAATCTTCCAGTTCAGCTCAGGAGTCCGTGTGTGTCTAAATAGATAAATTCACACACACTGCTCCAAAATTCAAACAGAAGTTCACTATAGATAAAAATCAACGAATAAGGACTTTAGAATTCTCTATGTGATTTCATATGTGCTCTGGACAAGTTTGAATGATGCAGATGGTATTCGAGTCCTTTCTAGTGAGGACGACACAAAACAAAGTGTCGTTGTCCTTCCCATCTACAGTAATTCAGCCTTGTGCATACGATGTTTAGTAGGAACAACAACTTGTCTTCTGTGTTTGTTCCAAGTAAATGATATTCTTGAATCTCTCTATCATTTTTTTGGTGTTCTTTGAGTTCTTCCTTTTGTTTCATGGTTCTTTATACACATGTGAACCTTCTTATACTTATGAGCCACTTCATGTTTTTTCATTGTGTCATCTCATCTCGCTTTTCTGTGCAGATAGATCTTCCTTTTAATTCTTTGAGATCTTTCAAAAAGAGTGATTGCATTTGGACTGGTACTAGGTATGGTTCTCTGACATTAAACCATCAATGTTAATTAATATCTGGAGCATTAAACAAAGAAAATACGACCATTGGAATTAAATAAGAGTTTAAATAAATTCATAATGTTTTCATGACTATCGGTGAGTCATCAGATCGGTATTTCATT
Source organism: Viscum album (assembly GCA_963277665.1). Taxonomy (NCBI): domain Eukaryota; kingdom Viridiplantae; phylum Streptophyta; class Magnoliopsida; order Santalales; family Viscaceae; genus Viscum; species Viscum album. The sequence goes on from OY728157.1 coordinate 1,429,649,238, forward strand.
TGAATTTTCATCGGTATCGGTAATTCATGTGATCAGCGCCGGCGTCGGTAGTTTACATGATCAGCATCAGCTTCGGTAGGACATGTGATCAGCATCGTTGTGACCGTTCTCATCAGTGTGACCGTAGTCACCAGTGCAACTATTCTCATCGGTGCGACCGTTGTCATCGGTGCGACCGTTGTCATTGATGCAACCATGCTCATCAGTGTGATGGTTCTCATCGGTGCGACCGTTGTCATCGGTGCAACCATTGTCATCAGTGTGACCATTATCATTGATGCGACCGTTATTATCAGTGCGATCGTTGTCATTGGTGTGACTTTTGTCATTGTTGCGACTATTCTCATCAATGCGACGGTTCTCATTGGTGCGACCGTTGTCATGAATTTAAATAATGGTGACTCGCAAGAATAACTAATAGTGAGTTAAAAACATTAAATTCTCACAAACTGTTTGATCAATCTAGAACACTTCCAGGTCTATAGTAAACCATAACTAATCATAGATAAACATATATAGACATGATTAAACACATATAAACACATTTAGAACAGAATAAATAATTGACTAAATTGACTTATAAACAAAGATAAAAATGATTTGTGTTTATTAAAATGACCATATCACAGAGGGTTCAACATTATATATTTTATAATGTTGAAAACATTATCTATTGGCACTTTAGGAGAAATAATAAGACAAATTCAACCCCGACTATCATTTGTGACAAGTATTTTGCGAGATGCACCAAGAGAGTATCCACAATCAACCAGGGATATCTATTATTCTCTTTAGGTGTTAGTCCACTTCTAGTATTGAAAAAACATCAAATATTACTATGAAATAATTTAATGGGTCCCATATAAAATCAAAATAATAAAAAAAATATACATTTCAGTAACATAAAAAGGGAACATAGTCACCAAGTAGTTCATGAATGCCATGATTTCCATTTTTTCATCCCTTACACTACATTTTAATAAAATAATTTATAAATTTCTATTTATGATATGATTTTGGTAGAAGGATATAGTCAATGGTGTTGAATATCCTAGTGGTGATCCGGGTAATGAACTTCTAGGTGCCGATAGTCAAAAGTTGTATGGGGTGATAATTTTTATGACGATTGTTATGTTGATAATGATGGTAGTGATGAACTTGATGATGTTTGTGATGATGATTGGGATTTATTTGAAATATATATTGATCTTATCTATTATTGGCTTAATATTTATAAATTTACAACCTTAGGGGTATTGTTTTACAATAAAAACATATTTCATATTTGTGTTATCATATGATTTTTTACTTATACACTGGTTGAATGTAAAATATAGTCATATTTATTTTATGATGTATGGAATTTTTAATATATGATTTCTGTTTAGAATGTTTTTTTGTTCATTATTTTAGGGGGATCATTATTGGGGGATTTTCTTTCTAGTTGAGGTAACATATAAAAATGGTGTTTTGAACCATTGGTATATGTATATCATAATAAATCGATACCAACAGTTTCTAATAACCATTGTTATTTCCCTATTCCCACAGCATAGAAGCCAAATATTTGGGGAACCATTGTTATATGTTATAAAAATTGTTCCCATGTCTATAGAAGTGGTTTGGAACCAGAGGAGTATTTTAAATTTCTAATAGTGAAATATATATGGTATATACGTGTTATATACGTTTTTATTGTTATTTAATCAATCAATGAAATATATGTGTGTGTGTGATATGACTATTATAATTATAATTAATTTAACATTATACACACACAAGTAGTATTTTTATTAATATATAATACAAATATATGTGATTCATTAATATTTTATCAATTATTTCTTCACCTATTCATGAGGGAATGAATTATTTTTTCATGTGTGATATTATTGAATATGATTCCTATGACTAGTTGATTGATAAAATAATTTTTATATTTAATAAAAGTGATTAATGTTGGATCATGAAAATACCTATCTATAGGAATATATAAAGAGATGTGTTTTTTTTGGAGCCTTTCTCTGATCAATATGTACACCATGAAATATGGTTACTATCTATACATGAGAAGACATGGGCATGAAGTTAATTTTGTTTTGATGAAGTTTTGGTCCTCCAACTTATTACCTAAAGTTCATAATTTTTTGTGGAGGTATGTGGATTTCGTTTTACCAGTCATAGATGTGTTTTGGAGGTTCCATGATTTTGTGAATGGCTCTTTCATAGATTGAAATTATTTCCTTGAAACATGTATGCCTGTCAGTTTTTGTTATTAAGTAATTAAATTAATTTTTGGTGATATTGGGAAAGAATCACCAATTAGGTTATATGAGGTTGTTTTTTATGTAGGTGTCCTATCCCGGTGTTTATACATCATTGATTCTTTATGTTTCTATAAATAGTTCACAATTTCATGGTTTAGTTATATGTCATACAATAATATTTTATTTAATCATAATAATATACCTTATGGGGTCTATATTTACCATTCATGTTGTTTTATTGAATTATAGAATTACCCTGGGATTAATGATTTTTGAGGTCACATAGTGGTGCATTAGGCATAGTTGTCTCTACCTCAACCTGGTCTGGTTAAGATCAATGTTGATGTAATGTTTCTTGATCCTGGTCAAGAAATTCATAGTGTTGTGGGATGACATTCATTGAGTTTTGTTTTAGATTCATTAAAGAAAAAGTTCACTACCATATGGGGTAGTCAATTTGTTGAAGATGTAACAATTATTATTGAATTGAAGTTCACATGTGACCAAGTATTGCATAGTATTAATTTAGTTTCTAATTTAATTTATATGATCTCTTTGGTTAATGATCCATTAACTATTTACACTACTTCATCTATCCCTTTGGATGATACTTGGTGTGTTTCTATACTATTTAATCATGGTTTTTTAAAGTTTGTGAATAATATAGAAATTTGGTTTCCCATCACATAGATAAATGTAATATATCTTCTTATAAATATATTTGGTTTAGGTGTGTAATGATTGTTGATTTTTCATGATTATCCAAAAAAACTGTTCACTTTTGATTAATGATTAGTATCACATTGTTAAAAAATGCTATAATTTTTATTATGATTATGAATATTATGGAATAATATATCTACCTGTAATATTATTATTTTTTAAAAAGTGAATTTATTCTGAATATTGAATAAAGAAAGAAGTCACATAAAAAAGTGAATATGTTTGTAACTGACTCCCAAACCACAAAAACCAAAACAAAATAGAGAACCAAATACACCCCTCATAAGTATTTGAGACATAAATGACTAACGAAATGGGACCACACAAACATCAAGTATGATAATTGTGAAATACACATCAGTCAACTATATGTTCTACAGAAAATGAGTATATAAAGAATGATAAAAAGAAAAACCAACCCCAACATCAATCTAGACACCAAAAAAACTATATAAAAAATAAAATAGAAAAAATTTGGAAAATAAAAAATTATCCAAACACAAACCTTACTCCTACTATTCTCATGAGGAGTATATTTACGGAAGTAACTTTTCATTCACCATAATAACCTAGGTGTTATATTTTATATGATATTTATTTTAATAAGAATTTATTTATTCAAACTCATTAAATAAACTTTGTAGAACATCACTCGTGGAGTTCACCACATTATATGAAACATCATTGTTAAATGTAATATAATATTCATCATTAATGTTAGAGAAATACTTCTCGTTCATATCCTATTTATTATTAATGGAATTAAGGGGGTGAAGATGATCTGAATATATTGAAAAGAATACTTAAGAAATAAAAATATATCACACTAATCTAGGTTAACCTCATAAAATATTTAAGGGTAACAAATGTATTAAAAAACCCTCCTCTAATGTTATCATCAATATTTATTTTAAAAGTAGATCATGTCACCATTGTTCATTGAATATGTGAGAAATAATTACATGTAATTGATATATGATTTGTATAGGCCACTATGACCCTATTGATATCCCCCTCATGAGTGGAAATAATATATTTATCTTATGGGTTTTCATGAATATCATGACTATCAAATTCTTATTATCATGGAGCCTTAGGATGACCTATAAGAGTTTCAGATTGAAAATTTATAGAATTTATATCTTCGTGATCCATAATTTGATCGAGTTAAGTTTCATTGACTTGAGTATTATAATTATCTGGATTGTTAATGGATTTTATTATTACTGCATCTTTTTTAGAAATAAATAGATAAATATAATCACTATCATAAGTACTACTGGTACCATAATTTATCATCAAGGTGTTATAAATAGAGAAACCATCCAATGTAACCATTGGTCGTTGCAAAACATCAACAGTGCTTCAACTATCTAGTGATTTCCCAACCTGGTATGCTTCTCTACCACATCTTCAACATCAAAATTAGGAAGAATAAATGAGGAATCACCATATTGGGAAATATTAATACCCATGAATTGATGTTCTCTAGAAACAACCATTCTAGGATTACATTTATAATCTTATTCTATCTATTACTCATCACCAGAGGATGCTAAAACTAAAGTCTCATGTTCTTTAATGACGGTATTCAATTCTTATCTAACAATAACACTTCCAATTCTAACCTAAAATGCGAACATATTCATCAATATCCTTGGATATTCCTCTACATAAATTACTTTTCATCCTCACATTGTGTGTGATGAACTAAAAACAGGTATGAACCCTTCTGAGATAATATTCATGGCATTCATGGTAGGTGTAAATTTATATTTCACATTTTAATAAACAACATCTTTGTATCCTAATAATATACCAAGGATTCAGTGTACGATTTTAGACTACTACACATTTTTCACGAAAAATACATCATTTTTAACAATAATTTTAATAAACTTTTCAATGGGGGAAGCGTTATCTATTACAACACACAAGTGAGGAGGGATATATAATTTTATATTCTATACTCAGTCATAAAATAAATACAATATTCTAAACTAAAATCAAGTTTCTATACGAATGAAACATCCTGTTACTTTTTTCACGTATTTCTTAATCCATATTTTCACCAATATTTGGATGGGTTTTTTTTTGGGTTGTTTCAGGTTGACATTTTTATGAGTTTTTAAAAATATGTTATATTTCACGGTTATTGAATGATTTTACCAAACTGTGCGTCCTTTCTATCAAAATCATGAAAATCCATGAAGTGGTGTTTTTGATGGTTGGATCATAGTTTTTTCATATCATATAAACTCCTAGGAGAAACTCTGTGACCCATTTAAAATAGCTGCACATATAGTCCGTATAGATTGGTTTGACATTGTAGAGCCCCAGATATGAACTTTCACACAAATTTTAATTAATAATAAAATTGTTTTAAAATTCCAGAAACAAAAGTTTTGTCCCCCAATCGACCTGTACAACCTCTTGGTGAATTCCTCTTCCTAAGGATCTATCAAGACCAATTTTATGCCCCATGGAACCCTCCTGGAGGAAGATCTAATATTGGTTAATGGAGTTCAATATTATTTCATTTAATTTCATCTTCTCAATATGTATCTACCATTATCTCTCTTCTTTTCAGTAGGATTCTGTTGGTCCCCCGATATCTTTTTGGATCTAATACCATCCGTTTTTGGATCTTAAAACTAGGTTTTATCATTTCTTCCTAGTTTTCATGATCATGATTCTTCATTGACCAATTGTGATTAGGGTTTAGTGAATTGATATCCATTAATACTGAGGTATGTGTTCCCTTATGATGCACAAATTATTGAACACAAAATTGATTTATTTATTTTCAATTGTTTGAATTAAATAAAATTTCATTATTTCAATTAAATTAATTTTAATTGGTTTTCTGGAATAACCCCAATTCCATGGAATTTGTGTTTCATAATGGGATTTTTTTCTGAAATTTGAAAACACCCAACTCTATTGAAATAGTGTTTTTATGGAAGTTGGTGAAATTTAAAATGTTTCATTTAAATTAGGGAATGAGTATAATAGAAAGATTTTAACAAATCACAATTCCATTGAATTGGTTGTTTGTTATGAAATTGATGTAAATTGATTGAAAGTAAATCTTATAATTAAACTTTGAAATCGAATTATGAAATTAAATTATGAATTGATTTCAAATTCCTATTGTGAAAAATGGATTAAAATGGTTTTGATAGAAATCTTAGATTTTATCTTCGAAAATGAATATTTTTTTTAAACCCCATTTACATTTTTAATTTGAAATTGGTAATTTTGAAATAGGGGATGGGATGTAATTTAATTTTATGGTATATTAAAATAAATTGACCATTAGTGATTTGTACTATAGCACATGAAAGCCTAGGTAGTTAGGGAGTTATTTAAGAAAGCAATGATAGTGAGGGAATGCTCTATATAATGTTTTACAATTTACAATAATAAAAAAATGTTGGTTATGACATATGAGATCCCTATTGGGACATGGGTGAGTCATCTCTTTCTAGTCCCATGGGACATGTGTACAAATTGTAGTTTTTAACATGAGAGTATGAGGATCCCATAACCTGGAACTATCATACCTATTAGAAGATGATGATATTGCTTGCTTGTTTATATATAAGATATAAATTTATTCTACAATAGTAAATTGTTTTACATGACTTGTGAATTTATATAAACTAATTTATATAAATGTTTTTATTTAATCCATATGTGTAAACCCTTTTTCTTAAAATTATTTCCATCATTTGAAATTTATTTCCACCATTGGAAATGTAACGAATGATTTGTTTAGGTAATCTATTGAAATTAAAAATGTGTTTATTTGAAAATTAAAAACACATTATTTGTTTATTTTTATTTTGGTATCTTATTATGGAATTATTAGTGAGTACCTGCTCAGATTTCATCTCACAGCATACCTATGACCTTGGGTGTCTGTATATTTTCTATTTCCATGTTATTTCATGGGTAAGGAACCACATAGAGGTGGTCCTAACTATTGATATATAGACTTGGGGAGTTTCATCAGTTGAGGCATGATCTATTTATCTACCTTATTTTTCTAGTACATTCCTGTAGTAGTTTGGGATTTCATATCTATTTGAATTCTGATACACATCCCCCAGTGGAGTTTCTTTTGTATGCATATAGATAAATTTCCTTTTCTTACACTATGTTTGGGGAAAAAATGTTCCCACTTTCATTTTGTTATCCTATGTGCTCATCACTGACCCATGGGGATTGAGATCTCCCGTCAGGATATGTTAGTGTTAGCTCAGTTATCGAGTTACCAGGGTACTCAGGATGGTTCATGTTAAACTTTTATCAAAGGAATTTTGATATTCTTTCCTTGATGTTGGTACACATTGTGAAATATTATCACGACATAGGAGGTAGTTTTTATAGAGTTCCTGGACTGCTCTCACCATAAGGATCCTTAATTCACCAGGGTGGTATGGGAAAGAAGTCTTGATGAATTGTTATATTCTTATCGTTTCTTATTAATTGGATGGGATTGAAATTTAATATTTTTTGTCTATCTGTTGGGATTCATTTCCCTAGTTTTCTGTTTGACTATAAATATGATGTCTTACTTGTTGTCTATAGTTGTTTTATAGTATCATGCCTCTACGAAGATGTGTGAATTGGATCCCGAATAAAACATCTATGGGACCCCAACCAGAAACTTTTCTAGTGGATCCATATCTGGTTGTGGTTATTTTGCATACTATCCAATATATGGGAAAAGCACCACCACTAGATCACATTCAGGAACCAATTTTGGAACTTCAATAGGATAATCATAAGGAACATTCTGATGAATTCCTTCACTAGAATCCAAGACCGTTCAAAGGCTTATATGATACTCAAGTGGCTAAAGAATGGTGAAGTAGAATGAAATGTTTGTTTGGTATCCTAGAAAAACCTAATGAAATCAAGGTGATGTGTGCTACCTTCATTCTAGAAGGACCAAGTAGGATATGGTTGGATTTGATGGTGATGGTGATGAATCCTGAAGGGTGAGAGGTGAAAGACTTCAATGTTTTTTTCACCGACCTCTTCTATCAAAAGACAATGATTTTTTCCTAGGATATAGAGTTATTCAATCATGAGAAGGTTGATAGGACCATGAAAGAGAATGAAAACTTTTTTTCTATGATTGGGCATTTTTCACCTCAGATTATATAGAATGTGATTATGAAGGCTCCACGCTTCAGAATAGGGAATCAAAATGATATCCATTCATGTTTTTTCTCATAGAAATTTTTATCCTATGCTGACGTGTTGGATAGGGAACTGATAGATGAAATGGACTTGGATACTGAGTCAAGGTTATCATTGACTTCTTTCTCTCCTAGTGGAAGTGTGTTTTTCTTCAATGTAAAGAGGAAGCATGATGATTTTCATGGTGTATCTAGATAAAATATTAATTACATACCACATATAGTACCTCGTATATGCCTTTGGAGTTTATAATAGTGGTGGAAGACCAAAAAGTTTCTGAGGGTTTTCACTGAGGCATCCATGGTATGTGGTTCTTGTGGACTCTAAGGAAATTTATAGAAATTATTCCACATTTATTCCTCTCTGCATATTGGAAATTGATCATAAAATCCTTATTAATATCTGGGAAATTAAAATGCATCTTGTGTAAAAGTCTTCATACCAAATTATTCTATAATTATCCTTATTAAAATAGTGGATGTGTCTCTAGAGGAAGTAGATATAGGTCTAATTACTATGAGAGGTACCATCACTAATGATTTTTCATTATTGACTACTTTATTCGATACAGGTGGATCATATTCATTTATTTCAACCCATGATGTTAATATTCTAAATATTTATACAAAGCCTTTATCATATGTCAAGGATATTACTAAACGCTTTTTAATGAAGGTATAATAGGGTATCTGTAGTTATGATTCTATTTTCTCTCTATCAGAAGTCGATATTTCTTTGAGTTTTTTTCTTCTTTACATTAAACTTCATGAATCATGTTCTAGATATGTATTTTCATTGACAGTAAGGACTAAAATGAAAGTTATATTTATTATGTCTTCTTTACTACACCCAATGGTGTGTTCGAGGTCTTTCAAAGAAAATGTTACCCAAGTACTAGTAGAGTTAGATCATATTTTCAAGAGTTTGGGAGAGTTATATCAGTGATTTCATTTTATGTGTATATGGAATATTTTAAAGGTAATCTCCCTGTAGTTATCATTTGATTTACCGACATGTTTCTCTCTGAATTATCTATACTTCCATAGATACTGGAGGTATAATTATCTATTGATTTAGTTCATGGTACTGAACTAGTTTCTATTCCTTCTTACCGAACGACACCATCCGAAAAAAAATAGTTTAATAATTATTTGGATGATATTTTATAGAATATATTATAATAACAACGTGTGTCACCTTGGGAGGAATTGATTTTAATTACTAAGAATGATAATGGTTCATTTCACCTATGTGTTGATGACCAAATTCACAATCCAGTGATGGTAAAGAAAAAGTATCCATTTCCATGGATTAGTCATTTATTTGATCAGTTGAAAGAAGGGAAGTGGTTCTCAACGATTGATATTCAATCTAGTTATCATTGACTGAGGATAATATAATTTGACATTTATACAACCACCTTTTTTGCAAGGTACAAACATTATGTGTACCATGTTATGTCATTTGGTGTAACTAATTCTCCTATAGTATTTATGGATTTAATGAAAAGGGTTTTCCATAAGTATCATGATACCATCATGGTAGTCTTCATGGATGAAATAATTTTTTACTTTATGTCTAATGAAGAAATATGTAAATCGTTTGAAAATAGTTATAAGTTTCTTAAGAAATACCTGTCATTATTCCAAGCATTAAAAATGTGATTTCTTGTTTTGAGATGTGAAGTTATTGGAACAAATGGTGTTAGAAAATGGGATATGCGTTGATCATATTAAGGTGAAGGATTTTATGACATGGTAGAAACCTAGAAATTTTTTTCGAGATTCAGGGCATCCTGGGTTTTGCTATATATTTTAACCAGTTTTTTAAGGACATCTCAAAGTTTTATTCTCTGATGACTACTCCAACTCAGAAGAGAGTAATGTTTTATTGCGATTAAACTGTCATTGTTAGTTTTTTGAGAAGAAATGTATTCCGACTACTACACTAGTGTAGACACTTCTTGATACAGGGAAGGTCTATGTGGTCTTCTATGATGAAAGGATTTTAGGTTTTGGACACTTCCTATTCAAGGTGATCTTGTTGTTTCCTATGGATCACATCACCTAAAGATACAAAAGAAGAATTATCTAACCTATGACCTCGAACATGTAGTTATTATGCACACACATAAGAGTTGGAATCATTATATTTATGGATAAAGATTTATCATGTGTTCAAATCACAAGAGTTTTATTTATATATTCTCTAAAAATGATTTTAATCTCTTCTAGGGGAATTTGGTGGAACACCTACAATCCTTCAACATGGAAATCCCTTATACCTTTGGGAAATTAAATTTCATTGAATATGATTTGAGTAGAAAAATATTGATCTAGATTTTGGAAGAATATTTAGAAGAGTGGAATATGATAGATCTCTTTGCACAGTTGCATATTGGTGTCTAGGAATCAGGGGTTGATGTTTCTTCGTCTAGTATTCAGTTGAAATATACTCATCTTGAATTTATTCTTTAGGAGAAATATCTTGACAATGAGTTCCATAGAAGTAGAGAGTCTATTTATAGTGGAGAGACTATTTATAAGAATCCATTCTCTAAATAGTGAATTACTTTCTATCAAGATCACATCATTTTACCATTAGTGTTAAGGAAAACTATTTATTAGTATTTCCATAATTTCCATTTGGGCTTTTCAGCCAAGAAAAATAGAGGATTTTATATGAAATGCCGCATTTGTTATGCTGGATTTGTACAAAATAGGGTATTGTAGATTTTATCTCTCATTGGTATACGTGCCAAAAATCCATGGTTAAGAATCAGAAACCTTCTGGGTTGCATCAGCCACTTACTATCCCTACTGGTAATTTGTACGAGATCTCTACAAAAATTGTGGTTGGGATTAGGTAAACCCATAGAAAGAAGAATATGATTTCAGTTGTGATCAATTAGCTAAAAATCATCTTACTTTATACCAATTCATGACATATTCAGAGTTAAGGAGTTGGAGAATATCTATGTAAAAGTGATTTATCATTTGAACTGACTTCTATCTACTATTGTCTCTGATGGGGATCCTCGGTTCACTTCATGTTTTATGGAGTGTAATTCAGGAGACATATGGATCTCACATCCATTTGAGTATGGCATACCATCTGTAGATGGATACCAGATAGAAAGTGGTATACAAATTCTTGAGGATATGCTTGGCGCGTGTGTTCTTTACTTTGTTGTGGCTTGGGATGATCATTTGGGATTGGTGGATTTTTCATATAATAATAGTTTCCAGTAAGTAATCCTAATGGTTCATTTTGAGAACTTGTATAGTCGGCCTTACAGATTTCTATTATATTGGTCAAAGATTGGTGACAGTTACCTGGTTGGAACAAGTTTTGATAAATAGATGATAAAAATTATTCAATTAATTTGTTATAGAATTTCAATGACATGGATATAGTATAATCCTAACTCTGATCATTATCATAGACCATTGGGTTTTTAGTTAGTGTCTATGTGTTCTTCAATGTTTCACACCATTTTGGTCATCAGTAGGTTGGGAGGTAAGGACAAATTTATCCTCATTTTGTGGAACCTTTGAATGTTGTTGAGAAGGAGGTATAAGTTTATAACTCTTCATCACATCCACTATAGTTGAAATCGATACATAAATATTTCTATGCACCTCTACTATGAATGTATCTATCACATCTATCTCAGGTTTTGTGATAAAATGAGTTTGAGGTTGAACCTGATTTATCTGCGACTAAACGACTATTTAGGATAGTTGATTCTGAAACAAAGGTACATCATGGGAGGAAAATAAATTGTTTTAGTGTTATTCCATCATATTTTTAATAATAATGAAACATGGGAGAGGGAGGTACTGATGAGAGAGAAGTGGTATTATAATTTTGGCATGAAAGCATCTGAGTATGATTTTTGGGGAAATAATGTGTCTATTATGGGGAAGTTTTAACATCTCGTTACATTTTTCATGTATTAATAAACCCTAATTTTTACAATGATTTGGTTTGGTTTCATTTGGGGTTGTTTTGGGATGAAATTTTTATGAGTTTTTATAATTCTGGGCTCATGCATGGTTGGCGTATTGTTTTCCCAAACTGTGTTCATTTTCATGAAAAACTGTGAAAACATGAGTGTGAGGTTTTTCCTGGATGGTACATGGTGCCTTAGACCAAACATCCCCTTATGTGAAACCATGTGGCCCATTAACAACAACTTCATATATAGGCTTCATGATATAGTCTAACTTAGTGGATCCACCCAACTACAATTTTGAATCCTTTTTCATTAATCTGAAAATTGTTTTGAATTATATGAAACCCACATTTTTATCCCTATAGAAACTATATTACCGTTTTTATAATTATTCTTCCAACAGAGCTCCAAATATCAATTTTTATCCCTCCATAACCCACATGGAGGTGGATTGAAGTTTGAAGAAGGTCGTTCAATCTTATCATGTTTAGTTTTCTCTTCTCAATTTCTATCTTTCATTTTCTCTATTCTCTACCCTAGGGTTACATGGATCCCCATGTTTCTTTTAGAATCTAATAATCTATATTTTGGGATCTTTAAAATATTTTGGATCCTTGTTTCTTAGTTTATGTTATCATCATTCTTTGTTGGAAAATCCTGATTAGGGTTTTGTGAATTGAGAGATGTTGATCCTGAGGTTGGTGGTACCATCAGTATAATGAAATGTTGATAGACATATTTTTTAACTCATTGAAATATCTTTTTTGAAATGAAATTTATTAATTAAAAATAAATGTTTTTCAACTGGTTTGTTGAAAATAACCATATTCTTTTTAATTGTGGTTTTAAAATGGGATTTTGGCCTAAAATTGGAAAACCCCCAATTCCTTGAATTATGGAATGTTTATGGAAATTGGTGAAATTTAAATTGATTCATTTAAATTTTGGAATGAGTTCAATAGAATGATTTTGAAAAACACAATTCCATTTATTTGGGGGTTTGTTATGAAATTGAAGGATATTTTTTGAAATTAAATTGTTGAATTTAATTGTAAAAGTGAATTGTGAATTGATATAAAATTTACTTTCTAGAAACTTTCTTAAATGGGTTAGATAGAAACCATAGGGTTTCATCATGGAAAAGGAATGTTTCATGTTAAAAACATTCTTTAGTTTTTAAATGGAAATTGAAATTTTTGTAATAGGGGAATTGGATTTATTGTATTTTATGGTTTCTTAAAATAAACATCCCATCATTGATTTGTACTAGAGCACATGATATCCAATGTAATCTGTAAGGTATTTGGGAAAACATGCCAAGATGGGAATTATATAGCATTATATTTATGATTTACAACACTAACCAGACTTTGGATAACATATCTTACTTCCCTATTGTGACATAGATGAGTCCTCTCCTTCTAGTGATGCTGGATATGTGTACACATTGTGATTTATTACAAGAGAGTTTGAGGATCCCCTAACCATGAACAATAATACCTCTTAATTGATTACTATTTTTCTCTATTTTCTATATAATAGATATAAATGTATTACATTATTTTAAACTATTTTACATGGATTGAGAATTTATATTAACTATTTTATATAAAATTTTTCATTTAGGATATTTGTGTAAATATCCTTTTTCTTCAAACCATTTCCTTTGTATGAAATATATTTCCATAATTTTAAATTTAAAGCAAGATAGTTTGAGATATGCTCCTGAAATTCCAAACCTAATTATTAGAAAATTGAAATCACTTTATTTGTTTAATTTGATATAGGAATCGTATTATGGAATAATCAGCGAGACCCTAGTCAGTTTTAGCTCACACCTAACTTGTTCCTTCAGGTGTTTTTAGATTATCTCATTCTAGGTTCAAGTATGGGTAAAGCACCACTAAGAGGTGGTTCTAACTATTTATCCATATATGTAGAGAGTTTCATACATTGGGTCATGGGGTAGTTTTCTCTCCTATTTTACCTGTACATTGTTGAATTACTTTCGGTTTTCATACATGTTTTACTTCTGGTACACATCTCCCAGTGGAGTTTCATTTGTTTGCATACTGTTTTGTTACCTTTCGTATACATTTCTTTTGGAAAATTATATCCCACATTAATTTTGTTTGATGTCAGGTTCTACATGCCATCCTATGGGGATCAAGAATTCCCTTTAGACTCTGTCAGTATGAGATCGATTTTCAGGTTACTAGGGTACACGATATGGTTCATGACATAGAATTACCTAGTTTGGGAAGAGAAATATTATGTTTGGTAAATAGATCTACGTATCATTAATTATAGAGTCTTTTATTGATTATATCTCTCTAATCTGTTACTTTATAATAAATATGATGTTCTCTATGAAGTTGGAATCTCATGATTTGGACATTGTGACATCATGATCAATTTTAAGGTGAATAAATGTATTATGGTAATAATGAATCTCTATTATTGTATCATTTATTATACTCTATAAATAATTAATATTCATATCGAATAGATCCACTAGAAGACTATTGGAAAAAACTCTTAATGAGTGCCTGGTTATGAAACATCCCCACAATATTTAATTCATTTAATGTGATTCTTATAATTTTATGAACATATGGTTTCTATACAAATTTAATACCAAACATGATCGTTGGTTTGTCATATAAATATATATTCTCCAAAAGGGGTAGGATGTATTTCTCCCCAGGGAAAATCATAAAGTCTTTCCTCCATTTAAATTAAAACTTTTAACCACCCCACCCTTCCTTCAGGGGGGGTGTAAAATTTCATGGACTAGGGTAACCTAATTTCTATCCTTAAAGGGGTAAAAGAAAAAAATAATTAGTATATCTATCCCATAAATTTATTATTATCATTTGTATTAATATTTTTATGCTATAATATATATATATATATGTGTATGTTTGTATATATATTTATTTATGTATTATGTGAGTCATATATATATTTATATTATGATATATATATATATATATTCGAAATGTTATCATCATCATTATCATCATCATGATTGATGAATAACATGACATGTGTGATTCGGATGATATTCACAATCATCCTTGATCTTTTATTTTTATTTTTTATTATGAATTAATCCATATTGGACATAATTAACACTTCAAATGGGGTACTTCAAAATACTCCAACATAATTTCCATGATCAAAGAAATACTAAATGAAAAAATAAATCCCATGGTTCTATCCAATTGTAAGGTTATTTTTTAAAATTATAACCATTATCTAGAAATAATATATGGGAAAGGGGGTGTGGTTCACATTAATTCTATTAAATATGTCAATTTCTAAAGGATTGAATAACAACTAAGAAGGGGGTAGGGTGAATTACATGTCTACTTTTTGAAATCAATAATAGTTTTTAAACATAACCTCTGCAACCTATTAATGTTTTATTACCTTATCATATTATAGAAAACAATAATGTATGGAAATGTAAGAAAACACATAATTCATTTGATATTTACAAGGATCAACTTCATTATCAGAACCTATATCATTTCCATAGCCACTCCTATGGGAATAATGAAATTTAGAGTTTGGAATAAGTTAATATGAAATGTGCCAACTCTCATTAGTAACCATATATATATATAGATAAGAAAGATTAAATTTACTCTTATATGTTTAATTTTTCTCAAAAAAATAATTGAGAAAAAAATAAACACATTGTTCAAACTTCTACACAAAAGATCTATCCAGAATACATTGTCTAATGTGGATGAGTCCAATTTTCTCAATCTGGTGAGGATAGGTCTAATGGACTATGTTCAATGAATTATGTATGCTATAATTAGTAAAATAAACCCATTATAAACCCACATTACTCAAAAAGTACAGAAATTCTCAAACTTATCTTACTCAGTTTTGTAAAAGATATTCGACCTTCTAATGAGGTCTCATTCTATAAAGATAACTTTCACCAAATTGTGTAGGGATCCATCTTTTCTCAGTCACATGAAATGTACAATGTACAAATATACTATTCTTATATTTATATTCATACCATAATAGAAAAGTTGGGTCATTGAAAAACCTTCCCCACATACTCAAATTAAAAAATTTCCAAGATCCATGCATATATGTATTTCATGTTTGTCCACATACACTATACACAGATATTATAGAATCATCTTGATCCTTCTTTATAATATGCCTTCTCAGAATTCCTAAATTTTCATTAGTATGATAGAAAAAACTATTCTCATTATAATAAAACTCCCTTAGATAATTATAATGTAACTTCCTCATCTCATTATGAATTGAATTTACTCATCAGAGTTAGACCGATTGAATTTCCTTCTCGATGTTAGTTTTATTGACATTCATACTCAGAGTCAGTCTGATTGACTTTCTTCCTCATACTTAGCCCAATTAAACATACTCACCTTATGTCCAATGAAATCCTCATAATGATTTAATTATCATTACAATAGAAACTCCACACTTCAAAGATGAAATTATTCTTACCTCATCTTTTATAACTCATTTAAACTTATAAAAACATTTATTTCTGGTATTTCTGTATTTGAAGAAAACATTTGTTTGCTTCATGGAAATGATACAAACATTAAGATTCAACCATTTCTTCAAAAGAATTTATCAGGATATTTTCATGACTTATTAGAATTTTATGATTGGAAATGAATCTTCTATGTTACATATAATGGTATTATGAATTCCCATACTTTTAAAACCTTCTTTGTTTCGATCCAAAACTCAATACGATTGGATTCACCTATTCTCTTCATTTTTTTTCACAATTCATGAATCAAAAGTGTTACATAAAACTTATGATATTTGACAATTACAAAACAGAAAATTATTTTTCTGGATTAAGGTTATAAATTTCAATAAAATTTTAACACTTGAAATCACTACCTTCAATCAACATATTTAGAAAAGTTTTGACTTTCTATCGTAGAAAGTTATTTATTTCTCTAATTATGGAGAAAGAAAAATTACAAAAATAAAAAATTTATATCTCCAATTATATTGGTCAAATGATCTATAAATTTCATTTATCTATCCAACTAAAAATACATCTTCATCTTTTCACATTTCTTCACACTAATGAATTAATAACTTTTCAAACACAATATTATGCATCTATCAAGACTATCATGTGATATTAAGAACTGTTGATATTAAAATATCATCATCTGAAACATGTTTATAATGTTCAATAAGTACTTCATCAATGCCATGTTTGATGAATCTTTATTTTCAGGCTGATGAATTTACGTGTGATGTTGTGTCTGATCAACAAATTTATAGAACATAAAAATTCCATCATCCTTAAACCTTTTACCTCTGGAACTTCTTTGTTTAAAGACCTGTATCTAGAACCTATTTCAAGAAAATAATTTTCTCAATGATAAAAAAATTTCTCTAACAGTATGTTTATACTCAATCATTCGTCAACTTTCACATGTTATTCAAAAAACAAATTGTGGAAAAAGATTAGTTTTCAAAAAATATAAAATGTTTTTAGAAACTGAACAACCCATAGGTTCTTCAATCACAACATTAGAATTTTTTAAAACATTAATAAATATCTTTTTCCACTTTAATTTTTTTTTCACAACTCATATATTGTAAAAACAAAATAATTGTTTTAAAAATTTATCAAAACACAACCTTTCTCAAAATAGAGTTTCTTGAAACCACACTGCTATATAAACTAATTTTTTTGAAGGAATTCCTTCCCTAAGGGACACAAATATATTTATCCATGTTAATATAAACTCCTCCTCACATTTATCTTTTCCTATAAGCATTATTTTTTATTCCTCTTTTATTTTTCTCTCCACAATTTTATGACAACCAAACCATCATATACATTAAATATGAATAAGTAAAAACTTATTAGAATTTAGAAATATATTACTTTATATACCCCTTTTTCAACATAATCCAAATCACTGTGGTAGAATTATATATGAGATATAGGATTTCATTATAATAGAGTCAAAAAGAAGTTGCAGCCTCAACTCAAGAAACCTTTATTTCGGTATTGACTCTTTGATTATATCATAAATTTGATACTTCATTGATATATATTACAAAAAAAATCTCTAGAAGAATATTTTTCATTTATAAAGTGATATTTTATATCATTATGTTTTTATCTTGAAAGTTTTAGAATATTTTTAGTAAGTTTAATTGTACTTTAATTATCACAAATTATCATCAATGGTTTAGAATTTTCTTTTCAAATCATCCAGATGAACTATTATTCCTGACATCTGAGTAAAAAATTGAGTACTCAAGACATATTTTGATCCTCATATTATCAATGTATGTGAATATTGTTTCTTACTATTCCAAATTAAACAACATTCCACCAAGAAAACTGTTCCTCTTGAGGTTGATTTTCTAGCAGTACATTCTCTATCCCAATCGACATCAGTATAACCATGAAACAACATCTCAAAATTAATTTTGTATAACAAAACATTTCAAGTTATTCATTTAAAATATATCATAAGTCTCTTTACTTCCAATATATGTGATTCTTTCGGATTACATTGAAAAATGAAATGAATGTTCTGAAAAAAAAATATTATCTGGTCTTGAGGCTATAATGAAAAGTAGACATCTTATCAGATTCCGAAAGTCTTTCTGATTTACACTTTTTAAAGAATCATATTTACTCATCATTATCCCAATTAAGATAGGATTTGAAATTATTTATATTCTTCTATGCCAATTTTTTTCACAATTCACCAAAATACTTTTCATGAGATAGGAAAATGTTTTTTTATTTTTTTTAATGTTATAAAAAAGGAAGAATGTAAATTTTCAACAAATTAACATCTTAAATTTCCTAGTCATTTCTTTAGTATATTTTTTCAAACACCTTATCTATCCGAAAAAAAATTATCAACCACACAAACAATTAAAATTAGTGTTAAAGATTCAATATATTTTACAAGTAATTTTCTACCAATATTTTCTTTAGAAAAAGTCGTTACTCTCAAACAAATTTCCTGCATATAATACCATGTATATAAAGATTATTTCTTCCTATTTAATGATTTATTCAATATGTAATATTTTTTTTATCCTAATAATTTTGAAACCGAAATGTTTGTTTAATGTAAAATCCTTCTTAAATTTATATATGAAGAAATTATGACTTTATATATATTTTTTATAATTTGTAATTATTGTGAGCATCCACTTCTAGAAACATTCTAATATTTCATAACCTTGAAAAAAGGGAAAAGTGTTCATCTAAATTTACACCTTTCACCTATGAAAATACTTTACAATCAAGGCTGGACTTTCTTCTTTAAACATATCCATGCTCATTCAACCTATATCTACAAACCACTTTTTTTAGATAACATTTGTACATCTGGGATGGTGAAAAAGTTCCCATGATTCATTTTTTCAATTTTATCCCACTATTCATTATTAGCATTCACTCATTCATAATGTAAAATAGATTCTAAAACTAATTATAGTTCATCTTTTGAAATGAGTGATGTTTTCATTTCTAATCATAGCTTTGTTCAGGTCTAAACTGAATACTTATGATTTCTAAGAATATTTTTGGTGTCAACATGTTTTTTGAATGTATTAAATTTCATTGTTCCTCTTCCTACAAAATTTTCCCCATCACATGATTCATCTGATTCTTCATACACATTACTTTTATTAATTTATTTTTCATTGTAAACTTTTAGATTTACTTTCTAAACATTCCTAATTTTTTTTGATTAATTTGAATTCCTAATAACTATCACGTCGTATGAGTCCACCAACTTTTTTAAAAGACTTTTCCAAAATTTTTAAATTCTTTCATTGGTTTAATTACCCATTAAAGTTCCATCATTATCTTTCTCATCAAACCTTCCTAGATCCATATTTTTTATTTTACGTAAACATGGAATTAAAAAAAATTAATTACTTCAATGAAGGATTTTTTGATGCACTTCATTTCAAAAGAAGTCATGTTTCATTTTGTTCTTGACAAAAATCTATTTTAAATATGTACAATAATACAGAAAAAATCTCTCTAGTAGAATATTGAATGTTCCTATTATTCTTATGTACTTGTTCCCATTTCCACCTAGCTTCTATTATTTCTTCCTACTACTCCATTTTTTTCTAGAGTATAGGGAGAACTATAATCATGTCTGATATCATGATTTCAGAGATAAGTTTTAAATGTATTATTTGTAAATTTGGTAACATTATCTATTCTCAACTTCTTTATATAATCCAATATTTCATTCTCGGATTATTTTATAAAAAAACAATAAATTTCCACAGCATATGAATTTTTTTATAAACATGATGTTTTTAATCTGAGTGAAATTATTAATTACAATGATAAAGTATAAATCAGCTTTTTTTTAAAATGTCTCATTTCCCCACATAAAACAGAATGAATAATTTCAAGAGGTCTGGTAGAATGTATCAAAACATCCTTATCACTTATATCAGTCATCCTTCTTTTCTAATAAGTAACAAATAAATCATACACTTTTCAATTAAATTATAGAAAATTTCATATAACATCCGCATTCGAAATATTTTCCATTTGTTTCTTTCCAAGGTGAAAAAGTCTTGACTACCACAATTTATTCTCATCTTCATCACATACGTAATAGATGTTATTAAATTATAATATATGGAAGAGGTTCTCACTGGTTATTTCTTCTTTTATAATAAATTTTTCGTATATAAAAATATTGATAACACATTAATATTTTGTTAATATAACATATTTTACATTATCAAAATGTTTAGGTACACTAAGTATGTTATTTTTTGTCCCATAAAAATGTAAAAAATCTTTATATTTCAATTTTTCTACTTCAATCATAGATGTTTAGATTCCTATGATTTTTACAAAACTCTAATTCCCAAAGGAAACATCAGATCCATCCTGATTTTTCACATGCTTCTTGATTTTTAAATCAACTCTCATTTGTGAAGAACAACCACTATCATGTATCTATTTTTTTTCAAGGGACACTCAACCAAAAAATCTCTTTCCTTATCATTATTCTCCCCAAATTGTTTTAATTTTCTCCTATAAAAAAATTTATTTTCGAATGATCAGCTTAATACATATTTCATCATGATGACTCACCTGATCACATCATCCCAGCCATATTCTATAAATTTGAATTTATTTTTTTGGTTGGAAGGATTCTATAATGTTGAGATTTTTATTTCCTAACATCTTGTGTGTTAAGAAAGTTATTCCATCTACATTAACTATTTCTTACACTAGGTTTATAAATTATTTATGGAAGTAATAATTTATGCGAATAATTATAATCCTTATTCCTACAGATTTTATAGCACTAAAAGAATCCATTAAATATTTATTTTCTATTGAAGTATGATCTTTCAATATAGAATTTATTTTGAGTTTGAAAACATCTTCTAATATAACATACTCTGGGCATGGACCATTATTCCATCTAAGCGTGTTATCAAATTTTATCAATTAAATAAGTTTTATTCATCCTTTTCCACACAATATTTAATAAAAAAATTTTTTGGAACAAGAAATGTTAAAAAAAACTACTCAAACATTATTTTTGGTGGTTGAGGACTTTACCTTATTCTTTATTTGAGATCTGTCAGCAACATTAAAATTCTAAACTTTTATGTCAGATGCTTTTTGAATTTATTTATTCAACTTTATTAAGTAATTATCTATCTTAAGATGTTTTGATTGAAACTTATTGAATTATTCTTCCTTATTAGCCAATTTCATATGGAGATATTCAACAATCATTCCCTTTTCATAAACCCTTAATTTTTATCCTACGATATCCAAAAAAATTTCTTCCCCTCATTGATGACATCATTTCTTTCATCAAAAAATTATTAAAAATAATTATTCATTTCTCTGATTTATTTTTTATGATATTTTTTTTTATCATGACATAATAAAAGTTATTTCTGAGCTGATATTCTCTGTAATATTATTCACCTCCTCCTTATTCTTTATAGTTTTAGGATTCTTCAACATTCTCAAATTTTGTAATGAATGTTTGGAACTTTTCTTATCTTTCATCCTTTGAGGAATTGTTCTCAGTTGAGTTTGATCCTAATTTTTTAATAATCATACTCATTTAGTCTCCAGTGACATTCTTCTTTTATTTGTTAAATTAATTTTTATATGTTGAACGTTTTTTTGACATATTCTATTGATATTTTTTATCTGAATCATCTTGATATTCTACCACATTCTTCTTTGGTAAATTCATCAAAGAGTGTCCAATTCCACCACTTTAAAAACATTTTATAGGAAATTTACATCCATACTTTCCTCAATCAATTTGATAGTATTAAACATAAGATAAATGATTTTTTGAGTCAACTCATCATCCTTTTTTATCATAGGAGTCCCAAGGATCGACATTTTCAACATATCATATTTTCTTTTTTTCTTGTGGATTCAAAATACATTTCATATTTCATATTATTTTTGAACATTGGGGTTTTCACATTTCATAATAAATAAATGTGTTATACAATTCCCTAAGAAATAAATCATATTTATCTTCTAAAGTAGAAATTATAAAATCAAACATGTCAGAAAATTTTCCCATATGATTGTTAAAAAGTATAGAATCTTTAGGAACATCATTGAATCCTCTAATGTTGTAAAAAAATTCATTTAATCTGTTCAAGTATTATTCAATAGTTTTTTCATCTCTCATTCTTATGCCTTCATAAATACTACTCAATATTTTTAGATTTTTTTCCTTCAGTTTATTATTTCATTCGAAAATACCTTCCATCTTGTAAAAAATATTCTTTTATGTTTTGAGACCCATCACCTTCAAATAAACATTTTATAATAAGGAAATAATGACATATTTTCTATAATTTCCATTAACTTTAATATTTATCTTACCACCAAAATTCATTGGGTATTCCTTCTCAATAAGGGGAAGACCAATTGTAATAGCATCAATAAATTCACGTCCAAGTGATATGAGATAAGGTATCATCATATTTTCCCATCCATAATAATTATTTCCATCATATTTAATAATTCCTATACTTTTTATAGAATTGATATTATCCATGATAAGGATTCGACAAGGGAACCTTACCCGTGATACGAATTGAAATTCTAAAAGATTTAATAACAACTGAGAAGGGGGATTGAACCAGTTGTTCAGTTTTTATGATTTTCAAATCTTTTGAAACTAAACCCCATACAACCTGGTAATGTTTATAACCTTATTATCTTTTGGTAAATAGTCATGCATCAAAAAGTTTTAAAGTTGGTAATGAACATAATATTCACAAGGTTTGACCTCAGCATGAGAACCATTATCCAATCCAAAGTCACTCCCAAGGGTCAATAGAAATTCATTAATTTGAAGATGTGAATACACTTGTGTAAAATCCCATTAGACACCTTCTATCAACCGATAGAAACAATTATTCAGAATCTAATTGGTTTGAAAAATTTGATAAATATTTTTGAGGGAAAACAAAAGAATAAATACTTATTAAAAACTTCTCTACAAATGCTATGTTCGTATTTTTCATTCCGAGGTGGTTGGGTCCAATTCTGTAGTTTGGCAAGGAAGGGTGTGATGGAATCAGTCTAATGAATTTAGTCTGATAGACGTTGTATAATGAACGCATTATCAATCAACATTACTCAAACTCTACTCAAAATCTCAATCTGATATTCCTTAGTCTGGTAAGTAAAAACATTATATTTCAAGAAATCTAATGAGGTATCAATCCCTAAAGATAACTTTTACATGAATTATATTTCGCACCACACTTTTTATCACTTGAAAAAATGAAAAGTACAAATTTAATTTCCTTATATTTATAAGTATCCAATAATGGAAATGGTGGTAATTTGAAAAAAGTTTCCCTCATACTACAATTCAATAACACATAGATCTTCTCATAATATAATTTCATGATTAAATACTTCAAATAATTTAAAATCTTCTTGAATCTTATTGAGTATCCTCCATAAGATGTTTTCTTAGACATCCTAGATTTTCCTCAGTATTATAGAACTTCCTTTGTTAATTATGATAGCACTACCTCAGCTCATTATGTTCGAACTTCATCAGATCATTCTGAATTTACTTTCCTTGCTGGAGTTAGTATGATTGAATTTCCTCATCAGAACTAGTCATATTGACATTCCTTATTAGATCCATCTGGATTGACTTTCCACCTCAAAACCCACCCGAATAAATTTCCTTATCAAATTAATTCTGATTGACATTCCTCCTCAAATTCAATCTAATCATCTATCCTCCTCAGATTCATTATGATGGAACTTCCTTATATTGATTCTGATGGATCCCTCATAAGGATGGAATTCTCTTTATGAAAGAAACACTATTCAATAACATTGAGATTATACAAACTTCATCAGCTATACCTCATTCAGACTTTTAAAAACATCCATTACTAGTACCTATGGATCTTATGAAAACAATTTATTGATTCCTAGAACCGATAAATTATTTATGATTACTCTATTTATTGAAAGTATTTTATTCATGACATTTGTAATGATTTATGTGAAATTAGTGATTGGAAAAGCATTGTGTGACTTACATAAGAACATATTTTGACTTATATTACATTTAATACATTTTTTATTTCCAAGAAAAACTCAATACCATTGGATACACCTATTCTCCCCCTTTTTTCATATGGATTTCATCACAAGTGTTATATAAAACTTGTGCTATTTGAGAATTATAAACTAGAAAATCATTTTTTGGATTAAGTTCATAACTTTTATAAACATTATAACTCCTGATTTAACTATCTTCATTCAACCTATTTAGTTACATTTTGTTGTCCTATCTCAAAAAAATCTCTCTGTCATTGATTATGGAAAACAAAAACTCCAAAAAAAAAATAATTTCTTCTATAAATTACTTTTTATTTGATGATAAATATATTTTAGTTATCAGTCTGTCTAAAAACAATTGTCTTAGACTTCTCATGTTTCTTCCCAATGATGAATTCAAAACTTTTGAAACTCGAATTCCTTCTTATATCATGTCTCCCAAATAAATTCTATAAATTTTGAGACTCGCATAACATAATTTGACTCATTATTATAAGTTTAATAACCTTATAATAAAATCCATGTCAGATGAATCTTAAAAATCAGGTCGATGGATCTGAGTTAGAAAAATCATCTGATCAAGAACTTTACAGAACTTCCTACTTCAATTTTCCTTCACCATATGTGTCTCGTATTACTCAGTCTAAATACATGTTTCAGAAAAAATCTATCCCAAAAAAAATTCAATGATAAAAACTTTTCTCACCCTTTTTTATTAGGTTCGAACATTCAACAACATTCACCTATTATTCAAAAAACTTATTTTGAAAAATATATGTCTCATTAAATAAAATAAATTATTAAAAAAATCACAATGGTCCATCAATATGTAATAAATGAAAGGATGGGTCTTTTCGGTTTTTCATTATGGAAAGGAATATACTCTAAAAAGGGTATAATCCTTTGAAATTTAATGAATTATTAAACAAAATACAACTAATTAGGGAGTTTTTATTGGGGGATGATTGTTAGGGGGAATGGGTATTTATATAATATTTTACAATCTATAAATTAAATAAGAAGTACTGGGGGATCAATTTAACTTCTCCTTAACCATAAGTTATCAGTGTCATAGAGTGTGTTATCCACATTGATCTCATTAATATAAAAAATTCAAATTCTCAAATGTGAATTCATATTTATGGATTTAACTAATTATATTGGCACCTAATTTTTATTGCTATAAATCTTCCCCAACTAGAGTTCCCATAAATATGGATATATATATATATATATATATATATATTTCTATGTATAGAAATTATTTTGAGATCTTAGTAAAGGTTTATTTTTCTTCTACCTAGGATGAGGATGTGGTTTTTAAAACAATACAAGATACTATAAGTCTTATCATATAGTTTGAAAAGATTCTTTTTTTTTTTGTATTTTGATTATAACTTCATTATGAATCTATCAAATGATATTATGAAATCTAAACATTATTAGAATTTATCAAATTTAAAATCTCACCTGAATATGTAGTGAATAATATAAACATTTCTAAAAATGAAAAAGGGAATGTGATAGAAAATACACCTACAGATGAAACTAAAAAAGTTTAGTGGAAATAGAACTTGTCTATGAAACCTGGTGAAAATAATACCCATAGAAAACAAGATATTTAAGTGAAATCCAGTATTTCCCAACTATTATTATAATATACAAGATCCCCACAATGGAAATTGAGGTTGAAACCAAGGGAGACTCTAAACACTATGGCTACTCAACCGAAACACACAAACGTCATCATAAATGCCATGGTTTATTTTTTCCTAATTATTAAGGGAATGAATCCACTAAAACCCTTTTTTCAAGGTCACATAGTAAAACATTAAGTGATAATGAGCCCTTATTTACTCAACTTCTACCCAGTATAATATTTAAAAAGTAAATTTAGATGATTAAAAGTCATGAATAATATAAATCCACTAAAGTATACTACTATCTAATAAAAATAAAAAGGATAAGAGTGGGTTTGATTATGATTATGATGAATAATCGAAGAAATGAGGATAATAATGAAAAAATTGTGAGTATTTCATAGAATAATATATATGGTGGAGTAAATTACGCCATGTAAAACACCAATAGAGGAAACATTATGGTATTCACCTTCTCAAAAAAGAATATATTATTCTATAATTGTTATCGGATGAATAATAAGAACACCTCATCAACCATTAGAAACGTCATTTAGTGTAATAGTCTAATGATCATTGTTATTTGTAAAATAATGGTTCATATTGAGATGTTTATGTTCAATAATTATATTTTTCATTGTTATGAAGTTTTAACCTTTAAAGGTATAAGATTTATTGGGGAAACATTATATATTTTTTTAAAAACAATGATAAATACCATTATATATAAATTATAATATAATAACATTAAAATCCTTATTGATCAAGGTCATCACAACCACCAAATACAATTTATCTTTTATTAAAACTATTATACCAGGAAGTGAAATTTATTTAATAATCAATACTTCAACTCTTTAAATAGTAACTATAGTTTTATTTTACAAGGGGACTTCCATCTAATGTCCTGAAGGCCTACAAATTTTTATTATAAGATAAAACCCCTTTTTAAGGGATGAAGGGGTTCTAACCTAATTAGGGATGCATCATTTGACTTTTAATGGTTTATTTATTCATAACCACCTAAAATAAGAAGAATGTGTACTGAATTTGTTCATCTAGATTCATTATGTGTAGCTGTAATTCCAGTAATTTGGATACATATTTTGATTACCTTTATTCATTTAATCTTCTTGTTTGATTTTTTTCTCATTTATCCCTAAGAACTACTCGTACCATTATATAATTTTGGTATCCATCCATGAGTTGGGTGGTATATATTACTATACTACCATTGAAATCAATAATACGTGGATCAAACTTCTGGAATAAAAATTGATTAAGAAACAATAATGATCTAAAAAATTCAATGAATGTGCATTCCAAAAATTTATCTTTAAACTCAAGATGGTGAATTCTATTTTAAGTGCCTTAGCGTGATTTTATTAAATATTGGTGATAAAATAAATATCACATTAATAAGAATAAAATGGTTTCAAAATTGATAAGTGTATCGTGAATTTATAACTATTGAGGAGATCCAAAATCAATGAAGGCTATAGGAGCTCATTAACACCATGGAAGAAATAATTATGCAGTAACTCGTCTATTAGTGGACTAACGATAGGGATATGAAAAGTATGTTTTTATAAATTAGTAATAGATATATGAGGATAAAAATATTATATCATATTATAATTAATTGGGAAACCTAAAATGATGATTAATGTGTCAATAAATCAATGGTTTATTACTTTAATCATATATCGAATGAATAAAATCAAAAATCCTCTAGATTTGTGTTGTATGTCATTATACCATAATTTATCACAAATATAATAAATTCATATCTTATAACTGCTCACCTAATAAAATATTTTAAATTATCTATTTCATTAATAAGAACTAAAATTTCATTGGGGTTATATGTATCCACAAACAAGTTTTTTATTAAATTTTTGTATTTGATTCAAGTTGAAAATTTTGATGTTTTAATGGAATTCATCAAAACTAAATTCATTACAGTAGGGTTGAATTCTATGTTTATCAATCGCATATTGAGGATTGAATATGACTTATACATTAATAATTTTATTCCAACTATGTTTACAAATATATAAACCAATATCATTGGTAAAATTCATATATGAATTTTAGGTAAATCTCTAATTAAATTGTTTCACCGAATTAGTTTAGATTCATTCCAAGTTGAAAGGTTCAAAAAACATGTGATTAATATCTAAGTGTTTTTAAATTCCCCATGGGAAATATAAAATGAAATAATTTCCCTTAAAGTATATATCTTAATTTATTTTGGCACTCTTAAGTTGTAATTAATTATTTAGATACCCAAGAAGTATTGATTGTTGACATGAGTTATCTCTATTATTAATTATCATCACAATAATCCAATATCTCTATAATTATAAACATAAAATACAAGGGATACTTTTTTCCATGTAAGAGTGATGTAGGGTGACCCTATATTATCCTTTACCATTTGAATTTTGGAGGATTATCTCAAAAAATGAATCTAGAAAGCTATGGATGATGGAAATATCAATCTCATAAAACATATTCCTATTATAAGATATATAGTGGTTTCTAAAGGCATCTTTACTTTCTACTACCATGGTATCACCATAAAATATGGAATATTGAAGTCCATTTTCATAAATTTAATGCCTCCAAAATCTCACTATAACTTTCTAGTTGGAATGATATGTGTCGGTCATATGTGGGGATAATATTCCTCATAAATTTGATAATATATTCATTATTTAAATTTATATATATATTCAAATGGACGAGGGATCTATTTAAACAGATCATAAAAAAATTTGAACATTCATTTGGATGTGGAGTATTTTAAAATGATGCTACTTATTATTGTTTAGAAAAATTTTATTAAGACCACTTATCTGAGGGTATTGGAGATCAAAATTATTAACTTATTGAATGAATCACTCATTTGAAATTATTTTTTTAATCTTTATATAATATTAGATAGCTCCACAAGTTTCATGAGAATCAATATTATTAATATATTGAAAAAAAGGACAAAATTTTATCTAGGTTCATTTATTTATCCCACCCCCAGAGATATATATAACTACCTCACATAGAAAACACATGGAATCATTAAAAGTAATAATAGATCAATTTATGGAAATATAATTTGATTATCACCGCAAATTGTAACATATGTGATGTGTTTATTGATTTGACCATCCTTTCTATTGAATCATCAATGCACATTACGGATTAGTTTTCTCAAATTATTCAATTTGATAATGTCTATAAAATCAAAAACAATAATTCCATAGAGAATTATATTTTATTTTGGAAGCTATCATGAGTGGAAAAAATTAGTTCCAAATAAAACTAAATATTTAGTTTTTTATTTATTAACACTCCTCCCAAAGGGTCGTTTCTATTCTAGAAAAATATATTAATGCCTAATAGGTTGATATATATATGAAAAATATTGATCAACATAATTCAAAAAAGGTGGTTTTATTTGGGTGTCCAATCATCAAATTAAAATCATCTTCTTACTCAATTGTGTTGTATTATATAAAAAACAAACTTATTTATAAAGATTATTTTTGAAAAATATATCTGGAGGATTATCTTATGCCAATTAATTATTGAATTTCTTACTATTAATAACATCAACTATTTCATGAATATTATCGATGATGTACTCCCGATTGATAAAATTAATAATATTTAAAACTTTTAAATTGTTTTTCTCATTGTTATATTTTTAAGTATTCGAATAACCCAAAATTTGAGGTAAGAGAACCACTTGTAATGTAATTATGTAATACATTTGAAGAGATATCAGACTTTCTAAAAAATTAAAAAATATTTCCATAATAAATTTCATCAATTAACTCCTTATAACTATATTTATTGACATTTCATATAATCTATTAAAAACAATCCCACCAAAATTGGGTTTTTGGGCCCCTTCTCTACCCAAATAGATCAAATATAATATCAATGCGGAAACATTTATGTGCCCTTGGACCATCATGTTATCCATGAAACATTAGAAACTATAAGAGGATATTAAAGTGAAATTTTATCAAACTTTCATTCTTTTTAGTACTGGTTCTTTATCTTCAAATATCACTAACAATATCTTTGTGGCAGTGGTAGAGATGTTTAAATTATTTGGCATGTCCATAATCACTCAATCCATTATAAGACTATATTCAGGCTATAATCACCATCGTCATCATAATAATTATCCACATACTCATGCCCCCTCCAATTCATCATCATCATCTACATTATAATATCATATAATAGTATTAGTAATGGTAAATGACTGATTTAGAATGAAAGGAAAGCAACACAAAGAATGAACCCCTAACGGGTTTTAGTAGGGGGTGCTATGTGAAACATGATAACAACAAGGGTTCAATGAAAATACATCCACCAAATCATTTTCCTCTTTTTATGATTTATACCTATTATTATTAGTTTCTAGAGTCTCCAAATCAAGGTATTATTTCATATTTAATCTTCATCAATTTTGGTTGGTTATTAATGAATTTTAAGGTGTGATTCTACTGTAGTGTGGTGGAATTAATACGTGATGTTAGGAATTTTCAATTTTAGGTATAAATACGTTTCAATAGGGTTGTAAGTATTCTATAAACCCTTTTTTATAAGGATTTATAATCTAGTGGGATTCTCTAAGGATTTCTCAAAATTTAGGTTAAATTTTGGAATTTCCAGGCTAAATGAATTATGGTGTTTGGATGATTTGGTGTTATGTGTATTTAATATAATTCATAGAGGTATATTAAATTAAAATTTAGGATTATTTAATTATGAAAATGAACCACGAATGATTTTATGGTTCTGGAAATTTGGTTTAGGTATTTTAAGTCAATATTTAGGGGGCACCTAATTGAGAGGAGGTTGCAAGTAGGCAATTGGTAGGTTATATCACCCCCTTTACTTACTTAAATAGTTTTTGTTTGGAATAGGTATTCAATATTATTTTTGAAATTTTAATAAATCATAGATGAATATTTACTAATTTAATTTTTTTAGGAATCATTTAATAATTTAATTTATATTAATTTTCATGGAAAATATATATGAACTATCATAAAGTTGTTTTGAATTAACCATTCAATTTTTTACTAATTAAGATGTTGGAATATGTAATGTAATTGTTAGAAAGAATTATATCTAATGAATAAATTATTAATTATATTAGTATTTCATTATTTATAGAAATTTCAACCTGTATGTTAAAATTGTGTTACTAAAAGGTTTCAATTTGTTTGAAATAATGGAATATTAATTTTTAATTTTTTATCAAAATTAAATTGACAGAATCAACGATTATAATTATTAATTAAGTTCTTATTTGGTTAGGTGAATCAAAAAAGGTTAGTTTTTATGCACATGTTTTTTTACAATTGTTCCATTGATAAGGTGTTAGCAATATCTTGAATACTTTTATTTTTTTTATAAAATAATGTTCTTTAGCTACATGTTTGTTATACAATCATATATATATTCAGGGAGTGTGAATGGTTTTTAACCAAAATTAAATGGTATAAGAATATGTTTAATCTTATTTGATAAAATGAGTGTGGATTTTATGGTTAAATAACTATTTAACAGTATAAAATTATATTTTTAGGCCCTCTCCATTATATTTTTCATTATGACATAAGAAGGAAAATATTTATGACCAGTATAACCCAAATTAATTATAAAACAATAAAAAACACTTATCCTTGATTAATAGGATATATCATTAATAAGGTAATTAACTTATGTTTTAAAGTGGGAATGAATTGTTTTTTATTAATAATTATGGTATTTTATTAAATAACTTCTTCTTTAATTAAAATTGATCATCAAGTAAAATAATTTACCTTAATTGGTAGAAAATATATATAATATAATAGTTCAGTGTATGATTTTTAATATTTTTTCCTCTGAGGTTACTATGGGAAAGTGAATTGTTATGGATTATTTTGGTTTTCTTGATATTTTCAACCTTTCTAAATTTTATTCTCCCTTTAATTTAGTTTATTAGTTAACCTATAATTGTTACTTCTCTATTTGTACTTTGGTTTACTCATTAATTTAATAAATTTTTCTAATCAGGGATTTATAATTAGTTTTTTTCAATGTCTTTCATAATTGGAGTTATATATATTTATCTATTAATATTTTATTTTATTCTTATTATTATAAATAGTGGGAAATAAAAACAAAGTTAAAATTTCATTGTATAATTTTTTTAAAAAAAACTTCATTCTATGTGAATTTAATTAATAAAAAATTGTTTCAATAATTAATCATCTATGACATATTATATATAATTATTTTACATATTTCATTTATTGTTTGATGAAAATTTATGATAGAAATTTATGTTATCAAGAAATGATATATATTAAAATTATTAATATTTCAACTTGTACGAAACCACTTATTTTTATTTGTAATTATGAGTTACATATAGACTATATTGCATGATTATTTAAATTATTACATTCTTCAATAATGCAAAATATTGCATTGGATATTTGGAATCTTTTCTGTGGTGTATATTTTATATGCAGGGGTTTCACGACATAATAATTATAGTTTTGAATTCATACATTCATACCAACAGCATATATACATGCATGCATGCAAACATACATACATACATACATATTTTCATAAAAATAAACCCACACATACCAAAACATGATTATTTTTCTCTCCATGAGGAAGGAGGAATTATATATGAGGTTACATATATTTTTGTCTAAATATAAACAGACACACACACACACACACGTGTTCTTTCATTTGATAAGAAAGGTCTCAGAGGTGTGTTTAACTGCATGTTTATATAATTTTATTACTACCTTTGAATAGAGAGGCCTCTTAAGTAATAATTAATACTTGTGCATGTGTGAGTGTGTGTAAATGGGCTCCTATAGAATATGTGTTTATAAATCTATCCTATAGAATATAGGTTTCATGTGTGGATAGGTGTGATAACTTGGATCCTAAGAATGGCTTGAGGTAGGATTGGATATTGTTGATGTTGTATGATATATCTGTTATTATTAATAATATATTGTCTATCCTAATATTTTTATATTATATTATTTATCTATTTTATTTGAAATTAATAAATTAAAGTATTCCAATTTTATAGAAACATTGTTATGCATTGAAATATTTGGTGGATCTTAATGGATCTCTATTATCACACACTATATATGCACCATGTTATACATGTAACTTCAATATTGTTATTTTAGGAATTAAAAAGTTCAAAATATCATATTAGACTAATTAAGGATTTTTTTGAAATTGATGTAATTTAATTTTATTCTTTTCCAATTTGATGTAGATAATGGGAGGGGATGATTGTTTGGAACGATATACATTGCATCTCTATGTTAATTTAGTTTATTGTTTTTAGACATTTTGGGTCCAAATTTTCTATATATATGAGTTTTTATATATGTTTCTAAATTATTGTAATATAATATTGGTTTTATTATTATTGAAATTATTTTATATAACCATATAGGTGCGGAAGTTATCCTCATTAGATAAGATCATATTTTGGAAACATCTAACATACTGGTTGGTCATGCTAGAAATTTGGAAAAATATAATATTTATATAATTTTGTTTTTTTCAAAAGGGTGAATCATTCCACAAATATAATCTTAAGACCTCATTACATGTTTCTAGGACATACATATTGGGGAATAAACATCAATATCAAGGTATTATGTCTCAGGTTGATGGAAGATCCATGATGAGTAGTTATATAAGAACTCTTCTTAATAAATCAACAAATTTTATACATGATTATCAAGTTTCATTCTATATTAAATTTCACTATCATCAGCTTCCACTTTTAAAATTCTAAATAAAGTAAACATTTTTTGTTTTAGGAAAGTATTTACTTTCTTTTCAAAGGAACCTTGGATTTGTTTTAATTTTAAATAATTCTTCTATGAATCGTTCTTGATGATTCACTATCATCATCTCATTTTTCATATTTATGTATAGAATATTTAGATTAAAAGTTACCAAGTCAATATAAATTTGAATATTTTATTGGAAACATTACATGATATTTTCCTTTCCTTTCCAAATATTCATTGAGACATATGACATATGAATATCATAAATAAACATGATGTCTTCATCAAAAATAGAATACTCTTAATCCTATTTTATTTATTCAGTGTAATAAATATTTAAGTCTATGAAATAAATTTATATCTTAGATTTATTTATTTTTTCAACTAACTACCTATCATTATTTATAAAAAATAAATACACCATCCACATTATCTACTAAATGTAAATTTAAATCGCAATGTAAAAGAGTCGAAAAATTAGCATTAAACCAAAAAAGAATGATACATTGTATGTTCTCATCCGCTATAGAATCATCAATCATTTCTCAAAAACATATCATCAGAATAACTACTTTATTAACTACAGTGATGTTTTAGTCAATTTTTTCACCATCAATGATGAAAATATATTTAAATTTAGCATAAAATATTTTAATTTTGGTTTTTATTAATCTAATATTTCCTTTATAACTATTTTTTAACTTATATAATGATCATTATTGTAACACCCCAGGTAAATAAAGAATACGACATTTTTGTATTTATCCATATTTGTGAATAAAATATTAATATGACTTTAAAGGGGACGCTATGCTCGATGGCGTACCCAACACGCAACAACGAGTTTCTTGGGAATCTTACGTTGCACTCTAATAATAAAATAATATTATTTTAAATGATAGTTAACATGTAGCCGTTGTATTGGCGGGAATGGATAGAAATAACTAAAATACGATTTCATATGTTTTTAATTGTTTTTACATTTATCCAATAAAGAATAGAGGCTTAAAATACGGAAAGAATTCAATTTTAGGCGTATATGCCCTAGTTTTCACTAAAGGTTCACTTATCACCTTTTGATGTTGAACCATCATTAAATATAGTTTTGTTCACTCTTAAACATTCTTTTGGACCAAATAAAACTCTTATTAAGAATCGGGACATCAAAATTTACTTTGTGTAAATTTTTGGTATCTTTCCGATAAAGTTCATTTTTTTTAAGGAATAGTGTAAAATGTTGTATTTTAATTCAAAACCACTTTTTAATCTAATTTATTTATATGATTAGATTATCTTTTGAATTGGTTTTAAAGTGAAATTAGGAAATATTTTTACCATTTAATCCAATAGTGGTGGTTGGAATTAATTTCACTTTGAAATCGGACTTAAACTGGTGTCAATCTTTTGATACTTATTGTTTTATAAAAACACGCTATTTGCTCTGACAGCGGGAATTAATTATTAAATTAATTAATGTGACTAATATGTTTTGAATTTTGTAAAACGGACTTCATTTTTGAATTCAGAATATCAAATATAGCTTAGGGTGAATTTTTGGTAATTTTCTGAAAAACTTCAATTTTTGATGAATAGTGAAACCACTAAGTGATAATCAAGCAAACTGATTTTTCAGTTAAATGAAAGTTTACCACTAATGTGTATTGAATTTTGAAAATCCGACATACATGGTTGTCATTAAGAAGTAAAATGTGGTTCAATGAGATTATAATAATTTTTTGGTGAATAGTAACTTATTAAGTTTTTAATCGCGATTAGTGATAATTAGTGTAGTTTAAGGTATAAATAATACTTTAAAAAAATGAAATGACCTAGACACATGTCACAACCCTATTGGTTGTGTCATGGCCGACCAAGACAAGCCGTGGCCTAACTTGGGGACCCCATGGATCCACTTTTGTTGGGAAATGACATAAAATACTTTTTATTTAATGTTAAAGTGAAAATGACACTAACATAGTATGTTTTACTAAAACAATTTTTAAGTGGGGTTATACAAGTCCAAATTTTGATTATAAATAGTCATTGGAAAGATAAAAAGATTTCCTATATCATAGTATTTTTTTTATAATTTTTAGACATTAAAGAAATTAAATTATTTATGACATAATAATGATGCAGCGATGACATCATTATTTGACAATTTAATTAAAACGGAAAGATAATGAAAAATCTACAATATACACATGGACAAAACCAATTGGATGAGTGGATTTCGAAGCCTTATCACCTTATCCACGAATTCTATCAATGTGGGACCTTTTGAAACCGAAACACATTTTCAAATAATGTAATATTTCTTTACTTTCCAAAAGTGCCCCTCCTCTCCTCTTATAAAAGGCCCCCACCTCTACCTCATTCCATACACTTCTCAAGCCTTTGGCTCGGCCAACCCCTGCCCATTTGCTCTCTCCACATCCCTCTCCTCATACTAGAGGACTCCCTTTGGGAAGAATCCTTTCAAAGGAAGCCTTTAGGCTTAAATCAAAAGGAGTTACACTTTTAAAGGTAATTCATTCTCTCATGTTCATTTGTTTTATTTTGCTTCTCCAACCCCCTAAACTCTTTTTATTTACTTCTTTTGTAACAACACCAGTATCTTCAATATACTAGGATGTTGTTATAATATTTATTTGAGCTACACTCTCACACAACTGCATCAAATGGTTAAAGAACATACGGTTTCCGTGGATGGCGAAATTCTGCCTCCCGAAACGATGATTGTTCAATACTCATTTAACACCTTCAAAGGTGGCCATTATGATGTCATTATTTTTATATATGATATATAATATGTTTATGTTATATTTATGCTTCTGTATTTTTCATTTT
Organism: Viscum album; assembly: GCA_963277665.1. Taxonomy (NCBI): domain Eukaryota; kingdom Viridiplantae; phylum Streptophyta; class Magnoliopsida; order Santalales; family Viscaceae; genus Viscum; species Viscum album. Next base: position 1,429,686,398 of record OY728157.1, read on the forward strand.
TGTCTTACCTTTATGGCTTCCATTATGGGTATACGCGATATCTTCATTTAAGGAAGTGCGGACTACCGCCCCCTCAAAGTGATTTGATTCGTTAAATACCATATGTGGGATGTATAAAGGATGGAAATATGATATTATATATGATATTATACTGGAATTATAATATACCTTTATATCATTATTATTCCATTCTATAAAATACGAAATAGAAATGAAAGTAGCGTTCATGCGTACGTACGGCTTACCGTCTCCATGAACGGTGCATTTCATTTCTTACCTCTAAATGATTATGTAATGTTATAAATGCATGCATGTACTGGATATATATGAAATATATGATATCTACATAATGAATACAATTCTGGATATAATAAACATTTGGCCACACGAACAACATGTAATTGTAAGAAGACCACTTTCGACTTAAGAACCAAATATCGGCAAAACAAATATTATTAACTTAAATGATTACATAATGTTTATGACAAGGTAATAAGTGGTATAAAAGTAATAATGAACTTGAAAAGGGTTCTTAAGGAATTAGAAATTAACTCAAGTTTATTATTCAGGAGATTAAAGAATGATCGAGTCAAGTCGGACCCGAGGTAAGGGATCCTACAACTCTCTTTCTTTTTAAGTACATTCTTTTATGTAATTTCTTTTAAGCTCATATTTATTATGATTAAGATGTTATTTTATATTACTCCTACTGTAATTTTTATGTTCATGTGATGAGAGACCCTATTCTCTCTCATCAATCCTTTTGGAAGTTTTATGTGGCGCCGTTAGGCTGCCGAGTTTTCGTAAGGGATTTTTCATCTCACTTTTATCCCCGTGAGATTTATGCTACATTTGCCACAATTTCCTTTGAGTGGTGTATGTACTGCCCATTATTCTACTCTTTGTGTAATATACTTTCGTTTATGAGTATTTACATCAATGATTTATTGCCCTTCTTTCATGGGGTGTATGTTTTGAAAGATACCCAATTCGGTAAGGGAACCTTTCACCCTTCCTCTTTTTTTAAAAGACTTCTTTTATTGGGTCTTTTAATTTACATATTGTTATGTTGGGATATGTTCTCATATATCCTTAATGATGTAAATTTTGTGTCCAAGTGATGAGATACTCTTTTTATCTCTCATCAACTCATTTTGATGTGACGCCGTTAGGCTGTCAAGGGAACTTCTTAACCCAATTTCGATTTCTTTGGGTTCAACTTGTAGTCATTAAATATGTCATCCATTGAATATGTGTGAATGACCTTTTATTGTTTTACACTTAATATCCACTTATATTGGGTGTCTATATATTTGTCACACATATTTTTTGAGATTTATTTGTCCTTAATTTAAGGATACCTTCTTTATAAGGTATTTCATCACATTTGACATTTCTATTGAGGGTTCATTGTTGTTATGCACCAATTCACTCTTATATGGTGTATGTACTGTCCTTTGGAGTATTATATCATGAATCCTTTTATTCTCATGATATTATAAAGTTCTGACTAAATGTTATTCCTTGATTATTGTATTCAAGTGTCTCTAATTTTGGTAAAACCCCTTTAACCAAAATATCGTTTTAAATGTTTTAGTTATTTGTTCTTATTAATATCCATGTTTTCAAAATGGTTTTAAGGATTTATTTATCTGGATATTAATGGTTTAAAATGTTAAAAGCTTCAAGGTGGTATGGGACACTTTGATTCAAAAATCTCTTTATTAAATGTTTTAAATGGTTTTGGAAATGGTTTCTTTTTGAATGGATTCATTATTTCAATATCCTAATATGTTATATTGTGATTGAAATGTGGAAATGTTATGTTTCCTTTATTCATGTTTATGTGATACGATTATGTTATGGTTCTTGGGCATTGTTATGAAGAACGGGTGGTTCCGTGATAAACTAAGGGCGGGTGAGCCCGATATAGCTCTCCAATGCATTGGGTAACGCGAAGGAGTGAAACGTTAAGGTTTCTCCGAAGAGATTTAGGGAATATACTGTGATGGGTATTCCAAACGTAACCAAGAGGGTTACTCCCTACATAAGAATGTTATGAATGCCTCAAGTTACCTTTATGTCTTATGATTTCTATGATTTATTCATGGTTTGATGAGGTATGTTAAAGTGCCTTTGTTTTATGGGTAAAGTATGATTTCATTCTTATGTATATATAAACTCATGTTTCCTTTCCATATTTTTATAACTCTTACTGAGCTTTTTATGCTCATCCCAAGATTTTGAAATGTTTTTCACAGGTCAAGGGAAAGGTACATGATGTGATGATAGTGTCAAGGATGTGTCAAGAAAGAATTTGTGTTATATTTTAAATATGTTCCCGTTGATGGGAAGAATGAATGCTGACTTTTATGTAACCACTTTGTTTAAATGTGGAATGTAATGCAAGTTTCATGATCTAATTCTCTAAAACTCTAAACCTGAAAAGATCCTCAATGTGTAATCTTGTAATAACTCAAGATTAAGTAAGGTTTAAGGCTGGGGCCTTATAGTTGGTATCAAAGGTCGGTTTAGATAACTTTAGAGGTTAGGGTATTCCTTAAGCATAAGTGACATTACCATAATGGTTAGAATTTCAGAAAGAGTCCTAATTTTAGATAATGTGAATGAGTAAGTATATCTTAGAGTCTACCTTCCTCATTAGTACATGATGTTTTTGTTGATATACTCACACTGACATTTATGTTTTTAGTGAATGGATGGATCTAGCAGGCACCAAAGTGACAATGGGTTTGAAGGAAACTGTGGTGGTTCTCTGATTATGATACTAGATGAGATAGGGGATTCAATGAGGAATCTCATAGTTGTTCTAAACCAACTATCAAGGATCCATGATCAATCACTTCAACCTTCGTGAGTTCTCTAATGCATCATTTACGAGATGGCCAACTCGATGTGGAAATTCAGGTAATAATTATTAAGGTAACCATTAGGGTTTATATGATCCTTACTTTTTAGGTAATTATGGGTTACTCTATGATATGATGGAAAAGGAAAGGAATGAGATAAACTTGAGGTTAAAATATGTTATGAATATTTTTGAAGATTTTATCTCATTTTGGGGAATGTTTTGAGAATTATATAGTTTTGGAAAAAGGACAACACGCAGACCGTGTGACATCCCGTCGCGTCGGACAAAGCTGCGGGAATCGAACCCACAACCAAAGTGCGACTGGTATTTATCGCCTACCACTGGACTACGTGAAGTCCCTAGTTAGTTTGACTGATTATTTTTGGTTATATGATTTTATGAATTAAGAGTAAGTTGATTTTGGGTTATTTATAAAAATGATTAACCTATCATGGAGGATATGTGATTAGGATAATTACTTTTCAATGTGAGACTTTAGGAGCAACTGATGTTGTTTGGAGATAAATGTTACGATTTAACTTGGAAGACTATGTGACTAAATCCTTCAAATATTTGGGTTTCAATCTTATATTGGTTTACTTTGAAGAATTTTATGGACAAATTGTTTATCGGATGGTCCTCTTTGAACTTTGGGTTTTGTTGGACAAATTTTGGAGATTAAGAATAGATGTTCTTTTTATAAGGGGTTATCCTTTTCTAAATTATCTGATCTTGTAATAGCCTTTTTGGTTTTGGTTCTGGTTTAAGCCTAAAGACATAGGATGTACATAGTTCTCTTTTGTGGATTAGGTGATCCTCTAGAAGTTGATTATAGTACTCTTAATGTGAACAAGTCTTCCTAAATACTCGTCTTTTGGAGAAAATATGAGTTTGTGAAAGGAATATAATAAAAGTTGAAAGTCAATATGATAAGTGATTATGTTTCCTTATGAATAAATTCCTCAATAAAAAGTAACTTAAAACAAAAATGTTGTATATTAACTTTTCCTACTGGGGAATCGAATACCGTTTAACCCATCACAAGTTTGTGATTTTCTCATTGTTAACTTTCTCCTAAACATGTTTTCTATCACTCTCCATAAGAACGTGACCCTTTGTTTTTTTCCTCCATGTCCATATTTTCATACTTGGAGTCCTAGTATGGGTTAACTCGGGTGACCTTTGTACTTATCTTTCTTTATTTTAAAGTGATTGTTTTACCAACTCTTGTTCCGATGTGGGACTTCCAAGGATGTTTCCAAGTCCAATTTTAAAATTGCGCGGACGCAATTCCCAAAAGGGGGGAAGGATGTAACACCCCAGGTAAATAAAGAATACGACATTTTTGTATTTATCCATATTTGTGAATAAAATATTAATATGACTTTAAAGGGGACGCTATGCTCGATGGCGTACCCAACACGCAACAACGAGTTTCTTGGGAATCTTACGTTGCACTCTAATAATAAAATAATATTATTTTAAATGATAGTTAACATGTAGCCGTTGTATTGGCGGGAATGGATAGAAATAACTAAAATACGATTTCATATGTTTTTAATTGTTTTTACATTTATCCAATAAAGAATAGAGGCTTAAAATACGGAAAGAATTCAATTTTAGGCGTATATGCCCTAGTTTTCACTAAAGGTTCACTTATCACCTTTTGATGTTGAACCATCATTAAATATAGTTTTGTTCACTCTTAAACATTCTTTTGGACCAAATAAAACTCTTATTAAGAATCGGGACATCAAAATTTACTTTGTGTAAATTTTTGGTATCTTTCCGATAAAGTTCATTTTTTTTAAGGAATAGTGTAAAATGTTGTATTTTAATTCAAAACCACTTTTTAATCTAATTTATTTATATGATTAGATTATCTTTTGAATTGGTTTAAAGTGAAATTAGGAAATATTTTTACCATTTAATCCAATAGTGGTGGTTGGAATTAATTTCACTTTGAAATCGGACTTAAACTGGTGTCAATCTTTTGATACTTATTGTTTTATAAAAACACGCTATTTGCTCTGACAGCGGGAATTAATTATTAAATTAATTAATGTGACTAATATGTTTTGAATATTGTAAAACGGACTTCATTTTTGAATTCAGAATATCAAATATAGCTTAGGGTGAATTTTTGGTAATTTTCTGAAAAACTTCAATTTTTGATGAATAGTGAAACCACTAAGTGATAATCAAGCAAACTGATTTTTCAGTTAAATGAAAGTTTACCACTAATGTGTATTGAATTTTGAAAATCCGACATACATGGTTGTCATTAAGAAGTAAAATGTGGTTCAATGAGATTATAATAATTTTTTGGTGAATAGTAACTTATTAAGTTTTTAATCGCGATTAGTGATAATTAGTGTAGTTTAAGGTATAAATAATACTTTAAAAAAATGAAATGACCTAGACACATGTCACAACCCTATTGGTTGTGTCATGGCCGACCAAGACAAGCCATGGCCTAACTTGGGGACCCCATGGATCCACTTTTGTTGGGAAATGACATAAAATACTTTTTATTTAATGTTAAAGTGAAAATGACACTAACATAGTATGTTTTACTAAAACAATTTTTAAGTGGGGTTATACAAGTCCAAATTTTGATTATAAATAGTCATTGGAAAGATAAAAAGATTTCCTATATCATAGTATTTTTTTTATAATTTTTAGACATTAAAGAAATTAAATTATTTATGACATAATAATGATGCATCGATGACATCATTATTTGACAATTTAATTAAAATGGAAAGATAATGAAAAATCTACAATATACACATGGACAAAACCAATTGGATGAGTGGATTTCGAAGCCTTATCACCTTATCCACGAATTCTATCAATGTGGGACCTTTTGAAACCGAAACACATTTTCAAATAATGTAATATGTCTTTACTTTCCAAAAGTGCCCCTCCTCTCCTCTTATAAAAGGCCCCCACCTCTACCTCATTCCATACACTTCTCAAGCCTTTGGCTCGGCCAACCCCTGCCCATTTGCTCTCTCCACATCCCTCTCCTCATACTAGAGGACTCCCTTTGGGCATAATCCTTTCAAAGGAAGCCTTTAGGCTTAAATCAAAAGGAGTTACACTTTTAAAGGTAATTCATTCTCTCATGTTCATTTGTTTTATTTTGCTTCTCCAACCCCCTAAACTCTTTTTATTTACTTCTTTTGTAACAACACCATTATCTTCAATATACTAGGATGTTGTTATAATATTTATTTGAGCTACACTCTCACACAACTGCATCAAATGGTTAAAGAACATACGGTTTCCGTGGATGGCGAAATTCTGCCTCCCGAAACGATGATTGTTCAATACTCATTTAACACCTTCAAAGGTGGCCATTATGATGTCATTATTTTTATATATGATATATAATATGTTTATGTTATATTTATGCTTCTGTATTTTTCATTTTTGTCTTACCTTTATGGCTTCCATTATGGGTATACGCGATATCTTCATTTAAGGAAGTGCGGACTACCGCCCCCTCAAAGTGATTTGATTCGTTAAATACCATATGTGGGATGTATAAAGGATGGAAATATGATATTATATATGATATTATACTGGAATTATAATATACCTTTATATCATTATTATTCCATTCTATAAAATACGAAATAGAAATGAAAGTAGCGTTCATGCGTACGTACGGCTTACCGTCTCCATGAACGGTGCATTTCATTTCTTACCTCTAAATGATTATGTAATGTTATAAATGCATGCATGTACTGGATATATATGAAATATATGATATCTACATAATTAATACAATTCTGGATATAATAAACATTTGGCCACACGAACAACATGTAATTGTAAGAAGACCACTTTCGACTTAAGAACCAAATATCGGCAAAACAAATATTATTAACTTAAATGATTACATAATGTTTATGACAAGGTAATAAGTGGTATAAAAGTAATAATGAACTTGAAAAGGGTTCTTAAGGAATTAGAAATTAACTCAAGTTTATTATTCAGGAGATTAAAGAATGATCGAGTCAAGTCGGACCCGAGGTAAGGGATCCTACAACTCTCTTTCTTTTTAAGTACATTCTTTTATGTAATTTCTTTTAAGCTCATCTTTATTATGATTAAGATGTTATTTTATATTACTCCTACTGTAATTTTTATGTTCATGTGATGAGAGACCCTATTCTCTCTCATCAATCCTTTTGGAAGTTTTATGTGGCGCCGTTAGGCTGCCGAGTTTTCGTAAGGGATTTTTCATCTCACTTTTATCCCCGTGAGATTTATGCTACATTTGCCACAATTTCCTTTGAGTGGTGTATGTACTGCCCATTATTCTACTCTTTGTGTAATATACTTTCGTTTATGAGTATTTACATCAATGATTTATTGCCCTTCTTTCATGGGGTGTATGTTTTGAAAGATACCCAATTCGGTAAGGGAACCTTTCACCCTTCCTCTTTTTTTAAAAGACTTCTTTTATTGGGTCTTTTAATTTACATATTGTTATGTTGGGATATGTTCTCATATATCCTTAATGATGTAAATTTTGTGTCCAAGTGATGAGATACTCTTTTTATCTCTCATCAACTCATTTTGATGTGACGCCGTTAGGCTGTCAAGGGAACTTCTTAACCCAATTTCGATTTCTTTGGGTTCAACTTGTAGTCATTAAATATGTCATCCATTGAATATGTGTGAATGACCTTTTATTGTTTTACACTTAATATCCACTTATATTGGGTGTCTATATATTTGTCACACATATTTTTTGAGATTTATTTGTCCTTAATTTAAGGATACCTTCTTTATAAGGTATTTCATCACATTTGACATTTCTATTGAGGGTTCATTGTTGTTATGCACCAATTCACTCTTATATGGTGTATGTACTGTCCTTTGGAGTATTATATCATGAATCCTTTTATTCTCATGATATTATAAAGTTCTGACTAAATGTTATTCCTTGATTATTGTATTCAAGTGTCTCTAATTTTGGTAAAACCCCTTTAACCAAAATATCGTTTTAAATGTTTTAGTTATTTGTTCTTATTAATATCCATGTTTTCAAAATGGTTTTAAGGATTTATTTATCTGGATATTAATGGTTTAAAATGTTAAAAGCTTCAAGGTGGTATGGGACACTTTGATTCAAAAATCTCTTTATTAAATGTTTTAAATGGTTTTGGAAATGGTTTCTTTTTGAATGGATTCATTATTTCAATATCCTAATATGTTATATTGTGATTGAAATGTGGAAATGTTATGTTTCCTTTATTCATGTTTATGTGATACGATTATGTTATGGTTCTTGGGCATTGTTATGAAGAACGGGTGGTTCCGTGATAAACTAAGGGCGGGTGAGCCCGATATAGCTCTCCAATGCATTGGGTAACGCGAAGGAGTGAAACGTTAAGGTTTCTCCGAAGAGATTTAGGGAATATACTGTGATGGGTATTCCAAACGTAACCAAGAGGGTTACTCCCTACATAAGAATGTTATGAATGCCTCAAGTTACCTTTATGTCTTATGATTTCTATGATTTATTCATGGTTTGATGAGGTATGTTAAAGTGCCTTTGTTTTATGGGTAAAGTATGATTTCATTCTTATGTATATATAAACTCATGTTTCCTTTCCATATTTTTATAACTCTTACTGAGCTTTTTATGCTCATCCCAAGATTTTGAAATGTTTTTCACAGGTCAAGGGAAAGGTACATGATGTGATGATAGTGTCAAGGATGTGTCAAGAAAGAATCCGTGTTATATTTTAAATATGTTCCCGTTGATGGGAAGAATGAATGCTGACTTTTATGTAACCACTTTGTTTAAATGTGGAATGTAATGCAAGTTTCATGATCTAATTCTCTAAAACTCTAAACCTGAAAAGATCCTCAATGTGTAATCTTGTAATAACTCAAGATTAAGTAAGGTTTAAGGCTGGGGCCTTATAATTATATTGTCTTAATACCAATTAATTTATTGAATTATATCATAAAAGTTATGCTAAGATAATTTTTTCCACCTAATCATTCTTATTGGTGTTCTTTCTATCAACTATTATTATGAAAAAAACTTCATTAATATGTGTTTATATATTAGTTATAATGTATACTATATCTATAAATAGTGAAAAAAATAACATAAATAATTTATTCTTCCCAAATATTATAATTTTTTATAGAAAAAATGGGAATTATATTACTAATCACTTGATTCATATGATATGTTTATAATATAATATAAAACATTTCTGGAACCACTTGACTCTAAAAAAAAGCCAAACCATTCAATATAATATTTGAGAAATTTGATAAATTTTAGGTTTCTCTAATATAGGAAACTCGGACAAAAAATCATAGGGAGGGAGGAGGAGACAATTAGTGAATTTATTTTTCTCTTTTATACTTTTAAAAATATTTATTAAACATTTATTAATTGATGATATTGGAAAAATGATATTTTTTGGAGTAATGAAAAACCATTAACAATAGGGAGACAAACAAATATAGGGTTCAACTGTAACACCCCAAGCTTCTACGGTACGTTTCCCTTTGATTAATGCGATAGCGTGTGTTGTACGCAACCTCGAGTTCTAACACACACCACAACTAATTAAACTAGCCGTTGTGAATAGTAATACCTAATTTTTGAAATCATATATATTCTATATTTCAAAATGGACTTCATTTTTGGATTCGGAATATCAAAATTAGCCTAGGGTGAAATTTTGGTACATTTCGGATAACTTTCATATTTTGATGAATAGTGAAAATTTCTAAATTTTAATTAAAAACAACTTTTTTAATCAAAATAATTAATAGTGATAAATTATGAATTTGAGTGGTTTTAAAGTATATTTAGAATATATTTTTACCATTTAATATAATGTTGGTCATTGGACATAATTTTACAATTAAACCGAACATAAACAAGTGTCAATCTTTTGATAGTTATTATCTCTTAAAAACACGCTTTTTGTTTTGACAGCGGGAATTAATTTTAAATTAATTTCTGCCACTTCTGTGTTTTGAATTTAGGAAAATGGATTCCATATTTGGAATCAGGATGTTCAAATTGTGTAAATAGGTAACTTTTATTTTTAGACATTTTGAATAATTACTGCGGTAAATATTTTATTTACCATGGTTAAGGGTAAATCCGGTAAATAAGGGTTAAAAAAAATAATATTATAATAATACTAAATTACCCTAAAAACGTGTCTTAACCCTATTGGTTGATAGATGGTCGACCATGGGCATCTTTGTGTCAATTTTGGGACCCCATGGATCCACTTGTAAGTGATAATGACACTTTATTTTAATTAAGTTAAAATGAATACAAAAATGACATAAGCATATATCTTTTAGAAGAACAATTTTTACATAGGGTTATACATGTTGGATTTTCGATTATAAATATTCATTAGAAAGCTAAAAAGATTTCCTACATAATGATATTTTATTTATAATTTTTAGACATTATATAATTTATTTTATATATGACACAATGATGATGCAGTAATTACTAAAATAGTGAAAAATATAAATAATTGATCTTATAAATACCCAAATAATTATAATATGAAACTTTTAATGAATTAAACTAATTTTCTATGATAATATGATATATTAGGATTGATTTAATTGACTTTGTTCTAAGTAATCAATCTGTTAGGAGTTTCACAAAAATCAACTATTCAATAGTGTCAAAATTGACATAAAAGAGTTCTTAAAACAAATATTATATTATTAATTGATATTAAATTCCTAAAAATCTAAGGTTCGGCCAAGAGACTTATATTATGATAGGTTCCTCATTAATGGACCACTTGGGGGTCGCTTGGATGTATATAGTAAGTTTATTAACCATATTATATAAAAATACAAAGAGACATTGTAAAAGTGAAACTAATTAACTTAGAGTTAATACTTAAAGATAAGGTTAATATAAGTACCCAAACCTGTCTAAATTCTATTGGATGAGTTGTTTTCGACCTATCCCCACCTAATCCTTTGAATAGTCAACTTTGGAGCCTTTAGAAACCGAATATGAATTTATTATAAATTAATATTTCTAGCTTTTCCAAAGGTGCCCCTCACCCCTCTTATAAAAGGGCACTCCTCCTTCTCATTTCTTCACACCTCTAAAGCCTTTTGGTTCGGCCAAACTCTGCCCAAATACTCTCCCAACATCCCTCAATACAACCTAGAGGCCTTAGTTTGATCAGAATGCCAACCTAAGGAGCCCTTTTGATCAAATCAAAAGGAAGAACCCGAAGAAGAGGTAATGATCTCACCACCCTTTTCTAAGTTCATTTCTTCTTCCACTTCTTCTTCCTTTGTTCTTACCATTCTGAAATATTAACTCCAGTATCTCACATATACTGTGATGTTATTATAAATATGGTACAATCATATTCAGTATTCTATCCACCCTTTGAATAACATGTCACCATACGTGCGTACGTACGGCTTACCGTCTCCACGTCGTGGTGTAATTGTTATTCAATATAATATTATTTGGATGGGTATAATAATGATGTGTAACTCATGTAAATAATAAATATAACATGTTAATGATTCTGTATATATGATATACCATCCATTTATATATTATTTTAATATCAAAAGAATGATATTGTCGCTCGTGCGTACGTACGGACTACCGTCTCCACGAACGCGATGAGATTCATTCTCCATCGTAACCATTAAAGCGTAATTATCATTTTATGATTTAAAAATGATGTTTAAGGACTTGATATCATTCTGGATATGAATAATATACAACCTATCCTTTACAAACATGTCTTACGTAACAAAACATATGAAAGAAAACAAGTAAGTTAACACCCGAAACAACGATAATACTAAGATATTATTATCAAATCAATATTAAAAGAACATATATGATATCATATTAATGTATATGATTCTTGTATAATTTAATAACAATTATTTCACCATTATACAGGAGGTTAACCTACCACAACCAAGGAAAAGTACAAGGTAAGGGTTATTTCACAATCTCTTCATTATCCGAGGTTGTATTATACGTAATAATCTACTGGGATCTCTTTATCATCCACATCCATGTTTCTTCGAAATGTATTTCAAAACATTTTTACTATTTATAACCTTGTTTGACTTTTTATAAGAGGTTTATAAAGGAATCTTTCCTTCGTTTTCAAAACAAGGTCCTTTTTAACCTTTTCGACAGAATTGAGGTAAGAATGTTTTTTTTAACTTATACGGCGGGTACGGTTATTTTACGCCGTTATAAAATCTTCAAAGCTTTCCATACAAGCTTATAAGAATATTTTCAAAGAAAATGTTTTATTTTATATGGATCTTAAATGATTTCAAAATAAAAGGAGATGTTTCTTTAAAAAGAATTTTGATTTCGTCTATGTCAACATCCTTTGATGGATTTTAAGATTATTTGAAGTTGATTTATTGTGATACAAAACTTCTATATTGTATTGAAGGTTTTGTGATATGTTTGAATATGGATGTGCTATTTTTATACCATTCATAGTTTATGGTGAAATTATTGACATTTCGTATACTAGTTTTAATACGAATGTTTATGTTATGTTTAAACCTTTTCATATGGGAATGCATTGGACTTAATAAGTGACGGGTGGAGCCCGCTATAGCTCCTCGATGCATCGGTAGGTCTCATGAGACAAACTAGTGTCTTGGCACAAGGCCTTGACAAAATCTTATTTGTAGTCTTGGCACGAGGCCTTGGCTATGTGGTTATGATAGTCTGGCATTATGCATTCCAACATTATGAAAGTGGTTATTGATATTGCATGTGATTATTCGATTAGTAGAATATCCATGTGAACAAGTAAATGGCATTATTTCATTTTACTTTTGCCATACTATGTTGAAGTTCAATTTTAAAAGGCTTTTGTTTTAGTTATACATTGCCTTAAATGTTTATTCTTATTGATGAAAGTTTCCGCTATATTGTTATCCTTACTGGGCATTTGAGCTCACCCCTTTTCTATGTTTTATTTTTCCCAGGAAGTGAAGATGTAAGTTATGAATGACCTGCAGGGATATTATGAGGGGATTGTAGTGTGGACTGTGGAAACATTATGTTGTTGTAGTAGTTTTTGATTTTATGATGTAATGTAAAACTTATGAATATATCTAGTGTTTCCAAGGCTACTAAACCAATCGGTCTTTCGAGATTTGATCTTTCTTGTGATCATGCCAATGTTATGTAATAATGCACCGACTCTGGGTAACTGGGGTCGGGGCGTTACATCAACTACCCAAAAAAATGATTTCATCCATTTTGTATCATATATATTCCCATAACTATACAATCCACTACAAAAAATTAGAGAATAAAAATTAAGTTATAATATACTTACACTTATAATAAATGAATTATCATATCTTATCATGTGCACCCACACATATATCTATATCAAATTATATTGATCAATATGAACTATTTTATCTAAAATCCCTTTTCCACAAAAAATATTACCTTTAAATAAATCTTCAATTCATTAAATATTATCTCAAATCTAATTTACTATAGATTTCATGGGAACATAGTAACATATAATAAATTGTAATATCCATTGAAAGATTAATCCCACTTCATAGTGAAAACCCATTCATCAATATGAAGATATAATATATAATTAATATATATAATGATGCTTCGAATCTAAGAATCAACTTCGCTCTTCCCCTATTTTTCTCAATAACTCTTATATCAGTCTTATATAAACTCTGTTATACACTTATATCTATTTCACACACTTCAACCATTGAATTTTTAAATATATAAATAATATACATAAAAATCAAAATTCAAAATGTATTTTCCACAAACATGACATGTTATTAGTGGTTTTGGACATTTATTTATCAATTATTTTTAAAAACCTCTTTATAATAATGAAAACTATAACACCACATCCTAGTAAACCGAAATAGTTCATATTAAGGAGATGTTTCATAACCTCATGACCACCTCCCAATATTCTATAGGTCATAAAATATTGGTGTTGGTCTATAATCAATGAATGTTATGTTATACCTCTGTTGGATAAACAATTTTTCATGTTGTATTTTTATGCCTTTTCGTTTCAGTTATTAAGTGATGTTATTAGAGGTGACATTGAAAAAAAATCATATAATTTAAATAAAAATAATGTTATCAATTAATATCTATTATCAGTTTTCCACCTCTAATGTTGGATAAACTATTTGAAAAGCAATTTTTTTTCAAAAAATCGGTCATTGATTAATCCTCCACCAAAAAAATCCAAAAGTAATTGAAAAGAAGAAAAGGCAGTAGAAAACCAGAAAATTACAATAACAATTGAACTTTCAAATTGACAATGTATATTGCCAATAATCTAATAATAAATAAAAACTAAAAAATCATTAGCCCATCCAATATTTAAATCTCTCAAATCCTCTGAACTATATGGGAATGGTTCATCAGAAAGCTATAAAATAGTGGAGAAATAATTTGACTTTAATTTTTAATAAAAGATTTGAAATATTATGTAAATATTTATAAATAAATATTACCTTCTGAAACATTGTTACTATCCTATAAGAAAATATTTCAGATATAAATATTAAAACATAATATCTACATTCATTTACACCTTCTTTTTTATGACACTATTTCAATGATATTTTACCTCAATTTAAAAATTTTAAGTAAGATATCAAAAATTTAGTAATTGTAAAAAAAATTCACCTTAGATATTATAAATTTGTACTTACAAGTCTTCTTTCTTGTCATCTCCCTAGAAAAATTACATAACCAGTTTTAAAATAATTTTTAAAAAATAAATATTATTCATTTTATTATAAAAACGTATTTATATAATCAAAATTACGTGTTCAATAAATTATGAAAATTTTCTCTTATTTCACCATTGATAAATCAGATCCAGTAGAATGTATTCCCTCTTAGGAAAATAGTATAAAACATCTAATGACACCTTATATTAAAGAAAACATAATATGATTTATTAATCTGTTAAGTGATATATAAATATTTGTGAGAAATTTGTATACATTCTCTTTAGGATATGAAAACATCTAAAACTAAATGATAACATTATTTTGAAATCTTTCATCTATATAATCTATTATGTATTCATCGGTCACTATCCATGCTATAAGAGAAATAAAATATGGGTCAAAAAATCAATATAAATTTTTCTGGTCATGCACTATACAAATGTTACATAGACATCTAATACAAAGGAGACATGATTATAAATTTTCATTAATTAAAAGAAAATATTTTTCAAATAGAGTTACATAGATTAATTTTTCATCTAGTTGATTCGCCATTGATCTCAAACTAAAATATCCATGATATAATTTTTCAAAATTCCCACAGTCATTTTATGATCCCAAAATAATTGTGTTAATTATAATTTCATATACTTTTAATAAAGAATTTGAGTATGAAAAAAATATATCAAGACTGGTAGAATCGATATCTGATGTCATTACACTTTGGATTTTTTTATTCTATACACTATTTCTTTACTTTTAAAGTATTCATTTAAAAAATTATAAAAATATATAAAATTTAAAATTATAAAAAATATTTAATAACAAAATGAAATAAAACATAACACATATAAATACTTCTATGGTATATGTCGAAGTAGACTAGATGGTCAATCTAATTAATGACTGATAAATTTCCAAACTGTAATCACCTCATTTATAGGACATTGTATCATTTTTGATCTATCTATAATAGTCTATGTAGTGACTCTATAATGCTTTATCTCAACCCAATGATGAGGAATTATATCACTAATATTATATATCATCCCATATAAAACAATATGACGAGGATCATCAACATAAGACTCATAATAACATGGAGTTAGTGGAGGAGTGTGTGTATAGGTAGGATAAGAATGAGTGGGGTATGGAAATAGTGATTTTTGAGAAGTATTAGAAGGAGGAGTGGGATCTACTAGTGGAGGTGGAGGAGTCAGATCAGCAGGCTGAAACTATGCCTGCGTGTCTAAAATCATCAACTGTACCAAAGCTCTGATCATATCCTATATTATCACTCCAAGATACGAGTAATTGATAATTTTGGTGAACATGTAGTGCCACATTTATTGGCCCTCAAACAATTCTTTCTCCTATGTAAGTAGATGTCTCATGAAAAAAATTATGAAGAGTCTCATTAACCTGAGAATCTGTATATTCTTCCCTAGAGGTATGAGTTTTATTGCCTTCAGAAATATGTGCTGGATCATAGGATTGATTTTTCATTGTCCTACAAAACATAGAAACATCAATAAGTACAAAATATAAAAATCCAACTATTACATTCAAA
The DNA here is from genome assembly GCA_963277665.1 of Viscum album. Classification (NCBI taxonomy): domain Eukaryota; kingdom Viridiplantae; phylum Streptophyta; class Magnoliopsida; order Santalales; family Viscaceae; genus Viscum; species Viscum album. The sequence continues at coordinate 1,429,702,633 of OY728157.1, forward strand.
TATAAATATAAAATTTACATTTATCCTATAAAAAGAAATGTAATGTAAACATAAAAAAATTTATTCATATTTTTTATTGTTAACTAAAATTATAAAAATATTAATCATAGATGAAATAACCTAAATGAAAGAAAACTATGCAATATTGATGTGAGATGAACTTTTATAATTAAAATTCAACAACTTGATAACTGATTTTTTAAAAGATAATATTTTTTATAATATACGCTTAAAAAATAAAATTTTTATTATTTAAAATATTTTTTTTTCGAAAAAATCATTTAATAGATAAGTTACTTAAGGGAAAAAATTGAAAATAAAAAACTAAAAAAATATAAACAAACAATTTCCCATATTGGTTATAATACAATTTTTATTGAAGAAATTCTAATTAAAATATCTAACTTATGAAATATAAAAAAGTAAACCATGATTAAACATATGATACCTATAAAATTATTAATGTAAAAAATATTTATCCCAAATTCCATCATCATAGTCTTTTTATATTTCACAAACCATGTCTACAATGTGCTCATCAATATTATTTGTTAATAATTCTATTAAAGAAGGGATCTCCAATAAATAAGAATCTTCATCAATTTTATCATTAACGATATAATATTATTTCCCTTGTAAAATAATAAACCACAACATATCGGATTGATCAAGAGTATATAAATTTTTATTTTCATGTGTTTAATGATAAAATGGTATTTTTTTTAATTCCAATGTATTCAGATTAACTAGTGGCATTCCAAATTCATCAAGTTAGATGTTGTTTCAAGTGATAAACCACTTATAATTAATCAATGGAACATGAAATTTAATGTATCCAATATACCATAATTCTCCAATGACTCTATAATATGTTGTAGATGTAGATATGGGGGTTTTTCATTTGGCACTCTAAAAATGAATTTCTTCTGTCTACACCAACACAGTACTTTTTAGAACCATGCTTATGTGGTCCTAATCTTTCTTATGTAAATTATAGACATTAGTTTTATACATCGAACATGTTATCAAATTTAAACTCGGACCTCCCATTAACCATATCAATATTTCTAATGCATCTATTTTACAAAGCATTGTATATTTAAACCATGGAAAAATAATATATGCTCATTAAAAATACTATTATCTTTATTCCATGAATAAATTTGTTTAGACACATTAATATGTAAGGTCATATATGGTTGATCATCAAATATGTTATAAAATATGAATAAATGTTACTTCTTTATCAGTTAAACTACAATTGAATTGACATTCAATTGAGGAATCCACCTTCCTCCCATAATTATCTTTTTAATGGAATGATGTTGGAAAACGGGCGTTCTCCCCTATAGAGAAATATCTAGTACCAAACATTACAACATCATTTGAAATATACTTCTTAACATATGATGATTCATAATGATATAGATTCTAAACATACCCCTTTAATATCTCTATATACCACTCAAATGGATACATACAACATAGATATAATGGTCTGATAAGATTTATTTTTCACCCAAAATGAACCATTATATACACCATGATATCAAAAAAACAAGGAAGAAAATAAATATCAAATTGAAAAATTATAGAAGCCACTCTGTTTTCCATAGTTTTCAAATAATTAAAATCAATCACATTATTAAAAATTGAATGAATAAAGTAACAAACCTTTATGAAATTCATTCTGACAAGGGTTGAAAATATTCCATGCAATGCCACTGTTATGAGATTTTTCATCATCATATGATCATCATGAGATGTTTTACCTATCAATATCAAATTCCTTAAAGACACAAAATATTTTACTTTTTAAGAATAACTGTGTGGATCTTTGATACCATGAAGGCATTGAAAAAAGGTAATTTTCTCCTTCTTCGAGAAGGCATGAAAATATGGGGGTAGGAATCTTCTGCTTCCATCAGAAGTGGGATAAAACTCCAAAATTGTTACCATTGAGTGTAAATCCATTTTTTCATTCAATCCATATTTAGCCTTTCCATTGATATATAAAAATTTTCCAAAGAAACATTAAATGATATTATTCTCTATGTTGATGAAATAAATGTTATGTTTCTTCTCATGACATCTCCAATATTGTAGCTCAAAAAATATTTATAGTTTCTTCAAAATATTTATACAATTACCATTTTTATGTGTTGTTTCGAATGTCACATCAATATTTTTCTCGTTATAAATATACTAATCAGTGGAAAATGTTTGTAGAACAATATAAAATTAATGTGATCCATTGAAAAGATTTTTTAATATTCTATAATTTTGGTAGATGAGAAATGTTTTTTATAACCCATGTATATTAATTTTATCATATAATGTAGTATATAGTATGAAGTCTGATGTTGATAAATTAGAAATGATTTATTCCCCTTAACAGTATATCCAGAAAAATTTATATATGTTGGGAAGTCATTTATAGTGAAGAGAATCATTGCATTCTGTTAAAAATATTTCATTTTATAATAATTATACACCCTTATACCTTTCTTCCATAATAGTTTCAAATCATCAATTAATAGTGTAAACCGAACATCAATATCATTTCTGAGCTGTTTTGTCCATAGACCCTTAAACAAAACATGAAATATTTTCACTTCCTAATAATTTCAGGGGATAAGTTGTAAATTAACAATAAAATATTCCACTAACTATGTTCTCTACTAAGGATTAGATATGGATTAATTCCATCCATGCATAGTTCATGTCTGATATTTCAAACCTTATTTTTGAATGTAGGAAACAAGGGATCAATTTTCCTCCACGATGGATAATCAACTATATGTTTTAATTTTACATCACATATCTCCTCTTAATCATACCATCTTAACCTTTTTTCATCACGTGAATTAGAAAATAAACATTTTAAAAAAGTAACTATAAGAAGATACCAAAATTCCGTGGAGCGGTTCTCTATAAAATGTAAATATGCCTTTGATTTCCCTTTCATCTTATACAATTATGTCCCACATTTAGGAAACTTTGATCGAAATTTATATTCATTCCTAAATAGATTAAAGTCATTTGGCCAGACATTAAATTTCTTGTACTCAAATCCCATCGAGCATACTAGTTTCTCAGCCTTATAATTTGAATCTAGAAGATTATTTTCTTTAGGAAGAATGTAATTCAAAACTTTTAGCTTCTGTGTAAATCTATTTTCACTCCATCCATGTTTCTTCTTCATGTTAATCAATCTTAATACCATCAATAATTTTTTTTATCAATTCAACCCAGATAAAATGTTTTTTTGACATCAGCATATAAATTCTCAACTTTTAGTTGTTCCTCAATTTACTCTTCTTTGATATCACAAATTATTTCATCGAGTTCATCAAATTTATCATCTTACAAAGAACTATCATTAATAGATATAAAATTAAGCCATGTATTACCATGAAAAATTCATTTGTTGTAACCCAAATTAAAACCATGACAAATTAAATTTAATTTAATATCCATTATTTCCAACTTCTTCATATATCAATATTGTAGTCATGGATAGAAAAAAATTGTTTTTTTGGGAAAATTTTGTTTATAAAATTCCAAAATAGCATCGACACCTTCCTTATAATCATCACATATTCAAGGTGAATTAATCCAAGTTTGATTCATTATTATATATAACAAATTTAAAAGATAAATATCAAAAATTAAAGGGATTAATTTATAAAATATTTATATTTTAAATTTCATTGAAAAATATAGAAAACCAATAAATGAAACATTGGAAGGAAAACAAAATCTTTTGATGAGAAAATCCATTAATGCCGAAGGAATTAAAAAATATATTCATTTTAAAAATTCATCAAGTACAAATAAATGAATATAACCTTTTTAAATAATTATAAAATATTTACATTGGTATCCATAAAACAATATATGTAAAGAAATATAATAAATTAGAACAACTAATTCAAGTTTTATTATTTATGAAAATAAATAATTTATTTTATTTTGCAATTAACAATATATTCAAATCATAAATTATGACTTAGTTTAAAAAACACATTAATCATTGATTAATGGGACTTAATATGGTATATATTATTCCCTAATTAAGAACCATATTGGTCTTCTATGTCAAAAAGTAAACCCATAACCCATTCTAGATTCCCTAGAGGACCATTGAAACACATGACCATGCATAAAAACACCACCAAAATATGTTCATAGTCTAAAAATTACTATATGAGTCCCATTTATCAAATTACCCCTACTTCCATAAAAGTTAATCAATCGCCCAATGAATTGGTTAACTTGTAAATACTCACCCCATAATAAACTCTAAATCATAGATTTATCATCAATAATAATAATCTATGATGATCCCCTTAATCTTGATCGTCCATTAGAAATTTTATTCAATAAAAATTACCAATTTCAAACTCTTCATAGCACCATCACACCGACGATTAGTCCACCCCATATAGTTTTTAACAAAAACTTCCATTATATTATACAATTCACATTTCATATTTCTTAAAAAAATCCATTAGAAACCACATCTCATGATGAGAAAGTATATAAAAAAGAATTTGTCAACTCTCCCATGTGAAAACATTATTAGAACTGAAATGAACCCATTATGAAATAAAAACCTAATTATTTTAAATCCCAAATCAATGGCCTAAATGGAAACATAAAATCATTTCAAAATAAACAATTCTTTTATCCTAAATATGACTCTATAGGATTAAATACTCTTTAAAATAATATTAATGTAATCCCAAAAAAGAAAAAATATATTCAATGAGAATTAATAGTTCATACTAGAAACAAAATGAGGAACAAAAAATTAACAAATTTTAAAATATTTTCAAACCTTCAGGTGATGTTATTATATATGAATAGATCTAGAATCAATCACGCAGTGATGTAGCTAATAAATGAGTGTATAAAGATATTACTATGAGAATAAAGTCCGCTTGATTGAAAAATTGTCGGCTAAAAATTCCACAGCAAATAACGACCGAAAAGAGAGAAACAAAAATGTGTGAGGCTTACATCAGTTCTGTATTTAATGTGTAACATGTGGAAGAAAAAACATGAAGTTTGATTAAGATCCTAAACTGAGATTATACTAGAATATCGAAGAAATGAGAGAGTTAGAGCTAGGGAGAGAGATAAATGAGATATGTGTAATGATAATGGAAGAATGTGAAATGAACTGTCCATCGATTCGTAATTTTTGGAAATATTTTTTACATCGGTTATAATTTAACTGAAGTGGAAATATTACTTTCACATAAATTTATTTATAATCAACATAATAAATTTCTCTTTTACATTAGTTAAATGGTAGAACTGATATGAAAGAGTAGAGAATATTCAATTTTCACATTGGTTTTTATATAAATAATGTGAAAAATACCTTTTCTATGTTGATTAATGAAAAAAATGTAAAAAAGCTAATATTCCCAAATTTTTACATTGGTTCTAAATAACCAACATGAAAACTGCAACATTAAAAATAATTTTTCAATCAGTTTACTCTTAATATCTGATGAAATTAATTACATATATATAATTTATACATCAACTAAAATATAATATAAAAATATAATTAGGGAATAATAATAATCATCAAACCATAATTATAATACCCATATACCCATGATATATCAAAATGTATTCTGCATGTTATATAAAACATAAATAAAAATGAGTTTCCATTTGTAAAATCATAGAAAAAATAAATTATAGAAATCAAAAACATAGTGAATAGGCATCTACCAAGTCCCAATTCCATTCCTAGTCTTTTCTCCATGTCCCATTATGCCCCTCCAGCCTAATCATCTAAAACTGATGTTGAGACATGTATATTATACATAAGTTCAAAAATTATAGTCTGGTACACATGAAAGGTTTGAGCCAATAATTTAGTATGAAACAACTAGACGGTGCTCTAATATATTATATGATATACCTAGTGAATTTATAAGAAAAGTATTAACATATAAACCCTATAAATTTAAGAAATCACTCCATTCCATTATATACTACCTAGGAGACCACTACACTTGACCCTATATGTTTGAAAAAATTTATGAAGTTTCAAAATAACTCGCAAGACTCATTAGGGCGGTTACCTAACCTCCTAATTAGAATATTAATACATATTTTATTATTGGAAACTAGGACCCTAAATAGTTTTCACCAAACCATGTAATTACATGGTTCCTTGGCCTACAACCATACTAATAAATACATGGACTCAAAAGGTATATTGACCCACACATAGATTGACCAAACCATGAACTAGTAATGTATCTATCGCTACAGGTGTCTGGAAAAAGATATATACATTTGGGGTTTCTTGTGCTATAGTTAGTCTAACTAATCAATGGAAAAGAATGATTCCCCAACCTATAACCAATAGAATCATGCTAAGGTATCTAAATCCATTATAACCTATAGTTTGTTTGACTAATCCATGGGAATGAATGGTGTATTATCTTATTACTTGTTTGACCAATCCATGATAATGATGTATTTTTAGACTACAAAAAATGAAATACATCCATTTTCATAAACCAAATTCCAACGTATTAATAAAATATCATAAAGACCTACTACATCAACCATATATTTGATTAAAAACGTAACATTTAGTGGAATACAATACCAAAATCATATCACCCTATTAGAATTTTGAGATCACATACACACTTTATCTGAAAAAATAACTACATGTTCTAGTCCTTCCATACATAGACCACTTTAATGAATACACAACCCATCACCCACATAGGAGAAACTAATATTCCTATCATACCATGAAACAAATCTCAATCCATGATAATATAAACCTATAATCAATCCAGTATAACACAAATGAAATAAACTCAATTGATTCTAGAGGGCCCATTTTTGGTATTTTCTAATCCAAAACAACTGAACTTAACCTCCATGGTAATTACAAAGCCTAGAGACTATAATTAATTTAGTCTCCAGAGATATACCCTTATAATAAATCTAATTTGAACCTCACTAACCCTATCAACATGGTTTATTATAGGTAAGGTTAATTCCCAAAATCAAAACTTGAGAACCTGGACATTGGAAAAATCATTTCCAGATCAACTCCTCTACCCGCCTTTATGTAGATTGACCATTCATGTTTTCTAATCCTTATAAAGATTTACCTCAATCCCAAGGCTTGAAACCCCTTGTATTCCTCTAAAAACAGTTCTCAAAAACCAAGAATACATTTTAATTCCCTATAATGGTGTATATTATGTGGAACCATCTTCAATTAAAAAAATTCAAAAATACACTATGAATGAATCTCATCCTTCAGATATAATTATCATTGGGAGGTTTTTTAACTAAAACAACACTCAATACTTCAACTATCACATTATTGACACATGTCAAGTGAGCACTATAAAAAAATCACAAATGAAGAAATACATGAACATGGGGATTATCTTTCCCCTAAAAGAAATGGAGAACAGGATGGTTGAAGTCTTGCAAAACCCCTTAAAGGCTCACAATCGCATGGAAAACTCAAGGTCATGAAAAGTATCCATACATTATTATTAGCCCATGGAAATTAATGCAAGACCCTTCTAAGAAACCACCCTTTCTCTCCAATGACAAAACTGTGATGGTCAGATGAGTGTCCCCTGAGGTTATGCATTTTTTCATTGGAAAGTGCCTAATAAACCGTCCAAAATCTCCCAACAATCATGTGAAGTGAAATACCAAGTAAGAAACCACTATAAGTCACAAAGATCATGAGCCAATGTAGTATTGAGAATAATAAAATCCTTAGATTATTTCAAATCTTTCTCGCGAGACCTCTGAGCCCTCCCCATAAGGAATGATGGAGATAAATCATAGGAGGCAAGAGAGGTCTACGATTGCTGGAGGACATGCAATGTGTAACATCATAGGTAAATAATGAATATGAAATATTCATATATATTAATATTTTTGTATAAAATATTAATGTTACTTTAAAATTTATTCTATGTTCGATGGTGTACACAATATGCAACAACGAGTTTCTTTGAAATCTAACATTGCACACTAATAATATAATAATATTATTTTAAATGGTAGTTAATTCCTAGCCATTATAATGGAAGGTACGAATAGAACGAACTAAAAAATGATTATATATTTTTGTAAAAAAATTTACATTTATCCAATAAATTATACAGGCTTAAAATGCGAATGAATCCAATTTTTAGCTTAAATACTCTAATATTCGTTAAAAGGTCGATTAACCGCCTTTTGATGGAGAACCCTTTTCAAATCTACTTTTTTTCAATTTTATATTTTATATTTGAAAAAATAAAATCCTTTTTACAATTGGGACATCAAAATTTACTTTGTGTAAATTTTTGTTATTTTTCTGTTAAAGTTCATTTTTGAATGAATAGTGAAAACTGTTGTATTTTAATTCAAAACCTCATCTTAATATAATTTATTTATATGGTTATATTATCTTTTTAATTAGTTTTAAAGTGTAATTAAAATATATTTTTACCATTTAATCCAATAGTGGTCATTGGAATTTATTTCACTTTGAAATTAGACATAAACAAGTGTCAATCTTTTAGATAGATATTGTTTCTTAAAAACACGTTATTTGTTTTGACTGTGGGAATTAATTATAAAAGTAATTAATGAAACTTATATGTTTTGAATTTGGTAAAATGGACATAATTTTTTAATTTGGAATATCAAATATAGCTTAGGGTGAATTTTTGGTATTCTTTTAAAAAACATCAATTTTTGATGAATGGTGAAACCACAAAGTAGTTGTTAAAAACTGAATTTTTCATTTAAATGAAATTTTAATGTTTTTGTGAATTTAATTTCAATAATACAACATACATTTTTATTATTAGTATGTAAAATGTGGTTCAATGCGATGCAAATAATTTCTGGTGAATAGTAACTTTTGGTTTTATTAACCTCGATTAAAGGTAATTAGGGTAATTTAAGGTAAAAATAATATTATAAAAATATAAAAATATCTTGACACATGTCATAACCACATTAGATGAGTCATGGATGACCACGAAAATCCATGGGTCAATTTGGCGGACCTACAGAGCAACTTGGGTTTGATAATGACATTAATAACTTTTTATTTAATGTAAAAATAATAATGTCACAAACATGTATTGTTTTACTAAAACAATAATTAAATTGGGGTATATAAGTTATCATTTTGACTAAAAATGTTCATTATAAAGCTAAAAAGATTTCCAAAATCATGTTAGTTTTTATATAATTTTTATACATCAAATAAATAAAATCATTTATGACACAATGGTGATGTAGTGTTAACATCATTAATGATTTATTTAAATAAATATAAAAATAAAGTTTAAACTAATATCCAATCCTTGTACAATACTTATTTTATTATTTTATTTAGAACATGGGACCCCTTATCTGCGACTTTAATTTTTTTTGGACCTTTAGAAAGAAAAAATAATTCTATAATAAAATAATATTTTCAAGCCTTCCAAAAGAGCCCCTCCTCTCCCTTATAAAAAAACCTCAGTTCTTACCCCTTTCTCACAATTTTCAAGCTCATTGAATTGTCCAAACTATAATAAAATAAACTCCTATGATCCATATCTTCATCCTAGAATCCATACCTTAGGAGGTAACCACTTCAATAAACCCTTTTGGTTCAAACCAAGGGGAGTTACCCGATTTAAAGGTAATGTCTTCTCTTATGTTCTTTCGTTTTATTTTGCTTCTCCAACCCCTTAAACTCCTGTTATTCCTTTATTTTGTAACAACACCAATATCTTAAATATAATAGGATGTTTTTATGAGATTTATTTGAGCTACACTTACACAAACCTCCATCTAATGGGAGAAGAACATAATGTTTCTGTGGACGGCGAACTACTGTCTAACGAAACGATGATGGTTCAACATTCTCCTACCGCCTCTCATAATGGCCATTAAAATGTCACTGTATTTATATATGATATATATTATCTTTAATTTTTCCTTATGATTATATATTTTTCATTTATTCCATACCATTATGGTTTTCATAATGGGTAAACACGATAATTTCATTTTAGAAAGTGCGGACTACCGCCCCCTCAAAGTGATTTGAATCGTTAATAACATATGTGGGATGTATAAAGGATGTATTTAATGATATTATATATTATTGTATACCGTAATTGTAATATAACTTTATATCATAATGCTTTCATTCCATTAAATGCGTAATATAATTGAAAGTAGCATTCATGCATACGTACGGCTTATCGTCTCTATGTATGGTGCATGTCATTTCTTACCTTCAAATGTTAGGTACTGGAATAAATACATATATATACTAGATATATATGATATATATGATATCTACATCATGAATATCATTCTGTAGATATGGATATTTTACAATAGGAATAACATGTAAATATAAGAAGTTCACTTTTGACTCAAGTACCAAATATCGACAAAACGATTATTGTTAACTTAAATGATTACATAAAGATTATAACATGATAATAAGTGATATAAATGAAATAATAAACATGAAAAAGTTTCTTAACAAAGTATAAATAAAATTAAGTTTATCATTCCGGAATAACAATGAACATACGAGCGAGTCAGGTCAGACACGTGGTAAGGGATTTCTTATCTCACTTTTAATTCTGTGAGATTTCCATTTTTAACCACTTATTTATTGCATGTGGTGTATTTTGTACTTCCATTTGATATTTATTCTCATTATTCTATTTATATTCATAGTATTCTGTGATTCATTTGGTGCTTATTATTCTCTGGTCAAACGACTCAATTTATTACAACGAGTTAGGGGGTTTTTATCTCACTTTTTATTCATGTGAGATTTATGATATATTTGTCACTATCTCCTTTGAGTGGTGTATGTACTGCCAATTATTCAACTATTTGTGTAATATACTTTCATTTATGGGTATTTACATCAACATTGTATGGTCCTTCATTCATGGGGTATATGTTTCGTAAGTTACCAAATCAGTAAGTGAACCATTCAACCTCCTCTTTTTAAAAGTATTCTTTTTATTCACATATTCTTATGTTAGGATATGTTTTTCTATATACCTATTGCTGTGAATTTTATTTCCAAGTGATGAGATAACCTTTTTATCTCTCATCAACTCATTTTCTAAATGTTAAAGTGATCTTGTTAGGCTGTCGAATTTCTGTAAGGGATCTTTTTTACGCAATTTCAATTCTTTGGGTTAAACCTATACATCTTGATTATGTCATGATATGAATATGTGTGAATGAAATATGATTTTTTACACTTAATATCCACTTATATTGGGTGTATTTATATTTTTCACACATAATTAAGTCATTTATTTATCCTTAATCTAAGGATACAATCTTTATAAGGGACTTCATCTCAATCTCTTTTCGTTGAGGCATATCTTCATTTATACACAACTTTATTTTATATGGTGTATAAACCCCATGAATTTTACTTTTATTCAAATGGAATATTTTCTCTACGAAGTGTTTTACTAAACGAAAAAAGTATGTTTTTTCAATGTATGTGGTGACAACAACAATTTCACCGCCGCGAGTATTATTTGATCTTTGGCTTCCTCAACAAGTCGTAATGTTTTAAAAGATAATAAATACCATATAAACTTTTAAATATGTTGGTATTGAAAATGATTTTGATAAAGTATTATTTTATGTCAATATATTTAAATTATATATTGTGACTAAAATGTGGAAATGTTATCATTCATTTATATTGGTTTTATATGTTATGATTTTATAATAGTACATTGACATTTGATGGGTGGTTATGTGATAAACCAAATGACAGGTGGTGCTGTGAAAACCATGATGAGTAGTAATGTTATATCCTCCAATGCCTTGGGTATGGAATTCAGCAGTATGGCGATTCCATTTAGTGACATGTGTGGAAGTTGACTATATGCTTATTCCATTTAATCATGTTTATGTCACAAGATACCTTTATATGTTATGTGTTATTTATATGGGATTTATGGTGATATTTTGGTTACAAAATGGTATGAAATGATCTTTTATTCAGTGAAGAGTATTTACTACTACATAAAGGTGAAAAGTATTACATATGATGAAGTATTCATGAATTACTTGTTGTTTTGAGAAAATAATAGTTTTCCTTCTTTCTGTATCCCTTACTGATATTTTTTATGCTCATCCCATGTTTTTTAAATTTTTTCCACAGGATATAAAGATGAATATTGTCAAGGACGGGATCATGCAAATACATGATATCTAAAACATGTAACTAGACATCATTCTTTTTAAGAGTTTTTATTTTATGAATAATATGGAAACTGATTAGAGGTGTCTACTTTGTAATCTTTTGAGATGTAAAAGTTATGTCCTAATTCTCTAAAACTCTAAACCTAAAAAGATCCTCATTGTGAATTATTGATTTAATTCAAGATTATGTAATGTTTTAAGGTTGGGTCCTTATAGTTGGTATCAAAGGTCTGTTTAGATAACTTTAGAAGTTAGGGTATTCTTTATACATAAGTGAAATTACATAATGGTTATGATTTCAGAAAGATTCATAGTTTTTTTAGATAAATTGAATGAGTTTAAGATAACATGAATAATTATATCTTAGTATTATATGATGATTTTGCTGATATACTGACACAAAAATTTCTGGGTTTAGTAAATGGCTAGATCTAGCAGGCACCAAAGTAACAGTGGATGTGAAGAAAACTATGATAGTTTTATGAAAGAGAAATTGAATGACATGGGAGCTATAATGGGAACTCTTGTGTTTATTCTCAACCAACTATCTGGAGTCATGATTGACCGCCTGAACTTTAGCGATTTTTATAAGGCATCATATGTGTGAGAAAAAAAATCCCTAGGGATGTTCAGGTAATAATCATAAAGGTAAGAATGTTGAAAAACCTATGTGTTAAAGATGTTGAAAGAAACACATAGGAAAATGCTTCAAAGAGACATAAATATGCTATAGATGTGGAAATGAAGGTCCTAAAGCAAGAACCTACCATGGAAAAAGAAAGCATCTAGTTGGCTCTAGGAAAGGGAAAGAAGTTCATTCTGATGGATTAGTTGAATGTTATAAATGTGGTTTGCATGGTCATTATGAAAAAACAAGTCCTACAAAAAATTATCGGGAATGGGATCACCAGGATCGTACAAATATTTGTTTACAAATACCTAATGCCATTCTGATTGCGGATGAATAAACTGACAATGACCAATGAAAGCTATGGATTATTTCATAACATATGTTTTCCTATTATTTAATCTTAGGATATGATTGCTGATTTTGTTTGTTGAAAAGAAGTATTTTAGAATAAGATGGAAAGGAATGGTTAATGGATCATGAAGAATGTTGAATGTCTATGAAGTCAACATTTAAGGGATTCAAGAGTTATGGTAGATTTTAGGATAGTGAAATGCTTAAAAGTATTAAGGCTCTTTTGATGATGGGAATACATTAGAACACTTTTTATAGTATGTGTAACCCTGATTTTAGATATATGAAAACTTTATTCAAGTAATAATTATCTTTCTGTGTGGATATAGTTATAAAGAACCATTTTGGTTTATATGATCCTTGAATTTGAGGTAATTACCTTTTAATACATTTTGGGATGCAAAATGAAAGTTATTAGATAACCTTTGTGGTTAAAATATGTTATGGTTATTTTTGATTGATTTATCTATTATTGGAAATGTTATAAAATTATGTAGTTTTTGAAAAGGGACAAAACGCAAACCATGTGACAACCCGTCGCGTCAGACGAAGTTGCTGGAATTGAACCCACAACCAAAGTGCGATTGGTATTTATCACCTAACACTGGACTACGTGATATCCCTTGTTAGTATGACTAATTTATTTTAGTTATATGATTTTATGAATCACGAATAATTTTATTTTGGGTTATTTATGAAAATGATTAACCTATCATGGAGGATATGTGATTAGGTTAATTACTATTTAGTATGACACTTTAAGAGTAACTGATGTTATTTGGAGATAAATGTTAACATTTATCTTGGAAGACTATATGATTAAATCATTCGGAGATTTGGGTTTAAATCTTAGTTTGGATTACTTTATGAATTTTATTGATTTCTTTTTATTGAATGGCATTTGTTGAAATTTGGGTTTTGTTGGACAAATTTGGGAGATTAAGAGTAGTTTTTCTTTTTGTGAAAGATTATCCTTTTGGGGATTATCTGATCTTTTACTAACCAGTTTGGTTTTGGTTAAGGTAAAAAGGCATGGAAAATATATAGTTCAGATTTTATGGATTATGTGAGTCTCTTGAAGTTGATTTTAGAACTGTTAATGCGAACAAGTCATCCTGAATACTCATCGTTTGGAGAAAATATGAGTTTTTGTTAGAAATATAGTAAAATATGAATGTCTACATGACAAGTGATTATTTTTCCTTATGTTTTAGTTAAGATCATAAATAAATTCCTCAATGAAAATTAATTTAATTTTTTTTTGTCTATTAACTTTTCCTACCGAGGAATCAAATACTGTTTAACCCATCACAAGTTTGTGATTTTCTGGTGGTTAACTTTCTCCTAAACATGTTTTCTATCACTCTCCATCAAGAATTTGATGGCTTGTTTTCACCTCCATGTCCATGTTTTTAGGGAATCCTAGTATGGGTTATTTCAAGTGACTATTGTACTTATTTTTCTATCTTTTAAGGTGATAATTTTATTTACTCCTTTTCCGATGTGGGGCTTTCAATAAAGTTATCAAGCCCAATTTTAATTTTGGGAGGACACAATTCCCAAAAGGGGGGAAGGATGTAACATCCCAGGTAAATAATGAATATTAAATGTTCATATATATAAATATTTTTGAATAAAATATTAATAATACTTTAAAGGGGATTCTATGTTCGATGGAGTACACAATACACAACAACGAGTTTCTTTGAAATCTTACGTTGCACACTAATAATATAATAATATAATTTTAAATGGTAGTTAACTCCTAGGCGTTGTAATCACGGGAATGAACAGAACTAACTAAAAAAAGATTATATATGTTTATGAAATATTTGTACATTTATCGAATAAATTTTAGAGGCTTAAAATGCGAATGAATTAAATTTGACGCAAAATTATTTTAATATTCATTAAAAGGATGATTAACAACCTTTTGATGGGGAACCCTTTTTAAATGTACTTTTTGTCAATTTTATATATTATATTTGAAAAAATAAAATCCTTCTTTCGAATCGGGACATCAAAATTTACTTTGTGTAAATTTTTGTTATTTTTCCGATAAAGTTCATTTTTTAATGAATAGTGAAAAATGTTGAATTTTAATTCAAAACCTCCTTTTAATATAATTTATTTATATGGTTAGATTATATTTTTAATTGGGTTTGTAGTGTAATTAAAATATATTTTTACCATTTAATCTAATAGGGGTCATTGGATTTAATTTCATTTTGAAATTGGACATAAACAAGTGTCAATCTTTTGATAGATATTGTTTCTTAAAAACATATTATTTGTTTTGGCAGTGGGAATTAATTATAAAATTAATTAATGAAACTTCTATGTTTTGAATTTGGTAAAATGGACATCATTTTTGAATTTGGAATATCAAATATAGCTTAGGATTAATTTTTGGTAATTTTTTGAAAAATATCAATTTTTGATGAATGGTGAAACCATTAAGTAGTTATTAAAAACTTAATTTTTCGTTTAAATGAAATTTTACCGCTATTGTGTATTGAATTTCAAAAATCCTACATACATGGTTGTCATTAGTAAGTAATATGTGGTTCAATGGGATGAAAATAATTTTGGGTGAATAGTATCTTTTGGTTTTATTAACCGCGATTAAGGTAATTAGGGTAATTTAAGGTAAAAATATTATTATAGAAATATAAAAACTACCTTGACACATATCCTAACCTTATTGGATGAGTCATGGCCGACCAATAAAATCCATGGGTCAATTTTGGGGGCCCATGGAGCCACTTGTGTTTGATAATGACATTAATAACTTTTTATTTAATGTTAAAATAAAAATGTCACAGACATGTATTGTTTTAATAAAAAAAATTACATGGGGTTATATAAGTTATATTTTTGACAAAAAATGTTCATAAAAAAGATAAAAATATTTCCTACATCATGGTGATTTTTTAATAATTTTCAGACATCAAATAAATAAAATTATTTATGACACAATGATGATGCACTGTTTACGTCATTAATGAATGATTTAAATAAATATGAAGATAAAGTTTAAAATAAGATCCAAAACATCTAAAATTATTATTGTATGATTTTATTTCGAACATGGGACACTTTATCTTCGACCTTAATGATTTTTGGACTTTTACAAACAGAAAATAATCATATAAAAAATTAATATTTTCAAGCCTTCCAAATGAGCCCCTCCTCTCTCTTATAAAAAGACCCCACTTCCTACCCCTTTCTCACACATATATAGCCCTTTGTCTCGTCCATTCTCTACTCAAATATTCTCCCAATATCCCTCTATTCATCCTAGAAGCCTTACCTTAGGCAGAAAGCACTTCAAGAAACCCTTTTAGTTCAAACCAAGGGGAGTTACCCGATTTAAAGGTAATGTCTTCTCTTATGTTCTTTCATTTTATTTTGCTTCTCCAACTGCTTATACTATTTTTATTCCATTATTTTGTAAAAAAAACTGTATCTTCAAAATACTAGGATGTTTTTATGAGAAGGATTCTAGCTACACTTACACAGACATTTATCTAATGGGTGATGAACATACTGTTTCTGTGGACGGTGAACTACTGTCTCACGAAACGATGATTGCTCAATTATCTCCTACCACCTCTCATGGTGGACATTAAGATGTAACTGTATATATATGATATATATTATCTTTATGTTTTTTTATGATTCTGTATTTTTCATTTATGCCATTCCTTTATGTTTTCCATAATGGGTAAAAGAGATAATTTCATTTTAGGAAGTGCGGACTACCGCCCCCTCAAAGTGGTTTGAATTGTTAATGCCATATGTGGGATGTATAAATAATGTAGTTAATGATATTAAATATTATATTATACTGGAATTATAATATACCATTATATCATAATGTTTTCATTCCATTAAATGAAAAATAGAAATTAGCGTAGCGTTTATGCGTACGTACGACTTACCGTCTCCATGAACAGTACATTTCATTTATTGCCTTAAAATGTTATGTACTGATATAAATACATATATATACTGGATATCTAGGATATATATGATATCTACATCATGTATATAATTCTGGAGAAAATTTTTATTTTAGTACATCAACAACTTGTAAATATAAGAAGTTCACTTTTGACTCAAGTACCAAATATCGACATAATGACCATTATTAACATAAATGACTACATAATGTTTATAACATGGAAATAGGTGATATAAAATAAATAATAAACATTAAAAACGTTCTTAAGAAAGTATAAATTTAAATAAGTTTATCATTCAGGAATAACAAGGATCATACAAGAGAGTCAGGTCCGACACGTGGTAAGGAATTTCTTATCTCACATTTAATTCCATGAGATTTCCATTGTTTCCACTTATTTATTTCATGTGTTGTATTGTGAAAAAACATTTGATTTATATTATCATGATTCTATTTATATTCCTAGTATTCTGTGATTTATTTGGTGCTTATTATCCTTTGGTCATACGACTCGATTTATTACAACGATGTAAGGGGTTTTTATCTAACTTTTTATTCCCATGAGATTTATGATATATTTGTCAGTATCTCCTTTTATTGGTGTATGTACTTCCCATTATTCTACTATTTGTTTTATATACTTTCATTTATGGGTATCTACTTCATCATTGTATGGTTCTTCTTTCATGGGGTGTATCTTTCGTATGTAACCAAATTGGTAAGGGAACCATTCACCCTCCTCTTTTTAAAAGGATTATTTTTATTCACATCTTCTTATGTTAGGATATATTCTTATATATCATTATTACTGTAAATTTATGTCCAAGTGATTAGATTCCCTTTTTATCTCTCATCAAATCATTTTCTGAATTTCAAAGTGACATCGTTAGGCTGTCGAATTTCTTTAATGGATCTTCTTTACCCAATTTCAATTCTTTGGGTTAAACCCGTACTTCTTGATTATGTCATGATATGAATATATGTGAATGAACTATGATTGTTTTACACTTAATATCTACATATATTGGGTGTATTTTTATTTCTCACACATAATTTTTTCATTTATTTATACTTAATCTAAGGATAGCATCTTTGTATGGGACTTCGACTCAATCTCTTTCCGTTGAGGCATATCATCATTTATACATAACATTACTTTATATGGTGTATAAACCCATTTGTCTTTTACTTTTATTCAAAATGAATATTCTCTCTATGAAGCATTTTACTAAATGAAAAAAAGTATGTTTTTTTAACGTACATGGTGATAATGACCTTTCCCCTACCGCGAGTATTATTTGATCTTTGGCTTCCTCAACAAGCCGTAATGTTTTAAAATAAAATAAAGATTATATACTCTTTTACGTATGTTGGTATTTAAAATGGTTTTGATAAAGTATTCTTTTATGTAAATATATTTAAATGATATATTGTGACTGAAATGTGGAAATTATATGATTCATTTATATTGGATTTATGTGTTATGATTTTATAATGGTACTTGGACATTTGATGGGTGGTTACGTGATAAACCAAATGATAGGTGGTGCCCTGAAAACCAGAACGGGTGGTTACGTTATAATCTCCAATGCATTGGGTATGGAAGTCAGCCGTATGGATATACCATTTAGTGACATCTGTGGAAGTCGACCGTATTGTTATTCCATTTAAGTATGTTTGTTTACCACGTTAACTTTATATGTTATGTGTTCTTTATATGGGTTTTATGGTGATCTTTTGGTTACAAAATGGTATGCAGTGATCTTTTATTTAGTGAAGAGTATTTAATACTTCATAAAGGTGAAAAGTATTTTGTATGATGATGAATTCATGAATTACTTGTTGTTTTGAGAAACTAATAGTTTTACATCTTTTTGTATCACTTACTAAGATTTTTATGCTCCTCCCATGTTTTTGAAATGTTTTACACATGACTTAAATATGAATAGGGTCAAGGATGGGATCAAGGAAAGACATTCTCTCTAAAACATGGAACTAGACATATTTCTTTTTAGGAGTTTTTATTTTAAGGAAAAAATGGAAACTGAGTAGAAGTGTCTACTTTGTAATCTTTTGAGATGTAATAGTAATTTCCTAATTCTCTAAAACTCTAAACCTGAAAAGATCCTTAATGTGAATTATTCATTTAATACAAGTTTATGTAATGTTTTAAGGCCGTGTCCTTATACAGTGCACCCCTGATGACATGTGACACACCTCAACATATCCAGTGTGTACCACGAAGCCCCTTCAACTCATCATACGTGTCAGATGGGTACCACCGAACAACTCTGTAACATTCTGCAGAAAAATTAATAGTTTTTCCTACAATACTTGTGAACTCACATATAATCAATATTGATCATGTGAGATTACAACATAGAATTGAGTAAAAAACATCGATATCACCCAAAAAAATCTCACATATCTTCCATCCCTTGTCAAATAAAACAATTTGTATCAAATGGGAGGAATTTAATGGTGTATGGAGTCACCAAAAGGCATGTGATGCATGCCCTACGTGACCAATGAGAAACTGCGAGACCTCATTTTCATGAATGTGTCACCTCGTGATGTCCCACTAGCTTGTCATTTTTTCACCACATAAAAGACCTAGAACATGTCCGGGAAACCCTGCAGAGCTGTACAGATTAAAGAATAGGTTTTTCCATAAAATTATCCCGCATCACTATGTTACTCATATTTTTCACGCAACTCATATATGAAAAATAGATGAAATACCGTCATGTACTTACATTAAAACATAAGTGAATCCTGAAATTTATCACATAAAATTAAGGAGTTAGAAAACAGGGAGGTGAGTAGGGTTCGCGGTCACTAAAGGACACACGAAGAATCTAGCACACACTAGGCATGGACCATGAGACCCTGAGATAGGTCATCCAAGGACTCGCGAGTTCCCTTTGATAGGCACTTGGATCTCACGAAGACCCGTGGACATGTCGACATAATGGAATGTAATACCTTAATGGTGGGAGTATTCAATAATATAAAATAATAATATAATGGGAAAATGGAATCTTGACCACTGAAAATCAGGTGGTTCCCTAGACGCAGTCCACTGCAGATACTCACGAAACACGCATAATGCGAAACCCCAAGTGAACTCCAGCATGGACTCATTTCAGATTCCCCACAAAAACTAGTGAGTATGAGAGAAGGATGAACTTATAAATTCTCAACTCTAACTCGAAATGAGTATTGATTGAATAATGGTTAGGTGTCTCAGTTGATTGATTGGATGCTAGAGGTTACACACTTTTTCGATTAGATCTTGTGCTTCTGCACACATCTAATCACAGGATCAACACACTTTCCACCAGGAAATACATTGGAATACTTCTAGAGTAGTCATGCATAAAGCATAATGTCCTTCATGCGATCAATCAAATATCACGAAAAGGAGACCTGTAGAGAAATGCGAAGTCCACATCACATGTCGTCTAGATAACGCGAGACCAAAACAAAATTACATTGACCCGAGATGAGGCACTCAAAATTCAAAGGTAAAATCCAATATTCAAATTGGAAAAGTCATGTGGAGGATATGATAACAAAAACCAATAGGATTTGATGATGCCATTTGATGACACACAATTGTGCCATGTCATTCCACCCAAACATCACAACATCCATTCTTCATGTCATCTAAGACGTGTGGAATGATCTGAACAAGTCAAGACCGGTCTTCCAAGCCTTCCTTAAGTGCCACTTGGAACCCGTAAACCATATTTGTTTGCCACCCCAGATTTGTGATTCCATTCAGATTCCTTTCCCAACTCATATTATGGTGCATACACATATCAGCTGAGTCTCATCAACATATCTTGACATGACAACCCATATCTCATGGTGCAGCCCTAGAACTAGTCATTTGTGACCCATGACACCTTAGGATTTGTTGTCCCAGTATCGTTGTGTCTCTTGGAAAATTCATCCAAGACATGTGGCACACCTTTGTAAATTCTGTCATAGACTCACGGTATCCCCTTAAGGTGTCATCCAATGCATGGTATGCACCTTGGACACACCAGACTTGACCCGTGATATCTTCCTGAGGTGTCATCCAAGACAAGGAACACCCCCTTGGACATGCCATCCAGGGCACCCAATGTCTCCCTGAGGTGTTGGCAAAGACATGAATCACCCCATGGATCACATCACCAAGACTCTCACGACACCCCCATATGTGTTGATCCAAGTTACATGATGACTCTTTGGGTATATCACCAAGATCATGAGACACATTCAAGATATGAAAGACCATTCATCAAGGAATCCTTAGTGTGTACACCCCAGCTTAAAATAAATATGATGAATTAGATTCCCACCATTAACAGGATAAGTAGGATGCATCTTTAAAGGCTCGATCTCCATATCAAATGTCTCATGGACTACCCCAATATGCAGAATCCACATCCACTACCACGAGGCTGATTATTCACTCCATATCATTTCTCACAATGAGCATCGATCATATGGATTTAGGGTGATGCAATGAGCACCTAATTAGGAATATTAAATAGGGAATCCTCAGTGTGTAAGTACTAATTCAAATCGATCTACATTGGTTGTGATTCCCGAAATAACTAGGATACATAGTATGCCTCATAATGGCACAATTCCATCCTCATAATATCAACCACCTCTATGCATGGGAGCATAGAAAAAGAACATGGTCATATGACTTCAACACATAAGCAACATACCACTATTAAAAAAGATGGAGAACCTCGAATATATAAAGATGAGTCTTTGCTTATGGTACATTAAAGATAAATGACCCATATCCATTTTTTCAAGGTAACTTGTCTCATATCAGGATTTGGGATAGATTCAAAAACATGTATCAAATATATATATAGTCCTAGATTATGCAACAATTCCCCCCAAAAGGATGTGATTAGCCCGACCTCTCATCCTCTCGACCCATTTGAGTCCCTAAGAGACGCTGTGACTCAAAACCAGACGGTTGCAGATCTTTGGAAAGTAGTTCCATACTTATTTATGGGTTGGGTAACCATTGATAGTTTCCTGGAAAATTTAAGTGGTAACGTGATGAGAAAAAACCAATTGTACACCACGAAATCACGACAAAACAAAAATAGTTAACCCGATGTGAATATCTGAAATCAAAAAATAGGGTTTTAATATATCGATCCATATTTCATTCCCCACACATTCTTACAACATTGATAGGCTCGACATGAGCCTATTGAACTACTATGTTTGTTAATTTATATAAAATCAAATCAATAAGACCTCCATAGATCAGGAGTTATATAATTACATCCTCTAGTGGATGAGTCTACACGTGGAGAGTGGAAGAAAAGGGAATACAGGTAAATTGTGTTAACCTTGCATATCTGATTGAGAATTATCATTCATATGATGTGGAAATGACTTGTGACCTTGTCCATGATGTCTTGATGCTTTTAGACCCCTGATCTGAGAAAATATCTTCATTTTCCATCACTCATTCTATCACTTCATATACTACCTTGACCCCCTTCTGGTCGTAAAATGGTCTTGCCTTCCAAAAAGGTCTAGAAGCAGGTAGAAAACATGATGAATTAGGAGTAACACTGATATGACACGATATCTACTATGGAATATGTTCACAAGATTCTACAAGTGTGGCAGATGTCGAGACCATGTCGTTCAATGAATGTTGCTGCTAGTCCGTTTTCCCCCATCATCACGACCAATTGCTTTCGGAGCCTATCTCTGGAGCACGAAAAATACCACCTTCCATACCTGATGATGTTGGATCAGTATAATAGATTTGTCTCACCTATGGTCCAGGAATCACTAATGAGGGTTCCTAGTAACCATTAGCATTGCCATCATCATAATGGTACCTATTAGCCGCCTGCTGAGAGCACCTTTAGGCAGAAATCTATCTCGGATGCCAATGCACGAGCTCCATCGAGAAAGACTCATCAAAGGAAGAATACCCTGGATACCTAGGAGGGGGAAAATATCCCTACTTCTACAAACAACACTCACTAGCATACTCTGGCAGGGACCATCCATCATTCTCATGTCCCTTCTATCATTGAATAAGTCTGTAGGAATATTCATGCAGCAAACATGGAGAAGGCTCATACACCTACTCCCAAGCATGACGCCTATGGTCAAATCACGATGGCACATAGAGGATGGAATTTGGAACATATCCCCACTTCAAAAGAAGAAAAATGTCCATAGGTAATGGAAATAGAGGACGTGTAGGATTATATTAATGCACAAACATTTATAAAGTGACAAAAAAATTTAGCAACAGTTGAAGTACTGTACCTATATATTCAGGCATAGTCGAAGATTAAGGGACAAGTGCATACTCTTATCTCTATATCAAGGATGACTCAAAAATATGATCATTATGATCATGTGATTTTATCGATTAAATAACACAATTTTTCTCCCCCCAAGATAATTATCGGTATATAATAATGAAGGGAAAGGCATCAGACCAGGATCATAATCTCATTCCAACTAGGGAAAACTAGGTGATAGGAGCACATGCCTCTAGACAGGGGAACGTGCCTATAGAAAAAGTCCACCAACACGATCTGAAGGCCCGTGATCATGCTTATATTACCATTTTGGATGAGCCTAACTAGGTGAGAGTGTCACAATCCTTGAGACATGAACATATTACTAACAATGAACCTACTTGGAAGAATTTAGTAGGGAACAGAAGCAAAGTGAAAATTACTTCTAATACCAACTAATGAGTTCACCAACATCATTATGAGGAAATATAAGATGATGCTCATATTTCTTCTCCCATTCTGGAGGTCCATAAACGTATTTTGGTGGGGAATTCATATTCAGACCGGATGTATATTCTTGATCAAACTGAGTCTAACCAAGTGAGAGTGGAACCCATCTTAGGACAGGTTCATATCCCCGTCAATAACATGAATGTGTTTCGAAATATTTAGACATATCCTCAACAGTGGGCTCATATCCCCATAACAACGGGTGGTTATTTGAATATTGCAGTTACCACCATACAGTTATCTGATACCCATGCATATCCAATAATGGCATGCTAGAATATTCTAACTAGGATGCATAACATGACTCAAATTTCAAATCTGGTCAATTTTAATCTCCTTAATGATGTTTGAGTCACACCCTCAACACCACAAGGGTCAATCAACTCTAATATTGAAGCGAAATCAGGAGACATGAAATTTTCATCCTTGTGGTAATGTGTAGATGGATCACATGGACTCTACTCAGGACATCAACCATAGTCAACCTCCCCACATTGATATCTCCCATGGGAAAGGTAGATCTCCCTTTTTACAGACACCTTTATATTGATAGGTGAACAAAACACCAATACCATGGTATAGAGAGATTATCGAATCTTCAAGAACAACTATAAATAGTTCCCCTTCAGCATCCAGCAGCACTCCACCCATGTTAGCCAGAGACCATTAGAGTCATATTCTATTGTTTGGATGAATGGAGGTGTGTATGATTGGTTAAGGAGAAGTAGAAATTGACATATGGAGAGAATTATCATTAAATAGACTCCCCTTCATGTTCTGTCCCCTGCCCACTTCCACATATGAGATCAACGATGAGCTAGAAAATGAGTACATTACTTATCTATGAATGAATATGTGGGCCACTCATCATCGAATGAAGGATTGAAATTCCCTTATTCAGGATACAAGTGTCACCTCTAGAAAATAATGAAACTCTATTGTTAGCTCAAATTAGCTGTTATCTCCATGGTCTGGGATCCAAATCCAAAAAATCAAAATGCAAAATTACAACTTACTTGCCTCCATTACATCCTGAAACTTCAACAGATGATCCCTAAAGCTAGGTTAGGCATCCGAATTTGAGGATGGTGATAATATGGGGAATTACACTTCTCCACTCCTGTTGAATAGCAGATCTACTTGAAAACATCATCCTTTAATGTTATAGCATTCGAAAATGTCGGAGGATCAAGGAATTCTGGAACTAGTTGGTTGCTGCAATAGAATTACCCTACTCCAACAATGACAATAAATCATAGACGGGGAGGGACGTTAGCCAAAAAAACCTAAAATTTGACCCATAAAGATAATTGGAGGTTTTTGTAGACATAACGATAAATGTTGGGATCACCCGGAAAACTACCCATAAGGATAAATCCTCATCATGGGCTGGCACTGCACCCAACACTCACACAAAGACAATTGTTCCACATCATGGAGAGCATAATAGAAGATTATTTGGTAGTCATCCGGGAGTGACCTTGGACCCTTGTTCTTGGAGATCATTTTCCACTACCTTCACCTCTTAGTTCAATAGTCCCAATGAAAATTTAGGTTGTGTTTTAAGAAATCACAAGAAACCCCTAGCCCATAGATATGGGAGAATTTATATCTCAATTACCACATTCAAATTCATCATTGTAACGCCCCAACACCAGAAGCCCAGATTCGGTGCATTATTTTAATACATTGGCATGATACAAGGAAATCATGTCCCAAAAGACCGATCATTTTAGCTGTCTAGGAAATAGATTACATACATTAACTGCACATTACAATTTCAAACATTAAATACTGCATAGATAGTTCTTTGATAATGCCATTATTCCATTTTAGCTCAGCCCTGCATATCAATCATAATACACTTCTTGGAAATTCATGGAAAATAAAGCATAAGAAATGGGTGAGATCAGATTCTCAGTAAGGGTAAACAATTTAGGGGTAGAAAACATAAATAATAGTCATGGAGAGTAATTGAAACCACATGCCTTTACAAATAATAAACATGAACACTTTATGGAAGAAATATGAGTTGACTAAATAATTCCATAATAAAACATAGTCATGGCTATTCTACTCGTCGAAAAACCTCATGACCCATCAATATTATTTTCATAATGAGGAAATGTATAATGCCAAATATTCTGATACTTTTTGTTAAGGCCTCGGCCAAGACGTCTAAAATGTTTATGGCTACAGCCAAAAGCGTATATCAATTTGGGAAAGATCTCAGCCAATTCCACATCTAATTTTCTCAAGAGACCTACCGATGCCCCAAAAAGCAATAGAGGGCTCCATCCATCACTTACTAAGTCTAATACATTCCTCATATGAAAAGGTTGAAACATAACATATACATTCTTATTAAAACTAACATACAAAATTTGAATACTTCAACCATAAACCATGAATGGTATAAAAATAACACATCCATAATAAAATATATAACAAAAATTTAAATAAAATATGGAATATTTGTATCATAATTATTCAACTTCAAAAAAAATTTAATATCCATCAAAGGAAGTTGAAATATATGGAAATGATTTGTAAAACTCTTTGAGAGAAATTTTCCTTTTTCATGAAAACATTTAAAAGTCACACATTTATATATGAAGTAATTTAAAATATATTTTTAAATCAATGTGTCCCATAAAACTTTTAAACATTTGAAAAGAATTATCATTTCAAAACATTAATATCCATATAAATAAATCCTTACAATCGTTTTGAAAACATGGACATTAATTAAAAGGTTTTATAAAGATAAATCGTTAAAACATTTAATATGATGATCTAGTTATATAGACCCCCCACATAAAGCCTTAAAAGATTCCTTTTTAAATAAGTTTTATGAAATATGGGTATCGATGATAAATACTTCCCAGTAAATACTTAAACATCAACAATCTAAATTAATAATGAGATTGAGGAAATAACCCTTACCTTGCACTTTCCTTCGGTCGAGGGTACATTTAACCTCCTGTATAATGACCATAGCATGTTATTAAATTATACCAGAGCCATATTCATATTTATTATATCATACATGATTCATTCATGACTTTATACTACCCATTTATAATGATTTCCACTTTAAATTAACAATTTAGGTAATAATCACTTTCTTTATCGTACATGTTCTAACATGTTATTCTTGATCGTATCATTTATATCATGATTTAAATACTTCCAGAATATAAGAATTAATTTAAATATCATATATATTTAGAATATAAAAATTTATAATATATATATATATATATGAAATGGAAGGCACCATTTATGGAGACGGTGGCTCGTACGTACACATAAACGTTGTTTCCGATTTCATATCGTTTTGAATAGAAGTAAGTGAATAACATATATGTAAGTATATATATATATAGTAGAATTATTATTTCATATATTACATACTTAATAATAACATATATATTTTTATAATCATCCTTGAATGGTGAATGTGGGAATTAATATCTCATCGCATCGTGGAGACGATAATCCTTACGTACGCATGATGAAAATATCATTATATTGATGGTGAAATCATATATAATTGGATAGTATATCATATATACTGTATAATTAACATGTTATATTTATTCTTTACATAGGATATATTCATTATTATACCCATCCAAATAATAAAGTGTTTGAATAAAAAACTACACCACGATGTGGAGACGGTAAGCTATACATACGCACGTATGGTTACTTTGTCATTCATATGATGGATAAAATAATTAATATGGTTTTTACATTTTTATAATAAAATCATAGTAAATATAATATTCTAGATTTATTATTTTTGAATGGAAACAACAAAGAAAGAGGAAGTGGAAAATGAGAAGAACTTGAATGGGGGTGGTGAAATTATTACCTCTACTTCGGGTGTTTCTTGTTGAGGTGATCAAAAGGGCTCCATAGGTCGGCTTTCAAATCAAATTAAGGCCACTATGATTATGTGAGGGACGTTGGAAGGATATTTTGGCAAGGTTTGGCTGAGAAAAATGTATTTTTAGGTGTGTAATTAAGAGAATGGGAAGTGCCCTTTTATAAGAGAGGTGAGGGTCACTTTAGGAAATGTTTGAAATATTATTTTATAATAGAATAATTTTCACATTCTAATGTATTAAAAATTAATTATTTAAAGGTTAAAGTGGATATGGGTGGAAAAACCCCCAACCAATAGGTTTTAGATAGTTCTAGGTCATCATACCTTATCATTTAGATTTAACTCTTAGTTAAATTGTTTGACATTTACCATATCTCTTTGAAATTTTATATTATATTGTCAATAAACATACTATAACAAGCCATTAGAACCCCATGTGGTTCATTATAAATATATATAACCTTATCTATGCTCTTTTTCCGAACATTATATTTTTAGGAATATTATATTAACTAATAATATAATATTAGTTTTAAAAAACTCAATTATGTCAGTTTTGACACTATTTAGCATTTTAGTTTTTTTTGAAAGACATAAAAACGTTATCACTTTTACTAAAATCTATTTAACCAACCATAACATGTCATATTAACCTATAAAATTATATTAATTCATTATATGGCTCAATTTACATTAATTTGGATATTTATAATATTAATTATTTTAAAATCTCATTAATATGGTAATTACTATGTCGTCATTGTGTCATAAATAAATTAAATTATTTAATTACTAAAAATTTCAAATAAAATACCATTATGTAGGATATCATTTTATCTTTATAAATAATATCTATAGTCTAATTTATATTGCGTGTAACCCTATATTGAAAATAGTTTAGTTATTAAACATTGAATTTAAGTCTTCTAACTCTTCTTTAAATAAAATAATAATAAATATTTTAATCAAATCCAAGTTGACCAAAGAGGATCATATGTCATTTATAAGGTTGTTTTTGGTCGAATTATACTTATCCAATAGAATTAAGGCATGTGTTAGGGTAATTGTAATAACATTTTTACCCATAATTACCCTATTTACCTTTTACCGTGGTAAATACAAGTCAAAATTTACTATTCAACAAAAATTATTTCCATCTTATTAAATAAAATTTTATATAATTATCTCATCTGGGTCTCTCGGATTTTTGAAATTCACCTTATAGAAGTGGAAAAATTATGTTTTATGCAAATTAGTTAACGCGCATAGAAGGTGGGTAAAAGAGGTTAAAAAGTTCAATAAAATTTTATACATCTATTTTTAGTATAAAATGACTCCAATGAATTACATTGAACATATATAAGTATTATATATCTATTTTTACTTAAAATAAATTTAAATAAAATAAATAATTATTTAAATAAAAAGTCAGTTTTTAATAATAACACAATGTTTTTCACTATTCATAAAAAATTTATTGTTTTCAGAAAAATACCAAAAATTAAATCTAAGATAATTTTGATATTCCCAATTAACAAATGAATTATATATTACCAAATTCATAACATATAAGTTTCATTAATTAATTTAAAATTAATTCTTGTTGTAAAAAACAAAAAGTGGTCTTTTAAAAGAGTAAAAACAGACTAAAGATTGACTTGTTTTTATGTCAAATTTAAATGTGAAATTACTTATAATGACATAAAATGTATTAAATGATAAAAATAAATTCTAATTATACTTCAAAACCATTCAAATGAATATTTTAAAACTATTAATTGTTTTGATTAAAAAATATGTTTTCAATTAAAACATTGTTTTTTCACTATTCGTCAAAATGTGAAAGTTATCAAAAAAGTAAAAAAAATTTATCCAAACAAAATTTTTATGTCCCAATTCTAAAGAAGAATTTGGTTTAATTAAATTGAATATATAAAAGTGTCAAATATTGTTTTCAATATGGTTTCTCCATTAAAAGGCGGTAAATTTGCAATTTTTTTGAAAAAAACTTCTTTTATTTAAAAAATAGAATTTTCTCTTATATTATGTATAAGAAAAACATAATATGGATTTTAAACTTATATAAAATATATATAATTCAAAATTCAGATAATACTATTCATAACTACTTTAGAACGGCTAGTTTGGTAAGTCGTGGCATGATTGAACTCAGAGTTGCGTGTAACACAAGTTATTCAGTTACTTTGAAGAAATAACATACTTTGAAATCATGGGGTGTAACATTATCCCCTCATTCGATAAATTGGTCCTCACAATTTGAAACTTTTTGTCGAAAATAAATGGTTAAAAATAGAAAAATACCTTTGTAGAAAACCCACATAGGAAATTGTGTTACTAAAATTAAGTCTTGGTAAGAGGGAAAGGGAATGGAACAAGTCACCGTCAAATTATAATCTTGATTAAGAAAACATTGGTTGAAATTAGAGACACATAATTGGAGAATAACAAAAATATTTATAGGGGTTATTGAGGTCATCCATCAGAAACAAGTGCCAAATTGAGGGCCTCAAAGCTATCAATCTATAATGATTTAAAATATCATCAGTTCAACAAACCATAAGGTATTATGATAACACATTTTTGTTTTTAATATCTCTTCCCTAATGGTTAAGAATTATTTTCTTCATAGAATAAGTAGAAAAACGAATACTTGATAGGTAGACTTTCATTCATTAACTAATTTTTTCATAATCTCATCTTTCACTCTAAAAGATAATAGAACTAAAAAATATTCTATTTATCCTAATCATATATGGTTAAAAAATGAACTTATAATTCATCTATCAACCCTTTTTAAAAACTAAATTATACATACCATCACATCACTTGGGCTAGCGGTAGGTGATGCACCATTATCGCCCTTCAGTTTCCGGTTCTAGTCTCACGGCCTAGCCGGACACAACAAGCTGTCGCCCGACCTCTGGGTTGTCCTTTTTATGACAATTCAAAAACAATATCAATAAATTATTTAACCTTAACAATAGTATCCAATGTCAAACTTAATCGATTCAAGCCTTTATACTTCTCCAATATACTCTTTTCCAAACTCACAGTCCAAAATTTATAAGGATGGTAAACACAATGAAGATCCTTTTCCCCATGTAATAACATGTGAATACCTTCACTATGTATTCAATTAAAACACTAAAACATCATTAATTACTATAAAAAATTATTGATTAAATTCATGCCCTTTTATTCCTTATAGAATACTAGATATATTCTTTATATCCAAAAATTTTAAATATTCCAACAATGATGGAATAATCAAACCATTAATCAGTTTCAAGGTTGTCAACAATATCCAATAAAATTTATCAAAATCAGTCATATATTATTCTAAAATCACTACCTTAGTATTATAACCATATTATGTTTTACCTTTCATTCAACTATGTATTTTCCAAAAAGTTTAATCTAAAACTGTGTCACTTTACATGGTACCATACAATCTCAAATCCTTAATGAAATAGTACTACAATAGAATCCTAATTTATTTATATAATTCATATAACCATTACATAATTGATTCAACAATAAAATGAAATAATTCTTTAATAACAACATAATAACACTTTTCATTCCTCTTCATCTGTGGTAGTATCATAACTTGATTATTATCTAATAGCATCATTTTGAAAATACACTGATGATGTGGAAAATGATTCGTGTAGTTCCCCAACTCCTTTCATATGAAGCATTGTACATTTTAAATATTTTTCTTACCCTTGAATTCACGTACGTGGTGTCCTTTTTCTCCACACTTATAACAAACCCTCATTCCCTTCAAAATTTTTTACAAAGTTTATTCTTTCCATAGTTTTCACAGATAATAAAATCCTTCTTTTCCCTCTTCCTTTATCCATATTTCTCTATTCCATCCTTTTCTTCTCTTTCTTCCCTTAAAAGCCATAGCACATCCAGAATTCTTCAATTATCTTATTAACACATGATACCATTTCTTCATATGATGAGAATACCTGGGAGACTATTTCACATCTAAATGATGGGTAAAGACTACGAAAGATATGATCTTTCTTACCCTTTGGATCATGCATATTTTGGGAGTTCTCATTCCATCTATTGGGTTCCATTTCTAAATTAAGACACACACTAAGTTAGATTATATCATATTGTATAATAAAAAACTAGGAAAATTCTCAACATTAATTGAATATTTTCACACATCTAGTCTCATAATCATAAAAACAGTTTCTTATATGGAATATTTACTAATATATCATTCATAATGGTTTGTAAATAAATTTTAATTTATCCTAAGCATACCCCCTGCGAGTGTCATAACCAAGAGTAAAGAAAGACCCGTTGTCGTACACCAGTTCCCATTCAAGTCTTGCTAAAAGCGGTGTTTTCGTGTTTTACCCCTAGGTACATATGTGCCAAAGCCGCCTCTACATTCTCGTATCCAGACAGGTATGTATTTCTTGGAAAACTCACAAAATCTCTACAGTACCAAAATTCTAGGAAGTTCTTCTATACAAATACTCAATGTCTATATTAGGGTAATGTTATCTAATTATATTTTATCTAATTATATTTCTACTATTGTTGCTAAACATCCTCTAATACCAAAATTAATGCCCCGAACCTAGAAGCCTAGAGTCGGGGCATTCTATTAATACATTGTTATGATAAAAGAAAATCGTGTCTTGAAAGTCCGATTAGTTTCGTAGTCTTGGAAATAGATTACATACATCTACTTCACATGACAATTTCAAACATTAAATATTTAATAAA
The DNA here is from genome assembly GCA_963277665.1 of Viscum album. Lineage (NCBI taxonomy): Eukaryota > Viridiplantae > Streptophyta > Magnoliopsida > Santalales > Viscaceae > Viscum > Viscum album. The sequence continues at coordinate 1,429,735,338 of OY728157.1, forward strand.
TAGTTCATTGAGAATGCCATTATTCCCTTTTCTCTTAATCCTACATATCAATCTTAATACACTTTTTCGAAATCCAGGGAAAATAAATCTTAAGAAGGGGTGAGCTGAGATGCTCGATAAGGATAAACAATTTAGCTAAGGATAACATAAACAATAAGCATGGTGAATATTTGAAAACACATGCCTTTACAAATAATAAACATGAACACATTATTGCAGAAATATGAGTTGAATAAAGAAATCCATAATAAAACATATTCATGGGTATTCTACTTGTCGAATAACCACATGAACCTTCAATATTATTTTCATAATGAAGTACTCTTTAATTCCAGACATTCTGAAACATTGTTTCAAGGCCTCGACCATGACATCTAAAAATGATTAAGGCCTCGGCCAAAACCATATATCAATTTGGAAAAGGCCTCAACAAATTCCACATCTAATTGTCTAATGAGAACTACTGATCCCACAAGGAGCTATAGTGGGCTCCACCCGTCACATACTAAGTCTAATACATTCCTCATATGAAAATATTGAAACATAACAAAAACGTTCATATTAAAACTATCATACGAAATTTCAATACTTTTACCATAAACCATGAATGGTATAAAAATAACACATCAACAATCAAATATATCAAAAAACATTCAATAAAAAATGGAAGATTTTTATCATAATAAATAAAATTCAATTAAGTTTAAAATCAATCAAATGATGTTGACATTGATGAAAATGATTTGTAAAACTCTTTAAAAGAAATATCCATTTTTTGTGAAAACATTTAAAAGTCACACATTTATAAAGGAAGTAGTTTAAAAGATATTTTTTAATCAAAGTTTCCCATACCACTTTGAAGCATCTGAAAAGAATTATCATTTCAAAAATCCATGTCCATATAAATGAATCCTTTAAATTGTTTTGAAAACATGTACATTAATTAAAAGGATTTAGAAAGAAAAATACTTAAAACATTTAAAATGATGATATATTTAAATAGAACCTCCCATAAAAATATAAATGTTTTATTTTGAAAACTAATTTTTGAAATATGGGTATCAATGATAATTATGTCCTAGTAAATACATACATATAGACAATCTCGGATAATAACGGGATTGAGTAAATAACCCTTACCTTGAACTTTCCTTTAGCTGAGGTTCTGTTTAACATCCTGTATAATGACCAAAGTATGATATTAAATTATAACAGAACCATATTAATATTTATTATATCATACATGATTCATTTATGATTTTATACTACCCATTTAATAATTATTTCCATGTTTAATTAACATTTTAGGTAATAATCACATTCTTTATCGTACATGTTCTAACTTGTTATTCATGATCGTATCATTTGGATCATGATTTTAATATATAAAAAATATATAAGATTATTTATATATCATATATATTATGAATATAAATATTAATAATTGATAGATATATGAAATGGAAGGAAATGTTTTTGGAGACGGTAGGCCGTACATACACATAAATGTTATTTCCGTTTTCATATCATATTGAACCAAAGTAAGTAAATAAGATATATGTAAGTAAATATATAGATAGATATATATATATATATCTAGTAAAATTATTATTTTATATATTACATACTTATTAATAATATATATATATATATATATATATTTATAATTATCGTTGAATGGTGAACGTGGAAATGAATATAATCACGTCCTGGAGATGGTTATCAGTACGTACTCATGAGCGACAATATAATTATTATGATGGTGAAATCGAATATAATTGGATGGTATATCGTATATAAAGAATAATTAACATGTTATATTTATTATTTACAACATTTATACTCATTATTATACCCATCCAAATAATTAAGTGTTTTAATAACAAACTATACCACGACATGGGGACGGTAAGTCGTACGTACGCACGTATGGTGACTTTTTCATTCATATTATGGATAGAATAATGAATATGGTTGTACCATTTTTATAATAACATCATAGTATATAGAAGATACTAGAGTTTTTATTTTATAATGGAAACAACAATGAAAGTGGAAGTAGAAGAAAAAAATAACTTGAAAGCGGTTGGTGAAACTATTAACTCTACTTTGACTGTTTCCTTTTGAGTTGATCAAAAGGGCTCCATAGGTTGGATTTCGGATCAAATTAAGGAATCTAGGGTTAATTGAGGAAAGTTTGGAGGATATTTTGGCAGGGTTTGGCTGAGGCCAATGGGTTTGGTGGTGTAGAATTTAGAGAATGTGAAGTTCACTTTTATAGGAGAGGTGAGGGCCACATTAGGAAAAGTTTGAAATATTATTTTATAATAAAATCATTTTTAGTTTCAAATGTATCCAAAATAAATTATTTAAAAGATAACTTTTGGATGGGTTTAAAAACACTCAACCAACAGGTTTTATACCAGTTTTGGTCATCATATTAACCATATCATTTAGATTTAACTCTTAGTTCAATAGTTTGACATTTACCATATCTCTTAGTATTTTTCATTTATATTGTTAATAAACATACTATAACAAGACAAGAGAACCCCATGTGGTTCATTATTAATATTTATAACATTATCTAATTCTTTTGGTTAATTTTTAGTTTTTTAGGAATATTATATCAATTAATAATATAATATTTGTTCTAAAAACTCAATTATGTCAATGTTGACACTATTTAGTATTTGATTTTTTTGAAAGCTATAAAAAGATTATCACTTTGAATAAAATTTATTTAACCATCCCTAACATGTCATATTAACCTAGAAAATTAGTGTAATTCATCATAAGTCTCAATTTACATTTATTTTGATATTTATAATATCAATTATTTTAATATTTCATTAATAAGGTAATAATTGCGTCGTCATTGTGTCATAAATAAATTAAATTATTTAATTTCTAAAATATATAAATAAAATACCATTATATAGGAAACCATTTTATATTTCTATAATATGTTTTAAAATTTACAACACTAAAAAAAGGTTGGTTATGACATATGACATCCCAATTGGGACTTGGATGAGTCATCTCTTTCCAGTGCCATGGGACGTGTGTACACATTGTAGTTTTTAACATGAGAGTATGAGGATCCCATAACCTAGAACAATCATTACTCTTGGAAGATGATGATATTTCTTGCTTGTTTATATATGAGATATAAATTTATTCTATAATAGTAAACTATTTTACATGCCTGTTGAATTTATATTAACTAATTTATATAAATGTTTTTATTTAATCCATAAGTGTAAATCCCATTTTTCTTAAAATTATTTGCATCATTTGAAATTTATTTCCACCATTTGAAATGTAACGAATGATTTGTTTAGGTAATTTATTTAAATTAAAAATGTGTTTATTTGAAAATTAAAAACACTTTATCTGTTTAATTTTATTTTGGAGTCTTATTATGGAATTATTAGTGAGTCCCTGGTAGGATTTCATCTCATACCCTGCCTATGACGTTGGGTGTCTGTAGATTATCTCCTTCCATGTTAGTTCATGGGTAAGGAACGATATTGAGGTGGTTCTAGCTATTAATATATGGACTTGGGGATTTTTATCTGTTGAGGCGTGATCTATTTATCTATTGTATTTTTCTAGTACATTCATGTAGTATTTTGGGATTTCATACCTATTTTAATTCTGATACACATATCCCAGTGGAGTTTCTTTTGTATGCATATAGATTTATTTCTTTTTCTTCCACTATGTTTGGGGAAAACATGTTCCCACTTTCATTTTGTTATCCTATGTTCTTCTCACCGACCCATGGGGATCGAGAACTCCCTTCAGGCTATGTCAGTGATAGCTCAATTATCGAGTTTTCAGGGTACTCGAGATGGTTTGTGTTGATGTGTTATCAAATTAATGTTTATCTTATTGCCTTGATGTTGGTACACAATGTGAAATATTATCAGGACATAAGAGGTAGTTTTGATTGAGTGCCTGACATGATCTCACCATAATGATCCTTAATTCACCAAGGTGGTTACAGAAATAAGTCTTGATGAATAGTTATATTCTTTTCTATTCTTTTTATTTTGATGGGATTGAAATAAAAATATTTTTTACCTATCTGGTGGGATTTATTTCCCTAGATTATCTGTTTGATTGTAAATATGAAGTCTTACTTGTTGTTTTCTGTTTTTGTGTAGTATCATTCCTTCACAATGATATGTGAATTGTATCCCGAATAAAACATCTATGGGACCCCAACCAAAATAATTTCTATTGGATCCATATCTGGTTGTGGTTATTTTCCATACTATCCAATATTTGGGAAAACCACCACCACGAGATCACATTCAGGCACCAATTGGGGAACTTCAATAGGATAATCTTCAAGAACATTCTGATAAATTCCTTCACTAGAATCAAAGACCGTTCAATGTCTTAAATGATACTCAAGAGGCTAAAGAATGGGTGGGCAGAATGAAACTTTTGTTTGGGATCCTAGAAAAACCTAATGAAATCAAGGTGAAGTGTGATACCTTCATTTTAGAAATAACCAAGTAGGATATAGTGGGATTTGATAGTGATGGTGTTGAATTTTGAGGGGTTAGAGGTGAAATATCTCAAAGCTCTTATCACCGACCTCTTGTATCCAAAGACAATGTTATTTTCCAAGGATATAGAGTTCTTTAAACATGAGAAGGTTGATAGGACCATGAAAGAGAATGGAAACTATTTTTCTGAGATCAGATATTTTTCAATTCAGATAACAATGAATGTGATGATGAAGGCTCCATGATTCGGGATGGGTCATCAAAAAGTTATCCATTCATGGTTTCTATGATAGAAATTTACTTTCTATGCTGTCATGTTATATAGGGAACTGATTGAAGAAATGGACCTGGCTACCAAGTAAGGCTTATCAGTGAATTCTTTCTTTCCTAGTGGAAGTGTGTTTTGAAGGACCTCGAGACACCCTGAGATGGGAGGGGTGAATCAGGGTGACAAATTTTTATTTTAATGTGATGGATCTTGTTCCCACATTGGTAGGAACTTGTTGAACCAGTATGATGAATATGATCAGAAAGAAAACAGTCAAATGCAGAGAGAAGACACATCACTTTTTACTTGTTTCACCACTAAGGGATATGTCCAAGGAGTATACGCCGAAAAGTTTTCGGTCATACCAAATTCCACTAATCTTCACTAGTTGTGGATTACAAATGTTCGGGCACAGTCACTCTGTCCCAGGCTCACTGCCTTTACAAAAGTTCGGGGATAGCTCACAACGTCCCTCGGGTCACTCCCATTGACTCCCCCTAGCTCACTGCCCTTGGTGAAGTCACACTCAATTTATAGACTTGAAGGTCTCTTCATCATTGAAATAGAATGAATCCTATGTTGAATGTAGATGATCTATTTAAGTCCAACTTTCACTTGTATAATAATCTCACATTGCACCGAAGGTATTGGGAAATCTTCCAATTTTTGTGTAGCTCCAAAAGAACTGGAATACAACAACCTCGCCTGGTGCGCTTCTCCAAGACCAGCATGAAAGTTTCAAGTTCGGTGCACAAGTCACTTTCACGGTACAAATTTGGCGCGTAGGTGACACTAATCTACTTGCGCGACACTGCCGCTTTCAACTACAAACTTGCATGATGTTACACCTTTGACTCCCAAACCTCCTTGGTTGCGCAGCCACCAACTGGCGCGCAACCTCTACTTGTGCAACCCAACTACCACTTGCGTGACTCAACCACTTGTTCAACGAGAGCTCAAAAAATATCTAAGTCTTGAACTCCATTGAAAATTAGGAGGGGTGGTCCTCTATTTATAGGAAAACTGGACCCCCTGCGTGGTGCTGCACAAGTTTCCTCAGGGCGCGCAAGTCCCGACATGCAGCTCCAACCGCCCAAGCCTCTGTCGCTCTACTCACTTGTGCGAACACACCAATAATTGTGAGAACTACTTTTCTTTTTCGTATTTTGACGTTCTAATCATGAATAAAAACCTACGCGCAAGTTTCCAAACCTCATCGACATCAGCGTGCAAGTCCATTGTCGGCGTGCATGTCACTTGCACGACTAGCCCAAAACATGCGCGACCCTTATCCATTTTCCAATTTTCCATGTACTGATCTTGAAAAACATATGGCTCACAAGTTTCCTCTCATCCATGTACAATAAGCACAAGTCTCTTTTCCAAAAACACTTTTCTCCATTTGTTTATTTTCAGACCCAAAAATTTGGCAAACACTGGGAAACAGCGCCACCTTCAATACTATTGTCTGATTGACTGTATGATCATTTTCCTGGTACACATTCTGATCTTCCACTGAGCATTGAAAACAAACACAAATCATACTCCAATTCATGCATAGAAGACCATGGTTCCAACAATCTCCCCCATTGGGTTAGTTGGCAATCAGAAAATAAATTCAATAGATCCCCATCCACATGTAAACCAAAAATGCAAGAATAAACTCAGCCAACTCTCTAAGTCTATGTGAGAAATTATCAATGTAGAAAATAAGAGAGAAATCTTGAATTGGGTTCCCATGTTTTGTAATTCTCAATGAATCCCAAGAAGCATTACATGACCAATGTATACCAATGTATTACTGTAGAAAACAAGAGAGAAAGCTTGAATTAGGTTCCCATGTTTTGAAATTCTAAATGACACCAATGATGCATTACATGAACAATGTATAGCAATTTATTCCTTCTAATTATTATCATCATAGAAACATTACTTGCATGAACATGCCTGAATTTATTACTTTCTCCCCCATTGACAAGAAACCCAAAGACCGGTAATTTGTTCATTATTCTGCACAAACCATACTCCACTGGATAGTATCCCCCCCATAAACCTGAATCACATCCATAAACAGATAAAAATAGTTCTCATAAATGGGGAGAAGGGATTTTTGTAACCTCCTTATGCACTAGGAGGTGGAAGAACACTGAGGTTCAACCGATGCTTCTCAAACACAGCCGCTGACAGTGGCTTGGTCAGGATATCAGCCACTTGCTCATTAGTTCCCACATGGTCCATTCTAATCACTCCTTTCTCAACTTTTTCTTTGATAAAGTGATACCTGATTTCAATATGTTTTGTATGAGAATTCTGAAAAAGATTCTTCGTAAGATCAACTGTGCCTTTGTTATCACAGTAAATTACCATTGGTTGATTCACCTCATCCCCAATATCTGTTAGTTGTTGCTTTATCCATAGTAGTTGAGTGCATGCCATTGTGGTAGAGATATACTCCGCTTCAGCAGTACTAAGATAAGTACATTATTGTTTTTTTCTCAACCATCCAATACATTTATTCCCAATATAGAAGGCTCCACCACTAGTGGACTTTCTACCTACTATATCACCAGCCCACTCAGCATCAAAAAACGCTGATAATTTATTGTCCCTACTTACAACAAAAAATAACCCAAAGTTATGTGTACCGTTAATAAACCTCATGATTCTTTTTACTGCTGCCATATGTTCCTCCTTTGGATTACTCTGAATGCGGGCCGCAAGACATGTGGAAAAGACAATATCTGGTTGTGTCACTGTTAGGTACATTAGGCTCCCAATGATCCTCATGTACATGGTGGGATCAACAGAGGCCCCATCCTCATGATTTCCAAGTATAGTTCCAACTGCAATCGAAGATGACATTGTATTGTAGTCTTTCATATTAAACTTCTTCAGAAGATTTCTTGCATACTTTTCCTGAGAAATGAAAGTGTATTCCTTCTTTTGAATCACCTGCATCCCCATGAAATATGTGAGCTCCCCAATCATAGACATTTCAAATTCTGATTTCATGTGGTTGGAAAATTTGTCCACTGATTTCTACCTGCTGCCACCAAATATTATATCACCAACAAAGACTAGAACCATGAATTGATCTTTTGGAGAATTATTTACATAGAGATTGTGATCTACTCCCCCTATTTTGAATTCCAGTTTCTTGATATATGAATCCAGCCGTTAGTACCACACCTTTGGTGCTTGCTTCAAACCATAGAGAGCTTTCTTCAGTTTGCAGACCTTTGTTTCATCCGTACCTAAAACAAAACCCACTGGTTTTTCAATGTAGACTTCTTCTTCGAGTACACCATTCAAGAATACTATCTTGACATCCATTTGATATACATTATATCCTCTTTAGAGTTCCATGGAAAGGAAAAGCCTGATTGACTTCAATCTAGCCATTGGAGCAATGGTTTCTTCAACATCAATGCCTTCAATCTGGGAGTATCCTTTACATAACAGTCATGACTTGTTTTTTATAACACTTACATGTTCATAAATCTTTTTGTGAAGATCCATTTGGTACCAATCACATTGTGACCTTTGGGTCTCTGGACAAGATCCCATGTTTGATTCTTTTCAATCTGATCTAATTCTTCATTTCTGGATTTCACCCAAGATTCATCCTTTGCAGCTTTTTCGAATGAGGATGGCTCCACAACTGACAGAAATGAAGATTGCGTGTTATTACTCATCCTACTTGTTTAAGTGGGTACACTCTTGTCCCCAATTATTTTGGATGGATAAATCTCATCTCTACGATTTCTCTTGTGAGGTTTAGTTTCATTATCTTCAGCCATAGTTTCTTCTTATGATTCTTCTTCTGAGTCAACATCATGATGCAACTGCTGAGTGTTTTGTTAAAATTCCTCTATTTCTGCATTTTATGTTTTTTCCACGTTCACTTTCTTCCTCACTTTCTATCACATCAGCATATAACGTCCTTGAAGCATTTGTGGTTTTACCTTAAATTATCTTAACATCACTACTTTCCACAATCCTTCTTAAATTCTTGTTGAAAACATTATAGTCTTTGTTTTTCATTGAGTAACCAAGGAAAATTCCTTCATCTACGTTGTCGCCATATTTCCCTTGATTTCATTCTTTGTTTTTGATGAATAATTTACTTCCAAAGACACAAAATTATTTTAAAGAGGGCTTCATTCAATGCCATAATTCATATGGTGTCTTCGTCTCACCCATATAAATCCCTGTTCGATTCTAAATATACACTGCAGCTTGAACAGCCTCTTTCTAATAATGACGTGGAATACGACTCTCAATCAGCATAGTTCGTTCCATGTTGTTCACCTGTCGATTCCTACGTTCAATAACTCCATTTTTTTGTGGAGTTCTCATAGCATCTACCTCATGTTGTATCCCATGCTTCTCCAGATAATTTTCAAATTCAATGGACGTGTATTCTCCTCCATTGTCAGATCACAATACTTTGAGTGTTCATCCAGTATCATTCTCGGCGATTTGACGATATGTTTTCATGCAGTCAAGGACTTGTCGTTTCTTGTGAATGACCATAACACATGCCATTCTACTGTAATCATCTATGAAAAGGACAAAGTACCTTTCTGCATGAGTTACATCAACATTTATCAGCCCACATACATCTGTATGATTCAGATCAAGAAGGTGAGATGCCCTTTTTTTCTTTGGCCGATATGAACTACAAAACAGCTTCCCACGAATGCAAGAATCACAAGATTTTTCACGATCACACTTCAGGATGGGAATGTCCATGACAATTCTCAATTTTGATATTTTCTCCAGTTCTTGTTGATTTATGTGTCCCAGTCTCTGATTCTACAAATTTTTTCCTTCTTTAATAGTCATGTAATAGACATTTTCTTCACTATCAACCTGATATATGTTTCCTTCTATTATGCATCCCTTCATAAGTGAATTGTCTATCTTCCCCTTGATAGTGAAACATTTCTGATTAAAATTAACTATAAGTCCCAAGTCATAGAGTTGACTCACGCTGATTAGATTATAACGTAGGCCATCTACATAAAGTACTTCAGTCTTCTTTAGTTCTCTATTAGCTAATTTGGCACTTCCACTTCCTTTGATTTTTAGAGCTCCATCATTACCAAATCATACTGTACCATAAACCTTCCTTTTGATATCCATTAACAAGCTGACATTACCTGTCATATGAGATAAACAACCGCTATCCAGAATCCAGGTACTGTTGTTCTTTGTAGCTTTGAGGGCCACCTCTGCAAGGTTGGATTTCTCAATATGATTCCTTTCATTCCATGAGACATTTGATTGAGTATAGAGTAGTGATGGACTTTCAATTATCTCTTCCGTGTACCCAGGTTCTTCATAGTTGAAATCTTCTTTGAGAGGAGAAAACCTGTTTGAAAGAGCAACATTGTCTTACTGACGAGACTTGACTTGTATTATACTTTAGTATGAGGTGTCCATGTCCATTATCTGCCTACAATTAGAAGACTTATGACCAGAGTCAAAACAATGAAAACAATATCCATATAAATTGTGTATTCTATAAGAATTTGGATATATATTTGTTATCCTTTGTTGAACTCATGTATCTTCTCCATTCAGATAGCTTCTTTCCTCTTCACAATAAGACATGGTATGGCCCAGACAGCCGCAGAAATGATTCTTCATGAGAGGAAGTTTCTTCTCACATGAATTTCTCCTCATACCTTCTTCCATGGGAGAATAGTTAGATTGTCTTTCATTTCTGAATGTTTCAGGATAATTTTCAATTCTCCTTTTAGTTTGGATTGAATGTTCCTTTTTCAGCACTTTAGGCAACGTTTCAACATGTTCAACTTTCATCTTATATTTCTTTTGGATCTTTTTACTTCCAACAGTTGATGTCTCAGCTTCACAACCAATTCCACTCTTTCCCATGAAAGCGGGTCTTCGATCACTCAAGATGTTTCCAACCCCATCTGAACCACACATGACTCTTTCCAGTATTTCTGCATCTGAGAATATTCCAAACTGTATTTTCTTCCTTGATTCTTTTGGAATTGATTTAGTCTCAAGTTTACTCCTAAGAGTAACAACTTCCTCCTCAAGACCCTCAGCAGTCTGGGATTTTTCTTCTAATGAGGAGGTGATGTCATTGATGACCTGTTCCTACTCTTCAATTCTCAGCTTCAAATCCACTACATCATCATTGCTTTCAATTATTTTAGACTGTACCTTCACAAACTCTTCAAGTAGTTCAATTTCAGCTTCATGTTGATCAACATATTATGTTGATTATTATACAATTTATTTCCACTTATTTCAACTATTACATTTAGTCTTAAGATTTCTAACATCATCCTTAAGTTGAATATCGGGATCTGCACAATTTTGCAACTATTTTTCTCCACCAGTATCTTCTGACTTTTCAACAGTGTCCATCATGGAAGTATGGTTCCCAGTTTTGAATTCTGGTTCTTCTTCATCACAGAATTCATTATCATCTTCTTCCTCTTCACAGACAAAACTCGTCCCTTGCATTTTTTTTCTAGATTTGAAGTCTCCCTTTTTGAAAAACATTCTTCGAGGCTTCTCAAAGCTTTCATCTTCACTATCATCATCATTGATCTTTCTTAAGAACTGAGAGGCAATGTGTCCAACTTTTCCACAATGAAAACATGCGAGAGGTAACGTCCATTTAAATTTCCTTTTTTCCCTTATGGAATTTCATTGCAATGAGAGAAAGAATTTCTTTATCTTCTTCATCTTCACCACTACTATCTTTTGTAATTTTTAGTTTATCCATGGAATTAAATGCCATTTCCATGTTCACACAAGTTGTAGAATCTTCTGGTTTGATTCTCATTTCATATGCTACCAAGATTCTTAGAAGGTCATCTATAGAATGTTTTTTAAGATATCATTCCTCAAGGTATGATACCTTTGCATTGTACAGAGGAGGATGTATTCTAAGTATTTTATTCACAATTTCAACGTCTTTTATTTCTTCTCCTAGGCCCCGAATTGCTCCAACTACTTCAGTGATTTGATTAAAGAAGGAGTCTGCATTCTCATCATGATGCATCATCAAATCATCGAACCAATTTTGCAGCACTTGTAGTTTCACCTGCTTCACATTTCTATCTTCATCATAAATATTCTTAACTTTATCCCACATGGATTTTGCTGAGGTGAAATTCATCACCTTTAGGTAGATCTGATCATAAAGTGCTGCGGTGAGTGCATTTTGTGCTTTAGTATCTACATCAAGAATTTTATTGTATATGTCAGTCATATCTAGGCCTGTTGGATCAGTGACTTGTATTCCTTGCATAGTAGAAAATAGAACTTCCATTACAAGAGATCTTAGATGAGATCTCATTCTATTCTTCCATATCTGAAAATTACTTCCATCGAAGTGAGGGACTCCCCTGACATTAACTGCATTCTCCATAACGACAAAGGACTGATTCAACACCTGAAACCTGCCTCTAATACCACTTGAAGGACCCCGGGACACCCTAAGAGGGGAGGGGTGAATCAAGGTGATAACTTTTTCTTTTAATGTAATTGATATTGTTCCCACATTGGTAGGAACTTGTTGAACCTATATGATAAATATGATCAGAAACCAAACATTCACATGCATAGAGAAGACACATCACTTTTTACATGGTTCACCACTAAGGGCTACGTCCAAGGAGTATATGCCGACAAGTTTTCTGTCATACCAAATTCCACTAATCATCACTTGTTGTGGATTAAAAAGGTTCGGTCATAGTCACTCTGTCCCAGGCTCACTGCCTTTAAAAAAGTTCAAGGATAGCTCACAACGTCCCTCGGGTCACTCACGTTGACTCCCCCTAGCTCACTACCCTTGGTGAAGTTACTCTATGTTTATAGACGTGAAGGTCTATTCATCATTGAAATAGAATGCATCCACTATTGAATGTAGATTCTATGTTGAATTCCAAATTTCACTCATATACTAATCCAACTTATCACCGAAGGTATCAGGAAATCTTCCAGTTTTTGTGCAGCTCCAAAAGAACCAGCGTACATCAACATTACCTAGTGCATTTCTCCAAGACCGGTGCGCAAGTTTCAAGAATGGCGTGCAAGTCACTTGTGAGGTACAAATTCAGCACGCAGGTGACACCAACCCACTTACGCGACACTGCATATTTCAACTGCAAACTTGCGCGACATTGCGCCTTTAACTCCCAACCCTCCTTGGTCGCGCAGCCACAAACTGGCGCACAGCCTCTACTTGCACGACCGAACTACCACTTGCACGACTCAACAACTTGCGCAACGAGAGCTAAAAAAATCTCTAAGTCTTGAACTTCTTTGCAAATGAGGAGGTGTGGTCCTCTATTTATAGGCAAACTGGACCCCCTGCACGGTGGCGTGCAAGTGTCCTCACGACGCGCAAGTACCGGCATGCAGCTCCAACCGCCCTAGCCTCTGTCGAGCTACTCAATTCCACGAACAAACCAATACTTGTGCGACCTACTTTTCTTTGCCAAATTTTGAAGTTCTGATCATTAATAACAGCCAGCACGCAGGTTTCCAAACCTCCTCGACATCGGCGTGCAAGTCCTTTCTCGGCGCGCATGTTAATTGCACGACCAGCCCAAAACTTGCGCGTCCCTTATCCCTTTTCCATTTTTCTATGTTATGATCTTGAAAAACATATGGCGCACAATATTCCTATCCTCCATGTACACTAAGCACAAGTATCTTTTCCAAAAACACTTTTCCCCCTTTGTTGATTTTCAGGCCCAAAAATTTGGCAAACACTGGGAAATGGTGCCACCTTCAATACTGTTGTCTGCATGAAATGTATGATCATTTTGTAGGTACACATTCTGATCTTCCATTGAGGATTGACAAAAAAAATCATACTCCAATTCATGCATAGAAGACCATGGTTCCAACAATCTCCCCCTTTGGGTTTGTTGGAAATTAGAAAATAAATTCAATAGATCCCCATCCACATGTAAAAAAACTCAAGAATAAACTCAGCAAACACTCTAAGTCTACGTGAGCAATGATCGGTGTATAAAACAAGAGAGAAAGATTGAATTGGGTTCCCATGTTTTGTAATTCTCAATGACGCCCAAGAAGCATTACATGACCAATGTATACCAATGTATCAGTGTAGAAAATCAGAGAGAAAGCTTGAATTGGGTTCCCATGTTTTGGAATTCTCAATGACACCCAAGAAGAATCACACGACCAATGTATAGAAATGTATTCCTTCTCATTATTCTAATCAAAGAAGCATTACTTGCCTGAACATTCCTGAATTTATTCCTTTCTCCCCCATTAACAAGAAACCCAAAGACTTGTAATTTGGTCATTGGTCTGCACAAACCATACTCCCCCTGGATAGTATCTCCCCAATGAACCTGCATCACATCCATAAACAGATAAAAACAGTTATCATAAACTATGAGAGGGGATTTTCGTAACCTCATTATGCACCAGGAGGTGGCCGAACACTGAGGTTCAACCGATTCTTTTCAAACACAGCCACTGATAGTGGGTTGGTCAGGATATCAGCAACATTCTCATCAGTTCCCACATAGTCCATTCTAATCACTACTTACTCAACTTTTTCTTTGATAAAGTGATACCTGATTTCAATATGTTTTGTATGAGAATGCTGAACATGATTCTTCATAAGATCAATTTCACTCTTGTTATCATAGTAAATTACCGTTGGTTTTTTCACCTCATCCCCAATATCTGTTAGTTATTTGTTCATCCATTGAAGTTGCGTGCATGACTTTGTGGAGGAGATATACTCTAATTCAGCAGTACTAAGAGAAGTAATTTCTTGTTTCTTTCTCAACCAGCCAACACATTTCTTCCCAATATAAGAGGCTCCACCACTAGTGGACTTTCTATCTACTAAATCACCATCCCAGTCAGTAGTAGAAAACGCTGATAATTTAACGTCCCTTCCTGCAGTAAAAAATAACCCAAAGTTATGTGTACCTTGAAAGTACCTCATGATTATTTTTACTGCCACCATTTGTTCCTCCTTTGGATTACTCTGAAAGCGGGCTGCAAGACATGTGGAAAAGACAATATCTGGTCATGTCATTATCAGGTACATTAGGCTCCAAATGATTCTCCAATAGATGGTGGGATCAACAGAGGCCCCATCATCATGATTTCCATGTTTAGTTCCAACTACAATCAGAGTTGAAATTTGTTTGGAGTCTTGTATATTAGACTTCTTCAGTAGCCCTCTTTCATACTTTTCCTGAGAAATGAAAGTGTATTCCTTCTTTTGAATCATCTACAGCCCCAAGAAATATGTGAGATCCCCAATCATAGACATTTCAAATTCTGATTTCATGTGGTCAGAAAATTCATCCACTGATTTCTGCCTACTGCCACCAAATATGGTATTATCAACGTAGACTAGAACCATGCATTGATCTTTTGGAGAATGCTTCACATAGAGATTGTGATATAATACCCCTATTTTGAATTCCACCTTCTTGAGATATGAATCCAGCCACGAGTACCACGCCTGTGGTGCCTACTTCAAACCATAGAGAGCTTTATTTAGTTTGCAGACATTTGCTTCATCAGTACCTAAAACAAAACCCACTGGTTGTTCAATATAGAATTCTTCTTCGATTACACCATTCAATAATCCTGTCTTGACATCCATTTGATAGACTTTATATCCTCTTTGGAGTTCCATGGAAAGGAAAAGCTTGATTGACTCCAGTATAGCCACTGGAGAAAAGGTTTCTTCAACATCAATGCCTTCAATCTGGTGGTATCCTTTACATACCAGTCGTGCCTTGTTTCTGATGACACTTCCATGTTCATCAAACTTATTTTTGAAGATCCATTTGGTACCAATCACATTGTGACCTTCGGGTCTCTGGAAAAGATCTAATGTCTGATTCTATTCAATCTGATCTAATTCTTCATTCCTGGATTTCACCCAAGATTCATATTTTGAAGCTTATTCGAATGAGGATGGCTCCACAACTAACAGAAATGCAGATTGCGTGTTATTCCTCATCCTTCTTGTTTGAGTTGGTTCACTCTTGTCCCCAATTATGTTGGATGGATCAATATCAGATCTTCGATTTCTCCTGTGAGGTTTAGTTGTAGTCTCTTCAGCCACAGTTTCTTCTTCAGATTCTATTTCTGAGTCAACATCATGATGCGACTGCTGAGTGTTTTTTACAACTTCCTCTATTTCTGTATTTGTATTTTCTCCACGTTAACTTTCTTCATAACTTTCTATCACATCAGCATATGACATCCTTGAAGCATTTGTTTTTTTCTCTTAAATTGTCTTAACATCACTGCTTTCCACAATCCTTCATAAAGGATTGTTGAAACATTTATAGGCTTTTCTATTCTTTGAGTAACCGAGGAAAATTCCTTCATCTGCATTATCGCCATACTTCCCTTGATTTACTTCTTTGTTCCTGATGAAGAATTTACATCCAAAGACACGAAATTATTTTAAAGAGGGCTTCCTTATATGCCACAATTCATATGGTGTCTTCGTCTCACCCATATAAATCCCTATTCAATTATGAATATACAATGCATCTTGAACAACCTCTTTCCAGTAATTTCCTGGAATATGACTCTCAATCAAATCGTTTGTTCCATGTTGTTCACCAGTCGATTCCTACATTCAAAAAATCCATTTTGTTGTAGAGTTCTCATAGCAGCTACCTCATGCTGTATCCCATGCTTCCCCAGATAATTTTCAAATTCAATGGACGTGTATTCTCCTCTACTTTCATATCACAATACTTTGATTATTTGTCTGGTATCATTCTCGCCGATTCGCCGATATGTTTTCATGTAGTCAAATACTTGTCGTTTCCAGTGAATGACCATCACACATTCCATTCTACTATATTTATATATGAAAAGGACAATGTACCTTTCTCCATGAGTTCCAGCAACATTTATCAGCCCACAGACATCTGTATGAATCAAATAAAGAAGGTGAGATGCCCTTTTCTTATTTGGATGATATCAACTACAGACCATCTTCCCATGAATGCAAGCATCACAAGATTTTTCACGCTTACGCTTCAGGTTGGGAATGTCCATGACAATTCTAAGTTTTGATATTTTTTTCATGTCTTGTTGATTTATGTGTCCCATTCTCCGATGCCACAAATTGTTTTCTTCTTCAACAGTCATGTAACAAAAATTTTCTTCACTATCAACCTGATACAAGTTTCCTTCTATTCTGCATCCCTTCATAAGTGAATTTTCTATCTTTCCCATGATAGTGCTGCCTTTCTGATTAAAATTAACTAAAAGTACCGAGTCACAGAGTTGACTCACTCTGTGTATATTATGATGTAGGCCATCTACATAAAGGATTTCAGTCTTCTTTAGTTCTCCATTAGCTAATTTGGTACTTCCACTCTCTTTGATTATCAGAGCTCCATCATTACGAAATCATACTGTAACATCAACCTTCCTTTTGATATCCGTTAACAGGACGACATTACCTGTCATATGAGATGAACAACTGCTATCCAGAATCTAGGTACTGTTGTTCTTTATAGATTTGAGAGCCACCTCTACAAGGTTGGATTTCTCAATCTGCTTCCTTTCCTTCCATGAGACACTGGATTGAGTATAGAGTATTGATGGCCTTTAAATTATCTCTTCCATGTAACCAGGTTCTTCATAGTAGAAATATTCTTTGAGAGGAAAAAACCTGTTTGAAAGAGAAAAACTGTCTTGTTGACAAGACTTGACTTTTCTTGAACTTCGGTATGAGGTTTCCATGTCCCTTCTCTTCCTGCAATTAGCAGTCTTATGACCAAAGTTAGAACAATGAATAAAATATCCATTGAAATAGTTTCTTCTATAATAATTAAGATATAAATGTGCTCTCATTTGTTTAACTTCTATATCTTCTCTATTTAGATAGCTTCTTGCCTCTTCGCAAAAAGATATGGTATGGCTCAGATAGCCACAGAACCGACACTTTATGAGAGGAAATTTCTTCTCACTTTTATTTCTCCACATACATTCTTCCTTGGGAGAATAGTTAGACTTCTTATCATTTCTAAATGATTGAGGATAATTTTCACTTATCTTTTTTGTTTGGATTGAGGGTTCCTTTTTTATCACTTTAGGAAATGTTTCAACATGTTCAACATTCATCTTATGTTTCTTTTGGATATTTTTACTTCCATCTGTTGATGTCTCAGATTCACATCAAATTCCACTCTTTCCCATGGAAGGGGCTCTCTGATCACTCAAGATTTTACCAACCCCATCTGAACCACACTTGGCTCTTTCTAGTAATCTTCATCTGATAAGCTCCCAAACTGTATTTTCTTCCTTGATTTTTTTGAATTGATTTGGTCTCAAGTTTTCTCCTAAGAGTAACAACTTCCTCTTCAAGACCCTCAGCAGTCTTGGAATTTTCTTCTAGTCTGGAGGTGAGGTCATTGATGACCTTTTCCTGCTCTTCAATTCTCAGCTTCATATCCACTACATCATCATTTATTTCAATTATTTTAGACTGTACCTTCAAAAATTGTTCCATTCATTCAATTTCTGCTTCATGTTGATCAACGTATTTAGTTGATTCTTCTACAATTGATTTCCACTTATTGAAACTCTTACATTTAGTCTTAAAATTACTAACTGCATCCTTATGTGGCATATCTAGATCTGCACAAGTTTTCAACTATTTTTCTCCATGAGTATCTTCTGACTTTTCAACAGTGGCCATCATGGAAGCATGGTTCCTAGTTTTGTATTCTGGTTCTTCTTCATCACAGAATTCATTATCATCTTCTTCCTCTTCACAGACAAAACTCTTCCTTTCCATTTTCTTTCTAGATTTCAAGTCTCCATTTTTGAAAAACCTTCTCCTATGCTTCTCAAAGCTTTTATCTTAAATATCTTCATCATTGATCTTTATTAAGCACTGAGAGGAAATGTGCCAAACTTTTCCAAAACGAAAACATGTGAGAGGTAACTTCAGTTTGAATTTCCCATTTCCCTTATGGAACTTATTTGCAAGGAGAGAAAGAATTTCTTTTTCTTAATCTTATTCACCACTACTGTCTTTTGAAATTTTTAGTTTATCCATGGCCTTAAATGCCATTTCCTTGATCACACGAGTTTTAGCATCTCTTGGTTTTCTTTACATTTCATATGCTACCGAGCTTCTTAGAAGGTCATCCAGAGAATGTTTTGAAAGATCTCATTCCTCAAGTGCTGATACCTTTGCATTGTAAATGGGTGGAAGTCTTCTCAATATTTTCTTCACAATGTCAACATCTTTGATTTCTTCTCCTAGGCCCTGAATTTCTCCAACTACTATAGTGATTCAATTAAATAAGGAGTCTGCATTCTCAGCAGGATTCATCTTCAAATCATTGAACCTATATTGCCGCACTAGTAGTTTCGCTTCCTTCACTTTTCTATCTCCTTGATAAATATTATCGATTTTATCTCACATGGATTTTGTTGATGTGTAATTCAACACATTTAGGTAGATCTGATCATTAAGTGATACGGTGAGTGCATTTTGTTCTTTATCATCTGCATCAAGAATTTTCCTATCTGTGTCAGTCAAAGCCAGTACTGTTGGATTAGTGACTTGTATTCCTTGCATAGTAGAAAATAAAACATCCATTACAAGAGATCTTAGATGAGATATCATTTTTTCTTCCAGATCTGAAAATTAATTCCATAGAAGTGAGGGACTCCCCTGACATTGATTGCATTCTTCATGACGACAAAAGACAGATTAAACACCAGCAACCTACCTCTGATACCACATGAAGGACCCCGGACACCCTGAGAGGGGAGGGGTGAATCAGGGTGACAACTTTTTCTTTTGATGTGATGGATGTTGTTCCCACGTTGGTAGGAACCTGTTGAACCTTTATGATTAATATGATCAGAAAGAAAACATTCACATTCACAGAGAAGACACAACACATTTTACGTGGTTCACCACTATGGGATACGTCCAAGGAGCATATGATGACAACTTGTCAGCCATACCAAATTCCATAAATCTTCACTAGATATGGATTATAAATTTTCGGGCACAATCACTTTGTCCCAGGATCACTGCCATTAAAAAAGTTCAGGGATAGCTCACAACGTCCTTCGGGTCACTCCCGTTGACTCCCCCTAGCTCACTTCCCTTGGTGAAGACACACTCAGTTTATAGATGTGAAGGTCTCTTCATCAATGCAATAGAATTCGTCCTCTGTTGAATGTAGATGCTCTGTTGAAGTCCAAATTTCACTCGTATACTAATCTAACTTCGCACCGAAGGTATCGGGCAATCTTCCAGTTTTTGTGCAGCTCCAAAAGAACCAGCATACATCAACCTCACCTAGTGCGCTTCTCCAAGACCGGCACGCAAGTTTCAAGACCGGCGCGCAAGTCACTTGCGCGCTACAAATTCAGGGCACAGGTGACAGCAACCCACTTGTGCGACACTGCCTCTTTCAAATACAAACTTTCACAACGTTGTGCCTTTATCTCCCAAACCACCTTGGTCGCACATCGACCAACTGGCGTGCACCCTCTACTTGCGCGTCCCAACTACCACTTGTGTGACTCAACCACTTGAGCGACGGGAGCTCAAAAAATCTCTAATTATTGAACTCCATTGAAAATGAGGAGTGGTAGTACTCTATTTATTTTCAGACTGGACCCCCTGCGCGGTGGCGCGCAAGTGTCCTCACTACGTAGAAGTCCCAACGCGCAGCTCCAACTGTCGTAGCCTCTGTCATGTTACTCATGTGCGTGAACACACCAATACTTGTGAAACCTAATTTCCTTTTCCATATTTTGATGTTCTGATCATGAATCACAATCGGCGCTCATGTTTCTAAACCTCCTTGGCATCAGCTCACAAGTCCTTTCTCGGCGCGTAGGTCACTTGCGTGACCAGCCCAAAACTTGCGCGGCCCTTATCCCTTTTCCATTTTCCATGTTCTGATCTTGAAAAACATATGGCATGCAAGTTTCATCTCCTTCTTGCACACAACACGCACGTCTATTTGCCTAAAACACTTTTCTCCATTTTTCGATTTTTAGGCCCAAAAATTTGTCAAACACTAGGAAACAACGCCACCTTTAATACTGTTGTCGGTTAGAACTGTATGATCATTTTTATGGTGCACATTCTGATCATCCACTGAGGACTGAAAACAAACACAAATCATACTCCAATTCATTTATAGAAGACCATGGTTCCAACATGTTTTTCTTCAATGTAAAAAAGGAAGCATGTTGATTCTCATGGTGGTTCTTGATAAAATATTAATTAAATAACACAAACAGTACCTTGTAGATGGATTTGGGGTATATAACAGTGTGGAAAGACCAATAATTTTAAGAGGGATTTTACTGAGGCATCCATGGTATGTGGTTCTTGTGGACTCTAAGGACATATATATAAATTATTCCACATTTATTCCACTCTGCATATTGGAACATGATCATCATCTCCTTATTAAACTCTGGGAAAATAAAATGCTTCTTGTGTAAAATTGTTCCTATCAAACTATTCTATAATGAACCTTATCCAAATAGTGGAAGTGTCTTTATAGGAAGTAGATATAGGTCCAAAGACTTTTAGAGGTACCATCACTAAATATTTTTATTTAGTGATTACTTTATTCGATACTGGTGGATCATATTCATTTATTTCAACCCATGTTGTTAATATTATAAATCTTTATACATAGCCTTTATCATATATCAAGGATATTACTAACCCCTTTATAATGAAGGTTGAGTACGGTCTCTGTAGTTCCGATTCTATTTTCTCTCTGTCAGATGTCGTGCTTTCTTGGAGATTTTTTCTTCTTAACATTAAACTTCTTGACTCATGTTTTGGATTGATTTTTTCATTGAATTTAAGGACTAGAATAAATGTTATCTTTAATGGGTATTATTTAATACACCCAATGGTGTGTTCTAGGTCTTTCAAACGCAATGGAACCCAAGTACTAGTAGAGTTGGAGCATCTTTTCAAGAGTTTGGTAGAGTGATATCAGTGATTTTGTTTGATCTGTAGATGGAATATTTTAGAGGTAATATACATGTAGTGATCATTGCATTTCCCAACATGTTTCTCTATAAATTATCTATATTTCCATAGATACGGGATGTATAATTTTCAATGGATTTAGTTCATGGTACTCAACCAGTTTCTATTCACTCTTACTGAATGACACCATCTGAACTAAAATAGTTTAAGAATTATTTGGATGATATTATAGATAACATATTTATATACCCATATGTGTTACCTTGGGGGGAATTGATTTTCATTACTAATAATGATAATGGTTCACTTCACCTATGTGTTAATGAACAAATTCTCAATCTGGTGATGGTAAAGAAAAATTATCCATTTTCATGGATTGATGACTTATTTGATCATTTGAAAGAAGGGAAGTGGTTCTCAACATTTGATGTTCAATCTAGTTATCATTGGCTGAGGGTAATAGAATTTGACATTTATACATCTACCTTTTTTACAAGGTTCAACCATTATGTGTACCGTGTTATGTTTTTTGGTGTAACCAATTCTCATATAGTATTTATGGATTTAATGAAAAGGGTTTTCCATAAGTATCTTGGTAATATCTTGGTAGTATTTCTAGATGAAATCATTATTTACATTATATCTAACGAGGAAGTTGTAAATTGTTTGTGAATAGTTATATGTTTCTTAAGAAATCACTGACATTATTCGAAGATTTAAAAATGTGATCCATGGATTTGAGATGTGATGTTATTGGAACCCATGTTGTTAGAACATGGGATATGGGTTGATCATAAGAAGGTGAAGGATTTTATGTCATGGGAGAAACAAGGAAATGTTTTCGAGATTCAGGGCATCTTGGGTTTTGCTATATATTTTAACCAGTTAGTTATGGAATTCTTAATGTTGTATTCTCTGATGACTACTCCAACGCAAAAAAGATTAATGTTTTATTGGGATTAAAAATGTCATTGTTTGTTTTTTGAAAAGAATTGTATTCTGAATACTACACTAGTGTTGACACTTGTTGATACTGCGATGGGCGATGTGGTCTTCTATGATACATGGAGTTTAGGTTTTGTCCACTTCCTAATTCAAGGTGATTATGTTGTTGCCTATGGATCTCATCACCTAAGGATACACAAGAAGAATTATCTAACCTATGACCTCAAGCATGCAGTTGTGAAGCACACGCTTAAGTGTTGGAATCATTATATTTATGGATAATGGTTTATCATGTGTTCAAATCACAAGAGTTTGATTTATATATTCTCTAAAAAGGATTTTAATCACTTCTAGGGGCATTGGGTGGAATGCCTACCTTCCTTCAACATGTAAATCACTTACACCTTTGGGAAAGTAAATTTCATTGAATATTATTTGAGTAGAAAAATATTGATCCAGTTATTTGATGAATATTTAGAAGAGTGGAACATGATATATATATCTTTGCACAGTTGCATATTGGTATCGAGAAGTCAGGGGTCGATGTTTCTTCATCTAGTGCTCAGTTGAAATCTACTCATCTTGAATTTATTTTTTAGAAGAAACAACATGACGATGAGTTCTATAGAAGTACAAACTCTATTTATAGTGGAGATACTATTGCTAAGTGGCCATTCTCTAAATAGGGAATTCATTTTTATCAAGATCACATTATTTTACCATTAGTGTTATGGAAAACTATTTATTAGTATTTCCATAATTTCCATTTGGGATTTGCAACAGGGAAAAATAGAGGATTTTATATGAAATGTGGCATTAGTTATGGTGGAAATGTAAAAGATAGGGTATTTTAGATTTTATCTCTCATTGGTATACATGCCAACAATTCATGGTTAAGAATCTGAATCCTGGTGGGTTTCATCAGCCACTTACTATCCCTACTGGTAATTTGTTTGAGATATCTATGGAAATTGTGGTTGGGATTAGGTAAAATCATATAAATAAGAATATTAATTGAGTTGTGATCAATTATCTAACAATATCATCTTACTTTATACCAATTCATGACATAGTCAATGTTGAGGAGTTGGATAATATATATGTAAAAGTGATTTCTCATATGAACTGACTTCTATCTACTATTGTCTCTGATGGGGATCCATGGTTCACTTATTGTTTTATGGAGAGGAATTCCAGAGACATATGGATCTCACATCCATTTGAGTATGGAATACCATCTGTAGTCAGATACCATATAGAAAGTGCTATACAAATTCTTGAAGATATGCTTGGCGGATGTGTTCATTAATTTGTTGTGTCTTGGGATTACCATTTGGGACTGGTGTATTTTTCATATAATAATAGTTTGCCGTATGTAATCTAATGGTTCATTTTGAGAACATGTATAGTAGGACTTACAGATCTCTATTATATTGGTCAATGATTGGTGAAAGTTACCTAGTTGGACCAAGTTTGGATAAATAGACGATACAAATTATTCAATTAATTTTTTATAGAATTTCGATGACATGGATCTAGTATAAGCCTAACTCTGATCATTATAATAGACCATTGGAGTTTTTAGTTAGTGTCTATGTGTTCTTCATAGTTTCACACCGTTTTGGTCATCAATGTGTTGGGAGGTAAGGAAAAATTTATGCTCATTTTGTGGAACCTTTGGATGTTGTTGAACAGGAGGTATAAGTTTATAACTCTTCATCACTTCCACTATAGATGAAATCGATACATAAATATTTCTATGCATATCAGATATGAACGTATCTATCACATCTATATCAGGTTTTGAGATGTCATGATGTAGAGGTTGAACCTGATTTATCTGTGACTAAATGGCTATTTAGGATAGTTGATTCTAAAACCAAGGTACATCATGGGAAGAAAATAAATTTTGGTTTAGTGTTATTCCATTATAGTTATAATAATCATGATACAATGGAGAGGGAGGTACTAATTAGAGAGTAGTGGTGTTATCATTTTGTCATGAAAGCTTCTGAGTATGATTTTTGGGGAAATAATGTTTCTATTATGGGGCTATTTTAATATATTGTTATATTTTTCATGTGTTCATAAACACAAATTTTTAGAATTATTTTGTTTGGTTTCATTTGGGGTTGTTTTGGGTTGAACATTTTAAGATTTTTAATAATTCTGGGCTCATCCATGGTTTGCGTATTGTTTTCCCAAACTATGTGCCTTTTGAAGACAAACTGTGAAAACTCGGGCATGAGGTTTTTCATGGTTGGTACATGGTGTATGATACCACGCACCCTCTTAGGTTAAACCATGTGGCCCATTAAAAACACGTGCATGTACATGTTTCATGATATAGTCTAACCGTGTGGATCCACCCAAATAAAATTGTGCATACTTTTTAATTAATCTGAAAATTGTTTTGAATTATCCAAAACCCACCATTTTTCCTTATAGAAACTTTATTACCCCTTTTAGAATTATTCTTCCAAGGGAGCTCCCAAGATCAATTTTTATCCCTCCATACCCCACAGGGATGTGGATTAAAGCTTGAATAATGTCGTTCAATCTTCTCATGGTGAGTTTTCTCTTCTCGATTTCTATCTTTCGTTTTCTCTCTTCTCCTCCCTAGTGTTACAGGGATCCCCATGTTTCTTTATGGATCAAATAATCTAGATTTTGGGATCTTTAAAATATTATGGATCCTTGTTTCTTTGTTTATGTTATCATCGTTCTTTATTGGAAAATCTTGATTAGGGTTTTGTGAATTGAGATATGTTGATCCTGAGGTTGGTGGTACCATTATTATGAAGAATTCTTGATAAAAATATTTTTTTAATTCATTGAAATATCTTTATTTAAATGAAATTTATTGATTTTAAATAAAATTTTTTCATCTAGTTTGTTGAAAATAACACTATTCATTTGAATTGGGGTTTTAAAATGGGATTTTGGCCTGAAATTAGAAAACCCCAAATTCATTGAATTATGGAATGTTTATGGAAATTAGTGAAATTTAAATTGATTCATTTAAATTTCGGAATGAGTTCAATATGAAGATTTTGAAGAACCCAATTCCATTTTATTGGGGGTTTGTTATGAAATTGAAGTGTATTTTTTTAAATTAAATTGTTGAATTTAATTGTGGAAGGTAATTTTGAAAGTTAATTGTGAATTGATTTAAAATTTACTTTGTGGAAACTTGCTTAAATTGGTTAGATAGATACCATAGGGTTTCATCATGTAAAAAGAATGTTTCATATTAAAAAATTTGGGTTTTAAATGTAAATTGAAATTTTTGTAATGGGGGAACAGGATTTAATTGTATTATATGGTTTATTAAAATAAACATACCATCATTTATTTGTACTAGAGAATAAGAAATCAAAGGTAATCTATGAGTTATTTGGGAAAACATGCCAGGATGGGAATTCTATAGAATCAGATTTATACATTACAACACTAACAAGACATAGGATAGCATATCTTACTTCGCAATTGTGACATAGATGAGTCATCTCTTTCTAGTGATGTTGGACATGTGTACACTTCGTGATTTATCAAAAGAGTGTTTGAGGATCCCATAACCAGGAACTATGATACCTCTCAGTAAATTACCATGTTTCTATATTTTCTATATAATAGATATAAATGTATTCCAATATTATAAACTATTTTACATAGATTTAGAATTTATATTAACTATTTTATATAAATGTTTTAGTTTAGGATATTTGTGTAAATATCCTTTTTCATAAAACCATTTCCTTTGTATGAATTGTATTTCCATAATTTGAAATTTAAATCATGATATTTTGATATATGCTCCTGAAATTCCAAACCTAATTATTAGAAAATTGAAATCACTTTATTTGTTTAATTTGATATAGGAATCATACTATGTAATAATTGGCGAGACCATAATCAGTTTTAGCTCACACCTTACTTGTTCTTTCAGGTGTCTGTAGATTATATCATTCTATCTTCGAGTATGGGTAAAGCACCACTAAAAAGTGGTTCTAACTATTTATCCATAGATGTAGAGAGTTTCATCCATTAGGTCATGGGGTTTTTTTCTATCCTATTTTACCAATACATTGTTGAATTAATTTGGGTTTTCATACTTGGTTTACATCTGGTACACATCTCCCAGTGGAGTTTCTTTTGATTGAATACTATTTTGTTACCTTTAATATACATTGTTTGTAGAAAATTATATCCCACATTAATTTTGAATGATGTCAGGTTCTAATTTCTATCCTATGGGGATCACGATTTCCCTTTAGGCTTGGTCAGTACGAGTCTATTTTCAGGTTACTAGGGTACACAGTATGGTTCATGACATAGAATTACCTAGTTTGGGAATAGAAATTTTAAGTTTGGTAAATATATCCACATATAATTAATGAGAGAGTCTTTTATTGATTATATATCTTTTATCCATCACTTTAGAATAAATATGATGTTTTCTGTAAAGTTGGAATCTCAAGAATTAGACATTGTGACATTGTGATCAATTTTAAGGTGAATAAATGTATTATGGTAGTAAAAAATCTCTATTATAGTAGCATTTATTATACTCTATGAATAATTAATATAAATGTCGAACTGATCCACCAGAAGACAATTGGAAAAAACTTCTAATGAGTGCCTGGTTATGAAACGTACCCACAATATTTAATTCATTTAATGTGATTCTTATAATTTTACGAACATATTGTTTCTAAAACAATTTTATACCAAACATGATCCTTGGTTTATCATCTAAATATGTATTCTCTATAAAGGGGGATGATGGATTTCTCCCTAAGGAAAATCATGAAGGCTCTTCATCATTTAAAATAGAAGTTTTAACCACCCCACCCTTCCATCGAGGGGGGGGGGTGTAAAATTACATGGACTAGGGTAACCTGATTTCTATCCTTAAAGGGGTCAAAGAAAAAAATAATTAGTATATATATCCCATAAATTTATTATTATCATTATTATTAATATTTTTATGTTATAATATATATATATATAAATGAATGTATGTATATATATTTATTAATGTATTATGTGAGTCATATATATATGTGTATATTATGATATATATATATATATATTTGAAAGGTTATCATCATCGTTATCATCATCATGATTGATGAATAAAATTGACATGTGAAATTGGGAAGATATTCATAATCAGCCTTGATCTATTCTTTTTAATTTTTTTTTATGAATTAAGCTATTGGCCACAATGAACTCTTCAAATGGGGTACTTCAAAATAGTCCCACATAATTTCCATGATCAAATAAATAAAAAATGAGAAAATAAATCCCATGGTTCTATCCAATTTTATGGTTCTGTTTTTGAATTAGAACCATTACATTGAAATAATAAATGGGAAACGGAGTGTGGGTCACATTAATTCTATTAAATATGTCAATTACTAAAGGATCTAATTACAACTAAGAAGGGGGTGGGGTGAATTACATGTCTACATTCTAAAAACAATAATACTCTTAAAACATAACCTTAGAAACATATACATTTTTATTACCTTATCATATTTTAATAAAAAAATAATGAATGAAAATGTAGGAAAACACATAATGTATCCGAGAATTACAAGGATAAACCTCAGTGTCAGAACCAATATCATTTCCATAGCCACTCCCTTGGGTCTATGTAAATTCAGAAATTAGAATAAGTGAATATAAATTTTGTCAAATCTCATTAGTAACCTTACATCTATTGATAAGAATGATTAAATTTAGTCTTATATGTTTAAAAAAATTGTTTAAAAAAGTAAAGAAAAAAATAATTACATTGTTCAAACTTCTCCACAAAAGATCTATCCAGAATACATTATCAAATGTGGATGAGTATGATTTTCTCAATTTGGTGATGCTAGGTCTAATGGACTATGTTCAATGAATTCAATAAGACATACTTTTTAAAATAAACCGATTATCAATCCACATTACTAAAAAATTACTCAAATTTACATAATTATCTTCCTCATTTTTTTAAAATATATTCGGCCTTCTAATGAGGTCTCATTCTGGAATGATAAATTTCACCAAATTCTGTAGGGATCGTCCTTTTTTCACTCACATGAAATGTTTCAATGTACAAATATACTATTAATATATTTATATTCAAACCATAATAGAAAATCTCGGTCATTGAAAAATCTTTCCCACATACTCAAATTAAAAAAACTATGAGATCCATGATTATATGTATTTCATGTTTGTCCTCATCGACTCTTCACATATCTTCTAGAATCATCTTGAGTTTTCTTTACAATAAGTATTCTCAGAATTCCTAACTTTTCATTAGTATGATGGAACAGACTATTCTCATTATGATATAACTCCCTTAGATCATTACAATGTAACTTCCTCATCTCATTGTGAATTGAATTTCCTCATCAGAGTCAGCCCGATTGAATTTCCTTCTCAAAGTTAGTTTGATTGATATTCATCCTCAAAGTCAGTCTGATTGAATTTCTTCCTCATAAATAGCCCAATTAAACATCCTCACATTATGTCCAATGAAAATCTCATAATGATGTAATTCTCATTATGATAGAAACTCCACTCAGCAAAGATGAAATGCTTCTTACCTAATCTTTTATAACTCATTCAAAATTCTAAAAACATCTATTTCGGGTGTTTTTGTATTTGATGTAAAAAAAATTTGATTCATGGAAATGATACAAACATTAATATTCCTCCATTTCTTCAAAATATTTTATCAGGATATTTTCAGAACTTATTAGAATTTCAAGATTGGAAATGCATCATCTATGTTACATATAATGGTATTATGACTTCCCTTACTTTCAACACCTTCTTTGTTTTGAACCAAAACTCAATACGATTGGATGGACATATTCTCTCAATTTTTTCATAATTCATGCATCAAAGGTGTTACAGAAAACTTATGATATTTTACAGTTACAAAATGAAAATTATGTTTCTGGATTAAGGTTATAAATTTTAATAAAATTTTATCTATTAACATCACTACCTTTAATCAACCTCTTTGGAATAATTTGGACTTTATATCTTAGAAACTTATTTATTTCTCTGATTATGGAAAAAGAAAAATAAAAAAAATAAACAAT
This sequence comes from Viscum album, assembly GCA_963277665.1. Taxonomy (NCBI): domain Eukaryota; kingdom Viridiplantae; phylum Streptophyta; class Magnoliopsida; order Santalales; family Viscaceae; genus Viscum; species Viscum album. The sequence goes on from OY728157.1 coordinate 1,429,765,209, forward strand.
TTATATCTCCAATTATTTTTGGTCAAATGATCTATAAATTTTATTTATCATTCCAAATAAAAATGCATCTTCATCTTTTCACATTTCTTCACATAAATGAATTAATAACTCTTCAAACATAATCTTATACATGTATCATGACTGTCATGTGATATTAAGAACTATTGAGATTAAAATATCATCATATGGAACATGTTTAGAATGTTCAATAAATACTTAATCAATGACATGTTTGATGAATCTTTATTTTCATGTTGATGAATGTATGTCTGATGTTGTGTATGATCAACAACTTTACAGAACATCCAGATTCCATCTTCCTTACACCTTTTACATATGGAACTTATTTGTTTAATGACCTGTTTCTAGACACTATTTATAGAAAATAATTTTCTCAATGGTAAAAAAATTTCTCCAACATTGTGTTTAGACTCAATCATTCATCAACTTTCACAAGTTATTCGAAAAATATTTGTCGCAAAATATTAGTTTTCAAAAAATATAAAATGTTTTTAAAAACTGAAAAACCCATAGGTTCTTCAATCACAATATTATAATTTTTTGAGAACACTCATAAATATCATGTTCCACTTTCAAAAAAAATTCACAACTCAAATTTTGTAAAAAAAATAACAGTTTTCAACATTTATCAAAACACATCATTTCTCAAAATAGAGTTTTATGACAGCACACTGCTATATAAAGTAAATTTTCTAAAGGAATTCCTTCCCTTAGTGACAAGAATTTTCTTATCCATATTAATATAATCTCCCCCTCACATTTATCATTTCCCATAATTTTTATTTTTTATTCCAGTATTATTTTTCTCTCTACCATTTTATGATAACAAAGCCATCAGATTCATTAAATATGAATAAATAAAAACATATTAGAATGTAAAATTATATTACTTTATCTCCCCCTTTTTCAAAATAATCCAAATCACTACGGTAGAATTATATATGAGATATAGGATGTCATTATAATAGATTCAACAAGATGTTGCATCCTCAACTCAAGAAACTTTTATTTTGGTATTGACTCTATGATTATATCAAAAATTTGATACTTCATTGATATGTATTACAAAAAAACATATCTAGAATATTCATGATCATTTATAAAGTGATATTTTATATCATTCTGTTTTGATCTTGAATGTTATACAATATTTTTAGTAAGTTTAATTTCACTCTAATTATCACAAATTATCTTCAACGGTTTAGAAAATATTTGTTTCAAATCATCCAGATGAACTATCGTCCCCGACATCAAAATACAAAATTGAGTACATGAAACATATCTTGATTCTCATATTCTTAATGTAACTGAACATTTCTTCTTACTATTCTAAATTAAACAACATTCCACTAAGAAAAATTTTCATCTTGAGATTGATTTTCTAGTAGTACAATCTCTATCCCAATCAACATCAGAATAACCATGAAACATCATCTCAAAATTTCTTTTTTATAAAAAAAACATTTCAAGTTATTACTTTGAAACATATCATAAGTCTTTTTAATTCCATCATATGTGATTTTTTCAGATTACATTGAAAAATGAAATGAAATTCACGAAAAAATATTATCAGGTCTTGAGGCAATAATGTAAAGTAGACATCTTATCACATTCTGAAATTCTTTCTTATTTACACATTTTATAGAATCATATTTACTCAAATTTATCCCAATTAAGGTAGGAGTTGAAATTATTTAGATTCTTCAATGAAATTTATTTTTAACAATTCACCAAAATACTTTTCATGAGATAGGAAAATGTTTTTTTTTGTTAAAATTATAAAAAAGGAAGAATGTTAATTCTCAAAAAATTAACATCTTAAATTTCCTATTCATTTCTTTAGTAATTTTATTTCAAACATATTCTCTATCCCAAAAAAATGTATCAACCACACAAAAAATTAAAATTAGTGTTCAAGATTCAACATATTTTAGAAGTAATTTTCTACCAATATTTTCTTTTGAAAAATTCATTATTATCAAATAAATTTCCTTTATATAATACCATGCATATAGAGATTATTTCATCATTTTTAATTATTTCATCAATATGAAATCTTTTTTATCCTAATCAAGTAGAAACCAAAAAGTTTTTTAATGTAAAATCCATCTTAAATTTAAATATGAATAAATGATGACTTTACATATATCTGATATAATTTTTAATTATTGTGAGTATATAATAATAGAAACATTCTAATATTCGATAACCTTGAAAAATTGGAAAAGTTTTCATATAAATCCACACCTTCCACCTATGAAAATCCTTTACAAGCAATATGGACTTTATTTTTTAAACATATCCATGCTCTTTAAATATATTTCTATAAAACCACTTTTTTCATAACATTTGTACATCTAGGATGTTGAAAAATTTCCCATGATTCATTTTCTCAATTTTATCCCACTATTCATTCGTAGAATTAACTCATTCTTTCTGTAAAATAGCTTCTAAAACTAATTACAGTTCAAATTTTTAAATGAGTTATGATTTCATTTCTAATCATAGCTTTGTTCTAGTCTAAAATGAATCCTTCTGATTTCCAAGAATATTTTTGGTGTCAAAATGTTTTTAAATCTATTAAATTTCATAGTTCCTATTTGTACAAAATTTTCCCCATCACATGATTCATCTGATTTTTCATACACATTACTTTTATCAATTTCATTTTTATTGGAAACTTCTAGTTTTTCTTCTTAAACATTCCCAACATTTTTTTTGAATAAGTTGAATTCACAATAACTATCGCATCGTATGATTCCACAAACTTTTTAAAATGTTTTTCCAATATTTTTAATTTAATTCATTGGTTTAATTACCCATAAAAGTTCCATCATTATCTTTCTCATCAAACATTCCTAGATCCATATTTTTTATTTTACGTAAACATGGAATTCAAAAAAAAATTAATTACTTCAATGAAGGATTTTTTGATACACTGCATTTTAAAAGAATTCATGTTGGTTTTTGGTCTTGACAAACATCTATTATAAATATGTACAATAGTAAAAAAAACTTCTCTCCAGTAAAACATTGAATGTTCCTATTACTCGTATGTACTTGTTCCCATTTCCACCCAACTTCAATAATTTCTTACTACTACTCTGTTTTTTGTAGAGTATAGGGAGGACTATAATCATGTTTGATATCATGATTTCAGATATAAGTTTAAAATGTATTACTTGTTAATTTGGAAACATTATATATTCTCAAATTCTTTATATAATCCACTATTTTTTGATCGACATATTTTATGAAAAACCTAAAAATTTCCATTGCTTGTGAATTTTTTTAATAAACATGATGTTTGTAATCTGAGTGAAATAATTATTTGAAGTGATAATTTATAAATCAAATTTCTTTTATAAATGTCTCATTTCCCCATATAAAACAGGATAAAAAATTTCAAGAGGTCTGGTAGAATGAATCACAACATCCTTATCACTTTTATTAGCCATTTTCTTTTCTAATAAGTAACAAATAAATCATACTCTTTTCTATTAAATTATGGAAAATTTCATATATAATCCACATTTGAATGATTTTCCATGTTTTTCTTACCAAGGTGACCAAGTATTCACTACCATAACTTATTCTCATCTTTATCACATACATAATATGATTTACTAAATTATATTATATGGAAGATGTTCTCATTGGTTATTTCTTCTTTTATAAAAAATTTTCCATATTTAAAAATTTTGATAACACATTAATATTTTATTAATACCACTTATTTTACATTATCATAATGTTTACGTACACTATGTAAGTTATGTTTTATCCCATAAAAATGTAAAACATCCTTATATTTCAATTTTTCTACTTCAATCATAGCAGTTTAGATTCCTATGATTTTTACAAAAATCTAATTACCAAAGGAAACATCACATCCATTTGGATTTTACACATGCTTATTGATTTTTAAATTACCTCTCATGTGTGAAGAACAACCACTATCATGTATCTATTTTTTTTATTTTTTTTTCAAGGGAAACTCAACCACAAAATATCTTTCCTTTTCATTATTCTCCAAAAATTATTTTACCTATATCCTCTACTAAATTTATTTTGGAATGAGCTTAATACATATTTCAGCATGATGACTAGTCTGATCAGATCTTCCAAAACATCTTATAGAAATTTGAATTGATTTTTTTTGGTTGGAAGGTTTCTATCATGTTGGGATTTTTATTTCATAACTTCTTATGTGTTAAGAATGTTATTCATTCTACATTAACTATTTATTAAACTAGGTTTATAAATTATTTATTGACGTAATAATTTATGTGAACAATTATAATCCTTATTCCTATAGATTTTACAGCACTAACAGAATCCCTTAAATTTTGATTTTTTATTGAAGTATGATCTTTCTATATAGAAACTGTATTGAGGTTGACAACTTCTTCCTACTATAACATACTCTTGGCATGAACCATCATTCCAAATAAGTGAGTTATCAAATTTTATCAATTAATTAAGTTTCATTCATCCTTTTTCACCCAATATTTCTGAACAATTTTTTTGGAACATGAAATGTTAAAAAGAACTACTCAAACATTATTTTTGGTGGTTGGGGACTTCGCCTTATTCTTTATTTGAGATATCTCAACAACATTAAAAATCTCAACTTTTATGTTGGATGATTTTTTAATTTAGTGATTCAACTTTATTATGTAATTAAATATCTTAAGTTTTTTAGATTAAAACTTATTGAATTATTCTTCCTTATCTTCCAATTTTATATTGAGATATTCAACAATAATTCCCTATTAAAAAACCCTTAATTTTTATCCTAAGATATCTAAAATGTATTCTTCACCCTCCTTAATGACATCATTTCTTTCATCAAGAAATTCATAACAATACTAATTCATTTATCTGATTTATTTCTTAAGAGATCTGTTTTTATCATGAAATACAAGAAGTTATTTTTGAGTTTATATTCTCTGTAAAATTATTCACATACTCCTTATTATTCATAGTTTTATGAGTCTTCAACTTTCTAAAATTTTCTAATGAATGTTCTGAACTTTTATTTTCTTTCACCCTCTAAGGTATTTTTTCAGTTGAGTTTGATCCAAATTTCTTAATCATTATATGCATTTGGTCTCTAGTGACCTTAATCTTATATTTGTTAAATGAATTTTAATATGTAGAATGTTTTTTCCACATATTATATTGATATTTTTCATCAGAATCATCTTGATATAATCCATCATTATTCATAGATAAATTCATAAAAAAGTGTCTAATTCCACCAATCTAAAAACATTTGAGAAGAAATTTACATCCATAATTTCCTCAATCAGTTTGATATTTTTTAAACATAATTGACAAGATTTTTTGAGTCAACTCGTCATCCTTTTTTATCTCAGGAGTCCCAAGGATCAATATTTTTAGCATATTGTATTTTCATTTTTCTCATGGATTCAAAACACATTACATATTTCATCTTATTTTTGAACATTGGGGTTTTATCATTTCATAATAAATAAAAATGTTATACAATTCATCAAGAAATAAATCATATTTATTTTCTAAATTATAAATCATAAAATTAGACTTGTCTGAAATTTTTCCCGTATGATTGTTAAAAAGTGTAGAATATTTAGGAACATCTATGAATCCTCTAATGTTGTAAAAAATTTCATTTAATTTATTGAAGTATTAATCAATAGTTTTGTCATATCTCATTCTTATGTCTTCATAAATACTACTCAATATTTTTATATTTTCTTCCTTCAATTTATACTTTCATTCGAAAATACCTTCTATATTGTATAAAATATTATTTTATGTTTTGAGACCCGTCACCTTCAAATAATTATTTTATAATAAGGAAATAAGGACATCATTTCTATAATTTACATTAACTATAATATTAATCTTACCACCAGATGTAATTGTATATTACTTCTAAATAAGGGGAAGATCAATTGTAATAGCATCAACAAATTCACATCCAAGAGATATGAGATAAAGTATCATCCTATTTTTTCATCCCTAATAATTTTTTCCGTCAAATTTAATATTTCCAATACTTTTTATATAATTGATATTATCCATTATAAGGATTCGACAAGGGAACCTTATCTATGATACACGTTTAAGTTCCAATGGATTTAATAACAACTAAGAGATGGGATTGAATTAGTTGTTCATTTTTTATGAATTTCAATACTTTTAAAACTAAACCCTATACAACCTGGTAAAGTTTATAACCTTATCATATTTTGGTAAAGAGTCATGAATAAAAAAAATTTAAAGCAGGTAATAAACATAATATTTACATAGATTGAGCTCAGCATGAGAACCTTTATCTATGTCATAGTCACTCCCAAGGGTCTATAGAAATTCTTTAATTTGAAGATATGAATACACTTGTGTCAAATCCCATCAGATACCTTATATCTACTGATAGAAACAACTATTCAGAATATCATTGGTTTAAAAAAATTCATAAAAAACATTTAGGGGAAATAAAAGAATAAATAGTTATTCAAAACTTCTCTACAAATGATCTATTTGTAATTTTCATTCCTATGTGGTTGGGTCCAATTCTCTGGTTTGGCAAGTACGGGTCTGTTGGAATCAGTTTGATGAATTTAGTCTGATAGACATTGTATGATGAGCCCATTATCATTCCACGTTACTCAAACTCTACTAAAAATATCATTACGATCATCCTTAGTCTGATAAGTAAAAATATTATATTTCAAAACATCTAATAAGGTATCAATACCTAATGATAACTATTACATGAATTCCATTTCTCACCACATTTTTTATCACATGATACGATGAAAGGTATAAATTTAATTTTCTTATATTTATAAGTATCCAATAATGGAAAATGTGGTAATCTGAAAAACATTTCCCTCAAACTAGAATTCAATAACACATAGATCCTATCATATTATAATTTCAAGATTAAACACTTCAAATAATTAATAATCTTCTTGAACCTTATTGAGTATCCTCCATAAGCAATCTTCTCAGACATCCGAGATTTTCCTTAGTATTATAGAACTTCATTAGTTAATTATGATATCACTTCATCACCTTATTCTAATAGAAATTCATCAGATCATTCTGAATTAAATTTCCTCACTAGAGTTAGTATGACTGAATATCATCATCATACTTAGTCTGATTGACTTTCCTCCTCAGAGCCATCTAGATTGACTTTCCACCTCAAAACCCACCAGATTGAATTTCCTTATCAAAGATAGTGTGACTGACATTCCTCCTCAAATTCAATCCAATCAAATATCCTCCTCAGATTCAGTATGATGGAACTTCCTTATATTTATTCTGATTGATCCCTCATAATGATGGAATTCTATTTATGAAGGAAACACCACTCAATAACATTGAGATTATTCAAACATCATCAGCTATAACTCATTCAGACTTTTAAAAACATCCATTACTAGTACCTTTGGATCTGATGAAAAAAATTTCTTGATTCCAAGAATAGATAAAATATTTATGATTACTCTATGTATTAAAAATATTTTATTCATGATATTCATAATGATTTATGTACAATTAGTGATTGGAAAAGCATTGTGTGGATTACGTAAGAACATATTTTGACTTCTTTTACATTCAATATATTTTTATTTCCAAGAAAAACTCAATACCATTTGAAACATCTATTCTCCCCCTTTTTTCATATGGATTTTATCACAAGTGTTATATGAAACGTATGGTATTTGAGAATTACAAACCAGAAAATCATTTTCTGGATTAGGTTCAGATCTTTTATGAACATTCTAACTCTTGATTTCACTGTCTTCATTCACCTCTTTAGTTACATTTTGTTGTTATATCTGAAACAAATATCTCTTTCATTGATTATGGAAAATAAAAACTACCAAAAAATAAATAATTTATTTTATCAATTACTTTTTATTTGATGATAAATATATTTTATTTATCAGTCTGACTAAAAACAATCGTCTTTGACTTCTCATGTTTCTTCACACTAATGAATTCAAAGCTTTTTAAACTCAAAGTCATTCTTTTATATTGTCTCCCAAATAAAAGAGAGAAACTTTGAGACTAGAAAAACATCATTTGACACATTATTAGATGTTTAATAACCTTATAATAGAATCCATGTCTGATGAATCTTGAACATCATATCGATGGATCTGAGTTAGAAAAAGAATCTGATCAAGAACTATACTGAACTTCCTAATTCAATTTTCCTTCACCATATGTGTCCCGTATTACTCAGTCTAAAGACATGTGTTGGAAAAAATCTATCCCAAAAAAAATTCAATGATAAAAAAGTTTTTCACCCTATTTTATTATATTCATACAATCAACACCTTTCACCTGTTATTCGAAAAACTTATTTTGAAAAATATGAGTTTTCAATAAATAAAATACATTATTAAAAACAAAAAATCACAAAGTTACATAAATATGTAATAAATGAAAGGATGGTTCTTTCTCGGTTTTTCATTTTGGAAAGGATTATACTCCAGAAAGGGTAGGAGCCTTTAAAATTTAATGAACATATAAAAGAAATTAAAACTATTGAGGGAATTTTATACTGGGGGATGATTGTTAGGGGGAATGGGTATTTATACATTATTTTACCATCTAACAAATTAAATAAGATGTATTATGGGATCAATTTAACTTTTCCTTAACTATAATTTATCGGTTTTATAGAGTGTGTTATCCACATTGATCTCATTAAAATAAAAAATTCATATGCTCAAATGTGAATTCATATTTATGGATTTAATTAATTATATTGGCACCTAAATATTCATTGCTATAAATCTTCCCCAACAAGCGTTCCCATAATAATGGATATATATATATATATATATATTTCTATATATAGAAATTATTCCAGGATCTTAGTAAAGGTTTATTTTTCTTCTACCTAGGATGAGGATGTGGTTCTTAAAACAATACAAGATACCATAAGACTTATCATATAATATGAAAAGATTATTTTTTATACATTTATTATAACTTCATTATGAATCTATCAAATGATATTATGATATATAAACATTATTAGAATTTATCAAAATTAAAATCTCACCTGAATAAGTTGTGAATAAGATAAAAATTTCTAAAAATAAAATAAGAGAACATGATAAAAAATACACCTAAAGATGAAACTAAAAAATTTGAGTGGAAATATAACATGTCTATGAAACCTGGTCCAAATAAAGCCCTTAGAAAAAAAGATATTTAATTGAAACCCAATATTTCATAACTATTATTATAATATACAAGATCACTACAAAGGAAAATGAGGTTGAAACCAAGAGAGACTCTAAACCCTATGGCTACTCAACTAAAATAGACACATGTTATCATAAAGGCCATGGTTTTTGCTTTCCTTATTATTAGGGGAATTAATCCACTAGAAAACTTTTTTCTCGGTCCCTTAGTGAAAAATTTACTGATAATGATCCCCTATTCACTCAACTTCTACTTAGTATAACATTTAGAAAGAAAATGTGGATGATTAAAAGTCATGAATAATATAACGCCACTAAATTAGAATACAATATAATAAAACTAAAAAGCTTAAGAGTGGAGTTGATGAATATTATGATGAATAATAGGAAAAATTAGGATAATAATGAAAATATTGTGATTATTTCATAGAATAATGGAAAGGGTAGAGTAAATTACCCCATGTACAACACCAATAGAGGAAAAATTATGGGATTCACCTTCTCAAAATGAATATATTATTCTATAATTGTTATTAGATGAATAATAATGACACCTAATCAACTATTAGATACTTCATTAAGTGGAATAATCCAATCATCATTGATATTTGTAAAATAATGGTTTATATTGGGAATTTTAGGTTCCATAATTATATTTTTCATGCTTATGAAGTTTTCACCTTTAATGGCATAAGAATGATTGTGGGTACAATCTATGTCCTTTAAAAACTAGGATAAATACCATTATATCTAAATTATAATATAATAACATTAAAATCCTTCTTGATGAAGGTCATCAAAACCACCAAATATCATTTATATATTACTAAAACTACTATACTAGGAAGATATATTTATTGAATAATCAATCCTTTAACTCTTTAAATAGTAACTATAGTTTTATTTTACATGGGGGCTATAATATTATTTTTATCCCTTAAAAACCAGGGTCTAACCACATTAGGGATGAATCATTTGACTTTTAAAAGTATATTGAATCATCACCCCCTTAAATAAGAAAACGTTTTACTAAATTTATGTCATCTAGATTCATTATGAGTAGCTGTAATTCCAGTAAGATAGATATATATTTTGATTACCTTTATTTATTTAATCTTCCTGTTTGATTTTTTTCTCATTTATCCTTATGAACTACTCATAACATTATATAATTTTGGTATCCATCCTTGAGTAGGGTGGGATATATTAATATAATACCATTGAAATCAATAATAGATGGATCAAACTTCTGGAAGAAAAATTGATTGTGAAACAATAATGATCCAAAAAATTCAATGAATGGGCATTCCAAAAATTTATCTTTAAACTCAAGATGGTGAATTCTATTTTAAGTGCCTTAGCATGACTTTTTTAAATATTGATGATAAAATCAAGAACAAATTAATAACAATAACATGGTGTCAAAATTGATAAGTGTATCATGAATTTATAACTATTGAGGAGATCCGAAATCAATGAAGGCTAGAAGAGCTCATTAACACCATGGAAGAAATCATTATGCAGTAACTCATCCATAAGTGGAATAGTTATGGGGATATGAAAACTATATTTTTATAAATTAATAAAATATATATGGGGGTAAAAATATTATATCATATTATAATTAATTGGGAAACCTAAAATGATGATTAATGTGTCACTAAATCAATGGTTTATTACTTTAATCATATATTCAACGAAGAAAATAAAAAACTCTTCTAGATTTCTGTTGTATGTCATTATACCATAAATTATCACAAATATTATAAATACAAATCTTATAACTACTCCCCTAATATATTAAGTTAAATAATATATTTCATTATTAATCACTAAAATTTCATTGAGGTTATATACCTCCACAAACTAGTTTTTTATTAATTTTTTGTATTTTATTCATTTTGAAAATTTTGAGGTTGTTATGGAATTCATAAAAACTAAATTCATCACAGTAATGGTGAATTAAATGATTATCAATCACATATGGAGTAATTAATAAACGTATACATTAATAATTTTATTTCAACTATGTTTATAAATATATAGAGTAATATCACTGGAAAAATTCTTATAGGAATTTTATAGAAATCTTTAATTAAATTGTCTCACCAAATTAGTTTTGATTCAATCCAAGTTGAAAGGTTAAAAACAACATGTGATAAATATCTAAGTGTTCTAAAATTTTCCAAGGGAAATATTAAAATTAAAAATTTCCCTTAATGTAGATATCTTAATTTATTTTGGGACACTTAAGTTGTAATTCGTTCTTTAGATACCCAAGAAGTATTGTTTGTCGACATGATTTATCTAGATTATTAATTTTCAATTAAAACATCCAAGATCTATATAATTATAAATTGAAAATACAAGGGATATTGTTTTTCCATGTAAGAGTGATTTAGGGAGACCCTATATTATTTTGACCATTTGAATTTTTGAGTATTATCTCAAAAAATGAATCTAGAAAGCTATGGATGATTGAAATATCAATCCCATATAAAATTCCTATTATAAAATATATAGTGGTTTATCAAGGATCCATAACTTTATACTACCATGGTATCACCATAAAATATTGAAGATTTAAGTCCTTTTTCTTAAATTTAATGCCTCCAAAATCTCACTACAACTTTCCAGTTGTAATGATATGTGTCTATCATATGTGGGGATAATATTCCTCATAAATTCTATAATATATTATTTTATTTGTTTATATATATATATATTCAAATAGAAGAGGGATCTATATAAAAGTATGACAAAGAAAATTCAAACATTCATTTGGATATGGAGTATTTCAAAATGATGATACTTATTACTGGTCAGAAAAATTATATTAAAACCACTTATCTGAGGGGATTAGAGATCAAAATTATTAGTTTATTCAATGAATCACTAATTTGAAATTGTTTTTGTAATCTTTATATAATATTAGATATCTTTACAAGTTTCATGAGAATCAATATTATTAATATATTAAAAATGACAAAATTCTCTCTAGGTTCATTAATTTACCCCACCCATAGAGATATATATAACTCTCTCACATAGAAAAACATGTTTAATCATTAAATGTAATAAAAGATCAATTTATGGAGATATAATTTTATTCTCACCCCCAAAGGTAACATATGTGATGTGTTTATTGATTTGACCATCCATTCTATTGAATCATCAACACATGAGACTAATAAGTTTTCTCAAATTATTCAATTTGAAAATGTCTATAAAATAAAAAACAATTATTTCATAGAAAATTGTATTTTATTTTGGAAGATATCATGAGTTGAAAAAATCAGTTCCAAATAATACTAAATGTTTAGTTTATTATTTATTAACACTCCACCCAAAGGGTTGTTTCCATTCTAGAAAAATATCTTAAAGCCTAATAGGTTGATATATATATATGAAAAATCTTGATCAACATAATTCCAACAAGGATATTGGATCTGGGTGTCCAATAATAAAATTAAAATCGTCTTCTTACTCTATTGTATTTTATTTTATGAAAAAACATACTTATTTTTAAAGTTTATTTTTGTAAATTGTATTTGGAGTTTTATTTTCTTCCAATTAATGATTGAACTTCCTACTACTAATAACATCAACTATTTCTTGAATATCATTGATGAAGTACTCCCGTTTGATAAAATTAATAATATTATAAACATTTAAATTGTTTTTCTCATTTTTATATTTTTATGTATTTTAATAACACAAAATTTGAGAGTAAGAGAACCACTTGTAATGTAATTCTATAATACATTTGAAGATATATCAAACTTGCTAAAAAATTCAAAAATATTTCCATAAACAATTACCTCAATTAACCCCTTAAAACTATAATTCTTGTTGTTTTATACAATAGATTAAATACAATCCCACAAAAATTGGTTTTATGGGCCCCTCCTCTACCCAAATGGATCAAAGATAACATCAATGGGGAAACATTTATATGCATCTGCACCATCAGGTTATCAATGAAACTTCAGAAACTATAAAAGGATATTAAATTGAAATTTTATCAATCTGGGATTCATTTTAGTACTGGTTCTTTATCTTCATATATCACTAACCACATATATGTGGCAGTGGTAGATATGGTTTATATTATTTATCATGTCCATAATCACTTGATCCATTATAAGATTTCATTCAGGTAATAATCTCTAAATAAAAGTTTAATTGTTTCTATTTGAAAATATAGTATGCTCCGAAGTTATTTATGTGTTAATAAAATCCATGATTTAACTATTTTGAGAATATTTTTCCTTTCTAGAAACTTCAATCCACTAGAATGTACTAGTGAGTTTCTCTAAATGTATCCGTTTCAAAATAGAATAAAAATTAATTCTGATGGAAATTCGATAAGGAATCTCGGACTCCAATATATGTTTTTTTCTATCATGAACATAATAGTGGTATTATTGCCTATTTTTATGTTTCATTTGGATTGGAAAATTCAATTTTATCTGATTTTTTTTCACGATCAACGTGGTCTCCATTTCCAAATTTAAAGGATGGAATAATTTATGGCTTGAAATTGATTCCAATGCAATTGTTTAATATATAATAAATGGTTTTTTGAAACTCTCATGGATTCTCAAATCTTTATGGATAGAATATATGAATTTTACCCTTCGTGTAATGTACATTGTCACACAATCTTGTCAGGAGGGGAATCATGTGGTAGCTGGTATCCGCAACAAAGTTATTGATATAAATTTTGCTTGGTTGAATGATCTTTCACTAAATTCTATATCTCTTTATAATAGTAGTTGTCATAAAATCACATCATTCAGACTCTTGTATCTATTTTATTAATAAATATTTCTTTTACACTTGGTATAAGGATCCATTAGTAAATATTTATTTATAGTAATAATTATGGGATGTTACATATGGAGTGAGTTATTCTATGAAATATGTATAGAGTAAACTATATATTGAAATTTATTCCTAATAAATTGTCAACCCTAAAAATTTTCCCTATTTAAATGTACTGTGTAAACTCTACATGGGTAGAGGGAATGTGTTAATCAATTAATGGAAATAAAGATTATGATATGATACATTTATTATAACGAAAACATGGTTGTGAATACTAACTCTATGAAAGTTATTGAAGATAGCTCATCAGGCATGAATTTTAATATTTTGTATTAAATTTTAAATTTGTGTTATTTTGATGTTAGTGGTGATTTATATAATTTCTTTTCTAACCTTTTATGTACAATTTTACTTTATCAATAATTCTTTAGGGGTGGTTTCCCCTTGGCTATAATACTCGAGATGCACCTATAATAAATAAACAACTGATTATAATGTATATCACATTTCACATACCTTTTTATGTAACTATCATTGTACAATATATATTACTATAAAGTTGGATTTATTATAAATAACGTATCAATCAATACTAACCACATTATAATATAGGGTTGAACCATTACCATGAACATTGGAATATCATACTATAAAATGAATGAAAAAAATATAAGACACATTGATATTATAAAGAACACAATAAGGAATGAAATGGATATGGTGTAAGAACAAAGATAATGATATAAATGATTTTATATTTTATAATGAATATTTTATATACACGGTAATATGAATGTTGTAAGGTTATGGTTACTATTAAAATTTGATCGATGGGAATCAGACCATTGTAAGAGTAATGCAACTTTTTTATATACAAGTCTCTCATAAAATCCATAAATTCATTTGGAAATGAAATATATAATAATTATTAATTATTTAATCTTATTAGTGAATAGTAATATAATGACACCCATATTTGTTTATAAAAAATGATATATTAATGTATTTTTAAAAATTAGGTTAAACACAAACTTAAAAAATACTCTAAGATTATTATTTAATAAATGAATTTATGATGTATAAAAATTATTTTTATTTATAAAATATAAAATTGAGAATTAATAAAATTAAATTATTAAATTTGGAGTTTTTCATAATTTTTTGAGATAGAAGTTTTTGTGAATAATTATTAAAATATAGTATGAGAATAAAAAATTATTTGTGATATCATCATGATTTAAAAATAAAGTAATAATTCAATTATGTAAGTCCATGATAAAAATAACTTATTTTATTTAATAAAATATAATTTAAGTAATTGAAATCAATTTCAAAATATATAATGGACTTCCTAAATTCTAAAAGAGAAAATAAGGGTTTTAAAATAATTATCTATGAAGAAAAGTTTTATCCATTGGAAAAATAATATATAAAAATAGATTTTAGTTTTTAAAAATTAAAATGTAAAAACCCATTACTTAGTTCAAAAAACCATGAATTAAAACCAAGTTATTCTAATGGATTTTAATTTTCCACAACCTAGATTTCGCATACATAAAACAAAAAAAATTAATAATCAATCCCCCCTTTTTCAGTAAATACAAACCCATACCCCCATTACTTTCACTAAAAAATTAATGAGAATGTTTCTCTAATAATTTTCCCTTCAAGAGTACCTCTATGGTGTTCTTTAGGTTATATGGATCTTAATATCAACATTTAAAAAACAAATTAGCGATGTATGGAGTTCCTAACCACTTTTCTTCATTTTTCATTTGTAATCATTAGAATTCCTTTTAATTTTTTGAGACAATGTTTTATTATTAGATTTATGCATGAGAAAATCATTTTCTATCTAAGTTATTTTTTTTAACAAAATGACATATTCTATAAAAATATCTTCTAAACCATGATTAGTGATGGTGGAGTGGAAAATATAAGGTATAGATTTCCTAAATGTGGTAAGTTAGGAGAAGACATACCAAAAGTAGGAAATAAAAATTTACCCCTTAACTAGTAGTATGGTGATATGAAAAGATTAAAAGGAATTGTGTAAGAGTAAATATATGGAAATAAAATTCAAACTGAATGATACATAAATATTTTCCCTGCTTGTTTTGTTGAAAAGGTAATATATAAAAGTGTTTCAGATGTTATGTAAGTGTAAAGTCACAATGTTTCTAGAAGAACACATTATACAACAGAAAGGGAAGTTATGGTGGTTTATTTCATTTATTGAGTGGAAGTATTCCTGTAAAAATTATATATATGTTGATATAGTCTCTATGATGATCACAAGGTGGTTGGATCAACTAAACTAGTTAAACTATACTATATTATATATTTTATTTTCACCATGAAAATTAATTGACTATTAGACTCTATTCAACTTCTGTTTTCATGAATAATAGTACTTACATAATTAACCCAATAGAGTATGACTATGTTTGAACCGTATAAAAGTATTGTGTTATCCTTAAAATCATTATTTTTTTAATAATTGTATTGTAAATGTTTTTATTGAAGTCATTTAAGTGTGTGTGGGGACTTGATGTTTCATGGCTTCTGTGTTCAAGAACATTATTATAAGTAGTTTATATTGGTTCTTTTTTTATTCAGTATATTCTTTTGAGGATAACATTCATGTTTCTAAATGTTACATAGAACAAACTATGTGGTATTAGAACTTCAGTTGTAGATAATTGTATGTAAATACCCTATATATGGTTTTATTGGATCTTGGTTTAGTAACATCATTGTACTATTTTTTGTGAATGAGAATTTCAATATGTATTTCCCAATCCATATTATATGTTTTAGAATATAGTTTGGGTTCATGTTTTATAGGTGCAATGAAATTGGGTGAGGGTGGTATCTCGGTGGAGATGGTTTAGAGGAAAGAATTAATATTTTGGAAGATGAGGATAGTGGATTATATGATATAGATGGATATTGATCTTACATTAATGGGTACCAAGATGAAAGTGATGAAGAATAAAGAATACAGAAAGATGGATAATAAATCTCCTTTGTAGATCTTGATGTCACAATCCTAGAATGTGGATTATAATATTTTTTATACTAAAATTTCATTAAAAATTTGAAAGTTCATAACAATATATATGAGAATCCAAAAAAACAATGAATAATATGTTTATATAAAAATGGTAATTGAAAATGATAATATTAGAATGAAATCCACTTACTAGTCACATCAATAACTTCTGTAATATTCAATGTTAGTGGGGATCACTTAAGGTGTGCATTGTGGTTCTAGAGTGGTCATTGGAGTTACTTCCATCACCCCTTTAATTATGGGATATGATGGTTACAATAGTGAGAGACTCAAGTAGTAAGAAAATTTTGTTGTTTTGTATATTAGGTATTGGATTGTGTATGTGAAAAATCACTATAAAGCGATCTACGAATCTTCCAAAAATTCATATAGTGTGTAAGGAATGGGATGTTTTATAGTACTAAAGAGTCACCAAAAAGAAAAAGGAAGAATATTTATGAGTCATAATATCTTGGGGGAAGGTGGTACCCTAAATTGGAAACATTGTATGAAATAAATATTTAAAAATCTGTTTTATGAACACTGATTCAATTCATAAAGATATGCTTCTATAAGTAAATCTACAAATCCCTTATTCATAATATACGAGTTTTATTCTTTTTAGTGTCTCGAGTTCAGTTGATTCTTGGATCATATACTCATTATATTTATTTCACTTAACATTCCAAAGGTAGAGTATGAGAAATTATACATTAAGAAGATTCAAAAAAGATATATCTCGTAGATAGTGAAGGTATCTTGATTGTGGTAAAGGATTATGTTTCCATCAATATGATTAATTGATGTTTTTTGTTTTCCCGCGGAGTGTGTCTCATATAAATGATAATAAAGAGCATGATTTTGGTAGGATATCTTGAAAACACATATTTTTATGAAACTATTATGAATAGAGAATATATATTATATTTTCTTCCATGATGGTGGAGAAAACATTGAATGATAGAACAATGTACCTAATTAGAGTTCTAGAATGTGAAATGCTTGATATAAATTTAACTTCCATAATGTTATTACATGAATGTTTTGGTTACTTATGTGATGATGTGATGAAAATTATAGATAATAATGAAATAATGAATATCTAAAGCACATACTATAAAAAATGGGAATATTTTTTCATTTGGATAATGTAAATGGTTTCATTATAATATAGGTAAGACATTAAAGAACTAGAATTTTGAGTTTCATTATATGATATTATGGGGGCCAACATTGGTTCATTTTCATGGCGTTTCACTATTTAAGTTACCTTTATCAATTATGTGAAATGGAAATTGTGGGTGTCCATTATCAAAAAAAATATATGGTATTTGGAACATTCATTCAATGGATATACATGGTGGAATGATATATGGATGAAAACTAAATTTTTTTAGGTATGATAACAGTAGGGAATACAAAATAATGGATTTCTAGTTGTTGTTTTTGTGGAAATGAATATAATTTTATAATTACGTACTAGGTAATATAAAATATAATATATTAATAGAGATGATTAATAATATGTCAGTACAAAACACAAGGTTCATGTGTATTCATGCTAGTATTTCAAAGGAGTTTGTGAATGAATCAATAAATTGTGTGGCATATCTTTTAAACATGAGTACATAATCTCTATTACAATAGAAACCTCCATAATCATATTATTACATAATAAATATATAAGTTTACCATCTCAAATTATTCGATTTAGTATCCTATGTGCATATTTATTCCAAGGAATGGGAAAAGCTTGTAGCTAAGTTTCAAGCATGTGACTTTTAGGGTATGGATAAAAGATTTTGTAATCCAACTATGTGCTGGGAAATCAAGAATTTTTTTTAGATGATAAAAGTAAATATTCTATGAAGAGATTTTATAGAAAATTATTACCATGAAAAAATTATTTATGATATCAAAGTACCTTTATAAGATTAGTATTATATTAATAAAATTCCAAAACATATAGATGTCCAATAAAAATTATGTACTATATCAGTTCTAGAAAGAACAAACTATTTGGAATAAATTTTTAGTGGTAGTATAGCAATGATGATATTTCCAAGGTTAGATTTATGAAAAATATCATGAACTATAGAATATTAGGGAATAAAAGTAGAGACCCACGTTTAATGTACATGGACATTACATTTATTTAACTGATTACATAATAAATGGCACAAACAAATTCCCAAATACCATATTAGTTTAGTGACTTTGGAAACTCTGAGAATTATATTCTAATCATTTTGTAATATCTTCAAAATCTCCCATAAAGATCTTGCCTTTTTTTCCTACCTAAACCCTTTCTTTATATCATGAGAAATGAAAAAAAATGGGAAGCTCAAATCCTTATTACGGGTACACATGGAGATCATAAAACAAACCATAAACATTATAATGTAAAAACATGAATATAATGTTTAAACATAAAAATCATGAGTCATGAAATAAATCATGGTTGTATATAAGGAATAGATAATAAAGTAACATCAACCATGATAGAATATCATTTTCATAAAGCATGTAATTTTGGAAAACTAATAATCACATAACATGACTTCTATAGTATACAATGCATTGTTTTCAAGACAATCATAGCGGATGAAGCCCATTACTGAACTGGGTTTACATGTCATTCCTACCCAGTATTAATGAACCAAATTTAGTAGTCATTCCAATAATTTCTATATCAGGAGATATAAATCTTTACCCAAAGCATTGGAGGTAGATATATTTCCCACCCATCTCACAATGAAATCATTCTTACATGTTTCACAAAAACATAAATCATTCAGCATAGCATAACCCCTAAAATAAAATGGAATTTTTAAACATCATGCCATCATACCATAATCAATATAAGATTAATGGACTTCATAAAAATAATTCCATCATAAAAATAATCAAATAAATGTAATAATACATATGAAAATATAACCCTATGTCATATTAGATGGAAATTAATTTTTATAAAAAACTTGAACTTAATTCCTGAGGAAAATATCCATTCTTTATTAAAAAGCTTTTCTTTTATCAAAATGTTGTTCAATTTTAATGGAAAATAATTTATTTTAAAAGAAACATGAAATATTTTAGAGTAAGCTTCTTCGATATAAGGAGTTAAGAAGGAAAAAAATCCATTCATTCCATATATGTTAAAAAACTATATCCTCATACTTTTACTAGACAAGTCAAAAGGTACCTAGTATGGAAAACAAAAGAAATATTCCTTCCATACCATATTGTAAAATTAAAAATGTTTAAACATGAATTTAAAAATACATATAATAATTTTATACATTTTATGAATAAAAATTTATATAACATGGACTTGGATGATAAATATATCCCCAGAAAACACTTATGTATAACTAATCGTAGATAAAAATGAAATTGCAAAATTATCTCTTACCTTAAGTCCAATTTCATCTATATGTGTATGAAACTCATGTTTAGTGGGTTTATACAAAGTATTAACTATTAACAGATCCATAATAATATTTACAATATCATATATGATTCACTTATGACTTTATATTGCCCGTTCATTTGACAATTCTTTGTTAAAGTAATGTTTTGAGTAACAATCATTTCATTTATCTTTCGTGTTTGGACTTGTTATTATTCATATGATTACCTAGATCATGAGTTACATACTTCCTGAATTTAAAACATTATTTATATATCATATATATTTAGTATATAAATATATATCATATATTGATCAATGTAATTGAATACACCATTCATGGAGACGGTAGGTCGTACGTATGCATGAACATTGATTTTATTACCTTATTAAATTGAATAGAAGTATGTAAATTAAATACATATATATATATATATATCCATTATAATTATTATGTAATATTTTTAATGATTATTTTTTTATATACTATTTAATCATTCAAGAATGGTTAACATGGAAATTAACCTCATCGTGTTGTGGAGACAGTAAATCATACGTACGCACGAGCAGTGATATCGTTCCCATAACTGATAAATAGTATTGAAGTGGAAAATTTCTCAAAATTAATATCACGTTATAATAATAATATATAGTTATTATTTACACCATTATAATCATCCATGTATGGTGGTGGTGAAAAAAACATTACACCACTACATGGAGACGGTAAGTCGTACAAACACATGTAGGGTGATTTTGTTTTTCGTAGGATGGATATAAAGTAAAATAGTGTGGATTAATATTTATAATAACATATATGTATATGAGTGATAATTATTTTTTTATTTTATAATGAAACAACTTATGAAGAGGAAGTAGAAGAAGCAATAAATTTGATATAATCAGTAGAAGAGAATACCACTTTCTCGACGTTCCTTTGTTAAATTCCTTCTTAGGGCACTAGACTTGGTCATCTGAGACTATCAACACATATATAATATATATAGGGAAGGTTAGAAAATAAATGGATAGGGCTTTGAATAGAATAAAGGCCCAAAATGGAGTGAAGAGGAGAGGGAGGAGGTGACCTTTTATAGGAAATGAGAAGGGCACTTTAGGAAATTTCCAAAAATATTAATTTATTATAAATTCAATTTCAATTTAAAATTGTCCAAAACTTATTTAATTATAATATAAGATGAATTTTAATCGAATAACCATCATCCAATATAATTTTACATGTTTTGAATATTTTTTATCCTTATTGTTTTGGTTTTACACTTATTTTACCTTTTTAAATCGTACTGTGATATCATGTTATTTACACATTGTGGGTTAATGAAATTAACATATCATGTCAAAAGACCCACAAAAAAGTTATTTATTAATTATTTGGACTTAAATTTACAATTTTTCTAAATATTTTATTTTTAGTAATTTTATATCATTTAATAAACTATTTTATGTTTTATGTTATGAATTGTGTCAATTTTGGACACTATTCACACATGACTTTTTTAAAAATTCATAATAACCTGATTCCTTTGAAAATAAGGCATTAACTCAAAAATAATATGTCAATATTATCTATAAAATTCGTGGATGAAGTCAAAACAACCAAATTACATTTTTTTAATATATATAAATTCATTAATTTAATCATTCATTGACGGGGTAATAAAAACATCATAATTGTGTCATAAATAAATATACTTTTCTAATGTATAATAATTATAAATAAAATACCATGTTGTAAGAAATCATTTTAAATTTAAAATTAATATTTCTATACATAGAGATCTATTATATAACCCCATATTAAAATCCATTTAATAAATGATATATGTCTATGTTATAATAATTATTACTTTAAATTAATTGTTATAAAATGGAATTTTCAGATCCAAGTGAATCCATGGGGTCCCCAAATAAACCCATGGAAACCCATGGTTAGACATATAACATCCAATAGGATTAGAAAACGTGTTATGAAATTTATCATTATTATAATATAATTTATTACACTTATTTATCCGATTGACCCTTTAACCATGCTAAATAAACTAATTACTGAAGTTACTATTCATAATGTGTGAAAATAAAAAATAACTATTTAAAAAATTTGAACCTTATGATTCAAAATATAAAATTCATTATTCCTTATTCAAAACACAAAATTATCTACAATTAATTTAAATCTAATCCAGTTGTTGAAAAAATGGGTTTTTATTTAAAACATTGCAAAAGATTGAAATGTTTTTACAAATGAATTCTATGTAAAATTAATTAAAATGACTTAAATTGTCTTAAGGTATAAGAATATATTATATTTATATATTAAAACCATTCACTAATAATTTTTAACCGCATAAATTATTTTGATGAAAAAAGTTGTTTTCAAATAAAATTTACCGTATTTTCAGTAGTCATCAAAAAATAAAAGTTATCAGAAAAATATAAAAAATTTATCCAAAGTAAATTTATATTCCATATTCCTAAGAAAATGTTTTAAATGTCAAATATAACTTATAAAAATGTCAAAAACTAGATTTAAAATTGGTGTCCCATCAAAAGGCGGTAAAACTACATTTTTTAAAATACTACTTTCATCTGAAAAATTGATAGTGTTTTCATATCATATGTTAGATGAATGTTAATTTTATATAAAATTTAATACATGGATAATACTATTCAAAATGGTAAGTTTAAATAATATTTTAATAATTTATCGTTGATTAGTGAATCATGGTATTGCGTACCACACAGGCTATCGAGGAAGGTTGCTCTTGTGTGTAACACAAGCCATGCTAGTTTTGCGTGTTGTGCAAGCTTCCATTTGTTTTGTGTATAACATAATCCAAACGTATTTCATTTATAAATTGAACATAATCTATAACCAGTGTTTTGTGAAATTAATCCAATCAAAAGAAATTGAAATTGTGTGCAATAGAAGCCAAGAAATGTGTTTTGTATACTGAAAGCTAATACGGTGTTTCATATAGCGCAATATAATATTAGTTTAGTGTACAACACAAGACATCAAATAATATATCACATAAATTCTTGGGGCATTACATTATACCCCCTTAAAATGAATTTCATCCTCAAAATTCATCAAAGTTTCAAATGGTTTCCAACATGAATGTTTCTTTCACAGAAACCCACATCATAAAAAGGAATACTAAAACCTAATTATAAAAAGGAATGTTAGAAAAATAATTTTTAACAAAAGTAACTCATCACTGGGATTCCACATAGGATAACAGAGGTGGGAAGTGAAACATGTATATGGAAGATAAATATAACCATCAAGTTCTTATGGATAGTGATAGAGAATATGTTTTGGAGAATGTTATCTACCAGAAAGTCATAAATCTTAAATTATTTATGGGATTGTTTGATTCATCATATAATAAAGTACTAGGATAAAATTTTTAGTTTTCAAGAACCATTCCTAAAGGGGATTAATATTGAATGAGAATAAATACTTACTTGATTTTGGTAAAATTCCACTGGTGTTTGTGCATTGAACAATTTCCACTTCATTTATTTTATTAAAAGAAATTATGTTGAATTTGTCATTATGTAAGTGTTAATAGATCATGAGATAGAAAAATATGTCATCCCATATGTCTCTAAAAAAAGGATAGAATAGGTTACCAAATATGTATAAGTCTATCTACGGTAAGATTAATTTTATATGGTTCCAAAAATGGAATTATACTTCATTGATCTTACCGCTTAAATAATATAAAAGTAATTTATACTAACCAAGGACATCTCGTAGGCCAGTGGTAGGTGATAAAGGCCCGTCAAACTTCGGTTGAGGGTTCGATTCTCGTAGCCTTGTCTTACACGATGGGATGTCTCCCTTCCCACATGTTTTCCTGTTTTAAATCTCTACTACTATAAAATTCTAGAAAAAATATAAAAACAAATCTAGCCTTAAACAATACTATACGATTTCCAACATAATCCATTCCAAATTTTAGGATTATCCAAGATACTTCCATTCATTCTCATTATACAATGAAAACAATTAACAAAAAGGTCATATAACAAGCATATGAATACCATCATTTAACCCCCATATATCATAAGATATATCTTGTCGGTCACATTCCAAAAATATGAATAATTCATCATTCATTCTCTTTAATCATACTAATAATGTAAATTACCATATATCCATATTGAAAACATTCATTTTTTCATATACCAAAAACTATTGGATATATTCCTTAAGTCCAAATAGTTGTATACTTCATCCGTGACAACATAATCCACATTTCAAAAAATCCTTAACCAGTTCCAAGGTAACTAAAATTTTCCAACACATCATTATAAAAATATAAATATCTCAACATCATTAACATATTAATGGTTATCCTCCCCTTAATCATGTTTTTCTAAAGAATATCATTGTTTTATTAAAGCACTTTTCTTATCCATTATTACTATTCATCATATTCTTGAAAATATTTTGTGAAAAACAAAAATTGATAACTCTTATTTAATTCACCATTCATAATTTGTGGAATAAAATACATAAATAATTCAATACCTATACTTTAATTAAAGGAATTGAATAATTCTTTCTCGGTCATAGAAGTGTATTCTTATGTCTGGGCATCGAGTAGGGTAATTCCCATGTTTTCAACAGATGATACGTTGAACTTCATAACAACTCATCACCCTATGACCCCCCCACAAAGATAACATGTTCCCCTATATTTGAGGTATTCATCAAGGTTTTTATTCCCTTCTTCTTGATATATTGGAATATTAATCTTCATTCCTCTATGTTCCTCACCATGGGAACACACAAGAAATTCTATCATCCTCTTATTCGATGACTTAGTAATACAACTGAAGTTCACATGGATAATCATATACCACGATGACTAATTCATTATAATCACAATATCAATAACACTAGACATTAAACAATTTAGTTTCTTATATTTCCCAATTTTTTCCTCAGATTCAATTTTTACCCAATTACTTCTGGTTCCCTACACTGACGAAAACACAAATAGAATAGTGTGAGATCCAAAAATCATTCTAAGAAAACAACATAATCAAGGGGGAGTAATTTCAGTCTCCGACATCTTATATTTAATGATACCTTATTTATGAACATTATTATAATTCCAGTACTGTAACCTATACTTATACTTAACAAATGGGACATCCCAAGACATAACTAAGAAATATATCTACAGATCTCACTAATTTTTTTGAATCCTTGTTTTCAAAGGTTAACTAATCATTCACATTGATACCAACTGAATAGACCAAAGCTTTATGTACATGGACATTAAATTTATATTTTGGAATACTTAATACATTACCCAAACAAATTCCTAAATACCGTATTATATTAGTGTCTTCGGAAACTCGGAATATAATCTTTTGATCGTGTTGAAATATCTTCAATGTCTCACATAATGATCCTCCATTTTTTCCTACCTAAAAACATTATTTATATTCTAGGTAAAAGAAAACATAAAAAGGTGGATCTTAAATGATCAGTAAGTGTAAAAATGGAGAACATAAAACAAACCATAAACATTTTAATGTAAAAAATTAAAATAATGTTTAAAAATCAAAATTTTGAGTCCTGAATAAAATCTTAGTAGTATACAATGTATTTATCATAAATGAACATTAATGATGACACACTAGCATTTGAAAAATTCAGGTTATTGGTGAAAACTAATAATCACATAATTTTATTTCCATAGTATCCAAGACATTTCTCCCAAGACCATCATAGTGGACGATGTCCATTACTGAACTGGGTTTACTTGTTGTTCCAGCCCTGTATTACTAAACATGATTTACATGTCGTTCCATCCATGTCTATCTCATGATATATAAATATTTACCCAATTTATTTGAGAGATATATATGTCCCACCCATATCATAATGAAATCATTCATTCATGTTCCAAAAAAACCTAAATCATTCAGTATAGCATAACCTATGAAATAAAATAGAATTCTTAAACATCATGTGATTATAACATAATCCATATAAGATAAATGGACATCATAAAAATTATTCCACCATAAACATAATTTAATAAAAGTAATAATAGGGATATAAACATAGAACTATGTTATCATAGATGGAAAATAATTTCGATAAATCACTTGTACGTAATTCCTGACGAAAATATCCTTTATTCGTTAAAGACATTTTATTTTCTAAAAAGTACATGAAATTTTAATAGAAAATAATTCATTTGAAAATAAAATTTAAATATTGTAGAGTATGATTAATAGAAAAAAATCTTTAATAATATATAAAAATCCCTTCATTTTTTATAATTTAAAAGAAACATTCTCGTCATACTTTTACTAGAAATGTCAAAAAGTACCTCATTTGGTAAACAGAAGAAAGATTCTTTCCCTACCATGTAGTAAATGTAAAAAATGTATAAAAATGAAATTAAACATACATCCAATAATATTAAATATTTTATGAAATTTTTTTTATAAAACATGGACATGGATGATAAATATATCCCTAATAATACTTATATATAAACAATCTCATATAAAAATGAGATTGCAAAATTATCCCTTACCTTAAGTATGATTTATTCGACATGTGTACGAAACTACTATATAGTGGGTTTAAACATATTTTTACGTTGTAAAAGAACTATAATAATATTCATGATATCATATATTATTCACTTACGACCTTGTCTTACTCATTCATTTGGAAAATTCCATGTTAAAGCAACGTTTTGGGTAATAATCGTTTCAATTATCGTACGTGTTTGGACTTGTTATTCTTCATATTATTTCTAATATAATAAATTACATACATAATGATTTTAAAAAATGATTTATATATGATATATATTCAGTATATTAACATATATTATATATCAATAAATGGAATGGAACACACCATTCACGGAGACGGTCGTACGTACGCATGAACGGTATATTTGTTTCCTGATTTAATTGAATGGATGTAATTAAATAAAATATATATATATATATACATAAATCTAGTAGAATTATTATTTCATATATTTGATGATTATTTATTATATATACTTTATAATCATTCTTGAATGGTTAACATGGAAATGAATCTCATCGCATCGTGGAGATGGTAAGCCATACGTACACACGAGCGACGATATCGTTACCGTAGTTTTTTAATGGTATTAATGTAGATATTATATAATAATTAGTATCATGTTATAATAATCATATATAGTTATTATTTCCACCATTATACACATCCAAGTAAGGTGGTGGTGAAAACAGATTACACCACGACATGGAGACAATAAGCCGTACATACTCATGCACGATGATTTCGTTTTTAGGTGATGAATAGATGGTGAAATAGGGTTGTTTAATATTTATAATGACATATATTTATATGAGTGATAATTATTTCACTACTATATAATGAAACAACTGATGAATAGGATGTTGAAGAAAAAGTAAATTTGAAATAATCGGTGGAAGCGATTACATTTTCTCGATGTGCCTCTAATAAATTTCTTCTTAAAGAACTAGATATGGTCATTCGATAAGATAAACACCTATATAAGGTAACTATGAAATTTTATAAATGAAATCAGATGGTTTTGGCCAAGCATGAAGGCACAAAATGGAGGGAAGATGAGAGGGAGGGGGTTCCCTTTTATAAGAGAGGAGATGTGCACTTTAAGAAAGTTCCTAAATATTAATT
This sequence comes from Viscum album, assembly GCA_963277665.1. Taxonomy (NCBI): domain Eukaryota; kingdom Viridiplantae; phylum Streptophyta; class Magnoliopsida; order Santalales; family Viscaceae; genus Viscum; species Viscum album. Next base: position 1,429,793,480 of record OY728157.1, read on the forward strand.
TATTATAAATTCAATTTAGATTTAAAATGGTGAAAAAATAAATAATTCTAATTTAATATGAATTTTATTTGAATAAACATCATCCAATAAATTTTTTACAATTTTTGAATATTTTTTGAATCTTTATTGTTTTGGTTTTACCCTTATTTTACCCTTTTTAATATTACTATTATATTATGTTATATACACATTTTGGTTAATGTAATTACCATTGCATGTCAAAAGACCAACATAAAAAGTATTTATGAAATATTTTTACGTATATTAACAATATTTCTAAATCCTTGATTTTTAGGAATTTAATATCATTTAATAAACTATTTTATGTTTTAAGTTATGAATTGTGTCAATTTGGAAGACTATTCATACTTGAATTTTTTTAAAATCATGACAACCTGATTCATTAAAATATAAAGCATGAACTCAAAGATATATTGTCAATATCCTCTTGAAAATTCGTGGATGCTATCAAAATAACCATATTACATTTTTTTATTTATAAATTTAATTATTTGAATCTTTCATTAATGAGGTAATCACTACATCATAATTATGTCGTAAATAAATATACTTATCTATGTTCTAAAAATTATAAATGAAATAAAATGATATAGGAAATAGTTTTAGATTTAAAATTAGTATTTATATACATAGATATCTGTTATATAACCTCATATTAAAATCTATTTAATAAAAGATATATGTTTAGGTTATAATTATCATTGCTTTAAATTAATTATTTTAAAATGTCATTTTCACATCCAAGCGAATCCATGAGGTCCCAAAATCGACCCATGGATGTCCATACTCATACATATATCATAAAATAGAATTATTTTATGTTATATGTTAGTTTAATATGATTATAATATTATTTTTTAACCTTATTTACCAGATTTACCCTATAACCATGATAAATAAAATAACTACTGAAGTTATTATTCATAATGTCCAAAAATAAAAAGTGACTATTTACAAAATTTGAAACTTATGATTCAAGATACGTAATCCATTTTTTCAAATTAAAAACACATAATTTTTTGTAGTTAATTTTAAATTAATCTCTTTGATGAAAAATATCAGTTTTTATATAAAATATTGCAAAAGATTGAAATGTTTTCACAAATTAATTTAATGTAAAATTAATGACAATGACATAAAATGGATTAAAATATAAAAATACATTATATTAATACTTTAAAATAATTCAATAATATATTTTAACCATTTAAATTATTTTTATTAAAAAAATTGCTTCAAATTAAAATTTACCTTATTTTCACTATTCATCAAAATATGAACGTTATCTGAAAAACACCAAAAATTTATCCAAAGTAAATTTTTATGTCCCAATTATAAATAATAAGTTTATATTTTCATATATATCTTATAAAAGTGTCAAAAACAATATTTAAAATGGGTGCACCATCAAAAGGCGGTAAATCTGCATTTTTTTAAAATACTTCTTCTATCCAAAAAATTGATTTTGTTTTCACATAATTTGTTAGATGAATGATGATGTTTTATAAAATTAATAATCTGGATAACAATATTCATATTGTCTAGTTAATTTAATATTTTAATTATATGTCATTGTTTAGTGAAACTCGGTATTGCATACCACGCCTGCTATTGAGGAAGGTCACTCTTGCGTATAATGCAAGCCATGTTACGATTGTGTGTAGTGAAGCTTCTATTGGTGTTGTATATAACATAATTCAAACATAGTTCATTTATAGAATGAAAATAATTTATACTCAGTGTTGTGTGAAATGAATTCTATGGAAATAACTTGAAATTGTGTGCAATAGAAGACAGGAATAGTGTTACGTATACTGCAAGCTGATACAGTGTTGTATATGGCACAAGCTAATTTTGGTGTAGTGTACAAAAAAAGATATCAATTAATCTATCTCATAAAATCACGAGGTGTCACAGTAGGTTTAAATTTTGTATTTCTGAAAGTAGTTTTTTAGGAAGTAGATAAATTACAGGGTCTGTTTTAGTGGTCTAATATGAGTAAGTTCCAAGTACCGTGAAATAGCAGTGATCTCCAATATGTTCTCTTCTAAACTGATGGAGAGCCTGGGATCCCATAAGGGGAAATAAATATGAATGTGTTGAGTATTTTTGAGTTGGAAATTATGGATTAAACAGATTCATTACATTTTTCATGAACATGGGTGATTACTAAATGACCAATTGGGATGAAAATGCTTCAAAAAAATTATTTTTTTGGCTTAATGATAAATTATATGGTAGATTAAGGTAAAATTCATATTTTTTCAATAATGGAATTTAAAATATATATGGTTCAGATTTTTTTATGATCATTTCTATGATTTTTAGAAACATGACAATTATGATGATGCTCAAATAGTTTCCATTGACGTGTTATATCTAGAAAAAATTTATATGAAAATTAAATTTCGTCCTGTGAAATTATATATATAAATTTCAATTTTGGATTCATAAGGATTAATATAAAAATAAATCAATAATATAGCATAGAATATGAAATAGATCCATTATATTTCAACGCAACAGATAAGCAAGTTGAACAAACAGTTTAATGGATTTGTTGTGGAACCAAATTTCATCTAGAGAAATACTTATCATTTATATTACTATATGGTGTTTTCTTATAAGATTTACACTATCTTACTTTTTTATGTTGATTATATTTTCATCATAGATTAGATGAAATAAATGGTTAATGAGATACAAGATATATTTCTTGATGTTTTGATGAAGATTTATCTTTTTCTAGAAATATTGAATATAGGGATGCTGATCAAAAGGGACATGAGATTCATAACATTTTTTGAAATTAATATAATTAAATATAGACAGTTGTGGAATGATTTTAAATTAGTGTGGTGAACCCAATTAACACATCCTTGGATGAAGATTTCTTTTTTAATAAGGAGAAGGAATAAAAAAAATTAAGAAGTGGATGACTACATGACAGTGGTTCCCTGTGAATCAGTATTTATATGTTTAATTTATAACATGGTTTGAACATGTTTATACATTTCACATGTAGTGAGTATGAGTAGATAGTGTGTTCATGGAAAATCCCATAATAAAGAAAAAGATTTCTATAATGTGGACCCTTCGGTATCATAATGGTTCCAAAATTATTTATCTATTATTTGGAATGGATGAATAATTATAGGGGTTGATGGACATGGAATTTTGAGGAGATACAAATAAAAAAAATAAAACCAATGGTTATACATTCAATTTTAGTGAATTAACTATATGGTTTATGCCAATGATTAGATTTCTATATGTACATTCAAAAATTACAGAAAATAATGTTGCATTAATGTAATATAGGAATGAGTTGATATGGTTGAAGGGGTTGATGGATGTTCATAGAATAAGATATACGGTAAGAATATTATTATGTTATTTTTAAAATTCGGTCAACATTTTAAAAAAATATGATATTTTGTTAAAGGAAAAATCATATAAAGTTGAAGGGTTACTTCATCTATATGTTTTTGGAGGAAAAAGTGTTGGATATATGAAAGTTTAATAGTGTTTGGAATTTGACAGATATACTAATAGGTGTTAGAGTCCATGATGTTTTGAGGATTTTTTATACCTTGGTTGGGCTATGGTAACTGGAATCATGGTGGGGGAACTATGTTGATGAAAATGATATTAAGAGTAGAATAAGTTTATGAATCCCGATGAAGACAATAGTGTTAAATCTTATAAATTATTCTCATGTTGTAGATTTATAACTTCAACCATGTGAAATTCATTTTCTATAAAAATGGTTTTTATTCATTTAAGAATAGATTTAGGAACATTAATTTTTGAATCTCAGATTGTAATTGTGGGGTGATAACTACAAATTTTGAATGTTCAGGTATATGAAGATTGTAGGTGAACAAAATCTAAGTAGAAAATTAGAAGTTACCCTTAAACATGTTTTAAAGAGAATTTTTAGGTAGAAATTAATTAAATAATAGTATTCGTATAGATATGTAAGACAATTTCTGAAAAATAACTAAGGATTTTTTGGGTGGTTTTCCAGCAAGGGGAATACATAAGAGTCTTCATAATGTAACAATAAATTAAAATCAAAATGTTTAAAGAATTAATTACAATAAAAAAGAATGAGAAATTGAGGTAGTAGATATATTTGATAAATTTAAATTATTCCCATAAGGATTGAATCCAAGTTGAAATTCTCTCCATGATGAATAAAAGATAATGGAACTGATTGTATAAGCAAGGTTATAGTGTATTTTCCATGTTAAAGTCACTCTTAAAATGACTTGAATGTTAAATTTTTATCAAAATCTATTTTTATAAATAAAATAACATGTTATATTCCCCTGGTGGAAATTTTATATACCTGAACTACATAAAATTATTCTGTTTAGTTCCCCTATTATTCTTCAATCATTGTATTTTGAATATTATTTTATGATTTGGTTTCATGTTTTCATTGAAGTGTAATGACATAGGTGTGACATGCCTTCTATGTTATAGTACATCGTTAGCACGGGTTTGTCTCTATTATTTATTTCCATATTGTATGTTCAAGAGGATACCTTTTATTTTTTATCTGTTTCATCAAACACAATAGTTATTCACCATTATTATAAATCCATTATTGCAATGTTAATGAGAGATTAATCTTATCTCTCATTACACCACGTTCAAAATCAATTACTATTCTTAAAATTTCCATAACCATAACTCCATTATCCAAAATTCTATACAATCCATGTGTTCATGGTATTACATATATATGTATATATATAATATTTCTATGAAATGGTCAGTTTCTAAGGAATGAATATGACGATATATCCTATGGCGCCACTACAAGAACCTTTATTAATTAGGATTAGTTTTGGAATAAGTTCCACAATTCAATCATTGAATATACACAATTAATTATTTATTGAAGGAAATTTTATATCCTTAATACATATAAAATATATGTTTCACATACATCTAATATTTAGATGGGGTTGTTATATAATTTCTTTAGTCTCCTACAATTATAAAATATTCCATTAAATGAATATTTCCTTTTGATATCCTGAATCGATGGATGTAATATACACTATTACTTCTTTATCATTACCTTAATAATGATACATTATATTTCATTATGAATATCCAATAGTTTCTATGTTTATTATTGGATATTCCTTTATATTTCCATATTAATCTATATTCATTATTTTTATATGCATAACCATTGATTACATATATATTTTTAGGTATGATACTAATTAGGGAACATTATATATTTTATTTATTATCCACTCTATTAATATAACAGAAGAATAAGATTAATTATGTTATGGTCGAAGCCTAAAATTATATATCCCCTCAATGAACTAGTTGGTATCATGAGTTAAACTATTTTGAGTATTTAGTGTGTGTATTCCCATTAATGTATGATTTATTTGACAAGGCTTTGATGGTATGGTTATGATGTCTGATATTATACATTATATAACTATGAGAATTGTTATCATTATCTATATTCTTATTTAGATCCATTTTTGAGGAATATGTGGGTATATTATACTCATGTTATCTGTTATATATCATTATTTTTTATTTATTCTTACTATATTATGTATTCTATATTTATTTCATGATAGTTTATCCTTTAAATTAACACCTAAATGAGTGTCTATCATACCTTTATGATATTTCTCCATTTTCCTAAGGAATCATGAATATTACTACATGTGACTTACTGGTAAGAAAAAAACCAATAACATCTATTGTACTATTTAAATATACTTTGAATATATTATTTAATATATTTATCATTTGGGTATCTTGAATTTTGAGACATCAAAACTATTGGATCCTATGTATTTTGATATATTTATTCTATATCATTTAAATAAAACTACCACCAAATCGTGGTTACTATAATTGGGTTGTTATAATTCTAATCAGATAATGTATTGTAGAATCCATAGATTTTTTTAGGAAAATATAGTTAGAGAAAAAGAACCCCATGAATAACACTTAATTAATTCTAGAAATTTTTTTAGAATTGACATGACACTCGATATACATTTTTATAAAATTAAGATTAACTATATACTATTATTCATTTTTCATAGTTTCATTTATGATATAATTATGTTTATTCCATTTTTGGAAACAGAACATCATTAGAGGCATGAAAAAAATTTCAACACTCAGAAAAAAAACTAGGGATTTTCATCAGGAGATAGTAAATGAGGCTGGTATTATAGTTGAGAATATTATAACTATATTAGGTCAGTTAACATAGGATATGATGAATAACATTTCTTATATATAAAACCCTTTTTATCCTCAATATTTTGTAACAATGTTTTGTAATTTTATAAGGAAATAACCTCTGGCTTTCAATAGAACCACTAATTTGTTAATTTTATATAAATGGATAAAGTATTTAAAGAAAAAATACTCTCATTGAGATACTGTAAATTATAGAAGGTTATTATGGATATATATCATCTATTGGGATAAATTGTTCAATGGTTTCCTTTGATTCAAAAAATACCGAAGTAGGAAGATATAGAGGGAATAAAGTGGAATGATTTAAAATAAATATTATTCCTGATGTATTTTTCCAGAGTATGAGGAGATGATATGGAATGTAAATTCATAAATTTAAGAAAAAAGGATAAGAAATCTATTTTTTGGCATGAATATAACATTAAAAAGTTACTGATCCATGTTATAGATTATGTACATAACCCTGGATGTAATATAGATCATTTATTTTATGGATTAAAGATAATTATTAAAAGGGAATTAGTGTCTTATAGATTTTAATCTTATGAGGAGGTAAAAAAATACCATCACAATGTTGAACATGTTTTCCAAGTCTTATATTTTCAAAGGACTAAAACTGAAAAATTGGATTAATGAGTTCTATGTAGAGAGGAATATAGGAAAGGAGATGAAGATTTGGGTTTAATTTCTATCATGAAATAATTGTTGAAGGAATCATATTGTGGAATTATTGATGGGATATTAATTTTTATTCATGTGGGGAGATAAATTTCATCATGATAATGAGTGCAAGGGTGAAAGGGAATAAACTAATGTCTAATTCATCAATTGTAAAGAGATGGAACACTGTTCAAATAAATGCAGAAATAATCAAGGGAATCTACCATTGAAGAGTCCAATGGGTAAATATCTAGCTTATAAATTTAAAATAGTAGAAGTTGAGGTATCAAATGATATCATATTAGGTAGAATAATCAAAAAACTGAATTATGATAATACTTTATTTGATTCTGGATCACTTTAATTATTTATGTAATAATTTTCTTCTAAGAATATTAAATTATTTGACAATTCATTAATGAGTTTTCAGTTAAAACACCCTGTAGAAATCCTATACATATGATTGTATATTAGGTTATTTGTATTAAATTGTATGGTGAATATTTAGTTTAAAACCTTTTTATTATACCAATGGTTGACATTTTTATAATTCATGTGTTGGATTGTCTATAAATGCATAATGAGTTGTTTTACTAATAATAGATGTTGATTAAAAGTTGTGATATAGGAACAAATACCCTTATTTTTAGTGAATAGACATTATGATTCAGTCTTGACTAGAATAACCTAAATTGGCTCCTTTTAATGAAATTATTGGATAAAGATAAGATAACATGTAACAAATTAATGCAAATTATATCCTAAAAATTTATAATGTATTTATTAGGAATGATTATATTGATTTATTTCTGATGTAATTACATGTATATCCATCTAATCATGGTGGTTACATCTCTATTAATCTTTTACTTGATGGAAAACCCATATCTAAGATTCCTTATAAAATGGATACCATGGAATTGGTGGAATTAAAGAAGTAACTAAAAGTGTTTTGTGATTATAGATTCATATGACCATGTGTTTCACCTTAGATGGAAAATGTCATATTCCAGAAAAATAATTATGGGACTATGAGGTTATTCATTGACTATATTAAAATCAATGTCATTACTATTAAAAACAGGTAAATTTTACCTTTTATTGATGATATGTTTGATCAACATAAAGGTTATAGATAATTATAAATGATTTATGTTCATTCTGGTTATCATATATTAAATGCTGAGATATATAAGGGGAATGATTCTATATGGGTCATTATGAATCATCATAAAAAGTATTTACATTTCTTATTTATAATGGAAGATCCATACCTTGTTGAACTTTTATAGATCAATATCAATGATGTTATGATACATAATTTTATACTCTTATAAATTTTATTTTATCTTCATCCTAATCTCAAGTATAAATTTTTTATGATTTTTCACAAATCTATAAACATTGAGAAACCCTAGAGAACCACTTATCATACTCAAACAAACTAGTAGTCTAAAATAACAATCCACACTTTTTTAGAAATGTCAAGGTAATGGTCACATAAATTCTACGGAACATGAGAACAATAATTAAATCTTCTTAAAATCACACACAATAGTATAGTTAAGTATAGCATACAAATTTCATCATTAAAATGCTTTCATGGGAAAGTATTTTTTACTCTAATAAGCTGGGATAATTTTAAGAAAGGGGTTGATTGGTCATAACTCATTGAAGAGACAACTGAGAATGTGAAATCTATCCAAATACACATAAATTTGTATTGAAGTAGATAAAAAGGTGCACTAATAATCAAAGTAAATACATGGAATTTTATGTTGAGAAATATGTTTTATTAAATACATCCCCATGAAAGGGATACATGATATTTGGTAAGAAGGGTAAGCTAATCCCAATGTACATTAATTTGTTTGATATTTTGGATATAATTATTTCTATAATTCATCACTTTTATTTTACACCCAACCAATATAAATTTCATGATATATTCCATTTCTCACTATTGACGAAATAAATTATAGTCTTAATTAAAATACTCACCACTGAATAAATTGATAAAGACAATGAATTATCTTATAATGAAGATCATATCCATATTATTCAAATAATTGAGAAACTATTATTGAATTAAAAAACCAAAATAGTGATGGTAATTTATAGTAATCACAAGATTGATGAAGAAACATGGGAACCTGAGGAGGTAATTGGGAATAAATACCCACATATTTTAATGGTTACTATATACCCAAATTTTTATGATGAAAATATTGGGGGGTGGATAATGTAAGACATTGTAAATTGATATAATAAATAATTTTTTTATTATAATGCCTTTCATATTACACATGCCATTGGATTATAAAATCATAGGATACTATATAAGTGTATAAAATTACATTCATAATAATAGTATCAACTAGCGCCACTGAACACATAAAAACAAATGGATGCACTATAATCAAGAACCCATGAAGATAATAATCTAAAGTTAATTAAATATATATAAGATGAATTAAAATTACAAATAAATAATAATAATCAAAATAAATATGGTATAAAAAATAATATAATTATATTAATGATTTTTTATTTATGAATAATTACTATATATAATGGATAATATGACTATCCTATGGGTAATGTTACCATAAAGATCTGATCATTTGAAAATTTAATTCCACAATAGTAGTGTAACTATTAAACATACATGTGTCAAATAATATAAATAAAATCATTTAGTAATAATATAATTAATAATTTATTTTAATCAATGAATAATAATAAAATTACACATATATGTATTATAAAAAAATATATTAAAAAAATTTCTACTGTTTTATCATAAAACACATGGTTTTGAAATAAAATAAGATTTTTATTTAATAAGAACATTTATAAAATATAAAAAAAATTATATTTATATAAATATATTTAAATTCGTAATCATGATGTCAAAATTATTTTCTGGTTAAATTTTCATAATTTTCTTTGTTTTTTGAATTTTCAGATAATTTTGAAAATATGGTATGAATTAACGGTAAGTATTAGGATTTATTCATGTTATAAAAATGATTTAATAATTTAAATGTGTAAAAAAATAACCCAAAATAAGTTATTAAATTAATATAATGTATTTCAATGAATTAAAATAGATTTCAAATCCGGTAATATAATTTCAAAAGGCTAAAATGGAAAATAGGTATATCAAAAAATCATTATGAATAAAAGTCTTCACTCTATCCAAAATAGTATTTAAAATGGATTTTTTAACTTAAAAATTAAAATTAAAATACCATGTTTCAAATTTCAAAAACAGTGAATTAAAACCATGGTTTTGTTAACGGGTTTTCATTTTATATAACTTTGAATTAGAATGATTCAAATCCATACTTAATAAACAACCCCACATTATTTTATATAAAAACTCAACCATTATCCCATTCCTCTTGACTAAAAAATTATTGATCATGGTTCTCCTATGATTTTACCTTTCAATAGTCCCTATAAGGTGTTCTTAAGGTTATAATATATTATTTTTCAATCGTGAAGCAGCTACTTACCAAGGTAAGTGTTTATAAAATTATTTATTTATTTTTTATATATAATACTTTTAATTATTTACCATTTCAATTTTAAATGTTTATAGGTTCCCTTTTTATAAATCCATTTTTTTATTTTAATGAGGGACTATTATACTTTCTAATTGCACCATCATCATAAGTTGTTACAATTCATAAACATTTATATATCCATAATCTCTATTATCCAAATCCATAAATATGTAATATATAAATGGTATTATGGATGAATTATTTATGAAATGGGTTATTTGATTATGGAGGGATAGATAAGATATAATTGAAAGAGCTTATATTATGTTTCATGGGGATTAAAACCAATTTTTTAAAAATTTCACCTTTTCGATCAATACATATCAATCAGAAACTATTTCTTTAATGAAATTTTATTACCCAAAAAATATCAAATATATTTGATATATAATCCTAGTTTTTATAAGGTATTTATCTATCATTTATTTGGTTTACTATAATTAAAAACCATTACAATCATTAACTATTTAATATTTATATCCTTATTCTATGTAAGTATCTTGAACTTTTACTTCATTATCATTTGTTTGATAATGGTACATTCCATTTCATTATTAATATCCTATAGTTTCTAAGTTGATTATTTGATATTCACCTAATTAGAAAAATTATTTTATTTAATGGATAATTATTGAAAATACATTTATTAATTATTTATATATATATATAAATATTTATTATTTATACCTTTTATTTTTGAGGTTTCTATTGAATGTTCTATACTATATTGAGTATCTACTCTATTTATATGGATGATGCAATGGAATTATTATATAATGGGTGGGGGAAAAATTATATATCCCCATTATGAATCGATGGGTCTCATGAGACAATCTATCCTAGAAATTTGGGGCATGCCTACCCATTTTTCATTGTTTTTTAATCCATGGCATTAATGGTATGGTTATTGTTTCTGGAATTATGTATTCCATCACCATGAGATCCATTTTTACTATAAATAATATTATTTATTAATAGTTTTCTATTTTCCATTGATATTAAATTATAAAACTGTAATTTATTTGAAATTAATTGTTTATAAATTCCTAATCGATAATGTATGTATTTTTTTATTTCATGTTAGCTTTTACGTAACTCTATCCTTTGGCTGAGTATATAATCTTATCCCTTTACTTTGTTTCCCTAATTCCTTTGACAATTAGAAATATTTCTACATATAAAATGTGGATAATAAATGATAAATAATTAATTTTGATTTATTATTATTTTATACATTTAATTTATAATATAATATATTGACAATGTTTGTATCTTTTATCCTATGACTAATAATCTGTTGCATCCAGTGTATTTTGATCTATGTATTCTATACGATTATAATAAAATGCACATTGATTCTATTTTAATAGATTCATGGCGTTACATTGAATCAGTACCCAAATCATAATTTATTATTTTTATGATTTTTTTCATCATTGCATAATATTTTTATAATGATGAATGAGGTATCATCAATAAGAAGAAAGAAAAAACCCTCAAGTGGGTTTAACTGGGGGATACAGAAGGAAAGTAGGGGCCAATGCAGTTTATTTATTCTCTTCCTCTTCCACTAATAATCTATTATCCCTAAAATTCATATTTTTTGGATTTATTCAATTAATTATTTCTATTATCATTCCACTTAATAAAATTTGGTTTTGTTTTATGGATTCTAGGAATTTTTCCACTAGAGTATGATGGAATCAATAATGTATTATGAGGAATGTATAGTTTATGTTTATAAGTGTTTGAATATGGTCAATTGAACAACATTAAACAATTTTTTGATAATTATTTTTAATTAATCAAACTATCAACATAATTTCATAGAGTCAATTCAAAATTGGGGATTTTTAAAGTTAAAGGAATTAAGGCTTTTGGTTCACTGTGTGTCAGGTCTGTTTCATGGATTCTCAATTATGGTCTAAATAAAATTCTATAATCTTTTTAATAATTAAATACAAGTATTATATATTTTCTTATGATTTTTTATATATTATGCAACATAGTTTGGTGTTTTCTTAATTGCGAGGACCTCACTCATGGTTAATTTTGGTATGTTGTCTCTACCCCACTTTATTCTTTAAAATATTTTTTCCTAGAATGTATCTTATATATTTTTTAAAATATTTTAAATATTTAGATATTATATTTTACAAATAAATGAAATATTTTTAACAGATTATCTAAAAATTCAATTTAAATTGTTTTTCATAGTATAATTATGTAAATTTTATAATTTTTTATGAATAAAAATTTTCTTGTTTTACTTACTCGGATACTAGAATATTAATTATAATTATTAGAACACTTGGTTACATATGGATAAATTTTTAATGTGGTTTTTCATTTTTTATTTATATAAATTTCATTAAATAAGTTAAAATTGTGTTAATTCACATCTTTTATTAATTTAAAATATCTACATATAAATTTTACATTTACTAAGAACTGTCTTTTGAAAAATGATATGATTAGAATTAATAATGAAGTTCTTATTTGTTTCATTTATATAACAAAGTATTTTTCCTTATACACCTATTTTTTCTACTTTGTTTTCTTTAATAATGTGTTGTGCATGTTTTTTATAATATTTTTATGAAATACTTTTTAGCTAAATTTTTATTATTCATTTATATATACCTTGACTGATATTGAATTTGTTTTTATCCAAAAATAATGGGTATAATTTTTTTATATTTCCTTTAATAATGTGAGTGTAATGTTGATTCATAAATCTAACATTAATATTATAATCCTATATGTATTAGAAATTCTCACATTGATTTTTTTTAATTCCATACGAAAGAAATTGTTTTTGAATATAATAAACCCAAATACATTCAAACTAATTTACAAAAATTTAAATCAGTTTAGTGGTTGTATAAGTGATCAGGTAATGAATAGGTTTAATAACATGGGATAAAATGTTTTTATTATTTATTATTATGCTATTTTATTAAATTAATCCCTTCTTTATAGTAAATAATCATGTAAAACCCTTTTTCTTTGATTATGGATAGCCTAAGTGACAACCTAGTAAAGTATATGTGTTTTAACATGTAATCATATTTGGTGACTATGAAATCATAATTAGTTAGGGATTTTTGAGTTTCCTGATACTGATAACCTTTCAACATTTTATTCTATCCTTAATTTCTTTTATTGGTTCCCATATCATTGGGAATATTGATAGTTATTTTTTGTTACAGTTTGATTGAATAGATTATCCCACTTAGGTATTTTATTTTTATATTTTCCATATGCCTACTTATTGAAGTAATATTTTTTAATAGTATAATCATTTGAATATATTATTGATGATTGTTATAATGTTAAATTTTCATAAAGACAATTATTTTATCGTAAATTCCAAAACCATATTCCCTTTATATAAATTTAAATAGTTTAAATGTTTATAAATAAAAAATAACCCATTTCATACCAGGTATGATGATTTTCCATGATTCAATTATTTGATTATTCTAGTTTTTAACATTTAATTTATATTCACAACCCATGATATATAATCTTATTGTTAATATTCTATGTTATATTATACCACTTCTGTTTTGTTTGTTATTCTTTAATTTTGGGATTCTATGAATGTATATTGACATTTATTGCATGATTTTACAATACCAAATATTTTTTTGAATATGTTGAATGGTTTTATTTTTTTACATTACATATAATGATGGAAGAGGTTTTTGGATTGATATGTGTATAAAAGTTACATATATATAAATATATCTATATATGTGATTATGTTTCTCCAAATAAGGAGATAGGCCAAACAAGTAAGGATATACAAGTATCTTTATCTACATATGTGTGTTAATAGATTCATATAAAGGATTATATTATATAGTTATCTTACTTATGATAGGATTTTAGTTGTGGGATATTACTATATATTGGATTCTTATCATGGAATATGGATTTATTAGATCCTCTTAAATCCACAAGAGTAATCAATAGTTATTTTTATTAATATATGAAATATTTTATTGTTTTTTATGGAATTATTTCTCTATTTCTTTCCAAATTGATAAATATTTATTTGTAAAAAATTGAAGCACATCATTCTGTATACACCTAATTATTTCATTTGTGTTTTGAGATATTTGGTGGTTCCTGCTAACACAATGAACTCAAAATCTCCATATACAGCTCATTGGAAATTCAATTTGACTATTATCATTTCATATCTGAATGGATGCATGGATTTTATTTTTTATGACTTATAGAAATGTATAAATTTTAAATTGTATTATTACACTTGATATCCATAAGGTGTGAGGAATAGGATGCCATGTTTAGTAGAAATTTTTTTAATAGATCACCAAGTTTATTTGGATTATTGTTTTATAGTTTGTATGTCCTTTTTTCAATATCAATGTGTTTTTATTTTTATTTATGGATTATTTCCTTTTATTATTGGATACATTAATCCTCTAATTATCTTATAATATCATATAGGTAAGAAGGTATCTTAGACACACATGATTAAATTTTGATAACATTTGATGTATATATAGATCATGTATATTTTTTTTAAAAAAAAATATTATATTAAAATATTTATTTATTTCAAGTGTGTAAGACATTCCCAATATAAAAAATGATAATTTTTTTGTTAGTCATAAATACCTAAGTATATTGGAATTTACATGGGGTTATGTTTAGTATAATTAGGGTGAATGAAATATTTATTTCATGATTTTAGAATGGTTTTTGTGTAGTTCTTTTGGTTTTACATGATTTTCTAGAGAGAAGATACAATTATCATGAATCTATTAGTAACCCATTAAAGGACTAATCATTATATTTATAGTGTAATATCAAGTTACATAGATTTTATAGGTACTGAGAATGCACTATAGGTTTGATTATTCCATTTGTTTAACTGCATATAACAAAATATAGAGGTAATAAAAAATTATAGGGCTTAGTCGGGAACCAACATTTTAATATATTCATGAATTAATTGTATAATGGAATACTAGGACTTATAAATTTAATTTTAAAATATGAATTTTATATTTTAAAATATTTAATTATTATAATAGACTAAAACATTTGTGTTTCATTGAATATTATATTAAAGTAAGTGTAATTAAATGAATTTACTCACATGTATGTTTGCATTTTTTCTTGTTTTTTATATGTTTCAGATTTAACCTAAGATATATAATTTTATATTTATTTTTTTGTTGTAGTGTGAATACTTTTTAGTGTTATCAAAAGTAAAGAAAAATATTTTTTTCAACAGTGTGATTCAAAGGATAAGAAATTTGGTGTGGTGTTTAAATTTTGAGAAACATTTTATACTTTTAGAGTCAATTAGAGTATATTTTTTATAAATATTACTTAAATTTATACTACTTATGGGAATTGGTTAATTTATCTTTGTTATTAAAACAATAATTTTATGATATAAATATTAAATTCAAGTAAAAAAATAGTTTTAAAATTATTAGTTTTTTAGTTATAAATCATTTTATAGGACACAAGGTGAATTTTATTGTGTAAAACACCTTAATATTATAGTTAAATTAATTATATATGTTTTGGGAGACAAAAGTGTTTTAGCACATCTATTGGATGTTATATTTTAGGAGATCTAAAAGAATGTTTTTATTTTTGTAGTTGTACACCAGAACTGGGTTTTTTGTTTTAGGTTTCACTTTTATGGGTTAGTTGAGAATATGGGATTATAAAAGATAGAAAATTTCGGGTATGTGGTTGGGTTTTTATTTTATGAATTAAAAATTAAATGGTTGGGTGTTTTTAATGATAATTTCCCCAAATTAATGATTTATAGAAAACTTTGAAGTTTTGATTTTGGGATTCAATGATGAAATTTTGGTTTTATTATTATTTTGATTTGGATCAACAGTAGATATCATTTTATATGTTTTAGAAAGTTTATATTGGCTGTCATGTTTTTAATTTTTTTTATAGAATTTTAAAATCTTATAAGGTGTCAACTGGTGGCCACCAGGTGGCCTATCCCTTATCCCCTGGGTACCAGATACAATTTACTCTAGGAAAATTCTAATAGATTGGCTCCAAGTGTCTAGGGCAGGACTTCCTAGAACCATATAGATACACATTGAGTTTTTTTAAAATCTTTATCGTTTTGAGTTCAATTATTTTAATTTTTTAACTATGAAATGGGTATTTAAAGAAAATATCATTGGTTTTTATTTTTTGTATAGATATGATTGAAATTTTATGTTTAATAGAATATTATATTATTTTTGAAATGTGTGATTAATATAGAAATGTATTGGTAAAAATATTGTAATTATATAATGAATATAAATGTTTCGGTAGAGAAATATTTTTGAATTACAATTTTATAAATAAAGAATCTCAAATATATTTTTTCTCCATTAATGAAATAAAAAGGAAATGATTGTGTATTTGTGATATTATTCAAATATGATATCATTAGTGGTAAATATATAACTATGAACCATATGTGTTGTAAATTTTGTGATTATTATTATTATCATTCTATGATAAATATATGTGTTACAATTATTATTATTAATCTGTTATGACATGCACCAACTTATGTGAGTCTACTTCTGCATGTGAATGTGTATTAACATTATTATTAGTAATGGTTTTTCTTCATTATTATTTCTATATAATACATATATAAACATATATATTTTATTATTAATACGTTCATTATTAATATTTTAGAACATTTACATACATGAATGCTATTATTTTTATTATGAGTATTATTATATCTATAATATATATATATATATTTATATTATTGTTATTGGTATTAATATTTCTATGTTATGATAAACACACAGACACAAAAACACACACATATATGTATTATGCATTTCAGTATTATAGTTATATATATGTTTAATATAATGATATATATACAGATGAAATTTTAATAACAATTATTATAATAAAAATAAAAACAATAATAATTTATTTAGGTCCTCTAGGTTACAAGAAAATGGAACAACTCACAAAACCATGGGAATGAAATTAAATTACCCAACCCATACTAGGGTTGACCAGCCCTATAGTTATCTCGTTGTAATTTTTAAACTCAAAGACCCACCATTTAAAGGCCAAAAGACCAGTTCATCTTAGTTCAAAGTCCCCTTATATATGACTTGCACCATGATATTCATTTTGTGACTAGATCTGAATCCCAACCCATATAATATTCCATAAAAAAACTAAAAATACCTCTAAGGTGGATGTATGGATTTGAAAAATAGACTAATATAGGATTATATAGTGATTTTACCACTCAGGAATGCAAAAAAAATGCATAATAACAACAATAATTGACAATATATCCCATGAGGGGGTTAAAATATGGGAATATGTGTGGTGGTGGTGTCTCAAAATCGAGATATCATAATCATAAAAATAGGTAAATCAGAAGATTAAGTAGTTTACTTTACCCTATTTAGTGCATAACATAAAAAACAATAAAAATAATAAAAATAATAACAACAACAACAACAAAAATTATAATGGTGTTGTTTTCATCAACATCATCACCATAATCATCATAATCATCCTCCTTATTCTCATTCCCCCCTATACCTCATCATCATCATCAACATTATAATATCATATAATAGTTATAGTAATGGGAAATGACTTATTTGGAATAAAAGAAAAGCAACACAGGGAATGAACCCCTAAGGATTTTTGGTTGGGGGTGTTATGTGACATATGATAACAACAAGGGGTTGATGCAAACACATCCACCAAATCATGTTCCTATTTTTATCCTTTAACCCTATTATTATTGTTCTATAGAGTCTCAAAATCAAGGTATTATTTCATATTTAATCATCATCAGTTTTGTTTTTTTATTAATGAAATGTCGGGTGTGATTCTACAATAGTGTGGTGGAATTAATACATGATGTTGGAAATTTTAAATTTTAGGTATAAAAAAGTTTAAATATGGTTATAAGTATTTAATATACCATTTTTTATAAGGATTTTAATCTAGTTTGATTCCCTAGGGATTTCACTAAATGTAGTTTAAATTTTGGATTTTCCAAGCTAAATGAATTGCGGTGTTTAAATGATTTGGTGTTACGTGTATTTAATAGAATTCTAGAGGGATATTAAATTAAATTTTAGGCTTCTATAATTATTAAATTGAACAATTAATGATTTTATGGTTTTGAAAATTTGGTTTAGGTATTTTAAGTCACTATTTAGGGGGAACCTAATTGAGAGGAGCTTGCAAGTATTCAATTTTGGTAGGTGATATCACCCTCATTATTTACATAAATAGTTTTTGTTTGGAATAGGTATTCAATATTATTTATTAACTTTTAATAAATCATATTTGAATAGTTACTAATAAATTGTTTTTTCATGAATCATTTAATAATTTAATTTAGATTACTTTTCATGGGAAATATATATGAACTATCATAAAGTTGTTTTGAATTAACCATTTAATTTTTTACTAATTAAGATGTTGGAATATGTATTATAATTGTTTGAAAGACTTATATCCCATGAATAAATTATTAATTATTTTAGTATTTCATTATTTGTATAAATTTCATCTAGTAAGATAAAATTGTCTTACTAAAAGGTTTGTATATGTTTGAAATAATTGAATATAAATTTTTAATTTTTTATCAAAATTAAATTCACAGAATCAACAATTATAATTATTAATTAAGTTCTTATTTGGTTTGGTGAGTAAAAAAATGATAGTGTTTTATGCACTTGTTTTTTCCACTTGTTCCATTGATAAGGTGTTAAAAATATCTTCAATACTTTTAATTTTTTATAAAATAAAGTTGTTTAGATACATGTTTGTTATACACTCATATATATCTTCAGGTACAATGAATTGATAATAA
Source organism: Viscum album (assembly GCA_963277665.1). NCBI lineage: Eukaryota > Viridiplantae > Streptophyta > Magnoliopsida > Santalales > Viscaceae > Viscum > Viscum album. Next base: position 1,429,812,893 of record OY728157.1, read on the forward strand.
ACAAAAAAATGGTATTTGAATATGTTTAATATTATTTGATAAAATGAGTGTGGATGTTATTCTTAAATATTTATTTAACAGTATAAAATTATATTTTTAGGCCCTCTCTCTTATATTTTTCATTATGAAATAAGAAGGAAAATAATTATGGCCAGTATAACCCAAATTAATTATAAAACAATAAAAAACTATGTGTCCTTGATTAAGATGATACATCATTGAGTAGGTAATTAAATTTCGTAATAAAGTGGGAATGAATTGTTTTTTATTAATAATTATGGTATTTTATTAAATTTATTTCATCTTTAATTAAAATTGATCATCAGGAAAAATCATTTATCTTCATTGATAGAAAATATATATATTATCATAGTTCAGTGTATGATTTTTAATAATTTATCATTTGAGGTTACTATGGGTAAGTGAATTGATATTGATTGTTTTGGTTTTCTTGATATTTTCAACCATTCTAAATTTTATTCGCCCCTTAATTTTTTTTATTAGTTAACCTATCATTGATACTTCTTTATTGTTTCTTTGGGTTACTATTTAATTTAATACATTTTTCTAATGAAGGATTTCTTATTTGTTTTTTTCAATGTGTTTCATAATTGGTGTTATATTTTTTTTGTCGATCAATATTTTATTTTATTCTTATTATTATGAATATTTGGAAATCAAAACCATGTTAAAATTTCATTGTATAAAGTTTTTTTAAAAACATCATTCGATTGGTTCTATAATTAATCATCTATAGCATATTATATATAATTCTTAGACAAGTTTCATTTATTGGTTTTTGAAAATTTATGACAGGTAATTTATGTTAACATGAAATGATATATATTACAATTATTAATATTTCAAATTGTATGAAACCAATTATTTTTATTTGTAATTATGATTTACATAGTGGCTATAATGCATGATTATTGAAAATATTCCATGCTTTGATAATGGAAAATATTGAATCAGATATTTGGAGTCTTGTCTGTGGTTTATATTTTATATGTAGGTGTTTCACGACATAATAATGATAGTTTTGTATTCATACATTCCTACCAACTACATATATACATCCATGAATGAAAACATACATACATATATATATATTATTAAATATAAACCAACACATCCACAAAAATGATTATTTTTCTCTCCATGAAGAAGGAGGACTTATATATGAGGTTTCATATAATTTTGTATAAATATAAATAGACACAAACATACACACATGTTCTTTCATATAATAAGAGAGGTCTCAGAGGTGTGGATGGCTGCATGTTTATATAATTTCATTACTATCTTTGAAAAGAGAGGCCTCTTAAGTAAGGATGAATACTTGTGTATGTGTGAGTGTGTGTAAATGGGCTCCTATAGAGTATGGTCTTATAAAGGTATCCTATAGAATATTGGTTTCAAGTGTGGATAGGTGTGCTAAAATGGATCCTAAGTATGGCTTGAGGAAGGTTTGTATCTTCTTGATGTTGTATGATATATCCATTATTATTATTAATATATTATTTATCCTAATATTTTTATACTATTTTATTTATCTATTTTATATGAAATTGATAAATTAATGTATTCAAATTTTATAGAAACATTCTTATGCATTGAAATATTTGTTGGATATTAATGGATCTCAATTATCACACACTATATATGCACCTTAGTATACATGTAATATTAATATTGTTATTTCAGGAATGAAAACGTTCAAAAATGTCATATTAGACTAATTAAGGATTTTATTTGTATTTGACGTAATATAATTTTATTCAGTCTTAATTAGATGTAGATAATGGGGGGCATCATTAGTAGGATTGGTATACATTGCATCTCCATGTTAATTTATTTTATTGTTTTTAGACATTTTGGGTCCTTATTTTATATCTATGGGTGTTTTTATATATGTTTCTGAATTATTGTAATATATTATTGGTTTTATTATTATAGAAATTAGTTTATATAATCATATATGTATGGCATTTACCCTCTGTAGATAAGATCAAATTTTGGAAGCATCTAAAATATGGGTTGGTCATGCTAGAAATTTGGAAGAATCCAAAATTTATATAATTTTAGTTGTTACAAAAGGGTAAATCATTCCACAAAATATAATCCTAGCACCTCATTACATGTTTTTATAAATTATATATTGGGGAATACACATCAATATCAAGGTATTATGGCTTAGGTTGATGGAAGATCCATGATTAGTAGGTATATAAGAACTCTTCTTAATAAATTAACATCAATTCTACATGATTATCAAGATTCATTCCATATAATATTTTACTATAATGAATTTACACTTTTAAAATTATAAATAAAGTAATCATTTTGTGTTTTGTGTAAGTATTTTTTTTCAAGGAACATTGGATTTTTTTTTCATAATTTCGAAGAATTATTCTGTGAAACCTTCTTGATGATTCACTATCATCATCTCATTTTTCATCTTTTTGTATAAAATATTTAGATTAAAAGTTACCAAGGAAATAGAAATTTGAATATTTTATTGGAAACATAACATGATATTTTCCTTTCCTTTTCAAATATTCATTGAGACATATGACATATGATTTTCGTAAATAAACATGATGTCTTCATCAAAAATAGAATACTCTTAATCTTATTTTATTTATTTATTGTACAAATTATTTAAGTCTATGAAAGAAATTTATTTCTTAAATTTATTTATTTATTCAAATACCTACATATAATTATTCATAAAAAATAAATACACCATGGAAATCATCTACTCAATATAAATTTAAATCCCAATGTTAATGAGTTGAAAAATTATAATTAAACCAAAAAAGAATGATACATTGTATGTTCTCAACCACTATAGAATCATCAATTATTTCTCAAAAAAAATATCATCGGAATAACTACATTATTAACTATAGTAATGTTTTATTCAATTTTTTCACCATCAATGATGAAAATATATTTAAATTTAGCATAAAATATTTTAATTTTTGTTTTTATTACTCTAATATTTCCTTTATAAATATTTATTAACTTACATTATGATCATTATATTTTCTTAATACCAATTAATTTATTGAATTAAATCATAAAAGTTAAGCTAAGATAAATTTTTTTAGCCGGATAATTCTTTTTGGTTTTCATTCCATCAACTGTTATTATGAAAACACCTTCATTAATAAGTGTTTATCTATTAATTATAAGGTCTACTATATCTATACATAATTAAAAAATTCACATAAATAATATATACTTCCCAGAAATTATAAATTTTTATATAAAAAATGGGAATTGTATTACTATTCACTTGATTCATAGGATATATTTATAATATAATAATAAACATTTCTGAAACCACTTGACTCTAAACAAAAAAAAGAAAAAACAATCAATATAATATATGAAAATTTTGATAAATTTTAGGTTTCTCTAATAGAGGAGACTTGAACAAAAAGTCATAGGGAGGTAAGAGGAGTCAATTAGTGATTTCCTTTTCTCTTTTATACTTTTAAAAACATTTATTAATTGATGATATGGAAAAAAATGATATTTTTAGAGTAATGAAAAAAAAAATTAACTATATGGAGACAAACAAATACAGGGTTCAACTACCCAAAAAAGAATGATTTCATCCATTTTTTTCTTGTAGATTCCCATCACTATAAGATCCAATACTAAAAATTAGGGAATAAAAATTAAGTTATAATATTCTCACACTAATAATAAATGAATTATCATGTCTTATCAAGTGCACCGACACATATATCCATATCAAATTATATTGATCAATATGAAATATTTTATCTAAAATCCCTTTTCCACTAAAGCTATTACCTTTAAATGAATCTTCAATTCATTATATATTATCTCAAATCTAATTTACTATAGATTTCATGGGAGCAGAGTAACAGATAATAAATTATAATACCCATTGACAGATTCATCCACCTTCATAGTGGAAACCCAATCATCAATATCAAGATATAATATATAAATAATATATATAATGATTCTCTAAATCCAAGAATCATCTTTGCTCTTCCCATTTTTTATCTCAATAACTCTTATATCGGTCTCATATAAACGTCATTATACACTTATCTATATTTCACACACTTCAATTGTTAAATTATTAAATATATAAATAACATACATAAAATTAAAAATTCAAATTGTATTTTCCTCTAACATGACATGTTATTAATGTTTTTAGACATTTATTTATCAATTAATTTGAAAACCTTTTAATAATAATGAAAACTATAACACCCACATCCAGGTAAACCAAAATAGTCTATATTAGGGAGATGTTTCATGACCTCATGACCACCTCTCTATATCCTATAGGTCTTAAACTAGTGGTGTTGGTCTATAATCAATGATTGTTATGCTATACCACTATTAGAAAAAAAAATTCATGCTGGGTTTTATGCCATTTCATTTCAGTTATTAAGTGATGTTATTAGAGGTGACATTATAAAAAATCATATCATTTAAATAAAACTAATTTTATAAATTAATATCTATTATTAGATTTCCACATCTTATATTGGATAAACTGTGTGAAGAACAATTTTTGTTTTTAAAAAATTGGTTATTGATTAATCCTCCACCACAAAAGAATCCAAAAGTAATTGAAAAGAAAAAAATGTTTTAGAAAACCAGAAAAATACCATAACAATTGAACTTTCAAATTGACAATGTATATTACCAATAAACTAATAATAAATGAAAAATGAAAAATCATTAGCCCATTAAATATGTAAATGTCTCAAATCCTCTGAACTATATGGGAATGGATCATCAAAAATCTACAAAATTGTAGAGAAATCATTTGAATTTAATTTTAAATAGAATATTTGAAATATTATGTAAATATTTATAAATAAATCATACCTTCTAAAACAATGTTACCATACTATAAGAAACTATTTCACTTATAAATCTTAAAACATAATATATACTTTCATTTACACAATCTTGTTTATGCCACAATTTCAATGATATTTTAATTCAAATTAACATTTTAAGTAAGATATCCAAAATTTAGTAATTGTAAAAAAATTCACCTGAGATATTATAAATTTGTACTTACATGTCTTCTTTCTTGTCATCTACCTAAATAAATTACATGACCAGTTTAAAAATAATTTGTCTAAATTAAATATTAATCATTTTATTTTTAAAAAGTATTAATATAATCAAACATCCGTGTTCAATACATTATGAAATGTTTCTCTCATTTCACCATGGATAAAGCTGATCCAGTAGAATGTATTCCCTCTTAGAAAAAAAACATCAAACATATAATGACCCCTAATAATAAAGAAAAAATAATATGATTTATTAATCTATTAAGTGATATATAAATTTTTGTGAGAAATCGTTTTTCATACACTTTAGGATGTGAAAACATCTAACACTAAATAATAACATTATTTTGAAATCATTTAGCTATATAATATATTCTTTCTTTATTAGGCACTATCCATACTATAAGAGAAATAAAAAATGGGTCCATAAATCCATATAAATTTATCTGGTCATGCACTGTACAAATGTTACATAGACACCTAATACAAAGGAGACATAATTATAAATTTTCACTAAATTAAAGGAACATATTTTTTTTAATCGACTTATATAGAATAATTTTACATCTTGTTGATTCCCTATTGATCTCCAACTAAAATGTCCACGATATCATTTTTCAAAATCCTTACTGTCTTTTGATGACCACAAAATAATTGGGTTAATTATAAATTTATATACTTCTTATAATAAATTTTAATATGACAAAAATATATCCAGACTGGTAGAATCGATATCTAATTTCATTACACTTTGGAATTTTTCTATTCTATACAATATTTCTTTACCTTTAAAGTGTTCATTTAAAAAATTAGAAAAATATATAAAATTTAAAAATATAAAAAATATTTAATAACAAAAAGAAATAAAATATAACACATATAAATACCTCTATGGTATATGTCGAAGTAGAATAGATGGTCAAACTAATGAATGACTGATAAATTTCCCAATTGTACTCCCCTCATCTACAGGACATTGTATCATTATTGATCTATCTTTAATAGTCAATATAGTGACTCTATAATTCTCTATCTCAATCCAATGATGAAGAATGATATCACCCATATTATATATCATTCCATATGAAACAATATGGTAAGGATCATCAACATAAGACTCAAAATAAAATGGAATTAGTGGAGGAGGGTGTGTATGGGAAGGATACAAATTAGTGGGGTATGGAAATTGTGATTTTTGAGTATGATAAGAATGAGGAGTGGGATTTTCTGGTGGAGGTGGATGAGTCGGATCAGCAGGCTGAAACTATGCTTGTGTGTCCACAATCATGAACCGTACCAAAGATCTGATCCTATCTCCTATCATCACTTGAATATATTGAACATTGGATTAAAAATATTATATTATTTTTAAAAATGATCTTTAAAGAATCTTCCAAACATGGAAACACTTTTCATACCAATACTTGTACCAGGTATCCTCATACATGACCCGAGTGTTTGGGTTTTCCATATGTTATATTTAAAATATCCATTCTAACCTCAACAATAAAGACCCCATCAGTGCTCTACTTATCATGAAAATAGTATATAAAATATTTGAAAAAATATGTAATGAATCATAATATATAAATAGTTTATTTTACATCAATAAATAAATAAATTAAGCATCCTACAATCTTATCAGCTACAAATCCCGATATATTCGTAAGATATTGTCCTTTATTTCTCATTTGAGACCTCTTCTATATTTCATGTCTCATGGGGGAACCACTATCGAACCTATAGTCTCATCTATCATCTTTTGAAGTTTTTATATGGCATGTGTTCTTTAGAAAACATATTTCCTCCTCGAGATAACATATGAGGGACACATTTTTTTTCTTGAATCTCTTAATGAGATGTCCTTGATAGCTATTAAATAATAATTATGAATTAATAAATCATTGGCATGGTCATTAATATAAAAAAATATAAAAAGGTAGCATTGAACATACCAAAAACTGTTATCGCCATCTAGTTTAAAAAAAATTATTAATGTATCATCATCTGTAAATGGTTAATTTTTTCATGGATTTTCATGTTATCTATTTCAAAAAATTAACTGTGATGTGAGGTATTATTTAAAATTCATCCACATCCTTGCATCCAATGATAAACATCTCCTCTGGAATCCTCCAGTATCATGTATATCCTATTTCATCTCATAATATGAAGAAGAACATATATTATTATAAGAATTTCATGAAAAGTAAAATAATAACAAACAAGCTTACCAAAATGGTATCTCGAAATTGTGATAATGTCCATTTCCTACACTCCACCCATAATTAATCAAAATACTAAATTTTCTTCTAACCCGTACTAATACAAATGTCTTGAATTGTTATGAATTTGGAAATCCTAATATATCACTACCAATAATTTATATTCGTATCCACATTTCCAAGATATGAGTAATTGATAATTTTGGTGAACATGTGGTTCCCCGTTTATTGGCCCTCAAACAATTATTTCCCCTATGTAAGTATATGTATCATGAAAAGAAGGATGAGGAGGCTCATTAACATGAGCATGTGTATATTCCTCCCTAGAGGTATGAGTTTGATTGTCTCCAGAAATTTGTGTTCGATCAGAGGATTGAATTTTTATTGTCCTATTTAACATAGAAACATCAATAAGTTCAAAATATAAAAATCCAACAATTACATTCAAATATAAATATAAAATTTACATTTATCCTAAAAAAATTAAAGTAAACTAAATGTAAAAAAATTATTCATATTTGTTATTTGTTAACTAAAATTATAACAATATTAATCATAGATGAAATAACCTAAATTAATGAAAACAACAAAATATTTACGTGAGATCAACATTCATAATAGAAATTCACCAACTAGATAATTCATATTTAAAAAATTAATATTTATTATAATATACGCTTAAACAATATAATTTTTATTATTTACAATATGTTCTATTTGAAAAAATCAATTAATAGATAAGTTATTTAAGGGTAAACATTGAAAAATAAAAAACCTAAACAAATATAAACAAACAATTTAACATATTGGTAATAATACAATTTATATTGAAGAAAGACAAATTAAAATATCTAAATTTTTAAATATATAAAAGTAAACCATAATTAAACATATAATACCTATAAAATTAGTAATGTAAAAAATCTTTATCCCAAATTCCATCATCATAGTGTTTTTATATTTCACAAACAATGTCTAAAATGTGCTCATAAATATTATTTGTTAACAATTACATTGAAAAAGGTATCTCCAATAAATAATCAACTTCATCAAGTTTATCATTACAGACATACAGTTATTTCCCTTGTAAAATAATAAACCACAACATATCAGATTGATCAAGAGTATAGAAAATTTTCTTTTCAAGTGTTTTAATGATAAAATGACATTTTTTGTATTCCAATATATTCAGATTAACTAGTTACATTCCAAATTCATCATGTTAGATATTGTTTCTAGTGATAAACCATTTATAATTAATCAATGTAACATGAAATTTAATGTATCTAACTACCCATATTTCTCCAATGACTGTAAAATATGTTATCGATATGGAAATGGGGGTTTTCCCTTTGGCACTATAAAAATGAATTACTTCTGTGTACACCAACACACTAAAATTTAGAACCATGCTTATGTTGTCCTAATCTTTCTAATGTAAATTATTGACATTAATTTCATACATGGAACATGTTATCAAATTTATACACAAACCTCCCATTAACCATATCAATGTTTCAAATGCATCTATTTTACAAAGAATTGTCTATTTAAACCATGGAAAAAACATTATGCTCATTTAAAATCCTATTATCTTTCATTATTGAATAAATTTGTTTAGACACATTAATATTTAATGTCATATATGGTTCATCATCAAATACGTTATAAAATATGTATAAATGTTCTTTCTTTATCAGTTAAACTACCAATGAATTGACATTCAATCCATGAATCCTCTTTCCCCCATAAGTATCTTATTAATGGAATGATGTTGGAAAACTAACGTTCTCCCCTATAGAGAAATATCATGTACAAAACATTAAAAATTTGTTTGAAATATACTTCTCAACAAAGGAATATTCATGATGATATAGATTCTAAACATAGACCTTTAATATCTAAATATACCATTCAAATGGATACACACAACATAGATATACTGGTCTAATAAGATTTATTTCTCACCCAAAATGAACCATTTTATGAACCATGGTATCAAAAAAACATAAAAGAAAATAAATATCAAGTTGAAAAATTATAGAAACTGCTCGGTTTTCCATAGTTTTTAAAGAATTAAAATCAATCACATCATTAAAAATTGAAATACTAAAGTAACACACCTTTATGAAAGTCATTCTGAAATGGGTGGGAAATATTCAATACAATTCCACTAGTATGAGATTTTTCATCATAATATGATAGTCATGAGATTTTGTACCTATCAATATCAAATTCTATAAAGGGAAAAAATATTTTACTTTTGAAGAATAACCGTGTGGATCTTTAATACCATGAAGGCATTAAAAAACATAATTTTCTACTTCTTGGAGAAGGCTTGAAAATATGGGGGTTGGAATGTTCTCCTTCCATCAGAAGTGGGAGAAAACTCCATAATTATTACCATTGAGAGAGAATCAATTTTTTCATTCAATCAGTCTTTAGCCTTTCCTTTGATATTTAACAATGTTCCAAAGAAACTTACAATGATATTCTTCCCTATGTGGATGACATTAATGTTATGTTTTGCCTCATGATATCCCCAATATAGTATCTCAAAAGAATATTTATATTTTCTTCCAAATATTTCTACCATTAAAATTTTTATGTGTCTTATCGAATGTCGCATCAATATTTTTCTCCTTCTCAACATACTGATTAGTGGATAATGTTTTTGGTATAATATCAAATTCATGTGATCCATTGAAAGCCTTTTTTTAATATTCCATAAGTGTGGTCTATGGGAATTGTTTTTGATAAAACATGTATATTAATTTTATCCTATAATTTAGTCTATAATATGAATTCTAATGTTCATAAATTTGAAATGATTTATTCCCCTTAACACTATATCCAGAAAAATTTACATATGATGGGTAGTCATTTATAGTGAACAGAATCATTGCATTATATTAAAAATATTACATTTTATAATAATTATACACCATTATACCTTTCTTCCATAATAGTTTAAATCATCAATTAATGGTGGAAAAAATATCAATATCATTTCTGAGCTATTTTGTCTACAGATCCTTAAATGAAACATGAAATATTTTCACTTCCTAAAACATTAAAAAGATATGTTGTAAATTACAAATAAAATAGGCCATTAACTATGTGTTCTACTAATTATTCGATATGGATTCATTCCATCCATGCATAGTCCATGTCTGAGATTTCTAACCTTATTTTTGAATGTAGGAAACAAGAAATCAATTTTCATCCAATATGGACAATCATTTGGATGTTTTATTTTTACATCACATATATTATATTTATCATTCCATCTTAACCTTTTTTGATAATGTGAGTTAGAAAATAAACATTTTAAACAAGTAATTGTAAGAAGATACCAAAATTCCTTATAACGATTCCCAATAACATCTAAATCTGCCTTTGATTTCTCTTTCATATTATACAATTATGTCCCACATTTAGGAAACTTTGACAGAAAGTTATATTCATTCCTAAATAGCATAAATTCATTTGGATAGACTTGTAATTTCTGGTACTGCAATCCCATCAAGCATACTAGTTTCTTAGCCTTATAATTTAAATCTAGAATATTGTTTTCTTTCGGAATATTGTAATTTAAAAATTGAATCTTCTGTGTAAATATAATTTCACTCCATCCATGTTTCCCCTTCTTGTTAATAAATCTTAGTACCATCAATAAAAATGTATATCCATTCAACCTTGATAAATTTTTTTTGACATCAGCATATAAATGCTCAACTTTTAGTTGTTCCTCAATTTCCTCTACTTTAATATCACAAATTATTTCATCGAGTTCATCAACTTTATCATCTTACAAGGAACCATCATTAATAGATATGAAATTATTCCATGTTTCATCATGCAAAATTTATTTTTTTGTAACCCAAATTAAAACCATGAAAAATTAAATGAAATATAATATCCATTATTTTCAACTTCTTCAAATTTCAATATTTTAGTCATGGATAGAAAAAAATTATTTTTTTGGAATTTTTTTATAAAATTCCAAAACAGCATCGACACCTTCCTCATATTCATCACATATTCAAGGTTAATTAATCCAAATTCGATTCATTATTATCTATAAAAAAATTTAAAAGATAAATATCATAATAAAAGTTAGTAATTTATAAAATATTCATATTTTAAATGACATTGTTAAATATAACAAAATAATAAATGACAAATTGGAAGAAAAATAGAATCTTTTGGTGAGAAAATCCATTAATACAAATGGAATTACAAAATATGTTCATATTAAAAATTTATCATGTGAAAATAAGTGAATATAACCATATTAAATTATTATAAAATATGTACATTGATATCCAAAAACAATATCTGTAAAGAAATATAACAAATGAGAACAACTAATTCAAGTTTAAGTATTTATAAAAAAAAATAATTTATTCTATTTTAAATTAACAATATATTCAAATCATAAATTATGACTTAGTTTAAAAAAACACATTAAACATTGATTAATGGGATTTCATATGGTATATAGTATTCCCTAATTGGGTACCATATTGGTTTGATATGTCAAAAAGTAGACCCATCACCCATTCAACCCTTTTTAGATTCCCTGGAGTGTCATTGAAACACATGACCATGCATAAAAACACCACATAAAGATATTCATGGTCTAAAAATTTTCTATACGAGTCCCATTTATCAAATCACCCCTACTTCAATAAATGTTTATAAATCGCCCACGGAATTGGTTAACTTGTAATTACTCACCCCATAATAAACTATACATAATATATTTCTCATAAATAATAATCATCAATGATGACCCCCTTACTCTTGATTGTCCATTAGAAATTTTCTTCACTGCAAATTACCAATTTCAAACTCTTCATAGCTCCATCACAACCACGATCGGTCCATCCCATCTAGTTTTTAACAAAAAAATCTCATTATATTATACAATACACACTTAATATCTCTTAAAAATCCATTAGAAACCCTATCTCATGATGTGAAATTAGATGATAAAGAATTTCTCAACTCTCCCATGTGCCAACATTATTAGAACAAGGATAAACCCACTATGAAATAAAAACATAATTATTTTAAATCCCAACATAATGACATAAATGGAAACATAAAATCATTCAAAATAAACCTGTCTTTTATCCTAAAAATGACTCCATAGGATGACATACTCTATAAAATAATATTAATGTAATCCCCAAAAAGTAAAAATATATTCAATGAGATTAAATAATTCATAAAAGAAACAAAATGAGGAACAAAAAATTAACAAATTTTAAAATATTTTCAAACTTCATGTGAGATTATTGTAGACGAATAAATTTAGAATCAAACATGCAATGATGAAGATAAAAAACTGAGTGTATAAAGATAGTAATGTGAGAATAAAGTCCACCTGATCAAAAAATTGTTGGTTAAAGATTCCACACCAAATAATGACCGAAAAGAGAGAAACAACAATGTATGAGGCTTAAATAAGTTCTATCTTTAAAGTGTAACATGTGGCTGACAAAACATAATGTTTTATTAAGATCCTAAACTGATATTGAACCAGTAGATCGAATAAATGAGGGATTTATGGCTAGGGAGAGAGGGAAATGAGATTTGTGTAATGATAATGGAAGACTGCGAAATGAACTTCCCATCGATTCATAATTTTTGGAAATATTTTTCACATTGGTTATAACTTAACTGATGTGAAAATATTACTTTCACATCAATTTAATTATAACTGACATAATAAATTGCTCTTTTACATCAGTTAAATTATAGAACCGATATGAAAGAGTAGATAATATTCATTTTTCACATTGGTTTTTATATAAATGATGTGAAAAATACATTTTCTATGTTGATTAATGAAAACACAATGTTAAAAAAATAATATTCCCAGATTTTTACATTGGTTCTAAATAACCATCATGAAAACTACAACATTAAAAAAAATCTATCAGTCTACTATTAATATATGATGAAATAAATGGCATGTAAATAATTGAGACATCAACTACAAAATAATATACGAATATACTTAGGGAATAATAACAATTATCTAACCATAATCATAATACATATATACCCATGATATATCAAAATGTATTATGCATGTTATATAAAACATAAATAAAAATGATATTCCATTGGTAAAATCATAGAAAAAATAAATTATAGAAATCCAAAAAATAGTGAATAGGCATCTACCAAGTCCCAATTCCCTTCCAAGTCTTTTCTCCATATCCCATTATTCCCCTCTAGCCTAATCATCTAAAACCGATTATGAGACATGTATATTATACATAATTTCAACAATTATAGTCAGGTATACATGAAAGGTTTGAGCCAATAATTTAGTATGAAACAACTAGTGGGTACCATAATATATTATATAATTTACCTAGTTAATTTATAAAAAAAGTATTGTCATATAAACCCTAAAAACATACGAAATCACTCCATTACATTATATAAAAACTAGTCCATGACAACACTTGACCCTATATGTTTGTAAAAAATTGATGAAGATTCAAAATAACTCCCAACACTCATTAGGGTTGTTACATAATCTCATAATTATAATATTAATACATATTTCATTATTGGAAACTAGGACCCTAAATAGTTTTCACCAAGCCATGTAATAATAAGGTGCCTTGGCCTATAACCATACTAATAAAGAAATGGACAGAAATGGTATATTTACCCACACCTAGATTTACCAAACCATGAACCAGTAATGTATCTATTACTACAGTGGTCTTGACAAAGCTATGTGCTTTTAGGGTTTCACAGGCTATAATTAATCTAACCAATCAATGGAAAAGAATTATTCCCCAACCTATAACCAATAGAATCATGCTAAGGTATCTAAATCCATTATATCCTATAGTTTTTTTTGACTAATCCATGGTAATGAATGGTGTATTATCTTATTACTTATTTGACCAAGCCATGATAATGATGTATTTTTAGACTACAAAGAATGAAATACATCCATTTTCATAAACCAAATCCCTAAGTAATAATTAAATATCTATAAAGATATACTGCCTCAACCATATTGTGGATTAAAAACATAACATTTAGTGGAATTCAATACCAAAATCATATCACCCAACTAGAATTTGGACATCACATACACACTTTATCTAGAACAATAACTATAGGTTCTAGTCCTTCCATTCATAGAACACTTTAATGAATACAAAACCCATCACCAATTTAGGAGAATTTTATATTCCTATCATACCATGAAACAAATCTCAATCCATGAAAATATAAACCTATAATCAATCCAGTATAACAAAAATGAAATAAACTCAATTGATTCTAGAGGGCCCATTTTTGGTATTTTCCAATCCAAAAGAACTTATCTCCTTCACCTCCATGGTAATTAAAAATCCTAGAGACAATAATTAATTTAGTCTCCCGAGATATACCCTTCTCATACATCTAATTTGAACCTCACTAACCCTATTCGACATTGTTTATTATAGGTAAGGCTAATTTCCAAAATGAAAACATGAGAAACAGGACATTGGAAAAATCATTTCCATACCATCCCCTCTACCCACCACTATGTAGCTTGACCATTCATGTTTTCTTATCCTTATAAAGATTTACCTCAATACCAAGGTTTTACACCCCTTGAATTCCTCTAAAAATAGTGCTCACAAACCAATAATATATTTTAATTACCTCTAATGGTGAAAAGTATGTCGAACCATCTTCAATTAATAAAAAAATACACTATGAATGAATCTCATCCCTAAGATATAACTATGCATGGGAGGATTTTTTAACTAAAAAACACTCAATACTTCAACTATCATATTATTGACACCTGTCAAGTGAGCACTAGAAAAAAAATCACAATGGAAGAAATACCTGAACATGGGAATTATCTTTCCCATGAATGAAATGGAGAAGAGGATGGTTGAAGTCTTGCAGAACCCCTTAATGTCTCACAATCTAGTGGCAAACTCAAGGTCATGAAATGTCTCCATACATTGTGCTTAGCGCATGGAAAGCACTACAAGACCCTTCTCAGCAAGAACACTTTCTCTCCAATGACCAAATAGTGATGGTAAGATGAGTGTCCCCTGAGGTTATGAATTTTTTCATTGGAAAGTGCCTAATAAACCATCCAAAATCTCCCAACAATCATGTGAAGTGAAATACCAAAGAAGAGACCCCTAGCAGTCATAAATATCACGCATCAAAGCATTTTTGAGAATAATAAAATCCCTAGATAATGTCAAATCATTTTCAAGAGACCTTTGAGCATTCTCTATAAATAATAAAGGAGATAAAGTGGAGGAGGAAAGAGGGGTCTGCGATTGCTGAAGGACATGCAGAGCACCCATGATGACATGTGACACACCTCGACCTATCCAGTGTATCCCACGATGCCCCTTCAACTAATCATATGTGTCACATAGGTACCACCGAGAAAATCTACAATGTTCTACATAAATATTAATAGTTTTTTCCATAATACTTGTTAACTCTCTTATAATCAAAATTTATCAAGTGAGACTACAACATAAAATTGAGTAAAAAACATGGATATTACCCAAAAAAGCTCACATACCGCCCAAACCTTGTCAAATAAAACAATGAGTATCAAATGGGAGGAGGTGAATGGTGTATACAGTCACCAAAAGGAATGTTATTCATGCCCTAAGTGACCTGCGAGAAACTGTGAGATATCATTTTCATGAACACCTCACCTCGTGATGTTCCACTAGCTTGTCATTTTTTCACCACATAAAAGTCCTAGAACATGTCTGGGGAACCCTGCATAGCTCTACATATGAAAGAATAGGTTTTTCCATAAAAGTTTCACACATAACAATGTGACTCATATTTGTCACGAAACTCATATATGAAATATAGATGAAATAACATCATGTCCATACATGAAAACACATGTGACTCTTGAACTTTATCGCATAAAATGAAGGTTATAGAAAAAAGGGAGGTGAGTAGGGTTTGTGGTCGCTAAAGGACACATGTAGCATCTAGCGCACACTAGGCATGGACCATGAGACCCTGAGATAAGCCATCCAAGGACTCTCGATTTCCCTCCGATAGGCACTTGGATCTCACAAAGACCCTTGGAAATGTCGACATAAGGGAATGGAATACCTTCAACGCGGGAGTATTAAATAATATGAGATAATTATATAATGGGAAAATGGAATCCTAACCATTGAAAATAAGGTGGTGCCCCAGATGCGGTCCACTGAAGAGACTCACAAAACACGCATAATACAAAACCCCAAGTGAACTCCAGTATGGACTCATGTTATATTCCCCACACAAACTGGTGAGTATGGGAGATTGATGAACTTATAAATTCTCTACTCTAACTCGAAATAAGGATTGGTTGACTAGTGGGTTGGTGTGTCAGGTGATTGATTGGACGCCAGAGGCTACACACATTGTCGATTAGATATTGTGCTTCTACACACATATAATCACATGGTCAACCCACTTCCCACCTAGAAATACATTAGAAGCTTTCCAGAGTAGTCACACATAAAGCATAATGTTCTTCAAGGGATTATTCAAATATCACGAAAAGGATACCTGTCGAGACATGCGAAGTCCACATGACATGTCGTCCAGATCATGCGAGACCGAAACAAAATGGCATTGATCAGAGATGAGGCACTCACAATTCAATTGTAAAATCCAAGATTCGAATTGGAAAAGTCAAGTGGAGGATATGATAACAAACATCTATAGGATTTTCTGATGTCATTATATGACACACTGCTATGCCATGTCATTCCACCCAAACCTCACAACATCCATTCTTCATGTTATCTAAGACGTGTGGAATGATATAAACATTTCATGACCGGTCTTCCAAGCATTATTTAAGTGCCACCTGGCTCCCGTCAACCCTATGGGTTTGTCACCCCAGACTTGTGATTCCATTCAGATTCCTTTCCCAACTCATATTATGGCGCATAATCATATCAGTTGAGTCTCATCAAAAAATCTTGACATGACAACCAATCTCTCATGGTGCACCACTAGAATGAGTCATTTGTGTCCCAAGACACCATAGGATTTGTTTTCCGAGTCTCACGGTGTCCCTTGGAAAAATCATCCAAGACATGTGTCACACTTATGGAAATTCTTGTCCTAGACTCACGATGTCTCTCTGAGGTGTATCCAATTCATGAGACACCCCTTGGACATACCAGACTAGACCCATGATATCTCCCTGAGGTGTCATCCAAGATAAGAAACACCCCCTTAGACATGCTATCCAGGACCTCCACTGTCTCCCTGAGGTGTTGGCAAAGACATGTGTCGCTCCATGGTTCACATCATCAAGACACTCACGACACCCCATATGTGTTGATCGAAGTTACATGATGACTCTTTGGTTATATCCCTAAGATCATGATACAACTTCAAGATATGTAATCCCAATCATCAAGGAAGCCTTAGTGCGTACACACCAACCTAAAATAACTATAACGACTTGGATTCCCACTATTAACGGGATAAGTAGGATGCATCTTTAAAGGCTCGAGCTCCATATCAAATGTCACATGGGATACCCCAATATGCTGACCCCACATCCGCTACCACGATGCTGATCATCCACTCCCTTTTATTTCTCACAATGAGAATCGATCATATGGATTTAGAGGGATGCATTGAGAACCTAATTTGGAATCCTAAATAGGGAAGCCTCAGTGTGTAAGTCCCAATCCCAATCGATCTACATGGGTTTTGATTCCTACAATAACTAGGATACAATGAATGCCTCATAATGGCACAATTCCATCCTCATAATATCAACCACCTCCATGCATGGGAGCATAGAAAAAGAACATGGTCATGTGACTTCAGCACATAAGAAACATCCCACTATCGAAAAAATATGGAGAACCCTGAATACATAATGATGAGTCTTTTCTTATGGTGATTAAAAGATAAATGACCACTAACCATTTTTTCAAGGTAACTAGTCTCATATCGGGATTTGGGAGAGATTGAAAAACATGTATCAAATCTATATATCGTCCTAGATTATGCAAAAATTCCCCCCCAAAAGGATGTGATTAGCCCGACCACCCATCCTCTCAACCCATGAGAGTCCCTAAGAGACATTGTGACTCAAAACCCAGATGGATGCAGATCTTTGGAAAGTACATCCACATATAGTTATTGGTTGGGGAACCATTGGATGTTTCATGGAAATTTGAAGTGGTAACATGATGATAAAAAACCCATTCTACGCCACATAATCTTGATGAAACAAAAATGGTGAACCCGATGTGAATCTCTAAAATAACAAAAAAATAGGCGTTTAATCTATCGAGCCATATTTCTTTCCCCAAACATGATTACAACATTGATACTCTAGACATGAGCATGTTCAACTACTATGTTTGTTAATTTATATAAAATAAAATCAATAAGACCACCATAGATTAGGATTCTTATAATTACATCCTCAAGTGACAAGTCCATATGTGGATAATGGATGAAAAGGGAAAACAAGAAAATTGTGTTATCCATGGATATTAGATTGAGAATTATCATTCATATGATGTGGAAATGACTGGGGACTTTTCCATAATGTCTGCATTCTTTGAAACCCCTGATCTGAGAAAATATATTCATTTTCCATCACTCATTCAAGAACTTCATCTGCTATTGTGACCCCCTCTGGTCTTAAAATGGTATCGCCTTCTAAACGGATCTAGAAGAATGTAGAAAACATGATGATTTAGGAGTACCACTGATATGAAATGATATTCACTATGGAAGATGATCATAATATTCTACAAGTGTGGAAAATGTATAGACCATTTTGTTTAATGAATTTTTCTTCTAGTCCAGTTTTCCCCATCATCACGATCAATTGATTCAGGAGCCTATCCTTGGAGCATGAAATCTACCACCTTCCATACCTGATGATGTTGGATCAGGATACCAGATCCGTCTCACCTATGGTCCAGGATCCACTAACGAGGGTGCCTGGTAACCATTATCACTGCCATCATCATATTGGTACCTATTAGCCACCTGATGAGAGCACCTTTAGACAGACATCTATCTAGGATTCCCATGCACAAGTTCCACAGAGAAAGACTCGTCAAAGGAAGAAGATCATGGATACCCAGGAGGGGTAAAATATCCCCTCTCCTTCAAGAAAAACTCACCAGCATACTCTAGTAGGGACTATCCATCATTATCATGTCCCTTATATCCTTGAATAAGTCTGTAGGAATATTATTGCAGCAAACATGGAGAAGGATCATAATCCTACTCCCATGTATGATGCCTATGGTCATATCAAGATGGAACATGGAGGATAGATGTTGGAACATATACCCATTTCAATAGAAGAAAAATGTCAATAGGTAATAAAAATGGGGGATGTGTAGGATGATATTAATGTACACACATTGATAAAGTGCCAATAAAGTTTAGCAACAGTTGAAGAAATGTACCTATATATTCTAGCACAATCGAAGATTAAGGGACAGGAACATACTCGTATCTCTATATCAAGGATGACTCAACACTGTGATTATCATGTTCATGTTCTTTTTCGAAGAATTACCACATTTTTCTCCACCCAAGAAGATTATCAACATATAATAATGAAGGGAAATGCATCAGACCAGGCTCATAATCTCATTCCAACTAGGGAAAACTAGGTGAGAGGAGCACATGCCTCTGGACAGGGGCACATGCCTATAGAAAAAGTCAACTAACACGATCTGAAGGCCCATGATCATGCTCATATTACCATTTTGGATGAGCCTAACCAGGTGAGAGTGTCACAAGCCTCAGGACAAGACCATATTCCCATCATTGAAACTGCTTGGAAGATTGTAGTAGGGAATAGAAGCAATGCGAAAATTCCTTCTATTACCAACTAATGACTTCACCAACATCATTATGAGGAAATATAAGAAGATGATCATATATCTTCTCCAATTATGGAGGTCCATCAACATATTTTGGGGGGGAATACATATTCAGACCAGTTGTATATTCTTGATCAAACTGAGTCTAACCAAGTGAGAGTGGAACACACCTCAGGACATGTTCATATCCCCATCAACAAGATGAAAGTGTTTCGAAATATTCTGAAATCTCCTCAATAGTGTGTTCATATCCCTATAGCGCCGGGTGGTTATTGAATACTCCAGCTACCACCATACAGGTGGCCAATATCCCTACCATCCACCAATGGCCTGCTAGCATATTCTATCTAGGACACATAACATGACTCAAATTTCTATTACGATAAATTTTATTCTTCTTAATCATTTTTGAGTCACACCCTCAACACCACAATGGTCAATCAACTCTTCTATTGAAGAAAAATCAGGTAACATGTGATTTTCCTCCTCGTGGTATTATGTAGAGGGATCACATGGACTCTACTCAGGACATCAACCATGGTCAACCTCCCCATAGTGATATCTCCCATGGGAATGGTAGATCTCTCTTTTTCCAGACACCTCTATATTGAGAGGTGAACTAAACACCAACACCTTTGAATAGAGAGCTTATCGAATCTTCATGAACAACTGTAAATAGTTCCCCTTCATCATCCAGCAGCACTCCACTCATGTTATCCTGAGACCATTAGAGTCATATTATATAGTCATAAAGGATGGATATGTGTATGATTGGTGAATAAGAAGAAGAAATTTACATATGGATAGAGTTATCATTAAATAGACTCCCCTTCATGTTCTGGCACCTGTCCACTTCCACCTATGAGATCACTAATGAGATATAAAATGATTACATTAATTATTTATCAATGAATATATGGGCCACTAATCATATAATGAAGTATTGACATTACCATATTCAGGATACAAGTGTCACCCCCAGAAAATAAGGATACTCTATTGTTAGCTCAAAATAGTTGTTATATCCATAGTCTGGGATCCAAAACCAAAAATTTACAATGCAAAATTACAACATTCTTGCCTCCATTGCATCATGAAACTTCAACAGATGATCTCTAATTCCAGGTTAGGCATACGAATTCGAGGATGGGGATAATATGGGTCATTACACTTTTCCACTCTTGTGGAATAGAGAGCCACTTGAAAACGTCATCCTGTAATGTTATAGCCTCCGAAAATGTTAGAGGATCTGGGAATTCTTGAACTAGTTGGTTGCTGAAATAGATTTCCCCTACTCCAACAGTGAAAAAAAATCATAGACAGGGAGAGAGGTTAGACAACAAAACCTAAAATTGGACCCATAAATATAATTAGAGGGTTTTTTGGACACATAGATAAATGTTGGGATCACCCAGACAACTACCCATAAAGAGAAATCATCATAATGGACTAGCACTGCACCCAACTCTCACGCAAGCATAATTTTTCTATTGGAGTGTGTAATAGTATCATATATGGTAGTCATCCAGGAGGAAACTCGGCCCCTTGGTCTAGGAGATCATTTTACAATACCTTCACCTCTTAGGTCATTAGTCCCAAGGGAAATTTAGGTTGTGTTTTCAGAAATAACAAGAAACCCCCAGCCCATAGATATGGGAGAATTTATATCTCCATCACCACATTAAAATGCATCATTGTAACACCCCCACCCCAGAATCCCAGAGTCGGTGCATTATTTTAATACATTAGCATGATATAGGGAAATCGTGTCCCAAAATACTGATTAGTTTAGCCATCTAGGAAATAGATTACATACATCAACATGAAATTACAATTTCAACATAAAATACAACATAGATAGTTCTTTGAGAATGTCATTATTCTCTTTTAGCTTAACCATGCATATCAATAATAATACACTTCTTGGAAATCTTGGGAAAATAAAACATAAGAAAGGGTTGAGATCAGATTCTCAGTAAGGGTAAACAATTTAGGGAAATATTACATAAATAATAGGCATGAAGAATAATTGAAAATACATGCCTTTACAAATAATAAACATGAACACTTTATTGCAGAAATATAAGTTGAGTAAATAATTCTATAATAAAACATAGTCATGGGTATTCTACTAATCGAATAACCACAAGAACCATTAATACTATTTTCATAATGAGGGAATGTATAATGCCAGATATTCTGATACATTTTGTCAAGGCCTCGGCCTAGACGTCTAAAATGATTAAGGCATCGGCCAAAAGCGTATATCAATTTGGGAAAGGCCTCATCCAATTACGCATATAATTGTATCACTAGTCCTACTAATGTACCAATGAGATATAGTAGGCTCTAGCAGTCACTTACTAAGTCCAATACATTCCTCATATGAAAAGGTTAAAACATAACATAATCATTCGTATTAAAACTAGCATACATAATTTGAATACTTCAACCATAATGCTTTAATGGTATAAAAATAAAACATCCATAGTAAAATATATGAAAAATATTTTGATAAAATATGGAATATTTGTATCATAATTAATCCACTTCAAAAAACATTAAAATCCATCAAAGGACGTTGAGATATATGGAAATGGTTTGTAAAACTCTTTGAGAGAAATATCCCATTTTAATGAAAACTTATAAAAGTCACACATTTATAAATGAAGTAATTTAAAATAGATTTTTAAATCAAACTGTTCCATACAACTTTGAAAAATTTGAAATGAATTATAATTTCAAAACATTCATGCCCATATAAATAAATCATTAAAATCATTTTGAAAACATGGACATTAATTAAAAGGATTTATAAAGATAAATCGTTAAAATATTTAAAATGATGATATAGTTAAATAGAACCCCCATTAAACTTTAAAAGATTCCTTTTGAAATCATTTTTATGAAATATGGGTATCAATGATAAATATGTCCCAGTAAATACTTACACATAAACAATCTCAAATAATAATGAGATTGAGGAAATAACCCTTACCTTGCACTTTCCTTTGGTCGAGGGTACATTTAACCTCTTGTATAATGACCATAGCATTTTGTTAAATTATACCAGAACCATATTAATATTTATTATATCATACATGATTCATTAATGACTTTATACTACCCATTTATAATGATTTCCATGTTAAATTAATATTTTAGGTAATAATCACTTTCTTTATCGTACGTGTTCAAACATGTTATTCTTGATCGTATTGTTTAGATCATGATTTAAATACTTCCAGAATATAAGACATAATTTATATATCATATAAAATCAGAATATAAATATTTATAATAGATAGATATATGAAATGGAAGGCACCATTTATGGAGACGGTGGGCCATACATATGCATAACTGTTATTTCCGTTTTCATATTGTATTGAACGGAAGTATGTGAATAAGATATATGTAAGTACACACACACACACAGATATATATATTTATATATATCCAGTAGAATTATTATTTCATATATTTCATAATTATTAATAATATATATATTTTTATAATCATCTTTGAATGGTGAACGTGGGAATGAATATCTCATCGCGTCGTGGAGACGGTAATCCTTACGTACGCACGACGTAAATATCATTATATTGATGGTGAAATCATATATAATTTTATGGTCTATCATATATATAGAATCATTAACATGTTATACTTATTCTTTAAATCATATATACTCATTATTATAGCCATCCAAATAATTAAGTGTTTGAATAACAAACTACACCACGATATGGAGACGGTAAGCCGTACATACACACATATGGTGACTTTGTCATTCATATGATTGATAGAATAATGAATTCGGTTTTAACATTTTTTTAATAACATCACAGTAAATAGAATATACTGGATTTATTATTTTTGAATGGAAACAACAAAGAAAGAGGAAGTGGAAGAAGAAAAGAACTTGAAAGAGGGTGGTGAAATTATTACATCTACATTAGGTGTTTCCTGTTGAGTTGATAAAAATGGATCCTTATATTGGATTTCAGATCAAATTAATGCCTCTAGGATTAGTTGAGGGACGTTGGGAGGATATTTTGGCATGGGTTGGCTGATCCAAATGGATTTGGTGGTATGGAATTTGAAGAAGGGGAAGTGCCCTTTTATAAGAGAGATGAGGGTCACCTTAGGAATGGATTGAAATATTATTTTATAATAAAATCATTTCCAGTTTCTAATGTCTTAAAAATGAATTATTTAAAGGTTAAAGTGATGATGGGTGGAAAACCTCCCAATCAAAAGGTTTTAAACAGGTGTAGTTCATCATAATAACCTTATCTTTTAGATTTAACTCTTAGATAAATAGTTTGACATTTACCATGTCTCTTTGAAATTTTATATTATATTGTTAATAAACCTACTATAACAAGCCAAGAGAAACCCATGTGGTTCATTATAAATATATATAACCTTATCTATTTATTTTTTTGAACCTTATATTTTTAGTAATATTATATCAATTAATATTATAATATTTGTTTTAAAAATTCAATTATGTCATTTTTGACACTATTTAGTATATTATTTTTTTAAGCCATAAAAACAATAACAAATTGAATAAAATTTATCTAACCAACCCTAACATGTCATAATAACCTATAAAATTAGTGGAATTCATCTGATGTCTCAATTTATATTTATTTGGATATTTATAATATCAATTATCTAAAATTTTCATTAATATGGAAATTACTATGTCATCATTGTGTCATAAAAAAATTAAATTTTTTAATGACTAAAAATTATTAACTAAAATACCATTATGTAGGAAATCATTTTATCTTTATAATTAATATGTATAGTTGAATTGATATTGCGTTTAACCCCAAATTGAAAATAGTTTAGTTATTAAAGTTTGAATTTAACTCTTTTAACTCTTCTTTAAATAAAATAATAATAAATGATTTAATATAATCCATGTAGACCAAAGAGGATCATATTTTATTTCTAAATTTATTTTTGGTCGATCTATACTTATCCAATAGAATTAGTACATGTGTTAGGGTAATTATAATATCATTTTTACCCTTAATTAGCATATTTTCTTTTTACCGTGGTAAATACAAGTCAAACGTAACTATTCACCGAAAATTATTTCCATCTTATTGAATATAATTTTACATACTTATTTCAACTTTGTCGTTCAAATTTTTGAAATTCAACTCACAGAAGTGGTAAAATTATGTTTTATGCAAATTAGCTAACGTGCCTAGAAGGTGGGTAAAAGAGGTTAAAAAGTTCAATAAAATATTATACATCTATTTTTAGTATAAAATGACTCCAATGAATTAAATTGAACATATATGTAGGTATTATATATCTATTAGGGATTAAAATAAATTAAAATAAAAAAAATAATTATTTAAATAAAAAGTCAGTTTCAAATAATAACACAAAGTTGTTCATTATTCATCAAAAATTGAATGTTTTTAAAAAAATACAAAAGATTCACCCTAAGATAATTTTGATATTCCCAATTCAAAAATAAAGTCTATTTTACCAAATTCATAACATAGAATTTTCATTTATTAGTTTAAAATTAATTCCCGTTGTTAAAACCAAAATGCGTGTTTTTAAAAGAGTAAAAACAAAAAAAAATATTGACATGTGTTTATGTAAAATTTAAATGTGAAATTACTTATAATGATGTACAGTGTATTAAATGAAAAAAATAAAGTCTAATAATACTTCAAAACCATTTAAATGCATAATTTAAGACTCTAAATTATTTCAATTAAAAATGATGTTTTCAATTAAAACATAGTATTTTTCACTATTCGTCAAAATATGAAATTTATAAGAAAAGTACTAAAAATTTGTCCAAACTAAACTTTTATGCCCCACATTTAAATAGGAATTTATTTTCATTAAATTGAATATATAAAAGTGTCAAATATTGGTTTTAAAAAGGGTTCACCATTAGAAAGCAGTAAAATTTCATTTTTTTTGAAAAATAGTTATTTTATTTTAAAAATAGAATTTTCTTCTTATATTATGTCTAATAAACACATAATAAGGAAGTTAAAATTATATATATTATATAAAATTTAAAATTCAGATAAAACTATTCATAACCACTTTAGAATGGCTAGATTGGTATGTCATGGCACGCATGAACTCGGAGTTGCGTGTAATGCAAGTTATTGAGTTACATTGAAGAAATAACATACTATAAAATCATGGGGTGTTAAATTCACCCCTAATTCAAAAAAATTCATCCTCACAATTTGAAATTTTTTGTCAAAAATAAATGGTTAAAAATAGAAAAATACCTTGGTGGAAAACCCACATCAGAAATTTGGTTACTAAAATTTAGTCTTAATAAGAGGGAAAGGGAAATGAAAAACTCACCCCCAAATTATGATCTTGATTAAGAAAACATTGGTGGATATTAGAGACACATAATTGGAGGAAAAACATAAATATTTATAGGGGTGATTGACATCATCTATCACAAACAAGTGTCAAATTGAGGGCCTCAAAGCTATCAATATTTGATGATTTAAAATATCATCGGTTCAACAAAACATAAGGTATTAGGATAACAATTTTTTTTAATACCTCTTCCCTAATGGTTAATAATTACTTTCTTCATAGAATAAGTATAAAAATGAATACTTGACAGGTAGAGTTCCATCCGTTAACTAATTTTTACAAAATCTCATCTTTCCTTCCAAAAGATAATAGAACTAAAAAATATTCTATTTATCCTAATTGTGTAGGGTTTCAAAAAATAAATTTATAATTCACCTATTGGTCCTTTTTAGAAACTACCTTATACATACCATCACATCACTTGGGATAGTGGTAGGTGATGCACCCTTATCGCCCTTCGGTTGAGGGTGTTCAAGTCTCGCGACCTAGCTGGATGTGACAGGTTGTTGCTCGACCTCCAGGTTGTGATTTTTATGAAAATTAAAAAATAATATCAAGAAATTATTTTACCTTAACAATAGTATCCAATGTAAAACTTAATCGATTCTAACCTTTAGACTTCTCCAATGTACTTCTATCCAAACTAACAGTCCAAAGTTTATAAGGAAGGTAAACACAACGAAGATCCTGTTTTCCATGTAATAACATGTGAATACCTTCACCATGTACTATTTAAAAACACTCAAACATCATGAATTACTATAAAACTATATTGATTACATTTATTATCCCTTATTCCTTATAGAATACTAGATATATTATTTATATCCAAAATTTTTAAATATTCCAACAATGATGGAATAATCAATCCATTAATCAGTTTCAAGGTAGTCAAGAATATTCAATAAATTTTATCAAAATCAATCATATATTATTCCAAAATCACCACCTCAGTATCAGAACCATAATATGGTTTACCTTTTCTTCAACTATGTATTTTCCAAAAAGTTTAACCTGAAACTGTGTCAGTTTACTTGGTACCATAAAATCTCAAATCCTTAATGAAATAGTACTGCAGTATAATCCTTATTTATTTCTATAATTCATATAACCATGACATCGTTGATTCTATAATCAAATTAAATAATTATTTAATAACAACATACTGACACTTTTCATTCCTCTTCATCTGTGGTAGTATCATAACTTGATTATTATCTAATAGCATCATTTTGGGAATACTCTGATAATTTGAACAATGATTCATGTAGTTCCCCATCTCCTTGAAGATGAATAATTGTACATTTGAAACCTTTTTCTTACCCTTTAATTCAGGTACTTGGTGTCTTTTTTCTCCACACTTATAACAAAACCTCATTCCCTTCAAGAATTTTTACAAAGGTTATTCTTTCCAAAGTTTTCACAGATAAGAAAGTCCTTCTTTCCCCTCTTCCATTATTCATATTTCTCTATTACATCCTTTTCTTCTCTTTCTTCCCTTCAAAGCCATAGGACATAGAGAAATCTACAATTATCTTATTAACAAATGATACCATTTCATCATATAATGAGAATACCTGGGAGACTATGTCACTTCTAAATGATGGGTAAAGACAGTGAAAGATATTATCCTTCTTACCCTTTAGATCATGCATATTTTGGGATTTCTCATTCCTTCTACTGGGTTCCATTTCAAAATGACGACACACACTAGGTTAGATCATATCATACTGTATAATCTAAAAACTATAAAAATTCTCAACATTAATTGAATATTTTCACACATCTAGTCTCATAATCATAAAAATGGCTTCTTTGATGGAATATTTACTCATATATCCTTCATAATGGTTTGAAAATAAAATTTTAATTATCCTAAGAAAACCCCAAGAGAGTTTCATAACCAAGAGTGTATCATGGCCCGTTATTGTGCACCAGTTCCCGTTCGAGGGTAGTTAAAGCGGTGTTTTTGGGTTTTACCCCTAGTTACATCTATACCAGAGCCTCCTCTACATTCTCATATCTAGACATGGATGTATTTCTTGGAAAACTCACAAAAATATCTACAGTACCAAAATTCTAGGATGTTCTTCTATACTAATCCTCAATGTTTATATTTGGGAAATGTTCTCTATTTAGAGTTTATTTAATTCTATTTCCAAGGTTGCTGCTAAAAATCATCTAATACCATCTATAACACACTGAACCCAAAACCCAAGTGTCGGGAAATTATTTTAATGTATTTTCATGATAAAAAAGAAATCGTGTCCTGAAAGAATGATCAGTTTAGTAGTCTTGGAAATAGATTACATACATCAACTTCACATTACAATTTCAAACATAAAATACTACATAGATAGTTCATTAAGGTCTCCATTATTCCATTTTCTCATAACCCTACATATCAATCATAATACACTTCTTGGAAATCCTGGGAAAATAAAACCTAAGAAAGGGGTGAGCTTAAATTCTTGGTATGGGTAAAAAATTTAGATAAAGATAACACAAATAATAGGCATGGTGAATAATTGAAAACACATGCCTTTACAAATAATAAACATGAACACATTATTACTGAAATATGAGCTGAGTAAATAATTCCATAATTAAACATAGTCATGAGTATTCTACTTGTCGAATAACCACATGAACCATAAATGTTATTTTCATAATGAGGGACTATATAATGCCATGCATTCTGAAACATTTTGTCCAGGCCTCAACCAAGACGTCTAAAAATGATTAAGGCCTCGGAAAAAATGATATATCAATTTGGGAAATGCCTCAACCAATTCAACATCTAATTGTCTAATGAGAAATACCGAATCTCCGAGGAGCTATAATGGGCTCCAACAGTCACTTACTAAGTCCAGTAAATTCCTCATATAAAAAGGTTGAAACATAAAACAAACACTCGAATTAAAACTAGCATACGAAATATCAATACTTTAACCATAAACCACGAATGGTATAAAAACAACACATCCATAGTCAAATATATCACAAAAAATTCAATACAATATAGAAGATTTTTATCATAATAACTCAACTTCAATTAAGTTTAAAATCCATCAAAGGATGTTGACATTAATGAAAATGATTTGTAAAACTCTTTGAGTCAAATATACCTATTTTGTGAAAACTTTTCAAATTCACACATTTATAAAGGAAGAAATTTATAATATATTTTTGAATAAAAGTGTCCCATACCACATTAAAACAATTTCAAATAATTAACATTTCAAAAAATTCATTTCCATATAAATAAATCCTTAAAATCATTTTGAAAACATGTGCATTAATTAAAAGTATTTTGAAAGATAAATCTTTAAAACATTTAAAATGATGGTCTAGTTAAATATAACCTCCCATAAAACCATAAAAGTTTTCTTTTGAAAACATTTTTATGAAATATGGGTCCCTATGATAATTATGTCCAAGTAAATACTTACACACAAACAACCTAGGATAATAATGAGATTGAGGAAATAACCCTTACCTATCACTTTTATTTAGTAAAGGATCTATTTAAACTTCTGTATAATGAACATAGAATAATATTAAATTATACTATAACCATATTCATGTTTATTATATCATACATGATTCATTTAGGATTTTATACTACCCATTTAATAAGTATTTCCAGGTTAAATTAACATTTTAGTTAATAATCACTTTCTTTATCGTACATTTTCTTACTTATTATTCATGATCGTATCTTTTAGATCATGATTTAAATACATACAGAATATAAAAGTTTATTGATATATCATATATATTTAGAAAATAAATATTTATAATAGATAGATATATTAAATGGAAGGCATTGTTTATGGAGACGTAGGTCGTACATATGCATAAACGATATTTCCGCTTTTATATCGTATTGAACTGATGTAAGTAAATAAGATATATGTAAGTACATATATAGATATATATATATATATATCCAGTAAAATTTTTATTTCATATATTACATTATTATTGATAATATTTATTTATTTATTAATTTATAATCATCGTTGAATGGTGAACGTAGGAATGAATATCTCATCACGTCATGGAGATGGTAATCTGTACATACGCACGAGCGGCAATATCATTATATTGATGAGGAAATCGTATGAAATTTTATGGTTTATAATATATATAGAATCATTAACATGTTATATTTATAATTTACATCATTTATACTCATTATTATACTATCCAAATAATGAAGTGTTTGAATAAAAAACTACACCACGACGTGGGGACGGTTAGCCATGCTTAACACGTATGGTGACTTTGTCATTCATATTATGGATTGAATAATGAATATGGTTTTAACATTTTTATAATAACATCACAGTATATAGAATATATGGTATTTTTTATTTTATAATGGAATCAACAATGAAAGTTGAAGTGGAAGAAGAAAATAACTTGAAAGAGGTTGGTGAAATTATTACCTCAACTTTGACTGTTTCCTTTTAAGTTGATCAGAAGGGCTCCATAGGTTGGATTTCTGAAAAACGTAAGGCTGCTAGGGTAAATTGAGGGAAGTTAGGATGATATTTGGAAGGGTTTGTCTGTGCCAAATGGGTTTGGAGGTGTTGAATTAAGAGAAGGGGAAGTTCCCTTTTATAAGAGAGGTGAGGGTCACTTTTGGAAAATCTTGAAATATTATTTTATAATAAAATCATATTCGGTTTAAAATAGCTCCAAAATAAATTAATTAAAGTATAATTTTGGTATGGGGATAAAAAATCTCAAAAAATATGTTTTATACTGGTTTAGGTCATCATATTAACCATATCATTTAGATTTAACTCTTAGCTAAATAGTTTTACATTTACCATGTCTCTTAGTATTTTTCTATTATATTGTTAATAGACATACTATAACAAGCCAAGAGAACCCCATGTGGTTCATTATTAATATATATAACATTATCTAAGTCTTTTGGTTAATAATTATATTTTTAGGAATATTATATCAATTAATAATATAATATTTGTTGTAAACACTCAATTTTGAAAATTTTGACACTATTTAGAATTTGTTTTTTTTGAAAGCCATAAAAACTTTATCACATTGAATAAAATTTATTTAACCATCCCTAACATGTAATATTAACCTATAAATATAATCTAATTCAACAGAAGTCTCAATTTACATTTATTTTTAAATTTATAATATCAATTATTTTAATATTTCACTAATAAGGTAATAACTACGTCATCATTGGGTCATAAATAAATTAAATTATTTAATTTATAAAAAATATAAATAAAATACCACTATTTAGAAAAACTTTTTATATTTATAACTAATATTTAAAGTCTAATTTATATTGTGTGTAACCCTGTATTAAAAATAGTTTAGTTATTAAACTTTGAATTTAACTCTTTTAACTCTTCTTTAAATAAAATAATAATAAATGTCATAATATATTCCAAGTGGACCAAAGAGGATAATATTTTTTTACCAAGGTATTTTTTTATCGAATTATACTTATCCAATAGAATTTTGACATGTGTTAGTGTAATTATAATATCTTTTTTACCCTTAATTACCCTATTTACTTTTAACCGCGGTAAATAAAAGTCAAAAGTTACAATTCCTCAAAAACAATTTTCATCTTATTGAACACATTTTTACTTAATTATTTCCACCATTTCTCTCGTATTTTTTTAATTCAAATCACAGAAGTGGTAAAATTATGTTTTATGAAAATTTGATAACGTGCCTAGAAGGTGGGTAAAAGAGGAAAAAAGTTCAATAAAAAATTTTATGTCAACTTTTTTTACAAAATGAATCCAATGAATTACACTGAACTTATATATTTATTATATTTCTATCATTAATTAATATTAATTTATATAAAATAAATAATAATTTAATGAAAAAGTCATTTTTAAATAATAACGTAGTGTTTTTTCCTATTCATCAAAAATTGAATGTTTTCAGAAAAATACCAGAAATTTACCCTAAGTTAATTTTGATATTCCCAAATCAAAAATGAATTCTATTTTACCAAATTCAAAAAATATATTTTTCATTTATTAATTTAAAATTAATTCCCATTGCCAAAACCAAAACGCAGGTTTTTGAAAAAGTAAAAACTCAAAAAGATTGACATGTGTTTATGTAAAGATTAAATGTGAAATTACATATAATGGCATACATTGTATTAAGTGATAAAAATAAAATCTAATTATACCTAAAAACAATTAAAATTCATAATTTAATACCATAAATTATTTCGATGAAAATAGTTATTTTCAATTAAAACATATTATTTTTCACTATTCGTCGAAATATGATAGTTATCAAAAAATTACAAACAATTTATCCAAACTAAATTTCTATGTACCACTTATAAAAAATAATTTAATTTCTTTAAATTTAATATAAAAAAGTGTCAAATATTGGTTTTAAAAAGGGTTCTACATTAAAAGGCGGTAAAATTTCATTTTTTTGCAAAATATTTATTTTACCTGAAAAATTGAATCTGTTTGTATATTATGTCTAAGAAACTTATAATATTGATGTTAAAATTATATATAATATATAAAATATAAAATTCAGATAATTCTATTCATAACCGCTTTTGAACAACTAGTTTGGTAAGTCATGGTGTGCTGGAACTCGGTGTTGCGTGTAGCGCAAGTAATTGAGTTACTTTGAAGAATCAATGGACTATGAAATCGTGGGGTGTTACAATCATAACCTAAATATACCTAGAAGAAATCATTGATATTCTAGATCAACCCCATCCCACAAGGATGGGGGAATTTTTGTTATTATCACCACCATAGAAGGAAACAATATTCTCTGGGTAAGGAGGAAAGGATCAACAGTTGTTGTCTTACGAGTTCCTCTCGTCACAAGACAAACCCATGTTGGCTGGAACTCATTCGGAAACAGCAAATAGAAATTCATTCAAATCCACAATTCATAACCCAAGATGAGAGGTGCTTATATGGAACAAAATTAGGCCCGACTGGGCCGCATGAAAATATGGCTCAATAATGCCAAGGGTTTGAGTACTGACCCTAATGAAAGCCTTATATGGTTTGCTTCCCATGTGGAAAGAATTGGAACAACCACAATTTATTGATATGCTTATATCAACATACTAACTGTTGACATGGCATAAATCGATCAAGATCCAGATGCAGAGGATCACAATAGAGAAGACATACCTTAGGATGACTATGAATTGGTTTCCCCAATAAGGTTTTGTGCAGCTAGAATCAAATAAGGCTCTTTAATTTAGTACCACTGAGTAATGGGTTTCCTCCTCCTTAGTGGAACACCTTTAAAGATAAAATTAAAGAACTGACTGTGTCTTGGTTTCCATATTTGGAAGAGAACTTCTCACTATAAGAGAGTGATATACTAGATCTTTGAAAACTGAATGAGGATTTACTTAGGTGAACTCCTCCTACTGGGTATCTTCTTACTCTAGAGGTAGATATTCCAACTCCTATGGATGATATTCTATCCAGATCATAATTTGGATATCAGATTGGCACTGTTTCTCGGTGTCACATCCATAGAAATGTGAAAATCGGAAATGATCAAGACATTCATCTACTACGGTGACGGCCTCTCCCCCGCCAGGGTAACTCCTCAATCATAATACAGTTAGAGGTTCAGAAATTGATGATAGTGGGACCACCTCATCGTCCCTCACCCACTTTTTATGAATGGGAATGGACTCAGATGATAGTGGCCCTGGATCTATCCACTTCCATTGACTCTCTGGATACACACATGGAATCCATAGAAGGGTGATGTGAACTAGTGCATCCTGAGAAGAAGCCATACCATGAATGGGTAGATGATACTCCTCCTCAACCCAGCTTCAACAATCCTACCATATTCACCTTCAATAGTGTATGGGATCTTGAAAAACATCTCACACACTTTCTGTCTCTTTGTGGGATGAAGATGAACCCTTGGTATCAGTATGAGGTGACCAATTTAAGGTGTTTCATTCAGACACTGATAGGGCTAGCATTCGTCTAGTATAACAGTCTACCCACAGGGGCTATCATATGATGGGAAGACCATCACTGTTAGTTTTTTTACCAATTCTGTTCAACATTTATGAATATGATGATCATCGACCTAACAAAATTCATGAAGCATGAGAATTATAAAATGTATGGCATCAGATCAAGGTTGAAGGGTTTGACTTATTTGCTCAGTATCCCTCTCTCATTAAAACAACTGCTATAACTATGTGCTTAAAATCTCAAGAATAAGCTATAGAAACACCTAATAACCATACAATATCCAGGTGGATTCCCAGAATTTATTGAATTACAATAGTACCTTGAAGATTCTATCCATCGAACCTGATATAAGCCTCGGATCATGCCCACAATGAAAGGGAATAAGTCTATAAAATTGGAATCTAAAACTGTCAACCTCATGCTTGTAATGGTCCAAGCACCCTGGAAGGTTCCGAACACCCCAACACTCCCTACTAAAGAGAGGAAACCTCAAAATCACCCTTGGTATGACACACAAAGAAACCTCGTTCACACGTTATTCAAGGAGAGGATAAATAATGTTCACCCCTTAGAAAACCAGCATGTCCTGGGATACTTTATGGAAGCCATGGAAAACAAACTGCTCATGCTTCTGCAGCCCCAGAAGTCCGATGAATTCAATCTCACCGACCATCCTCATTACCACACCTTTTATAGAAGGCTGGATCATCATATCATAAAATTTTATGTCTTCAAGGATATCATTCAAGGTATGATTGGCTTTGGATAGATGAAATTAGGTGATTATCCAGAACAAGTGGGCATTATAACCATTTCCTTGTCAGAGGATGATAAATGATAGAATAAAATTCATACCAAGAATGCATATAAGTTCATCAAATGGAAGAATCGTAAAATTTTTGATCGATCCCATGGATCCCTCAAGGTGATGTTGGGAAAACTCGTAATAGATGCACAACCCAAAAAAGATATTTTGATATACCTCCTAAGGGATGGCATGACTTACTGAAGTAAGAATAAATAGATGATGAAGAGTCATATTCAACTCTAATGTATTCTGTAACTCCCACAAATTACTTCCCTGAAACATCTATAGCATGGAAACATCCATTCCAAATGAAATCCTCATCGGTAGAAAGAATCATATTTGGTTCTTTCAACATGATACACTTGATGTACCCCTTATTTGATGATGATTATTCCCTTGAATATGGGTTTGCCGTATATAACATGGAAACGGGAGGCTACATGCACTGAATCAATGTATATAGGGGACAATGCAGATATGAATGGAGATAGTGTCTTAGAAATATCCCCACAAAAGAATCATATGCAATTGGGACTCATATAAAAGCACTCCCACATGGTCGGTAGATTTAGGGAGGTGCCTCAGAGCCCTCTAGTAGGAACGCACACCTAATTTTCATGTGTGACCATTTTGAAGGGGTTCATCCTGTTCCACCCAAGCCAAAAGAAATGTCGGCGCAACCTATGCTATTGGAAGATGATATCCCTATATCTCCATACAGACCCCAGGTCCATTGACCTCATCCACTCTAGCTCCTCAAATGCATGCCCAAGAGTAGCCCCACACTAGGAGGTGGCGACCACTAGCATAGAAATATGATGTTCTGACATAGCTATCCATAGTCCAAAGAAATCCCTTAGTCTATTATAGGCTTCTTATTTCCAAAGAACTTATATAGAAAGTTGCTGAATCCCTCAAAAGCCCGTAAAAATTTTAGATAGAAGTAATTGCAGCCGAAGTCTATCAAGTAGAATCCATGTCCTTAGGATTTCATGTCACAATTTCATTCACTAAAAAATATCAGGAAGAGGAATTACATGGATACCTCATTCCCTTGTTTGTATTTTCCAAGATCAATAATGTTAGTGTCCAAATGGTTTTGATAGATAATGCATCTATGATAAAGCTTATCCTAGCCTCGACCATCTGACATTTAAGGTGTGGTGATGGGGACCTATCCCCTACAAAGCTGACCATCCATGAGTATGATATGCATGTGAAAATTCCCCTCAGAAAGATTAAGTTAGATTCAAAATTTCGGGATCTCTCATCTATTATCAAGATCATGGTTATCCAATAGTACAATACATATAATTTATTTCTTAGAAGGGCCTAGCTCTATAGCCACTCGGTAGTCCAATCAACATTCCATCAATGTTTGAAGTACCCCATTAATGGAAAGGTAAACATAGTCCATGAAGATAATTCCCCCTTTCAAAAATGAAAATCCATATATGATAATGAAAATTTATACAATAAGGGATGGAAATATCCATTAGTGGATGATGTTGTGTAGGTTGCCACCCACAAAGGCTTGGGGACCTTCCCTGTAATTCCTTAGAGCACGCTTGATGATTAATATATGCTCAACATAAACATGGTCGAAATAGAGGGCGTATCCCTAGAGGTATAACCCTCTCCTTTATTTAGCAACAATATCCTTGAGCATCTCTCTACCAAAACCCAGATGATGGGAGACAATGACATTTCTCTTGATAATCTCCCCCATGCTAAAAGTAACAGAGATTCCCCCAAGCTTCCATCATCATCTGGAGTTTTCCCCATGAATTAAGGAATTGTATATGTTGAGGACGATCTTTGAAAGACCCCTCTGAAATTTGACAAAGGTGATTCCACCACCATTGATGATCTCCAATTGATAATCCTGGGGACAAAAGAAGATTGATGAACTACTTCGATTAGCACCACCATGCCTCCTGAGGGGAAAGAGATGTACATCAAATTCTAGAAGAATAATTTATATATGTTTTCCTAGAACTATACGAAAATTACCAGATTGAATCCATATTTATCTATGCACCATCTCAGACTACCCGAAGATCATCAAGAATTCAAGTTAAAATCCATAAGAATTCACCCCTCCCAGGCCACACATGTAGAGGTAGAGGTCAATAATTTGATCAAATCCATATTTATCTAATAGGTGCAATAACCCAAATGTATTTCCAAAAAATTCTATATTAACAAATAGAACATGATGATTAGGGTCTTTATTGATTTTAAAGACCGTAATCAGCATTGAATGAAGGATTATTTTCCATTTCCAATCATTGAACTCTAGAGAGACACAACTTCTAGCTTCTATAAACTTTCATTCAATGAGGGGTAATCAAAGTATAATCAGATCAAAATGGCCCAATGGATAAATAGGACACTTCATTGAGGTTAACATAGGGGATTTTCTTCTACCAGGTTATTCACTTCAAATTAAAGGACACTAGCACCACATATCAGCCCAACATGTACCACATATTTTAACTCTTCTTATAGAAGTTAACTGAGTGTTGATAACAAGTTGGTCAAAAAAGATCTACAATGACGTGATCACTTCAAGGATCTCCATGAAATCTTCAAAAAAAATTCATTGTATTGTCTGAAGATGATTCCATTGATGTTTTCATTTAGTGTATCATACTGAATGTTAATTGGATTTGTGGTATCCCACCATGGAATTGAGGTTGATCCAAAGAAGACCAGTGCTATATTAGGAATTTCACCCCCATGAACATCAATGAACTAAGGGCTATCCAAGGGAAACTCTCCTAAAATTAGTGATTCATAGCCAATATGGCCGGAAAAACCCTCCACATCACGAGGAAGATGAAGAAGGTATTATCCTACCAATGTGATAATGATTTCCAAAAATCCCTTGAGAATATCAATCAATAAATGTTGCACCCACCAGTTTGGTGGACTTTGGTTGAGGGGAGGCCTCTCATCATATATATGGCTTCCATAGAACACTCTTTGGGATCCCTCCTCACTCAAAATAATGATTCAGGGAGAAATAATAACCTCTAATACATCAACTAGAAAAATATGGGTGTCAAGACAAGATATTTTTATTTCAAAAATATTTATATTGTGAAAATAGTCATAGAGAAAACGTTGAGGCATTACATGCACCACCTTGAGATCCAAAAATTATGTCATATCGATCTTGTCAAGTATATCCTAGGACGCCCTATGTTTACTAGACATTTGGCTTAGTGGGTAGTCATATTGTAGTAATAAAACAACTATTTCGTATCACAGAAGTTTGTAAAAGGGAAATCCTTTACTGACTTCCTCATAGAACATCCCACTCTAAAAAATGCACTGGGGGATATTGAACTCCCTAATGAAGAGGTTTTTATGACCATGAAACTCCTCGAACATGGGAGATGTATTTTTATGGGGCCTCTCAGAGTCCTATTAGTATAAGAATAGGGAACATAAAACTCAATTGGGTTAGCCTAGAGGTCATATTTTTATCCCCATGTAAAGTTGTTCTTTCTTATTATTTCTCATTTTTCGGAGGCTGCACAAATAATGAGGCTTTGTCTGAAGCCCTCATCGCATGTTTAGAAATAGAATTACAGTTTCACATAGACTACCAGAACATCAAAGGGGATTTAGAGCTAGTGATAATTAAGATCAATGATGAACATTCCATCACAAAGAAAGAACTAGACCCTATCAATGTCTATGATAGGGGACTAATAGAGGATTTCCCCTTATATCCAACATTTCTTTATATCCATCAATCACAGAATGCTCATGCTGATGCACTAGACATGTAGCATCCATCTTGGTTGACCCATATCAAGAGGAAGTAACCTTTAGCACAATGATTTGAAGAATTGTATCATCGATTTTCATGTGTCATATGAAAGAAATCAATCAAATAAGAACCACCCCATATCATGATGAACCAACAACCACCTATGGTTATATTAATTTCATATTCATCTATATTAGGGACAATAATCACTTGATGGATAGATCTAGAAAGGAACAGATCCAGCACTGAGCAACAAATGTCACATTGTAGGATGGTCTAAATGATTAGAAAATCATATACAAGTGTGTCTTTAATATAATTATCCACATATGTATAGTATATGGTTTATTTATCATTTTCTTCGAAATATTCCATATGGGATCCTGTAGTGCCTAAAATTCTGGAACTAGGATTTCCCACTAGATCAGAATATTGGGGTATTACTAGAAAACCATGATATAAGACTATGTGGAATTCTATCAAAAATTTTATACATTCTAGATTCATGAAAACATCATCCATCAGCCTCAATAATTACTACACACAACTAAATACTCCTTGCCATTATTTGTTTGGGGGAAATGTTATGGGGCCATATCCAATGGCCACATCCATGTAGTTCGAGTACATCCTTCCTGCTGCCCACTTCTTCTACAAATGGGGTGAGGAGATACCCCTTAATTAATTTAGGATAAATAATATTGTCAAATTCATAAATTCCAACATCATAACTAGGTTTTGAGTCCCGCACACAATATTGACAGACCAAAACAGAAACTTCTATTATGTGGAGTTGAATAAGTTATATCTAGAGTATAATACCATATCCAATCACTCATCATGCTATCACACAATAAAAAATTGGATGATAGAGGACTTTAATAAGACTTTATAGAATATAATGTAGAAGATGGTGAACAAGGATAATATTTCTCATCAGGACAAACTTTTCCATTTATTATGGGCCCAGTTTACCACGATGCATAATGCTACATAAATAATGCCATAATCATCGATGTATGAGACCGAGGTAGTGTTACCCATAGAGGTCTATCTACCCTCACTCCAAATAGCCATTTGCAGAAAACAATTAGATGATTAACTATCTAGAAAAAGGCTAGATGAGATGGAGCGACTAGATGAGATGAGGTTGCACACATTGCACAACCTAGAAAATCTACTAGTATAGGACAACCATGGCCTTCCAAAAAAAGATCGCCTCAATTACTTCCTCTAAGGAAAATTGGTTCTAACTCTCAAAATAGCGATGATTCCAGGGACAATGCCCTTGATTTTGGAACCCAAATGGGAGGGACCATATATCATACATAATGTCTATCATAATGGGGCCTATTATCTAGTCACTATAGATGTGGAGAGTGTCACACCACCAACAAATACATGATTTCCCAAGAAACAATTTTCATTAATGTCTGAAATAGGGTATCCATGTTGGTGTTAGTCCCATACACATCCTTGGAACATGGTGTTAAACTAGAAGTATTTCCTCACACAAGATAATAAAATGTGTAGTTAAGTCCTCACTGCATGACTTTAAACTACCCCATCTCTCTAGAACTATGTATGGAATGATTCCCATCCATAGTGGAAACAAATGGATGCCTTGATATTATATCTTTTCCCATTCACCACATGACATAAAATTATACCATCCAATTCTCCATTCCCTTGCGTAATGGGAGGGTTCTTTTCCATTCCTTGTTTCTTGCATTGAGTATAGCTCACGCAAGCTTAGGAATTTTGAAAATGGTTTCCCCACACTAAACTGGCTTTGAAGACTTGGGATGAACCCATTATCCTATTATATATATGGGTATTAAGGTGATTCCCTGATTTATCACTACATGAAATTAATCTGCATGGTCAATGTCCCCTACACAATATGAAAATGTATGCTCATGTGGACCTCATCTGAGAGGAACACCATCGTTGGTGTTGGTCTCCCACCGTGCCAGCATTTCATGTACTACACAAGGATAGATTCTAAATAGCAGTGAGATACATAGTGATCCCCGAATACCTATTTTTGGGACCATCAATAAGACAATATTCCTTTCTCATAGGGTGATCCTGCGTCCTTATAGCATGACATAAAACTGTACGGACCCATAGAATCCATATCATTCACGTCGGGTGACCTTTGTCCTCCCCGCATGATGTAAAAATGCCTGGAATATCAATGAATTTGTGTTTCTTGATTACCATCCTCTTGATATGTATAGGAATTCCCATGAATTTTTCCTTGGGTCTAGCCTTAGGCCCCTTTGACCTTTTCTGGAAGCTTGGCCTAAGTCCCCTTCAGGGATTCATGTCATGGTGTGGGTATCTTTGGTCCCCATTCACATCGAGTTTGTTTCATCATACCATGGAAATCCCTTTTGGGGAAATATCACCCTTTGTTGTCCTAGCCGCATGAAAATACACTCTGTTGGCAGTCTTCATCCTTATCGCATTACATTAAACTATCTGGTATGTATTGGGTCTTTCTAGCTCTCATTCATGTCAGTTATACCTTGTTCTTCCCCACACGATGTTAAATTTAATTGAATATCAAGAATTACATGTTGCATTATTCTTTCCCTCCTAGGATATATATGAAAGAACTAAAATTTTGTCTTTGGTTCTATCCCCATGCACCACAAATAATTCCATCTCCCTTCTGGCCTCTTGGCCCTTTCTTCTATGGAAGTACACATGGTGTGGCATTTACCTGTTTTCCCCCATTCACATCAGCTATGTTCTACCACACGATACACATCCTTCTTTGGGAAATTATCTCTCTATTTTCATAGCTCCATGACAATAAACTATGTTTCCCCCTTCATCCTCACCACAATATGTTAAAATAAATGGAAACACATCCCACTACAAGATGATAAATTGTAAAGGTGATCATCAAACTACCGCCTTGTCAAAGGACCACAAGATCTTTTTCATTTCCAACCAATGAACATAGTGATCACATCAACTTTATAAGCACCCTAATCCATGCCACAAACTTCTTGTATAAATCATCTTACTTCTTCTCAAACCTTCCACTGCCCATGAAGATTATGGAAAGATTTCTCCTCTTTGAAATGCTATTAGTGGGATGGATCAAACCCACCCACTAGAGATATCATGGCCCAGTGTAAAGGTCTTTCTGATTCTTGTGAGACTAAAATCACTAAGGTGGAACCCATTAGCCCATTGGGTTATAGGTTATCCATAGAATGATTGTCCCATATCATCACTCATGACCTAACTA
This sequence comes from Viscum album, assembly GCA_963277665.1. Lineage (NCBI taxonomy): Eukaryota > Viridiplantae > Streptophyta > Magnoliopsida > Santalales > Viscaceae > Viscum > Viscum album. The sequence goes on from OY728157.1 coordinate 1,429,855,387, forward strand.
TGTTGATCATTGATTTACAACGTCTCCACTGCCCATTAAAATGGATTTTGGATTACTATTGACCCTGGGTATCCTAATATTCTTCTTGTGTATCATACCACATACAAGGTCCAACTGGAAGGACCTTAAACTACTCATACCTTGGTCAATGTAGTACAAATTTAAACTCTATCACATAAAGGTATAAATCTCAAGACCTTAAACTACTAATGAAAGAGACACAAAAACTTTTAGTTCAAAAACCTGCAAAGGGTGACCTAAGAAAAAGTTAAGTCTCCAGCAACTAAACAGTTCATTTACAGATTATAGGGAATAATTGGGGAACCAAGAAAGAAGTAATAAAATCACATGGTCTATTCCATAGCCATAGTAAAAAAATCTATGTTCAATGGTCCCCCTGGTGCAAGAAAAAATAAGATCAAGGATTCTTCACATCTCCTATCCATGAGAATATGTTTGATAGGGGGTTGCACAACATTAGGGTACACAAACCCTTCATGGATCTTAAATATTACATATATCCCACGTCATGATCTGAAATGTCTCATGCCATCAAAAATATTTCATTTCTTCAGAAAATTAAAAGAGATGACTCTGATTGTCCTTAATATTGATGAAAGGGATGAAACCCACCAACCAGAGACATCATTGCCTGGTGTAAAGGGATTTCTAATTCTTGTGTTCCTGAAATTTCCATGGTGCAACCTAATACCCCATTGTGTTATAGGTTATCCTAGAATGAATATCCCATATCATCCTCATGACTTAAGAACTTTTTAATATGATTTACCATCTCCATACATGACTATCCATGAAGATCTGACACCCTCAACTTTCCATACCCAAGTTTCATACCCATTCTCAAAGCCAGAATACATCCCTTCAGTCTTGACCCTTTTGATGGCTCACGCCTCATGATTCGAAACCACAAGGAATAGGGCTCAGGCTTTTCAATTTGGAGGTATGTTTCCCTTGGGGTTTAGAACCCTTCTTGGATAGCATTCCTTTTATATAAAAATTCATTATCTTGATGGTTAAGCCTTCATAAATAATTTATAGCCCCTAAAAATAATAAATATCTCATTGCTTGGAGATGTTATTGATGCAAAGTCTCAAACCCACTAAGAAGAAACATATTGTCACAGTATAAAAGGCCCCATAATTCATGTGACCATCAATGACATTGTGGAAGAAATAGATACCTCAATAGTGTTAAGAGACATACCCAACATGTATACCCCATTCCATAGAACTCAGATCAGACTTTTGGATTGTGATTTACATTACCCACATTCCAACTATCTGTGATGACCTTGCTTCCTTATTATTTTACCCTCAACCATTTACTCACCATGAATCTTTCATATCCCTTATAAATGAGTGGAGATATGTTTTAAATGGACATGATATCGAGACATAAGGGATTTAACCTCCCAACTAAAGAAATATACTCCTTTTAAGAAAAATAACATCAATCCTCAGGAGCCTGGTCAACACCACGATAGAACATATCACCCCATAGTGTTTTGAGTCACCCCTAGTTTTCCATCCCCATATTCCATAAAAGTCTTGGTAGTAAGAAATTAAACTACATGTCCCACAAAAAGACCGGGTGGTAACACTTTACATTACATGGAATCCCAATGGTCTGAGCTAAAAGACCCTAAACAAAAGAAACAAATGGTCTGAGCTACAAAAACCTAAACTAAAGCAATAGATGGTCTAAGCTAATATACCCTAATCTAAAGAAACAAATGGTCTGGGATAGAAGACACTAGACTAAAGAAATGTATTTTTGTGCTAAAAGACACAAAACTAATGAAATTGACGGTCTGATCAAAAAACTCTAATCTAAAGAATGTGATAGTCTTCATAAATATTGTTATACAACCCTATCAGGCTCAATCTACTCTCCACAGATATGAAAATTACCCTTCATTCGAGAAACATATCCCACCCTGATAATCTCCTTACACATAAAGAATTCATGCTCGTATATCACAATGATCGAAATAGGCATATAAAATGTTTTTTAGTGAAATGGATCTACAATGTATTATACAAACAAGAGGAATGGATAGTAGGCCTAGATTATCTATTCAATGTCCGGAAAATTGGGTAGAATCTCTACATTTTTGAGTCTCTCCAAAAACCTCAAAAAAAAGGTGTAGTTAAACAATGTGGAATTAATTACAAGAAAACTATATTATAGAAAAATGTGACTAGCAGTGCTAAAATGATCAGCAAGGGTTTGTTGGGATGTGTCAATTGAGTGTAAAATTTTCACTCTCCCCACTTCCTCCACCTCTACCATAGGATGAAAAAATTCAACTAGAGTAGTCAGCTCCTTAACCCTCCATAGATCAGTGGTCAATGGGGTTGATGATGTCAAGATATTAGACATTAGCTAAGAAATAATCTCTTAGTATCTAAATATATTCACCATCCAAACATCCATCTAATATTATAATTCATATGACAGTTGATGGCCTTTGTCCATGGCCTTCGTCACCTATTCCATTTTCTTATGATGGATGCGTAATTCAAAAAATCTTGCAGGTTCCTCTTATGTGTTCCCATGTCCATTCAAGATAGGAATACATGTTTCATAATTTCCAATAGTGGATTCCGATCAAAACCTCATGCCCCCAAATCATGGACTAATTGGAAAAGCTACTCCCCTTGTGATGGAAGTCTCCCAAATGGGACACAGTAATTAAGGATCTGACGCACACCCATACTAGCATATGATGTGACCGAGCCTCGGTAGCTAAGGAAGTAGGTATGGAAGAAGGATCGCTGACCAGGAAATTCAATGATGAAATAAGAGAGGAGGCTCAAAATGTACCCCTTTCAACAGGTGAATCATTCAGAGTGCACATGGAAAAATTGATTTCCTCAATAGAATTTTGTCTACCCCTTGAACATCTATCATCAGAATAAGTATGGTTCGTGGATTCCTCACCCACTTCCTTTAACAGGTCCATTGATAATACAGATAGTGGAATCGACAACACAAGAGGACTCTTCACATAATGAACCAGTTGTACCAACTCACAACAGGGATTGGCCATCATAAACCCCCTTGGATAATCTAGGGTGAGGTAGGTAAGAGTATCAATGGACATAAATATAATCACAACCTCAGTGTCTTCACAGGATGAAATCATCCAAAATTGGAGGATGACAACATGATTTCATTCCCCATCGACACTGGACAAGGGAATGGGGGAAACCCTCTATACACAACCAAATTTTCAAGAAAACTAATTCCCTAAATATGGTTCCCAGATAACAAGATCATCCACCCTGGCTACTAGGACCCCATCATAATGGGAGACCACATATGATCTATCATCAAGAAAGTCACTTCCATCATCAATGATTGAATTGGCCAGTATACATGAAATAGAGAAGTTGAAACTATCAGATATGAACAACACTCCTTTGAACTCAGTAGGGGTTAGTGACATAGGCCCAAATCTAGAAGGATACAAAAGTATGTGGTATGATATTGGATATGGAATCTGGGAAGTATTGTAGTACTCAAATAAATGAATGTGGTTCCCTATACATCCGAATAGTATTTTAAGGGGACCACCAACTCTATTGGGTGCGTTTCCATGAACGATATGGACCAACATTCGGTAAAGGTTCACATTGACTGATACCTCCAAATTGAGTTGTCTCCCCTCTATGAGTCATGCAGCCATCATCGTGGTGCTAAACCAAATATCGGAACATGCATCCCCATATGGTAAGAGCCATAAACTTAGAAATATATCATGAAAACCCGCTACCCTAAGGTATAGAGAAACCTATAGGTTCACTTGAAATCCCCTGAAGTATAGTCCCTAGTTTCCTGAATAGAACAATATGAACTAGGGTAATCATGAACCTATTGGGAGGGACACCGATGAGGGAGAATAATGCTCGGTTTAACCCTATTACCACCCAAGAATATTTTCATCTAATCAGTAAAGAAAATGATCAAGTGCACTGTCAGATCTCTCCCCAAATCCTTCCTTACAATGACGATCTTAACTTTTGTTGATGCCAGAGTATGTCAATTGTCATCCCAAATGTTTGTGGTATGTAGAAACTCATTATACATCTCTCTGAGAGTATAAATACCATAAAATTGATGGATATCCCATATGTTGATTCCCACTTCGCCATGGAGATAATGGAATGTGTTGGTACCAAGGCACCAGCTAATGATCATTTCTGCGAGGATTTCGGGCTGGCAGTAGACGATAAACAGAGATATCCACATGGATTCCTGAAGATGATCCCAGGAATAAATTTTTGTGGAATTTAAAATAGTACTATAGTACCCAGAATGGACATTCCCATTCATCGAAGAATTTTTTTTCAGGTCAAATGTCCAACTACGAATACCACCGACAACATAAAACATTCAGGGATGTGGAGAATATAATTGAATTGATTTGGGTGTTAGGCTGTTGAATGACATAACATCTATCACATATCAAGGGTTGATCCCCAATAGATATGAAAAAACATGAGGTTGCGATGTTTCCAGCTGTCCATCACCGGTAATCGATATGTGATCATAGTCGGAGGAACTGAATTCCCAATGAGAAGAAGGATTGAATCCTGGGGATGGAATAGCTACATCTTCCATTAGAAAAAACTCATATAATGGAAGACAATAAGATAAGGGATAATACTAGAGTCCTTGAAAAATTAACATCCAAAAATTATCAATATCAGAACACACATGTTAGAGAGGGTCTTCATTATGATTCCTAATTATCAGCGCCCTTTGATTATATTAAATGGTGGAACCTTGATGGGATTTGGAAGCCATCTGAAAAATAAGTAAGTGGAACATGCCAAAAAAACAATATAATCCCTTAATGTAATTAAATGTGTGAAAATGTAACAATGACATCATGTTCATCGCATGACCCAACCAAGGGTTTGTGAACCACATTGAGGAGATCACAAACCACATGGCCTTCAGAGGACTCGCTGGGTCCATAACCCAAGTGAGGCCCCTAGAACGTCGCAAGAACCCGTTGAAAGATCAAAATCAATAGGCTTTGACATGGTCACGTGAACCAATAAAGAGTTCAAGCTAGAAAAACCAGTAGAGTTCTTATGATAGCCACATACGTTCGAGAAATTACCAAAGTATAGTCTACAGATTAGATGGATGAGTTTCTATGTTTGAAGTATTCTAGTGAAATAGAAGGACTCACAGTCAACACTTATGATGTACACTTCTAGACAAGGATCATGATAAGTGTTTATGGAAGAGGGTGGTGACTGTGTAGTAGAAGAAACATTTTCAAGAAGAAGTCAACAGTGGAATGAAATTTCCTCCACAATGCTATATATAGGCAGCTCATGGAATATCATTGGCTTCCCAATGATCTGAAAATCAAGTGAAAGTACCAGCTCACGAAACCCCCAAGGACTCTTATGAGCACCTATTTTTCCTCTGGTCTATGTCCTTATCCCATAAAACATCTCTCATGGGGGGGTGGGGAAGTTTTTACTATTATCCAAATGAGCAGCAGAAAAAAAATCACAATAGAAGAAATAACTGAACATTGGCATTTTCTATCCCATTAATGCAATGGAAAATAGGATGGTCAAAGGCTTTTGAAGAACCTAAAAGAATATGGGTCTTTTGACCTTATTATGGTAATTATAGGTCCTTATTCATGGATCTTATACCACAAATAGAACCATGAAAACCACCTCAGCAAGTGCCCTTTCCCTCCAGCGACTGAACGTTGAAGGTCGGATGAGCGTCCCCAGAGGCTACATAGTTTATCGTTAGAACGTTTCTAAAAATCCAACCAAAATTGCCTGAAAATAAATGGAATTTAAATCCCAATTAAGAGCCCCCAATATTCAAAAATATCACATGAAAAAACATCATTCAGGAGAATAAAATCCCTATGTGGTGTCCAAGACAACTCGTGAGACCTTCGAGCTTTCACTATAAAAATTGAAGGAGATAAAGAGGAAGATGTGAAAGGGGTACACGTTCTATAGAGGACATGTAGTGTTCATTTAAAGGCTCATGATGCACCCTGACAAGTCTGGTGGATCTTGTAGAGCCCCTTCAGTTCTTTAGCCATGTCACATGGGAAATTCCAGACAACTCCACGATGATCTAAGGACAAATACACTATTTTTCCACAATTTCATCCACACTATCATATAATCCAAATTGATGATGTGAGAAACAACTAGAAAATAGTGTAAAAATAAAGGATATTAGAAAAAAAAAATCATGTACATACCAAACCAAGTAAAATAAAACCAAGGGGATCAAAAGGGAGGAGGAGAGTGGTGTTTTTTGTCATTGAAAGAAATGCAACATGGGACCCGAGTAACCTGCGAGACACACTGTTAGCTTAGTTTCATGACCACCTCACCTTGTGAGGACCCTTTGTATTTTCAAGCATCACCACATAAATGACCTAGCACATGACAAGGAAACCCTGTGATGCTTTATGGATGTACATACATATTTTTTCATGAAATAATCATGCTTAACCATGTGACCCATATTGGTAATGCAAGTCATCTCTGAAAAATAAAGTAAATACCATCATTGCCACACATGAAATCGTGCATGGCTCCCAAAATTCATCACATAAAATAAATGATATGGAAAAGGGGGATTTGAGTTGGGTTTTTTGTCGTTGAAGGACACACGACGCGTCCAGCATACCCTCAATGTGGACCACGAGACCCCATAATAGGTCATAAAAGGACTCACGAGTTCCCTCAGAAAGGCACTTGGATCCGGAAAATACCCTTGTACATGAATAAATAATATAATGAAATCCCTTCAAGGATCATGTCTTCAATAATCAAAAATAATCAGATAAAGGATAGATAGGCCCCCGACTGCTAAAAATTTGGAGGTTCCCTAGACACGGTCCACCGTAGAGACTTGTGAAAGTACATAATGTCGGACCCCGCATCAACTCTTGTATTGACTCACATTAGATTCCCCACATAAATCGGTTAGTACATGAGATAGTTTTGCCTCTAAATTCTTTACTCCAACTCAAAAAGTGGGTTGGATGGCTAATTGGTTAGTATGTCAGTCGATTGACTGGGTGTTGGAGGATACACACATCACCAATTAGATCTGAGGAATTTGTGCACATCTGATCACGTAATCAACCAACTTTTCCCTAGGTAATTCCCTATAGGACCACTGTAGTAGTCATTCACCAATAATAAAGTCCATCATATGATCAATCAAATTTTCGGGAAAGGACCCCTAGAGAGAAATGTGAATTCCACATTTCATGTCTTCGAGTTCAGTTGAGACCTAAACAAACCGACACAGAACCATGCCGAGTCACTCACAATACAAGGGTAAAAGAAAAAATTCAATGTTAAAAATCAAGTGGAGTACATGATCGCAGACCTCTGTGGGATTTGTATATTCCATACGAAGATGGGTGGAAAAGCCAAATCATGACACCCAGATCTCATGAAATCAATATTCCATGCCATTTAAGACATTCGGAATGCTTCATAAATGTCAAGAAAGGAATTGAGAACCTTCGTAGAGCACCACATGGATCCCTCAAACCCTCAAGGTTTGTCACAAATGAATTGAGATAGCCTTCAAATGCATCTCCTGGATCTTATGATGGAAGTTACTCACATCAGTCGAGTCTTGGATACACATATGGGCCTGATGACCCAGTTCTCATGATGTTCCCCCAAAAAGAGTCATCTGAAACCTATGAATCCTATTGATATGTCGGCATGGTCTCCTAGAGTCTCTTGGAAAAGTAATCTAAGACATGTTTCAATATTTTGGACATGAAAACATGGACTCATAGTGTTTCCCTGAGGTGTCAACCAAGACATGTGACACCAATGGACATGTTGGCCTGGACTCATGATGTCTCCCTGAGATTTTGGCCAAGACATGTGTCCACCCCTAGACATGTCGTCCTTGACTCCCAATGTCTCTTAGAGGTGTCGACTGAGACAAAGGAATACCCCATACAACATGATCGGGGATCTAATGACACCCCTATATGTGTCACGCTAGGTCACATGATGAATCATTCTAGGTTATACTAACAGGATCATAAGATTCTTTACAGATATGAAGTCCCATTTATTAGAGAATACTTAGTGTGTATGCCCTAGTCATAAAGAAATATGAGAACTTTGATTCCCACCATAATCGGGATATGTATGATGCCTCCTTAAATTCTCATGCTCCAAATCAAATATCTCATGTACTTACCTAATATGTAGACCTCATATCGACATTTCAAGAGGCTATTCATTCACTCCCTCTTGTTTATCACAATGGGAATGGCTCACATGGTCTTAGATAGATGCAATGAGAACCTCACAAGGAATCATAAATAGGGGAACCTTAGTGTGTAAGTCCAAATTACAATCTTAGTACATTGTATTTTATTCCTGAAATAACCAGGATATATATGACACCTTATAATTTCTCAATCCCATCCTCGGTATACCAACTGCCTCCAAACATATGACCATAGCCTGAAGCACTTCGTCATGTCACTTCAGCACATAAGAGATTTCCCACAATCAGAAAATGATGGCGATCCTTAGCTGGATACAGATGAATCCCATTATGTTTTACATAAAAGAGAATTGACCAATATTTGTTTTGTTAGGGTAACTGATCTAATATCGGGATTATGGAGATATTCACGAACATGTCTCAAATTTTTAAGAGAGTCTTGGAGTAGGCTACAATTCCACCCAAAAGGGTGTGATGATACCAACATACTATCCTCACAACCAATGTGAGTTCCTAAAAGTTATTGGGTCCTAAAACCCAGATGATTATCAACCGTTGGAAAGCAGGTCCATACTCAACTACAGATGGGGGAACCATTGGGTGTTTTGGGGAAAAGTGAAATGGTAAAGTGACAAGAACACAGCATTCCAGCCCTAAAATCCCGTCAAAACAAAGATCATGGAAGGTTTATAATAAATTGAAATACATTTAGATCATATCAACAACTAACCCTAAAGTATAAAGTCATTAATGAACATTTTCAATTCTTTGAGAACCCATCCTATCCAACGTTTAATTTTTCACAAGCCTTGGGACCAATTAGTGTTCAATACACATAATTAATTATTTGATTCCCTAGATATGAAATATTCATTAAATCTAAGACTCACCAAATCTAGAGTGGAATGTATATTGTAGTTATATGAGATTCTTCATAGTCCATCATAATATATAAGAATCTCTAAGTCCCAATATAGGTCACCCTAAACATAATCTCCATTAAAGAAAAAAATATTTCACATAAAACACATGATATATTGATTAATATATAAGAGGCCACCAAATTTAACATATAAAGACATATCCTATTTTCTATCTCCATAAGACACTCCCTTATTTTTCTAAAATATAAAAATACAAAAAAGTACCGATTTAATTTTTTCCACATAGACATTATAAAAATCACTGAAACAATGGATTAAACTATCTAGTCTAATTTAGCCTCACTTGTAGAGGTCTAATGACACAATAAGTCCATTAATTTTTTTTTGAGAGACAGAGTTTTGAAAACATTATACAAAGGGAGGAAAAGGTGGAGAGGGGGTTAGCCGGCCATGGGGTATCAGTCTAAAAAAACTAGGTGCGAAGAGACCACAAGTTTTTATTATAGAAATATAATTTATATAAATTAATAAATAGGTTCATTACCACTGAATATATAGTGTCTACCACTAAGTAACTAGTTTCAACTAATCTCTTAATGGTTATCCACTGGTCATCCAATGGATAACAAGACTTTACTACCACCAACCAATAATAATGGGTAGTTGTTGATCCCTATTTAGGTATATAGTGGTATCTATATTTTTTCAACTATTAATTAATAATGAGTCAATTTTCCAATAGGTCACCCAAAGCCTTTCTTGATTCCTCTAAAAGGGGTTAAAAATAGCCTATGTGCCTAAACAGGGATTACCAACTACCCATTGTATCGTCAGTCTATTCTAGATATGGTTTTTTTGACCAAACACATGATCCAGAGGTAATTTTTATTTTAAATATGCCCCCTCAAATATATAATAAGAAAATATCATTTAGTAAATGGCATAACTAATTCCTTGTGCACTTCATCATACTTCCTTACAGAAAAAAGACTTGGTTGTTCATATTCCATAATGAATGAATATAAAATCCACACAGGCCACCAACTTGAGAAATAAATTAAAAATCCCAAAACATAATTCATTAATTATAAAAACATCATGATAATACCACACTACACACACATAAGTTCAACATAATTCATGGTGTGATACATTGAAATAATCATCAGTTCAATGAAATAACCAACGTGATATTTCAATGATTTTCAACAACATTCACAATGTGATTCCCTTAAAATTTATTTATTTATTCCTAAATTTTTTTGGTCACATGAAATAATAAAACAACATATGAAATATAGATAAATGTAGAATCTATTTTTTACCTTGTAAAAAATGCAATTAGAATTTTGACACCAGGATATATGGTACATATATATACTACCAACCCACCAATCATACTATATATGGGATCCCTATGGTTTATAAAATCCCACCCTAACCATGAGTCAAAATTTACATGATTTATTGGCTATTCCATTCCATAATAAAAAACATATCATCATTTTACCAGTGAAATTTTAATATCTAACATCTCATTTAAACCACTCCTTATATACAAAACTAAATATATCCTATTAATCTTATACCATATACCCTAACTATGTATGAATATAACATGGTTCCCCTTGAAATAACACTATATGAATAATATAAAATCCTAATTATTATTCCATAAATTATATCATTATAAAATTTATTTACCTTTTAGTATTGAAATACTTACATTTTCATGGTCTGGGTAACATTTAATTCCATAATTCAATACTCATTTTTAATTATCTATCAACTTTATTTAAAAAATATGGCTCACTTTATAGAATCTGGGCACATATTTGATGAATCAATAACCCATAGTCTCCATTAACTCGACATGTCCTCCACAATGTCCATTAAATTTCATTAGATATATGGATCATCCTCGGTGATAATAAGTTCCATTCTTCCCACTATATGATTACCCTTATCATTTCTTTTTGACAAACACGTTACACAAACTAAATTATAAATAGAGATATTTTCATATAATATTAACTCTATTCAATATAATAGATGAATAATTAACATCCCATTACCCATTTTTTTGGACAACCCCTGAAATCGGTGTATATTATCATCACCATATGAGCTTCACATTATCATAATGAATAAAACCACCTTGTTTTATAAAAATATAACAATCCTAAAAATTATGTTTACATATATTTAATATACTATCATATTTTCCATGTTACCTAACCCATCTACATCTAACTGATATTTTCATTTTTTATTCCCTATTTCACCAAACCTCGAGGTGTTTTCTTGAATGAGATAATGAATTAACCTATACATGGACCCCATGACCCATGTATCACTTTGAAACATACAAAAAATATTTAATTTCTTATTCGAATCCCATTATAAATTGTAATCCTCCATTAAATGAAAATAAAGTCCCTTAAAAAATTTCTAAGGTATTTATAGAATTAAGGAGAACAAGAATATATTCAAATCCATCGGAATACCGTATGCACCATATCCCATTAACATCCTAAGAATAAATTTTGTTGTCTAGTATTACCATTATGAATTACTTTAGAATCCTGAAGAGTTCACCTTGTCCTATTTCAATGGTAAAAGAGGACCCAAAGAAGCAAGCTTAAAAGGGTTCATTACTATTTTCCATCTCCATAAAACATTTATATGAATGGATATATATCCCTAAAGAATAAATGTATAATACCATCATCTCATAAGGACTCATCAATAATTATTATTTAAGAAATTAAAATTGAATAATGAAATATATACTATATAAGAATGATATTCCCTTCTACCCCACTCAATGATCATATAACACATTTTATGGACAACTATTATCATTTTTTAACATAATTTACTAAATTAATACTATTATATATTCCTAAATCATATTGATACTCACTCACATGCCTCAAAATTCTGTGATAATCAACTAAAATGAATGGAAAAGGAACTACAAAATTCACTATATTGTTAAACACTCAAGTGTTTCCCTTTTATCAATCCAAATAAATCAATCCAGTTTCCCACATCCTACTATCCAATGAAAATTCCAATGAATATTCAACACTCTGAATGGTTTCCAAAAATCTAAGGATTTTTATTCCTTCACTATATTATAAACCATGCATAAATTTCTAATACCAATCAAATCCTATGGAATTTAATTCCAAACCCACCCATTATAGTTATATAATAATGATGCATTCATATCACTCTAATATCAAATATCAAAGTGGTAAACATACATAAAATTACCACAATAGGTTTTACTTAGTTAGAATTCCTCAAATAGGTTATCCATGAAAAAGATTAATAACTTGTTTTCATGGATTTCATTAACTAAACTTCATTTCCACATGTTTTTAACATACATTATTTCCATTCAAAAAATATTTTCCCCAAAACCAGTTTACTATCGAATGATGCTATACATATGTCAAGTAGTCATACATACCGAGAATAGTGCATGAAAAAACACATCTCACTACCATGATATTACCGTAAAACCATAAATCAAATTCAATAATATTGTTATTGAACTAAATTCGAAATTGGAAAATAAAACATCACAATTCGACTACCATCGAAAATTGTAAATTCACCAAATATATGTTCTTAAAGAACAATACCAATGTCTATTCCAAAATTCAAACCACTACAACCTCTATATAAAATACCCTAAAATCATAAGAAAAATAAATAATTCTTTGATACCATTCGAAACAGACTCATCCCGATCAGCCTAAAAAATTGTGTCAAGCTAGGTGATGCTTCATAACATCATGTGTGCCTCCCTTTAAGATAGAATCTACCAAAAATATAGAGGGTATATAATAAACATTCTGGAGACTATGCACCAAGTATATCAAGATAAAAATTCCGATTAAATAATGGAAATGTCAACAACAAAATAATAATTAAGTAAAAATATGTAATAATTACAGCAAGATAACCATAATAAAAATAAACATATATATAAACTACATAAAAATAGAAAAATACCTGTTATACATAACATAAAAACAAGTGTCACCTGTTGTGAATATCATATAAATTAAATTAATTAGAATTAAATAATAATATGGACTTGTTTACCAAGTATTGAGTCCCTACTCATTTCTATCTGTAAATCTCATCTTGCTACACCATCTTAATAATTCCTGAAATCTACATAGACTTACATATCAAACAACAAGATAGCACATCCATCATGGTTAATGTATTTGGTGTGAGAATAAATCTCACCAGGACACCCCCAATGGGTCTCATAATATAAACAGTATATACATGGTGTGTGTATGACAAAATAAATAAAAAAAATAAAACTCATAATATAATTAATCATGTTGAATCATAGTGGATTTCAACTACAATAAAATTACATGTTTGTGGTGTTTTCTTATTTGGATGTTGTTAATACACTACTTCATGATCCTGAAATGGTTTCAAAAAATAGCTAATAAATTTATCTCATAATCCTTCCCCTGGAAATTCCATTTATTTAGTGGAATTATCTTATAACTGTCATAGAACATATATTTAGCAGTGGTTTGATTCATTTTAACGGTGGATTTCAATACCAAAAATGGTTATGATTTAGAAGTGGTTTAAACCAAAACCATATCCTAAATATTTTTTCATTATAAAAACACTGAAAAAATGAAAAAAACCACTTTGAAACAGTAATATTGAATATTTAGCTACAGTTTAAAATGCCACTAAATGATTCTTTTTAAAAAAATGCAACTACAGAATCTAAAACCCTAGAAAAACACTCAACCATAGAAAATAAAATAAAATAATGCATATTAGAAATAACAAATATAACCCATAAACTAATGAACTTTAGCACCATTAATAATAATATCAACATTAATATCACATTTTATTAATAGTTTTATTATAACATTCAAGGATTAATAATTCCCATAATATTCTAGAAATTATATAAGCACTCTAAAATAGAGTTTTCTAAAATGTATGAGAAAATATATATATCCCCACTAAAAACCACAACATGGTTTCTAAATCACTAAATTAGTGTTATATTTTCCAAATTTTAGTTTTACATCATCTTCAAATCCAAATATAACTCTAAAAACCACCCGATCAATTTTTCTCGACACCCTATCCATTTTCATTGCCCCTTCTAACTACTAACACATGCATGAAAATTATAATGAAAATTAAACAATGTTATATATTTCTATTTAAACATAAATCTAATAAAATTTTTGGAACTAAATTATTTTTATGTTGTTTGATTTACCTTCTCACCACTATCCATAGATGTAATATTAATAGGGATAGATCCTATCATATTTTGATATAAATCCATCAATAATTTCTATAATGTGGACATGTGACCCACTTTTCCTGAAATGTGAATTTCCTAGAAATAAACTCCCACTAATCATCTCAAGGTAGGGAGTGACTAAATCTAGGAGTAGATATAGAAACAATCTCCTATGTCCTACAAAAATAAACATAATGAAATGGTACTAAAACCAACCCACACAGTCCTCCAAAATGATCCTTCCCACAGAAATGACCAATTGGTTCATCCTGGGAGACTGAGATGGCCTGCTTGGGATTGACATCCAATAGTTCTTTAATTTTAACATATAAGTCATTTTTAGTCATATTTGAACTAATACAAATTAACATAGTGAAAAATAAAATTAAAGTATTATAATTAAAGATGAATTCATATCCCATCTTCTTTGGCATGCTCATTAACATAGCTTCCATCAGAATTTGTATGAATATACAACCACTATTCGTTTTGGGAGACATGGTGCCCTAAATTCCATGACTGCATTAAAATAAATAAATTAATACTTTAATATATGAATGATATAAAAGCAATTTAAATATTTAAACTAATTTAAATATTACTAGAGTCGATTGGTATTTGGAAAAACTCTTTGACTCAGAAATGTGAGGGATTATTTTCTTAGATATACTCGATGCATTCATCCTAGAAACATCCTGAAATAAATAACATGTAATTTAATAATAATGTATAAAATTTCATCTCGTTTTTATATGCTGGTATAAATGTAAAATGATATTAATATAATAATATATATTTAAATACCATGTGCTCCTCATGGTGACGAATATAAACAAAAACCATCAAATTATCTCTAGGTACCCCTTCGTGTACCTTACCATACAGCTATTGGTTTATCAACGAACTATAATTTAATTCATTCCATAATCCCCATTTAAAATTCTTCCATTTATTAACAACTTTATTTAATTTCCACATTCATGAAATAATATCTAAAATGTTAAATTTGAAAAACATTTATACAGAGAGAATAATTTTTAAAATATTTGAATATAGTAACATAATTAAATTCAATTTCACTATAGTGTATAAAAATTACATTTATTAGGGAATTAAAAACATAATTTCTTCAAGATTCATGCATATTCCTCTAGTCTATATACATTATTGGAAGGGTAACTAGCTCTGCTACAAGATAACCTAGAATCTGGCCAAATAATCCTTGTACATCATCCGTTGGGACCCCATAATAGTCAAATGAGAGAAATATCTTCAATCCATTTAGATTTCATACATCTTAACTTTTAATATTTAACTCTATAGTATAATTGTTTCAATATTTTATGAAAAAATAGTTATTAGTATAAAAATTGGGATAACATTTCTCATATTAAAATTTACACCTATAACTATCACCCCAAATATCCCCATGAGTAAATTGGAGTGATGAACTTCTCCCTCGCTACTGAGGCAGCTGAATGAGGAGGTGTTAGATGAAATGCTAATGGGACACTGATAATGGGTGTTCCAGAAGATGATGGACTGGAGGGTGTGAAAGATGATGTAGTTGGGCAAGTATATGGTGTCACAGATGTTGTAGGGAGGGAGACTAAAGGATCATCATCTATTAGTATAATCATGGGAACATCGAATGAGATTCCACTGGGATCAATAAAATGATTCATATTTGTAATTCTTATCATTTAATACAATAATATTATCTTCAAAACATATATTTCGAAAAATTATTGCTGAAAAAAATTAAAAAATGATAACAGATTCATAGTACTAAAAAAATTAATATCAATGATAATGAATGATTTATCAAATAACACAAGTGGTTGATAAATTAATGGATGATTGCACATAAAATCATTGTGTCCTTTGATCATGTTGTTTTCCTTATCCAACATTACTCTATTTACTTCATCTACACATGTAAGACTAATATATTAAATATCATCATGGAAAAATATGGCTGCTTCTTGTTTTTATGAGATTAAATGTCAAAGGTCAAATACTCCACTTCACCACCTATATCATACAAGTCACTTTGTTTTACTTGAACAACTACACTCAATCCTTCATCTGTAAAATCTTCCACATAATATACCAATTTATCTTATGGTGATAAGATATACAGATCATGTAATTCATGGTCACTTCCATCCATTAGGTTGGAGAATTCTACAAAATAAAATTTCATGGAATATCAGTTAATAGCCATGACAATATCAACCCACGTTCATTTGAATAAAACAACTGAAAAATGACCATTTTAGTATAATTTGTTAATATGAGTCAACTTTTCAATGTATCCCAATTCCGAAACAATAAATATTCCACAATTACATGTGTTCAATCCCTCTTCTAGATCTATTGTATAAAATTTAAATCCATTCACAATGTAATCGTCGAAATTTCGTTCTTGTTTTAGAGGACCTCGAGCCAGAAACATAAAATATTTTAAAAATTAGCTCGAGTATCAGTATTAATGATCTTCATAATGAAATATAGATTATTAAATTTAAAAAAATGTAAATATAATAACCCTTTTGATTTCAATATTTAGGAACTTACGTGACGTGAAAACCATTATACAAGATCTTTATTAATATATTTCTTGTTTCATGTTCAGCCTCTCATTCTTCTCCTTGTTTTTATCCTCATCACTTCAAAAAATGGTTTTTCAATTTCTGTATTCTGCATCACATATCTATGTGCCTATAATAATTTCTTTAATGTTAGTGTAACATTTGATCTCTCCCAACTGGTCGGCCAATTGGAGAATCTTTTTTCATTACCCGTGTAGTTTAGATTGAGACGATGTGTCATCATCATATCAAAATCAGTTGAATCATCCCTCAATATAAACCAAGTATCTAAAGAAAATGGTAAGACACTCCACTTCCTAATAGCCTTTAGAAAACACAAGTAGAAATTTTGGTGACAACCACGACCCAAAGCCGTGGCTATAGGGGTAATAACAGTAAATATAAATTGTAGCCACAATTCCATCTAGTTGTGGAATGTATTGGAATTCTATAATTAAAATATATATCCATATTTCTATGATCTACTTCCATGGTTTTCCAAACCACAAAAATAGCTCCTGAAATTTCCCACTGTGGCTATAGCCCATGTAAATCGGGGCTATAGCCCAAAAGAAATATGTGCACAACATGATTCGATCTTTGTGCCTCCGCTACGCACACCATCCACCTATCCATTACACCACAAATTAATTTGGATATATATATATATATATATATATATAATTAAAAATATGGATTTATCATGTATACCATAGTTATAGCCCTTCCCTCTCTTTTTTTACAGGTTATGTTTTTTCCAATGCAAGGGCGGGAGACATATAACCATATTTTTGGGAATCTGTGGCTATCGAAATTGGGAAAATACTATATATCCCTATTTTTGGGAAACTGTGGTTATATTCATCGAAAAAATACTCTATAGCCTCTTTTCTACACAAACCATGGCTATATCCCTTGGCAGAAAAACTCTATAGACACTATTTTACACAACATCTGTATATGGACCTTGGAAAATATTCTTTAACCACAGGTTTACATAAACCATGGATATTACTCTATGAAAATGTCTCTATAGCAATGGGTTTACACAAAAGGTGTCTATAGTCCTTGAAAAACTCCTCTATAGCCACAATTTTATAGAACAACTGCTATATATGTCGAAAAAAAGCTCTACATCCACAATTTCACTAAACTGTGGCTACAACCTTTGAGAATATACCCTATATCCCCAGTTTTATTAAAATCATGGCTATATCCTTTGTATAAATACCTATAGCCCTGTTTCCGGAAAATAGTGGCTATATGTCTGTGGATATAACTCAGTTTTCTAATAGTGAATAAAGCCTCTAGGTTGAACTTTATTTTTACTATATGTTTTCAAATCCCCATGATATTTATCAATTAAAATAAATAAGACATAATTGTGTGTGTAATAATTTACTATGAATTATTTAATCAATATGAAAAACATATAAATAATTTACCCCCCAATTGGATATATCCATCTATAATGTAAAGGGAATCCTAATATAACATCCTTGATCAAATGTAAAGTTAAGTGCATCATGAAAATAAAAATTGAATAAGGAAAGATAATATCCATTTCACAAAGTATCAATGTAAAACACCATTCAATGTTTTCAAACTCAAATTGCTATAGTGTTTTCTCACATAGTTGTTTGAAGAATATAAATAATTGTAGTACAACAACAATAATATTTTCAGCTAATAATGTACACAATTTTAATGGTAGTAACTACCATAACAATATATGTAAATTCTGAATTCAAAATCCAAGTAACATACATTGATTTAAAACCACATACCATGAGATGTTACCTGAATAACCATCATATACCTTCATATGATTTAAAATTTTATGGAATGTATCATTATCCCTAATTCTCAATACAAAAATTTCTGAAGCATAATTTTTATTCTCATCTAGCCAGAGATCATGATTTATGTTCATTTTTTTCAAGTCTTTCTATGAATTGAGATGGTCCTTTGAATTTCTATTCCTATTAAGAAATGTGAAGATCAAATTGTTACAAACATTCTTCTCAATATTCATAACAACAAGATTATTCCACAATAAATTAAATTCTAAATATAGATGTTTTAGGAATAAACATTTTTTATTCAATTTTTGTGTTATGATTTCACTTGATGATGCAAATTAAAATTGTTCCGTACTTTAATTCAAATGAAGCACCTTGAAAATTTTTTATTCAACATGTAGAAGTTGTGCCAATATTTCAAAACCTATCTACAACTTTTTAGGTGGTCTACAATCAATATAACCATTTAATTTTAACTTTCTAAAAATAAATCTATTAGATTCGTGGAGAAATATTCAATGACATAATAAGAACCATTTTTTATGATGGGGTAGTCGTTTGGGATAAAAATCAAAGTTGAAAATAGGATAATGGAAACCTGTGTACGTGTTCCAACCATTAAAATTCACATGTCTATGGATGTAACTAATGGTCCACATTAGAGTAGCTTACATTTTGAACATTATTCTAGAAGTTGAATCATATGTATCAATACAATTTCCCTATAACCCCTAGCATTATTCAATTAGAGGATTAAAGTATATATTGATATCATTTCTAGTCCTTTTCCATGGAATAACCATAAAAATGATAGATGATTTTTTTCACACGTATCCACTATAAAAGATTAAAAGGGATAAAAAAACATACATCTTCTATAATTGGTTATCAAAGTCCCAAATGGGTTGGATCCATCAGTAGTTAATCCAAATATCAAATTCCTAGGATCAGATGAAAAATCTAGATATAATGAATCAAATTTATTACTTGATTTTGGCCCTCATAGATTTCTTGTTAACCCATTATTGTTATTTTCTATAGAATTGCACTTTATGTTCTTGGTGGTTTTGGGTGACATGAATAATATTTTCAATCGAGGATTTAGATTTATGTAATGTAAAACCATTGTAGGTGGGTTCTGTTTCTTATTCTTTAAAGTAGTATGTTTATTTAGAGATCCAATATCACCCATTGACTTCCATCTTGAAGAGGAACATTGTTTTCAATCCTATCTGATTAAATCCTATCCCGAATGAAGTATACAATCAAATAAAAAATCATGTATTTTTATATAATTCAGATCAATCTTGTTAGAAACTATTTTTATATAATAAAAATACACAAAATCCTTTTCTTTATGAAATGTATCAGGAAACAATTCCAATATCATAGATATCGACTTATTTTTAATTCCACAGAGGCATTTGATATAGTTCAACTTCATCTGAAAATATAGTTTTGAATATTTCAAATATACACTATACAAATCTTGATTTCCATCATAAAGTAAACAATGAAACATGGTTTTGTCCTCAATGAATTTATATCTCACATTAGTCTCCATAGAATCAATAAGAGGATCCAATGACATGACAGAATAATGATCAGGTTTTCCTATTGTCACAAAAATAGCACTAGTCATGTTTCTATTTATATCACAGCCAACTGGTTGTTCTGATATGTTTTGAGGTTGTTGTTGTTTTCTAGAAATTCAGAACACATCGTTTATAAGGGTTTTCATTTCATTTCTCATTTTAGATGAATTTGGGATCTCATTCTATCGATTGACATCACTACTCAAACATTCTGTAAAGTTCGATTTTCTATGCCAAATCCAAAAAAAATATTTATTAGGGAATTTCTTTAATATCATGTTTTCATAAACATCATATCCCATAAACTGTCTTCTGAATTTACATTTAGGACATTAAAATATTATTCTCCCATCGATGAATCAATTGAAAATTGGAAAATATAAAAACCACACAAAACACTTAACATACTGAGGTGTGTTCTTTGGTAATGTGATCCAGTTTTTATCCATATATATGACCTTGTGGAAAAACATCATTAAAATTTTTAAAAACATAGGTATTTCCAAGTAGGAAAATATATAATGGTAAAATTTTGTTAAGCGTAACTAGTTGGAATTAAATATACAAAATCATTAATAAAAATGAAAAATCATTGAATGAATAGATAATTGATGGGAATATAAAGGGGTGTTGGCTAGTGATTAGTTTCCCATAATTGGAAGATATATCTGTAAATTATATCCGAGACCATATCCTATACCAAACAAGTATCCAATATTAATTTATTTTATATAAAAATTAAACAACACAAAAAATATCACCTCAAGAAAAATAGTTTTCAATAATATTAATAAAAAATCAATTAATTTCAATTTCCTAAATTTATTTTCATATTTATAAAACAATTTACAATCTAAATCACAATTAAAAAGATATATCTATAATATTCAACATAATTATAATGATAAAAAGTAAATTTGATCAGTAATTTTTCTATTTTTTTTCCTTCAATAATATAATAATTATTCATAAATTTTTATACATTTTACATAGAATAAATTTATAATTTCACCATAGAAAAGACATGTATTTCAGTACATTTTCAATGGAAATAAACCTTTTTCATAATTTCAAATATTTCTTTTAATCAACGAAATGATATTAAAATATACCTGAAACATATCAAATAAAGAAACATGAAATTATCCTACACTTAAAATATTTTTTCCCTCAATTATTCAATACCATATCCTAAACAAATTAAGTTATTATTTTAAAGGTAACGTGTAATTCATGTTTGAAAGAATTTTTCAAAAAGTATTTATCTTCATGACACCCAACTATAATTAAAGAGTATCACATTCATAAATTAATATTACATGGATTTCTATAGTTTATAATATAACTGTGTAATAAAATCCATAATTTTTTAGTGCAATTGAAAATGTTTGTTTTTTTGTTTGAGTAGTCCATTACATTTCTCTTGATTATTGAGCACAAACACCATACCAAAAATGTATAAAAAACATGGAAATCCATTAGGAAATTTATACTGAAAACACATTAAATAAATGAATATAATGAAAAAAATCCAGACAAAACACAATTTAAAACCACATTTTTCATTTTATTCCTTACTTTTTTGAAAATGGGAACAATTTCCAATAAATTGAAACCAAACCAAAAATTTAACCAAATCAACTTATTTAATTTTATCATAATTTTTTTAAAAAAAAATTAATTAAAATTTAACATATCACTGGTGAGATTCCTGAATAAATTCACAATTTTTTAATGAATCATATCCAAAAAATCATGTTTATATATTTACATTTTAATTGAAAAATATTTGAAATTAAATCCACGATTATTATATTAAAATTTTAAAATCAATGCTTTAAATAAATTTATATCTCAAAAGGTCAATGATATATCACTCACTCACATGATATTTTAATATTATATTAGTATCATTTACCCAATTTGTTCATTTTTTCAAATCAATTATCTATTAAACCTATAAAAGGAAATTTTTATTTTTATTCCTAAAATATATAACATATATCATTTATTATTTTTAAGTTAATGAAAAATATATTTCAAAAAAAAATCATTCCATTTCAATAAAACCTTAACATGCTCTACATAATATCATTTATTTCATTTTATGTTGAATAAACATTCAACACATTAAATGAAATTTCATTTTGATTTTAATACATATATTTCAAATTAAATATCTCTTCCAAATTTATCCAATATATATTTTAACAAAAATAATGGATTTTAGTATTATTTTAAGATGTTAACTTATTTTAATTAATAAATTTCATTTTCTATAAAATATTTATCATCAAAAAAAATTACAATATTATTCCACATATAAAGTTAAAATCAACCAATTATTTAAAATTTACAAAATATATGATTATAGTAAACATTTATTTTCAATCTCATCCCAACGTGTCATTTTAATATTCTATCCAATTCTATTAAACACCCATAAAATTTTATTCTTTAATCACAAAAATAGATATATCACCATTTACATATATAATTTTATATTTTTTATAGATGAGTTACTATATTTAAATCATATTTTATCATTAAAAAACCACTATAAGATAGAAAATTAAATTTGAATTGTTTTCTGACATATAAAACCATAATATATATTTTTAGTTCATTTTCAACATCACAAGATTAGAAAATTTTTTGAACTTCATTCCACTTGAAAATTTTATCTTTCAATAGAAAAATCAACTAAAATTATGACATTCTGTTAGTATTTTAGATTAAATTCATCCTACTAAACTCATGATTCAAAATCATTGAATTATATTATATTGAAATTTCCAAAAAAAAACTAATTTTGAATATAAAATTAATATTTACTGGTTAAGAATATAATCAAATCATATGTTAAATGGAAAATAATTTGGTGAGAGTAATCAGAATCATGGGAAAATTTGAAGAATAAAACTCTAAATGATATGGATGTGAGAAATAAAACATATATGGTATCACATAGGTTGTGGTATTGAGTGATGGAAATGAAAATAAGGGGTCTTGGGTGAGGATCAAAACATGGGAAAGGGTAAGTTCATGGGATACAAGCTTGGGGTTGTGAACACTATACCAACAAGGGCTTGGGGGGATTGAGATCAAAGGGATCAAGAGATAGACGAGAACCAGAGAAGGGGGAAGCATGGTGGTGCAAGGGTTTAGGGTGGGGGGGAGGGGGGAGTGGAGATCTATGGAGAAGGGTTGGGGGAAAAGGCTGATGAATGGGGGGAAATCATCTATTTTTAATAAAAAAAATAATATTTAGCAATAGTTCATAAAAACCCACCATAAATTCAGATAATTGTTTTAGTGGTGGTTTACTAAACCACAACAAAATAACGAATATTTTGTAGTGTAATCATGCCACCACATCACCTAACCCTGTATGTTACAAAAAATATGGTGATTTTTCATAATCATACCAAAGTCTCACCATATTAATGACATGACCTCTTAAATTGGTTCATAATCGATAGATTTTTAATAATGTTTTTGTTTGTAAACAAGTCTTTCCATTATATAGAATAGTAAGGTTTCTTGGTCAATAATTAGTCTAACCAAGACATGCACTATCAAGGTGTATCATCCTAAATATCGACTGAAAAATACAAGTATTAATAAGGTGTCTAGGATTATAGTCATTTTGATCAAAACATAGAATAAAAAGGTGCATTGTCTTACAATAGGTATGAAAAAAACATGGGCTAGTATGGTGTCCCAACATAAAATCGGTCTAACAAAGAAAAAATCTATAGATTCATCCCAATATATAGTCGGTCTGGACAATCTATATAATAATATGACTTCGTAGCATATAATCAGTCTTACAAGGCCATGATAATGATTTGTCTTTAGATGATTGATCATGAAATTCTTCTATCTCTATAATATAAACTCCATTATTAGAATAAAGACTTATATATGCACATTAGATCAACAATTTTTTATTATAAAACATTACTAGAAGTGGACTACATTACCCACATTCTAGAGATCTAATCTCATTAGAACATCCCATGTACCCCATTTCCTAACTTAAACATATGGTTCATAGTCCTTCTATACATATACCACCTTAACATAAACACTATCCAACATTAACTAATAAGCATATTTTATTCTTATAATGCCATATACTTAGTCATAATTCATAGTAAGGTAAACTCCCAACCTTATCCTCTAATATAAAGGAAATTAACTCACACAATTACGAAGGACCCAACTACGATCCTAACCTAACAATTCCAATATATATATATATATCACCTCTATAGTGGTTATAAATCATGAATATTATATGTAATTTATTCTAAATAAACAACATACTAATACTTCCATTTTGAATCATTTTTTATCTTTTCTATAGGATTTACTACACCCAAGGACCATACCTAAATACAAACAATGTATTCATGTTAATTGTAATAACCATTTCTATTATGAATCCCTTACTTACCCCTTGTTATAAATCCCATTCATTCTCACCATGACATATATGGATTTACCTCAAACACATTCTTTTATACCTGTTGTGTCACTCTCAAAACACAACTTATGGATTGATAATTAAATTCTTTTTGTTTCCCTATGAGGGTATCCTTATTTCATAACCAATTAAGATCAACCATCTAGTTAACCACTCTAAATAAAAATATTAATTTGGATGTTATAATGTTAAAATTATTTTTATTCAGAAAAAATTATCAAGACTTCATATATCCTCTTATGTAATGTTTATAAATTCCCAAAAGAAAAATTAATCATCAAACAAATTAACTAAAATATATACACTCTGCAGATACCATACAAAATTCTCTCAGAACCCATCATTGGAAAATAATAATTTGTCACCAGAATAAATATCATTTAATGGTATAATTATAGAAAATTAATTTCATTTCTCATGGTGATGAAATATTACAATAATGATAGAATCACAAAACCTAGAGAATAATTTTTTTTTAGATCAATGGATAATATACTCTTTCAATATCAACATATAGAAATCCCCATGTCCTAAATTAGTTCACCCTATCTAAAATCACTATGAAATCATAACATTTCCCAAATAAAAAATATGATATATCAATTAACATATTATAGAATACCCACCTCAAAATATATATATATATATATATATATATATATATCCCATCACATATCCCTAGATGATTCACAATCATTGCCCTAAAATATTAAAATTAAAAAAAATTATAATTTATGGATTTTGACATAAATTATAGAAAAATAGAAGAAGCAACAGAAAGATACATGGGTCTTATCCTATACTTAATAATTTATTTTTACTGTTATATGTATCTCATTTATTATGCGAGAGAGAAATCTCTATGTACATTATAAGAATAGTGACTAAATAGCGGAATATTGGTTAATTGATCTATGTTTTTTTTGCAAGCTATTATAGAAGATAAGTTCATAATTTTTTCATAAAAAAATTTATTAAATAAATTTTTTCTAAAAATTTCCTTATGGTACAGTAGGTACAAAGTGGATTCTATAGATTACCTTGTGGTAAATCAACCTCTTGATTATTCTCCACCATGCAACTAGTATACAACCTAGGATCACTACATTTTCAAACACCAATGTGTACCTTATGGGCCGCTAGTAGGTACTCAATGGTAATGATTGTTTTGAATTGTGAATAAACTAATGGCACATTTTCTACCCGAATACCCATAAAAATTCCTAATCCCTCAAAACATATATAAATTCACCCTCTGAATATCTCTTATTCATTGAAAATATAATATTGATCTAATGTTGTATAAAATCCCTTACAATTCATTAATATTAAAAATTATTTACTTCAATAACATGTAATTTTTCATGTAATGATATTAATGACTTGGTGTTTTATAACCTTATTCATTTCATTAATCTCTAAAAATAATTCCCAAAAAAAACCATTACATGTTTTATTTCTCATGTAAAATTTATAAACATCATTCCTAGACACTATATTTAAAATTTTATGGAACCTATCAACCCACTAAATAAAAATATAATCTGTGATTTCAAATAAATACATGTTAACTATGAATCAACAACTAGATATATGAAATTGAATTCCATAATGTATAAGCATTATTTTTTTTCTAATGTCAACTGAAGATAAAATTATTAGCTCTCAGCCATAAAAACAAATCATATTTATTAAGACCAGGTAATTTTGATAATTTAAAAAATTTATAAAATAACTCATTTAAAAACACGAAATATTGAAAAACTGATATATTTTATTATTATAGATCCTAAACATAAATTTTATCAAACTATTTTGACTCATAAATTTGTTTACTCATTTATATGACTTATTTATTAGTTTAACGACTTTTTAGAATAATATTTTCATCATCCACGACATTATTCTATACATGATATTTGTAGTTAACTACATTGGATGGAAAATTTAGATAACCACCTTGGTTCCTAGCTTTAGTTGAAAATAATGGAAATCCCATATGGACTATGAAATCTAGATGAGATTTCTTACTTTAATACTTAAAATTCTATTTTTCCAAACATTAAAAAATATCATAATATTATTATGTACCAATTCCCAGTGATTTACCCTCTATAATGGTATATTAATTTTAATTATTCTAACAGAAAATATTTAAGAATAATTTATTTAAAAAATTTATTTTTTAATTATTACTAATAAATCAATTCCATTGTATAAAATTTATTAAATATTATTTATATCTTTGATGAAGAATCTATAATTGGTAAAGAATGCTTATATAAATATTATATAAAAGTATAAGAAGAAAAAAATTAGTATTTTTTGTCGAATTTGTTGGTTTTTATTATCGACCAATGGATAACATATATCATTTTATGAAGTATAATTTAAAAATGGTTGAATAAAATATTTAATAAGTCATATAAATTATTTTATATCATTTTAAAAAATTGATGAGAAATACGATTTTTTGGGATGTTGGAAAAATATATGGAACTAGGTTTTGACCCTATGTTTTGTATATTTAACACCCCATGTTTTTAAGAAAGTACATCAAGATATTTAGAAAGGTGATTGGTTAGTCAAAAAAGGTAATCCAAGACATGATATTTATATATATTATTAGAGAATAATTATGGATATTCAACATGGAGAAATATTTTGTTCTACTTATATTTTTCTCCACACTAAGGGTGTGGGAGTTGGATGTGAATTAGTGTGGTGTACTTATTACAAGTACAAAATATTTTCCCTATATCACCCATGATTCTTTTTCAATAATTGATCTCACTCTACTTTTTATCACTTAAGGGTTTTATTAATGTAACATAAGTAATCATAAAAAATAATGAAAATAGAAATTTATAATGGGGTTTTCCTCTAATGTGGTTTAATATGCCCCCATTGTATGGAGGTTGTAACCAACACACACCAAAATTTTCTTTTAGTATCAAGATGAAGCTGAGACAAGAGAATATCCTAGAACCAATTATCTAATCACTAAATAAGATAAAAGAAAATATTAACTATCAATTTTTAGACTCTATTACTATACTGATATTACATTTAAAATAATTTATTGTGTATGGATACTCCTTTAAGTGCAATCAATAGGTACTCATAGGTCTTATCTCGATAAGAAAATTTTGATCTCATTCCTTATCATAAGTAAATCAAAAAGCAACTGCCTCAACTGCATAAAAATAATTGGTCTATTTCTCAATTCATTGTTACTTACTATATAGATGAGTCATAATCCTGTATTCTCACTATGTTTTTGGGAAATATAATCTTAGTAAAATCAAATTCTCTATTTTCTCTTATTATTCTTATTCAACACAATTTATTTCCCACATAGATGCAATGTAATATCTCTATTTTTTCCAACACAAAGGATCTATTTAGTTAAAGAAAAATCAACTCTCTATTATATATTTCATTATCTAATGCATTTATTTATATATTCTCAAAATTTTACTATATAAAATATTACCATATTTGAATATGGAAATCATTAAATAACAGAATCATGATCTTTGTCTCCAATTCCACATAATATTATGTCTTCATTTGGGATTATCAAAAATAGATTTCCCCAATATTAAAATTATAGGTAATTAGATTTGGGGATTCCAAGATATCAATCTTGTTAACTATACATTAAAAACATATACAATTCTATAGAATAATATTAAATATTACTAATAGCCTATATATTTGAATTATCATAATCATTTCCTATTCTTGAAAACATGTTATTCATTATTGCCATGATCTTTATTATTATCATGAAATATCTCCATAAAATAATCAATAGATACTCCAAGTGTGTAACCATTCATCCCCAAACAGTTTCAGTGAAAAAGTTTTTATCCTGGTGAAAACAACATCTTCATTTTTTGAAATCATTTCATCACGATTCAGAAATTTCATGAGTAATACTGATGTTTATGAATTATAGAATATAATAGTATCATCATGTTCATATCTTCCTTTTTATAAATTATTTCTAATTATTTTTTCAAACAAAAATAAAACCTTTATTTTTCAAGTAGAATCTTATGGAAACTCTTATGAAAGTACTATAAAATCAAACAACCTTTTGTATCGTCTTGGTGATTCTTAAATATACCCTCATATCAAAATCATTTACCATTACATAGCTCAGTGAAAATAAATTGAAAAATTCTCAATAATTCACTTAGAGATATTCCTATGTATGAGTAAATGAATATAATATAAGATCTTCTCTATAGAATTCACTCTTATATATAAATTAGAGTAGTAGATCAACTATTATATATAGATTTCTACCCTTATATTTGAATTATTAACTATTTCAAATGTACTATAGAATCCTTGTGTATTCATTTTAAATTCAATTATTTCCCAAATTCTAAATATTCCTTATAATTAACCTTATATATTCTCCATACTCCCATACATATACATTTAAAAATCACAATAACTCTTACAAACTCAAAGTACTTTTAGAACAACCCTTATTCATCGATTACTTTGTTATATCTCTAATAACTTACAACATGGAATGTCACCATCCTTCTACAAAAATCTTGAAACTCTTCAGCATATAGTTTAACTACATATAATCAAATTCAATCAACACATCAATAATTCTATATGTTATAAAAAATATAAATACATATTAGAATATATTACTATATATTCCAAGGAATCAAAAAACATCAGGTCCTCTTGAAATATCATCCAGGTATATTATTCATGTAATGTATTCTATAGCCATATGATAATATTAAGGTTGAAAATCATAGTTAGAGTTTAGAAATTCTTCATAGAGATATAATATTAAGAAATAACCACAATCCATGGAATAAAATTTCCAGAAAAACACATTCTATATTTAATCAATCAATGAAAATCTCTTCATCAAATAAGATTCAAGATACTTAATGATATTATAACTCAAATATCATTAGCCCTTATCAACTATCCATATTTTGTTATACTCATCTCTTAAATTTCCCCCCTGAAATCATGCATCAGATTCAATTATTTACATAGAATGAACAAAGAAAATATATGTGAGAATTAGGTGGGACTTCTTTTCCATGTCAATGAGATAAAAAATGTTTCATATTTTCTTCCTTACCAATATACATCATTCCTCTTAGATATATATTTGAAAGAAATATTCATTCTTGTACTTTTGAATTTTAATACATGAGATTTCATTAGTAGTATGGCTATATTTATATTCTTAAATATGTCATTAAGAAGAATTCCCAAATTTTAATCATCCAAAAATGAACATGTATATCATAGTGATTTTTATATATTATTTAATATCATTACATGGACTGGTATTATGACCATTTAATATATGTAATTATGTTTGTACTACTAACAAATTATACAAAGGACCTCAAAAACTCATAGGTTATATTGTTCTAAAACAATCTTAGGAAATTCAACTTATGCATGTGGAATTACATATTACAATTTGAAACATGAATTATGTAGTCCTTTTAAAATTTTCTTCATCATTTTTAATTGTGATGGTTAAATAATCATCAATTATTTCGGTACACGATAAGCTTTCAATGATATTAAACATGGTTTCTTGGAAATATCCTCTAACTAACTTATCATATTATTTCATTCTAGGATTTATTCTCATCTATGTTTATTGGGATTTACTACTTAAATAATAAATTTCATGTATTTATTACAATAGTCTTTGATATTTACTCTTCTTTCATAATAGAATTAGCTTTTTTTGTAGCATCCATTATAGACTTCATTGGAATGATTTGTTTGATATTTTTTCTTGTAACCCAAGGGTATCTCACATTTATAAAGAAAAATTATTTTAATTAATATGATGGGGTATCATATTCATAATTTATTTGGGGTTATTCATGCTACATTTATACTATGATGTCTTTTCACTGTGCACACACATGTTGTAAAATCCTTATATATTTTCCCTGATTTATAGTATTTTTGATATAAAAAGATTTTGATCCTTCGATATGAAATTTTCATCATCAAAAATTTTACCCTCCTTAATATGGTATTTTATTTTATTCCAATAATTGAAATATTATACCATAAGTCCATATAATTAGGCTCCAACTTTTCACTGCCCCCATAGTATCCTAAAAACCTTAGTTTTGGTTTTTGAAAACAGTATAAAATGTTTTGATTCCTTGATATTTTAAATTATTACATCATCTAAATCAAAATATTTTTGAGAATAATTTCTTTTTCACTTTATTACATCCACCTTATATATATTTGTTTATTTTTCATGCTTTTTCTCAAATCATATTTTTCTAGAATCATTATTGTAACTATAACTTTTTAAGAAAATATTATTAGTGAAAACATTGTCTTTTGGATGAAGGGTAAAATTCTTCTTAGTGGTTGTAATATATTGATCAATAGATAATACAATGAAAATATTTCCACAATATGGTGGAATTTTAATAAAATGATAATCATTTGAAGTATTCATGAAAAAAATATTCTCTCATATTTTTTAAAAGGTTTATCTTGAAACATATGAATATTTTTCAACTCAAACTCAAGATCAATATATTTCATATAAATATGGTTTCCATAATCATCAATAATATGAAATCTTCCTTTACAGTCTATTCTGATCTCTTAAATATATTTCTCATGATATTTATAAATTTTATTCTTATATTACAACATATTTTTATGATATATAGAGATATTTTATTTGAATTAAAGTTATCAATTCATGAAGTCAATGTAAGCCTTCTATTTTTTATCCAATGAATGGAACTTTTCCTCAATAAGTTTTATTGTGTGATCGTTCCCTTTGATTACATTTATCCAATCCTCCTTAATTTTTTATATTTATCCTTTCTCTTCTATATTTAATGGTTTTGGGTATAAAATCAATTTGTGAGTTTTTTTCATACCAATTACATTTATTCTAGGTTCTTATTTACCATATAAGATTCATTTTAAAGATAAGGGATATCTTCTTGAAAATATTTGATGAATACAAACATAATTAACTATATCATTAGGCAGATCTTGTTGGTTATACACTAATTAATAGCCTGAATCATTATATATTTTATGAAATAATTGTTAAAAGATATATTTCCCATTTATTCAAGTATCTTCAAGAAGATAATTCTGATATGATATTTCAATAACCATTTCACCATATTTATACCTTCAAAATTCTAGGGTAGAAATATTTTATAAATTCTCAATAGTGTATTTAACCCCCAGATATTAATCATCATTTCCAACTATATATTCTTAGAATTATAGCATGTGGAAACTTTATTTTCTTCCTCATTTCATAAAAATGTCATCTTATTCATTTTTTACATCTTTTTATTCCTTCATTAATTGAATAGATAAAACTTCAATTAGTAAAACAATTATATTTTTTAGGTTTTACTTCATTATAAATTTAGAATGATTAATCAAAACATTGATGTTTTTGAAATATTTTATACTATTTATATTCAAATTAGAGGTGGACCATAGCTTTGATACCAATTATTCTTCCATCATGATTAACGCTTCGCGTTGAGAGGGGATTGGTGAATCAATGTGATCTCATTTTTACCAATCAAAACCATTTCCCCTATCTCACCTATGTAAATATTTTGTGAATGTATTTTACTCTCTGTTATTGTCACCTTAGGTTTGTATAAAAGTAATATAGATAACCACATGGAAAATAAGAATTTGATAATGAGGACTACCTCTAATGTGGTTGACTGCTTATCCAGTGTAAAATGTTTTTTGTACGACTCAAAAAAACATATCTTTTGTAATCAAGATGAATCTTAGGAGGGAGGATAACCATTAACTTAATATCTAGGCACTAAAAAAGTTACACACTAGCACACAATTTTTCATTTATAAATTGTTGAACCAATTATATATTCCTATATAAATATAACATTTGACTGGATAGTTCTTGAAGTCTGATTAATAGGTATGAATCTATTTTCTCTTGAAAAAAGTTTTGATCACCTTCTTTAGTAAGAAACAAAAAAAACATAGCTACCATTACTTCACAACCATCACTCAGTTGTCTCAATATTTTTTCCCCTTATGATATAGATGAATTGTAGTCTAAGATTATTATTGTTTTTAAATAATTGGGATACATTATTGTTGCAGTATCTATTTTTTATTTTTTCACATATTTATTCAATGAAAGAGATTTTCATCTCACATATAACATTGGATCACCCTTTTAGTAGACCAAAAGTATCTGTTCAATGATAGAAACATTATGTACCTCTAATTTACTTAATATTATTATTCACTTCTATATATATTTTATGAATCAACATGTGCATAATATTTCCATATATATAGATGTAAATCCTCAGCATCATTATATCCTAATTAAATTCATTATAATCTAAGGGCATTATTCCATAATTTGATACTTATATTTCTCAAATATTAAATTTATTGTTATTTTTTCATGATTCTTACATGATTTAATCTTATTTAGATATCCATTAAATACTTAGATACAACTATAAAATAACAGTCCATAATATTCCCATCATGTATCTTTGACTTTCCATAATCCTCATCCTCTTTCTAAATTTTTTTCTTTATTATTACTCATGATCTATATTTTTATCTTGGATTATCTCCATAAAATCCATATCAATTACTCTATGAGTAAATGATTTAATAAAAAATAGTTATGCTGTGAATATTCTCATCATGGTGAAAAAATATTAACTACTTATAAAAAATAACATAAGTGTGACTCTCAATTATTGTGAATAACGATGATGTTTATGACTTGAATAAAAAATCAACATCTTCACATTTAAATAATCCTCCCAAATATTTATTGAGTAAATTCAAATATATTTAGTGAATTGAATAATATTTACTTATCATGTTGAAAATTGGGATAAATCAATTGTATGTATTATATTATGAGATTACCTTCATATATCATAAAAGTGAATCATATTTATACCCTTATATATAGGATATTTATCCTTATGTATATTAGTGAATCTAGATTTCCAAATTCAAAATCTAAATCTTAGAGAAACTATTATATATGAGTAAATAAATATTATGTAACTCCTTAAACGATGAATTAAACATGAGGTAACAACTAATAAAATTGACGAAAAAACCTATATATAATTTATTACCCTTATATTTTAGTTGTGTATCTTTACTCATGTATAGGAGAAACCTTATGTATTTCGCACAGATTCAATAGTTTTAAAAATTATATACCTTCCTTCAATGTACACATAAATATAATTAATTTACCCATACAAATCGTTTCAAAAATTAGTGTAACTCTTATGAACTGAGATAATTTTTAAAATTAATCTCACATATTGAGTACTTTATTAGATATACATGAAACATTAACATCAAAATTTATATGACATCTAAAAAATTCTTTATTCCCCTCAAATTACTTTGGAATACCTTCTAATAAACATTAATCAATATATGAATAATTAAAAATCCAATCTAACATTTAATTAGTTTATTAATTTCAATGGATCTTCAACTGCCTCAACCAACATCAACTCATCCTCAAACATCATTCAAGTATATTCTTAATATAATATCTTCCATTACCATATAATAATATTAATGATAAAATATCAGTGATAGATTTATCAACTTATTCAATGATATATAATATTAATCAATAACCATAATCCATGGAAGTAAAATTATTTAAATTCCTCAAGTCTTCTTAAAACAGTTATACACATAGACCATGAAGTAGCTTCAACATCCTTTCAAATATAATTTACAATAAGTAAACTTTATATCATTTTTTAATCATATTAATTATCATTCCATATGTGAATATATATATATATTATATTCTAATGGAAACATCTATGTCACATATTTTCCATTATTAATAGTCTTCAAACCCCATAATCAAGCATGATAAATAATTAAACTTCATGGTGGTCTCTAATTTACTCAATATCAATATAATGTAACAGCATTCTTTGGAAATAAATCATTAATATCATCAAAATTATAAGGCAATGAAAAAAAATTAAAATATTATATTATCAAAAACTAATTGAGATTATTATTATTAAATTTATTGATTATTATGAACAAATACAATTCAACAGTAAGTGTGATTAATAATTTTTTCCAAAGTTTATGCTAGCCTATTAATTTTTATTATCATAAAATTGTTTACATTAGCTTCCCTATTATATGGATTTTTTATTCCATGTTATCCCACCTATTATAAGAATAGGGACTTTTTTATATGTATAATATCCTACCCATATTATCAAGTGAAAAGTTATTCTACCAAACCCTAATGTGGGACTCATAATTCGATAGCCTGATGTATCCTATAGCCCAACACAAGAGGGATATTAAACCCATGTCACAACTAATTTAGAAAATAATTGTACATAGTTCCAATAATATCCCCCTTAATGCATACTCAATGAAAATTAACCCCATACCAAGTGTTTTTATACAACATTTACAATGTATTTCATTCCTGAAATCAATATATTTCATAAATATTTTTATTGTTGAATCCCCTTTGAATAATTTATTTCATCTTGAGAAACCTACCCATTACAATAAAATTCCTTGTGATTGGGAAATGATCACACCATTATTTTTAGAATAATAATGGTCAAACAATACCCCATTGTGTGGATAATGATATATCAGCTAAACATATCCCTATGTCTTTCAGGGGAGGGATGTTAAACTCCTATTGAAAATACTTTTAGAAAGTGATTAATATTGTCCAAACAAGTCATTTAATGTTATTTACAAGTTATATTGGATAATAAATTTTTGATACTCCAACTGGGAAAGTCAGTACATATTGTATCATTGTTTTGTCAGAGAATGATTTTTGGTTGGTCGGTATGGGGAATGAATCATCATATATTGTATGTCATATTAGAGGAAGACACACTATTTCATGATAAAACCAAATTTTTTTATTTAAAATAAAATACATATTTTAGAGAAATTAATATTAAAATAATAGAATTTATATTTAAAACCATGTGTTTGTATAATATTTTACAGTCTTAAAATTTTTGGAAAGTCGATTATTATAACCATGAAATGAGAGAGAGAGAGTTTGTGATTTTTTTGAGTGAGAAGGAATGAACCAAGGAAGATTAATTTAAATAGTATAGATATTTTATAGAGTAACATTATTGATTTATTTCATTAGGATTCATCACATGTAATTGATGATAATTGTCCTAAACAGAAAAATAAAATAAATTCCATGGTTCATGAAGTCATGATCAAAGTTAAGACTTTTTTAATTATTAAATACAATTTTATATATTAAAATATCCTCGTGAGATATAGAAGATGATGTTGGGTTGTTATAGTTATAATATTATCACCAATTCATAAAATTTATTTCATAGTATATGATTAATCTATTGTGATTATTGGTTCTAAAATAAGTGAGAAGAACGTTTTTTCTATGTGAATTTTATATTGTCAATTTCTCATATAGGATCACTATTTTATTCCAAAGACTTCATTTTTATGTGATTTAAAGGATACTCCTCACTCTTGACATTTTCTATATAAAACTAGTGAATAATTTAGAAATAAATTACTCAATGTCAATGAAAGTATGCATCAATTCATTTTGAATGTTAAGACTTACAATTAATCATTTTCTCTATTGGTTGGATTTTGTTGGTATCATTTAATGATATAATATATTTCAGTTTTTTAAAATATATTAAATAAATAGATGTTAAATTATTTTTTATAAAATCATTAAGGTGAAAATGTGTTCACTAATCCACCCATATTAATAAAAATGTTTTAAACCTTATATATTTTGTATTTGATTGATTCCTGTGTTACCATAAAAGACATTTAAGATTCAATTATAAAAATTCAAATAATATTTATTGTTTGAATTTATAATATTAAATATATTATATCTAACTAGTGAAAATTAGTTCTTACATTTGGTTAGAATAAATAAATTATATAGAAATTGATAAATCTTTTATATTAGTAATCATTGAGTGTGAATATGATTAATATTTTCATTTATTGAAATATTCATGTATTCAATTATGTATGTCCTCATGGAAATATGGGATCCCTTGAACCACAAAAATGTTGTGTAAGATTAGCATTGGATGATTGAGAAGGTTTTTCACCATGACATTGTCACCGTGTCACGAGGAATCATTGGGAAGAAGAACTAATGATATTTATTAGGTGAAACTCACATAAAAACACTTATTCCACACCAAAATTTGGGAATTAAATATAGTATAATTAAAACAATGAAAATAATCCATGTGTCACTCCATGATCTCTGGGAGACTCTAAAATTGTTTGGAGGAGATAAATTGTTGTTACGTGATAATATTCATTACTCCATATTCAAGTAAAGATTTGTAGAGTCTTGGAATATAATTCTACGGTATCCAATGAGTTTTAAATAACATAATATCATTATATTATCAATATATTATTGATCGGTGAATCAAGTAATAATTATATCTTTTGAACTATGGTAACGAATTTTAAAACCTGACTATGCCACAACAGGGAGAAACATTACATGAATTATTAATTTTTAGAGATTTTACAGTTTCTGGAAAAATTTATTTTACGGAAAAAGATGGATATTTTTTAGAGGTCAAATTGATATACATAAAAAAAATTTTAAGACCAATTCCTGGGAAAATCAAGGTGGTTTAACTTCAAAAATATTGGGGATTTTTTTAGTAAATCATGAATATTTTTAAGAGAAATCACATTGAATGTAAAAGGTGATATTTTTTAAGGATTTTTTCATTAATAATGAAAATTATTTATTAGAATTTGAATAAGTGGGATCATTGATCCGTATGGAACTTTGAAATGGAGAAAATATATAGTGAAATATATATTTAAATTTTTTCAATCTATCATTAATCAAGATCCATTCAGTTAATTGTGGGAATTTATGGACATTAATTTTCATGGAATACAGGATTATCTAATCAAGAATAATTTTTTAATTAAATATTTTTAGTGATATTAATATAGGATCAAAGGAAAAATAAATAATCAAATAAAAAATATTACTCTAAAATTAGAGGCCCTTCTCTTGTAGGAGTGGTGAGACCACTGCCACGGAAAATGTATTTGGATAGAGGTTCCAAGGGCTTAAATAATTCAGTTAGAATTTATAATATATATATATATATATATATCTAACTAAAATATATCCACTTTTTGGTTATTTAGAAAATATGAGGGGGTATATTCTATGAAGTATATTTTGTATTGATTAGTGACTAAATAGTTGATCTCCTTTATTTATTTTATTTATTCATTTTTTTCATTCACACAATTAATATATTTTTTCCCACTCTTCATGATTGTTAATTTTTTGTTGACAGATGAATTTATATCTAAGGAATTAATAATTAATGGGATTCTTCATAGACCGTAAGATAGTTTATGTGCTATTTTAGAATATGGATTTGGATCAACTATTTATTAAATAAACCAATGTACATGACTATACAAAAATTTATGTTTTAAAATAATTAAATAATTAGTTGAAAAATATTTTATTTATTAAATCTAAAAGAAATCACTCATTAAAAAATTATAATTTCAGTTATCTCGTGGTAAAAATTTTATAAAAACAAAATCACACATTTATAATTCAATGTTTTCTTTTAAATATTCTTTTCAATTATATCAATCAATATCATTCACATTAAAAGAAAATTTTAACACTAGGGGTTATTGTCTTTGGGGATAAACCTTATAACATTCCATTACATATTAACATTTATAATTTTAGTGTTTATTTGTTGTGTTTATAAATGTAAACATTATCTTAATGTACATGGGAGGTGACTATTCAAGGGGGCGTGTTTACAGTGATACTAAAATAAATAATTTGGAAATACAATTGTTTCAACTGATTTAAAGGTTATTGAACACTCTTTTTATAAGTGGTAGAAGACGGTGGATGGTAGAAAACATGATGATGATTTGGTTAAATAAAAAACATGAAATTATGAAATCATTCAAAATTATAGTAAAGAGTAGTGTAATAATGATTCAATTCAACCAATTGACGAATATAAATGATTTCCTCTAGGATTATGAAAAAAGATAGAGGCTCAAAAAAATTTGGATATTAGAATCCATTTTTTAAAAAATATATATTTTTTGAGAATATCAGAGACAATACAAAAAATTGATTTATACCAATAAAAATTTAATGATGGCTAATATGTCTATTGGTGGAAATAATTACTTCCAAAAGATATTAGGTTTTATTGGTATGAATTGTAAGTACCAAGACTTGTTCAAAAAAATAAATTTATATGGTTATACTAATTATCTAATACTAAAAAATATTTTTCCAAAAGATAAATATTTTACTTTATTATTTCAATACCACTTTTTGTTACTAAATCAAGAATATTTTATCAATAAAAAGTAATAACAAAAAAAATTTCCATCAAAAAAATTATTTTAATTAATCAACCAATAAAAAAACTATTTTATCAATACCTAATTATGTAAATCAAATATATATATATATACTAAAAAGAAATAGCATTTTTTATTTTTTTTATTATCAATATCCCATGAATTGACTTTAATTTTTATTTTTCATTAAACATAAAAAATGATTATATTTATTACACTTCTCATTTAATTAACATTTAAATATAATTTATATGAAAAATTTAAATCATTGTGATATTTGGTATGTATAGTTTTGTAGTGATTTTATCTCGTTAAATTATAATATTATTTTTTACTTTTTACTTGCAAAATTAATTAAAAAATATTAAAAATAAATTCCGAAAATTAATTATATAAATTTATTAAATAAATAAAAAAATCAATAATGTAAAATTGTTTTATTAATAATTGATATTCACATATTGAATTTTTATTTTAAATTATAAAACAAAATAATATTTTTATTAAATTTTATACAATTGATAATTATATTTGATAAATTTTTATTATAATGTTTTGTATAATTTTTAATAATTTATTTAATTGAATCCTTATCGAATGAATAATACCCCAGTAACATAAATGTTAATTTGTAAACATTATCCAACCTTTTGACCAAAATCCCATATGACCTTGACCCTCATTAGTCAATTTCGAGAATATTTTACTCTCAATTTGTTTGTGTGACTTTAAAATATACACATGTCACCAAATATCTACTACATATATTTCCACTCCCTAATATCCAACCCATTTTTATGCCCTATAAGTTTCCCTGCAAACCCTAAACATTCTTCTTACATTTTCGCATAGTATTTTACTTGTTCAACCCCCAAACTATTTGTAACATTCCGAAACAGGATTCCATTGAACAGTGCTACCAAACTAGTAGGCCGCATGGCCCCCAACACATATCCCCAAATTCCAAACGTTGAAAAAAATATAGAGGGACTAGGGTTTGAAATTGGAGAGACAATACACTCCTATAAGAGTGTGACACAATGGTGACAATCAAAAAAATAATTAGAAAATGTAGTTAACAAATTAGAAAATAGATGACATCCAAGTCAGAAATATATAAACAAATCCAAATTTAATATCATATAAAATAATGATCAGGTTATGTATTTTCAAAAAAACCAAAAAAGGTATACAAAGGTCAGCACAATACATGTCTCAAAAACAAAAAAGGCAGGAAAATAATTATCTCCAAATAGTATTATTAACCTTATCTTGGTCCCATTATCAAATACTTCTAATAATGACACAAAATATAGCATAGAATTATAGTCCCTTTCCCCATTCCCTATGTGTATCCATATAATATTTCCTCATACCCAACGACAACCCAAATAGTGTGTAACATACAATCCCAGCAGGTCAACACCAAAAATTTATATAACAAATCATGGAGTTTCAATAAAAGATAAATTAGAGTGAAATATATTTCATAGGTAATAAGTAATAAAATTTAATGTTCCCATGGAATGCATACTATAGAAAATGTGATATTATATATCCCCACAATGATCCATGCAACAAATTGGTCTTGTTATTATAATAATGGAGCTACAAATCCAATGTATGTAAACACCAAGGCAATTTTGTATACAAAATACATCACATCACTCATAGACATGCTATATAACAAGTATATAAATCAACCACGACCAAGAAATATAATCATAAGATTCATGGTTACAACTATCCAGCCGTATAATTAATCATATCACATTTACCAAGGATATTCTGTATAATCATAAGTGTCAAACCATGAAGTGATGAATCCAAGGTAATGAAGACCAAGGAATACTTATCAAGGATGATGAGGGTCCTGATGGAAATATGTTAATAACACTAGTGGAGTCCAAGGGTCATGTTAATAGAGCATGTCAAATGAGAGTCTCGCAAGTTGGATCCAAGGGGTAGAAATGACATTTGCATCCTACCAAATCAAGATCTAAGGATCCTATAGGTCCAACCCATTATCTTCTATAAATCAATACCCACTTTTGAAATGTCTATGGAATCTAAATTAAATCAACACACATGGTATACCAAAAAATAAATATTCTACCATTTCAATTAACATTTCATTTCATTCATCAATTCAAAAAAATTCATGTTCCATGAGGATACCCTCTCATATAAAATCCATATAAACCCTTCAATAAAAATCAATAACATGAAAATGAGGAAACCAACCTCTTAATATCTAATGTTAGTTCAATTCATTTATAGAAAATATTTATCTAACTAAGAAATAATTAACACACCCCACAGGTGGTTTAACAAAGGAATAAGCAATGAAAATTCTCATGGAACACCCCTTTGGTGGCCTTAGATTGGAAAAAACCGCAAACATGTCACAAAGGAATTAAAGATAATTCATAACATGTTCCATTTCGTCAAATGAAATTATTAAATTCATTTCCATGTCCACATTGTAATGTTTGGTGGGTATCACAATGAAAGCTAGCTCTATAATGCACCAAATATTTGAGAAATGCATAGACCCCCATATATCTATCCATAGTAGAGTGTTCATCTAGTATCATCTTTTGATTTGACATATATCAGAAGAAAACTGATTAATAGAAAAAGAAACTAAAACTAAGGAATATTATCTTTCACCTAAACAACTACATTAATATGATGTTAATTGAAAAATGACACAAAAGTAATTCTGTAATCACAGGAATGGATTCAATAATATGATCAAGGATCAATGCTTAAGTTCGAGATCAAAGATAGAAATTAGAGAAAATAATTGGATTAGGCTCAAAGATATATCCTTACATGATATTCAATCCAATTAATGAGGGATTAAAATAGATTTTGGATTTAAATTACTTCAACAGAAAAATTGTAATTTCCAAAAAATTACCAAGGCTGAATAGGTTTTGCCACACGGTTGGCTGAACCATCTACCAATTGTGTGCTATCTATTTTTCTAAGGGGGCACATGGATTTTCACTACAAATGGTTTTTATAACCATGCATAAAAAAAATGAATTTTGGCTATGTTTAAAATTATATGTTCTCCCACATGGGAATTCTCCTCCATCCAAACAATTCTGAAAACAATGCAAGATCCTATTTAAATCTATCAAGACATAGAATAGTTAATCATCCTATGATTCCATCCCCATATAGATTCTAATAACTATATAGCTTACATTTTTTCCTAAAACATTTATTTTTTTTCCTCAAAAAATCCATGGGAACCCCTGATACACCCTTGACCTAAAATATTATTCGCATCTAGATGAAAAAAATTAAAAACAATAAAAATATTTGTACCACATATGATGTTCTGGGATATTACAATATTACCCCTTGAAGAAATTCATCCCCAAGTACCCCTCTTTTGGGTGGTCAAGAAATGGATGATAATAAATCTATCCACTGAGAACCTTCATGATGCTATCAATGATATGAATCAGATTCTCCAAAAATGACTCCTAAAACTATAAATGATCCTCCTTAGGCTGAAAAATGTGAGACATGTCTCAATGATATTCGAATAGCTAAGATACATGGATGATGTCATGTATGTATCAGTACCTCTGAGATAACATCAACAGATAGGCTACCATCTATAATTTCTACATAATCTCAAATGGACTGACATATCATGGTGATATCTTACCCTATCACATGTTCTATCTATTTCAAAATCTCAGTGAAACACATAAAAACATAATCCTCGACCATGAGCTCTAGAGGATGAATGCAGTTATCGACATAATATTTCAATCAAGACTATGTAGTATCCATCTGATTTCTAATCAACTGTACATGCTCAGATGTCTACTTCATAATATGTTGTTCACGTAAAGAATCCCCCCCAGCCACTAATGAGCATATGTCCGATTTATATGGAAAATCACAGAATTCCTCATTAGGTTCCATCAATATAGTCTCTTGAAAACTATTACTATATGAGAACTCAAATAGTGGTATATACCTCCCCATAAGGACCCCAAAATCTAGGTGGCATGATCACAACATTCCCTCAAGAACATGTATCATACACTGTTAGTGGTCATTATTATGATGGTGGTATGGTGTGCATAAAAGCACTGGATTACCCAGTTCCCATTGATAACTCTTCCAAAAAAGATACGTAAACCCGGTATCCCTATCTAAAATGATAGAAATAGGGACCCAAGAATGTTGTAATATCTTCCATATATAAAACATACCAAGATCATATACAGTAATGGTCTCCTTGATTGGAAAAAAATGAGTAACATTTATGAGCTTATCGACAATAACCCAAATAACATCACCACCTTGAGGCGACATTAGCAACCCATTCATGAAATCCATCGTGTTATCATCCAACTTCTACTCTAAAATATATATCTATTGAAAAAACCCATTTGGTCACTGATTTTCATCCTTAACCAGATGAAATTTGGAACACCTCATAAAAACGAGCTACATCTCCCTTCATACCTGGCAACTAGTACTGATTGCGTAAGTCACATTACGTCATGGTGATACTGGGATGCATTGACCAAAATGAGGCATGAAACTCCAAAACCAACTCCTCTTTTAAATCCACTAGAACTTGAACAAGGCCATGGATACACATGATATCATCCTCACCTATGGTCAAACCTGGGTGTGGGTCATCACATTCCACACTCTTTCACAGAGATGGGCCATTATAATTTGATAGCTTCTTCATCCTCATTTTATCCATAAGAGTAGAGGTTATAGATAAGGATGGAATAAAAATTTTCCCCTAACTATCCTCCACCTCCAAATTCATCTCATATAACAAATAAACAATCTTCCACTAACTACTAGCCTACTGAACTACATTTATCTGAGTCCTCTTACTCAGTTCATCAGCAACAAAATTTCATGTTTCAGGTGTATAAGAAAGCTCAAAATTGAATGAATATATGTACTCAAACCACCATAACTTCCTCAAATTCATATCACACTCTGTATATATATACTTGCATCGTTTTTGGTTCTTTTACAAAACCAAACTCTCTCCCAGTAAATAGTGTCTCTAACAATACAATGAATGAACATCAGTAACTAACTCGAGATCTTGCATTATGTAATCCCTCTGGTGTGGCCTCACATATCAAGACATGTATACCATGAATAAATCCCCCTACATAATAACTAATCCCATAATGATACCTAATGCCTCCCAATATACACTGTAGATTTTACTCAGCTCTAGAAGAATCAAAACTATTGTCAAAGATAATACCCCATTTAGCTCATGAATGGTTGTCTTGTATGTATTTGAAAAACAAACTTCACAATGTTATTAATAAAGTCTTTAATAGAACTAATATGCATGATAAGTAATTTATGAAATGATGTAATAACTAGTTATCCCTCATCAAATAT
Source organism: Viscum album (assembly GCA_963277665.1). NCBI lineage: Eukaryota > Viridiplantae > Streptophyta > Magnoliopsida > Santalales > Viscaceae > Viscum > Viscum album. The sequence goes on from OY728157.1 coordinate 1,429,900,290, forward strand.
GTATGTCAAAGACATTCTTGGGTTTTTCCAAGGTAACTACAACTCTCACCTTCTCTGCGTAAACAGATACTCTTTTATTTGAGATAATATGATCCAAGAAGTGAATATTATCCATTCAAAAGTGGATATTTATGAGATTAAAATATAAATTATTCTATATCAGTGTGTCTAAAATTATCTCATGTTTTTCATGGACATGACGATTTGATAATACACTAATATATACTCTATGTTAACCACCAAAAAAGAGTCAAGACAAAGATGGAAATATCATTTCATCAGTGCAATCAAATCTTTTAGTGTGTTAATGAGACCAAACCATATACCATATACTCTTATAGACCATACATAATCTGAAATGTTGTAAAAGGTATGTTTTAGGTCAAAACCACACCTGATGATATCTAGATCTCATATACATTTTATAGAACACTTTAGATTCTTGAAGATGATCAAAATGTTCATCAATCAGTAGAAAGGGACCCCAGTTCTTCACTTTAAAATTGTTTAATTTACGATAATCCATGAATATCCTAAGGTCTCCATTAGGATATTTTTGAGAAAAAGGACTGGAGAACCCAATAGAGAAGTACTGGGTCGAATGAAATCCTTTACCTCCAAGTCCTCTAGCTGCCTCTTGAAATCTCTCTAATTCATATTACTTATCCAATAAAGAGAATGGATAACGATGAATATACTGACAATATATTTATGTAAAACTCAATATATCTATCATAAGGAAAAATAGAAATTTCATTTGGGAAAGAATCCATAAACAGATCAATGACTGGAGGAATGTCCACGTGACATGCTCCCGGATCATCCTGAAAAAAACTACCAATCTGATTTATCATGCCACCCAGCACATGATGCTCTGGTGCATCTCAGATCACCATAACATCCTATTAACCATTATGCATATAAAATCCACCCCCTTGTTATGTGAATGTCAACCTCTAGAAATATGAATAAAAATGGGGTTGATAAGCCACAAGCTATTCCATCCCACGTATGATTTCAAACCCTATCATCTCGAGGAAAAAAGATTCCATATAAAGTGACGCCCATCATCTTAAAGAGGGAACTCCCTACAATAATTGACATCCTCCATTCAGATCCCCAATAATGTTTCATGATTCATAACGCCCTCAGAAAACTAAACAAAAATCCAAATGCATTCCACCAAATGTAAAAATATGAAACTTTGTGATACAACTATATCAAAAATAGAAGATAAAAGGGTAGTGTTTACTATGAATTTACCTATCACCTTTGAAAAATTGGGACTATTCTCCTCAGATTTAGGTTTTTCATATAATATCTATCATAAACAGTAGATTTATAACACAACCACATTATACAGTTAAATCCCATATTGTTGTCTCGGTGAAACTGGTGCCACGATGCCTCAGCCAAGACCACCACAACCTTTTCCTGAACAACCAGTACAGCTCCATCCCTTTACCTGATGTTGATCTATAAAACCATATCTCAAATGTAGTGTCAGGGGTGACCCCTAGCCACTCACTAGTGGTATTAAGGTCCTACAGAAATGTTTCAAGTTGACTATAATGACGCAAGCTCCGAACTCGACTGGGTCATGATCGTAAGTATTCCTCTTATGGCTTCATATTCCACACTGATGATCAGAAACATCACTACTAGCACTAGTGTTATGGATAGTTCTCATCTCATGATAACCCTAAAAATTTTATTTCTTACCATTGAAAGTTGAATTACTAGGTCGAGAGAATAAATTGTTCTACTATGCACCCCAAACATCCCTCAGATCCCACTTTGTAATTTGTGTCTGATTGATAATCTCGGTAATCATCGTGATCCTAAACATGTTGACACGAGATTGAACAACATTTTGTATGACTTCCTCCAATTGTGTCGCCTTCGATGCCTCATCATCAAGTTATATAGGCACAGAATGATGCAACTCTGTAATGAGTTCCAAATACTCCATAATTATCATGGCGCCCTACTCCAGACACATTAACGTATTATACCAAACTGCTCTCAGATATTCATGGAAAATTTATCGATAGAATTGGGTTTGGAATTCCCTCCCAACCATAGCATGCAGTACATTATCCTAGTTCAAAACATCTCAATAGTACTTTTCTTTACCATGAAGCATATAAGTTCTGAGATTCACTCTTCAATCAGGATGTGTCTATAAATGATCAAATATTAAAAATGTGTTCTCAGTCCACATCTCAGTAGATTGTGGACATCCATCCCATGAAAATGTAGGAAGATGTTCCTGTAGTAACACACTCATCAACTCATGTATTGACAAGGTAGGTTGTGCTTGTCCTTGAAAAGTCAGCAAATAGCAAAAAAAACCAATGAAAAAGTATGTCTTAGTACTCATGCCAGGTAAAATGGATGGTACTATAGTTGAAAATAATGGATTGAACACCATTATCATATATCCCACCACATCTAGAGCATGTTTATCGATACTCTCATGGAAGAATACTAGAGGTTTTCATAGTTGAATTCATCTATAATGAAAAATTCATGCCTCAGAAAATACCAATATCAAATTTCCTAGCTAAAACCAATGGACATGTCAAAACCATTCTATAAATAGGTTATTCCACATAGCCTTCTCATAAAACTAGGATGGGGAAGAAATAAATTGTCATAAAATTCAATAGATACACTATTTCATGTCCACTCAAAAGATGTCTCTATGTCACGTTCTATATTTCTTGATTAAATTTTCCATTTGAATTTCATATTCACTTCACATTTCTCATTTAAATGGTTGAACCAAATGGTGCGTCCATTATGATGTATGAGTTATTATACTACTCATGAATCAAAATTTGACATACACCTAATACACACCATAACACATTCCAATCCATGTGACTCATGGTCCATGACTCAATGTTCCATAATTGGCATTTTAGGGTGTCTACTATAGACTAATCAGGAAAACACTTTTGATGTTGCAACAGATACTCTAAGTACTAACCATGTTTCTCAATTCCCTGAACAAAATGATTGTCACATCAACATGTATATATATCATGAAATGTAACCCAACATCATGAAACCAATAATGTATCCTATATGGATGGTATAATGCATGGAATTTGAATATAATAAGGAAAAAAATATGATGCATGAGATTCAAACCCTAATCCCATTAGGCAATAATAAAAAAATCATATCAATAATAACATGAAAATTCAAGTGAATCATCCAATGGAATAATCAAATCAAATATAACAGTCAAAATATAGAAATCATTAATTTCCATTTGATGAAATTTAGATTTTCCTCTACGTGGGATAGTTATGCCTATGAAAATCTCATTTCCAAATTAGAAAACCTTCCTAACCTAGTCTATTTTCTCCAAATAATAAGATATAAAATAAAAACTCCTTTTATTCTACCTTGTAACACTCCAGACTCTGATGCCTCTGAATGTTTCCCTGAGCCCAGTTGGCCACATGTCCTCGAGCACATCTCCCTAAGTTCTAGAGGATTCCTCTTAGTAGAGAAGGCCAAGGGTGTGTTTGTGGGGAGACTATTCCCCCATATTAGAATATAATATAGTAGTATAAATCCTACAAATATTTTTTGTAAGACGAAACCCAATCAAACAATAGATAACATCCATGACATGAATATATAGAAAAAACAATATGTAACCTCATACCCAATGATGATCACACCATGTATCTACAAAACAATCAAATTGGCTACACAACTATCAGTACAATAAATGTATCAAAAACCAAAAATTCCCAAAATTATTAAATATGAATAGAATCAAAAGCCTCATCTTGGTCTTTTTCTTCCATTCTTCTAGGCCTATTACGAAGTCAAACATCAAAATGGTGTCACATTACCTAGTCTCTACCTGTATCCATATGGTCAATTTTCATACCTAACGACATCCCAAATAGGGTGTAAGATACAATATCAGTACCTTACCCCCCATTTTTCCTATAAACAATCCTAATATGAAATATAATCTAAAGTAGAGTGAAATATATATCACAAGTAAGTAGTAATAGAATGAATATTTTTAATGTCATGTATACTATAGAACATGTGATATAGTATATCCCAAAAAGGAACCCTGTATATTATGGATCAAGCCCATATATCAACGTATCCTCAATAAAATGAATTAAATTCCATGGCCATGCCATATAAATAATAGGTGACCTCACATAGGACCATGTTGAATAACATGTATATCAAATTGACAACCACCAATTCATATATTCATAAGTTTCATTTCTTCCCTGACCAAGCCAATTAATAAATCATATCACAATTACCACAGTCATTCCATATAATCAAAGGTGTCATATCATTAAGGACCAGAAACAAGGTATATAAAACCATGGCCTCCTCTTAGAGTCTTAGGACCATCTTTATGGTATCTTTTTTGGGACCACCATGATTTTTTTCAGATGTTCCTTACACAAAAAAATCATACTATTTTTATAAGACTACAATTTTTAGCTAAGTGAGAACCCTAATAAAAACTCCACAGTCTATCATCATAAACCCAAATTAGATAATCAACATATACTATAATAATTTCAAAATTCAGAAACCAACTTCACCATAGAAAAAACTGAACCGAGTACCACCACGACCACCTTCGAAAGGATCAAAAAATTCAAAGGGGTAGAAATTCCCTAGTAATCATATGAAATCAAGACCCCTTGATCATATAGGTAAAAGGTATCTTCTACCATAAATCAAGGCCCATGGGTGAAACGTCCAAGGAATCAAAATGGAATCAAGACCCATGGTATACCCACCAAGTCATCAAAAACCATTTCATTTCACATATCATTCCATTCATCAATTCACTCGAATTCATGTTCCATGAGTATACCCACTCGTATAAAATCCATATGACCCATTAAATAAAAATAAATAACACAAAAAATAATAAAACTGCAGCATACTATTTCATTTCAATTCAACTCATTTATTAATAGTATCCCTCTAACTAGGAAATCACTAACACACCCCATGAGTGGTTTAACAAAGTCATATGCACATGAAATTTGTATGGAAGACCCCATCGGTGGCCTTGGTTGGTGTAAAAACCATCAAAAAATAATAATGGAATTAAATATAATACCTAACATGTTCTATTTAATCTAATTCAATTATTCAATTTATATTTGGGGACACACCGTAAAGTCTATTGGGAGGAAAAAAACTAGCACTATGATGAACCAAAACATTTGGGAAATGAATAGACCAAAAACCATAAGTTCTTATTAGTGTGATCATATAGTATCAACTTCTAATTCGACCAATATCATATGAAAAATCAAGAATGGATGATGAACCTGAAAATAGGGGATATTAACGTGCAACATGTAACGTCCCGGATCCGGGTGCCACTCAACTGGTGCCCCGAACTCGGTTGGGCACATGACCTAAAACGCTTTTCCCCAAACGCCAAAGGCTACCGACTAGCAGGGAGGGCCCAGGTCTGATAGTGGGGAAACTATGCCCTCATTTGTCAAAGTGTAGCGCAGCAGAATAAAATATATAAACATACAATAGCTGAAGTAGTAAACAATATTCAACAGTAATGGACAACTGAAGTAAAAGAGAACCAACAGTCATATATATAAAGATTCAGCATGTCACTAATTCTATGAAAACAACCAAAACATGATACACTTCAATACAATACCCTACAACTAAAAGTACAAGGTATAACAAAACAAAACAAAGTCCAGTAAACAAAACGTAGCAGCATCACAATCCTAAGCTCGGTCCCACACTCTCTTACTCCTCTACTATAATCATGTAACTGTATAGTGACCCTTGACCTTATCCATACTTGCAGAAATGTAATCTGTTTAGGATGAAGACATGACCCAAATAAGGTGTGAGAAATAAATCCTAGTAGGCAACCTCCAAAGGCACGTGCCCAACTATCAGTGAGAATGTGCAATAGTAGTGTGAGAAACTAAATGCAATAAACTAAGCAGTACTTAAAAGTAACTAATTTTAGAAGTCATATTTCCATTTTAATATTCATTTTACCATTCTATTTAATAAAATTTTGTGGTCATCTGTACTAAGCCCTCAGGCCAATCAGAACCTTTCCCTCAGGATAGTATAATAAAACCACGCCTTAAGGCTTCCCCTAAAGCTATTATAATAAAACCCCACCCTCAGGCTTGCCCTTAGGATATTATAATAAAAACACCACTCAAGTTTAACAAACAATGACCTCAGCCTAAAAAGAACATTTCCCTCAGGCGCATGTAACCGGACTGAGCCCAACAGATAAGAGAAAAATTATATATAATTCCTCTCAAGGAAATTTTAAACATGCTATATTTTACGGTATACCCTCGGGTAACCTGGAAAAATGGATAAACAGAGGAACGCACCCTTGGGGTGGTCTTGGATCCAAGAAGAGATCCCAAACAATAGTTATACATACTTATTAAACTACCTATGAAATTCTAGGTATTTTAATTACACGAGGCCTCAACCATATGACACCCCCAACATGGTCTCGTATCACAGTGGTTACCAAAACACACAGAAGTTGGAATTTAAACACCATACCACCTACTTCGATCATCTCTGATTGGTATACGTGAACGACGCCTCCTAAATCATCAATGAATGATGTAGATCTGGGATAAAATAATTCTATTTTAAATGAAAATAACATCCCTTAGGGGAATAATTGGAAAGAACATCGTAAGGAGAAGGGATAACTCACCCGTGCGGTTCCAACGTGATCGGTAGAAGCGGAAATGGATTCACGGTGCACAGTCAGCTAATCCTTGAAGCTCCAACCGTCCTCCCAAGCTCCAATGACATTCTAAGCTTCTTCTATGAATAGTTGATTCTACTGCCTGTTTTAATTGAAAAAAACAAACTACACGGTGTGTACTCTCAATTACATGGTGTGTACTCTTCATCATATAATTGTTCCTTCAGTAGCTACTTTTTCTACCGCCGCACTATTCATCTGTCGACAAGAGTACGCGACATGTATTTCCAAATACATGGCGTCAACTTTCGCTCAGCTGGAGGCTACTCCCACCGCTTTACTATTCAACTATTGACTCACTACACCGCGTGTAAATACCCACTACAAAGCGTGTAGTCAATTGTTACACCTTTCATCGCTGACAGGATTACATGCCCTATGTACTAATCCCACATAGACAATGTACATAGCATGTGGAAAAGTACATAGTGTGTACCCACAAAATTGGGGATTTTTCCCCATTTCCTTATTTTCTCAAAAATACTTAAGGAATAAGGAAAAGAAGAAACTCTTACCTCATGAATAAGAACCAGGTTATTACAAACTTCCGCCCTTAAAGAAATTTGTCCCCGAATAGCCCTTCCAAGGGTGGTTAAGATAAAACTCACAATAACTCTGACCACTGAGCACGTACGTCGTTCTCCCGCTCCTAGGTTTCGGCCTACACTCGAACATGCTGCCATAGCACCAGTACAAGAGGAACTGATCGGCCTCGGATAACCTTCGTGCTCCTATCAATGATATGAATCGGATGATCCTCAAAGGGTGCATCGATCTGAAGATCATCCTCCTCGGGCTGAATGGTGTGAGACAGGTCTGAATGATAATGATGCAGCTGAGATAAATGGAAGACGTCGTGTATGGCACGGTACCTCTATGGTAACTCCAACTAATAGGCTACCGGTCCAACTATCTCTAGAATCTCAAATGGGCCCACATACATTGGTGGAAGTTTACCCTATATCCTAATTCTCCTGTGTCCCAACCTCGGTGAAATACACAAGAAAACCAGATCCCCGACCACAAACTCCAAGGGTCGTCTACGGCGATCAGCATAAGATTTCTGATTAGACTGCGCAGTAGCCATCAGCTTCTGTATCAACTGGACCTGCATTGATGTCTCCTACACCAGGAATGGTTCCAACAAAGCTGCCTCACCTACCTCTAACCAGCACAAGGGTTATCGACATGGCCTACCATATAAAGCCTTGTAAGGTCCATCTCGATAGTTTCCCGAAAACTATTATTATAGGAAAACTCGACTAGGGGTATATTCATCTCCCAAGATCCCTTGATGTCTAGGACGCATGCACGCAACAAGTCCTCAAGCACCTGTATCGTACGCTCTGACTAGCCATCGGTCTGATGACGGTAAGTTGTGCTCAGAATCACCTGTGTACCAAGTGCCCTCTAAAAACTCTGACCGAAACGAGACGTAAAATGGGCATCCCTATCTGAAACGATAGAATGATGGACCCCATGAAGACATAAGACCTCTCGGATATAAAACTTCTCTAGATAATCAACATTGAAGGCCTACTTGATTGTAAAAAAGTGATCTACTTAGGTAAGTATTTCTACAACAACCCACATGTCATCATTGCCTCGAGGTGACCTTGACAACCCAGTCACAAAATCCATCGTGATGTCATCCTATTTCCACTCCAGAATGGGTAACTCCCGTAATAGTCTGGCTGGCCTCTAATGCTCTGCCCCACCTGCTGATTGGTGGAACATCTAGTAAAAAAACCAACTACATCCCATTTTATACTTGGCCACCAATAAAGATGTCTCAAGTCACGGTACATTTTGGTAACTCCGAGATGCACTCCCCAATCTAAATCATGAAACTCCCACATTAGCTCCACAAATATATCCCCTAGAACCCATACTCGTCCATGGAAATGCAATACCTCATCATCACCTATCTTCCATCCAGTAAGAGGGTCCTTACTTGCCACCAAATCAAATATAACTAGGCCTTTGGAATCAGATAGATGTCTCATCCTCACTCTATCCAGGAGGGTAGACGTCATAGCTAAGGAAGAAAGATAGTGCTACTGATCACTGTCGTGCACCTCCAAATGCATCTCAGATAATAAGGCCATAAGCTGCAACTCATCACTAGCCTCCTACACTGCCTGTATATGGGTATTCCTGCTCAGTGCATCAGCGATTGTATTACCCTTACCTGGTGTATATGCATGCTCAAAATCGAAGGACTGAAGGTATTCAACCCTCCCTCGCTGTCTCAAATTCTAGTCACGCTGGGTAAAGATATATTTGAGACTTTTGTGGTTGGTGAAAACAAAAAAATTCTCTCCCAATAGATAATGTCTCCAACAATGCAACTCATGATCAAATGCAGCCAAATCGAGATCATGTGTCGGGTAATTCCTCCCATGTGGCCTAAACTACCAAGACCCATACGTAACTACTCGATCACCCTGCATCAGCACTACTCCCAGCCCAATACCTGATGCATCACAGTAAACTGTATAACTCTTCCCTTTCTCTAGAAGTATTAGGATTGGTGCTCATGTCAACATTCCCTTCATCTCCTGAAATGTTGTCTCACAAGATTCTAACCAAACAAACTTCACACCCTTCTTAGTTAACCCCGTCAATAGTGCTGCTAAGAGATTGAATTCCTGTATAAAGAGCCTGTAGTAACCAGCCAGCCCCAAGAAACTCTGTATCTCAAACACATTCTTAGGCTGCTCCAAGGAAACTACTGCTCTCACATTATCTGGGTCAACAGAAACATCTACCTCTGAGATGATATGACCAAGGAAGTGTATATGTTCCGTCCAAAAGTGGCACTTTGAGAGAATAGCATATAACTGATTCTCTCTCAGTGTACTCCATACGATCTCAATATGGGTAGCATGGTCGTGTCGAGTGTGATAGTACACCAAGATGTATTCCATCAAGACTGCCACAAAAGAATCCAAATTAGGGTGGAACACACGATTCATCAGAGCCATGAAAACGGAAGGCACATTCGTGAGTCCAACCGGCATAACCAATTACTAGTATAGACCATATCTACTCTGAAAAGTTGTAAGCGGTATATCTGATGGTCTAATGCATAACTGATTATTTCCAGATCTCATGTAAATCTTCGAGAACACTCGTGCACCTTGAATTTGATCAAAAAGATCATAAATCCTCAGAAAGGTATTTCGGTTCTTAACTTTCAACTAGTTAAGCTTCTGATAATCATCACAAAGTATGAGGGTACCATCCGCCTTCTTCACAAAATGGACAAGAGAACCCCAAGGAGAGGTACTGGGTTGGATGAAACCCTTTTCATGTAACTCCTCTAATTGTCTCTTGAACTCCTGTAACTCTGGTGTAGCCATCCTATAAAGAGGAATGGACATCGGTGATGCTCCTGGAACAAGCCCAATAGAGAAATCAACCTCTCGCTTCGGAGGTATACCCAAAAATTCATCTAGGATGACATCCCTGAAATGATCAACCACTGGAGGGAAATCCTTCTAACAAGTCGCCTGATCATCCAGATATAAACTTGCAATCTGGGCTATCACACCACCTTGCCCATGATTCTCGGCTCTAGATTGACTCACCTGGACATCAAATTCACCCATGTATAGAAACTCTCCACCCTCTGGTGACGTGAAACTCACCCTGCGATGATAGCAATCCACAAAGGCTCGAAAGGGAACCAACCAGTCCATCCTAAAAATGACATCATAGGTCATCATCTCTAAGAAATAGAGGTCCAATAGAAATTTACACCCACCAGCCTCTAGGAGGAACTCATGGAACTAATGCACACCAGACGTTCTAGTTATCGATGGACTGTCTAGCTTCATGACATCAGAAGAAGAAGAAACATATATCCCAATGCTCTCCTCAACGGGCGCAGATATAAAGCTATGTGTATCACCTGTGTCTAAAATTAAAGAAGATAAAACAGAATAGACTAGAATAGTACCTGTGATAGTAGAAAGTCCAGGTTCTTGCTCCGGTTGGTTCTGTTGAACTGTATATACCGGCCCAGTGCCACGGCCCTGCGACATAGGTTGGCTACCCTGAGATGTGCTGCCATGCTGCCTCTGAGATCGTGGTGTCTGGCTACCATTGCCACGATCACCACCCTTGCCTGTACGTCTTGACGTATCCCAGTTTCCCAACTGGTAAGAATCTTCTGGTCCTACTCCTGCACATGGAGTCTAAACAGAACCCCTCTCACTAGCCACTGGTACAAACGCCCTTCAAAAGCACTGCATGTGACCCATCTTGCCGCATGTTCGGCACTTCAATAGGTCTTGAGGACACTGAGGTCTCTTGTGACCCTCTCTACCGCACTTCTAGAAAATGATAGGGGCACTTGAAGTAATCGCATGGCTAGTACTTCCACCATGATAGAAACTTATATGTCACTTCCTCTTCCTGGTAGAAATAGTACCAAAAACTGGTGTCAAACCGCCCTAGCCCACACCAATAGCTTCCCACAGGTTCCACTCAGTAATCAGTGTCTTTATCACAATAGAATGCACTATCGGCAAACTGAAAACATTCACTAGTGCTCGGATGTCATATCTAAGACCATCCTCAAAACGTCTAGCCCTCAACGTCTCATCACCCACCAGAACGGGTGTAGAATGTTAAATCTCAGTAAAGTGAGCAGAATAATCCATCACTAACAAGGCACCCTACTGTAGATTCATGAACTCTCGAGATTGATCTTCTCATAGTGTCTCCGTAAAGAAAATTTCATAGGAGACTGCATGAAAATCTTCCCACGACATGACTCTATGATTCTCTGATTGGGTGGTAACATCCCACCACATCTTTGTGGAATCACGTAGCATACATGTAGAAATCTTGACCCTCTACCCAAGAGGCGTCTCCAGATGCTCAAAAATAGTCTACACTGAATCTAGCCATGACTTCGCAGCCTGTGGTCTTCCATCCCCTGAAAAAGTAGGCGAATGCTACTTTTAGAATATATGTGTCAAGTCTTCCATAGATATGGCGACCTATGATGCTCCCTATAAGGTTTTCATGAACCTTATGAAGACTTCACGGAACTGCGCCTTCCTTCCTGTGTCTGGTATAATGGTTGACGCCGCACCTAGCACTATTGGAGGATCAACTGGTAGCCCATGTCCTACCATCTCTATAGAAAAATCATTGTCACTCTCTTGGAGAACAATAGGTGGTCGTCTCAGTGAGACGACTCTACAAGGTCAAAAACATGCCATTGATTTATGTTTATCAAAGACTGAAAACTAGGGGACCAAAAAGGGAATAGGAGGAAGAAGACATTCAAGATTTATCCATTCTACACAGCTTATCCATACGGATCTCTTCTACAAAAGAGTACATGGCATGTATAACATCTACATGGCGTGTATGTTTTAATTTCCAATAGCCCATGTCATTCATGACACGTACGACTACTCGGATAATACTTCACGGCGTGTACACCACTCCATCTTCCCAACAACATGGCCAGGTCCACACAGTATTCCCCGGTCAAGGCTGCACGATGTGTCCCATTGGTACACGATGTGTTCAAGAAGAGGAAACACTGACCCGTGTTGTTAGAGATATGGCTTGGTACCTAGGTCAGATTACACGTCGTGTTTAAGGTGAAAAGGGCGTGTATGTCTTAAGGTTTCACCATCCATGTTGTTAGTTACACAGGTGGACACCGAGTCTAAAATACACGGCGTGTACAACCGGTACACAATGTGTTTTCCCCAATTCATTCCCTACCCTGTGTCCTCGCCCACACGGTTTATGACAGGGGAAGAGACTACACAACGTGTACTTAAAAAAATTTCTTTTTCTTCCCGAACATAAGTTTAAAAGGCATGTAATCATAGAACTACATGTTATGTATCCTGGGTTTTCCAGACAATTAGCCTTAGAAACTACTCCGGGTTCCATAAAAACACTAAAACAACACCTAAGTGCCGAATTCTGATCTGTGAGGGCCCATACTCCTCGCTAATCAAATCTTGGAATCTTATCTATGTTATAAATAAGCTAACAGCCAATGATCCACCAAATTCTGGTCAATGAGGGCTCATACTCTTCAATAACCAAGGTTTGGCGTTCATTATATCAAGGTCTCACACAAAAATACCCTATCAAATAGTAGGTATTTATCAAAGAAGCTATCACAACAACATACGTTTCTAGCACAACAACTATCACAACAACATGCAATTTCTAATGCACATATTTTTCATGGAATAATGCATGACATGTGATTTCTAGAATGTGCCTAATTTATGCATGAGATGGAATACCCTCATCTCATTGAGTTGCGACTAAAGATAACCCATTATAAAAATATTAACAGCACACCACAAGTGTGTCACCCAACGATGAGAATCAAATCCACTATAAAATTGAAAAATCTGTGAAAATTTCAATACAAGGTAAAATATATTTTCTCTGTACACGTGTTAGATACTTTCGGGCACATCTTATTATCAAACACCTAGTCCGTTATATCCCTGACTAAGGCTACAAATAGTAAGTCAAAGAAAAGAACCCATCTGATACCACTTTGTAACATCTGAGATCCGGGTTCCACTCAACGGGTGCTCCAAACCCAGTTGGTCACATGACGTTAAAAAAATGTCCTCAAACGCTAGAGGCTACCGACTAGTAGCGAGTGCCCATGTCTGATAGTTGGGAAACTATTCCCTCATTTGTCAAATTGTAGCGCAGCGGAATAAAATATATAAACATATAATAGCGGAAGAGGTACACAATATTCAATTGAAATGGAAAACATAAGTAAAAGTGAACCAGCAGTCATATATATAAAGATGCAGTATGTCACTAATTCTATGAAAACGCCTAGAAAATGATACACTGCAATACAATACACTACAACTCAAAGTAAAAGGTACAACCAAACAAAACAAATCAGAGTAAACAAAACGCAGCAGTATCGCAAGCCTAAGCTCAGTCCCACACTCTCATACTCCTCTACTAAAATCAAGTAACTGTATAGGGACCCTTTCCCTTATCCATAACTGTAGAAATGTAATCTATTTGGGATGAAGAAATGACCCAAAAAGGGTGTGAGAAATAAATCTCAGTAGGCAAACACGAAAGGCATGTGCCCAACTGTCAGTGAGAATGTGCAACAGCAGTCTGTAATAGTAAATTCAATAAACTAAGAAGTACTCAAAAGTAACTAACTTTACCAGTCATATTTCCATTTTAATATTCATTTAACCATTATATTTAATAATATTTTGTGCTCCTTAGTACCAAGCCCTCATGCAAATCAGAACCTTTCCCTTGTGCTAATATAATAAAACCACGCCCTCAGGATTTCCCTCAGGCTATTATAATAAAACCACGCCCTCAAGCTTACCCTCAGATTATTATATTAAAACCATGCCCTCAGGCTTAACAAAAAATGCCCTTAGGCTAAAAAGAACATTTCCCTTAGGTGCATGTAATTGGGCCGAGCCAAATAGATAAGAATGAAATTATATACAATTCCTCTCAAGGTAATTTTAATCATGCTATATTTTACTGTATACCCTCGGGTAACCTGCACAAACGGCTAAAAAGAGAAATGCACCCCTAGGGTTTTCCTAGATCCATGCGGTGATGTCAAGCAACAGTTATACATAATCATTAAACTACCTATGCAATTATAGGTATTTTAATTACACCAGGCCTCAGCAATTTGACACCCCCAACATGGGTGCGTATTAGAGTGGTACCCAAAAGACATAGTCGTGGGAATTTAAACACCAGACCACCTACCTCAATCGTCTCTGATCTGTATACGTGAACGATGCCTCCCAAATCATCCAAAAATGACGTAAATCTGGCATAAAAGAATTCTTGTTTAAACGTAAATAACATCCCTTTGAGGAAGAATTGGTAAGAACAACGCAAGGAGAAAGAAGAACTCACCAGTGCGGTTCCAACATGATCAACAGGAGCAGAAACGGATTCCCGGTGTGCGGTCAGCTGATCCCTGAAGCTTCTACCTTCCTCCTAATCTCCAACGACGTTCTAAGCTTCCTCTATGAATAGAGGAGCCTACTGCCCGTTTTATGTGGAAAAAAAACTACACTGCGTGTACTCTCAAGTACATGGCGTTTTCTTTTTATCATTTAATTGTTCCTTTGGCAGCTACTTTTTCCACCACTGAACTTTTCATCTGTCGACATGAGTACACGGAGTGTATATCCAAATAAACAATGTGTACTATCGCTTATCTGGCGGCTAGTCCCACCACCTTACTATTCACCTACCGACTGACTACACAGTGTGTAAATACCCACTACACGGCGTGTAGTCGGTTTTTACACCTTTCATCACTGATAGGCCTACACGCCCTATGTACCTATCCCACACGGCTAAAGTACACATCGTGTGGAAAAGTACACGGCGTGTACCCACAAAATTTGGGATTTTTCCAAATTTCCTTATTTTCTCAAAAATACTTAAGGAAAAAGGAAAATAAGAAACTCAGACCTCAAGAATAAGAACCGGGTTCTTGCACAACATTATTAGTCCAATGATTCGAAGTTAATCGAATAATGACACAATAGGAATTAATTAACCACAGTCATAGATCCAAAAAGATGATCAATGATCAAATACAAGAATGTATGGGGAAATTAGAGAAAATCCTATAATTTGGATAATGTAGAGCTCCCTATGTGACATTCTTTCCAATGTGTAAGGAATGGAAATAGATTTAGGTGTAAATGGATATTAAGGGAAAACACTAATTTACCCAAAATTAAATGGGTAGCACCTATGTACAAACAATGATCCAATCGCGCTCCCTATTCTATGCTAAGTGGGAACCCACATGGTTACTATGGATAGTTTGTTTTACTGTTCACAAGATGACCATTTGTGCTCTGCTAAAATTTTTAGGTGCCCCCTCATGGGTGTGCGCCTCCAACTGTACATTTTGAAAAATTATTTTTTCTATTTTTTCCCATTATCTAGTCCTCATATATTTATCCATATTGTTCTAGTTACCCCGCCAGATTCCCACTAACTATGAAGCTTTCTTGTTTTTTTAAAAAATCTAGGTTCCAGGCTCCAAACATACCCTAGAAAACCCTGATACCCCATGACCTCAAAGGGTATTCCCATTAGTATGTAAAAAATAATTTAAATATAAAATAAAAAGATCTATACCTCATCTGAAAACCATATATCTTATACTATTCTACATCGCCTAGGATTTGTTTTAGATCATTCCATTTAGGTTATTTTAATATCTCCTTAATCATATAATCAATTATACATCTAGTAGCCCCTCAATCTCCCCATATTCTATAGAAATTTATGGAAAAAATAACATATGAGTTTCTTCCACAGCCTTAACAAATTATGAAAGAACTTAAAATGTAATATTTCATTTTATTTTATTTTAATTCATAATTAGAAATACTTATTGTTAGTTTCCATGTAAATTAATTATTTAATATATATTAAATTTTGATATGATTTAGTTACAACTTATTTATTTATTATGTTCATTTTTTGATAATTAAAAATATATAAGAAGTTTCATTTCAAATATATTTAATAATAAGATTCCGGTGATGTTTAAGAGAACAACCCAATACTATTTATTAAAATTGGATGTATTACTTGATTTTTATTTTTCCCACTTAATAAGGGATAATATTATTGTTTTTCCATGTCAAATTTAGTATAATAAACATTATATATATCTATATATTGTGAGAGAACATATCACTATGAATGAAATGGATACTGATTATTAAATGATTATTTGGAATTTAAATGGGATTTAATGTTCAGTTATGATAATAACATTTTTCGTGTTTATCATGATAATTTTTCTAAATAAAATTTTATTGACAGGTTGGGGGAAATTTTTGAATTTTTAGAACCAAAGAATACCCAATCATGTTTTTCTATTGAAACCAATGTAGTTTTAAAATTTATTAAGTATAATGTGAATCCACTATAATCTATGTGTGAAAATTTCACTAAATTATATTTTATTAGCGAAATGTGTCTACTTAAATAATTAAATGTGATCAATGATGTGGAAATTGATGTCCTTATAAATATTTTCACGAGTTATATTCACAAGTATTCAACCTTACCCAACTAATTTATTATGTTGAAAGGGGTTATTAATAGTCCTGCTCATTGTTATAATTAAATTAATGTGTTCCTTAAAATACATGTACTTTTTCATCGAAAAAAACATTTCATTGATAATGAAAAAATATTTATTTATATGAGGTGGAAAAAAGTGATGATGGGAGCATAAATAAGTTAAAAAATGGTACCAAAATACCAATATATGTTTTCTGTCACTTTGCCTTAATACCTAGGATTAATATGACATTCAGGTCACCTAAAAATACCCATTTCATGAAACGACATGAACATAACAGAGTTAAAAATATTATTTTAGGGCATTTGATAGATTTTTATGACTAGAATATTTTAATGATAAATATCCAATGTTTTCATTTCATCGAAAAAATTATATAAAAACCCTATAAAGTGTTGGGTTTATCATATTTTGAATTATTAATATCTAATATAGCATATAATCGATTATTTTTAGGATTTAAAATATTCCCTCATTCATACAGTTTAATTTGTAATATATTTTTATTTCTATATTGATACTTTTCCCTCAATCAAGTAGAAATTGTATTTATTTATTTTTAGTACCTTAAATTGTTTAATTGAATATGTTATGAGTATTTGGTATATAAACATCTAATGAATCAAAAAAATTAATCATTTAATTAACATGAGAATTAATGTGTAAAAGTAATAAAATTTTCAGTTATAGAAATCTATCAAGTTAGAAGGGAAAGGATAATGAACCTTGTTCATGTTGTAATGTCGAATAATGGTCATTATAAAATATAAATGGTAAGAAATTATGTTACATGGGTCATCAAAAACATCAAATTAAAGTCACAAATTTCCTAGAAATTAAAATAACATTTATATTGGGAAATATAAACAATTATACTAACAAAATTTCACAATAGATTAAAAATTTCAAATCTAATTAAAGGATTCGATATCATACTATGAAAACATTTTAAGGAAAAAAATAAACTAAATATTTATGATGATGTGACATAGAAAAATAAAAGTAATTTCCCTTAACTTCTATGTTGGGAGAATATTCTTCTAAGACACAATTTGGATGTTATTCATGTGGAAGAGAGTTATTTTTAATGTTTAATTATCATGTTCTTAAGGTTTTACAAGATATCTATATTTAATTTACAATTATAAAAAGACTTGGTATATTTAAATATATGACATAATACTCACCATTTTGAGGACCCAGGTTAAAAATTTCTACATGAAACAAGATTAACCTTAATAGAAAAAGGAAAATTAGATATGATTAGTGTAATAGCCTTTATCAAAGATCCAGATTGGTATTTCTCAAATATTTTGATAAAATTTAATGATGATTTTTTTGTCATTAATTATCCTGGGTCAACCCCATGCCGATTCGTGATAAGACTTGAGATGAATTCCCGATCCACCTGGGTAAGAAACCAGTGTTGAACATCTGATATAACTCAGTTTGGAATAATTTTACCTATAAATGATAGATAAAAAACAAATAAATAAATAAAAACAGAATAACAAGTTAAAGATCATTAGTGGAAAAAGAATAAATATCTACTACACATACCTATAAGGAACCTCATGGGGAACCTCCAACCACATAACTACACTTAATCTATTTGAAATATATAACCCAAATATCATAAAACTAAAAAAAATAACTTAGGCCAGAGAGCGGAGATGCTTATTAGGGATTCTAAGATTAATCATTTCCTTATAACCAATATTTAATTAAAATTCCAAATCATGCTAGTATGAAAATAATATATATATATATATATATATAAGTTTTTCCATTATTTTCAAAAGATGTAACAATCAACCATTTTATGTGAAACAATTTCAATAGTTGTTTCAAAAAAAATATTCCAAAGCATGACGCACATCTCGATAGATTAAAATATACAAGTAATTTAGTGCTGAAATTGGTTCTAAAAATAGAGTAAAGTATATTATGTCTATAATAGGTGTCATTGGACTATGGTACTAGTAGAGATGGACTAGGATAAAGGTGTAATAATTATCAAATAATAAATCTATACTAATGATGAAATCTATCAAACACTACCCTAACACTCTATGACACCAAAACATGCTCGATTGAGGGGCACAACCCAAAACCAATCAGGTTATCTACTCATTGAAATTAGACAATGTGCATTCTCAATTAGTTTAGCATGTCTACCTAAAAATACCTCATTACTAATCATTTATTCCCATGATGAATAATTTTAGGTGAGTTTTATTAAACTATATTATACATACATTGAATACATTTCACACAAAAACAAGTAATTCAATATCTCACCTACAAAATCAAACCTTAAGCACAACCCATATCGAAGTCACATAACAAAGCAGAAGAACATCACAGGGAAAAAATTATGTATCCCACACTTTAAACACATATATCACATTTCAATTTCTAGGGGGGGCATGTTAATCCTGTCATGATTCACTATTTATTTCCACCATTGCCCCACTGTTTTAAACTTTTTTGTATTAAAATTTAAAAATATAATAACAATTTTAACTATAGGTTTGATTCTATATTAAAATATTATTCACTATTAGAAAGGTTAATTTTACTTTTTCTGATGGATTCATTGTAGCTAGAGGCGATTTGTAGAGCCCACAATGGAATTAAAGAAAAACAGGACAAACTTCACAAGGGCCTGACCCAACTTATGGACTTCAAAATATACTGTGGATAATTAATTCAACTAATTGGGATTAAAATTAGTGTGCGAGTGAAAAAAAATGTTGAATACATTTCTATAAAAGCCAATGGAGTCTAATTCATTCATTTTGAGGACTAAAAGTTGTCGACTATGTGAATAAACTCTGGGCGAGCCATATTGGACCACCCTTCTATATTTGGGCCGTAACTCAGACCTCATACCTCTAATTGGTATGATTATACATCCATTGTATAGATACCAAGAAGGTATACATATCCACTTAATTTGAAAAAAAACACACATTTTAGTCAGTCAGCCATCTAGATAATGTAATAAAAATTTATTCCCTGAAAAGTCTCCTTGTCCCATAGACACTTTCTTTTTTTGTGGAAGGATTGTTGTATTATTTAATAAATCACCACTCACACTAATTATTTAATTTGTATCTTCTATGTGTTTGTAATGGAGCTCTTGGGATGATCTTATTCTCATCTATGTATTCCACCTCTTCCATGGAGTTCTGAACTCTTTCGAATCACCTAGGTTGGAATGTGATGAAAATCCCAAGCTTCATGCTAGTATTACATTAAATTATATTTTTTTACTTATAGGATTATTCGTTGTTTTCCTTCGTAATATATTTTTTGTTTTATTTATGTACTGATATGTCATACTCAACTCATATGATCTTGTTTGGGGTTATCCATTCCTTTTATGTTTCACATACAATCCATCCAACATCAAATTTTAATTAATGATAATCCAACAGGAAAAGGATTAGGTGATCATAAGGGAGTGAAGGATGGGGAAAATATTATGGGTGAAAAAAACAATGGAGACCAAGAGAATCTCCTCTAATCAGATTCACTCCCTCGGGCTTGAATGGATGTCTGTTGGGGAAAATATTTAGCCTTGATTCCGGCATAGAGGAGTGATAGTCCGCCACCTTATTCCCCTCTCTCAACATGTGATCCACCTTTCTATTGTTTTTAAGGGATATTTTTTCACATTAAGGCCATATATGATGTGAACCAGGGGGAACGCATCTTCTAAGAATATAATCATGGGGGATCGAATAATTATTATCCACTTGGGATATCTCTAGGTTTTGATGATTGCAAAGGGACAAAATAGTAATCCTAGATTTTGCCTCAGCTTGAAAAGGATCACTATTGATAAACATCTCAGTGAAGGCAAGAATGACTTCCCCCAACTGTCCTGCTCCATACCCCCACTATTCATTATACCCAGAATGTAGGACCTGTCCATGTTAAGCTTATATCCATCCATCGGGGGTTGCCAGTGGACCTATTGACCCGCTGAATTATTGCTGGAGACTTGGGCATGATAATCCTTGGTGTTGGACGGGTACCCTCATACATGGATTGGTTTCTAGCCTACCATAGCCACCAGAATACATCGTTGATGATGATTGTCTATGCCGCCCGACCAATACCCTCCTCTAGAGTCCCGAGAAACCACCTATCAAGGAAGAAATCCAAATCTTGGGCATGAACTATCGATGTATTGAGGCCACCATAGAAAGACCATACTGCCTGGGCCCAATCGCCTTAAAAATATAGGTGGAACGTGATTTCTTCCTGCTGATGTCAGCATAAGTGACAGTGAGAGTTTATAACACCCTAATCTTCCAAAGTACGTTTCCCTTTGAATAATGTAATAGATTGCATTGTACGTATCTTCGAGATTCTAACACACTGTGACCAATCAAACTAGCCATTATGAATAGTAATAACCACTTTTTGAAATTTTATAAATTTTATCTTTTAAAATGGACTTCATTTTTGGATTCGGAATATTGAAATTATCTTAGGGTGAATTTTTGGTATATTTCTGAAAACATTCAATTTTTGATGAATAGTGAAAAACATTATGTTATAGTTTAAAAACAATTTTTTTAAAATATTTATTTATTTTATTGTAATTTATTTTAGGTCAAAATAGACACATAATACCTATATATTTTCAATGTAATTCATTAGAGTCAGTTTATAAAAATTTATATATATATAAATTTTATTGAACTTTTAACCGTCTTTTACCAACATCCTAGGAGCATTGGCAAATTTGAATAAAACATAATTCTACCACTTCTATGAATTTAATTTTAAAAATATGAGAGACAGGGGTGCTATCAGTAAGTAAATTGTGGTTTAATAAGGAAAAAATAGTTTTTGGTGAATAGTAACTTTTGACTTTTATTTACAATGTTTAAAAGTTAATAGGGTAATTATGGGTAAAAATCATATTATTATTACACTAACACATGTCCTAATTCTATTGGATAAATTTAATTCGACCAAAAACAACCATAGGAATAAAATATGATCCTTTAGGTCTGCTGGAATTTGATTGGGGCACTTATTATTATTTAATTCAAAGAAGAGTTAAAAGTGTAAAATTTAAAGTTTAATAACTAAACCATTTTTAATATAGGGTTACACATAAGATAAATTTGACAATATATATTCATTATAAATCTAATAATATTTCCTAAATAATGGTATTTTATTTATATATTTTATAAATTAAATAATTACATTTAATTTTGACATAATGATGATGCAATAATTACCATATTAATGAATGATTAAAATAATTGATATTATATATATCCAAATAAATGTAATTTTGACTTTTTATGAATTACACTAATTTTATAGGTTAATATAACATTTTAGGGTTGGTTATATGAATTTTTTTTTGAAATAATATTGATTTTATAAATTTAGCAAAAACAAAATACCAAATAGTGTCAAAATTGAAAAAAATAGTTTTTTAAAATAAATATTATATTATTAATTGATATTCTTTTCCTAAAAATATACGGTTCTTCCAAAAGTCTTATATAATGATATTTGTATAATTTATGAACAACTTGGGGATCTATTGTATGTTTATAGTATGTTTATTAACCTAAAAATATAAAAATACAAAGAAACATGGTAATTGTCAAACTATTTAACTATGAGTTAAATCTAAAAGATAAAGTTAATATAGTCACCCAGACCTATATAAAACCTACTGGTTGAGTGGTTTTCGACCCATCCCCACCTTAGAATTTAAATATTTAATATTGTATCCATTATAAATGGAAAATGATTTTATTATAAAATAATATTTCTTACTTTTCCTAAGGTTCCCCTCACCCCTCATATAAAAGGGAACTCCCCCTACCCTCAAATTCACACTTTCAAAGCCACTTGGACCGGCCAAACTCTGAAAAAATACCCTCTCAACTGTCCTCCCTTCATCCAATAGACCTTCCTTTAGTCAGAAATCTTACTTAAGGTTCCCTTTTGATCATATCAAAAGGATGAACCCGAAGAAGAGATAAATATTT
Source organism: Viscum album (assembly GCA_963277665.1). NCBI lineage: Eukaryota > Viridiplantae > Streptophyta > Magnoliopsida > Santalales > Viscaceae > Viscum > Viscum album. Next base: position 1,429,923,277 of record OY728157.1, read on the forward strand.
CATCACCTCTTTCAAGTTTCTTTCTTCATCCACGTACTATTTCTTTGTTATTTCTATTCTAAAATTATAACTCCAGTATATTCTATATAATGTGATGTTATTATAAATATGGTAGAACCATATTCATTATTATATCAATCCTTTGAATGACATGTCACAATACGTGCGTACGTACGGCTTACCGTCTTCACATCATGGTGTAATTGTTATTCAATACATTATTATTTGGATGAGTATAATAATGATGTGTAATTGATGTAAATAATAAATATAACATGATAATTATTCTGTATATATGATATACCATCCAATTATATATTATTTTAATATCAAAATAATGATATTGTCACTCATGCGTACGTACGGATTTCCGTCTACACGAACGCGATGAGATTCATTCCCCATAGCAATCCATTCAAGACTAATTTTCATTATATGATTAAAAATTAATTTTATAGACATAATATCATTATTAATATGAATAAGATATATCCTATTCATAAATAACACTACTTACGAATCAAATCCTATAAAGGAAAATGAATCAGTTAACACCCGAAACGACGATAATACTAAAATATTATTAACAAATCAATATTAAAAGATCATATATGATATAATATTAATGTTTATTATTATTTTATAATTTTATAACAATTATTTCACCATTATACTGGAGGATAAACTATCCTCGACCAAGGAAAAGTACATAGTAAGGGGTTTCTTATCTAATTTTTAATTCATTGAGATTTCCATTGTTCGCCACTTATTTTTTGGATGTGGTTTATTGTGTACTTCCATTTGATATATATTATCACGATTCTCTTTATATTCATGGTATTTGAGATTCATTTGGTGGTAATTAAATTTTGGTCATACAACTCGATTGATTATAACAATGTAAGGGGTTTCATATATCACTTTTAATTCTGTGAGATTTGCATTGTTCGCCACTTATTTATTGGTTCTTGTGTATTGTGTACTTCCATTTGATATATATTTTCATGATTCTCATTATATTCATGGTATTATGTGATTCATTTGGTGGTTATTAACTTTTGGTCATATGACTCGATTGATTACAACGAAGTAAGGGTTTTTCATCTCACCTTTTATTCACATTAGATTCGTTCTATATTGGCCACTATCTCCTTTTGTGTGGCATATTTATTGTCCATGATTGTATTCTTGGTGTAATATAATTTAATTTATAGTTATTTAAATCTTCATTGTATGATACTTCTTTCATGGGTTGAATGTTTCATATGTTACCAAATCGGTAAGGGAATTTCAAATTCCTATTTCCATTCAATGGGCTTTACGCATACTTCATAGATTATTTTACTCCAAGATTATGTGGGGAATCACTATTTACTATTTATGAAGTAATTTCAACTCCCCTTTGTGTGTATATAAGTTTGATACACATAATCACTCCATTGATAATTTCTCATGTCATTGATATAAACTTGATCTTAACTCAATTTCCATTCATTGAGTTAAAGATCCAAGTCATTGGGGTTGTTTTTACAAGAATGTCTGGGAATGTCCTCTGATTTATTTACACTGAATGTCCATTCATATTGAGTGTATTTATATTTTTCAATGGTAATTATGTCATTGATTTATCCTTTACCTAAGTATCATGTCTTTATAAGGAATTTCAACTCAATTTACATTACTTTGAGACTTCTTTGTAGTTATGCACCAATTCACTTTTATATGGTGTATATATTTCCCATTCACATAGTATATCATTAAATCCTTTATTATCAAGATATTATAAAGTTTTTATTACCAAAATTATTTGTATTCAAGCATCTCTAATTTGGTTAAGAACTCTAACTAAAATACCATTTTAAATGTTTTAAAAATTTATTCTTCTAAATCATTCTCATTAATTTCCATGTATTAAAAATGGTTTTAAGGATTTATTTATATGGAAATTAATATTTTAAAATTAAAATTCCTTTTAACAGATTCAAATTGGTAACAGAAAAATTGATTCAAAAATATTTTTTTAAACGTCTTCTTGAAAAATAATGTGACTTTTAAATGAATTCAAGAAAAAGGGGGATATTTCTCTGAAATATTATTGATGATTATTTTCATCTTTGTCAATATCTATCATTATTCACGATTGAGGTTAATATGTTACAATAAAATCTTCCATATTGTATTGAATGAGTTATGATGGACTGTGGATTTGCTATTTTTATACCATTCAGGGACTGTGGATAAAGTATTGACATTTTGTATGCAAGTTTTAATAGAGATGTTTATGATATGTTTTAAAATATTCATATGTGGAATGAACTAGACTTAGTAAGTGATGGGTGGAGCCCGCTATAGCTCCTTTATGCATTAGTAAGTCTCATTAGACAAACTAGTGTCTTGGTACAAGGGCTAGACAAAATCTTATTTGTAGTTTTGGAATAAGGCCTTGACTATGTGGTTATGAAAGTCTGGAATTATGCATTCCATCATTATGAAAGTGGATTTTGATATTGCAACTGATTATTCAACTAGTAGAATATACATGTGAATAAGTAAATGGAATTATTAGATTTTATCTTATGCCATATTATGCTGATGTTCAAGTTTATAAGGTTTTTGTTTCGGTTTTATACATTACCTTAAATGTTTATGCTTATTTATAAAACTTTATGATATATTTTTATACTTAATGATCATTTGATCACACCCCTTTTTATGTTTTATTTTTCCCCGGATGTGAAGAAGTATATTATGACTGACCTGTAGGGACAGTCTATGGGTTCTTGGTGTTTTACATGGAAACAATGTTGTTGTAGTTTTCCATGTTATGATGTAATGTAAAACTTATGAATGTATCTAGTACTTCTAAGGCTACTAAACTAATTGGTCTTTCAAGACCTGATATTTTTTGATCATGCCAATGATACATAATAATGCACCGAATCTGGGCTTCTAGGGTCAAGGTGTTAGAGTTTGTATTAGAGGAAGTTCAGTACAACCCATAGAAACTAGATTTACATAAACTCTGGTTAGAGGACATATCCCTAAGATATAATTTGAGGATTAGTATTGACGAACTTCCTAAAATTTTTTAATTTTAGAGATTTTGTGATTTTTTCAAGCAATAAATCCATGTCTGGATATGAGCAGGTAGAGGTGACTCTGGCGCAGATGTACCTAGGGGTGAAACCTGAAAACATCGCTTTGAGCTAGACTCGAATGGGAACTGGTGCACAACAATGGGACATGCTACACTCTTGGTTATGACACTCTTGGGGGATATGATTAGGATAATTTACATTTTCATTACAAACCGATTTGAAATATTTTAATATAAGATGAGAATAAATGACCTTGGTTAATCCTATGGTGTTTCATATTGAAAATATGATGTCATGATATTATCTAAATGAATTTATGACTACTATTAATCAAACAATGCTTTCTTGTTTTAGTCAATGGCTGGATTCCAACGAAGTCATAGTAACTTTGAGCATGATGTACAAGGTGGGAATGGTGGTGGAAATGACCAAAAAAATAGAATTTTGATAGTTTTAAAAGATATCATGTTCATTCCAAATAATTTTTCCAAAAATATTATCAACAACATATATATTAACTAACTTCCGGACTCAATAAAGAAGGGAAAGGTGGTGAATGATAAGAGCTCTAGCAGTGGAGACCATGGAGAAAAGAATCATCAATTTCCATCATGTAGGAAATGTGAAATGACACACCTAGGTATGTGTCTCAATAGAACAAAGAAATGCATTACGAGTGGGAAAGAAGGACATAAATTAATGAATTAATGATGAAAAATTAAGATTACTATGGAAGAAAATAAAAATGGTCCCAAGAATCCATTTATAGTCATTTTCTGTAAATATAGGGTACTTGGCCATTACCTGAGTGAATTCCCAATTATATAGGATATTTTCCTGGTCAAATAAAAAGTTATGTGGGAATAAATGGTTGGAGAAATGTCTAAAAGTATTAGTGATCCTTGTTTATGGGATTAATTTGGAATAATTTTCTCTTGTATTTTTAACGTTGTAGTTTGTCATGTGAAAATGATATTTGAGGTAGTATTATATTTTCTCTTGGGGATATAGTTATAGATAACGATTTGGTTTTATATGATCATTGGGTTTGAGAAAATTACATGTTATTATATTTTGGGATGAAAATTCAAGGTATGAGATAACATTTGTGGTTAAAATATGTTATGGTAATTTTGAAGAATTTATCTCATTTTGGTAATGTTATAAAATATAGTTTTTGAAAAAGGAAAACAGGTAGACCATGTGACACCCATTGCATCAGACAATGCTTTGGGAATTGAACCCACAACCAGAGTGCGATTGAGATTTATCACCTACCAATGGACTACGTGAAGTCCCAAGTTAGTGTGACTAATTATTTTTAGTTAAATGATTTTATTGATCAATAATAAGTTTATTTAGGATCTTATATCTTATCTAATTAATATCCTTAGTATAGAAAAATGATTTGGTGATTAAATGATAAACGTTATTTTGGAAGAAGTTTGCTCTGTTGGGAACACTATATGCCTAAGAAAAATAGAATACTATGGGATTTCATTTGAGGAGTAATGGTGGATTTTTAACTATTTATTTATTGTGGATTTATAGTTATTTGGGTTATTTATGTAAATGAAAACGTATATTAGAGAATATGTGATTAGGTAAATTAATTTTAAGTATGTGCCTTTAAGAGTAGTCTATGTCATTTGGAGATACATTTTAACGTGGAAGAATAAATAAAAAAATACTTCTATGTTTTGGGTTTCAATATTAGTTTGTATTATATTGAATGATTTTAAGGAAAATTGTTTATTGAATGGTATTTATTTAACTTTGGGGTATTGTTGGTTTAATTTTAGAAATTATGATATGTGTTTCTCTCTCTAAAGGAATATCCTTTTGGGGGATCATCTGATCTTGTACTAACCGTTTTGTTTTTCATTAATCTCTAAAGACAATGTAAATCTTTAGTTTATCCTTTTTCAATCATGTGATTCTCGAGAAGTTGATTCTAGCTCTTCTGGTGTGACAAAGTCATATTGAATACTCATCGTCTGAAAAAAATGAGTTAGTGGTAGAAATTTATTAATGAATGAAACTCTACTTAAAAAGTAAGTATATCTATTTATGTTCTTAGTCAATATCATAAATAAATTCCTCATCTTTATGAAATGAAACTTAAAACAAAAAAACTTTGTCCATTTACTTTTCCTACTGGGAAACTAATGACACTTTGTCCCATCACAATTTTGTGGTTTTCTTGTTGTTCACTGTCTCTTGATCATTTTTTATATCTATCTCCATCAGAACATCACACTTATAGTATCATCCACATCAATGTTTTTCTACATGGAATCCTTGTATGGGTTATCTCGGGAGACCTTTGTACTTCTCTTTCATTCTTTTAAAGTGATAGTTTTATTTACTCTTTTTATGATGTGGGACTTTCAAATATTTTCCCAAGCCCAATTTTTAAAATTGAGAGGATGCAATTTCCAAAAGGGGGGAAGAATGTAACACCCCAAGCTTCCAAGGTACGTTTCCCTTTGAATAATGTAATAGATTGCATTGTACGCAACTTCGAGATTCTAACACACCGTGACCAATCAAACTATCCGTTATGAATAGTAATACCCAATTTTTAAAATTTTATAAATTTTATCTTTCAAAATGGACATCATTTATGGATTCAGAATATCAAAATTAGCTTAGGTTAATTTTTTTTCTATTTTTCTAAAAACATTCAATTTTTGATGAATAGGGAAAAACACCAAGTTATTGTTTAAAACAGAATTTCTTATTTAAATATTTATTTATTTTATTTAAATTTATTTTTGGTCAAAATAGATTCATAATACCTATATATGTTCAAGGTAATTCATTGGAGTCAATTTATAATAATTATATATATATATATATATATTTTATTGAACTTTTAACCTTCTTTTACCCACCTATAAAGGGAATTTTCAAATTTGAATAATACATAATTTTTCCACTTGTGTGAATTGAATTTCAAAAATCCGAGAGACACGGTTGATATCATTAAGTAAACTGTGTTTCAATAAGATACAAAAAATTTTTGTTGAATAGTAACTTTTAACTTCTATTTACCACGGTTAAAAGTAAATAGGGTAATTAAGGGTAAAAATTATATTATTATTACTCTAACTATAATGACCCATAATTTACATACATTGTTAATACTTAAAAATTGAAGCACACTTATTACAACATATGAAAAAACCACAAAGGACCGTATAGGTATAGTGTCTTTAAAAACTGGGAAACATAAACAACTGGTTCATAAATCTTCTATAGTGTCTCCCATTTATTTCATCATATCTAGGGTCCCTTTTAGCATATTCTACTTAATATCGATCTTCCTGACCTGGGGAAAAGAGAACATAAAAGGGTGATCTCAAATGCTCAGCAAGGGCAAATAAAGGAAATAAAAATCATATCATATCTTTTTGAAAATCATAACCTGCAAAAGAGATCATAATATCTTAACATGGAATAAATCATAGAAGTGAAAATGAGATCCCCATAATCATAACATGAAACTTGAAACTTTGTGTCATGAACACATAATCATGGAACATCATTTCTTGTTAGTCATGACTCATTGCCAAGACTATCTTAGTGAACCGAGTCCCTTTCTGAACCGAGTCACCCTCATTCCAGTCCTGTTTCACTGAACCGGTATAACCTATCGTTCCAGCCATGTCTATCTCATGAGATATAAAATCTTTACCCAATGCATTGGAGGGAGATATAGGTACCACCCATCTTATAAGGAATCCTTTCTTATGTGTGCCACATAATCATAAACCATACATCATAGCGTAACCCATGTAATAAAAATGGAACTCTTAAACAACATGACATCATAAAACAATTCATATAAGATAACGGAATTCATAAAAATATTTCCATCACAACATAATCAAATCCATGTAATAATAGGGATAAAAATAGAACCCTTTTATTATCTTAGATGGAAAATAGTTTTGATAAAATACTTGAACTCCATTCTTGAGGAAAATATCTTTTATACTTCAAAAACATTTTTCCTTTCATAACATGTCATAAAACTTTAAAATAAAAGAAGTTGATTAAAAATAAACTTGAAAACTTATAAAGGAAGATTCTTGGAAATAATGTTTTAAAAATCCATTCTTGCCGTATAAGTTAAAAAAACATTCTTCGTACTTTTGTCGGAAAAGTCAAAAAGTACCTCGTACGAAAAATGAAAAAAGATTCCTTTCATATCCTTTACTAAAAACTCACCGAAGGGTAAAATTGGATTTAAACAATTGTAGGTGGATTGCAATAATATTACATATTGAGTAAACATGGATGTGGATGATAAAATACACCCCAGTAAATACCAAAGTATAAACAATCTCGGATAAAAATGAGATTGTGATATTTCCCTTACCTTAGGTTCGATTTGCTTTTTACATGTCTGAAGCTCCTGTATAATGGTTTAAATAATGTTATTGACTTATTCCATAATCATACATATTGATATGATATCATATATGGTCATATTCTTAGCTTCTTGTTAGTAATATTTCATTGTTACTTGTTACTCGGGTCCTTATTGCCTTTTGTTCATATGCGTGTTTTGCCGAATAAATTATTCTTCTTCTTTTAAGGTTATAGATACCTTATATCCATAATGGTATTAGTGTAACATATATCATATTTATTCATTCAATTCATTTATATAATTACTATGTAATGATGATCATGTAGAACGAGTCACATCACATCGTGGAGACGGTATTCCGTACGTACGCACGAGTGATGATATCGTTCCTATGATCGTGGAACTGTATTGGAGTATATATATATTATTTCAGTATCAATATTACTTTATAATAATCATAAATAGTTACTCATTACACCATTATACCCATCCTTGTAAGGTGATGGTGGAAAATAGATTACACCACGGCGTGGAGACGGTATTCCGTACATACGCACGCGCGGTGATTTCATTTTTCCGTGGGATGGATAGAAGGAGAATTAGGGTTGTTTAATATTTATAATAACATATAAGTATGTAAGTAATACTGATTTTATTAATTTATCATGAAACAACTAAAGAAGAAGAAGTTGAATAAGAAAGAAATTGAAAAGATCGGTAATGGATATTACCTCTTCTTTGGAACGCCTCTTTGAATCCTCCACTTAGGGAACTAAGATTGGTCTTGGAAGAAGACCAGGACCTCTAGGATTATTCTAGAGAAGTGTAGAGGAGAAAATGGTAGGGGTTGGCCGAGCTTGAGTGCTCAAATTGGTGTGAGGAGGAGGGGGAGGAGGTGCCCTTTTATAAGGGAGGAGAGGGGCACCTTAGGAATATCTCAAAATATTATTTTATATTAAAGTCAAAATCGGTTTATAATGGTTCCAAAGGGTTTTATTTCGAATCTAAAGTGGGGATGGGTCGAAATCCTATCAACCAACAAGTTTAGGGTATTATTTTAACCTTATCAATTAGATTTAACTCTAATTTATATAATTTAACTTTTACCGTGTCTTTCTGTTTTCTTTCACTATATGGTTAATACACTTACTATAACATGCCAAACGAACCCCAAATTGTTTATTATTAATATATATATCCTTATCTAAGTCATTTGGCCGAACCATAGATTTTTATGAATAAAATAACAATTAAAAATATAATATTTTATTTAAAAACTATTTTGTGTCAATGTTGACAATATTTGATATATGATTTTTGTGAAAGTCATAACAGAATTATATGTTCGAACCAAGTTGATTAAATCAACACTAATATATCATAGTAACCTATAAAATTAGTGGAATTCATAAAAAGCCTCAAATTACATTTATTTTGGTGTTTATAACATCAATTATGTCAATATTTCATTAATAAGATAATTACTGCATCATCATTGTGTCATAAATAAATTAAATTATTTAATGTCTAAAAATTATAAATAAAATACCATTATTTAGGAAATCTTTTTATCTTTTTAATGAATATTTATAGTCGAATTTATCTTATTTATAACCCCATATTAAAAATGATTTACTTATTAAACTTTGATTTTAACTATTTTAACCCTTCTTTAAATAAATTAAATATAAATGTCCTCATCTAATCCAAGTGGGCATAAATGGTCATATTTTATTCCTAAGTTTGTTTTTGTTCGAATTAAACTTATCCAATATAATTAGGACATGTGTTAGGGTAATAGTAATATCATTTTTACCCTTAGTTACCCTATTAACTATTAACCGCGGTAAAAAAAGTAAAAAGTTAATATTCACCAAAAAATTATTTTTGTCTCATTGAACCACATTTTACTTACTAATATCAACCGTGTCTATCGGAGTTTTGAAATTCCATTCACAGAAGCGGTAAAATTAAGTTTTATGCAAAAATTCAGTTTTTAACCTACCACTTAGTGGTTTCACTATTCATCAAAAATTGAATGTTTTCAGAAAAATACCAAAATTTCACCGTAGGCTAATTTTGGTATTCCGAATCCAAAAATGAAGTCCATTTTGAAAAATAAAATTTATAAAATTTCAAAAAGTGGTTATTACTATTCATAACGGCTAGTTTTAATAATATTTTAATAGCATATCGTTGTTTAGTGAAACTCGGTATTGCGTACGACGCAAGCTATCGAGGAAGGTCGTGATTGCATGTAAAGTAAGCCAAGCAAGTGTGTAGTGAAATATTCCTTTGATGATATATAAAAACAAAATATTACTCATCAAAATCTCGGGTGTTACATTCTACCCCCCTTAAAAAGAATTTCGCCCTCGAAATTCGTCACTTTGTAACAAACAGATGAGGATACTTCTCCCTCATCATATCCTCAAGCTCCCATGTAGCTTCTTCAAGTTGGTGGTTCTTCCATAAAACTTTCACCAAGCGAGTGGTCTTGTTTCGTAGGAATTTTTCGCTACGATCTAGAATCTCTATCGGCTGTTCTTCATAAGAATGATCTTGCTCCAGCGGTACAACTTCTGAGCTGAGTACATGTGAAGGATCTGGTATGTACTTTTTCAGGAGAGATACATGGAACACATCGTGAACTTGAGAGAGATTCGGTGGAAGCGCCAATCGGTAAGCTACCTTCCCAACACGATCCAGTATTTCAAAAGGACCGATATATCTAGGGCTCAACTTCCCCTTCTTTCTAAATCTCATAACCCTCTTCCAGGGAGATATTCGTAAGAACACTTTATCACCCACTTCAAACTCTAGGTCTTTTCTTCGGTTGTTGGCATAACTATTCTGTCGAATCTGAGCTGCTCTTATGTGTTGTTGAATAGATCTGACATTTTCTGCCATTTCATCAATGAGATCAGGTCCTAATAGCTTTCTTTCCCCAACTTCATACCAGCAAGTTGGAGTTCTGCATTTCTTTCCATAGAGATCTTCATAAGGAGCCATCTGAATACTGGAGTGAAAGCTATTATTATAAGAAACTTCCACCAAAGGTAGGTGTTGATCCCAACCTCCTTTGAAATCCATAGAGCAAGATCTCAACATATCTTCTAGGGTTTGAATTGTTCTTTCAGACTGACCGTCTGTCTGGGGATGATAAGCAATGCTGAAACTCAACTCTGTATCCAGAATATGCTGAAGACTTCGCCAGAACTTCGAGGTAAATCTTGGATCTCGATCAGATATAATAGAAAGTGGTACTCCATGCAATCTTACCACTTCCATTACATATATCCTGGCAAGCTGATCTAGAGAGAAATCCTCTCTAATAGCAATGAAGTGTGCAGACTTTGTAAGACGATCAACTATGACCCAAATAGCATTATTTCCTTTGTATGTTTTAGGAAGTCCTGTGACAAAGTCCATAGTGATGTTTTCCCATTTCCATTCGGGTATGGGTAATGGTTGTAACATCCCCTTAGACTTCTGTCTCTCAGCTTTATCTTATTGACAAACCAAGCATCGAGAGACATATTCAGCAACATATCTTTTCATGCCACCCCACCAGAAATACTCTTTTAGGTCACTATACATCTTCGTGCTTCCAGGATGAATAGAAAATGATGAACTGTGAGCCTCATCCAGCAGCTCCTTCTTTAATTCGGTGATGGGAGGAACACAAACCCGATTTTTGAACTTTAGTATCCCATCACAATCAAGGTTGAATTCAAGAACATTTCTCACCTTCTTTTGTAACTCGACATCTTCTTTCTGTGCCTCTTTAATCTTCACATGTATAGATGGTTGAACATTCATTTGAGAAAGATAAGATTTTTCCCCTTCCATTATAATTCAACGATCCATCCTTTGTAAATCCATAAATATTGGATCTTTTGTGACCCTCATCATGGATAAACTAGCATGGTCTTGTCGACTTAATGAATCTGCCACCTTGTTTGCATTCCCAGGGTGGTAATGGATTGAGCAGTCGTAATCCTTAATCAGCTCCAACCATCTTCCTTGACGCATATTCAACTCCTTTTGTGTGAAAATATACTTTAAACTTTTATGATTAGTATAAATATCACACCTTTCACCATAAAGGTAATGCCTCCAAAATTTAATGCAAAGATTACCGCAGCCAACTCCAAATCATGTGTTGGGTAATTTTGCTCATGGATTTTCAACTGTCGTGAGGAATAAGCTATCACCATATCATTTTGCATAAGAACACACCCCAATCCCTTCTTGGATGCATCACTGTAGATCACAAACCTTTCTCCACTACAAGGCAGTGTGAGAACAGGTGCACTGGATAACCTTCTTTTCAACTCCTTGAAATTCTCTTCACATTCCTCTGTCCAAACAAACTTAACTCCTTTCCGAGTCAACTTGGTGAGTTGATTAGATAATCGTGAAAAATCTTTTACAAAACTTCGATAATATCCAGCCAAACCAAGAAAACTTCTGATCTCAGTTACTGTTGTTGGTCTTGACCATCTTTCGATAACCTCTGTTTTTGCTGGATCCACAGATATCCCCTCTTTTGAGATTATGTGACCCAAAAATGAAACTTCTTGAAGCCAAAATTCACACTTGGTAAATTTGGCATAAAGCTTCTCCTTTCTCAGGGTCTTCAATATAATTCTCAAGTGATATTCATGATCTTCCTTGCTCTTTTAACAGACAAGAATATCGTCTATAAAGACTACCACAAATTGATCAAGATAGTCTCTAAAGACTCTATTCATTAGATCCATGAAGATATCAGGGGCATTAGTAAGACCAAATGGCATCACTATAAATTCATAGTGTCCATACCTTGTACGGAAAGTCGTCTTTGGTATATCCTCCCTTTTGACCCTTAATTGATGATACCCTGAACGAAGATCAATCTTGGAAAAGTATTGAGCTCCGCGTAGTTGGTCAAATAAGTCATCAATGCGTGGGAGAGGATATTTGTTCTTGATAGTGATCTTGTTAAGTTCTCGATAATCAATGCAGAGTCTCATTGATCCATCTTTCTTCTTATCAAATAGAACAGGTGCTCCCCAAGGTGACACACTAGGGCGTATGAATCCCTTATCAAGATTCTCTTGGAGTTGCTTCTTCAATTCCTGCAAATCAATTGGGGCCATTCTATAAGGTGTCTTTGAAATTGGCAAAGCACCCGGTACGAGTTCTATTGAAAACTCAACTTAACGATTTGGTGGAAGACCTGGTAATTCCTCCGGAAAGACATCATCAAACTCCCATACAATGGGCATATTCTTAATCGCGAGTTTCTCACAAACCATTTGAGATAAATAACCTTCATTTAGTGGAATCAATACCCATAAGATGGAAGAAATTTCCACTGGAAGGTTATGTTCATCCTTGCATTGATAGACGATCGTAGATTGATCTAGAATATGAAATGTGACTTCCCTTCTTTGGAAATTAATATGAGCTCCATGTAGAGAAAGCCAATCCATGCCAAGAATCATATCAAATTCCACTAAAGGAAGGATCACAAGATTTGCAGGAAGCACTTTCCCACAAACTTCGATCGGAGAAGAATTATAAACTTTTGATGCGACTGTTGTGCCATTAGGTGTTGTCACAGCTAACTCAACATCTAATTGTTGAGGTAGTACGGTGATACCGTTAGAAAATTTTTCAAAAATAAAAGAGTGGGTTGATCCAGAATCAAGTAAAACATTTGCTACTTTAGAGTGGATGGTAAGTGTACCTTTCACCACTTCGTTATCGTACTCCACATCGCTGATAGAAATTGCCTGTGACTTTCCTTTGCCTTTAGCCTTAAGATTTTGTTGACGTTGACCATCATCATCAACCCTTGGATTTGGGCATTTATTGGCATAATGCCCCATCTCCATGCACTTGAAACATTCAAGTGTAGTAGGTTCATTCTGTGTATCCCTTCCTTTGTTTGCATAATTAGACATCTTCTTCCCATTATCGCGACAATCAAATGCCCGATGACTTTCCTTTCCACATTTAAAAGATTTAATTGTCCCTTTAAGACAACTCCCTCCATGTTTCTTTCCACACTTTGAGCATAAGGGAAAGATCATCTTCTTTTCAGTGTGCTCCTTAGATTTTCCTTTGAATTCCATCTTCCTCTTCTTATCAAACCCATGTGACTGATGGGTTACTCCAATCTCCATCTCGACTTTGAGAGCACATCGAACGATTTCCTCGTAGCTATTGAAGTCCCTTATGGCTAACGCCCTTCGAAGACTTGGTTTTAAGCCACTAAAGAATCGATCGATCTTACTCTCAGGTTGGATAATAATACCAGAAGCGTACCTTGCAAGTCTTGTAAAATTTGCTTCATAGGTACCAACAGATTCATCATCCCTTTGCTTCAGTTCAAGAAACTTTTTCTCCATCTTTGTTCGGAAAATATGAGGGAAGTACTTATTGAAAAATAAGTTCTTGAACTCGTCCCATTCCATAGACTCAATTTCTTCCCTTTGCCTCGTATTCTTAATAAGATTCCATCATTGATCAGCATCTCTTCCAAACGATACACTGCTAGGATGACTTTATCATGTTCAGAACATTGAAGAACTGAATATATCTTTTCAGTAGTACTAATCCATTGTTCAGCAACTAATGGATCAGTAGACCCGCTGAAAGAAGGTGGACGCTGCCTCATGAAGGATTCAACAAAATGTTACTCCTTCCTTTGCTCGTTTGGATGTCCTGCATGATTCATAGCTTGAGAAAGTTGTGTGAGCATGGCTATAATATTTGGCATTCCAGCTCCCATATCGTTTGGTTGCTCAGGGGGACAATCATTTCATTGCCCATCGCATTCCGCATTAACACGGTTCCTTCGGGTTCCAGCCATTGACTAAAACCAAGAAGAATAGTGTGAGCAACACTAATTATAATAGGAAAACCACATAATTCAAGAATAAAATTTTCATGCTTAAGGTCTTATCCTAGGTTATTCATGGCCATTTCTAAAACACTAAGATTTTGTTTTATTCTTAGACTTATCCTTAGGGTTCTTACTAAGGCTTTCACATCCTAGTTTCCAAAGGTTGACTATACCTTTCCTCTGATACCAACTATAATTACCCATACTTTACATACATTGTTAATACTTCAAAATTGAAGCACACTTATTACAACATATGACAAAACCACAAAGGACCGTATAGGTATAGTGTCTTTAGAAACTGGGAAACATAAAAAACTGCTTCATAAATCTTCTACAGTGTCTCCCATTTATTTCATCACATCTAGGGTCCCTTTTAGCATATTCTACTTAATATCCATCTTCCTGACCTGGGGAAAAGAAAACATAAAAGGGTGAGCTCAAATGCTTAGCATGGGAAAATAAAGGAAATAAAAATCATATCATATCTTTTTGAAAATCATAACCTGCAAAAGAGATCATAATATCTTAACATGGAATAAATCATAGAAGTGAAAATGAGATCCCCATAATCATAACATGAAACTTGAAACTTTGTGGAATGCACACATAATCATGGAACATCATTTCTTGTTAGTCATGACTCATTGCCAAGACTATCTTAGTGGACAGAGTCCCTTTCTGAACCGAGTCACCCTCGTTCCAATCCTGTTTCACTGAACCGGTATAACCTACCGTTCCAGCCATGTCTATCTCCTGAGATATAAAATCATTACCCAATGCATTGGAGGGAGATATAGGTCCCACCAATCTTATAATGAATCCTTTCTTATGTGTGACACATAATCATAAACCATACATCATAGCGTAACCCATGTAATAAAAATGGAATTCTTAAACAATATGATATCATAAAACAATTCATATAAGATAAAGGAATTCATAAAAATATTTCCATTACAACATAATCAAATCCATGTAATAATAGGGATAAAAACAGATCCCTTTTATTATCATAGATGGAAAATAGTTTTGATAAAATACTTGAACTCCATTCTTGAGGAAAATATCCTTTCTACTTCAAAAACATTTTTCCGTTCATAACATGTCATACAACATTAAAATAAAAGAAGTTGATTAAAAATAAACTTGAAAACTTATAAAGGAAGATTCTTGGAAATAATGTTTTAAAAATCCATTCATTCCATATAAGTTAAAAAAACATTCTTCGTACTTTTGTCGGAAAAGTCAAAAAGTACCTCGTACGAAAAACGACAAAAGATTCCTTTCATATACTTTACTAAAAACTCACCGAAGGGTAAAATTGGATTTAAACAATTGTATGTGGATTGAAATAATATTACATATTGAGTAAACATGGATGTGGATGATAAAATACACCCCAGTAAATACCAAAGTATAAACAATCTCGGATAAAAATGAGATTGTGATATTTCCCTTACCTTAGGTCCGATTTGCTTTGTACTTGTCCGAAGCTCCTGTATAATGGTTTAAATAATGTTATTGACTTATTCCATAATCATACATATTGATATTATATCATATATGGTCATATTCTTAGCTTCTTGTAAGCAATATTTCATTGTTACTTGTTACTCGGGTCCTTATTGCCTTTTGTTCTTATGCGTGTTTTGCCGAATAAATTCTTATTATTCTTTTAAGGTTATAGATACTTTATATCCAGAATGGTATTAGTGTAACATATATCATATTTATTCATTCAATTCATTTATATAATTACTATGTAATGATGATCATGTAGAACGAGTCGCATCACATCGTGGAGACGGTATTCCGTACGTACGCACGAGTGATGATAACGTTCCTATGATCGTGGAACTGTATTGGAGTATATATATATTATTTCAGTATCAATATTAAATTATAATAATCATAAATAGTTACTCATTACACCATTATACCCATCCTTGTAAGGTGATGGTGGAAAATAGATTACACCACGGCGTGGAGACGGTATTCCGTACGTACGCACGCGCGGTGATTTCATTTTTCCGTAGGATGGATAGAAGGTGAATTAGGGTTGTTTAATATTTATAATAACATATAAGTATGTACGTAATACTGATTTTATTACTTTATCATGAAACAACTAAAGAAGAAGCAGTTGAAGAAGAAAGAAATTGAAAAGATCGGTAATGGATATTACCTCTTCTTTGGAACGCCTCTTTGAATACTCCACTTAGGGAAGTAAGATTGGTCTTTGAAGAAGACCAGGAACTCTAGGAATATTCTAGAGAAGTGGAGAGGAGAAAATGGCAGGGTTTTTCCGAGCTTGAGTTCTCAAATTGGTGTGAGGAGGAGGGGGAGGAGGTGCCCTTTTATAAGGGAGGAGAGGGGCACCTTAGGAATATCTCAAAATATTATTTTATATTAAAGTCAAAATCAGTTTATAATGGTTACAAAGGGTCTTATTTCGAAGATAAAGTGGGTATGGGTCGAAATCCTATCATCCAACAAGTTTAGGGTATTATTTTAACCTTATCAATTAGATTTAACTCTAAGTTAAATAATTTAACTTTTACCGTGTCTTTTTGTTTTCTTTCACTATATTGTTAATACACTTACTATAACATGCCAAACGAACCCCAAATTGTTTATTATTAATATATATATCCTTATCTAAGTCATTTGGCAGAACCTTGGTTTTTTAGGAATAAAATAACAATTAATAATATAATATTATATTTAAAAACTATTTTGTGTCAATTTTGACACTATTTGATATATGATTTTTGTGAAAGTCATAACAGAATTATATGTTCGAACCAAGTTGATTACATCAACACTAATATGTCATAGTAACCTATAAAATTAGTGGAATTCATAAAAAGTCTCAAATTACATTTATTTTGGTGTTTATAACATCAATTATGTCAATATTTCATTAATAAGATAATTACTGCATCATCATTGTGTCATAAATAAATTACATTATTTACTGTCTAAAAATTACAAATAAAATACCATTATGTAGGAAATATTTTTATCTTTTTAATGAATATTTATAGTCGAATTTATCTTATGTATAGCCCCATATTAAAAATGATTTACTTATTAAACTTTGATTTTAACTATTTTAAGCCTTCTGTAAATAAATTAAAAATAAATGTCCTAATCTAATCCAAGTGGGCCTAAATGGTCATATTTTATTCCTAAGTTTGTTTTTGGTCGAATTAAACTTATCCAATAGAATTAGGACATGTGTTAGGGTAATAGTAATATCATTTTTACCCTTAGTTACCCTATTTACTGTTAACCGCGGTAAAAAAGTAAAAAGTTACTATTCACCAAAAAATTATTTTTATCTCATTGAACCACATTTTACTTACTGATATCAACCGTGTCTGTCGGATTTTCAAAATTCCATTCACAGAAGCGGTAAAATTGAGTTTTATGCAAAAATTCAGTTTTTAACTTACCACTTAGTGGTTTCACTATTCATCAAAAATTGAAAGTTTTCAGAAAAATACCAAAATTTCACCCTAGGCTAATTTCGGTATTCCGAATTCAAAAATGAAGTCCATTTTGAAAATAAAATTTATAAACTTTCAAAAAGTGGTTATTACTATTCATAACGGCTAGTTTTAATAATATTTTAATAGCATATCGTTGTTTAGTGAAATTCGGTATTGCGTACGACGCAAGCTATCGAGGAAGGTTGTGATTGTGTGTAAAGTAAGCCAAGCAAGTGTGTAGTGAAATATTCCTTTGGTGATATATAAAAACAAAATATTACTCATAAAAATCTCGGGTGTTACACTAACACATGTCATAATTCTATTGGATCTGTGTAATTATGCTGAAAACAACCATTGGAATAAAATATGATCCTTTAGGTCCACTTAGATTAGATTAGGACATTTATTATTATTAATTCAAAGAAGAGTTAAAAGTGTTAAATTCAATGTTTAATAACTTCAACATTTTTAATATAGGGTTAAACATATGATCAATTAGACTATAAATATTCATTGGGAAATATAAAATTATTTCATACATAATGGTATTATATATATATATATATTAGACATTAAATAATTAGATTTATTTATGACACAATAATGATTCAGTAATAGCCATATTGATGAAAGATTAAAATAATTGATATTATAAATATCCAAATAAATGAAATTTGAGACTTTTTATGAATTCAACTAATTTTTTTAGGATACTATGACCTGTTTGTGTTGGTTAGATGGATTTTTTTCGAAGTAATAATGGTGTTATAAATTTTGAAAAAACAAAATACCAAATAGTGTCAAAATTGACATAAAAGTGTTTTTAAAACAAATATTTTATTATTAATTGATATTATATTCATAAAAATATATGGTTCTTCCAAAAGACCTATAAAATGATATTTTTATCATTAATGAACGACTTGGGGTTCTCTTGGAAGTTTATTGTATGTTTATTAACCATAAAATATAAAAATACAAAGAAACATGGTAAATGTAAAACTATTTAACTAAGAGTTAAATCTATATGATAAAGTAAATATAATGACTGAAACCTTTCTAAAACCTATTGGTTGAGTGGTTTTAGACCCATCCCCACCTCAAATTTTAAAAAATTATTTTTTCAGACATTATAAACCGAAAATGATTTTATTATAAAATAATATTTCTATCTTTTCCTAAGGTGCCCCTAACCCCTCTTATAAAAGGGAACTCCCCCTTCTCTAAAATACACACCGTAAAAGCCATTTTCCTCGCCCATACTCTGCCCAAATACCCTCTCAACTTTCATCCATTCATCTCATAGGCATTCCATTAATCATAAATCCAACCTAAGCTGCCCTTTTGATCAAATCAAAAGGAATAACCCGAAAAGAGATAAATATTTCATCACCTCTTTAAAGTTCATTTCTTCTTGCACTTCCTATTTCTTTGTTGTTTTCATTCTAAAATAATAACTCCAGTAACTCTTATATACATTTATGTTATTATAAATATGGTACAACCACATTCATTATTCTATCCATCCTTTGAATGACATGTCTCCATACATGCGTACGTACGGCTTACCGTCTCCACGTTGTGGTATAATTGGTATTCAATATGTTATTATTTGAATGGGTATAATAATGATGTGTAATTGATTTAAATAATAAATATAAAATTATAATGATTCTGTATATATGATATGCCATCCAATTATATATTATTTTAATATCAAAAGAATGATATTGTCGCTTGTGCGTACGTACGGATTACCGTCTCCACAAACGCGGTGAGATTAATTCCTCATCGTAATCCATTCAAGACTAATTTTCATTAGATGATTAAAAATAATTTTTAAATACATAATATAATTATGGATTTGAATAAGATACATCCTATTCATAACAAACACTACTTACGAAACAAAGCATGTAATGGAAAACGAATCAGTTAACACCTGAAACGATGATAATATTAAAATATTATTAACAAAGAAATATTAAAGATCATATATTATATCATATTAATGTATATGATTCTTTTATAATTTAATAACAATTATTTCACCATTATACTGGAGGATAACCTACCATAGATCAAGGAAAAGTACAAATTAAGGGGTTTCTTATCTTACTTTTAATTCTCTGAGATTTCCATTGTTCGCCACTTATTTATTAGATGTTGTGTTTTGTGTACATCCATTTGATATATATTATCATGATTCTCTTTATATTCATGGTATTATGTAATTAATTTGCTATTTATTAACTTTTGGTCATACAAATTGATTGGTTAAAACGATGTAAGGGGTTTCTTATCTCACTTTTAATTCTGTGATATTTCTATAGTTTGTCACTTATTTATTAGATGTGGTGTATTTTGTACTGAATTTTGATATATATTATCATTATTATCATTATATTCATGGTATTATGTGATTAATTTGGTGGTTATTAACTTTTGGTCATAATACTCGATTGATTACAACAAAGTAAGGGTTTTTCATCTCACATTTTATTCACATGAGATTCATGCTATATTAGCCACTATTTCCTTTTGTGTGGCATATTTATTGTCCATGACATAATTATTGGTGTAATATACTTTAATTTATGGGTATTTACATCTTCATTGTATTATCCTTCTTTCATGGGTTGTATGTTTCATAATTTTCCAAATCGGTAAGGGAATTTCAAATTTCAATTTCCACTCGATGGGATTTGCGCATACTTCATTGATTATTTTACACCGAGATTATGTGTGGAATCCCTATTTATTATTTATATAGTAATTTCCACTCCCCATTGTGAGGATATATGTTTGATACACATATTTACTCCATTGATAATTTCTCAAGTCATTGATATAAACTTTATCTTAACTCAATTTCCATTCATTGAGTTAAACATCAAATTCATTGGTGTTGTTTTTACAAGAATATGTGTGAATGTCCTCTGATTTATTTTCACTGAATGTCTAATCATATTGAGTTTATTTATATTTTTTACACATAATTATGTAATTGATTTATCTTTTACCTAAGGATACTATCTTTATAAGGGATTTCATCTCAATTTACATTCTTTTGAGAATGCTTTGTAGTTATGCGCCAATTCACATTTATATGGTGTATATACTATCCTTTGACATATTATATCATGAAATCCTTTATTAACAATATATTATGAAGTTTTTATTACCTCAATTATTGGTATTCAATCATCTCTCATATGGTTAGAAACTCTAACTAAAATATCATTTTAAAAGTTTTAAAATTTTATTCTTTTAAATCATTCTCATTAATGTCCATGTTTTAAAAATGGTTTTAAGGATTTATTTATATTGAAATTAATTTTTTAAATTAAAATTCCTTTTAAAATTTTCAAAGTGGTAGGGTAAAATTTGATTTAAAAAAGGGGATATTTCTCTCAAATATTTTTGATGATTATTTTCATCTATGAAAACATCCTTCATTATTCTCGATTGAGGTTAATCTGTTACAGTAAAATCTTCCATATTGTATTGAATGAGTTATGTTTGACTGTTGATGTGCTATTTTTATACCATTCATGGTTTTTGGATAATGTATTGACTCGTATGAATGTTTTAATACCAATATTTTTGTTATGTTTCGAACTTTTCATATGAGGAATGCATTGGACAGAGTAAGTGACGGGTGGAGCCCTCTATAGCTCATCGATGCATCGGTAGGTCTCATGAGATAAACTAGTGTCTTGGTACAAGGCCTTGACAAAATATTCTTTGTATACTTGGAACAAGGCCTTGACTATGTGGTTTTGAAAGTCTGGAATTTTGCATTCCATCATTATGAATGTTGTTATTGATATGGCATGTGATTATTCAACTAGTAGAATATTCATGTGGATAAGTAAATGGAATTATTTTTTTATATTTGCCATATTATACTGAATTTCATGTTTAAAAGGATTTTGTTTCAGTTTTAGAAATTGAATTAAATGTTTAGGCTTATTTATGAAAGTTTCCGCTATATTGTTATCCTTACTGAGCATCTGATCTCACCCCTTTCTATGATTTATTTTTCCATGGATGGGAAGAAGTATATTATTAATGACCTGTAGGGAGAGTCTATGGGATCCTAGTGTTGTCAATGGAAACAATGTTGTTGTGGTTTTCCATTTTATTATGTAATGTAAACCTTATGAATATATCTAGTACTTCCAAGGCTTGCTTTACACGCAATTGTGACATTCCTCGGTAGTTTGTGTCTTACGCAATACCGAGTTTCACTAAAAAACGATATGCTATTAAAATATTATTAAAACTAGCCGTTATAAATATTAATACCCTCTTTTTGAAATTTTTTAAATTTCATCTTTCAAAATTAAATTCATTTTTGGATTCAGAATATCTAAATTAGCCTAGGGTGAAATTTTGGTATTTTTCTGAAAACTTTCAATTTTGGATGAATAGTGAAAACACTGGGTTACTATTTAAAAACCGATTTTTTATTTAATTAATAATTTATTTTATTTAAATTTATTTTAGGAAAAAATTGATACATAACACCTATATAAGTTCAATGTAATTCATTGGAGTCATTTTATAATAATTTTAGATATATGAAAATTTTATTGAACTTTCACCGTCTTTTCCCCACCTCGTAGGAGAATTTCCAAATTCACATAAAACTTAATTTTACCGCTTCTGTGAGTGGAATTTTGAAAATCCGAGATACACGGTTAATATCAAGGACTAAAATTTGGTTCAATGAGATGAAAATATTTTTTGGTGAATAGTAACTTTTTACTTTTTTTACCACGGTTAAAAGTTAATAGGGTAATTAAGGGTAAAAATGATATTATTATTACCCTAACACATTTCCTAATTCTATTGGATAAGTTTAATTCGACCCAAAACAACCTTATGAATAAATTATGACCATTTATTCCCACTTGGTTTAGATGAGGACATTTAATATTAATTTCTTTAAAGAAGGGTTAAAATAGCTAAAAGCAAAGTTTAATAAGTAAATCATTTTTAATATAGGGTTATACATAAGATAAATTCAACTATAAATATTAAATAGAAATCTAAAACGATTTCCTACATAATGGTATTTTATTTGTAATTTTTAGACTTTAAATAATTTAATTTATTTATGACACAATGATGATCCAGTAATTATCTTATTAATGAAATATTGACATAATTGATGTTATAAATACCCAAATAAATGTAATTTGAGACTTTTTATGAATTCCAATAATTTTATATGTTAATATTACATATTAATACTGATTTAATTAACTTTTTTCGGACTAATATTTTTGTTATTATTTTAACAAAAATCAATTATCAAATAGTGTCAAAATTGACATAAAATTGATTTTAAAACAAATATTATATTATTAATTGTTATTTTATTCCTAAAAAACCACGGTTCGGCCCAATGACTTAGATAAGGTTATATATATTAATAATAGACAACTTGGGGTTCTTTTGTCTTGTTATAGTAAGTTTATTAACCTTATAGTGTAAGAAAACAAGAAGACGCGGTAAAAGTAAAATTATTTAACTTAAAGTTAAATCTAAATGATAAGGTTAAAATAGAAACCTAAACTTGTCTAAATTCTATTGGATGAGAGGATTGCGACCCATCCCCACCTTAGCTTAAAAATAAATTAATTTTGAGCTATTAATAACTGAATATGACTTTATAATAAAATAATATGTTTAGTTTTTCCTAAGGTGACCCTCTCCTCCCTTATAAATGGGAACCTCCTCCCTCTCTTCCTCACACCACTTTGAGCCTTCAAGATCAGCCAAACCCTGAAATATTATCTTCTCCACTTCCCTAGAAACATCCTAGATGTCTTGGTCTTCTTCAAAGACCAATTTTAGTACCCTAAGAGGAGGTCTCAAAGAGGCGCTTCAAAGAAGAGGTAATGTCTATTACCGATTCATTCAACTTTATTTCTTCTTCCACTTCTTCATCTTTAGTTGTTTAATTGTGAAGTAATAAAATAAATATCACTCATATACTGATAAGTTATTATAAGTGTGAAAAAACCCTATTTCACCATTTATCCATCCTACGAAAAACTAAATCACCGCGCGTGCGTACGTACGGAATACCATCTCCACGCCGTGGTGTAATATATTTTCCACCACCACCTTACTTGGATGGTTATAATGGTGTAAATAATAACTATATATTATTATTTTAAAGTGATATTTATTCTGAAATAGTATACATACACTCCAATACAATTCCATGATCATGGGAACAATATCATCGCTTGTGCCTAGGTACGGAATACCGTCTCCACGATGTGATGTGACTCGTTCTACATGATCTTCATTGCATAATGATTATATAAATGAATTTAATTAATGAATATGATATATATCACACTAATAAAATTCTGTAAATGAGGTATCTATAACCTAAAAAGAAAAATAAGAATTTATTCGACAAAACACGCATAAGAACAAAAAGTAATAAACACCCGAATAACAAGTAGCAATGAAATATTACTAATAAGAAGCTAAGAATATGACCATATATGATATCATAACAATGTGTATGATTCTGGAATAAGTCAATGACATTATTTAAATCATTATACCGGAGGTTCGGACACTTACGAATCAAATCAGACCTAAGGTAAGATAAAATCTCACAATCTCATTTTTATTCGAGATTGTTTATACTTCAAAATTTACTGGGGAATATTTATCATCCACATCCATGTTTCCTCAATATATAATATTATTTCCATCCACCTAAAATTTTTTAAATCCAATTTTACCCATCGGTGAGTTTTTAGTAAAAGATATGAATGGAATCTTTTGTCGTTTTTAGTACGAGGTACTTTTTGACTTTTACAGCCAAATTACGAGAATAATGTTTTTTTAACTTATACGGCATGAATGGATTCATAGAACATTTTTTCCATGATGCTTCCTTTACAAGTTTTCAAGTTTATTTTTAATCAAATTATTTTAGTTTAAAATTATATGCCATTTTAAGAAAGGAAAATGTATTTGAAGTAGAGAGGATATTTTCCTCAACAATGGAGTTCAAGTGTTTTCTCAAAATTATTTTCCATCTAAGATAATATAGGGTTCTATTTCTATCCATATTTTTACATTAATTTGATTATATTATGATAGAATTAATTTTATGATTTCCTTTTATCTTATATGGATTATGTTATGATGTCATTATGTTTAAGAATCCCATTTTTATTACATGGGTTATGCTATGATGTATGATTTATGATTTTGTGGCACACATAAGAATGGTATCATTATGAGATGGTTGGGACCTATATATCCCTCCAATGCATTGGGTAATGATTTATATCTCATGAGATAGACATGGCTGGGATGGAAGGTTAATCCGGTTTAGTGAAACAGGACTCAAACGAGGAGTGAACTCAATTCAAAAATGGACTTTGTCCGCTACGATAGTCTTGGCTATGAGTCTTGAATACTAAGAAATGATTCTCTATGATTATGTGTGTATTCCACAAAGCTTCATGTTTTATGTTATGATTATTGGGATTATATTTCACTTCTATGATTTATCCCATGTTATGAAATTATGATTTCTTTTGCAGGTTAAGATTTCCAAAATGTTATGTTCTTATGAATATGATGTGATTGATTTTTCTTTTGTTTACCCTTACTGAGCATTTAAGCTCACCCTTTTGTTTTTTTTCTTTCCCCAGGCCAGGAATAAGGTTATTAAGTAGGATATGCCAAAAAGAACTCTATATATGAAGAAATAAATGGGAGACAATGCAGATGATTTATGAACCAGTTGTTTATGTTTCCCAGCTTCTAAAGACACTATACCTATACGGTCCTTTCATGGTTTTGTTATATGTTGTAATTAGTGTTCTTCAATTATGAATTATTAACATTGTATGTAAAGTATCGGTCGTCATAGTTGGTATCAGAGGAAAGGTATAGTCAACTATTGGAAACTAGGATGTGAAAGCCTTAGTAAGAAACATAAGGATAAGTCTACGCTTAGAACACAATCTTAGTGTTCTAAAAATGTCCATGAACAACCTATGATAAGACCTTAAGTTTGATATTTTATTCACGATTATGTGGTTTTCCAAATATAATTAGTTTTGCTCACACTATTCTTCTTGGTTTTAGTCAATGGATGGAACCCGAAGGAACTGTGTTAATGTGGAATACGACGGGCAATGCAATGATTGTCCCCCAGAGAAACCAAACGTTATGGAAGCTAGAATAAAAAATCTTTTATCCATGCTCGGACAACTTTCTCTAGCTATGAATCATGAAGGACATCCAAACGAGCAAAGGAAGGAGCAACATTCTGTTGAATCCTTCATGAGGCAGCGTCCACCTTCATTCAGCGGGTCTTCTGATCCATTAGTGGCTGAACAATGGATCAATACCACTAAAAATATATTTTCAGTTCTTCGATGTTCTGAACATGATAAATTCATCTTAGCAGTATATCGTTTGGAAGGTGATTCTGATCAATGGTGGAATCTTATTAAGAATACGAGGCAGAGGGATGAAATTGAGTCCATGGAATGGGACGAGTTCAAGAACTTATTTTTCAATAAGTACTTCCCTCGTAATCTCTGAACAAAGATGGATAAAGAGTTTCTTGAACTAAAGCAAAAGGATTATGAATCTGTTAGTACATATGAATCAAATTTTACAAGACTTGCTAGGTACTCTTCCGGAATTATTATCCAACCTGAGAGTAAGATCGATCGATTCTTTAGTGGCATAAAACCAAGTCTTCGAAGGGCGTTATCCATAAGAGACTTCAATAGCTACGAGGAAATTTTTCGATGTTCTCTCAAGGTTGAGATGGAGATTGGTGTAACCCATCAGTCACATGGGTATGATAAGAAGAGGAAAATGGAATTCAATGGAAAATCTAAAGAGCACACTGAAAATAAGATGAGTTTTCCCCTTTTCTCAAAGTGTGGAAAGAAAAATGGAGGAAATTTTCATATGGGGACAATCAAATGTTATAAGTGTGGAAAATAAGGTTATCGGACAATTGAATATCGAAATAATGGGAAGAAGATGTCTAATGATGCAAACAAAGGAAGGGACACACAGAATGAACCTACTACAATTCAATTTTTCAAGTGCAAGGAGATGGGGAATTATGCCAATCAATGCCCAAATCCAAGGGTTGATGATGATGATTGATGTCAACAAACTCTTAAGGACAAAGGCAAAGGAAAGTCACATGCAATTACTATTGGCGATGTGGAGTACGATAACAAAGTGGTGAGAGGTACACTTACAGTCCACTCTAAAGTAGAAAATGTTTTATTTGATTCTGGATCCACCCACTCTTTTATTTCTGAAGAATATTCTAAGGGTATCGTCGTATTACCTAAACAACTAGATTTTGAGTTAGTAGTGACAACTCATAATGGCACAATAGTCGCATAAAAAGTTTATAATTCTTTTCCGATTGAAGTTTGTGGGAAAATGATTCCTACAAATCTTGTGATCCGTCCTATAGTGGAATTTGATGTGATTCATGGCATGGATTTTCTTTCTTTATATGGAGCTCATATCAATTTCCAAATAAGGGAAGTCACATTTCATATTCTAGATCAATCTATGATCATCTATCGATGAAAGGATGAACATAACATTCCAGTGGAAATTTATTCCATATTATGGGTCTTGATTCCAGTAAATGAAGGTTATTTATCTCAGATGGTTGGTGAGAAACTCACGATTAAGAATATGCCCATTTTACGGGAGTTTGACAATGTCTTTCCGGAGGAATTTATGGGTCTTCCACCAAATCATGAAGTAGAGTTTTCAATAGAACTTGTACTGGGTGCTTTACCTATTTCAAAGACACCTTATGGAATGGCCCCAATTGAGTTAAAGGAATTAAAGAAGAAACTCCAAGAGAATCTTGATAAAGGATTCATACACCCAAGTGCTTCACCTTGGGGAGCACCAGTTCGGTTTGTTAAGAAGAAATATGCATCAATGAGACTCTGCATTGATTATCGAGAACATAACAAGATCACTATCAAGAACAAATAACTTCTCCCATGAATTGATGACTTATTTGACCAACTACATGGAACTCAATACTTTTCCAATATTGATCTTCATTCAGGGTATCATCAATTAAGGGTCAAAAGGGATGATATACCAAAGACAACTTTCTGTACAAGGTATGGACACTATGAATTTATAGTGATTCCATTTGGTCTTACTAATGCCCATGCTATCTTCATGGATCTGATGACTAGAGTCTCTAGATACTATCTTGATCAGTTTGTGGTAGTCTTTATAGATGATATTCTTGTCTATTCAAAAATCAAGGAAGAACATGAAGATCACTTGAGAATTATATTGAAGACCCTAAGAAAGGATAAGCTTTATGCCAAATTTACCAAGTGTGGATTTTGGCTTCAAAAAGTTTCATTTTTGGGTCACATAATCTCAAAAGTGGGGATATTTTTGGATCCAGCAAAAACAGAGGTTATTGAAAGATGGTCAAGAACAACAAAAGTAACCATGATCCAATTTTTTCTTGGTTTGGATGGATATTATCAACGTTTTGTGAACGATTTTTCACGATTATCTAATCCACTCACCATGTTGACTCGGAAAGGAGTTAATTTTGTTTGGATGGAGGAATGTGAAGAGAATTTCAAAGAGATAAAAAGAAGGTTAGCCAGTGCACCTGTGCTCACACTACCATGCAGTGGAGAAAGGTTTGTGATCTACAGTGATGCATCCAAGATGGGACTGGGGTGTTTTATTATGCAAAATGATATGGTGATAGCTTATGCCTCGCGGCAGTTGAAAATCCATGAGCAAAATTACCCAACTCATGATTTGGAGTTAGATGCGGTAATATTTGCATTAAAGATTTGGAGAAATTATCTTTATGGAGAAAGGTGTGATTTTTATACTGATCATAAAAGTTTAAAGTATATTTTCACACAAAATGAGTTGAATATGCACCAAAGAATATGGTTGGAGATGATTAAGGATTACGACTGCTCAATTCATTACAACCCTGGGAAAGTAAACAAGGTGGCAGACACATTAAGTCGACAAGACCATGCTGGCTTATCCATGATGAGGATCACAAAAGATCCAATATTTATGGATTTACAAAGGATGGATCTTCGAATTATAATGGAAGGGGGAAAATCGCATCTTTCTCAAATGAATGTTCAACCATCTATACATGTGAAAATTAAAGAGGCACAGAAAGAAGATGTAGAGTTACAAAAGAAGGTGAGAAATGTTCCTGAATTCAACCTTGATTGCGATGGGATAATAAAGTTCATGAATCAGGTTTGTGTTCCTCCCATCCTAGAATTAAATAAGTAGCTGCTGGATGAGGCTCATAGTTCTTCATTATCTATTCATCCTGAAAACAGGAAGATGTATAGGGACCTGAAAGGGTACTTCTGGTGGGATGGAATGAAAATAGATGTTGTTGAATATGTCTCTCGATGCTTGGTTTGTCAGCAAGTTAATGCTGAGAGACAGAAGTCTAAGGGGATGTTACAACCATTACACATACCAAGATGGAAATGGGAAAACATCACTATAGAATTTTTCACTGGACTTCCTAAAACATCTAAAGGAAATAATGCTATCTGGGTTATAGTTGATCATCATACGAAGTCAGCACACTTCATTGCTATTAGAGAAGATTTTTCTCTTGATCAGCTTTCCAGGATATATGTAAAGGAAGTGGTAAGATTGCATGGAGTACCACTTTGTATTATATCTAATCAGGATCTGAGGTTTACCTCAAAGTTTTGGAGAAGTCTTCAGCATACTCTGGATACATAATTGAGTTTCAGCACTTCTTATCATCCTCAGACAGACGGTCAGTCTGAGAGAACAATTCAAACCGTCGAAGATATGTTGATAGCTTGCTCTATGGATTTAAAAGGTGGTTGGGATCAACACCTACCTTTGGTGGAATTTTCTTATAATAATAGCTTTCACTCCAGTATTCAGATGGATCTTTATGAAGCTCTCTATGGAATGAAATGCAGGACTCCAACTTACTGGGATGAAGTTGGGGAACGAAACCTATTAGGACCTGATCTTGTTGATGAGATGGAAGAAAAGGTCCGATCTATTCAACAACACATAAGAGAAGCTCAAAGTCGACAAAAAAGTTATGCCAACAACCGAAGAAAAGACCTAGATTTTGATGTGGGTGATAAAGTGTTCTTACGAATATCTCCTTGGAAGAGAGTAATGATATTTGGAAAGAAGGGAATGTTGAGCCCAAGATATATCGGTCCTTTCGAAATACTGGATCATGTTGGGAAGGTAGCTTACCGATTGGCGCTTCCACCAAATCTCTCCCAATTTTACGATGTGTTCCATATATCTCTCCTGACAAAGTATATACCTGATCCTTCACATGTACTCTGCTCATAAGTTGAACCACTGGAGAAAGATCTTTCTTATGAAGAATAGCCAATAGCGATTCTGGATCGTAGCAAAAAAGTCCTACAGAACAAGACCACTCACTTGGTGAAATTTTTATAGAGGAACCACCAATTAGAAGAAGCTACATGGGAGCTTGAGGATATGATGAGGGAGAGGTATCCTCATCTGTTTGTTACAAAGTGACGAATTTCGAGGGCGAAATTCATTTTAATGGGGGTAGAATGTAACACCCGAGACTTTTATGAGAAATATTTTGTTTTTATGTTATATAAATCATTAAAGTAATCATTCACTACACACAACACTATCTTGGCTTGCTTTACATGCAATCGCAACCTTCCTTGATAGCTTGTGTCATATGCAATACCGAGTTTCACTAAACAATGATATGCTATTAAAATATTATTAAAACCAGCCGTTATGAATAGTAATACCCACTTTTTAGAATTTTTAAATTTCATCTTTCAAAATGGACTTCATTTTTGGATTCATAATATCCAAATTACCCTAGGGTGAAATTTTGGTATTTTTCTAAAAACTTCCAATTTTGGATGAATAGTGAAAACACTAGTTTACTATTTAAAAACTGACTTTTTATATAATTAATTAATTATTTTATTTAAATTTATTTTAGGTAAAAATTGATACATTACACATATATAAGTTCAATATAATTCATTGGAGTCATTTTATAATAATTTTAGATATATAAAATTTTTATTGAACTTTTCACCGTCTTTTACCCACCTCCTAGGAGAATTTCTAAATTCACATAAAACATAATTTTACCGCTTCTGGGAGTGGAATTTCGAAAATCCAAGAGAAACAGTTAATATAAAGAACTAAAATGTGGTTCAATGAGATGAAAATAATTTTTGGTGAATAGTAACTTTTTACTTT
The DNA here is from genome assembly GCA_963277665.1 of Viscum album. NCBI lineage: Eukaryota > Viridiplantae > Streptophyta > Magnoliopsida > Santalales > Viscaceae > Viscum > Viscum album. The sequence goes on from OY728157.1 coordinate 1,429,954,498, forward strand.
TTTAACCACGATTAAAAGAAAATAGGGTAATTAAGAGTAAAAATGATATTATTATTACCCTAACACATGTCCTAATTCTATTGGATAAGTTTAATTCTACCAAAAAAACCTTAGGAATAAAATATTACCATTTACGCCCACTTGGATTAGATTAGGACATTTAATATTAATTTATTTAAAGAAGGGTTAAAATAGTTAAAATCAATGTTTAATAAGTAAATCATTTTTAATATAGGGGTATACATAAGATAAATTATAATATAAATATTAGTTAGAAAAATAAAAATATTTTATACATAATGGTATTTTATTTGTAATTTTTAGTCTTTAAATAATTTAATTTATATATGACACAATGATGATGCAGTGATTATCTTATTAATGAAATATTGACATAATTGATGTTATAAATACCCAAATAAATGTAATTTGAGACTTTTTATGAATTAAAATAATTTTCTATGTTAATATTACATATTATTACTGATTAAATTAACTTTGTTCGAACTAATATTTCTGTTATTATTTTCATAAAAATCAATTATCGAATAGTGTCAAAATTGACATAAAATAGTTTTTAAAACAAATATTATATTATTTATTGTTATTTTATTCATAAAAATCTAATGTTAGGCCAAATGACTTATATAAGGTTATATATATTAATAATAAACAACTTGGGGTTCTTTTGGCTTGTTATAGTACGTTTTATAGTGTAAGAAAACAAGAAGACACAGTGAAAGAAAAATTATTTAACTTAAAGTTAAATCTAAATGATAAGGTTAAAATAGAAACCCAAACTTGTCTAAATTCTATTGGGTGAGATGATTTCTACCCATACCCACCTTAGCTTATAAATAAATCAATTTGGAACTATTAAAAACCGAATATGACTTTATAATAATATAATAGTTTTAGTTTTTCCTAAGGTGCCCCTCTCCTCCCTTATAAAAGGGCACCTCCTCCCTCTCTTCCTCACACCACTTTGAGCCTTAATGCTCTTCCAAACCCTGCCAAATTCTCTTCTCCACTTCCCTAGAAACTTCCTAGAGGTCTTTGTCTTCTTCAAAGACCAATTTTAGTGCACTAAGAGGAGGTCTCAAAGAGGTTCTTCAAAGAAAAGGTAATGTCTGTTACCGATTATTTCAACTTTATTTATTCTTCCACTTCTTCTTCTTTAGTTGGTTCATTATGAAGTAATAACATCAGTATCACTCATACACTAATATGTTATTAAACGTATGAAACAACCCTATTTTACCATCTATCCATCCTATGGAAAACGAAATCACCGTGCGTGCGTACGTACGGAATACCGTCTCCACGCCGTGGTGTAATCTATTTTCCAACACCACCTTACTTGGATGGGTATAATGGTGTAAATAATAACTATATATGATTATTGTAAAGTTATATTGATTCTAGAAAAGTATACATACACTCCAATAAAATTCCATGCTCATGGGAAGGATATCATCGCTCGTGCGTACGTACGGAATATCGTCTCCACGATGTGATGCGACTCGTTCTACATGATCTTCATTGCATAATGATTATATAAATGAATTGAATGAATGAATATGATATATATTACACTAATACCATTTTGTAAATGAGGTATCTATAACCTAAAAAGAATAATAAGAATTTATTCGACAAAACACGTATAAGAACAAAAATTAATAAACACCTGAATAACAAATAACAATGAAATATTACTAATAAAAAGCTTAGAATATGACCATATATGATGTCATAACAATGAGTATGATTCTGGAATAAGTAAATGACATTATTTAAATCATTATACAGGAGGTTCGGACACTTAGGAAGCAAATCAGAGTTAAGGTAAGGTAAAATCTCACAATCTCATTTTTATCCGAGATTGTTTCTACATTAGAATTTACTGGGGAATATTTATCATCTGCATCCATGTTTCCTCAATATGTAATATTATTTCCATCCACCTAATTTTTTTTAAAATCCAATTTTACCCATTGCTGAGTTTTTAGTAAAAGATATGAAAGGAATCTTTTGTCTTTTTTAATACGAGGTACTTTTTGGCTTTTCCGGATAAAGTATGAGAATAATGTTTTTTTAACTTATACGGCATGGATGGATTCATAGAAAAATATTTCCATGATGCTTAATTTAAAAGTTTTCAAGTTTATTTTTAATCAACATATTTTATTTTAAAATTATATGACATTTTAAGAAAGGAAAATGTTTTTGAAGTAGAGAGGATATTTTCCCCAAGAATGGAGTTCAAGCATTTTATCAAAATTATTTTCCATCTAAGATAATATAGGGTTCTGTTTCTATCCCTATTTTTACATTGATTTGATTATGTTATGATGGAATTAATTTTATGATGTCCTTTTATCTTATATGGATTATGTTATGATGTCATGATGTTTAAGAATCTCATTTTTATTACATGGGTGATGCTATGATGTATGATTTATGATTTGGTGGAACACATAATATTGGTATCATTATGAGATGGGTGGGACCTATATCTCCCTCTAATGCATTGGGTAATGATTTATATCTCATGAGATAGACATGGCAGGAACGGCAGGTTAATCCAGTTCAGTGAAACATGAATGAAACGAGGAGTGAACTCGGTTCAGAAATGGACTTTGTCCGCTAAGATAGTCTTGGATATGAGTCTTGACTACTAAGAAATTATTCTCTATGATTATCTGTGTATGCCACAAATATTCATGTTTTAAGTTATGATTATTGGGATTACATTTCACTTCTATGATTTATCCCATGTTATGAAATTATGATTTCTTTTATAGGTTAAGATTTCCAAAATGTTATGTTCTTATGAATATGATGTGATTGATTTTTCTTTTGTTTACCTTTACTGAGCATTTGAGCTCACCCTTTTGTATTTTTTCCTTCCCCAGGTCAGGAAGAAGGTTATTAAGTAGGATATGCCAAAAGGGACTCTAGATATGATGAAATAAATGGGAGACAATGTAGATTCTTTATGAATAAGTTGTTTATGTTTCCCAGTTTCTAAAGACACTATAACTATACGGTCCTTTCATGGTTTTGTTATATGTTGTAATAAGTGTGATTTAATTTTGAAGTATTAACAATGTATGTAAAGTATGGGTCGTTATACCCGGTGGCTAAGAAAAGTGATAATAGAACCTAGCAATTGTAAGCCCAGAACAGGATGATACCTCCCCCCCAGATCCGGCATGAGTGTTGATGGAGTGTAGTGATCAGCCGATGAATCTAGGCATAGAAAGAAGAGATTTCTCCTTCAGTCACTTCAAAATTACCCATCTGAATGTGTGGAATTGACTTCCTCCAAAGTGTATGTTCTTCAAGTATTTCCCATGAATGTTTTCCATGCATGCATTTTATCGTGATTTTGAGGATCCTCACGTTGATTCCCCCATCGTGAATTGTCCTTTCCATCTTCTCCCATGCCACCCAATACCTCTTACCTTATGTTCTAGCATCCCATAAAAACTGGCCAGGATCATATCAATTTTGTTTATGACGCCCATTGGTATGTTAGTGGAAGCCATATCATGGATGGGGATGTCCGCTAGGAAACTTTTTACAAAATAAATCATACCTTCTAAGAACATATATTGGTTCTTCCAATTAATCACACTTCTTGATATTCTGCTCACAATCTGGTCAAAGTCTCAGACTCAGAGTCTCCCTATGGATATAGGCATGCAAAGATATTCCATAGGGAAAGATCCTCACTACATGTCCATAGTGCTGCAAATCCAGGAGGCTCGGTGAGAATCACACTTTCTGGAGAGAAAGAGGTTGCTCTTGGAATAGATGATAATATGGCCACTCCATGTGCAGTAATACTCCAGAATCCTCTTGAAACAATTCACTAATCTCCTTCCACAATTTATAAATACTATGGTGTCATTGGTGAACATCAAATGAGAGAAGGTGGGAGGATTAGTTTACCTCTTTTAAGGGAGGATATCTCCAATGGACATTCCATTGTTGATGAGGCGGTTGTGTGTATCTTGCATGAGTATAAATAGACTAGGGGAGATGGGGGGCCCCTGCCACAGCCCGTGGGTCACCTTAAAGATTTGATAGGTCTTCCCTAAAAATAAAACTACCATCAACATAGAGATAAAATATTTTTAGGTAAGATCCATGACTTTGTGAGAGAATCACATAGTCTTGAGAACTCTATCGATGAAACTCCACTCTATCATGTTGTATTCTTCGCTCATATCGAGTTTAATCAACACATTGGATCTGTGCATCTTGATTTTGATGTCTCTCAACATTCCTGTTCCAATGCTACCTCCCATTGTATGGACCTACCCTTCACAAACTCGTGTTGTTCAATGGATAGCCAGTGAGGAAGATTCCCATCTATTCTTGATTTGATGATGCACTCGAAGATCATTTTGGGGACATTACACATGCTTATTGGTCTATAATCAGTACGATAGGAGGGGTTTTTTATTTTAAGCATGAGCACTATGGTGGTAGAATAGGCCACCCACTAGAGGCTCCCTCCTCTAAAAAGGTCATGTTTTACAGCAGCAACATCACCCATAACAATGTCCCAAGCATCCTAAAAAAATACTCTTAAGAAACTATTGGGGCCTGATGCACTCTCTGGGTTGAGATTCCCCATGGCCTCTAGGATTTTTGTCACCTTTGGTATTGTCTCTAGCCATTCATTGTCCCTGTGCGAGACCAAGGAGAGCATTTCTTCTCAAAGAACCACATCTCAAGTGGGGTATATATTGTCCATTATTAGGTTGGGGCCATCCAGGAGGTCCCGAAAAAATTTCAAAGCCATACCTCCTATTATATCTTTGTTGTCCATAAAGGTTCCATCTTCATGCATGTTGTTGGGATTGATGGGGCGGCTTTTTTCTCTAATGCAAGCATTGATGAAGGCTGAATTCTTATCACCCTCATGCAACCATTTGATCATGGATATCTCACGATCCATTCTTTCTTACCTAAGACTCATTTGGTCCTAGGAATATTTTATCTCCACAATGTCTTCAAATGTTGACTCACTCCACTCCTCCTCTAGTCTGGTTTCCATACTCTGGATATTTTTTTTCAAGGTCTCTAAATTTTGGTTTCCTATAGGAAGACACTTGGACCACTCCTGTAGCCTGAGTTTCAGCCTCCAAAGCTTATTATGAAAGGATACCCAGGTATTCCCATGGGTCAGATCACCCCATGAGTCACGAAAAATCCCTTGGAATTCAGGAAATATTGTCCAGTAATGGCAGAATCTAAACTTCACTTGGGATGCCCTTCATGGGGACAACATGACCCGTAGGGGAGAATGATCTGAAATACCCCGGGCAAGATGCAATAACATGGAATTCGGAAACATAGAGATTTCATTTATGATATCTAGGAAACGGTCTACCCAACTCTAGTATCACCTACTTCCCTTCAGATTGATTCACCAGGTCTAACAGTTACCAGAGTATCCCATATCTATAAGACCTGTATCATCCATGAATTGGATGAACTCAAAGATGGCTTAATATGAGAAATATCTTATACCCTTCTTCTCCTTATGTTCATAGACAGTGTTGAATTCCCCACCCACAAGGCATGGGATGTCGCCTGGGTCTACTGTAATTAGATACTACCACAAATGCAGTCTATTGGTGCATCTATCTACTATACAAAACAAACACGTAAAAGCTTTCCCCATCTATGGTAACTATCATGGTGATAAACTGATATATAGCCTAAATTAAGTCCACAAAGATATCCTTATTCTAGAATAACCAGATGTGCTTATTAACAGGGTCTGTGTTCATGGATCCATTCATACGTATTCTACAGAAAAACTCATTGATCTTATTCGGGTCCTGCTTGTGTTCAAGGACTACCCCAATAAGAACTGTATTCTACTTGATCTATGAAGCAAGGAAATCCATTTTCACTCAATCCCCAAGGCCCCGAGAGTTATATATTATTATAGATAACATTTATATTCGACGTGGCCCATATTTGGCCCCGGAATCCATGGTCTCTTCTACTTGAGAGATAGAGATCTCCCTAAGCCGCCTTAATCACAAACGTGTACAGATTCCATGACTCGATAGAGGGGGATTAGAACATGATGAAGACAAGTGAGGAGATGGTTTGAAGGATTATAATCTCTCTGAGCTGGGAGGGGATAATATTTTGATACCATTCTTCTCTTGAGAAGATTCTATAAACTTGGGTCCATCACACTCAACTAGAAAAGAAATTGTTTTGGATTTCAGCTCCTTCGGAAGGATAGGTCCAGTATCAGTAAAAAATACCTCTTCTGGATTCTTGGAGGGATGTTATATGAGATGAGGGAACATCTCTATGGACACTGGGTGGTGGAGAGGAGTCCTTAAAAATCTTAACATCAGGTATCCCTTCAAAAATATGTGTTGAGGGTTCAGATAATTGACCAGTGCGAAAGAGGTTCTGGGGGGGATATTGGCCGAGTAAAGTGCCACTAAGTCCAAACACTGAGCATCCACTCTATCTAGGTAATTCTCGACCATTGGAAAGGGAGGCACAGTCTACACAAGCACCGCTATCGTGGAAGCAACCCAACGAGAAACATACTCCACACCACTAACTGAGGTCAGAATGTGGGGTCCGCTAGAGTCCAACACTAGAGCATGTCCTCGAATGCATTTCCTTCTTTTTCTACACTTCTGCTGAAAATGAACCTAGAGGGTATAAAAGGAGAAATACCTATGGAACACCGAGAAGAAGATTCCATAAAGCCACACTACTATGTTCTGAACCTTTAGGGATATCCTTTCCGGGGGTGGGGAGGTAATTTTGATCTCATAACATATATGTGCTGAATAAAAGTCTTCGTCACGGTTGGTATGATCATCCGCACAGAGAAAGCCTTAGAGGGAGTCACCAGTGGCCTTCACCATGACACCATTCTGTAAAAGCAGGGGGAGGCCAGGGAAACACACCCACACAACCGCCTTGGGGCTCTCTTTCACCCTGTACACATCCATCAACCAATGATCCCATTTAAACCTCCAAAGCCTGAATGATCGTAGATCTTTACACCAAGCGTAGATGTAATCCACCTCCAACTCCATGACCAAGAAGAATGAATTCCGATGCATTTAGGATATCTTTGGTGGAGCGATCATCCCCCAGTAGTCCATGAACATTTTGAACAGTGGTAGGGTCAGTTTCACTATAAGGGATACATGATAATTTTTTCCTTTTTTATCTCATTTTCATTTTATTTATTTCCCATTTAAATCATTATTTGTTTCCATTTTATTTGTTAATATTATTTTAATTATTTTTTTTATTTTTTTGTGTGTTTCTTATATCTCTCCCTATCGTATTCTTCTACATATCTATCAAATTCTATAGTAAAACATTCTCTTTTATTTTCACCTTTCATTCTTCTTAAGTGATTTTATTTCATCCAAATTTTATCATAAAAAGAAACAAATAATACAAAAATAATCTTCATAACTTATGTATTTGACCAATTCATAAAAAGAAAAACAACTTGATTTTGACGTTGTATTTTAAAAGACAATTCACTCAAAAATTTGATCATCGATAGTAATATAGTCAATTAACATTGATGAATCCCTTATGGAACCTAAATTGGTCCAAAAAAAATAAAAAATGAACCAAATAAAACCCCATAAATCATGGATTCAAGTAAAAAAACCTTAAATGAACTGACCACCTCGTATGTGGACTACAAACCAACATACATCCAATATACTAAGGATGTAACCAAATTTGAGATGAAATCGGGGCTCCTACATATCCTACCAAAATTCCATGTTCTTCCTTGGGAGGAACCTCACAAAAATAAAAAAGGGATTCCCATAGGGTGATCCACTATGAAACACTGAAATGTGTCTGAAGAACTCATTATGTTTATGGACATCCATTTATCCATTCATGGTATAGCCAAATACTTGATATACTATTTATCTACCACAATTTGGGGCTATAGTGACATTAAAATACATTTTATAGTGACATTTTCCTCTAACTACAAAATGTAATCAATTAGAAAATAAATTTGTGTAGTTAATTAATCACAAGGAGAGACCCTAGATGAATTTTGGGAGAGATTCAAAGGCATTGATCAAGATTCCACTACCCCAAAATTCATGAAAAATTTCTAATTCAATACTTAAATGAGAGAATTGTACCTATGGATCCTGGAATGATAGATAATGTATCTGGTTGATCCCAAGATGATAATACTCTATCGGTCACTCATGAATTAATAGCCAAAATGGATTAAAATGTACAACAAGTCGGTACACAAGAAATATCACCATCCTAAGGAGTTCATGTGGTAATTTATTAATCACTAGAAAAAGGTAGATAATAAATTTGGTGAGATGTGTACCCTTCTAAGGAACTTATCTCATGCATAATGTAATTCAATATTTCCACCTATTCCAATGCACTTTGGTATTTGTTTTCATTACGCACATATTTAATACCAGTGCCCACAACATCATCATTCATCTCAGTCTTCTACAACATCATTCCCTAGGAATCTATTCCAACAAGCACATCCATTTAAGAAAGAACCATCTAGGACAAATCCAAACCCCAGGTGGAAGGCACAACCACAGTACTAACACAAAGGAGACTCAATATACCCTAAAAATAACTAGTATAAACAAGGACAAGGTATGCAACCTTCTTATACTTTAATATCTTGAAATAATCACCCTCATCCTCTCAAATCTAATACATGCCTCAAGGATATGGTGAATAAAATGGGAACTCAGAACCACTATTTACAACAGAACATACAATCATCTTTTCAAGACCTATGAACTCATGTAGGACAATTGGAAAACACAGTCATTGAGATGAATATGAAATGTCTTATAAAACTTCCATCCAAACCTATTTCTAATCCAAAATAAAAAAAGTAATGTTTGTAAAATTATATTTTTTAGTTGTAATGAAATTTATTCTTCCAATTATTATAACTAATATGTATGTTCCACTCGTGAAAAATCTTTTTCCCTACCATCAAAAGAATAATGTAGTGAAAGAAGGAAAATAGTTAAAGAAATTATCAATGAGGATTCCCTTGAATAATCAATTCCTTTTTGTTTCCCCCAAATAATCTATAAACATATTAATTTTTTTGATAATGATATTGATAAGGACATAATGGATACATTTAAAAAGGTTTGTGTTATCATTACTTTATTTGATATATTTAAAAAAAATCTATTGCTATGACAAAATTCATAATGATCATTGCACCCATAGATAGTGAATGCAGGGGAATGAGAGATTAAACATGGGAAGAACTATCTAAAATTTGATACAACAAACACTACCAAATTAATTCAAGGATCCGAGCACTTTCATGATACATTTAACCATAGAGGAGATATTAATTTTTATACAATTCTATATTTGGGTTCTTTGATTATTGTATTTCATTACTCGGTGTACACTTATCTGTAGGTTGGAGATCTTAAACCATTAGGAATCATTGTGAAATTTTACAAATAGATCACCACACACCAATAAGGAGTGATCCATGAAGTCATCGTAAGAGTACATAATAATATATTTCTTGCAGACTGCTATAATCTTGAGATAGAGATACCCAAACGCAATTACCTGGTCCACTCAGAATTGAGAGACCTTTCCTCAAAACAAAAAATATTATCATCAACATTCACAATGGTACACTTTCAATGGATTTCCGTGGAGAAATGGTATGTTTTAGAAACCTTAATTCTATGAAACACCCTGTTGAAGAGCACTCCATTATTATGTTCTATTCGAGGGAAGTTCTCTCTAATGAAATATACAAAAAATTATCTACATGAACCATACTCTTATTAATTTTTATATTCCATACCATTTTATGATTTGATTTTTTTAATTCATGTTTTGAGTGTTGTGTGGGGTTAGATAAGTGTAAATTTTATGCTTTAATTGAAGAGTTTGTTCATTCTATGGTACCCATGACAAACTATGATTCTAAAAATCTCATTTCAATTGATTAACTTTCATTATAGAATAAACATGAGATGATAAGAAGTTTCATAGACCTCACTCCCCCAAAATCCCTTCCCTTAATCTAAAAAACAATCGATGTTTAAATTAAATCAATTTCCATCAAATTTAAAATATTCCTATCAAAAGGGTATTATCCAATTTCAAGTCATGTTTTCCAATAACCTCTCTCCACTATAGGAATAAAAACTACTCAAACATTTGAGTGAGTGAAAAAATTTTATTTTATGGATATTAGATAATATTCCCAAGATTATGCCATCTATTTTTACAAAACATGTACTTTTAGATGATGATGCTCAATATGTAAGGAAAGCTTAACACCAATTGAATCCCACTCTCTATGATGTGGTAAATTAGGATATTAGTAAATTATTTCCTATTGGTATAATATATTATATATTTGATAGTAAATTTGTTATCCCAGGGAAAACTATGCCATAGGAACTGGTATAATGGATGTGTAAAATAGACAGAAAGAATTGATTCCAACATGTGTGAAAAATAGTTGGTGAGTTTGTATTGTCTATCATCAACTGAATCAAGCCACATGAAAGGACCACATTCCTCTATCATTCAATGACCAAATGTTATAAACACTGGATGGTAAGTCCCATTATTTTTTACTTAATTAATATTTAGTAGAATTCCATATATCCCATGAGGATCAAGAAAATAAAACATTTACATGTTCATTCCACATATTTTCATGCATAAGGATGCCTTTTGGTCTTGGTAATTCTCTTGGTTATTTTCAGTGATTTATGTTGATTATTTTTTTGAGTACCATTAGAATTGTAAGGATATTGTTTTAGATGATTTTCAAATCTATGTAACTTCATTTCATGACTACTTTCAAACATAGGTTCTATCATTCACTGTTTCATTGCAAAATATCTCATATTAAATTATAAAAAATTCTATTTCTTTGTTGAGAAGGTGATATTTCTAGGGAATGTTATATTAATTGAGGGAATTCAAGTGGATAAAATAAAAATTGAATTACTTTAAGCCCTTATATATCCAAAATGTGTTTTTCAGGTGTTATATTTCTTGGGATATGGTTGTTTTACTGCTGATTCATTAAATACTTTAGTAAGATCACACATTCCTTATATTGATTATGGAAAAAGGATTATGAATTTTTTTATAAAAATTATGGGGATTCATAAAATTCACTAGAAATTGGTCTCACATCACCTTCCATCATCCAAACACCAAGGTGGTATATCCCCTTTGAAATTATGTGTGGAACCTCTAACATTGCAGTTGGGTGAATATTATCACAAAGGGTTGAGAAATCACCTCATTTCATTATTTATGATTCATGTAACCATGTCCCTACCCAAGAAAACTAAACCACAGTTGAAAAAGAACTCATTTATATTGTTTGATCCTTGAAATTTTTTTGTTCATATCTTATCAGTTAAAAAATCATTATATTTTTTACCACGATACCATTCGTTTTTCCTAAATAAGCCTAAAGGTAGGCCCTAAATCATTTAGTATATGATCCTCCTACAAGAGTTTTACATTGAGATTAGAGATATGATATGATTGTAAAAAGTGGTAGTGGACCAAATTAGTAATATTTCTCCACTATTATACCACCATGTTGACTCAACCCTTCCAATTAAAGAATTTTTCCACATAAAAAATTTTCTTATGTTCTGGACCATACACCTAGTATAAATAAATTGTAAATTATCTACAATTATCTAGGTTCCCCCTTGATTAAAGAACTTCATAGCCCCATATACTTAAGCATGATTCACATTGGTATATTTAGGATTCCCCATTGTTGTGGAGAATTTTTTGTGACCATGTTGTTCATAACTGTTTCTCTTACCACGAGTTCAATTCATTTTTGAGATTCTTCCACACATTGGCTTAATGGGGCCAATTTGGTTCTCAATTTTCTACTTGAATGGTCCTTGACCTGGGACATTAATGGCCAATATTGTATAGATATTCCCATTTGTTTTTTAAGTCATGCAGATGATTTCTTTTCATAGGGAATACCTCTAAGAGAAATGAAATTCCCCAACATCCCATGTTATTATGTAAAATATTTGATGCATGGAGAAATGACTTCATGTGGCCATTTCCAAATTCAATTGGTTTTTTACATATTATTATCTATTGAATAATTCTCTAAATGGGTGGAGGTAAATTCTACCATACTGATGACTCTCGAGTAGTTGTTGGTTTTTTGAGGTTCCATATTTTTAGTTGGTTTGGTTTTCCATGATTCATCATTATTGATTAGGGTTCAAATTTTATGAATCGTAACATGAAAAACATTCTCATTATGTATGGGTATTTTCATTAAGAACCCCATTATTATCACCCACAAACTGATATTCAATCTTAAATCTCAAATTGGTAATTTAAGTGAATATTGGAAAAAAGGAGCAACTCAATAGGAATGATTGGAGCTTGTTCTTGGATGAATCACTTTAAGCATATAGTATATCTTTTAAAAACCGGATTGAAATTTCACCGCATAGGATTGTGTTTGGAATGGCTTGCCACATCCCATTGGAGGTAGAACACCATGCATATTGGGATGTTAAATATTTTAATATGACTATTTCATATGCAGGTGAGTATATAAAGATATAGATTTAAGAGTTGGAAGAAATTCGATGTGATGCATATGAGAGCCCTCAGATCTTGAATGAGAAGTCAAAGGCTATCCATGATGAGATGATTCATCCACAATATAATTATATTGGTCATAAGGTTATCATGTAAAATTCTAGGATACATCTCCCTCCAGGTAAGCTTTATTCATGATGGATTGGTCCTTTAATAGTTACTAATTTTTACCCTTTTGGTGCTATAAATGTTTTTTCATTAGTGGAGTAGACATAGGTTTAACATCAATGGGAAGTGGCTCAAACTCTTCTATGATGATTTTTCAAAGAATTAGAGTGAGGAAATTCAGTCGATGGATTTCATATATAACACCAATTAGTAAGAAGTCCCTTCTCCATACCTTTATTTTTTTACATTCAAACTTATTTCATTGGAGAAAATGTAATATATAGGTGTGGGGGAGGGTGACATAGGATATTTTGGATTTGAATTTAAAAGAATACCTAAAATAAAAAAATTAAAAGAAAATAAAAATAAATTAATCATTTTGTTTCCATTTTTACTTTTATATTATTATTTTAACATATATTTATTTAAAAAAGAATACTAACTATCATTTTTCATTCATGATATTTTTTTGGAAAATTAATTTATTCAGGGAATTTTTTTACAAAATAATATTTTTCTGGAATATTGTTCTAGAATTTATGTTTTTAAATCAATCTTAGAAGTTTAATGGTTTTTTGAAACCCATGTCTCATTATCACTATGCAATATTCTAATCCCTTATATGAGAGACATTTAAATACCATTATTTCTTATTATTATCATTAATCACTTTCATAAGATTCTCAAGTAATGTAGAGAAACAATAACTTGTCATGATTTTGTTTGAATCCATAAGATTAATGTGTTATATTGTCATGATAGAGGCCATCATCTATTGAAAATACCATTGTATAATTAACCTCTATTTCTTCATATGATGACATTTTACACTTATTATCATTGGAGACCATGAAATGCATGTTAGTTATCCCCATTACAATTAAATTTATCCATAAGAAAACCATATCTTATATACATTATTGTTTTATTTATAGAATGTGTAGGGTATTGGGTGTCTACACATGATTTATCAAGAAATAATCATTGTTTTCGGTTGACAAAAAGTGTGTCAAAATGTTTTTGGCAGAGGGTTCACAAGATATATTATATCATTATGTTATGCATTATTACCTCTATATCTCAAATATATCTATATATAAACAATAGTTCTGTAATTAAAAAAATAAAAATAAAATAAATGGAGAATGAGGATGTTTACTCTTGATTATTCCATGCGTGGTTGTGAACAACAAAAAATAAATAATGGGATAGTGAACTGGAAATGAAAAAATATGTCAGCGGATGAGTTAGTACATTAATTACGAACACCTTTTTTGAATTTTTGACATGTTTTGTACTTATGAAATAAAAAACTCCTTTTATGCCTCATATTTTTAAACATTAAATCCTACTAGCCCTTAAACCACATAACAACCAATTGGAAGTCCTCTTGAGTATCACACTAGTACATGTATGTTGAGAACATACCCTCTCGATAAGTATATGGTATGATCACATTAACACTCATAAAAGATAATAACTCTACTTTCATATATACCTTAACTGAAGAGGGAAAATTTCTAGGTGATTCATGTTGCGACATTTTTCATGGGTGAAAAAATAAAGTATAGAAATTTTAAATGTCGGATAAGAAAAATGATTGAAAAAATAATTTCACAAACGAGACATGAGAAATTTCATTTTAAAATATTCTTGGAAATTTTATCACCATTTATTTATTATTTATACTTTATTGTGATATAATAATTTTCCTAGGGGTGCATGGGGTTAGGTGTGGGGTTTTATCTTGTAGAGAATCACAATTTATTTCCACCCTCACACTGTTATTTCATACTTGTTTTGTATTGAAATTTTCAAATATAATAAAACATTTGACATTATGATTGATTTAATAATATAATGTTATTCACTCTTGAAAATTCCAATTTTACTTGTTTTAATGGTTTTATTATAGGTGGATGTGATTTGGAGATCCCATGATGGAATTCAAGTAAAACAATCCAAACTGCGTGAGAGATCAACCACACTTGTGGGATTCAATATCTACATTGGATAATATGTGAATGTTATTTGGATTAATATTGAAGGTAGAGTGAAAAAAATTTCAAATACATTTCTTTAGTATCCCTTGGAGTCCAATTCAACTATTCGGAGGCCCAAAATAGGTCCATAATGTGAATAAATTATGGGTGCACCAAATTGGACCACCCTTATTTATTTGGGCCATAACCCAAGCCTCAGGCCTCAAATTGGGATTATTCTACATACATTGGATATATAAATCAATATCCCACATCTACAAATTAAATGAGGACATTTTAACACATTTTTATTTGTCAAACTGCCAAATAAAGAATGAGTAAAAAGCCTTCCATGAATAGTCACCTAGTCTCATAGATACTTGACACCTTTTTATGGAATGTTTGTTATATTTTCCCTCAAAATCACCCATCAACCTCAATATATAATTTTCCTCAACCATGGGTATGATTGGAGATCTTGGGATTTTCTTCTTCTCATCTATGGATTCCTACCCTTCCATGGACTTCTAAACTCCTTGTGATAACCTGAGGAGGAATGTGATGCAAATCCCAAGATTCATGTTTCTATTACTATGAATGATATTTTAAATTTCATATTTTTATGATATTTATCATCATCTATAAATTTATTTAATGAGTTAAGTACTGTTATTCCATACTCAACTCATATGATATTGTTTGGGTGTACCCATTCATGTGATGTTTTTCACACAGTTCACCACATCATCTTCCCCCTTTCAATTATGATGTTTCTATAGTTCATATTGTTCAATTGAATTTACATAAACACTTTAATTGACATTTACATTCATTTAATGGTATCAAAATGAAATATAACATGTTCCCATACGACATTTGCAGTTCATCATGTGTTTCCTTGGTGAGTATTGATTATAAAGATAAAAAAATCACCCTATCATTAGAAATAACTGGTGGATCATTTTTTGATTCCGACCAAAAAATAAGAGGTATACCAGTATGAACTCAGAATTTTTTTTGGTTCTAGGTGTTACAATCCAAGGATTTAATGTTTTTAATCCTATTCTATTAATGCGATGAAGGATGAGTAATATGTTTATTCCATACATATATTTTAGTGTTTTTTAATAAATGATTTTTTTATTTAATTGATTAATCCTTACAAGTTATGTGTATTTTGGCTTGTTTTATGTTTTATGGAAGGAAACATTTAATATTTGAAAAATAAATTAAAATTGATGTTTTTTGAATATTAAAGACAATTCACGCCGCGGGTGAATCGAAGCGGCATGACACCATAATTTTGAAGTCCAAGTGGAACTATAAATTCTTGAGCAGAGCACCTACATGACATGTACTATCAGTACATGTTGATTAGTTTTAGTTCAGGAATGTAGAAAATTACATTTATCTAGTTATGACGATCATAAAAGCTATTAATCACTATTACAGGTCATGTAACTTTAGTACACGACATGACAGAAGTCAAACTTCAAATTTATGAATGCGATTTGTGCAAGAGTCTCTCAGATGTGGAGGGAACACATATAAGGAATACCTGCCATGTAACCCACATATACGTCTTATAATTAGTCAAATTTCCAAAATCTCTACCAAGATCTATGCATGCATCACGTAGATTCACAAAAATCATATCGATATTTCACGTCATGTACCTTATATACATGTCCGGACATAGGTTGAACAGAACCCCACTGTAGCCTATAAATAGAGGTGCTGGAAAATTCTTTGAGGAATTTTATTGTAGACCAATTTTTGGAGTGAACCACATGCGGACACCTAAGGTATTTCTCCATTTTCCACTATGTTTTTATTTTATTTCCTTCTTCCCACTTATTTTCTCTTCATTATGATGAGGGGTTATACCCACTAGTTCTAATGGTGATGTAATCAAAGGGGGATTATTCCAATTGATTTAATTATTTATAATTCGTGTATTTTGTTTTTATAATTTCATTATTCTACTTCCAATCCCATTATTTTTATTTTATCATGACCAGCATTATTCAAATCAAAAGGAATTTTTAAATTGTCCAAATAACATCCCAAAAATGGCATGACCATTTTCAATATTAGGGAAATCAGGTTTAAACATAGTATCACGATTAACTCGATTCTCCATCATCCTATATTATCATACCAATATAAATATGGTATTTTCTTATTTAGGAGGAGATACCTTGGTTATTAGATCTCCATCATCACGACTCCGACACCAAATCATGAATCAACCTATTTTCTAAAATATAACTACACCTGAACCCCGAAATAACATTACCTCAATAAGCTTTTAAAATATTTTTTCACACAATCAGTCAATATGTTGGTTCATTCTCATAATGAATTTGTAAAACCAATCAATTCACTATTTTATCGCATTTTTACTCCATTTAATAAAATAAATAGTTTTAAATTTTACGATTATAAATAAATATATTAATGGGATTGACGACGAATTCCAATTAACTACATGAATTGAGTATCATATTTGAGTTTTATAAATTTGTTTTTTTAAAGTACTGTAAGGAACTAACAAAATTTTTTGGGGATATCAAACTGGCACCATCTCTGGGAACGGTGGACACTTAATTTATAGGATTCCAATTTTTAATTTTTATTTTTATCATTATATTTCAATTTCTCTTTTTACGGTAGGTTTGGTTGTGTTATCGATTTCAGATTTTTTATTTTTAAATGCATGACCACATCACACGATCCCAAGGAAAAGAAGTTTTTGACATGAATCCTGAAGTGGATAAAATCATATATAAATTTTTGGAAGACACAACCATAGAGGGTTTAGAATAGAACCAACCTACTAGAGCACGCTTTAGAGAGATCTAGTTCTACGGATGCTCACTGAATATGGCCTTCTCTCAAACACAAGTTTAAAACCAGGAATCCGAGACCCCCCCCCCCCCCCCATTATTGAGAACCACATAGAGATAAATCCTGCAATCATTATGATTATCACGAATAGTGTAAAATTCACTAGACTTCCACATGATGATCTAAATAACGGCCTGGGAGACTTTCTCACGCTATGCAATAATTTTCAATTCCAGAATGTCTCAAGAAACATGGTAGGACATCATATTTTCTGATTTTATTTATTAGATCGATCATGGGACTATATTTAAATCCTACCTACTCATTCCATCACTACATGGGATGAATTGTAACAGAACTTCCTCACCCACTTCTTTTCCCCTTCAAAATAAATGGATATACAAGTAAATATTCTCAATTTCTTCCAATTTTACGATGAATCATTGTACTCTGCATGGGAAAAGTATAAAGACCTGACTATAAAATGACCTCATCATATAATAGAGTTTTGGATATTAATTAAAATATTGTATAAGCGTTTTTAATAGGAAACCATTTTGATTCTAGATGATGCAGTTGGAGGATCCTTAACGAAGAAATCAACTGATTAAAACTACAATATGTTGAATTAAATGGTCCGTAATAGTTTTTAATGTAAAATATATGTTAATAAATGAAAATGTATTCATGAAATAAAAAACAATTACTAGATGGAAGAACAACATAATTCACTACCCATGAAGATAAAAAACATGATTGGCTAACAACCAAACAACCAAGGTACGTGTGTAGAAGATTTAAATTATACTGATTACAATCATCGTAATCAATTTTTGGGCTAGGGAACACAACAACGACAACATCCACAAAGATCACAAGGGGTTAAAACAACAAGAACTCCAAGGGACCACACCTAAAAGCCAGGTCCATCCATTAGTGGATGCATTGGCAACATTCTTGACTTATTCTAGGGTTTCTCTCATGAAAATAAGAGAAGAATCATCATACCAAAAGGCCTCATTTCATAACTTGTAGCTTAATGTTGGCCAAATCACAGAGTCACTTAGAGAGAGAAAAAGATGATATCTTCCAGGATTTATTGAAGAATTTCATCAGGATGGTTTGAAGGCTATAGAGCTTAGAAGTGGGGAGAAAATTAAATTATGTGGAATAGAACTTTCAGGACACCCACTAGTGGAATAAATAGAAGAGGAAGAAAAAACATCCAAGGAACACATAGCTAAATAAGAAGAAGAAGAATAACCCTTGTATTATAGGCCAAGGTTTCATTTTTTAGAGAGGATGACACAAGCGAAGAAAAATTTGCAAAAAGAAGTCTGTTTCTTGAACACTTAAACAAAATTTCATATTAATATACCTTTTGTAGAGGCTCTTGTGAAAATTACAACATATGTGAAATTAATAAAAGAGATGTTAAGAAAAAAGAAGAAGTTGGAAGAGATTAGAACCATCCCACTCACATGAGAATGTTCGTCCATCATATTAAATGACCTATCATAGATTCAAAGGGATCCATGTATAATTTCTATTACCATTTTTATCAGAGCTGACAAATGTTGGAAGGCTTTGTTTGAATTAGGTGTGAGTGTCAATATCATGTCGTACAAAACATTCAAGAGTTTGGGACTAGATGTAATAAATAATACAATAGTACATCATCAATTAGCTAATTCAACTGTGAAATACGGAAGAGGAGTCTTTGAGGACATCCTGGTTAAAGTCGAGAAGTTATACATCCAAATCAACTTCCTAGTGCGGGATATGGAAGAGGATAGAAATCTACTCAAACTCAGAACGCCATTTTTATCCATAGGGTGTGTGCTAATTGATGTTCAATATAGAGAACCTTTTCCTAGTGTTGGAAGAGATCAAGTGAGCTTCAACATCCACCAAGAAATGAAGAACTATGATGTGAAATAAGATGACGAGTTTGGATGAAGAGTAATATCTTAAGTTAAGTATTTCAATTATATTGAAGTGTTACATAACTTATATGATTTTATTTAATAATAAGATGTTCCACTAAAGAGGGAAGAGAAGATGAATACCATTATTTCTATCACCACGGTAGTGATCAACTCCAAAACATTTTAGAAAGGAAAACAACTATGAATGGTTAATGAAATTCCATTTATTTACTCAGAATTGAGGAAGAAATGGTGGATCCGCCCAATAGAGGTCAAAAAAATAAAACCATCAAGAAGAATCAATAAATTTAGAGAATAATGATAGGGGATGATCTATGTGGATAGCATACAATTAAGACCAATCAGGTACCCCGAAGAGGTACACAATTTTCAATAATTTCTCCCATGATCTAGGGTGGAATGGTGTAAGGTCGATCCAATGTCATTAAACATTACTTCTTCTTGGAGTTAACATGGGTTGTTGTTTTTGTTTTTTATTTATCTTCCTTTTTTAGGATTTCATGCTCTCATTATGAACATTTCAATAAATTAATGTATAAGGCATGTTGTTTCACTCTTCTATTTTAATTTACAAGACCATGAAGGCCCAGGGTAGCAAAAATCAGTAAGAATAAAAAAAAGAGAAGAAGGAAAAGTATACATCGTGATTGTCAAAAACACATCGGGAACAACATCAGAGAGAAACTACAAATCCAACATTGAATAATCAATTGAAAGGGGAGTAAGCATTCTAATTCCATAATTTTCTATTACATTCCACACATCCTCAAATTGTTTTTCCTGATATTTAAAATAATAAGTGTAGGGGAGAAACATTATTTGGTGCCGCAGGATATACTTCATTGTGGATATCTTGTTATAGGGTTTCCCATTATGATATAGGGAGAGGCAATTTATTTTTCATTATATTTCACTATTCACCAATATTGATAAAAACATATGAAAATAATGAAAGGAATTGGGTTGAGTTTTTGGACGATCAAAAATCACCATTTTTCAAACTGATGACTTTTGATCATATATGGTTAGGTGATAGATGTGAGATTTTTCTTTCATAGAGCTTTCAAAGAAAATAAAAAAATAAAAAAAATATATGCATAAAAGAAATAGAGGTTGATTCATTCATTTTTATTACATGTGTCATGGTATCACGTTGAGACTTTTGGGGGGAAGAGAGAGATGAAATTTGAAAAGACATTCATTGAGTTTTTTTTGAATATCATGAAAAGTAAATTAGAGCTAAAAAACCTTTTTGAGTATTATTATTTATATCAATTACCTACCTACCTTAAATCATCAGAGTAATTTGATCCATAATGTCGAATCCCTCATAATTAATTGTGAGTTTTTCTTTATATGGTGGGTGTGTTAGATGACTTGGAAACCTTTGATAAGTTACATGTTTTTTTGTATGTGATTAATGCTTTCAATTTATACACTGATGATGAAAGAAAAAAATTATCCGAGGTATATTGAAAATGGGATTCATATTAATAATAAATTAAAAAAATAAAGGGTATGATTGTTAAGCATTGGTTATTTCAAAGGGAATAGAAAAATACATGATTATTATGATTCTTTGAAAAATTAATTCATTGATGAATTTTCCTATATGATGCTCAAACATTTAATTTTCTATTTGATCAATTTATTTTATTAAAATTGAATTTTAATCATGTTAAGGTGAATTTCCTTTGTCTTATGTTGATATTCTATCCATGAGGACATGGATGAACTCAAATTTGGGTGGATTGGATCAGTGTATTCCATGTATATATTTTAGGGTGTTTTAATAAAATATTTTTTTGTATTTAATTGATTATTCAGAACAAGTTGTGAGTGTTTTGACTTGTTTTATGTTTTATGTAAGAAAACATTGATTACTTGAAAAGGGAAAGAAAATATATGGTTTTTAGATATTAAAGACACTTTGTGCCATGGGTGAATTGAAGCAACTCGATATCAGAATTTTGATGTCGAAGCGGAGTTGGACATTCTAGAGCAGATAACCTACATGATGTGTAACATCGGTACAAGATGTGTTTTTATAGTTCATGAAAAATTAAATACTGCATTTAACATGTCATGATGAGCATACATGTGGTGAATGACCAGTACACATAATGTAACTTCTGAACATAGTGTGAAAAATGTCAAAAATCAAATTTTTGAATGCAATTTGTGCAAGAATCTTGCATACATGGAGGAGACATGTATAAGGAGTACAAAACATGTAACCCTAATTACATGTCATATAAGTAGTAAAATTTTAAAAAACTCAATTGTGATCCGCGCATGCATCAGGCAGATTCACATAAAGAGGATCGACATTACATGTCATTTTCCTTCAGTACACCTTGGGACAGAGGTCAGTCAAAACCCAATTACAGCCTATAAATAGAGGTTTCGGCAAATAATTTTAGGCATTATATTAGAGACTAATCCTTTGAGTGAATCTACTACACAACCATGAGTTCTTTCATTGTTTCCCTTTATGTTTTTTTCAATCCTCCTCCCCTCTTATTATCTCATTATTCCAATGAGGGGGTAAACCGCTAGTGCTAAATGTGATGTAATCGAAGCAAGAAGGTGCTCTTGGATTTAATTATTTATAATTCAGGTATTTGGTTTTCAAAATGTTTTTCTTCAATTTCCAATCTGTTTCCTTGTTTTTTATCATGACCACCGATATTCCAATCAAAAGGAATATTTAAATAGTTCAAAAGACTTCCCTAATGATGGAATCACCATTGTCAGCAATTGGGGAAATCAGGTTTAAATGTTGTATCAGGAAAAACATGCTTCACTAACACCCTAAACTACTAGAATTAGGGAAATAGGGTTTTTTCTCTTTTAAAGAGGATATATCATGATAATTGCATCCTACTCATCATGAGTCCAACACAAAATCTTGAATAAAACTATTTTCTAAAATACAACTAAACCAGAACCCCAACATTACATTAGCTAAACAAGATTTTTAAAATATGATTTCACACAATCAATAAATATATTTCTTTGTTATCACTCTGCATTTTTTAAACCAATAAAGTCAATTTTTCTCACTTTTTTCCTATATTTAATAAAATTAATATTTTTAAATTCTAATAAGCTAAATCCCCATCTTTGTGGGATTGACCTCGAATTCCAATTTACTACATTTATTGATTAGAATAGTTGAGTTTTATAAAACAAAATTCAGAGTACCTTAGGGAACCAATGACGCCCTGTGGTGTTATAAATGAGAATCATGATATTTCCTCGGATTGATCATGCTTAATCAAATCTATCAATTTATGTTTTCTTGTAGTTATTACTTTTATATGATTTCATCTTAAATCAATAAGCCCAAAATTTTCTGAAATCTCATTCCCCTTTTTAAAATCAAATCCATTATTTTAAATTAATGATTTAAGCATATGTTGAGAGATGACTTATGGTTTCTACTATTCTTTTGATATTCAAGTAAAATCTAAACAAATAATTTGATGTTCTTGAGAATGTGATCAAATGATTTAAGTGGGGTACTAAGATATCATAAAACAAATATATCTTCTAAAATTGCCTCATAAATTTAAGAAATAAACATAGGGAATTTATACAATTAAAGTAAAAATTTATTAAGAAAAAAAATTGAACATTTAAAATACAAAAAATTTTCAAATATGGTTTAAATGATGTTTAAAGAAGAAAACCCATAATTGATAATTAGATAAATTATGTAAATAAATGAATTCTTAATATATAATAATAATATTACACTTTTATAGAACTCAATAAATAAGGAATTTCAAATTAAACGCATGGAAATAAATAACCTACACCACAACTTGTAGCCTCTAAAGATAGAAACTGGAATCAACATTGAAGAGGTCCATATAAGAGAAAGCGTCCAATAAAGACTTTGTAAAATAAAATTCCTCTTTTACACTAAATCACAAACACAAACAAATATATATATATATATATATATCTTTGTGTGTGTGTGTCCAAAGTGAATTTTATATATTTCCCTCACTGTTATGTAATATATTCAAAGAGGGTATATATATATACACCATATCTAGGTCTATTTTAATATGTTTCCTTCATTAACAACAATATAAAACTATTATAAGGAGGTCCATTATATACTTGAAAAATATGATAATCTCAAAAAATAAAAAAAAAACCCTAACTAAAACTTAAATGATATTGAAAAGATGAAGAAACATTACCAAATACCAATGGAGAACCCAATGCCTTCAATGACCATGTCTAATACTGACCATAACTAAGCCCCATGAAACCTAAAGAACAAGAATAAAAAAAAATTAATACCCTGAATTGGGATAGGGTTTATCCATAGGGCATACACAGAGAGGGGGAAGGGAAAAAACAGAAATAAATGGACAACATATAGATTAGAAGAGGAAATAACCCTTCCTTGGATGATTATATAATCAAAAAAGGTAAAAAATTGGCGATGAGAGGATGCCTATAAAAGGTCGTGGAACACACATGAATAAGAGAAGGATGGGGATGGGTCCCACGAGTGTGAGGAAGAAGATTAAAGAGGGGTACCCATGTTAATGTTTAAATAATAATAATTTTTATAATGATGCTGATGATGATGATGTTAATAATAATAATAATAACATTTTTTAGATCATGGAATGTTTGGATGGTTTAACCACTTGGACTAATAGACTATGCACCAATAATTCAGTCTCCGTTATATTCGGTCATACCATTTCATGTGATGGGAAAAAAGTTGTGCTCTTAACTATGTGGCCTAGAAAGGAACACTATCTAGGCTACACACCTTTTTGGGGGATGATGAATGGTTTCCTATAAATGTGAACCTATCACGCACCACCCTCCTACCTCCCAAAAAGACCAAATATTGGGATTATATTCCATTGAGAGCTACAGAACAAGGGAGAACCAAAAAATAAAAAAATATAGAAAACTACACCAAGGCTGTAAGGGGTTTTTAATGTCATGCCTAATATGTTTTATTGATACATTTTTTTACCATTAACTCTATGGAACATAAAAAATAGAAAGGAAATTGTTTTCTAAATTAAGATGAGACAATTTTAAACCATTTTTTCTCAAAAGTGAAAAATATGATGATTTTAAATGGTTACAAAATTGCAGTACTTCCATTCTTTTTCAATTATAGCGCATCACCTGGCCTTAATTTTTTAACACCATTATATGATTAGAATATCATTTAGAATAGAGTGTTATAATTATCTGGACTATTTATTATCAAGGACTATATCTAATTAAGATGAGAAAGTATATTTTTATTTTTATACTTTTGAAGACATCTAATTACCAAAATTTTGTTGACTATTACAATTTTTTTCAATGATTTAAATGTTTGTTCATAATAAAAGTTTCCTAATAGGATCAATTTTTGAAGGATAAAATTCTCAACTATATATTGATTTTTGTTCAAAATTTTTTTATTAAATTAAAATAAGAAAAAATAGACCTACAAGAAACAATGATAATGAAGATGATTAAACATGTAAAGGACTGTCTATATTCTCACTAATATTCAATGAAATATCCAAAAGATAAAGATATCCAACCAAAATTTATAATGATTCTACAAGCACACTGTTATGTCTAGGATGGCTATGATGAATTTAAAATATATATTCAATAAGTTATATACCCATAGATGTTTTTATGTTTATATCATTTTCAAAAACATTAACCTTATTAATGTTTTTTTGGATTACTATGAAATTTTATATAGAAAATATTCAGATACACTATATATAATTTATGACATAAATAAAAATTAGTTTCATAAACGGTTTTTAGATTTTTTTTTTTGTATATCATACATTTAAAATGAAACATTATATATTTTGTTTATAATATTATTAGTTTCAATTGATTATTTAGGTTTCAACTCATAAACTTTAGTAAAATTTCATGTTAAATGACTTGATGTATTTAAGTTAGTTTCCTAACAAGTGGATTAGAATGATTACCAATGACACTTTCATTGTTTAGAGGTGGTTTGAAAAAATTATTCATAAAAGGAGTGTGACTAAAAAAATTTATGTTATTGTGAGTGTAATAAAAACAATGAGAATTATGTCATAATATAGTGTATTGTAAATAATTATTTATTAGATTTATCCTTTTATAAAAATAGTGATTTTATTTTGGTGTGATTTGTTAAATCCTATTAATGGTATAAAATATGATATTTTTATATTCAATTTTGTTAACCATAATAGGATTATTAAAATAAGAGATCCCTTTGGACATTCTTTTCAGTACATACCAATGTTTTTTAGGGTAAAATTAGCATGTTTTACCATAACTAAACTAATAGACATATTTGAAATGGAGGGAGATATCATACATGAAATGTATAACATACAATCCAACATTTTAATTGATTCTATTATGAATTTGATTTCACATTAGTGTGGAAGAAGTAAAAAAGGATGATCCTACACTTGATTTCGTTTAAGGGAGACATGAATACATGAAATATTGATAACGTAATTATATAAACATTATTCTTGGGATAATGATCATAATCATGAATAGTTTATGATTTTACTTTTCTTTACACATAATAATTTTCATAGTTTGGGATTTTACATATTATTGGTTGTTTTTTAATAAAATTTTACTTTCTATTTCATAATTATATATTGTCATCTAGTATTATATTTATTGTATTTAATCTATAGTATGAATAAAAATTAAATCATTTTAGAACACTTTCACAAAGTAAAATTTGGTTAGAAGAGATCAATTAATGATACCAATTTATTAATTTTATTTAATTGAGTAATTATTTTCCCTTTTATTTATTATCGTTGTGGATTTTCCTTAATATTTTTTACATGTTTTTCATAGAAATATTTAAACACATATTCTATCAAAAAAATTAAAAGAGTCGGATAACAAATAATTGAGGCATTCTATATTTTCAAAAAAGAAAATTTCTTCTAATTCCCTTGAAAAACATATAATTTCATTGATACTTGAATATGAAATAAAATATTAAACATATAAGTTTATTTTAATTTTATAATAATCATAATACGATATAGTTTTATTTTTATTTAAGATAAATTATAATTTTTTATTTATTGTATTCAGTTTAGTTAGAGTAAAAATGAACAAGACATTCTTATTTTATGTTTGGTTACATTTGATGAAATCACATGGGAAAATAGTTGTAATGTAGGTTATATTTTTAGTTTATCTTGTTTTATGTTTTGTCTTATATCTTAATTCATCTTGATGATTGAGTTATCTTCTTTGATGATAGTTTATAATGAATGTAAGAATAAGATATACATATAAAATGACTCATGTTTGATAAAAATAACTAATAATTATGGTGATTGATATTTTCTGCATTTTATGTCATATATGGTTCATATAATAGTGATTTGACCTTTTTGAGTAAATGTATATAAAACATTGACTGTTACATATTGACAATTACATATTGTTCGATTAAATGACTAATATATTTTTATTTTTACATAATGATTATCATGTATTTTGCGTTATATAATGTTTTATTACTATTATATATTAACCATTACATATTGTTCGACTAAATGAATATTATGTTTTTTAAGACCATTATATATATGGTTCGTGTAATTTTGTTTTGATTGCGGCATATTGAATATTTTATGAAGCATACATATTGACATTTATATATTGTTCTACCAAATAAATGTTACAATTTTTTAAGATCCATCCTAGATTTCATACATATATGGTTCTAGTTATGGAGATTAGTATTTTTTTCAAGGAACATCAACACATATATCGTTCCTCTTACGAGGCATATATGGTTTATATTATGAGATATTATATGGCTTATTATATGAGATGTTATTTTGTACATTAAGGAATATGTAGAGTATTTTGATGGATTATTATGTAAGAAATTACATTTTATTATATTACAAAAACCTTGGATTCTAGTTATTTGAATGTTTCTACTTCCATTATTATTGAAGGATCTCCATGCACTTCGGTAAATATTGAACTCCTATGTAGTGAAATAAATTAAGTACCAAGTTAAAAATGGATCATTTGTGATCTAGATATTTGACTTCAAGTCCATATATCTCACCCTAATAAAATTTTACTAGTTTATCCTTCTTTGACAAAAACAAATTCTAGTGATAGTTAAATGAACCCAACAACACATTTCTTTTGATCCTTTACTTGATATCAGATAAGGGATCTTTTTTGTTATCTTTCTATGTACATTATATTAAAAATTATATTTCGTTTTACATAGAAATAAATTTGGCTTACTTGGACTATATATGTTTGTTAGTGAAGGAAACTGATTCGATGCATCTTGTGCACCTCACGGTGGAGTCCCTACAGTGATCAGATTATTTAGCATTGTATTGGTAATGATTAACCTGTAAGAGGATGTGAAGTTTCTGACTCATCACCAACCTAACCTTAAGTGGTTGTTTCTTAGGCGTTCTTAATGGAAGAAGTCAATGATTGAGAGAAGTAGTAAAAACTTTTCCCTCAGTGGTCTATATTTAAAAATGATTCAATTGATCCCAACCTAAAAATTGACAAGGAATGTTCTCAATTAATATTAACACCAAATAATTCCTACCTTGTTCATTAGATAAGATACGAATAAATTTGATTTAGAGTCTATAATAGTTGGGAGAATTTTTTATTCTTACTATTGAACAAATTCAATTTTTTTCAAAAATAGTTTATAATTCATTTGTTTTAGAATGTTGGGGGGGGGGGTGAATAAATACTAGTATAAAAGTTTGACTAAGATTAAAATATGTTTCTTAGTGCCACCACCCATGTACTTGATGATGTGGTTTGTGGTATGGCACATTTAGTTTCTTTCATTTTTTTGTAGTACCTCATCACCATTACAATCCTTTGGTTCCTATATTTCAAAATATTACATGGAATGTTTTGGGATTGCTTTTATTTATATATTAATATCTCCTTATTATCAAAATCATATTTATAAATTAATCATAAGATATTATTCCAATTTAGAAGAAATTAATATGATTACTATTATTGCATATGGGTGTTTTTATAGTGTTGTTGCATCCAAAAATTTAGACAGTCTTATAATGATTGGGGCTTAGGAAGTTCATCAAGTAGTTCAAAATATGAGTTATTCTTTCCATAGATGTAATATTAAGTTGATCTCTGTTCTCTATAATTGAAAATGAGTGTATGAATAGTGAATTTGATTTTTATGTTTCATATTTTTTGTTTCATTCTAGTTTTGTAATGGGTGTAAAAATTTTATTCATTTTTATAAATATTTTTCTAGTTATGTTATGAAGGGTTGTTCTTTTTTAATCTTGGATATTTTTGGTTGAGAAAAGATGTAGATCACATTTTTTAATGTGTTTTTTTATGGTAGTTTCTACCTATAATATTATTTATCTATAATATTTATTGAGATGTGGACATTGAAATTTTGATTCTATATTGCATGATTTCTTCATCCCCAACAAGAATTATCCCATGGCTATATATTATTTGTCATGATTTTCATTATTCTGAGGCACATAAAAAAATTTAGATATTCATAATGATGACATACAATAAAGATTCAGTATTTTTACTTTTTTTGGAAATTGAAGTATATATTGCCTTTATCCATAGTATTTTATATTTTATATTGAATGATGGAAATATGAATTAATAAAATTTAAATTGGGAAAGAGTATTTTGAAATCTGATAGGAGATCTTTAGACTAGAGGTGATGCAATCATTTTCAAAGAGATCATCTATCATTATGCCAAAATCTCGATTTATGGGAATATCTATAATTGTAGTTTTGAAAACCATAGATAAATGTTTTCGTTTAATTTTTTTTTTCAAAATTTTTCAAAAACTACTGCTATGTAATAATTTTTTTTAAAAATAAAATAATTTGGTGGGAATTTTTTTATGGATGTTTATACCACCTCTTAATAATAAATTTTATTTTTATTGAATTTCAATGGCCATAAAGAACATCTTCTAAACCACAATAAAATAATTTTTTAAAATATAATAAAAATAATAAAAATAATGATTTATTTACAAAAATATGTATATATACATGATATGAATAATTATTAATAATTATAAAAACTAATAAATAATAATTACTATTTTTATAATTTAAAAACTTATTATTCTTAACTATTAATTGATTATATATATGTGTGTTTGTGTGTGTGTGTGTCATGGTGAAAAAATTCTTCATAACTAATGTTCTATGTGGATTTGAAAATAGAACTTTAGTATAAAATGACAATAAAAATTGATTCAGATGTTTATTTATGGTCCATGACCTATCAAATCTAACCATAGAATAATAATTGCAGAAAAATTATATAATAATTGGATAATAATTATTAATAGAAATTTCATTATTATTCTAAGTGAATTTGAAAGTCAAACATTAACTTAAAAAACAAAAAAAATTGATTCATGTATCTCTTGGGGCTCTATGGAATTTCAAATTGAAGCCTTGGAAGAGATCTTCACCATATTGATCCTTAATTTCTAAGGTCAAAAGTTCCAAAAGTACTAAAAAATTCATTTTTGTTGTTGTGATACCCCAATTTTTGAAAATTTTATGGAATTTCCACTTCGTTTAAGAAGGTATTCTTATTCTTGTATAGTATTCTATGATTATTCAATATTATTACATTCTTATAGATATGATAATGTTTCAATTGGATTAGTCATCCCTCTGGCACTACATATTATTTATTATATATATATATATATTTATATTTATATATTTATATATATTTATGTGTGTATTTTTGTATATTTATGAATATTTGTTTATAATTTTTATATATTTGTCTGTATTCATTTATAATTATAAATAATTATATATATTTATAGACATTTTTTCATATGTTTTCATACTTTCTTACATTTATAAATATTTATAAGTAGTATGTTTTTATATATTTATAAATGTTATGTTTGTATATATATAAATTGATATTTATATGTATTTATAGTTATTTGTATTTATGAATATTTATTTTTATTTCTATCTACATGTGTTTATAAATATATACAATTATTTTTTAATTATAAAAATATAAGTTTGTTTATTTATCATTTCTTAATAATTAAATATTTATTTATATTTATTTATTTATATTTATTTTTTATTATTCATTATATATTAATTATTAATTAAGTATTCAATTATGTCTTATTACATATAATTTATTTATCCTTTAATATTTATTTATAATTTAATAATAATTTATCATTTATTATTTATTTCAATTAATTATTTATTTATAATTTATTTTTTATTCAGTATCCATTATTTATTAATTAATATATATATATATATATTATTTATAAATAAGAATTTATTTTTTAAATTTTTAGTTGTTATTTATTTTTGATTTATTTATTATTTACGTGTAATTTATTATTTGTTATATGGTACATATATATTACTATGATTTATGATAATTTTTAATTTATTATTTATTAACAAATTTATTTTATTATTTATATTCTATATATTATATATTTTATATTAATAAAACATTTATAAATTATTTGTTATTTCAATATATTTATCTATATATATATATATAATTTTATTGACAAATTTTTAGTCACCACTTGATATGATTCGTGGAGTGATATAAACATTAGAGAATAAACAAGAGGTAAGGGGAAAAAATATCACCATACACATATATATTTTCAGCTTATGTATGAAAATATAAATAAATAATAACTAATAAATACCAAAAAATGAATAAATAATACGTAAATAATAAAAAATATAAAAAATTAAAATAATAATAAAATCTTAAATAAGAAAATTATTGTAAAAGAAAACACCACTAATTGATTGGTGACACGAGTAATAAATTTGATTTATAGAAATCATTGTAAACATTTATTTGTGGTTAAAACGGTCATGAAACACTAAAAACCATCTTTGTATAGTGTTTTTGGTGTAGTGAATCTACCACATGAATTACATAAAAAATGGTGGTACACTTACTTATTAGGCAATTAGTTCCACTAAGGATGAAGTGTTAATAGTACATGTCCACTATGTTTTCTATTGTCATCATATCGTTACCACCCTAAACCAATAGTTGATAAACTAAATGAATATATAGAAGGTATCATTCTATATAAAAACCCATAAGAAGTTCTTACTATTGAAAATCTTGTTTACCTATATACTTTTCATGGGTATTAAGCATTTTAAATTACCTAAAATTAATGACATAAATCTAAGACAAAAATAATATTTATTTGTTCCATCTTAAGTGTATTTATTTCTTATTTTCTTTTTATTTGTTTCAATATTAAATTTACTTGAACTTCATCCATGATAGAAGTTCATGAATGGTGAATGAGACTGCAACTCTGTAGTTAGTTAATCTTATTTGGAATAGTATCACACTCAAAATGGTAGAATTATTTTCTAATCTAGGAGATTATTTTCTTCACTATAAAAAGTGGATCCCTCTTTATAAAAATTATAGCATTTAGACTAAATTTTCTAATTAAATTAAATAAACATATGATTTTTTATTTAAAAAAATTCAATAGTGATATATCATGATAAAATAAAATATTCTAGGAATAAATTATTTATTATAGTAAGGCCTTCTGGAATTGACTTTTATAGGGAAATATTTGTGGATTTACAAGAGAAATTTTTTATTTAAGTAGAAAATGTATGCAAATCATTAGAATCAATTAGACTAAAGTATAATAACAATACTTTAGAGTGGATTAGATAAAAAAAAGTTGAAGTTAAATAAGACCATTCTATTAATTTTGATGTTTTTTTAGAAAGTGGAAAAATGTATTCCACATATATTGGATATGTAATTGAAGAATATTTTTATTTTTCCTATACTATAAGGACACCAGGTTCAAAATGGATTAAGTGTCATGACCCATCCTCATGACACGTGCTGTGACTACCCCAAACCCACCTCCCATAGGCCAGGGGCCGGCGACTAGCACCAAAGGTGTAAATCCCGATATAAGGGAAGGAATTGCCTTTATGTAAGAAAACAAACACCATAGAGTACACAAGATGAAGTAAACACTAAGTAAACTGAGTATAAAAGTAAGTACTGGAAAGTAAATGGGCCAGTATAAAAACCCAAATGAATGTAAAGTAGAAATGAAAAGAGAGTACAGTAGCAGAAAAGTTAAGCAGAAACACTGAGCCATCCTCTG
Organism: Viscum album; assembly: GCA_963277665.1. Classification (NCBI taxonomy): domain Eukaryota; kingdom Viridiplantae; phylum Streptophyta; class Magnoliopsida; order Santalales; family Viscaceae; genus Viscum; species Viscum album. The sequence continues at coordinate 1,429,987,350 of OY728157.1, forward strand.
GGAAATCCCACCTAAAGGGTGGGTACAGGTAGTCTCCTCCCCTCCTCGGCTCCAGCCATCCACTGCGTGTACGTCTCATCCAGTGATCCACCACCAGGTACCGTCCAGCTCCACGAGTTGCTACCTCGATCAGCTTTGTCTACCATCTGCATCCAACACAACGTAGTGCGGGCATAGCCCATGCAGGGGTGAGTATACACTACTCATTGGGGACCTCAAGACCCCCGAAAGTCTCCCAGAATCCAAGAAGGATAAACCACAAAGGAAAGTTAAAATCACTAAGTAATAACCAACTCTACTTAGTTATATGACCATACATATACCTAAGTCATCAATTCCATTTCAGATCCAACAAATTATCCCAAGTTTGATCTATCCACACAGGATAGTACAACCCAGTCCACATAGGAAAGAACAACCCAATCCACACAGGAAAGCAAGTCAATCATATCGAAGGTAATGATTGAAACTCAAGACTCAGCTCACACATGTATACTTTTCGTAAGACGATAGAGATAATCAGATGTAGCCACTGATTAGTCTAAGCTGTCGGACCCACAAAGGATACAAGACCAGCTAAGCGGTCAGGCTCACAAAGGATACAAGACCAGCTAATCTACCGGACCCAAATAGGATACAAGTACAGAGTCAAATACTGTCGAACCCACATAGGATACAAGAACAGTAGTCAAGTACTACTGGACCCACATAGGATACAAGAACAGTAGTCATCGCTGTCGATCCCACGTAGGATTCCAGTACGGTCATCGTCGCTGCCGAACCCACGGAGGATCACAATACAGTCGTCATCATCGTCGCAGTCGCAGCCAGCTCTAGGGTTCCCACACACAGCATGATCGATTCCGGGAGGGTCTGCTCCACAAGCCAAGGGGGTCGATACATCAACTGACAGGATGTCCAGAGTTGATGTATCCCAATGTTCCGTCTCGTCAATAGAAACTCAACACGACAGACGGCGCGTCAATCTGACGCTCGGTCTGATAGTTATTGGCTTTTTCGTCCCAAAGGCCCAGTTGGTTTTTAAGTCAAAACCAACCGGACCGTACTCCAACTACGTCCAAACCTAGATCGGAGTAATCCATAAGAACCGTCTCACTAAGAGGAATCTAAAAATGTCGACAGCACACCAATCGGACGTCTGGAGCTCAAGTTATAAGCGTTTCGGCTCCGAGGGCCCTGTAGGTTTAGTGTTCGAAACAACCCGGCCATACCCAAAGTTCTCTGAAACCTTGAGTGTAATAAACCGAAACGCCCATCCTGATTCAAGTATCACTACTCAACTGACGGTGCATCGTTCGGAGGTCTGTAGCCCATGTTATGGGCGTTTGAACAGATCTGTCTGGAAAACATGGGGTTCGGGCCTGGTCCGACCCGGCCCGATACCCCTGGGTCAGCCCGAACCGAGTTGACCCGTCCCGAATCTGGGTTTGGCCTAGTTGGGCGCGGCCCGACACGGCTGGCACGGCCTGGTCCCGCCGGTACGGCCCGGCCCGGCGAGGGTGTCCGGCCCGGCGCGGGCGGCCCGGCCCGGTGCGGGGGTCCGGCCCGGCGCGGGCGGCCCGGCCCGACGTGGTCCCTTGCGCGCTGAGCGGACACGGAAGGTGGGGGGGGGGGGGCGTTGCCCCCCTCATTTTTCAACGGCGGCCCCCCACATGGAGGGGCCCTCTCCTGGCTACCGCTGGGGGTTAGAACCCTCGGTCTTCCAAAATCCGGTAGGTCGTAATGGCCACCCGGTGTGCCGCCACTGGACCCCCGTGGGTCCCTCCTTCCAAAGCGTCGGCGGCCGGCGGATCCGGGCACCCTCCTCTGCACCCCTACGGCCTTAGGCCACGGTCCTTGTCCAACCGGAGCGGCGCGATGGCATCACGCCCCTCCGCCGCAGCCCGCCCCCTCTGCCGTCCTCCATGGTACTCTGGCACGGCGCGACGGTGCCGTGCTCCCCCACCACGGCCCGCACTGGTCGTGGTTCCCTCGTTCCTACGCGGTGCGACAACACCGCGTCGTCTCCGTTCCAAACCACAACGAAGTACAACAATAAAGGGGGAGGAGGGTCATCCGTGATTGTGGGGTCCAACCTCCTCCCATTATATTTATAACATGCATCGAAGAACGTCAAATAATAATTCTTGAATGATGAAAAACCCCTACCTCGAAGAAGTTGTCGAATGATTATCATCACGGAAAACGGCGTCGCGAGGTGAAGCTCCTTATATGTTGACGGAGAAAATCGGAGGAGGAGCAGCGTCTCCCTTCCATTGACGTGGGAAGAAGATTGAAAGAGGGCGCATCTTCATTCTTCGAGAAAGGCGTCACACAGCAGCTGCAGAGAGGAGAAGAGACGGCACTTCGGTCTCTCCTTGCGGTGACGGTGTTCTTCCTCGAAGTCTTGGAATTCTTCACGAAGAAGATGAAGTTCTTATGACTTAGAGTTTTCTTCTCCCAATCCCCTTACACCACAAGCCAACATAATACAATAAGATCCCTCTCATTTTATTATCTTAAGTCATGCCTTTCAAAATTAAAAATTTCAAAATACATAACTCACTTAATAAAATTCAAGAGTTGGCATTGAATAAATGTGGGGAGAGGGAAGGTCACAATTTAATGGGAAGTTTTAAGGGTTACACACTTAAGAGGGAGATTAGAAGATTTAGGGAATATGAGAATATGGGGGCTCGTGTGGGCCCCGCCTCCCTCATAACCTCACATGGGAAGTTGGGTGGTTGTGGGCCCCACCAACAACTTCCCATGGGAGAATTAAACTACCATGGATAAAATAAATTTGCAGACAATTTATTTTACCTAACATTTAATTCCCTAATTTTTAACAACTCCTCCCAAGAAAACGAAACTCCAGTAAAGGTCTTCTTATAAAAATAACGACGATGCGGTTTCATCAGTTCCCTCGGATTTTGATTCCGAGCACCAGTTCAAAAGTTATAAAAACCCGCTCGTTCGTTCACTGAACGTACCTGAGCGAAACTTCAGAAATTGATTCCGGGCACACCGGGCCTCAGAATCAGGTGTCGTCATAAACTGCGTACTCGTAAAATCCCAAAGAAATTAATAAAAAAATTGCCTTGAAATTTATGGGTCATTACATTACTCCCACCTCAGGGCTTTACATCCCCGTAAAGATACATCACAAAATAGAGGAACAAATGAGGGTAATGTGCATGCATCTGAGCCTCCCGCTCCCAAGTGCTCTCCTAGTGGTTCCCATGCTTCCACCTGATACGCAATAGATGAATTGACCGCCCACGTAGGACATGCTCTTGTCGATCAACAATCTCCACCGGGACCTCCGCAAAATTCACCCCGTCATCGATGTACAGCTCCCCATGGTCGATGATATGCGTCAGGTAATGCACGTATCTCCTCAGATGGGATACGTGGAATACGTCATGAACCCGGTGCAACTGAGGTGGTAGAGCCGGGCGATAAGCCACCTCACCTATCCTACTGAGAACCTGGAATGGTCCGATGAAGAGCAGAGATAACTTGCCGCCTCGGCCAAATCTCTGTAACCCACGTCGAGGTGAGATCCGTAAGAAAATTTGGTCGCCATCCTCGAACTCTAGTGGTCTCCACCTACTGTCAGCATAAGACTTATGTCAGCTCTGAGTTGTCCTCATCCGCTCCTAGATGACCTGGCCCTTCTCTTTCGTGGCCTGAACCATCTCTGGTTCCACAAGTGCTCACTCCCCGGGGTCTGTCCAGCATAGAGGTGATCTGCAATGTCGGTCGTACAATGCCTCATATGGTGCCATCCTGATGGTGGAGTGGTAGCTGTTATTGTACGCACACTCCACTAGGGGTAGGTGATCTTCCCAGCTACGACCAATGTCGAGGACACTTGCATGGAGCATGTCCTCGAGAGTCTGAATGGTCCTCTCCATCTGACTATCCATCTGAGGGTGAAAGGCAGTGCTCAGACGTAGCTGCATCCTGAATGCCTCCATCAACCCCTTCCAAAGACGGGAAGTAAAGTGAGTATCTCGATCGGAGACAATAGATGATGGTACACACCAAGAAGCCCTACGATCTCTTGAACGTAGAGGCGTCCCCAGCTCTCCACTAATCCCTGCTCTCTGATGGGTAAGAAGTGCGACGACTTGGTGAGTTGGTCGACGATCACCAAAATTGATTCATGTCCTCTGGAAGTATCTGAAATTCCAGTCACAAACTCCATAGATATATCGTCCCACTTCTACTCCAAGAAATCCAAGGGCTGTACCAAGCCTACTGGTACCTGGTGCTCCGCCTTCACCTACTGGAAGGCGAGGCATCATGAAACTAACTCTGCCACAGCCTTCTTCATACCCCGCCACCAATGCTGTCGTCTGAGATCCTAGTACATCTTCTCCACTCCTGGATGTACTGCTATAGGGCAAGTGTGAAACACTCTCAACACCTCCTCCTGCAAAGTAGCTGGTACCATGGTACGTCCTCTGAAATGAACGATGTGCTCTCCTCCTACAGAGAATACATCAGGTGTCTGTCTTGAGGATATCTATGCACGCTGCGTCTCACAGTCAACGTCCCCACACTGTGCTTCTCTGACCCAGTGAAGAAGTGGTGGTGTGACTGTGAGAGACTATAGAAAGGCTTCCCCATCATTATCCACGAAGGATATCTGCAACGTGGCTAACTACTCTGTCTCCTCTCCAAGAAGCTGAATACTCATCCTCCTACTGAGAGCATCAGCCACTATGTTCCCCTTTCCAGGAGTATAGACTATCTCAAAGTCATAGTCCAGGAGGAACTGGAGACATTGCCGTTGTCTCAGGTTCAGGTCCTTCTACGACAAGATGTACCTGAGACTCTGGTGGTCAGAATAGACTGTAAAGCGCTCGCCCATCAGATAGTGCCACCACATCTTCAAGGCGAAGACAAATGCTGCTAACTCGAGGTCATGGGTAGCGTAGTTCTGATCATGCTGCCTCAAATGTCATGATCCAAAAGTGATCACTACTCACTCCTTCATTAGGACACACCCGAGTCTGGTCCCTGATGCATCGTAGTAAACTACGTAACCTACTCCCTCCTCTGGTAGCCTCAAGATAGGTGCGATGGTCAATCTCTATCTCAGCTCCTGGAAGTTCTGCTGACATCTATCTGACCACAAGAAGGGTTTCCCATTCTTCGTCAAAGCTGAAAGTGGTGCCACAAATCTGGAGAAGTCTGGAAAAAATCTCCAGTAGTACCCAGCCAGACCTAAGAAACTTCGCACCTCTGTCATGCTCCTGGGTGGCTCCCAAGCTTGCACTACCTCGATATTTGCAAGATCCACCACAACTCCTACCTCATAGATGACGTTCCCCAAGAAGTGGACCTCACGTATCTAGAACTGACACTTCGAGAGCTTACCGTAAATCTGGTGCCCTTAGAGTGTGTCTTGTACAACCCGAAAGTCGTAGACGTGCTTCTCCTCAGTAGTCGGGTATATCAATATGTCGTCTATGAAGACCACGACAAATAAATCGAGATAAGGCTGGAAGATCCTGTTCATGAGACTCATGAACACTACTGGAGCGTTGGTTACGCCGACAGGCATAACCAAGAACTCATAGTGGCCATACCGACATCTGAAAGCCGTCTTCTGCACATCCTCCTCTCGAACTCTGTGTTGATGATAGCCTGAACTGAGGTCTATCTTCGAGAACCAACATTCTCCCTTGATCTGATCAAATAGGTCATAAATCCTCAGAAGTGGATAATTGTTCTTCACAGTCACTTGATTTAGGTGACGGTAATCGACACATAGTCACAAGCTCCCATCCACCTTCTTGGTGAACAAAATTGGGGAAGCCCAGGGTGAAACACGGGGTCAGAAGAATCCCTTGACCTGCAAGTCCTCCAGCTTTACTCGTAGCTCTCGAAGCTCAGCTGGAGCCATCCGATATGCTAGAGTAGGTATCGGGGTTGTCCTGGGGTACATGTCAATATAGAAGTCTACCTCTCTGAGAGGAGGTAGTCCTGGAACGTCATCAGGAAAAACATCCGCATAATGATCCACCACTACCGGAAAACTCGGACTCCACACATCAACTGCTTCTAGGATGAGGCAAGCCGACTGATGAGTGATCGTCTGTCCTCTCCTCTACGTGAGTCCATCCTGCGCTGCAAAGGCTCCCTTCTCGCCGGTGAAGGTGAACTTACTCCCATCAGTGCAAACACACTGCGCCTTGTGCCTAATACAGTATATCTTAGCATGGACTGTAGATAACCAATCCATGCCCAAGATGGGGTCGTAAGGCCTCAATGCCACTACAAAAAGATCGCAGCTAAAGATCTCACCTTTTAGAGTAAGATCACATTGCCGGCACCAGTGTGTAATCACCGAGTCTGCTCCCATAGGAGTCTCTAGCCGTAAGGATCGAGCCAACGGCTCCATTGGAATCTTCGAGCTCCGATCAAGGGTAGCAGCAATGAAAGAATGACTCGCTTGTGTGCCTATAAGAACTGCAGCAAGGGTGGAGTAGACACAGATAGAACCACGAATTATCTCTGGTTCGTCGTGGTCATAGGCCTCCGCTACCTGAAGCTGACCCTGCCTCTGTCCGCTAGCTCCCTGTGGTCAGGGTGGACCTTCTAGTGGTGGTGGTGGTAGAGCCTCAATGTGTCTCCCACCACCTGCTGCTCTGCCAGCTCCTCTGCCTCATCCTGATGCGTGTTGTGGACCGCCACGGTCGAACCTATGCCTCTGTCTGGGTGGTCCCTCAACCGTCTTCTAATCCTCTGCATGGTGGGTCGGGCATTCACGAGCCATGTGGCCCTGCCCGCCGCATGCATAACACTGTCTGCTCCTCGGAAGGCTGGCTCTGCACCGTGTGCCTCGCAGCTCTGAGCCAGTATCCTGAGGTCGTCTTCCTGATGGTCTGGTCCACTTGGACCCCTGTGACATCCGTCGACTTCCAGCTATAGAAGACTCTGCTACATGCCGCCCTGTGGTAGGTCTCCCTACTGGTGTAGGCTCAGAAAGAAAGCTCTCCAGAAGAAGGGCTCATTCCGGTACTCCTTCCTATGTCGGAATACTGAGGGAGATCATCAAAGCCCTGATCTCATGCCTCTTTCCCTGCTCGAAGGTCCTGGCCCAGAAGAATGGGTCACGTACCATGTCCGTGGAATAACGTTAGAGATCGGTAAATATCAGCGAGTACTGGGCTACCGTCATGCTGCCCTGCCACAGCTGCAGTATCTTCTGAATGCGCACCACAAAGAGGGTGGTTGGAACAAACTCCGAGAAGAAGAGGATCTCAAAGTCTGACCAAAGGAGAGATGCCTCGTCGTGCACCTGTAGCATCAGGCTCCACCATCTACCTACTACCACGTGCAGGAGACTCACTGCAAGGATCACCATGAGGTCTGCTGGTGTCCCTGCTAACCAGAAAACTCATACAATAGCTTCCATCAAATCCTCATCTACCTGAGGGTCCATCTCCCCGGAGAACCTGGGCGGTCTTTGATGCTGAAACTCATGAAGTGCACTATGGAGATGTGCACTCTCAGCTACTGGGGCTAGTGGCATTGGTGGGTCGGTGGGTAAAGGTACCGTTGGTGCCTCCACTGTAATAGGGCACTGCACCGAGACCTCGTTGCTCGGTGGGCTGTCATCTCGCACAAATCTCAGAAACCTAGTTGGCTGCCATCATTTGTCCATCCTGAAAAGAAACAGGTGTGCCACTGTCAATATAGTATACCTGGTGAGCTGACACAAAGTAATCACAAAGAAAACTTTTGAAACACACATGCAATCAATGTTTTCATGCACTGAGTCGGAAATCAGAAGTCAGGGTCCTGGTGTATGGACACGTCGGCCGCCGCACCAACACTGGACTCCTTGGACTGAAAACCACACTCAATACCCTTAACACTATTGCTTCACATAGAAGAAATATCAGAGTCCTGAGTTCTATGGTAGAACCAAACTTCTCTGATACCAATTTGTCACGACCCGTCCTCAGGACCCATGCTGTGACTACCCCAAGCCCGCCTCTCATAGACCATGGGCTGGCGACTAGCACCAAAGGTGTAAATCCCGATATAAAGGAAGGAATTTCCTTTATGTAAGAAAACAAACACTACAGAGTATGAAAGATGAAGTAAACACTAAGTAAACTGGGTACAAAAGTAAGTGATGGAAAGTAAATGGTCTAGTATACAAACCCAAATGAAAGTAAAGTACAACTGAAAAGAGAGTACAACAGTAGAAAAGTAAAGAAGCAACATTGAGTCGTCCTCTGGGAAATCCCACCTGAAGGGTGTGTATAGATAGTCTCCTCCGCTCCTCGGCTCCAGCCGTCCGCTCCGTGTACATCTCGTCCAGTGATCCACCTCCGGGTATCATCCAGCTCCACGAGCTTTTACCTCGATCAGCGCTGTCTGTCGTCTGCATCCAACACAATGTAGTGCAGGCATAGCCCGTGCAGGGGTGAGTATACGCTACTCAGTGGGGACCCCAAGACCCCTTAAGGTCTCCTAGAATCCAAGAAGGATAAACCACAAAGTAAAGTTGCAATCACGAAGTAAAAACCAACTCTACTTAGGTATATTCCCATACATATACCTAATTCATCAATTCCAGTTCGGCTCCAACATCCGAGTCCAAGTTCCATCTAGTCCACACAAGATAGTACAACCCAATCCACATAGAAAAGCACAACCCAATCCACACAGGAAAGCAAGTCAATCATATCGAAGGTAATGATTGAAAGTCAAGACTCAGCTCACAAAAATATACTTCTTCATAAGATGATAGGGATGATCAGATGTAGCCACTGATTCGTCTAAGATGTTGGGCCCACATAGGATACAATACCAGCTAAGCTGTCAGACCCAAAAAGGATTCAAGACCAGCTACTCTGCCGGACCCACATAGGATACAAGTATAGAGTCAAATACTGTTGGACCCACATAGGATACAAAAACAGTAGTCAAGTACTGAAAGACCCATATAGGATACAAGAACAGTAGTCATCATCGTCAAACCCATGGAGGATTCTAGTACGGTCGTCGTCGCTGCCGAACCCAAGGAGGATCCCAGTACAGTCGTTATCGTCGTCGCAGTCGGAGCCAGCTCTAGGGTTCCCGCAGATAGCATGCTCGATTCCAGGAGGGTCCGCCCCACGAGCCAAGGGGGTTGATACATCAACTGACACGAAGTCCATATTTGATGTATCCCAAAGTTCCGTCTCGTCAATAGGAACTCAACGCGACAGACGGCGCGTCAATCGGACGCCTGGTCTGAGAGTTATTGGATTTTGCGTCCTAGGGGCCCAGATGCTTTTTAAGTCAAAACCAACTTGAACATTCTCAAATAGAATCCAAACCTCGATTGGAGTAAGTCAGAAGAACCATCTCACTAAGAGGAATCCAACAAAGTCGACAGCACGCCAATCGGACGTCTGGAGCTCAAGTTATAAGTGTTTCGGCTCTGAGGGCCTGGTTGGTTTCGTGTTCTAACCAACCCGGCTGTACAGAAATTTTTCCAAAACGTTGAGTGTAATATACCTAAAGGGCCGTCTCGATACAAGGATCGCTACACAACCGACATTGAGTCGTTCGGAGGTCCGTAGCCCATGTTATGTGTGTTTGAACAGATCTTTCCGGAAAACAGGGGGTTCGGGCCCGGTCCGACCCGACACGATAACCCTGGGTTAGCCCGAACCGGGGTCGACCCCTCCCAGGTTGACCCATCCCGGGTCCGGGTCTGGCCTGGTTGGGTGCGGCCCGGCCTTGCCCAGCTGGTGCAGCCAGGACTGGCACAGGGGTCCGCCCCAGCACAGGCGCCCACGCGTTGCGCGGACGTAGAAGGGGGGGGGGGGGGGGGCGCTACCCGCCTCGTTTTTTGAATGGTGCCCCCCCACGTGGAGGGGCCCGCTCCTACCTACCGCCGGCGGTTACAATTCCCGGTCTTCCGAAATCCGGCTGGCTGTAATGGCCGGCCGGTGTGCCGCCGCGGAACCCCGACGGGTCCCGCCTTCTGAAGCTCTGGCGGCCGGTGGATTCGACCGCCCTCCCCTACACCGCCGCGCCCCTCCACCACGGCCCGCCCCGACCGCGGCCCTCCATGGTACTCTGGCGCGGCGTGACAGCGCCGCACTTCTCCTCCACGGCCCACACTGGCCACGGTTCCCTCATTCCCACGCGGTGTGATGGCACCGCGTCATCTCCATTCTAAACCACAACGAAGTACAACAACAAAGGGGGAGGAGGCTCGGCCATGTTCATCTGGTCCGACCTCCTCCCATTATATTGATAACATGCGTAGAAGGATGTCAAATAATAATTCTTGAATGATTAACAACCCCTACCTCGAAGAAGTAGTCAAACGATGATCGTCGCGAGGTAAAGCTCTGTATATGTTGACGGAGAACGTCCGAGGAGGAGCGACGTCTCCCTTCCTTTGACGTGGGAAGAAGATCGAAAGAGGGTGCATCGTCATTCTTCGGGAAAGGCATCATACACCGGATGCGGAGAGGAGAAGAGATGACATGTCGATCTCTCCTTGCGGTGACGATGTTCTTCCTCGAAGTCTTGGCATTCTTCGCGAAGAAGATGAAGTTCTTCCAACTTAGATTTTTCTTCTCCCAATCCCCTTACACCAAAATCCAACCTAATATAATAATATCCCACTCATTTTATTGTCTTAAGTCATGCCTTTCAAAATTACAAAATTCTAAATACATAACTCACTTAATAAAATTAAACAGTTGGCATTGATTAAATGTGGGGAGAGGGATGGTCACAATTTAATGGGAGGTTTTAAGGGTTACACACTTAAGAGGGAGATTAGAAGAGTTAGGGAATTTTAGAAGATGGGGGCTCGTGTGGGCCCCGCCGCCCTTATAACCTGACATTGGAAGTTGGGTGGTTGTGGGCCCCACCTACAACTTCCCATGGGATAATTAAACTACCATGGATAAAATAAATTTTCACCCAATTTATTTTACCAAACATTTAATTCCCTAATTTTTAACAACTCCTCTCGAGCAAACCCAACTCCAGTAAAGGTCTTCTTAAGAAAATACCAGCGCTGCGGTTTAATCGGTGCCCTCATATTTCGATTCCGAGAACCGGTTCAAAAGTTTGAAAAACCGGCTTGTTCGTTCACTGAACGTACCTGAGCTAAACTTCATAAATTGATTCCGGGCACAACGGGCCTCGGAATCAGGTGCTGTCAGAAACTGCGCACTCGTAAAATCCCAAAGAAATTATGAAAAAAAATCCTTGAAATTTACGGTACTTTATATTAATTTTATGACACATCATCTATAATGGATACAAGTTAAATTATTTTATTAACGTTTATTATAGGTTGTGTCAAATATAGATAAACATTGAAACTATGATTATTCACAAATAAGAAATTTTATATGTGTTTTACTATTAAATGATTAATGGTTGTTTTTTATCATTTTTTTGTATGTTTATTATTCCAATACAGCACTAGACTTAAATAAGTTTCCCTTATTTATTTATACAATATTTATTTTATTTTTCTCAAAGAAACAATTTTTTTATATGTTTGTACATTTATAGAAGAAGTGTTTGTGCACACACAAAAACTGATATGAAATTTTTTTTTGTTCCTAGAATGTAAATCAAATAGAAATTTAATTGTTTTTATTATTATTCAAAATTTATATTTTTTATTTGATCTATGTAAAATTTTATAATTTATTTACATTTTCTTATTAGCGTATATATATGAATTATGGATCATGGGGAAGCGAAAAATGTAATTCAAAAGAGTGTCCAACTCTCAAAAAGCGAACATGGTTTATATAAATCAATTATAAATTAAGGGAATGTTTATTAAATACTTAAACTTATTTATCTGTGTCTTATACTCGTTAATTTTGTGATAAATTTAAAATATGGATTAAATTAACTAGAAAACAATTGTGGGTCACCTAATGTATTTATATGAAAAATTGATGATGGTGATGGAAATGTTTCTACTATACGGGCGATACTATTGTGGGGGGGTTAAGTGAATCATTCATCCTTATAATTTTATAGGAAAAAATATCTTTTCAATTTCACATAATGTGATTTTATGTCTGTTTTTTGGGTAGCATTTTTTTACTAGGCGATGGTGATGGATTTCTAGACGTAGTTTCTTCTAGAAAGGGTTTTTCATGGAATTCATTGTGCTTGTTGGATATGGATATGGTGATATACTATGATAATTAGTTTCCCATATAGTATCTTTTATGAGTTTATCAAGTACTGTGATAATTAATTTTTGGACAATAGAAATGTTTTCTCAAGGAATAGTTATTCTATATCAGTAGAGGTTGTATATATATATATTTATGATACATATATATTATTAAGAGATATCTGTTATTTTTTGTTACAAAATATATAATAATTTAATTTTCTGTACAATATGAATTATGTTCATTTAATATTTCTTTTATTTGAATTTTCAATGTTTTTTTAATATTTATATAATTAAATTGTTATAAAATTAAATATATATATTTTAAAAATTATACACCTCAAAACATATTTAATTTTTTGATGGAAAATAATTTTTTTATTATTATAAAGAATTTTTATTTGTTATACTATTTATATTTATAATAATTTTATTATTATAATTTTTTATTAATATATATGATAATATCAATACATCATTTAAAAATGAACTACAACCATATGTTATTCTTTATCACTATTTTTAATGATAGACAATTCGATTTTTTAATTAATAATACAAATAGATGACAAATGTTGGAAGTCCTATTATGAATAGTGAAATGTACCCTATGAATCTATTGTTAAACATTTTGATCAGAACATAATTTATATATTGGAATTTTTATATTTATAAAAAATAATTTATTTGATGAAATAACATTTAGTGACGTAGTGTTTACTAACAATTTAGGTATAAAGACAAATTTATTGGTAAAATTATTTATTAACTGAAAATATAATTTTACCAACAGATATTACTTGATTAGAAAAACATGAATATTTACCTATCAAATTGGACAAGATGATCCAATTAATGTGACTGATGTTTTGAAAGATACTGATTAGATTCATGACAAGAATAAATAAAAAGACTATATTGGTAAGAATAACACTTAGGAATTAGTTTTTCAAGACTTAATATAATGGTATTAAATTTTATGTACTTGTATGAAGTTATGGGAAATTAAAATCTAAGAGTGTATTCCTAAAATGAAAAAAGTAGTGGATATGTTAAAATATATATTTCATATTTTTTTTAAATTTTTTTATTTATGATGAGTGTTCAATACAATTAAAAAAAATTCCTGACATTTTTTATTTTTAATATAGGTTATAATATGTGTTATTAATTTAAATATTATAAAATATATTTTATTTATTTTAAAATAACAAAATTTATATGAGGTTTACAACATTAGTTATTTTTACTTCCATCTTTTAAAAACCCCAAAAAATAACAAAATGTCAAATGTTTCTTGTCAGTTGCAAGGATTTGATGTGGAATCTTATCCATCATATCATTTCCTATAAAAAACCAACATGAATGACTATATTTCACCTTGTTTTTTTAATCAATGTTAAATAATGGGTTTTATTTTTATACATTTGTTTTATTAATAAACTATATAAAAAATTAATTGTTTAGTTTTTATTTTAAAATATAAAATTATAAAATTAGTGGAAAAAGTTTTACTAAAAACCAATAAATTAGTAGAAACCAACATTTAAAAATGAACAAAAACAAAATCTATTACCTATTTTTAGATCAAAAATTTGTTATTACTAACATAATTTTGTAATTTCATTGTTAATATATCAAATATGTAAACAAAAAAAATCTAAATAAAATAAATTAAACTTATGAAATATTTATCTTATATTGTCTGTATATGATATAAATTATTTGAACAATATGACTAAGCCTTATTAAAAATATCAAAAATATAAATAAATAATTTGAAATTTAATTCCAATATAATTATTTAATAAATAAATGGGAAACTAATGTTAAAATCCACAACATAAAAATCCTTAGTTTTTACAAATGTAATTATTATATATATAAATCTCCCCACATAATACCAATATTTTTTACCTCCCTGTTACTGATGACACTTCCTTTGTAAAAAAGGTTTAATTTGATAATAATATTGTAATTTATTATTCATCTATTGTAACTCCTCGAACCTAGTTACCCAGAGTCGGTGCATTATTACATTACATTGGCATGATCACAAGAAAGATCAATTCTCGAATGAAAAATTGGTTTAGTATCCCTGGAAACACTAGATATATTCATAATGTTTTAAATTACATCATAAAGTGAAAAACTACTACTACAACATAGTCTCCATATTCCACACTCATATCCCCACATACTATCCCTGCAGGTCATTCATAACATACTTCTTCACATCCTGGGAAAAATAAATCATAGAAAAGGGGTGGGCTCAAATGCCCAGTAAGGATAACAATATAGCAAAAACTTTCAAAAATAAGCATAAACATTTAAGGCAATGTATAACTAAAACAAAAGCTTTTTAAACTTGAACTTCAACATAGTATGGAAAAAGTAAAATGAAATAATGCCATTTACTTATTCAAATTTATATTCTACTAATCGAATAATCACATGCAATATCAATAACCACTTTCATAATAATGGAATGCATAATGCCATACTATCATAACCACATAGCCAAGGCCTCGTGCCAAAACTACAAATAAGATTTTGTCAAGGCCTTGTGCCAAGACACTAGTTTGTCTCATGAGACCTACCGATGCATTGAGGAGCTATAGCAGGCTCCACCCGTCACTTACTAAGTCCAATGCATTCCCATATGAAAAGGTTTAAACCTAACATAAACATTCATATTAAAACTAGCATACGAAATGTCAATACTTTCTCCATAAACCATGAATGATATAAAAATAACACATCCATAGTAAAACATATCACAAAACCATTAATACAATACAAAAGTTTTGTTTCATAATAAATCAACTTCAAATAAGCTTAAAATCCATCAAAGAATGTTGACATAGATGAAATCAAAACAATTTGAGAGAAATACCTCTTTTCTTGAAATCATTGAAATGTCACACATTTATAAAGGAATTAATTTAAAAGAGATTTTTGAATCAAAGTGTCCCATACCACATTGAAACTTTTGAAAAGAAATATCATTTAAAAACATTCATGTCCATATAAATAAATCCTTAAAATCATTTAGAAAACATGCACATTAATTAAAAGATTTAGAAAGATAAATCATTAAAACATTTAAAATTATGATCTTGATAAAGAGTACCTTTCAAAAATTCTTAAAATATTCATTTTGAAAACATTTAAAAGTCACATAATTATAAAATAAAACATTTACTTTGAAAATATTATTATAATCTTGTAAGGGAATCTTTGACGATTTTATAACAGCGGTAAATAGCCACACCCGCCGTATAAGTTAAAAAAAACATCCATACCTTAAATTTGTCGAAAGGTTAAAAGTGACTTGTTTGGAAAACGACAGAAAGACTCCTTTAAAAATTGATAAGTGTATAAATTACTTTAACCCATATTCTTTTTAAATAGTAAAAATGTTTTGAAATACATTTCTAAGAAACATGGATGTGGATGATAAAGAAATCCCAGTATATAATTACGTATAAACAACCTCGGATAATGAAGAGATTGCAAAATAACCATTACCTTGTAATTTTCCTTGGTTGGGGTAGGTTAAACTCCTGTATAATGGTGAAATAATTGTTATTAAATTATACAAGAATCATATAAATTAATATGATATCATATATGATCTTTTAACATTAATTTGTTAATAATATCTTAGTATTATCGTTGTTTCAGGTGTTAACTTACTCGTTTTATTTTATATGTTTTGTTACATAAGATATGTTTTTAATGGATAGTTTGTATATTAATCATATCCAGAATGATATCATGTCCTTAGATACTATTATTAATCATAAAATGAGAATTATACTTGAATGGATATGATGGAGAATGAATCTCATCGTGTTGGTGGAGACGGTAGTCCGTACGTACGCATGAGCGACAATATCATTCTTTTGATATTAAAATAATTTATAATTGGATGTTATATCATATATACTGAATCATTATCATGTTATATTTATTATTTGCATGAGTTACACATCATTATTATACACATCCAAATAATAATTTATTGAATAACAATTACACCATGACGTTGAGACGGTAAGCCGTACGTATGCACGTATGGTGACATGTGATTCAAAGGATAGATAGAATAGTGAATATTGTTATACCATATTTATAATAACATCCCAGTATATATATGATACTAGAGTTATTATTTTAGAATGGTAACAACAATGGAAGAATAAGTGGAAGAAGAAAGGAACTTGAAAAAGGGTGGTGAAATCATTACATCTTCTTCGGGTTCTTCCTTTTGATTTGATCAAAAAGGCTCCTTAGGTTGGCTTTATGAACAAACTAAGGCCTCTAGATTGTAGTTAGGGATATTAAGAGAGTATTAGGGCAGGGTTTGGCTGAACAAAAATGCTTTGAAGGTGTGAATAAATGAGAAGGAGGAGTGCCCTTTTTTAAGAGGGGTGAGGGGTACCATTGGAAAATCTAGATATATTAATTTATAATAAATTCATATTCAGTTTCTAATGGCTCAAAATTTGATTATTCAAAGGTTAAGGTGGGTAGGGGTTGAAAAACACTCAACCAATAGAATTTATACAGGTTTGGGTACTTATATTAACCTTATCATTAAGTATTAACTCTAAGTTAATTAGTTTCACTTTTACAATGTCTCTTTGTATTTTTATATTATATGGTTAATAAACATACTCTATACATCCAAGAGACCCCCAAGAGGTCCATTAATGATAAAAATATCATTATATAAGTCACTTGGCCGAACCTTATATTTTTAGGAATTTAATATCAATTAATAATATAATATTTGTTTTAAAAACTCTTTTATGTGAATTTTGACACTATTCAATAGTTGATTTTTGTAAAACTCATAAAAGAATGATTACCTCGAAAACATTTAATTAAATAATTCCTAAAAGGTCATATTAACATATAAAATTATTTAAATTCATAAAAGTCTCAAATTATATTTATTTTTGTATTTATAATATCAATTATATTAATTTTTTACTGTTATGGTAATTACTGCATCATCATTGTGTCATAAATAAATTAACTTATTTAAAGTATAAAAATTATAAATAAAATATCATTATGTAGAAAATCGTTTTATATTTCTATGTAATATTTATAGTCGAAAATCCAACATGTATAACCCTATGTAAAAATTGTTTTTCTAAAAGATATATGCTTGTGTCAGTTTTGTATTCATTTTAACTTAATTAAAATTAAGTGTCCCTATCACCTACAAGTAGCTCCATGGGGTCCCAAAATCGACCCAAGGATTCCTACGGTCGATCATGTATCAAAAAATAAGTCTAGGACATGTTTTATGGTAATTTATATTATTATAATATTAATTTTAACCCTTATTTACCGGATTTACCCTTAACCATGGTAAATAAAATATTTACTGAAGTAATTATTCAAAATGTATAAAAATAAAAGTTACCTATTTACACAATTTGAACATCATGATTAAAAATATGGAATCCATTTTTCTAAATTCAAAACACAGATGTGGCAGAAATTAATTTAAAATTATTTCCTGCTGTCAAAACAAAAAACGTGTTTTTAAGATATAATAACTATCAAAAGATTGATACTTGTTAATGTTCGGTTTAATTGTGAAATTATGTCCAATGACCAAAATTGTATTAAATGGTAAAAATATATTCTAAATATACTTTAAAACCACTAAAATCCATAATTTATCAATATAAATTATTTCGATTAAAAAGTTGTTTTTAATTAAAATTTAGTAATTTTCACTATTCATCAAAATATTAAATTTATCCGAAAAGTACCAAAATTTCACCTTAGGCTAAATTCGATATTCCAAATCCAAAAATGAAGTCCATTTTAAAATATAAAATATAGATAATTTCAAAAAGTAGGTATTACTATTCATAACAGATAATTTGATTGGTTATGGTGTGTTAGAACTCGGTGTTGCGTATAACACACGCTATCACATTATTCAAAGAGAAGCGTACCGTAGAAGCTTGGGGTGTTACATTGTAGATTTTTTTTATCTCCCCATTCTAAATAAATTTATTTAGTCAAATATAATATATAAAAGTTTAAAATATTGGATTAAAAAGGGTTCACTATTAAAGTTGGTAAAAGTGCATTTTAAAAAAATACTTCTTTTATCTGAAAAATAAAGAGAATCTGTTCTTAAATTATGTCTAAGAAACTAATAATATGGATGCTAAAATTATATGTATTATATAAGGTTCAAAATTTAGTTAATAATATTCATAACCTCTTTTGAATGTCTTGTTTGGTAGGTCATAGTGCGCTTGAACTCGGTGTTGCGTGTAGTGCAAGTTATTAAATTATTTTGAAGAAATAACACACTATGAAATCTTGGGGTGTTACATTCTCCTCTCCTTCAATAAATTGCGTCCTCACAATTTGAAATTGTTCTTCGAAAATAAATGGTTGAAAATAGAAAATATCTTTGTGGGAAAACCCACATCGGAAATTTTGTTACAAAAATTTAGTCTTAATATGAGGAAAAGAGAAATGAAAGGGTCACCACCAAATTATGATCTCGATAAGGAGAACATTGGTGGAAATTAGGGACATATGATTTGAGGAAAAACGTAAATATTTATATGTAGTGATTGAGGTCATCAATCACAAAAAATTGTAAAATTGAGGTCCTTAAATTCATCAATATATGATGATTTGAAATACCATCAGTTCAACAAAACATAGGGTATTAGGATAACACATTATTGGTTTTAGGATTCCTTAAATAAAGTATAAGAGTTAATCTCTTCGTAGAATAAGAGAAGAAGAAAAATATATTCTTGATATGTATAGTTCCATCCTTTAACTAATTTCTACCACAGAATCATCTTTCACTCTATAAGATAATAGAACTTAAAAATAAAATTCTATTTATCCTATTCATATAGGGTTAAAAATTAATTTATAATTCAACTATAAGAACCATTTAAAAATGACATTATTCAATCCAGGACATCACGTGGGTCAGTGGTAGGTGATACACCCTTGACACCCTTCGGTTGTGGGTTCAAGTCTCGCGGCCTTGCCGGACGCGACGGGTTGCCGCCCAACCTCCAAGTTGTCCTTTTATGGAAATCCAAAATAATCCAAAGTAGAACTATCCAAAATACTTCAGTCCAAAATTTATAAGGAAGGTAAACATAGTAAAGATCCTTTTTCCCGTGTAATAGCATGTGAACACCTTCATCATGTATTCTTTTAAAACACTACAACATCCTGAATTACCATAAAACCTTATTGATTACATTCCTGATCCCTTATTCCTTAAAGAATAATAGATATACTCCTTCAATAGAAAAATGATTTAAACCCCAAAAATGATGGAATATAGAAATCCTTAATCTTTTTCAAGGTAGTCAAGAATATCCAATATAATTTATCCAAATCAATCATGTATTATTCCAAAATCACTACCTTGGTATCAAAACTATACTATGGTTTATCATTCTCTCAACCATATATTTTCCAAATATTTATCCTGCTATTGAGTCACTTTTCTTTGTTCCACACAATCTCAAGTCCTTAATGAAATAGTACTGCAGTACAATCCTTATATACTCCATAATTATTATAACAAGTACATTTTTGATATAACACTCTAATGACATAATCAACATAAGAACTCTAATCATTCCTTTTCATCTGTGGTAGTATCATAACTTGATTATTATCCAATAGAATCATTTGTGTCATAGTCTGATGACTGGGACATAGGTTCTTATAGTGTCCAAACTCCTTGCAAATGAAGCATTGTACATTTGAAACCATTTTCTTACCCTTGCAGTTACATACTTTGTGCCCTTTTCCTCCACACTTATAACTAACTCCCATTCCTTTCAGGCAAGTTCCAAGGTGTTTCTTCCCATAGTTATCACATATGGGAAAATTCTTCTTTTCCCTATTCCCTTTATCCATCTTTATCTCTTCTATCCTTTTCTTCTCTTGCTTCCCTTCAAAGCCATAGTACTCAGTAAACTCTTTACATATCTTATCAACACAAGATATTATTTCTTCATATAATGATAATACATGGGAGACTATTTCTCTTATAAATTCTGGCTTAAGACAATGAAAGATATGATCCTTCTTTCTCTTTGGATCATGTGCAATGATGGAGTTCTCATTCCTTCAACTGGGCGCCATTTATAAACAATGGCATACACTAGATTAGTTTATGAATAACAATACCTAATCCCAAACTTGTAAAACACATAACATAAATTAAATAGTTTATGGATATAATCCATAATCATAAAAATGTTTTCTTTGAGGATGTATATACTCATAAACCCTTCATAATGATTTGTAATGAAAATGAGAGTTATCCTAAGCATATCCCCCGGGAGTGTCGTAACCAAGAGTGCAGCAAGGCCCGTGGTCATGCACCGGTTCCCGTTCGAGTCTAGCTCAAAGCAGCGTTTTCGGGTTTTACCCCTAGGTACATCTGTGCTAGAGCCGCCTCTACCTACTCGTATCTAGACAGGGATGTATTGCTCGGAAAACTCACAAAATCTCTACAATACCAAAATTCAATGAAGTTCTTCTATACTAATCCTCAATGTTTATCTTCGGTCTACGTGCTCTAAACAGATTTTATCTAAATCTAGCTTCCAAGGTTTGTACTAAACTTCCTCTGATACCAACTGTAATGCCCCGAACCTAGTTACCCAGAGTCGGTGCATTATTACATTACATTTTCATGATCACAAGAAAAATCAAATCTCGAAAGACCGATTGGTTTAGTAGCCTTGGAAGCACTAGATATATTGATAAAGTTTTAAATTACATCATAAAGTGAAAATCTACTACAACAACATAGTCTCCAAATTCAACACTCATATCCCCACATACTATCCCTACAGGTCATTCATAACTTACTTCTTCACATCATGGAAAAAATAAAACAAAGAAAAGGGGTGAGCTCAAATGCCCAGTAATGATAACAATATAGCGGAAACTTTCAAAAATAAGTATAAACATGTAAGGCAATATATAACTAAAACAAAAGCCTTTTAAACATGAACTTCAACATAGTATGGAAAAAGTAAAATGAAATAATTCCATTTACTTATTCACATGGATATTATACTAATAGAATAATCACATTCAATATCAATAACCACTTTCATAATAATGGAATGTATAATGCCAGACTATCATAACCACATAGCCAAGGCCTCGTTCCAAGACTACAAATAAGATTTTTTCAGGGCCTTGTGCCAAGACACTAGTTTGTCCCATGAGACATACCGATGCATCGATGAGCTATAGCGGGCTTCACCCGTCACTTACTAAGTCCAATGCATTCCCATATGAAAAGGTTTAAACATAACATAAACATTCGTATTAAAACTAGCATACGAAATGTCAATACTTTCTTCATAAACCTTGAATGGTATAAAAATAACACATCCAGAGTAAAACATATCACAAAACCTTTAATACAATACAAAAGTTTTGTTTCATAATAAATCAACTTCAAATAAGCTTAAAATCCATCAAAGGATGTTGACATAGATGAAATCAAAACAATTTGAGAGAAATATCTCCTTTCTTGAAATCATTGAAATGTCACACATTTATAAAGGAAGTAATTTAAAAGAGATTTTCGAATCAACTTGTCCCATACCACATTGAAACTTTTGAAAAGAAATATCATTTAAAAACATTCATGTCCATATAAATAAATCCTTAATATCATTTTGAAAACATGCACATTAATTAAAATATTTAGAAAGATAAATCATTAAAACATTTAAAATTAGGATCTTGATAAAGAGTACCTTTCAAAAATTCTTAAAATATTCATTTTGAAAACATTTAAATGTCACATAATTATAAAATAAAACATTTACTTTTAAAATATTATTATAATCTTGTAAGGGAAGCTTTGACGATTTTATAACAGCGGTAAATAGCCACACCCGCCGTATAAGTTAAAAAAACATCCATACCTTAAATTTGTCGAAAGGTTAAAAGTGCCTTGTTTGGAAAACGACAGAAAGATTCCTTTAAAAACAGATAAGGGTATAAATGACTTTAACCCATATTCTTTTTAAATAGTAAAAATGTTTTAAAATACATTTCGAAGAAACATTGATGTGGATGATAAAGAAATTCCAGTAGATAATTACGTATAAACAACCTCGGATAATGAAGAGATTGCGAAATAACCATTACCTTGTACTTTTCCTTGGTTGGGGTAGGTTAAACTCCTGTATAATGGTGAAATAATTTTTATTAAATTATACAAGAATCATATAAATTAATATGATATCATATATGATCTTTTAACATTGATTTGTTAATAATATCTTAGTATTATCGTTGTTTCAGGTGTTAACTTACTCGTTTTATTTTATATGTTTTGTTACATAAGATATGTTTTTAATGGATAGTTTGTATCTTAATCATGTACAAAATGATATCATTTCTTTAGATACTATTATTAATCATAAAATGAGAATTATACTTGAATGGATACGATGGAGAATGAATCTCATCGAGTTGGTCGAGACGGTAGTCCGTACGTATGCACGAGCGACAATATCATTATTTTGATATTAAAATAATTTATAATTGGATGTTATATCATATATACAGAATCATTATCATGTTATATTTATTATTTACATGAGTTACACATCATTATTATACACATCCAAATAATAATTTATTGAATAACAATTACACCATGACGTTGAGACGGTATGTCGTACGTACGCACGTATGGTGACATGTGATTCAAAGGATGGATAGAATAGTGAATATTGTTGTAACATATTTATAATAACATCACATTATATATATGATACTGGAGTTATTATTTTAGAATGGTAACAACAATGGAAGAAGAAGTGGAAGAAGAAAAGAACTTGAAAAAGGGTGGTGAAATCATTACCTCTTCTTCGGGTTCTTCCTTTTGATTTGATCAAAAGGGCTCATTAGGTTGGCTTTATGACCAAACTAAGGCCTCTAGGTTGTAGTGAGGGATGTTGAGAGAGTATTTGTTCAGGGTTTGGCTGAACCAAAATGCTTTTATGGTGTGAAGAAATGAGAAGGAGGAGTGCCCTTTTATAAGAGGGGTGAGGGGCACCATTGGAAAATCTAGAAATATTAATTTATAATAAATTCATATTCAGTTTCTAATGGCTCAAAAGTTGATTATTCAAAGGTTAAGGTGGGTAGGGGTTGAAAAACACTCAACCAATAGAATTTATACAGGTTTGGGTACTTATATTAACCTTATCATTAAGTATTAACTCTATGTTAATTAGTTTCACTTTTACAATGTCTCATTGTATTTTTATATTATATGGTTAATAAACATACACTATACATCCAAGAGACCCCCAAGAGTTCCATTAATGATACAACTATCATGATATAAGTCTCTTGGACGAACCTTATATTTTTAGGAATTTAATATCAATTAATAATATAATATTTTTTTAAAAAACTCTTTTATGTGAATTTTGACACTATTCAATAGTTGATTTTTGTGAAACTCATAAAAGATTTATTACCTCGAAAAAATTTAATTAAATAATTCCTAACAGGTCATATTAACATAGAAAATAATTGTAATTCATAAAAAGTCTCAAATTATATTTATTTGTGTATTTATAATATCAATTATTTTAATTTTTTACTATTATGGTAATTACTGCATCATCATTGTGTCATAAATAAATTAACTTATTTAAATTCTAAAAATTATAAATAAAATATCATTATGTAGGAAATCGTTTTATATTTCTATGGAATATTTATATTCTAAAATCCAACATATATAACCCTATGTAAAAATTGTTTTTCTAAAAGATATATGCTTGTGCCATTTTTGTATTCATTTTAACTTAATTAAAATTAAGTGTCTCTATCACCTACACGTAGCTCCATGGGGTCCCAAATTTGACCCAAAGATTCCTATGGTTGAAAATGTATCATAAAATAAGGCTAGAACATGTTTTATTGTAATTTATATTATTATAATATTAATTTTAACCCTTATTTACCGGATTTACCCTTAACCATGGTAAATAAAATATTTACCGAAGTAATTATTCAAAATCTCTAAAAATAAAAGTTACCTATTTACACAATTTGAACATCATGATTCCAAATATAGAATCAATTTTTCTGAAATAAAAACACAGATGTGAAAGAAATTAATTTAAAATTAATTCCTGCTGTCAAAACAAAAAACGTGTTTTTAAGATATAATAACTATCAAAAGATTGATACTTGTTTATGTTCGGTTTAATTGTGAAATTATGTCTAATGACCAAAATTGTATTAAATGGTAAAAATATATTATAAATATACTTTAAAACCACTAAAATCCATAATTTATCAATATAAATTATTTCGATTAAAAAAGTTGTTTTTAATTAAAATTTAGTAATTTTCACTATTCATAAAAATATTAATGTTATCCGAAAAGTACCAAAATTTCACCTTAGGCTAAATTAGATATTCCAAATCCAAAAATGAAGTAAATTTTGAAATATAAAATATATATAATTTCAAAAAGTAGGTATTACTATTCATAACAGCTAGTTTGATTGGTTATGGTGTGTTAGAACTCGGTGTTGCGTATAACACACGCTATCACATTATTCAAAGAGAAGCGTACCGTAGAAGCTTGGGGTGTTACATTGTAGATTTTTTTATCTCCCCATTCTAAATAAATTTATTTAGTCAAATATAATATATAATTGTTTAAAATATTGGATTAAAAAGGGTTCTCTATTAAAGTTGGTAAAAGTGAATTTTAAAAAAATACTTCTTTTATATGAAAAATAAAAAGAATATGTTCTTAAATTATGTCTAAGAAACTAATAATATGGATTCTAAAAATATATGTATTATATAAGGTTCAAAATTTATTTAATAATATTCATAACCTCTTTTGAATGACTTGTTTGGTAATTCATAGTGCGCTTGAACTCGGTGTTGCGTGTAGTGCAAGTTATTAAATTATTTTGAAGAAATAACACACTATGCATTCTTGGGGTGTTACATTCTCCCCTCCTTCAATAAATTGCGTCCTTGCAATTTGAAATTGTTCTTCGAAAATAAAAGGTTGAAAATAGAAAATATCTTTGTGGGAAAACCCACATCATAAATTGGGTTACAAAAATTTAGTCTTAATATGAGGAAAATAGAAATGAAAGGGTCACCACCAAATTATGATCTCTATTAGGAGAACATTGGTGGAAATTAAAGACATATAATTAGAGGAAAAACGTAAATATTTATATGTAGTGATTGAGGTCATCAATCATAAACAAATGTAAAATTGAGGTCCTTAAATTCATCAATATATGATGATTTGAAATTCCATCAGTTCAACAAAACATAGGGTATTAGGATAACACATTATTGGTTTTATGATTCCTTAAATAAAGTATAAGAATTAATTTCTTCATAGAATAAGAGAAGAAGAAAAATATATTCTTGATAAGTATAGTTCCATCCTTTAACTAATTTCTACCACAGAATCATCTTTCACTTTAAAAGATAATAGAACTTAAAAATAATATTCTATTTATCCTATTCGTTTAGGGTTAAAAATTAATTTATAATTCAACTAGAAAAACCATTAAAAAATGAAATTATTCAATCCAGGACATCACGTGGGTCAGTGGTAGGTGATACACCCTTGACACCCTTCGGTTGTGGGTTCAAGTCCCGCGGCCTTGCCGGACGCGACGGGTTGCCGCCCGACCTCCAAGTTGTCCTTTTATGGAAATCCAAAATAATCCAAAGTAGAACTATCAAAAATACTTCAGTCCAAAATTTATAAGGAAGGTAAACATAGTAAAGATCCTTTTTCCCGTGTAATAGCTTGTGAACACCTTCATCATGTATTCTTTTAAAACACTGCAACATCCAGAATTACCATAAAACCTTATTGATTACATTCTTGATCCCTTATTCCTTAAAGAATAATAGATATACTCCTTCAATACAAAAATGTTTTAAACCCCAAAAATTAAGGAATATAGAAATACTTAATCTGTTTCAAGGTAGTCAAGAATATCCAATATAATTTATCCAAATCAATCATGTATTATTCCAAAATCATTACCTAGATATCAAAACTATATTATGGTTTATCATTCTCTCAACCATATATTTTCCAAAAATTTATCCTGCTATTGAGTTACTTTTCTTTTTTCCACACAATCTCAAGTCCTTAATGAAATAGTACTCCAGTACAATCCTTATATACTCCATAATTATTATAACAAGTACATTTTTGATATAACACTCTAATGACATAATCAACATAATAACTCTAATCATTCCTTTTCATATGTGGTAGTATCATAACTTGATTATTATCCAATAGCATCATTTGTGTCATAGTCTGATGACCGGGACATAGGTTCGCATAGTGTCCAAACTCCTTGCAACTGAAGCATTATACATTTGAAACCATTTTCTTACCCTTGTAGTTACATACTTTGTGCCCTTTTCCTCCACACTTATAACAAACTCCCATTCCTTTCAAGCAAGTTCCAAGGTGTTTCTTCCCACAGTTATCACATATGGGAAAATTCTTCTTTTCCCTATTCCCTTTATCCATCATTATCTCTTCCATACTTTTCTTCTCTTGCTTCCCTTCAAAGACATAGGACTCAGTAAACTCTTTACTTATCTTATCAACACAAGATATTATTTCTTCATATGATGATAATACATGGGAGACTATTTCTCTTATAAATTCTGGCTTTAGACAATGAAAGATATGATCCTTCTTTCGCTTTGGATCATGTGCAATGATGGAGTTCTCATTCCTTCAACTGGGCGCCATTTCTAAACAATGGCATACACTAGATTAGTTTATGAATAACAATACCTAATCCCAAACTTGTAAAACACATAACATAAATTAAATAGTTTATGGATATAATCCATAATCATAAAAATGTTTTCTTTAAAGATGTATATACTCATAAACCCTTCATAATTATTTGTATAGAAAATGAGATTTATCCTAAGCATATCCCCCGGGAGTGTCGTAACCAAGAGTGCAGCAAGGCCCGTTGTCGTGCACCAGTTCCCATTCGAGTCTAGCTCAAATCGGCGTTTTCGGGTTTTACCCCTAGGTACATCCGTGCCAGAGCCGCCTCAACCTGCTCGTATCTCGACTGGGATGTATTGCTCAGAAAACTCACAAAATCTCTACAATACCGAAATTCTAGGAAGTTATTCTATACTAATCCTCAAAGTTTATCTTAGGTCTACGTGCTCTAATCAGAATTTATCTAAATCTATCTTCCAAGGTTTGTACTAAACTTCCTCTGATACCAACTGTAACACCCCGAACGTAGTTACCCAGAGACAGTGCATTATACATTACATTTTCATGATCACAAGAAAGATCAAATCTCGAAAGACCGATTGGTTTAGTAGCCTTGGAAACACTTGATATATTGATAAAGTTTTAAATTACATCATAAAGTGAAAAACTACTACAACAACATAGTCTCCATATTCCACACTCATATCCCCACATACTATCCCTACAGGTCATTCATAACTTACTTCTTCACATCATGGGAAAAATAAAACATAGAAAAGGGGTGAGATCAAATGCCTAGTAATTATAACAATATAGTGGAAACTTTCAAAAATAAGCTTAAACATTTAAGGCAATGTATAACTAAAACAAAAGCCTTTTAAACTTGAACTTCAACATAGTATGGAAAAAGTAAAATGAAATAATTCCATTTACTTATTCACATGGATATTATACTAATCAAATAATCACATTCAATATCAATAACCACTTTCATAATAATGGAATGCATAATGCCAGACTATCATAACCACATAGCCAAGGCCTTGTTCCAAGACTACAAATAAGATTTTGTCAAGGCCTTGTGCCAAGACAGTAGTTTGTCTCATGAGACATACCGATGCATCGATGAGCTATAGCGGGCTTCACCCGTCACTTACTAAGTCCAATGCATTCCCATATGAAAAGGTTTAAACATAACATAAACATTCGTATTAAAACTAGCATACGAAATTTCAATACTTTCTTCATAAACCATGAATGGTATAAAAATAACACATCCACAGTAAAACATATCACAAAACCTTTAATACAATACAAAAGTTTTGTTTCATAATAAATCAACTTCAAATAAGCTTAAAATCCATCAAAGGATGTTGACATAGATGAAATCAAAACAATTTGAGAGAAATATCTCTTTTCTCGAAATAATTGAAAAGTCACACATTTATAAAGGATGTAATTTAAAAGAGATTTTTGAATAAAAGTGTCCCATACCACATTGAAACTTTTGAAAAGAAATATCATTTCAAAACATTTATGTCCATTTAAATAAATCTTTAATATCATTTTGAAAACATGGACATTAATTAAAAGATTTAGAAAGATAACTCATTAAAACATTTAAAATTATGATCTTGATAAAGAGTACCTTTCAAAAATTCTTAAAATATTCATTTTGAAATCATTTAAAAGTCACATAATTATAAAATTAAACATTTATTTTTAAAATATTCTTATAATATTGTAAGGGAAGCTTTGACGATTTTATAACGGTGGTAAATAGCCGCACCCGCCGTATAAGTTAAAAAACATTCTTACCTTAAATTTGTCGAGAGGTTAAAAGTTCCTTGTTGGAAAAATGATGGAAAGATTCATTTAAAAATACATAAGGGTATAAATGAATTTAACCCATATTCTTTGTTAATAGTAAAAATGTTTTGAAATATATTTCTAAGAAACATGGATGTGGATGATAACAAAATCTCAGTAGATAATTACGTATAAATAACCTCAGATAATGAAGAGATTGAGAAATAACCCTTACCTTGTACTTTTCCTTGGTTGGGGTAGGTTAAACTCCTGTATAATGGTGAAATAATTTTTACTAAATTATACAAGAATCATATACATTAATATGATATCATATATGATCTTTTAACATTGATTTTTTAATAATATCTTAGTATTATCATTGTTTCGAGTGTTAACTTACTCGTTTTATTTTATATGTTTTGTTGCGTAAGCTATGTTTGTAATGGATAGGTAGTATCTTACTCATATCCAGAATGATATCATGTCCTTAGATACTATTATTAATCATCAAATGAGAATTATACTTGAATGGATACGATGGAGAATGAATCTCATCGCGTTCATGGAGACGGTAGTCCGTACGTACGCACGAGCGACAATATCATTCTTTTGATATTAAAATAATATATAATTGGATGTTATATCATATATAAAGAAACATTATCATTTTATATTTATTATTTACATGAGTTAAACATCATTATTATACCCATCCAAATAATATTTTATTGAATAACAATTACACCACGACGTGGAGGCGGTAAGCCGTAAGTATGCACGTATGGTGACATGTGATTCAAAGGAAGGATAGAATAGTGAATATGGTTGTAACATATTTATAATAACATCACATTATATATATGATACTGGAGTTATTATTTTAGAATGGTAACAACAAAGGAAGAAGAAGTGGAAGAAGAAAGGAACTTGAAAAAGGGTGGTGAAATCATTACCTCTTCTTCGGGTTCTTCCTTTTGATTTGATCAAAAGGGCTCTGTAGGTTGGCTTTATGATCAAACTAAGGCCTCTAGGTTGTATTGAGGGAATTTGAGAGAATATTTGGGCAGGGTTTGTCCGAACCAAAAGGCTTTGAAGGTGTGAATAAATGAGAAGGAGGAGTGCACTTTTATAAGAGGGGTGAGGGGCACCATTGGAAAAGCTAGAAATAATAATTTATAATAAATTCAAATTAGGTTTCTAATGGATCCAAAGTTGATTATTAAAATTTTAAGGTGGGGATAGGTCGAAAAACACTCAACCAATAGAATTTAGACAGGTTTTGGTACTTATATTAACCTTATCTTTAAGTATTAACTCTAAGTTAATTAGTTTCACTTTTACAATGTCTCTTTGTATTTTTATATTATATGGTTAATAAACTTACTATATACATACAATCGTCCCCCAAGTGGTCCATTAATGATACACCTATCTTGATCTAAGTCTCTTGGCCGAACCTTATATTTTTAAGAATTTAATATCAATTAATAATATAATATTTGTTTTAAAAACAATTTTATTTCAATTTTGACACTATTCAATAGTTGATTTTTGAGAAACTAATAACAGAATTATTACTTCTATAACATTTAATTAAATCATTCCTAACATGTCATATTAACATATAAAATTATTTTAATTCATAAGAAGTCTCAAATTATATTTATTTGTGTATTTATAATATCAATTATTTTAATTTTTTACTATTATGGTAATTACTGCATCATCATTGTGTCATAACTAAATTAACTTATTTAAAGTCTAAAAATTATAAATAAAATATCATTATGTATAAAATATTTTTATATTTCTAATTAATATTTATAGTTGAAAATCCAACATATATAACCCCATGTAAAAATTGGTTTTCTAAAAGATATATGCTTGTGTCATTTTTGTATTCATTTTAACTTAATTAAAATTAAGTGTCCCTATCACCTACAAGTGGCTCCATGGGGTCCCAAAATCGACCCAAAGATGCCTATGGTCTAAAATGTATCAATAAATAAGTCTTGGACACGTTTTAAGGTAATTTATTATTATTATAATATTATTGTTTAACCCTTATTTACCGGATTTACCCTTAACCATGGTAAATAAAATATTTACCGAAGTAATTATTCAAAATGTCCAAAAATAAAAGTAAACTATTTAGGCAATTCAAACATCCTGATTCCAAATATGGAATATATTTTTCTAAATTCAAAACACAGAAGTGGCAGAAATTAATTTAAAATTAATTCCCGCGGTCAAAACAAAAAGCGTGTTTTTAAGATATAATAACTATCAAAAGCTTGATACTTGTTTATGTTCAGTTTAATTGTGAAATTATGTCCAATGACCAACATTGTATTAAATGGTAAAAATATATTCTAAATATAATTTAAAAAAACTCAAATTCATAATTTATCAATATAAATTATTTTGATTAAAAAAGTTGTTTTTAATTTAAATTTAGTAATTTTCACTATTCATCAAAATATTAAAGTTATCTGAAAAGTACCAAAATTTCACCTTAAGATAAATTCGATATTCCGAATCCAAAAATGAAGTCCATTTTGAAATATAAAATATATAGAATTTCAAAAAGTAGGTATTACTATTCATAACGGCTAGTTTGATTGGTTATGGTGTGTTAGAACTCGGTGTTGTGTACAACACACGCTATCACATTATTCAAAGAGAAGCATACCGTAGAATATTGGGGTGTTACATTGTAGATTTTTTTTTATTTCCCCATTCTAAATAAATTTATTTAGTCAAATATAATATATAAATTTTTAAAATATTGGATTAAAAAGGGTTCACTATTAAAGTTGGTAAAAGTGCATTTTAAAAAAATACTTCTTTTATCTGAAAAATAAAAAGAATTTGTTCTTAAATTATGTCTAAGAAACTAATAATATGGATTCTAAAATTATAAGTATTATATAAGGTTCAAAATTTAGTTAATACTATTCATAACCTCTTTTTAATGGCTTGTTTGGTAAGTCATAGTGCACTTGAACTCGATGTTGCGTGTAGTGCAAGATATTGAATTATTTTGAAGAAATAACACACTATGAAATCTTGGGGTGTTACATCTACACTACTTAAAAAATAAGTCACCTTTGAATGAACAAATATTCTTCTTCTTACCCTTCTTATTTATAACCTGTGGTAGTAAATCCATTAAATAGTTTAAAATGAATAAAAAAAATAAAAAGTCTCAAAAAAATAAGAATTAAAATTATTAAACTTATTACTCTAATACTTCATTAATTTTATAATTTTTTATTCTATATATGGATAATAACTACTCATAAGTGTTTATTAAGGATAGAAAACACACAACATCTATTATTGAGTAAAATAAAAAATCCAATTGATTTGGTTAGATGATAAATATTTTAATGAATCATAATATCATAATTCATATCTTTTCATACTTATAATGAATAAGTATAATCCAAAACATAGTTAATTTATCTTTAAATTTTTTTTAAAGTTATTTGATTTTTTATTGATGTAATGTCTTCACTATTAGAGATGAAATTTACTAGTCCGTGAATCTATAAATTAATTTATTATTATATATAATGCATAGTGTATAAAGATACCTAATAAAACTATAAAAAAATTGAGTAAGATTAAATAGATATAAGATAATGAAATTTGATAATCCACTTTTTCAGGGAAGAGTTACAATAGTCATGTGACTAATATATATTTAAATAAAAAATTTATTATATCTTTCTTATTATATTTTTTTCGTAAAATCACATAAAAAATGTGACAACTCATTTTAAACTCATAAGTTTCCATGAACATAAATGCACACACTGATAATTTAAAAACTATTTTAGATATTTGAGAATTATTATAAGAAGAGTCACAAAATTCATATTATTTTATATAAAACATGTGTTCAACATTTATGTATTCATAAAAAAATTATGTGACCCATGTTAGATTAACCACTGTGGTTGGTGGGGGTGAATAAGTGTTCTTATGTTACATATTCGTCCCTTCTTAAATTCATCCTCTTAAACATGTTAAGGTTCTTGATCCACTCAATTATATTTCTCATATACCCACCTTATGTCTATTAATAAAGTTAATGAAATTAGGAAAATTTAATTAAATGTTTTGGCATAAAATGATACTCCATGCTGAAACCAGTTATTCCACCTGATTATAGATTCTTCAGTATATGTATGTGGTCACATCGATAGAATATCTATTTCCCATACACAATGAGCCCCATATTGATCCCACTATAGAGTCCCACAAGAGATCACAAATTACCACCTAAAAATGATCAACACAAAGTCTCACTTTGTCTTATAATACTTTAGAGTCCTATTGGTGTCTTCCTATAACACCTGAGACTCTGCTCTAGTAGGTAGACATCTTATCCTAACCAATCATGAAAAAAGACATTTATTAATTAATTTATTTTATATTTTAATTTAATAATTTAAAATTGAAAAAACAAACAAAATTTTTAATTCATAATATTGGAATTAGCTAGGTATGATTTTTTTAATGTTTTTATAAAAAGGTTTATTTTTATCCAATAAATACTGGTTCAATGAAACATGTAATTTTAACAACATAACAATTATGTACAAACGAATTTGAAGTTTAGAAAAACTTTTAAGTAGTAAATTATTAATTAAATTAAAAAAATGTACATTTTAAAATATTCTATGAATTTATAAATCCGATTCCCAATGTTTTTAGAACTAATTAAAATGTTACTTTAATAAAAAGCCACTTTTGGTATTTTTTTCAAATAATGTATTTTCAAGGGATATTCGGTTTTATAGCTCCTTAAAATACATATACATTATATTCTTTTATAGGAAATCAATTTATTCCATTGCAGTTAGTATCCCTGTTAATTTTATCTTATTATAAATTTATTTCTAAAAACAGTTATTTCTCAAAAAACTATTCTTACATGATTAAATGTATTTATTTTACAATTAAATTAATATAACTTTAGAAATTTTATTTTATAAAATTATATTTAAATTATAAATTATAAATATCTACTTAAGTAAAATTATAAATTTTAATATTCAATATTAAAATTAGATAATATGGTTAAAAATAAATTATCACGGTAAATGTAAAAAAGAAAAAATTGAGTTTAATCTAGGGTAAAAAAACTAATATTAAACAAAATAATGGATGAAATTGATTGGTATAGATTTTTATCAAAATAAAAATGGTGTTCTATACAGGTTTTCCCATTTTTATCATTATAATTTGAAAAGAAACCTTATATTATTGAAAATGTATGCATTAATAACAAAACAACACTTCCATTCACATATAAAAGGGTAAAATTATCACCAATTCATGAGTAAACTATAATTTGATTTTATCTTGGAAAATATTCCACTTTAATCTACATATAAACCTATACCATGAACATAATCCCCAAATCACCCATTTTTATCCTTAACTCTTCACATTCAATGAGATTTTCAAGGAAAAATTCAAGTCCATCACGTAAGTATTATCAACTACTTTGTTTTATTCATAATTATTTTATTTAAAGTTTATTCTACCCAGAATAAAATTTAAGGCCACTATATTAATGTTATTATAATTAGTTATTCATATAGTCTTTCCATTAAAACAATTATTCTTCATATGTTGCGCTGAATACCGCATCCCTGATATAATGCATTTCTTCCCTTAACAGCTTTAAAATGTTGCATATAAATATGGTATTAATGTTAAAATAAACTTTTTTATAATATAATTAATTTTTTTGTTTATAAAATAATAGAATATATTAATTATATGTTAAATAAATGATCATTATTAATTAAAACTTTTAAAAGAAAAGTGATTAGAATATAGTCATTTATTCAAACCATATATGATTTTAATATCCATTAATAATTATTATATTTCCTTAAAATTGTGATATATCTCAATAATAAATGATAAATAATATTATTATTCTAAGGTTATAATGATATTACAACAAAACATCCTTATAGTCAATCCGGGTATGTTCATGTTTGGGTCAGTTCAAAAACCAACATGAATAGTACTTTGAATTTATACCATGCATCACTAGGGTTGCATAATTACTAGTCTAATATGATATAAATTTTTAAATAATGATTTTTTTGTTTTTTATATATTATATCAACATATAATTCAACAATCAAGGAAACACCCTCCGTTTATCAAAAATAAATAAA
Source organism: Viscum album (assembly GCA_963277665.1). Lineage (NCBI taxonomy): Eukaryota > Viridiplantae > Streptophyta > Magnoliopsida > Santalales > Viscaceae > Viscum > Viscum album. The sequence continues at coordinate 1,430,022,412 of OY728157.1, forward strand.
ACATGAATATTATCAACTTCATCTTAAAGGAAACAGTCTAAAACACATATTAATAAAATTTAAAACATAATAAAATATTATAAATAATCTGTAATAGTAACATTAATGAACTATTAATCATTATATTTTTAATAATAATGAACACGAACACCATTAATATGATACTAGTAAAATCGATCAAAACTAGAAAAATTTATGTGTAAAATTAAAAGAATTCATGTTGAAAATGGATATGTATTAAGAGTATTGATGGAAATAAATATGAGTATGGATATGAGTAAGGTTATTATGATATATTTTTATGATTGTTTCTAATAAAAATGCATATAGTATAGGATAATGGTTGATTATCCGGGATTTAATGTATGTAAAATCATTCATGTTGGTATTACCATTTTCTTTTGTAATGGAAACAAACAATGACTCAACCATCCATAAAAGAGTATATCCCCGCTTTCCAATGACAAATGATCCTTTGGGGGTTGAGAACCAATAGTTCTTAGAAACCCACATTGGTTGATAGTGTGTGAGTTCGGGCTCATCACACCCTTTTAGAAGGAATCTTTTCCTACTACAAGACTCTCTTATATATTAAAGAAATGCTCTAAAACTCTTCCTAATCCTAATAAAGAACAGATTACACTAACGAAAATGATCATGTATTGAATACTTCCATGTGTAAAGTGGGGCCTATTCTAGAGTCCATCTGTATGTATATGAGTTTCTTCAAATATTCCATATTAATGGGTAGATGATCATATTTTGAAGTAATATAACCAGGAACTCTAGAATTTATTGCCATCTAGGGAGGTGGTCAATATCTCATTATGGGATTGAAAATTTATTAGGTGACCTAAATATATTGTATATGATATGAATCAATACCCACATTGTTTGGTGAAACTATGTTGTTTAACATCACACTGAACGAAAAAATATGAGGGCACATTGCTACACCCCAAGCGTCTACTATATGATTCCCTTTAAATAATAAAATAGATTGTGATGTACGCAGCTCCGAGTTCTAGCACACCATGAACAATCAACCAATCTATTTAAAAAATAGTTTTGAATATTAATAGCCACATTTTGAAATTTTATAAATTTTATTTTTTAAAATGGAATTCATTTTTGGATTCAGAATATCAAAATTAGTTAGTGTGAATTTAAGGTATTTTTATAAAAACATTCAATTTTTGGATGAATATTGAAAAACAATGCATTATTGTTGAAAAAAATATTTTTTATTAAAATAATTATATTTAATTTAAGGTCAAATTAGATACATAATACCTATATTATTCCAATTTAATTCGTTGAATTCATTTTATAATAAGATTAGATATATAATATTTTATTGAACTTTTTAACGCAATTTAACCACCTACTAGGAACATTTGAAAATCCGTATAAAACGTAATTTTACCAGTTATGTGAATTGAATTACAAAAATATGACATACATGGTTTTCATCATTAAGTAGAATTTGGTTCAATAGGATGAAAATAATTTCCAGTGAATAGTAACTTTTGAATTTTATTTACCCCTGTTAAAAGTAAATAGTTTAGTTAAAGGTAAAAATAATACTATAATAATATAAAATTATCCCAACACATGTTATTATTCTAATGGATAAGTGTTTCTGTGACAAAAATCAACCCTAGGAAAAAAATAAGATCTTTTTTGATTCATTTGGGTCAGATTAGGACATTTATTGTATTTTATTTAAAGAAAAGTTAAAAGTGTTAAATTCAATGTTTAACAACTAAAGCATTTTTAATATAGGGTTACACATAAGATAAATTAGACTATAAATAATAATTAGAAAAATAATAATATTTAATAAATCATGGTATTTTATTAATAATTTTTATACATTAAATACATAAATTTATTTATGACACAATCATGATGCAATAATTACCTTATTAATGAAAGAATAAAATAATTGGTATTATAAATAGAAAAATAAAAGTAAATTTAATCTTTTGATGACATACAAGAATTTACTAGGTGAATATGACATTTTAGGGTTGATTCAATGTATTTTTTTCGAAGTAATAAAGTAGTTATGACCTTCAAAAAAACAAAATACTAAATAGTATCAAAATTGACATAAATGAGTTTTTAAAACAAATACTATTTTATTAAATGATATAATATTTCTCAAAATCTAAGATTTGGCCAAGGGACTTATATAATGTTAGATATTTCATTAAGGAACCACTTTAGGTTCTCCTGTAATTTTATTGTAATTATATTAACCATATAGTATAAAAATACAAGAAGACATGGTAAAAGATAAAGTATTTATCTAACATTTAAATCTAAAAGATAATGTTAATATGGTGACATAAACACGTCTAAAACCCATTGGATGAGAGTATTTTGACCCATCCCCAACTTTTCTTCTATATAAATCCATTTTGAGCTTTTAGAAACTGAAAATAATTTTATAATAAATTAATATTACAAGATTTTCTTAAAGTGCCCCTCACGTCTCTTATAAATGTGTACTTCCCCTTCTCTTAAGTTCACATGCCCAAAGACATTTGGCTCAGCTAGACCCTACTAAAAGTTCTACAAAACTACCATAAATTAAACCTAGAGGTCTTACATTTTTCATAATGTCGACCTAATGAGCCCTTTTGTTCAAATCAAATGGAAGCACCTGTAGAAGAGGTAATTATTTTATCACCTATTTCAATGTTCTTTTCTTCTTCTAATTACTCATTCTTTGTTATTTTCATAATAAAATAATATCTTTAGTAAATTATACATACATATATGTTATTTTAAATATGGTACAACCATATTAATTATTCTATCCATCCTATGAATGACATAGTCACCATACGTTCGTACATACGGTTTACCGTCTCCATGTCGTTGTGTAGTTTGTTATTCAACACTTCATTATTTGGATGGATATAAAAATTATTATAACAGATTTAATTAATAAATTTAACATGGTAATGATTCTGTATATATAATATATCCTTCAATTACATAAAATTTTACCATCAATAGAATGATATTGTCGCTCGTGCGTATGTATGGCTTACCGTCTCCACAACGTGATAAGATTTCATTCCCCATCAAAACCATTCAAGAATAATTTTCGTTTGATGATTCAAAAAATGGTTAAGAATATTATATTATTCTAAATATTAATCAAACACATTCTATCCATAAAAACATGACTTATGTAATAAAACATAATGGTAAACGAATCAGTTAACACCTGGAACAACGATAATACAAAAATATTATTAACAAAGCTATATTAGAAGATCATATATGATATCATATTTGTTTATGTGGTTCTTGTATAATTTAATTACAATGATTTAACAATTATATATGTTGTTAAATTACCCTCAACTAAGGAAAAATACAAGGTAAGAGTTAATTTTACAATCTTCTTATTATACGAGGTTGTTTATATGTAATTATGTACTGGGAATTATTTATCATGCACATTCATATTCTTAAAAATGTATTACATAACATTTAAAATTTTCATAGACTATTGTTTAAAGTCATTTTTACCCTTGTTTTTCTTTTTATTAATGATTTTAAATGTAATTATTCTATCATTTTCCAAACAAGATACTTTTTGACCTTTTCGAAAAATTATTAAAAGAATGTTTTTTTAACTTATACGGTGGGTGTAGCTATTTTCCACCATTATAAAACCTTACAAGCATCCATTACATGATTTTATGAATATTTCAAAAATAAAAGTTTTCTTTTATAAATATGTGACTTTCAAATGATTCTAATATAGAAAGCGATATTTCTCTCAAATAGTTTTTGGATTGATTTCATCAATGTAAACATCTATGTCAGATTTTATGTGTAATTAATGTTGATTTATTATGATATAATATTCCATATTTTATTGATATATTTATGATATGTTTGACTATGGATGTGCTATTTTTTATTTCATTCATGGTTTATGGTTAATGTATTAACATTTTGTATATTTGTTTAATACTAATGGTTATCTTATGTTTCACCCTTTTCATATGGGGAATGCATTGGACATAATAAGTGATGGGTGGGGCCCGCTATAGTCCCTCAATGCGTTGGTAGGTATCATGAGAAAAACTAGTGTCTTGGAACAAGTCCTAGAAAAAAATTTTATTTTTAGTCTTGGCACGAGATCTTGACTATGTGGTTATGATGTCTCGTATAATGCATTCCATCATTATGAGATTAACTATTTATATTAAATGTGACTATTTGACTAGTAGAATATCCTTGTCACTAAGTAAATGGAATTATTTGATTTATATTTTCCATATTATGCCAATGGATATGTTTAAAAGGCTTGTTCTTCAGTATTATACATTTCCTTAAATGAGTATTCCTATTTATGATATTTTTTTCTATACCGTTATCCATACAAAGCATCTGATCTCACCCCTTTCTTAAGTTTTATTTTTCCCAAGATGTGGAAAAGTTTATTATGACTGACTAGTATGGATAGGATAAGAGATATGAGTGCCTTCAAAGGAGACACAATGTTTATTATCTTTCATGTCATAATTTAATTTAAAAAATATCAATGTATCTAGTAAATCCAAGGGTAATAAACTGATTAGCCTTTGGGACATAATCTCTTTTGATCATTCCAATTTCATGTAATAATTCACTGACATTTGGTAACTGGGGTATGAGAATTACCATTTTTATCAATGTAAGTTTGTTACAAACATTTTAAACTAGATTTAAAAAAAAATCTAAATATAAAACATTACCCTAATATATACTATGAGGATTAGAATAGAAGAAATTCCCAAAATTTTGGAAATGAAGATATTATGGGGGATTTATAAGAAATACATCACTTTTTGTATACTACATGTGGATGTGGTTCTGGAATAGATGTACCTAGGAGTGAAAACTCTGAAAAAGAGTTTCAGGCTTAACCTGGGGTATACTGGTACACGATAACAGACCTTACTACGCACCTAGTTTGACACTCCTAGGGTATATGAATAAGATAATTAAAATTTTCAGGAAATAACATTATGAGGGATTTATGAGTAAATACATCCCCAAAGAAAATATTTTTATGATTATAGATTAGATGCATAAATTGTTCAATTCATGTTATGTATTTTACAAGATTGGAATTATACATTGCGATTTATAAACTAATTTAACGCTTGACATTGTTTAGAAATGGAACCTAGTGGAATGAATGGAAATCATATCAACGCACGTAATACATGTAAGGATTTCCCCCATATTCAAGAGAATTATTGTGAATTTGGCAATGCAGCTGGTGTTGAACAGCTTATAACCATAATGGGACAACCCACTCAGGTTATGAATAATAACCATTCCCATATGGAGAACCCTGATCAACAATGTGGATGATCAATGTTAGAACTCTTTATGAGGTAGATACCACCAACATTCAATGGGACAACAAATCCATTTGTATCTGAGCAATGGAGATGTTCCTTATAGAATATATTTTATGCTTTGGGGTGCAGTGAAAGGGAAATGGTTGTCATGGCAGTTTATCGCCTCTCAAGAGATTCAAATCAATAGTGGTCATTAATTCAAAACAAAAAGGAGGATGAATAGGTATCAAATATGGAATGGAGGGATTTTAAAGATCGTTTCATAGAAAAATTGTTTCCTCATAATCATCGAGCGGATATTGAAAGGCAATTTTTGAAACTATGGAATAAGAAGGATGAGAATGTCACAAAGTGTGAGGCGAACTTTAAAAGGTTTGCAAGGAATGAAACATATTATATACGTAACCCTTGAAGTGTGATTGATCTATTAGTTGATGGGTTAAAACCATTTCTCCTTCGAGAAATAGTCTCAAAATCCTTCTCATCATACGAAGATATAGTCTCTTATTCTATCAAGACAGAAAATGAATTCTCTAAGTCTTATGACTTTAATGTGAAGCAAGAGAAGAAGCGATCTACTGAACACTCTAGAAAAAACAATTAGTGAAAGAAGGTAAAAGATGAATTTCTATTCCTTAATAATTTTTAGATTAAACACCCTAGTGCATTTCTAAAGGGAATGAGAGTTTGTTACAATTGTGGAGAAAAAGGCCACCAAACTCGTGATTGAAAGGGGAATAAAGAGGTTGTTGATGTTCAATAATACAATTTTAAAGAAATGGGGATTTATTCAAATTAATTTCATAAGTGTCAAGGAACCTTACCTCATAAAAGAACAAGGGGGAAATGCCACTCTTATGAGATCAAAGCTTCTGAGGTTGAAGTCCCCAATGATGTGGTGGCAGGCACATTTATCGTTTCCTCAAAAATATCAAATGCATTATTTGATTCTGGATCATTACATTCTTTCATATATTCCCATTTTTCCAAGAAAATTAGTTATTTCAAATTACTCTTAAAAATGGAGTTGTGAGTCAAAACATCTACTGAAAGTATCATAACAAACAATGTTTTGTCAATCTGTTACAATTGTGGCATATAAATGTGCTTTATCTAATGATATTTTTGTCATACCAATGTTTTAATTTGATATAATCCTTGGTATGGATTGGATTTCAAACAATGAAGAAAAAAATTATTTTAAGAATAAATAGGTTACAATTTTTTATGATGATATGTAATCCCTAACATTTAGTGCAGAAACATCACCATATGATCCTTATCTAAATCCACCCCTAGAAGCTCTACTAAATTAAATTATTTGTGTGGATTTGAGTGAAATGAATATTGGTGAGGAAAGGAATGTTCAAATAATGTATATACCAACTATTCCAGAATATGTTTATTTTTTTCCAGAGGATATACTAGGAAATCCTCTAGAACGAGAAATTGAGTTTTTCATTGACTTAATTCTGGGTTCAAGGCCCATATCAAAGACCACGTATAGAATGGACATAGTGGAATTTGTGGAACAAAAGAAAAAACTAGATGAATTAACAAAACTAGATATCATGGGATATTTCCATCTTTCAAAATTGTTGAAATAGGGCCCAAAACATTGGCCATAGCCTATGGCCACAGTTTTTCTCAACCATGGGCGCTATCGCTATTGCAGCATGGTCTGACCTATGGCCATAGTTTTAACCATGGAAATAGGTGTCCTATTGCCACAGTTTAGAAAACTATTTCCAGAGGTGTCTCTATTGTCAACTTTGGCAGTTAACCATTGGCCATGATTTTAACCATGGAAATAGGTGGCCTATCTCCATCGTTTTAACTATGGCGATTTCCATAGAAAACTATGGCAATAGCCTAAAAATAATGTGTGTCTAGCTAGCTTTGATCCCATCACCTTCCTTTCACATTCTAGCGACCTTACCACTACACCACCATGGATTTTTTGTATATTCATATATAATATGTTATATATGTTATTAAAAAGTATGGAAGTATCCTAAAAACCATAGAAATAGTTCTTTCTGCCATTTTTTGGTGGGAAAGTTTTTCTCCCACACATGGCAGGGAGACCTATAGCCACGGTTTTCAAAATCTTGGCTATAGCCCTTTGAAAAAGGCCTTTATCCACGATTTTGAAAACAGTGGAAATACACCACATAACTGTGGCCATAGGTTTGGGTATAGCCACAGTTTTGAAAATGGTGGCTATAGGCCATGAAAAAAGGCCTATAGCCACGGTTTTAAAACTGAGGCTATAGGTCCATGGTCGTAGCCTATTTTTCTATTAGTGTAAGTAATAAAGGATTTATTCACCCTACTGTTCCTCCATGGGGAGACCCTATTCTATTTTTTAACAATAAATATGGATCTATGAGTTTGTGCATTGACTATAGGGAGATCTATGCAATTACTATAAAGAACATGTATCCCTTACCTTGCATTGATGATTTATTTCATCTACTTCATAGAGAAAAATAATTTTCCAATATTTAACTTCGATATGGATACTATTATTTGTGTGATAAGAAGAAAGACATTCCAAATACATCATTTGAATCCAGGTATGAGAATTATGAGTTTACAGTAATACCTTTTTGACTGATTAATGAACCCTCTGTTTTTATGGATCTAATTAATAGATTTTTCAAGTAATATCTTGATGAAATTTTAGTCATATTTATTGATGATATCTTGGTATACATTTAAAGATATGAAGATCAAGAAAATCACTTTCACACTATTCTAAAAACTCATTGAAGAAATGAATTATATATGATGTTCAGCCAGTTTGAATTATGGTGTGAGGATATTTCTTTTCTTAGCCAAATTTTCTCTAAGGATGGAATCTCTATTTATCCTTAAATGATAATGGCAATCCAAGAATGTCATGCACCGAGGATTATAACTGAGTTACGTAGTTTTACTTGTTTAGCAGGTTACTATCGATGTTTTGTCTAGAATATCTCGCTACAGGATAACGATTAACCGGGCTCACATGTACAAGAGTATTTTTTTTAAAATAACGGAGTATCAAGAATTTTTTTAATAATTGAAGGGATGATTATCCAGTTCTCTAATCTTGACTCTACCATTGAGGAATAATGGTTTTTTTATTTATAGTGATGTGTCTAAGAATGGACTTGGTTGTGTCCTTATGCATAATGATAGAGTATTGCCAATACATTAGGATAGCTATAAATTTATGAAGCAATAGTCCTAATATGATATGGAGTTAACTACTATAATCTATGCTCTGAAGATATGGAGACACTATCTCTATGGTGAAAAATATGTGATATATACTAATCACAAGATTTTGAAATATATTTTCTCATAGAAAAAAGTCATCATGAGGAAATGGAGATGGCAGTAAATACTCAATGATTATGATTTCACAATACACTACCACCTGGGGAAGGAAAATAAGGTGACATATGTTTTGAGTAGAAATTATCATGGACTTCTGAACATGATGAGTGGTTAAATGGATCCTATGTTCATGTATCTAGTGAATATTGATATGGGAATAATCATGGAAGGTGAAACATCAATACTTTTTCAAATGGTTTCCAAACCTTCTTTAGTATAAATGATAAAATGTTCTAAGAGTGATGATGAGGATTTCAAAAATAAAATTAAAGCTTTTAATTATGGGGGATTTATTGACTTTGTATGTGAATATAGTATTTGGAAATTTGGGAAGAGGATTTGTGTTTTAGATATACATGATAAAAAAATGGAACTGTTGGATGATGCTTATAGATACAGTTTCTCTTTACACCCAGGTAGCACTAATATTTATCGATTTTTGAAGGAACATTTTTATTGGGACAACTATAAATGGGAAATTTATGATTATGTGTCAAGATTTATGGTTTTTCAATAGGTGAAGGCTAGAAGAAAACATCCTTGAGGAGTGCTGAAACCTATTCCCATACCTGAGTGGAAATGGGATGATATTTTGATTGACTTAGTCATGGGGCAATCAAAGATTCCTGGATGGAATGATGTAATATGGGTCATTGTGGATCATATTTCCAAGTCATCACATTTTTTTAAGAGAATATTTACCACTTGAACTTTTAGAAATACTATATATTAATAATGTTTTAATACTTCATGGTGTACCCCTATCGATTGTTTCTGATCATGATCCCTATTTTACATCATGATTCTAAAAAATTATTTAGAATGTCTTGGACACTGAACATCATTTGAGAATTTCCTACCACCTAAAAACTAATGTACAATCAGAATAGACTATTCAATATATAGAAGACAAATTGAGATCTTGCTCACTTGAATTTCAAGGTATGTGGGATCAGTATTTACCTATGATAGACTTTTTCTATAACAATAGCTTGCATTTAGGTAATAATATGGAACCATATGAAGTGTTATATGGAATTACATGTCTCAGACCAACTTTTTGGGGTGTTGTTAGTGAAAGAAAACTCGTAGGTCTAGAACATATTAAGGAAACAATAAAAATGGTGAAGATTATCCAATCCCACATCAATGTGTCTCAAAGTTGGAAAAAGATTTGTGCTAATAACCTAATGATGGATTTTCAATTTAAAGTCGGTGATTATGTTTTCTTAAAGGCATGTCCCTAGAAGGGTGTTATACAATTCAGTAGGAAGGGAAAATCAAGTCCTAGGTACATTGGTCCTTTAGAAATTATAGAACAAATTGGATTTATATCTTACCGTTTGAAAATGATGCCATGTCTCTCCAAAGTTCTTGATATTTTCCATGTATCACTGTTGTGAAAATACTTGCCTAACCCAATGAATGTACTCACTGATGAAGATTTAGAATTGGAACAAGATCTTTCTTATTGTGAAGAGCCTATCTGGATTCTTGATACTAGAGAACAAGTGTTGAGAAAATGGATGACTCGCCAGGTAAAATTTCATCAAAGAAACCATAAAATGGAAGAGGCAACATGGGAACTTAATTATCATATGATGAAGAAACACCCAAGTATAATACAATAGCATGCGTTGTACACGGCTCCGAGTTCTAGCACACCACGACCAAACAAACTAGCTATTTAAAAAATACTTATGACTAGTAATACCCACCTTTTAAACTTTTATAAATTTTATTTTTCAAATTGAACATCATTTTTGGATATGGAATATCATAATTATTTTATGGTGAATAATTGTTATATTTCTGAAAACATTCAATTTTTAATGGATAGTGAAAAACACAGATTTATTATTTAAAACCGACTTTTTATTTTAATAATTATTTTAAATTTAAGGTCAAAATAGATACATAATACCTGTATTAGTACAATGTTATTCATTGTATTCATTTTAGAATAATATTAGATATATAAAATTTTATTGACCTTTTTAACGTATTTTACCCACCTTCAAGGCAAATTTGCAAATTTTCATAAAATGTAATTTTAACTATTATATTAATTGAATTTACAAAATCCAAGAGATAAAGCTATTATCAGTACTTAAAATTTGGTTCAATTGGATGAAAATATTTTTTTATGAATATTAAATTTTGAGTTTCTTTTAGCAGTATTAAAAGTAAATAAGGTAATTAATTATAGATATAATAATATAATAATATAAAATTACCCGTAAACATTTCCTAATTCTATTTTATAAGTGTTTATAGACCAAAATCAATATTAGTGGAAAAATTTGACCCTTTTTATCTATTTGGGTTAGATTAGGACACTTATTAAAATTTTTTTTAAAGAGTTAAAAGTGTTAAATTCAAAATTTAATAACACAACCATTTTTAATATTAGGTTACACATACAATATATTGGACTATAAGTATTAATTATATATATATATAAGTATTTACTACATCATGGTATTTTATTTGAAATTTCTAGACATTAAATAATTAAATTTGTTTATGGCATAATGATGATGCAATAATTACCTTATTAATGAAAGATTAAAATAATTGATATTATAAATATTAAAATAATTTTAAATTGAAACATATGATGCCATACATGAATTTTATAGGTTAATAGGACACGTTATGTTTGATTAACTGTATTTTTTAGGCAATAATGTTTTTTATGACTTTCAGAAAAACCAAATACTAAATAGTGTCAAAATTGACATAAATGGGTTTTTAAAACACATACTATTATATTAAATGATATAATAATCCAAAAAAATAATATTTTTCCAAAGAATATAGAAAATGTTATATATGTCATTAATTAACCCCTTGAGGTTATCTGGGAATTTTATAGTAACTAAATTAACACTATAGTATAAAAACTCAATAAGACATGGTAATAGTTAAACAATTTAACTAGGAGTTAAATATAAAAGATAAGGTTAATATGGTGACCTAAATTATATAAAACTTATTATTGTGATAATTTCGACCCATACCCACCGTAGGATCTATATAAATCCATTTCGAGCTATTATAAATAGAAAATAATTTTATAATAAATTAATATTACATCCTTTCCTAAAAGTTCTCTTCACCTCTCTTATAAACGGGTACTCCCCCTTCTCTTAAATTCACACCTCTAAAGAAATTTTTCATGGCCAAAACCTACTCAAATATCCTACTAACTACCATAAATACATTTTAGAGGCCTTACATTGATCATAAATCCATCCTAAGGAGTCTTTTTGTTCAAATCAAAAGAAATCACCCAAAGAATATGTAATTATTTTATAACCTATTTCATAGTTTTTTTCTTTTTATACTTCATATTTCATTGTTATATCCATAATAAAATGATATCTCCAGTAAATTATACATATATATATATGTTATTATAAATATTGTGTAACTATATTTATTATTCAATCAATCCTATGAATGACAAAGTCACGATACGTGTGTATGTATAGCTTACCATCCCCACATCGTGGTGTAGTTTGTCATTAAACACTTCATTATTTTGATGGGTATAATAATGTGGATAATTGATGTAAATAAAAAATATAACAAGTTAATGATTATGTATATATAATATAACATCCAATTACATATGATTTTCCATCAATAGAATGATATTATCACTCGTGTGTATGTACGACTTATTGTCTCTACGACGCGATGATATTTCATTACCCATCGAAACCATTCAATAATAATTTTCATTTTATGATTAAATAAAATGTTTATGAACATAATATAATTCATGAAATGAATCAAATATATCATATCCATAAAAAACATGACTTACATAACCAAAATAATGGAAAATGAATTAGTTAACACCCGAAACAATTATAATAATAAAACATTATTAACAAATAAATATTAGAGGATCATATATTATATCGTATTTATGTATGTGGTTCTTGAATAATTTAATAAAAATGATTTAACCATTATAAATGAGGTTAATATACCCTTGACTACGGAAATGTACACGGTAAGGGTTAATTTTACAATCTCTTTATTATCTGAGGTTGTTAATACGTAAGTATCTACTGGGAAATCTTTATCATAAACATATGTGTTTGTTAAAAATTCATTTCATAATAGTTTTACTATTTTCTATACTATGGGTTAAATTCATGTATTCCCTTTTTTTCTTTTTATAATATTTTTTGAACGGAATTTTTCCGTCATTTTCCAAACAAGGTACTTTATGGCCTTTTTGAGAAATTATGGAATGAATATTTTTTGACTTTTGTGATAGGTATAGATAGTTTCCACATTTATAACACCTATTAAGATTACCTTATAAGATTATATGAATATTTTCAAAATAAATGTTTTCTTTTATAATTATGTGACTTTTAAATGATTTTATTGTAGAAATAGATATTTCTCTCAAATGGTTTTTGGATTTATTTCATCTATGTCAGCATCTATTGTCAGATTATATGTTTAATTGAAGTTAATTTATTATGAAACAATATTACATATTATATTGATAGTTTTATGATTTTTTATATGGAAGTTCTATTGTTATTTCAATCATGGTTTATGGTTAAAGTATTAACAATTCATATGTTAGTTTAATACGAATGTTTATGTTATGTTTCACCCTTTTTATATGAGGAATGCATTGGACATTGTAAGTGACGGGTGGGGCCTGCTATATCTCGTTGAGGCATCAGTAGGTCTCATGAGTCAAACTAGTTTTTCAGCACAAGGCCTTGACTAAATTTTTATTTTTAGTCTTGGTAAGAGGACTTGACTAAGTGGTTATGATTTCCAGAATTATGCATTCCATCATTATGAGATTAACAATTGATATTACATGTGATTATTTGACTAGTAGAATATCCATGTGAATAAGTAAATGGAATCGTTTTATTTATCATTTCCATATTATGCTAAATTTTATGTCTAAAAGGATTGTGTTTTATTCTTATACATTTTCTTAAATGTTGGTTCTTATTTATTGTAGTTTTCACTATAATGTTATCCTTAGTGAGCATCTAAGGTCACCCCTTTTTTATGTTTTATTTTTCCCACAATGTGAATATATATTTTATGATTTACCTGTAGGGATAGCCTAAGGGATATGAGTGTGTTCAAAAGAGAAAAAATGTTGTCTATTTTTTATTTTATAATGTAATGTAAAACTTATGAATGTATATATTATATCCAAATCTACTAAACTGGTCAATTTTTGAGGACATGATCTCATGTGATCATGAAAATTTCATGTAATAATCGCCAACATTGGGTAACTAGGGTCACTGTGTTTTAGAATTAGGAACCATATATTGAGATCATGCCTTAGTGAGGAATCCTACGTATCCTACTTTTGAAAGGAATGAGAGTCACCATAATTTGATCATGCCCTCAAGACATTCCCTGAGGTTCATTTCAATATATGAGCATATTCAGGTCATTCCAGTTATTAGGAATTATATTCTTTGGTTCCCTGGATTGTGGAGATTCATTATTTGAATGATAGGATTATTTCAAATACCTATGATCACATGATCAGTGCTCTGTGTGAGAAAAAATGGATAGTGGTCTAAATACATACGGGTGTGGGACTTCCACTCTAGGGTATCCCTTATGGGGTGTTTGATATGAACATCTAGCCTTAGGAAGGATTAATACATATCCTAGTTATGCATGGAATTAGAGTCATCATAATTTAGTTGACTTCTCAACCAGTCATTGGATGTGGAAGATTTATGTACCTGTAGGAGAGTTTAGGTCCCATGGGTTTTAGTTTAATAGAAATGGAGGAGATTACACTGAGGTGGGTACCTTTTTGATCTCGGTCCTTAGTAAAGTTTCTTATTTATTATTTTTATAGAAGTAATTAGAGTTCTTTTAGTTCAGTTAGAGTTCCTAATTTTCCTATGGCGTGGAAGAATGATGCACCTGGATAAGGGTTTTGGTACCATGGTTATTATTGTTAATGACATAGATGAGTTACACTATAGGGGATTCCCATTTGAGATCAGTCCTTAAGAAGTAATCTTAAGTATCCATTTTCTAGCACGATTCGTATTTATTATAGTTTAGTTTTACTTCTCAGTTTTTAGATGAATGGGGTAATATGATGTACCCATATCAGAGTTTGGGTCCCATAGGGTTGAATATCAAAGACATGGATGGGAAACACCTAGGTGTATTCCCATTTTAGATTGGTCCTTAGGAAGGCCTCCTACTTATCATTTTTATGGAAGGAATTAGAGTTCTCATATTTTACAGTGGGTTTTGACCGAATGTGTCCAATGTACAAGGTTATAAGATATCAGGGCCACTATCTGACATTTCATGATTACCCGCTTGAAAAATCCTCATTATCCTCTTGACATGTCTGGGTGTCTATATGAAATGTATGAGAATGTAAATATATGTCATTATTATATATAAGACATCTCTAAATACAGTAACGTAATCCACCTATCTTTTCTGGAAGATGTCACACAATCTGAAAGGAATGTTTGAAGGACATCACATGATCATGAATAACATGTCTGGAGGGTGTCGCATGACCTATCCAACATGTTTGCAGGACATCACATGATCAAGGCAGACATGTATGGAGGGTGATTCATTACCTAGCTGACATTTTTGGAGGACATCTTAGTATCAAACTGACTTTTTTGGAGGGTATCACATGAACTTTTTGGCTTCTCTGTAGGGAATCGCATGATCAAGAAAATTTTCCTAGAGGAAATATCATGATCTGGATGACTTGTTCGAAGAACATCATAATACATGAATGAAATACCCTCGAACCTCTACATAACATGGGAATCATGTCTGGAGGACATTGTAAGACTTGTCTAGAGAGCCATGGGGACTTCTCAAGACATGGGTGTCATGCCAGGATGGTCGTCAAATGACTTTCATGAAATTTATAAGGGACACCACAATATCCAAATTATATGTTGAGAGAGTGTCACATGACTTTAGAGACATGTCTTAGTGTTTTCCTAAGATTCCAGAAGGTTATAAAAAGTGAAATAATATTAGTATATCCATATTCATTCTGTTTTCCAATCTTATTCAGTATTTATTCTAGCCTTTCTAACATATGTGCCTCATGTTTAGTCTAGTTTTATATTATTTAAGGTTTCTTATGACACAATAGACATGAAGAAACTCCTTCAAAATATATGTATGACACATAAAAAATTACTTCATTTGATCTATAAAGTGATCAAGAGAATAACATATCCATTCCACATGATCCCTTAGCTCATTCCCCAGAATTTATAAGTTGTAATACCATGGTGATCATGTGAATATAATCTATGATAATTCCTCTCCAGCGCTCTTTTATAGTAATCACCCAACATGTTTGTGTCTATGTGTGTTTTGGTTTGTGTGGGTGGGATTTATAGGCCTACCCACCCCAATTATACATCTTCTTTATTTGATCATATATCACAAAAAATGAATTATATTTAGTGGAGGTGTTTTGAATCACATGTTTTTCATGATACTGTTGGGGGTCATCCATTGCAATATATGATGACTAAAACCACGAGAATGTTCCTCCATCACTATTTTTATTATATCCCAACTTATTAAAGGGATTTCACCTAAACATATTTATATGTAAATTATATTTCTATTTCTTAGACCAACATGTGTAGGAGCCTTGATGATATTAGGATGCCAATGGAAAGGATTTCATGTGATCGAATAAGACTTGTATATGGTGCTTTGCAATACAAATATTATGACAACCCTGCTTTTTATTACAACTTAAGCATGCTTTATTACATAAAACTTCACTTGATACAACAAAAAAGATCGAGAGGTTTAGTGTCTTTGGGGATTAGTATCATTACCTAAAAACTTTAAACTTTAAATACAACATCTTTATTGAAAACATCCTTTACATGACCACTACATTCCTTCGTACTTAGCATTGCATGGGATAACCTGAGGACATGCATAAGAGAAGGGTGAGCTATAAAGCCCAGTAAGGGAGTACACAATGAATAACATGAGGAGTACAATACATATTAGGAAATAGGAACATCAATAGAGCCTAAGAGTAACATGAACATAAAGGCATGATAAAGCATGATAATCATAACATGGAAATGTGGCAACAACACTCAACATTGAACTAGCATGAGCCAAGGCTCAATGCACTTGGAGCATGAGTAAACCCTCATTGCACTTGAAGCACGAGTAAAACCTAGTTTCACTTGAATTAGCATGAGTCAACACTCATTGCACATGACATATCATGATACTATACTTTACCCAATGCATTGGAGCGCTATAAAGGGCGCACCCTTCTTAAACATTTCATTTCATGCATAAGTGTGCCACATGAATCATAAAACATGGATTCATCAAACATAATCATTTCTTCCACGATAAAGGAATGTGGAATTCATACATGAAACTTTACAATCAATATGTATATGTGCATAAAGGTGAATACCCTTGATGGAGAAATGGGCATGGTATTCACTACACAAAGACATTGGCTTAGAAAATCGGTGCGATTTCGGCAGCGTAATGGCGTGACATAAGAATTCATAAAAAAGGATGATGAGAGAGAAAGGGGTTCCTCATCATATTTACATGTAATGGACAGTAAGGAGATCATATATATACATGTACCAACAATATAAATGGAATTTAGATTCATGATACAAAAGTATTGCTTGAATGTAAAAGAAGAGAGAGAAGTTCCTTTCGGAATTTCGGCATAGTAACGGGTGTACATGGGAGGCATTTAATGAGAGAGAAAGGGTTCTCCCATCATTCAAACAATAAGAGGGCAGTATGTGGGAGGTGAGAAACCATACCCCAGCATTCATAATTGAAATAAAAAGGGAAATACAACTTAATGAAAATTGACAAAAAAATGAGAAAGGAAGAAAACCCCTTACTTGGAAGTGTGCTTCCAATGGCTAGAGAGAGGCTTGTGAGAGGCTTCTTGGGAGCTTGGGGCACCTTGGGAGGATTCTAGAGAGAGTAGGGCAGAGGTTGGACGAACTCCAAGGGATTTTAGTGAGGAGGAAGTGGGATCTTGGGTGGGTTTATATAGGAAAGGTGAGAGAATTATTTATTATTTAGGTTTGGGACCCCTTATATTATAATAATCCAAACAACAAACCATCCCATGGTATTTGCCCACGGTTTCTGGAAAAGGAAACAGGAAAACAATATTTTACAAGGCCAAGGTCCGAACTTATTAAAAAATTAGGGTTGCTTATGTGGAGGTGAGTCACCCTCCCATGGAAATTAATTTAAAAAGGCAAAGTGTTGAATAAGTCTTGAGGGCTCCATTAATGCTTTGAAAAGTAAGTAAAACAAACCCAAAACCTCATTATTTTAATGATAAAACACATATTAGCCGAACATAAGGATTATGGTATTTTATTACATCACCATTGGGTAATTATGATGTCATAAAACACATTATATATTTAAATGGTATTTAATTTTTACGCAAAAAATTGATTGTCTCAGAAAATTATGAAAAAATCACCGTTGGATAATTTTGACATACTGATTCCAAAAATAATATTTATTTTATCTAAATAATTTTCTAAATATGTGAATTTTCAGTTTTAAAATAAAAACCAACATTTATAAAAAAATTCACGGGTTTTGACAGAAATGGATTTCAAACCTTAATAAAAATTTTAATTGCATTCATAAAATTATAAGATCATTTATACATAATAAAAAAATAATTTAATATTAATAATAATATTTTATTAAAATATTATTTAATTCAAAAATCCTTTAATTTAATAAAATATAATTCTTAATTAAATAATAACTAAAAACACCATTTGTACTTTAAAAACTAATTACAATGTATCAAAAATGACTAGAAATTATACTCATTTTTATATAAAAAAAATAATGTACATGAACATGGTGCTACTTATTTGTTACATAACCCCTTAAAATAGCCGCATAAGACCTAAGGGTAAGGTGTGCGATGGTGACAGACTCTTGGGGTGGCTCAGATAACATCGCTCGAGTGGTAATTTCAATCAACTTCCACTTTTCCCGTAGACGATCACGTTCGAGCTTGACCTGATGAAGCTCAGCTTGGGCTTGGTCAAGGGCAAATCCCAAAGACGCCACCTATTTTCTGAGCTCTGACAAATGGGCTTCGTAAGGGGCAATTCTACTGGATGAGGCCATCGCTTCCTTTGTCTGAGTAGAAATGAGTTCGTTAAATCCTTATATTTATACTACTCAGATGATCACTGTTCAATGGCTAAAAAAGTAACGGTCACAAATCTTAAAGTAAAACTAAAAAAGTTGATATCTTATAAAAACATTTTTCATAAAGAAACATTTAACTGGATCAAGAGGGATTTTCCATTAATGAAACTTTGGGTCGTTACAACATTCCCCCCTTAAGAAATTTTGCCCTCGAAATTTTCCTTTTCCTACACTAAAACAAATGTGGGTAAATTAGCTTCATCATATCCTCTGACTCCCAAGTTACTTCATCAAACCTGTGGTTTCTCCACAACACCTTGACGAGGGGCATTGTCTTATTTCGTAGAACTTTTTCTCTACGATCTAAGATCTTCACTGGTTGCTCCTCAT
Organism: Viscum album; assembly: GCA_963277665.1. NCBI lineage: Eukaryota > Viridiplantae > Streptophyta > Magnoliopsida > Santalales > Viscaceae > Viscum > Viscum album. Next base: position 1,430,041,812 of record OY728157.1, read on the forward strand.
AAGAAAGATCGTCTTCTAATTGTACCACCTTGGAAGAGAGTACATGTGAAGGGTCTGGTATGTACTTCTTTAAGAGGGATACATGGAAGACATCATGCACCTTGGCCATAGTAGGTGGAAGTTCTAGTCGATAGGCCACATCCCCAACACGATCAAGAATCTCGAAGGGGCCGATGTACCTTGGACTTAACTTCCCTTTCTTTCCAAACCTCATGACCTTCTTCCACGGAGATATGCGTAAAAACACCATGTCTCCGACTTTAAACTCAAGGTCTCATCGACGATTATCTGCATAACTCTTCTGTCGACTCTGGGCTGCCTTGATATGCTGCTGAATGGTTTTCACCTTCTCCACCATTTCTTCGACCATTTCTGGTCCAAGCAGCTTACGTTCACCGACCTCATCCCAACATGCCGGTGTTCTACACCTTTTCCCATACAGGGCTTCATATGGTTCCATTTGGATGCTCGAGTGGAAACTATTATTATAAGAGAACTCAACTAGAGGAAGATGTTGATCCCATCCTCCTTTAAAGTCCATTGAGCACGCTCTCAACATATCCTCAAGTGTTTGGATAGTCCGCTCAGATTGGCCATCAGTTTGAAGATGATAGGCCGTACAGAAGTTCAGTTCAGTAATTAGAGCATGTTGAAGACTCTTCCAAAACATATAGGTAAATCTTGGATCTCAGTTAGACACAATAGGTAGTGGTACTCCATGCAACCGTACCACTTCCCTGATATATATCTGTGCCAGTTGATCCAAAGAGAAATCCTCTCGAATAGCAATGAAGTGTGCAGTCTTTGTAAGACGATCCACAACAACCCAGATTGCATTGTTGCCTTTGGATGTCCTTGGAAGTCCAATGACGAAGTCCATGGTGATGTTCTCCCATTTCCATTCTGGTATGGGCAATGGTTGCATCATCCCCTTAGACTTCTGCCTCTCTGCCTTCACTTGCTGACACACCAGGCACTTTGATGTATATTCAGCGATCTCCTTCTTCATATTATCCCACCAAAAGTTTTCTCAGAGATCTCGATACATCGTTGTGCTCCCAGGGTGAATAGAGAAATTTGAACTATGTGCATCATCCAAAAGTTCCTTCTTCAGCTCCGAACTTGATGGAACACATAGTCTTTTCCCAAACCGCACAATTCCTTCTTCATTAACATTAAACTCTGAGGATTTTCCCTTTTTGATAGCTTCCACTTTTTCTTGGATTCCTGCATCATCCTTTTGTGCATCCTTTATCCTTTCCAAAAGAGATGGTTGAGCAATAATTTGTGAAAGTATTGATGATGTTCCCTTCTTTATGATTCTCACATCCATCTTCATCAAGTCTAAGAAGATTGGATCCTTCTCAATTCTCATCATTGATAGAATAGCTGGATCCTTTCTACTTAGGGCATCCGCCACCTTGTTCACTTTCCCAGGGTGGTAATGTATTGAACAGTCATAATCCTTGATGAGCTCTATCCATCTTCTCTGGCGCATATTAATCTCTTTATGTGTGAATATATACGTAAGACTCTTGTGGTCAGTATATATCTCACATTTCTCTCCATAGAGATAATGCCTCCATATTTTCAAGGCAAAGATCACCGCCGCCAACTCCAGATCATGCGTTGGATAGTTTCGCTCATGGATTTTCAACTTCCTTGAGGCATAGGATATCACTTTATCATTCTGCATCAGCACACATCCTAAGCCCTTCTTCGAAGCATCACGGAATACCACAAAAAGCTCCTCACTTGTGGGTAAAGTGAGCACGGGCGCAGTGATAAGCCTCCTTTTCAACTCCTTGAAGCTTTCTTCGCATTCATCACTCCAAGAAAACTTTACTCCCTTTCGAGTTAGCTTGGTAAGAGGGTTGGAAAATCGTGAGAAATTTCTCACAAATCGTCAATAATATCCAGCTAACCCCAAGAAGCTACGGATATCAGTTACCGATGTTGGCCTCGGCCATCCCTCAATTGCATCTGTTTTGGAGGGGTCCGTAGATATCCCATTGCTTGTGATGATATGGCCCAAGAATGAGACCACCTTCAAAGAGAATTCACACTTTTTGTACTTGGCATAGAGCTTCTCCTTGCGCAAAGTCTCCAGTACTGTTCTTAAATGCTCCTCAAGGTCCTCCTTGGTTTTGGAGCATATTAGAATATCATGTATAAAGACTACCACAAATTTTTCTAGGTAATCTCTAAAGACTCTATTCATCAAGTCCATGAATATTGCAGGAGCATTGGTGAGTCCGAAAGGCATTACTATGAATTCATAGTGCCCGTACCTTGTACGAAAATCAGTCTTGGGGATATCTTCCTTCTTCACCCTTACTTGATAATATCCCGACCGCAAGTCCACCTTGGAGAAGTATTGTGCCCCACGTAGCTGATCAAACAAGTCATCAATTCTTGGGAGAGGATACTTGTTCTTTATAGTGATTTTGTTAAGTTCACGATAATCGATGCAAAGCCGCATTGACCCATCCTTGTTCTTGACGAAGAGGACTGGTGCACCCCATGGTGATGCACTTGGGCGTATAAACCCTTTATCCAGATTCTCCTGTAGTTGTTTCTTCAGCTCTTCAAGATCAACAACAGCCATTCTATATGGAGTCTTGGATATTGGTAGAACCCCTGGTATAAGTTCAATTGAGAACTCAACATCTCTTCTTGGAGGAAGACCAGGAAGTTCCTCTAGAAATACTTCAGTGATTTCCCTCACAATAGGCATTTCTTCAAGGGTGGTTTCTTCCTTGGACTCAATCATCTGATCCAGATATGCATGCTTATAAGGCAGTAATATCCATGCTTGAGATGATGGATCTAAAGGAGATTCATCTTCCTCCTGACACATGTAAAGAATCGGGGGGTCGATTCTCCATATGGAGTGTGATTTCCTTCTCCCGACAATTTATGTTGGCTCTATATAAGGAAAGCCAATCCATGCCAAGAATTGCATCAAATTCCACCAAAGGGAGTATGACGAGGTTCGCCGGGAAATTCAATCCACAGATTATAACAGGGGAGGACTTATACTAATGGTATGCAATGATTGCCCCATTTGCCGTACTCACCGACATCTTTACTTCCATGATTTGTGGTGGTGAAGGGATTGTTCTACTAAACTTTTGAGATATAAAAGAATGCGTAGAACCTGAATCAAAAAGTACGTTCGCTATTCTTGAATGAATAACCAGCGTACCTGTCACCACTTCATTATCGGGGTTCACTTCGGCATAAGTGATGGAAAAAGTTCTTCCTTGCTGTCTTGGAGGTTGCTGGATGCCTCTGATAACCCTTGGATTAGGGCACTGATTTTCAAAATGACCCGGTTCTTTGCATTTGTAGCATTGAACAACGCGTTGAGGTTCGAACGGAGTGTTCCTCTCCTCTGTCGTAGCCACGGGTCCTTCTTGCTGACAGTTAACAGCTAGGTGGACTTCTCTTCCACACTTGAAGCATTTTCTTGTCCCCCTAAGGCAATTTCCAGGGTGCTTCAATCCACACTTTTGGCAAGTGGGGTGCTGAAATTTCTTAGCGCCGTTGGATTTATCCATCAGATCACCAGCATTGAAGTCCACCTTCCGCTTCTTGTCCCCATGATACCCATGTGATTCTTCGATCTCCATTTCAACCTTGAGGGCACATCGGACAATTTCCTCATAGCTGTCGAAGTTACGGATCGCTAATGCATTCCGCAAGCTAGGCTTCAGCCCACCAAAGAAGCGGTCAACCTTGCATTCGGGGGTAACGACAAAGCCGGAAGCGTATCGTACAAGCCTTGTGAAGTTTTCCTCGTACGCTCCCACAGATTCCTCATCTTTCTGCTTGAGGGAAAGGAAGTCCCTTTCCATCTTAAGACGGAGGGTGCGTGGAAAATATTTATCGAAAAAAATCATCCGGAATTCCTTCCATTCCAAATCCTCGATCTCCTCCTCAGGCTTCGTATTTTTTATCAATGTCCACCATTGATCAGCTTCACCCTCCATATGATAAGCCGCCAGGAGAACCTTCTCTTTTTCAGAGCGTTGGAAGATGGAGAATATATTTTCAATGGAGTTGATCCATTGTTCAGCGATCGTGGGATCGGATGATCCACTAAAAGTAGGAGGCCTTTTCCTCATGAAGCTTTCAATAGCGACTTGTTCTTTCTTAGGGGGGGTTGAACGTTCCTCTTGACCAGTTTTTCTATTCAAAACTTGAGTTATCTGAGAGAGAAGTGTGACAAAGTTCACGATTCCCGCTCCCATTGGATTGGGCATCTCATAAGTACAATCATCACACTGATCTTCACAACGGTTGTTAGCCCGAGTTCTCCTATTACCGGACATTGGCTGGAATAAAAGGAAAGTTAGGGGTAACACATAAAGGTTAATCCAAAGACAAAATTTGATGACTTATAAATAAACTTTAATCTCTTTAACTCATGAGTCTATAGGATTCAATCCAGGCTTTTAATGATCTTCCTTCTAAAATATATTCTTAGGGGCATTTATCCCTTAATAAGGGTTCATACTAAGATTGTGAATTTATCAAAACATATCCCCTGGGAGTGTCGTAACCAAGAGTGCAGCAAGGCCCGTTGTCGTGCACCAGTTCCCGTTCGAGTCTAGCTCAAAGCGGTGTTTTCGGGTTTTACCCCTAGGATACATCTGTGCCAGAGCCGCCTCTACCTACTCGTATCCAGACATGGATGTATTTGTTTGATAAACCACATACTTAGTATTTACCAAAACATAGGGATGTTTTTATTATGCTTAGTCTTGTATCTAAGGCTTTACTAGGGTTTCCTAATCCCAAAAATAACTAAACCTATCCTTTGATACCAACTATGACAACCCTGCTTTTTATTACAACTTAAGCAGGCTTTATTACATAAAACTTCACTTGATAAAACAAAGAAGATCAAGAGGTTTAGTGTATTTGGGGCTTAGGATCATTACATAAAAACTTTGAACTTGAAATACAACATCTTTATTGAAAACTTCATTTACATGACCACTACATTCCTTCGTACTTAGCATTGCATGGGATAACCTGAGGACATGCATAAGAAAAGGGTGAGCTATAAAGCCCAGTAAGGGAGTACACAATGAATAACATGGGGAGTACAATACATGTTAGGCAATAGGAACATCAATAGAGCATAATAGTAACATGAACATAAAGGCATGATAAAGCATGATAATCATAACATGGAAATGTGGCAACAACACTTAACATTGAATTAGCCAGAGCCAAGGCTCATTGCACATGGAGCATGAGTAAACCCTCATTGCACTTGATGCACGAGTAAACCCTCATTGAACATGAATTAGCATGAGTCAACACTCATTGCACATGACGTATCATGATACTATACTTTACCCAATGAATTGGAGCGCTATAAAGGGCGCACGCTTCTTAAACATTTCATTTCATGCATAAGTGTACCACATGGATCATAAAACATGGATTCATAAAACATAATCATTTATTCCACGATAAAGGAATGTGGAATTCATACATGAAACTTTACAATCAATATGTATATGTGCATAAAGGTGAATACCCTTGATGGAGAAATGGGAATGGTATTCACTACACAAATACATTGGCTTAGAAAATCGATGCGATTTCGGCAGCGTAACGGCGTGACATAAGAATTCATAAAAAAGGTTGATGAGAGAGAAAGGGGTTTCTCATCATATTTACATGTAATGGACAGTAAGGATATCATATATATACATGTACCAACAATAGAAATGGAATTTAGATTCATGATACAAAAGTATTTCTTGAATGTAAAAGAAGAGAGAGAAGTTCCTTTCGGAATTTCGGCATAGTAACGGGTGTACATGGGAGGCATTTAATGAGAGAGAAAGGGTTCTCCCATCATTCAAACAATAATAGGGCAGTATGGGGGAGGTGCGAAACCATACCCCAACATTCATAATTGAAATAAAAAGGGAAATACAACTTAAAGAAAATTGACAAAAAAATGAGAAAGGAAGAAAACCCCTTACTTGGAAGTGCGCTTCCAATGGCTAGAGAGAGGCTTGTGAGAGGCTTCTTGGGAGCTTGGGGCATCTTGGGAGGATTCTAGAGATAGTAGGGCAGAGGTTGGAAGAACTCCAAGGGATTTTAGTGAGGAGGAAGTGGGATCTTGGGTGTGTTTATATAGGAAAGGTGAGAGAATTCTTTATTATTTAGGTTTGGGACCCCTTATATTAAAATAATCCAAACCATAAACCATCCCATGGTATTTGCCCATGGTTTCTGGAAAAGGAAACAATAAAACAATATTTTACAAGGCCAAGTCCGAACTTATTAAAAAATTAGGGTTTCTTATGTGGAGGTGAGTCACCCTCCCATGGAAATTAATTTAAAAAGGCAAAGTGTTGAATAAGTCTTGAGGGCTCCATTAATGCTTTGAAAAGCAAGTCAAACAAACCCAAAACCTCATTATTTTAATGATAAAACACATATTGTCCGAACATAAGGATTATGGTATTTTATTACATCACCATTGGGTCATTATGACGTCATAAATCACATTATATATTTAAATGGTATTTAATTTTTACCCAAACATTTGACTATCTCAGAAAATTATGAAAAAATCACCGTTGGATAATTTCGACATCCTGATTCCAAAAATAATATTTATTTTATCTAAATAATTTTCTAAATATGTTAATTTTCACTTTTAAAATAAAAACCGAAATTTATAAAAAAATTCACGGGTTTTGACAGAAATGGATTTCAAACCTTAATAAAAATTTTAATTGCATTCATAAAATTATAAGATCATTTATACTTAATAAAAAAATAATTTAATATTAATAATAATATTTTATTAAAATATTATTTAATTCAAAAATCCTTTAATTTAATAAAATATAATTCTTAATTAAATAATAACTAAAAACACCATTTGTACTTTAAAAACTAATTACAATGTATCAAAAATAACAAGAAATTATACTCAATATTATATAAAAAAAATAATGTACATGAACATGGTGCTACTTATTTGTTACATAACCCCTTAAAATAGCCGCATAAGACCTAAGGGTAAGTTGTGCGATGGTGACAGACTCTTGGGGTGGCTCGGATAACATCGCTCGAGTGGTAATTTCAATCAACTTCCACTTTTCCCATAGACGATCACGTTCAAGCTTGACTTGATGAAGCTCAGATTGGGATTGGTCAAGGGAAAAGCCCAAAGACGCCACCTCTTTTCCGAGCTCTGACAAATGGGCTTCGTAAGGGGCAATTCTACTGGATGAGGCCATCACTTCCTTTGTCTGAGTAGAAATGGGTTCGTTAAAGCCTTATATTTATACTACTCAGATGATCACTGTTCAACGGCTAAAAAAGTAACGGTCACAAATCTTAATGTAAAACTAAAAAAGTTGATATCTTATAAAAACATTTTTCATAAAGAAACATTTAATTGGATCAAGAGGGATTTTCCATTAATGAAACTTTGGGTCGTTACAAATATGCCTGGTCAATGAGTGGCTCTATGAGGCAATGATTTCATGTTGAAGAGTCTATATATGATCAATAGTGATTTCGTCAAATGGATAACCACCTTCATATGAATACCAATGTGTCTTCCCTTTACAAAAAGATTCCACATTTTCCCTTTTTATTTAATTACTTGTTTTACCAGAACAAGAGCTCTCACAACATCATGTGAGTGTTTCCATGGACAACAACTTTTTTTCTATAGAGAATCACATGAATGATGTTGGGACTCACAATTATGTTTTATTATTTCCAAATAAATCCCCACTATTTTTTTGTGGCATCAAAGTGGAATCGTATAATTGAATGGAAATTTTGAGGTTCTTCACATAATGGAGTTGAACTGCCAACATGATCTCACATGACATGGTCAACATATCACCAGGGGATTCTCGATGTATTATGGATTCCAGGAGTATAGCACATTAATATCAATATAAATCTATTTTTCATGAGGCTTCCACATTTCACCTCCATTATTTTATATTGTGTTTTAGATGATTTCCAAGAATCATCCAATTGACAATTCACCTGGTTGGAGTAACTCATCTAACAGCCTTTGCATGATCAGTTCTTTTTAGGAAACCCTTACAAGAACACGAGTGATTTTCAATGGATTTTTTTTGATATTATAAATAGATATTTCCTTTCACATGATCCACTCAAATGAAATTTTGAATGGAATTAGATTTCATTTACTTATGATAATTATGAAATTTTCATGATTTTTATGCCTTCATTTTTCTTTGTTTTGTATAGAAAATAATTCCCATGTTTCAGGTATTTCTTCCCTTCTAGATTTACCAAGACTCATTTGGCAGGTATCAAAAAATTCCACCTTCATGAGTGATGTCCACAGGGGAAGGGGATCGGTTTTTTAGATTTCAATTTCATTCCTGAGTCCTTAGGATTGTTACTAATCATTGTTTTGGGTGACCTTTTATCTCTTAGGTGACTTTTGGTATTCAACAAAGCATGCTATAAATTAAGAGGTGAGGAGTGTCTCGTTTCACCCATGAAAGAAAATACTAAGGATATTTTTATTACTTCCCTCTAGTGATCCCTTCCCAATTCCTCACCAAAATATCTCATTCTTAATAATTAACTATGAGAACATATATCATGATTCATTTTCAAGAGTTGGATACAAAACTATTTCATGGGGTTCATTCACAATATCTGATCGTATTATCTACTTCTTCTTAGTACTTGTTCAAACCAATCATTAATAAATTCATGGAAATTACTTGAACCCTTACCTATGTCATTGGTGACATGGTTGTCTTGTATGATTTTTGTGATCTTCTAGTTTGTTCACATGATCAGTTTCCCATCATGAGGTTCACATGACCATATTAATGTCACGCGATCGTGGGTTTTATGACTTATTGTATGGTGAATAGATACCTTGTGGTTTATGTGATCAACTAGATACAAATGGTTCATGTGGAACATAAGGCCTATATCAGGTAATGTGGTTGAAAATCCGCTCATGGTTCATGTGATTCACATGATGCTGATGGAATCATGCATCTATTTTGATATTTTTTTATTGTCTGATATATGCTTATTTATTTTATACAGATGGTTTCATATTCATATACATATTATACCATGGTTAAAATAGTACCATGATTGGTGGGATTGATAACACTAACCCTCAGTATCTTATGTTCTATGAAAATGAGGTTATAAAGAGGCTTCTTATGTCTAATCTCTAGAGGTATCCCTTATCATACCAGAATCCTTTATATAGATTCATCATATTGGACACTTCAATAATTTTCACTCCTAACTGCGTACTTCTATTATTATAGTTGTAATAAGCCTGGGATTACATTAAAAATGATTTAAAAATGAGGTTAATTGGTTTTGGTACATTCACAGTGTTCATCCTACACTTTGGAAAACTCCCCTTAGGGTCCAGATTATGGAGACTTTTTCCACCATCCCATTTCTCATAGTTATTCACACATAATTGTATCCCCCATGAATAATATAAGCAGTGGATGGAGCTTAAAATTGGACCTTTTTTCTATTGGTAATTTTTAGGAAGAATGGGAATGGATGGTTTGGGTTAGATAGATCTTCTCATAGTTTTCTAATCATCCACATGATATTCACCTCCACGGGGCAATACTGGTTTCTCAGTTCATCCTCTATCATTAGTAGAATATTCTGAATTAACAAATTAATTTTTGGTTCCATAGAACAAATTCCTTTCATCTATCCCACGACGTGGATGTGATCAACCTCTGGGAAATTTACTGATTGGGGTGATATCTCCACTTGGGGAGATGTGCGACAAGTTACATCCATCCACAGATGTCTGGGATGAACCCACACTAAATAATTTCTTGGAAAGGGACATGCTTAACATTGTACAAGGGAATTTAAGGAAGGAACTAAATGTGTACTCACTCATCTCTTTTAAGAACTATATCAACATGTTTTTCTTATGTATAGAATCTAATACAAACACTATACACCCCTACAGGTGCCTTTCTCGGTTGGCTTATGATAAAAAAATCTCATATTGGGTAATCCTTGAGGCTAGAGAATATATCACATAGGGAAATAAAGTGATAATAAAGATATAATTGATCCTTAGGCCTAATTATTTCTTCTCAATGTTTCTAAACAGGTGGATTTAACTAGTTGGTCACTCTTGCATAGGAAATTGAGTGAGCAGACTGGAGATTTCATCTTATTTAACAGAGGGGAGATCCCTTAATTAAGTTTTATGAACACTCATTATCATCTACCAACTCTAGATACATATTTAATATGACAATTTTCCTTAATGTATTAGCATCCCGTTACTTTTTTTATTTGGCGTGATATGGGATAACTTTTATTAGTACAAAAACATTAAAAAAAATGATATTCCTGATGCATCATTTTATACAATGTTCTTTGAATATATTTGGGGAATAGATGATTCCCCTAGGCCATCATGAGTAATTTTTCATGCTTATTTAGATTGATCATTTATTTTTTATGCCTTATCCCACACCGTCTATGCCAATTATGGATAAAGATAATGGATCTATTGATGAATGTTCATATAAAATATTTCTTTAGTATGGGATCCCTCAGGATCATGTGGATGAGATTGTTATTTGATAAAAACATATACCCCGATCATTTTTCCACCAATTTAGTCTCATTTAAAGTGTTTCTACCATCCTCACAACTATCATGTGGTGAGAAAGAAATCTTCAAATTATCTTCCAATTTTGGATAATATTGGAATGTAAGGACACAAACATTGAGATTATCCTTTCGCATGTTGGTGTCCTTATATTTAAATATTATGATTATATCTAGGATTGGGAGGAGGCTTAAATGGGTGGTGTTCTGAAAGGTTGGTACTTCAAGTGGATAATCCAAGTTCTTAAATAACCACCTTTTCCACTAATACTATGGGGTTTATTAAGCATTCGAGATATCCTTCGAGGAAGCATCCTCATACTATTGAAAACCATCCCATTAGTGGGTTAGAGTTTATCGAGGAAGTCGGTTTTTCAATTCGGGTGACATATGATGCGTCATTTGAGAGAAGAGAACATGAGACTTCCTCTATTTATTATTCATATTATCATCCAATCATTCCTCCTTCTAACGTACCTACACAAAAAGTGGTATAGGACAAAACATGAATCCGAATAATATGGAATCATAGTGACACCTTTATCAATAAGACTCCCTTGGACGGATGTCATGACCATGAAAAATGAATTTTCTAGATCATTCATGATTTGCGATGGAGAATATTTAATTTCCATCAATTATATGAAATCATGTAAAAAATTATTTAGAACCAAATGTAATTGTATTATATCAAGGGGAACATGCACAATATTGATTATGATACTCCCCTAGTCAGAAAATTATTTAAAGATTTATAAGTACTATAATAATTTTATCTAATAATATCTTAACTACATGACCAAATATATGTGTTAACAACACAAATAAAAAAAATTAAAGAGATAACAACCAATTAAAATTCCAATCTTTCAATGTCATTATCCTATTTATCAACTGATCAAAAAATTGTTGGGGAGTTTTAATCTGTTATTGAGAATACTCTTCCTTAGGAAATGGTAGAAGAAGCAATCCAGGTGGAGCATTGATGATAAATTTATGCTTCTCATCAAACGTTGGCCAAATTGTAAAATTAATTTGATCAAATTTTATTGTAGTTTGATCACAAATGTTTTTATTTTGATGATATCATTAGAGAGATTCCAAAATGTGGATATTATACTTTTTTCTTGTTATTAATGAACATTACACATCACTGCCAATCTTTTTTTATTCATGATGTGGATGAAATTTCATTGATTAATGATACCCATCATTTTTCCAATATCAGGTAAAATTGAATTCTTGTTTTCTAAAGTTTAAATTTAAAAATATTTTTTCTTTAGAACCCCTCATTGATTCCCACTAATATGAGATTCCACACTTGTGTTTTTTATCCTATTTCATGAAATTACCCAATTCATAAAAGGATAATTTGGATAAAATATATTTCTTGGAGGGTGAATGCCTTATTTTTTTGGCTGGAGTCAGTGGACATTTCTATCATTTCTTGAATTTTAATAGAGAAAATGATTATACCTACAATACTTGTATATTTTTATTCATATTTACCTAATGTTTTATTAAGATTCATATAAGGTAATTCGTAGGAGGGTGGTACACAGCTTTGTCTCAGGATGTCCTCTCAAGGGTTTTTGAACATACAAGTTCTATTAATTTTCCATTTATGATTTCTTAATATTTCATGAAGCATGAACATCACGTGGCCAAAGAGAAGAGACATGAATTATTCCCTAGATTTTCTTTCTGAGTTTTCAACCTAGTCATCATGGTGTCTCTTCTGATTGGTTGTTTCAATTTCATGCAAAAAAGAACGTTGTTGTTCAATAGTTTAGGCTATTTTAGTTCAGACCTTCTAATAATGATCCTATACAATTCATGAATTAATATTCTCCATGAATTTTAGTGTCATTAGAAAAGGACATATTTTTTTCAATTCAATGTTATGTGGTGAGGATGTCTTCCGTGTAGTTTAACATCATTTGTTAAGGACATCTATCATGAATTTTAACATCATGTGATAAGAACATCTGTCATGTAGTATAACATCACATGGTAAGGATGTAAATATGCTATGTAGTTTAAATTCATGCTACTAGGATGTCAAATATTGTGCAGTTTAATGTCTTTCTTATAGTTTATGATTGATAAATATGGAATATAAGGTAAAAATTCTATGGATAACCCAAACTACCAGAAGTTGAGAAGTTCCTTTGTGTTGTGTTAACGACATATGGGGATTGGAGTTAAATTCCTATAAGGAGGAGATTTCTCTAGTGGATAGTTAAAATATATTATGATTCACTAGAATGATCAGGTTGTGGTTTTCCCACTCTTTTTCAAGGGTTGTGAAAGATTTTAAAAATGGTATTGGTGGATGATAAAATATTTGGGAAGTCAAGTCCACCTGGATTGAAAGAATATGGGTTGAATAATTCACATCCCCAAAGTTTAAGTCAACGAATATGAAATGGGGTAGACATGTTTGTGATGATCCAAAACACTCGAAGGTGTCTAGTTATTCCACAGTTTTATCATAGCTCATGGGGATCATAGTTACATTCGCACAAGGAGGACATGCCACTAGTTGGTAGGTATAAGAAATAATTCATGTATTCATAGGGCATACATGAAAGGTCAAATTGAGGTGATCCCAACTCTTTTCTGAGGGCGGTGAAATATTTATGAGGAATTAAACATCTAGATAATGAAATTTAAAATAAAGGAAAGTACTTCTCAATAAATGTTTTGGATCCCTTGGGTAGTTTATCTCTTAAATGGGACTTAAGGGCCCTACGCCCTATGTTTTTTATTCTTGGAGTGTGGTCCAACAAAGGGTTCAAAAATGTAGTGTCACATTTATTCATTGAGAATAGGTATAAGGCATGGTGATCTATTGTAAAGGAAGATATATTTGATTGAATATTTTGGTTACATAGATTGCAATTCATGGTCCAAAGTGCTGGGGTCTTTAGGATGATATGGGAAAATCATACCGAGGATGAACCCAACCACCCAAATCTACAAAATTCCACCATAGTGATGTCATGGCTCATAAGGATAAAAAATTCCATTATAAAAGGTAATAATTTTTTTTAAGGACATGATCTCAAATGCAAGATCCATAAGAATAAATCAAAGTCAAACAAAGGCTCTCTTGATGCTTGGTATCCTTTTCTAGGGGACATGTAAGGTTTTTGGGGAATCGAGGTACTCAAATAATGAAGTGTGATTAATAAAAAATGAAACATTCCTGAGGTTTCTGAGCAACCTATTATTTTTGTTACTTCCTAGTGAACATGTTATCACAATTAGCATATTTAACAAATCAATACTCAAAATTATTCTTGGACCAAAGGATTAAACAAGCATTTCATTAATTATACTGAGGCTTAAAATTGGCCACTATGAGATTTATTCCTTATTTATATACAGTCAAACATTCTCATAAACACTTTAGATGAAGAGTTTAATGAGGGAAGGCATAATTTTTTCTCAGGATTCCCTTTAATTGTTTTCAACATGAAATGTTTTATGTGTCTATTACTAAAAGTTTGGGGTCTTGAGATTTGAACCATCAAAGTTTATATATTTGGTTCATACAACATTGATAAATGTGAATATAGTTTAAGGTCATGAGTAGTGATATTGTACAACTATGCATGGGATGGCCCAGAACACCCTATGGTGCAGAGTTCTCCAAGGTGATGTCAGGATCAAAAGGAATACAAAACCCTCCTTAAAATTCATATATTTCAATTTTCTTAGGTAAAAGACCTTATGAATTCATATCAAGGTCAAGCCAAGGGATCTATTTTCTTTCCAAGGTCCATGAATAGTTTGAAAAAATCCAATGTTCTCAAGACATGAAGTTTTATTTATCGGGTGACTGGCTTAAGAGATAATGTAAGAAACCCATACTCTATTTGATCGATGATAGGGTCTTGATATCCTTTGATAATGAAAGATGATGGGTGATAGAAAGAACATATTACCATCTTATAGTGGGTATGTATCTTTTGTGAAATTTAAATTCATGTGGCCAGGATGTTTTTCTTACATTTTAATGTCATACTGTGAGGATGTGTAAACTTATTTAAAAATTTTACAACATATTTTGGGGAACATTTGCACAGGGTGTGAGAATTTAGAAGCAGGGACCATCTTTTATCCATGAAAAGGATTATTGGTTGGTATCCATATGTCAGATCTCTTATTTCACAGATTTATTATGCACATAAGTAAGTTTCACATACAACCTACTCGTGTGCATGGAAAATGATATTTTATGACTCGAACCTCTTTAGAAAGTGGTATATATTGCATTTATGGTCCAATAAATGTAAAGGAATTTTTTCTTGCAGTTTAACGTCATAAAACCGGTCATGGTTCCTGGTCTGAGGTGAGTATTGGTCACATTAGCCAGAGTGGCATTCCATGTTACCTATGATCACATTATATATGCTCTGAGTAAGAAACAATAGATATTTGGATAGTCAACTGAGTTGTTATAGAATGGGTCTTCGATAGCTCGCTATATAGTTATAGCCCATATACAGATAGAGTTGTACTTGATCAATTTATACATTGTGGATGAACCCAGGATTATAGGTATAAGAATCACTACATATCTTGTAATAATAGGAATTAATACCCACAAAGTTCTCACAATAAATCTTCCTATTTAGGTGTAACACCCCATGCTTCTATGGTATGCTTCTCTTTGAATAATGCAATAGCATGTGTTGTACGCAACATCGAGTTCTAACACACAACAACCAATCAAACTAGTCGTTATGAATATTAATACCCACTTTTTGAAATTTATAAATTTTATTTTTCAAAATGGACTTCATTTTTGGATTCAAAATATCTAAATTATCCTAGGGTGAATTTTTGATATTTTTCTGAAAAACATCATTTTTAGATAAATAGTGAAACCACTAAGTGGTAGTTAAAAAAACTGAATTTTTCATATAACATAATTTTACCACTTCTGTGAGTGGAATTTTAAAAACTTTAGATACACGGTTAATATCAAGGAGCAAAATGTGGTTCAATGAGATTAAAATAATATTTGGTGAATAGTAACTTTTTACTTTTATTTACCACGGTTAAAAGTAAATAGGGTAATTAAGGGTAAAAATGATATTAATATTACCCTAAAATATGTCTTAATTCTATTGGATAAGCTTAATTCGACCAAAAACAACTTTCGGAATAAAATATTATTATTTAGGTCCATGTGGATTAGATTAGGACATTTATTATTATTTAATTCAAAGAAGAGTTAAAAGAGTTAAAATCAAAGTTTATTTACAAAAACATTTTTAATATAGGGTTACAGATACGATAAATATGATTATAAATATTCATAAGAAAGATAAAACTATTTCCTACATAATTATATTTTATTTATAATTTTTAGAAATTAAATAATTTAATTTATTTATGACACAATGATGATGCAGTAATTATAATAATAGTGAAAATTTAAAAAAATTGATGTTATAAATACCCAAATAAATATAATTTGAGACTTTTTAGGAAATAAACTAATTTTATAGGTTAATATGACATGTTAGGAATGATTTAATTAACTTTTTTTAAGTAATTATTCTGTTATAAGTTTCACAAAAATCAATTTTCCAAATAGTGTCAAAATTGACATAAAAGAGTTTTTAAAACAAATATTATATTATTAATTGATATTAAATTCCTAAAAATATAAGGTTCGGCCAAGAGACTTATATCATGATAGTTGTATCATTAATGGACCACTTGGGGGTCTCTTGGAGGTATACAGTATTTTTATTAACTATATAATATAAAAATACAAAGTGACATGGTAAGTGTCAAACTAATTAACTAAGAGTTAAAACTAAAAGATAAGGTTAATATAATGACCCAAACCTGTCTAAATTATATTGGTTGAGTGTTTTTCGACCCATCCCTGCCTTAAAATTTAAATAATCAACTTTTTAGCCATTATAAACCGAATATGAATTCATTATAAAATAATATTTCTAGCTTTTCCAAAGGTGCCCCTCACCCCTCTTATAAAAGGGCACTCACCCTTCTTATTAATTCACACCTTCAAAGCCATTTTTCTCGGCCAAAATCTGCCCAAATACTCTCTAAAATTCCTTAACATCATTCCAGAGGCCTTACTTTAGTCAGAAAGTCAACTTAAAGAGCCCTTTTGATCAAATCAAAAGGAAGAACCCGAAGAAGAGGTAATGATTTCACCACCCTTTTTCAAGTTCCTTTCTTCTTCCACTTCTTCTTTATTTGTTATTAACATTCTAAAATAAAAACTCCAATATCTTATATATACTGTGATGTTATTATAAATATGGTACAACCATATTCAATATTCTATATATTCTTTGAATAACATGTCACCATACGTGCGTACGTACGGCTTACCGTCTCCACGTCGTGGTGTAATTGTTATTCAATAAATTATTATTTGGATGGGAATAATAACGATGTGCAATTCATGTAAATAATAAATATAACATAATAATTATATGTATATATGATATAAAATCTAATTATATATTATTTTAATATCAAAATAATGATATTTTCCCTCGTGCGTACGTACGGACTATCGTCTCCACGAACGCGATGAGATTCATTCTCCATCATATCCATTCAAGTATAATTCTCATTTGATGATTAATAATAGTATATAAGGACTTGATATCATTATGGATATGATTAATATACAACCTATCCATGGAAAACACGTCTTATGTAACAAAACAAATAAAAGAAAACGAGTAAGTTAACACACGAAACAACGATAATACTAAGATATTATTAACAAATCAATGTTAAAAGATCATATATGATATCATATTATTGTATATGATTCTTGTATAATTTAATAACAATTATTTCACCATTATACAGGAGGTTAACCTAACCTCAACCAAGGAAAAGTACAAATTAAGGGTTTATTTCGCAATCTCTTCATTACCTGATTTTGTTTATACGTAATAATCTACTGAGATTTCTTTATCATCCACATCCATGTTTCTAAAAAATGTATTTCAGAAAATTCTTAATATTTTACAGAATATGGGTTAAATTAATTTATACCCATGTTTGACTTTTTATAAAAAGTTTATAAAGGAATCTTTCTATCATTTTCCAAACAAGGCACTTTTTAACCATTTCGACAAAATTAAGGTAAGAATGTTTTTTTACTTATACGGCGGGTGCGACAATTTTCCGCCGTTATAAAATCTTTGAAGCTTCCCTTACAAGATTATAAGGAAATTTTCAATGTAAATGTTTTATTTTATAATTATGTGACTTTTAAATGATTTCAAAAAAGGGATATTTCTCTCAAAGAGTTTTGATTTCATCTATGTCAACATCCTTCGATGGATTTTATGCTTATTTGAAGATGATTTATTATGATACAAAACATCTATATTATTGAAGGTTTTGTGATATGTTTGACTGTGGATGTGTTATTTTTATAACATTCATGGTTTATGGATGAATTATTTACATTTATTATGATAGTTTTATTACGAATGTTTATGTTATGTTTAAACATTTTCATATGGGAATGCATTGGACTTAATATATGACGAGTGGAGCCCGCTATAGCTCCTCGATGCATTGGTAGATCTCATGAGACAAACTAGTGTCTTGGCATAAGGCCTTGACAAAATCTTATTTGTATTCTTGGCACGAGGCTTTGGTTGTGTGGTTATGATTGTCTGGCATTATGCATTCCATCATTATGAAAGTGGTTATTGATATTGCATGTGATTATTCGATTAGTAGAATATCCATGTGAATAAGTAAATGGAATTATTTCATTTTACTTTTGATATACTATGTTGAAGTTAAAGTTTAAAAGGATTTTGTTTTAGTTATACATTGCCTTAAATGTTTATTCTTATTTATGAAAGTTTCCGCTATATAGTTATCTTTACTGGGAATTTGAGCTCACCCCTTTTCTATGTTTTATTTTTCCCAGGATGTGAAGAAGTAAATTATGAATGACCTGCAGGGATAGTATGAGGGGATAATAGTGTAGACTATGGAGACTATGTTGTTGTAGTTTTCATTTTTATGAGGTAATTTAAAACTTTATGAATATATCTAGTGTTTCCAAGGCTACTAAACTAATCGGTCTTTCGAGATTTGATCTTTCTTGTGATCATGCCAATGTTATGTAACAATGCACCGACTCTAAGTAACTAGGGTCGGGGCGTTACAGTTGGTATCAGAGGAAGTTTAGTACAATCCTTGGAAGCTAGATTTAGATAAATTCTGATTAGAGCACATAGATTTAAGATGGAGCTTGAGGATTAGTATAGAAGAACTTCCTAGAATTTTGGTATTGTAGAGATTTTGTGAGTTTTCCGAGCAATACATCCCTGTCTGGATACGAGTAGGTAGAGGTGGCTCTGGAACAGATGTACCTAGGGGTAAAACCTGAAAACACTGCTTTGAGCTAGACTCGAATTGGAACTGGTGCATGACAATGGGCCTTGCTGCACTCTTGGTTACGACACTCCTGGGGGATATGATTATGATAACTCTCATTTTCTTTACAAATAATTATGAAGGGTTTATGAGTATATACTTCCTCAAAGAAATTTTTTTTATGATTATGGATTATATCCATAAATAGTTCAAATTATGTTAAGTTTTTTATAAGTATGGAATTATGTATTTTGATTCATAAACTGATCTAGTTTATGCCATTGTTTAGAAATGGCGCCTAGTGGAAGAAATGGAAACCATATCAATGCACGCACTCCATGTAGTGATTTCCCTCCTGCTCAAGATAATTATAGTGGAGCTGGTGATGCAAATGGTGCCGATCAGCTAATCACCATACTGGGACAACTCACTCAGGTTGTGAATAATAACCTTACCCGTATGGAGCACTCTGATCCGTAGCGTGGATGATCAATGTTAGATCACTTAATGAGGCAATAACCACCAACATTTAATGGGAGTACAAATCCCTTAGTAGCTGAGAAATGGATAATTTCCCTAGAGAAAATATTTTAGGATTTGGGAAGTAGTGAAAGGGAAAATGATATCATGGCAGTTTACCTCCACACTGGAGATGATGATCAATGGTGGTCATTGATTAAAAACACGAAGGAAGATGATGAAGTATCAAATATGGAATAGAGGGAGTTCAAAGAACTTTTTTTAGAAAAATTCTTTCCTTGTGACCATCGAGTAGATATGGAAAGGAAATTTCTGAGTCTGAGACAAAAGGAGGATGAGAATGTCGCCAAGTATGATGCTAACTTTACAAGGTTAGTAATGTATGATAGAGATTATATATGTAACCCAATAAGTAAAATTGATCATTTCTTTGATGGGTTAAAACCATTTCTCCGTCGAGCATTAGTCTCACAATCCTTCTTGTCATATGAAGACATTGTCTCATGTGCTATCAAGACAGAGAATAAATTATCTAAGTCATATGACTTTAAAGAAAAGCAAGAGAAGAAGAGATCTGCTGATCAATCTGGGAATGGAAATAAAGGGAAGAAGGGAAAAGTTGAATATCCATCCTGTAGTAAATGTGGGAAGAAACACCCCGGTACTTGCTTAAAAGGAATGGGAGTCTGTTACAAGTGTGGTGAAAAAGGCCACAAAGCTCGTGATTTCAAGGGGAAGAAGGAATCTACCGATGTCCAATTATACAATTGCAGGGATATGGGACATTATGCAAATGAATGACCTAAGCGTGAGGGGAAATTACCTCAGAATAGGCCAAGGGATCAAGGCCAAGTTTATGCTATCACTACTGCTGAGGTAGAAGCTCTGAAAGACGTGGTGGCAGGTAATTTAATGGTTTCCTCAAGTTTAGAAAATGCTTTATTTGATTCTGGATCATTGCATTGTTTCATATCTTCCCAGTTTTTCTAAGAAAATTAGATATATCCTATTTGATTTAACAAGGTAGTTGTCAGTTAAAACTCTTAAGGGAAGTATCATTGCAACAAAGTTTTGTGAATCAGTCCCCATTAGAGCACATAAATGTTCTTTATCCGCTGATCTCATCATCATACCTATGATTGAGTTTGATATAATCCTCAGTATGGATTGGATTTCGGACCATGATGCGAATATTTATTGTATGAAGGATGAGGTTATGATTTTTGATGATGATGATGATAAGGAACACCTTATCTTTAGAGAAGAATCGTCACCACCTAATTCTTATCTAGATCCACCCCCAGTAGCTCAACTAAATTCAATTATTGGGGAGGAAGAGAATGAAATTACTATGGGTGAGGAAAAGAATGTTCAAATAGAGGATGTACCTATTGTGAAAGAATATGTAGATGTGTTTCCGGAAGATTTACCTGGACATCCTCCAGAACGAGAAGTTGAGTTTTCCATTGATTTAATTCCGGGATCAAGGCCTATATCAAAGACCCCTTATAGAATGGCCACTATAGAATTAGTTGAACTAAATAAACAACTAGAGGAATTGAGTAATAAGGGATTTATTTGCCCTAGTGTTTCTCCATGGGGATCCCATATTATTTTCATTAAAAAAGAATATGGATCTTTGAGGTTATGTATCAACTACAGGGAGATCAATGCTATAACAATAAAGAATAAGTATCCCATACCTCACATTGACGATTTATTTGACCAACTTCATGGAGATCAATACTTTTCAAAGATTGACCTTCAATCTGGATACCATCAGTTGTGTGTGAAGAAGGAAGACATTCCAAAGATAGCATTTCGAACCAGGTATGGGCATTACGAGTTTACAGTAATGCTTTTTGGATTGACTAATTCACCCTCTGTATTCATGGATCTGATGAATAGAGTTTTCAACTAATATCTCGATGAATTTTTGGTGGTATTTATTGATGATATCTTGGTATACTATAAAAGATAAAAATATCATGAAAATCACTTGCGCATTATCCTGAAGACTCCGAGAATACATGAATTATATGGGAAGTTTAGCAAGTGTAAATTCTGGCTTCAGGAGATTTCTTTTTTTGGCCATATTGTCTCTAAATATGGAATCCATGTTCATCCTTCTAAGACCAAGGCAATCCAAGAATGGCCAGCACCTACAAGTATAACTGAGGTACGTAGTTTTATTGGTTTGGCAGGTTATTATCGACGTTTCGTCAAGAATTTTTCCCGATTCGAAAACCCATTAACGAAGATCACACGTAAAGGGGTTAAATTTGTTTGGAAAAAAGAGTTTGAAGAATGTTTCGAAGAACTGAAGAGAATATTAGTCAATGCTCCAATATCGACTCTACCATCGGAGAATGATGGGTTCGTTATTTATAGTGATGCATCGAAGAAAGGACATGGTTGTGTCCTTATGCAGAATGATATGGTTATTTCATATGCATCATTACAGTTGAAAATTCATGAACAAAACTATCCTACTCATGATCTTAAGTTAGCAGCAGTGATATTTGCTTTGAAGATATGGAGGCACTACCTCTATGGTGAAAAATGTGAGATTTATACTGATTAGAAGTGTTTGAAGTATATTTTTTCACAAAAATAACTCAACATGAGGCAAAGGATATGGCTTGAATTACTCAAGAATTATGATTGTATGATACACTACCACCCGAGGAAAGCAAATAAGGTGGCAGATGCTTTGAGCAGAAAATATCATGGAGTCTTGAACAATATGAGAATTAAAAGGGATCCAATTTTCATGGACCTAGTGAAAATGGACATGGGAATAATCAGGGAAGGTGAAACATCAATGCTTTTTCAAATGGTTTCCAAACCATATTTACTAGAAAGGATTAATAGTTCTTAGACCGATGATGAAGAATTTCAAAAGAAGATTAAAGCTTTGAATGTTGGGATATTGAGATACTTTGTGTATGAAGATGGAATTTTGAAATTCGGGAAGAGACTTTGTGTTCCTGATATACCTAATCTAAAAATGGAATTGCTGGATGATTCTCATAGTTCCAATTTCTCTATACACCCTGGGAGGACCAAAATGTACAGAGATTTGAAGGAACATTTTTGGTGGGACAACATGAAGAGGGAGATTGCTGATTTTGTGTCAAGATGTATGGTTTGTCAACAAGTGAAAGATGGAAGGCAACAGCCTGGAGGAGTCATGCAACCTCTTCCCATACCGGAGTGGAAATGGGACAATATTATGATGGACTTTGTCATGGGGCTACCAAAGTCTCCTAGAAGGAACGATGCAATATGGGTCATTGTTGATCGTCTTACCAAGTCAGCAGTTAATCTTGCTATAAGGGAAGATTTACCACTTGAATGACTAGCAAGACTATATATTAATGTGGTTGTGAGACTTCATGGAGTACCCCTATCGATTTTTTCTGATCGTGATCCCCATTTTACTTCAATATTCTGGAAAAGTCTTAAGAAATTCTTGGATACTGAACTTCATTTGAGCACTGCCTACCACCCTCAAACAGATGGACAATCAGAACAAACTATTCAAATCTTAGAAGACATGTTGAGATCCTGCTCAC
The DNA here is from genome assembly GCA_963277665.1 of Viscum album. Taxonomy (NCBI): domain Eukaryota; kingdom Viridiplantae; phylum Streptophyta; class Magnoliopsida; order Santalales; family Viscaceae; genus Viscum; species Viscum album. The sequence goes on from OY728157.1 coordinate 1,430,064,959, forward strand.
TTGACTTTCAGGGTATGTGGGATCAATATTTACCTCTGGTAGAATTTTCCTATAACAATAGCTTCCATTCGAGTATTCAGATGGCACCATATGAAGCGTTATACGGAAAGAGATGTCGCACACAAACTTGTTGGGATGACATTGGTAAAAGAAAACTTGTAGGCACAGAACTGGTGGAGGAAATTATGGAAAATGTGAAGGTAATCCAAAACAATATCAAAGCAGCCCAAAGTGGGAAGAAGAACTATTCCGATAATCGAAGGAAGGATTTAAAATTTCAAGTCAGTGATCATGTTTTCATGATGGTATCTCCATGGAAGGGAGTCATATGTTTTGGTAAGAAAGGTAAACTGAGTCCTAGGTACATCAGACCTTTCGAAATTCTAGAACGAATTGGGGTTGTAGCTTACCGATTGGCAATGTCGCCACGTCTCTCCAAAGTTCACGATGTGTTATATGTATCTCTGTTGAGGAAATACATGCCTGACCCAACGCATGTACTCACCTGTGAGGAATTAGAACTGGAACCCGATATTTCTTATTGCGAAGAGCCCATCAAGATTCTTGATATGAGAGAACAAGTACTGAGAAATCGGATGACTCGTCTGGTAAAAGTATTGTGGAGAAACCATAAGATGGAAGAGGCAACGTGGGATCCCGAGGAACTTATGATGAAGAACCACCTGAGTCTTTTCATGCGGTAGTATTCTAGAAATTTTGAGGACGAAATTATTTGAAGGATGGGAGAATGTAATACCCCAAGCATCTACAGTACGTTTCACTTTGAATAATGAAATAGCGTGTGTTGTACGCAACATCGAGTTCTAACACACCACAAGCAATCAAACTAGCCGTTATGAATCGTAATACCCACTTTTTGAAATTTATAAATTTTATTTTTCAAAATGGACTTCATTTTTTTATTCGGAATATCAAAATTATCCTCGGGTGAATTTTTGGTATTTTTCTGAAAAACATCATTTTTTGATGAATAGTGAAACCACTAAGTGGTAGTTAAAAAAACTGAATTTTTCATAAAACTTAATTTTATCACTTATGTGAGTGGAATTTCAAAAATCTGAGAGACATGGTTAATATCAAGGAGTAAAATGTGGTTCAATGAGACGAAAATAATTTTTGGTGGATAGTAACTTTTTACTTTTATTTACCATGGTTAAATGTAAATAGGGTAATTAAGGGTAAAAATGATATTAATATTACCCTAAAACATGTCCTAATTCTATTGGATAAGCTTTATTAGACCAAAAACAACCTTAGGAATAAAATATTATCATTTAGGTCCAATTGGATTAGATTTAACATTTATTATTATTTAATTCAAAGAAGAGTTAAAAGAGTTAAAATCAAAGTTTATTTACTAAAACATTTGTAATATAAGGATAAACCTAAGATAAATTATATTATAAATATTCATTATAAAGATAAAAATATTTCCTACATAATGATATTTTATTTATAATTTTTAGACATTAAATAATTTAATTTATTTATGACACAATGTTGATGCAGTAATTACCATAATAGTGGAAAATTAATATAATTGATGTTATAAATACCCAAATAAATATAATTTGAGACTTTTTATGAATTAAAGTAATTTTATAGGTTAATATGACATGTTAGGAATTATTTAATTAACTTTTATCGAAGTAATAATTCTGTTATGATTTTCACAAAAATGAATTTTCCAAATAGTGTGAAAATTGACATAAAAGAGTTTTTAAAACAAATATTATATTATTAATTGATATTAAATTCCTAAAAATCTGAGGTTCGTCCAAGAGACTTATATCATGATATTTGTATCATTAATGGACCACTTTGGGGTCTATTTGTGGTATATAGTATGTTTATTAACTATATAATATAAAAATACAAAGTGACATGGTAAGTGTCAAACTAATTAACTAAGAGTTAAAACTAAAAGATAAGGTTAATATAATGACCCAATCCTCTCTAAATTCTATTGGTTGAGTGTTTTTCGACCCATAACCACCTTAACCTATATATAATCCACTTTGGAGCCATTAGAAACCGAATATGAATTCATTATAAAATAATATTTCTAGCTTTTCCAAAGGTGCCCCTCACCACTCTTATAAAAGGGAACACCCCCTTCTCATTAATTCACACCTTCAAAGACATTTTTCTCGGCCAAAATCTGCCCAAATACTCTCTCAACTTCCCTCAATTAATCCTAGAGGCCTTACTTTAGTCATAAATCCAACTTATGGATCCCTTTTGATCAAATCAAAAGGAAGAACCCGAAGAAGAGGTAATGATTTCACCACCCTTTTTCAAGTTCCTTTCTTCTTCCACTTCTTATTTATTTGTTATTAACATTATAAAATAATAACTCCAGTATCTTATATATACTGTGATTTTATTATAAATATGGTACAACCATATTCAGTATTCTATCCATCCTTTGAATAACATGTCACCATACGTGCGTACGTACGGCTTACCGTCTCCACGTCGTGGTGTAATTGTTATTCAATAAATTATTATCTGGATGGGTATAATAATGATGTTTAATTCATGTAAATAATAAATATAAAATGATAATTATTCTCTATATATGATATACCATCCAATTATATTTTATTTTAATATCAAAAGAATGATATTGTCGCTCGTACGTACATACGGACTACCGTCTCCATGAACGCGATGAGATTCATTCTCCATCATATCCATTCAAGTCTAATTCTCATTTGATGATTAATAACAGTATCTAAGGACATGATATCATTCTGTATATGATTAATATACAACATATCCATGAAAAACACGGCTTACATAACAAAACATATAAAATAAAATGAGTAAGTTAACACCCGAAACAACGATAATACTAAGATATTATTAACAAATCAATGTTAAAAGATAATATATGATATAATATTAATGTATATAACTAATGTATAATTTAATAACAATTATTTCACCATTATACATGAGTTTAACCTACCCTCAACCAAGGAAAAGTACCAGGTAAGGGTTTATTTCGCAATCTCTTCATTACCCGAGGTTGTTTATACGTAATAATCTACTGGGATTTCTTTATCATCCACATCCATGTTTATTAAAAATGTATTTCAAAACATTCTTATTATTTTATATAATATGGGTTAAATTCATTTATACCCTTGTTTTATTTTTTTAAGAAGTTTATAAAAGAATCTTTCTGACATTTTCCAAACAAGGCGCTTTTTAACCTTTTCGACAAAATTAAGGTAAGAATGTTTTTTTTAACTTATACGGTTGGTGCGGATATTTTCCACTGTTATAAAATATTCGAAGCTTCCCTTACAAGATAATAAGAAAATTTTCAAATTAAATGTTTTATTTTATAATTATGTGACTTTTAAATTATTTCAATAAAGGGATATTTCTCTCAAAGAGTTTTGATTTCATCTATGTCAACATCCTTTGATGGATTTTATGCTTATTTGAAGATGATTTATTATGATACAAAACTTCTATATTATTGAAGGTTTTGTGATATGTTTGACTATGGATGTGTTATTTTTATACCATTCATGGTTTATGGATGTATTATTTACATTTTGTATGCTAGTTTTATTACGAATATTTATGCTATGTTTAAACCTTTTCATATGGGAATGCATTGGACTTAATTTGTGATGGGTGGAGCCCGCTATAGCTCCTCGATGAATCGGTAGGTCTCATAAGACAAACTACTGTCTTGGAACAAGGCCTTGACAAAATCTTATTTGTAGTCTTGGCATGAGTCCTTGGCTATGTGGTTATGATATTCTGGCATTATGCATTCCATCATTATGAAAGTGGTTATTGATATTACATGTGATTATTCGATTAGTAGAATATCCATGTGAATAAGTAAATGGAATTATTTAGTTTTATTTTTGCCATAATATGTTGAAGTTAAATGTTAAAAGGATTTGGTTTTAGTTATACATTTCTTTAAATGTTTATTCTTATTTATGAAAGTTTTCGCTATATTGTTATCCTTACTGGGCATTTGATCTCACCCCTTTTCTATGTTTTATTTTTCTCAAGATGTGAAGAAGTAAATTATGAATGACCTACAGGGATAGTATGATGGGGTAAGAGTGTAGACTATGGATACTATGTTGTTGTAGTTTTCATTTTATGATGTAATTTAAAACTTTATGAATATATCTATTGTTTCCAAGGCTACTAAACTAATTGGTCTTTTGAGATTTGATCTTTCTTGTGATCATGCCAATGTTATGTAACAATGCACCGAATCTAGGTAACTGGGGTCGGGGTGTTACAGTAGGTATGAACCATACACAAGGATGGGGGGCATTTTTTTCATGGTTGGATCCAAGAGTCAGAGACATGGGAATCACTATGTATCCCATGATTATAATAATTATTCCCCACATAGTTATTGAATGATGACTCCATGTATAGGTCTAACCCCCAGAGATGTGGACAATAATTTTTTTTATCACGAATGTCCTAAGAATCAGAGACCCAGGCATTACTATGTATATTATGATGATATAAATACGGCCACAAGTAGTTCTTTAAGTGGAAACTGTCCACACATGTTTGACCCATACATAGAGGGGGGGTATTACTCCCATTTATTGGTGTAGTTGGACCGAATATTGGAGATCTCGGCATCAAAACATATCATGTGATGACAGGAATCAATCCACCCATATTTCTCAAACAAGAAACTCTCTATATAAGTCTGACCTATACATATTGAGAGTTATTGTTTCAATTGATATTTTAAGATCAAATATTGATTGTATATCCAGGAATCACTAAAAATATTTTGATGATAAGAATCAAGCCACATATATTTCTTGAATGGGAAACTCTCCACCTAGGAAAAACCAATACACATAGGGGTTATTTCCCTATTGATTGTTGTAGTTGTACCTCGTATTAGAGATTATGACATCACTACATATCATGTAATGATGATAATCAATCCAAACATTGTTAATGAACATGAAACTCTCTTTGCAGTTTAGACACATATTCAGAGGGGGAATCATTCCATTTTATTGGTGTGTATAGACCCATGAATAGATATTTAGGCATCAATATGTATCCATTAATGGAAATAATGAATACACACATAGTTATTGAATGAGAAAATCTATAGGAAGGTTGGAACTATATGAATAGGGGGGAAAATACTCATTTATTGTTGTAGATGGACCTATGATTGGAGATTCAGGAATCACCATTTATCTTAAGATGTCAAGAATCAATCCATATATAGTTCGTTAATGGGAAACTCTCCACACAGGTCTGAGCCATACACATAGATAGAATCGGTCCCATTAATTATTATAGAAGAACCCAATACTACATATTTGAGAATTACTATGTATCCTATTATTCCAAGAATCAAGACACACATAATTCTTGAAAAGGTAACTATCAATTCATGTCTGAACCATTTGCACAAGGGGAGTTATTCCATTTTATTGTTTTTATTGGATCATGGATTGGAGTCCTAAGAGTCACTACATATCCTATAGTGACTGGTATCAAGCCCCACGTAGTTCTTGAGAAACCTTTCAGTTTAATGTCATGTGGAAAAGATGTTATCCCCCGACATGAAAAATAAAACATTTGGGCAAGACTCAAGACTAGATATATGGGTCTCACTACATATATTGAAAATTAATGGAGTCAAGAAACATATAGTTCTTGAACAGAGGTATGGGTGGAGACTAACATCAAGGATAGTGGTCCTCTCGGGTGGGTTCCATTTTAAGGTATAATTTTATGTTAGGATAGAGAAACCGACCACGTAGTTTTACATCATGGGGAAATGAATCATGGTGTTCCTTCGAAGGTCATTAATGAAGGACCATACTGACCATGTCATAAACCAATATACCTTGATCATGTAAGGAATCCAATACAAAAATTCCAAATTCCACATAAGATATTATGAGATAGAGAAACAACGAATTAAAGAGTTTTCCCTCACAACATAGAGGAAATTAAAGGAATAGACGTAGGAATTTTGTTTCATGTGGTTTTTGGGACAAGAGATATGTTACAGGCATCCATATTCATCTCAGTGGAATGAGAATCATTCTATATATAGTTTTGGAGAATTGTGTAGTTTAGTGACTAGTGTCAAGGACAACATCCATGTAGTGTTACATCATCTGGTAAGGATATAGGTGACTAGACGTAAATAAATATATTAGATTGACTTGAGAATAGATATCAAGGCATCACTACATGTCTTTTAACACTGGAAATCCACAAACACATAGTTCATGAAAAACCCTGAATCAGAATTTCATGTGGTGTAGATGTTAGCCGTGTATGCCACAACCTGTCCTCGGGGCCCGTGTCGTGACTATTTGGAATTAGAGGAGTCGGTTATACCGCAGAACTTATAACTCTGATATTCCCTTTCTGTGAAGAAATTGTGTTAAGGGTACCGAGTGTGGTCTTTAGTTCAGGGAGTCCAGTGTTGGTGCAGCTATCGACGTATCTGTACACCAGGACCCTGAATACTGATTTCTGACTTTGTGCACGAAAAACACTGATTGTGTGTGTGTTTCCAAGAGTTTTACAGTCATCTCAAACCAGGTCAGCTCACCAGGTATAAATCATTGACTGTGTCGCATCTGTTTAGGATGTCTCCACATAGACAGTAAGTTGGAGTTCCGAGAGAGTACTCGATGACGGCCCACCGAGCGACGAGGCTCCGGTGCGAGGCCCTTTTTACTATGTGGGTACCCTTGGGTGGTGTACCAGTAGCACCACCACCTGTTGGGAAGTAGATTCCACTAGCCATACTAGCGAACTGTGAACGCTAGTAGAGCGCTTTGCACGAGTTCCAGCAGCAGCGACCACCATGGTTACAAGGCGAGGCAGATTCCCAGACAGTAGAGCACTGGCTGGAGGTGATTGCTAGAATTTTACGCCTAGCTGAGACATCAGTAGAGTGGATTGTGGAATTGGATACTAGTTTTTTCTAGTGAATGACCATGAGGATGGTACACATAGTGATGAGGCTTTGGTATGTGGACCGATGCCTGAGATAGTGCCTTCAGGTAGTGTGCCAGCTATACATCACTACCTGTTGGGCAGTAGTTACAACCAGCGATACCAGTATGTGACACATGTAGACTTACTACCTTAAACATGTTCCAACATCAGATACCCTTAAGTTCCGAGGATATCCCGACTCACGGGCAGCTGAGGACTGGCTTGAGGAGGTGGCTGCGAGTTTTCTAGAGCTTATAGAACTTCAGCAAGACGACATGTCGGTAACTGAGAATTCATCGGGGCATACCCAACCATTCCCGGTACTCGATGAATGTGATGCGATCAGTGCTTCAGGGCATGAACATCCAAGACATCACCTTTTCTCTAGGAATTATTACTTATTCTAGGGTGCTATAAAGAACCTTTGTGGTTGAGAATTCTTTTTCTGAATGGATGCAGTCAGTGAAGGTTAGTAGTGGGAAAGCTAGAAACGGGCGCTAGTCTCGGAGACATGGGAGTGTAAAATGTTTCAAGAAGAAGAAATGATAAGGACAGATAAATCTGCAGAGCAGCAGACGTGGAAGCAGAGCTAGGATAGAATCATGGGGTGGTGTACTTTTCGACATGTTACAATCACCCACCTTTGTAGTCCCCACCAGGTTCAGGGAGCTGGAGGGCAGGGGAAGAGATTAACTGCATGCGGTCAACGAGTGTGACCCAATGGCTCTAAGAATGATTCAAGGGACAGTCTGTGTCCATTACTAGCTGCCTTAAAAGCAGACTTTGATATGGATCATTCCTTACACGAATCTAGTCCCAGACCTAGAGTTTCTGGTAAGCCGTAGACTTGACCCTCACGTCTAGAGATACCTTGGGAGGAGACCCGATAATCACACTTACGCCGACAGTGTGATCTGACCCATGAGGCGAGAGTTTCGGTTGGAATCTCTTGGTGGCAGCTTCAAGGCCTTACGATGATGGTATTAGTATGGATTGGATCCACAGTTCATACACGGATTGACTGTATTAGGCAAAAACATTGTGGTTTATCTACAACGTTGGGATGGGGTTTTCCTTGGTCGGAAAAAATGAAAACAAAGGCAGCACAGGATGGAATCATGCATAGGAAGGTGTAGCCGATCTCTCTTGAGTCGGCCAACTTCACCCACGTGGTAGTAGGAGTTTTGATTTTCAGTTCTAATTAGGAAAGGGAGACCTCTAGATTTCGATGATGACGATCACATCCTTATACGAGTCTCATCTCGACAAGGTTTACGGAGATGTGGCCGAGGCGGAAGTTATCTCCGAGGTTCAGCGGACCTTTTTAGGTCCTCAGAAGGGTATGCAAGGTGGTTTACCGCTTGACCTTTCTACCTCATTTGCACCGGGTGCATAATATCATTCGCATACCTCATCTGAAGAGATACGTGCATGATCCTCCACACATCATCACTCTAAGGGATTTGGACATCAATGACTGGATGAATTCCACAGGGATCCAGTAGGGGTTGAGGATTGAAAGTAGTGGGTCCCACGGGGACGGTCTATTCCTCTTGGGTTCTTTCACTGGTAGCACAGAACCCTTAGGTGAGAACATGGGAGCGGAAGGCTCAGATACGTGCTTAGTACCACTTTTGTTTGCCTAGTTTGTGTAATAGATTTATGGGGACGTAATTCCCTGAAGTGGGAGTAATTTAAAGTCCCAGAAATTTCAAGGAATTTTTTTTCTAAATTTCTTTGGAATTTTACGAGTATGCAGTTTCTGACGGCGCCTGATTCTGGGGCTCGGTGTTCTCGAAATCAATTTCCGAAGTTTAGCTCGGGTACGTTCAGTAAACGAACGAGTGAGTTTTTCTAACTTTTGAACTACCATGACCCGTCCTCGGGGACCATGCTGTGACTACCCCAAGCCTGCCTTCCATAGGCCAGGGGCTGATGACTAGCACCAAAGGCATAAATCCCGATAAATGGGAAGGAATTGCCTTTATAAAAGTAAACAAAACATCCCAGAGTACAAGCGGAAGTAATACACTAAGTACAAAAGAAAGTGCTGAAAAGTAAGTGGGCCAGAATACAAACCAAACTCAAAGTATAGCTACAACTGAATGAAAGTAAAACAGAAAAAGAAAAATAGCTGGAATAATGGAAGCACCTCCTGGGTCGTTCTCCTCAGATCCTACCTGAAGGGTAGGTAAAGATAGTGCAGCTCCTGGATCGTCCACCATAGATCCTACCTAAAAGGTAAGTACAGATAGCCTCTACAACGCTCTCGCCCTTCAACCTCCTCCGAGTGTCGTCTCGTCATGAAGTCCTCCTCCGGATAGTAACTCATCGTGAGGTCCACCTCCGGGCACCGTCCAGTCCTCGAAAACTCGGCCTCTATCAGCGCTTCCCGTCGTCTGCAACCAAGACAACGAGGTGCGGGCATTTCTAGTGTAGGGGTGAGTATACGATACTCAGTAGGGACCCCGAGACCCTCAATGTCTCACTAAATCTAACAAGGATAACCACAAAGAAGGATCTCAACATATAACCCTTACATAGGTATAAGCCCATACTTATACCTAAGTTATCATGTAACCCATCTCAATCATGAGGAAACACAAAGGTTATGAAATCAACGGATAACCACTACCGAGGTATATTCCCACACATATACCTAAGTTATCAAGTGACCCATCTCAATCATGAGGTAAACAAAAAAGTCATAGACTCAGCTCAAACCAGGATTTTAATTATCGAAACCATAACTGCTGAAGAGCCTTGTCTTTGGAGAGTACAGTGATGTTGTCATGACTCCGAGGTACTGCTCACTAACCTAAGACTGCTGAGGTACTCCTCCGGTCGAGTACTGCGGGTCAGCCACCCAAACACAGTAGTGCTTCCCGTCAGGGTCTGCCACCCAAACACAGTAGTGCATCCCCCCCTAAAAGCTTGTAGAGGTACTCTCCAGCCAAGTACTGTGGGTTTGCACCCAAACACAGTAGTGATCCATCCGCCATGGGTCTGCACCCAAACAAAGTAGTGCTCTATCCATTGGGCTAGTCGACTCACTCTAAGTCGAGTCGGTCAAGTAGTCATCAGGTCTCAGTCGACTACACGGTCTCCATACATCGTACGCTCATCTTCGGGAGGGTCTGATCCATGAGCTACTGGTCGATACTCCAAGTATCACAAAGTCCCATGAAGAAGTATCTCAAATAACCACCTCGTCATAGGGGTCTCAACACAACAGACAGAGCGTCAATCGGGCGCCCGATCTATGAGTTATTAGCCTTTTCGTCCGAGGGGCCAGGTTGGTTACGTGTGCGAACCAACCCGACCGTATCTCAACTGTACCCCGAACTCTCATAGGGTATACTCATAGGGACAGTTTCTCTATGTGATCACCAATGCCGCTGACGATTCGTCAAACAGACGTCCGGTCTGAAAGTTATCAGCCTTTCCATTCGAGGGGCTCGGTTGGATTTCAGGTTGATTCCAACCCGGCCACAATCCATATGTGTCCAAACCTCAGGCGAATTATGCCAAAAGTTCAATCTCATCAAGAGAAATCCAACAAAGTCGACGGAAAGACAATCGGACGTCCGGAGCTCAAGATATAAGCGTTTCTGCTCCGAGGGCCCGGTTGGTTTCGTATCCGAACCAACCCAGCCGTACTCAATGTTCTCCAAAACCTTGAGTGTAATATACCAAAACGACCGTCTCGAGCCAAGGATCGCTACAAAACTGACGGTGCGTTGATCGGAGGTCCGTAGCCCAAGATACGGACAAAATCCCAGAAGTGGTCTGAAAATGGGGGTCTTGGCCCGGTCCGACCCGGCCCAACCCCCCAGTGTCGGACCGAACCGGGTCCGGGTCCAGCCCATTAGGGTGCGGACCGGCCGGGATTGGGTGGCTCAACGCTGGCCGAGTGGGTCGGCTCGACACTGGCCGAGTGGGGTCGGCTCGGCGCTGTCCGAGCGGCCGCGCAAAGGGGGCGACTACCCCTTGATTGCCGCTGCGGCCCCTGCGTGGGGGCCGTTCCTTGCCAGCGGATGCAGCCGAGCGCCGCGTCCCCTCCTCGGTCCTGCGCGGCCGCGGGACAGGATTCCCGGCGCCGCAGCTTCAGGCACGGCGGTCCCTCCTGGCGGCACGCCGGGCGCTGCCGCCTTTGGGCGGCCGGCCGGTGCCGACCGCCGCAGATGAATTCTGCTGGCCACCAGAGTGGCTCCGGTGGTCCTTTTTCGATTTCGTCTGCACCGGTGTTCACCTCGAGTCTCACACTTTACTGCGGAATCATCAAACTGCCTATGTGGACGGTTCGATCAATGATGTCGATCCACCGTCAATTAATCAAACTACAGAGCCTTCGAAACGCCACAATGGCGCGGCGCGACGGCACCGCGCTTCTTCTCCCGTTCTACATCGTTTCTGTGCGGTAACGTTGCACCGCGCCGCCTTTGCTCGTGTAGTAACAAGTACAAACAACAATGGGGGAGGAGGGTCGGCCGTGTTCGTGCGGTCCGACCTCCTCCCATTATTACGATAACAGGTGGCCCAATGAGAAGATTATGAATGGAAAAAGAAAAACCATGGGCAGAATCAAATAACCCCTACCTCGAAATTGACGTTGCACGTCGTCGAGTTGTGAAAGTCGAATGTCACGGTAGTCGTGTGTCATGGAAGAACGGTATCAATTCCACCGACATCGGAGGACGAAGAAGAACATTGTTGTTGGCGTCGGTCTCCATGGTCGGTGTCTCCTTCCTTGTTGCGGAAGAGGAAGTAAAAAGGATTGGAGAAAACGTAGTGCGTTTTTCGTTGAGTCGGAAGGCCGTTCTTCGTTGGAGAGTCGGCGTTCTTCGTTTTGAAGATGAATTTCTTCAAAAGAGGGAAGATCTCTCTCCCAAATTCTCTCACACAACAAAACTCACAAAAATAAAATAAGTCCTCTCCTTATTTTATTATTTTTCCATGCATTCAGACTTTTAAAATTCAAACACCTAGTTAAATTAATTGAAGAGGTTTAATCAATTAATTTAAGATGTGTGTGGGAAAAATTAAAGGGGAGAGAGGGGAGAGTTACAGAATTAATTATAAGGGGTTTAAGGAATGTGAAAGGTTGTCACATCATTTATTACAGGGGGTTTTAAGGGGAAGAGTTAAGGGGGTTAAGGAATTTGAAGGGGTGGGGTTCGTGTGGGCCCCATCTCACCTTTATTCACACTTGGTTAGTTCCCCAACTTCCACACATGGTTGGAAGTAAAATTTGTTCCACAAATTTTATTTACTTCACAATTTAACCTCAAAATTTAAACAATTCCTTCCGAGAAAACGCACCATCAGAAAAGGTTCTCCTAAGCAATTACCTGCATTGTGGTTCCATCGGTGCCATTCGATTTTGATTCCGAGCACCGGTTCAAATGTTAGAAAAACCCACTCGTTCGTTCACTGAAGGTACTTGAGCTAAACTTCGGAAATTGATTCTGGGCACACCGGGCCTCAGAATCAGGCGTCGTCAGAAACTGCGTACTCGTAAAATTCCAGAGAAATTTAGACAACATTTCCTTGAAATTTTAGGGTCTTTAAATTACTCCCACCTCAAGGCTTTACATCCCCGTAAAGCTATAACACAAACTAGGGAAACAAAAGTGGTACTAATCACGCATCTGAGCCTTCTGCTCCCATGTGCTCACCTAAGGGTTCTCGTGCTACCAGCGAAAGAGCACAAGAGGAATCAACTGTCCTCATAGGACCCACTCATGTCGATCATCAACCCCTACTAGATCCATGTGGAAGTTTTCCAGTCATCGATGTCCAAATCCCTGAGAGTGATGATGTGTGAAGGATCATGCACATATCTCTTCAGCTGAGGTACGTGGATGACATTATGCACCTAGTGCAACTGAGGTGGAAAGGTCAAGTGGTAAACCACCTCGTAAACCCTAATGAGGACCTAGAAAGGTCCGTTGAACCTCGCAGATAACTTGCCGCCACGGCCACATCTCCGTAAACCTCTTCGAGGTGAGACCCGTATAAGGACGTGATCATCATCCTTGAAATCTATAGGTCTCCCTTTCTTGATTAGAACTGAAACTCAAAACTCCTGCTGCCACGTGGTTGAAGTTGGCCGACTCAAGAGTGATCAGATACACCTTCATATGCATGATTCCATCCTGTGCTGCCTGGGTTTTCCTTTTCACTGACCACAGAAAACCCCATCCCAACGTTGTAGATAAACCACCATCTTTTTTCCTAATACAGTCAATCCGCGTATGAACTTTGGATCCAATCCATACTCAGTCCGACATCGTAAGGCCTCGATGCTGCCACCAAGAGATTCCAACTGAAACTCTCACCTCGTGGGTCAGATCACACTGTCGGCGTAAGTGTGATTATCGAGTCTCCTCCCATGGTATCTCCATACGTGAGGGTCAAGTCTATGGATTACCGAAAACTCTAGGTCTAGAAAAAGATTCCTGGAAGGAATGATCCGTATCAAAGTATGCTGTTACGGTATCTAGTAATGGACATAGACTGTCCCTTGAATCATTTATAAAGCCATTGGGTCACACTCCTTGATCGCATGAAGTTACTCTCTTCCCCTGCCCTCCAGCTCCCTGAGCCTGGAGGGGACTACAAAGGCGGTTGATTGTAACATGTCGAAAAGTACACCACCCCATGCTGCTCTCCTATCTCTGCTTCCACGTCTGTTGCTCTGCTAATTTATAAGTCCTTAACATTTCTTCTTCTTGAAACATTTTACACGCCCATGTCTCCGAGACTGGCACCAGTTTCAAGCTTTCCCACTACTAACCTTCACTGACTGCATCCATTCAGCAAAAGAATTCTCAACCACATAGGTTCTTTCTATCACCCTAGCATAAGTAGGAATTCATAGAGAAAAGGTGTTTGATCAGATGTTCGAGCCCTCAAGCACCGAACGCATCGCATTCATCAAGTACCAGGAATGGTTTGGTACGCCCTGATGAATTCTCAGCTACCGACATGTTATCCTGCCGAAGCTGTATAAGCTCTAGAAAACTCTCATCCACCTCCTCAAGCCAGTCCTCAACTGCCTGCGAGTCAGGCTCACCTCGGAACATGAGGGTATCTGATGTTGGAACACGTGTAAGGCAGTAAGTCTACATGTGTCACATACCGGTATCGCCGGTTGTAACTACTGACCAACAGGTAGTGATGTATAGCTGGAACACTACCCGAAGGCACTATCTCAGGCGTCGTTCCACAACCGAAGCCTCATCACTATGCGGACCATCCTCATGGTCATTCACTGGAAAACACTAGTAGCCAAGTCCACCATCCACTCTACTAATGTCTCAGTTAGGCCGAAAACTCTAGCAATCACATCCAGCCAATGCTCTGCTGTCTGGGTATCTGCCTCGCCTCGTAACCTCGGAGGCCGCTGCTGCTTGAACTCATGAAACGCGCTCTTCCAGCTTGCATAGTTCGCTAGTATGGCTGGTGGAATCTGCTTCCCAACAGGTGGTGGTGCTGCTAGTACACCACTTAAGGGTTCCAACATAGTAAAAAGGGCCCGGCACCGAAGCCTCGTCGCATGGTGGGCCGTCATCGAGTACTCTATCGTAACTCCAACTGACTGTCTACGTGGAGACATCCTGAATATATGAGACATGGTCAACGATTTATACCTGGTGAGATGTCCTGGTTTGAGCTGACTTTAAAACTCTTGGAAACACACACACAATCAGTGTTTTTCGTGCACAATGTTGGAAATCAGTAGTCAGGGTCCTGGTGTACAAATACGTTGGCCGCCGCACCAAAACTGGACTCCCTGAACTAAAGACCATACTCGGTACCCTTAACACTATTGATTCACAAAAAGAGAAAATCAGAGTTATAAGTTCCATGGTAGAAACGAATCCTCTGATACCAATTAGTCACGGCACGGGCCCCGAGGACGGGTCGTGACAGTGTAGTGTTACCACATGCAGTACAGAATAATTGTTACTCGATTTGAAAAATAATGATTGAATGTTTTCAAAAATTCTGATGCCCTGTGACTAGGACTTATATATTATGGCTGGACCAAGGAATTTGATCCTAAAATCACTATAAATATTGTGGTGGGAGGAATCAGTCCATGCATAGTTCTTGGATGGGGAATTAATTACGTGGATCTAACTCACACACTTGGACGGTGGAACATCATTTTTTTTAATTTCCATATATCTATCTTGTATGCGATGAATCGTTGGAGAGAAAATGATTCTCATGAAGTTTAGCATTATGAGGTCAGAACACATTCTGTATAGTTTAACATCATAATGCCAAGATATCTTCTATAATGTTTAACATCATTTTTTCAGGATGTATAATGCAGTTTAAAATAATTTGACTTGGACAAAATACATCGTGTAGTTTAAATTCCTGTTTTAGGACCTCTTCTGAACATTTGTATTTCATTTGGGCAGGATAAATTTGTTCAGTTTAATTCCATATAACTACAAATAGTTCTTCACAGTTTAACATCATGTGGTTAGAACGTCTTCTACACAGATTAACATCTTGTGGGAAAGATGTTTTCTGAATAGTTTATTATCATGTGGTTAAGACCACTTTTGTAATTTTTAGTTTCATACGTTTAGGAAATTTTTTTCATAATTTTACATCACATAATCATGATGTCTTATATATAGTTTCATGACACGTGGTCATGAAATTTTTCACAGAGTATAACATTAAGATGTTAGAACATATTTTTCACAATTTAACATCACATGGTCAGGACATGAGTGGATATTATGGGGGTGGTTCCAAATATTTCAAAATAATCCTCACATTTGTGGGGGGTGTGACACGTTCCTCATCCTTTGAGGAGCCCAAGTAATCTCTTTTGTAATAGAAATTATATACAATATTTGTCCCTCCCATTTTTGTTCCAATATTATGGGTTTCAATCCTCATATCATTGGGGTTCTGAGATCTAATATCCGCTCTCCTTGAAAGCATGAGTGGTGGAAAACCATTTTATTAATGTATTTTCATATCCGATTCTAATGGACATCGATGTTGTTATGTTTATGAAACATTTTCAAATCAAGCCTCAGAATTTCAGCCAACCACTATTGTGACTTCTCATAATATAAGTGTTCTTAGTTGATATATATTTAAAATGAAGTGAAATTGAATTCTATAGCCAACATTTTCTTGGTTTTGTACACTAGTGAATAAGTAATTTCCTGTGTAGCAGTGCATGTGTTGTTATGGTAAGCCCATAAAGCATGGAGGAGCTTGTTCGTCCATGAATTATCACCCCTATTTAGTATCATTTGGAGTATATTTTATAGAGTATTATTATAGAACTCTATTTTTTCATTTTCCACTGTATGATAGTAGGATGAAAGTTTGGACTCGATGTTTAACTCCATGTAATATTTAATCAACATCATGGAATAAAATTTGGTTGAATTTTTCATCGATATCATGTTAGGGAATCTAAATATATGGATGATATCAGAATTTAAGATGTTTATTATATTCTTTTTTCTAAATTCCTTATGGGGTATTTCCTTAGCATATTTGGAAAATTAGTTAGTAGTAGTAAGGATTTACATAAACTATTTAGCTATGGAAAGGGGATATGACCCCATAACATCCATTCCCCATATAGAAAACTCCCATGAATATTTATCTTCATCTACAAATTATGGGGTTTGATGGATGAATTTTTCATGAAAATGGCTTACGTGAAATTTATTTGTGAATTCTACATGGTCATGTATAACTATTTTCTAGTAGTAACCTAGCCTCCTAATTTAGTGAGAGATTATGGTTGTAGAGTAATGAGATTCTCATGACCCTTCATGGACATCATCCATTATGATGAGAATCTCTTTATATTTTTTTATCTAAGAAGGATTCGACTAATGTTTTTTTAGATGTCTCTTTACTCATTTGGTCAATCTTGAAGGTCCATTTTCACTACTCAGTGCCAAATTTTTACCTTATGGCATGTTCCATCAATAGAGTCTCATTTTAAAGATAATTATCTATTACATCCATATTTCTAGGGTTGGATATTTGTTCATCACAATCTAGGGTGGTGTTGATTCGATTTTTTTCTTCCATTTAATTGATAATGAATGATGATACCATATATCAGTTTGTGATGCCGGACTATTTTATCCTAATCAAGGTCATCCATGATTAAAGACACATTATCAAGTGCATCAGCATGAGAATTTGGTGATTCAGGTACATGATTTAACATGTGTTCAAATTTTAATGCTACCATTAGTACTCTTATGTATCATGTGTGAGGGGGAAATTATTCCATTTTGATGGAATATTCACCATTTATCTCCATTATCACAATATTAAAATCCCCTTTTATGTTTAGGTAGGAATTTTTTTATATATATATTGTTCTATACCAATAATGAGGACTTGATATTTGGCATCATTATTCGTGAATCCTTCAGATAGTGAGAAATAACATTCAAATTTTTAATTTTCTAGAGAAACAAATAAAATCCAGAAAATAACCAGGTTTAGATTTGTATTTTACAACATTTTCCAATCGGTCTACAGGAGGATCCATCAAAATATATCTGTGATGTCGATGTAGTTTCATGGGAATATAAAACCACCTCATATGAAATTTCATTGTCTACTGGTGTACTCTATGGAGAGGGATGTGATGTAATTAAATTATTAGAGGCCTACCCTTTCACATCCTTCAATGAAAAGAACTGGATTTCAAACTATTCCAGAATAAATGTTCATCTGGCCAAATTTCTAGTCTACATAGGATGGCCAATGATGTACTTGAGCAGTTCAATAAGAGGGACCAATTAGAATATATTGTGATTCCAGAAATGCAGCAACTTTTTCACTAAAAAGATGAGCACAATAATATTCTTCTTGACATTATAATGTGAGGCCTATGATCCTACCATCATCTTGATGAGGTAGTAGATACTTTTCTCAATCCACAAATAGTTTTTCTATATAAAAATAGTTCCATGTGATCATTCCATGGAGGCCTGATATAAAATTAGAATCCTTACTTCCATCAGTGTAATCAAGATCTGTTGGTGCAGTATGTACTGCTTGGTACTTTCAATGGATTCTTAGTATTCCTCATCCAATTGGAATCTGTCTCCTTTTTCATTATCTTAGTGAATGGGAGAGTTTTTTGGCTGGTTATCTATACAACACTAAATATAATAAAGTATCTTGTGGACCCCCCCAATTCTATGAGATTTCGAAGGGGTGACATTGAATTATTTAAATTGTAATTTTGGGGTCGATCTCAATGCAATAGTGTAATACCAAAAATTCCAAGAATTTTCCTAAGGTCACCCTAAAAGTCCACTTTAGTAGATTTATCTTCCAACTTTTCAACTACAACAGCTCGAAGATTTCTTGATGACCCATGAGGTTATCATATCAACGTTAAGACATGACTACTAGGTCATTTTCACAACATTACTCTATTCATCCCATGAAGAGATTAGGCATATAATGTATGGTTTGTTGATAAGTATCACCGATATTATTCAATTCAAAGTTTATGATCTGATATGAAAATATCCCTTGAGGTTCTCTGAAGTTAATTGATTCCTAATATTTTGAGAATATCGATATTTTATTATTCCCTGAGTACCCATCAATGATGGAAAGTTCCTAGAAGACAGTAATTTTATAAATCAGGAGTTATGTGATCGTAAAATGGGAAATTGTCTTTAAGGAAATGTTGATTAAAAAATTAAAAATTGATGCATGCCCCAATCTACCCATTATTTTTCTTGATATGGATGATATTGGTGATCCAACATGGTTATTTCAATTCACATATAAAATTAACTTTGTACAATTTCTATTATTATGATTCTACATTAGTAGCAAGGGAGGGGTGAATCCTCTAGAATTCCTGCTTAAAACCTCAATGGTCTTCGGAAAAGACATGATGTTGTGTATCCACACAAGGGTTCAGTATGGGAATTTTTATATCGTTTCTAGTGAGCACATATTGATGTATTATTAGAAATGTAATGAAAAATTCTCGATCCTTTAGTGGAATGGTGGAACTAATTAATATATGTCATTAGTCTTCTTCTATTTTTAGATTTACCTATATTATAACATTAATGTTTCGGACAAAACCTTCCTCAAATGTGAGGGGGTGTTATCGAGGTTATCCTCTAATTATCGTAGCTTTAAGTTTATGGAGGCTTCATTAGACATTATCGGTATCTCAAGGGAATCTTTTTCACTTTCAGTATGAGAGAGGTCTTGGAAAGAGACATTATCGTCCACTACTACTAGAGTCATTGATGTGATATTCCAGAGATGATTTTATTTTACCATGACATAAGGGGATATAAAGAGATTGGAAATATGGGATTAAGTCTAATGCCTCAATCATATTTATGTGTAGAACATAATCACTTCCTATTATACTCATAGAATTCTCAAGGGTTGTTATCAAGGAATTGGGAGATGCAACCTGCATATTTTCATCCACCATTGATATTTTCCCTCACTTTTATAGAAACCTGACACAATATTTACAGCTTAACATGAATGTATGGGGGAACTACCACCATACAATATTATGACCTTTCTATTAATGAAGACTTTCATGAACTGATGAAATGTTGAAGGTACCACCATTTAGTTGTGAAGCCAAGGCCTTTATAGTAGTATGTTTTATGTAGTTTCTTGCGGTATAACCATGAACTCATCATTAGATGTGAGATCCCCCAACTGAACCTTCAGCTTGATCTTCACGATAGGTATTTTATCACTCTTATCATACCCTTGAATGGTTATATTTGGGGTATATAAACACTCTTTTCTATATCCAAGAAAATGAAAGTACAGAATTGGGATGAGGTAGATATTAGAACCACTGTCAATCACTAACCATTGGATTCAACACTGTTGAGTCTGAAGGAAACATATATCGGTCTTATATGTCCCTAGATGACCTCTTCCTAATCCTATTCTATGGATGATATAGAAACATGTAATTATGATGTAATAGTCTAGTTGATCCATAGTTGTATCCACCCATGTCTTAAATAGATATGTGATCTGGAGGTATTCAATGAGTTCATCTATGAGTTTTTTGAAATATAGTGCACATCTAGGATTGAGTGAATCACTAGTACAACCCCCCATTTGTATCAAAATTATTTATTTCAAATCCATAGGTTGGACCATTCCAAGTTTTGGTTTCTTCTTAATATGTGTATTAGGAGATAAAGTATTTAGATTAGACTAGACTGGTTCTTGTTCATAGGTCAAGGAAACATCTGCTACTAATGTCATAGGATGTGCTAGCCTTCCCCTTTGATTGGGAAGATCATAAAATCACACCCCTACCAGACATTCATATATGATGACTAGGCATAGACAAGAATTTTATGGTTTTGTTACACCATCATGTTTCTATTGGGATTGGTGGAGTTATTTCTCACATTTCTAGGTTTCAAATATGTCATCTCTTGGGACGTGATCGATATATTAGGCCTGAAAACACCTAAATAATCCCTAGTATCCTTAACTTCTACTGCTACAAACTCTTTCTCTCTAGTCTAGTAAATGGATAGCATACTCAAAGAAATGTTAATCATTGAATAAATGCGGTATTCCATGTGAATTATGTTAAAAAAACCAAATATGATATCTTTATATGATGAGCATTTTGTTTAGTAGCACAATTCCAATTATTCAGATTTTAATGGAATGATGTCTGTAAGAGTCTGCGCCTATATTGGATATGAATATTAATCACCCTGTTCTGAATATTCTTATTTCTGATGGAAACACTCACCTCTAGGTGGAATATTCAATGATACCACACTATATGATTGAATCATTATGGGTTTGAAAATATATGACCCCTCAGTGGCATGAGCTCGGTCAACTGTCCTTCGAGTAATCCAATTTTTGAACATCTATCCATCCCTGGAAAGAAATTTTTTCCAATCACCAACTTCTTTAAACTAGGTGGAAGTTTAAAATTCCACCTATGTCATGAAAGCTTCTTGTATCACCTATCTAGAATTGACCGTGTCAGATGTTGGGTGTTAGTACATTTACATCACTCTTTATTTTGATAAATTATTCTTACATAAATTTTAATTAATTTTTTTTGTTTCAAAAATATTATTTCTTATATAAATTATTTAATTTATTTTTTTCATCATTGAGTTTTTTCTATTCTATACACTTAATCATTAATTTAATAGTTTTTTAAATCAATACACTCTATGAAATCCCTTTATTCTAAATCTTCAAACACTCTTAAGTGGACCTGAAGGTCTACCCTTGTGGGTGGTCTAGCACTTGTGAACCACCTAGGGGTTAGTCAATCATATTTTATGATTTAATCATGAAGGATTGTGTATAAGGCCTTATGTTATGCACCCTCTAGAGAATTCATTGGGAATACATCACCCGATGGAGCCACATGTTCGTATGTGTATGGGTTGTGTTATAATTTGAGACCATCTTCCGCATTTCTGGATTCATATACCAGTCACCCATATTTTATTCAATTTAATGAGGTATGAAACTTAAAAACTAGGTTTTAAACATGTATATCCATTTTATTTAATCTCATTGTTTCTTTTCTCCTGTATTTTTTATTCTGTTCTCCCACTGGTAAATTTTTTGAACTACCACTCTTTATTCATTATTTATTCTTCATCATTTTAATTTAGAAGTCCGACTATCGAAAATAATATAATGATATTGACAAACCCTCCAACTTCATAACTGATTTCCCTTAAGATTTTATTTTATTATTTTCAGTCTTGGTTAATCTTTTTATTTCATCATTAATTTTTCGACAGTGATCTCCTCATTTTCTTTGCATTTTCTTCTTCTCCACTGAATTTATTTTTACAAGCATGGATATGAGATTATGTTCCTTTGGTTTTTCAAAACCTTCCTTATTGTTTTCTCAACTATGTCGAGTAAACATTAGTATTTCCAAAAATTGGGTAAGTCAACTCACCATTAGAAATTACCAACAGTGGGTGACCGGAATCATCATTGCAACATTACCAACAATGGGTTATTTTACCCACCATTGGAACCCAATATTGGGTCAATGTATCACCGTTAGACTTCAAATGTAGGTGATTTAACAAACATTGGACATTAACAGTGGCTCTTCCAACCCATCATTTTTTTCTTCTTATTGGTAATAGTCACCGAAGGAGCTTCTTCATGTTCAAATAGGACCTCGTCATTCTTTCAAGTGTATTTTTTATCCCCTTATATTTGAATTTGTTATATTATTTATTTTTCTGTAGATTTATTCTTTTGTTTTTATTTGTTTATTTTTGAAATATAGATCAATGGAAGATTATTTTTCAATATCCAACAAAATCTATCATCCATCTTCTTTTCAGTTACTATATATAGTACTCTCTATTTTATTTTTATCAAAAAAAATTCAAATGTTTACATGTGTTTTTGTTTATAAGAAGTATATTTCAAATTTCAATAGGATATATTCCTATTTAAATTGATTTTCAATAAATATATTCTCATTTTTTGAAGTAATTAAATATTTTGTTAATTGTTTTCTTCATCTATTAATTATTATTGTTGTTTAGAAATATTTTTTCTGAACAACCATTGGAACCTAATGGCTCATGAGTCACTGTTGGACATCCAATGATTGGTAATTTTTTATTATTCTCATAAATCCATTTATTATTAAGATACATGGAATTCATATTTTTTATTAATTCATTTTATTTTTACATCAAATTTCAACGGTATGTCGTAGTCCATTTTTCTACAGTTGGACAATCCCAATGGTCAGTCATGACTCACCATTCACAGTTTCAATAATATTTCATTACCTATTATTTGATAAAAATTATTTCTCAATTTTTTATTACTTCATTTTAAAGATTATTGTTAAAATAAATTATTTTAAATTATTTTATTATTTTAAATGGAAATATAAATGAATCATGTATAAAAAATAATTGTAACATTATTTTTAAATAATCTCATACTGTTAGTTTAATAGATCACACAATGATCCACTTCAATATAATTATTTTAGTATGTGTAATTTGGAGTATTATGTTTTCTCTTTCATTTGTTTTATAATTTTTATTTTTTTGGAATTATTAAAATTAAATATTAATTTTTCTTTTTTAATATATCAATAATAAATATAATCCGGATTATGTTTTTTTAGCACATATTTAACAATGTAACTGAATGTTCATATTATTATGTTGTTATACACTATGAAGTTATATGTAGATATTTGATATAAAATTTCTCATATAGTATCTTTCATTGATTATCCGTGAGATCTCCTTAAGGATTAAAACAAGTTTAAGTGATGGTGATTCATTCAATGTTAATACAATGATGTAATTTCTATATATTTTAACTGATCAAGAAAATTCTTAAACTTTTGTTTCACTACTATGATCACTGAGAATCATAATAACTTTTATCTTCCTCCACTGATTAGATCAAATAACATGAGTTTCACCCAATTTCTATATCATCTGCTCATCTTTTTTAAATTTTTTTTATTTCATCTTTGTATTTATTCCTACTATCTAGTTTTCCAATATAGTTTTATTATAATATTATTTCTTCCAAAATAATTCATTTTGACATTCCTCATGTCTAAAAGTTTGTTTGGGTTGTTCCTCCTAGACAAAAGGAAGGTAGGCTGTGAATACTACAAAAGTTAGGAATAATACCACTTGGTGTGAAAAAGTAATGTGTGTATTTGTATGTAATTGAGTTGTCACTCCCACTCAAAATTGAGGATGTAATGAATCCCAACCTCCTCATAGTGAATAAGAGTTTGATGTGAGGACAAGGATATTGGTGATCTAAACCTCTTAAAAAATTTCAATGTTATCTATTTTATTTCCCTTAAGATTTTTGACACTTTTATAAATCTGATAAAATAGTATTTTTAATAATCAATAAAAAATAACTTTTCACCCCCCCCCCTCTAGTCACTACTTCCATACCATGGGACCTCATAGACCATACTTGGGGGGATGTCTTTGAAGATTAAGAAATCCTAGACAATATGAACCAACCTTCTATATAAATGGTAGTAGTCAAGGGAATCAGTGAGGTTAGGATTATTGGGTTTCTAGGATAGTGGAAACATGAGTATGTTATTTTCCATGGCCGTAGGAAATTTTTTTGGGACCTTCCCATTTCAAAAGGTGTATTCTTTATTCATCCATTCCTTATATCCTGGGTGGCCATGATCTCTTTTTTACTTCCGGATGAATGCTATTTTATTATGGATACATCTCAATAGGAGGTATTAGAGGATTCATGACATGTCTAGGAGCTTGAATGGGAACTGCAACAAGTTTAAGGATAATAGTGATAATATTTTATTTATAGAGCCTTTTCACCTATTTTGAGGGTATAGGTCAACATTTTAATCTGGTTTGATGAATGAAATCTTCCAAACAATGTGCAATTTCATTAAATTCATGGAATTTTCCAAGATATATCATTTGGATTTGGGGTGTTTTTATCTCATCCTAGGGATTTTTATGATACTGTTCCAATAATTTCATATATAAGAGATGGATTTTGAGTAAATAGGATTAACCATTCCATATGGGTATGAAGTCAGACACACTCTTATTATCAATTTTTATCCAGTTTCTTAGCTCAATAATTATAATTTTATATAACATAGAGTTGAAATATTAATGGAATTAACAATGAAAATCTTCCCATACTATAATAGATCCTGTTGAAAGGCCACTATATGAATCAATGTCTAGTCAATACAAAAAAACTCATTCTGGTCTCCTCCTATTGATCTTGAGGGCCCATCATTACACCACATCAAGACAAAAAGTCTGTGAGATGCTATTTTGAATCTCCCAGAATTTAAATGGTGGAAAAGTAAGGATTTTTAATATTTGGTGAGGGGAAAGTATCATCCTCCCATTTAGGATATAGAATTTTCTTGAGCTGCATAGGTTTGTGTTTCTGGACAATGTATTTATTTCTAGAAGCTATGAACTTGATGAAATTGAAATTTATGTAGGTATTTCTATTTGGGTTGACTCCCGCCTACTAGGAGAGGTTTGGGTTTGATGAAATATCACCATTTTATTCTCCTGCTCTTTCTCAATCCACAGTAAGACTGAATGATCCCCCTAGTAGGGGAGGTGATGCCACTGTAACAGAGGGAAGTCACAATTTTCACCAACTTATTCATTAATGTAGATCATCTACCTCAATCTAGAGCCTATATGATTCTTAGATGCCTATCTTATAGGAGGATTGACTCTTTATAGGCATATGATAAGAGGGAAATTTGTCTCATTCTATATATGATACATAGAGGGATTTATTTTCTATAGGCATCTCCTCATTGAGTTTTCTGAGATTTTGTATCTCATTCTCATATTACGCCAATATCTCTTATATGGGATGAATTTTAGTTATTATTTGTTACAAGTGGCATATGACTACTTATTACCATTTATCATTGGTAGTGTTCAACTAGAGAGGTGGAAACTCAATATCCATAGGTCCCATGTTTTCAATCCTCCACTAGTTCCACATATATGCAACCACATTCAATGCATCCAAATCTCCCTCCTACCAAGGTATGTTTTCGATATCACATCTTTATAAATTTCCATCCTGATCCACATTTTTTATTATTTAGAATATGAAGACATTCATAGAGGTATATTGGGTAGTTGAAGTAAATCCATTACACATTATGTAATAGGGGGATTATTCACTTTTTGCATCAATTTAATTTTTCTCAAACCAATCCATATTAGAATTTTTTTTGTATAAAACCCTAGCGGGGTTTTATTTCCTTCACTATATGTTCCTACCATATCAGCCTGTGAGTAGTGACCATGTGAGAGTTTCAAGTCATGAATTATAGAAAAGGATCAATATATAAAAGGAGGAATGGATGGGAAACTAACCATTGATATTTACCTCCCAAACTGGTTAAGACTGATTCCCTTCATAGTGATGATGATGATGATAATTCTACCATCCTTGTGAGTCAGGGACTATTTGAGACCAAAATTGGTGCTTATTTATCTTTTTATTGAGAATATGAAGATTTTGGTTGGGGATTTGATGAAGCATACGATGTGAACTGAGGTATTAATTCCAATAGCCATGTGGATTGGGGTTGACCGGGAACCGATGGTGATTTATCTAGGGCCCTCATGGGGTGTGATAAACCTAGTGATGAAGATTGATATAATAGTTCCCCCATCCCTATAAGATAGGGTTGATTTTCAGCTACTTCAAATATGCATTTAATCCTCTTACAGATTTTTTATTTGAGGAGAGGATTTAGTGGTAAATATTCCCTTGGCCTAGTGGGCTGAGCTTTCTCCTAAAAAACTATTATGGTGGCTGATATTGGGGCATATTATATTTTGTTCATCTACTATTATGTATGAGATTTAATTAAAGGAAACCGATGATGGGATTCATTATTTACTAGAATATATAGAAATAACCAAAAATTTGTCTTTCATGTCTGAGATGCATTCCCATTACTTGGAGGGGCCCAGTATAAAGATCTATTAGCACTAATATTCCTTTGTTTGTGATGTCTTGTAATCATTAATGTGGTGTCATTTCAGTGTAGAGACAAATTAGATCATGTGTTACCCTATCCCCTAATCTTTATAATGGCTATGAAATTACATAAGACCATATGTTGGGAGTTATACTGTTTTAATTTTGTGGTGATGTGAAACACTATTTAATTTCTCCATTTAGGAATACAGATACATGAAAAGGATTTTCTGTTCAGTTTTTGAAGAGTTGTGATGCAATGGTAGCAATCATGTTTTAGATTTTCATTTTATTTCTCTAGTTTTGGGTCTCATACCATGGAGATATCAGTCTGGTCTTGCTAAAAATAGAGTATATTGATGGTCTTAAGGGTTTATGGAAGTTGATGGGAGAAAAATATATTTTTAAACTAAGTGTTTCTCTGATAAATCTATATCTAGGAATCAGATTTTGGAAAATTTCTCTATATAGAGGTGTCTAGGGAAGGGGGAGATTTCCTTTTCTGAGGGATATATCACCATGGAGTGTTTGAACATGATGGATTTCATGGGTAGATTCTATATGATACTTCTCCACAAAATCATAAGGAGGACTATCATGATAATGATAACCCTATGGATTGTTTGAAGATTATACGGACCCTTGAGGTGTTATTGATATCTATAAAATAACCTCAAGGACACTGACATTAAGCAGGTCGGGGATATTAACCTCATTATACATCAGGAATGGAATATGTTGACATTCCTTTTAGGGTTTTATAGGGATATGATCCAACTATTTGGAAGTTTCCAAAATTTGTTAACAAATATCTGGTGTTTCCGATATATGATCCAGATACTAACAAGCTATTGGAGTTTTCCAATGATATTCTATACTGTCAGCAGGAGTATGATCCATTCATAGGATGGTTTCCGGAATATTTCAGTCAACCTTGGATGAAGTGTGGATATTATTCTAGTCTAAATATGCATTCCCTACCAAAATATGATGACCGAGCTATAAAATTGAAGAAGGTATTTGGGAAACCTATTGTATAGGATTTGAAGGACTCTAGAAAATTCTTTTATTGACAAATGTGAGGATATGAACTTATATTCTATGAGCTACTAGAATATTCCAGGTAGCATCACTGATAAGAATATTAGCCCATCTGAAGGTGTGTGCTACTCTCACCTAGTGGGCATCAATTGGATTCTGGATTGAGCCTGATATAGTTCTTTTGAAGCATGTATCTAGTATTTTATGATAGATATATAATCCTATCGTGAGGTATGTGCTTCTATCACTTGGTGATCTTTGGTTGGAACAAGAATATGATCCCAGTCTTGTTTCATTAGATTTTTTTTCATGTATTTTTATAAGAACTCCACCTATATAGAGGTATGTGCTTCTCTCACTATGTTATCCCCGGTGGGAATGGGAACATGTGCCTATTATGATGCCTAATTATTTACTAAAATATACGGATAATATTCATGGATAAGAGAAATAATGTATTCTTTATATAGTGAATACCCTTATTCATGATTATTAGAGTGTTATGCTACCTTGGTTGTAGGGATTAGAATATATTGCCTATCATTATTTATGTACTTTTATAGAAATATGTTAGTTGAGTTCTTCAGTTTTTTCTATAATGTAATGACAGTTCATAAATGTGTGTGTAGGAATGTGGGCCAACAAATTTTTCATCATCAAAATTTTCTAGTGGATATTTTCATTGCAAATGGGTGTAGTAATTACGCACTAGGGAAGCCCTTATGCAGTGTTTGATAGGTAACTTGATCCTTAGGAAGGTGTCCTATGTATCTTAGTTTTGGTTCGTATAACATTAAATGTTGTTAAATGGACTTCTCAATCCATTGATAGATGACGAAAAATGATGTACCTATATGATAGTTTGGGTCCAATGAGTTTTAATGTCAGATACATAGAGGGTGTTACATTGAGTTGGATGCCCATTTGATCTAAGGTCTTGTAAATACATCCTATATATCATTTGTATAGTTGGAATTCAAGTTGAATAATCTACTTTGAAATCTTAATCCACTAATGGATGCGGTAGAATAATGTACCAGTATGAGAGTTTAAGTCCCAAATGTTTTAATCTTAGAGAGATGGAGGGGTTACACCAACATGGATTCCAATTTGAGAATGGTCTATTGGAACGAATCATATGATTCCTATTTATAACAAGAATCAGAGTTATCATTGTTTAGTTTGATATCTCAATTCTCCAAAGGATGAGGTTGAATTATATACCCATATGAGAGTTTGGGTCCCATGGGATTGAATGTTGGATACAAGGAGTCTTTACACAATGGTGGATTCTTATTTGAGAAAAATCCTTAGGATGGAGTCCTGTGTAACCTATTTATAAGAGGAATCATATTTCTTGTAGTTTAGTTGGTGGTATACTCGAATATGACCACTGGAAAATGTTATCATGTCCTAAAATGTCTACCTGACACATCATGAATACCCATTTGACATATTTTGATTGTATGGATGACATGTCTAGGCTGAATATATGACAGGTATGAGGATTTCTGTACATGACTTGATTTCTTAATAGACATATCAAAAGACAACCTCATAATCCCTCTAACTTGTTCGGATGAAATCGCATATTATTAATGATATATCTGGAAGATATCACATGAACAACAATGACATGTTTTGAAGGAGTCACATGAAATGAATAACATATATATATATATATAGTATATCACATGATCATTCTTTAAATATTTGGAGGTTTCCACATAACCTGAGTAACATGTCTGGAGGACATCAAATGATCCAATTGACTTATCTGGAGGGTAACACATGACATGGATGACTTTTCTAGAGGGTATTTCATGATCAATATGACATTTCCAGAGGACACTACATGATTTGGATGAATCTTCTAGGGCACATCATGATACCTATATGATGTGTCCAAGCTTCGTTGCAAAACATGGGCGACTTGTTTGTAAGACATCAAAAGACTTGGCTTGAAAGCTTGTGGGACTTGCTGAGGATTGGGTATCATGATCGGAGGTCATCACATAACTTTATTGACATGTCCAAGGGACACTTAATGTTCCAAATTTATTTTTTATACATTTTCTTCATGACTTGGGAGAAATTTATGAGTGTTTTCACATGATCTTGGTAGGTCAGGTGATGTGCATAAATATTAGGATACCTATCTTTTCATAAACCTCCCATATTCATTAGTATTATTTCTATACATTATTTCAAAAGTTCCTCAAGGTTTTTCCAATGTTAAATTATATTAGTTTTTGTGTTACCTAGTTGACATGCAAGAACTCATTTTCACAATCTGGATAACACACTATAAGTCCCTTTCATGAACTATGGAGTGATCATGAAAAGAACATATGCATATATCATGATCCCTTAGATCATTCCCCATAATTTACATTGTGGAAAATATTTGTGACCATATTACTGGACACTCTAATAATTCCAGTCATACACTCTTATGTAGTAGCCTCTCGTCATTTTTTTTTGATTTTTGTGAGCCAAGGAGAAGGATTTATAGGCCTCTCTACCAAGGTTATGCACTTCATTTCATGGTGTGTATCTCAAAAATATGATCTATAGTCGATAAAGGGATTTTTTATCACATGCTTCACATAATTCTATCACAGGTCATCCATGGTTCCACATGATGAAATCAACCATGATAATGATCCACCATATCCATGTTTATTGGAAACTAACTGATCAATGATATTTCACATAACACTGTTGATATATCAAAGAGATTTAATAGGGTCTTACTGACATGTCAATAACATTTCATGATATTAGGAAGTCCATAGAAAGGTTTTCATGTAATTGAAGAAACATTATCTATGGTCTTTTGTGAGACAAAGGAATATTTTCCAGGGGTTATGTGGGATCAAGCTGACAAATTGGGGGGGTCTCTACATGATCAATGGTGTTATCCTAGGATGTATAAACACCTTGTCAGGAATAAAGCCATCAATTATGTTAGGTAAAAATCCCTCAAGGTATCCTATTGGTATGTTTTGGATGATATTTTGTTAGTTGACAAAGGCAGATGACAACGAATTAGTTTTGTTGGGGTTTCTGATGTAGTTGATTTAGGTGGTGCAATTTCCTAGTGTTTTCCAAAATTTTAGGCCTCCAAACAGGGATTTTGGATCGTGGAATCCTTCCTCGCGAGGTGGCATGCATTAAAGAGAAGTGTTTTATAAGAAGGGTGGCTTATCATTCATAGAAATGAGGCAGTGATTTGAGAATCCGTAAAGGGAATCATTTGCGAAATGGTGACAGTGATTTCGGCAGCCGTGAAGGAATATAGGTGGTATGAAGACCGTGTTGGGAAGAATAGTTCATATAAGGGGCATGGTACGTGGTGAAATATTTACCACATCAAAGATTTGGTAAATTAGATATTAGAAAACATTGGAGATCTATTTTCCTATATAATGAGTTCTAATCCCATCATTATCGATGGAAATTTTCATAAGAAAACATATTTTCTCCATGAATTTTGTTATGCTTGACGTTGGTTCGTGAGGAAAGATTCCATGAAGGGTGTTGTAGTTCTTTTAATTGATTCCATGAATTGGAATTTGAAGATAAATATAGTCCACAATGGAATAAGGAGGTCAATAGAAGAATCAATCCGTGGAAAAAGGAATTCCATAAAAGTGGTAGTGGTATAATGAATTGGTACGAGGAAGAAGTACACAAAAGCAGTACACGGAAGAAGTACATGAGAGAGGTTTATGAAAGAGGTATATATATGTGGTATATGGTGGTTAAAGTGGATATGGTTCGTCAAATAGTTTTTCTGTGAAGCCTATGTTCTACTTAATACACGGAGGAAGCAAGTGGTTCGCAAAGGGACATGAACAGTTTGTGAAAGTAATTTCCACAAACTAACCATATGAAGAAAATTGAATTTAATCTATTGGTAAAAAAAGACTAGAATAGAGAATCTATGTAGATTTTAGGATTATTTCATTCATACAAATGTATTGGTCTACAAGTATATAAACTATGAGTGGATCTATTCCAATATCAGTGAGAAATGAAAAATGACTATGGTGATTTTTTCCTCTAGTAGTGAGCTAGAAAATAATCCATAGGCAGTGACCTATGGGAATGCAGTAAGAAGACTATAAATTAAATAATGTTAGTTATCATAGGCATAGATGTGATCTAGCACGTACCTTGTAATTGGAAGTGATATTTTTTAGATTTGGTGTATCCACACATGGCCATTGTATGCTCCTTGGACGTAGCCTAGTGAGGGTGAACAAAGTCAAATTTTTGTCTCATGTGAAAGATTTTTTTCTATTGATATAATGCTACATGAGAAAAAGAGATGTTTTTTTAATGATGAAATAAGATCTGAAGGGGTAGTCATTTTAATCTGTCATACCCTAATTACCCCCCATAGCAGGGTATTTGACCTAGTGGAACTAAAAATTTCTATGAGATTGAAATGTTAAAACAAATTGGTTCTCTCTTTATAGAAAAAATGGAAGTCATCGATCATAAATAAATTCGGATCTTTGACGAAAACATTTTTCATGTATGGGAGAATCGGATCCAACACTTCTTTCGATCATCAAGAATGGATGTTTTCACAGCACCAATGCATGGAATATCAACCGATATCAATAGTGGTGCTTTATCAGAAGATGAAAGAATATAATTGGATGCTGATGCTAAAGATATCAATTCCATAGGGTGATACATATAAATGAAATTTATAACAAGGTGACGTAATTTAGAACATCACATCCTATGTAAAATCTGTTTAATATCATCCAACAAGATTCAATGGTGAGAGAGGTAAATCTGTAGTATTTTATGGAAAAATAATGAAGATCTTATAATGTACCCAAATTAATCTGTTGATACATTCTTGGAAAGGTTGGATGTTGTAGTGGAAGACATCCATGGTCTAGGAGATGTCATTGAATATATATATATATATATTGTGAAGTGTATCTTGATGAAACATCCACCTCAGTTTAATCTTAAATTTTCTTTATTGGAAGATAAATATACAAAGGAGCTGACATTGTATAACATTCATAGTAACCTTGTTGTATATTAAATGAGAAATGATGATAACGATTCAGCGGAAAAGGGAAATCCAAGAAAGTGGAATTTAAAGCCATTGAGAGGATATCTATTAAATATGGTTAGAAGAAAGCTAATTTGATGTTTTGAATTAATTTCTCTCTTCAAATATTAAATTAAGAATAAGAAAGTTCAATGGTAAACTTCAACTTTCATGATTCTAATGTGAAAATATTGGAAATTTTGCTGTAAATGTCAAAAGAAGTTTGAAGAAGATGATGAATGCAGTGATGAAATTCCACGAAGGAAGAATTAATTTAATGAGAAAGGGTGGAGAAGTTCTATGAGAAAGTTATTCAAAAATAATAATCTTATTTCAAAAGAATATAAAAGATCAAGAGAATCTAAGGCAGATGAGTTGGAGTACTATAAGGATCACGAGGTAGATTATTTGGCGGAAGCTGTCAGAAAATAGGTAAAAAAAATAAGGATGTGACAATGAAGATTTAGAATTTGAAGGAAGAGAGTATCTTCATGCATAATTTGAAGCTACTCATGAATAGATAACATTTTAGAGAGCCAAAACATAGAAAGATAAAAGAGTGGTTCAGGATACCCAAATATATATGTAGCACCAGTAAGAATAGAAGTATTAACTGAATGATGAAATTAAAAATTTTAAGTCTTAAAAATAAGAAATATCAGAAAAGGTGGTTGAGTAAAAACTCAAAATTAATGAACATAAAAGATAGATCTATAGTTTAACTAAAACATGGAAAGAAAAAATTAGATGTATTGAAGAACATGAAGAAGAGGTTCCGGGTCTGTGACGAAGTGTTAAAGATCAAGAAAAACAATTAACTCCAGGTAAGAAATCTGGAAAGAAGACCATATAGAAAATAGATATGACAAAAGATGAGTATTGTGGTCTAGCAAAACAGAAACAAAAATCCAATCAAAATGATAATGCAAGCCTGGGGTTTGATCGAAACCAGAAAGTAGTAACAGTCGATGTCAGACCATAAGACACCACTCCAAGAATGAAAATTGATTTGGGTAAGATGTAGAATTTGAGAATTCATATAACCCAAGGAATAACCAGTGGTGTGGTATTTCCATACAGAAATGTACCCTGCATAATATGATATTTTTGTGGAAATACTAGACACTCAAAAAAAATTTTGTTCCGTAGAAAAGAGGCTTTGAAGGGAACATGAACAACAAAGGTTTTCATTCACAGATAATTTTTCCATGTCACAATTCGAAGGTAACTATTTTAGGTGAGGAGTTTTCAGACACATGGAAAGATATTTCTCATCAACAATATATATGTATGTGCTGATGAAAAATGAGGATGGTTATAAGCAGTAGACAAATGTATCATCAAATGAGATGAAATTGAAAAATAAATTTTTATAACTATAAGATGAATTTGGTCCATCATATTTTAAGGAATTTCATGAGTTTCAATCCATATCAAGTATGATGTCAGAAACATGGATTAAAAATGAAAAGATCTGAGAAGGTAGTGGTTCTAGAGATTTCATTCATGGCATAAAATTACACTAGGATATGGATCATTAACAGTGGATGCACCTCCCATATGATAGGTTATAAGGATCTAGTGATGAGAATTAGGCATGATAAAGAAGGTATTATATTATTTTGTAATGATGAGGGGTTAAAAATCATTGGCTCTGGGAAAGAAATGTTTACGAGAAATGACATGTGATGTGCAGATTTCTTAGTTGTTGAAGGTTTTGGTCACATCTTATTAACTGTTAGTCAATTGTGTGACTTTGGACATGCCATAATATTTTCGAAGAAATTGTGTGTCATAAATCCATATGATGGTGGTGTTGTATTGTAGGGAATGAATACAAAACGGAATTTCTACCTCTTGAGTGGAGAATGAGATATGTTCTTTATTTCTATGGAAGAGGAAAATAAGATGTGGCATAAAAACCTTGTCCAAGTGAGGAAAAACTCCATGGAAGACCTGGTGAAATATGATGTTGCTTGAGTTATTCCTATATTATCATGTGGTTTCACACATGCATGTGATTTCTACCAACAATGGAAGATCATTCGAAAGACATATAAGGGAAAATAGAAAAGGTCAACTAGATTGTGCCAATTGGTTTACAATGATCTGTGTAGACTAATTTAACCAATATTTATTAATGGGAGGAGGTATTATGTTCTCTTAATTTATGATTATATCAAAATGGAATGGGTATAAATCATTACCCACAATATTGGTGTGTTCAGTTTCATTACAATATATCTATGTGAAGTGGAAAAGATGCTAGGTTAGAAAAGTGAGATGATTCAAAAAGATAATGGAATATATTCCATAAATATCCATGTGGAATATTTTCTCCAGAAACATGGTATAAGGAATCATGTTTCTGTGGTAATAACTCCACAACCTAATGGAGTAGTTGAGATAAAAAACTATATTGTCAACATGGAAAGAAAAATGATCCTTGAAAAATAAAATTCAGATAAATTTTCGAAAGAAGCATTGATGAAGTAGTATAAACATTTAACAGAGAATTATTATTTCTGAATGAAGAGAATACTTTATATGATATATGTTATAAAATGAATCCATCATTGAAGTAATTCTGAATCATAGGAAGTAAGAGTTACATTCTCATTAAAGAGAAACATATGAAGATTGAATCTTGAGGAGTTGAAGGGATATTTCTTATCTACTAAAAGAAAATAAAAACATTTAAATGATTCAATAAGAATCTTGTAAGGATAGTTGAAACCATTATTTAACAATAGTGGATAATGATTAGAATATTTAGAAAATTCATGATTAGTCTCGAGAGAATTGTGATGAAGAAATATGTAGATCGACGGATTCTTTAGTTCTAGAGGATGATTCATATGAACACTCAGATGATGAGAAGGATTAGGATAAATCATTATCTACACATAGACCATGGAAAAGAGATGAAACTGAATTATAAAACATAATTGGTTTTAGACCATGCCAGTGAAGACAAGGAGAATGAAGACTCTATATCAGGCATCATTAATATCATAGGCAGAGCCTAAATGTGTTAGTGAAGTAGCTCGAGGAGATAATTGATCATAGGATATGAATGAAGATATTGACCAAATTGGGAAGAATCATACATAGTAGATTGTTTATAGGACAACATATATGAATTTCATTGGAAAAAATGGGATTTTCCCAAAAAAAAATGAATGAATTTGGTGTTGTTATTAGATATAAATAATGACTAATGTGAAAAGGGTACTCCAATATAGTGGGTATCAATGTTGATGGAACATTTTCACCTATTTTATAGATAGAGAGAATTTTATTATTCTTGTCCATTGTATTGAAAATAAAGTTCAATGTTTTCTAGATGGACATCAAGTCAGAATTTTTGAATGGGTTGTTTGAAGAAGAAGTTTACATAGAGAAAGAAAATGGTTTTCTCTTTCGGAAATTTGAGAATATGTTTTTTTGGATGAAGAAGGATTTATATGGTTTAAAGTAATCACTATTAACTTGGTATTCAATGTTAAATCAGTTTATGAAAAATCTCCAATTTTAGTATGATGGAGTTTATTACAATATATATTCCAACTGTTATAGTAATAAAAGAATTATGGTCCTAGTATTTGTTAATTACATAATATTTGGAAGATCAAAAGAAGTTCAATGTAGACAATATTTTTAATTCATGAATAGAGAATTCGAAATTTAATAGATACCTGAATTGATATTATTCCTTAGTCTACGGGTTCCACAAGGAATTAATGGAACTTTCATTTCTAAATCCAAATATTCCAAAGTGGTTTTGAGAAGATTTGGAGTAGAAAATTTCATGGAGATGAAGAATCTGGTGGATACATGGATGAAACTATCCAGGGATGATGAAGGAATTGTAGTTAATGTTATATAATACATGAAAATAATTGGATATCTAATTTTACTGATAGTGTCAAGACCTGATATTTTTTATTATACATTCCAAGAAGCATGATATCAAATAAATACCAAATAAAGCCTCATGATTGTAGTAAAAAATTATACATCTCTATATCAAGAGCACTGTGGATTTTATTTTGATATAAAATGAAAAATCTCAGCAAGAGTTATTGGGATATATAGATATAGATTGGTCTGGATCAGTAGATGATAGAAATTTAATGCCAGGTGGTGCATTATAACATGTTGGACTATATATTTCTTGTCTAAGAAAAAAACATGATTTTATTTCATTGATCGCTACAAATGATAATTATATTATGGTTGAAGAAATAGATTGATGATATGTGAGTTGAAGTGAAGTCTCTAATCAGAACCCATTTCGATAGGTAAAGTTCCATTAATCTTAGTAAAAATATAGTCCATCACTCGAGAATATAGCATATTGAAATGACATGTCATTTTACCAAGGAGATGGTAGAAAAAGGGATTGTAAAGTTTGAGCATGTGCCTATAGAACAACCAGTTGTAGATATTATGAAAAATGACTTACAAGAAGAAGTATTTGAAATGCATCGACTAGCTCTGTTAGTCTTATCGACTCCCCACACTTAAAAAGCATGGATATAGAACCACCCTCTCCCTAAGGTATGGTGTTTTCTCCCTTATTGTGTTAATCTATGTTCATTACCTAATTTTAGAACTAAAATAAATAACCTTTAGGTTCATTGGTATACGGGGAGAAATTTTTCTTTTAAAAGGATGAAAATATCTTAGTCACAACACTAGAATAAGCTAAATGTTGGAGGAGAAATATAGGGGGAGTTGAATTTGTTAGAGTGTGTAGTGAAATAGGGGGAGTATTAAATCTGATAATGTTAGATGTGATTGATTAAAGGATATATATCATGAAATCTGAGATTCGTGATGAAATAAGAAGTGTGGTTTTGGAATGGAATAAAGTGATTCATTGATGAACATTTCATTATATTATTGTTTCACATGCCGATCATGGCTCATGTGGGCAGAGAGTATGTGTTGAATAAAACCTTTATTGCTATCTTAATCAAAAGAATTGAATACTGGAAGATGTTTGAATAAGCATTAATGAGTTATCAATTTATCCAAGTGTTAAAAAAACCAAAGGGATATTTTTGGGTAAAAATCCCTCAATGTTTCATCTCAGTATGTTTGTGGTGTGATTGTGTTTGTGGACAATGATAGAAGACCATGAATAACTATGGTTGGTGTTTATAGAAGCAATTGTTTATAGTGTTGTATTTTACCAGTATTTTCCAAAATTTTTGCTCAAATTCAAGAGTTTTGATTTTAGAAAAAGAATATTTTCACATAAGAGTTCACATTACATGGACCATGAAGTACAGATCGAAAATTGAAAAGGAGGTATGTGAAATGGTTCTCCAGATGGAACACGGTATGTGGAAGGATTGTAGTACGTGTGATGGATTATCATTCGAAGAAATGAGTCAGTGATTTTAGAATCCATGAAGAGAGAATTTTTCTAAATAGTGATGGTGATGTTGGACACCACAAAAGAAGAAAGGCGGTACACAAACTGCGTAGAAAAGAACAGCCCGTGGTGAGAACACCTATCATGATGAAAGCTTCACCACATTAAATATTTTTATAAATCTTGGATTAGAGGATTTTAAAGATCTTTTTTCCTATTTAAGGAGCACTAATCCCATCATCAAAGAGAGTTATTTTCTTAAGAAAACATCTTATCTCTGGGAATTTGGATAACTGTGAAGTTGGTTTGTGAGGAAGGATTTTTTGATGGGTGAAGAAGTTTGCAGAAGTGATTCAATAAAAGGGTGTTTATAGAGAATTGTAGTCTTTAAAGGAATAAGGTGTTCTATTAAAGAAGTATCCCATAGAATAAGGAATTCCATAGAGGTGGAAGTGGTACGCGGACATGGTATGTGGAAGAGGTATGAAAAAGTTGTACATGAAAGCAGTATGAAGAAGTAGTTTGTGGGAGCGGTTCGCGATGACAGTATACAAAGGAGGTATATAGTGGCAGAAGTGGAGGCAATTCACATAATAGGTGGTTAGTGATGCATAATCTCTATACAGTTCAAAGAGGAAGCAGGTGGTTCACAAATGGACTTAAACAGTTCTCGAAAGAATTTTTTTCAAAAAAACCATAAAAAGAAAAGTGAATTTCTTCTATGTGTGAAAAATGGACTTCAATAGAGTATCCATACATTGTTGAATATGCATGCATTTAGGAAAATGAGGGGACCTATAAGTCCATAAACTGTGAGTGGAACCCATCCAAGAAAAGTGATAAAAGGAAGAGTAAGACAATGATCCTTTCCACTGATAGTGAGCCTAATAAAGAGACATAGGGAGTGACCCTTGTGGATGTATGGTGAAGACCCCAAATCTTGTAATGGAAGTGATCCTGGTCATAGAAGTAATCTTGCTCAAACCATGTAATTTGAATTGAGCTTTAATGGATTTTTTACATCATCACATCACCATTGTATGCTCCTTGGATATAGACTAGTGATTGTAAACCAAGATAAATAGTTGTGTCATGTACATGATTTCATTTCAATTTATATATTGATACAAAATAAAGAGAGATGTATATTTTTTAATAACAAAACAAGATCTGAAGGGGAATTAGTTTTAATTTTAAAAACATAGATTGACCCCCTATCAGGTTATTGGACACAGTGGACCTAACATATTACCTTATTGAAAGGATTATACCATTTCCATTTTTATTTTATTCCCTATTTTATAATTAAAATAGATCACGTGACATCATGTGAGTGCTGGCATGGAAAACCACTCTTCTTGTCTATGGTGAATTTCATGATTGATGATGGGAATCATGATGTTGTTTGATTATTATCAAAGAAAACCCATCTATTTTTATAGATAACTAAAGGGGAATCACATTATCAAATGGTTATTTTTAGGTTCTTCACATAATGAAGGGGGAAATGCAACATGCTCCTGCATGAAAAGTTCGACATAACACTGGGGGATTCTCATGGTCTTGCTGATCGAATGAGTAAATCACATGGATATCAATGTAACTCTATTTCAATATAGGCTTCCTCCTTTATCTAACATCATTTTATTAGGGGTTCTAGATGATTGTTAGGAATAGGTCAATAGGAAATTCAAAAGATCAGTGGAACTCATATGGAAACCTTAACATGATTAGTGATTTTCATGATCCCCTTGCTAGAATAGGAAGAATTATCAAAGTGGATTTGGGTGATCATAAGTAGATAATGAGGTGTGCATGATACAATCACGTAAACCTTCCAAATTTCATGCAATATCATGTCCTTATGAGGTTTACATGAACTGTATGATTCAAATTCCTTCCCATACCTTGTTTTTCGGAGGCAATAATATCAATTATTCAGGTATTTCTCCCCTTCAAAATTTTTCAATGATCATTTGTTTGGAAGAAACAATGATATATGATTTTAAATTATATTTATCAAAGTCGGGATAAGATATAAGTGGTTTCCATATCAAATTATTCTCTTTGAGACATATTTTCTCTTATGCACCAATTTTTTTAAGTGGTGATTTTACATCCTATTTTAGATGTTATATCATGAGATTTTATTATTAATGGTATCTTAAGATAATTTTTATTCCCTCTATTTCAAGTGTTTGTGACTTAATTTCAACCAAATACATTAGAGGGTTCTTTTATTCTCAATTTTCATTATTTGGGGCTCAGGTAATAATCACCAACTATTTTTTCGGAGAAATACATTTCCTTGTAATATTTTTTTGCATGATACCCATGAAATTTTATAGATTTACAAGTATATATTATTATCCCTCTTTCATATTCATTTAATTCTAGATTTAACTACTATATGATATAAAACCCATCCTATGTTTTGGTAATGTAAAAGTTTGTGTAATTTCCTTGAAAATACATCTTTTTCGGAATGTTGGTGTGTGGATGTTGTTTTGGAACAGATGCACCTTGGGGTATTCACCCTAGTTAATTCAATAATCATCCAAATGCACGATGAGTAGTCATAATACTACACAACCGATGAGACTCTCCTAGGTGATATGAATTGGAATATTCAAACACTCTTAATTATCCACAATAAATTATTTTTCATACTATATACTTATTCTCCTATTAATAAAATATTCTAAACCCAATTACTATCTTCTAGGGATTATTGATCACATTTGTGGCACAATTACCCCTATATTTCATTGATAAGGTTACTAAATATTAAATTATACTTTGAAATATTCAGTTGTATGTTACCCCAAACTAAGAATCTAATTTTAACATTATTATTTTCATTTTCCCCTCAAATCTAGTGGTTTACAATGTGTCCGTTTTAGTGATATAATAGAAGTGTTAAAAAATTTCACAACATTTTCAAGTTCTATCTCATGTTTTCAATTGAAATTTTTGTTTGTATTCAGTCTTACAGGACTAATAAACAATTCCATCCTTCTAGAACATATGTATTTTATAAAAATATTATAATATATGTATAGGATCTTGGTTTATGGATTCCAAGATGTTACCATTTCTATCAAAGGATGTTTAGTAGCATCCTTGGGGACAATATTTTGATGTAACAAAAGAGTGATCAAAATTAATATGAATTTCCATCGTGATTTAAAAGGAAAAATATATAAAACCTTGCAAGAATTATATTTTATATTTAAATAGGATTAGCTAATTATAATAATGCTATTATATAAATACGGTGAATAATAGGAGGAATGTGAGACATATCAACACTTGTAGTCCGTGTAGGGATATTCCCACTAAATAATTTAATGAAGATGGAGCTACAAATAATTAGTTCATAACCATATTTGGGTAGTTGGAACCTGTTTTGAAAAATAACCTCACTCGCATAGAGTGACCATATGATCCACAGCTTTGTGTAATCAAAAGGTATCACTTCATACAATAAAAAACACCAATATTAAGTGTAACTACTAATCAATCGGTAGTTAAATAGTTGATCATGTACCTATAGAATATCTTAATCTATTGGGGAAGTAGTGAAAAGTAAAAAGTTATCATTGTAGTCTAACATCTGGAGGGAGATTTGTACCAATGGGTGTCTATAATTAAAAACAATAATGAGGATGATG
Organism: Viscum album; assembly: GCA_963277665.1. NCBI lineage: Eukaryota > Viridiplantae > Streptophyta > Magnoliopsida > Santalales > Viscaceae > Viscum > Viscum album. The sequence continues at coordinate 1,430,106,738 of OY728157.1, forward strand.
AGATCAAGTGAATGGAATGGGTAACTTTAATGGAGTCATTCTATTAAAAATAATTTCCTCATGTATGAAGAGTGGGGATGGAAATGAATTTTCTCAACCATAGTCAAATGGTTGAGGACAATATTTCCCAATAAGAGGCTAACATTACATGTTTATATAGGCATGAAACGTAATATGTATGTTGATCACAAAGTAAGATTGATCAGTTCTTTTATTAGACAAAACTAATCATTTAAAGGGAATTGTTCTCTTAGAACATTTTATCAAATGACGATATAGTCACAAGATCCATTAAGGTAGAAATGATGTTCTACATGATTTACGTACTTAGGAGTAATTAGGAGAAGGAGACTTTGGCAGACAATCATGGGAAGAACAATGTGGATAAGTAGAAAAAAGAAAGGATGGAACCTTCCACGTGTGTAAATTGTGGGAGGAAACACCATGGGGATTGTAGGAATGAAAAAAAAATCTGTTACTAATAAGGATAAAAATCTATAAAAATCATGAATGCATGGGAAATTATAGAACTATTAATTTTCAACGATTTAACTACTAATATATGGAATATTATTCAATCCAATTCCCCAAACATCAACTAAATTTACCTCAATAAATGACATGGTAGTATATCTATACTTATGATATTTCCATAACTAATTTTAAAGTTCATAAGGATGAAGTGGAATGTACATTGATCACACACACATATTTAGCTATTGTTTTAGTTGATTCTGAATCCGTTCACTCTTTTGTATCGTCCATTTAGCCAAAAAAATTAGATACTTACCTAACACCATAGTAATGGAGTTATAAATTAATAAACCAAGTGGGATTCTTATGGAAGGAATTATATTTCAAGAAGTTCCAATTATGATCCATGAGAATATATTATTTTAATGTTTGGTTAGCATACCTATGGTTGACATTAATATGATCCTCGATATGGATTTGTTTTCAAATTATAACCAAAAAATTTATTTCCAATAGATATATATTACAATTCATGATGGTGAAGTGCACATATCTTTTCTTTAGATGGGAAACATCATAATATAATGAATTTTAAGACCCTCCCCCAATAGCCCAACTTAATGAAATTTTGGGTAGGGAGGATGATCGAGTGAGATATATAGACATGGAATATATCCCAAGAATATTGGATGTACCAATGGTTTAAATATTAGTTGATATTTTTTGAGAAGAATTTTTTGATCATCCATTATAGAGTAAAGTTGAGTTCTCCAATATACTCTTTCTTGATGAAAGTCCTATATCTAAAACTCTATATACAATGGATCTGGTAGATTTTTTAGAGATCAATAAATAGTTACATGAGATGATTGATAAATGATTTTTATTCAGTTGTGTTTTACTATAGGGGGGCCTATTTTATTCCTCAAAAAGAAGAATGGGTCCATGATACTGAGAATCTACTATAGAGAGTTCAATTCCATTACCAATGAAAATGATTATACTTTTCCACACATTGTTGATTTATTCGATTAACATCAAGGAGTCCAAAACATTTCATAGATTGATATTCAACTTGGTTATAATCAAATAATGGTTAATATGGATGATATACCGATAAAAACATTTTAAACATGTTATAGTCTTTATGAGTTTATGGTAATGCCTTTTTGATTGAAAATTGCACCTTTTATATTTATGAAACAAATGAGTAGAATATTCTATGAGTATCTTGATAATTTCTTAGTGGTATTAATTGATAATATATTGATATATTCTATGATCTATGAAGATCAGGATATTCATCTTCAAATAATTATAGTGAACCTCATAAAAAGGAATTATTTGGGAAGCATAGTGATTATGAATTTTGGCTCAAATTATTTTATTTTATAGTCCATATTATCTCCAAGGATAGAATATTTAGTGGACCTTAAATTTCAATGGTAATCAAATAATTTTCCTAAATTGATGAAAATAACAGGGATATAAGGTTTCTTAGTTTTAATATGTTAATATCGTTAGTTTTTACAATATTATTCCTTATTGTCCATCCCACTGACCAAGTTAACATTTAAATGGGTTTAATTAACATGTTTAAAAGAATTTTTGGAATATTTTGAAATGATTAAGATGACATTGCTTAATTCAACAGTATTAACATTACCATAAGGTAAGGAAGAATTTTTAATTTATAGAGATTCATTAATGATTGAAAATGGTTGTATCATGATGTATAATGTTATAGTGTTTTCTTATACATTATGTTTGTAGAAAACCCATGAACAAAACTATCTAACTCTTTACCTTAATAAATCTTTCATATATAGTGTTTTTTTAAAATATATACACTAACTCTATGGTGAAATATATGATATATATATATATATAAACCATAAGAGTTGAAGTATATCTTCTTCCAGAAGAAGATCAACATGTGGAAAAGAAGTTCGTTAGAAATACTCAAGGATTGTGATTTCTCGATACTCTATAACTATATGATGGTTAAAAAGTTATCCAATTAATTTAGTAGGATAGACCATGTAGTTAAGACAATGATGAGTATTATCAAGGATCCTATATATAGAGATCTAGTAAATATGGATATGGTGGTTTTTATGTAAGGGGAGACATAATTCCTTTTCCAAGGGAACCATCTTTACAAGAAAGGATTTTTCATTCCCAATAGGATGATGAAAAAATATAAAGGAGATTAAAGTAGTTATTGAAGATAAATTAATAGACTTTACCTATAGAGATACTGTATTGAAGCTTGGGAAATGGTTATTTATCCTATATATAATAGAGTTGAGAAGGGAACTGCTAGATGAAGTAGTTCTCATCATCATATTGGGAAGAATTGTGCTGTATGGGTAATAATTAATCATCTTACCATTTATTATCATATCTAAGAGATAATAGAAGATAAACCCCTTGATCATGATTCCCGACTTTATATTAATTAAAACATAAGGCTTCATGGGGAACCTCTATCTATTGAATATATTCATAAACCCTAGTTCACATTAAAATTCAGAAAGAGAATTCGATGTTCTATTAAAACTAATATATATTTAAGCACCACATATCTTACCCATACAAATGGTTAGTTTGAGAGGACTATCCGGACATTGAAAGACATGATGATATCACATTCTCTTTTCTTCCAAGGTATGTGAGACCAATATCTACCTTTGGTGAAATGTTCACACCATAATATCTTCCATTAAAGTATCTAGATGGAACCAAACAAGAAATTGTATTGAAGGAGGAGTTCAACTCCAACATGATGGGAAGAAGTTATAGAAATAATGTTTTCTTCCTAGATCTTTACAATGATACAATTTCTAAAGTATGGAATAATTAAGATCACATTAAAGTTTCACAGAATAGAGAAAAATATCTATACTGGTAATCGATTTAATGAACTAAAATTTAAAGTTGGGTATCACGTACTCTTGAAGGTTTTACCATGACACGGAGTTGTAAAATTTTGTAAAATGTTTAATTTATTTCATAGGACCATTGGTCCTTTTGAAATACTACAATGAATTAGGGTTGTAGCTTACGGATCATCTATGTTGCAAAACCTTGTTAAAGTAAATGTCGTCTTCCATGTTTTAGTACTATGGAAATAATTTTCAGATCTACTATATGTTCACACATATGTAGGGATATACATGGATCCTAACTTGTATTATAATGAGGATCTTATCTAGATTATTAAAACCAGAGAGAAAATATTGTAGAATCTTATAACTCATTTGGTGAAAGTCTATTTGATAAATCAGAAACGTGAATAGGAATCCTAGGAGACTAAATAATCTATAACATAAGAGTATCTACATTTTTTCAATAGCTTATATATACCCCAATTCCAAGTATGACATTACTGGGTGGAGAAGTAACACCTAAGACTCTATTGTGGTAGGTAAACACCATATCCTAAACTATCATACAATACACCCTTCAAAGAACCCTTGTTCATTAACTTATTTAATATTTTAATTTAATTATTTTAAAATATTTAAAATAAACTACTTTTTTATTTCAACATATCAAAATAATATTAGTATGAAATTATGGTCCTTTAATGAAAAGGTCAATTTTTAGACAAAAAAATGGTTTTCAAAATACATGCAATTTAGATAAATTTACCATTATTTAAGAATGAATTTGAATTTTAGAAAATATTTTATGTAATAAAATATAAATTAAAAAAATAACAATGTTAATTTTAAAATATGTTTGGAATTTATACTTCTTATGCCCAACGTTTTTTGAATAATTAAAAATTTATATTAATAAAAAACAATTTTAATTATTTTTTTAAAATAAAGTATTTTTAATGATATTTGGTTTCAGATTTAAATGGAAGCCTCATAGATTTTATTTATTTTATAATATTTAAATTTATATCATTCAAATCAGTATTGAAAAAAATTACATCTTATATATAAATTAAAAGCATAAAAACATTCTTTCACTAAAAACATTTTTTCATGGTTAAGTGTATTCATTTAAAATTCAAATTTTCACACCTTCAAAATTGTAATTGATAAAATTATATTTAATTTATAAATAATAATCATTAACTTATGTAAAAATGGAAATGTTAATATTTTTATTTAATATTAATTACGAAGGTTAAAAATTAATTACCACTGTAAAATTTAAAAGGGGTAAATTGTGTTAATCATTGTGTAAAGCACTAAAAATGTTATATTACTTAAATTTAATTAACTAATTTTGATTTGGATCGACCAGGTAATCATTCACCTATATATTTTTCTATTTTGTGTCATTTAACCCTTACATTACTAAAAATGCTAAGGTTACTCCCAAAACTACCCCTCCCATCCCATATAAAAGGATAACATCTTTAGTTATTAAATACTAACATATCATTCGAATTCATACCTGAAAATGATTAACATTAATCTCTATAGTACTCTATATAAATAACATAATCCCATATTATCTCATTATTTCGTAAGACATTGACATTGAATGACATGTGTAAGGAAAAATTAAAGTCCCCAATGTGAGTATTATCAACTTCTTATTTTTTTCTTTATTATGTTATTTAAAATTTATTCTAGACACACTTTTATAATTATATTCATATAAATAAAATTTAATATTAGTATATTTGTGTTATTTCCATTATTTTTTCATATTCTCCATCCATTAAGAAAAACAAAACTATTGGTCACGTGTTGTGAGGACTACCGCCTAGATGACGTAACATGTTTCATTTTCCTTCACTGATTTAAAAATATGGATATAAGGATGGTATTAAAGGATAAATATGATATTTTTGATATCATTAATATTATTTTTGGTAAAATAATATAACCTATTAATGATATAATCAACAGACAGTCATCGTTATTTTAAACTTTTAAATTTATAATGCTAAGAAGACAATATTCAATTCAAATCATATAGGATTTTCATATCCATTATTTATACAAAAAATTATTTAAAATTATAAAATATATTACCAATAAACACTGAATAATATTAATATGATTCTTGTATAATGTTATTATAGTAAAATGATCTCATAATCAATCAGGGAATGTTTATGTTTGGGTCGGTTTAACCACCAACTTGAACAATAAATTGAAATTGAACCATGAATGATTATGAGAACATAATTATTATTATAATAAGATATAAATGTGTAAATAAGTATTTTTTTGTTCTATATATACTATATAAATATGTAATTCATCAATTAAGGAAATACCCTTTGTTCGTCTGAAATCACCAAAACATGCTTATTAAAAACTTCATCTTCAAGGATGTGTACTAAAATACATATGAATGGAATTTGAAACATCATAAATTATTATAAATAATCCATAATAGTAAAATCAATTAATTATTAATAATTAAATTTGAATAATAATGATTATGAAAACAACTCTTATGTATCTAATAAAAATGATCAAAACTATGAACACTAAGGTGGAAATTTTGATGAATAAATAAATATAAAAAATGAATATTTATGAAGTGTATTGATTAAAATGGATTTGAGTAAGTTTATAAATAATGTTTTTAAGATATATATGTTTATTATATAATATTTTAATTTAAATTCATGGATGATAGGATAATATGGAATGGTTTTTGGTATCAAATTCCTCCCTTAGAGGAATATTGTACATTATCCACCTAATTTCCATTATGTGGTGTATATAATACCTATTAGAAATGATACAACATGAGATAACATTATTAATGGTATTTAAAATCACATTTAATCCCAATATTTCATGATGTTATGATCGAATTTCTACCTAGTCCATGAGTGGGTTATTTCTGTCTCAATTTTTATTCTTTGGCAATCATATTATATTCACTAAATATGTTTTTTCTGTGGTGCATACATTTCCATGTAATAATTTTTACCATGTTACACAATCAATTTAATGTATTTAATATTATATATTATTATCCATCTGTCATATTTTTTTATTCATGTGTTACCTATTCCATGATGGAAAATCCATATATGTTTTGGAAAAGTTAAATTATGTGTAATTTCTTAGAAAATAATTCCATGTCTTGAAAATATAATGTATATGGGATAGTGTAATAGATATAAATAGTGGAAATAAGCTGAAAATGATTAGTTAAGATTTTATTCAATCATCACCATGATTCATGAGGAGTGGGCCTAAGACTCTACACATGGAGAGTAGTTCAAGTGGATATGATTTGGAATATTCACACAATATTAATGAAATAGGGTAAATGATTTTTCCTACTATATCCTTTGTATACTATCAATATTAACTATTGAACCAAATTACAATATTCCCCGGAAAACCCAACACATTCATGGCACCATCATGCTACTTTTTTATAATGGATCTTCATGTAAAATTAATGGTACACCATTACTTTAATGTTAATTAAGTTATGTTCTCCAAGATTTACACATTATTATATTGAATTTAGATGTATATGCTGTTTTTATTTCTTAATATATTTATAGAAATGTTTTTCATTAAAATAGGTTTTTTAGGGAATAGTATGAAAGGTCTGGATGGATCTTATATTAAACTCATTTGACATTATTAGGTATCAACTGGGGATCCAAATTATATGATATCTAGATGCATTGACTGGTATTATGGGAAAAACAAGTTGGGATTTGGTGTATTCTTTATCAAATGAATGGAATGTGTCCTAGTATAAGGCATTGATAGAAAGTTATATATGTCTTACATTATTCATTACATCTGTATGAGATAAATGATTATTTCTATACGTGTTTTCATTTATTTTAATTCATATAGAATTACATCAGTTTCAATTGGTTATGGATTCATGTCTTTCAGTTATTCTATCCATATCACTTATTTAATATTTATTTTGTGCAATATTCCAATATATGTTACCCCTTGTGGTGAATCTGAGGACACCCTTATTTTTTTCACCAGGAATCCTATAGGACTGTTATTTAAAATTTTCCTAGATTTTATGGAAGGTATAACAATGTAATCACACGATGTTGAAGTTACATATTATGATTTTAATTACAAAATATATTTTTATCTAGTCTTTCACGTATACTAAACTATTTTATCCTTTAGAAACTCTTCTATTTTGTACCAATATTGTAATATAACTACATGATAATGGTTTTTATAGATTGAGATACTCCACATCCTCTTCCCTTCAATGAGGATATAAAAAATAAATATTTTCTTCCACTCCATGGTATCTTTTATACCACTAAGAATCTTATATTACTACTGGAAAAGTTAGATTTGTTGGTTCTCTCATGTATCCCTTCAAGATCTCTAGCAGCTTCTTGGAACTATTCTACTGGTCATGAAAATCCCTCCTTATATAGTGTGGTCAGGATTATCTTTAGTTTCTTCAAAAACCAAGGTATATCCCCTTTAGGGACTCTGATCATCGACTCAAAATCTTCTCCTAAACAATAAATGTATCGATCTCTATCATAATTCTCAATGTATTTCTGAGAGTTATATTAATTATCTATACTGTTTTTATTAGATTCATGCACCAAATATTTATATTCAAAATTTCACTATAAATATTATTCTGCAAATATTTATGTCAATCTATTTATATTGGAACTGTTGAAAATATTAGATCCTTGGTAGTATGATATTCTCATTCAAATAAGTTTGTAGATTTCCAGATTTTTCCCCATTCAAACTCATTTGAACTCATGTTAAAATATCCATTTATCTCTTTTGAAAACATAGGAATGAATATATATTTCATGTGATATTTAAATATCAAGAAACAATAAAATTCAAAAAATATAACTTATTCAAAATCATCTGGTATTTTCATTTATTCATGTAATCAGACACATCATTGTAATCAACTACATCATAATCTGCTACATTGTACTCTTTGGCTTTGTGTTAATCAGTTATGTGTCAATTTGATACATCACAATCGGTTATGTTATAATTTGATATGATTCTATCTTTGGATACATTATTATCTCCAAAACCCCTATGTAGCATATTTTACTATAGGATTTTACTGTGTGGATATACAATTGCCTATATTAAATATTTGTCTTTGTGTGATGTTCGGCCACACATATCTTTTGGATATTTGGATGAAATCATCTATAAGGATCTACAAATTATAGACTTCACTAAAAAAATTTAGATCATTTTCAAATTAATTTCACGCCTTCTCAAACACCTCACATATTCTCAAAATTGTTACAGTCATTGATCCTTCATCCCCTAACTCATTTCTGTACTTATTTTTAAGGTTAGGTCATCAATCATCACACTTAGGTCTTACACATTGTTTTGATAATTTCCACTTGAGTTCCTTAATATATATCTTTATATTTCCTTTTATAAATAACATTCCAACTTATAAATCATATTATAGACTTACATGGACTACTTATTAAGAATAAAATCAAATTTCTACTTATGAATCCTTAAAATACATCCAAGAATCTTCATTAAGTCTACTAAACACATACTGAACCATTGAAAACCAATTCATTACATACATTGGAATAACAATCCCACTTTTGAATTTTTGGGCACTACAAATACTAAATATCAATATGTGTGATTGGATGGATTCCTTATTTCTACATCCTATCATCTATAAAATGAAAAGCCCAATATAAGGGACTTCTCAGCTCTTTTTTCCCTTTGATGGGAATCACAAAATCATCCCCCATTACCTAAGAGATATATTATACCATATGGTACTCTTAGAATAAATCCATTAGTTGGTATAATCTTAGTATACATGGGGAAAACGTGTAAAGAAACAAGATATATTCAAATGAGGTTTCTTATGATTTATATACCCTAACATTAATGTGATATCTTGCATGAAATTTTATATTTCTCAAATATGTGTTGTTCAAAAATAGATCCATTTAAAATAATCATGTAACCTACAATCATCTCAAAAACCATCAAAATAGTTTATGTATAAGTCATATAACTCCACCATTTATTTATGTTTGGTTATCCAAAATTCTTCTAAATAAGTGAATTAAAAAATCATAACAATGGGATATATGTATGAATCTCATACCACAAAATTCAGGTTTGAAACCTAACTATATTTTTTATATTCTTTATAATTTTGTATAATGATAGATTCCTCTCAATTTTCTCCCCCTTAATAGATTCACTCCTCTTCTTCTATTTCATAGAATTTAAAAGACTCCATGAATTTTAAATTATCCATGATTCTCGAAATTGATAGCCTCTATATTTTTCTTTTAATTACATACATTTTTTTTCGAAAGACATAAAACAATAATAAATAGAGAGGGTCCCTTTGTTTTTCATAGAAGAAACACTCAAGTAGAGATCTTGATGTCATCTCGGGTCATTCATTTTTTTAATCTCATCATGAGATGTTTTATAAAGACACATAGCTTTAAATTTTCATTTTAAGGGAATATCATTATCAACCTAAATATTTTAGACCTTAGTGTTTCTAGTTATTAATAACATCTTATCAATTTCACCTCACCATTTCAAGACACTTTTTTTCCAACATCCTTAAATTTTTTTAGCATCCTTGAATTATTTATCCAATTTTAATTGATTTTAACACAAAACTATGCACTCTATCTGGAAATTATCAGTCTTCTCCAAATCATGGAATTAAATACCATGGATTTTATTTTAAATATATTCACATTTCTGTAATAGGGAAAAAAATTTATAACCTTTTCATGAAGGTTATAGCTTTGTTACATTCGAAACTAGATATTTGACAAGCTTCTTTAAGAATAAATTTTTTATATGTGTAGATATCTATGGTAAAGATATGGTCACATGTTTCTTTTATTGTTTTTTCCTTATAATCCCACTAAAAGTATCTATGGTTTATGATTCATTATTAATTAATACTTCTAATTTTATAATGAATTGGGCTTCTGTCCATGCTTACCACAACACTAGTAAAAACCTTGAATTTTTTTTTCAACTAGATTAGTTCTAGATCTATCCATATTTGTGTTGTTGAAACACTATTGAAAACTAAACCAGACTTTCACTAGTGAGATGTGGCCTCCTTGTAATTTCCTTCCCTTTCTTTGATGTGGAAGATTTCCACTATGTTTTTTTATCCCTATTTTTTGGGAGATTAATTATAAAACATTCACTCTCAGTTAGTTCAATTTTTTTGTGAAATAAAGTTATTAAATTTTAAATGATAGTTGTGACTACTCATCTCACAACCTCATTAATATTTTCTAAAAAAATCAACTATTTATTTGATCTTTTACTAGCCTTTTTTAAATCATGTTTAACGATAAAACATATGGATTTTATCTAAAATAATATTCTTCTTTTTCAAAAAAAAAATCTTTAAGAACACTCACTAATTTCATTGCTCAACATAATTCAATATATTCCTCTAAAACTCATTAATATAGGCCTTTTTATGACTTGTTTAGATTATATTTCACAATTGTCACCATTTTATTTTCTTTCTCATGCTTTTTCTCATTTATTGTGGAATTGTTTCTACCCCATGAAAAGTAATAGTTTTTATTTCTGCTCCCATTCATATTATGTCATTTCATCTATATCATCACTACCACTTAATTAATTTATTCCATTCTTTAAATGATAAAGGAATCCAATTTAATCATTTAGAGAAAAACATTATGATAAATCTTTTTTCCATTTTCATTAAATTACCCTTTTTATTCTTAATTTTCTTCTTCTTTTTCTTACCCCACTTATGTTTATGTGGCCCCAAATTATCTATTTTTAATTTTATTTCAAAAAATTTCTCCCTTGGAGTTTTTTTAAAACTGACCAGAGTCACAACTATTGAAACACTTTAGTGTTTTCTTACTAATGACATTCTTCTATTCATCCTTGAATCCTTTTGATATAAGAGAAACTTTTTGATTGAATTATTCATCATCATCATCATCTAAGTATTTATATTTCTTATCCTATTATGTAATGATTATTTCTATCCACATTAGAGAAAAATATATATCATATTTTCCTTTTTTTTGAAAGTTGGCACCTTTCCAAACTCATAATCCATGATTATATTATGTATCACATAATTTTCCAAATCAAATATTTCTTATAGGGATAATATTTTGGAAAAAAATGATCTAAAAAATTTATTATTAGTTTTCTGATAATGATTAAACCATATAATATCCCACTAAATCCCATAATATTGGTCACAATCGCATTTACCTTATTAAAGTAGTCATCAATAATATCATAAATATCCAGATTTAAGTATTTAAATATTTCCCTCATAAAATGAAGATTGGGTTCCTTGAAATTTAAATTAACATCATTGCTACTTCTCAATGTCTCCTAGATTTATTTAGTATCGTAGAGATATAATAAATTTTTGTATAAATTCATTAATGGAGACATTAAGATGGAACATTAATCCTTCCAATGTACCTCCAAATATCCCTTATCATCTTGTGTCATATAAGCTTCATAAAAATGATTGTAAACCCACTTTTTGGAACATAAATCACTTGTTTGATATGTGATAGAATATATGGTAGCATATATTTCCTCTAGGTATTCTTAATCAACCCATAGAATGGGGGAACACCTCATCTATTGATTATATTAAGATTACCAATCTCTCAAAATTATTTTAAAATCATTAAAGGAAACCAACTCTCATACCACATAAATTTTCCTTGTCCAGATAAAAAACTATGGTGGAGAATTAGTGGTCTTATTTTATGAATTATTGAACTTTTAAAGTCAACATCTAAAATTAGTTGAAGATTCTAATTTACTAAGTGATATATTCCATATCGTCACCATGTGTTTCTTGATAAACTAAATGAAAAAATACACAGTAATTACAGTATTTCAAATAAATAATACTCATTAAAACGACAATTTATTCCATCAACATAAATATTATTTAGTATATATTGGTTTTTACATCCAAGGAAACACCCATATCCATTAGCATAGGGTCCCATAGTGTTCACACTCTATATTCCCACTAGAGGTTAAAATTAACTCATACACAAGTGATCAATATTGAGTCCTATTGTGACTTCTCCTTCTCCAAATTCATGGTTGGAGTCATCCTATTATCATTAATGAGAATGAAACATAGAAATATACTTTTTCGTTCCTTGTTTTCTTCTTCATCACTAGATGGTTTCTCTATGTACCAAATAAATATATTTAACAACTTCTTGGAACATTCTTGTTGGTATTGAAACTCTATCTAAACTTGTTGTGATCTGGATTACAATCAGCTTCTTTGAATAATGGTATACATTTTTATATAATCCTACTGATGTTCCCAGTCAGGATCCAAGTAACACTGAGTGGGGGAGTGGGTGAATCAGTGATATATTTTTACTTTTTAAGTTTCACCTTTTTGAAACAACCTTCGCCTCCTGTTAAAGAGTTTCTTCCCTACTGAACACAGACAACCACAGGTACACAAGATTTACAAGGTTCACTACTCAACAAGAGTAGCTACGTCCTTGGTATGATACAGAAACAATCAAGTACCACACAATCCACTAGAAAACAATCCTTTGATGTGGAATAAAACGAGTAGGTTATACCCTTACACTTGTGAAACACTGTGAAAACAATCCAATAGTGTGTGTGCTTTTTCGTAGCACAAATAGGGTAATAAAATGGATCAGTGATTCTTAATGAGCTTATACAAATCTAATATTTTAAAGTGATTCTTCACATTCCTACCAAGAAGATGGCAGGAACCCCTAGAGAAAAATAGCATGTGCACCCACTTGGACCTGCGTGACCTATACCTGTGTGCCTTATACTTGCGCGCCTATTATTCTTATTTCCTACCCAAAAGCTGGGAGGAACCTCGGGAGAAAAGTAGCACGCGTGCCCACTTTGACCTGCGCGACCTAGACCTGCGCACCGGGAAACTGTGTATCTCTTCCTACGCAATGCCCTTCAGACGTGCTGCCTTTGGGAAGCATGCGCGCCAACACCTGCACACCTCCAACATGGGAACCCCCAACCTGCACACCTTCTAAAAACTATCATCCTACGTGCCCAACTCTATACCTACGTTCCTAGAGCTCAAAGATAATTCTCAAGTGTTGATCATTAATAAATGAGGAGGCTAGTTGTCTATATATAGTCATTTTGATGACTTGCGCGACCTAGACTAGCGCGCCACTACTTGCCCGCCCAGACCTGCGCGCCACCAACTGCGTGCCACCACCTATGCTCCACAACCTATGTGCCACCACCTGTGCGCCAATACCTGCACACCACTTTCTTTCCTTTTCCATATTTCTGAAATAATGATATTTCTAAAATATGACTTGCACACCTCTACAGCACTTGCACTCCTTCTTCTTTCCTTTGTATTTTTTTTTGGATATTTATGATGTTGAAATGTGTTTTTCCAAAAACACTTCTTTACTCTCTTTATCCTTCATACAGCTTGCACCACAAGTTCTCCAATCTTGAGATGATTGTAAAATACAAATCCATGAAGCATTGTCTGATTTTCAAGCTCTTTACAATGTGAATTGATTTAGCTTTTTGACAATAAAAGACAACACTTTGTAACATCAAACTTTTCTTACTTCCTTATCCATCCAACATGGTCCCAAAAATCTCCCCCTTTATATTTAGTTGTCAACCATGATTCATAAATCACTGAACTTTCTAACCATATGAAATTGATTAATTATCAACAATTCTAAGCCTATGTAAGCTAACTCATTGTAGGAAATAAGAATTATTGACAGCCAAAACCATGTTGTCCAAAAGTAGTGACTATGAAATCTCATGATCGTGCCTCCTTAGCCTTCTTCAGATCATATTTAAATCATATACCTCATCATTCTTTACGTTGTCAACTTTCCTGGAAAACAAAATTGTTTCCTACAACCACTAAAACAATCTGTTCAAATTGTTCACACACATACATGTTGGATTCACAACTTACCCACAACTCCCCCTTTATGCATGCTTCCATAAGGATAGATTTATGAAATAATTCTCCCCCTTGACAACACTATCAAAAGGTAATACAAGAGAGGGGACAAAAACCCGTACCTTAACCTTGATGAGAAAGAGGTTGGACACCCATATTCAAACTCAACTTTTCAAATGGTTCTTTTGGTAACCGTTTTGTGAATATATCAGCAACTTGTTCAGATGTAGGAAAATACTCCAACCTCAATTCCTTCTTCTCCACCATCTCTTTGATGAAGTGGTACTTTATTTCAATATGTTTGTAATGATAATGTTGTACTGGATTTCTTGTAAGATTTATTTCACTCTGATTATCACAACCCAAGAGCAATGGTAGCTTTACTTCAAGAAGTAGATCTTCCAGCTGAGTCTTATTCTACATTAGTTGAGTTGTAGCTTGAGTAACAGCAACACATTCAGCTTCATCTGTGCTAAGAGTTACTGAATTATATTTCTTGGTATGCTAACTAACACAACTTTTCCCCAGAAAGAAAACTCCACCATATGTGGATCTTTGATCATCAACATTTCTTTCCCAATCAGCATCAGAATACCCGAACAAATCAATATTTCTAGAGCCATCATACCTGATTCCAAAAACTTTTGTTCCTTTGATATATCTGAGAATTATTTTTCCAGCAATCAAATGTGATTCTTTAGGAGCACTCTGAAATCTAGCACATAAAGTGACAACATAGACGATGTCGGGTCACGAGGCAGTCAAATACAACAGACTTCCAATCGGCTTTCGAAACTCATTCTGATCAACTTCCTTGCCTACTCCATCTTTAGAAAACATGGTTCCCACTGACATTGGTGTGGAAACTAGTTTCTAATTTTCCATGCCAAACTTCTTTAGAAGTTCCTTTGCATACTTTTCATGAGACAGAAAACATTATTCTTCTTATGTGAAATTTGTAGCCCGAGAAAGTACTTCATTTCTCCCAACATGGACATCTCAAATACCTTCTTCATCTTGTCAGAAAATTTTTCACATGATCTTTCATCATTTCCAGCAAATATAATATCAACGATATAAACAATAACGATCAGGGAAAACTCCTGACAATCCTTGATGTAGAGATATCTGTCAACTCTCCCTTTCTTAAAGTTCATCTTCATTAAGCAAGTATCTAATTTATAATACCATGCTCTCAGAGCCTATTTTAGGACATATAAAGCCTTCTCCAACCTGCACACATAACTTTCATCCTTTCTAATAACAAATCCACAAGGTTGAACAATGTAAACTTCCTCGTCAAGGTCACCATTCAAGAATGCAGATTTTACATCCATTTGAATGATTTTGTAACCTCATTGTGTAGTAATAGCAAGAAAGATTCTGATTGTTTCTAATCATGCCACCAGAGAAAAGGTTTCATGAAAATCAATGCCTTAAATTTTTGAGTACCCTTTGCAAACCAATCTTGCATTGTTTCTTATTACTTTACCTTCTTCATTAATCTTGTTTCGGAAAACCCACTTTGTACCAATAGTTTTCTTGTTGTTCGACTTGGGTAAAAGTTCACAGGTATCATTCTTCTCTATCTGATCAAGTTCTTAATTCATAGCATAAACCCATTCTGGATGCTCCAATGCTTCATTTACATCATTCGGTTCAACTTATGAATAATGGTAAGTATGTGATATAGAATTTGTTGTTCTTCTTGTTTGGAACCTCTGATTGTTATCTCCAATAATATTTTGAGCCTCCAATTTGTTCTTCAACCTATGATGATTTCTTTGAAATCCATCCTCATCACTTGATATCATTGAGTCGGATTCCTCTTCTTGAGTAGGATTAACATAGTCTAAAGCATTATCATAATTGTTAACAAAATCTTCTCTATCCTTCTCGACTTCAACATCATCATATGACTGCTTTTCTTTCTCAGCATTTTCAATAACTTTTACTTCTGAAGAATCAATAATTATTCTTGTTTCTTCATTGAGGCATCTATATCCTATTTTTTCTGGAGTATAGCAATGAAAAAAAAATCATCTCCTCTTTGATAAAACTTTCCCAGGTTTCCACCTTTCTTATTTATAATACATGGACTCCCAAAGACTCTCAAGTGTTTCAGACTTGGATTTTTTCCATAGAACTTTTCATATAGAGTCATATCAGAGTTTGGCCTATAGAAAAATCGGTTATAAATATACACAATAGTGCTCATGGATTTCCTCCAATAATAATGAGAAATACTATGTTCAAGTAAGATAGTTCTCCCCATTTCCACCAGACTTTGATTCTTTCTTTCAGCAACCCCATTTTGTTGCGGTGTGTATGGTGGACTGAACTCATGCTGAATTCCATGTTTCTCAAGATAACTTTCAACACTTCATTCTTATACTCACCATCATTATCATATCTCAACATCTTCATTGAATACTCACATTCCTTCTCTTCTTTCCTTCTGAAACTCTTAAACATTGTTAGTGCGTCTGACTTATGTCTCATGTACATAACACAAGTAATGAGAGTAAAGTCATCAATGAAAGTAATGAAGTAATTATATCCATTTGAAGATTTATTTCTCATTGGTCCACATATATATCTTATTGTACGAGTTCCAAGGGTCTTTTTGAGTGAATTTGAACTCTCTTGTGCATAGAATTAGTAATCTTCCCTTTCTCACAAATAGTGAAACATCAATCTCTTTCTCTTGATAAATCAGGCATATCCCGAACAATATCTCACTTTGTTAACTTGAACATATTTCTCTGATAGATGTGCCCCATCCTTTTATACCATAATTTATTTTCATCCACTACACTCATGTAATAAGATTTCTGCACATCACCGGCTTGGAAAAGATTCCCTCTTTTACGTTGGCCTCTTGTAACTATATTTCCATCATTTTCACTTTTCACAACAAATCCATCTTTTCTGAATATTACTTTATTTCCCTCAACATAGAGTTGTTACACACTTAATAGGTTAGGTTTCATCCCATCAACATATAGTTTTTTCCTGTATTTCATCTTTTCTTTTCCAATAAAGTCTGATCGAACACATTTGATCCTTAGAGATTCATCATTTTCAAAAGTCATTGTTCCTTCTTTGAAGTCTTTCACATTCTTCAGTAGCTTTAAGTCTTCTATCATATGAGAGGAACATCCACTATCAAGAATCCATGGACGTTCTCCTTTTGAATATTTCAAAGAAGTTTCGACAATAGGGGATTTTTTTTCTTCCTTTTCCTTTACTTTCTGTTGTGCTTCCTCCAATTTACTAGCCAAGTCAATGTGTTCTGGCCAGACAAACATACTCTCTTTATATTGATACATATCAGACTTGTCCCTTTTATCTTTTAAAAACTTTTCCTTTTGAGAATTATTAAGAATCATATTTTTTTTCTCTGGTAACACACTAAGGTAGCCCTTGGCAAGATGTCCAGGTCGATAACATCTTTCACAAACAATTTCCAGTGATTGGAACCAATTCATAACATTCACACCAGTCTTCTCAGATATATTCTGAAATTTATTTAGAGACTTTCTATTTTGAACGGATTGACACCCCCTCAATACTTGTCTTTATTGACTTGTGGAATAGTTGTAATGTTGTTGATTAAACAAACACATGTTTGTAGTTTCTCTGAATCCACCACAATACCAGCAGTAACCACAGAATGAATATTTTCCTTTGAAACTTCTATACTGACCGGAGTTGTGAACATGCTTCTCAACATCCTTCTTAAAAGAACTCTACTGACCATTAACCTTTCTATTTTCAATCCTAACTTTTTTTTTCAGCTCATATTTCTCTTCAAACTTAACATTACCAAAATTAGTAGAAATCTTTTTGGACATAGTATTTTTATGTACTATTGATTTTTCATCATTACTGACTTTGGCCACATACATAGCCTTTCCAACTTTGTTCCTATTAGAATCAGTTTCATATTTCCTCTCAACTTTTGAAGGTAAATTCTATGGACCATTCATTGGTTCATTCTTTCTGGAACATTCACCAACTTCTAAGATAGAATGTTTGAAACTGACATTCCTTTGTTGAGATTTAGACAATTTCTGTTGGAATAGTTCAAACTCTTCTTCTTTTGCTTTTAGCTTTACTTCAAGATGATCATTATGATTCTTTCCATTCTCAAGAGAACTCATCAGATCATCTATCTCTTTTTCCATCTTGATTTTTACCTCAAGAAAACCTTGTTGATTGTTTAATGTGGAAATTTCATTTATCAACTTTTTTTTCTCAAGCCTTCTGATCTTCCTCAAAAATTATTTCAACTCTTCTTTCAGATGATATTCAAGTTGAGTTTCTTCTTCTTCAGAACTGTTTCTCCCATAATCTTCATTATTCACTACTGCAAGGTATTCTCTCTAGCTTTCTAAGTATATGATTTCTCAGATTCATCTTTGTTCTCTTCTTCTTCATCTGTAGATAAAAAGATTCTTCTTTCTTATTTGAAGAATTTTTTATCCTTAACCTTCGAAAAATATCAATCTTTGTCATTTTATTTCTTCCATGACCTTCTTGGTCATCTCTCATTATCATCATTGTCTTCTTCTTTATTCATTTGAGGACATTTAGCCGCAAAGTGACCAACAACTCCACATTCAAAACATTTCAAGGGAAGTTTCCCTTTGTATTTCCCTGTACCTATTTTCACATTTTTAGAAAACAATGATACAATTTCATAAATTTTTTATATACCTCATCTTCAGAATCGGATTCACCAGCATCATATTCAATAACATTCTTCTTTGAATTCTCTCCCTTTGAAGCCTTGAATAACATTTCTCTATCTACTTTTGTTTTGGTCTTCATAGTCTTCTCCCTTCTCATTTCATATGTAAGGAGAGTACTATGAAAGTCATCCATAGATTATGTATCAGGGTCTCTATCTTCCAATGAATACACTTTAGCATCAAATTTGTCTGCCAGAATTCTCAAGATCATTTCGACAACTATATAATCCTCCAATGTTTCACCAAGACATCTGATTGTACTGACAATATCATTTATACTGGTAAAGAAATCCCCAACATATTCAGATTCTCCCATTTTCAAGTATTCATACTTTAGTCTTCAGATTTGTAGTTTAGCCTTATTTACTTTTGTATTTCCTTCATTGTTGTTCTTCAGTTTGTCCCAGATTCCTTTGGCTGTAGCAACACCTTTCAATCATAAAAATTCACTCTCAGAAAGAGATTAAAGTGGTGCATTTTTATCCCTTCTATAATTCTCAAGATTCATCTTATCGACAAGAGTAAGAGGAACCTTGTCATAAATAGCATGAATTCCATATGTTGTAGTTTCAAGTACTTCATATCCAAGAGACATAAGATACGACATCATTCTTTCCTTCCATATGTGATAGTTCATTCCATAAAAAATCGGGATCCCCTTACTGTTCACACAATTTAGATTCTCCATCACAGCTTCTCTTCAACCACTTCAGCAAATAATAAATGAAGGGAAGCTCACTCTGATACCAATTTAAGTTCCTAGTCAGGATCCAAATATCACTGAGAGGGGGAGGGGGTGAATCAGTGATATCTTTTTAATTTTTATGTTTCCCCTTTTTGAAACAACCTTCACCTCCTGTTAAAGAGTTTCTTCCCTGATGAACACACACAACCATAGGAACATAATATTTACAGGGTTCACCACTCAAAAGGAGTAGCTATGTCCTTAGTATGATATGGAAACAATCCAGTACCACACAATCCACTTGAAAACAATCCTTTGATGTGGAATACAACGAGTAGGATATACCCTTACACTCGTACAACACTATGAAAACAATCCAATAGTGTGTGTGCTCACTATTAGCACAAAGAGGGTAATAAAACGGATCACTTCTTCTTAATGAGCTTATACAAATCGAATCATTCAAAGAAATTCTTCACTTTCCTACCCAGAAGCTGGCGGGAACCCCTGGAGAAAAACAGCATGCGTGCCCACTTGGACCTGCGTGACCTATACCTGCGTGCCTTATACTTGCGCGCTGATTCTTCTTCTTTCCTAACCAGAAGCTGGGAGGAACCCCTGGAGCAAAGCAGCTTGTGCACCCACTTTGACCCGTGCAACCAAGACCTGTGCGTCGGGAACCTGCGTGCCTCTTCCTGTGCGATGCCCTTCAGACGTGTTGCCTTCGGGCAGCCTGTGTGCTAACACCTGTGTGTCTCCAACCTGCGTGCCCCCAACCTGCGCACCTTCTAATGACTACCAACCTGCACACCCAACTCTCTACCTGTGCACCCAGAGCTCAAAGATAATTTTCTAGTATTGATCCTTACGAAATGAGAAGGCTAGTCGTCTATTTATTGGCATTTTGATGACTTGTGTGACCTAGAATTGCACGCCACCACCTGCGTCCCACCACCTGCACGCCACTTTCTTTCCTTTTTCATATTTCAAAAATAATTCTATTTTAGAAATTTGACTTGCACGCCTCTACAACACTTTCATGTCTTCTTCTTTCCTTTGTCATTTTTTGGATATTTATGATGTTGAAATTTGTTTTGCCAAAAACACTTCTTTACTCTCTTTATCATTCATACAGCTTGCACCACAAGTTCTCCAAACTTGAGATTATTGTAAAATACAAATTAGCAAAGCATTGCCTGATTTTCGAGTTCTTTTCAAAGTGAATTGATTTAGCTTTTGGACAAAAAAAGGCAACACTATGTAACATAAAACATTTCTTACTTCTTTATCCATCCGAATTGTTCCCAACACCTACTATTTACTCACTTTCTTCCCCTCAATATTAGATATATAATCTTTTCCATCATTTCTAAAAGTTATAATTAGAGTTCTACCAATTATCACCACTACTCTTTCTTAATTCATGCGCAATATATTTGTATTAAAAAAATCATCATGAATATTATTCTCAAAATATCATATTGGAATAATGGATCTTCGTAATATTTGGTAGGTTATTCCCACTCAAATAGATCAAATACCTTCTAATTTATTATTCATTAAAACTCATTGGAATCCACATTCAAACATTTATTTAAATACACGGAAGAGTACAGATTCATTATATCTTTCACACAATATTTAAATATATGCAGTATCTGAAATTCCCCAAATCACACTATTTCAAAATTATTTGAGATTTCCATGTCTTCATGAAATGATCTATGTTATAGAAATTAGATATGTTCAAATCAGTGGTGTGGTTCACTTTTATTATATCCCAATAATCTACCTCATAATGTGCTAAATCAAAATCACATACAACATAATCAAGAAGGTCACTCACTTCAACTACGTGTTTATTCCCAAAGAAACTACATTCATAGTCTGCCTATATGATTATGATGCATGTATCAACACTTAGATAAATAATATATTTGGCTATGTGGGATGTTTGAATATTTTTTTATTTTTTCTACGTGGTTTGAATAGGCTACATGGATCTAAGAAATTCTTGACATCACATTAATATAAACAAGATATCATTGACTCGCATACATGACTTCTCAATCACATAAGCACTTATAAAATGCAGTATATAGAATTTTCCTTCATCAAACAAATTTTTTTACTTCTTTTTAAAATCAACTCATTAATCTTTATACTTAAATTTTATACATTTTCTTTGAATTCACCACTTGAGTTGTTCAGGTTGTAGCCTCATGGATACTTTTTCACTGAAAATTGAATTAGCTAAATCATCTTGTGGACTTACATATTGTTTTACCTAGCATGAAATCCATGTCAAACTCATTAATCTATAAGAATCCACCAGTAATTATCATTAACTCCTCTAAACACATATTAAACTATTGACAACAAATGAAGTATGTACATAGACACAAAAACATATCTAAAGATATTTATATATTTAAATAAGTTTACAAATAATTAAAAATTAAATATTTAATCTATTAATACTTATGTTTTGAGTTTCTATTTGAATCTATATAACCAAAGTAACATATTTCTCACACTTTTCCAACTTTATCCACCTCATTAGTAGGGCTCAACACTCTAGATATTGAATCTATATTATTTTGTATCATCGGTGTTAGTTAATATGATTAAATTTTATAGAGATTTATGGTATCTCTAATATAATATGTGATCATATATGCTATAATTTGATATTATGGATCCTCTATATATAACTCATATTAGATTGAAAACTATGGTGGAGGTGGAGAACATACATGTTGAATCTATATTTATATTTCAGAAAACATCATCTATAACAACTATATAATCGTATATTATATTATCTCACCAAAATCCAAATTTTTTTCCTTTGAATAATCTATTTCACACTTGTATAGTTCCTCCCCCAATGTAATTCTTGGATGGATAGACAATTCGAATAGATTCACCAGCCTCATATCCTCATATGGGACCTGGGTGTTTTTTATTTTCTATGTTAGTTTCTAGAATTTCCTTCATACCATGGAATATGAATGTCCTATATATTTCTGTATTCTAAATAGAATATTGAAACTATTATTTGAAGAATAATTGAAATACAAAATTACCAAGATATAAAATAAATTTTTCATACAATAATATCTGCTACAATCATAGAGTCTTTGATAATATATTTCCCCTTTTTCATTTGTTCTTTTTACATTTATATTTTATATTTGGGGGGATTTGGAGAAATCCATACAAATTTTGTTGACATGGATATTAATTTTTTATCTTCTTAGTAAGAATATATTCTTGTAATAAAATATACTCCCCCTAAGAAATAAATATAACTATATGATTTATTCACCCAAATCTATTAATAATGTATCCTCAATTCTTATTATTTATGAACAGATGAATCATTAAAAACATATTTATTTATTATAAAAAAATAAAATTATACAGTTTTTACTTCACATACCAAAAAATATTCTCTTTATTTTTTATCAATAAACTTTTTCCATGTATCTGTATTTAAAAACTATATAGTATATATGAATTTTCATTTTTTTTATATCATAAAAAAAGTTAATGTTGATTTAAAATCCAACCAAATCTATGCAATAATATAAATTAATCCCCTATATATTTATTCTGTTTAGATAAATCATATTTCAAATGAAAGAGAGAGGGTTAAAAATCATATATCTATATTATTAATTACATATTAATAAGAGTAACATAATAATAAATGGTTTCACCATTATAATTTTCCATAACTAATTGGGTGTATTCATGTGGAAACTCTTTCAACCAAAATTTAAATAATTATTTTTTATTTAGAATGAATTTCCCAAAAACTCTAGAATTGTTTCAAATTTGTACGAGTAGAATATTATTTACTATCAAAATCAATAGGTTTCATCTCATCATTTCTATGAGTAAGTGATAATTTAGGTAAAAATGTGCTACCATATTTACTATGAATATAGTTCATCTACTTCCATGTATATTTAAGAGGATCTTATGCAGAAGAATGAGAAGGATCATCAGGAGAAGAATATAGAGTATCCTAACAAAAGGATTCTAATTACTCATCAGTTTGATTATTCCTGTTTTTATAAATTAAATTATCCAACAATTAGTACAAGATAATATAAATCTAATGATTAAAATATAAAATTTAATATTAAATAGAAAATGGTTTATGAAACACAAAAAAATAAAATTTATTTTATATTTATTTAATATGTAAACTCAAATGAAAAAAAAATATTTATGAGACATGAAAGTATATAGAAAAAATAAATTTAAACATAAACAATATTAAAAATAATACAAATACAAAAAAAACTATTATGTTTATATAATAAAATGTCAATTACTAAACCACAAATTTCATATTTTTTCAAATATATTATTTAAAATCAATACTAATAAAATAATAAATTTCACAATTTGAAAATATTTCAATGTAAAACCAAAATCAAATTTATAGTTTCTGAACTATTAAGAGCTTTGAAGGATTTTTTCATATCCATTGTTTATTATCATTATATATATTTCAAACCATGTCTATGTCATGGTCATATGTATCCTTTAATAATATTTTCCTAGATTTATTGATCTAACATAATTAATTATCACTATCATCATTTTCGTTAGAAGAAAAATATATTTTTTCCTTAAAAATGAAAAAACACCAATCATTTGATTGGTAAAGAATTTATAAAAACTAATTATCATCCTTTTTCCTGAAAAAAAAAAGATTCATCTGTGTATACCAGTCAATTTAGATCTACTAATTTATCTCCCAGTTCCTATTTTTTTACACTTGGGACAGTGAAAACCCATTTACACCTGAACATAAGAACTCAAAATTTAATGTAATAAATATAAAATACATCTTCAATAACTCTATAATATGCACATGAGACATATATTAGTCTTTATTCTTTTGATCATGAAAAATGTATTAATTTTTTAATGAACAATACAAAACTATTACGAAATATACATTTGTTGTTCACGTAATTGTCATATAAAGTATAGTAATTAATGTCATACTTTAACCATGTGGAGACATTTTAATATTGATCACCCACTAACTATATAAATTTTTTTAACACATTTGGATAACCAGTAAATGTATATTTAAATAATGGGATAATATATTTTTATAATCATTCATAATCCACATATATTTATTCATTGGGTAGATTTTTTTGACTCATTAACATGCGATGTTATATATAACCAACAATAATTTTTGTTATTAAAGATGTATAAATGTTCCTATATTAATTTGTCACCAATTAGTGACTATATTTTTATTCCACAGACACCCTTTCCCCCAATACCAGCTTTGTATTGGTGGTGTGTAGGAAGTGTAATGTAATCTAATATATAAAGGTAGATTGTAATGAACTCCTCTACATGCTCAAAAATATATTTTTCACCATTAGTTGATTCTATTTCATATATATTATTAATTTATATTTTCAATATTCCATATAATATTTAAAATTATACATTCAATGTAAATATATGGGTTTACATTCATACTATTCTCACACTAAATGAACCCATAAATGTACAATGACATAAAAATAATTGAGTAAGTTATATTTCTAGTTGAAAAATTATATCTACTAATTCGTTCTAAAAATTTTACAAAAAAATATTGATCCGTCAATTTTATATAAATGGAAAAGAAAAAATAACACACCCTGATGATAGAAATATTTTATATAGCTTAGTAGATTTATTTATAATGCAATGGGTAATATTTGTTGTGTCATAAAATGATTATAACAATATTTTATTGTTATTAACACAAAATATGTTAATGGAATAATTTGTTTTACATGTATTTATAATCCTAAAGAACCCATATACCATATTGAAACTAAAAAACTTATTTTCTCCCTTTGGGAATATTTATGACAATATGAAGGAAACCATGTTCATTATCCTTTAGAATTCAAAGCTCACTCCCAATGTATTCCCATCGATACTGAGTCCAATAATGCATTCAAACCGTCCTTATTATTTCCATCAATATCTTAAAATGTTCCAATAAAGCTATCATAAATATTGTTCTCAATATGCACCAAATAAATGTTATTATTGACCTTATTATATCTCCAATATAGAAGATTAAAATATATTTATAAATTTTTTTTTATATTTCAATATTTACCCAATATTTTTTTCATTGTAAATGTTATATCTATGGTTATTACCATTTTAAAATATTTATAATTTGATAAAGTATTTATAGTAATATCAATTTCCATTAATCCAATTAATTTTTATAATTATTGATAGGAGTGATCCATATATATAAATTTATGATTATTCATGTCCACTATTTTACTCTCATGTTGTTGTTGATATTTGAAGTCCCTTCTTTACAAATATGACATGATTTATACCAAATAACATTATATCTATCAATATTTCTATATATTGTGAATCCATTACTGTGAACATAATCCTTGTATGATAATTATAATATTAATTTCTATATGAATAGAACACTTTGAAACCATCCACCCAAAATGATTGAAATCCTTAATTATTTGTGACAAATAAATATCAATATCATTTTTAGGTTCTCTTAGCCTCTAAATCATTGAACTCAACCTGATATATTATTAATTTATAAAAATATATAGGGATGAGTTATAAATGAATAATTGAATAATCTTTTAAATGTTTTTTTTCAATTATGCAATGATATAGATACATTACATATGTTATTTATCCAATTATGACATATTGAACATCATTTACAAATATAGAAAATTATTTGTCAATTTTTCTCTATTATTGCAAATCAACTGGATGATATAATTTTACATCACATATTTTTTGATCTATATTGAATATTATTAATTTTAAATTATTTTAATTTTAAAATAAAAGTTTCAAATTTTGAATTGTAGGTTGATAAAAAAATTTCTTTAGTGGGAGTTTAGGTTCATGGAATAAGAGAAAAATCCACATGTCATCTTTCTTTTAACTTACAGCCTTGTGCTTCACCATATGGAAACTTTGATAGAACATTGAATTTTTTCCATGCAACAAACCACTATTAAGAAATTAATGTATCATATTATACCTCAATACTATTAGATATTAAATTTTTATTAATTATTATTTTATTTGGAAAACCATTTTCTTTAGGGAATATTTTTTTCATCAAAAGTTGAAATAATGTATAACTCATATATATATATATATATATCTATTACTGAAATTCATGTTGAATAATCATAATACATTTATTAAAAACATTAATTTCCTATAACCTAGAGATAATTTTTTTTAGAATCACTATATAGGAACTCAATTTACAATGTTTTTTCACTTTCTTTCACTCCAAAATCAAATATATTTTCTTCTATTTTACAGGAATTATCATTTTTTAAATCTTCATTATCAGTACTTCATTAAATTTTCTTCATTTCACTATGACAAACCCGTATACCTCAATTTTAGTTAAAAACATGGATAATTAAATGATCATTACCAAACATGGATTGTAGATTTCTGATATTTAGACACATCATTCATGGATAGTAAAGAAACACTTTTTTAGAACATTTATCTCAGAATATTACACAAATAATCAACACATTCTTCATATTCGTCACTTGTTCATCATGTAGTAATCCAAATATAATTCATTATAACCTATTACAATAATTATGTAATGAATGTAATTTATTATAATATATATATATATAATTGAAAATTAAATAGGTTTTGAAAAACATGATAGTAAATATACATTTTTAAAAACGATAGTAATAATTACTAGTAGGTTGTCGAGTTATAATGAAAATAATCACAAATTAACCTATTAGTAAATAATAGATCGAATCATATCACCTCTAACAATAGGATCAAAACCAAGAAATCCCATTATAAATTTATTCGCCAACGTCCATAAGGATAAAAACATTTCTAGTATAAGGGACTAACATTTTTTACCAAAAGACAGTTTAGTGAATCTTACTTCTACAGTACACCATCTATTATTGTACCTCGAATATCTCTTTTATTTCTATAATACTTTGTGTAATAACTTCATCTACTACAATACCCCTACTGTATTGTTATATCTCCTTTATAAAACCCCATTTAATGGGAATAATCGAGGGTTGAACCTCTGAACTTCGTGATGTGGAGCAGCAAAAGGTTCCACTTAGGTATCTTCTATGACGATAATGATATTAATTATAATAATATATTTAAATTTCATCTTAATAGAATATATTTAAAATAGTTAAAAAAAATATTGTATATATTGTCAAAATAAAACATTAATAATATAGGTAATATTTTTAATTTATTTTTAATATGTATTTTATAAAACATAAATATTTCTATAGGGTATTTTTTAACACAAGGATATTAGTTT
This sequence comes from Viscum album, assembly GCA_963277665.1. NCBI lineage: Eukaryota > Viridiplantae > Streptophyta > Magnoliopsida > Santalales > Viscaceae > Viscum > Viscum album. Next base: position 1,430,135,005 of record OY728157.1, read on the forward strand.
TATTACAACTAAAACAATTTATTTATAAATTATACCAATTTTTTTTATAATAATGTCATAAAATAGTTATTAATATAATAATGTATTTTTTATTCCAATTTGAAAAATCAGTATTCATTTTTTTAAATTTAAATTCATATTAAATTCAAAATAAAAATAATTAAACATTGAGTAAAATTGAGATTATGGATTTTTTAATATTAATATATAACTATTTAAATTAAAAAATTGAATATTTTATAATCCTAAAATTTTATATAAAAAATAGTGTATTTGTTATGGATTAATAATCATGACAAAAAAATATAATACTCATAAATGTATTTATGTTGGGAATAATTAATTTAAGAAATAAAATTTTAATAATATACTATCATTTAATATAAAATATTTACAAAATATATCATATTTTATTCATTAAAGTTAATTATTAATATTAAATATCAGTTTATTATATACATCGTCAAACAATTTTTTATTTTTATTTTAATAATTTCTAGTTCAAAAAAATAAATTATTGAATATATTTGATAGAGTAAAATTGGGAAAAACTAAAACTTCATTAAAGAGTTATTGGTATAAATTATTTTGATATATTGTAATTCATCTCTCTCAAATAGTAATGTTAATAGAAATCCTTATGGGAAATTTTAATTTTGTACGACCTAGAGATTTGAGAATATATTTATATTTAATAAATTATATTGTTCAATATCATGTTATCATTAAACCATTAAATTATTGCAATTAGGATAATACATAAAAAATTAATCAATTTATTTGGTATAAAATTGTTGAAAATTATTTATAATTCATTTTGGAAATACTATTGATCCTAAAGAACTATTTTGATTTGTTTTTTTTTTGTCAGTATTTTTTTCATATATGACATATTAAAAAATTAACACATAATATTAATAATTATTAATAATTATTTTTTAAAATTGAATAAGTGTAATTAATTTTATATAACAGAAAATAAAATAAATTGATGTTAAAATGTTATATTTTTTTTAAAAAAACTACTTTTAATGTACTCAATTGGTTTTTTTGTATTATTAAATTATAAAAATCGTCATTTATTAATTTTAATGAATTATCAATTTAATATATTAGATAAATTTGTATATAGTTAATTTAATTGTTTTTACTATGTAATGTATTCTATTAAATTCTGTGTTATTTTTAAAAACACGTTTTTCTAAAATTGATTTTGTTTGTGTTTTGAGCGCATACATGAAAATGAATTAAATTGTATTAAAAGAAATAATTTAATAAAATGGTTTCCATATTTAAAACCATAATTCCAAAATATTTTAAATAGAAATTTTTCATTTTTTCTATAATGAATACCATGTAAGGAAAATATTCTTTACTACGTTTAAGGTTTAAAATGGTTAATGAGAGGGTTAAACTAAAAGATAATGTTTAAAATATCACATAAACTTGAATAAATTTGATAATTTTAAGATATTTTGACCATAAATTATATTATCTTTTATTCTTTGGAAATTTTATATCTCTTTAAATTGCATAATAATTTAATATATATGAATGTTTTATGTTTTATAAATTTTCCACCCACCTCACTTATAAAAGGAGGTCCTCTCCTTATCAATCAACATATATTAATTAATATACCTAGGAAAATAAATACACTAATACCTTCCACAATTCCTTTCCATTCATTATATATTATGTTCTTCACAAAATACACACTATCAAAGGCTTAAGGATTAAGCCAGATGAGGTTTCCAAAGGAAGAGGTAATTTTCTTTTCCGATCTATTTTGAGTTTCTTTCTTCCTTAACATCCTAAAAATATTATATAACCACATTAATTGGTAATATTACATTTATTATAATCAAATTTTGTTCTTTTATTTATATAACCATTTTCTATATCCTTTCCATCTTATGAGAAATGGAAATATTGTTCTTGTATACGTGTGGACTGCCACATCCACAAAGCTATGTGATTCATTTTTGTGTCTGCCAAAAATATTTATAATCAAATAGATGTGATTAATGATTATATATGATATTTATAATTTTATTTTGATATATTAAATATATATTATTATTTATATTTTTTATTTATACTTGTTGTAATATGAAAATAATACTCATGCGTACGAACGGACTATTATATCCACAATGTTTAATAATTCATTTTTCATCACCAGCTTGTATGAATGGTTATAAAAGGGAATATAATGAATAAAAATTATATTCATAGACTAGTAAGATTGTAATTATTATTATTCCAAGACCAATGTTTAAAAACCATAATAACTGAATTGAAACATGCATGGAAAATGGACTAGTTTTCACCCTAATATTGATTTTAATGAAGAAATGTTAATAGGGACCACATGAAGCCCCATTCTCTCATATAACACTCTCGTCATTAGAAATCATCTTGGATTTCCTCTCATTAGGGTTTTATGTTCTCTCTGATGGTGATGGGATTCTCCTCCTCCTTTGGCTTCTTCGTTTTTCCTCTTTCCAGGGTTTCATCACTCAAGCCTCTGTTTCATCTTCAACATTTCCTTCCCCGGGTGTTGCCTTCTTCTTGGCAGTGATGGGTCCTTCTTATGACTTCATCAACTTCCTTATTTTTAGTTTCTTTCTCTTATAATTCTATGGAGTTACCTTTCTTTCTACCCTTCCACCCTTTCTCTGTCGATCTGACCTGACACACACAACCCTATCTTCGTTGGGTGTGTTGTTTACTCAGATGGGTTTGGGATTGTGGCGATTGGTGTTGGGGAAACATGGGGTTCTTCGTTTCGCCAGCTTTCTTCTTTCATTTCTCTCGATCTATTTGGTGTTTCTTTTTACGGTTCCATTCCCCAGTTCCTTTCAGGAATTCATTTTAGATTTTGGTACCTTTGTTTCTATTTATGGTTATGTGGTTCTTATGGTTTTGAGTTTCTTGTTCGTTTGTTAAGTCTCTTCTCAAATGGCGTAGTTTATGGTTTATTATTTTCTATGGATTTTTTTTCTGCTAGTTTTGTTCATTTTGAAAGGCCCATTCCCCCAAAACCTTATGCTACTTTAAGACATCCCTATCCTCGAGTCCCATTTCTCCTCTCCAGGTAGGTCGTGGGTGGTGTATCGTCGGAGTTTTGGGAGGTGGCGTTCGAGCAGTTATGGGTTCTCCAAGGAATGAGTCCCTTGCTCAGATGATTAGTGTATTTGTTCATGATGTATGGTTTATTGGAAATGAAATTGGTTCAAGTGACCAATTTCCTCCAGCTTTTTGGTGTAGTGAAGAAAAGGTGACGATGACAACGTGGAGATTTTCCAGTGACGATGACGACAGGTATGATGATGATGATGGACGACGATCTTGATGGACAACGATTATGACTGTGAATTTGACTAATGTGAGCATAACCCTAAAGAAATATCCTTATTTTGTGTGTGTATTTTGAATTTTGAATTTGGTTCATCACTGGGGAATCCCGCTGTAGGGTTTTGACTAATGTTCTGGTAACCGCTCACCTCAAAGTGGTCTTTTTGAAAATAAAATAAAACGTTATTTGGGCTGTAAATAATTGTTAATAAATGGGTAACTAAAAATTATAACATTATGATATATTATAATATAACCATGAAAATGAATATATTATATATTTATAGTAAATAAAATTATATTATACAGTAAATGAAGAGTGTATACAAAGAAATGTAAGAGATGAGATAAAGGTTTATGTTATAATATCACTTCTTTTTTAGATTGTCTATAGAAAATTTTCATCGAGGGAATTTTTTTAATAATTATCTTTTAATAATAATATATTTTCTTATCCTATATTTAATTATGTGGTTATATTTTTTTCTCCTATTATCCTCTTCTTTTGTATATGAAACAACTGATAAAATGTTTCTATTAAAAGTTGACCTCATTTCTGATTTACCCTACAAAATTTTTCTTCAAGGTCCATATTATTTAAAATTATTTCATGAATATTTTTTCTATGATCAGTTGATATTTTAATTCATTTTATACTATATTTTACTTTCTTATCATAATTTATGATGAATATTCTTGTCATATTCCAAATGAGGTGCTTTTGTAATTTTTACCAAAATTAAGAAAGGAATTTTGGTTTCAAAATTTACCAAATGAAATATTTTCCTTCCTGAATTAATATTATTATTTTAATATTAATTTATAATTTTTTGTAGTTATATTCAAAGTAAAAAAATTTCAAAATATTCAATAAATTTTATATGAAAATGTTATTAAAACCAAAGGATATTTTTATCCGGTTTATAAAGAAAGGTTATAATATTATTTTAAAGGTATATTTCATCTATAAAAAAATCCTTTTATATTTTTTGTAATTCACTATGGGAATGATATTGTGATCCCATACATATTTATTCTTCATATTTCTTATGATAATTATTTTTTAATGATGATTCTATGAATCTCGTTACATTCCCACATGTTAATTAAAAAATTATAAAATAAGTACTATTTTTGTGATACCATTCACTTCCATTATATATATGGAATATGATTATGTAATGTTGAAATATTAATGACCCCAATTTATTTTCAACAAGTTATGCTATGATGACTGACTGAAAATTAAATTATTATTAAGAAATCACTTTTATGGAAAATTTGGGGAACTATGATGGTTCAATCCCGAAACATCATACAACATAATAGAATTAAAAATAATTAATGGAAAACATAAAACTATTATACATAGAAATCCAATTTAACTTCAAATAATTGGAATTTACATTGTTATCTTAATCATTCTTTATGAGGTCTTTAAAATTTAATTTCATCTTATCCCAAACTTGTATAAATTCCTCCACATTATTCTTCTTTTAATTGAATCATCTTGTTAGTATGAGAGATTAATTGTTTATCCACATGAATTGTTCTCTGTTTGTGTCCACAATGGTCAGCCTTTCACTCATCTTTTCAGCCTCCTCTTGAGAAGACATAATATGAAAGTCATCCTTCTTTATTTCTTCTTCTGTGTGAATAATAGGCTCCAAATTCTTGGATTTTCCCCAACACCATCCTCAGTTACCCACTGGGAACTAGAAATGAAAACCAATATTTGAAAAAAAAATCGGCCTCCTTGTCAGCATACATGTCAAATAGAAAACATTTGGGAGGAGCAGTTAGATCAAAAATAATCCTCTCAATTATAATCATCTTTAGCCACAGACCCCCCATGAATTTGAGGATGGTTTTCCAATGTTTCACCCACCAGTTCTTGAACTTTATGCTCATAACATACTTCCTGTGGTCTTTGCCTAAATAGATTCATACCATTCATTTGATCTTAGTAATTCTCAGAGGGATCGGGAACCAATTCATATGGACTTTCCTTTTGGAAGATCATGTCTCCATTTGTTTAGTAATATGAGTGTAGTCGTTATTATCCTTGTATTTATTCCTCTTTGTCACAATGAAACTCTTGAAATCCTTGTTTCCTTTTTGACCTTTTAGTCTCCTTGGACTATGAATTCCTTTAACATATCCTCTGTCATCACTGTCCTTAGATAGATTGCATGAACTCTAATATCTTGGATCTTCCCTTATAGAACATTGCCTTCCATATGAAAATCTAGGAACACATTGATCTTGAAAAATACATTTTTCTCTAACACCATCAAATCAATTAGATAGCTTAATAAAAATCACGGTCCTACTAGAATTGGTCATGTTTCCATGCTTAACTGGGACCTCTTCTCATCTGGGGTGACCTTCACTCAAATCTCATGTCTCGTAGATTTCATAGGGCCTCTATCACTTATCTTCTGAATGGACACCCCATTGAAACATGGATCACCAAGTCTCCATCCCTCTATATAAGACAAAGCCTTTGGATTGTTGACCCTTATTTCATGAAGATCATATGCATGGATATTCTCATTATCCACTAACCCTGAAGGGTCCTTCAATATCTTTTCATCATCCACCAAATCACTTATCAAATTGTTAATAATGTGTTCCTCCTTTGTATAAGTAAATACGAATAGATGGTTGATATCAGCTGAAGTTACATCCATGTTGCTCAAGAGATCCACACTAATAGCTTCTGGAACCACTTCCCCTAAAGGATTCATTGTAACCAGATCAATCTCTTTATGAAATTCCCAACCTCTGTGATGTCATGAGGTGGGAAGGCGGCCCAAATTTTTGCAGGATTCACAAAAATCTATCCAGGATTCAAAGATTGTGAATTTTTTACATCGGAATTCCTCCCCTACTACAATTCATACCCAATCAATTGGGGCCTTGTTACATCCACTTCAATGTAGATATGAGGGAATATTAGATGAAAATCTGAATTGGTTCTACAATAGTAACAGAAAAGTAACCTATAATATTGCGAATCAAATGAATAATATGTGGATTTTGAAATGTAAGTGGGAGTTCTAGAAGGCATACCCACAATGCGGTTATGGGAGCATCTCTTTTCAAATAGAAATCATAAGTAGATAAAAAAGGAATAAGGGAAACACGTTATAAGAATGGGGTTCTTTTGACCAAGAAAGTACCACATCATCCACTATACAGAATTGGTTCTCATATATCATTTTTTATGGAGGCAAATAATCGCTTATTCTTGTAAACCCCAATAACCAATGATGAACCAGTAAAAATCATCCATCAAAGGGAGATTCTTCCTAAATTGTAACCCAAAGGCCATGTTGAAAAGGCCCATAGTTTATGTGAACTATAAATTTTAAATTGCGAGCATAGATGAACCATTGAAGAGATCAGGAACCTTCAGACTTATTGAGATAGTCGGGAAAGGTGGAAAAACTCTAGATTTGAAAAGGGGAGAAAGGGGTGCAAGCATCTTCCAAAATATGATAGAGGAAGATCTCCCCCATTATCCATTGAGGAGGGGGTTCTTGAGACACCACCATCACCATTGGGGCATCATTGAAAGTATGATCTTCAAGAAGAATACCTTACCAATCCCACGATTATTCTTACTATCCTATGATGAATATATAAATGTATTTATGATATTTTGGGTCAAATATGTATGGTTTTTGATATAGGTTATGGGGGGATCCATTAAATATATACAATGAATTTGTTAATGATTGATATCTCTTGAGGTAATACGAACTAGAATAGAGATTTAACCGAATCTAGTGAGGGAATTTTTCAAATATGAGACTCTTGGGAGTGAACCTTGACTAATTAAATGATAAAATGGATTGTGAACCCAATCCACTATGGGGTCTTGTCCACTACGAGTGTCTTAGATTTTAAAATTGACTAATGAAATGATTTTATAGGAATATTATTATTCTGCAATTCATATAACTAGTTATTATACGAATAATATCTATTTATAGATCATGATATATTAATGATGATTCATCACTCTAATTACTCATGCCTTTTGAAATGATAATGATTTATGAAATTATACATGAGTTATCATTTTTAAATAATTGGGTATGAAATTTGTAAGTAATTATAATTATCTTATACCCTTATTCATATATTATGGTTATATATTATCACTTATTGATATCCCCCATGATTTCCCTTATCAAGCATCCATACTCACCCATTATTATGTTTCCTTATATTTCTAGGTAATGAAGAATTTTTTTACGTATGATATTTATAATAAGGTTACAATAAGAAAAGAAATTTATGGGAGGTGTTGATGCTCTTTCCTAAAATATGTTTATTATGTATCTAGTCTCCATGTACATAAAAACATTATGGTATGAGGAATGTAATACTATAAAATATATTTAATATTCATCTAACATGAAGTAATATTTATATATGTTATGATTTGGTCACCTAAATTGGTATCGTAGTTGGGTTTAGTGATTTTTTGTGATTAGGTTATGAAGAAAATGAATGTCACGACCCGTCCTCGGGGCCCGTGCCATGACTACCCCAAGCCCGCCTTCCATAGGCCAGGGGCTGGAGACTAGCACCAAGGCGTAAATTCCCGATAAAAAGGGAAGGCATTTCCTTTTTAAAGTAAACAAACACCATAGAGCAAGCAAGCAGTAGAAGTAAACACTAAATAAAAGCTGGTACAACAGTATGTGCGGAAAATTAAGCGGGCCAGTATACAAACCCAAACTGAAAGTAAAGTGCAACTGGAAGGGAAAACAACAACTGAAAAATAAAGCCGCAACGCCGAGCTGTACACTGGAAATCCCACCTGAAGGGTGAGTACAGATAGCCTCCTCTGCTCCTCGGGTCCAACCGACTGCTCCGAGTACGTCCCGTCCAGTGGTCCACCTCCAGGTACTGTCCTGCTCCGCAAGCCTCAACCATGATCAGCGTTGTCCATCGTCTGCAACCAACACAACGTAGTGCGGGCATAGCCCGTGCAGGGGTGTGTATAAGCTACTCAGTAGGGACCCAAAGACCCCCAAGGTCTCCCTAAATCCACAAAGGATAATCCACAAAGGAAAGATGAAATCACGAAGTAACATCCGAAACTGCTTAGGTATATGCCCATACATATAACTAAGTCATCAATTCTCGTTCGGCTCCAACATCCGAGCCCAAGTACAACCCAGTCCACACTGGAAAGCAAAATGTAAATCCACACAAGATAGCACAACACAATCCAAAAAGGAAAGCAAAATAGGATTCAGCTCACACAGGTATACTTTTTTCGAATGATGATAGAGATGATTAGTTATATCCACTGATTCATCTAAGCCGTAGGATCCAAAAAGGATCGATAGGTACTAACCCCCGAAATGACCCACATAGGATCTGACCCACAAAGGATCGATATGTAACTAACCCCCGCAATGACCCACATAGGATCTGACCCACAAAGGATCGATAGGTAACTAACCCCCGCAAAGACCCACACAGGATCTGTAGGCGCTGGCTCACACAGAACCGCTGAGCGTTGACCCACACAGGATCGGTAGTACTGATCCACAAAGGATCGCTGAGTGTTTTAGTCATCGTCATCAAATCCACTGAGGATCTCTGCACAGTCGTCGTAGTAGTAGCAGTCGCAGCCAGCTCTAGGGTTTCCGCACACAGCAAGCTCGTTCGGGAGGGTCCGCTCCACAAGCCGAGAGGCTGATACATCAACTGACACATAGTCCAGATTTGATGTATCCAAAAGTTTTGTATCATCAACAGGAACTCAACGTCACAGATGGTGCGTCAATCGGACGCCCGGTCTGAGAGTTATTGACTTTTTCATCCCAGGGGCCCGGTTGGTTTTTAAGGCTAAACCAACCCAACCGTACTCCACCTGCGCCCAAACCTCGGGCGGATTAAGGCAAAAGATTCATCTCATTTATAGGTATCCATCAAAGTCGATGGCACGTCAATCGGACGTCCGGAGCTTAAGTTATGAGCGTTTCCGCTCCGAGGTCCCAGTTAGTTTCGTGTACGAACCAACTCGGCCGAACCCAAAGTATTCCGAAACCTTGAGTGAGATATACCGAAACGACTGTCTCGATCCAAGGATCGCATCTTCGCTAACATCGCGTCGATCGGAGATACTTAGCCCGAGATATGGGAAAAATACTAAAAAGGGTCCGAAAACGGGGGTTTCGGGCCCGGACCGACCCGGCCCGAGACCCCCTGGGTTGGCCCGAACCGGGTCGGCCCGGCTAGGCGCGGCGTGGCCCGGCGGCCCGGCGCGGAGACCCGGCGCGCAGCACCAGCTGGCTCGGCCGAACGTCCGAGCCGTTCAGTTTGCAGGGGGGCGCTGCCCCCTACGTTTTGTAACCGCGACCCCCCTTAATGGGGGCCACTAGCTAGCCAGTCGGGGGTTTGAACCCCCGACTTCTCTCCTGTCCGGCTGGCCCGCCCCAGCTGGCAGGTTTCTACCACCACAAGACTGGCAACGGCCGGTCCCCTCCCTGCTCTGACGCCGGCGGCCCGTTTCCGGCCGCCGGTCCTTCTCCGACGCCGGCGGCCCATTTCCGGCCGCCGTTTCCCACGCTCCATCGCGGCCCGGTACCTGCCGCAGCCTTCATTCGTCTGGTGCGGCGCGACGGCACCGCACCCCTCTGCCACGACCCCTCTCCGGCCGCGGTGCTTATGCGGTTCTCCGGCGCGGCGCGATGGCACCGCGACTTGGTATATAATTTTTTAAAAATGCGGCATGTCGGCACCGCACATTCTTGCCGTTCGTTCCCACGCGGTGCGACGGCACCGCGTCACTTCCTGTCGTACCGCAACAACAAGAAAAAGAAAGGGGGGGAGGTTCGGCCATGTTTGTGCGGTCCGGCCTCCTCCCGTTAATTGGTAGCATGCGGTCCAATTATACGTGGATAATGAACAGGAGTAAATCACGAAAATAAATCGCATAAACCGCTACCTCGTGCGAGGTTGAACGGAGGTTTGTCGAACGAGGATTCTTCGTGGAAAAAGACATCATGGAAGAATATGTCGAAGGCATCACGGTACATGGCGTCGCGTAATCGGTTTCCGAGAACTCTGCGTTCTTCATCGGAGACCGATGTGTTCTTCGCGTTCTTCATCGAAGACGAAGAAGTTCCTGAAGTCCTTAGCCTTTTCTCCCAAGACTCCACCACAAGAAACTAACCCCAAAATAATTTAAGCCCTCACTTAATTTATTAAGTAGACATAAGTTTGAAATTCAAAGTTTGATTTAATTTTGTGGAATTAATTCAAACTTTGAATTTCAAACTCATGTCTAGTTAATAAATTAAGTGAGGGCTTAATTTATTTTGGGGTTAGTTTGTTGTGGTGGAGTCTTGGGAGAAAAGGCTAAGGACTTGAGGAACTTCTTCATCTTCGATAAAGAACGCGAAGAACACATCGGTCTTCGACGAAGATTGTCGAGTTCTCAGAAACCGATTATGCGACGTCGTGTACCGTGACGCCGTCGACGTCTTCTTCCACGACGTCTCTTTCCACGACGAATCCTCATTCGACGATCCTCTATTCAAGCTCGCACGAGGTAGGGGTTTATGTGATTTCTTTTCGTGATTTACTCCCGTTCATTATCCACGTATAATTGGACCGCATGCTACCAATTAATGGGAGGAGGCCAGACTGCACAAACACGGCCGACCCCCCTCCCTTTCTTTTTCTTGTTGTTGCGGTACGACTGGAAGTGACGCAGTGTCGTCGCACCGCGTGGGAACGAACGGCAAGAATACGCGATGCCGACACCCCGCATTTTTAAAAAATTATATACCAAGTCACGGCGCCGTGGCGCCGCGCCAGAGAACCGCATAAGCACTGCGACCGGAGAGGGGTCGTGGTAGAGGGGTGCGGTGCTGTCGCGCCGCACCGGACAAATGAAGGTCGCGGCTGGTACCGGGCTGCGGCGGAGCGTGGGAAACGGCAGCCGGAAATGGGCCGCCGGCGTCGGAGCAGGACCGGCGGCCGGAAACAGGCCGCCGGCGTCGGAGCAGGGAGGGGACCGGCTATCGCCGGTCCTGTGGTGGTAGAAACCGGCCGGCCGGGGCGGGCCGACCAGACAGGAGAGAAGCCGGGGGTTCAAACCCTCGGCCGACCAACTAGCGGCCCCCATTGAGGGGGGCCGTGGTTACAAAACGCAGGGGGCAGCGCCCCCCCCCCCCCCCCCCGCAAACCGAACGGCTCGGACATTCGTCCTAGCCAGCTGGCACCACGCGCCAACGCGCCGGTTTGCCGGGCCAGGTCGGTCCGGGCCCGAAACCCCTGTTTTCAGACCCTTTATGGTCTTTTGCCCATATCTCGGGCTACGGACCTACGATCGACGCGCTGTCAGTGGAGATGCGATGCTTGGATCAAGACGCTCGTTTTGGTATATCGCACTCAAGGTTTCGGAATACTTTGAGTTCGGCCGAGTTGGTTCGTACACGAAACTAACCGGGCCCTCGGAGCAGAAACGCTCATAACTTAAGCTCCAGACGTCCGATTGACGTGTCGTCGACTTTGATGGATACCTCTAAGTGAGGTGGATCTTTTGGATTAATCCACCTGAGGTTTGGGCGCAGGTGGATTATGGTCGGGTTGGGTTTGCCTTAAAAACCAATCGGGCCCCTAGGACGAAAAAGCCAATAACTCTCAGACCGGGCGTCCGATTGACACGCCATCTGCGACGTTGACTTCCTGTTGAAGAAACATAACTTTTGGATACATCAACTATGGACTATGTGTCAGTTGATGTATCAGCCTCTCGGCTCGTGGAGCGGACCCTCCTGAACGAGCTTGCTGTGTGCGGAAACCCTAAAGATGGCTGTGACTGCTACTACTACGACGAATGTGCAGAGATCCTCAGTGGATTTGACGGCGACGACTACAGCACTCAGTGATCCTTTGTGGATCAGTGCTACTGATCCTGTGTGGGTCCAATCCTATGTGGGTTAGCGCTCAGCGGTTCTGTGTGAGCCAATGCCTACAGATCCTGTGTGGGTCCGATCCTATGTGGGTCTTTGCGGGGGTTAGTTACCTATCGATCCTTTGTGGGTCAGATCTTATGTGGGTCGTTGCGGGGGTTAGTTACCTATCGATCCTTTGTGGGTCAGATCCAATCTGGGTCATTGCGGGGGTTAGTACCTATCAATCCTTTATGGGTCCGATGGCTTAGATGAATCAGTGGATATAACTGATCATCTCTATCGTCATTCGAAGAAGTATACCTGTGTGAGCTGAATCCTGTTTTTTTTCTTTTGTGGATTGTGTTGTGCTATATTGTGTGGATTTACGTTTTGATTTCTTGTGTAGACTGGGTTGTACATGGGCTCGGATGTTGGAGCCGATTGAGAATTGATGACTTAGGTATATGTATGGGCATATACCTAAGCAGTGTCGAATGTTACTTTGTGATTGCATCTTTCCTTTGTGGATTATCCTTTGTGGATTTAGGGAGACCTTCGGGGGTCTCGGGGTCCCTACTGAGTATCTTATACTCACCCCTGCACGGGATATGCCCGCACTACGTTGTGTTGGTTGCAGATGACGGACAACGCTGATCGTGTTTGAGGCTTGCTGAGCAGGACGGTACCTGGAGGTGGACCACTGGACATGACGTACTCGGAGTGGTCGGTTGGACCCGAGGAGCAGAGGAGGCTATCTGTACTCACCCTTCAGGTGGGATTTCCAGTGGAAAGCTCGGCGTTGCGGCTTTATTTTTCAATTGTTGTTTTCCCTTCCAGTTGTACTTTTCTTTTAGTTTGGGTTTGTATGCTGGCCCACTTACTTTTCCTCACTTATTGTTGTACCAGCTTTTATTTAGTGTTTACTTCTACTTCTTGCTTTCTCTGTGGTGTTTGTTTACTTTACAAAGGCAATGCCTTCCATTTTTATCAGGAATTTACGTCTTGGTGCTAGTCGCTAGCCCCTGGCCTATGGAAGGAGGGCGTGGGGTAGTCACGACACGGGCCTCGAGGACGGGTCGTATCAATGAAGATAAAACCTATTCCATCTTATAAAGAATTTAATGTGATATTGGGTGAAAATAAAAGCATCGTAGCTTGATAAAAATGATTAATAATTTAGGGTATATCAAGAATGATTTTTGGTATTTTGATATTTCTTACTCTAATTTATAAATATTCATTCATAAAATATGATTTATACATTATGTTAATGGATGAAACTAGGGGTAATGTTGTTAAAAATAAATATGGTGGAATATTCCAGAGTTTTACTCTTGACCAAAAAAATGACATACGAGATGGAATGGAAAATATTTTTTATAGATCACACAACAATTGCAAGCCCTGAATCATTTTGATATACCAAATGAGAGAAAGAGGGATTGACACACCATTAAGTATTTCATGAGGTGACATTTACCTTCATTTAGAAATTCTATTGATCCAACATTTTCCATGAAATATTAGGTATTACTAGAACCATATTTTATATTCCATAGTGTTAAAAAAATGAATAAATTGTCTTGTAAGTATATGATTTTGAAGGATAATTATAAAAATAGTTTAATATTATTAATAAAAAGGGGAAATATAGAGAAATTGACTCTTTATAATGGTTTGAATTTAAGAGAACATTTTATTGTATGTAATTTCACTAAACTCAATTAAAAAATGGAATGAAATTTTTTTGAGTTTAAGTAGAAGGATGTTGAATATATTGGTACCTATAATGAAAATTTTAGAATACTTATAAGGTATGATTCTATTTTTATTGTTGACCCTAACATGTGGTAAATTTTATTAAGGGGGCTTGTAAATGATTCATCTATTGAAATTAAGGCCATCAAGAATGGGAATTATTAATATATATATATATATACACACACACAAAGAAACAATCCAATGTAACGAATATGGAGATATCTAAACTATATATACCACCCATGCTCCAATTTTATAACTATAAAGAGTTTGGGAATTATTCCAACTAGTTCTCAAATCAATGGGTTAATGATATCATTTAGCATGGACAACCACTTAATCCAAGAGATAAAGGGAAATATAATGTTACCACAACCACTAAAGTGTGTCATATGAATGAAGTGGTGAAAGGTGCACTTATAAAACACTCCATAATTATAAAATATCTAATTTTTATTTTGTTCAACCCACTATGTTTTGTGTGAATAATTTACTAATGATATCATATCAACTCATCAATGACTGGATGTTAAATCTACCGTAAAAACTTCTAATGGTACGGTGATTGCATATCATATCTATATCTCTTCTATGATATGATTTTGTGGGAATGTGCTTTTGAAAAATCCCATGATTCTCCATATAGTTTAATTTTATTTGATTATGGTCAGAAATTGACATTCTCTATATAGTGACCATATCAACTATTGAGGGAGGTAAGGCATGTTTGATATTCCAAATCATCATGTGATTGGATATAGGTGTGAGGTTGAATTTGACCCAAAAATAAAAACTAATTACATTATATAAGTATTATTACCTATCAATGCGTGGTATCTATCAAAAATGGTTAGGTTGAAACTCAATATTGAATATGTTCATATTGTGTTGGAATATGCCAATGTATTTCCTAATGAGTTTCTTAGTCGTCCCCAGAATCATGAGGTTGAGTTTTAAAAGAATTCATACATATTTTTATAAATATTTCAAATACTCCCTATATGATGGACTTAATTACATTGTAGGAATTAAAGAATAATATTTAGGATAATCTTGATAAGGGATTCATTTTTCCAAGTTCATCACTATAGGGTGTATGTATTTTTGCCTGCTAAAATGAAATATGATTCAATGTGTATTTTTAATTATTATTGAGAACCTAACAAGATTACTATCATGAACATTTAACCTCCATCTCGTATTGCTTATTTTTTTGATCAATTTCATAGAGTGATAATTTTAAAAAATTAAACTTTGATCTAGATATCATCAATTTATGATAAAAATAGAGAACACATCCAATATATATTTATATCCGAGGTATGGCCATTTATAATTTATAATGATTCCATTTGGACATACAAAATATATAACAATAATCATGGATATAATGTATAGAGTATTTAAATATTACCTTGATTAGTTTGTTGTAGACATTATATAAGAAATTGTTTTATATTCCTTGTCCAAGGAAGAGATAGAATGTCCGTGGAGGATTATGATGAGGACCTTGAGAAAGGATAATTTATATTCCAAATTTAGTAAATTTGAATTGAATTTAAAAATTTTATCATTCTTGAGTCACATAATTACAACAAGGTTATATTTTTGGATACCTTAAATGCGGAAGTTATTAAACATTGTCCCTGGCCAACCATGGTAACTGAAATCCATAGTTTTATTGGGTTGTATGGATACTATAGAAACTTTTTGATAGAATTATCACATATATAAAATACACAAACCATGTTAACAAAAAATGGATCCAATTTATGTAAGATAAATGACTGTAAGATAATTTCCACGAATTTAATAGAATGTTCGTCAATGCACCTGTGCTTACACTACCCTTCAATAGAAAAGAGTTATGGATAAATAATGATACATAAAATAAGGTAATGGGGTGGTTTATCATGAAGATTTACATGGTTGTAGATTATGCCTCAATATAATTGAAATTTCATGAGAAATATTTTCACACAAATGATTTGGAAATGGAAGAAATAGTTTTTTCTTCAAAAATAAGGAGGCATTATTTATGGTGAAATGTGTGACATATATACCAATAAATATTTAAAAGTATATAATAATATAAAAATAATTTAATATTAACCAAAGAATATAGTTTTAGTTGATTAAAGATTTTGACTTCTCAATAAATTCCCACCATTGAAATGATAATTTGTAAGCTCATGCTTTGAGACAGAAGGATAAAGATAGATTGTCTATTATGAGGACTGTAAGAGATCCAATACATATGGATTTTCGTATGTTAGACCTTAAAATTATATGCAATGGAGAAAAATACAATATTTCTTGATGAATGTCCAACCTTATATTCATTTGGTGATTAAAGAGGTTCATAAAGAAGATGTGGATATGCAAAATAGTGTAAGGATTATTCTCGAGTTAATCCATTACCAAGATGGAATTGTAAAGTTCAAAAATAGAGTATGTGTTTCACCAATACCATAATTCAAGAAGGATATATTAGATGAAGCTCAATATTTTTTATTACATTTTTATCATAGAGTTATTAAGATAGATATAGATTAAAAAGATAATATATAATGGGAAAACATAAAGAGATCTATTGAAGAGTACATATATCTTTTCTTGCTATAAAAATATGTTAAGGATGACAGACATAATTCTATGTGAATTTTATAACCATTATCTATAATTGAGTAAAGGAAAAAAATAACAAGGGTTTATTTTCATGGTAATTACTAATAAATCTAAAGGGAACTGTGTTATTTGGCTTGTAGTCTGCTGCTTTATGAAAT
Source organism: Viscum album (assembly GCA_963277665.1). Classification (NCBI taxonomy): domain Eukaryota; kingdom Viridiplantae; phylum Streptophyta; class Magnoliopsida; order Santalales; family Viscaceae; genus Viscum; species Viscum album. The sequence continues at coordinate 1,430,151,848 of OY728157.1, forward strand.
CATAGCTTTTTATTGCTATTATTGATATCTATCTTATGATTTTTTTTATTAGGATATAAATTAAAGAAGTGGTAATATTTCATAGGGAACCACTCTCAATAAAATATGTTTAAGATATCAGGTTCACCTTAATTCTCTAGGAAGTATCCAATATGATTTTAATTCATAGTTCATATTTAGTACTATATATCATCCATTGATAGATGTTATGTCTAATAGTACAATTCAAATTCTATAAAATATGATAAGAGCTTATTAAGTGTATTTAAAAGGAGTTTGGGATATACTCTTTCAACTAGATTAATTTTATTATAATAATATATTTTACCTGAGAATTTCAAAGGCTCATTATGAATCCATATACAGAAAGAATTGAATGACTCTAACATGTTCGAATGAAGTTGGTGAATAAAATGTATTGGTACCTAATCCAGCTAGGGAAATATTTGATAGGGTTAGATCTATTTGGGAACAAATCAAGGAATCATAGAGGTGATAAAAGTTTTTTACTATCAATCATCAGTGAGATTCGGAGTTCAACATTAGTGATAAGATATTCCATAGAATATCTCTATGGATGAATGTAATGAGATTTGTTAATAATGGAAAGTTAATCCCTTATTATATCGATACCAATGATATTATAGACCATATCAGGGTGGTATATTATCACATGTATCTTCTCTTAAATCAATTCCATGTTTATTAAGTGGTCCATAAATCTATTTTGAGAAATTACATACCATATCATTCGCATGTATTAAACTCAGAGGCTATACCATTAGATTGTTATCATTATTAAGATTATTTTTTTAATTTATATTTTTGATCATGGATATGAAGTGGTTTGGAATAAGGCTAATCAATTGGTTACAGTTCTCTAGAGGAAAAAAAATTTAAATAATCTATGTGGTATCTTGAGAATGTTATGAGGAAGAAGAATACTTAGTTTTTTTAATAGAGTGATACAATTTTTATGGTGAACTCCTTATAAGGGGGAGTATATTATAACACTGCGAGATTTTAGAAAATATTTCTATTAAATAAATATATTTTTTGATATCTTGTGAAAAAATAAACCACTAAATTATATAAATAGTGATTATAAATTTTAAAATTATTTATAATAAAATATATAAAATTGTTAGAAATAATTTCTAGTTCATTTAAGAAACACTATTGATCATAATGACCTTTTTTGATGTATTTTATTTGTGAGAAATTCTTTAATGTATATTTTATTTAAAAATTAATTCAAAGTATTTAACATATAAAAAATAATTGGTTGCGTATTAATAAAATGAATCTATTGGTTATCAATTGGATATAAATTCTAATAAATCCATTTGAAAGCCAAAAGTGATGTTTTTAAAGAACATCATTTATACATGTAATGTGTTTTATAAAATAAAAAAATTAATTAATAACTATTAATTAATGTTTTTAATGTTATGTTAAGATAATATATTCAATCAAATAATTTTACATCCATTAAATGGTTTTTATGAGACTAGGTTTGGAAATAAATTTACTATTATGCTTAAAAATGTATTTTTCTAAAAAAGAATTTTTATTGCGTTTTTTCAACATTATTTTAAAATTAATTGTGTAAATAAAAATTATTTAATTTAGTAAAATATTTTATATATTTTTAATAATCATACCAAATTTTTATAATATGATAATTTTATTTTTCCATAATTAATAGTAAATGTTGTAAAAATTCATTACTACAATTATTGTTATAAAGGATCAACAAGGGGGTTAGACTAAAATATTAACTTTAAAATATTAATAAATTATGTATGAATTTTATTTTATGAAAAACTTTAGACCTTAAATTATCTTATATTCAAACGTATTTCCACTTGGTTACACTTCCCGTTGAATATGACTTTCTTATGTTTTTTTAATGTTTTATGTATTTTTACATTTTCCACCCATGTCACATACAAAAGTGTGTCATATAAAATTCAATTATTAATACCTTTTGATACAAATATATAATAAAATAACTACCTAAATACCTTCTTAACTTTATTACCAACATTTTAGATCTTTCATTCTCCCCATTCGACCGACATTTTAAGGCTTAAGGTGTAATCCAAAGGATGATTACAAAAGAAGAGGTAATTGTATTTAGAAAAATATTTTGAGATTAATTATACCTAAAAATTAATAAAATATTCTCTAAAAATATTAATTTAATTATATTAGTATCTTTAAAATACAAAAAAAAAATTCGGTTAATATTGCAACAATTTTATACCTCATTTTATATCCTGTGATAATAACATTGTTCATGCATACATGTGGACCACCACCTCAACGAAACGATGTGATTTATTTTTTATATTACCAATACAAGGATATTAATATGGATTTATTTAATGAATATATATATATATATGTATGATATATATGTTATTTTATTATTTTGGAAAGATATATTATTTTTTATTTATTACTACATGAGATTTTAAATTTTTTTCTAAATTAATCCCATGTTCTATATCTTACTCCACATGGAACAATGAACTAAAACAATCCACAACATATTAGATGAAAATTATTAATAAAATTTAATAATAATAAAACCTAAATTCGGTGATAATATTTTACTAAATTATACAATCATACAAATTAAATTTATGAAAAGTTAGAGGTTTTAAATGGTATTTTTGAAAAATAGTTTTTATTTAAATATTATCATTTTCTTCTAAAAGATAATTTTTTAAATTTTAGTATTTTAATTTTGATAAATTAATTTAATATTTTTATTATGCATATCAATATTATCCAAATATGATAATATTATGATCTTTTTGAACCAATATATTTTTATGTGAAGAGTGAAAAATATAGTTTTTAGTGAAAATGTAAATGTGATGAATTTATTAATATATAATAAAGGCCTAAATGTTTATGAAGCCTTATAATTGATTAAATATTTATTTAACGAGTAAATTTTTTTTAATATAAATATCATTTTGATATTATAAATACTATATTCAACATTTTAGAACATAAATAACATTTTATACTTATTTTAAAACTGTTTCGAATCTTTTAATTTAATTAAGAATTTTTATTGATATATCTAGTTCTGGATTGATTTAAAATAATCATAAATATTATTTGTTTATAGTAAACAAATTTATATCATGAGTTTTAGTTAAAATGGTGAATTTATACTAAAAATTCATTAAGCCTAAAGAAAATCATTTTCTAAAAATACTTTATGCATTTGACTAGCAATAAAATTAATTTTCCAAACCATTAGAAAATCTATTCTGAAAAATTTGATATATTAGGTAAATATTTTTTAATTATTTAGTAATATAAAATAAATTTTTAGGCATAATATTATGTTACCATTGTAAATATTAGTTCCATGGTTAAATAGTTATTTTTCCATGAATGATACTTTTCTAAATATTGTGATTTTTTAAGAATAAATGGATATATTTTAAAATTACACTATAATACAATTTTTAAACATAGATAAAAATAAATATAAACACAAAAATTATGTTATAAATGTTATAACATATTTTGAAAACATAGTTAATATAACATCCATTTCTAAAAAAAATTGTATTATAAATATTAATTTAAATGTTTATTTTCCCATCTTTATAAATTGATTCAGATAAAATGAAGTCCTAATTCTGAATCGTCAAATTGAAACATTGAAGTAAGGTTAATATTATATTTTTTTGGTAAAATAATTATTGTGGTTAAATTTTAATCAAGATTAGTAAGTGTTAAAATGAGTAATGGTATGTGCCTTTAATTTTACTAAATTAATTTTACATATAGATATTATAGAATGATATAGTTTGGTTTGAATTTGTTACCTATAAGTTTTATCAATATTTATGCACTAAACACACCTACTTATCATAAAATTCCCCTATGACCCTTTAACTAACATTGTTTTCCAAATATTTGTCCCACTTTTTTACCTATAAAAGGATCACATTTACACCTTCATGAAGCCCCACATTATGTAAAAAAATCCCCTAAAACTATTCCTATTTTACATCTTCTAAATCCACTATAAAATTTTGATAGCCAATATTCCTAGAAAATATCCTCAAGTCCTTAATTACCATAAGGATACCTTAAGATAAGATCTTAATTCTCAACATAAGTATTACTTACAATTTATCTTCATTTATTTACGCTTCCCATCCACTATCCTCCAAACACATTCTGAAATTAATTATATAATTAAAATAGTTTAAATAATGTAATTATATATATGTATATTAATGGTATACCAATTATCTATTCTTCTTTTATTCAATACAAAAAATCGTAAAATTTTAATGAGGGAAGTCTGCTGACTACTACCTCCATAAATTTCCCATTTCAATTTTCATCACGACATTTAAAGGATGGTCCTGTAAATTGGTTTAATGAATTTATATGTTATTTATTTCATTATTTATATTCTATAAATCTAAATTTGGAATTCTATAAGTAATATTATCAATAATAGATCATTATAAACTATCCACCAAAAATAGAGATACTGAGAAAGAAAAAATATTTATATGCAAGTTAATAAAACTTTTTCATTTATATTATTCTTATGAAAACTACCAAATATTATGCATTATATTAATAAAATCTAAGTAATTTAATTATATTTTTTTGTTAATGATATTATGTAAAATGAATATCTTCCACAGTGATACTCACACATAGAATATAACATATTTTTGTTGGGTTGTTTTAACCACCCACATGAACAAGGAAATATATTTTTTCACTTATGAAATTGGGAAATTAATATGGGGTATTAATAATTAAATAATTATTTTTTGGTTATTTATTGGTAATATAAATATTTTACATATTCATTAATTTACTACCATTCATATTTTAAAAATCAATGAATCATGTAGTCACCAATTTTATCTATAAGAACATTCTGTTAAAATCTCATTGATTGAAATTAAAAATTAATAAAATATCATAAAAAATAAATTCTAGTATCTTGTAAGATCTCATATTTATGAAATCTGGAAAAAGAATAAAGAACAACATTTCTATTAGAAAACTAGTTCAAAATGATCATGATAACTTACACTCGATAATGAATGCATACTATAACTAACTAATATATATATATATATAATTAAAAATGATTTTTATAACAGTTTATAGGTATTAATAAGGTTTTTAAAAGGGTTCTAAGATATTTATTTTTTTATATCGTATTCGATGAATCTAGTAGAAGTAAGGAACTAAGGTAATAATTTTTTGTGTCAGATTTCATTTTTTGAGACATATTATACACCATGATTTCTTTAGAATTATGTATCTATGAAAACATTAATATTTTTTTATCATAATCATTTTATTATTCATGGTATTTAATCTTTTTTTCAAATATTTTCTTCAATCATATTTATCTTAACGTTTCTAATTTCATAAGAGATTCGTTGTCTCATTTTCAATTCAATGAGCCATGTTTGATATTGAAAACCATAGTTTGTTTTATATGGAATGACAACTTACTATTGGATTTATTTTTTTGATATTCATTAAATTCATAGGGTTTTAATATCAATGTTACATTCTTTCATTAAATGTACTATGATTCAAAAGACACTAAATCTATATGTTTTATTCATAACTCAACTTCGTTCATTGAGTTATAAGTGATATTTTCGAAATTATTTCTTCAAAGATTTATTTCTTACACAAAATGATTTCATTTCAAGGTAGTTTCTATTTATATATAGGTAAATTATAATTTTTATTAAAATATTCCTCCACAATGAATTTATTCCCCATAAAAATTATTTCATTATTGAGACTATATTCATTCATATTAAATGATTATATCCCCTCGTTAACTAAATTTTCCTTTCCCACTAATGTTATTAAGTATATATATAAATCTAATAATTTTTTATCTCAACCTATCTATATATTTCTCTTATCTACTTTATAAAATAATGTTTTGGATTCTCTTTTTCGATATTGGTTTTCAAAAAAGGTATTTCAAAATTATAAAAATGTTTTCCATCCTTTAAAAACAATTTTTTATCATACACTCTACATTAAATTTTGATAACTTTTGTATTTTTAAATATCTATGATTGAATATTATTTTTAAGAGTAAATGTATTTAAAAAAATCCACTTCACCATTTTCTAAAGCATTATGTCATCTTCAAGGCTCAAATATTAGAGATTATTTTTAAAATTAAAAGTTTTCAATTGGTTTTCACATTTACGTTTCTAAACCCAATTTAGTTTTCAAGGATTCAACATTTAATTTTTTTAAAGTAAATACTTTTCAAAAAATTTAAATTCACCTTTTAAATTATGAATTTTAAAGAGTCTTTAATTCACCTTTTCAAAAATGAATTTTCCAAGTCACTTTATCTTTTTTATGCCATAGATAAATGCATTTTATGAGGCTCTTTTATAATTTCACCACAATATATTTATTTATCTCTAAATGTACCATTTAATTATAAATAATTTTTCATAAATAATCTTCTTAATGTTCTTATGAAATAATTTTTTGGGGTGACATAATTATAGGTATTAACTATTTACCTCATTGAGGTAAATTTTGGTGATAAAATATTTAAGAGTTATGAAACCCATTTTATTTTTAATGGGTTTTTTATGATGTGATTTATAAAATCCATTTTAATTCCATTGGTTCATTATGAAATTATTAATGAATGATTTTATGTTGTACTCATATGTATGGATGACTAATTGGTGGGGTCTAATATCTGTCATCTATTCATTTGTTAAATTTTGATATCACATATGAAAATGAAGTGAAACATTGAAACTTTTCTATACATAACTCGAAACGTTGAATTATTGTTGTTAAAAATATTTTTAATGATATTTTTTTTCACAAAAATAAGTGTATAATTGTTTTTGTTAAAAACATGAAGCATGTAGATTTTTTTGTTCACAATGAAATAATTTTTCTGTCCTTATATTTCTACAATATTTCTCTATGTATGACTTGTTTCTATGATATTATGAATTACCATAATGTATTATTATATTATATTCCTTATTCTAAGATTTTTTATCTATTATTTTTTTTGGAATAATTTTCCTATGTATATTGATTATAACTATATGTTCATCTTTTGATCTCTAATGATATTCAGTTTTTATCAGTTAGGTTTAACCTTAAAAAGCATCTGATCTCTTCCCTTTCTTATGTATCCATTTCGCAAAGTTAATAATATGATTATATATTAGGATAATTATTGTATCATCTAGAATTAGTATCCACTAAGATGATGCCTCATCTTTTTCACCACATGATCTCTAGTGCCTCCTTATACAAGAAATGATACTGACTAGAAGTAAGGGTCTGATGGACCTTGTGGGGATACTATACCCGCTTTATCAATATAAAATAATATTGTAAAACATAATAAACATTTACATAAAATAATGATCAATATCCAAACATCACATAACCAATTACATAAAATGGTTGATTAAAACAATCCAAAACAATAATTATGTCAGGTTGTTATGGTTTATAGTATCGTAAAAAACATAATAAGACCCAAACTTAAATCCACATAACGGGTCCTAATCACATGCCTAGTCCCCTCATCCACTCTCCATCCCAATTAATCCATCTATCATAGTTCTCTTTACTTTGTCTTGTCCTAAAAACATGATGTCTGCTCAGCAAACCAACAGTGGTGAAAGAAGGGTGCAAGTATAACCTAGTAGTCTACCACAAACTATGTCTACAATAATATACAGTCTAATACTAGTGTATGATATATTAAATAGAGTATGCCAACACAATATTAAAATTAAAAAGGTATTCAATTAAACAATCACCAGTTTTCCCCATGGTATATCAGTTTATACTTTGTAACTAATACATCCAAACTTATCCGAACACCACTGAAAGAGTGAAACATATACTAAAAATGTTTTAAAACATTAAATCAAAATGTAATTCATTAATCAATTTAACCAAATCATTGTACCTTAGAGACTTAGTCTACGAATCCATATCATGTTTATATTAGGCAATATATGAGGATCAGTTTGACAAAAAAATTATTCCGTGCATTAGTGGGGCCTAGAACACTAGTCTAGACAGACCTAAATTTGAAGATCCCAAGTCTAACATCCCAACCATATCATAAATAATATTTTTTAGGTTAATAATTAGTGAAATTTTAACAAACAATAAAAACAATGGTTCATCTTTTCATTTAATAACATTCACATGTTTCATCACATTCAATACATTTTACTCAATTCCATAACTATCAAAATTGACCTTTTATCACTAACCATAACAATTTATGCATAATTTCAAATAATTTTACATTTATGAAATTTACCCTTTAATAATTTATCACGTTTTCCCTTAATAATCTAACAACCCGTTTTACATTAAAAGATTTAAAAATAACCCTTCATACTATGTTTTCATTATAAACACCAATAAATTTGGTTTGTTATCATAAAAACTTCCATTCAACATTTACCAACTCAATTCCCATGTTAAAGGGGGTGTCACTCCCCATGGATGGAATTATGCCTTGTCTACTAATCATTAATGGATCCAACACTGTTTGTAAAAGGTCTAACACATCATTTCAGAACCAAATCTATCATTATGTAATATGAAATAAATTTCCCATCACAACAATAGAAATGAAAAAACAAAACACATAAAAAAGATTGAAAGACTATGGGAAATAGATTATAGACCACCTATCTAAAGCTCATAGACAACAACTCTATCAACCATGGTGTAGCATAAATTGATTTATTTTGAGGAATTTATTTTGATTATTTAGGTTTTAAATTTTTAACTTGGGGCCCCCATGAATATTTACTGAAAATGGTGATTTTAATCTAGAAACTAGGTGGTGCACCATTGGCACATGGTTACCGGAAGTCGTGCACCCATATCTAAGATATTGTGTGGCCATGTGTCATTTTGGATAGTTTTGAACAACATGGTTGGAACACAGTTAGTCAAACCCTGGTGGATAATTGTGTGACCTGTTCCTCTTAGGTTGAGAGGGGTGTACAGTTGCTGTAGGAATTGGAAAACCTTGTGGGATAACTCAGTGACATGTCCATGTCATTAAAAGTTGAAATTTAATATTTTTTCCTTTTCGATTTTTAACCCTAAACCACTCCCATCATCCCCATTCAAAAAATTTAACCATGGAAGCCTCCTCTAATGTTTTATGAAGTCGTGGAACCTCAATCCTTATGTTGTTTTGACCCCTATTCTTCATGGAATCTTCACCGAAGCCTATTTTATCTTGATTTATTTTTCTTGTTAAGTTTTTTCCTCCCAGTTCCATATATTACTATTTTACAGTTGGTTGTATGACCTAGGAAGTGTATGATGTTATATGTTTGAGTGAGATCTTCATGTTTTTGGTATATCATTTCTTGTTATCATCTTATGGTTGTGCAGTGGTGGTTTCTCACCAATTTACAGAAGATTCAATGTGTGAGGTAGATGGTTCAATGATTATAAATTATCATATGGTTTTTATATTCTTTAATGATTTCCTAATCATGTTCTATGTATTATTTGTGTGGTGAAAACCTTGTTTTGGAAATTATTTATCATTAATATGTGATGAAATATGGTTTTCAAAAAGAAAATAATTTTATTTCATTTATTCTTCATTGTGGTGTTTCTTAAATATATTTTATTCTAGGTGTGGAATTTGAGAATTTTTTTTCAAAGATATTTAGGGTTGAAAATGGCTTGAAAATGGGGTTTTCAAGTGAAATGAGTTTATTTGAACAATGGATTCCTTATTTTTCACCTTTATTCTGTATTTAAAATGTAAATAATGTTGTAAAAATACTTTTGTAAGGAATTTTAATTTCAAAGGGGATTTTCTCATAGAAATGTTTATCATGAACATGTATTCAACTTATTTTATTTCCAAATGTTTTTTATAAATTGTACAATTAGTGTGATAGGTATTTAAAAATGGATTCGTTATACAAAGTGGTGAATTCCTTATGTTATTTTATGATGGGTATTTGTGTGTGGAAGCATTGATCTATGGGATACGTTAAATCAGTCTTGAGCATGATAAGAACCCCAAGTATCTTGGTGGGTGATAAAGAACTTGTACGCTAGTCAATTCAGAAGTTTCTATGGCCTAGATTCATCTAGAAGGATTTATGAGTACAATACTAACTAAACATAAGATATGATCATAGGCTACTTGACCTTGGGATGTATTCCCCTATAGTAGATCATTTTGCTGAATACTATTTTGAAGATCATTTGAACTTGGGAAACATTCTCGTCTAATGGATCGTGAATGGAGATGTTATTGGTAGTTTAGTGGAGGATTTTGATAATCGAGTTATGAGGTTTTTAGGGCCCCTCTATTACTAGTTACCTATAGAGATTTTCCTATGGTTCTTTATTGTGACGTGATGATTATATGGTGTGGTTCCAGTCAACCGCATATGGTAGACCTTACTTAAATTCATTTTCATGAAAAATTATTGGTAAAATGAATTTTCATTAAAAATATTTCCTGGAGAAATGTTTGCCTAAAATGTTTTCGTAGAAATGTTTCAAATGTTTGAAGGAAATGTGCATGTTCATTTTTCTTATAATGATATAGTGTGGAAATATTTCTTTTGGGTGGAATCATACAGGGATTTAGATCACAACATGTATACACTCTTAGGTGTATGAATACTTTGTTATGTATATCCCAAGTAATTTCAATATGTATCATGGTGATGGTGGATCGGGTTTCTGGAGTTATACATCTTGTATGTGTTGGTGGTGGTGGATTGAGGGTGATAATTATCTATGTATATAGAGGTTTAGGGATGGTCTTTTTGTCACATTTGTTTTGTCCCTTTTAGGTTTTTGATCAATGTTGTAAACATCACATCTATAAATTATTTTTCCTTTTTTGTATTTGGATATTTATTATTGTAAATTTTATTTTAGTTGGTTTTTTATGCTTATATAAATGTTTGAAATAATTCCTAGGGAAATGTTTTGATACCCAGAAACTAGTTTCCAACCGGTGCGGATCGAAATGCACTTCGAGCCTTTCTATGAATCCAGCCCACATTTAGGTTGGATAAAATCCCGACAAAGTCCTTATCAAAATGGTATCAGAGTCAGTCTTTCTTTTTTTGAGTCATGTTATTTGGGGAAGAGTCTTTATAGAATTCAATTCGGATTTTCAAGCTATTGGTTCCAGTTTTAAGTGTGGTGCATGGCTTGTATACCTTGTTATAGGACTAAAGTCTCCATGGGATGTTATATTTTGATTTTACTTCTCATTTAGGTGAGATGTACGGGGTGTAGATTGTATATAGAAACTATCTAGAGGTAGAGTGGATCATTTTTCTTATTATCATGATTCATTTGATTATGATTTGATTTATGGAATTTTGGTATTTGTTTTTGTTACATGAAATTTTTTGAATAGTGTATTTATGGGTTTTTTCATGCTGTTGTTTTTTGATGTATAAATATGCCTCCTTGGTGACCTCCAGTGTAGCCATGGGAAGAGGGTAGAGAGAATTATACCTCATCAATTGATTAAAGTTTAGTGGAAGTTTTGGTTCAAGATATCCATGATTTTGGACAAGGAACGAGTCCCAGTCCTACTCGGGTTAGAGAAGATAAACTATATCCTATAAAGGACAAGGCTCAAGAGTTACTCAAGAACAAACATCCTTCATTCTGATGTAGCATGATACCATGGGAAACAGAGGAGAGGATTGAGAAGATAGATATGATTTTAATGTTTCTTTATACTACTGAGGTAGTCAGAGTGAAATGTTCTTCATTTATGATAGACTTCCCTAGTCCGATGTGGTGGGAATCAGCTTTTCAAGCTGTAAATAATGATCATATGAGTTAGAAATATTTCGTGGATGTATTAAATGAGTAGTATTTTCATGATATTTTTTCCTTTTCTAGGTGTTGGGTGTTTTTAGAGCTTAGACAGGTAGATCAGTCTTTGATGGAGTATGTTAACTACATTATTGATCTAGTTTGGTATGCGTTTGAAATCATTTCTAATGAGAAGATGATGGATCAGACGTTTGAGATTGGGTTGCGGCATAGATCGGATATCAGGTTCTATTTGTGAAGATGAAGACCTATGCTGAGGTGGTTGACCATGCTATGATGGTAAACATATACCACAGAGGGAAGTATGGTTTCTCTAGAGAAGTATTAGTTGTGGATAGTGGAAGTTCATATGATAAGAAGAGGAATAAAGATGAGCAGGGGAAGAAGGGAGGTGTTAGTTCAGGACATCCTTCCCAATTGTCTTCGTCTTTGTATTTAGATGTTGGGTTAGTGATTTGATGTCATGACCCGTCCTCAGGACCCGTGCCGTGACTACCCCAAGCCCACCTCCCATAGGCCAGGGGCAGGTGACTAGCACTAAGGTGTAAATCCCGAAAAAAGGGAAAGGAATTACCTTTATAAGGTAAACAAACACCACAGAGTAAGCAAGCAGAATTAAATACTATGTAAAACTGGGTACAATAGTAGTGCGGAAAAGTAAGTGGGCCAGAATACAATCTCAAATTGAAAATAAAGTACAACTGGAAATAAAGTACAACAACTGAAAGTAAAACAGCAACGTCGAGTCGTCCACTGGAAGTCCCACCTTAAGGGTGGGTATAAATAGCCTCCTCAGCTCCTCGGGTCGAGCCGTCCACTCCGTGTACGTCCCACCCAGTGGTCCACCTCTAGGAATCGACCTGCTCCACAAGCCTCAACCACGATCAGCGATGTCCGTCATCTGTATCCAACACAACTTAGTGCGGGCATATATAAAGACCCATAAATTTCAAGGAATTTTTTTTCTTAATTTTCTTTGGAATTTTACAAGAGTGCAGTTTCTGATGGCACCTGATTCCGAGGCCCGGTGTGCCCGGAATCATTTTCCGAAGTTTGGCTCGGGTACGTTCAGTGAATGGACGAGCGGGTTTTTCTAACTTTTGAACCGGTGCCTGGAATCGAATTTTGAGGGCACCGATGAAATCGCAGCGCCGATATTTTCTTATAAATGCCTCTTCCAGAGTTACGTTTTCTCGGGTGTGGTTTTTAATTTTTGGGCTTAAAGTTAAGAAATAAAATAATTTTTCGACAACTTTATTTTATTTCACTTAAGCCACTTGGAAGGCACTTGAAGCCACTCAAAGGCGGCTTAAGCTGAGTTGATCCGGATAGGATGCTATCCAGAAATATCCTACCCCCATGGCAGGATATTTGTGAGGTGGGGCCAGCACAAGCCCCGCCGTTTCTTTCCGCTAAGTAACGCACCCGCGAAAACCCGTCATTATGAAAGTCAACTGATGTGTTTTCTTAAATTCTTAATAGACCATTTAAATGAGAGGTTTCTTTCGTTTAATTAATTCAACGAATTGATGGGTCATTACTTATCTTTTCGTTTGTTGGCGTAATAATAAAATAAGACCAACAAGGTCTTTTGAAGGATTACTCGTTGAGAGGCTTGACAGAATCCTTGAGCCTTCATCCTCCTTCGCAAAGAACGCGAAGAACGCGACGAACGCCGGCCTCCGATGAAGAATGTCGAACCCGTGGAAGTCGACGAGGCGAAGCCGTGTTCCGCGATGCCGACGTTCCCTTCCTGCAACGTTCTTCTGCGACGTCTCTTCCTCCGCAACGAATCTTCGATCAGCTGCTTGAGGTAAGAGTCTCAGATTTTCTTTTTAATCTCCCTTGTGGTTTCTACCGAAACATGGATTTAATTATTTATAATTAAATTTGTTTTTTCTTGGTCTGTTGAGTTCGCCGACTCAACGCCGGATTCCGCGATGACGAGACGCCTTTCCGCGACGACGCGACGCCTTCTGCGACGATCAATTTCTGTGAAGAACGCTCACGCACGACGACTACGCGGTAGAGATTTTATTTTTGGAATTACCCCTTTTTATATTCCCGTAAATGTTTCTTTAAAAAGTTAAAGAACCGTATTTTTGAACAATTCTAAATTTATTAAAATTGTTGTTTCTTGTGTGGAATAAAAATTCCCCCGTTGTTTATATGTAACACGGAGGGTGCAGGCCAAACGAACACGGCCCGACAACCCTTCGTCGTTCTTCGTAGTTGTGTGAATTTGACGGGCGATGACGAAACGTGCCGCAACGGATGTTTGATGATCCTGCAGTGAAGAACGGATCCCGGGAGGAACAACGGCGCAGACGGGAAGGAAAACAGACCACCGGAGCGACTCCGGTGGCCCGCGGAAGCCGCCGGCGGCGAGGGCCGCCGGCGCGGCGGCGGCACTCGCGGACCCGCGACCGGGCGCTTCCGACGCGCGTGGGACACGGCTAAAGCCACGTCCGGTTGTCCGAGCGACACCCCGCGGGTGCCGCGGGGTTGTCACACGGGGGCGGCGGCTCCCCCCGCGTCGATCGGCTGCCCAGGGAGACACCCCGCGGGTGCCGCGGGGGTGTCACACGGGGGTGGCGGCTCCCCCCCGCGTCGCTCAGCCGAGCCGAGCTGGGCTGGCCGAGCCAGGCCGGTCCGACCGGCCAGGCCGGACCGGGTCGACCCGGTTCTGCCGACCCAGGGGGGGTCGGGCCGGCTCGGTTCGGGCCTGGACCCACCGTCTTCGGACGGTTTTGGTTCAAATTCCCGTAACATGAGCTACGGGCCTCCAAACGACTCACCGTCAACGGCAACGCGATCCTTAGATCGAGGTGGTCATTTCCGTATATCGCACTCAAGGTTTCGGAATACTTTGAGTTCGTCCGGGTTGGTTCGTACACGAAACCAACCGGGCCTTCGGAGCGGAAACGCTCATATCTTGAGCTACGGACGTCCGATTGACGTGTCGTCAGCTTCGTTGAATTCCTCAAAGTGATATGGATCTTTTGGCTCACTCCGCCCAAGGTTTGGCTGCAGGTGGAGTACGGTTGGGCTGGTTTTTCCTTAAAAACCAACCGGGCCCCTGGGACAAAAAGCCAATAACTCACAGACCGGGCGTCCGATTGACGCGCCGTCTGCGACGTTGAGTTCCTGTTGACGATACGGAACTTTTGGATACATCAACTTCGGAGTTTGTGTCAGTTGATGTATCAGCCTCTCGGCTCGTGGAGCGGACCCTCCCGAACGATCTTGCTGTGTGCGGGAACCCTAGTGCTGGCTGCGACTACTACATTGACAGCGACGACCGTGCAGAGATCCTCAGTGGACTGTGGCGACGACCATGCAGAGATCCTCAGTGGACTACAATGATGACTATGCAGAGATCCTTAGTGGACTGCGACGACTACTGCACTCAGCGATCCTACGTGGATCAGTGCTACAGGTCCTGTGTGGGCCCGATCCTGTGTGGGTCTGATCCTGTGTGGGTCAGCGCTCAGCGGTTCTGTGTGAGCCAGCGCCTACAGGTCCTGTGTGGGCCCGATCCTGTGTGGGTCTTTGCAGGGGTTAGTTACCTATCGATCCTTTGTGGGTCCGACGACACAGATGGATCAGTGATCATCTTTATCATCATCCGAAGAAGTATACATGTGTGAGCTGAATCTTGTGTTACTCTCCTTTGTGGATTGTGTTGAGCTATCCTGTGTGGATTTACTATTTACTCTCCTTTGTGGATTGTGTTGATCTATCCTATGTGGATTTACTTTTTACTCTCCTTTGTGGATTGTGTTGAGCTCTCTTGTGTGGATTTACTGTTTACTCTCCTTTGTGGATTGTGTTGAGCTATCCTGTGTGGATTTACTGTTTACTCTCCTTTGTGGATTGAGTTGTGCTATCCTGTGTGGGTATACGTTTTCTTTCCTATGTGGACTGGGTTGTTCTTGGGCTCGAACGTTGGAGCCGAACAGGAATTGATGACTTAGGTATATGTATGGGCATATACCTAACCTTGTCAGATGTTACTTCGTGATTGTATCTTTCCTTTGTGGATTATCCTTTGTGGATTTCGGGAGACCTTCGGGGGTCTCGGGGACCCTACTGAGTAGCTTATACTCACCCCTACATGGGATATGCCCGCACTTCATTGTGTTGGCTGCAGACGTCGGACAGCGTTGATCGTGGTGGAGGCGTGCGGAGCCGGACGGCACCTGGAGGTGGACCACTGGGCGGGACGCACTAGGAGCGGACGGCTGGACCGAGGAGCAGTAGAGCTATATGTACCCACCCTTCAGGTGGGATTCCTAGTGGACAGCTCGGTGTAGAGGCTTTTCCTTTCAGTTGCTATTTTTCCTTTCAGTTGTACATTACAGTTGGGCTTGTATTTCTGCCCCTTTTACTTTGAGCACAGCTTTTTATAGTTTTTACTTAGTGTTTACTTTTCCGCTTGCTTACTCTGTGGTGCTTGTTTACTTTTCAAAGGAAATGCCTTCCCTTTTGTTGGGATGTACGCCTTGGTGCTAGTCGCCAGCCCCTGGCCTATGGAAGGTGGGCTTGGGGTAGTCACAGCACGGGCCCCGAGGACGGGTCGTGACAAATTGGTATCAGAGGAGTTCAGTTCTACCGCAGACTCTAATATTTCTTCTATGTGAAGCAATGATATTTAGCGTATTGAGTGTGGTTATCAGTACAGGGAGTCCAGTGTTGGTGCGGCGGCCGACGTATCTGTACACCAGGACCCGGACTTCTGATTTCCGACTTAATGCACGAAAACATTGATTGCGTGTGTGTTTCAAGTTTTCTTTGTGATTACTTGTGTCAGCTCACCAGGTATACTGTTCTGACTGTGGCGCACTTGTTTCCTTTTCAGGATGGCCCGACGACAGCAGCCAGCTAGGGTTCCGAGTGTAGAGCGCGACGACAGCCCGCCGAGCGACGAGGCCTCGGTACAGGGCCCGTTGACAGCGGAGGCACCGGCGGTACCCTTTCCCACCGAGCCCCCGATGCTTCCAGCGCCGATCGATGACGATGCACGACGCCTCGGAGCTCTGCACGAGTTCTAGTGCCATCGACCACCTAGGTTTCGTGGGGAGACGGACCCCTAGGTGGCCGAGGACTGGCTGGAGGCAGTCATTCAAGTTTCCAGGCTTGTGACGACACCAACAGACCTCATGGTGATCCTCGCAGCGAGCCTTCTGCACGCAGCAGCAGGGAAATGGTGGAACTTGATGCTCCAGGTACATGATGAGGACTCCCTCATCTGGACGGACTTCGAGAGCCTCTTCCGCTCAGAGTTCGTCCCGGCCACCCTCCGTGCGGTGCGCATTCAGGAGCTTCTTCAGCTGCGGCAGGGCAGTTTGACGGTCGCCCAGTACGCGGTGAGGTTTACTGATCTTTCTCGCTACTCGACTGACATGGTACGGGACCCCTTCTTCCGGGCCAGTACCTTCGAGCAGGGATTGAGACATGAGATCAGGGCATCGCTAATCTCCCTCAGCATCCCGACCCAGGCAGGAGTGCTAGAGCGAGCCCTTCTGATCGAGAGCTTTCAGGCTGAGTCCACACCGAGACCTACCGTAGGGCGGCAAGTAGCAGAGTCTTCGGCAGCTGGTAGCCGACGGATGACTCAGGGTTCCAGGAAGACCAGGCCTTCCAGCAGACGACCTCGGGACATTGGCTCAGTAGTGTGGGGCACACAGCGCGGAGCCAGCCTTCCGAGAGGCAGGTAGTGCTACTCTTGCGGTGGGCAGGGCCACATGGCTCGTGACTGCCCAACCCGCCGTACCGAGGAGCAGCAGACTGTGGAGGGGCCACCCAGGCAGAGGCAGAGGGTCGACCGTGGCGGTCCGCAGGGAGGAGGCGGATGAGGCAGAGGAGCTGGCCGAGCAGCAGGTGGTGGGCGACACTTTGAGGCTCTGCCACCACCACCACTAGGAGGTCCGCCCCGACCACAGGGAGCTGGAGGGCAGAGATAGGCACAGCTCCAGGCAGCAGAGGCCTACGACCATGGAGCACCAGATATGATTCGAGGTATGATCTGTGTCTATTCCACCCTTTCTGCAGTTCTTATAGACACAGGAGCGAGACACTCTTTCATAGCCACTGCGCTTTTTCGGAGCTCGGAGATTCCGACAGAGCCGTTGGCTCGATCCTTACGGCTAGATACTCCTACGGGAGCAGACTAGACGATTACACACTGGTGCCGGCAGTGTGAGCTTACTCTAGGAGGCGAGAGCTTCGGCTGGGATCTTCTTGTAGCGGTGTCGAGGCCTTACGATGCCATCTTGGGCATGGATTGGTTATCTACGGTCCATGCATAGATTGACTGAATTAGGCGCAAGGTGCGATGTGTGCGCACCAATGGGAGCAGGTTCACCTTCACCGGCGAGAAGAGAGCCTTCGCAGCACAGGATGGACTCACACAGAGGAGAGGAAAACCCATCACTCATCAGTTGGCTAGCCTCATCCTTGGAGCAATTGATGTGTGGAGTCTTATTTTTCCTGCAGTGGTGGATTATTATGCAGACGTCTTCCCCGACGACGTTCCAGGGGTACCTCCTCGCAGAGAGGTAGACTTTTATATTGATCTGTACCCCGGGACAGCCCCGATATCCACTCCAGCATATCGTATGGCCCCCGCCGAGCTTCGAGAGCTACGGGTACAGTTGGAGGACTTATAGGGCAAGGGGTTCATCCGACCCAGTGTTTCACCCTGGGCTTCGCCGATATTGTTCGCCAAGAAGGCGGACGGGAGCTTGTGACTATGTGTCGATTATCGTCGCCTGAACCAGGTCACAGTGAGGAACAAGTATCCACCACCCAGGATTGATGACCTCTTCGATTAGCTCAAGGGAGCACGGTGGTTCCCGAAGATAGACCTCAGGTCAGGCTATCATCAGCTCCGAGTTTGAGACGAGGATGTGTAGAAGACGGCCTTCAGGTGTCGGTATGGCCACAATGAGCTCTTGGTTATGCCTTTTGGCGTAACCAGTGCTCCAGCAGTGTTCATGAGCCTCATGAAGAGGATCTTCCAGCCATAACTCGATCGATTTGTCATGGTCTTCATCGACGACATTTTGGTTTACTCGACCACGAAGGAGGAGCACGCCTACCACTTGCGGGTTGTACTAGACACACTCCGAGAGCACCAGCTTTATGGCAAGCTCTCAAAGTTCCAGTTATAGTAGCGTGAGGTCCACTTCTTGGGGCACGTCATTTCTGAGGTTGGAGTTGCTATGGATCCCGCAAAGATCGAGGCAGTGCTAGCTTGGGAGCCATCTAGGAGCATTACGGAGGTTCGGAGTTTCTTAGGTATTGCCGGATACTATCAGAGATTTGTGTCAGACTTCTCCAGAGTTGAGGCACCACTCTCAGCATTGATGAAGAAGGGGAAACCCTTTGTGTGGTCAGACAGATGTCAGAAGAGCTTCCAGGAGCTGAGGCAGAGATTGACCAGCGCACCTATCTTGAGGTTTCTTGTGGAGGGAGTTGGATATGTAGTCTACTGCGATGCATCAGGGACCAGACTCGGGTGTGTCTTGATGCATGAGTGGGCCGTGATTGCCTATGGATCACGTCAGTTGAGGCCGCATGAGCAAAACTACGCTACCAATGACCTGGAGTTAGCAGCAGTGGTCTTCACTCTGAAGACATGGCGGCACTATTTGATGGGCGAGCGCTCTACAGTCTTTTCTGACCACCAGAGTCTCAGGTAAATCTTCTCGCAGAAGGACCTGAACCTGAGACAGTGGCGATGGCTCGAGTTCCTCCAGGACTATGACTTTGAGATAGTCTATACTCCTGGGAAGGGGAACGTGGTAGCCGATGCCATCAGCAGGAGGACGGGCATCCAGCTACTTGAGGAGGCGACAGAGCAGCTAGCCGCTTTGCAGGTATCCTTCGTGGATAGAGATGGAGCAGCCTTCCTTCAGTCTCTCACAGTCACCCCTCCACTCCGGCAGCGCGTCAGAGTGGCACAGCGTGGTGACACTGAATGTGAGACACGGCGTGCACAGATATCCTCGGGACAAGCACCTGATGGTTTCTCCTTTGGAGCAGAGCACGACATCCTTTTCAGAGGACGTACCATGGTACCAGTTGCTTTACGAGAGGAGGTGCTGAGAGAGTTTCACACTTCTCCTTTGGCGGTACATCCTGGAGTGGTTAAGATGTACAAGGATCTCAGATGACAGCACTGGTGGCCGGGCATGAAGAAGGCTGTGGCAATGTTCGTTTCACGGTGCCTCACCTGCCAGCAGGTGAAGGCAGAGCATCAGGTACCAGCAGGCTTGGTACAGCCCTTGGTGGTCCCGGAGTGGAAGTGGGATGGCATATCTATGGACTTCATGACAGGACTTCCACGCACTTCCAGAGGTCATGACTCCATTTGGGTGATTGTCGACCGACTCACCAAGTCGGCACACTTTTTACCCATCCGAGAGCAGGGCTCAGTGGAGTGCTTGGGGCGTCTCTACATTTAGGATATTGTACGGCTTCACGATGTACCATCGACTATCGTCTCTGATCGGGATGCTAGTTTTACTTCCCGGCTATGGAATGGGTTGCAGGAGGCGTTCGGGACGCGGTTACGTCTGAGCACCGCCTTTCACCCTCAGAAGGATGGTCAGACAGAGAGGACCATTCATACTCTCGAGGACATGCTCCATGCATGTGTCCTTGACTTTGTTCGCAGTTGGGAGGACCAACTACCCTTGGTGGAGTTCGAGTACAACAACAGCTACCACTCCATCATCTGGATGGCACCATACGAGGCGTTGTACGGTAGGCCTTGCAGATCTCCTTTGTGCTGGAAAGACACTGGGGAGTCACCACTTGTGGGACCAGAGATGGTCCGGGCCATGACAGAGAAGGTCCAGGTCATCCAGGAGTGGATGAGGACAGCTCGGAGCCAGCATAAGTCATATGATGACAGGAGGCGGAGGCCACTAGAGTTCGAGGATGGCGACCACGTCTTCTTGCGGGTCTCACCTCGACGTGGTTTACGGAGATTTGGCCGAGGCGGAAAGTTGTCTCCACGCTTCATTGGGCCTTTCCATGTCCTCAGCAGGATTGGCGAGGTGGCTTATCGCCTGGCTCTTCTACCTCAGTTGCACCGGGTGCATGACGTCTTCCACGTATCTCAGCTGAGAAGATATGGGCACGACCCGAGACACCTCATTGACTACGGGGAGCTAGACGTGGATGATGGGACCACTTTTGCGGAGGTCCCAATAGAGATAGAGTATCGACAGGAGCGGGTCCTACATGGGCGATTGATTCCTCTTGTGCGCATCAGATGGCAGCACGGGAACCTCCAGGAGAGCACATGAGAGCGGGAGGCTCAGATGCGTGCTCAGAACCCACATTTGTTTCCCTAGTTTTTGATGTATCTTTACGGGGACGTAAAGCCCTGAGGTGGGAGTAATGTAAAGACGCGTAAATTTCAAGGAATTTTTTTTTAATTTTCTTTGGAATTTTACAAGAGCGCAGTTTCTGACGGCACCTGATTCTGAGGCCCGGTCTACCCAGAATCATTTTCCGAAGTTTGGCTTGGGTACGTTCAGTGAACGGACGAGTGGGTTTTTCTAACTTTTGAACAAGTGCCCGGAATCGAATTCTGAGGGCACCGATGAAATCACAATGCCGGTATTTGCTTAGAAATGCCTCTTCCGGAGTTGCGTTTTCTCGGGTGTGGTTTTTAATTTTCGGGCTTAAAGTTAAGAAATAAAATAATTTTTCGACAACTTTATTTTATTTCACTTAAGCCACTTGGAAGCCACATTAAGCCACTCAAAGGTGGCTTGAGCTGAGTTGATCCGGATAGGATGCTATCCAGAAACATCCTACCCCCTTGGTAGGATATTTTTGAGGTGGGGCCCACACGAGCCCCGCTGCTTCTTTCGGCTAAGTAACGCACCCGCGAAAACCCGTCATTATGAAAGTAAACTGACGCATTTTCATAAATTCTTAACAGACCATTTGAATGGGCAGTTTCTTTCGTTGAATTAATTCAACGAATTGATGGGTCATTACTTACCTTTTCGTTTGTTGGCGTAATAATAAAATAAGACCAACAAGGTCTTTTGAAGGATTACTCGTTGAGAGTCTTGACAGAATCATTGAGCCTTCATCCTCCTTCGCGAAGAACGCGAAGAACGCAAAGAACGCCGGCCTCTGACAAAGAACGCCAAACCCCTGGAAGTCAACGACGCGAAGCCGTGTTCCACGATGCCGACGTTCCCTTCCTGCAACGTTCTTCTGCGACGTCTTTCCTCCGCAACGAATCTTCGATCGGCTGCTTGAGGTAAGAGTCTCGGATTTTCTTTTTAATATCCCTTGTGGTTTTTACGGAAACACGGATTTAATTATTTATAATTAAATCTGTTGTTTCTTTGTCCGTTGAGTTCGCCGACTCAACGCCGGATTCCGCGACGACGCGACGCCTTTCCGTAACGACACGACGCCTTCCACGACGATCAATTTCTGCGAAGAACGCTCACGCGCGACGACTACGAGGTAGGGATTTTATTTTTGGAATTACCCCTTTTTATATTCACATAAATTTTTCTTTATAAAGTTAAAGAACTGGATTTGTGAACAATTTTAAATTTATTAAAATTGTTGTTTCCTGTGTGGAATAAAAATTCTCCCATTGTTTATATCTAACGCGCAGGGTGCGGGCCAAACGAACATGACCTGACAACCCTCCGCCGTTCTTCGTAGTTGTGCGAATTTGACGGGCGATGACGGAACGTGCCGCAACGGATGTTTGATGATCCCGCAG
The DNA here is from genome assembly GCA_963277665.1 of Viscum album. Lineage (NCBI taxonomy): Eukaryota > Viridiplantae > Streptophyta > Magnoliopsida > Santalales > Viscaceae > Viscum > Viscum album. The sequence goes on from OY728157.1 coordinate 1,430,174,538, forward strand.
TGAAGAACGGATCCCGGGAGGAACAACGGCGCAGACGGGAAAGAAAACGGACCACCGGAGCGACTCTGGGGGCCCACGGAAGCCGCCGGCGGCGCAGGGCGCCGGCGCGGCAGCGCCGGCAGCCGGGAGCGGTGGCGCCCTGGCACGCCACTGGACAAGTCCGCCACGGCAAAAGCCACGGCGGTGGCACTCGCGAACCCGCGGCCGCGCGGGTCTGGCGCGCACGGGACGCGGCTAAAGCCACGTCCAGTTGTCCGAGCGACACCCCGCGGGTACCGCGGGGTTGTCCCGCGGGTGCCGCAGGGTTGTCCTGCGGGGGCGGCAGCTCCCCCCGCATCGCTCGGCTGCCCAGGGAGACACCCCGCGGGTACCGCGGGGGTGGCGGCTCCCCCCTGCGTCACCCGGCCGAGCCTAGCCGGGGGGGGGGGGGGGGGGGGGGGGGGGGTCGGGCCGGCGCGGTCCGGGCCCAGACCCCCCTTCTTCGGACGGTTTTCATTCAAATGCATGTAACTTGAGCTATGGGCCTCCAAACGACTCGCTGTCAGCGGCAACGCTATCCTTGGATCGAGAGGGTCGTTTTGGTATATCACACTCAAGGTTTCGGAATACTTTGAGATCGGCCGGGTTGGTTCGTACACGAAATCAACTGGGCCTTTGGAGCGGAAACGCTCATATCTTGAGCTACGGACATCTGATTGACGTGCCGTCAGCTTCGTTGAATTCCTCTATGTGAGACGGATCTTTTGGCTCACTCCGCCTGAGGTTTGGACACAGGTGGAGTACGGTCGGGCTGGTTTTTCATTAAAAACCAACTGGGCCCCTCAGACGAAAAAGCCAATAACTCTCAGACCGGGCGTCCGATTGACGCGCCGTCTGTGGCGTTGAGTTCCTGTTGGAGATACGGAACTTTTGGATACATCAACTTCGGACTTTGTGTAAGTTGATGTATCAGCCTCTTGGCTCAGGGAGCGGACCCTCCCGAACGAGCTTGCTGTGTGCGGGAACCCTAGTGCTGGTCGCGACTGCTACTTTGACATCGACGACCGTGCAGAGATCCTCAGTGGACTGCGGCGACGACCGTGCAGAGATCCTCAGTGGACTGCAACGACGACTGTGCAGAGATCCTCAATGGACTGCGATGACTACTGCACTCAGCGATCCTACATGGATCAGTGCTACAGGTCCTGTGTGGGCCCGATCCTGTGTGGGTCCGATCCTGTGTGGGTCAGTGCTCAGCGGTTCTGTGTGAGTCAGCGCCTACAGGTCCTGTGTGGGCCCGATCCTGTGTGGGTCTTTGCATGGGTTAGTTACCTATCGATCCTTTATGGGTCTGACGACTTAGATGGATTAGTGATCATCTTTATCATCATCCGAAGAAGTATACCTATGTGAGCTGAATCTTGTGTTACTCTCCTTTGTGGATTGTGTTGAGCTATCCTATGTGGATTTACTATTTACTCTCCTTTGTGGATTGTGTTGAGCTATCCTGTTTGGATTTACTGTTTACTCTCCTTTGTGGATTGTGTTGAGCTATCCTGTGTGGATTTATTGTTTACTCTCCTTTGTGGATTGTGTTGTGCTATCATATGTGGGTATACTTTTGCTTTCCTGTGTGGACTGGGTTGTGCTTGGGCTCGGACGTTGGAGCCGAACGGGAATAGATGACTTATGTATACTTATGGGAATATACCTAAGCCATGTCAGATGTTACTTCGTGATTATATCTTTCCTTTGTGGATGATCCTTTGTGGATTTCGGGAGACCTTCGGGGGTCTCGGGGTCCCTACTGAGTAACTTATACTCACCCCTGCATGGGCTATGCCCGCACTTCGTTGTGTTGGTTGCAGACGACGGACATCGCTGATCGTGGTAGAGGCGTGCGGAGTAGGACGACACCTGGAGGTGGACCACTGGACGGGATGCACTCGGAGCGGACGGCTGGACCGAGGAGTAGTAGAGCTATCTGTAACCACCCTTTAGGTGGGATTCCCAGTGGACAGCTCGGTGTAGCAGCTTTTCCTTTCAGTTGATGTTTTTTCTTTCAGTTGTACTTTACAGTTGGGCTTGTATTTCCGGCCCCTTTTACTTTCAGCATAGCTTGTTACAGTTTTTACTTAGTGTTTACTTTTCCTCTTGCTTACTCTGTGGTGCTTGTTTACTTTTCAAAGGCAATGCCTTCCCTTTTGTTGGGATTTAAGCCTTGGTGCTTGTCGCCAACCCCTGGCCTATGGAAGGCTGGCTTGGGGTAGTCACGGCACGGGCCCCGAGGACGGGTCGTGACAGCATAGCCCGTGCAGGGGTGAGTATACGCTACTCAGTAGGGACCCCGAGACCCCTGAAGGTCTCCCAGAATCCACGATGGATAATCCACAAAAGGAAGATACAATCACGAAGTAACAACCAACACTACTTAGGTATATTCCCATACATATACCTAAGTCATCAATTCCCGTTCGTCTCCAACATCCGAGCCCAAGTTCGATCACGTCCTCATAGGATTGTACAACTCAATCCACACAGGAAATCACAGCACAATCCACATAGGAAAGCAAGTCAATCATATCAAAGATAATGATTGAAATTCAAGACTCAGCTCACACAGGTAGACTTTTTCGTAAGGTTAAAGAGAAGATCAGATGTAGCCACTGATTCATCTAAGCTGGGACCCATGTAGGATACTAATCCAACTAAGCTATCGGACCCACATAAGATATAGACTAGCTACTATGCCAGACCCACATAGGATAGCAAGAACAGAGTCAAACACTACCAGACCCACGTAGGATACAAGAACAGTAGTCATCGCCGTCGAACCCATGGAGGATTTCAGTACGGTCTTCATCACTGCTGAACCCACGGAGGATTTCAATGGAGCCATCATCACCGTCGAACTCATGGAGGATTTCAGTACGTTCTTCATCGCTGCCGAACCCATGGTGGATTTCAGTGCAGTCTTCATCACCATTGAACCCATGGAGGATTTCAGTACGTTCTTCATTGCTACTGAACCCACAGAGGATTTTAGTGCAGTCTTCATCACAGTCGCAGCCAGATGTATGGTTCCCGCACACAACATGCTCATTTCTGGGAGGGTCCTCTCCATGATCCAAGGGGTCAATACATCAACTGACACGTATTTCGGAGTTTATATTTCCCAAAGTTCCTTCCCGACAAAGGGAACCCAACGCGACAGACGGCGCGTCAATCGGATGCCCGATCTGAGAGTTATTGGCTTTTTTGTTCCAGGGGCCCGGTTAGGTTTTAAGTCTAAACGAACCCAACCACACTTCAACTGCATCTAAACCTCAAGAGGAGTAATCCAAAAGGTCTGTCTCACTAAGAGTAATCCAACAAAGTCGACACCACATCAATCGGACGTCCGGAGCTCAAGTTATAAGTGTTTCCGCTCTGAGGGCCCGGTTAGTTTCATGTTCGAACCAACCCATCCATACACAATGTTATCTAAAACCTTGAGTGTGATAAACCGAAACGACTGACTCAATCCAAGGATCGCATCTCAACTGACGGTGCGTCGATCGGAGGTCTGTAGCCCAAGGTACAGGCATTTGAACAGAACTGTCCGGAAATAGGGGGTTTTGGGCCGTGACCGACCCGACCCGAGACCCCCTGGGTCAGCCCGATCTGGGTCGACCCGACCCGGGTTCCGGTCTAGCCCATTAATGAGCGGCGCGGCCTGGCCTGGGCGGCCTATTGGCTTTGACCAAGCGCAACCATCGAAGAGCGGGGAGGGGGGGTGGTGTTGTCCCCCCCCCCTGTTGACCGAAATGGCGCGAAAATTAAGTTGTGCCTCCCCCTAAACATGGAACGACATAGTCATTTAGGTCTGCCGCGGCTGAGCCGCAGCAGTCTCCTCTGGCGGCGCGCCACTTCCTCTTTCCGCGGACCACCGGATGCGCTCCGGTGGTCCGTTTCACCCGCCGTCTTTGCCAATGGTTATCTAGGGTACCGTACTTCACTGCGGAATCATCAAATCGCCTCTTCGGCCTGTTCCGTCATCGCCCGTCTATCTGCACATCAAATAAACAATATGCGGAGTCTTCGAATCACCTCTGCGACCCCGACTCTGGCCACGGTTTTGTTCGGCCTCAACGGCGCAGCGCAACGGCGCCACGCTTCTTCTCTCGTTCTTCTTTGTTTTCGCGTAGTGTCGTTGCACCGTACTACCTTTGTTCGTGCCGTGAAAAACACATCATCAAAAGGGGGAGGAGGGTCGGCCATGTTCGTGTGGTCCGGCCCCCTCTCGTTAATCTGATATCAAGCCGCTAAGAAAAAGACGTTTGGATGGTCAAGAAAATTCATGAACTAAAAATCAAACCCCTACCTCGATGAAGTCGTCGAACGAGTTTTCTCGCGGGAAAGGGACATCATGGAAGATGGCATCGTGGAAGGAGGATCATCAGCGTCGCGTCGTCGATCTCTGACGAATCAACATTATTCGTCATCCTTCGTCGTAGGTCGGCATTCTTCGTCGGTGACGGTGTGTTCTTCGTGTTCTTCAAGGAGGAAGAAGATATTTCCCAAGAGCGCAAGAGTCCTCCCTTATTTTCGCACAACGAATCAACCCCTAATAAAATAAGTTTGGTCTTATTTTATTAACACACACGCAAGCCATTAATTTGAAAATCAAACAGATCTCATTCAATTAATTGAATTAATTGAGGAGCATTTAATATTCAAATTAATTTTGAGGGTTGACTTTCCATTAATTCGGGGTGCGGGTGAGTTACATATTAAAAGCATGAGAGGGAGGTTAAAAGTGATTTGAAGGGGTGGGGATCATGTGGGACCCACTTCACTAATATCCTACCTAGTGGAGTTTGGATATTAGTTGGTCCCACTCCAACCACCAAGCATAGGTTTACCTACTTAGAAGAGAAATAAAATTTGTAGCACAATATTTTATTTTATTCTTTAGTTAACCCATTTAATTAATAACCTCACCTGAGAAAATGAAACTCTGGAAAATGTGTTCTTAAGCAATTAACAGCGCTACGGTTTCATCAGTGTCCTCTGATATTGATTCCGAGCATCGGTTCAAAAGTTAGGAAAACCAACTCGTTCGTTCACTCAATGTACCCGAGCTAAACATCGAAAATTGATTCCGGGCACACCGGGCCTCGAAATCAGGTGCTGTCAGAAACTGAGTTCTTGTAAAATCCCCAAAAAAATTAAGAAAAAAATTCCTTGAATTTTACGGGTCTTTACATTACTCCCACCTCAGGGCTTTATGTCCCCGTAAAGATACATCATAAACTAGGGGAACAAATGTGGGTACTCTTCACGCATATGAGCCTCCCTCTCCCAAGTGCCACTACTGGAAATATGACTTTTCCCAATGCTTTTATACCAACGTTTTGTAAAAACCATTGGTATAGGTCCTTTTACACAACGGTTTGGCCAAACCGTTGGGAAATCCCACTTTGTGGCCACCTTTCCCAACGGTTTTGGCAACTCGTTGGGAAAAGCCCACTTTGTGGCCACCTTTCCCAACGGTTTTCCAAAACCGTTGGGAAAGGTCCCCTAGAAATCAACCTCCAACCCAGAATGAATTCCAGAATCAATAACTATACCAACGGTTTTCAAAACCGTTGGTATAGGTCCTGAGAATTTTTATCATATCTTCTTACTGAGAAAATTATATGAATCAAAATTAAAACCATTATGACAATACATATATATATTTATGTAATTATGTTCACAATAGTCATGTTAGGTTAGTGGTTAAGTCGTTAAATGATAAACTAGGGGTCCTGGGATCAAATCCCAGCGAATGTTTTTTTTTGAAATACATATACCAACGGTTCCATAACCGTTTGTATAGATTTTCATATTAATTATACCAACGGTTTCCAAAACCATTGGTATAGGTCTATACCAACGGTTTTCGCAAAACCGTTGGTATAGACCTATCCCAATAGCTTACTTGGCAACGATTCTCCAAACCGTTGGTATATGTTAGTTTTCCAGTAGTGTTCTCTCCTGGAGGTTCCCATGCTGCCATATGATGTGCACTAATTGAATCGATTGACCACATAGGACCCACTCCTTTCGATCCTCAATCTTCACCAGGACCTATACAAAAGTCGCCCCATCATCAAGGTCTATCTCCCCATGGTCTATGATAAGCATCGGGTCGTGCATGTATCTCCTCAGCTGAGATACGTGGAAGATGTCGTGCACCCGGTGCAACTGAGGTGGTAGATCCAGGAAATAAGCCACCTCGCCTATCCTTCTGAGTACCTGAAAATTCCCGATGAAGCGCGAAGACAACTTTCCGCCCCATTGAAATCTCTGTAATCCATGTCGAGGTGAGACCCACAAGAAAACGTGGTCTCCATCCTCAATCTCTAGTAGACTCCGCCTCCTGTCAACATAAGACTTCTGCGGGCTCTGAGCTGTCCTCATCCATTCCTGGATGACCTGGACCTTCTCTGTTGTGGCCTAGACCATCTATGGTCCCACAAGTACTGACTCCCTAGGGTATGTCCATCACAGAGGTGATCTGCATGGTCGGTCGTACAATGCCTCGTATGGTGCCATCCCGATGGTGGAGTGGTAGCTGTTGTTGTACGCGAACTCCACCAAGGGTGGGTGGTCCTCCCGGCTGCGACCAAAGTCGAGGACACATGCACAGAGCATGTCCTTGAGAGTCTGAATGGTCCTCTCCGTCTGACCATCCGTCTGAGGGTGAAAGGTGGTGCTCAGATGTAGCTGCATCCCGAATGCCTCCTACAACCCCTTCCAAAGTCCGGAAGTAAAGCGAGCATCTCGATTGGAGATGATAGATGATGGCACACCATGAATCTTTACGATCTCTTGAACATATAGTCTTCCCAAGATCTCCACTGATCCCTACTCTTTGATGTGTAAGAAGTGAGCCGACATGGTGAGTCGGTCGACAATCACCCAAATGGAGTCGTGACCTCTTGAAGTACGAGGAATTCCAGTCTCGAAATCCAAATATATCCCATCCCACATCCACTATGGGACCTCCAAGGGCTGTACCAAACCTTCTAGTACCTCGTGCTCCACCTTCACTTGCTGACAGGTGAGGCATCGAGAAACAAACTCAGCTACAACCTTCTTCATACCCATCCACCAGTGCTGTCATCTGAGATCCTGGTACATCTTCTCTACTCCTGGATGTACCGCTAAAGGGGAAGTGTGAAACTCCCTTAGCACCTCCTCCTGTAAAGAAGACGATACCATGGAACTTCCTCTAAAAAGGACGACGTGCTTTCCCCCACAGAGAATCCATCAGGTGCATGTCCTGAGGATATTTGTACACGCTGCATCTCACAGTCAACGTCCCCACGCTTTGCCTCTCTAACCTTCTATAGTAGTGGAGGAGTGACTGCGAGTGACTAAATAAAGACTGCTCTATCTCTATCCACGAAGGATATCTACAAAGAGGCTAGCTGCTCAGTCCCCTCCCCGAGTAGCTAAATGCCCGAACTCCTGCTAAGAGCATCAGCTACTACGTTCCCCTTTCCAGGAGTATAGACTATCTCAAAGCCATAGTCCTAGAGTAACTCGAGTCATTGTCGCTGTCTCATATTCAGGTCCTTCTATGAGATGATGTACCTGAGACTCTGGTGGTCAGAGTTGACTGTAAAGTGCTCTCCCATCAGATAGTGTCATCACATCTTTAGAGTGAAGACCACTGCTGCTAACTCCAGGTCATGGGGAGCGTAGTTCTGCTCATGATGCCTCAACTGATGTGATCCATAGGTGATCACTGCCATCTCTTGAATCAGGACACATCTAAGTCCGTTCCCTGATTTATCACAGTAGACTACATACCCTACTCCCTCCTCTGGTAGCCTCAAGGTAGGTGCGCTGGTCAATCTCTGTCTCAGCTCATGGAAGCTCTTCTGACATCTGTCTGACCACACAAAGGGTTTCTCCTTCTTCATCAAAGGTGAGAGTGGTGCCATAACTCTGGAGAAGTCTGGAACAAACCTTTGGTAGTACAAGATCGCCCCAAGAAACTCCACACCTCCGTCAAGCTCCTGGGTGGCTCCCAAGCTAGCACTTCCTCGATCTTCGCAGGATCTGCTGAAACTCCCGCCTCAGAGATGACATGTCCCAAGAAGTGGACCTCACATAACCAGAACTGACACTTCGAGAGCTTTCCATAAAGCTGGTGCTCTCGGAGTGTGTCTAGCATAACCCGCAAGTGGTAGGTGTGCTCCTCCTCAGTGGTCGAGTATATCAATATGTCATCAATGAAGACCATGAAAAATCGATCGAGGTATGGCTGAAAGATCCTGTTCATGAGACCCATGAACACTGCTGGAGCATTGGTTACGCCGAAAGGCATAACCAAGAACTCATAGTGGCCATACCGACATCTGAAGGTCGCCTTATTCACGTCCTCATCTCGAACTCTGAGCTGATGATAGCCTGAACTGATGTCTATCTTCGAGAACCATCATGCACCCTTGAGCTGATCAAAGAGGTATTCAATCATCGGTAGTGGCTACTTTTTCCTCACAATCAACTGGTTTAGGCGACGATAGTCTACACACATTCGCAAGCTCCCGTCCGCCTTCTTGGTGAACAAAATCAGGGAAGCCCATTGTAAAACACTGGGTCGGATGAATCCCTTTCCCTACAAGTCTTCCATATGTACCTATAGCTCACGAAGCTCAGCGGGAGCCATCTGATATGCTGGAGTGGATATTAGGGTTGTCTAGGTGTACAGTTCAATATAAAAGTCTACCTCTCTACGAGGAGGTAGTCCTGGAACATTTTCATGAAAAACGTCTGCATACTGATCCACCACTACATGAAAAATTTGGACTCTGCACGTCAACTACTCCTAGGATGAGGTTATCCAACTGATTAGTGGTGGGATGTCCTATCCTCTGCGTGAGTCCATCCTGTGCTGAAAAGACTCCCTTCTCACCGGTGAAGGTGAACCTGCTCATGTCGGTGCTTATACACTGCACCTTACGCCTAATACAGTCGATCTGAGCATGAACTGTAGATAACCAATCCATGCCCAAGATGACATCGTAAGGCATCCACAGTGCTACAAGAAGATCCCACCCGAAGCTCTCACCTCCTAGAGTAAGCTCACACCGCCGGCACCGGTGCGTAATTGTCGAGTCTGCTTCCGTAAGAGTCTCTAGCCTTAAGGATCGAGCCAACAGCTCTGTCGGAATCTCTGAGCTCCGAACAAGGGAAGCGGCAATAAAATAATGACTCACTCCTATGTCCATTAGAACTGTAGCAATGGTGGAGTAGACATATATAGTACCTCGAATCTTCTCTGGTGCGCCGTGGTCATAGGCCTCTGCTGCCTGAAGCTGAGCCTGTCTATGCCCACCAACTCCCTGTGTCGGGGTGGACCTCCTAGTGGTGCTGGTGGTAAAGCCTCAAAGCGTCACCCACCACCTACTGCTCGGCCAGCTCCCCTACCTCGCCCGCCTACTCTCGGTGGACCGCCACGGTCGACCCTTTTCCTCTGACTTGGTGGCCCCTCAACCGTCTAATGCTCCTCTCCACGGCGGGTCGAGCAGTCACGAGCCATGTGGCCCTGCCTGCTGCATGTGTAGCACTGTCTTCTCCTCAGAAGGTTTGATCTGCACCGGGTTCCCCGCACGTCTGAGCCAGTGTCTTGAGGTCGTCTTCCTGATGGTCCGGTCCGCCTGGACCCCTGTGACGTCTATCGACTGCCAGCTGTAGAGGACTCTGCTACATTCCTCCCTACGGTAGGTCTCGCTGCTGGTGTAGGCTCAGAAAGCAATCTATCAATGAAAAGGGCTCACTCTAGTACTCCTTCCTGCGTCAGAATGCTGAGGGAGATCACCGATGCCCTAATCTCATGCCTCAGTCCATGCTGGAAGGTCCGGGCCCGGAAGAATGGGTCTCATACCATGTTCGTCGAATAGCACGAGAGATCGTTGAATATCGCCGAGTACTGGGCGATCGTCATGATGCCCTACCGCAGCTGTAGTAGCTCCTGAATGAACACCGCACAGAGGGTGGCTGGGACGAACTCTAAGCAGAAGAGGATCTCAAAGTCCGTCTAGAGGAGAGATGCCTCGTCGTGCACGTGGAGCATCAAGCTCCACCATCTACCTCCTGCCGCGTGCATGAGGATCTCTGTGATTTTCACCATGAGGTCAGCTGGTGTCCCCACTAACCGGAAAACTCGCACAACCACCTCCAGCCAATCCTCAGCTGCCTGAGGGTATGTCTCCCCGTGGAACCTGGGTGGTCTCAGATGCTGAAATGAATGAAGTTCACTAAGGCGACGTGCAGTCTCAGCGGCTGGGGCTAGTATCATCGGTGGCTCGACAGGTAGAGGTATCGCTGGTGCCTCTGCTGAAAAAGGGCCCTGCACCGAGGCCTCATCGCTCGGTGGGATGTCATCTCGCACAAAGCCCAGAAACCTAGCTGGCTGCCGTCGTGGGGACATCCTGAAAAGAAATAGGTGTGCCACGGTCAAACAGTATACCTAGTGATCTAACATAAAGTAATCAAAAAGAAAACTTATGAAACAAACACGCAATCAATGTTTTCGTGCATTGAGTCAGAAATCAGAAGTCAGGGTCCTGGTGTACGGATACGTCGGCCGCTGCACCAACACTAGACTCCCAGGACTGTTAACCACACTCAATACCCTTAACAATATTGCGTCACATAGAAGAAAGATCAGATTCCTTAGTTCTACGGTAGAACCGAACTCCTCTGATACCAATTTCTCATGACCCGTCCTCGGGACCCGTGTCATGACTACCCCAAGCCCGCCTCCCATAGGCGAGGGGTTGGAGACTAGCACCACGGCGTAAATCCTGACAAAAAGGGGAAGGAATTTCCTTTATAAAGAAAACAAACACCACAGAGTAAGCAAGAAGAAGTAAACACTGAGTAAAGCTGGGTAGAATAGTAGTGCGGAAAAGTAAGTGGGCCAGAATACAAACCCAAAATGAATGTAAAGTACAACTGGAAAGAAAGTACACTAACTGCAATTAAAGCAGCAACATCGAGCCATCCACTGGAAGTCCCACCTGAAGGGTGGGTACAGATAGCCTCCTCAGCTCCTCGGGTCCAGCCGTCCACTCCTTGTACGTCCCGCCTAGTGGTCCACCTCCAGGTACCAACCTGCTCCACAAGCCTCAACCACGATCAGCGTTGTTCGTCGTCTGCATCCCACACAACATAGTGCGGGAAAAGCCCGTGCAGGGGTGATTATACGCTACTCAGTAGGGACCCCGAGACCCCCGAAGGTCTCCCAGAATCCACAAAGGATAATCTACAAAGTAAAGATACAATCACGAAGTAACAACCAACACTACTTAGGTATATTTCCATACATATACCTAAGTCATCAAATCCCGTTTGGCTCCAGCATCCGAGCCCAAGTTCGATCACGTACACACATGATAGTACAACCCAATCCACACAGGAAAGCACAACAAAATCAACATAGGAAATCAAGTCAATCATAATGAAGATAATGATTGAAAGTCAAGACTCATCTCACACAGGTGCACTTCTTCGTAAGGTAAAAGAGATGATCAGATGTATCCACTGATTCATCTAAGCTGGGACCCACGTAGGATACTAAACCAGCTAAGCTGTTGGACCCACATAGGATACAGACCAGCTAATCTACCAGACCCACGTAGGATAGAAAGAATAGAGTCAAACACTACCATACCCACATATGATAAAAGAACATTAGTAATCACTGTCGAACCCACGGAGGATTTCAGTACGGTCTTCGTCGCTGCCGAACCCACGAAGGATTTCAGTGCAGTCTTCATCACCGTCGAACCCATGGAAGATTTTAGTTCAGTCTTCATCGATATCAAACCCACTAAGGATTTTAGTGCAGTCCACATCACCATCAAACCCACGAAGGATTTCAGTATGGTCTTCATCACTGGCGAACCCACGGAGGATTTTAGTGCAGTCTTCATCACAGTCGCAGCCAGCTCTAGGGCTCCCGCACACAGCATGCTCGTTTCCGGAAGTGTCTGCTCCACGAGCCAAAGGGTCGATACATCATCTGACATGTAGTCCAGATTTGATGTATCCCAAAGTTCCATCTCAACAATGGGAACCCAACGCGGCAGACGACGCGTCAATCGGACGCCCGGTCTAAGAGTTATTGGCTTTTTTGTTCAGGGGCCCGGTTGGTATTTAAGTCAAAACCAACCTGACTGCACTCCAACTGCGTACAAACCTCAAGAGGAGTAATCCAAAAGGTCCGTCTCACTAACATGAATCCAAAAAAGTCAACGACATGTCAATCAGACGTTCGGAGCTCAAGTTATATGCGTTTCCGCTCCGAGGGCCCGATTGGTTTCATGTTCAAACCATCCTGGCCATAGCCAAAGTTCTCCGAAACCTTGAGTGTGATATACCGAAACGACCGTATCAATCCAAGGATTGTATCTAAACTGATGGTGCATCGATTAGAGGTTTGTAAACCAAGATACGGGCGTTTGAATGGAACTGTCTATAAACAGGGGTTTTGGGCCCGGACCGACCCGGCCCGAGACCCCCCGGGTCGGCCCGAACCGGGAAACCCGACCAGGGTTCGGGTCTGCCCCATTAGGACACGGCCTGGCCCAGCCTGGGCGGCCGATTGGCCTAGCGCTAGCGCGGAGCCCGCGCGACCAGCGAAGAGCGAGGGGGGGGGGGTGTTGTCCCCCCTGGTTGACCGAAACAGCGCGACAAATAAGCCGCGCCTCCCCCTAAACCCTGGAACGGCTTAGCCATTCCGGTCCGCCACGGCTCGGCCATGGTGGTCTCCTCCGGCGGACCCCCCCCCCCCTCTGGTCGCCAGCGCCGCCGCGCCTGTCTGGCGTGCCGCCACCGCTTTCCACGGACCACCAGACGCGCTCCAGTGGTCTGTTTCACCGGCCGTCTTTGCTAGTGGTCATCTCGGGTCCCATACTTCACTGCAGAAACATCAAGTATCCTCTGCGGCCCGTTCCGTCATCGCCCGTCAATCCACATGTCATATAAACAATCTGCAGCATCTTCAAATCGCCTCTGCGGCCCCGACTCCGGCCACGGTTTCATTCGGCCTCAACGGCGCTGTGCGACGGCTCCGTGCTTCTTCGCCCATTCTTCTTTGTTTCTGCGAGGTGCCGTTGCACTGCGCTACCTTTGTTCGTGCCGTGACAAACACATCATCAAAAGGCAGAGGAGGTTCGACCGTGTTCGTGCGGTCCGGCCCCCTCCCATTAATCCGATATCAAGTGGCTAAGAAAAAGACGTTTGGACGATCAAGAAAATTCATGAACCAAAAATCAAACCCCTACCTCGATAAAGTCATCGAACGAGGTTTGTCACGGGAAAGGGACATTGCAGAAGACGACGTCGTGGAAGGAGGATCATTGGCATCACGGTACACGGCGTCGCGTCGTCGATCTCTGAGGAATCAACATTATTTTTCATCCTTCGTTAGAGTTCGGCATTCTTCGTCGGTGACGGTGTGTTCTTCGCATTCTTTAAGGAGGAAAAAGATATTCCCCAAGAGCACAAGAGTCCTCCCTTCCTTTCACACAATGAATCAACCCATAATAAAATAAGTCTTGTCTTATTTTATTGACACACATGCAAGCCATTAATTTGAAAATCAAACAGATCTCATTCAATTAATTGAATTAATTGAGGAGTGTTTAATATTCAAATTAATTTTGAGGGGTGACTTGTGATTAATTCGGGGTGCGGGTGAGTTACATATTAAAAGCACAAGAGGGAGGTTAAAAGGGATTTGAAGGGGTGGGGCTCGTGTGGGCCTCATTTCACTAATATCCTACCTAGTGTAGTTAGGATATTAGTGGGTCTCACTCCAACCACCAAGCATATGTTTAACTACTTAGAATATAAATAAAATTTGTAGCACAATATTTTTTTTATTCTTTTGTTTACCCATTTAATTAATAACCTCACCTGAGCAAACGCAACTCTGAAAAAGGTGTTCTTAAGCAATTACCGGTGCTGTTGTTTCATCGGTGTCCTCTGATTTTGATTCCCAGCCCCGGTTCAAAAGTAAGGAAAACCCACTCGTTCGTTCACTGAATGTACCCGAGCTAATATTCAGAAATTGATTTCGGGCACACCGGGCCTCGGAATCAGGTGCCGTCAGAAACTGCGTTCTTGTAAAATCCCCAAAAAAATTAAGAAAAAAATTTCCCTCGAATTTTGTGGGTCTTTACATGTGACATTTATGTGATAAGGTGCGGAATATGTGACATGCATTTTAAACATCCACCAAATCCTAATCACTAGTATGAAACTGTGGGAAACTTGTAGCAATTTGGAAAAGTATCACACCCATATCAGAGTGGTGATTGATCTATAGATTTGATAGGGATAATAACATGGATTAAACCATCTAGGACTGTGGGTTCTAGATTTGGATGTAATGGTGTAAGGGATGTATCATCCTATAAGAAAATTTAGTTTAGGGTAGAGTTATAGGCTAGTGGTCATTCTCAGTGTATGATTGAGATGAGGAAACTATATGTGGTGTATCAAGAACAGGTGTAATTAGATGTAGGACCTATTATAGTTCATGGTACCATTCATATTCCAACATATTCAGTTGATGTTGTATTTTTTATCGGTGCCTCTATTTCTTTTATTTATATCCCTTTTGTTGATGTGTTAATTTTTTCAAAAAAATTTATTTGGTATGTGATGGAGTTGGTAATGCCTCTTGGTATGATGTAAGATCATGGTTTTAGGTGTCTGATGCACTTGATGTGTCATGGGTCGAGTAGAAATGGAAATTTTCTCATTTTGGAGATACAGTATTTTGAGGTGATCCTCTCTATGGATTAGATGGTGCATTCTAAGGATCACATCAATTTCTATAGGTGTTGAGTGAGTATAATGGAACCTAATGGAAGTACCTAAGCTTTTTAAGGTGAATGGGATCCCCAAGATGGACGTGATATACCTCAAATGTAAGAGATGGGAAACCTATTTTATCATATCTTGGTGCTCATGTTAGAGGATAATAGTGGTCCTCCTAAGTATGGATTACCTTCTATGGTGGATGAGTTCACATTGGGTTTTCCAGGGTATTTCTTATGTTTTCCCTCAGAGCGGGATGTGAATTTCACCATCAAAATGGTACCAAGAACACAATAAATATATCTTCCCTCATACTGTATGTCTCCCAATGAGTTTAGGGAATTGAAGGTATATGTATAAGATTTGTAATACAAAGGATTGATTTTCATGAGCATCTCACCATGGGCTATCCTAGATCTGTTTGTGAAAAATTCCGATGGATCTCTCTAGTTGTGCATTAATTACCATAATATAAAAAATATGACAATTTAGAATAAGTATCATTTGACTTGTATTGATGTTATTTTTGATCATATTAAGTGGTAAACGTAGTTCTCCAATAATGATTTGCCTTCTGAGTATCATCAAGTTGGAGTTAGTGGGGAAGATGTTTTGAAAATAGCCTTCAAAGCAGTTATGGGAATAATGAGTACTAGGTTATTCCCTTTTGGTTTAAAAATTATCCAATGGTATTTATGGCACATATTGAATATGGTGTTCCATATGTATCTTGACTCTTTTGTTGCTTAATTTTTGTATAACATCTTGATCTACTCTGGGAATGTAACACCGGAGATTTTTATGAGTAATATTTTGTTTTTATATATCATCAAAGGAATATTTCACTACACACTTGCTTGGCTTACTTTACACGCAATCACGACCTTCCTTGATAGCTTGCGTCGTACGCAATACCGAGTTTCACTAAACAACGATATGCTATTAAAATATTATTAAAACTAGCCGTTATGAAATGTAATAACCACTTTTTGAAATTATATAAATTTTATTTTTCAAAATGGACTTCATTTTTGGATTCAGAATACCGAAATTAGCCTAGGGTGAAATTTTGGTATTTTTCTGAAAACATTCAATTTTTGATGAATAGTTAAACCACTAAGTGGTAGGTTAAAAACTAAATTTTTGCATAAAACTTAATTTTACCGCTTCTGTGAATGGAATTTCGAAAATCTGACAGACACAGTTGATATCAGTAAGTAAAATGTGGTTCAATGAGATAAAAATAATTTTTTGGTGAATAGTAACTTTTTACTTTTTTTACCATGGTTAATAGTAAATAGGGTAACTAAGGGTAAAAATGATATTACTATTACCCTAAAACATGTCCTAATTCTATTGGATAAGTTTAATTCGGCCAAAAACAAACTTAGGAATAAAATATGACCATTTAGGCCCACTTGTATTAGATTTGGACATTTATTTTTAATTTATTTAAAGAAGGGTTAAAATAGTTAAAATCAAAGTTTAATAAGTAAATCATTTTTAATATGGGGTTATACATAAGATAAATTCGACTATAAATATTCATTAAAAATATAAAACGATTTCCTACATAATGGTATTTTATTTGTAATTTTTAGACATTAAATAATTTAATTTATTTATGACACAATGATGATGTAGTAGTTATCTTATTAATGAAATATTGACATAATTGATGTTATAAACAAAAAAATAAATGTAATTTGAGACTTTTTATGCATTAAACTAATTTTCAAGGATACTATGATATATTAGTGTTGATTTAATAAACTTTGTTTGAACATATAATTCTTTTATGACTTTCACAAAAATCATATATCAAATAGTGTCAAAATTGACACAAAATAGTTTTTAAATAAAATATTATATTATTAATTGTTATTTTATTCCTAAAAATCTAAGGTTAGGCCAAATGACTTAGATAAGGATATATATATTAATAATAAACAATTTGGGGTTCGTTTGGCATGTTATAGTAAGGGTATTAACCATATAGTGAAAGAAAACAAAAAGACACTGTAAAAGTTAAATTATTTAACTTAGAGTTAAATCTAATTTATAAGGTTAAAATAATACCCTAAACTTGTCTAAATCCTATTGGTTGATAGGATTTAGACCCATACCCACTTTAGCTTCGAAATAAGACCCTTTGGAACCATTATAAACAGATTTTGACTTTAATATAAAATAATATTTTGAGATATTCCTAAGGTGCCCCTCTCCTCCCTTATAAAAGGGAACCTCCTCCCCCTCCTCCTCACACCAATTTGAGCACTCAAGCTCGGCCAACCCCTGCCATTTTCACCTCTCCACTCCTCTAGAATAATCCTAGAGGTCCTGGTCTTCTTCAAAGACCAATCTTAGTTCCCTAAGTGGAGGATTCAAAGAGCCGTTCCAAAGAAGAGGTAATATCCATTACCGATCTTTTCAATTTCTTTCTTCTTCAGCTTCTTCTTCTTTAGTTGTTTCATGATAAAGTAATAAAATCAGTATTACTTACATACTTATATGTTATTATAAATATTATACAACCCTAATTCACCTTCTATGCATCCTACGGAAAAATGAAATCACCGCACGTGCGTACGTACGGAATACCGTCTCCACGCCGTGGTGTAATCTATTTTCCACCATCACCTTACAAGGATGGGTATAATGGTGTAATGAGTAACTATTTATGATTATTATAAAGTAATATTGATACTGAAATAATATATATATACTCCAATACAGTTCCATGATCATAGGAACGATATTATCACTCGTGCGTACGTACGGAATACCGTCTCCACGATGTGATGCGACTCGTTCTACATGATCATCATTACATAGTAATTATATAAATGAATTGAATGAATAAATATGATATATGTTACACTAATACCATTCTGGATATAAGTTATCTATAACCTTAAAAGAAGAATAAGAATTTATTCGGCAAAACACGCATAAGAACAAAAGGCAATAAGGACCCGAGTAACAAGTAACAATGAAATATTACTAACAAGAAGCTAAGAATATGACCATATATGATATCATATCAATATGTATGATTATGGAATAAGTCAATAACATTATTTAAACCATTATACAGGAGCTTTGGACACGTACAAAGAAAATCGGACCTAAGGTAAGGGAAATATCACAATCTCATTTTTATCCGAGATTGTTTATACTTTGGTATTTACTAGGGTGTATTTTATCATCCAAATCCATGTTTACTCAATATGTAATGTTATTTCAATCCACCTACAATTGTTTAAATACAATTTTACCCTTCGGTGAGTTTTTAGTAAAGGATATGAAAGGAATCTTTTGTCGTTTTTCGTACGAGGTACTTTTTGACTTTTCCGACAAAAGTACGAAGAATTTTTTTTAACTTATACGGCACGAATGGATTTTTAAAACATTATTTCCAAGAATCTTCCTTTATAAGTTTTCAAGTTTATTTTTAATCAACTTCTTTTATTTTAAAGTTGTATGACATGTTATGAAAGGAAAAATGTTTTTGAAGTAGAAAGGATATTTTCCTCAAGAATGGAGTTCAAGTATTTTATCAAAACTATTTTCCATCTAAGATAATAAAAGGGTTCTGTTTTTATCCCTATTATTACATGGATTTGATTATGTTGTGATGGAAATATTTTTATGAATTCCTTTATCTTATATGAATTGTTTTATGATGTCATGTTGTTTAAGAATTCCATTTTTATTACATGGGTTACGCTGTGATGTATGGTTTATGATTATGTGGCACACATAAGAAAGGATTCATTATAAGATGGGTGGGACCTATATCTCCCTCCAATGCATTGGGTAAATAATTTATATCTCATGAGATAGTCATGGCTGGAATGGTAGGTTATACCGGTTCAGTGAAACAGGACTGGAACGAGGGTGACTCGGTTCAGAAAGGGACTCTGTCCACTAAGATAGTCTTGGCAATGAGTCATGACTAACAAGAAATGATGTTCCATGATTATGTGTGCATGCCAAAAAGTTTCAAGTTTCATGTTATGATTATGGGGATCTCATTTTCACTTCTATGATTTATTCCATGTTAAGATATTATGATCTCTTTTGCAGGTTATGATTTTCAAAATGATATGATATGATTTTTATTTCCTTTATTTGCCCTTGCTGAGCATTTGAGCTCACCCTTTTATGTTTTCTTTTCCCCAGGTCAGGAAGATGGATATTAAGTAGAATATGCTAAAAGGGACCCTAGATATGATGATATAAATGGGAGACACTGTAGAAGATTTATGAACTAGTTGTTTATGTTTCCCAGTTTCTAAAGACACTATACCTATATGGTCCTTTGTGGTTTTGTCATATGTTGTAATAAGTGTGCTTCAATTTTTAAGTATTAACAATGTATGTAAAGTATGGGTCATTATAGTTGGTATCAGAGGGAGGTTATAGTCAACCATTGGAAACTAGGATGTGAAAGCCTTAGTAAGAACCCTAAGGATAAGTCTAAGCATAGAACACAATCTTAGTGTTTTAGAAATGGCCATGAATAACCTAGGATAAGACCTTAAGCATGAAAATTTTATTCTTGAATTATGTGGTTTTCCTATTATAATTAGTGTAGCTCACACTATTCTTCTTGGTTTTAGTCAATGACTGGATCCCGAAGGAACCGTGTTAATGCGGAATGCGATGGTCAATGCAATGATTGTCCCCCTGAGAAACCAAACGATATGGGAGCTGGAATGCAAAATCTTGTGGCCATGCTCACACAACTTTCTCAAGCTATGAATCATGCAGGACTTCCAAACGAGCAAAGGAAGGAGCAACATTTTGTTGAATCCCTCATGAGGCAGCGTCCACCTTCTTTCAGCGGGTCTACTGATCCATTAGTTGCTGAACAATGGATTAGTACTACTGAAAAGATATTTTCAGTTCTTCAATGTTCTGAACATGCTAAAGTCATCCTAGCAGTGTATCGTTTGGAAGGAGATGATGATCAATGGTGGAATCTTATTAAGAATACGAGGCAAAGGGATGAAATTGAGTCTATGGAATGGGACGAGTTCAAGAACTTATTTTTCAATAAGTAATTCCCTCGTATTCTCCGAACAAAGATGGAGAAAGAGTTTTTGAACTGAAGCAAAGGGATGATGAATCTGTTGGTACCTATGAAGCAAATTTTACAAGACTTGCAAGGTACGCTTCTGGTATTATTATCCAACCTGAGAGTAAGATCGATCGATTCTTTAGTGGCTTAAAACCAATTCTTCGAAGGGCGTTAGCCATACGGGACTTCAATAGCTATGAGGAAATCGTTCGATGTGCTCTCAAAGTTGAGATGGAGATTGGAGTAACCCATCAGTCACATGGGTTTGATAAGAAGAGGAAGATGGAATTCAATGGAAAATCTAAAGAGCACACTGAAAAGAAGATGAGCTTTCCCTTATGCTCAAAGTGTGGAAAGAAACATGGAGGGAGTTGTCTTAAAGGGACAAGTAAATGTTTTAAATGCGGAAAGGAAGGTCATCGGGCATTTGAATGTCGCGATAATGGGAAGAATATGTCTAATGATGCAAACAAAGGAAGGGATACACAAAATGAACCTACTACACTTCAATGTTTCAAGTGCCAGGAGATGGGGCATTATGCAAATCAATGCCCAAATCCAAGGGTTGATGATGATGGTCGACGTCAACAAAATCTTAAGGCTAAAGACAAAGGAAAGTCACATGCAATTTCTATCAGCGATGTGGAGTACGATAACGAAGTGGTGAAAGGTACACTTACCATCCACTCTAAAGTAGAAAATGTTTTATTTGATTCTGGATCCACCCACTCTTTTATTTCTGAAAAATTTTCTAAGGGTATCACCGTACTACCTCAACAATTAGATGTTGAGTTAGCTGTGACAACACCTAATGGAACAATAGTCGCATCAAAAGTTTATAATTATTCTCCGATCGAAGTTTGTGGGAAAGTGCTTCCTGCAAATCTTGTGATCCTTCCTTTAGTGTAATTTGATGTGATTCTTGGCATGGATTGGATTTCTCTACATAGAGCTCATATCAATTGCCAAAGAAGGGAAGTCGCATTTCATATTCCAGATCAATCTACGATCATCTATCAATGCAAGGATGAACATAACCTTCCAGTGGAAATTTCTTCCATCTTATGGGTATTGATTCCACTAAATGAAGGTTATTTATCTCAAATGGTTGGTGAGAAACTCACGATTAAGAATATTCCCATTGTACGGGAGTTTGATGATGTCTTTCCGGAGAAATTACCGGGTCTTCCACCAAATCGTGAAGTTGAGTTTTAAATAGAACTCGTACCGGGTGCTTTTCCAATTTCAAAGACACCTTATTGAATGGCCCCAATTGAGTTGCGGGAATTGAAGAAGCAACTCCAAGAGAATCTTGATAAGGGATTCATACGCCCTAGTGCGTCACCTTGGGGAGCACCTGTTCTATATGTTAAGAAGAAAGATGGATCAATGAGACTCTGCATTGATTATCAAGAACTTAACAAGATCACTATCAAGAACAAATATCCTCTCCCACACATTGATGACTTATTTGACCAACTACGCGGAGCTCAATACTTTTCCAAGACTGATCTTCGTTCAGGGTATCATCAATTAAGGGTCAAAAGGGAGGATATACCAAAGACGGCTTTCCGTACAAGGTATGGACACTATGAATTTATAGTGATTCCATTTGGTCTTACTAATGCCCCTGCTATCTTAATGGATCTAATGAATAGATTCTTTAGAGACTATCTTGATCAATTTGTGGTAGTCTTTATAGACGATATTCTTGTCTATTCAAAGAGCAAGGAAGAGCATGAAGATCACTTGAGAATTATATTAAAAACCCTGATAAAGGAGAAGCTTTATGCCAAATTTACAAAGTGTGAATTTTGGCTTCAAAAAGTTGCATTTTTGGGACACATAATCTCAAAAGAGGGGATATCTGTGGATCCAGCAAAAACAGAGGTTATTGAAAGATGGTCAAGACCAACAACAGTAACTGAGATCTGAAGTTTTCTTGGTTTGGCTGGATATTATCGACATTTTGTAAAATATTTTTCACGATTATCTAATCCACTCACCAAGTTGACTCGGAAAAGAGTTAAGTTTGTTTGGACAGAGGAATGTGAAGAGAATTTCAAGGATTTGAAAAGAAGGTTATCCAGTGCACCTGTGCTCACACTGCCTTGTAGTGGAGAAAGGTTTGTGATCTACAATGATGAATCCAAGAAGGGATTGGGGTGTGTTCTTATGAAAAATGATATGGTGATAGCTTATGCCTCACGACAGTTGAAAATCCATGATCAAAATTACCCAACACATGATTTGGAGTTGGCTGCGGTAATCTTTGCATTAAAGATTTGGAGGCATTACCTTTATGGTGAAAGGTGTGATATTTATACTGATCATAAAAGTTTAAAGTATATCTTCACACAAAAGGAGTTGAATATGCGTCAAAGAAGATGGTTGGAGCTGATTAAGGATTACGACTGCTCAATCCATTACCACCCTGGGAAAGCAAACAAGGTGGCAGATGCATTAAGTCGACAAAACCATGCTAGTTTATCCATAATGAGGATCACAAAAGATCCAATATTTATGGATTTAAAAAGGATGGATCTTGGAATTATAATGGAAGGGGAAAAATATTATCTTTCTCAAATGAATGTTCAACCATCTATACATGTGAAGATTAAAGAGGCACAGAAAGAAGATGTCGAGTTACAAAAGAAGGTGAGAAATGTTCCTGAATTCAACCTTGATTGTGATGGGATAATAAAGTTCTGGAATTGGGTTTGTGTTCCTCCCATCCACAAATTAAAGAAGGAGCTTCTGGATGAGGCTCACAGTTCATCATTTTCTATTCATCCTGGAAGCACGAAGATGTATAGGGACCTGAAAGAGTACTTCTGGTGGGATGGAATGAAAGGAGATGTTGCTGAATATGTCTCTCGATGCTTGGTTTGTCAACAAGTTAAAGCTGAGAGACAGAAGTCTAAGGGGATGTTACAACCATTACCCATACCCGAATGGAAATGAGAAAACATCACTATGGACTTTGTCACAGGACATCCTAAAACATCCAAAGACAATAATGTTATTTGGGTCATAGTTGATCGTCTTACAAAGTCTGCACACTTCATTGCTATTAGAGAGGATTTCTCTCTAGATCAGCTTGCGAGGATATATGTAAAGGAAGTGGTAAGATTGCATGGAGTACCACTTTCTATTATATCTGATCGGGATACGAGATTTACCTCGAAGTTCTGGCGAAGTCTTCAGCATACTCTAGATACAGAGTTGAGTTTCAGCACTGCTTATCATCCCCAGACAGACGGTCAGTCTGAAAGAACAATTCAAACCCTAGAAGATATGTTGAGAGCTCGCTCTATGGATTTCAAAGGAGGTTGGGATCAACACCTACCTTTGGTGGAATTTTCTTATAATAATAGCTTTCACTCCAGTATTCAGATGGCTCCTTATGAAGCTCTCTATGGAAAGAAATGCAGGACTCCAACTTACTGGTATGAAGTTGGGTAAAGAAAGCTATTAGGACACGATCTCGTTGATGAAATGGCAGAAAAGGTCAGATCTATTCAACAACACATAAGAGCAGCTCAGAGTCGACAGAAAAGTTATGCCGACAACCAAAGAAAAGACCTAGAGTTTGAAGTGGGTGATAAAGTGTTCTTACGAATATCTCCCTGGAAGAGGGTTATGAGATTTGGAAAGAAGGGGAAGTTGAACCCTAGATATATCGGTCCTTTCAAAATAATGGATCGTGTTGGGAAGGTAGCTTACCGATTGGCGCTTCCACCTAATCTCTCTCAATTTGATGATTTGTTCCAAGTATCTCTCCTGAGGAAGTACATACCAGATCCTTCACATGTACTCAGCTCAGAAGTTGTACCGCTGGAGCAAGATCTTTCTTATGAAGAACAACCGATAGAGATTCTGGATCGTAGCGAAAAAGTCCTACGAAACAAGACCACTCGCTTGGTGAAAGTTTTATGGAGGAACCACCAACTTCCAGAAGCTACATGGGAGCTTGAGGATATGATGAGGGAGAAGTATCCTCATCTGTTTGTTACAAAGTGACGAATTTCGAGGGCGAAATTCTTTTTAAGGGGGGTAGAATGTAACACCCGAGATTTTTATGATTAATATTTTGTTTTTATATATCATCAAAGGAATATTTCACTACACACTTTCTTGGCTTACTTTACACGCAATCACGACCTTCCTCGATAGCTTGCGTCGTACGCAATACCGAGTTTCACTAAACAACGATATGCTATTAAAATATTATTAAAACTAGCCGTTATGAATAGTAATAACCACTTTTTGAAATTTTATAAATTTTATTTTTCAAAATGGACTTCATTTTTGGATTCGGAATACCTAAATTAGCCTAGGGTGAAATTTTGGTATTTTTCTGAAAACTTTCAATTTTTGATGAATAGTTAAACCACTAAGTGGTAGGTTAAAAACTGATTTTTTGCAAAAAACTTAATTTTACCGGTTCTGTGAATGGAATTTCAAAAATCTGACAGACACGGTTGATATCAGTACGTAAAATGTCGTTCAATGAGATAAAAATAATTTTTTGGTGAATAGTAACTTTTTACTTTTTTTACCACGGTTAATAGTAAATAGGGTAACTAAGGGTAAAAATGATATTACTATTACACTAACACATGTCCTAATTCTATTGGATAAGTTTAATTAAACCAAAAAAACTTAGGAATAAAATATGACCATTTAGGCCCACTTGGATTAGATTAGGACATTTATTTTTAATTTATTTAAAGAAGGGTTAAAACAGTTAAAATCAATGTTTAATAAGTAAATCATTTTTAATATGGGGTTATACATAAGATAAATTCGACTATAAATATTCATTAAAAATCTAAAAATATTTCCTACATAATGGTATTTTATTTGAAATTTTTAGACATTAAATAGTTTAATTTATTTATGACACAATGATGATGCAGTAATTATCTTATTAATGAAATATTGACATAATTGATGTTATAAACACCAAAATAAATGTAATTTGAGGATTTTTATGAAGTACACTAATTTTATAGGTTACTATGATATATTAGTGTTGATTTAATCAACTTGGTTCGAACATATAATTCTGTTATGACTTTCACAAAAATCATATATCAAATAGTGTCAAAATTGACACAAAATAGTTTTTAAATCAAATATTATATTATTAATTGTTATTTTATTCCTAAAAATCTAGGGTTTGGCCAAATGACTTAGATAAGGATATATATATTAATAATAAACAATTTGGGGTTCTTTTGTCATGTTATAGTAAGTGTATTAACCATACAGTGAAAGAAAACAAAAAGACACGGTAAAAGTTAAATTATTTAACTTAGAGTTAAATATAATTGATAAGGTTACGATAATACCCTAAACTTGTAAAAATACTATTGGTTGATAGGATTTCGACCCATATCCACTTTAGCTTCGAAATAAGACCCTTTGGAACCATTATAAACCGATTTTGACTTTAATATAAAATAATATTTTGAGATATTCCTAAGGTGCCCCTCTCCTCCCTTATAAAAGGGCACCTCCTCCCCCTCCTCCTCACACCAATTTGAGCACTCAAGCTTGTCCAACCCCTACCATTTTCTCCTCTCCACTTCTCTAGAATAATACTAGAGGTCCTGGTCTTCTTCAAAGACCAATCTTAGTTCCCTAAGTGGAGGATTCAAAGAGGAGTTCCAAAGAAGAGGTAATATCCATTACCGATCTTTTCAATTTATTTCTTCTTCAACTTCTTCTTCTTTAGTTGTTTCATGATATAGTAATAAAATCAGTATTACATACATACTTATATGTTATTATAAATATGAAACAACCCTAATTCACCTTCTATCCATCCTACGGAAAAATGAAATCACCGCGCTTGCGTACGTACGAAATACCGTCTCCACGCCGTGGTGTAATCTATTTTCCACCATCACCTTACAAGGATGGGTATAATGGTGTAATGAGTAACTATTTATGATTATTATAAAGTAATATTTATACTGAAATAATATATATATACTCCAATATAGTTCCACGATCATAGGAACGATATCATCACTCGTGCGTACGTACGGAATACCGTCTCCACGATGTGATGCGACTCGTTCTACATGATCATCATTACATAGTAATTATATAAATGAATTGAATTAATAAATATGATATATGTTACACTAATACCATTCTGTATATAATGTATCTATAACCTTAAAAGAAGAATAAGAATGTATTCGGCAAAACACGCATAAGAACAAAAGGCAATAAGGACCCGAGTAACAAGTAACAATGAAATATTACTAACAAGAAGCTATGAATATGACCATATATGATATCATATCAATATGTATGATTATGTAATAAGTCAATAACATTATTTAAACCATTATACAGGATCTTCGGACACGTACAAAGCAAATCGGACCTAAGGTAAGGGAAATATCACAATCTCATTTTTATCCGAGATTGTTTATACTTTGGTATTTACTGGGGTGTATTTTATCATCCACATACATGTTTACTCAATATGTAATATTATTTCAATCCACCTACAATTTTTTAAATCCAATTTTACCCTTCGGTGAGTTTTTAGTAAAGGATATGAAAGGAATCTTTTGTCGTTTTTCGTACGAGGTACTTTTTGACTTTTCCGACAAAAGTACGAAGAATGTTTTTTTAACTTATACAGCAAGAATGGATTTTTAAAACATTATTTCCAAGAATATTCCTTTGTAATTTTTCATGTTTATTTTTAATAAACTTATTTTATTTTAATGTTTTATGACATGTTATGAAAGGAAAAATGTTTTTGAAGTAGAAAGGATATTTTCCTCAAGAATGGAGTTCAAGTATTTTATCAAAACTATTTTCCATCTAAGATAATAAAATGGTTCTGTTTTTATCCCTATTATTACATGGATTTGATTATGTTGTGATGGAAATGTTTTTATGAATTCATTTATCTTATATGAATTGTTTTATGATGTCATGTTGTTTATAAATTCCATTTTTATTACATGGGTTACGCTATGATGTATGGTTTATGATTATGTGGCACACATAAGATAGGATTCATTATAAGATGGGTGGGACCTATATCTCACTCCAATGCATTGGGTAAAGATTTTATATCTCATGAGATAGGCATGGCTGGAATGGTAGGTTATATCGATTCATTGAAACAGGACTGGAACGAGGGTGACACGGTTCAGAAAGGGACTCTGTCCACTAAGATAGTCTTGGCAATGAGTCATGACTAACAAGAAATGATGTTCCATGATTATGTGTGCATGCCACAAAGTTTCAACTTTCATGTTATGATTATGGGGATCTCATTTTCACTTATATGATTTATTCCATGTTAAGATATTATGATCTCTTTTGCAGGTTATGATTTTCAAAAAGATATGATATGATTTTTATTTCCTTTATTTGTCCTTGCTAAGCATTTTAGCTCACCCTTTTATGTTTTCTTTTCCCCAAGTCAGGAAGATAGAAATTAAGTAGAATATGCTAAAATGGACCCTAGATATGATGAAATAAATGGGAGACACTGTAGAAGATTTATGAACCAGTTGTTTATGTTTCCCAGTTTCTAAAGACACTATACCTATACGGTCCTTTGTGGTTTTTTCATATGTTGTAATAAGTGTGCTTCAATTTTGAAGTGTTAACAATGTATGTAAAGTATGGTTCATTATAGGGAATGAGTAGGATCATGAGTGGAATTTTCAGATCATTCTGCGAACCCTTCTGGGCCATCATCACAATGAAATGTTATCAAAATGTACCTTCTAGATTTGGGAGGTTATGTTTCTAGGTCCTATTATATTAGAAAATTGGTTTTCAGTGGACCTTGATAATATCAGTGTGTTAATTTCATTGAAATAGCTAAAGAATGTGTTGGAAATCTGGTGTTATTTGGACCTAGTAGGGTATTACAAAAAGTTATTTCAAGATTTCCCTCATCTTTCTTATTCAATGATGGCACTCACCCAGAAGGGGGTGAAGTTTTAACAGATCCTAGAGTGTCATGACTCCTTTTAGGACATAAGGTTTTATTTTACCATATCCACTACTTTGATTTTAATGATATTTGGAAAGGGTTATGTAGTCTATTGCGATGATTTTAGTATGGGTTTGGGATGTGTGTTGATGTTGGATGAACATGTGGTGGCTTACGTTCCACACTAACTCAGACTACATTAAAAGAATATCTTAACCCATGACCATGAATTAGTGGTGGTAATGCATGTCGTGAATACATGTCACAATTATTTTTTTAGGAGATATTTGTAGTGTATTCAGATCATAAGAATTTCCCTATATTTTCTCCTAGAAACATCAAAATTTGAGGCAACGTCATAGGTTTGAGTATGTTTAGGGGTCAGAATTTGATACAATGGATACCCTAGTTAAAGAAAATGTTTTGGATGATTCTTTGTGAAGTAAGGTTATTTTTCATGAATTGAAAAATTCTATTGATCAATGGATGTTGATTTTCCTTTTTTCTTAGATCCACCAGGAGAAGAAGGAGCATAGTGGAGGTACATTAATGGCCATCATGAAGGTAGAACCTTCTCTTCTGGGGTTGATTTGGCCGGAGGAGTCGAGTGATGAATTTTTCCAGTAGTCTATGAAATTCCTAAATGGTGGAGACATTCCTTATTATTGTTTATTGTCTCTAGAGAGAATTTAGTACTTCAAGGGTTTCTATTTGGTGATGTTATTGTTGAGGAAGGAGGTGATGCTGGCTAGTCGTTAGTCTTAATGGTCCAATAATCTTTGTGATACAATGATTTACTGTGATGTGTGTTAATAGATTTCATGTCCAAGTATGAGGTGAATTGTAGATAACTTTCTATCATGGAGTTATACCAGTCAACAAGTCAATGTGGAGCTCCAATGGTCCTCTGGTGTGTTTAAAAAACTACCCATTCCTACGAGTAAGTGGGATGAGATCACCATGGAATTTATTGTATTATTTCCTTATGCACCACATGGAAGGAATTCAATTAGGGTAGTGATTGATAATCTAACCAAATCATCTCATTTCATTTCAATTATATATTCTATTAAAGTGTCTGATTTGGGTCGTTTATATGCTCAGGAGGATGTGAGGATTCATGTTTGGTTTTCGGCAATTGCTTCTAATATAGAATCCCATTTTACTTCTTAGTTTTGGGAAGGCCTTCAGAAGGTGATGGTTTGGTTGGTCATGTTGATCATGGTATACCATCCTCCAATGGATGGTCAGATGGAATGAGCTAATTAGATCTTGAATCATATGCTCTGAACTTGGGTTATGGATTTTGGAGGTTCAAGAGATATTCATTTAAGATTGGATGAGTATATGTATAACAATAGTTACCAATACTCAAATAAAATGGTCCCCTTTTAATTTCATTATTCTCAATTGTTCCGGTCACCCTTGTGTTTCATTGTGGTGGGTGAGACCTCATAGATGGGACTGACCCTTGTACTAGAGACGTTTAAGAAAGAAAATATGATCATGAAGCAGTTATTGATAGGTAACATTCATTATAAATCCTATATTTATCAGAGATGATAATCTTTGGAGTTTTCTAAGGGTGACTGTGTGTTTTTGATAGTGTCACCTCACATGGTTCATTGTCGTTTGGGTAAGTAAGAGAAGCTAATGTCGAGGTATGTTGGACCGTTTGAGATTAACCAGAGGATTGGTTGGGTGGAATAAATGATAGCATGTCCATTGTAGTTGAATTCTATTCATGAAATGTTCTTTTATTAAATCTTTAAATAGTAAAACTCGGACGTGTCTCATGTGTTGAATTGGGAAGAGTTGGAATTAGAGCATTATTTTTCTGTTTTTGAATTAATAGTGTAGATTTTGGATTATCCAAAAAAGTGATTTGTATTAAATAAATTATTTTGTTCTATGTTATTTGGAAACCTAACAATGATGTGCATGAGACATGGAAGTATTAGTATTGGGTTGAAAAGGAGTATCCATTTTTGTCATTTGATCTATCTCTGGTGTGACTTTATGGGGGTGGAATGTTTTCATGGTGAGGATAATTTTCACATCTGTGATTTTATTTTGTGGTAATAATCTTGTTTATTTTGATTTTAAATTTCCCCTTGGGTTTATTATGAGTTTTTGGTCAAAAATGTAAGTTTTGGTATTACCAGTGGGTGGAAGACAGTTGAAGAATTGTTAGGGAAAACCATGCACCCATCCCAAAAATACTATGTGTCCAAGTGTCATTTTGGATAGTAGTTAACCGCACTGTTGGAGTATGGTTTGTCAAACCGAGAAGGATTACCATGTGTCTTGTTCTTTCTAGGAAGCGAGGGGCACTCAATTCACACATGGTTTTGAAAATCATGTTGGCTAACCATGTGTCCAATCTAGGTTATTAAAATTTTGAATTTACCATCATTACCTCGTCGATTTTTATCCCAGAACAACTCCCATCTACCCATTTAGGATTTTCAACCATATGAGCAACCTCTATGCTTTATTAAAGACTTTGAACAGAAATCATTTTGTTATTTTGACCCCGATTTTTTCGTGGAATCTTTAATTAATATTCTTTTTTCATTATTTCTTCATCTTTATAGGGTTTTTCCTCCCTATTTCTTGAGATACTATTTTCTTGTGGGTACTATGACCTAGGGAGGGTTTAATTGTATATTGTTGTGTGAAATATTGATGTTTGTTATTAAATCATTCATTATTAGTGTAAGAACCCAGTTTTTACTGCGGAAGACTTTGGAATATTCTTGATGATATTCCAGAGCAGCGCCCTCAGACGGCGTGCGACTCCGAGCCCCGGAGTAGCCGGAATTAAATTTCCAGTGCGTTCACACTAGAAACACTAAATAAATGTGATAACTCCTAAACAGAGTTCCGGATCAGAGATCCGAGTGTACAGATGGGTCTGGAATGGGGTGTTTACCCTAGGAACAACATAAAACTTGTCGGCGCAGGATGTTTGGACCCCTCGCCCGCTTCCGGAACGTTAAACGGATAAATAAATTAATTAATTTATTCGTTTAATGGTGAAAATCGAGTATCTATTAAACAGTGGTTTGGACAGGAAAACTGAGGGCACCTTTGAGTTCAGAGCGTGTCATTTAACCTAGGAGGGGTATATGTTTCGCGGGCGCGGGTCATTTATGAAAAATGGCCCCAGGGGCGTTTTCATAATTTGGCGACCTCGAGTGCTAAGTTTAGTAAGTTTTGAACGGGGTCTCGAAATAAAATTCTGAGACTGTCATTGTGCTCAGAGCGTGGTTCTTAGCCTAGGGAAGGCTAAATCCTGACCCTGTCGGGAGTTCGGGTTCGGGGCTGTCGGGCGGGCGTTTAAGTGTTTTCTACTTAAACGCACCCCCACACTCTACTTCTTCTCCTTCTAACTCAAACCCTCCCCCACTCCTCTAGCTCCAGTGAAGCACTCCAGCAAGGCACCTCTGGAGAGCCAATTCCGGCAAGGCAGCGGAGCGGTGGCGGACTCCCCGTGAAGCCCCGGGCATCGCCCAAGAGGTAGGAGTCGTTTTTGTTTCGTTTTTAATTTTCCCGCAATCTTTGAGCCCAATTTATAGCATCGAACTGTTATCCGATCGTCGATCGATTTCCATGGTCACGTATTACGTTATCCGATCTTTCCAACGCTTATTTCGGATTTGAAATCCGACCTCTGAAGCCTCCGCAATGGCTCGGCAAAGATCTGTGGGTTTTTGGGGTTTTCCAGCCGGCACGGTGGTCCGGTGATCTCCAGGAGGTGGCGGTACGGTGGTCCGGCGGGTATCGACGGCGGCGGCGCTTTCCGGCGTTGGCGGTTGGAGGCGGCCGGGTGTGCGAGCGGCGTCTGGTGGTGGCGCCAGGCGGAGGCGCTCCGCGGGGGGAGCAGAAACACCGGCCGGCGCAGCCGGCCGGTTGACGCGGTGTCCGGGGTCGCGGTGCGTGACCCCGCTCGGGAGGCAGAGACTCGCTGAACGTGGGTCTCCGTGTGGAGAAGCGAACGGACTCATGGCCGGTTGGCTTGGAGGCGCGCAGCCCGCGCAGTATGCACGGGTGAACCGCGGTCGCGGCGGTTCGGTCGGCAGAGCCGCGGACCGGCCGGCTTGAGCCGGTCTAAGGGGTGTGGATCGGCCGGACCGGTCCGGTCCTCCCCCACCTGCGTCCGACGGCATTAAAATGCCGTAACTTTCAAACCGTGGGTCAAAACATTGTGCCGTATATGGAGACGTGACCCTTAGTTTGAGACGAACCTTTTGAGCTGGTTGTGGGAATTTTTAATTCCCAAAACGAGGGGCCGCGGAGGCGCGACGCGTCTTTAAGTAGACAAGCGTTTTCTTCCGGGATTCTTTTCTTGGACGGAGCGGATGCGTCCGACGTCCGTTTTGAGCGCCGTCAGTGGCGTTGGGACCCTGGCATCGAGGCGGAGCTTTCCAGGGTGGTTTCAGGCATGGAGGCCAAAGTTGAGGCGTGAGCCCCACAGCCAGTCTCTTGAGCTGCGTGCAGTGTTTCACGACTTTTCCATCGGACGTCCGTTCGGGGCGTGTGAGCAGTCGTTTCTGGATGTTTTTCCGAGGGGATTGCAACGGTGCAATCCGCCCGCTCTAATTCGGCACGATGGTGCGGGGCCCACGAGGGCCGTTTGGGCGTCGACGGTGATTTTCCATCTTTATCACCGGGCGACCGTTTTGGACAAGTGAGTAGTCCATATTGTGTGATTTTTCGAGAGGATCGGAACGGTGCGATCCGTTCGTTGAGTTTCGGGACCGGGTTGCAGGTACCACGTGGCACCGCTCGTGTGCGGTGTACCGGGATGCATCTTTTTCTCAGATATCCTTTGCAATCAAGTGAGTAGTTCTTTTGATGTGTTTTCCCGAGGGGATCGCAATGGTGTAATGCGCTCGACTGTTTTCGGGGCCGGGGCTCAGGATCACGGGACGCCGTTCGAGCGTGAGGCGGTGTTGGTGACTTTTCCCTCGGGTATCCGTTGGAGGCAAGTAAGTAGTCGATCTCGCATGTTTTTTCCCGAGGATTACAACGATGCGCTCCGTTTGGTTGTGCAGAGCCTCTTGCACGTTCTTGTTAAATGTGGAAATGTGGAGGTGCCCCGGTGGCGGTCCTTCTACCGTGTTTGTAGCAGACCTTTGGCGAGTGATCGCGTGCACTCCCGTGTGAGTGATGTAAATTCTTGAAGTGATGTGTTTGGCGTGCCTGGGCCTTTGAGGTGGAGTTGTTACGTCACGCCTTCGCGTTGACGTTGGGTGTCGTGTGCACGATAGCCCTTGGACTGGAGATGAGGTATACTCCAGGAGTATACAGGAGCGCTTGGAGGTACGTGTGGTTGTTTGTACCTGAGGATGTTTGTGTGCTCGGTTGGGGTTGACTTGGGGTCGCATGTCGTGTGGGCCCCACGTGCATGTCGTGATCTGCTTTGCGTACTTTGACCTCTCGCGACGTAGAGGGTCCCTCTGCACTCCTTTGTTTGGCCATCAGTGTGGTGTTTTCCCCTATATTTGTACCCTTTTGTTTGACCAGTAGGGTTGAGTGGTCTCCCCCTGGTCTTGATCTCGTTGGTTGGGCTGGCAGAGATGGTTTGGTTCCTCTGCTTCTTCGGCTGTGAGGGGTTTCAGTTCTGTGTCCTTTCACCAGACTGTGACACCATCTGCGACTATAGGTGTTCATGCAGCGTGGGCGTTTTCTCCACATTCTGGGATGAGGTGTCTCGGTCCGCTTCGATAGTGACTCAACAGATTGGAGCGGGATCGCCTTGTGAGGCTTGGGGAGTTTCTCCTGTTTCTCCGTGTTCCCTGGTAGAGCATGTGGTTTCGGTGTGACCAACACTTTACGCGGGCACCGATCCTCTACCCAGGAGGTTTTTCCAGCAGGGCTGAGGTTGTTCCAGCAGGGCTGAGGTTGTTCCAGCAGGGCTGAGGTTGTTCTAGCAGGGATAAGGTTGTTCCAGCAGGGTTGAGGTTGTTTCCAGCAGGGCTGAGGTTGTTCTAGCAGGGCTGAGGTTGTTTCGAGCAGGGCTCGCCAGTGGGTTACCATCCAGCAGGGATGGCCAGTACAGTGGTGTTTACTGAGCAGTACCATCCAGTAGGGATGGCCAGAGTAGTTCCGGGCTTACCTCCAGTGGGGCTGGGCAGTGGTCCCCGATGCCGGGCATACCTCCATCTGGGCAGGGCAGTGGTCCCCGATGCCGGGCTTACCTCCAACTAGGCAGGGCAGTGGTCCCCGATGCCGGGCTTACCTCCAGCTGGGCTGGGCAGTGGTCGCCGATGTCGGGTTACCTCCAGCTGGGCTGGGCTGTGGTCCCGTCGCCGACTTTATCCGGGTCTCCCTCCAGTGGACTACCCTGTTACGGGACTGGGCAGTGAGGCACCCGTCGACTTTCCGGGTATCCCCGTAGTGGGAACCCGTTGACTTTCAGGGATTCTCCAGCGGGGCTGGGCAGGGGGTCGCCTGTCGACTTTGAGAAGATTTCTCAACTACGGGGTAGTGACGAGTTGTGGTTGACGTTCCCCCAGAACTCTCAAGTACGGGGAGCACTTTCCCCCACCGAGACGCGTCCTTGTGACGCGACCTAAAACTGTGCGGGCGAGTTAGTGCTGCCCAAAGCGGATAGTGTCGAGGTGTGGTGATTGAGCCCCTTGGCTTGCAGTTTGGGACAGACGTGCGGGATGCTGGGCATCGATGGTGTTACTTCTGGGACTATTGGCTACTATTTCATGGGTTGAGCTATGGTACAGAGATCCCCTTACGAGTTTGTTTGGGCTTCTTGACAGAGCATACATATGTATATACCTTGTTTCCGGCCCCCACTTCTTGGGTTTGGCTACTCTCCTTCAAGGAGAGGCGAAGACGTGCGGGGTATGCCACGTGCTTTCCGTGTATAGCTTCTCATGGTTGGATGAGTCTACTCTCCTACTATAGGTAGCGAATACTCGACGAGAAGTTCATCTTCTCACCATTTCCAGCTCCTTGTGTCTGGATGAGTCTACCTTCTTTCCTCTTGTTGGGTTGAGCTGGACTCTTTACTACACTCTCTGTTGTACTCCTTTACTCTTCTGTTCGCCCTACTTCTCACCCTTAGGTACCTCCTTTTGTTGCTCCCTCGAGCCTTCGGGGTATCTTGCTGAGTATTTTTATACTCACCCCTGCTTGGGCTTTGCCCGCACTTGGTGTGCCCTTGCAGACGATAGACAGGTGGAGCGTGACTTCAGTGGAGCGTAGGAGCTTGGACCGCGTGCGGTGGTCGTGGCCGGGTTCTAGGTGGGAGACCCATCAGCAGTTTCTTTTGTTTATCTGTTGCCGGGTTGTGGCACTTTTTGGTTGGGCGCGTGTTTTCCCCTTTTCTTTTCAGTTTGTACTTTGTACTTGTAGAGGTCGATGCACTTTGTGGTATTTATATAGCAGTTTCCCCTTTCCTTTTCTTTGGTTGTCTTTACTTTTACTTCGCACTGTTGCATTGTGTTTGCTGCGTGTGTGTGTACAGGTGCTAGGAAAAGGCCTCCCCGAGTTATTGTGCCTTCAGCGCTGGTCTCCAGCCCCTGGCCTATAGAGGCGGGCTTGGGGTAGTTGCAGCTCAAGCCCGGGTAGGGTCGGGTCGTGACAAAGTGGTATCAGAGGTGGTTCATTCCTTGGGAAATTGTGCAGACGTCCCTAAAATAAAAAGGAATTGGTTGGGATTTAGGGCAACAGTGTTGATGTGTCTCGAGAGCGGCTCTCAGGCCAGGGAGTCCAGTGATGGTGCGATGGCCGACGTATCTATTCACCAGGACCTTGATAACCCACTTGTCGACTCGGCATGCTGAGACACTTGTTGCAGGGAAAATTTGTTTGTGCATCACGTAGGATTGAGTCTTTGACTATCCTTCTTGAGTCAGCTTCCCCTCATTGCTATTGGTATATACATATATTCCATCTGACCGCGGCACTTCTTGATAATGATCAGGATGTCTCCGCGAAGACAGCCAGCCAGGATACCAGCTCTGGTTTGTGACGACGACCCTGTGAGCTACAAGGCCACAGTCCAGGACCCATCATGCGAGCCCCTTTCTCCGAGTGGGCTGGTAGCAGCACCACCACCTGTTGAGCAGTAGAAAGTTTCAGTGGAGCAGGCTAAGCTTGAGCGTAGGTTGAGCACGCTCCGTGAGTTCCAGTGGCAGAGACCACTGAGGTTCAGTGGTTATCCAGACCCTCAGGCAGCAGAGGTTTGGATCGAGGTAGTGGTTCACCTTTTCAGCCAGTGCAGATGCTGACAGATCAGAGAGTGGCTTTGGAAGCCACCCTTTTTCGTGGAGCAGCTTGCCATTGGTGGATTCTGGTGACCCGACTTCTTGACGAGTCGTCATTTTCATTGGACTACTTTTAGTTGCTGTTCCATGAGGAGTTTTGCCCCTCCTGCTTATGCTCCATTCGGATTCCGGAGCTGCTACAGTTTCAGCAGGGAGGGATGACAGTGGCCGAGTATGTGGCTAGTTTTTCAGACCGTGCACGCTTTTACCCGGACATGGTCCATGAAGACAACCTCCGAGCGTGGAAGTTTGAGCAGGTTCTCTGCCAAGAGATTCATGCTGTCATAGTACCCTTGGGCATTTCCACATATGTCGGGGTGCTAGAGCAGGCGCTGGTGACAGAGGGCTTCCTGTCATGTTTTTCGGTTGGTAGTGGCAGTGGGGGAGACGGAGCCGGGACGTCTTCCATAGCTAGCAGGCGCCGGAGGACAGGACCTTGATGCAGGTGGCCTTCCCACTGCCGGTTTCGGAGACGTGGTCGTATACCACTGTGGTGAAAAGGTACAGGGCCTCAGCCGAGGATGCCCTTCCGTGAGTGGATCTCGGGCCGTAGTTGTACACCACAGTGGTGCCGGAGGACACCAGGGCAGCCCAAAGAGCGCCGGTGCTATGCTTGTGATAGGCAAGGTCACTTGGCATGAGACTGCCCAACCCGAGTTGCTGAGAGATTCAGGCAGACAGCAGGCGCACCACCACAGCAGAGGCAGCGCCGTGATCAGAGTAGTGGCTAGAGAGGTGGTGCTAGTAGAGGAGCAGGAGGAGCTGGAGGTGGGGGATGAATTTACGAGATCTCACCATCACCACTAGGCGGTCCACGTCAGGCTCCAGGAGCTGACGGTTGGGACCGTGGGTAGCCGCGATCTTTGGATGTCTACAATCCTGCAGAGCACGGGATGGTGAGAGGTACCCCTTGTGACTCTTCTACTTCTTACAGTAGAATTGTTAGGCTCTTCATGTGAAATGAATTTCTCCCTGCTCCTTGTTTGAGGTGTTACTAGGGTGACGCAGGGCGTCAGGTGTAACCCTATGTTGGTAAGGAGAAAGGCGTGATACCTTTTCCTTTAGTCGATGGTGTTGACTTTTTTGCCTTTTGAGTGTGTAAGAGAGCATCGACTGTGGAATCTTGTATGACCAGATATCCTTGGGTGTTTCACCATATGGATGTTCTGAAGGAGGGAATCACCGGGCCTTGCCCCATGCGCAAGCGGTGATTCCTGTCGCGGCGTGCGACGTAGAGGTTTGACCAGGGAGGTGAGCTACCCCCGAGGGCCTTCGGGCCGTTTGAGACTGTGCAAAGGGATGGCGAGGTTCCCTACCACCTTTCCCTAAACCCAAAGTCTGGAGTGGGTGCACGACGTCGGCATGGGCCGACCTCACATGAATGGATCAATCCTTTGGTCTGTGTGCGGTGACGCGGAGCTGTGCGTGGGTTCTTCTGGGTATGCGGAAGCCAGGTTTGGGCTTCGTACCCTGTGTTGCTCCCTAATTTTGCTTTTTGAGGATGAAAAGCTTGAAGGAAGGAATGATTTAAGAACCCAGTATTTACTGCGGAAGACTTTGGAATATTCTTGATGATATTACAGACCAGCGCCCTCAGACGGCGTGTGATTTCGAGCCCCGGAGTGGCCAGAATTAAATTTCCAGTGCGTTCACACTAGAAACGCTAAATAAATGGGATAACTCTTAAACGGAGCTCCAGATCAGAGATCAGAGTGTACGGATGGGTCCGTAATGGGGTGTTTACCCTAGGAACGACATAAAACATGTCGGCGCGAGATGTTTGGACCCCTCGCCCGCTTCCGGAACGTTAAACGGATAAATAAATAAATTAATTTATTCGTTTAATGGTGAAACTCGAGTATCTTTTAAATGGTGGCTCGGACCGGAAAACCGAGGGCACTGTTGAGTTCGGAGCGTGTCATTTACCCTAGGAGGTGTATATGTTTCGCGGGCGCGGGCCGTTTATGAAAAATGGCCCCAGGGGTGTTTTCGTAATTTCGCGACCTCGGGCGCTAAGTTTAGTAACTTTTGAACGGGGTCTCAAAATAAAATTCCGAGACCGCCGTTGCGCTCATAGCATGGTTCTTATCCTAGGGGAGGTTAAATCCTGACCCCGTCGGGAGATCGGGTTCGGGGCTGTCGGGCGGGCGTTTAAGTGTTTTCTACTTAAACGCACCCCCACCCTCTTCTTCTCCTCCTTCTAACTCAATCCCTCCCCCTCTCCTCCAGCTCCGGCGATGCACTCCGGAGAGGCACCTCCATCGAGCCAATTCCGGCAAGGCAGCGGAGCAGTGGCGGACTCACCGTGAAGCCCCGGGCATCGCCAAAGAGGTAGGAGTCGTTTTCGTTTCGTTTTTATTTTTCCCGCAATCTTTGAGCTCAATTTATAGCATCGAACTGTTATCCTATTGTTGATTGATTCCCATGGTCGCGTAGTACGTTATCCAAGATTTCCAACGGTTGTTTCAGATTCAAAATCCGACCACTGAAGCCTCCGCAATGGCTCGGCGAAGATCTGCGGGTTTTTGGGATTTTCCGGCCGGCACGGTTGTCCGGTGATCTCCAGGCGGTGGCGGTACGGTGGTCCGGCGGGTTTCAATGGTGGCGGCGCTTTCCGGCGCTGGCGGTTGGAGGTGGCCGGGTGTGCGAGCGACGTCCGGTGGTGGCACCAGGTAGAGGCGCTCCGCGGCGGAGCAGAAACACCTGCCGGCGCAGCCGGCTGGTTAACGCGGCGTCCGGGGTCGCGGTGCGCGACCCTGCTCGGGAGGCAGAGACCCGCTGAACGCGGGTCTCCGCATGGAGAAGCGACCGGCCTCATGGCTGGTCGGCTTGGAGGCACGCAGCCCGCGCGGGTGAACCGCGACCGCGGCAGTTCGGCCGGCATAGCCGCGGACCGGCCGGCTTGAGCCGGTCCAAGGGGTGTGGACCGGCCGGACCTGTCCGATACACCCCCACCTGCGTCCGACGGCATTAAAATGCCGTAACATTCAAACCGTGGGTCGAAACTTCGTGCCGTCTGCGGCGACACGACCCTTAGTTTGAGATGAACCTTTTGAGCTAGTTGCGGGAATTTTTAATTCTCGAAACAAGGGGCCGTGGAGGCGCGACGTGTCTTTAAGTAGACAAGCGTTTTCTTCCGGGATTCTTGCCTTGGACGGCGCGGACGCGTCCGGCGTTCGTTTTGAGCGCCGTCAGTGGCGTTGGGACCCTGGCATCAAGGCGGAGCTTTCCAGGGTGGTTTCAGGCGTGGAGGCCTAAGTTGAGGCGTGATCCCCATGGCCCGTCTCTTGTGCTGCGTGTAGCGTTTCATGACTTTTCCATCGGACGTTCGTTCGGGGCGTGCGAGCAGTCGTTTATGGATGTTTTTCCAAAGAGATTGCAACGGTGCAATCCACCCTCTCTAATTCGGCACGATGGTGCGGGGCCCACGAGGGTTGTTTCGGCGTCGACAATGATTTTTCGTCTTTATCACCAGGCGAACGTTTTGGACAAGTGAGTAGTCCATCTTGTGTGATTTTTCGAGAGGATCACAACGGTGCGAGCCGTTCTTTGAGTTTCGGGACTGGGTTGTAGGTCCCACGTGGCACCGCTCGTGTGCGGTGCGCCAGGATGCATCTTTTTCACCGGATATCCATTGCACTCAAGTGAGTAGTGCTTTTGATGTGTTTTCCTGAGGGGATCACAATTGTGCAATGCGCCCGACTATTTTTGGGGCCAGGGCTCAGGATCACGGGACGCCGTTCGGGCGTGAGGCGGTGTTGGTGACTTTTTCGTCGGGTATCCGTTAAAGGCGAGTAAGTAGTCGATCTCGCGTGTTTTTCCGCGAGGATTACAAAGGTGCGCTCCGTTTGGTTGTGCGGAGCCTCTTACATGATCTTGTTAAACGTGGAAATGTGGAGGTGCCCCGGTGGCAGTCCCTCTACCGTGTTTGTAGCGGACCTTTGGCGAGTGATCGCGTGCACTCCCGTGTGAGTGATGTAAATGCTTGAAGTGATGTGTTTGGCTGTGCCTAGGCCTTTGAGGTGGAGTTGTTATGTCATGCCTTCACGTTGACGTTGGGAGCCGTGTGCACGATAGCCCTTGGGCTGGAGATGAGGTATACTCCAGGAGTATATGGAAGCGCTTGGAGGTACGTGTGGTTGTTTGTACCTGAGGATGTTTGTGTGCTCAGTTGGGGTTGACTTGGGGTCGCATGTCGTGTGGGCCCCACATGTGTGCCGTGATTTGCTTTGCGTACTTTGACCTCTCGCGACGTAGAGGGTCCCTCTGCGCTCATTTGTTTGGCCAGCAGGGTGGAGTTTTCCCCTGGCTTTGTACCCTTTTGTCTGACCAGCAGGGTTGAGTGGTCTCCCCCTGGTCTTGATCTCGTTGGTTGGGCTGGCAGAGAATATTTGGTTCCTCTGCTTCTTCGGCTGTGAGGGGTTTCAGTTCTGTTCCCTTTCACCGGACTGCGACACCGTCTACGACTACAGGTGTTCGTGCAGCGTGGGCATTTTCCCCACTTTCTGGGATGAGGTGTCTCAGTCCGCTTCGACAGTGACTCAGCGGATTGGATCGGGATCGCCTTGTGAGGCCTGGGGAGTTTCTCTCGTTGCTCCGTGTTCCCTGGTAGAGCTTGTGGTTTCGGTGTGATCAAAACTTTACGCGGGCATCGATCCTCTAACCAGGAGGTTGTTCCAGTAGGGCTGAGGTTGTTCCAGCAGGGCTGAGGTTGTTCCAGCAGGGCTGAGGTTGTTTCCAGCAGGGCTGAGCTTGTTCCAGCAGGGCTGAGGTTGTTTCGAGCGGGGCTCACCAGTGGGTTACCATTCAGCAGGGATGGCCAGTACAATGGTGTTTACCGAGCAGTACCATCCAGTAGGGATGGCCAGAGCAGTTCCGGGCTTACCTCCAGCGGGGCTGGGCGGTGGTCCCTGATGCCGGGCTTACCTGCAGCTGGGCTGGGCAGTGGTCCCCGATGTCGGGCTTACCTCCAGCGGGGTGGGGCAGTGGTCCCCGATGCCGGGCTTACCTGCAGCTGGGCTGGGCAGTGGTCCCCGATGCCGGGCTTACCTCCAGCTGAGCTGGGCAGTGGTCCCCGATGCCGGCCTTACCCCTAGCTGGGCTGGGCAGTGGTCCCCGATGCCAGGTTACCTCCAGCTAGGCTGGGCAGTGGTCCCGTCGCTGACTTTAGCCAGGTCGCCCTCCAGTGGACTACCCTGTTACGGGACTGGTCAGTGAGGCACCCGTCGACTTTCCGGGTATCCCCATAGTGGGAAACCGTTGACATCCAGGGATCATCCAGTGGGGCTGGGTAGGGGGTCTCCTGTCGACTTTGAGCAGATTTCTCGACTGCGGGGCAGTGACGAGTTGTGGTTGACATTACCCCAGAACTCTCATGTATGGGGATCACTTTACACCACCGAGACGCGTCCTTGTGATGTGACCCAAAACCGTGCGGGCGAGTCAGTGCCGCCCAAAGCGGAAGGTGTGGTGATTGAGCCCCTTGGCTTGCGGTTCGGGGCAGATGTGCGGGATGCTGGGCATCGATGGTGTTACTTATGGGACTGTTGGATACTCTTTCTTGGGCTGAGCTATGGGATGTAGATCCCCTTACGAGTTTGTTCGGGCTTCTTGACAGAGCATATATATCTATATACCTTGTTTTCGGCACCCACTTCTTGGGTTTGGCTACTCTCCTTCTAGGATATGCGAAGACACGTGGGGTATGCCACGTGCGTTACGTGTCTAGCTTCTCATGGTTGGACGAGTCTACTCTCCTACTATAGGTAGCGAAGACTCGACGAGAAGTTCATCTTCTCACCGTTTCCATCTCCTTGTGTCTGGATGAGTCTACCTTCTTTCCTCTTGTTGGGTTGAGCTGGACTCTTTAATGCACTCTCTGTTGTACTCGTTTACTTTTCTCTTCTTCCTACTTCTCACCCTTCGGTACCTCCTTTTGTTGCTCCCTCGAGCCTTCGGGGTATCCTACTAAGTATTTTTACACTCACCCCTGCTTGGGCTTTGCCCGCACTTGGTGTGCCCTTGCAGACGACAGACAGGTGGAGCGTGACATCAGTGGAGTGTAGGATATTGGGAGCTTGAACCGCGTGTGGTGGTAATGGCCGGGTTCCAGGTGGGAGACCCATCAGCAGTTTCTTTTGTTTACCTGTTGCCAGGTTGTGGCACTTTTTGGTTGGGTACGTGTTTTTCCCCTTTTCTTTTCAGTTTGTACTTTGTACTTGTAGAGGTCGATGCACTTTGTGGTATTTATATAGCAGTTTCCCCTTTCCTTTTCTTTGCTTGTATTTACTTTTACTCTTCACTGTTGCATTGAGTTTTCTACTTGTGTGTGTACAGGTCCAAGGCAAAGGCCTCCCCGAGTTATTGTGCCTTCGGCGCTGGTCGCCAGCCTCTGGCCTATGGAGGCGGGCATGGGGTAGTTGCGGCTTGAGCCCGGGTAGGGTCAGGTCGTGACAATTAGGGTCTTCTTTTGGTATAGTTGTGGTTTCACACCAATTTTTAGATGTTTTCAAGTGAGAGGTTGGCGGTTCCAAGTTTCTACATTATTATATTATTTTGATATTATTGCGTGAGTTCTTAAACATGTTCAATAGATTATTATTATAGTGAGAAAAATGTTTTAGAAAGGTTTTAGCATGAATATGTAATGAAAGATGGTTTTTGAAAAGTAATTATTCTTATTTGATGTGTGGTTCATTGTGGTATTTTTTAAATATATTTTCTGCCTTGTGTGGAAGGTAAAAAATGTGTTTTCAAAGAGTTTTAAAGGAGAAAATGTGGTGAAAATTGAGTTTTTAGGTGAAATGAGTTTTGTTGAATATTGGATTTCTTGTTTTTAACCTTTACTATGTCATGAAAAATTGAATAATGTCATAAAAATGGTTTTGATATGAATTTTAATTTTAATGGGGCTTAAAAGATTTAATTGTTTGGCATGCAAACGTATTTTACTTGTTGTGTTTCTAAAAGGATTTAATAAGTTGGGGAAGTAATGTGAGAACTATTAATAAATGGTTTGGTTGTGGAGAGATGTGATTTCATTTTGTGCTTATGATGACTAGAATTCATTTTTGGATGTGAT
Organism: Viscum album; assembly: GCA_963277665.1. Taxonomy (NCBI): domain Eukaryota; kingdom Viridiplantae; phylum Streptophyta; class Magnoliopsida; order Santalales; family Viscaceae; genus Viscum; species Viscum album. The sequence goes on from OY728157.1 coordinate 1,430,217,839, forward strand.
AATCTATGTGATATGTGAAATCAAACATGAGTAAAAAGGGAATCTAGGGTATCTAGGATGGAGATCCAGAACTAGAACTCTAGTTGATTCAGATGTGGCTAATGCCTATATTAATCTACAATGAATTACATTAGCAAAAAAACTAAACATATGATATTTTCAGAGACCAAAATAAATTTGGATGCATTCCCCTATATCGTATCATGCACAATAACACCGTTTTAGAGACCATTAGACCATATGATACATTCCCCTCTAATAGCTCATGCATAAGGATGTTGTTGGTAGTTTAGTGGCAGATTTCGATCACCAAGGTAGGGGGTTTATTTAGAACCACTATTTATAGTTACCTATAAGGATTTTTTGATGGATATCTCTTGTGAAATGATTCTTATATTTTTTGGTTCTATCCATCAACATATAATAGTCCTTGTGCATATTTGTTTTCAATCATGCTTATTTGTAAAAAGGGTTTTATATCAAAAAAGATTTCCTTGAGAAATTTTAACTTAAAATGTATTCCAATAAAGTTTTCAATTTTTTAATGTGAATTTTCATGTTAATTGGTCTTATAATATTATATAATGGAATCATTTATTTTGGGTAGTATCCTAGTGGTCTTTGGTTGAAACAGTTCAAACACCCTTAGGTGTATGTAATATTTCTTATCCAAAACCCTGGTAAATAAATGAAATATCATGGGGATGGTGGATATGGTTTCTAGAGTTCCACTTCATGCATGTGTTGGTGGTGGTAACTTGATAGTGATGACACTCTTGTCACATGGTTGTTTTGGGATGGTCTAGTTGTTCACATATTCTTATAACTTTGGGGTTTTTCTTAATGTAGTAATCATTGAATGTGAAAACTATTATTCCAGGTTTGTCTTTTGTTATTTATTATTCGGATGTTTATTTTCATTGTTTTTTTATTATTATATAAATGGGTAAAATCATTACCAAATAATATTGATGATACCCAGACAATATTTCCCTACCCATTGGGCTTCAGAACACCCTTCATGAATTTTAATGAATCAGGTCGGGTGTCAGGTTGGATGGAATCCCTTCTTGGTTTGTAAAACACAAGCATTGATTCAATACAAAATAACCCATAAAACCCAATCTATGAACAACTTGAAAAACAAAAATTTATGGATTCATAATGAGATAAAGTATCCAAAAATTATTCTCCCATAAAACATAATTTAGAAATGTCAAAAATATGGGGATAATCAAATCTCACTAAATAACTCTCCATGCATATAAGAATCGAAGGAGAACCACCCTTTTAGATCTTGGGAGGATTTGGTTTGTAAACCATACCATTAGAGAATAAATAGAGAATAAATTGAGGGAAATTATATAATGTTTGGGAGGGGAAAAATCATGATTTCCCTGTTTTTATGAGGTGCTTGGTTTATCAACCCCAGTTTTGAAAATCATATGATAACCTCATGATTTCATCTATATAATAGGAAATTGTGACATATAGTTTTATTGGGCCACACACATGGTTTGAAAGCCCATGTGGTAGCTATGTGGTTTCATTTTTCAAACTAGCTAAAGACACATTATATCTTGGGCACTACTCACATGGTTTTGAAACTGTGCACCACTCCACTAGAATGAATTTTCATGGTGTACTATTAGTACTAAATGTATACCAACTATCAAACATGAACTAGATGGCCAAAACCCCATATTTTCATTATATAGACCCCTGAGATACCCATATGACCTTCCCTACTATTGTAAAGAATTAAATTAACAAATTTGAATGGTGTTATACTAAAATTCAAACAAAAAAATACCTCTTCAAAATATGGGATCTTATAACCTTCACACATTATAACATCTCATCCTTTGGATTCTCTACAAAAAATCAATAAGACACCATGGTTGGAATGTCATTCCAATGGGCCTAAAAATTTGTTTCCCTATCCCAATTTTCCTCCTAAAAACATCTTTGATGCCACAACACTTATAACAATTGAACAATCTTACTCAAAAAAACATTATCAATATGGTCCCCAACATAATTCATATTCTCCTAAAAGGACACATTATGTTGAAGTGAAACAACAACAAAATAAATCAAACAAGATTAGTTGGGATGATACTGTCAAGGATATAACACATGAGATACATCATGAATTGTACTATACTGATGTGGAAGAGCCAATTTGTACACTAGCAGTCTGATCCACTCTATAATCTCAAACATCCCAATATACATGGGAATCAATTTTCACTATTTCTATATCTAACTATGACCAAATCTTGGTGACACAAGAAGGAAATAATGGCCACCCACTATAAACGCAATGGGTTGATGCTGTCAAAAACATATGACTTATGCGTACTCTATGTCGTAACCAAATTATTAATGATCAACTGAACCTCCTATGATGTATCATTCATGATACTTGGTCCTAATACCTCTATTTATCAAACTTCATTCCAAACAAATTGTGATCTATAATTCCGACCATACAGTAATTCATAATGTTTTGTCTAAATTGATTCTTGATAACTATTTTTTATTTGAACTAAACAATTTCTAGGTGCATATCCTAGGTTACAACAGAATCCATGAAATATTATCTCAGAATGATCTTCAGAACAAGAATAATATTTTCCAATTTCCCATCCATTTATTAGTGAAAACGGGTACTAAACAAATTTCAATACCAATAACCGTATACAAACCTTTTCCAGAATTATGATTTCAAATCTGGATCCCAATCCAAAAATAGTTTTCGGTACCCCATAAAAACATAATATCTCTCAAACATAAAAATCATTCAAATGGTTGAGGTAAATGTCTCATGAATTAGTAAAAAATGGCATTCCGTTGTCAACTGATCCATAATCACCAATATTGTGTCATTCATCTGAGGCTTCCTCAAAATTATGATAAAAAATCAGTGGTAACATTATACCAATTCCTTTCTAGAGTGGGAAACTATTGAAAAATACCACTAAGATGTTGATGCTTATCCTTCACCCACTGAGAGGTGTAGTATAACATCAAAAAACCTAAAATATTCCTTTTCATACACATCAACCAATATTGTCTACAACATTCAGGGTACATTTGGGTCAAACCAAGGTGCACTACACACTTTTTGTCATGAAACCCATGCATCAAATCCTCAAGAATGCAATGATACACCCCATGATTTCACATTACATTATATTTTTAAAGAAATCTGATACCATATATTTCACACAACACTGACTAGGTTAGCATTGCACATAGGAATGAGTTTCCTTGAAACAATACTTCTGTATTATAATTATTTAAATGATATATTTATAACATGCAAATAAAATATAGTAATATGAATTATAATAAATAATATATAAATTCTATCTATATTTTTTTCATTTAAATGAAATATATTTATAATAGAATGTTTATGTTTTGGTAAAATAATTATACATTTATAAATACTATTTTTATAAATGAACTACCTTTTGTGTCCTTTTAAGAACAATAATAAAATAAATTTTAGAAAAAAAAAATAGAAATTGAATTTTGTAAAATAGGATTTATTTTCTAATATCCAATATCATATTTTACATATGGTGATTTATTAGTGTTTTTTAGAAAAGTTCGAATTTTTGATGAATAGTGAAAAATATTGCATTGTTGTTAAAAACCGACCATTTCATTTAAATAATTATTTCACTTTAAATTGATTTTAGAGTCAAAATTGATAAAAAAAAATTAATATATTATTCCAATTTATGTCATTATAATCATTTTTATAGTGGAATTATATTAAAAAATATATTGATCTTTTGGACATCTATTTTTCCCGCCTTCTAGGCACATCTGGGGTGTTTGAATTAAACATAACTTTACAACTTTTATGAATTGAATTTCAAAAAAATACAAGTGTTTATGATATGGTCGAACATGTATTGAAATTTTCTATTATGGGAATTTTTATGTATTTGGATGTAGAATAGTCTTATTATATTTTAATATTTTTTGAGTTTCATAGAGTGCCCCTCCCCTCTCTTATAAAAAGGCTCCCCCCTCAATTCCTCATGCCTTTTTAAGCCTTATATATTGACCAAAACTTACCCATTTATCCTTCTAGATTCTATCACTTCATCATAGAGGCTATAAATTGTGATTAAATACAACCAATGAATTCCTTTTGTGAAAATCAAAAGAAGATACATGATAAGAGATAAATGTTTTACCAATTCAATTCAATTTCATTTATTCTACTACTTTATCATCTTGTGATGTTTTCATACTAAAGTAAAAAATATAGTACCAAATGTATGGTGATATTTTATTATGATTATGGAACAACCATATTCCTCCTTTTATATGTCCAATTAATTTTAATATCACCATGCATGTGTGCGTAAAACTTACCATCTCCACACCATGAGGTTATTTGTTTTTCATCACTACTTTTATTTGGATTTCTATAATAATAAATATAATTGATATAAATAATAAATAATACATGATTATGATTATTAAAAATTAATATGACATCCAATTTCAAATCATTTAACTATTATGGGAATGGAATCATTACTCGTGCGTACATACAATTTACCCTATCCTGGGAGTGATGAGATTCATTTTCCACATTTCACATTCAAGAGTGATTATAAATATATGAATAATAAATATGTATAAAAAATATATTCCATAATAATAGTACTAGAATAATATATATATATATATATCATTTCCTTTCATTCATTCAATACGATAAGAAAATAGAAACATCATTCCTGCATACGTATGGTCTACCATCTCCATGAAAAATGTATTCAGTTTAATATTATATATATATATATAAAATATATATGATATATAAAGTTCCTTTTATATTATAGAATTAATTAAATCATGATCTATGTAATATAACAAGTCAAAATGCGTATGCATAACAGTGTGATTACTACCCAAACTACTGCTTTAACATGGAATTTTTAATAAAAAGGTAATAAAAAGTCATAAATGAATCATATATGATGTAATAAATATTATTATGATTTTGTTACAAGTTAATAATATGTTTTAAACCACTATATAGGAGTATCAAAAATGTATGAAGAGAATCGGTCCTACGGTAAGGGTTAATTGTACAGTCTCTTTTTTATTTGATATTGATTACACGTAAGTATCTACCGGGAAATATTTATCATACCTGTACATGTTTGGTAAGAAAAAATTTAACATAAATATTCTTATATTATTATATAATTGTCTATTTGGATAAAATAACATATTAAATGTTTTTATGATTTATTCTTCTAAATCATTCTTATTCATGTCCCTATTATCAAAATGGGATTTGTGAATTTATTTATAAGGACATGAATATTATAAAATTTTAATTTTCAAATATATATCCAAAGTTTCAAAGTGATATGGGGAAATTATATTCAAAAAAATCTATTTTTAAATGTTTTATTTTATAAATGGGATAATTATAAAAAAAGTATTCCAAAGAGTACTGTATTTTACTCAATATATTTCATATTTTTTTATTAGAGTATTTTCATATATTTCAACATATTTTGTTTAATTTAACATTTTTTTGTGGTTTATCTCTTATGATACAAACTGACTTATTTTATTGAAGGTTTTATCATCATTTTGACTTCATAGGTGCAATTTTGATACCATTCATGGTTTATGGTTAAAGTATTCACATTTAGTATGCTAGTTTTTTAATATGATTTTTTATTTTTTTAATGTTTTACCCATTAATATGAGGCGTAAATAGGACATAGAATGTGATTGGTGGAGCCCGCTATAGCCCCTCGATGAATCAGTAGGTTTAATGGAAAAATATGCATTGTTTTAGCTGATAACTTATGAATTTATTAGAATATTAGACCGATGCCTTTAATGTATTAGATTCTTTGAATGAAGTATTAAAAGTATTCGAGTCTTGGAATGAAGCCTCGATTAAAAGTTTTACATATCTTTCATTAGGAATTCCCTCATTATGATTTAAGTAATTAATATTACGTGTGATTATTAAACTAGTAAAATATTTATGTGTACCTTTAAATGGAATTAATAGATATATTCTTTCCATATTATGCTCAAGATTATGTTTAAAAGGCTTGCTATTCAGTTTTATACCTTGAGATAAAAGTTTGTGCTTATTTATGATAGCTTATACTTTATTGTTTACCCATAAAAAGATTCATAGATCATGCCTTTCTCATGCTTTATTTTCCCATGATTCCAAGATGTGTATTATGACTAATATGTAGTGTTAATTTAGTAGAATAATGGAATTATCAATGTATTATCAAGGTTTTATTTTATGTTTTGAATTTTAATGTAATGTTCATGTTTGTAATCTATTTTACAAGACTACTGAATTGATCGATCCATTTGGATTTAATAGTTGTATCTTGGCCAATGTATTAAAATAATGCATTGGCTTTGTGCTTCTCGGTTCATGGCATTACAGTTGATATTAGATGATGTTTAGCAGTAACCAAGGAAAGTATACTTAGAAATAAATGATTAGAAAAAAGAACCTTTTCAATGACGTTGAGGATAATTCTAGGTAAAATACATCATCCCTTATATTTAGTAATGGATAACCTAGGTTAATAATATGAAATTATTAATTTATAAGAATATGGAATAATTTAGTGTTCATATAAATGATTCTTCATGACTATATCCTTATTATATATGTCTCTCACTTTTTTTAATTTTGTTTTGGTCAATGATTGGAATTAAAAAGATTATATAAGTAATGGTTATATTTTTTATGATGAAGCATAGTTCAGTATTTGATAATGAATTAGAATGATTAATGTTCATATGTGTTTGGATTCATAAACTATTTCATAAATGATTTCATGGTTATGAGTATCGTGATATATATGTTGATTCAACTACAGTACTACTTCTTTGATAATTTTGAATCATAACTGTTTTCATTAGGTATTTAAATATGATCAAATATTTGGTATGTTACAATAAGAGATACGTTATTGTTTTAGGAAATATGATGTTAAGATTTATTTCTAAAATTTAGAGACCATTTTGGATAGTGAATTTGGATGTATGTATTACAGTAGAGTATTAAGTTTGAAATGTTTTAATACTATCATTTGATATTATTGTTTGACGATAAGGTATGATTTATTATATGTGATGTGATAACATTTTTGGTGTAAGAAAATAGTTAAAGGATGAATGAAATACTTATGGACTATATTATTCATTAAAAGTGCTTCTTTTATAAATAATCCTCTTGAATATCTATCTCCTGGAGAATTAAATGAATTGAAAATAAATTGAAGAAAAACCGAAGAAAAAAATTGATACATGGAATTAAATCGATTAGGTTTTCCTGAGTACTTACCTAGATAGTAAACTAATCCATCAACCCTATGGTAATGTATATAAAAAAGGTGTTATCCTAATACCTGAATTTTTGTTGAACTGACATTGTTTTATGTCATCATAGATTTATGGATTTGATGTCCTCAAATTTATATTTATTATAAACTCGTGTTTAATTTATGACCACAATCACTCCCTATAAATACTTAAATTTTCCATCCATGTGTGTATATCTACATTCCACCAATGTTATCATATTTAAAATCATACTTTGTATGTGACCATTTCATTTCCCTTTTATGCCTATTAAGTGGGTTTTTATTAACCATATTCTGTATGTGGGTTTTCCACAATGGATTGTTCTAGTATAAACCATTCACTTTCGAAGTATATTTCTGAAATGGAAGGACACAATTTATATAGGAAGGAGAGAATTTAAACCCCAATAATTCAAATTATGTTATCTTGTTAAACAAATTCGATAGCTTATATTTCACTCAACACAAACTTGGGTAGTGTTATAAGAAATATTGAGTTTCTGTGAAACAACGCTTTAGTATGATAATTTTGTAAATAGTATATTTATAAATTATCCATTAAATATAGTTATATGATTTATAATAAATAATTTATAAATGTTATATATAATGTTTTCACACAAATAAAACATATTTATAATAGAATGTATAATTTTTGGTAAAATAGTTATAGGTTTAGAAATACTATTTTCTTAATGAAAATAATTTTCATGTCCTTTTGTGAAAAATAATAAAATTAATTTTATACACATATGGAAATTAAATTTGGAATAATAGACTTCATTTTTTAATTTGGAATATCAAAATTTACTTATAGTGAATTTTTTGTATTTGTTTGAAAAGTTTCAATTTTTGATGAATAGCGAGAAATACTTCTTTGTTGTTAAAAAATGACTTTTTCACATAAATAATTATTTTAATTTTAGTTTATTATAAATTCAAAGTTGATAAATAATACATATATCAATCCAAATTTGGTCATTATAATCATTTTTATAATAATTTAGATTTCAAAATTTATTTAACTTTTGAACATCTATTTTACCCACCTTCTAGCCACATATGTGGGATTATATATAAATTTTTTTTACCCATTTTATGTATTGAATTTGATAAATAGATATACATGGTTTTAATTAAGGGTTCAATGTTCACCTTGTTGGGAGAGAAGAACATTTTGATGCTGATGCTCTTTCTCGTGGAAGAAGAGCAGATGAACCCCTACTTGTTTATTATAATTTGGGAGATTTTCATCCAAGGGTATTCTGTTGGTCTTCAACACTTCATAAACCCTTGAGTTTAAATTTTCTGTTTATTTATGGTTCTCTTTTATCCCATCCATTAATAAAAAAATTGACCGAGTAAGTTCAGTAATGAAATGTAAAAAATAATAAAATATTATTATAAAGTTACTCTAACAAATTTCTTAAATTCATTGGATAAATGTGTATAGACAAAAATAAACTTTATGATGAAAATATTATACTTTTTAAGCCACTTTTGATTATATTATGATAGTTATTATATTTTATTTAAAAAAGACATAATAATTTCATATTCAAATTTAAATAACCATATTATTTTTAATATGAGTTTGTATAAGTGATATGGTAAACTATAAATAGTATTTAAGAAGAAAACATATTTACCTACATGGTAATTTATTTAAAATTTTATAACATTAATAATTAAATTAAATGGTGATACATTGGTGTTGCGGTAATTGATTTGTTAATAGAAATACCAAATAAATGATATTAAAAATAATAAAATCAATAAGATTTTAATTATTCAAGATGCCCCCACAAATTTTTATAAGTGAATATTCATTGGTATTAGTGTATTTCATGGTTTGGTTCTAATTTCAATTTATTTTTTAATTTTATTTAAATTGAATGTAAGGAATAGTGATAAAATTGACACTATTAATAATTTATAAAAATAATAATTTATTAAATTATTTAAAAATTAAAACAGATCATTAAAAAATAAAAATGACTATTACATGGTCTTAAATGTCAAAACATTCCCAATTATGGAAAATTGACACCATATAAATAAAAAATTATAATCATTTAATATTTAAAATGTTATTATCTAAATTAAAACTAAATATATTAATTATGTGTATATCAAAATTATAAGGTTTAAAATAAAACAAAAACATTCCCAAAAAACTATTGGATGAATTATATTAAACCCCTTTTGTATTATGATCGATTTTGAGTTTTTTATGGGAAAATTTTCAATGAAAATATATTATATATTATTTAAATCAAATATAGTTACAAAATATCATTATCTTGTATTTAATAATATTTATGTGTCCATGTAGGGTCAAAATAAAGGTATGAATAAATCTAAATGTATATAAATTAAAATAGTTTCAATATATAATTTTTATTTGAAATCATATAAGTAATTTAATTACCTTGAAAGTTTCTTAAATTATAAAACAATATTATTTCAATTAAAATAAAAATATAATAAATTATTTTAATAACATTAATTTTGATATAATTTGGATTATTTAATGTGTATAAAAAATTTACTATATCTATAATATAAATTATTTATGTGTGGAAGAATTATATTCAAATCCTCACTTAGTATAGATGTATTTTAAGTCAAATTAATGGAATAGAATTAAAATTGTCAATGATGAAATCTTATTGAATCAAATTATTATTAAATTATTTAAAAATTAAAAAAATAAAATATAGTCACAAAGGTATAGTATATATTATATAATGTATTATAATTTTAATTTATGGTCCATTATTATGTATTTAGATCTAGAATAGTCCTATTATATTTTAATATCTTGAGTGTTTCCTAAAGTGCTCCTCCCCTCTCCTATAAAAGGAACCTCCTACCTCACTAACTCACACCACCTTGAGATTTCTATCTCAACCAAAACATGCCAATTATTCTTCCAACTTCCCTCAATTCATCATTGATTCATTAAATTGTTAATAAATCCAACATAAGAATTCATTGTATGCAAATCAGAAAGAGATTCTCGAAGAAGAGGTAATTGTTTTACCAATTAAATTAAATTTCATTAATTCAATTACATAATATTCAAAAAAATTATACTGAAGTAAAAAATACAGTATAATATATATGTTAAGATGTTATTAGGATTATATTACAACCATATTTTTCCTTATATTCATCCCGTGAATAACTGTATCACCATGCATTTGTAATTACAACTTACAATCTTCATGTTGTGGTGTAATTTCATTTCATTGATAATTTATTAGTATGGGTACAATGATGAATATAATTGATATAAATAACGATTATTACATGAAAATTATTTCATATAAATTATATACCTTCCAATTCCATACAATTTATCCATTAAAGGAATGATATCGTTTCTCAGGTGTACATACGCCTTATCATCTTCATGGCGCAATGAGATTCATCATCCACGTTTACCATTCAAGAATGATTATAAAAATATATATAATAAATAATTATGAAAAATATGAAATAATAAAGGTAATATAATGATATATATATATATCTGTGTGTGTGTTTGTGTGTGTGTGTCATATACTTTCTTCAATTCAATACGATAAGAACATGGAAATATCATTCATGCGTACGTACAGTCTAACATCACCATGAACTGTGTATTCCATTACATATTATATATATATATATAATGAATATATATGATATATAAATCATTTTTTATATTATTCAAGTAATTAAATCATGATCTGTGTGACATAAGATGTCAAAACACATAGGATTTACAAAACAGTTATTACCTAAAATGTTGCTTTGACGTGGAATTGTGAATAAAAATGTAATATAAAGCCGTAAATGAATCATATATGATATCATAAATACTATTTTGATTGTGGAAAAAATTAATAATATGTTTTAAACCACTATACTGGTGTTTTAGAAACGTTCTAAAGGAATCAGACCTATGGTAAGGTCGATTCAATAATATCAATTTCATTCCTGATTTTTTATATGTAAGTATATATTGGGGAATATTTATCATCCATGTACATGTTTCTTAAAAAAAATTCAAAACTAATATTTATAAAGTTTTACATAAGGTTCCCTTTAACTAAAACATATTTTTAAAAAAATTTACGATTTATTAGATAAATCTTTCACATTCATGTCCATGTTTTAAAAATAGGTTTTATGGATTTATTTATAATGACTTGAATATTTTAAAATGGTAATTTTAAAATTTCTCTCAAAATTGTAAAATTTGTATTGGATAGTATTATTTAAAATAATCTTCTTTTTAAATGTCTTATTTTATAAATGAGTGGATTTTAAATAAATGACTTCAACGAAAAGGGGTATTTTTTTCAATATATTTCAAATGATTTTATTACAGTATTTTCATCTATGCCAATATACATTGTGGGATTTTTTTATTTGATAGGGTTTGATCTTTTATGATACAAGCTAACTTATTTATTGATGGTTTTCTGATCATTTTGATGATGGTTGTGCTATTTTGATTCCATTTGTGGTATATGGTTAAATTAATCAAATATCAAAAAATAATTTTTTAATATGAATGTTTATGTTGTTTATGATTTACCCCATTCATATGATAAATTCATTGGAATTATATAGTGAAGGGTGGGGCCCATTATAGCCCTTATATGCATTGGTAGGTTTCATGAAACAATATAGATATGGGTTTTGTTGAGGCCTTACCCATTTAGTATATTCTTGGCATGAATCCTTTAAAGTATTAGATTTTTTGTAAGAAGAATTGAATGTTGTAGATTCTTTTAATGAATCCTCGATGGTATGATTTAGTTGCCTTGGATTATGCATTCCTTCATTATGAGATTAGTTATTGATATTAAATGTGATTATTAGACAAGTATAATATACATGTGTATGATTAAATCTAATTATTTTGGTTATTCATTCCATATTATGCTCAAGAATTTGTTTAAAAGGAATGTGAGTCGGTTTTATAACTATCCTTATAATATTATGTTTATTTATGATAACTTCTACTATATTTTTTACCCGTTTTGAGCTTCTGATCTCACCCCTTTATTATGTTTTATTTTCCCAGGATTCGATGATGTGTATTAAGATTGATATAGAAGGTTATTCAAGGAGAATAATGGAATACTCAAAGTATTATATTTATTTTATTTTATGTTTTGAATTGTAATGTAATGTTCATGTATGTAATCTATTTTCCTATACTACAAATTTGATCGATCCATTGTTATTTGACACTTTTATCTATTCCAATGTGTTAAAATAATGCACCAACTCCATACTTTTGGGTTCAGTAATTACCTACAAGTGGGAACAATAATATGTTCATGGATATTTATGATCTTATCATCATAAATGATCCATTATGGATGTTTTTCACTCCCATCAATTCTTTCCTTAAAATTCAGACACTCCAAGTCATCATACAATCTCATTTTGATATGGAACAATGGATACAAATAAAATGGTCATCTATTATCTTTTCTACTAAACATATAGATGAATATCAGTGAACAAAGACATCATTTTCTACTTAGGACTATACTTCTATACCATTTGAGTCTTTTTCTCCCTAATCAAAGCGTGAACAACACTATTCCCATTTCCCATCATATAAGCACTCAAAAAATTAATTGAATACATATAATCAACCAATATTTTATTTCTAACATTTAGATCAATCTATGAAAAGAAGTATTTAAGGTTTTTATGATCATAAAAATAGTAACATTCACCAAGAAGATAGTGATTCCAATACATAAAGGTATGAAATACTGTAATTAACTCAAGATCATGTGTATGGTAGTTTTGTTCATGAGTCTACCACCACTATGATTCATATTCTATGAATAGGTCTACTTATTTCAACAATACCCCATGTTTGATCCCTAGTGCATCCCAAAATAGTGATTACTCTTCACACGGGTTGAGTAAGATCAAAATTGTTGCTGTTGTCAAATGCCTCTTAAAATCAAAGAATTCATCATCATATAATCTAAAATATTTAAAATATACACCCTTATTGGAAAACTCTATGAGTGGAACTAGAAAGAGAGAAAAGTATTTGTGGAAACTTTTGTAGTAACCCACATAACCAAAAAATAATCAAATATTAAAAATGGTCTTGGGTTGGTCCTATGAAGACATTTGTTGAACATTGTTTGGGAACACTAAAACACCTTTGTATGGCATGATTTGACCCATGGAATATACCATATTAATCCTTAAAATAGTTAGATAGCTTGGTGTATATTTTATACTCTACAAATATACTTAGGACGATGTCAAAATTTTTGGCATGATTGTCATGAAACTGGGAGTACACCAAGATTTCATTAATGAAGAAAACATGAAATTTTTCAATGTGTGGGAAAATAATTTAGTTAATAAAATTTATAAACATTATACATCTATTGGTTGTCCCAAACGACCTCACAATAAACTCATAGAAACTATAAAATATTTTAAAAGACATCTATGGTATATATAATGATCTCACCCACTACAAGTGATACCATGATTTCAAATAAATTTTGTAGAACACGCAAGAATCCTTTAGCATGTTAAAAATATTTTCAATATGAGAATCTGGATGCTGGTTCTTAATGGTCATCATGTTACTTTTCTAGTAAGTGACACATAATCATAATGTTTCATTCTCCTTTATAGAAAACAACATCAGAGATCCCCATGGTGACATTATCAGATTGATATACCCTTTATCCTCTAACTCCTCAAATTATTTTTTAATATCTTTAAGATTTATTGGTTCCATTCTTTAGGGATGAATAAAAATGAGGTCAGCTCCAAATATCAGCTCAATTCTGAACTCAACCTCTCTCTCGGGAGGATTCCCTCAACACTCCTAAAAAACACATCCTAAAACTGATCTACTATATGAGGTTAAACCCCATTTTCTAGTCCCTCTTCATTAAGCATATGAATTTCCTACTAGGATGTAATATGAATCAACTTATATTGTACCAGTACAGTATATCCTTCCTAGATATTTCATTATCTATATTGAACATAAACATCCCCCTCTACATATGAGATACTCACACTCCGAAGGTAATATTTAATATAATTTTAGTATGAAACTAACTGGTCCATCCCCAAACTGAATATACATCAAGAACGTCACTGCTTCTAATAATATTTATTTTATTAGCTTGACTTTTTTCTTTAGAGTCATCTCTATGTGATCTTGTATCATCTGGATAGACTCATTCTAGAACATTGTTTCCTCAGGTCTACCCTCTCTATAAAACATCAATGGGTGTATAGCTAAATCTCCATCATAATCTCAAAAATACTTGGGGTTTCCCACCCTAGGTATATCTCTCCCTAAATTATATAAAACAACATAATTTCTCTCAAATTCTTCCCTATCACCCAACACCAGAGGGGTTTCATACCTCCTTACCAAAGGATCATTGCCGTAAATTCTCCCTATCATACTATTGATTAAAATCAACATGGTGGAATCTCTATAAAATTCCAAGCACATGTTTCCGATCACATAATTACCCATTTTCACAATTATACAATAGAGGGGGAAGACTAGCCGTAATAAACTATTATACATAAACTATCGCAATGAATATAAATATATAACTATCACTACCCCCAACCATCACTATCAGGGCCATGGCTCACTCTAGGTAAACCAAACTTCTAAATTTCAAAAGTCTCATGTTTGAAACTATTTTATAATCTTCAAATATTTAAATAGATATAAATTAATTGTTATTTCCCATTTAGAAAACTTTAATTTAAAATTTTTAAATTTAAAACAATTATAATCCATTTATTAGGAACTGATTTATTTAAATAAAAAAAGATTCATAGAATAACATTGTATTCAAAAAAACACACCTTAATTTCCATGTGTTCCTAGCATGATGCATGTCACAAAAAATCATTGAGTGTCTAAATGGATGCATGCATACAAACATCACGCTATACCAACACCTGAGTAAAATCTCAATAATAATAACATCACAAAATGTGTTTTTCACCCAATGTGAAGTAATATTCATCCATAATAGAGAATATCAAGAACAACAATCCCCCCACGGGAGCATGGAATTTCACACCATGCATGGGTTAGCTAATCCCATGAAAATATCATTTCCAAGGCAAGAAACATCCTAGAATTCCTTAACAATTTCTAGAAAAGTGTATAAATAGAAAATAAAATGCTCTAATGCCACATTGTAACCTATTAAAATAGGTGATACTAAACCCATGCCATGAGTCAATTGGACACATGACCTCAGGTGCACCTCCCTATACACCAGATAATGCTGACTAACAATGAGGGTCTGATGAAACATGTGGGGAGACTATACCCTCAATATCTTAGTATATAAATAGTGGAAATCATAATAAGTATCAACCTGAAAAAATGACTAATAACCAAAAATTACATAACTCATTCCAAAAACATGGTATGCACGACAATCTAAAATAATAAGTATTTCGCGTCATTATGGTCTAATGTGTTAGGAAAAAACCAAAATTAGACACCAATGAAAATCACCACAAGGAATCCCAATCATATGCTTGGTCCCCTCATCCATTATTCATCCCGATTAACCTTCCAATCATAGGTCCATTGACCTTGTACAATCCTACAAACATAATGTTTTCTTAGGTACCAAATGGTTTCCTGAGCCTTGTGTGAGTATAACTTATTGGGCCACCACCTAATTTTTTAATATAATAACCATCAAAATATCAATGTATTTATTAGTACATGTAATTATAACAAAAATATAGTGAAATTAAATTTGTTTTTAATTATAAAATTGCCAATTAGCCCCATGGGATCTCAGTTTACACTATGGTACCAATACATCATCCTCCTTTAGCCTCCAAAAAAATTCTAAACCATATACTATAAGGGTTTTAACACTTTATGCAACATGGGTTTTCATTAATCAATTGAATCATATAGTTATGCCTTGGAGCAATGGTCTCGGTATCCACATCATGTCCATACCAGGGGATCTTGGATAATCTGTCTCACATCCCAACCATACCATGCATCGATGAGATATAGAGAATCAATCTAGTTTTACCTAAGGATCTGTCCAACATCCCAACCATACCATCAATTATAATTTCCAAGGATCATTATCAGTGAAATTTTATCAAAATAGAATAAACATGGTTCACCATTTCATTAAACAACATTTCCATCATTCATAACATAATATAAATTTATCTCAATTCCAAAACTAGCCTAATTTACCATTTATTCATAACCAAAACTATTTAAACATACATTGGAACCATTTTTTAACAGTTATATTAAACCTTTAACCATTTATCACATTAACCCATAAATATCTCACAACCCATTTATCTTTTAATGTTAATACAAAAAAACCCTTTAGAACATGTTAACGTTCTAAAAACAATAGAAATGCTTTTAATATCATAAACCCTTCAATTCTACATTTAATAACACAATTTCCCTATTAATGGGGATGGAACACCACATGGGAGACCTAATGCTCATTCTACTCATTATCAATAGATCCAACAAGGTCCATGAATGGTCTATAAAATCATTTAGACACCCAATTTATCATTCCCTATTATGTAGTAAATTTCACAATTCAATAACCCAAATGAATAAACCACATACTCAAGAATAATCATCAAGATGTTGTGAAATTACATTTATACCATGAAAATCAATCTCGTAAACAAAATCTTTCTCAACCAAATCCCATGACTCCTGCCCAAAAAACACATAATGACTAATATAATAATATCTAATAAAATAAGGGATTAGTGATTTAGAAAAAATATAAAATATCCTATTATTTTTCACCCATAAAATTGAGGGTAAAGGATTCAAAGAATAACATGGAGATTATATTTTTACTAAATGAAACTCCATGTTCCTAAAAATCAATGTAAAACCACCCTTGGAGTGATTAGGAGTATTTTGATCATAATACGTTCTATTGGACAAGAAATGGGGGAAAAATTAGTTGGAAATTTTTTAAAGGATGGGAGGTAAAATCATAAATTTTCTATTTTTAAGTGGCATGTGGTTTAGACACAAGGTTTTCCCAAACCTGTTCTAATGAGGTGGTTCCCTCTTTCCCAGAGTAAACTATACTGCATGGTTTTTTTGGGCCACCAACATAGTATGAAAAACCACACGGTAGCTATGTAATTACTCTTGTTTTAAGGAGAACATGCTGCTGAGTCACCAAGGAACTACTCACATGGTTTTGAAATAATTTTAAATTGTTATATATATTTTTTTCACATAAAAAACATATTTATAATGGAATGTATGTGTTTCGAAAAAATTGTTATTTGTTTAGAAATACAATTTTCTAAAAGGAACTACTTTTTATGTCCTTTCGTGAAAAATAAAAAAATTAATTTTAGACACACATAGAAATTGAATTTGGCATGATAGACATCATTTTTTAATTTTTAATATTAAAATTAACTTATGGGGAATTTTTGGTATTTTTTTTTGAAAATTTACAATTTCTAATAAATAGTAAAAAATACAGCATTGTTGTTAAAAACTAAATTTTTCAATTAAATAATAATTTTAATATAAATTTATTATAAATTCAAAGTAGATAAATAATGAAAATATTAATCTAATGTAGGTCATTTGAATCATTTTTATAACAAATTAGACTTCAAAAATAATTTAACATTTGAACGTCTCTTTTACCCTTTTTCTAGCCACATCTATGGGATTAGAATTAAAAAAATTATTTCTTTTGTGAATGGAATTTAGAAAAACAGACATATATGGTTGTAATTAAGGGTTCAGTGTTCCCCATGATTAGAGAGAAACTAATTTGGCTGCTGATTCTCTTTCTCATGGAGGAAGGGTAGAGGAACCCCTAATTGTGTATTCAAGTTTGGGTCTGCTACCACTTTAATGAATGATTTTAGTCGAACGGGATTATCATGGGATTCACCCCATCATACCCCCTTTAGTTTACAATTTTTATGGGTTTCCATTATCCAATCCATTAATAAAAGTCAATTTTCGATCGAGTTGGTTGTGTAATGAATGTTAAAAAATAATATAATATAATTATAAAATTAACCCAACACTTGTCCTAGTTTCACTAGATAAGTGTGTTTAGACCAAAATATACCTTTGACCTAAAATATTACCCTTTTTTAATCCACTTGATTTAGATTATGATAGTTATTATATTTTAATTAAAGAATAGTAAAAATTGTAATATTCAAAGTTTAATAACCATATCATTTTAATATGAGTTTGTATAAGTGATATGGTAAAAAATAAATAGTATTTACAAAGAAATTTTTTTACCTACATCATGGTAATTTTTTTTATAATTTTATATATTAAATGGTGACATAGTGATGATGCATTAATTGATTTGGTAAACAAAATACCAAATAAATGATATTAAAAATAATAAAATAAACAATATTTTAAATATTTAAGGTGCCCCTTGAAATTTATAGGTGTATAATACATTTTATTAGTGCAATACTCAGTTTTGTTTGATGTTCCCATTTTTTTATTTTATTTAAAATCAATTTAATTAATAGTGTCAAAATTGACATAATAATAAATACATTAATTAAGGATAAATCAAAATTATAAGGTTTAAGAAAACCAGAATATGTCCAAAAAAAATTATTGGATGAATTATATTTTACCCTTATCATTTTATGATCTATTTTGAGTTATTTAATGGAAAAAATTCAATGAAAATAAATTATATATTATTTAAATCAAATATAGTTACAAAATATCATTATCTTGTATTTAATATCTTTTATGCATCCACGTTGGGAAAAAATAAATATATTAATGAATCTAAATGTCTAAAAATGAAATTAGTATCACTATATAAATTTATTTTGAATATTGATAACTTATATAATTACCCCAAAAGTTTCTTCAATTTTAAAACAATAATGTTGGGAAATAATCCCTCAAGGTATCATTAAAGCATTTTGGAGGTGATTTTGTTTGTTGATGATGTGCACATCTGTGTTTTGATTGTTGAAAAAGAAAACCATGACATACAAATTTTTTTACAAAGGGGATTTCATGGTGGCATGTCAAGTTCAAGGGCTATGGATAATGATCCATGTTTGATTCAAGAATGTCTACAAAGGAATTGATGATCTGGAGGCGGTACAAAAAGAGCAGATACAAGGTGGTGCCGTTTTCCAGTGTTTTCCAAATTTTTGGGCCTGGAAATCAATAAATGGAGAAAGTGGTTTTGGAAAAGGGACTTGCGAGCCATTTTCTTGAACAAGAGGTAACTTAAGAACCATATTTTTTTCAAGATCATAATATCAAAATATGGCAAAGGGAAAAGGGGTGCCCAAGTTCTAGGGTTGGGCGCGCAAGTGACTTGCGCAGCAAAGACTTGTGCGCCAAAACTTGCGCGCCGTGGGGAGACTTGTGTTTCGTCGCACAGGGTTTCCAAATGCCTATAAATATAGGTATACCTCTCCTCATTCTATACGATTTCAACACATAGAGAAAATTAGAGCTCCCTTCGCGCAGGTGTGGTGGTCGTGCAAGTGGTGATGTTGTCGCGCAAGTAGAAGTTGTGCGCCAGGTGATAGTTGTGCACCCATGGTGGTTTGGGAAAGAATAGAAGGGAGTCGACCAAGTTTAGAGTTGAAGAAGGAGGTGTCGCGCAAGTGGTTGAGGTGGACTTGCACACCAGGTTTTGAGGTAGCATGATAGTTGATGGTTGCGTGCCAATATTAGTTTGGGCGTAAATGGTTGTGATTCACGTAAGTTTGGAGTAGCAGAATCTTGTGTCACACAAGTGGTTGAGGTGGACTTGCATGTCTGTTATAACTTGAACGCTGGTACTTATAAACCGTCTTGGAGAAGGGCACTAGGTATGGTTGAAGTATGACTGTGATTCAGGGCTGCGTGGAAGCTAGAAGATTTCTCAATACCTTCAGTGCAAAGTGAGACTCATCTACAGGTCAATGTTGGACTTGAATAGAGTATCCACATAAAAAAATAGGATGTATTCATTAGTGATAATGAAGAGATCTACAGATCTATAAACTATGAGTGGATCCTTTATAGATCATTGACAAAAAGAATAGAAAGAAGGTGACCCTCTCCATCGACAGTGAGCCTAAGAGAGAGAGACATGGAGTGAACCTTGGGAAAGAAATGAGCTGACCCTAATCATTGTAAAGGAAGTGAGCCTGGGAATAGAAGTGATTTATCCCAAACATTGTAAACAACAGTGCTCTTTTAGTGGATTTGGTACATCGTCACATCAGCAGTGTATGCTCCTTGGACGTAGCCCAGTGAGGGTGAACCATGTAAAAATAATTGTGTCTTGTGCATGCTTTAGTTTCTGTTTATACTTTGCTGTAGGAAAGAGAGATAAGAGAGCCTTTCATAACAGCGAGACACGATCAATAGGGGAAGTTATTTTAATCTATCACACCCTGATTCACCCCACCTTTCAGGGTATCTAACCTAGTGGACCTAACAAATAATAATTTAATTAATCTAAATATAGAATAAAATATTTTAATAATATTAATTTTTTTATATTTTGGATTAGTTATTGTATATAATGAATTTATTATATATAAGATATGTTATATATGTTTGAAAGCATTATATTATAATTCTCACTTTGTATTGATGTATTTTAAGTCAAATTAATGGAATAGTATTAAAATTGATAGTAATTAAATCATTTTGAATTAATTTAATATTAAATTATTTTAAAAACAAAAAAATCCAATAATCTCAATGGTATAAGATATAATCGAGAATGTATTATAATTTTCATTTATAGTCTATTTTTAAGTGTTTGGATCAATAACTGTCCCATTATTTTTTAGATTTTGAGAGTTTCCAAAAGTGATCCCCCTCCCTTATTAAAAGTATCCTCCTCCCTCGCTTCCTCTCACTAACTTTAGCCTTCTAGCTCGACCAACCCGTGACCAGTTCTCAGTCCAACTTCTATCACATCATCATTGAATCTATACTTTTCACATAAGTCCAACCTATGAAGTCCTTTTATGCAAATGAGAAAGAGATACTCGAATAAGTGTTAAGTGTTTACCAATTCAATTCAACTTATTTTCTTCTTTTCCTTATTGTTCCAATATTTTTATACCAAATTAACAAATCATGTGTCATATATATGATGAGATGTTATTATGGTTATGGGAAAACTATATTCCACTTATTTATCTTATGAATTAAAATATCAGCATGCGTGCGTATGTATGTCATACCACCTCCACGTCGTGGTGTAATATATTTTCATCAATAATTTATTATGAAGGGTATAATAATGAATATAATTGATATAAATAATTAATTTTACATGGAAATGAATCTGTATAAAAAATATTGCATCCAATTCCATACCATTTAACCATTAAAGGAATGATATCGTTGCTCGTGTGTACCAATGACTTATCATCTACAAGACACGATGAGATTCATCTTCCATGTTAACCATTAAAGAATGATTGTAAAAATATATATTATAAATAAGTATGAAATTTCTGAAATAATAATTGAAATTTAATTATATATATGTGTGTGTGTGTGTCATTTACTTTCTTCAATTCAATACGATAGGAAAACTAAAAAATCATTCCAGCGTATGTACGGGATACCATCACCATGAACTACATATTTCATTCCATATTATATATATACCAAATATATATGAAATACAGATCATTATTTATATTATGGAAGTAATTATACCATGATCCATGTAACATAACATGTCGAAACACAAAGGATTGACAAAGTGGTTATTAACCAAAATGTTGCTTTGTCTTGGAATTGTTAATAAAAAATTAATATAAAGTCATAAATGAATCATATATGACATCATAAATACTATTATGATTTGGGTAAAACTAAATAATATGTTTAAAACCACTATAATGGGGTTCTGGAAACTTACTAATAGAATCGGGCCTATGGTAAGGGTTAATTCTGCAATCTCAATTTTAATTGGGATTTTTGATATGTAATTGTATACAAGGGAATATTTATCACCCATGTCCATCTTTCATAAAAATGTTATCAAAAATGAAAAATCTTAAGGTTGTATGTAAGATTCTATTTAACTAAAACATCAGTTTAGATGTTTTGAAGATTTAGTCTTCTAAATCATTCCCATTCATTCCTATGTTTTCAAACTCGGTTTTATGGATTTATTTATAAGGACATGAATATTTTAAAATGATAATTTTCAAATTTCTCTCAACTGTTTCAATGTTTTATGGGATATTTTGATTCAAAAAAAAATATTTTTTAAATGTCCTCTTTTATAATTGTGAATCTTTTAAATAAATTATTTAAATGAAAATAGGGTTTTCTCAATATATTTCAAACATTTTTATTACATTATTTTCACCAATGTAAATATACATAGTTGAATTTTTTATTTTATTAAGTTTGATATCTTTTGATACAATCTAAATTTTTTATTTTTGGTTTTATGATCAGTTTGGTGATGGATGTGCTGTTTTGAACCCATTCATGGTTTATGTTTATAGTAATCACAATTAATATTCTATTTTTTCAATATGAATTTTTATTTTGTTTATGTTTTATTCCATTCATAAGGGAAATTCATTGGACATAGTGAGTGAGGGATGGGGCATGTTATAGACCCTATATGCATCAGAAGGTTTCATGAAACCAAATAGATATGGTTTTTATTAAGGTCTGGTCTATTTATTATATTCTTGGAATGAAGCCTTGAAATTATTAGATTCTTGGAAAGAAGAATTGAAATTATTATATTCATTGAATAAATCAACAACGGTAAGTTTCAGATGTGCAAGATAATGAATTCCCACATTATGAGATTGGTTATTGATATTAAATGTGATTATCAGACTATTATAATATCCATGTTTATGTTTAAATGGAATTATTTGATTTATTCATGCCATATTATTCTCAATATTATGTTTAAAAGGAATGTGATTCAGTGTTATACATTGACTTAAAATATTATTATTATTTATGAAAGATTCCACTATATTGTTTACCCATTTGGAGCATCTGAGCTCACCCCTTCTTATATTTTATTTTCCCATGATGACAAGATTTGTATTATGATTAATATTCATTGTTAAGGTAGGATAATAATATCATTCCCAAAGTATTACCAATGTTTTATTTTATGTTTTTATTTTTAATGTAAAGATCATGTTTGTTATCTACTTCCCAAGATTGCTAAACTGACCAATCCTTTGAAATTTGACCCTTGTATCTATTCCAATGTATTAAAATAATGAAAAACCTCCATGATTTTAGGGATTTCCATTACATACAAGTGGGCACAACAACATGTCGGTAGATATTTATGATCTTATCATCATCAATGGTCCATTTTCGACATTTCCCCCCACCATCAATGCTTTCCCTAAAATCGAAACACTCCATATCATCATACTATCTCATTTTGACATGGCTCAAAAGGTAGGTATCAATGGATATAAATAAATGGGTCATCTATCACCTTTTCTCCTGAACATCTTGATAAATCTCAGTGAACGAAGACATTATTTTCCACTTGGGACTAGAATTATGAACTGTTTGAGTCTTTGACTTCTGGATCAAAGCATCAATAAAATAGTTCCCATTTCCCTGAATCTAATCTCTCTCAGAAAACACATCATAAAAAATCATCTAAAATATGAGGTAAGACTCCATTTTCCAATCCCTCATTGTTAGGCATATGAATTTCCACCTAGCTTGAGAACTCAATCAACTTCTACTCTACTATTCCCATACAACCTTTCAAGATATTTCATTCTCTATATTGAACACAAATATCTCCCTTAATAGATGATAAACTCACTCTATTGAGGTAAAAATTATTATAATCTAATTATGAAACTAAATATTTCTTTATGAATATAAGTTCAAAACCAATAATCTCAAGTATGAACAAATCCCAAATGAGATTCTACACAACAACATTGAGTGGAAACTCATTAGATTATCTAATATCCTTTTATTTTCCTCCAAATGGTGTGTAGATTGACATTAACCTATGAATATATTCAACTTATATACAAAAACTGTTTATAAAATGATAGATATCAATTATTGAGAGGCCCCTATATCAAATAAATCATCAGAAAGCCTGAAAGCTATAATTATCATACCTCGGACTATTGATGGTCCATCCTCACTGCCATTCCTAGTATTTTGAATTCCAAACAACTATCATATTCACCTACCTTGGTATACAAATAGAGATTCATTAAACATACCATCGTATATATATGAATGAGCATATCTTATTTTACCTCATCCCCATCCTAATATTTCAACTCTTAGAGCTCTAACTTCTAGACTGATTCTTAGTTGAAGTTCCCCTTTTAATGATCTATATGAGACTACATCCTCCATCACCACCTATTTATCATGGATTTCTACAAAACCTTTAGAGACACCCCTCCCTACCACAAATATTTTCACAAAAATAATTGTCAATGACATTGAACATGTATATTATTGGGTCTACTACACTAATAGTAGAACACTTGATCACTACAATTATGGGATAATCCTATCCCCCAGATACTCTATTCACCATCATCTTATTGGACGGTCTTGTAGAATCAATTCCTACTATAAGGAGATGTACTAACTAATCATCAAACTGGAACTCTCTATCCACCACTAGAAACCTCCTTCTAGTTCACCTCAAAAAATGAGTTCCTAATTTATTACCTCTGTAAACTTCCCCAATGATAAAATATTTACCAAATAATTTATACCACACCTAATAACATTCTGAAAATTCATTGGCAGAACAACATCATCTCCTATTTTTTTCATAAAAATCAATGTATTTGAGTGAACAAGCTAACATAATTCATCACTGAAATAGTACCTCATGTCAACCACATTAAATTAGAATATCCCTCCTATCTTAGGGTCTCTAGGTAAAAAATTTCTAGTTATGTCTCTTAAAAAACGATTTATGCCCTAACCTATTTCTAGTCATCCTTAAACTGATTATCCAACACAAACTTCACTAGTCCTCATAATATATATTTCTATAGGTTGTCATTTTTTTGGAGGACTCTCTATGTGATCTAGTATCATCTGGATAGACTCAATTGAGATCAATATTTCCTCTGGTACACCCTCTCTAGAAAACATCCAATGGTGTTACACCTAAATCTCCCTTATCAACTCAATAATACATAGGGTTTCCGACCTTAGGAATTTCTCTCTATAAAAAGCATAAAAAATTAAATTTATCTCAAAATAAATATTCTTCTCTATCACCCAAAACCAAAGGTTGTTCATACCCCCTTATTGGGGGATCGTTGTTATAAATTCCCCCAATCACACTATCGATACAAATAATCATGGGGGAATCTTTATTAAATTCCAATCACACGTTTTAGGGAACATTAAAATTCATTTTAATATTTTTACAATAGAGGACGAAGACTATCCCTAAACAAACTCTGCATAAATTATCCCAACGAATAGAAACACATCACTATCACTACCCCCAACCATCCCTATCAGGGAAATGGATAACTCTAAGTAAACAAAACTTCCAAATTTCAGAAGTCTCATGATTGACACTATTTATCATTTTAAATTATTTAAATAGATACAAAATCATTAATAGGTACCATTTAAACAACATTAATTTAAATTTTTAAATTTAAAACACTTATAATCTATTTATTAGAAACTAATTATTTTAAATTAAAAATGATTTAGAAAATAGCATTATTTTCCAACAACCCACATTCTTTTACATTGGATCCAAACATGATGCATGTGGCACAAAAATATCTGAGTTCCTAAATGGATGCACACATACAAACCTCATGAAATACCAACCCATGAGTAAAATATCAACACTAATAACATCACTCAATGTGTGTATCACCCAAGGTGAAGTAATACTCAACTATAATAGTGAATATCAAGAACCAAAATCACACCATGGGAATATAAAATTTCACCCAAACATGTGTTAGATAATCCCACAGAAAATATCATTTCCAAGGATTGAGACATCCTATAATTCAATCAGCATTTCCCAAAAAAGTGTATAAATACAAAATAAAATTCTATAATTCCACTTTGTATCTTCTGGACTTTAGTGCTACTAAACCGGCACTAGGAGATGATTGGCCACATGACTACAAGACCACCTCCATGTACACTAGAGAGTACCGACTGACAAAAAAGTTCTGATGAAGCATGTGTGGAGACTATAAAATCTTTAACTAATTAAATAAATATGGGAAATCATAATAAATATCATCATGAAAATAATAATAATAACGAAACATCACATAACTGATTCTAAAAACTAGGATTTAACAGAAATCCAAAATAATATGTATTTTACATCATGATGTTCTAAAGTGTCAGAAAAATACCAAAATAAGACCCCAAATACCATCTCCACAATGAGTCCCAAATATAGGCTTCTTCCCATCATCTAAGCTCCATCCCAATTAACCCATCAATTACATGACCCTTGACCTTGTACAATCCTACAAACATCAAGTATTCTTAGGTACCCAATGGTGGCCCATACAAGGTGTGAGTATAAATTAGTAGGTCACCATCTATGTTGTCAAAATAATCCCAATAAAAATATCAATGTATTTATAAGTACATTTAACTGGATTAAAATATTGTAAATATAAACTGGTTTTTAATAAAACAATTACCACTTAGCCACATTAGCTCTCAGTTTACACTATGGCACCAATACGTCAAACCTCTTTTAGCCTCCAAATTTTTTTAAACTATATAATCTAATGGGTTTAATACATTATGACTCATGGTTGTTAATTAATAAATTTCATCATATAATTATAGCTCAGAGCCTCAGTCTATTTATCCACATCATGTGCATACCAGGGGAGATTAGATAATTTTTCTCACATCCCAACCATACCATGCATCGATGGGGCAGAGAGAATTAGTCTAGTTATACAAAAGGTTGTTTCCAACATCCCAACCATACCACAAATAATTATTTCCAAGTTTCATCATTAGTGAAATTTTATCAACCAATAATAATAAGGGTTCAAATTTTCCTTTAAGAACATTCCCATGGTTCATCACTTTAAATAAATTTAACTCAATTCCTTAAATATCCCATATTATCATTTATTCACAACCAAGAATATTTAAACATACATTCAAACCATTTTTTAACAAAAACATTTCCTCATTAACCATTTATCACTTAAACCAATAAATATATCACAACCCATTTAACTTTTCAGGTTAATCCAAACAACCCTTTATTACATGTTAACATGATAGAAATAACAACAGTTTTTTTAATCTCATGAAAAATTGAATTCATCATTTAAATACTCAATTCACTTATTCATACTAGTGGCACACCACATGGTTGAACTTAGGCTCATTCTACTCATCATCAAAAGATCCCACAAGGTCCATGAATGTTCTAGAAAATCATTTATACATAGAATTTACCATTCCCAAATATGTAATCAATTGTACAATTCAAGTACCCAAATACTTAAACAATATAATTAAAAATAAAATTCAAGACTTTGGGAAATTTTATTTATATGACCTACCTCAATATTGCAATGAAAATATTTATCAACCCTAGCCCACGATTTAGGCCCAAAAAAACCTCAATTCATAATCTAATAATTTCATTGAAAATAAGTGTTTATAACTGTAGAACAATATAAAATATCCCACAATAATTCTCCCATAAAATTGAGGGTAAAGGGGTAAAATAATTACTGCGATCGTCGATTTTCAATTAATGAAAAAAAATTCCTAAAATTTAATGTAGAACCACACTTGGATAGATTTAGATGATTGGTTTCATAATACATTCTATTAGACAGACAACGAGGGAAAAATTAGTTAAAAATTTTATAGAGGATTGGATGTCAAATCATTAATTTCCCTTTTTTATGTGGAATGTGGTCTGGAAGCATGTATTTCCAAACCCTATTCCGACCATGTGGTTCCCTCTGACCAAGAGGAAACCATACCACATGGTTTTTTGGGCCACCAACATAGTTTTCAAAAACCATATGATAGTCGTGTGATTACCTCTATGTAAGGGGAACAAGTTGCCCCGTCTCCTAGGAACCACTGCATGATATTTAAACTATACAGTACCCTCCAATAAACCATATTAATATGATTTAGGGTTAGTAATAAAGGTGTTCCAACCATGAAACATATATCTAATTAAAACTGTCCACCATTTTTATATTGTGAACCCACCGATACACCATTGGGTTCTTCCCAAAAATTGAGCGGTATTCCATTAAAAAATATAAATAGATTTAATTTTTTAAAAAAAAATACATAATTGAATTATAGGAGCATAAAAGTTAGAAGGTTTTTAGTATGACTCAATTAAATCAAAATGATGATTAGTATTTTAAAATAAGTTTCTTATGTTGATATTCGTTAATGACACTAAACCTTCCATTATTTTTATAAGAATATTTGTGATATGGAATGATTATTCACATAAAATAATGGAATACATGTGTTTTGATAGTTTGGATCACTATAGTTGGCGTCAGAGGATGGTTTAGTTGTTTTTTATGATTAGTGTTGTCATTTTTGGGAATAAGATAAGTTGACGTTAGTGAAAACCTTTGGGAAGTTCTAAGGGGTTATTTTATTTATCAGAAAACATCCTTATGCTTTGGTAAAGCTGAGATTATGTGATATTCATAGAAATTACTTCTCATTCTATATACTAGAAAGTGGATATAGCTAGGGTACTGATTTACCAAGGGATAATCACAATGAAAAATGATGGATGTGTCTCATCTAAATCTTTACTCTAGTGCTTGATGAGTTGTTTTAAGATTTCCCATATGGATAGACACTCCTAGAGGATATTATTTTTTTAATCACATTGTCTTTATAAGACACAATGAAGTGAATATTATGTAATATAATTTGGTCAAAGAGTATGATATGTCCCAAATTAAATTAACCTAGACTGAACCAGGACTGGTGTAGGTTTAACTCAAATTATCTTACATTAAAATTTTGGTAACTTACACATTCATAAGATGAAATATTTCAACGTTAAATATTTTTCTACTTGGGTTCTATTGAGAAATTATTTATCACTCGTGATTAACTTTTTTGGTTTTATTTGATGACTATACATAATAGGTATAAAATTACATTATAATTAAGTTACAATTAGAATATTTCATGTTTTAATTTTTGTTTGAGATTTAATATTTGTTAACAATATGGATTGGGGTAAATCTCACATGAGTCCCTGATCCCTCCCAAATTATAAAATTCCAATAATTATTACACAATATAGTTCAAGTGGTTTTACTACATTTTCATTAATGCATCTCACTTTGAAGTTACTTTCCAACTAATACAACTCTCCTCTGATTCTTCAATAATATGATGTGACATTCAAATATTTTATCCATATTTTTAATGATAAAACATTTTCATGTTACCCAATTTGAGAGTTACGACAAAGAACATTATTGATATTTAAAAATGTCACAAACCAATAGAGGTCTTACTTTATTTTATAAATCAACAAGGTAGGGTAATATATTGAAGATATATATCAATACTTTTTTTCAAATTATATGATGTTTTATTTATTTCTACAACCAACCATTTTTTCCACCATTACACCCAAATTGTGTCCAATGTTTTTATAGGAAACAAGTCTAGAATGATATTTCAAAACAATGTTTTCAAAATCCATAACTACATAAAACTATTTTATATTTCTTGTAAATAAATTTACAATGATGTCACATGTCTTCTGGGGTACAATAATTTAGAGTGTGATTCTCTGGTCTCGTACTCCAATATCATATTCCATAAACACAACTTTACACAATAGATTTGATAATAATAATAAATTCCATACATAATAATACCATAATTACAAGACATAAAGAAATTATTTCATTATATACATTCCCAAGACCTTTCTAGTTTATTTCTTTAGATAATCAAGAAAAAACGTACACTAACAAAACCAATGTCACTCTAATTTAATGTATGATTTTTTACAGTATAAGAAACTAATTAATCTTAAAATAGTCTCTATTATATCCCACAAATACTTCCTCATATACAACCCATAAAAACATGTCATATGTACTAATTTTTTTCATAAACTAGAGAAATAAAGCTTATGAAAGGTGACATCTCAAACGATCATTAAGGTAAACATATGACTGATTTGGTGAAAACATAACCATGGAAGACAAAATATGTCCAGAATAAATAATATGAATAAATCAATCATGGTATATTAATGATAATACATGGAAACATATATATATCAATAATACATATCACATATAAATGGAATACATAATTATGGACATCAAGATCATATTTTCAAGGCCTTGGGAGAAGACAAAATCCTATAATGGAAAGAGGAATACACCAAAACACTACCTATTTTTTATCATGAGAATTTTCAATGCATCAAGGGGATATATAATTCTAGGACCCATTCATTATTATATTATGTTTATTTCATTCACTATAAGAGTCAACAAGACCTTTAATACCATTTCCAAAGGTACCATTGGCTGAATAGTAACATGGTTATCCATTAATACATGAGAAACCCATATTATCAGTCAATAATAATCAATAATGTTAAAAATTTCCCCAATTACATTTAAATGGATAACACTAACACAACCCATCCCAAAAAAATGTATATGGTCAAACAATACATATTCAACTTGCCAATAATTATCCATATTGGAATAATAATATACGATATGAAAAAACCCATTTCAATAAAAGTGATAACATGATCACAAGCCATATGAAGAAATAATGTGGATGTTTTTTGTGAAAAAACCTCAATGTAATATATTAGTCATATAATAAAATTAAAATATATGAAAAACATCATAACAAAATAATGCTTCTAATGTTATCTCAAAAGAAGGGATAAAGATTTGAAACATTTAATACCAGAAGTTCAATCCCTCAAATTGATAAATATATATTTTATAGTATATATCATGTAACATAAACCCCATTAAGTTAAATACGTATTAAAATGAAAAGGAACATTCATATTAAATCTAAAAAGATCATTTAGAAAACATTTCTAATATTGATGTAAAAGATGATGTTAGAGGTCACATCCAATACTATTTTTTAAAAGGAGAAGTGAAAAATATTTGAAAACCATTAAAAAATAAAAATAGTCTTTAATAATAGGTCTTTGTTAATATGTAAGGTTTATCTTTGAAAAATATGGTTAGAAATAAAAATAATATTAAAGTTAATGGAAACCCCTATTTTATTATCTCAAAAATTACCTTTATTCAAAACACACAAAGTAAAAATCCTAAAACAAATTATTTTATATAAAAATATATTTTTCCACATAAAGGTAAATAAATTACCATATAATAAACTATTATATTTGGATAACCCAAGAATGGAAAAAGGAAGCTCATGATGAAAAAATATAACTCAATGAAAGGAGACATGAGTTATCTATATTACTTATGAACAATATACTCCATTGAATAATAAATACTTACTAAAGATTTATTATGTGGTATAAATTTAAATTCCTATAAAATAAATATATAACCACATTATATAAACAATTGGTATGATGTATCCATAATTTAAGTCTAATAATATGATCATAACACATGAATTAAATGTGTGTTACCAAAAACTATTACAACTCGGGTAAAATAACAGACTGTAATTGAACATAAAATAACATTAAAAAAATATAATTCATGATATTATATCTAAAATAGGAATTATATGTATCAAAAAATTAAATTTGGTTTATAATACCAGAATTTAATCAATGAGTGGAATTTGAGATGAAAACCCCTACCTCGTTCATGATTTATTTCTCACACACACCGAATGTCATAAATAATTAAATTAAATTAATTAAATACATAACCAATAATATTATTCATAAATATATAAATTTTTACTCCTAATTTATAATAATCATATACCCATAAATATTAGTTAGTTTTTACCAATTTTCAACACCAGATTGATGTAATTTCATAAAAATTAGGCTGTTATTAATTATTATTGAAAATTTCATCATTATTATATAATTAATGGTATATGAGTATATGTTAAATAATTTTTATAAAGTCTATAATTCATTCCATGGTTGTTGTTGTTACAAAACCCGATGATGAAATTAAAGATGATCATGTTTCAGTGATTCTTTGAAAATGAATGGTGTTTTATTAATTGATGTGTTAAATGTTGATATAAACTAACTATAAATAAAATAATACTATTTAATTATTTATTTGATATTATACCAATAAATTATTACTCTAATTCATATATGATATAAATGTTTCATGTAAGTGGTTAAATAAACCCAAACAAGAACTAACCATGATTAATTCATGATTATGAGGTGGTTTGGTTATATTATCAATATAACGTAAGAATAATGATTTTATTTAGTGTTTAATAGTGTTATATATCGTATTATTAAATAATTATAATGATATAATTATTTATATAAAAAATAACATAAAAAGAGGATACCATCATCTTCTTTGCTCTCTTGTTTTTGAATAATTGAATTAACAATATTTTTTATTAGTCGTTTCATCATTAGGTTATCAAATTTATCATTCCATAAGCTAAATTATATCATAAAAATCATATTTATCGATTAATCCCATCATCCTTGCCATCCATGTAATATGGTAATGAAAACAAAAACAAAAGTCAATCGTTCCGTGTAGGTGGTAGTCCACACACACATTGAAAATTTCATTTTACATAGAATGAGAGAGATGTGTAATATGGTTTGTTATTTCAGAATAATAAAAAATTATATATATCATAATTATTTACTACATTTCCCATTATACCATAATTGTGAGGTAGTGAAGGAAAATAAAACTCATTGTGTTGGGGGTGCGGAAGTCTACACGATGCACAAATTAGAGTTTCAACATTCATAATAGAAAATGGAGTAGAAGATTAATGATTATGACCATAACATATAAAAACCTTGTATATAACCAACATTGATATAATTAAATAGGTATTTAAAATTTAAATTTTGATGATATAAATATAAATGGTAGAAGTTAAGTAAAAATAATTACTCATGTTGGCCACCAAGAGATTTCCTTAGAAGATCATTTGTAAATGGATGTCATAGGATAATATCATATGACTTAAATAATAGGGGGGTGAAATAGTATTCTATTATAATTAAAAAATTAGATGTTTTAAAAGATTAAACCTAATTTTTAGGGGTTTTTTTGGGGGGTGGTTAGATAAACCTTTAAAAGGTTGTGAGAATAGAATTTTTGTAAATATTTTATCTTAATATAAATGAATTATATTTTAAACAAGCAAAGTGGCTCATAAATTGAGAAATAATTTATTTGGGAAGATTTAAAGTTGATAAAAAACTCACATTCTCATTTATTGACATATTTTTATCATATTTCATTCCCTTTAATCCATGAATTATAACATTTACAATTTTAACCTTTACCATGGAAACTAGTTTTACCCAATGTAACTTAATCATTATAAATAAAAATAAAGTGTTACTTATTAGATAATTTGTTCCCATTATTCTAAATATAAATAAATTTCATTTTATTCAATTTATAAAATTGATAAAAATTAATTTTAAAAAATCTATATTGTATTATATTTTTTTGAGAATATATTACTTATGTTGTAAAATACAAAATATGAGATTGTTAATTAAAAACAATATTTTTTAAATTAAAATGTCCCATATAAAATACATATTTGTTATTTTTAAAGAGTTCATAAATTTCCAATTTACACATATATTCTTAAAATTTCACAAAAGTTGTGTTATTTTTAAAAATTGTATTTTTCATGATTTACCTAAAAATCAAAATTTTTAGAAAAAAAATTATTCATATGAATATATTAGTTTTATTAATATATAAGGATAAATTATTTTTCAAATTACAATTCTAATTTTTTTTATAATTAATTATTTCAATAAAATCCCTAAGTATGGTGGAAAATTATTCAAACTGGAAAAAAGATTTTTGAAATGTTAACTATTATTCATTATTATTTCCTTTAGATTACTAATAATGGTATTAGTAGTATATTATTCATATTATAGACATATATTTTTTATTATCTAATGACAGTGTACTTTTTTACTTTAAATAAAACACCAATTTTAAGAGAAATTTATTTTTCATAATAAAAATATTTTATTCGTTTCATTGGCTATACTAATAGAATATTGTTCATATTAATAGTAGCCACAATTTTATTTATATAAATAGTTCATAAATAGGATAATACTATTCATCCTCTCCAATTCAATGATTATGTTTTAATTTTCATTCTTAATATTTCAATTTTTATTAAAATATATTGCTATTTGGTTTTATTATTGTGTTACAAGTGGAGAAAGCTATCAAAAAAAATTGAATTATATAAAGATTAGCATATATTAAAAATTTTAAGTGTTACATTCTCCCCACATAAATAAATTTCTTCCCCAAAAATATCATAATAATTTCTATAGGGAACTCATAATTGATCATAAACTGCTTGATGATAATGGATTTATTTAAGACATTGAATGAGATTTACCTATATAAAAAATTATTATAATCTCTTTATAAAGATAGCTCACAAATGTTTTAATTTCAGATATAATTATAATACATGATAAAAATCATTATCCATAAGTAATAACATCCCACAAACCATGAAAATCATTATTTTAATAACCAAACTACTAGGGGTTCTTATTTCTAAAACTATATCGAGTAGTTGGTGAAAATACACATGATATTAGATAAAAGAAAATATTCAATGAAATATCACTATTATGTATTTTATAAGTATTGAAATAGGTTTTTATTTTTTTATATTGTTACTCCTTACCATCTCCCTTTTGGGCCTTGTATTGTAAAATAGAGTAGTGTAATTACCAACTCTCATACAATTGAAGAAAAATATTTTTGTATATTTTCTCATTCTCTTACACTTGTGACTCTGATGAACTTAATTTTCACACTTATAATATTTACTTATCACGTTAATACAATTTCCCTAATACTTATTCCTACATTATTGATATTTATGAAATTTATTCCTCTTTCCTTCCTCATCTTCATTAATTGATCCTTCATGAGACTCTATATTTATATTCATTTGTGGTCTTGGGACTTCAACCTTTTTCATATTATTGAAATTATTTTTTGATAGTTGGTTTGAAAAAACCACATGTTTTAACATTCCCTCACTTCTCCCATTAGTTTATTCATTGGGACATTTTTTTCGTTGTAAATAACATACATTGCTAACATGGTTATTTTGGGCTCTATTGAGTACTAAAACAAAATGAGTTAACAATCATGAAAATAATTATAAGATAATTGTCATAAGTAACCATAGGAAGATTAAACCTCAAAATTTATCACATTAATACAATAATATGTTCTCCCACAGTTCTTATAACTCAACTTTATGAATAATTTGTTCATAAAATAAAATTATCTATTTAACCTATATCATTCTTGGTTCAACCCAGGTTCGTTTTAGTTGGGTTATCTTATAATTATTTAACTAATCCTAAAAATAAATATATGAAAATATCATTAAATTCAAAAATATAATTGAAATATATAATCTCAAATTTAAAATTATATATTTTCTAGGAAGGCACATAGTAATTGATATGTACCTTAACTTATGAATCTCGATGTTTTAGCCTATGATAATAATGATCACAACCCAATTTTCTTATCTAACCTAAAAATATTCAAATCCCTTATAATTTATCATAAATTGAATGTTAATTAATGTAATCTTATCCCATAATATTGTAGAAATATGTGTGAAATTAGGAAAAATTGCCATACACTAGTTGATGATTGAGTTGATAACCAATATTCCCTTTTTGTGGATTATCTCCCCTAGGTACATCTATGCCAGAGACTGTATATGGTTTTAGAATCTAAAAATAAGAGTAATTTATTCCATAACATTGTAATTTATAATTTAACAAGACTTTAGGATTTTATACTATACATATAATTTTCACTTATACTTATCCATAGGGGTTTCACTAAAGTTATCTTATCATAATTCCCAACTATAAAGTGAATTATTAAGATAATGTTAAATCATATACTAATCCAAAGGGTAATAAATGAATTAGAAATTGTGATTAAGCTTATATTATAAAAAAATAAATTATCCTCACCAAATATCATAATATCTAAAGTTATCTAAACCCTAATATGATGCCATCTCTGACACCACATACCAACACCCATGGATCCTATACTATAGACTTCAATTTACATAATGGTTTCTATATAAACAAAAAATTACCAGAAATATATATCCCATAATTACATGAAATATAGAACATGTTTGTTTACATTCATTCCCATGAAATTTCAGGTTTATAGCTATAGATAATTAGAAGAAAAACATGAACTAATAATACCCATGTATATCTATACTAATGGATCATTTTCAGATATATTGAAAATAATTAATCCCTAAATATTGTTAATAGTCTCCCAAAAAATACTTCCACACATTCGATATTTACTGTTTTGGACGATTTCATCGGGGGTGTTGCCTCACATATTGATGCTCACTGGTGTTTTATTTTGTAGCACAGTGTTCCCGATTTCCAAAGAGAAGAAATTTTCAACACATTCAATGGATATGTATTCTCTTTCATCAAAACATGATAATTGGATGTTGATTCCTCCTCCCATGGATTCCTCCTTGGAACTCGTCACCTATTCTAGGTCTCTATCATAGAGTTAAGTCAGTTTCTTAG
Source organism: Viscum album (assembly GCA_963277665.1). Classification (NCBI taxonomy): domain Eukaryota; kingdom Viridiplantae; phylum Streptophyta; class Magnoliopsida; order Santalales; family Viscaceae; genus Viscum; species Viscum album. The sequence continues at coordinate 1,430,255,151 of OY728157.1, forward strand.
ATCTAATTCCTAATACCATCTCATTGTGGACTCTAATAAATTAAATTTCCTTTGAATAGACTTTATAATGGGTATTGATAGGGTAGAAACCTTCACTCAGGAGATTAACCATGTTTTGCATCATTGGCATCTTTGGATTCTTGGAACATTGGTCAGTTGTATGCTTCATCATAAGAGGGAATACTATGGAAGAATCTTGGGTGCGAAACCCAATGAATAGAATACTGATAATGAGGTATATAAATCTTGAGTCATGTATCTTCAAAGTCTTTCAACTCAGGAATCCCATGCTTATAATTATGTTGTTGATTCCATAGGCATACAACATTTAAGGCTTTCACCTCAAGAATTACAGTATTAGGATGAGGTAACTGTTTGGGGTCACAAGTTTATCATCTTATGGATAATGAGTTAATTGATTAAGACACCTAATGTCGGTGGATATAAGAGGCATGTACTTAGGATAGAGTAACTAGAAAGTTTATTGATGGATAGATCATAATGTTTGATTGAGACAAATCAAGGTGTTGTGTCCCATAAATGGAAGTTGTCACACTATGAAGGTTGATTGGGACAATCTGTAGAGTAGACTAGCGAGGTGCACCCGCAGTAAGGGAGGACCTAGGATTACCAATTTTCAGGATTGAAAATTAGGGAGGCATACAACATACCATGTTAAGATGATAGGGATCGAACCCCATGTTGTCTGATACCATAGTTTAAGGTCATGTGACAGGACTGGTCTATATAGTTTAATGTCATGAGATAAGGATTCCTACATACGGAAGGGAGTGTCAATTATGGATGGTGAGGGGATTATTCTTGGAGGATTCCCTTCATATGATGATTTTTTTGGTTGGAGTTGGTTTGAGGCCAATTCATGTAATCTGTAAGATTACTACTAGAAGCAGTGTTCTTGTGGATGGGGAATACACATGGAAGCAACCCATGGAACCCAAAGAGGATGTATTCTCTGGATAGGGTCATGATGTTACTAGGGATCTGTCACAAAGTTGATCAGGGTGAAAGTGGATGTAGAGTTTGGACCTCAGAGATTCTCCCTATGTAACCTAATTATTTAAGAATCAAATCCTAGGTAGTTCGAGATTGTTGGAGCTTTGACTTGAAGAGGAGGCCCATAGATCATGTGGTTGGTGCTTATGCTTGGGAGAGTCCCATAGAAAATGAGTATGGTTATCAGGGCTTACACTCAGGAGGATGCATATAAAAGTGGTGGTTGGATTTCATCATCCCTACTAACCTCTAATCTCATGTGTGTCCTGCACAGTGTGTGAAAAAAGATGATGAAGTGGACTTGATGCTCATGTCATGAAAGATGTTCCAATGAGAGTTGATGTGGGTCTTACACATGAAATCTTCCCTAGGATGATATCATTCCATGTGAGGAGGATATCATTACATGTAATAAGAATATCATTCCGTATAATTCATATATCGATCAACCTATTCATGTGGCTAAGTGTGTGTGTGGATTACACATTGAGCATAAAATACCTCCTTTGGTTAGATATTATCTCATAGGGTAGAGAAAGTGACATTCCATTATGATCATACATGACTAATATCGTCATCATTTCACAATGTAAGAATGAACTTGTATTTCGTGTGTTGAAGATGTTGGTTCTCTGTAGTTTTACATCATGTAACACAGACATGGGGGACTCACTCATCACTGCTTGGGGTTACAAACCGTAGCTCATTACCATTTGGGAGGGGCATGGATTTATCAAATCCATCATAGAACAGTGTAGAGGAGTGGTCAATCAAGAGGCCCATCTTAGAGTTATTATGATGAGAAGACAAAGGCATTATAATACCTATGTTGAGAATTTAATGTTAAAGAAGTTTGATAATCCAAATTTTTATGCTAAAATTTATTTATAGTTTCCTGTGAATTTATGTTATAATGCATGTGGTATGTGTCTAATTTTTCAAGAATAATAGTTTTACAAGTTTTTGAAGAAGATTGGCAAAGAAAGTGAAAAAATGGTCCAGTAGACATCATGATGCTTGAGTGCACATTATGTACATGTGGATCATAGCCTTACATTAGTCTTGAAGACTTTTTGTAACCAGCCACTAATCTTTTAAAGAATATGCCTGTACATGTCAAGTACACATCAGACACGATGTGATGTGATTCAAAGTATACAGTGAGAAAACTGTGGGGAATCCGCACGTAATGATAGATAGAGGAGGGAACATGTCTTGAACATTCCTGTACACAATGTGAACCTAGTCAAATATCAACAAATTTCCAGAGATACTCACACCACACTAAAGATCCAAAATCTATGGAAAATGATTGGGATTGAGGCTACATGACATGTACTTTAGGAACACGCTGTGACTTTTTTCTCTTATATAAGCAGTAGACTATAAGGTAATTTCACATCACTTCCTAATGACCTATTTATTCCCTTTTTATTTTTTTGTGAATTCCCATAACCTTTTCCCCTCCAAAAAATCCAAATTTATTAGTGTTTTTACATTTTTATTAGCCCAATAGTCATGGAAATTCCATTATTCAATGCCTTTCTAATTCTATTACTGCATTTAAGTTCAATCACATAATTCCTTATTAAGTACTATGTTTATATTTTTAATTTGTAGTGCACATGACTTATCCATATTATCAATCTCTAACCCTTGCATGATTTTCATAAAATCAGCCTATATCAACATGTCATGAATTCTTGGTTTTGTTTACGTAATTACATCTCAATCCCTAATGTGTAGCTATATTCTTTAGGGGTAGGGATCAATTTCATATACACACTTATTAATAACATTAATTCTAATCATGGAAATCATAACTGAATTAGTAATTAGGATAATACCAACATTCTGCCTCATTTGCACGAATGTCCCTTGTCATGGGACATTCAAGGAAATGACCCTATCTTAATTGGAGTATACTAGGATACAATCACTATCCTAGGATTCTTTCTTCCCTTAAATCCATACATTATGAACCAAGATTTTTAAATATCTCCAGATCACTGAATATTAACATCCTAGGTAGAACTATATGGTTGGACCAAAGTCTACTAGCGACCTATGTTTACTTCACATAATAAGTCATAAGGACCGTGCCATGATTAGAATTAAAACACATAATTCACCCAAATAATAAACTTGATCTTGACCCATCATTTAGTATTTCAAATTCTCTTTAAATAGATATTAAAGCACTTCCAAAACGACAAATATTTCTTGAATGGACTCCCCTACAAGACATAAAAACAATAATTTCTCTCAATACAACATTCTCCCTGTGGGTTCAACCTTGCTCTCCCACTACACTACACCATTTAAGATAGTAAATTTTTGTGGACAATATAAATTCTAATTTGAAGATACACTTAGAGGGAAGTAATGACGCATTTTGGGAACCATAAAAATATGGCACCATTTCCATGGAGACAAATTCGTTTTAGAAAGACTTCCAGCTTTCATAAGATTTATGATTACCTTTCCCTCCCCTTATTTCATTCTTTTTGTTGGACTCCTCTTGTTTTAATCATGATTTAATGATCAAAAATCCTATAAATTATTCAAATAGTTTTTAATATATTTCTAGTCATGTGTAAAGAGGGTTGGTTTTTTTATTCTTTAAATAAATATTCTCTGGATCTTGATTCTTATAAATCGTGATTAATTTTTGTAAAATATATTTAGTTCATTTTTAATGAATTTATTTTATGAATGATTAAATGTAATTAGTTCTGTGAATATTAATACTTATGTCAGTATACATATATTGGGATATGTCTGAGAAATCAGGACCAGACACTGGGACCAGACACCTTAATAAGACACTGTGACCCAGACACCATGACCAGACATCGGGACCGAACACTGTGACCTAGAAACCATGAATATACACCCCGAACCATACATTGTGACTAAACACCCTAACCAAACACCATGAACCAAAAATAGTGACTAGACACTGTAACCAGTTTCAGATCTGTTGAAGTTTGTGACACCGGTTCTTTGCTAATAAATTGTTTGAAGTTTGTCAAAGGACAAGACACTGTGATCCTAACACTACATCTGTGCTACTAGTTCCTGATCTATATATAACTATTACATCATAACTATCTCACCTCTAAAAGTAAAATAAGAAGAAACTATTTTGTGGGGACACCGATTCCATGTGACATCATTTTTAGATTGATTGTGACATCATTCTTTAATTTTTTTTTCATTTTTCAATTTTATTTCTAACAGTCATATATGAGATTTTTAAATTGACTGAAATAATTAATATTTAATTGTAGACATGTCACCTGAAAGTATGAGGAACGAGGTGTAGAATACATGTATCTTATTATCTCCAACACAGACACTCCATGAATAAAAAGAAAAGTGTGACCCAAAAACAAATAGTGTTAGAGTTGTAGAAGCGCGAGAATTCTTGAGAAAATAATTGGCACATACCACAAGATTTATTTGAAGAACACACAAAGCATTAACAAATCCAAAATCTGGTATTCCATATATCATAGTCAATAAAATATTTTCAATAAAAACTTCATGAAGAAAATGATCCAGATCTAACTAGAAACCAGAGCACCAGACCTGTGATACTCTATTTCTTGAAAGAGGACTTGATTCTTGCATCTGCTTCAAACTTGAAGTCCAGAGCAGCGTAGAATGGAACTCAGAGAGCTTATAACCTTATCTCATAATATTTTCTCTCTTGTGTAGGGTTTTTATATTTCGAGCAGTGTGTGTGTGTGTTTGTATTAAAAAACACATTGTCTCATGCACTAAACTGCAGGATACATGACATCCTTCCTCTCATATATTTTGACACTTATTCACTCCCACATATAAGTGTGGAATAGTCCGTATTTGACCTAGTAGTTTATTCCTATAAAGAACTATGGAAGAGTTCATGTGACCTAGAAAATATTTTGCACTATTGTTTAACCCAATACACAGTGTGGATCATATTTATTAATATAAACTACTTGGCGGCAGGTGATCCCCAAGTGGAGTCAATTATGACTCGTCTTGAGACTAAAACACTTGTTTTATATCTGATGTATTGTTTAATCTAATTTTCTCTATTTTACTGTATAATTCAAAAATCATGAGATTTACTTTGATAATTAAGCATGGATGGAAGTTACAATTGTTTTTCCTTATTATAATAGCTTCAAAAGTAATATCAATAACTGATATTCAGATTACTCAGAATTAATCAATCTTATGCAATGTTATTTGAATAGTAAATCATTCATAATCGTATTACCTTAATTAACTGGGTTGTATTTATTTTTATTGGGGATTATTTTAAGAAAAATCTTCAAACAGAAATTATTATAGATACTCAATTCACCCCCTCTTGAGTAATCTACTCTGACCAACATTTGGTATCAGAGGAGTTTTTTATTTCAAAAAAAACTCTATTTTTGAAACTATTCAACTGTGATTTTAGTTGTACATTGATGATATGAAATTTTTGGTTAATTCTAAATTTCTATCTCATTCAATGTATTTCATTATTATGTATAATATACTGGAAGGTGCTGCAAAAAAACAGACCACCATTCCTTAATAGAACCTATTATTCCCAATAGTAAATTAAAATGAAAATTCATTTAGAAAGTATGGGTTTTAAAATTTGGTATTCAATTATAGATGTGTATAAGATTCCTTCTACCTATAGAATTACTTGTCTTGACCCAACCAAGAATTCATACAATAAAAATTTCAAATACATGAATTCTTTATATTTCTCTTTAAGAGATGAAGAATTTAATATAATTTCATCATGTAAAACTGCCCATGAAATATGCGATACCATGTCAGTTTCACATGATGGAACTTATAGTGAGAAGGAAATGGGACATATTCTTATAATATTAAATATGATAACATTTAAATGAAACCTGATGAGAATATTTCTAACATGTATCTCAGGTTGAACGAAATTTTAAACATAATGATTTCTCTTGGAAGAGAATTTACTGCAATAGAACAAATCATGAGGGTTATTAGATACCTACCTGATATATAGAGAGGAACCTCTATCACTATTAGAGAGTCATGCAACATCAACATGTTACCTATAAAACAACTCATTGTGAAACTAATGATTTATGAAGAGGAGTTGAATGTAAACCAGGAAGAGGAGGATGAACCAAAAAGAAAATATGTTCCATTTAATACTACCACCTATAAACATAAGGAAAAATAGAAATTGGAAGTCTTTGTAGAACATTCCAGTAGTGAAAAATCATCACCTAACAATGATGAGGAGATAGATCAATTACCCAGAAGGTTTTAGAGATTTTACAAGAAGAAGATATTTTTTAGAAAGCCTAACTTCAATTGAAGATGTGATCAAAAGGGAATCCGGAAGAATGATTGAAAACGAAGTGACATGTCTGATGTGATAGTATGCTATGAATGTAAGAGAACGGGATATGTAAAGGCTGATTGTCCCAAGATCATGTAAAAAAAGAAATATGAGGACAAAGATAGAAAGTATAAAAATGCAATGAAAGAAATGTGGAGTGCTTCTAAGGACAATTCATGTGACTCATAATCGTCACATGATGAATAGGCTAACAAAGACAATATGTGTTTTATGAAAAAAAACATCTGAGATAACACTATAATCTCTTGTACAAAATTCCTATTATTCAAGAGATCAACGTTATTGTGAGAATATGTCTAAAGAATAAATTTTTGAGTATTGTAATATGCTTAAAGAGACATGTAATAAACTAATAGATAAATACAAGACATTAAATAAATAATATGATCATACCTCAATTATGAAATATGAACTTAATTTAGAAAGGGGGAAAAATATTCAATTAATAAAATAAAACAATGAACTAAATATAACCAATGATCCTTTGGAAAAGTACCTTGAAAGGTTTAAAAATGGTAAAGATACATCGGTAAAAATTCTAGGTAAACAAATCTTTCATTAATATACTACTAGTATTGGCTATCAACCTGGTAAAAGAAATTTTAGGAAAACAATTTTTTTTCTATGTTTATGACATAAAACATTACTCCATGATCAAAAAAACATTAAGCTATTTTAAATTCTGATACACTCTCCACTTTTTCAATATTTTTTGGACCAAATAGAGTTTGTTTTTCAAGTACTTCACATAATGCTTATAGTAAAACTATACATATGTGGGTTTCTAAAGGACTAGTTACTAATATTAATGGACCCAAACAAATATGGGTACCAAATTTTGTTTTTATTTTACTAATTTGTAGGAAATTTGTTTAAAGAGATTTTATAAAAGCTTATGTTACTTGGACTATGGGAGTTCAAGACACCTGACAGGATACTATTCATGCTTCTTGAACATAATAAAAATTTTATGGTGGACATGTCACCTTTGGTGATAATTACAAATGAAAAATCATTTTTCTTGGCCAAATAAATAACTCTAACTCAGTTTTAATATCCAATGTAATTTTTTGATGGATTGAAATATAATTTGATTAGTATTTCACAACTATGTGATGATGGATTTCGTGTAAAATTTGGAAATGATTCTTATAATGTTTTTAATTCTACAAATGATTTAGGTTTATCTGCATTGAGAAATGAAAATGTATACTCAGTTAACATTGATTCATCAGTTTCAAAAAAATGCTTCATGTTTATGTGTATTTCACAAAGAGTCATGGAATTGGCATAGGAAACTAGGACACTGTAATATTCACTCCCACAGAAATATAACTAGAAAAAACTTAGTTAAATATATAACAAAACATGTGTTTCCAAATGATAAAGTGTGTTATCCTTGTCAAAAGGGAAAGAGATGCCAACTTTCCATCAAACCAAAGAATGAAGTTTCATATTCTCAACCTCTCTAATTGGATCACATGGATTTTTTTGGACAATCTAGATTTTCTAGATTAAATGGGAAGCAATATGTTTATGTTCTTGTAGTTGAATTTTTTAGATATACTTGGAATTTTCTTTTGGATCACAAAAGTGAAACATGATCTCAATTAATAAAATATACTAAAAGTGTATAAAATATTAGTCGACATAAAATTAAATCCTTAAGATGTGATCATGGCCATCGGTTTTAAAATAAAGAGTTTGAATCCTTATACTCACAAAATGGCTATAGTAATAATTTCTCTACCGCTAGAACACCTCAAAAAATGTAGTTGTAGAAAGAAAAAATTCATGCATGATATTGAAAAAACCATGCTTAGTGAATATGTGTTACCTATTTATTTTTAGGTTAAATCTATAAATACAGAATGCGATAATATTCATAGAGTGTTTATTGGGCCCATTCATAAAAAAACTCTATATGAGTTATGGAACAATAGAAAACCAAATGTAAGATACTTCAATGTTTTTGGTTTCAATGTCTATATCCTTAATACTAAAAAATATATTGAAAAAAATTCATCCAAGAGTGCTAAAGGAATCTTTATAGGATATTAAATCTCTAGTAAACCCTAAAAGAGTGTTTAACAAAAGAACTAAATGTGTGGATGAATATGTCCATGTCATGTTTGATGAGACATATCCACTTGGGCCCAAGACCACTCTTGAGAAACTAGAGGATTATGTATCAAATCTATTAATCAATTCAGAATCATCTAATCATCTTATAAAGGAGTCTGTGAAAAAATCCAATTCGGAAAATTTTTCAGATTAAAGTCATAATAAACCTGAACTAGGTGATGAACCAGAAATCACTAGTCATTTTTTTCTAGAGGAGATAGAACCCTTAAAAAGAATCCTTTAGATGATATTGTAGGATATTTAGATAATGGAACTCAAACTAGATCTTCTCTTAGAAATCAGGTTGAACAACAAATCTTCTTATGACAACTTGAACCTAAAAACATTAATAGGGATTTAAATGATGAATTTTGGGTTATGTTTATGTGATATGAACATAATTAGTTTGAAAAGAATAATGTTTGGAAACATGTTGATGGTCCCAAAGACACATTTCCCATAGGCACTATGTTGGTGTTTATAAATAAGGTATATGAAGCTGGTAACATATTTAGAAATAAGGCTATATATGTTACACAAGGCTATAGTCAAGAATTGAGAATTGAATATGAAGAGACCATTGCACTAGTAGCTGGACTTGAAGTCATCAGTATACTGCTTTCATATATTTCACATCTAAATTTAAAACTATATCAAATGGATGTTAATAGTACATTCCTAAATTGGTATATATCAAAGGATGTATTTTTTGAGAAAACCCCTGGTTTTACTAATCCTTACTTTTCAAATCATGTTTTTAAATTTTCAATAGCTTTATATGGTTTAGAACAATCTTCAAGAGCATAATATGATAGATTAAGTACTATTCTTATTTCAAATGGTTTTACAAAAGTTATAGTTGATCCTACCATTTTTATAAAATGAATTTCCAATGATGTTTTATTAGTTAAAATTTATTTAGATGATATTATCTTTGGATCTTCAAAAAATTATTTCTGTATTGAATTTTCTAAAATGATGGAAAACAACTTTGAAATTACTTTAATGGGTGAACTAAAATTATTTCTTGGATTTCAAATCTTTCAAAATAATTATGGTATTATTTAAATTAAAATAAAATATACTAGAGATCTTCTAAAACGTTTTGGCTTGGATATCAATAAAAGTAGTGACACTCCAATGAGTACTAGTAGTTAGTTGGATCTTGATGAAGATAGAAAATTTGTTGATCAATCCACTTAAAAAGGAATGATTGGAAGCCTACTCTACATAACTACTAGTCTACTTGACATTTGGTTTAGTGTATATATATGTGCTCATTTTCAAAAAAACACTAAGGAAACTTATTTAAATGCTGTTAAATTAATTTTCAAATACCTTAAACATACACCCAATCTAGGACTGTTCTTTCCCAAAGGACAATCATTTGAGATAGTTAGTTATTATGATGCTGATTTTGGTGGTTTTAAGTTAGATAGAAAAGCTCCTATGGGACATGTCACTTTTTAGACAAGTCAGTAGTATCATGGTGTAGTAAGAAACAAAACTCTGTTGCATTTTCTACTATACAAGCTGAATACATAGCTACTGGTAGTTGTTGTGAATTTTTTTTGATGAAACAAAAAATACTAGAATATGGATATTAGTTCAGGAATTTACCTATAAATGGTGACAATATAAGTGTTATTAAAATCTCAAAAAATCTTGTTTCACAATCTATGAAAAAAAATATTTATCTAAGACATCACTTTTTGAGAGACCATTATAAAAAAGGTGATATCACTATGGAATTCATTGGAAATGAATATCACCTTTATGACATATTCGCCAAACCATTAAATTATTAAATAATATATTACATCATACATGAATTGAGAATGATAAATCTTAACTAGTAAGTGTTATGTTTCACAAAATATTGTTTCACAGCTTACGGTTACACAAGTAACTATCTTAAGATTACTGTCTAAATCTAACAGTTCTATAGTTTACTATCTTAAAATTTGTTGTTTCGTGTTTATGGTCTCATAGTTACTATCTCTATATTACTCTCTGGCACATAATGTTTCAAACAATTCGGCCGCACAGTTTTGAAGTCACACTGTAGAGATGACACCATGACAACCTGTTACGGTTTCACCATGAAAGTATGTTCAAGTATCATATTAAAGACAATTTTTCATTTTATTTACATATTATAACAAATATCATTGTGATTGATTGTTTTATTCTTTTCCTTTCCCATGCTTTTGAATTTTTGAAACTTGATATACCTAAATGATAAAAATGAAAGTGGTTCCAATATTTTCTTTACCTGAGATATCTTCTCTCAAACTGTAAGGCCCCTTTCAACCCTTTATTTTTCTCTATTTCTTAAACCTTCGTTGAATTCCCAAGTTTAAGCTCCCATCTTCTTTGACTCTAGAGAAGTGTAGATTTCAAAAGAAATTAAAAAGAGCCCCGAAGATATCACCCTAACATATTCTGAATCTAAACCATGTTGACATAGTAGTGGTACTAGATAATGAAATCTTCCCTACGTGGCTTCTGCTATGTAAGTCTCTAGTTTGGAATGTACTAAAAGTTTAGGGATGTAACACCCCAAGCTTCCACAACACGCTTCTCTTTGAATAATACAGTAGCATGTGTTGTACGCAACTTCGAGTTCTAACACACACCACAACCAATCAAACTAGCCGTTATGAATAGTAATACCCAATTTTTAAAATTTTATAAATTTTATAATTTCAAATGGACTTCATTTTTGGATTCTGAATATCAAAATTATCTTAGGGTGAATTTTTTGTATTTTTATGAAAACAATCAATTTTTGATGAATAGTGAAAAAACACAGAGTTATAGTTTAAAACCGAATTTTTATTTAAATAATTATTTATTTTATTTACATTTAACTAAGGTAAAAATAGATACATAATACATATATAAGTTCAATGTAATTCATTGGAGTTAGTTTAGAATAATTTTAGACATATAAAAATTTTATGGAACTTTTCACCGTCTTTTACCCACCTCCTAGGAGAATTTGGAAATTCACATAAAACATAATTTTACCTCTTTGTGAGTGGAATATCTAAAATCCTAGAGACACGGTTAATATCAAAGACTAAAATGTGGTTCAATAAGATAAAAATAATTTTTGGTGAATAGTAACTTTTTACTTTTATTTTACACGGTTGAAAGTAAATAGGATAATTAAGGGTAAAAATGATACTAATATTACCCTAACACATGTGCTAATTCTACTGGACATGTGTATCTCGACCAAAAACAACCTTAATAATTAAATATTATCATTTAGGTCCACTTTGATTAGATTAGGACATTTATTATTATTTAATTCAAAGAAGAGTTAAATGAGACAAAATCAAAGTTTAATAACAATAAATCATTTAATATATGATTATACATAAGATAAAATTTATTATAAATATTAATTAGAAATATAAAAATATTTCCTACAGAATGGTATTTTATTTATAATTTTTAGACATTAAATAATTTAATTTATTTATGACACAATCATGGTGCAGTAATTACATTATTAGTGAAATATTAAAATAATTAATATTATAAATACCCAAATAAATATAATTTGAGACTTTTAATGAATTAAAAGAATTTTATAGATTTATAAAACATGTTAGTATTGATTTAAATATGTGTTTTCAAGTAATAATTCTATTATGATTTTCACAAAAATTAAATACCAAATAGTGTCAAAATTGACAAAAAGTGTTTTTAAAACTAATATTATATTATTAATTGATATTAAATTCATAAAAATATACAGTTCGGCCAAATGACATATATAAGGATAGGTGTATCATTTACGGACCACTTGGGGTTCTCTTGTTTTTATATAGTAAGTTTATTAACTATATAATATAAATATACAAAGTGACATGGTAAATGTCAAACAAATTAACTAAGAGTTAAAATTAATCAATAACGTTAATATTGTGAACCAAACCTATCTAAAACAAATTGGTTGAGTGGTTCGTGACCCATCCCCACCTTAACCTTTAAATAATCTACTTTTGAGCCATTAGAAACTGAATATGAATTTATTATAAAATAATATTTCCAGATTTTCCAAAGGTGCCCCTCACCCCTCTTATAAAAGGGAACTTCCCCTTCCCTCTAATTTACTCCTTCAAAGCCTTTTGTCTCGGTCAAAACCTATCCAAATATCCTCCCAACTTCCTTAAATTCAACCTAGAGGCCGTAGTTTGATCATAAATCCAACATAAAGTTCCATTTTGATCAAATCAAAAGGAAGAACCCAAAAAAGAGGTAATGATTTCACCACCCTCTTTCAACTTCCTTTCTTCTTCAAATTCTTCTTTCCTTGTTATTTCCATTCTAAATTAATAACTACAGTATCTTCTATATACTTTGATGTCATTATAAATATAGAACTACCAAATTCATTATTATATCCATCCCTTGAATAACATGTCACCATACGTGAGTACGTACGGCCTACCGTCTCCACGTCGTGGTGTAATTGTTATTCAATATATTATTATTTATATGGGTATAATAATGATGTTTAATTCATGTAAATAATAAGTATAACATGATAATGATTCTGTATATATGAAATACCATCCAATTATATATGATTTTAGTATCAAAAGAATGATATTATCGCTCGTGCGTACGTATGGACTACCGTCTCCACGAATGCGATTAGATTCATTCCCCATCGTATCCATACAAGTATAATTCTCATTTTGTGATTAAAAATAATGTTTATGGACTTAATATCGTATTTATATGAATAAGATACAACCTATCCATAACAAACACGAATTATGTAACAAAACATATTAAAGAAAACGAGTAAGTCAACACCTAAAACGACGATAATACAAAGATATTATTAACAATGCAATGTTAAAAGATCATATATGATATCATATTAATGTATATTATTCATGTATAATTAAATAACAATTATTTCACAATTATACATTAGGCTAACCTATCCTCATCCCACGAAAAATTAAAAAGTTAGCTGTTTATAATCTCACTTTTAATTCCGTTAGATTTCCATTGTTCACCACTTATTTATTGCATGTGGTGTGTGTACTTCCCATTATTTTATTCATTTTGTAATATACTCTAATTTATGGATATTTACATCATCATTGTATGATCCTTCTTTCATAGTTTCATGTTTCTTAAGTTACCCAATCGATAAGGGAATTTGAAATTTCAATTTCCACTCATTAGGCTTTACACATACTTCATTGATTATTTTACTCCATGATTATGTGTGGAATCACTATTAATTTTATTATGTCATAATTTACACTCCCCGTTCTATGTATATACTTTTTATACACATAGTCACTCCATTAATAAATTCTCATGTCATCGGTATGAACTTGATAAGAGTAATTTTACTCTATCTCCATTTGTTGAGTTAAACATCCAATTCATTGGTGTTGTTTTTACAAGAATATGTGTGATTGTCCTTTGAGTTTTTTACACTGAATATACAATAATATTGAGTGTATTTATATTTTTCACACATAATTATGTCATTGATTTATCCTTAACCTAAGGATATGGCCTTTATGAGAGATTTCATCTCAATTTACATTCCATTGAGACTCCTTTGTTGTTATACACCAAATCACTTTTATATGGTGTATATATTGTACTTTGACATAGTATATCATTAATCCATTTATTCTCATGATATTACAATGTTTTTATTACCTCAATTATTTGTATTCAAGTGTCTCTCTTTTGGTTAGGAACTCTAACTACAATATCATTTTAAAATTGTTTCAAAGATTTGTTATTCTAGATCATTCTCATTAATGTACATGTTTCTAAATGGTTTTATGGATTTATTTATATAGAAATTAATGTTTTCAAATCAAAATTCCTTTTAAAAGTTTCAAAGTGGTATGGTACACTTTGATTCAAAAATATATTTTAAATGGCTTCTTGACAAATAGTGTGACCTTTAAATGTTTTCAAGAAAAAAGGGGGATATTTCTCTCAATAGTTTGATGATTATTTTAATCAATGTCAATATCCTTCATTATTATCGATTTAGGTTAATATGATACAATAAAATCTTCCATATTTTATCGAATGAGTTATGATTGACTGGGGATGTGCTATTTTTATACCATTCATGGTTTGTGGATAAAGTATTGACATTTCGTTTGTTAGTTTTAATACGGATGTTTATATTATATTTCAATCTTTTCATATGAGGAATTCATTGGACTTAGTAAGTGATGGGTGGAGCCCGCTATAGCTCCTCGATGCATCGTTAGGTCTCATGAGACAAATTAGTTTCTTCGCACAAGGCATTGAAAAAATATTATTTGTAGTCTTGGCACGAGGCCTTGACTATGTGGTTATGATAGCCTGGCATTATGCATTCCATCATTATGAAAGTGGTTTTTGATATTGTATGTGATTATTATACTAGTATAATATCCATGTGAATAAGTAAATGGAATAAATTCATTTTATTTCTTCCATATTATGCTGATGTTCAGGTTTAAAAGGCTTTTGGTTTAGTTATACATTGCCTTATATGTTTATGTTTATTTATAAATGTTTCTGCTATATTGTTATCCTCACTGGGCATCTGATCTAACCCCTTTCTATGTTTTATTTTTTCCAGGATGTGAAAAAGTATTTTATGAATGACCTGCAGGGGTATTATGAGGGGATATGAGTGTGGACTATGGAGACTATGTTGTTGTTGTTTTCATTTTATGATGTAATGTAAACTTTATGAATGTATTTAGTGTTTCCAAGGCTACTAAACTAATCTGTCTTTTGATACTTGATCCTTTGTGATCATGCCAATGTTAGGTAATAATGCACTAACTCTGGGTAACTGGGGTCGGGGCATTACAGTTGGTATCAGAGGAAGTTTAGTACAAACCTTGGGAACTAAATTTAGATAAACTCGGATTAGAGAACATAGCCCTAAGACAGACTTTGAGGATTAGTATAGAAGAAAATCCTAGAATTTAGGTATTGTATAGAATTTGTGAGTTTTCCAAGAAATACATCCCTATATGGATACGAGCAGGTAGAGGTGGCTGTGGTACAGATGTACCTAGGGGAATAACCCGAAAACACCGGTTTGAGTAAGACTCGAATGGGAACTAGTGCACGACAACAGGCCTTGCTGTACTCTTGGTTACGACACTCCCGAGGGATATTCTTAGGATAATTTACATTTTCTTTACAAACCAATTTTGAATTATTTGACCTTGGTTAATCCTAAGGTTTTTAAAATTGAGAATATGGTGTCATGATATTCTCTAAATTATTTTATGACTACTGTTACTCACATAATTCTTTCTGGTTTTAGTCAATGGCTGGAGTCTAAGGAAGTCATAGTAACGTTCAGAATGATTTACAAGGTGGGAATGTTGGTTGAAATTAGCAACAAAATGGAATGTTGATAGGCTTAAAAGATATCTTGTTCATTCCAAATAATTCATCCAAAAATATGATCAACAAATTATATATTAACCACCTCTGGGACTCAACAATGAAGAGAAAGGTGATGAATGATAAGATCTCCATTAGTGGAGACCATGGAGAAAATAATCCTAAATATCAATCATGTGGGAAATGTGGAAGTAGACACCCAGGAAAGTGTCTCAACGGAACAAAGAAATTTTTTACGTGTGGGAAAGAATGACAAAAAGTTACGAATTTCCAAGGAAAAATAAAGAGTACTATGAAAGAAAATAAAAATGGTCCCAAGAATCCATTTACATTCATTTATCGTAAATATAGGGGACCTGGCCATTACCCGAGTGAATTCCCTCTTCTATAGGATATTTTCTTGGTAAAAGAAAAAGCTATGAGGAAATAAATTGTGTGAGAAATGTTTAAAATTATTAGTGATCCTTATTGAATGGATTACTTTGGAATAATTTTCTCTTGTATTTGTAACCCCGCTGTTTTCCATGTGAGAATGATATTTGAGGAAGACTTATCTTTTCCAATGTGGATATATTTATAAATAACCATTTGGTTTTATATGATCATTGGGTTTGAGGAAATTAAAAGTTATTATATTTTGGGATGAAAATTAAATATATGAGATAACATTTCTGGTTAAATTTTTTTATGGTTATTTTGATGAATTTATCTCATTTTGTTAATGTTATAAAATATAGTTTTTGAAAAATGACCACACGCAGACCATATGAAAACCCGTCGCGTCAGACAGAGATGTGGGAATCGAAACCACAACCAAAGTTCAATTGCGATTTATCGCCTACCACTAGACAACGTGAAGTCCCAGGTTAGTGTGACTAATTATTTTTAAGGAAATGATTTTAATGATCAATAATAAGTTGATTTTTGTTCTTATGTCTTATCAAATTACTACCCTTAGTATAGGAAAATGATTTGGAGATTAAGTGATAAATGTTATTTTAGAAGATGTTCACTTTTTTGGGAACACTATATGCCCAAGGAAAATAGAATACTGTGGGATTTCATTTGAGGAGTAATGGTGGTTTTTATATACGTTTTTATTGTGGATTTAAAGTGATTTGGGTTATTTATGGAAATGATTAACCTGTAATAGAGAATATGTGATTAGGTTAATTACTTTTAAGTATGTGACTTTAAGAGTATTTTATTTCATTTGGAGATACAATTTAACGTGGAAGACTACATAATCAAATTCTTCTATGTTTTGGGTTTCAATATTAGTTTTTAATTTTAGATTTTAAGATTAGTGTTTATTTCTCTAAAGGAATATCCTTTTGGGGGATCAAAAGATCTTGTACTAACCATTTTGGTTTTGATTAATCTCTAAAGACAAGGTAAATATATAGTTTATCCTTCGTGAATCATGTGATTCTATACAAGTTTATTCTAGATCTTCCAGTGTGACCAAGTCTTCTTGAATAATCATCGTTTGAGAAAAATTAGTTACTGGTGTAAATTTATTAAATAATGATACTCTACTTAAAAAGTAAGTATATCTCTTTATTTTCTTAGTCAATCTCATAAATTAATTCCTCATCTTTATGTAATGTAACTTAAAAAATGTTGTCCATATAATTTTCCTAGTGGGAAATTAATGACTGTTTGTCCCATCACAAGTTTGTGGCTTTCTTGTTGTTAACATTATCCTGATCATATTTTCTATCCCTCTCCATCATAACATGACACTTATTTTATCTTCCATATCCATGTTTTCCTACATGGAATCGTAGTATGAGTTATCTTGTGTACCCTTTGTACTTCTCTTTCTTTATTTTAAGGTGATAGTTTTATTGACTCTTATTTTGATGTGGGACTTTCCCTCATATTACCAAGACCAATTTTAAAAATTTCGAGGACAAAATTATTTGAATGAGGGGAGAATGTAACACCCCAAACTTCCATGGTATGCTTCTCTTTGAATAATACAGTAGTCTGTGTTGTACGCAACTTTGAGTTCTAACACACACCAGAACCAATCAAACTAGCCGTTATGAATAATAATACCCAATTTTTGAAATTTTATAAACTTTATCTTTCAAAATGGAATTCATTTTTGGATTCGAAATATCTAAATTATCTTAGGGTGAATTTTTGGTATTCTTATGAAAACATTCAATTTTTGATGAATAGTGAAAAACACTGAGTTATAATTTAAAACCGAATTTTTATTTAAATAATTATTTATTTTATTTAAATTTAATTAAGGTCAAAATAGAAACATAATACCTATATAGGATCAATTTAATTCATTGGAGTTAGTTTAGAATAATTTTAGATATATAAAAAGTTTATGGAACTTTTCACCGTCTTTTACCCACCACCTAGGAGAATTTCGAAATTCACATAAAACTTAATTTTACCTCTTCTGTGGGTGGAATTTTGAAACTCCGAGTGACACGGTTAATATCATGGAGTAATTTTCTGTTCAATAAGATAAAAATAATTTTTGGCGAATAGTTACTTTTTACTTTTATTTACCACAGTTAAAAGTAAATAGGGTAATTAAGGGTAAAAATGATATTAATATTACCCTAACACATCTCCTAATTCTATTTGAAAAGTGTATATCGACCAAACACAACCTTATGAATAAAATAGTATCATTTAGATCCACATGGATTAGATTAGGACATTTATTATTATTTAATTCAAAGAAGAGTTAAAAGAGATAAAATCAATGTTTAATAAGTAAAACATTTTTAATATAGGATTATACATAAGATAAATTTGATTATAAAAATTTATTAGAAAGATAAAAAGATTTTATACATAATGGTATTTTATTTATAATTTTTAGGCATTAAATAATTTAATTTATTTATGACACAATGATGATGCAGTAATTACCTTATTAGTAAAATATTAAAATAATTGATATTATAAATACCTAAATAAATATAATTTGAGACTTTTAATGAATTCCAATAATTTTATAGATTAATAGGACATTTTAGTATTGATTTAAATTATGTTTCTTTGATGTAATAATTCTGTTATTATTTTCACAAAAATCAAATACCAAATATTGTCAAAATTGACATAAAAGAGTTTTTAAAACAAATATTTTATTATTAATTGATATTAAATTCCTAAAAATATAAGGTTTGGAAAAAGGACATATATAATGATATGTGTATCATTAATGGATCACTTGGGGGGTCTCCTTTTTGTATATAGTATGTTTATTATCTATATAATATAAAAATAAAAATTGACATGGTAAATGTCAAACTAATTAACTAAGAGTTAAAACTAAAAGATAAGGTTAACATAGTGACCCAAACCTATCTAAAACATATTGGTTGAGTGGTTTTTGACCCATCCCCACCTTAACCTTTAAATAATCCACTTTGGAGCCATTAGAAACTGAATATGAATTTATAATAAAATAATATTTCATGCTTTTCCAAAGGTTCCCCTCACCCCTCTTATAAAATGGCACTTCCCCTTCCCTACAATTTACACCTTCAAAGCCTTTTGTCACGGACAAACCCTGCCCAAATATCCTCCCAAATTCCCTCAATTAAACCTAGAGGACTTTTTTTGATCAGAAAGCCAACCTACGGAGCCCTTTTGATCAAATCAAAAGGAAGAACCCGAAGAAGAGGTAATGATTTCACCACCCTCTTTCAAGTTCCTTTCTTCATCAACTTATTCTTTCCTAGTTATTTCCATTCTAAAATAATAAATACCGTATCTTCTATATACTATGATGTTATTATAAATATGGAACAACCAAATTCATTATTCTATCCACCCCTTTAATAACATGTCACCATACGTGCGTACGTACGGCCTACCGTCTCCACGTCGTGGTGTAATTGTTATTCAATATATTATTATTTATATGGGTATAATAATGTTTTTTACTTCATGTAAATAATAATTATAAAATTATAATGATTCTGTATATATTATATACGACCCAATTATATATGATTTTAATATCAAAAGAATGATATTATCTCTCATGCGTACGTACGGATTACCATCTCCATGAACGTGATGAGATTCATTCCCCATCGTATAAATACAAGTATAATTCTCATTTTATGATTAAAAATAATGTTTAAGGACATTATTTTGTTATGTATATAAGAAATATACAACCTATCCATAAAAAAAAGACTTATGTAACAAAACATATAAAAGAAAATGGGTAAGTTAACTCCTGAAACGACGATATTACTAAGATATTATTAACCATGAAATGTTAAAAGATCATATATGATATCATATTAATGTTTATTATTTGTGTATAGTTAAATAACAATTATTTCACCATTATAAAGTAGGATGACCTACCCTCTACTCAGGAAGAAGTACAAAGTTAGGTGTTTCTTATCTCACTTTTAATTCTATGAGATTTCCATTGTTCACCACTTATTTATTGCATGTAGTCTGTGTACTTCCAATGATTGTATTAATTGTGTAATATAATCTAATTTATGGATATTTAAATCATAATTTTATGATCCTTCTTTCATGTTTTCATGTTTCGTAAGTTACCCAATTGATAAGGGAATTTGAAATTTCAATTTCCACTCATTAGGCTTTATGCATACCTCATTGATTATTTTACTCCAAGATTATGTGTGGAATAACTATTCATTTTCTTATGTAATAATTTACACTCCAATTTCTATGGATATACTTTTTATAAACATAATCACTCCATTGATAAATTATCAAGTCATCGGTATGAACTTGATAAGAGTAATTTTTACTGAATCTCCATTTGTTGAGTTAAACATCCAATTCATTGGTGTTGTTTTTAAAAGTATATGTGTGAATGTCCATTGATTGTTTTACAATTAATATACAATAATATTGAGTGTATTTATATTTATCACACATAATTATGTCATTGATTTATCCTTAACATAAGGATATGGCCTTTTTGAGAGATTTCATCTCAATTTACATTCCATTGAGACACATTTGTTGTTATACACCAAATCACTTTTATATGGTGTATATAATGTAATTTTACATAGTATATCCTGAATCCCTTTATTCTCATGATATTACAAATTTTTTATTACCTCAATTATTTGAATTAAAGTGTCTCTCTTTTGGTTTGGAACTCTAACTAAAATATCATTTTAAAATGTTTTAAATATTTATTATTCTAAATGTTTCTGATTAATGTCCATGTTTTAAAAATGGTTTTAAAGATTTATTTATATGGAAATTAATTTTTTCAAATAAAAATTACTTTTAAAAGTTTCAAAGTGGTATGGGACACTTTGATTCAAAAATATATTTGAAATGGCTTCTTGAAAAATAGTGTGACTTTTAAATGTTTTCATGAAAATGGGAGATATTTATCTCAATAGTTTGATGATTATATTAATCTATGTCAATATCCTTCATGATTCTCGATTGAGGTTAATCTGATACAATAAAATATTCTATATTGTGTTTAATGAGTTTTGTTTGACTGTGGATGTGCTATTTTTACACCATTCAGGGTTTGTGGATAAAGTATTAACATTTTGTATGATAGTTTTAATATGAATGTTTATGTTATGTTTCAAAATTTTCATATGAGGAATGCATTGGACTTAGTAAGTGACGGGTGGAGCCCTCTATATCTCCTCTATGAATCGGTAGGTATCATGAGACAAACTAGTGTCATGGAACAAGGCCTTGACAAAATATTATTTGTATTCTTGGCATGAGGCCTTGACTATGTGGTTATGATAGTCTTACATTATGCATTCCATAATTATGAAAGTGGTTTTTTGATATTGTATGTGATTATTCGACTAGTATAATATCCATGTGAATAAGTAAATGGATTTATTTCATTTTATTTCTGCCATATTATGATGAATTTCTTGTTTAAAAGGCTTTTGTTTTAGTTATACATTGCCTTAAATGTTTATGATTATTTATAAATGTTTCTGATATATTGTAATCCTTACTGTACATCTGAGCTCACCCATTTCTATGTTTTAGTTTTCCCAATATTTGAAGAAGTATTTTATGAATGACATGAAGGGATAGTATGAGGGGATATGAGTGTGGAATATGGAGACTATGTTGTTGTTGCTTTCATTTTATGATGTAACGTAAACATTATGAATGTATCTAGTGTTTACAAGGCTACTAAACTAATCGGTATTTCGAGACCTGATCCTTTGTGATCATGAAAATGTTAGGTAATAATGCAACGACTCTGGGTAACTGGGGTCGGGGCATTACAAGGTATAAATAAATTGGCTCATAGAAGAGACAAGGCCGATTTACCAAAATCCAGTTGCTCAATTTTATAAGTTCGTTCAATTCTCATTTTATACAGAAGATGGTTTTGTTGTGAGAAGCTGGATCAATGGAAAATGATGTACCTTTTCTTCGAGGTTATGGGATGCTTTCCTAAGGATACCTCATTAGAGAATTTTTGAGGACTACCACAGAGGTCCTCCTACTTCAAGTGAGTTCTTTTTTTTAGAAGAATCCATGGGAAGATTGACTGGAAATAAAACAAAGAGAAGAGATATTGCTACTGAGCTAGATGGTAAAACCAGATTATTGTTTAAGTTTGTTCAAAATATTATTAGTTTGAGAAAAGGACACATTTCTACCCTCTAATATCAAGATATATTTTTGATAAATATTATGAAGAGTGGAAACCAAATTAACCTATTCAAGTATGTTATACATCATATGTGTGAGTTGATAAAGACAACTTCAAAGTCAACCTCCTTGTTCTACTCAAGGATAATCTATGCTATGCTTCAGGCTAAAGGGCTGGATGAATGTGAAGAAGAAGTCATTAAGGAATATAAATTTGGTATCTCAAAGGATATATTCTAAAGAATAAAAATTAGTCGGAATCTATGGAGACTTTAGTGAAGGATAATGAAAGGTTGTATGAAAAGTTTAATCATGTTGAGAATTCATTAAGCTCTAAGAATATTTCTGATCCTGATTTGGAACTAAAAGAAATTGATTACTATTAGGTTTAAGAAGTAGAAGAAGAAGAGTTCGTTGAACCTATAGGGGAAACTATACCTGATAAGGAAGATAGTGGACCTGTTCTTGAAGTCATAACTGAGAAGGAAGTACCTATTCCTAAAAGAACTATTGTTTTGGATGAAAGAACCTGCTCCAAAATAATATTGTGTTGTTAATGTAAAGGAAAGGTTGTTCTAAAAGAACATCTAGAATGGAATATTTCTCTTGAGAAAGAAACTTATTTTTAGGAAAACATAGAGGAACAAGTCATTCTTTAGTTTATTTTATCTACTGAGGAATGAATGTAAAAATTATTTCGATTGGCTAGAAAAGAAATGTGTGAATCTATTGGGGGTGAAATTTTGAAAATAGATCAAATAACTAAATCTCTTAGTATTGTGAGATATGCACTTGTTGAGGTGGAGCAACACCCTAATCTGAAATGCATTAATATTCCTAATCCAGTTGATCAAAGAACTCCAGATACATGATATAAATTATCTAGCTACATTGATTTGAATGATTTCTATGAATCCTTAGTTAACGGTATAGATCATTATACTATGTTTCAATTGAGACTGGTCAATGCTTTTGAAGTTATCTCTACAAAGGAACCTGAGCCTTTCTCAGTTCCTATTCCAAAACCACCATAAGAACCTTCTACATTAGTGAGTATGGATGATTTGAAAACATTTAAAGCCACTATATTTACTGGATTTAAAAAGCTCATGAACACTCAAACGGGTTCTATAACAAACCTATGTGAAATAGTTTCTACCCTATTTTTCCAAAAAGATAATATGGAAGATTTAGCTAAAAATTCATCATGAAATTCAAGAGTTCAGAATTGAGAAAAAACATTTGAGTGATGAAGTGAAGTATCTCAAAGAAATGGTTGAAGATATAAAGATAGTGTTTAAATCAAGATTATACCATTTTTCTCATCCTATTGAGGATATTAGTGGTCTGATTCCATAATAAGTCGTCTCTCTAATTCAATCAATCATAACCACTTTAGCTGACAATGTGGAGGAAAGAAACAAGAAAATAGTTCAAAAAATGTGTGAGCTTGTTATCAGTCTCAAAAAACTGAATGATGAGTATAAGGGACGTCTAAAAAAAGTTATCAATCAACTATAGTACATTTATTTAGTGGTTACAACTTATAGTACCTATGGAAAATCATCTCAACACTCCTTTGATAGTGATTTTCTCAAAATGGTTGCTATGGAAGAACTTCAATCAGTTATAAGTGGCTTTGACAAAGACAATCTATCTGTGGTTTTCAAGAATAGTAATAGTGTTCTTGATTTTGTAAGAATTCATTCCACAATTGCAAATGATTCTCATGAAGAAATTACTAAGAAGGTGGATTTCTACTTCAATATGACTTTCTCTAAGCATGATATGACCAACTATTTCATGTACCTTGTAGAGAATCTGAAAATAACTAATGTCACTCAAGATTTTGAATCTAAAGTTCAAAATTTGAATGATTTCACTCCTTTGATGGACAAGTTAATGGAGAACAACGATGTCATTGAGAAAGAGATGTATAATGGTGGTGTGATTATTTCTGACTTCATCAAGTTATTGAGTCCTTATCTTCATGTGTGGAGCACAACTATTTTGTCTCCTACTGCTGCACCCTTGAATCATGGATTGCCTCCTTCCTCATCCACTGTCTTTACCTCTACCTCTATGTCTATCTTTTGTACTCTAAGTCTGATCAGACCTATTATCTGTGACCAACAATTGCCTCGATCTTCCACAAAACCTACCTTGTCCACTTTTGTTTTTGAAGAACTCCCCCTTCCTTCTCTCACAGTTGGTTCACTCCCTTATTCAACTTCTACCTCTACTCCTATGGATTCTTACGATGCTACATCCAATGTAAAAGAGAAGACAACTACTACTGAAGAACAATGAACACTACATTTTGATAGGGATAATTTTTTTATTTTTTTGCCAACTATTTTTAATGACACATCTTTCTCTATCTAATGTACTATGACATATTATTATATATTCTCTTATTTACTATTATTTTCGATTCTATTATATTTCTTTGTACGCTTTTGGATAATCTGAAAAGGGGAAGAGAAACATACACTAAGGGAGAATAACATAACCCAAAGAACAAATATCACACTCAAATGATTTGTGATCATCAAAAGGGGAAGATTATTGGACTCCTGTTTTAATCATGTTTTAATGATCACAAATCCAATACAACTAAAAAATATTATTTAATATATTTCCAGTCATGTGTAAAGATGGTTGGGTTCTTTATGATTTAAATAAATTTTCGCATGATCTAGATTCCTATAAATCATGATGATTTTTTAAACCTATATTTAATTTTTTTTATAATGAATTTATTTTAAGAATGATTAAGTATAATTCATTCTTTGAATATTACCGCTTAAGTATATATATATATATATAATTATCCAAGTCTGAGAAAATGTGACCAGACACTGTGGCCAGACACTATGACCAGACACCATTACCCATACACCGTGACCAGACAACGTGACCAGAGACCGTGACCCAGACACCCTGACCAAACATAGTGACCCAAACATTATGACCAGACACCATGACCAGACCCCATGACCAAAACACCATGACTAGACACCCTAACCAGTTTCATGTCTATTGATGTCAGTGACACCAGTTCCATACTAAAACACCATTCAATGTTTGGAAAAGGACCAAACACTATTATCCTAACACCACATTTGTGCTACTAATTCTTGATCTATATAAAACTATGATATCATAACTGTGTTACCATTCAAAGGAATATAATAAGACATCATTTATTGGTGACACCATTTCTATGTGACACTATTTCTAGATATATTGTGACACCATTCTTTAATCTTTTTTCTCATTTATCAATTTAATTTATAATGATCATTTTTTAGTATTTTAAATGAACTAACATAATTAATATTTATTTGTGGACATGTCACCTAATATTATGAGGTACGAGGTTCAGAATACATGAATCATGTCGGCTCTAACACATTCACTCCAAGAATAAAAAGATAAGTCTGGCCCTAAATCAAAAAGTGGTAGAGCAGTAGAAGCGTGATCATTCTTGAGAAAAGAACTGACACATGAAACACGATACATCTGAAGAAAACACAAATCATTCATGAATATAAATTCTGAGAAACCATATATTAGAGTCAATAACATCTTCAAAAAATAATCTCCATATAGATCACAAGCCATATCTAACTGGAAAATAGAGCACTAGACCTAAAATACTCTGTTTCTCATAAGAGGACTCGATACTTGCATATTCTTCTTCCTAGAAGTCTAGAGCTGTATAGAATAAAACTTAGATCACTTTTGACCTTATCCCGTCATCTTTTATCTATTGTGAAGTGTTTTTATATTTGTAACAATGTGTGTGTGTTTGTCAGTATTAAAACACACATTGTCTACTACACTAAACTAAAGGATACAATATATCCTCCCTCCCATATATTTTTACACTTGTTTACACCCACAAATAAGTGTGGGATATGTCCCTGTGTGACCAGGTAGTTTATACCCATGAAGAACTGTGAAAGAGGTCGTATGACCTGTACAGTCATGTGCACTGTTGTTTTCCCCGATCTAGGGTGTGGATCATGTTTATTAATAAAAACTAATTTGTGGCAGCTTATCACCATGTGGAGTGGATTTGGTCATGGCTTGAGACTGTACCACTTGTTTTATATCAGTTGTGTTGTTTAATTTAGTTTTCCCTATTTCACTATATAATTCAAACAAGATTTACTTTGATAGTTAATCATGGATATAATTTATAAATGTTTTTGGTTATTTGAATTTCTTCAAAAGTAATATAAATAACTAATATAGAGATTACTGAGAATTAATCAAACTTTTGAGAAGTTATTTGAAAAGTCAAACATTTATATCCGTATTAAATTGATTAACGGGACTGTATTTATTTTTGTTGGGGATCCTTTTATGAAAAATTCTCAAACATAAATTTTTGTAGATACTCAATTCATCGCCCTCTTGAGTACTCTACTCCATCCAACACTTTCTTTTTCAGACACCCTTGCATCCTCGCCCTCATTTTCCAGTGCATGTACAAAATTATCGTGACTTGTTCAAGGAACCTTGAAGCACACGAATAGTTGTCCTTCGATCCTGAGAATGAAAGTCTTCTGTTTACACGTTGTTGGTCTACCATGGTCAAGCAACATCATCATACGGGGCCAATCCCACAAAAACTAAACTCTGAGAAAATTAAATCGTGAAGAGCACCCAATGCACCCAAAGAAGATATTATGGACTATAGATTACCATCAATCCATGGTGAAAAACCTAGAATTTTTTCCCACCTATTCAAACAAAAACATTTGAAATCATATGTAAAATCATCCATATGATCCAAAACATGGGAAAATTCAGTGGTCTTCAAAGTGAAGACCCACATAAACATATTTCTATTTCTTATAGGTTTGTGATACCTTTCGAAACCATGAAGATTATTATGATATGATATAACTCCATATCATTTTTTTAACTAACAGATAGTGAAAAGAATTTTCTAAAAACTATTCTCCCTAGTCAATCACGACTTTGGATGAACTTTCCTAGAAGTTTCTAGATAAATATTTCCAACAATATGTATCTGGAAACACCAAACCTATATTAAAAACATTTCTCAAGAAGATGGAGAATTTCTATGGGATTAATGGGATTGATTTAAGAAGCTAATGATAAAATTTCCACTTCATGGACTCAACACATGGATTCAAATGCAAAAATTATATCAAGGACTTCTGCTAGCAGCCCAAATGGTTGTCAATGCTATCGCTAATGGTGGTCCAATGTTTAAAACCCCTAAATTAGGGAGAGAAATTAAAGACAAATTCTCTCAAAATTATTGTCTATGGAAAAGTGATCATGGATCACCGCAATGTGGAATCAACCAAGATAACGAGAATAGTAAGATAACTTCATAAGTCGAAGAACTAACAAATAAACTCAAATACATTCTAATACCAACTACATAAAACCCTCCAATCCAAGGAATGAAAATCCATCCATGTGAATAGTGTGGTAACCTACACCGGTATAACTACTATATGGCAGGGTATAAATAACAAAAATATTCTAATTGTGTTAATTAAAATCAACAAAGTTAGTCATTTCAGCAACAAACAAAATCCATTTTTTCAACAGAGGACTTATTAAGAGTATCCTCAAAGCAGTCATGGATATTTTCATTAGGGAAGTAGTCAGGCTTAGTTTTATAATCATGTTCCACTAGGGTATCCACCATTGAACCTTGTCTTGTGGCCATAGCAGTATAAATATTCAAAGAAATAACTTTTTCCAAGGCCCCAACAACATCAATTTCAACCTGACCAAAAAAGGATGTAACATCAACCTCCCCCACCTCAATGTAACGTAGAGAATCGCTTAGAAATATTCATGAAAAAATATGATCACTGGATAAAAATAAAGAAGACATAGATTCAAAATCAATGAGCCTATTTGAAAAACATGGAAATTTAAATGGGTCAAATCTCAAAGACCTTATCTAAAATATTACTAAGTACTCAACCTAGTAAAACTGAGACATACCCACAAGAGGAATACAAGGTTGTAGTTTTGATAATATGGAAAGTGTTAGTCTTTCAACCACTGAAAGAAGAAAGGCTGTAAGAAGATATGAAGAAACTAAAAGAAGAATAAGTAATTCCCACATCACCATAAGAATCAGTACTAACTAAGAGGGGTCAAACACAAGAAATGAAATAAGAACCTATTTATGTATCCCCACCTCCAAAAAATTCACCTCTTCATTTCCCATAAAAAGAAAGGAATGGTAGGTAAGATGTTTAGTACCCAATTTCTGTGAAATGTTCGAACCACTACATATGAATTTCCTTTTTTCTAAAGCATTTGCTCAGATACATATGTATAAATAATTTCTCAGAAGCATTCTATAAATAATGAGGATGATAGATGATCTGAGATTCATTGAATGAAGAATGATCTTTTGTTGCACAGTATAAACTTCAAGAAAAATTTGAGATCCCAGGATTTTCTGAATTCCTTGCATGATAGGATAGTGCTACGAGAACTCTTGTATTTTAGAGCCAACATAAACCTAATGTCGATGAGTATTTTCCAAAATCTCATACCGCAAGAGTTCAAGAGGACAAGAGTAGCATTAATCATTCCAATAATTTAGTAATGTACCAATGAGGTATCCTTGAATATGTTTTGGTCAATGTCGCCACGTTTTTCAGCAGAAATTCTCAAGTTAGACATGGAAGAGGAAGGATATGTCCTTTACATTCATGGACGATGATTCCTAGAAACATCGAGGGCTTTGATTGATGTTATTCAGGGGTGTCTGATCATCAGAGATGGAAAAGAGCAGTTACTGTTCCACCTAATCATAGCAGCCCAATATGCTAATCACACTATTGATTGTCAAGCCATCTCTCTGACTCAAAATGAACTAGAGTACATGGCCGTTGAGGAGGAGTGAAATTAATCATTCTCAGAGAATGAAGAAGACTATGACTTTGAAGAAGATATCCTTGTTGAGCCACTCACCAGAGAAACCATGCCACTATTTATTCCATCCATCATTCATCCACCCCTGTTGGAATTGAAACCATTGCCTATCACATTAAGGTACTCTTATTTAGGAGAATTTTCATTTTACCCATAATTATTAACTATAAAATAACTAAGGATCATAGGGAAAAGCTGGTATATGTCTTAAAAATACATAAGTAATCAATTTCATGGGGAGTGGTATACATAAATGGAATAAATCTTACAAAGTGAAAAGACAAAAAGACAACCCCATAGGCGGCTCACACATCCACTGAAGGAGTTTTTCATGAATAATTTTTCATGCTCTAGGATTCTGGAATAATCTTTCAAGTTTTAGATAGAGAATGGATGATCCCTCTCCTAGTCATTCCCACGAATTGAGGACTCACAATGGCAAGGATAAATGTTAATGAGATCATTTCAACATGCACCATCAGTAGATGGAGAGTTTTCATGGACTATAGATTCATGAATTAAACAACAAGAAAAATCCATTTTCCCTTTTCTTTTATAGATCAAATGCTATAAAGGCTAGTGGGGAATGATTTCTACTATTTCCTAGATGGCTCTTCAAGATACAATCAAATTTTAGTTGACCCCATTGACTTGAAAAAACCACCTTTATCTTCCCATTCAGTACTTTTGCATACATATGAATGTCATTTTTCATTTGTAACACTCCAATGACCTTGAATGTATGCATGATAGATATCTTTAATAACATGGCTAAATAATTCCTCGAAATCTTCATGAAAGATTTCTAAGCAAAGGGTTATCATTCAATGTCTATCTATGTAATGTAGAATTGGTTCTCCAACACTATGAGGAGAAGTTCATAGTACTAATTTGGAAAAAATGCCACTTCATGGTATGGGGAGGAATCATACTTGGTCACAAGATTTCCAAATAAGGAATTGAAGGTGGTCTAGAAAAAAAAGATTTCATCAAGGATCTTCCTGATCCATTAACTTTAAAAGGGAAAACATGTTTTCTTCAGCATTCTAGATTGTATAGACGCTTCTCGAAAGATTTTGCTAAAGTATCACACCCATTGACACACCTATTGTCAAAAAATATTCCACTCTAATTTGATGAGGACTGCCAACAATATTTTAATATGCTCAAGAATAATCTAATTACATCACCAGTTATCATTGTATCGATCTGGGAAAAAGATTTTGAAGTAATGTGTGATTCCGGCCACCTAGATGTGGGAGTTGTTCTCAGAAAACTCATTGACAACACCTTCATTCTAATTTATTATGCATCTCACACACTAAATGAATCTCAAGTAAATTACACGGATATAGAGAAGAAGAATCTAGACATTTTTTATGTCTTTAAAAATTTCCTTTCATACCTTGTTCTGTAAAAATCGATTATCCAAACTGATGATGCCACTCTTTGATATCTGATCATAAAGAATGATGAAAAACTAAGGTTGATACATTGGATTCTTCTACTAAAAGAATTCGACATCATGATAAAAGATATGAAGGGATAACAAAAAGTAATTACATACCATCTCTCCAGATTATAAATTTCCAACATCAAAGAAGATGAAGTGGATAAAATCAAAGTGTAATTTTCTAATGAGAACTTATTCATCATCAAGGCCCAACCCTGATTTTCAGACATGGCCAATTATCTCACAAAAATATTTATACATCAAGACCTCTCATAGTAGTGATGTATGTAGTTCCATTCAGATACCAAGCACTACTATTTGGATGAACCTTTGTTATTAAAGTGTTGTTCTGATGACCTTTTATGACATTGCATCCTATAAGAATAGGCTTATAATGTAATTGAAATGTGTCACACGTCACCAACTGGGGGGAATCATGGACCTGAGCACATAGTTTCCATGATCCTCCAAGTCAGATATTTCTATCTCTTATTGAATCATGATGCAAGGGAATTTTTACAATGTTGTGACAGAGACTAAAGAACGAGGAATATCATTGAAATAAGTGATATGCCCCAAAATCCCATTCTATAATTTGATGATTTTTATGTTTGTGGCATTGAAATCATGGGACCATTCCCAACGTCAGATGAAAGAAATTACATTCCGGTAGAAATGGATTACATATCCATGTGGGTTAAGGCCTAAGAAAAAGCTCATGACATGAAAAACTTTAGTCTTGAATTTTCTCTAAAATAACGTGTTTTCATGTTTTTGATTTATGCGGTTACTCATCAGTGATTTCAGAACACACTTCTCCAATCAAACAATGCCAAAAATCATCAAAGGCTATGGAATTTTATACAACACTTGAACTCCCTATCACCAACAAAAGGGTAAGAAAGTCAAATTTTCCAATAGGTAACTGAAGCAGATTTTAGAGAAAATTGATATTACCGGAAGAATCAATTGGATCATGATGTTGGATGATATACTATGGGAATACAGAACTGCATACAAGACAACCATAGACACCACCCTATTTTGATGGGTTTATTGAAATCTATATCATCTTCTGGTAGAGTGGGCGCATAGTTCATTATGTAAAATTAAGATAATGAATTTGGATATTGAAAATGATGGAGAAGAATGGTTGTTGAAACTATCTACGTTATAGGAAATATGGATAGATGGGTATGAAAATGTGAATATTTACAAGGAGAAGACGAAGAAGTGTCATGACCAATACATCACAAGGTGTACCTTCATCCCTCGGAATAATGTTCTACAATTTAATTCAAGAATGAAATTATTCATTGTAATGCTAAAATCAAGATGGTATGGTCCTTTTGAGGTCATCCAAGATTTCCCTTATGGAGCAATTAAAATTCAATGAGACAGAGGACCTCCATTCAAGGTAAATGGCCAAAGGATAATAATTTTTTAGGAACCTTTCTAAGAAAGTTCTGTCATAATGCTCAAGTTAATTTCAAGATTATGAAAAAACAGTTCCCTACTCATGATATGAACATCCACACTAAGATCATCCTGGTGTGCTGGGTTAGTTAATTTCAGTAATTTTGTTAGGTACAATTGTATCTTTATATAGGAGTCTAAATAGTGCTTAAATTGGAGTCACATATTGAGCATCAAAAGGAGAAAAAATAGTTCCCTACTAATTGTGTGCCCTTGGTCTATGACATGTACTCTTTTTCCCAAATCCAAAATACTTTTTCATGTACACAACATGAGCCTCATGTTCACGTCTTCTACAAGGTATGCATTTTTTTAAAATGTAGGTCATAACCAAGAGGTCACAACCCATTACACAACATAACCCCCACCAGAAAACCTTCCTCTCCCACTCCCCTCTCCATCTCTCATTCTCCTCCATACCCCCTCCCTCTCATTCAAACATTACCTCCATATTGCATATCCTTCTCCCTCTATTCCACCCCATCACTTTACCCTACCCTCAAAACCATCACTCCCCCCACCTCATGCCATGCTGCACTTAACTTGTGCCCCACCCATTCTACCTTCATGGCATGCACCAATAGACCCCATCCTTCACCCTCAACCTCAACCTCCTCCTATTCTTCCTTTTATACCTCTTCTACATATGATATCCAACAACAGTTAGCTGCAAAGCACCCTCGTTCATCCAGCAATGAACACCTGCACCCGTTTCTCTATTTCACTAACCCAGCACACCTGGTTAATCTTGACCGGATGTAGGCCAGTCAATGAGGACCAACAAGACACAGGATATGAACATCCACACTAAGATCAAAATCATTGAATCAGTCATGGATCTCCAAGAGACATTACATATTGATAATAATTTCAACATGTAGGAGGAAACTTTCCAGGAGTTATTCCTGGAGTTTATGTACACTTTTGAGACATCCATAGGTTGCATGTGCTTCAAAATGGGTGTATGACCCCAGGAGCACGATTTCTCTGAATTTGGAGTCGGGCTCAGAATATATACATTAAAATTCATTATCTCATACATCTATCCCACCTTGAGTCTCCATCCATTATGAGAGGTGGAACCATAATTTTGGCCTTTGATTGGTTATGATCCTGAGTTGCGTCATAGCTTGCGCCTATCAAAGTCAACTATACTGAAGCGTCCAACACTGCACATACTACCTAGGTCCATAGAACATGGCTGGTTCACCCAGTGTGAGACTCACATCATCGTAAATCAACTTGACATTATCATTCTTGAAACTTCCATGGGAATTCCACCATTAAACATGGACACCCATTACTCTCATTATTTCAAGGTTTAGACCCAGTGACAATGAGGCACACTAATGTGTGAATCGTTCATCACCCTCCTGGATAGATATCATGGCATATTTGATGCTTCTCATCACCTCACCTCTCTAGTCCCCATAGAGCTCATAGATCATGTTATGATTCAAAATATGCATATACTGGTAAAGGATGCCAGCTTTTACTTTTTGGTGCCTAGTATCCAAGAGAACACTCAATAAGAGCCTGAATTAGCAGCTGAAAAAGACCCCATACCCAGCCTCAGTTGACCACCACACCTACCCCTACATTTCCCACCACCACCTTATCCACCACCCAATCTACCATCACTACTTCCTCTCATCCCAAAATTTTTGATACATGGATGAACTATATTTTCACCCTCTCCAACATTGTCTAGTAATTCACTCATCTCTACCGCACCTTCATACATCCCACGTATTTTACCCCATCACCACCCTCAGCCACACCATCATCTCCCTCTATTCCCCCACCCCCTACAGTCCACTCTAACCTACCACTAGATCTCACTAACCCTATTTCACTGTAGAAGTTCATAGACTATCTGGCCGAGAGGGGTAAGGGACTATCCCCCAAGCACACACCTGAGGTGCCAATTATTGATCGAGCATCCAGACACACATCCTAGGTATAGATCAATACCTAACCACCTCCCACCCCATCCCAGATACCTATCACCACCACCCCACCATCCACATAATTTCTCCTCCATCAACTAAAACTACTGCCGATGATGCTGATTTGGTTGGACTATTGATCTCGACCACACAAAGTGGGATATGGATAGAAGGTATTTTTATCCTAGACCATGAGCTATATTCTATCTAACTTTTTTGGTTTTTTTTTGTGATTTATTTTATGTGCTAGGGATGTCTGTTCAGTTCTTTTATTTTTGATTTCCCACCATTGTACTGACACTCAGTTTCTATATAGATGGGATTTTGTTTTCACATATTCTTTGTGTTGATTGACTTATCATTTATTTTTGTTCATAACCATGTCTAGCTTCTCTGAATCATATGAAATTCCCATTGGTCCAATTCCCCCAACTATTTTGGAGCAACTATTTCACCAATAAGTCATTGATATTATCCAACAACATCATAATCATTCTCTATAGATTCATCAATAGCAACTATTGTTTCCGCTCATGATTCCTTTCTTACCTCACCTCATTTACGCTCACGTGGTTACACCAGAGGTCATTAACCATGAAAAGTGTTAGTGGGAACATAACGATATAGCCTCCAGCAGTTATAGGTGATGAAGGATTTACAAATCTATTGGACCAACTGAAGAAACATTTTGTCCACCTTCCTGGTTGATGACATTTCTCTAGTGCCTTATCAGAGGCCACCAACAATTGATCCATGTTTTGTTTTAGTCGTCTTTTTCATTCTTTTTTCATTCTTTATTTTTTATTCTATCATAGAACGTCAGTGTATAAAAGTTTATTATTTCAATAAAATTATTATCTCCATTTTTCACTCTTCACACCTTCTCGTTTACTCTGCTATTCCAATATGTATACCTGTGGACTAATGTTTTCTATTTAGTTTTTAACTTCTTCTCTATCCCAACTTGCAGGTACTTTGGACTTAATGTTACAAAATATCAAAAAACCCCATGGAATACCACTTCATTTAGTGATCTCTCGATTCCTTCTAATTTGAATTCTTCCAACAATTCTATTTCAATTTCTTTAAAATTTATATGTTACAACACTTCCGCAATAATTTAATGTATAATGGGGACACTACCTTTTATTAAGTGGGTGGGTGGGGGTTGTTCTCATGATTTCACATGTGATACACATGATTCTTGGATTGTTCTCACTTTTCTCAGAGATATTTTTCAAAGTGATAAGCATGATTTAAACCTAAAAACCATTAAAAACATGTAATTAAATACAATTTTAGGTGTAAAATTTGATAAGGACATGTTTTAGTCCTATTAAGAATTGTTAGAATAATTGTTGTGTCTGGAAAATTTATTCAAATTCAAAATCATTTAAATTTATAATAATTAACCCATTACATCGAAATTATTCCATTTTTAATTTCGAGTTTTTTTCCTCATTACCCGAGCAGACTCTAAGCCTTCAATTTCATATTCTTCTCTAATAAAATTTCTTGAGAGATTCCTTGGGCGTGTAAACCTACCAGAACATGCACTGAGATCTTATTGAGTTGATGAAGGATCAGATATAAGTTTAAAATGTTGGAGGAACTCCTTGATAACCACTTTTCTTGAGACTCGCCTTACATATATCCTTCATTTAGACCATAGATTCCATGAATGACCTTGTAAGATGAATCTATTCCAAAAACATTTCCCTTCTTACCCTTCTCCTTATATAATGCATAAGGATACATTTGACCTTGTGTGGTGGATTCATTCATTTATCATGGGATGCTTCAACTCTTAGAGATGTATGAAGCGTTCACCAAACAACTTGGTTGTGATCCATATCCAATTTTTTATTTCATTTTTATCCTCTTCCTTTGAAAAATACGAAAATAAAAGAATAATTGATATGAGTTGTGTACTAGGAAGGCTAAAAGTCGCCTTTTTCTTGAAAAATGAGTACCCTGAAGGATCATATGTTGTTTGGTGAAAGATGTGAGATGTATTCAAGGAATGACTTTGAAAAATAAAAATTCCAAACAAATGGAAAAAAAGAAAGGAAAAGAATAATTTTTGTATACATACATGCTACACATATGGATCCAACCCAAGCTGATGGAGTATAGATTTGACTAGCCAGAAGGAGGATCTTTATCACACTATACTTACAATTATGCATTGTACATCCAAGATTAACCTCATTTGTAACTGATTTTCACTTTTCACTTACCTACCCACAACCTAAGAGTCATCGGAACCATATTGTTGGAGCCCTAATGATTAAATTATATACATTCATTTACACATTTGAGATGATAGAACAAGTTCACGGCTACGGTTAGGAACATGTACTCATGTTATGGTCATACCTCTACATAAAATTCTACCCTTAGGGATGAGAGAAGTTCATGATGAGGTAAATTACAATTGGGTATATTCTTTTGTAATAATTAATATATTGTAGTTAAAATATTTGAATTGTTTTTGAAAAGATGGACTATGAGGCATGAAAAAAATTCTCTATAGGGATAATTATAAAAGATGACCTCTTTTCTACCTACCAAAAATTTTAATTACACCGACATAATTAATAATTCTGTTTTAAAATTTTCATTCTTTGTTGATACCATTTTTGGCATGTTCTTTCTTGAGGATAATCAATTTCTCGAGTGTGGGAGGATTTGATAAGACAAATTTGTATATAAAATTTCTCTATCATTTAGTTATAGTTTTTCATGAATATATATGATAATTCACATGTTATGTGTCCAATTTTTTAGGTATAATAGTTTCAAAAGTTTCCAAGGATGATAAGTAGAAAACGAGCAAAAAAAATGGAAGAGTACATGTCGTAGTGTATCAGTACACATCGTGTACATTTAGATCACAACCAGACCCAAGTTGTGAAGCCATTACATGAAAAAGACATGAATCCAATAAGGAATAAGCCTCTGCTCTTTGTGTACCCCTAGACACATCGTGATGAAAGTCAACAAAGATAGTGAAAAACCACAAGGAACCCGAACCTAAAGATAGATGGAGGAGGGAACACATTATAAACCTTCTTGTACACAACGTCAACCCGGTAAAATATCATAAATTCTAGAGAGATACATGTGTCACAATGGAGATCCAAAATCCACAGAAAATGATGCAGATCGAGGATACATGATGTGTAATTCAAGTACATGTCGTGACGATTTTTGCCTATATAAGTAGCAGAGTGGTAGAGAATTTCACATCACTTCGGGATGATCTCCTTCTTCCCTCTCAATTCCCTATGAGTTCCCTCACCTTTCCCCCCATCAAAACCCCGAATTTCTATGTTTTTTATATTTTTATTAATCCACTAGTTGTGGATATTCCATTATTCAAGGCTTTTCAATTTCCATTACCGAGTTTTAGTTCAATAATTCCATTCATCATTCTCAAGTAAGTACTTAGTTTCTATTTGTAATTTATTGTGCACATTATTTATCCCCATTATCAATCCCGAACCCTTGCATGATTTCCATACAATCAAAGTTAATAAAAATGTCACACTTCCTTTGATTTATTTATTGAATTACTTCTGCTTCCCTAATGAGATGCTAAATTATTTAGGGGTACGGATCAAGTTCATCTGCACAACTATTGATAAAATTGACTTTAAACATAGAAAGCCTAACAAAATTAGTAATTATGATAAGACCAACAGTTTATAACATTTTTGAAAATTTCCCAAATCACCTGACATTCAAGAAAATGACCATATCTTAATTGGAGTAAACTAGGCTATGATCACTATCCCAAGACACTTTCTAACCTGGTAGCCAAACGTAATTCACCTAGGCTATTAACTATCTCCCGATAATGGAATAGTTACATCCTAGGTAGAACTAGGTGGATAGACCAAATTTAAATAGTGACCTCTGTTTTCT
Organism: Viscum album; assembly: GCA_963277665.1. Lineage (NCBI taxonomy): Eukaryota > Viridiplantae > Streptophyta > Magnoliopsida > Santalales > Viscaceae > Viscum > Viscum album. The sequence continues at coordinate 1,430,293,519 of OY728157.1, forward strand.
TTACAGACTAAGTCATAATGACCTTTACAAGATTAGAATTAAAACCCATCCTTCACCTAAATACTCAACTTGATCCCAAAAATTCTTTTATTATTTGATGTCTCCCATTAAATATAAATTAAAACACTTCCCAAAGAACAAGGATTTCATGAAAGTAGTCCTGTATAAGTCTAAAAAATCCGAATTCCCTTCAAGACAATGTTCTCTCTGTGGGTTCAAACCCGCACTCCCACTACACTATGACCTTGTAGTTAGTGAAGGATTTGAAAAATATAAATTCTATTTTTACACAACACCAGGAGGTAACTAATGATGAATTTCTGTAACCCTCAAAATTAATGAACTACATTCACAGGGGACATCTCGTGAGGTTCCATGTTGCTGATTCCACATGTTTTGATGGTTTTACACAAGTGTTCCATGAAAGGCTAGATACTTATGAACAAGGGGTTCCCAAAAATGGTAATTTTAGACAAGTAAAATCCATGGATCTTCAAAGAATGGGAACAAAAATTATTGGAGGATTGCGTGAAAGGTTGAGGTTGTGCACAAGAAGAGTAATTTTCACACCTAACATGGTGTAAAAAAGATGCACGATGATTAAACAATTTTTAATCCAAAAATGTGTGGACCTATAGTAAAACTATCATGCATTTTTATAACATTAGTTTTCCATGATTTTGTAATGTTGTTGAAGATGTGTCTTATGTATAACATAGAGGTTCTTCAACATCTGAATGATCACCCTAAGCAAGGGGTGACCGTTAATTTATTGAAAAACTATTAAGCGATGGGAACAAAATATTACAGTTTGTGGAAGAGGTACTCCACACATATTAATCCTTTAAAAAAATAGATTTCTATGAAAGGAATCCTTTTTGTCACCTTTGGTCAGAAAGATGTTTGTGTGTAGATTTGGTACCTTTCATGTGGGATTAGAATCTTATATGTGGTTTCCATGGGAATTGTAGTGGGAATTGGGGACATAATGATAAATTTCATTATCTTTGGCACACAAGACTCTTATGCACGGATTGGGTACCTTTCATGAAGATCCAAAATCTTATGTGTGGTGTCCTTAGGCGTTTGAGTTGCCTTTTGGGAAGTAAATGAGAAATTTTTCCCCCTTTGAAATGAATGACTATTTTTCATAGAGTGGGATCCTTACTTGAAGATCCAAAATCTTATGTATGGTCATCTTGGGCATTTGGGTGGCCTTTCTGGTAGGAAATGATAAATGTCATAATCTTTTCTATGTAATACTCTTGCACATGGATTGGGTTCCTTGTTGGAAAATCTAGAATCTTGTGCATGTTATCCTTGGAAATTCGAGGGGTCTTTGGGGAATGATATGAGAAATTTCAACTCCTTTGGCCTTCAACACTCTTATGCATAGATTTAGATCATTCATCTATAACCTAAAACATGCATACATGACTGATGTTATTTTTTTAATGCTTATCCAAGTATGATTATGGACTTGTATTACACAAAGATTTCAATGTTCGCCTTTAGGTAGAATTTGGTGGAAAAAAATACCTCCTCCCTCAAAATCTAAGTTGATAGTGGCCTAGAAGGTTGGGTTCTGATGAAAATCCAAAATAAAGGGATAAATTCATGTAGTCATGCTAAAAATTCAACATTTTTCATGTATGTATCCACCACATGCGTGCAAGAATATGTTTATGATTATAATTATATGAGGGGGAGATTTTACAACACCGTTGTCCTTCCACGTGATAAGCCTTTTCACTCTTGTGCAGACAATTTATGTTGAGTTTAACATATTTTTTGGATGTAATTCTGCCTCCTTTAAATGAGGACACTTTTTTAAAAAGTAAAAAAAATTTAAAGCCTGAATGAATTTAATTCACATGGATAGACATTTTTAAAGTGGGAATGAGTTTCTATAAAACGAGGAACTGGACATGCTTCATCATAAACAATACCAAATGGATAAGGGTGCACACACAACACCGGTAGAAGGCAGAGGCTAGTGTGAAAAATGTGGACTACATTTTCGAGTGTGGGTGGTAGCAGACGATGATGAATTGGGTTATGCAACTAGGTTCTATAACAATACTGCATGTTCGATTTTGATCTCCGAAGGGTGATGACTTATCACAGACTATTATCCGAGAGGCGACGAAGGCATATCAGGGTGTGAATTTCACACAAGTTTTTATACTCTGTTTTGGTAATTCATGTTTGGGCTATTTCTTGGATTCTTTGAATTATCTTATTCATAGTGAATATTCGTGGAGTTTTCCCTTGATTTATTAATCCTATACAAGGAGGGGTTTTCCACGTTAAAGTATGTGTCCCTTTCATTATTCTGCTATTTGGTATGGCGCTTCATTTAAATTGGTGATTCTCGAAAATTGTTTATTGTCACAAAAATGTTTATTTTGAAATAGATCTTCATATAACCCAACAATTTATTCATTTTTGCATGAAAAAATAGGCTTCAACCTCTTCTTTTGTGCAGAATCCATTCTTTCTTGAATCTACCTTTTCCATTATACAAGTATTTTGTGTTCCTACTAGAAAACTTGTGTGCATCCTTCCCTTAAACACACTAATTATTCAATATTATACATACCAGTGTTGGAAATGTTAGACTCATCCAAAACAATCAACCAACAGAACCCTATTGAAATGGATCCTGTGATTTCTGGTCAAAGATATGATGTGTCTAGAAACTATAATATTCTTTAAGCTATAAAAGTTGTGTTAGACAATTAGATGCTCATAGTTATCTAGACATAGTCACATAAGATATATTCAATCTTTGAATATCTCTCTCCTTAGAACTTATGTATGCTATATGGGGTGACCATCCTAGCCTTTGGGGTAGATGCACCGTGATCTTTGTTCACATATAAATATGATCTCAATAAATAGAATATCACTATTCAATTTAATCATACTAGATATCGTGAAGAAATTGTTGTCTACACACTAAATAGGTAGACAAAACTATTATATAGGATCAACCAGAGGATGAATAGTTCCCTTGATATTATGCCACCATTTTCTAGAGCATCAAGAGGGACAACATCATAGGTTTTCCTAAGGACTATGACCCATGGTCTAGTAAAAATTTCAGTAGATAATGGGAATGGGATTACTGGTTATGCTACATGTGACCAGGATATGAGGCGGATCTATTCCATTTGTGACTGTATCAGGTGGTGTGGACATCAAAGTTCCACTTTTATCATCAATAAGAGTTAGTGCCAGAGCTCCACAGATGATGGTCCCTAGAAACAGAGATATTCCATCTTTGTCATAGGGAAGTCAACATCATATTATCATGAATCCAATGAATTTGTAGAATTCCTATAGAGGTATTCCTGTATGAAGAGTTCCTTTTATTAGATAACAAATGGAACAACATGCATCAACATCCTCTACAAATGCAACATCTTTTGGAAATGCATAAGAAGAAGCAGGAAGACGCTCCCATTTTCACAAGGATATTCTATTCAATACTTCATTTGATATGTTTATCAAGGAACAAGAGGTGTAGATTCTGGTTCAAGGAAAAAAACATCCAATGGTGTCACATTTGCGGAATTTGAGATCCTACTGTTTGATCCTGGGGTAAAGATATTATCATATTTTGGGGTATGACATTATTGGAGGATTGGATCCATTGGTCTCCTACACTGTGTTTATTTCCACATTCGGGAGTAGATGGATACTATTGATCAGGGAAAATTAGAAGAGAATACACCCAAGGAAATTGGATATGGAAACGATTCTAGTGGCCAACAATAGTGTCAATTTGAATGTACTTGTGTTGGATAGGATTTATATCATTCTTGGCTATATTACGAGTAGAGACAGGCCCAAAAGGATCTGTGGATCAATCCAGTTTTTACCTGGATAGATCTCATCACATCATAGCGATTACAAATTCATGAATGACATCAGCCATTCAAACTTTGGTCTATATTTGTCCTTACTAAACATTTCTAGGTTTTGACTAGTGACACATGACATGGCTAGAACTATTGTCTTGATCAGTAACAATGAAAATTTCAAATTCAACCCATTATAAACTTTGGTTGGTTCAATATTAGAAAACCATCAAGACTCATGGGAGAAGAGGGAGTATCTTCATTATTTTAGAGGTGGTGTGATAGTGTCCTGGATTGATTTCCATGTTTACATCCAACCATACATGTTGTACCACTTCACCCAATAGTTTGATTGCCATTAGCGAGTGGAGATGAGAGTCTACAAGGTGTTCATGGAAGAAGGAAACTCTTGTCTAATTCATCAACTATGGTACATTATAGTGAATTCAGGATGTGATAAGGAAATTATTTAGCCACGAACAAAGGTTGATGTGGGCCTATTGACTGATTATGCTAGAAACATGGTGAAAAAATATCTAGAGGGGGGTTTTTTAGAAGCATATTCAGATGTAAAACCTTGAATATGAGGATCTAGAGCATTGATAAAGAAGGTGGGCTACTCCCCGAGGGGTGAGCCAAGCATTTGGGGTGCTCAAGATAGATCTGTTGTATGGATATCGCAAGGTGCAGTCACATCCCCACCTTATAGAGGAGAAAGGGATTGAAAGTGCCTGAAGGAAAAACAAGGGAAGCTATTGGGAAGAATTTTAATTACCTTATATAACCAGATACATATTTTATATTTACTTATTTATAGAAAAATTTAAGGATTCTTTGGACATTAATATTGATTGAAGAATTATAGTTGATGTATAAGCAGAATGGGATAGTGTTTCTAGAAGTCCATCCCATTCGGGTCATGGATAGGGTGAAGTTCCACAAGAAAAATGCATATTCTACTACTATGGACATATAAAAGTGTTATTGAGGGGAGTATGAACCCCCATCCACCCCCATGTAGGTAATATTTAGTGATATGTTAGATCAATAGAAGATGTCAACAATTGATGTCCCATCATCTGAGTAGGAACTAGCCAACAAGGAGGCAAAGGAATCTAGTGATGTAAAATCCTGGGGAATTGCTACCCATCGAGGGAGTCCCCAAGAATGTGATGGGATTGTGGAATCTAAAGAAGAAGACTTGGATGAGCACATAAATGTAAACCTTAACTCACTCACATAATTCATTTATCCTTCAATTTTCACAATTTTGATTTTTTAACTGAAAACATTCATGTATAAGAGCATATTGATAATTTGAATGGGGTACCATATAAAGGGGGAGAAGATCACCAATGGGTGTAGAGAAGAACATTCCAGGGCTTGAACTCGAGGCTGAGGTAAGTGGTGGGCCATCTGAGTAGGTTGGGATGGAAGCCATAAAACCTTAGGTCCACACTGTTATCTATAGGTCCCACACCCTAGTATTCAAATGATGGTTTATATTTCTAGATAAGCAATTTTATATATATGGATCATCATCGAATGTCATCCTACCTAAGAAAAGAACACATCTTGGGTTGTTTGACTATAATCATATTAGAGGGAGCCTTTTCTTCATTGTGTTTTTCTATTCCATGCAGCTTCTTACTGACCAACACAAGTGGAATCATGACCAGTCAAGGAAATTCCCACTAACATTGAGGGATCTCATATGGTGGAGATACTTGATGATATGTGGGGACTTAATCTGTAAGTGATCAGTGTTTGTGTATCCTCATCCACAGCAAGACCTTAATTGATCATCTACTGATCTAGTTGACTGGTGTGCTCTTTTACAAAATTGTTCTTTATGGACTATAAACCTGACAAGAAGACAAATATGGAACATATGGGGTCCCTTCTATGATAGCCACACCAAATCAAGAGGATTGGGTTGTCCAATAATATCTGGCCTTGGTCATGGGAGAACAGTCCGGTTGCGAGTGACGCCACTGGTGGGGTGAAAATCAAGGATATTGGAGATGAAGTTGTCAAGGAATGTTCAACTGAAGATGACTGACCCAATGATCTAGAACACAAACCACATTAGAGGATGCCATTGGAAGATTTTGTTTTAATCCTTCTTTTATCCTTTCTTTAGTACGAGCTTGCACCACCTAAAGAGATGGAGGATTTTAACCCTAATGTGGAAAATGATAATTTCATAATCAATCACATTGAATTTAAATACATTCAATGCTTCATCTTTTATACTCTATAATTGAAACTGGTGGGCTGGGTGTGGTTGCTTCACTAGTTTTTTTGATATTTGTGAACCAAAGGTGTAGATGCACACGATCTCCAGGAACTAGTATTTGACTTTCTTACTGAGCAGGTGCATGAATGAATCCAACATTTGGATGTTACCCAGCGTTATAAAGATGTATGAAAACAATCACAAGCTATATGAATTAAACCACGAGAACTAGAACCAATAATAACAAATTAACAAGAATTTTTCTTTCACTTACACTCAGTCAATGACCATAAACATACTATGAGCTTAGCTGGAGGAGGTCGAGAGGCAGATGAGGTAGGTGGTACCTCAATTAGACAATCTCCTAGATGACTAGGATGGATTAAAAATAAGAGGAAAAAATCTTCATCTAGTTTCTAATGAGGATGAAATTGATCTAGGAAGGAAGCATCAGACTTTGGTGGACACACACCATAGGTTTGCATACCTGCAACGCTCGACCACCAGACAAGATCCATAGGGGAAATTTTTCCAAGAATTAGGAGAGGCTCCAACATTTGAATAAAACATGATACTACCAAAATTTTCTTGTTTAATTTTGAAACATTCTTGTGTTCATGTAAACAATTCATTTCCTAATTTAATTATCAAACATCAATCATATTTTTGAAACAACCACTAACCAATCCCAATGCTCACATGTTTCATGCCCAGTGTGAGAATCAGGGTATGGCCACATGATTCCTCATTTGTATAAGAGTGTTAGATAATCAAATAATAGTCAGTTTTTTCTATTTTTGGCTAACCACCAAGTGTGTTCGGGATGAGGGAGTTTGGGGCTGGAGAACATGTCTCTTGGATTAACGAGCATCCATTTCTGATGTGTGCTGCTATACAAGCAGGGTGATGCCAGGGGTGAAGAAATCCACCTAAATAAAGGGGAATAAAAATTGGAAACCAACCTCCCAAATATATATAACAAAAGAATAATGTAATGGAGATATAGAATAACTACTTACTATATTTGAAAACAGAACATCTGTACTGTTATCCCAGAATGGGGATAGACAAACTAGGGTTGACCGCAGAACATGTTCTAAACATGGAACCTATCACCGAATATCATCTGAAGTCTTCCAGGGTGTTGTCCCAAGATGTTAGGTGATCTAAAATTTCATGATACCATGCCCTTAGGGGGGTACCTACAGATTTGGAAGATGATGATGATCCAAATAAGTGGCATGAAAAGCATGGATATGGAATGATGTAATGTTTTAATGGAATCCAACATTCTTGGAATTAAGCCACAATGGATTAAGTAACATTGGTGTAAGCACATTTTTTTTAATAAAGATCAAACACATATTCAAAGGGATAATTATTTCTGATTCCAAGAGATGGATAAACGAACATGGGTGATGTGGTAAATGGCCATCAGCGAAGGAAGGTGAATTAGGGAAGGGCCCAAAATACCATTCATTTTTACATCATGAAAAAATGAAGATATATATTCACTTTTACATCATACAGTTAGGATGTTGGACATGAAGTTTTACATCCTACAATGAAGACATATCATTTTAATGTTTAAAATCATGTGATTATGATGTATCTCAAAGTTTAACATCATGTGACCAAGATCTTGCACATAGTTTTTAGGTCATAATTCTTTGACCATGGGTTTAATATCTCAAAACAGACATTTGTAGTGGGAAAGAGTGAAAAACCTATTTTCAATGTGGGATAGGGAGACCCAAACACCACACAACATATCCCTAGGAATAAAACCCACATATAGTTTAAATTCACGAGGCTTGGACTTGAACACCCAGTTTAAGGTCATGGGGTTTAGAAAAAAGTCTCTTTTGTGCAGCCTAACCACATTAGCATAAACCCTACTAGAACTCCTAAGCACACATGATTCAAGATCAGTGTGGGAAATAATGAATGGTAAGGTGGTAATCCTGACATATGGTAGCACTCATTAGGATCGAGGAGATACTGGGTTTAAAATTCAACTAAGATACAAGGATGTGGAAATGTGGTAAGTTGAGACTTTTGATATCTAGATCTAGGGCGAACACCGGGTAAGGATTGGAAATTTACCATATTTGGAAAATAGGACTCTAAACTACTCTAGTCAAGAAAAGGGTGAGAAAATGCATGATGAACTATTGAAATTTTTTGAAACATAGGATCTACCATTTTCTTCTTCATATTCATTTGTACATTGGCCCAGGATAGGCTGAGAGCCACAATAACATGAGACCATCACCCTTAGGGGGTCCGTTTGGATTTTAAAGATGAAATAAATCGAAATGTAGAAAGGATCTCAGTGTGTAATGAAGTATATCTGAAGTTGGGATTCAAATCCCAGTCTTGTGGAAAGGATTAAATCGTAATGAAAGGACCATGGCTAATAGTTTTGGGTCTTAGTGCTTGGATCATAAGACCTCAATTTAAGTTCACATGGTTTGGACCATGATGGATATTTAAGTGTCATTTTATTTCAACTATATAGGAAAAAAATAGTCTAGGGGTATATATGTCTCCCCCAATAGGTAAAACGTGTTGTGAATGAGGTCAAGAATGTTTAATCTTCACATACACACCTCAAGAAAAACTGCATATAGTTTAAGGTCATAATTCTTGTATCTTACAAAATGTTAAGGATCTAAAATTTTAATGAACATGAGACTTTGCCTAAAGATGAGAATTCAATGTGTCACTCAGTATACCATGAGGATGGGAATCAAGCCATACATAGATCTTGTTATAGTTGGTGTCATAGACCCAACTGTTTGTAATTTAACTACATGAATATTTCATGTATTAAATATTAAATTAAACATATTATTACATATTGTTCGTTGTTATACATCAAATTAATGTAATAATGTCCTAGGTGATGTGCCACATTGATAAGGTCATAGTATGTCCCCACTATGATGAGAACATTTAAGTGTTATAATAGTATTCTTAATGTATTTTTGTGGTTGGATAATATACTATGATGGGAAAAATAGTATATAGACTATCATATGAGATTACTCATAAGCAGATGAGACGTCTCCTCATGAAGTTCACACTTGGGAATTTCCATGATAAGAGATTAAGAGAACATACCTGCCAGTACGAATTTCACAATATTTAGTGTCAGAGGATATTCCTATATGTGAGATAGTGTAATGGTCTTTAGACACTAAAAGTATTAGTAATTCATGTCACGACTCTCACTCTTATATTTACTGACTAAAACCATCATTCCATATGTTGGTGGGAAGTAGGGTACCTTGGGTGCATCAAGAATGACATGTTATTAATGGATAATTAAATGAATTATTTGTCCTTTCCATCTTTATAGAAGTTGATATGTAGCCCTTTTGATTAAAATAATACTATCATACTAAAAAACATAGCCATGGTATAATGATGAGTTTATTTCAAATAGTCAAATAATGATTCATTGAGCACAATGTTTGATGACACCATCATGCATCGTACTTTATGAGATATTGGGATAAAGTGATTATATTACACATTGAGTGTTTACATGTGATTTTAATCATTGTCACTTCAGGTTCCTTCTCAGATGTTCCTTGGCCTATTTCTAGAAAGTAACCTTGGGATTTAGAAAGGCCCATCTAATGCCAACCCGAATAAATCCTAGAGGGTCACACACAAAGTGTTTCTATTGGTCTTGATTAAATTTTAATTGAATTTAATTAATGGAATAAATATTGTTCTCACGATTGAAAAATAATTTTATTCATGTTATATTGATCGTGTAAATTAAATTAACATTTATTTACCAGATTAGGAATTAAATATATTTATATATATTACTAAATATTTAATATATATTTATTTACTATTTTTTGAATAAATTAATTGTTAAAAATAATAAAATATTTATTTGGGAGTTCAATAAATGAAAGAGTAGTTCGAATGGACTAATGCTTTTTCCGGTGAAGAAAAAAAATTTATGAGTTTGTAAATATTTTTTATCAATTTTTCTGAAGTTAGTTCAAAAAAAAATAATATTATTATTACTATTATGTGTCAAGAGATTTCAATAATGGTTATAATTATATTTAATGGATTTTATAAAATTAAATTTTTTAATCTAAATCCTAGGTCTATAAATAGATGGCTTTGTCTATTGTGTAATTCATTAAAACCCAATTTGAAGTTTAGGAATAGATAATTCCTGAAAAAAACAATTTCTTTCTCAAAATATCCTCCTCTCTCCCTCCTAAGAATGAGAAAATGAAGAGTGCATTTTTTTCAATTCCAAAGAATTAGGAATAATTAACTAATAACATAAGACATTTGATTCACCATGCAAGCACCCAGAGAACAAGCAGTGTTTCTTAGAGACTATTGTAGCATGTGTGGATCACCGTTATAGGGATTCTACCCTGGGATCCTCACAAAAGAAATGGTAAAAATATGGAAGGGCCTTTTCTGATGATCACAAATATTCAATGAAGAATATTCCCAATCCCAAGTAATTATTTTTTCAGATATTAAATAAATAAATTATAGATTTCATGTGTAATATCTTCACAATTGGTTTTGAGAAATGATTATGAAATGAAATTGCATTATAATTACATCCCCTGAAAAGCTTCTGTTGCACCCAGTACCAACAAGTGGTATTAGAGGGGTCAAAATTATATTTATAATTATTTATTTGATTGTTGATATATGCACAATCGTGGTTATAATTTAATTTCATGTTATTCATTATTTAATCCAATTTTAATTTATATATTATAGAAATAGTAATCATGTTCATTCAATGCTTCAGTTTTGTATTGATTTAAGAACAAATGAAGAATGGAAAGCGATTTCATTGAGAAGTGCCAAAACTTTGGATGATAATGCTAGGAAACACGACGTGAGGCTAGAGCACGCATTGTATACCCATGTGCATTTCACCTTGGTTTTCCGAGAAATTAAAACCACACTTTGATTTTATTTCACACCATGTGTTCAATGGGACAACCTGGCATGCGGCAAGTGGATACAGGGCGTGTAGGTATCATGTACACACTGTATAGTCTAGCTAAGTTAACACACTGAAGCCCAATGTGTGTGATTTGGATATATGACAACTGAGGTTTATGGTGTGTTGTTATATGTATATTCTATGTAGTCTCACATTAATGAAACCAATAAAATGGCATTAAATTTGAGTAATTACAACATTAGACCATTATTTTATTGATTGGGACACTATTCTGTGATTGACAATTTAATAATAGTTTTAAAAAAATTAAATGCTAAATTAATTTAATATAATAATTACTTCATTAATGGTCATACCATTTATTTTACCAGGATTACAAATTAATGGGTACCAGAAATTAAGATTGGATGATCATTATGATGAACGGAAAACAATTAATTAATTAATTAATCAATACAACTGAATTTGTATTAATAATTAATAATGAAGAATTAAATGAATGATAACCATTTAATTTTGTGTTTTTTTGTATTTACAATCGATCATGATCTTGAAAAAAACCTATTTATGGTTTGGAGGTTATTTAATTTTATTTATTGTATTCTTTTGAAATTATTTAATATTAAATTAAAATATTTCCTGTGAGTTATACCTCTCTACATTATTATGTTGGACCTATGTGTGGAGAGATATTTATGTATTTACCTTTAACCATTCTTTTGGTTCCCATGTATTGTGTTTGAGTAATAAATATTTGTAATTAATGGAGCATCCCAAGGCACGTGGAGACTGTTCCAGACATAACTGTAAAGAAAGAAACTCGGTGATACAATGGTCGACATGTAAAAGGTTGTGTATCATGCCATTTTGGACACGAAGAGTTACATCCCATAGGTTATAAGATGATTTAATTTCTGCTTATTAATTAATCAATCATATAAGCTCGTGATCAGCCTGTTTTTTTTTAATTTCCTATCTAACCCATTAAAATTATATTTATTGATAAAATAACACAATCATATAAATGAATTAATTAATATGGAAGGATGAAATTTAAATAAATTTGATTATGAATAAATGTTTTGTCCTATCATGGTTAATTAATTAAGTAATCATCCAATTAAATATTAACAATACATGTCAATGGAAAAATATCATAAAAAATTATGCATAATACAATAAAATCCATCAATCTATTATTAATTTAGACTAATCCTTCCATTACATAATTAAGAACAACACTCAATAGAAGAATGTGTTTGACTGACCATTACTGGGAAACTTACTTTAATAAGGTGAGTTCTTCTAAAGGATTTTTATTGACATAACCATTTTACCTCAGGAGGATTATCCCTTGAAATACATTCTGTAATTTGGAGTCAAGTGTTGAGAAAATCTAAGTTAAGATTTCTAGATTGGGGTTTCCACTCAACAGATCAAGGAGTTTCAAGCTCGTAGTTGGAAAATTCTTTCCAAACTTAATACCTTTAAAATATCTTGACCAACCCATATTGGGGTTATTAAAAGGGTAATATTGTTCCTTCCACCCGGATGTCCTAGTAACTAGAAATTCCATGTTCCATGGTGAGTGTTATTGGGACATGATAAAATAGTGGGATATTTAATAAAATCAATTAATTTATTTTTTCTTATAAAAGTTGTTATCATTAAACTTAATAATAATTTTCTCTTTTAATTGTATAATTAAAGTAAAATCTCATCATCAACACTATCCCAATGATCAATATTGGATAAATAAAATCTCACCTATAGAAGTAACTTCTAGGAGTGGTTTAAATGCCTTATGGTTTTTCTACTCCATGAATGGAAATATTAGGTTCTAGAATCATCAATGTATGATCTACCTACTCAATATGAGAGTAATTAAGAGTTTATAGTCTACAAAAAACTATACAAACAAAAAATTCAACATTCAATGTTTGTTTCTTTATTCTATGTCTAGTGAAGTCGTGAAGTCTCATGAAAACATGGATGTGTATAGAATACTTGAGAAACATTGTGGTATTTACAAAGAGAGAAATGGACACAAATAGTTTGAGATACCCATGGCACTATTTCATAGATTTCATGGAGAGGGTTCCCTATTTGGGCCTCATGTAGTCATGATAATGGGCTACATTAATCACCTAGAGGTTCTGGGTTTTAAAAAGCCAAAGAACTGGGAACAATTATCAGCTTAGAATCAATATCATAAATCTTATCTTGATTTGTTTGTAAATTTTAAATTGAAAAACATTGGGAAGTATCTACCATATCCTCTTATTATCCTTCACAAAGTAGATAAAGATATGAATCAAAAAAATCCTTTTATCCTTATAGTGAACAAACGAAAAGGGAAATCAAAGAGATTGATGCCCAAATCTTCTCTACCCCCTTATAAGAAATAGAAGATCAAAGTGGAATCAAGGGAACATCATGTTTTCTATTTCTCATTTGGAGTGGAGGGCCACTAGAAGAATAACTACACCCAACTAAAGAACCAAAGGGAAGATTTGTAGGTTTCAGGTGCAGTAGAAGCATGGTTTGGGATGGTACCCAACATTAATTTTTACCAAGATCAATGGTTATTTTGGGATCAATACAATGATAAACGTCATTCTCCATGGAATAGAATCTAATTTTATATAAAGAAAGAAGAGGCTAGAAACCATTAGAGAAGATCTTACACATCAGGATTATAATTAATTTAATTAATTTAAAAATGAAAATAATACCTCGATGATTAGTATTTTTTTCTTTGATGATGTCGATCATCTAAAATGACACTTCTAGACTATCTTATTTCCCTTTCATGGATCCAAACTAAAATCCCTCTAGCAGTGACCCACACGTGCTCTGATGGCCTCCAATTGACCCCACTTATTCTCTAGATGCTAGTGCGGTGAAGCGAGTGTCTTCTTTCAGACATTCTTGATAGTTTTTATTCAACCTTGAAGAATGTCTCTTGTTCTTGAGAGGGTTTGGAAAAGGGTTTGAGAGATAAATTGTTTAGCTCAACAGTTCTCAATTCACCAGGTGTGTGGTTCGATAATGGAACAATAGTCATATGTGTCTATTTATTAACTTGAGACTTTAGTTACAATATTTAATTACGTTACAACAATTAAATACATTCATAACCTTAGATAAAACCCGTGATATTAAAAATAATATTGCGTCGTTATTTATTTTGAGAGAACTTGCGCAAAATGGAATTAAAAATAAAATTCTTTGTCACAAATTAATAGAAGCATTATTTTAATTTCTACCAACAAGTTAAATAATTATTTAACATCTTGAAAATAATCATTTTACTACCACACCGGCCTTGGTCCACTCAAACTCCACATCCATTTATGGAACAACCGAATAAGTAAATGAATAATTTATTCTCTTAAATTAATATTTTATTTAAAAAATAGAAATTACATATTTATTAAATGTTCAAAAAAATAAATATATATATTTTACTCACAATCTAGTGAATAAATATTTATTTAATTTATACAATAATTTTATCTGGAATAAAATTATTCCAAATTGTTGAGAAGAATATTTATTAATTAATATCAAAAATAATTTAAGTGGGACAACTAGAAAAAATCCGTGTGTGACCCTCTAGGATTCTTTCTCATTGTAATTTGGTATGTTTTCCTATATTCAAAGAGTAATGTATAGAAATGGGTTAAGGAACTCTATAGAAAGAACCTAAAGTCGCAACAAAAACATACAAAAATGAATGCTCACTATGTAATATAATCTCCTGGTCGCAATATCTCATCAATTAGGTTTCAAGATAGTGTCATCAACTTTTATGCTTGATATATTGTTATTTGACTACCTGAAATGAACTCATTGTTACACCATAGAAAGGGAATTTTGCGTGATGGTTCTATTCAATCATAGGGCTGAGATATCAACTTCCATAAAAATAAGGTAAAATCTTTCCTCAACTTATCCATTAATAACATGCCACTCGTGACATACCCAACGTACCCTACATCGCGCCCACTATTTGTGTGACTGGATTCATCTGTAAATCAAAATTTGTGAGTTGTGACATGTATTTATGATAATCATAAATTATAAGGGTAATTACACATGTTTTAAGATGGAAATATCCGGTGACACCAAAACATGTGGAATTTCTACTGGCGGGTTTATTCTAACAATCTCAGGTCTTAGAGATTATCATGTGAGAACATCTTGTAAGGATGTATCATATTATAATGAGTACTTACACCTAACAATATGATTGCTATGTGTCCCATCATATTATTTCATCCAACTGTATAACGATGTTTAAGAATATTGTAATAGCATTTCTTAGTTCTCGTCATATCGGGGAACTTCCATGACATAATCAATGAAAAACATACTCAGGGACATTATTACATCGTAGTCATGCAAAACAACAAAAAATATATAATAATATGTTTAATATTAAAATACATAAAATATCCATGTAATAAAAGTGAAACCAGTTGGTTCGTGGACAACAACTCTTAAAAACTCCCATATGGACTAGATCCAACTGCCTACGACTTTCAATCTTCTAGACCTCACATAGTGATTATATTTCTACTAATTCAAGGCTTTACTCTAGGGTTCATACATGTAATTTTCCATCGAAATACTACTCACTGCAAGTTCACTTATCTGAGAAAAATCCCTCTAGAGATGATACTTCATATGTATGTTCTTCGTCTTCTATTGTAACCTTGGCTCTTTTGAGAGGACCACTACTATAGTATTATCACACTACATTGTGATTAAATATTTACCTCTTGGTATCACATCAATTTCTTAGATGATTATTGGAATCCAAAATGTTTCATTAGCTGCAACAGAATCTGTGAGATTCTTGGACTCTACTATAGAATTTGTGACCACACTCTTCTTAGTCCTCTTCCAACTCACTTCACCTCTATTCAATGGGAATATGTATCCTATTTGTGACTTCTTTCCATCAGGATCATTCTAGAAACTAGTATATTCATATCTTCTGATGACTAGTTCCTCCTCTCTTCCACAAACCTGAAACATATCATTAGTATGCCTTAAATACTAGGATGGTCTTGAAGGCTATAAAATAGTGGTAACCTACGTCATCTTGATATCTGCCTAACATACTAAATGTGTTGGCGACATCCAGCATAGTACATAGCATGAAATACATGTCTATCCAAATTTTCGATGCGTATGGAGTCCTTTCCATTATATTTATTACCTCAAGTGTTTGAGGACACATTTTCATAGAAAGATGAATGTCATGTGACGCTGGAAACAATTGAAGTTACCCAGTCAGTATCCAAGTATCACTAAGAGGTGGAGGGGTGAATCGACGACATCTTTTCTTATTTTTATCATTTTTGAAACAACCTTTGAATACTATTAAAGAGTCCGTTCCCCACTGAACAAACACAACCGCATGAACACATGATTTACAAGGTTCACTACTCAAAAAGAGTAGCTACATCCTTGGTATGGTAATGAAATAATCCAGTACCACACAATACACTATAAAAAAATACTTTTATTTAGAATAAAATGATTAGGATAAGACCTTTCACTTGTGTAGTAATTGGGAGATAATACCCAATAATGTGGGAACCATCTTAGTACAAATAGGGTAAAGAAATATCTCTGTGCTTCTTGACAAACCATCACAAATGTGACTGTTAAAATCAACTATTCTCTCTCCTATCTAGATGATTATATAAACTACCTAGACCTCGTAATAATACTTAGCCATATACCCCAGCAATATCTTGATCCACTTGAAATTACTTCTCAATTAATTTGGATATTCAAATCTTTATCTCGTAGAGCTTCTTTGCAATGCTCCTTCGCAAAGAACCCAACTTCTTAGTGCACTTTAGTTCAAAAAGCTCACTAGATCCTAGATATCACTATTTTGTGAAGAACATATTGGTCTTTTTAAAGTTTACTTCTTTTTCAAAGCTTAATTTCTCACCGCAAAGCTCATTTCCATCATAGAGCTCACTTCCTTTGTTGAGCTCATTTTCTCCGCGAACCTTCTTCACAATTTGAGAGCTCTAATATTCCCATTAAGATTATCTACTTTTCTCTAGGGGGTAGGGGGATATTTAAACGCATTTCCCACAAAATATAGAACCTTATTGAAAAATTAAGGCCATGTAAGAACCAAATTGTGGAGCTCCGAAACTTCCATCGAAATTGACTCTATTTCACGATGCACCCTGGCATTTTTACAGATTCTTGGAGCTCCTCGTAATCCCAAAATGTCCTATTAAATCCTTTGTGCCTTTGCAATTCTATTTCATTCTTTGTGCTACTACGATGATCCTTCTTCCATTTCACTACAAAGATCTTCACCTCTACTATTCATGAAGCTCATCATAATTGTGATGAACTTCATCAACATTCTTCATGTCTACATGAAATATATTTCATGAAGCCTTGAGAAATGGGTCACTTGCATCATAATTTCTTCAACATATTTATTATATTTGTGAAATACATACCATAAAAGAATCATTAGATTTATCATGGAATTTATTGTAACATTCATGTGTTTCCTCACCCACTAATACAAAGCGAAGTGATTTTCTTTATTCTCAAACTTCCGTGACAACAAAAGACAATACTTTATATATCAAAATACATCATCAGTTAACTTGTTCCCAACAATCTCCCCTTTGTATTTTGTTGTCAACCAATATTCATAAAACACTGAAATTTGAATCCTCTAGAAATGGGTCGCTTATCAAAAATTCTACGCCTACATGAGCTAACTTATTATTGGAAAACAAAAATTCTTTACAGCAAGACCATGCTGTCCAAAAGTAGTGAATATAAACCCACATAACATCATATTATTTCCCACATTGCCTTATTCACATCTTCAACATTCCGACAATAAAAAATTTTGATTCCTTCACCCACATTACAACCATTCAACAACCATTCCAACAAGCCGTTAGAAAAGTTCACACACTTACATGATGAATTCACAAAAAACCCACAACTCCCTCTTTCTGCATGCTTCTATAAGTAGTAATTTATAAAACAATTATACCCATTAACAACACTATCTGATGGTAAGAGGAGAGTGGGGACTGAAATGTGTACCTCAACCTTGATAAGAAGGAGGTCATACACCCATGTTCAACATTAGTTTATAAAATTGTTCCTTCAGTAAAGGTTTTGTGAATATATCTATAACGTGTTCCAAGATAGGAACATACTCCACATTCAAATCATTTTTCTCCACATGATCTCTGATGAAGTATTACTTTATGTCCATATGTTTTGAGTTAGAATGTTGTACCATATTCTGTGTAAGATTTATTGCACTTTGATTGTTGCTACCTAAGATAAAGGGTATATTTACTTAAACAAGTAGATCATCCAGCTGAGTCTTTATCCTCTTGAGTTAGGTAGTAGCTTGAGTAATAGTAACATACTCTGATTCAACTACGATAAGAGTTACCGAATTCTATTTCAATGAATTCCAACTAACACAACTTTTCCCCAGAATGAAAACTCCCCCAGATATGGATCTTCTATCAGCAACGTTTCCTGCCCATTCAGTATCTGAATACAAAAAATAGATCAATATTTTCTGATCCATCAAACCCGATCGCAAATTTTTTTTTTCATATGGTATATATGATAATTATTTTTCCTTCAATCAAAGGTTATTTTTTAGGATCACTCTGAAATATTTCACACATGGTTACAAAATATACGATGTCGGTTCTTGAGGCAGTCAAGTAAAACAGACTTCCAATCAACATTAAAAACTATTTTTGATCAAGTTCCATGCCTTCTCAATCTTTAGAAAACTTGGATCCCAGTGAGATCGGTGTAAAAATTGGTTACAAATTTTACATGCCAAACTTATTTAGATGATTCATTACATTCTTTTCCTGAGAAATAAATATGTGGTTCTTATTATGTAGAAAATGAAATCCGAGAAAGTACTTCATTTCCCCTAGCATGGACATTTCAAAAAACTTCATCATCTCAAGAAATCTTTCACATGATCTTCCATCATTTCCAGCAAATATAATTTCATCAACATAGACAATTACAATCAACGAGAACTCCTGACATTCCTTGATTTAAAGATTGTTGTCAACTCCACCATTCTAGAAATTCAACTTCGTCAAGCAAGTATCTAATTTTGAATAATATGCCCTTGGAGCCTGCTTTAGCCCATACAAATCCTTCTTCAACCTACACACATACCTTTCATCCTTCCCAATAACAAATCCACTAGATTTATCAATGTAGACAACCTCATTAAAATCACCATTGAAGAATTTGTATTTTAAATCAATTTGAAAGATTTTGTAATATCATTGTCCAATAATAGTAAGAATGATTCTGATTGATTCTAACCATGCCATTGGAGAAATGTTTCATCAAAATAAGTACCTTTAATTTGTGAATACCCTTTAAAAACCAATATTACTTTGTTTCATATCAACTCTCCATCACCATTCATCTTGTTCCAGAAAACCCAGTTTGTAACAATAATGTTATTATTGTCTGGTTTGGGTAGAATTTCCCATGTATCATTCTTCTCTATCGGATTAAGATCATCTTTTG
The DNA here is from genome assembly GCA_963277665.1 of Viscum album. Lineage (NCBI taxonomy): Eukaryota > Viridiplantae > Streptophyta > Magnoliopsida > Santalales > Viscaceae > Viscum > Viscum album. Next base: position 1,430,313,200 of record OY728157.1, read on the forward strand.
TATCCTTAACCAATTCTAGAAGCTCAAATGCTTCATTTACATCATTCGTTTCGAATTTAAAATATAGATAAGTGTGTGTAATAGCATTCATTGTCACTTACATATATTATTTTAAATGTATTTTTATTTTAATTTCCATTAATTCTTTGTTTTGGGGGTTTCCAAAGGTTTTATGGAGAATATGTGAGTTTTCATGAATTGGGTCAAACCGTGGACCCAATTCCAGAATTAAAAATAAATTTTTTTTCTTTTATAACGTTTTAATTTTTTAATATTTTTCACTCATTCCAACTCCTATATGTCCTCCCCTGATATATTAACACCTCAATTAAAATTTGTAGCCTTTTGAAATCCATAACCAAGGTTTATGTTGGTTTTTATTTAAGGGATTGGGCCTGCCCGAAAGCCCAATTCCAGTTTTAAAAATAAAATTTGATTAATTAATAACTTATATATTTTTAAGTATTTCTCGGTGATGCAAAGCCTCAAATGCGCCTCTTGAACCCAGCCGCGCGACCAAGCTCTCTCGTCCCTCTTTGGAGCTTCTATGCATCACGATTTAGTACTGAACTTATTAGGGTTTCTAAAATCGGGCAGATTTGGATAGGTAAATTGATCCTTTCATAACTCTTTCATTTTTCATCCTTTTCCCCCCATTTCAGTCCCCACCTGACCTAACATGAATCCTTCGAACATCCATAACAATTTTGGGTACTTGGTGATTCATTATTGGGTGGATTGGGGCCGATTCCTTAAAGATATTTCAAGTAAGGGAATTCCTTCTTGGTTCCTTCCATCCTCTCTTAGTTTTATTTCCATTTTTTTTGAAGTTACTCATGTCCAGAAGTTGGGGTTCGATCCTAATTTCTGATTTGGTGTTTTTTGAGTAAATTATTGTGGTTTAGGTCTGGATTTATATTCCTTTTGGTGCAACGGTGGTGCGCTTAAGGTTTCGCACCAAGTTTTGAGGGTTTCGACTCAAAAGGGTAGGTGATTCCATGTGTAGCCATTTTATGATGAGTTCGCTTGCATGGATTATTAATTTAGAATGTTTATAATCTGTTTTATGTGCTGTGAAAACAGTTTTTATGGATTTGGTTAAACATTTAATTTGTAGTTGCATTATAGCTTGAAATTGGGTACTTTTCATGTGTGACTCTTGGGGTAATGTTTGGGTTTAGTTTATAACATATGAAAGTGATTTATTAGTCTTGAAAGGGGGTGCCAATTCTGGTTTGTTAATTTCTTATAGTCATGTTGGCCTTGAAGGTAGGTTTTTTAATGAGTTTAAGGTGTAAAAACCTGTTGTACTTCTTGAAGGTAATTTATGAAAACTTGTGTTTTTCATGTGTATCTTTGTGGTATTATTTGATGTATTTTTATAACATTTGGGGGTGGTTTAATAATTGTTTTAGGGATGAAAGATTATGTTTTGGATTGGTATTGGTATGATTTTGCTTTTAAATGAGGGTTTTGAAATGGGTTTAGTGTGCAAACAATGGTTATACCTCTTGGGTTTGTTTTATAAAAATTGCAAATGTTTTATTTGGTTAACCAAAGTTGGGAAAGGGTGTATATGTACTGTTTGGGTGAGTGTGTTCACTTAATGTGGGTTTTTTAATGGTAATGTGGTGATTTGAGATGTTAAACATTTTTAGAATTTTTTTATAAATTGTTGAAATGTTTTACTAAATTTTGTTTTGTGTGCGAAACACGGGTGTGGGATATTTCATGTGAGTTTATTTATAAAATGAATTGTGAAGGTGAGAAGGGTATTGTGTGACATGTGTGTGGGATATTATGTGAGTTGAATATCTTTTAATGGTTTTATAAAATTGTTTAATGGATTTGTGGAAGTGTTAAAGAAATTTGAAAAGTGTTGTAGGCAATTTGGAGTGAGTTTGATTTCAAAATGCATTTGAATGAAAAGTGGAATTTTTGACTTGCGTGATGTACATGGGGCTGTTTGGTTAATTTGTGATGTGGAAGTGATATTTTCATGTGAAAACTATACTTCTTGGATTGCTGAACTTGTTTGAGAACAAAGGGAAAACCCGGGTATCTAGGTGGGTGGACGTGTACTAGTATGCTAGTGAATCCGTGGGGTTTGGCCTCAGTTTCACTTAGCAAGATTGATTCTTACAACTCTAACTAAACTATGATGATGATGATTGGGGACCACTAGGTTATGGGTATGTTCCCTAGTAGTGGCTCATGCACGAGAATGGATATTTGTGATGGTTACTCTCACCGAGATACGAGGTACCTGGGACCCACAGCTAGCTAGTGCCTAGGGGTTATATCCCGTTGATTGTGCTCACTAGATACTTTTTTCTTACCATCGGTATACGGTATGAGAGTCTGGAAAATTCAGTAGCTATGGTATTTATTTTAAATGTTTTTATTCTTTAAATTAGCCCACCTGAAAACTGTTTTTATTTAATGTTGCATCTTTTAGAAATTTTAACTAGCATCTCATGTCTTTGAAAACTTGCATGCTTTTCGCCATTAAATGTTTATCACATGGAATCTATTAGTGGTGTTATCCTACTGGGATTTCTCTCACACCCTACTTACACCTTTGGGTGTAAGTAGATTTGCTTCTTTTATTTCACAGGTTTGGGTACAGGATTTATGCCATTGATTCAGGTTTTTAGTTGTCCATTGGGATACAGTGTCGTGGAGATAGCTTGAGGGCGGTGCCTCTTTCCTTGTGGAGGTTCTTGGGCTGTCCTTATTTAGTTATGTACCATTGTAATGGTCTTTAAACATAGTTTTAACTTATGTATTTCAGTTCTGAAATTTTGTAAAAGACGGTTTTAGTTGAAAAATCCAGATTTGTTCTATTGAGTTTGTTTGTTGTTTAATGTTTATAAAATCAGTTAAAGCGTTCCCAATCATCATGATATGATACCCGGGCACTTATTCCAGCCCGTGGGGATTGGGAACGCCCTTCGGGACTTGCCATGGACCGGGTCGGGTGCCGATTTTGAAGGCGACCAGATTCGGTTCGTGACAAAATGGTATCAGAGGAGGTTCGCTCCATTTGAGTCATGTTATTTGGGAAATAGTTGGGATAGTATAGAGTTATGAGTATTGGGGCATGGAATTCTGGTTATGGGTAGTGTGCTTGATCACCACACCTCATTTCAGGATTCAAGTCGCCAAGGGAAGTTGGGATTTGTCTATGTCTTTTGGTTTTCTTGGTTTGATGATGATTAGGGGAAATGAAAAGAGAGTTGGGTTAATGGTCTCAATGAGCTCGCAGGGTCTGGCAAGCCATGTGGAGCTAGGGATATTCCCTAGAATACTCTCTGTGACAGTGAAGTGATTGGAATATGGCCGCCAACCATATGTCCAAGTCACACACTGAAACTAGTTTCCTCTCGCATTGTCTTGTGTTCTTTAGTTTTGAAATCTTGGAACTTTGGTTTTAAAGTGACTTGGTTTTAAGAAGTGTAATGTTTTTGTGAAATGATTTTCAAATAAAGATGGAATGGTATGATTTATGAAATTTTGGAACTAAATATTCAGAATTATTTTGAAATAGAAAATGGTGTGATTACACCTCTTTTGAAGGTAGAAACTGTATTGAAGTTGGTTTTGAAAAGTGTTTCCAATAGAGTTTTCTAAACAATCAGAGTGTGTTTTAATGGGATGAGATGTTTTGAAATTGATGTGAATATCTTGAATGTGAGTTATTTTCTAAATGGTTGTGACTTTCTGAAAAATTTTGTAAGATGTGAGTTGGGATTTTGATCTCGTGGTTAGCGGTTATGAGAAAAAAAGGATGCGTTGGTTGACCATTTTGGTTTTGAAAAGTGGAAAGAATTTTTGTTTTAACCTTTGGTATTTCCATTAGTGACCACATGCATGGGGTTATATGGGATGATGGATGGTTGATGGAACAACTAGATGAGTGCCGGGACAGATATGAGGTGGGTGTCTGGTGTGGCACAAAAACATGCATGTGTGAGGCCCATGGGGTACCATTGGTCGATACTCTTACCGCTGAACCGCTTGTTTTCAAAGAAATGGTTTTAAAGAAAAACATGATGTCTTGATGAATAGTTTTGGGTTGGTTTGTATTATGGGTCTTTGAAGATGTTGTTTTTGTGGGATGTTTTTTTAGTCCAATAACCCCTCCTATTTGAACTGTGTTTTGGGATTATGTTTGGTCGGTAAGCTAGGTAGAAGGACTGGTTAGTAGTCTCCTCTGAGATATGTTTCGGGACACATTTATGGTGGTTACCTTCATTTGTTTGGATCTTTTTTATGGTTTTTTTTGACCAATAGACCATCTTGGTTGGGTCCTTGTGTTCTCCCGTTGGATAAGGTACGCCCCCATTTAGGGTTAGTGCACAACTGAAGTGCAGCCCGTATTGTTTCTCCATTGAAAAATCCTCCAGTTGATCAATATAAGGAATATTTTATAGATCATTGTTGATTGAGTCTACAAACATTAATTTAGTTGATTTTTATATCCTATTTTAGTGGGATAGTTCTTGTGGAAGGTTGAAAGAGGCCTTGGTTTCTTAAGTTTCATGATTCATCGAAGGTGGAAGTGTTCTTTTGTTGTTAGTGTGGATGAGTGTCATGATGGTGTCTAAGAGGGCCTCTGGGTTCTTCATAGTTTCATTGAAGCAAGAGTTATTATTAAACAACCAATTTTGATATTTTGGTCCTGATAGGATATTGTGTCCACTTTTTGGACTTGTCTGTTTTTAGGGACGTGGAATATGGTCATGTTCCATGTATTGTTTCTATCAATCACAAGGGTCATGTTCAGTGACGCATTGTGAGGTTGTGTTCTCTTTTGACTGTAAAGGTCAAGGTCACACAATCCTCTTAGGTTCTCTGTTATGTTGGGAGTATGTATCCCTTGGGAAAAACATCAAATCCTTTATCTTAGAGGATGGTGTTTATACGTGTCCTACCCTTCTGTTGTTTCTCACCCAAAGAAACAAGGTGTGATGTGTGTGCTTATTCTAATCCCTTGTTTCAGTGAAATGTCTGGTTTTGGTAAAGTGAGTTATAGAGTGTGTTATGTCTTGATGAACCCATCAGGATATGCGGTGTAGTTGTTTGTGGCACCGAAAGAAGAAGTTCCACATAGGGGTTTCAACAGCCAAACTGTGTGGCCGAAGATGCTTCAATATTTTGAGCTCCAGCCATAGGTCCCGGAGAGAAGTTGGCGCGTAGTCAGGGGAAACCCCAGTGTTGTTTAAACCCTTGTACAAAGTCTTATCCTTAGTATTAAAGATAGGAAGAGTTTAAACCTATGGTGTCATTATATTTCTTCTGTTTTTCCCGTTCGGTGGAAATAGGTGGAGGGTTTTGTACCCATGTCATCACACAACGTTATTCCCTCCCCCTTTGGTTTCCATTGAGTCTTTGGAGAATGGTTGGAAATTTGGTTAGAGAAGTTGAGCACACAGTTTTCACATGGATAGTTCTAACCATGAACAAAAAAAATAACCATGCAGATATAAGGATCCACATAGTTATCGCACAGTTTCTCAAACTGTGCAGACTAACCATGTGATCGTCCCAACTCCTTAATTTTGGGGTCTTCATGTCGGCCCACGCCGGTCGGTTAAGATGGTTGGTTCTTGTGGTGGGAAGACCCACCATGGGTATCGTGCATATTATTTTGTAAATTTCTAATGGATGTATACCCCTTGTACTAGGGATTCTGTTTGGGCCTTCCCCTATTAGTGTCTTGATTCTGTCTCGGGAAAGAAATTCAGTTGTCTCTTATGGTGAGGAGCCCATTTGTGTCTCTTCATACAAGTAACTCATGTTTTTTCCTTGGTATTGTATGGGATGTAGGTAATATCATTTGGTGATATCTAACTACTTACATATTCCTTGGGTAAACTTTGGGACTAGAGAGTGCCCAATGTATTAGTTAAAGTAAGGTAAGTGTACCCTTGTTCAATGTTATTGTTCGTTTGGGTGAATTGCTTGAGTCTTGTTCGGATAGTGTTTGAGGAGTTTTATTTTGGGATCAATTATGAATGTGATTTATTATTTTAGGAAAGTGGTGTAAGTTTTTTTTGTGAGATTAATCCTTCATTAATTGATCACTGGAGGTGTTTTGGCCTTTGGGGGAGAAACCTGACAAGGGAGTACCTCTTGGTTTCTCAGTTGGATTTGGTTGTTACTTTGGCCTTGCTGTGACTTTCCGGGGCGGAAAGTTTTCATGGTGGGGAGAATTGTCACATACATAGATTATTTTAAATGTATTTTTATATTAATTTCCATTAATTCTTTGTTTTGGGGGTTTCCAAAGGTTTTATGGAGAATATGTGAGTTTTCATGAATTGGGTCAAACCGTGGACCCAATTCCAGAATTAAAAATAAATTTTATTTCTTTTATAACTTTTTAATTTTTTAATAGTTTTCACTCATTCCAACTCCTATATGTCCTCCCCTGATATATTAACACCTCAATTAAAATTTGGAGCCTTTTGAAATCCATAACCAAGGTTTATGTTGGTTTTTATTTAAGGGATTGGGCCTGCCCGAAAGCCCAATTCCATTTTTAAAAATAAAATTTGATTAATTAATAACATATTCATTTTTAAGTATTTTTCGGTGATTCAAAGCCTCAAATGTGCCTCTTGAACCCAGCCGCGCGACCAAGCTCTCTCTCCCCTATTTGGAGCTCTTATGCATCGCGAGTTAGTACTGACCTTATTAGGGTTTCTAAAATCGGGCAGATTTGGAGAGGTAAATTGATCCTTTCATAACTCCTTCATTTTACATCCTTCTCCCCCCATTTCAGTCCCCACCTGACCTAATATGAATCCTTCGAACCTCCATAACAGTTTTGGGTACTTGGTGATTCATTATTTGGTGGATTGGGGCCGATTCCTTCAAGATATTTCAAGTAAGGGAATTCCTTCTTAGTTCCTTCCATCCTCTCTTAGTTTTATTTTCTTTTTCTTGAAGTTACTCATGTCCAGAAGTTGGGGTTCGATCCTAATGTCTGATTTGGTGTCTTTTTGGTAAATTATTGTGGTTTAGGTCTGGATTTATATTCCTTTTGGTGCAACGGTAGTGCGCTTAAGGTTTCGCACCAAGTTTTGAGGGTTTCGACTCAAAAGGGTAGGTGATTCCATGTGTAGCCATTTTATGATGAGTTAGCTTGCATGGATTATTAATTTAGAATGTTTATAATCTGTTTTATGTTCTGTGAAAACAGTTTTTATGGATTTGGTTAAACATTTAATTTGTAGTTTCATTATAGCTTGAAATTGGGTACTTTTCATGTGTGACTCTTGGGGTAGTGTTTGGGTTTAGTTTATAACATATGAAAGTGATTTATTAGTCTTGAAAGGGGGTGCCAATTCTGGTTTGTTAATTTATTATTGTAATGTTGGCCTTGAAAGTAGGTTTTTTTAATGAGTTTAAGGTGTAAAAACCTGTTGTACGTTTTGAAGGTAATTTATGAAAACATGTGTTTTTCATGTGTATCTTTGTGGTATTATTTGATGTATTTTTATAACATTTGGGGGTGGTTTAATAATTGTTTTAGGGATGAAATATTCTGTTTTGGATTAGTATTGGTATGATTTTTCTTTTAAATGAGGGGTTTGAAATGAGTTTAGTGTGCAAACAATGGTTATACCTCTTGGGTTTGTTTTATAAAAATTGAAAATGTTTTATTTGGTTAAACAAAGTTGGGAAAGGGTGTATATGTACTGTTTGGGTGAGTGTGTTAACCTAATGTGGGTTTTTGAATGGTAATGTGGTGATTTGAGATGTTAAACATTTTTAGAATTTTTTTATAAATTGTTGAAATGTTTTACTAAATTTTGTTTTGTGTGCGAAACACGGGTGTGGGATATTTCATGTGAGTTTATTTATAAAATGAATTGTGAAGGTGGGAAGTGTATTGTGTGACATGTGTGTGGGCTGTTATGTGAGTTGAATATCTTTTAATGGTTTTATAAAAATTTTTAATGGATTTGTGGAAGTGTTAAAGAAATTTGAAAAGTGTTGTAGGCAATTTGGAGTGAGTTTGATTTCAAAATGCATTTGAATGAAAAGTGGAATTTTTGACTTGTGTGATGTACATGGGGCTATTTGGTTAATTTGTGATGTGGAAGTGATATTTTCATGTGAAAACTATACTTCTTGGATTGCTGAACTTGTTTGAGCACAAAGGGAAAACCCGGGTATCTAGGTGGGTGGACGTGTACTAGTATGCTAGTGAATCCGTGGGGTTTGGCCTCAGTTTCACTTAGCAAGATTGACGCTTACAACTCTAACTAAACTATGATGATGATGATTGGGGACCACTAGGTTATGGGTATGTTCCCTACTAGTGGCTCGTGCACGAGAATGGATATTTGTGATGGTTACTCTCACCGAGATACGAGGTACCTGGGACCCACAGCTAGCTAGTGCCTAGGGGTTATTTCCCATTGATTGTGCTCACTGGATACTTTTTTCTTACCTTCGGTATACGGTATGAGAGGCTGGAAAATTCAGTAGCTATGGTATTTATTTTAAATGTTTTTATTCTTTAAATTAGCCCACCTGAAAACTGTTTTTATTTAATGTTGCATCTTTTAGAGATTTTAACTAGCATCTCATGTCTTTGAAAACATGCATGCTTTTCGCCATTAAATGTTTATCACATGGAATCTATTAGTGGTGGTATCCTACTGGGCTTTCGCTCACACCCTACTTACACCTTTGGGTGTAAGTAGATTTGCTTCTTTTATGTCACAGGTTTGGGTACATGATTTATGCCATTGATTCAGGTTTTTAGTTGTCCATTGGGATACAGTGTCGTGGAGATAGCTTGAGGGCGGTGCCTCTTTCCTTGTGGAGGTTCTTGGGCTGTCCTTATTTGGTTATGTACCATTGTAATGGTCTTTAAACATAGTTTTAACTTATGTATTTCAGTTTTGAAATTTTGTAAAAGACGGTTTTAGTTGAAAAATCCAGATTTGTTCTATTGAGTTTGTTTGTTGTTTAATGTTTATAAAATCGGGTAAATCATTCCCAATCATCATGATATGATACCCGGGAACTTGTTCCAGCCCGTGGGGATCGGGAACGCCCTTCGGGACATTCCATGGATCGGGTCGAGTGCCGATTTTGAAGCCGACCAGATTCGGTTCGTGACATTCATTGTACTTCTTGTTTGAACCCATTGATGTTGATCTCTAATGATGTTCTGATCCACCACTTGTTTCCTTAGACTAGGATGAGATGGTTGAATTTCATCATCATAAATTTAGATTTCGGTGTCTGATTCCTCTTCATGAGTTGGATTAACACAGTCTACATCATTATCAAAATTATTATCAAAATCCTCGTTATCCTTCTCAACTTCCACATCCGCATTTGACTGTTTCTCTTTCTCAAAAATTTCAACAACATTCACATCTGCAGAATCAATAATTCTTCCTATTTTTTTATTGATACATATTTTTACTCTTCCTTATATAGAATAACCAAGAAAAATTCCATCATCTCCTCTCTGTTCAAACATTCCACGGTTCCCTCATTTCTTATTTATGATGCATGGAGTTCCAAAAACTCCAAAATGTTTCATACTTGAAGTTTTTTCATAGACCATTTTGTGTGGAGTCATATATCAATATGGATTATCGAAACATAGGTTCTGTCTATACAAAGCAGTGCTCATGGATTACCTCCAAAAGTAATGAGAAAGACCACGTTCAAGTAACATAGTTCTCCCCATTTCCACCAGACTTCTATTCTTTGTTTCAGCAACACCATTGTGTTGAGGGGTGAATGATGAACTGAACTCATTCCGAATACCACGTTTATCAAGATAGTGTTAAATGCTTCATTCATATACTCTCCACCATTTTCAGTTCTCACCTTCTTCACTGCATACTCACATTCCTTCTCTACTTTCCTCTTAAAACACTTAAACATTTTCAGAGAATCTAATTTATGTTTCAGAAACATAACACATGTAATGTGATTAATGTTATAAATAACTGTGATGAAATACCTATCTCCATTTGTTTACTACATTCTCATTAGACCAAAAATATCAGAATAAACATGTTCCAAGGGTATTTTTCAATGAATTTCAACTCTCTTATGCACAGATTTAGTAATCTTTTCATTTTCACAAATAATGTGGTACCAATATTTTTTTCATGATAAATGAGGCATATCTCAAACATGGTCTCACGTTGATAATTTTTACATGTTTTTCTGAAACATTTTCCCTAAAATTTAATGTCATAGTTTAATTTCATCCACCATACCCATGTACCAAGAGTGTTGTACTTCTCCAACTTGAAACAAGTTCCCTTTTGTACATTGGCGTCTTGTAATATTTTTTCAACTTTCATCCAATTTCACAAAAAAAAACCCATAGTTCTCGAAGATAAATTAATTACCCTCATCACATAGTTGTGAAAAAGTCATCATATTATGTTTCATCCCATCAACAATTTATTCTTTTCAATATTTCATATTTTCTTTCCCAATGATGGCTGATCCAACACCTTTAATCCTCAAATACTCATGTTTACCAAATTTCATTGTTCTTTCTTTGAAGTCTTTCACATTCTTCAGTAGCATTAAGTATAATATCATAATATAGGAACTCCCACTACCAAGAATCCAAGGAAGTTATCCTTTTGTAGCTTTCAACGCAGTTTTGACATTAAGATATTTTTGATCTACCTTTTCTTCCGATTTTTGTTGTGCTTCCTCCAATTTCCTAGCCAAGTCAAGGTATTATGTATAGAAAATGAAGAACTATTTATTCTCGGAAATAGAAGATCTGTCCCTTTTAGATTTTAAAAACTCTAGATTTTGATAATTATTAAGAAACTTTTGTTTCCCTGGTGACACAATAAGGCAGCCCGTAACACGATTTCCTGGTCGATCACATCTTTCACTAATAGTTTCTAGTGGTTGGAACCTATTATCAACTTTCTCACCAACCATATGATATTTCTTCATAACTTTATTTAAATATATTCTATATTGAATGGATTGACTCACCCTCAATAATTGTCTTTCAAAACTTGTGGAATAGTTTTAATGTTGTTGGTTGAACGAACAAATATTTTCCATGTGTCCAAATCCACCACATTACCAGAAGTAGCCATAGAATTAATATTTTCATCAGAAACTTCCATACTAACTAGAGGTGTGAACATGATTCTAAAAAATTATCTTACAAGAATTTTGATATCCATTGGCCTTCATATTCTAAATTGTAACTTTCTTCTTTAACTCATATTTTCGTTCAGTCTTACCAGAACCAGAAGTGGTAGAAATATTTCACAACTCGTGATTTTTTTTATGGTTTTGCTTTTTCATTATTTATATCTTTGACCACATACATATCCTTTCCAGCATTGTTCTTATCAAAATATTCATTGTCTTCATTTTCAACCATTGAAGGTAACTTTTGTTGATCCTTCTTAGGTTCATTATTAGAGGAACATTCACCAAATTATATGATAGAGTTTTTAAACCTTGTTTTCCTTTTATCATCCTTAGAATGTTTATGTTGGACATTTTGCAACTCATCTTATTTTTTCCTTCATCTTTACATTGAGATGATCATTATGATTTTTTCTCTTTCAAAGTAATTTTTACGATCATCAATCTCCTTTTCAAATTTTTTTTCTTATTAAGAAAACATTCTTGGTTATTTGATGAAGAATTTTCATTTGTCAATTTCATATTTTCCTTCTCAAGACTTCTAATATTTCACAAAAATTCATTTAGTTCTTCATTTAGATACTTTTCAAGTTTAGTTTCCTCTTCTTCAGTAATACTACTCTCATATTCTTCATTATTCACAGTGGAAAAATATGTAATCACTTTTACTTTATCAGCAATAGATTTTTCATATTCAGTCTCGCTATCATCACCTTCTTTATTTTTTGAAAAAATGATTCTTCCTTTTTATTTGAATAACTTTTTATCTGTACCTCTTCCATAATATTTTTCTTTTCCACCCTATTTCTTCCATGAACTTCTTGGTCTTCTATCTTCTTCATCACTGTATTTATCTTTCAATTTTTGAGGGAAATTAGCCACAAATTGTACAAAAACTCAACATTAGAAACATTTCAAATGGAGTTCCCCTTTTTATTTCTCTCTACCTCTTTTCATTTTTTTAAATAAGGATAAAATTTCATCAATAATTTGACATAACTCATATTCAGAGTCGAATTCACTAGCTTAATCTTCAATATGAATTTTCTTCGACCTCTCTTTCTTTGAAGCATTGAAAGATATTTATTGATCAAGTTTTTTACTTTCTATTCACATTATTCTCCATTATCATTACATAAGAGTTGATATTGCTATGAAAATCATCCATAGATAACGTTTTAGGGTCTTTATCTTCCTGTGATGTAACATTATCATCAAATTTGTCAGGTATAATTCTAAAGATCTTTTAAAAAACTATAGAATCCTATAACTTATCACCAATACTTCTTATTGCACTAACACTTTTGTTTATCCTAGTAAATAATTTCCCAATAGATTCAAGCTCACCCATACTAAAGTCATCATACTTCACTCTCAAGATTATAATTTTTTCATTCTTCACTTTTGTATTTCCATCATAAATGTTTTTATTTTTTTATTGGAATCCATTGGCTGTAGAAACCCTTTTTACTCTTAAAAATTCACTCTCAGAAAGAGATGAGAGTAATGCATTTTTATCTCTTTCACCATTCTCAAGATTCTTCTAATCGGTAAGAGTAAGAGGAACAATGCCATCAATAGAAGGAAATCCATCTATTGTTGTTTCCAGAACATCATATCCAAAGAAATAAGATAATTCATCATTCTATCTTTCTAGATATCATAATTCTTCCCATAAAATATTGGAATACCCTTATTGTTCATGAAATTTAGGTTATCCAGCAAATCTTCTCTTCAAAACATCAAAAAAGAACAAAAAAGTGAACATATAGTTCTAATACCAATTGAAGTTACTCGATCAGGATCCAAGTATCACTAAGAGGGAGAGGGGTGAATTAGTGATATCATTTTATTTTAGGTTTTCCCTATTTGAAATAACCTTCGCCTCATTTTAAAGATTTTTTTTCCTACTTAACATAAACAACCATAAGAACACATGATTTACAAGGTTAACTTCTAAAAAAAAGTACCTACGTCCTTGGTATGGAACAAAAATAATATAGTACCAAATATTCCAATAAAAAAGAATCCTTTGACGTGGAATACTATGAGTAGGATATACCCATTCACTTGTGTAGTACTTTGGAGATAATAATCATGTATTCATGCACCCTCTTAGCACAAATAGGGTAAAAAAATATCTCTGTGATTCTTGTCAAACCAACCCAAATCTGATCTTTGAAAAAAAATCTTACGTTTCCTATCCTGAAGCTGATAGGAACTACCTGGACCTTATAATAATACATAGTCCTATACCTCATTCTTATCTTGATCCAAATTAAAGTTCTTCTCACTTAATTTGGATAGTAAAATCTTCAGCTCATAGAGCTCCTTCGTGAAGCTCCTTGCTTCACAGAGCACTCAACTTCGCAAAGCCCTTTAGTTCACAAAGCACACTAGACCACAGAGATCACTGTTTCACAGAGAACAGATTAGTCTTTGTAAAGTTCCCTTCTTTCACAAAGCTCAATGGCTCGCCCAAAAGGTCATTTCCTTCGCTAACCTCTCTGCCTTCGCAGAGCTCATTTTCTCTATGAACCTTCATCACAATTTGAGAGCTCTAAAATTATAGTAAAGTCTATCTACATTTCTATATCGGGTAGGGTCCTATTTATTGGCTTTTCCCACCAAATCTAGAACCTTCTAGCCACCTTAGCGCTAAGTCAGCACCAAATCACACAACCTTTAAATTTCCCTCAAAATTCACTCTTTTTCACAAAGATCCATGTAAATTTTACGGATTCACGATGCTTGTAGTAATAGAGAAGTGTTCCATAAAATCATTTGTGCCTCTGCAATTCTCTTTCTTCCATTCCACTTCTACGATTCTCCTTCTTCCTTTTCACTACAAATCTCTTCACCTCTACCACTCACGAAGCTCGTCGTAATCACGATGAACATCGTCAACATTATTCATGTCTTCTCGAAATCTATTTCATGAATCTCATCTTCATGAAATTCATGCCTTGGATATATTTTTATGTGCCATTCAAGGAAATCCACTTTTAACATTGTTATCCCAACTCCAAATTTTGGACCCCAAAAATTTGGAAAACACTAGGAAACTGCACCACTATAGAAAAATACTTCTCTAAGACCGACCATTATGATTGGTTTCATCTTTTATACCTATTTAATTCATAATTATCGCATCATAAGTTCTCCAACTAACTTATGATATTTGTGAAATATAAATCCAACAAAGCATTGTCAGATTTATCATGGAAAGTATTATAAAATTCATGTGATTCCTCACTTAAAAGAGAAGTGATTTTCTTTCTTCTCAAAATTCCTTGAAAAAAATACAATACTTCGTGCATCAAAATACAATATCAGCCAACTTGGTCCCAACAATCCACCCATTTGGATTTTTTTGTCTACCAATATTCATAAACCACTAAACATTGAAATATCGTGCAATGGGTTTCTTATAAACAATTCTAAGCATATGCGAGCTAACTAATTAGAGGAAACAAAAAATTATTAACAACCAGACCAATATGTCTAAAATTAGTGAATATGAATCAACATAGAATCATCTTCTTTCTTCCTCATCCTTCATCACATCATCAACATTCCTGCAGTAAAAAAATTTGTTTCCTATTCCTACTTTACAACCATTATGAAACCATTCCTACATGAATTTAGAATAGTTAACACACTTACATGCTGAATTCACATCGAACCCACAACTCTCCCTTTATGAATGCTTCCATATGTATAGATTTATAAAAAAATTCCACCCCTTGACAATATTATCCAAAGGAAAGATGAGAGTGGGGACCAAAACACGTACCTCAACATTGATGGAAGGATGTTGGAAACCCATTTTAAACCTTAATGTTTCAAATGGTTCCTTCGGTAAAGGTTGTGTTAATATATCGGCAACTTGTCTCAATATAGGAATGTACACCATATTTAACTCATTCTTCTCCACATGCACTTTGATGAAGTATTACTTTATATCATTATGTTTTGAGTGAGAATGTTGTACCGTATTCCGTGTATGTCTTATTGCACTTTGATTGTCACAAAACAAGATAAAGGGTAGATTTACATCAACAGGTAGATCTTCCAGTAGAGTCTTCATCCACATGAGTTGGGTAGCAGCTTGAGTAATAGTAAGGTCCTCTGATTCAGCAGTGCTAAGAGTTACTAAACTCTGTTTCTTTGTATTCCAACTAACATAACTTTCCCTAGAAAGAAAACTCTTCCAGATTTAGATCTTCTACCATCAATGATTCCTATCCATTCAGAATCTGAATACATGAATAGATCAATATTTTTTGAGCCATCATACTTGGTCCAAATTTTTTTTGTTCCTTTGATATATCTGATAATTCTTTTTCCCTTCAATAAAATGTGATTCTTTAGGAGTTCTCTAAAATCTTTCACACAAGGTAACAACATAGACGATGTTGGGTCTTGAATTAGTCATGTATAACAGACTTCTAATAAACATTCAAAAATCTTTCTGATCAACTTCCTTACCTTTTCCATCTTTAGACAACTTGGTTCCCACTAGGTTCAGTGTGTAAACTGGTAATGAATTTAACATTCTAAAATTCTTCAGAAGTTTATTTACATTCTTTTCCTAAGAAATAAATATGCCGTTCTTCTTCCATAGATTCTAAAACCCGAGAAAGTACATACTTTCTTCTAGCATAGACATTTCAAACAACTTCTTCATCTCCATATAAAATCATTCAAAAGGCCTTTCATCATTTCCAGCAACGATAATGTCATCATCATAGAAAATTACCATCAACGACAATTCTTAACATTCCTTGATGTAAAGGTTGTTGTGAACTCTACCTTTCTTGAAATTCATCTTCATCAAGCAATTATCTAGTTTAGAATAACATGCCCTCAGAGCTTTCTTTATCCCATAAAAATCAGTCTTCAAGCTTCACACATGACTTTAATCCTTCCCAATAACAAATCCACTTGATCAATCAATATTAATTTCCTCATTTAAATCACCATTCAAGAATTCGTATTTTAAATCAATTTGAATGATTTTGTAACCTCATTATGCAGCAATATCAAGAAAGATTCTGATAGTTTCTAACCTTTCCATTTGAGAAAAGGTTTCATCAAAATAAATAACTTAAATTTGTGAATACCCTTTTCAAGACAATATTTCATTATTTCATATCACTTATCCTTCTG
This sequence comes from Viscum album, assembly GCA_963277665.1. Taxonomy (NCBI): domain Eukaryota; kingdom Viridiplantae; phylum Streptophyta; class Magnoliopsida; order Santalales; family Viscaceae; genus Viscum; species Viscum album. The sequence continues at coordinate 1,430,329,556 of OY728157.1, forward strand.
AATTCATCTAGTTCCAGAAAACCCACATTTTATCAATAATGTTCTTATTGTCCTGCTTGGATACAAGTTCCCATGTATCATTATTCTCTATCAGATTAAGATCTTCGTTCATAGCCTGAACCCATTCTAGATGCTCAAATGCTTCATTGACATCATTTGGTTCGACTTTGGAATATAGAGAAGTGTGTAATATTATTCGTGGTTCTTGTTATTTGAACCCTCTGATGTGGACCTCCAATGATGTTCTGAGCCTCCACTAGATTCATTATCCTAGGATGAGATGGTTGAATTTAATCATCATCATTTGAGATTGTTGAGTTTGATTCCTCTTATTAAGTAGGATTAAAATAGTCCGTAGCATTATCATAATTATTAAAAAATTCTATGCTATCCTTCTCAACATCCACATTATAATTTGATTATTTTTCTTTCCCTAAAATTTTAACAACTTTCATATATCTAGAATCAATAATTATTCCTATTTATTTATTGATTCAACATTATCTTCTTCCTTCTGGAGCATAACCAATAAATATTTCTCCATATACTCTCTGCTAAAACCTTCCACGGTTTCCACCTTTCTTATTTATGATGCATGGACTCCTAGAAATTCTTAATTGTCTAATACTTGGATTTTTTTCATATAAAATTTCGTGTGGAGTCATATCTGAATTTTTCCTATCGAATCAAAGGTTCTATATATACATATCAGTGCTCATGGATTTCCTCCAAAAGTAATTAGAAATACCATGTTCAAGTAACATAGTTCTCCCCATTTCCACGAGACTTCTATTCTTTTCTTTTGAAACCCCATTTTGTTGTGGGGTGAATAATTAATAGAATAAATTCCAAATTTCATGTTTATCAAGATAGTTTTCAAATTCCTCATTCTTATACTCACCACCATTATCAATTCTCAACTTCTTCGCTTCATACTCACATTCCGTCTCTACTTTCCTCCTGAAACTCTTAAACATTTTCAGATCATCTAATTTATGTGGCATGTACATAACACAAGTACTGAGATTAAAGTTATCAATAAATGTGATGAAATAATTTTCTCCATTTGTTGACATCTTTCTCATTTGCCCAAAAATATCAGAATGAATAAGTTCCAAGGGTATTTTTGAACGAATTTCAACTCTATTATGAATAGATTTTGTAATATTTCCTATTTCAGAAATATTATAGCACCAATCTCCTTTTCTTGATTAATCAATCATATCTCGAACACTGTTTTGTATTGATAATTTTCACATGTTTCTCAGACACATCTTCCTTATACTTTTATGACATTACTGATTTTCATTCACTATACCCACGTAACATGAGTTTTGTACTTCTCCAACTTGAAATAAGTTCTCTTTTGTACATTGGTCTCTTGTAATCAGCTATACAATTTCCTTAATTTTCACAAAAAAAATCCATATTTCACAAAGGTAACTTTATTACCCTAATCACAGAGTTGTGAAAAACTAATCAGATTGTGTTTCATCCAATTAACATATAATTGTTTTGCAAGATTTCGTATTTTCATTCCAAATGAGGGCGGATCCAACACCTTTAATCCTCAAAGACTCAACATTAACAAATTTTTATCTTCCTTCATTGAAGTCTTTCACAATCTTCATCCACATTAAGTATCCTATAATATGAGAAGAACACCCACTACCAAGAATCCAATGATGTTATCCTTTTGTAGCTTTCAAAGCTGTTTTGACATCAAGATATTTTTGTTATATTCTTCTAATTTTTGTTGTGCCTCCTCCAATTTCCTAGCCATGTAAATGTATTATCACAAGATAACGAAGCACTCTTTCTTTTGGGACTTACCATATCTGTCCCTTTTAGATTTAAAAATCACTGGCTTCAGAGAATTATTAAGAAACTTGTTTTGCTCCAGTGACACAATAAGACATCCCTTTGCAAGATTTCTTGGTCAATCACATATTTCACTAATTGTTTCTAGTGGTTGGAACATATTCTCAAAATTCACACCAACCTTCTCACATATCTTCTTATCATTATTTAGAGATATTGTCATTTGAATGGATTTACCCCGCCCCCCATTAATTTTCTTTTAAAACTTGTGGAATAGTTGAAATGTTGTTGGTTGAACCAGAAAATATTTTCTATGTGTCCAAATCCACCACAAGACTAGAAGTAGCCATAGAATGAATATTTTACTTAGAAACATCCATACTAACTGGAGTTCTGAACATGTGTCTCAAAAATCATCTTAGTAGAATTATACTGACAGTTGGACTTCATATTCTCAATTTTAAGTTTCTTATTTAACTCTTAATTTTGTCTAGTCTCACAAGAACCAGAAGAGGTAAAAATATTTCAGGACTCATAATTTTTAGATGGTTCAAATTATTCATTATTTCTAACTTTGACCACATACATAGCCTTTCCAACATTTTTCTTAATAGAACTAGTTCCATCATTATTTTCAACAATTGAATGTAACTTTTGTTGATCAATATTAGGATCATTCTTAGAAGAACTTTCACAAACTTATGTGATAGGGTTTTTAAACCTTGTGTTCCATTTCTCATCTTTAGAAATTTTAGGTTGGACATGTTCTAACTCATATTCTTTTTTCCTTCAACATTACATCCAAATGTTCATTATGATTTTTTCTCTCTCAACAGAAATTTTTCAAATCATCAATCTCAATTTCAAATTTTTCATTCTTATCTGAAAAACATTCTTGGTTCTTTGATGAAGAGTTTTAATTTGTCAATTTCATATTTTCCTCCTCAAGCCTTCTCAAAATTCTATAAAATTCATTTAGTTCTTCATTCAGATACTATTTAAGTTAAGTTTCCTCTTCTTCAGTACTACTTCTCTCATAATCTTCATTATGCACTATTGCAAAAAAGGTACTCTCTCTGGATTTATCGGTACTAGATTTTTCATATTTAGTCTCGCTATCAAAATCTTTTTAATTTTTTGACAAAAAGATTCTTCCTTTTGATTTGAATAACTTTTTATCCTTACCTCTATAATAATATTTATCTTTTCCACTATTTTTCTTCCATGAACATTTTGATCTTCCATCTTCTTCATCATTGCTTTCATCTTTCCATTTTTGAAGGAAATTAACCACAAAGTGGTCAACTGATCCACATTTAGAACATTTCAAAGGGAGTTTCCCTTTGTATAACTATGTGCCTCTTTTCTCATTTTTAGAAAACAAGGATAAAATATCAATTTTTTTTGACACACCTCATTTTCAGAGTCACATTCACCAGCTTCATCTTCAATAAGAATTATTATCGACTTCTCTTTCTTTGATGGCTAGAAATACAGTTCTATATCATATTTTTCTTTCTGTTCATAGTCTTCTCCCTTCTCATTTCATAAGTGATGAGAGTGCTATGCTAATCATCCAGAGGTAATGCTTCAGTGTCTCTATATTCTAGTGATGAAACATTATCATCAAATTTGCAGGTATAATTCTCAAGATATTTTAAAAACCTATAGAATCCTCTAACTTTTTACCAAGACTTCGGATTTTAATAACAATGTTATTTATCCAGGTAAAGAATTCCCCAACAGATTCAGGATCACCCATCCTTAAGTCATCATACTTCAGCCTCTAGAATTCAATTTTTTCTTTATTCAATTTTTTATTTCCATCATAGATGTTTTTAATTGTTTCTTGGATTCTTTTAGCTGTAGAAACACCTTTCACTCTTAAAAATTGACTCTCAGAAATAGATGAGAGTAATTCATTTTTATCTCTTCCATTATTCTAAATATTCTTCTTATCAGCAGGGAAAAGAGGAACCTTGTCATCAGTAACATGAAATACATCTATTGTTGCTTCAAGAACTTTAGATCCAAAGACATAATATAAGGAATCGTTCTATCTTTTCCGATATGATAATTCTTCCCATAAAATATCAGAATCAACATACTGTTCATGAAATTTAGATTATCCATAAAACCTTCTCTTCAAAACTACAACAATGAACAAACAAAGGTAACATGTCACTCTGATACCAATTGAAGTTACCCAATCATGATCCAAGTATCACTGGTAGTGGGATAGTGTGAATCAGTGATATCATTTTATTTTTTGTTTCTCCTATTTAAAACAACTATCGCCTAATATTAAGGGGTTCATTTCATACTCAACACATAGAACCATAGGAACACAATTTTTATAAGGTTCACTACTCAAAATAAGTATCTAAATCATTGGTATGGTACAGAAATAATCCCATATGACCATATACACTAGAAAACAATCATTTTATGTGGAAGAAAATGAGTAGGATATGCCCTTTCACTCGTGTATTACTTGGGAGATAATCATAAAGTATTTGTGCACCCTCTTAGCATAGATATGGTAAAGAAATATCTATGTGATTGTTGACTAACCATAAAAAACCATATCCTTGAAATCAACTTTTCTCCTTCCTATCCTGAAGCCGATATGAACAATCTAGACCATTTAATAATACTTATTCTTATACCCTAGTCATATCATAATCCACATGAATGTACTTTTCACATAATTTGGATATTCAAATCTTCATCTCGCAGAGCTCCTTCAAAAAGCTCATTCGTGAGGCTCCTAGCTTCACAGAGTACTCAACATCGTAAAGACCTTTTGTTTGAAAAGATCATAAGATCAAATATCTCACTATTTCGTAGAACACAGATTTGTCTTTGCGAAGTTCACTTCTCTCTCAAAGTTCAATGGCTCACCTGAAAGCTCCTTTCCTTCGCGGAGCTCACTACCTTCATAGATCTTGTTTTCTATGTGAACCTTCTTCGCAATTCGAGATCTCTAAAACTCTTGTTATGTCTATCTACATTTCTCTAGGGGTTAGGGGCCTATTTATAGGCTTTTCCCAATGAATCTAAAACCTTCCACCCACCTCAACACTATGTTATCACCAAAATGTAGAGCTCTAAAATTTCTGTCGAAATTCACTCTATTTTATGAAGCACCATGTCAATTTTCCAGATTCGTGAAGCACATCATAATCTAGAAGTGTTCCAACAAATCATTTGTGCCACTGTGATTCTCTTAAATCTTGTGCGCTGCTATGTTTCACCTTCTTCCTTTGCATCACAAATCTCTTCCCCATTGCCATTCATAAAGCTCATCAAAATGACGATGAACTTCGTCAAAATTATTAATGTCTTCTCGAAATCTATTTCATGAATCCCATCTTCGTGAAATTCATGCCTTGGCCATATTCTTATTTCCTCTTCATGCAAATCTACTTCTCTCAATGTTAGCCCAACTCCAACTTTTGGACCCCAAAATTTTGAAAACACTTGGAAACTGCACCCCCTTAGACACATGTTTCTACAATACTAACCATTATGATATGCTACATCTTTTCTACATCTTTCCTTCATAATTCTTACATCATAAGTTCTCCATCCAACTTATAATATTTGTGAGATACATACCAAAATCAAATCTTCATATTTATCATGGAAAGTATTATAAATTTCATGTGTATCCTCACTCACTTATACAATGTGAAGCGATTTCTTTTCTTATCAAACATCCTTGAGAAAAAAATACAATACTTCTTGTATCCAAAAACATTATTAGCCAACTAGGTCACAACAACTATCCACTCTTGGATTATTCCATACTAAATCTCCTTAGTAACTTATCGATGTATGTACTTTGACTTAGGCCTAGTAATATCAAGGATCTATAATAATGGATCTTGATCCCAAGAATATATGCAGCCTCCCCCAGTCCTTAATGGAGAAGCGTTGATTCAACCATTCCTTAACAGACTGTAAGATTGGTATCTAGTTTCAAATAAGTAAAAATTCATAAAAATATGCTATTAGGAAAACAACTGCACTCCCACTAAACCATTTGTAGACACAAGGCTCACATTCATTCTTGATAAAACCAAATTTCATTATGTATTCATAAAAACAAATGTTTCATGACTTGGATGCTTGCTTTAATAAATAAATGGATTTTGGCAGTATGCATAACTTATTGGCATCATTTGGATTCATAAACCCTTCATGTTGTGTCATGTTGAAATATTCCTGAAAATTCCCATAAAGGATGGCTATTTTGAAATCCATTTTCCAAATATCATATTCATGGTAATCGAAAATAGACACTAAAATTATGATGGATTTCAAAATTTCAACTAGTGAAAAGGTTTCATCATATTCAATGCCTTGATGTTGTTTGAACCCTTTTACAAACAATCTTGAATTATAGGAACTGACTTGTCCTTCCAGGTCTAGTTTTTTCTTGAATACCCATTTTCAACCTATAGTATTTATATCAATTGGAGGATATACCAAAATCCAAACTTGGTTTTTGTACATGGAATCCATTTCAAAATTCATGGCTTCTTGCAACATGGAAACATCTATGCCACTTAGTGCTTCCTTCTAGGATAGAGGATCATTATTATCAGCTAATAAAGAGTCATCATATTTGGTAACTAGAAAACCATACCATTCTATTTCTCTAACCACTCTTGTACTCCTACACAGTTGTTGTGTCTCTAGAACTATTCATTATTCCATGGGGATTTGTGTAATCGGCACCTGTACCAGATCTTGTGTACCTTGAGCCTCAACTTCATAGAAGTCAATTTCACTCCCACAATATCTTTTGGATATGTTCTCCCTCTCATGGAATATGGTGTGTCTTTCCACTATAACCTTTTGTTTGAGGGGTTATATAGGTAATATCCCCTTATTTATTTACATTATCATTTAATGGTACACTTTGTTCCTTGGGTGATTGTTTATAACATGAAGAAGCCTTAAGAGACATATTTCTTCCCCGCACATAAAAATTTGATAATAATGCTTTCTTTTCACACCATAACTCGAATGGAATACAATTTAACAATTTAGTTTGTACTTGTTTTATTATGTGTGTCGTTTTTTGTAACACATATCCACAAATGGATAATGGAAGAATCGCATGACTCATAATTTATCTCACCATGGTCAACAGGGTACGGTTCCTCCTTTCACTCACACCATTCCACTGGGGCGTGTAAGGAATAGTGAGTTGGGATTAGATCCCAAAATATCTTATGTAATCCTTGAAGTCTTGATCATGATATTCTCTACTTCAGTCTGAGTAGTGTTTCGTAATATTTTTACCAAGATAGTTCTCAAAATCATTCTTGTATTATTTGAACTTATCAAAAGAATATTACTTATACCATATTAAGTAGATATATCCATATGTACAAAAATCATTAGTAAAAGTTATTAAGTACGATTACCCTCCCCTTGATTCAACTATAAATGGTCCACACACATCGATATGAACCAATTCAAGGAGTTCATTAGCCCTTTCACCTTTCCCACTAAATGGATCTTTGGTCATTTTACCTTGTAATAATGCATGACATTCACCAAGAGGTTTTAGTTTGGAAGAATCTAAATTTTAATCTTGATGTAACTTTGTCAAGTGTTTCTCATTTACATAACCTATCCGGTGAAGCTAATGTTGGATGTGGTATGATCTATGTTGAGTATCCTTGTTATCGATTTACATTACTTGGTTTGTGTAATCCAACATGTAATGACATTGTATAAATGTTCCCTACCAAAAAAATGATATCATTGTAAAAGAATCAATATTCATTTACAAACTTGAAAACAAATCCATTTGTATCTAATATGGATATAGAAATAATGTTTTTACTAACTAACGACAAATACTAACAAACCTTTAACACCAAGATCTTCCTAGTTGGCATTGTGAGGTGTTATTCCCCAAAAGATACTATAGAAAGTCTGAATCCGTTGGCTGCTCGCAAATCTACCTCCCCTTGGTCAATCTTCCTAAATATACATGGTTCCATTATTTGGATACATATTTCAATACCACAAGATGTATCTAATACCCAATTTTTAGAAATAGATATATTTCATTCGATAATAAACACACCTGAAGCTTCCCCTTACTTCATAGGTTGTGTGATGTTCTTCTTCCAGTGGCCTTTCATGACACATGTGAAATAAACATGCTCTTGTTCCCTTGCCTCCCCTTTGATCTTCCATTTCTTGGATATTCATGAAGTAGCTTTGGGATTATGTCTCTTCACCTTCCCTTTCCTCTTACTCACAATAAGGAAAGAAGGCTATTCACGCATCATATCTTTGTCTACATAGAGAATGAGGAAAAGAAGATCATATAAAGACTTCTCAATGATTACCATGTTGAAATAGACAACAATGTTGGAGAATCTCTGAGGGAGTGATGCGATAGTGAGATCATTGCCCATCTCATATGGGTGTTTAAACCCTAGATCCTCTAGGCGCTTAATATATCCAATGGGCTTAACTACATGTGGCCCAGCAAGGGCATCCTCTCCAATATTACTCTAAAAGAGTTCCTTGGAGATCTCAAACATCTCATTTCTTTTTCTCTCCTAGTAAATATTATAGAGGTTCTCGAGCATTCTATATGCATCCATGTGTCTATGAGACTTCATGAGTTCAATAGACATTGATGATAGCATAAAACATTTAATGTTGACCACGTCGTTCATATGTTTCTCATAGACCAGGAAATCCTCATGACTCACTTCTTTGGTGGGTATATCAGGAAATGCTAACTCCAACACATAAGTCATTCATTCATGGTGTTGGACAACTTGGAGGCATCTAAACCATTCCTCGATGTTACTACTGGTAAGGATGTTGTCTTTATCTAGAATTTATCGTAGAAATAATGTGGTTGTTGAGATTTTCATTTTTGTTTTATAATTAATAGATAAAGTCATTAGTAAATTTTTTATTTTTATTAGAAATAATAAATTAATTTTATTAAGTCCCCCACTATTTTATCATGTCCCAATGATCCTCACCATTGAACTCAGAATGTCTAGTTGTTATGACATACCAGTAGAAAGGATCAATATTTTCCTTCTCATAACCCCAAAAAGGGTTGGACAAAGCTATTTGGAGATATTTAGGTCGGCAGGTCTTTGCTTACTGCAGGCTTTATGCTCCTTGATCTGTTGAGTGGACTCCCCAATCATTAAATCCTATATTTGGATTTCCTCATCTCTTTCCTCCAATATTACACCATGTCTAAAAAGGTATACTCCACTTTATTCAAGATGGTTATGTCAAATCGAATGATTTCATAAGGTCATTCTATATAAAAGTAAGTGTCCCATAAAGGGTTGTTCAAACACACAGTTTTATTAAGTTTTTCCATTGATCATGTAACAGAAGGCTTGGTCTAACATAATATTTTATTTGAGGGTTTTTTTATCTCTTATATGGGAATTTATTTTTGTCATTATCACATGATTGTTAATATTATGTGGATCTTAATTAATTGAATAACCCTTTCTTAATAATATTTATGCATAAGACTGGTTTATTTTAGTTCCATCTCGCATGCTTGTTTAGTATAATAATTATGTGATTACGAAAACGCATCCATAATGATAAACCATGAATCTAACAAAAATAAAATAAAACAACGGGCATGATAATGAGATTTTCTAATGGTTATATTTTCTAGAAATTTATAAACTAACCCCAAGCAATGAAAGAAACACGTTGAACCATTTGGGTTTGTGTTCAATGATTTACATCAGTCTACCTCTATATCAACTGGGATTGGTTTTATCTTGGCGCCAGGTTTAACTACCACCTATAGATTGTGAGTTCCATCAATTACATATGCCTTTAAACTCACATGTAGGTGAAGGATAAAAATGCGGGTTTATATAAAAGAATAAATGGGAATGCATGCCCTGTATATTAATGAAAAGAGATGGCTTGCCGGACAACAATTAATTTATTAAATAAATTAATAGGAAACAAATAACATACAATGGTCTTACTCTTGCTCATGATCACACACATACATGCAATGAGTTACACATTTAATAAAACTAGTTTTCAGTTCATTAATCATTATTATTAAGATAAATTATGCTCGAATCGATTAATTATTATTTTTAATAAATCAATCCTTTTATCATAATTATTTTCTGAATATCCTTGATAAACTCATCCATAATAATTTTAAACAAATAAATTCATTTTAAATTAAATTTTTACATAACTTGTGCCTTGGAGGAAACCCAGTGAATTCTCATTCATAACTACCCAACGAGAAGAAATGAACATTATATATATAATAAATTAAACACACATATATAAAACACCTAGCACGCGTTGTGCCTCACCTTTACGCCTGCACCATGGTACACGTCTAAGAGGTTTATATAATATACTAACAAATTATAATAATTCTACAATATTTGGATGAGTATACATCATTTAATTCCAACTACATGATGTGTACTATCATTACCCATCCATCTGAAGTACACGCCTAGGGATACATAGTGTAAATGTATTTCAGAAATATTCAGAGTTTATGGTGTATCCCATGTACCACACACCATGTAGTACCCATGTTACATGGTCTTCAACTGGGAAATCCATGTATAATGTACATGGTCCAACCATGACCCAAAGGGACTACATGTTGTGTCTAGTGGGCCACACACCATGTAGTACCCATGTTACATGGTCTCTAGCTAGGCAATCCACGTACTGGGTACACGGTCCAACCTTAACCCAAAGGGACTACATGTTGTGTCCAGTAGGCCACAGGATATGTAATATAGAAACTATGTTCCACCTATTCCTGGTCAACACATAGAGTCTTTAAGACATAGACAAAATCCAATTACACAGCTTGGTTTGGCGGATGAGTCCTGATGCACTGATCCTTGATACACGCCATGTGAATGCAACTACATTCTGTGTATTCTGGTGTTATACAGGAAGGAACCTTTGGAACCTTTGCATGAGATCTTCTATTTTATTTAAATCAAAATTTAAATAAAAGATCATTTTTGTAAGGTGATAGAGATACTAAAATATGGAGAATAGACCTCTAAACCCGTATTACATGAAATATTAACCTTGAATTGACAAACTAAAATATTGAACCGTAAATCATAAAAAAATTAATAATTATAAATTATGATATAACTACTCGGATACCACTTGTATGTTCCGGGCACAGCGGAATCATGGTTGGGATGGTACCCAACTTTAAATTTTACCAAAATAAATGATTATTCTGGGGTCAATACGATGATGAACGCTAGTCTCCATGAATATAATAAATGATTTAGATAAATAAGGAACAGGGCTGAAACCTTTAGAGAGGATCATTCACATCACCATTATATTAAATATAATTAATTTCATAATGAAAATAATACATGGATCTTCAGTATTTTTTTCATTTAGGGTATTGAATGTCCGGAATGGCCCTTCCTAATTATATTTTTGCACACACACAGATCAAAACTAGAATCACTCTTGTGGTGATCCACATGTGCTCTTATGAACTCGGGTTGACACCGCTCGTTCTCTTGGTGCTAGCATATAGAAGTGAGTGTCTTGTGTTAGTCACACTTGATCTCTTGTTCTTCGGCCTTGAAAATGTTTCTCGTTCTTGAGAGGGGAAGGAAGAGGATTCGAGAGTAAAATTTTTTTGTTCAAAAATTCTCAATTCTCTGGGTCTTCGGTTCGATACATGGTAAAATAGAAAGATGTGCATATTTATTGACCTAAGGCTTCAGTTAAAATATTTAATTATATAAAAAAAATTATATACATTCATAACATTAGAGAAAACCCAATGTTATTAATAATAATACCGCGTCATTATTTATAGTGCACCAATATGTGCCAAGGGTAATTATAAATAAAATTAGTTTCCCAAAATAATAGTAGCATTATTTTAAATTGTCCCAACAAGTTAAATAATTATTGTTTTACTACAGGACCATCCTCGGTCTGCTCAAACTCCACATTCATTTATTAAATAGTTGAATCAATAATTGAATAATTTATTTTCTTAAATAAATATTTTATTTGAAAACTATTAAATATATATTTATTAAATTTTAAATAAAATAAATATATATATATATTAACCACAATCTAGTGAATAAATGTTTATTTAATTTATGAAATCATTTTAACATGAATAAAACTATTACACTATCATGAGAATAATATTTATTAATTAAATTAAAAATGAATTTTATCAATACCACCTGAAACACATGGTGTGTGATCCTCTAGGATTATTTCATGAGGATATTAGGAAGGATTGCCTAAAGTTGAAGAGTACTGTCCTGCAATGGGTCAAGGTACCAAAGGGTAAGAAATTAAAGTCGCAACAATGACATAAAAATATGAACACTCATTGTGTAATATAATCCCTTTGGTGCAATATCTCATCAAGCGGGATTCATGATAGTGTCATAAAATCTTATGATTGATACGTCATTATGTGAGTACCAGAAATAAACTCATCATTACACCATTTCCATTGAATTTTGGGAGAAGGTTATATCTCAATAAAAGTTCTGATATATCAACTTCCCTAAATCGAAAGGAAAATTATTTGCACGACTTATCAATTAATAACATGCCACTCGTGAAACACCCATGACACCCTACTTCCCACCAACTATCTGTGTGACAATTTTAATCTGTAAATCAAAGTGCACGAGTCATGATAAATATTAATGATAATCTTAAAGTATAAGGATCATTACACATACTAGTAGATAGAAATATACGATGACCCCAAAATAGGGGTAATTTCTACTGATGTGTCTATTCTTATAATTTCTTATCTTAGAGATTATTATGAGATAAATTCATGAGAGGAATTATCATATGCTTATGAGTACTCGCAACTGATGGTATACATGTTATGTGTCCCATCATAGTATGTCATCAAACCATAGAACTGTATTTAAGAATATTTTCATATCATTTCAAGGTTCTGATCATAGAGGGGAACTACCCTGACCTTATTAACGCAACACATGCTATAGGACATTATTACATCATAGTCATGAAGAACAATGAAACATTTGTAATAAGATGTTTAATATTTATATATATTAAATATCCATGTAATCAAAGTACCACCATTGGTTCTAGGACATCATCTCTTAAAAGCTTTGGTGCATTTTTTATCTAGTGATATTTATCAATTTATAAAAATTTGGTATTAGAAATAGCTTGTTGTGCACACATATTTATTCAAAAACAGGAACCACGAAGATTCTAAAAAATTAATTAAGGAGAGGTTGATTTATGAGAATACAATGAAGCTAAACGTGTTGTTGTAGTTACCAGGGACTACAATATCACATTGCCAACCCGAATGATATTGCTTCTAAAGGGTAGTTATTATGTACATTCTGTTACCAAAAACATTATTTCTATATTCAGACTAGATACAGAAGGATTCATTTTCAAATACGGAAATAATTTTTTATTCTTTTATAAAGCTAACATTTTCTATGATATGAAACATTTACATAATGGTCTTTACATGTTGGATTACATGAACCAAGTAATGGAAATTGATAAGGATGTTACTTCACGAGACTCATACCACACCCAACATTAGCATAAATGACTTGGTCATGTAAATGAAAAACACTTGAAAAAATTATATAATGATTGATATTTAGATTTATTTTAACTAAACCCACTTGATGTATGTCAAACATGTTTTAATGGAAAAATGACTAAAGCCCAATTTAGTGGGAATGGTTAAAGGGATAAATAGTTTCTTGATGTTTTTTATACCGATGTGTGTGGACCATTTCCTATTGAAGCAAGGGGTGGGTAATCAAACTTCATAAATTTTAATGGTGATTTTATTAGATATAGATATATTTAGTTAATGAAGAATAAGGTGAATTATTTTGATAAATTCAAGAATACATGATTGATAATGAGAACCATCTTGGTAAAAACATTAAGAAACATCTCTTAAACCATAGTGGAGAATATCATAATCAACACATCATTGATTACTTACAGGATTTTGGGATCATATTCCTTCTAAATATTCCTTACACACTATAGTGGAATGGGGTAAGAGAAAGGAGGAAACATGCCTTTTGAATGTTGTGAGATCAATGATTAGTCATGTGAGTCTTCCATTTTCCTTTTGGAGATATACGTTACAAACAACATCACATAATATAAACCAAGTACAAGATAAATCGATTATTGGTATTCCATAATAATTTTGGAGTGGGAGAAAAACCATGTTATAGATTTTACAGGTGAAGGGAAGCGAATCATTTGTTAAGAACTTATCTGGTAACAAAAAAGCACCCTGATGAAATAAAATATACCTTTATAGGATACCCCAAGGAAAAAAGGGGGTATTTCCTATAGGAACCCTAAAAAAAATGTAAGAGTGGAAAGGCATGATTAATTCTTTGAGAGAGAGAACATCTCATGAAAAGATAGTGGGGACGAGATAAAATTCTATGATGTTATGGCTAAAGGACCACAAGAGTTTGTAGAAGATCAGATTCCACAAATCCATGTGGATGAAGAATCTACTCCAAAGACACATGTATTGTGTGAAAGTAAATTTGAGGTTAGATAACTATAATGGTATGGGGTTTTTATTATCAAGGATGATGAATCATTTTTAATTGATAATAATGAACCTCTAACCTACAAGGAAGTAGTAAGTGGCATAAATGATTCCATGTGGAAAGAAACCCTGAATTATGAAATGTATTCCAGGTACCAAATCAATGTATGGATTTTGGTAGATCATATAGTGGATGTAAATACCATTGGTTTAAATAGGGTATTGCAGAATAAACTAGACATGGAAGGATAATTTAGTACCTATAAAGTGGGAATGGTGCCAAAAGGGTTTTAACAACATCATGGAATTGACTATGACGAATCTTTTTCACCAGTGGAAATGCTCAAATCCCTCAAAATTCTACTTACCATTGTAGATTAACATTACTAATAGATTTATAAAATGGATGTCAAAATATCATTCTTTAATTGGAACCTTCATGAATATGTCTACATGACACAACTAGGAGGGTTTGTGACTACAAAAGATTCCAATAAAAAAAGAAAGTTGTAAAAATAAATTTATAGATTAAATCAATAATCTTAGTCATGGAACAATCATTTTGATAAAGATATAACAGAATTTGGTTTTAGAAGGAACTACTTTGAGCCTTGTGTATACAAATGATTTAGTGGGAGTGAAATTATTCCCTTAATAGTATATGTTGTGGGAATATAACTTATTTGAGATGAAATAACGGCCTTACAGTCTATTAAAAAGTGATTGAATAAATGTTTTTCCATGGAATACTTGGGTATGACAACATATATTCTTGGGATCAAGATCCATCATGATAGTTCCAAGAGGTTTCTTGGATTATGTCAAAGTAAATACATTGATAAGATACTAAAAAGATTAAATATCAAAAATACAATAAGATATTGTTTCCAACATCACATGTCATTCATCTTTCCATGAAAACGTGTCCTAAGGACCATGAGGAAAGAAATAGAATGGAATGGACTCCATAAACATCTGTGATTGGGTCAGTCATGTATGTTATTCTACGTACTAGGACAGATGATTCTTATGCCTTAATTGTGGTAGACAGATATCAATCTGATCTCAATGAAATCCATTGGATTGAATTCATGACTATCCTTAAGTATCAAAGTTAAATGCACGGCTGATTGTCACTTATCGACCGGTCAAAGTTCCGGTGCTCTGCTAATGTGTATAGCAGCACTCGGGTCGAAAACTCGGCAATGATACTTTGAAATAGTCGTTTGTTTTTAGTTAATTGTATTCTGATTGAGGGGTTTGTTTGCAGAGATTATGAAATAACTAATTTATTATGATTTATTTAAGAAATTGATAATTATTGGGGTGAGTTCATTATTAGGGAGTTAAGCTTGGGAAATCCTTGAGATTTGCTTTATATTGCATTTAAATTAACACCCACTTCATAAGTTGACGTCGATTAGAATTTCTAAGTGTTAAAGCATTAATACAAGCCTTAAATTAACAAGGATTCTAAAATCAATCAGTACTTGTTTATGGTAGTGTATTTATGGTTCCAATAATCCATGGAAACCACATTCTAAACAAAATATGTCATTAATCCATGACATATAAAGTCCAACACACACAATGTTAAATTAATGAATACTCATCAAGAAAATACTCTCAATCACTTAACATCCCTAAAATTTGACTCACCCCAATGAGATATTTACTCATACATTTGAGTGTTTAATATTCTGGTTATAATAATTATGATGATAAATTAAGAATAGAAGAAAAATAAAAGGATTAGAAAAGAGTGGTACGTCGAACACACACACACGAACAATGATGATAATTAAAAACAGATTTTTGATTGAATGAGAAAGCAAAATAAGGGAAGGATATTTAAATGAATTTAAACTATTTTAAGAACTTTAATATTTAAATACAGAAGGTGGAGGATAATAAGAGATATTGAAGAAGAAACTTGCATTAAAACAGAATTACAAAATAAAGGACTTACAAAATTACAAAAATGAAGAACACAAAAGTAAGTGAAAACAAAGAGAGGAGGAAAGGTCTCTCAAGTAAAAACTTGAGTATGGAAGATCCTCCCAAGCCTTTTTCAAGGCTTTGGTCGTGCCAATATGTTCTCCTCTCTTCAGAAATGCCAACCCCTCTCAAGGAGAGAAGGGGATAGTATTTATAGCCCAAGGAGTGGACTGTTTACATTCCAGCAATACCCCTCCACTTGGCTCACAGATATGAACATCATGAAAGCCGAATCTAGAGAAATCTCCTTCTTAAATGTTGTAGATAATAAATTTTTCCAGCTACTCTCAAAATTTGGAGTCATTGGGACTTAAGGATCAAAGGTTATGGCCTGTTTATTAAACAAAGTAAAACTGTCCATTTCAATCCAGTCTTTTTAATGTCCATAATGTGAAAGTGTTTTTAAATATGAATATGCCTTCAAATACGAATGGGTTCTTCAACAAAGTCGTCCGCCTTTATCTCCTATTTCACACTACAAAACCTAAGCTCGATTTGATTCTTACATCATGATATATGTCATGCATACTATACTGATTTTAATTCTCGGCCATAATGGTGGGCTGAACTTCAATGCTTCATTTGGGCCCCATGTACTTGGATTTGGGCCTTAAAATTTTTATCCAAGATTTAATGCAGTGTCCCCAGAATTATGGTGGAGATTTAATGTTTTTGGACTTTTGTATTGAGCCCAGTAAATCAATATTCAAGGCTGGTCCAGTTTGTTCACAGATTCTTTGGTCTTGTTTGTGAGGACCATATGACCCTCCAAATGGCAGAATTGGCTCATGGTACCTTCTAATGAAATGTTATATATTTAAAGGAGAATCCTAAAAAACAAGAACCACACAATGTGGATCAGTATAGTAACAGTTATTATTGAAACATTAAACTGACTCAATTGGACTACTTCTAAAAATGCTAAAAAATTATAATTAATATTAAAACATTAATATTTCACACAAATTATGCACATTTCATATAAAATCAGTAAAGAGGGAATATAATAAGTCATTAAAATATTAATAACATCAAATACCCCACACTTAGTTTTGTGCATGTCATCATGTGCAACAAATATAAAAACATGACAAAATCATTTTTACTCACCAACAGATTTTAAAATTTTGTTGTCTCCAATCAGGGGAGGTTTAGACTATTTCACTCATCCATTTTGAATTACACCACAAGTTGTTACAGAAACAATGTTCCAAAACTAATTCATTTTTTCATGCTCAAATTTAGAAATGGAAAATGTGGACACTCAAAACTCACACCTCTCAAGATGATAAAATTCATTTGTGGAGGTTCACTCTTTCACCAACCAAAAGTGAAAATATTAGAGTTTGAAAACAGCTCTCAGATTCTAATACCTATCCAAAGTGAACAAGAATCAAGAGGTCTTTTTAAGCGGTTTTTCTATGGCTATGGGACGGTAGGAATATAATGTCCAAGAGAGAGAAGAAGAGGGTTAAAATACCAACATAGAAAAAGAAAAGCACATTTTCTTGAAATGAAACATGGAAGGAAATGAAAACACATATTTACAAGGGAATGATTGTTTGAATAAAGACACAATAAGGGAATCAAATATGAAGGTAATGAGATGATGTAATATTTACAAAACAAGAAACTTCTCTCAATAAGAATATAATGAAAGTGTTCTTTTTTTCTTTCCCCTTTTTTTCATTGTTTTTTTGAAATTTGACCTTGAAACAGATCTCACACTCATATCCCAACCCATGTTTGATCTCCTCACGACACTAATTGTAATAGTTATAATAAGTTCAAAGGTTGAGGAAGCGTTATTTTTGACTTACCAAAAAAACAACCCATTTTTTCATTTTTTTTAATTTTTTTTTGATTTTGAATTTTTTTGAATTTTTTTTGAACACATTTCAATATCATTTGTACAATACATTCCCAAATCCCACTGAATGACAACCTCCCCCCACACTAAAATGGATTATTTCCCTCAAGCACATGATAACACACCAAAAAGTAAGGAAATGATACCCAAAAACGAAATCCATCCCCCCCCCACACTTAAATTTCAAAAACTTATATAATGAAAATCCATGTTGATATTGGGTGGGATAAGGTATTGGGATTGTAATGTGGCTATCAAAGAAAAGGTTTTCATAGGCTCTAAGGGGCTTTCAAAAGGAGGATTAATTTAAGGGGAATGTGAGGCTATTTGGCTATTGTGATTTTTATGTGGTTCAGAAAATGCCTCTATCATATTAATACACACTAATGTAGGAAATTCAGCTCGAAGGTCCACAAACTCAAGACTCACAAATGGGGGTGGAAACACACATTTTGAAACGATGGCCATAGGTGGCCTTGGAATGAAAGCAATTGTTTGTTCTCACGGTTTGGGAAAAGCATTTTCCAAATCAAAAATAGAGCATTCAAAATTTGTTGGTTTTGACACAAGATTCTTTATCAAATTTTATGATGAAAATACAAAAAATTTGAGATGAAAACAGGTTTGTTAACTCCCCAAAATGGTTGGAAAAAATTTCAAAACTCGATGGTGAGTAAGAATGACTCTTTTTTTTTTATTTTTTTAGGTGATTGTGTTTTTTGGTTTTTTTGTTTGTTTTTATGGTTTTTTTAAAATACACACCCTCACAAGAAAGAGAAAAACAAGGGTTGGAAAAAAAAGTGGTAAAAAAATGAAAGAGAGAAGAAGAAGAAGAAAGAGGTAGATAGATGAAGAGATAGAGAGAGAGTTAAAGGTAAAGAGATGCCCCCTGGTTTGGATTTGGCGGGTCGGCATCTCCATCTAGTGGTTGGTCGATTGGAGAAGTTGGAGATCCAGGGGAAGTCGATGTTGATCCAGGATTGTGCATCCTCTCATGGTGATGCTTTAACCGATGTCCATTAACCGTGAATGTCCTTTTAGAAGAGGGGTCTTGGACTTGCACTGCACCAAATGGGTAAACGTTAGTAATAACAAAAGGACCTTCCCAACGAGAATTAAGCTTACCTGGGTGAAGCCGAAATCGAGAATTGAAGAGCATTACCTTTTCACCTTCATGAAATAACTTTCTCAGGATGTGTTTTTCATGGAGTACCTTAGCCTTATCTTTGTACAGATTGGAATTCTCATAGGATTCAAGTCGAAGCTCCTCTAGTTCAGCCAATTGCAACAAACTTTCTTCACCAGATTTTTCACAATCAAAATTACAGGTTTTCACAGCCCAAAAAGACTTATGTTGGATTTCAACTGGTAAGTGACACGCTTTACCAAAAACTAGCCTAAAAGGAGACATCTGAATGGGTGTTTTGTAGGTAGTTCGATAAGCCCAAAGTGCTTCACCAAGTCTTTCAGGTTAGTCTTTTCTGGTGGGTTTTACAATTCTCTCAAGAACTCTTTTCACTTCTCTATTAGAAAGTTCAGCCATTCCATTTGTTTGGGGGTGATATGCAGTTGAAGTTTTATGTACAACCCCATTCTTTTTCAGAAGAGATTCCATGATTATATTAAAAAAAATGGGTTCCTAAGTCACTGATCAAGGAACGTGGTGTGCCAAATCTTTGGAAGGTATGGGTCTTTCGGAACTCACTAACCGTATGAGAATCATCCTTCCTAGTGGGTTTGGCCTCAACCCACCTTGAAGCATAATCAACCGCAAGAAGAATGTATGAGAATACATTGGAAGGGGGAAATGGTCCCATGAAATCAATACCCCAAAAATCGACGATTTCACAAAAGATTAAGGGATTTGGGGGAATTTCTTTTCTTCTGGAGATTATTCCAAAATTTTGGCATGTGGGACATGATTGACAGAACTCTAGTGAGTCCTTGAAGAGGGAAGGCTAGAAGAATCCAGAGTCTATGACCTTTCAGGAGGTCCTTTGTGGTCCAAACTAGCCACCACCAGGCATTGAGTGACAAAATTCTAAGATGGAAGAATATTCATCTTCATCAACACATCTCCTAATTACCATGTCTGCCCCAGTTTTCCAATGCTTATTTTCTTCCCAAAAATAGTATTTTGAATCACTTTTCAACTTCATTTTTTGTTCTTTTGAAAATGTTTCAGGAAAAACACTAGAAACCAAGTAATTTACAATTGGGGAATACCATGGTAATTTTTGAGTGAGAGATGAAAGGTGCTCAATTGGAAATTTAGGATTAATGATTTCAGAATGAGGAGAATTAGGAATTCTACTCAAGTGATCAGCCACATGGTTTTATTTTCCAGGTCTATCTTTGATTTCAAGGTAAAACACTTGGAGCATTAGAATCCATCTTATTAGCCTTGGTTTGGAATCACTTTTCTTGAGTAAGAACTTAATAGCAGAATGGTCTGTGAAGATGATGATTTTGGCACCTAAGTGATAGGGGTGAAATTTATCTAAAGCATAAACCACAGCTAAAAGTTCCTTTTTAGTCACAGTGTAGTGAGATTGAGTTTCATCCAATGTTTTTGAGGCATAATAGATGACATAAAGAATTTTTTCTCTTCTTTGACCAAGAACAACCCCAACAGCTCTATCAGAAGCATCACACATCAATTAAAAAGGTAAGGACCAATCTGGGGGTTAGATTATCGGGGCAGATGTAAGAGCAGTTTTGAGTTCAATGAAGGCTCTCTTGAAAACCTCATCAAAATGGAAAGATACATCATTTTGGAGAAAAAGAGTGAGTGGGAGAGAAATTTTACTAATGTTATGGATGAATCACCGATAGAAACCAGCATGACCGAGGAATGATCAGATGTCTCGAATAGAAGTGGGTTGAGGAAGTGATTAATTTTGGTAGGATCAACTTCAATACCATCATTTGAAACTATGTGCCCTAGAACAATCCCATTAGCAACCATGAAGTGACATTTTTCAAAATTTAACACAAGGTTACACTTGACACACTTTTGAAGGACTAGAGAGAGTGAATGCAAGCAAGACTCAAATGACTCGCCATAAATGGTAAAGTCATCCATGAAGACTTCCATGCAGTGTTCTATGAATTCTGAAAAGATACTCA
The DNA here is from genome assembly GCA_963277665.1 of Viscum album. Taxonomy (NCBI): domain Eukaryota; kingdom Viridiplantae; phylum Streptophyta; class Magnoliopsida; order Santalales; family Viscaceae; genus Viscum; species Viscum album. The sequence continues at coordinate 1,430,351,011 of OY728157.1, forward strand.
TCATACACCTTTTGAATGTTGCAGGAGCATTACATAGGCCAAAAGGCATTCTTCAATATGCATATGTTCCAAAGGGGCATGTGAAAGTAGTCTTTTCTTGGTCCTAAGGTGTGATTGGGATTTGGAAGTAGCCGGTGTATCCATCAAGAAAGAAATAGTGTGACTTTCCATCCAATCTTTCTATAATTTGATCAAGGAATGGAAGAGGGTAGTGATCTTTTCGGGTTTCAACATTCAATTTCCTATAGTCGATGCACACACGCCATTTTTTCTTCACTCGAGTTGTGACTACCTCTCCATGTTCATTTGTGACAGAAGTTATCCCACCCTTCTTAGGTACAACTTGAATTGGACTAACCCTTTCACTATCAGAAATTGGGTAGATAATACCAGCTTGAAGAAGCTTGGTGATCTCTTCCCTAACTACCTCAAGTATGAGTGGATTGAGTCTTCTTTGGGGTTGTCTAACTGGTTTGGATGTCTCCTCTAGATGGATGTGATGCATGTAAATGTAGGGTTGATTCATGGTATGTCATCTAGGGTCCAACCTGAGGCTTTTTTGTTTTCCTCTAACACTTGAACAAGTTTGGAATCCTCGGTTTCAGTAAGTGTGGCAGAGATAATGACAGGATATGAGTGATCATGGAAGAGGAATGCATATTTCAGGTGTGCAGGAAGAGGTTTCAAATCAGTCTCATCTTTCACTTTTGGGATAGACAACTCAGGAATAGAAGAAGGGACTTCAGTTGCTTCAGATTCATTTTCCTTAATACTTTCCAAGGTGGAGCAGTAGAGATCAGAATTGATGTGGAATTCAAGAGAGTTTTCAAGTTCCTCTTGATTTATTGAGTCTATGAATGAAAGGTCCACATCAACTTCACCATTTATGACTTGGTTAATCCTAGTGCAGATTTCACAACATCCTATCTCTTCAGAATAGGATGAACATGATGTATTGGGGTTCAATTGACTCATAGAAGTGTCCTCAGAAGCATGGATTGAGAATGTAAAGTGGCCCTCAGATGGGTATCGCATGGCTTGTAAAATGTTGAATTTGACCAGTTGGTCACTGAATTCCATGGATAAGATGCCATAATGGACATCAATCTTGGTTCTAGTAGTCATGAGTAATGGTCTTCCAAGAATTAGGGGAGATCGAGAAGATTTCGTCTCACCTTCCATGTCAAGGACATAGAAATTAGCAGGGAAGATAAGATCATTGACTCGGACAAGGACATCCTCAATTATTCCCTCAGGACTGGTTGTGCTTTGATTGGCTAACTGAATGACAACACCCATTGGGTGCAAGGGACCTAGACCAAGGTTGGAGAATATGGATTTGGTCATGACATTAATTGAGGCTCCTAGGTCTATGAGTGCATCATCAAAGTTGGAGCTTCCAATTTGGCATGGAGCCGTAATGGTACCTGGATCATTGCACTTTATGGGAAAAGACTTCTGGGTGGCAACATTTTCGAAGGTCCTAAGTTGCCTCTTATGGGTACATAACTCCTTGAGAAACCTAGCATACTTAGGAATTTGTTTTATGGCATCTAAGAGGGGAATGTTGATTTTAACACGTCTAAACATGTCGAGCATTTCAGGATCAGGTTCAAAGGACTTCCTTGGTTTAGAAACAGCTTGTGGAAAAGGAATTGGATTCCTAAGTAGAATGGAAGGAGGTGAGGGAATGGATTCAGGTTCTTTTTCAAGTTTCTTTTTCTTTTAATTTTTTAGGTCAACATTCAAAGTAGGGTTTGAGGATTTATCTTGAGGCACAAAAATTTGATTTCCCGATCTAAGTGCAATTACACATACATTACCCTTGGGGTTGGGTAATGGTTGTGCTGGGAGTTGGGAATAATTTTATTGTTGTTGCTGGCTCAGGTGGGATGCAGGTTGACCTATTTGTGTTTCAATGTTTTTAAGGCTAGAATGGGTGAAGGAGGCAAGATCTTCCACTACACTTTCCCATGATTTCTTGGAAGAAGAGGCTTGTCCCGGATTGGGATTACCTTGATTTTGGTTCTTGGGAAAGCGATTGTATTGGGTTGGGAATTGGGAAGGCTCATTTAGATAGTGGAATCCAGGAGGAGGATTGTTCCTTTGATGTTGAGGAAAAAATGGATAAGGTTGATGGAAGCTACCACCACCTTGACCATATTGGAATTGGTTTGGATTTTGAGGAGGGAATTGGGGGGGATGATAGATGGTATTACCATACCTCAATCCTGGGTTAAAGGTAGAAGAGAAAGGCTCAGAGTGAGGTTGGTTGAAGTTTCTAACAAACTGACCAGATTGTTGAGGGTAGGGGTTCTGCTGAGCATATGCTGCATTGAGCTCCATTGGTCCGGATGAATCAGAATGATTCTCTTGAAGTTGTGGACATGTGTTTGTTGGATGAGTTGGGGAGCTACTGATTCCACAATTCTTGATAGGTCCATGGAATAGTGACTATGGAGAAGATGAGGTTGGGGCTTTGGTAGCCATCGCTAGTTGACGCACAAGACCTGTAAGTTCACTCATCCACTCAGTCATCTTGTTAGGCTCTATGGATTGATTATCTTGGGCTTGTTTGACTTGAGCATGTGCTCGAGTATTGAATTGTTGTGTGTTTGCAGGCATGTTACTTATGAGATCTCTTTCAGCTGCTGGAGTTTTGTCAACAAGAGCACCGCCACTTGCGACATCAATGAGGGTTCACTCCATAGACAATAACCCCTCATAGAAGTATTGGATCAAGATTTGTTCAAGGATTTGGTTGTGTGGGAAGGTTTCCACAAGCTTTTTGAACCTCTCCCAGTACTCATGGAGTGATTCATTAGAGAATTGACGGATACCACTTATTTCCATTCGGATGGAAGCGATACGAGAAGCAGGAAATAATTTTTCTAGAAAGAGAAGCTTCATGTCATTCCATGTAGTTATGGAACCAGGAGGGTGGTAATAGAGCCATGACTTGGCAACGTCAGCTAGGGAGAAAGGGAATTCTCAGAGTTTGATTTTTTCTTTAGAAACCCCTTGAGGCTTCATGGTAGATCACACCACCTGGAACTCTTTGAGATGTAGATGCGGATCCTCACCGGCTAGCCCATGGAAATGAGGTAGAAGATGAATCAAACCCGATTTGAGTTCGAAATCAGCCTCTATGTTTGGATATTGAATAACAAGGGGTTGATAATTCATATCAGGGGCAGCAAGTTCTTTCAATATTTGTTCCCTAGGATTGGCCATATCGAATTCAATTGGTAGGGCAATGATTGGTTCTTGGGTGATTTGGTTATCCCTAATGGTCCTCCTAATTCGAAAGAGAGTTCTATCAATTTCAGGGTCAAACAAATCCGAGGAATTTTTTGGGAGGATATGGAGTATTCAGAGATATTTAGAAAGGATGAGGAAGGCGAGTTTTTCTTGGTGTTTTTTTTTTCAGATTTTTTTTAAAATTTTGATTTTTGTTGTTGTTTTTTTACAAAAACTAAAAACTACAGACTACTTAAAGCACCATCCCCGGCAATGGAGCCATTTGAAACGCACGGATGATTGTCGCCTATCGACCGGTCAAAGTTCTGGTGCTCTACTAATGTGTATAGCAGCACTCGGGTCGAATCCTCAGCGATGATACTTTGAAATAGTCGTTTGTTTTTAGATAATTGTATTATGATTGAGGGGTTTTTTTGCAGAGCTTATGAAATAACTATTTGATTATGATTGTTTTAAGAAATTGATCATGATTGGGTTGAGTTCATTATTAGTGAGTTAAGCTTGGGAAATCCTTGAGCTTTGCTTTATATTACATTTAAATTAACACCCACTTCACAAGTTGACGTCGATTAGAATTCCTAAGTGTTAAAGCTTTAATCCAAGCCTTAAATTAACTAGGATTATAAAATCAATCAGTACTTGTTTATGGTAGTGTATTTATGGTTCCAATAATCCATAGAAACCACATTCTGAACAAAAGATGTCATTAATCCATGACATATTAAGTCCAACATACACAATGTTAAATTAATGAATACTCATCGAGAAAATACTCTAAATAACTTAACATCCCTAAATTTTGACTCACCCCAATGAGATATTTACTCATCCATTTGGGTGTTTAATATTCTGGTTATAATAATTATGATGATAAATTAATAATAGAAGAAAAATAAAGGGATTAGAAAAGAGTGGTATGTCGAACACACACACACACACACGAACAATGATGATAATTAAAAACATATTTTTGATTGATTGAGGAAGAAAAATAAGGGAAAGAGATTTAACTAAATTTTATCTATTTTAAGAACATTAATATTAAAATACAGAAGGTGGAGGAGAATAAGATATATTGAATAAGAAACTTTCATTAAAACATAATTACAAAAGAAAGGACTTACAAAATTACAAAAATGAAGAACACAAAAGTAAGTGAAAACAAAGAGAGGAGGAAAGGTCTCTCAAGTAAAAACATGAGTATGCAAGATAATCCTAATCCTTTTTAAAGGCTTTGGTCGTGCCAATATGTTCTCCTCTCTCCAGAAATTCCAACCCCTCTCAAGGAGACAAGGGGAGAGTATTTATAGCCCAAGGAGTGGACTGTTTACATTCCAGAAATTCCCCTCCACTTGGCTCGCGTATATGAACATCATGACAGCCGAATCTAGAGAAATATCATTCTTTAAAGTTTTATATATTAATGTTTTCCGACTACTTTAAAAAGTTGGAGTCATTTGAACTTAAGGAGAAAAAGTTATGGCCGGTTGATTAAACAATGTAAAAATTTCCATTTCAGTCCAGTCTTTTTAAGGTCCAGAATGTGAAAGGCGTTTTATATATGAATATGCCTTCAAATCCGAATGGGTTCCTCAACAAAGCCGTCCGCCTATATCTCCTCTTTAACACTGCAAAATCTCAGCTCGATTTGATGCTTACATCATGAGATATGTCATGCATACTATACTGATTTTAATTCTCGGCCATAATGGTGGGCTGAACTTCAAAGCTTCATTTGGGCCCCTTGTACTTGGATTTGGGCCTTGAAATTTTTATCCAAGATGAAATGTAGTTTCCCCAGAATTATTTTGGAGAGTTAATGTTTTTGGATTTCTTTATTGAGCCCAGTAAATCAATATTCAAGGCTGGTCCAGTTTGTTCACAGATTCTTTGGTCTTGTTTGTGAGGACCATATGACCCTTCAAATGGCATAATTGGCTAATGGTACCTTCTAATGAAATGTTTTATATTGAAAGGAGAATCCTAAAAAACAAGATCCACACAATTTGGATCAGTATAGTGAATGTTATTATTAAAACATTAAACTGAATCAATTGGACTACTTCTAAAAATGGTCAAAAATTATAGTTAATATTAAAACATTAATATTTCACACAAATTATGAACATTTAATATAAAATCAGTAAAGGGGGAATATAATAAGTCATGAAAATATTAATAACATCACAAAGGCATAGTAAGGATATGTTCCGAGTATGTGTAGTAGATGAGAAACTATTCATCCAAGGATATGTATATTCTAGTTACCAAAACTGATGAAGATGACACATGATGTCACAAATGGGATATATCTTCACTTTTACTTGAGGTGTTGTGAGTTGGAAGAGCTCATATCTGGATGTGGTCCCAGATTCTATAGCAGTATCCAAGTATATTGTGTATTTTAAGGTAGAAAAAGATGTAGTTTGGAAGTAAATTGTTTTCCAAGATATTGATGTGGTACCAAGAAATAAAGTTCCCCCAAAACTCTATTATGATTATACTACAGCTATGAATCTAAAAAAATAGCCTTGGTCACAAAAGTAGATGAAGAACAAACATTATAATTATCATCTCTTGAGGTATTTTTCTCAGAGCGGTGAGGTTGGAGTGAGCAGTATTTCCATGGATGATAATTTGGTGGACCCCTTGACTAAAGCCTGGAATCAACAAAACATGATTATCATGTGACTTATATAGGACTAAAAGTCATTTGTAGTTGGATGTAGTCATAGTGGGAGTCTGTTAAAGTTATTATCCTAGAACCTAGTATGTGCATTTGTATTACATGAATATTTGATGTATCAAATATTAAATTAATCATTTTCTTACATTTATTTCACTGTTATGGTTTAAATTAATGTAATAATGTGCTAGAGTATTTTTAGAATAGATAACATTAGAGTTTTTCCCTATTATGATAAGAAACAATAAGTTAAATTAAAATATTCTTAATATAGTTCTGTGGTTAGATAACATACTATGATTGGACACATAGAATATAGATTGTCATGTGTGAGTACTCATAACCTGATGAGACGTCTTTTCATGAAGCTAAAATTTGGTAACAATTAATATAGAATATTGTAAGAAGATAACCAGAAGAAGGAATTATGCATATCTTGGTTTCATCTAATATTCTTATCTACGAGCGTGTGTAATTGTCCTTAGACTTTTAGATAATAAATAACGCATATAACGACTCTCACACATTGATTTTATGGTGAAAATCGTCACACTATATGTTGGAAGGATGTAGAGTATGTTGGTTGTATCATGAATGACATGTTATTAATGGATATGTCATGGATGGAATTTCCCATCCATATTTTTGAATGTTGATATCTCGGCCCTTTTATTGAAATAGAACTGTCACCCTGAATTCCATTGCCATATTGTCTTTATGAATTTATTTCGGGTAGTAAAAGAATAATGTATTGATAATATAGTTTGATGACACCATCATGAACATAACGACCCATACTTTACATAAATTTTTATTACTTCATAATTGAAGCATACTTGTTACAATATATAACAAAACCATGGTAGGACCGTATAAGTATAGTGTCTTTAAAATTTTGGAAACATAAACAACTGGTTCATAAAGCATCTACATTGACTTCTGTTTATTTCAACATATCTAGAGTCCATTTTGGAATATCCTACTTAATAACCTTCTTCCTGACCTTGGGAAAGAAAACATACAAAAGGGTGAGCACAAATGCTCAGTAAGGGTAAACAAAGGAAATATCATATTCATACGAACATAGCATTTCAAAAATCTTCACTTGCAAAAGGCATCAAAATATCATAACATGGGATAAATCATAGTAGTGAAATTTAATCCCAATAATCATAACATGAAACTTTGTGGCATACACACATAATCATAGAGAATCATTTCTTATTAGTCAAGACTCATTGTAAAGAATATCCTAGCAGACAAAGTCCATTTCTAAACCGAGTTCACTCCTCGTTTCAGACCTGTGCCACTGAACCAGATTAACCTGTCGTTCCAGCCATGTCTATCTCATGAGATATAAGTCATTACCAAATTCATTGGAGGGAGATATAGGTCCCACCCATCTCATAATGATACCATTCTTATGTGTGCCACAAGATCATAAATCATACATCATAGCATAACCCATGTAAAAAAATGGGATTCTTAAACGTCATGACATCATAACATAATCCATATAAGATAAATAGACATCATAAAAATAATTCCATCATAACATAATCAAATAAATGTAAAAATAGGGATAGAAACATAACCCTATATTATCTTAGATGAAAAATAATTTTGATAGAACGCTTAAACTCCATTCTTGAGGAAAATATCTTTTCTACTTAAAAAAAACATTTTTCATTTCATAAAATTTAGAAAAAATAAGTTGAATAAAAATAAACTTGAAAACATATAAATGAGGCTTCATGGAAATAATTTTCTATGAAATCATAAAAATCCATTCATGTCGTATAAGTTCAAAAAACATTCTTCTCCTACTTTGGCCGAAAAAGTCAAAAAGTATCTTCTACTTAAAACGACAAAAGATTACTTTCATATCTTTTACTAAAAATCCACCAATAGGTAAAATTGGATTTAAATTTTTTTATGAGGATAGAAATATTATTATGTAACACCCCAAGCTTCTACGGTACGTTTCCCTTTGATTAATGCGATAGCGTGTGTTGTACGCAACCTCGAGTTCTAACACACACCACAACTAATTAAACTAGCCGTTGTGAATAGTAATACCTAATTTTTGAAATCATATATATTCTATATTTCAAAATGGACTTCATTTTTGGATTCGGAATATCAAAATTAGCCTAGGGTGAAATTTTGGTACATTTCGGATAACTTTCATATTTTGATGAATAGTGAAAATTTCTAAATTTTAATTAAAAACAACTTTTTTAATCAAAATAATTAATAGTGATAAATTATGAATTTGAGTGGTTTTAAAGTATATTTAGAATATATTTTTACCATTTAATATAATGTTGGTCATTGGACATAATTTTACAATTAAACCGAACATAAACAAGTGTCAATCTTTTGATAGTTATTATCTCTTAAAAACACGCTTTTTGTTTTGACAGCGGGAATTAATTTTAAATTAATTTCTGCCACTTCTGTGTTTTGAATTTAGGAAAATGGATTCCATATTTGGAATCAGGATGTTCAAATTGTGTAAATAGGTAACTTTTATTTTTAGACATTTTGAATAATTACTGCGGTAAATATTTTATTTACCATGGTTAAGGGTAAATCCGGTAAATAAGGGTTAAAAAAATAATAATATTATAATAATACTAAATTACCCTAAAAACGTGTCTTAACCCTATTGGTTGATAGATGGTCGACCATGGGCATCTTTGTGTCAATTTTGGGACCCCATGGATCCACTTGTAAGTGATAATGACACTTTATTTTAATTAAGTTAAAATGAATACAAAAATGACATAAGCATATATCTTTTAGAAGAACAATTTTTACATAGGGTTATACATGTTGTATTTTCGATTATAAATATTCATTAGAAAGATAAAAAGATTTCCTACATAAAGATATTTTATTTATAATTTTTAGACATTATATAATTTATTTTATTTATGACACAATGATGATGCAGTAATTACTAAAATAGTGAAAAATAAACATAATTGATCTTATAAATACCCAAATAATTATAATATGAAACTTTTAATGAATTAAACTAATTTTCTATGATAATATGATATATTAGGATTGATTTAATTGACTTTGTTCGAAGTAATCAATCTGTTAGGAGTTTCACAAAAATCAACTATTGAATAGTGTCAAAATTGACATAAAAGAGTTCTTAAAACAAATATTATATTATTAATTGATATTAAATTCCTAAAAATCTAAGGTTTGGCCAAGAGACTTATATTATGATAGGTTCCTCATTAACGGACCACTTGGGGGTCGCTTGGATGTATATAGTAAGTTTATTAACCATATTATATAAAAATACAAAGAGACATTGTAAAAGTGAAACTAATTAACTTAGAGTTAATACTTAAATATAAGGTTAATATAAGTACCCAAACCTGTCTAAATTCTATTGGATGAGTTGTTTTCGACCTATCCCCACCTCATCCTTTGAATAGTCAACTTTGGGGCCTTTAGAAACCGAATATGAATTTATTATAAATTAATATTTCTAGCTTTTCCAAAGGTGCCCCTCACCCCTCTTATAAAAGGGCACTCCTCCTTCTCATTTCTTCACACCTCTAAAGCCTTTTGGTTCGGCCAAACTCTTCCCAAATACTCTCCCAACATCCCTCAATACAACCTAGAGGCCTTAGTTTGATCAGAAAGCCAACCTAAGGAGCCCTTTTGATCAAATCAAAAGAAAGAACCCGAAGAAGAGGTAATGATCTCACCACCCTTTTCTAAGTTCATTTCTTCTTCCACTTCTTCTTCCTTTGTTCTTACCATTCTGAAATAATAACTCCAGTATCTCACATATACTGTGATGTTATTATAAATATGGTACAATCATATTCAGTATTCTATCCACCCTTTGAATAACATGTCACCATACGTGCGTACGTACGGCTTACCGTCTCCACGTCGTGGTGTAATTGTTATTCAATATAATATTATTTGGATGGGTATAATAATGATGTGTAACTCATGTAAATAATAAATATAACATGTTAATGATTCTGTATATATGATATACCATCCATTTATATATTATTTTAATATCAAAAGAATGATATTGTCGCTCGTGCGTACGTACGGACTACCGTCTCCACGAACGCGATGAGATTCATTCTCCATCGTAACCATTAAAGCGTAATTATCATTTTATGATTTAAAAATGATGTTTAAGGACTTGATATCATTCTGGATATGAATAATATACAACCTATCCTTTACAAACATGTCTTACGTAACAAAACATATGAAAGAAAACAAGTAAGTTAACACCCGAAACAACGATAATACTAAGATATTATTATCAAATCAATATTAAAAGATCATATATGATATCATATTAATGTATATGATTCTTGTATAATTTAATAACAATTATTTCACCATTATACAGGAGGTTAACCTACCACAACCAAGGAAAAGTACAAGGTAAGGGTTATTTCACAATCTCTTCATTATCCGAGGTTGTATTATACGTAATAATCTACTGGGATCTCTTTATCATCCACATCCATGTTTCTTCGAAATGTATTTCAAAACATTTTTACTATTTATAACCTTGTTTGACTTTTTATAAGAGGTTTATAAAGGAATCTTTCCTTCGTTTTCAAAACAAGGTCCTTTTTAACCTTTTCGACAGAATTGAGGTAAGAATGTTTTTTTTAACTTATACGGCGGGTACGGTTATTTTACGCCGTTATAAAATCTTCAAAGCTTTCCATACAAGCTTATAAGAATATTTTCAAAGAAAATGTTTTATTTTATATGGATCTTAAATGATTTCAAAATAAAAGGAGATGTTTCTTTAAAAAGAATTTTGATTTCATCTATGTCAACATCCTTTGATGGATTTTAAGATTATTTGAAGTTGATTTATTGTGATACAAAACTTCTATATTGTATTGAAGGTTTTGTGATATGTTTGAATATGGATGTGCTATTTTTATACCATTCATAGTTTATGGTGAAATTATTGACATTTCGTATACTAGTTTTAATACGAATGTTTATGTTATGTTTAAACCTTTTCATATGGGAATGCATTGGACTTAATAAGTGACGGGTGGAGCCCGCTATAGCTCCTCGATGCATCGGTAGGTCTCATGAGACAAACTAGTGTCTTGGCACAAGGCCTTGACAAAATCTTATTTGTAGTCTTGGCACGAGGCCTTGGCTATGTGGTTATGATAGTCTGGCATTATGCATTCCAACATTATGAAAGTGGTTATTGATATTGCATGTGATTATTCGATTAGTATAATATCCATGTGAACAAGTAAATGGCATTATTTCATTTTAATTTTGCTATACTATGTTGAAGTTCAATTTTAAAAGGCTTTTGTTTTAGTTATACATTGCCTTAAATGTTTATTCTTATTGATGAAAGTTTCCGCTATATTGTTATCCTTACTGGGCATTTGAGCTCACCCCTTTTCTATGTTTTATTTTTCCCAGGAAGTGAAGATGTAAGTTATGAATGACCTGCAGGGATATTATGAGGGGATTGTAGTGTGGACTGTGGAAACATTATGTTGTTGTAGTAGTTTTTGATTTTATGATGTAATGTAAAACTTATGAATATATCTAGTGTTTCCAAGGCTACTAAACCAATCGGTCTTTCGAGATTTGATCTTTCTTGTGATCATGCCAATGTTATGTAATAATGCACCGACTCTGGGTAACTGGGGTCGGGGCGTTACAGTTGGTATCAGAGGAAGTTTAGTACAAACCTTGGAAGCTAGATTTAGATAAACTCTGATTAGAGCACGCAGACCTAAGATGAACTTTGAGGATTAGTATAGAAGAACTTCCTAGAATTTTGGTATTGTAGAGATTTTGTGAGTTTTTCGAGCAATACATCCCTGTCTGGATACGAGCAGGTAGAGGCGGCTCTGGCACAGATGTACCTAGGGGTAAAACCCGAAAACACCGCTTTGAGCTAGACTCGAACGGGAACTGGTGCACGACAACGGGCCTTGCTGCACTCTTGGTTACGACACTCCCGGGGGATATGCTTAGGATAACTCTCACTTTCTTTACAAATCATTATGAAGGGTTTATGAGTATATACTTCCTCAAAGAAAACATATTTATGATTATGGATTATATCCATAGATAGTTTAATTTATGTTAAGTGTTTTATAAGTATGGGATTATGTATTTTGATTCATAAACTGATCTAGTTTATGCCATTGTTTAGAAATGGCGCCTAGTGGAAGAAATGGAAACCGTATCAATGCACGCACTCCATGTAGGGATTGCCCTCCTGCTCAAGATAATTATAGTGGGGCTGGTGATGCAACTGGTGCTGATCAGCTAATCACCGTACTGGGACAACTTACTCAGGTTATGAATAATAACCTTACCCGTATGGAGCACCCTGATCCGCAGCGTGGAGGATCAATGTTAGATCGATTCATGAGACAACAACCACCAACGTTCAATGGGAGTACAAATCCCTTAGTAGTTGAGCAATGGATATTTTCCCTAGAGAAAATATTTCAGGCTTTGGGGAGTTGTGAAAGGGAAAAAGTTACCATGGCAGTTTACCGCCTCACCGGAGATGCTGATCAATGGTGGTCATTGATTCAAAACATGAAGGAAGATGATGAAGTATCAAACATGGAATGGAGGGAGTTCAAAGATCTCTTTTTAGAAAAATACTTTCCTCGCGACCATCGAGCAGATATGGAAAGGCAATTTCTGAGTCTGAGACAAAAGGAGGATGAGAATGTCACAAAGTATGAGGCTAACTTTACAAGGTTAGCGAGGTATGCTGGAGATTATATTCGCAACCCAAGAAGTAAGATTGATCATTTCTTTGATGGGTTAAAACCATTTCTCCGTCGAGCATTAGTCTCACAATCCTTTTCATCGTACGAAGACATTGTCTCATGTGCTATCAAGACCGAAAAGGAATTCTCTAAGTCTTATGACTTTAAAGCAAAGCAAGAGAAGAAGAGACCTGCTGATCAATCTGGGAATGGAAATAAGGGGAAGAAGGGAAAGGTTGAATATCCATCTTGTGGTAAGTGCGGGAAGAAACACCCCGGTGCTTGCCTGAAGGGAATGGGAGTCTGTTACAAGTGTGGTGAAAAAGGCCACCAAGCTCATGATTGCAAGGGGAAGAAGGAAGCTACCAACGTTCAGTGCTACAATTGCAGGGAGATGGGGCATTATGCAAATGCATGTCCTAAGCGTCAGGAGAACTTACCTCAGAAAAGGCCAAGGGATCAAGGCCAGGCTTATGCTATCACTACTGCTGAGGTAGAAACTCCGAAAGACGTGGTGGCAGGTAATTTAATGGTTTCCTCAAGTTTAGCAAATGCATTATTTGATTCTAGATCATCGCATTGCTTCATATCTTCCCAGTTTTCTAAGAAAATTAGATATTTCCAACTTGATTTAATAAGGGAGTTGTCAGTTAAAACTCCTAAGGGAAGTATCGTTGCAACAAAGTTTTGTGAATCAGTCCCCATTAGAGCACATAAATTTTCTTTATCTGCTGATTTCATCGTCATACCTATGATTGAGTTTGATATAATCCTTGGTATGGACTGGCTTTCGGACTATGATGCGAAGATTTATTGTAAGAAGAAAGAGGTTACGATTCTTGATGATAATGATAAGGAACACCTTATTTTTAGAGCAGAATCGTCACCACCTAATTCTTATTTAGATCCACCCCCTGTAGCTCAACTTAATTCAATTATCGGGGAGGAAGAGAATGAAATAACTGTCGATGAGGAAAGGAATGTTCAAATAGAGGATGTACCTGTTGTGAAAGAATTTGTAGATGTATTTCCGGAAGATTTACCTGGACATCCTCCAGAACGAGAAGTAGAGTTTTCCATTGATTTAATTCCTGGATCAAGGCCTATATCGAAGACCCCTTATAGAATGGCCACTGTAGAGCTAGTCGAACTAAAGAAACAACTAGAGGAATTGAGTAATAAGGGATTTATTCGCCCTAGTGTTTCTCCATGGGGAGCCCCTGTTCTTTTTGTTAAGAAGAAAGATGGATCTATGAGGTTATGTATCGACGACAGGGAGATCAATGCTATAACGATAAAGAACAAGTATCCCCTACCTCGTATTGATGATTTATTTGACCAACTGCATGGAGCTCAATACTTTTCAAAGATTGACCTTCGATCTGGATACCATCAGTTGTGTGTGAAGAAGGAAGACATTCCGAAGACAGCATTTCGAACCAGGTACGGGCATTACGAGTTTACTGTAATGCCGTTTGGATTGACTAATGCACCCTCTGTATTCATGGATCTGATGAATAGAGTTTTCAAGGAGTATCTCGATGAATTTGTGGTGGTATTTATTGATGATATCTTGGTATACTCCAAAACCTACAAAGATCATGAAAATCACTTGCGCATTATCTTGAAGACTCTGAGGAGGCATGAATTATATGGAAAGTTTAGCAAGTGTGAATTCTGGCTTCAGGAGATTTCTTTTCTTGGCCATATTGTCTCTAAAGATGGAATCTCTGTTGATCCTTCTAAGACCAAGGCAATCCAAGAATGGCCAGCACCTACGAATATAACTGAGGTACGTAGTTTTATTGGTTTGGCAGGTTATTATCGACGTTTCGTCCAGAATCTTGCCCGATTGGCTAACCCATTAACGAAGCTCACACGTAAAGGGGTTAAATTTGTTTGGACAAAAGAGTGTGAAGAATGTTTCGAAGAACTGAAGAGAAGATTAGTCAATGCTCCTATATTGACTCTACCATCGGGGAATGATGGGTTCGTTATTTATAGTGATGCATCGAAGAAAGGACTTGGCTGTGTCCTTATGCAGAATGATAGAGTTATTGCCTATGCATCACGACAGTTGAAAATTCATGAACAAAACTATCCTACTCATGATCTTGAGTTAGCAGCTGTGATCTTTGCTTTGAAGATATGGAGGCACTACCTCTATGGTGAAAAATGTGAGATTTATACTGATCACAAGAGTTTGAAGTATATTTTCTCACAAAAAGAACTCAACATGAGGCAAAGGAGATGGCTTGAATTACTCAAGGATTATGATTGTACGATACACTACCACCCGGGGAAGGCAAACAAGGTGGCAGATGCTTTGAGCAGAAAAGACCATGGAGTTCTGAACATGATGAGAATTGAAAGGGATCCAATTTTCATGGATCTAGTGAAGATGGACATGGGAATAACCAGGGAAGGTGAAACATCAATGCTTTTTCAAATGGTTGCCAAACCATCTTTACTAGAAAGGATTAAGAGTTCTCAGACCGATGATGAAGAATTTCAGAAGAAGATTAAAGCTGTGAATGATGGGAGATTGAGAGACTTTGCGTATGAAGGTGGAATTTTGAAATTCGGGAAGAGACTTTGTGTTCCCAATATACCTGATCTAAAAAGGGAATTGCTGGATGATGCTCATAGTTCCAATTTCTCTATACACCCTGGGAGCACCAAAATGTATAGAGATTTGAAGGAACATTTTTGGTGGGACAACATGAAGAGGGAGATTGCTGATTTTGTGTCAAGATGTATGGTTTGTCAACAAGTGAAAGCTGGAAGGCAACAGCCTGGAGGAGTCATGCAACCTCTTCCCATACCGGAGTGGAAATGGGACAATATTACGATGGACTTTGTCATGGGGCTACCAAAGACTCCTAGAAGGAACGATGCAATATGGGTTATTGTTGATCGTCTTACCAAGTCAGCACATTTTCTTGCTATAAGAGAAGATCTACCCCTGGAATGTCTAGCAAGACTATATATTAATGAAGTTGTGAGACTTCATGGAGTACCCCTATCGATTGTTTCTGATCGTGATCCCCGTTTTACTTCAAGATTTTGGAAAAGTCTTCAGAAATCCCTGGATACTGAACTTCATTTGAGCACTGCTTACCACCCTCAGACAGACGGACAATCAGAACGGACTATTCAGACCTTAGAAGACATGTTGAGATCTTGCTCACTTGATTTTCAGGGTATGTGGGATCAATATTTACCACTAGTAGAATTTTCCTATAACAATAGCTTCCATTCGAGTATACAGATGGCACCATATGAAGCGTTATACGGAAAGAGATGTCGTACACCAACCTGTTGGGATGACGTCGGTGAAAGAAAACTTGTAGGCCCAGAGCTGGTGGAGGAAACGGTGGAAAAGGTGAAAGTAATCCAAAATCACATTAAAGCAGCTCAAAGTAGGCAGAAGAGCTATGCCGATAATCGAAGGAAGGATTTGGAATTTCAAGTCGGTGATCATGTTTTCCTGAAGGTATCTCCATGGAAGGGAGTCATACGTTTTGGTAAGAAAGGTAAATTGAGTCCCAGGTACATCGGACCTTTCGAAATTCTAGAACGAATTGGGGCTGTAGCTTACCGATTGGCAATGCCGCCAAGTCTCTCCAAAGTTCACGATGTGTTCCACGTATCTCTGTTGAGGAAATACATGCCTGACCCAACGCATGTACTCACCTATGAGGAATTAGAACTGGAACCCGATCTTTCCTATTGTGAAGAGCCCGTCAGGATTCTTGATACAAGAGAACAAGTACTGAGAAACCGGACGACGCGTCTGGTAAAAGTTTTGTGGAGAAATCATAAGATGGAAGAGGCAACGTGGGAACCCGAGGAACTTATGATGAAGAACCACCCGAGTCTTTTTATGCAGTAATACCCTAGAAATTGCGAGGACGCAATTATTTGAAGGAGGGGAGAATGTAACACCCCAAGCTTCTACGGTACGTTTCCCTTTGATTAATGCGATAGCGTGTGTTGTACGCAACCTCGAGTTCTAACACACACCACAACTAATTAAACTAGCCGTTGTGAATAGTAATACCTAATTTTTGAAATCATATATATTCTATATTTCAAAATGGACTTCATTTTTGGATTCGGAATATCAAAATTAGCCTAGGGTGAAATTTTGGTACATTTCGGATAACTTTCATATTTTGATGAATAGTGAAAATTTCTAAATTTTAATTAAAAACAACTTTTTTAATCAAAATAATTAATAGTGATAAATTATGAATTTGAGTGGTTTTAAAGTATATTTAGAATATATTTTTACCATTTAATATAATGTTGGTCATTGGACATAATTTTACAATTAAACCGAACATAAACAAGTGTCAATCTTTTGATAGTTATTATCTCTTAAAAACACGCTTTTTGTTTTGACAGCGGGAATTAATTTTAAATTAATTTCTGCCACTTCTGTGTTTTGAATTTAGGAAAATGGATTCCATATTTGGAATCAGGATGTTCAAATTGTGTAAATAGGTAACTTTTATTTTTAGACATTTTGAATAATTACTGCGGTAAATATTTTATTTACCATGGTTAAGGGTAAATCCGGTAAATAAGGGTTAAAAAATAATAATATTATAATAATACTAAATTACCCTAAAAACGTGTCTTAACCCTATTGGTTGATAGATGGTCGACCATGGGCATCTTTGTGTCAATTTTGGGACCCCATGGATCCACTTGTAAGTGATAATGACACTTTATTTTAATTAAGTTAAAATGAATACAAAAATGACATAAGCATATATCTTTTAGAAGAACAATTTTTACATAGGGTTATACATGTTGGATTTTCGATTATAAATATTCATTAGAAAGCTAAAAAGATCTCCTACATAATGATATTTTATTTATAATTTTTAGACATTATATAATTTATTTTATTTATGACACAATGATGATGCAGTAATTACTAAAATAGTGAAAAATAAAAATAATTGATCTTATAAATACCCAAATAATTATAATATGAAACTTTTAATGAATTAAACTAATTTTCTATGATAATATGATATATTAGGATTTATTTAATTGACTTTTTTCGAAGTAATCAATCTGTTAGGAGTTTCACAAAAATCAACTATTGAATAGTGTCAAAATTGACATAAAAGAGTTCTTAAAACAAATATTATATTATTAATTGATATTAAATTCCTAAAAATCTAAGGTTCGGCCAAGAGACTTATATTATGATAGGTTCCTCATTAATGGACCACTTGGGGGGTCTCTTGGATGTATATAGTAAGTTTATTAACCATATTATATAAAAATACAAAGAGACATTGTAAAAGTGAAACTAATTAACTTAGAGTTAATACTTAAAGATAAGGTTAATATAAGTACCCAAACCTGTCTAAATTCTATTGGATGAGTTGTTTTCGACCTATCCCCACCTCATCCTTTTAATAGTCAACTTTTGAGCCTTTAGAAACCGAATATGAATTTATTATAAATTAATATTTCTAGCTTTTCCAAAGGTGCCCCTCACCCCTCTTATAAAAGGGCACTCCTCCTTCTCATTTCTTCACACCTCTAAAGCCTTTTGGTTCGGCCAAACTCTGCCCAAATACTCTCCCAAAATCCCTCAATACAACCTAGAGGCCTTAGTTTGATCATAAAGCCAACCTAAGGAGCCCTTTTGATCAAATCAAAAGGAAGAACCCGAAGAAGAGGTAATGATCTCACCACCCTTTTCTAAGTTCATTTCTTCTTCCACTTCTTCTTCCTTTGTTCTTACCATTCTGAAATAATAACTCCAGTATCTCACATATACTGTGATGTTATTATAAATATGGTACAATCATATTCAGTATTCTATCCACCCTTTGAATAACATGTCACCATACGTGCGTACGTACGGCTTACCGTCTCCACGTCGTGGTGTAATTGTTATTCAATATAATATTATTTGGATGGGTATAATAATGATGTGTAACTCATGTAAATAATAAATATAACATGTTAATGATTCTGTATATATGATATACCATCCATTTATATATTATTTTAATATCAAAAGAATGATATTGTCGCTCGTGCGTACGTACGGACTACCGTCTCCACGAACGCGATGAGATTCATTCTCCATCGTAACCATTAAAGCGTAATTATCATTTTATGATTTAAAAATGATGTTTAAGGACTTGATATCATTCTGGATATGAATAATATACAACCTATCCTTTACAAACATGTCTTACGTAACAAAACATATGAAAGAAAACAAGTAAGTTAACACCCGAAACAACGATAATACTAAGATATTATTATCAAATCAATATTAAAAGATCATATATGATATCATATTAATGTATATGATTCTTGTATAATTTAATAACAATTATTTCACCATTATACAGGAGGTTAACCTACCACAACCAAGGAAAAGTACAAGGTAAGGGTTATTTCACAATCTCTTCATTATCCGAGGTTGTATTATACGTAATAATCTACTGGGATCTCTTTATCATCCACATCCATGTTTCTTCGAAATGTATTTCAAAACATTTTTACTATTTATAACCTTGTTTGACTTTTTATAAGAGGTTTATAAAGGAATCTTTCCTTCGTTTTCAAAACAAGGTCCTTTTTAACCTTTTCGACAGAATTGAGGTAAGAATGTTTTTTTTAACTTATACGGCGGGTACGGTTATTTTACGCCGTTATAAAATCTTCAAAGCTTTCCATACAAGCTTATAAGAATATTTTCAAAGAAAATGTTTTATTTTATATGGATCTTAAATGATTTCAAAATAAAAGGAGATGTTTCTTTAAAAAGAATTTTGATTTCATCTATGTCAACATCCTTTGATGGATTTTAAGATTATTTGAAGTTGATTTATTGTGATACAAAACTTCTATATTGTATTGAAGGTTTTGTGATATGTTTGAATATGGATGTGCTATTTTTATACCATTCATAGTTTATGGTGAAATTATTGACATTTCGTATACTAGTTTTAATACGAATGTTTATGTTATGTTTAAACCTTTTCATATGGGAATGCATTGGACTTAATAAGTGACGGGTGGAGCCCGCTATAGCTCCTCGATGCATCGGTAGGTCTCATGAGACAAACTAGTGTCTTGGCACAAGGCCTTGACAAAATCTTATTTGTAGTCTTGGCACGAGGCCTTGGCTATGTGGTTATGATAGTCTGGCATTATGCATTCCAACATTATGAAAGTGGTTATTGATATTGCATGTGATTATTCGATTAGTAGAATATCCATGTGAACAAGTAAATGGCATTATTTCATTTTACTTTTGCCATACTATGTTGAAGTTCAATTTTAAAAGGCTTTTGTTTTAGTTATACATTGCCTTAAATGTTTATTCTTATTGATGAAAGTTTCCGCTATATTGTTATCCTTACTGGGCATTTGAGCTCACCCCTTTTCTATGTTTTATTTTTCCCAGGAAGTGAAGATGTAAGTTATGAATGACCTGCAGGGATATTATGAGGGGATTGTAGTGTGGACTGTGGAAACATTATGTTGTTGTAGTAGTTTTTGATTTTATGATGTAATGTAAAACTTATGAATATATCTAGTGTTTCCAAGGCTACTAAACCAATCGGTCTTTCGAGATTTGATCTTTCTTGTGATCATGCCAATGTTATGTAATAATGCACCGACTCTGGGTAACTGGGGTCGGGGCGTTACATATTACATATTCAGTAAACGTGGATGTGGATGATAAATTTTCCCTAGTAAATACCGAAGTATAAACACTCTCTGATAAAAAATGAGATTGTGAGAATTTCCCTTACCTTAGGTCTGATATGATTTATACGTATTTGAACCCCCTGTATAATGATTTAAATAATGTCATTGAATTATTACAGAATCATATTCATTGTTATGATATCATACAAGACCATATTTTTATCTTCTTATTAGTAATGTTTGATTGGTACTTATTATTCGGGTGTTCATTGCTTTATGTTCTTATGCATGTCTTGTCGAATAAATTCTTATTCTTCGTTTTAGGTTATAGGTATCTCATTTATAGAATGGTATTAGTGTAACATATATCATATTTATGCATTCAATTCATTTATATAATAATCATTCAATGAAGATCATGTAGAACGAGTCGTATCACATCGTGGAGACGGTAGGCCGTACGTACGCACGAGCGATGATATCATTCCCATGATCGTGGAATTGTATTGAAGTGTATGTATACTATTTTAGAATCAATGTCACTTCACAATAATCATATATAGTTATTCTTTACACCATTATTACCATCCAAGTAATGTGGTGGTGGAAAACAGATTACACCACGGCGTGGAGACGGTATTCTGTACGTACGCACGCACGGTGATTTCATTTTCTGTAGGATGGATAGAAGGTGAAATATGGTTGTTTAATATTTATAATAAAATATTAGTATATGAGTGATACTGATGTTATTACTTCATAATGAAACAACTAAAGAAGAGGATGTATAAGAAGAAATAAATTTTAAATAATCGGTAACAGACATTACCTTTTCTTTGAAGCGCCTCTTCTTAACCTACTATTAGGGCACTAAAGATTGTCTTTAAAGAATACCACGACCTCTAGGTTGTTTCTAGGGAATTGAAGAAGATAAATTGGCAAGGGTTGTCTGAGATTTAAGGCTCAAAGAGGTGTGAGGAGAAGAGGGAGGAGGTGCCCTTTTATAACGGAGGAGAGGGGCTCCTTAGGAAAAACTTAAAATAATAT
Organism: Viscum album; assembly: GCA_963277665.1. NCBI lineage: Eukaryota > Viridiplantae > Streptophyta > Magnoliopsida > Santalales > Viscaceae > Viscum > Viscum album. Next base: position 1,430,372,500 of record OY728157.1, read on the forward strand.
TTTATTATAAAGTCATATTCAGTTTTTAATAGCTCCAAATTGATTTATTTCAAAGATAAGGTGGGTATGGGTCGAAATCCTTTCAACCAATATATTTTATACAAGTTTAGGTTACTATTTTAACCTTATCATTTAGATTTAACTGTAAGTTAAATAATTTTACTTCTACCATGTCTTCTTGTTTTCTTACACTATATAGTTAATAAACATACTATTACAAGACACAAGAACCACAATTTGTTAATTATTTATATATATAACCTTATATAAGTCATTTTTTCAAACATTATATTTTTAGGTATAAAATAACAATTAATAATATAATATTTTTTTAAAAAACTATTTTATGTAAATTTTTACAATATTTGGTAGTTAATTTTTTTTAAAACATATAACAGCATGATTAGTTCAAAAAAGGTTAATTAAATCAATAGTAACATGTTATATTAACCTATAAAATTATTTTAATTCATAAAAAGTCTCAAATTACATTTATTTGGGTATTTATAATATCAATTATGTTAATATTTCATTAATAAGGTAATTACTGTATAATCATTGTGTCAGAAATAAATTAAATTATTTAATGTATAAAAATTATAAATAAAATACCATTATGTAAGAAATTTTATTATCTTTCTAATTAATATTTATAGTCTGAATTATCTTATGTATAACCACATATTAAAAATGATTTATTTATTAAACTTTGATTTTAACTATTTTAACTCTTCTTAAAATAAAAAAATAATAAATGTCATAATCTAATCCAAGTGGACATAAATGGTCATATTTTATTACTAAGATTTTTTTGGTCGAATTAAACTTATCCAATAGAATTAGGACATGTGTTAGGGTAAAAATAATATCATTTTTACCCTTAATTACCCTATTTACTTTTAACCGTGGTAAAAAAAGTAAAAAGTTACTATTCACCAAAAAATAGTTTTATCTTATTGAACAACATTATAATACTTGATATTAACCGCGTGTCTCAAATTTTTGAAATTCCACTCATAGAAGCGGTAAAATTAAGTTTTATGTAAATTTTCAAATTCTCCCAGGAGGTGGGTAAAAGACAGTGACAAGTTCAATTAAATTTTATTATATCTAAAATTATTATAAAATGACTCCAATGAATTACATTAAACTTATATAGGTATTAAGTATCAATTTTGACATAAAATAAATTTAAATAAAATAATTAATTATTTAAATAAAATTTTGTTTTTAAATAGTAACCTAGTGTTTTCACTATCCATCAAAAATTGAAAGTTTTCAGAAAAATACCAAAAATTCACCCTAGGATAATTTTGATAATACGAATCCAAAAATGAAGTCCATTTTGAAAGATAAAATTTATAAAATTTCAAAAAATGGGTATTACTATTCACAGCGGCTAGTTTATATAATATTTTAATAACATATCGTTGTTTAGTGAAACTCGATATTGCGTACAACACACGCTATCGAGGAAGGATTTTATTGCGTATAACTCAAGACAAGACAGTGTTGTGTGTAGTGAAAGATTACTTTATATAAAATTATACATAAAAACAAAATATTTCTCATAAAATCTCATGTGTTACATTCTACCCCCCTTAAAATGAATTTCTCCCTCGAAATTCGTCACATTGAAACAAACAAATGAGCATACCTCTCCCTCATCATATACTCATGTTACCATGTAGCTTCTTCTAATTGGTGGTTCCTTTATACAACTTTCGCCAATAGAGTGGTCTTGTTCTTAGGAATTTTTCGCTACGATCCAGAATCTCTATCGGTTGTTCTTCATAAGAAAGATCTTGATCCAGCGGTACAACTTCTCAGCTGATTACATGTGAAGGAGCGGGTATATACTTTCTCAAGAGAGATACATGGAACACATCATGAACTTGAGAGAGATTCGGTGGAAGCACCAATTGGTAAGCTACCTTCCCAAAACGATCCATTATTTCAAAAGGACCAATATACCTATGGCTCAGCTTGGCCTTCATTTCAAATCTCATTACTCTCTTCCAAGGAGATATTCGTAAGAACACTCTATCACCCACTTCAAACTCTAGGTCTTTTCTTTGGTTATCGGCATAACGTTTTTGTCAACTCTGAGCTTCTCTTATGTGTTGTTGAATAGATCTGACCATTTCATCCATCTCATCAACAAGATCAGGTCCAAATAGATTTCTTTCCCCAACTTCATCCCAACAAGTTGGAGTCCATCATTTCTTTCCATATAGATCTTTATAAGAAGGCATCTGAATTCTGGAGTGAAAGCTATTATTATAAGAAAATTACACCAGAGGTAGTTGTTGATCCCAACCACCTTTTAAATCCATAGAACGAGCTCTTAACATATCTTCTAGAGTTTGAATTTTTCTCTCAGACTGACCATCTGTCTGAGGATGATAAGCAGTGCTAAAACTCAACTTTGTATCTAGTGTATGATGAAGACTATGCCAGAACATCGAGGTAAACCTCGGATCCCGATCTGATATAATGGAAAGTGATACTCCATGCAATCTTACCACTTCCATCACATATATCCTGGAAGGCTGATCCAGAATGAAATCTTCTCTAATATAAATGAAGTGTGCTAACTTCGTAAGATGATCAACTATAACCCAGATAACATTATTGCCTTTTTATGTTTTAGGAAGTACAGTGACAAAGTCGATAGTGATCTTTTCCCATTTCCAATATGGTATGGGTAATGGTGGTAACATTCCCTTAGACTTTCTGTCTCTTAGCTTTGACTTGCTAACAAACCAAGCATCGAGAGACATATTCAGCAACATCTCTTTACATGCAATCCCACCAAAATTACTCTGTTAGGTCCCTATACATCTTCGTGCTTCCAGGATGAATAGATAATGGAGAACTATGAGCCTCATCCAGTAGCTCCTTCTTTAATTCTGGGATGGGAGGAACACAAACTCGATTCCTAAACCTTATTATCCCATCACAATCAAGGTTGAATTCAGGAACATTTGTCACCTAATTTTGTAATTCTACATCTTCTTTTTGTGCCTCTTTAATCTTCACATGTATATATATTTGAACATTCATTTGAGAAAGATAAAATTTTTCCCCTTACATTATAATTCCAGGATCCATATTTTGTAAATCCATAAATATTGGATCTTTTGTGATCCTCATCATGGATAAGCTGGCATGGTATTGTCGAGTTAATGCATCTTCCACCTTGTTTGCTTTCCCAGGGTGATAATTAATTGAGCAGTCATAGTCCATAATCAACACCAACCATCTTCTTTGGCGCATATTTAACTACTTTTGTGTGATAATATACTTTAAACTTTTGTTATCAGTATAAATATCACACCTTTCATCATAAAGATAATGCATCCAAATCTTTAATGCAAATATTACAGTATCTAACTCCAAATCATGAGTTGGGATATTTTTCTCATGGATTTTCAACTGTCGTGAGGCATAAGCTGTCACCATATCATTTGGCTTGAGAACACACCCCAATACCTTATTGGATGAATCACTGTAGATCACAAACCTTTCTCTACTACAAGGCAGTGTGAACATAGGTGCACTAGATACCCTTCTTTTCAACACCGTGAAATTCTCTTCACACTCCTCCGTCGACACGAACATAATGGTTTTTCAAGTCATCCTGGTGATTTGATCAGATAATCGTGAAAAATCCTTCACAAAACATCGGTAATATCCATCCAAACCAAGACAACTTCGGATCTCAGTTACAGTTGTTGGTCTCGACCATCTTTCGATAACCTATGTTTTTTCTGGATCCACATATATCCCCTCTTTTGATATTATCTAACCCAAAAATGTAACTTTTTGAAGCCAAAATTCACACTTGGTAAATTTGGAATAAAGCTTCTCTTTTCTCAGGGTCTTCAATACAATTCTCAAGTGATCTTCACATTCTTCCATGCTCTTTGAATAGACAAGAATATCGTTTATAAAGACTACCAAAAACTGATAAAGATAGTCCCTAAAGACTCTATTAATCAGATCCATGAAGATAGAAGGGGAATTAGTAAGACCAAATGGAATCACTATAAATTCATAGTGTCCGTACCTTGTACAGAAAGTCATATTTGGTATATCCTCCCTTTGGACCCTTAATTGATGATACCCTGAACGAAGATAAATCTTGGAAAAGTATTGAGCACCGCGTAGTTGGTCAAATAAGTCATAAATGCATGGGAGAGGATATTTTTTCTTGATATTTATCTTGTTAAGTTCTCGATAATCAATGTAGAGTCTTATTGATCCATCTTTCTTCTTAACAAACAGAACAGGTGCTCCCCAAGGTGATGCACTAGGGCGTATGAATCCCTTGTCAAGATTCTCTTCGATTTTCTTCTTCAATTCCTACAACTCAATTAGTTCTATTCTATAAGGTGTCTTTGAAATGTGCATAACCCCCAATATGAGTTCAATTGAAAACTCAACATCAAGATTTGGTGGAAGACCTAGCAATTCTTCCGGAAAGACATCATCAAACTCCCGTACAATGGGAATATTCTTAATTGTGAGTTTACCACCAACCATTTGAGATAAATAGCATTCATTTAGTGGAATCAAGACCCATAAGATGGAATAAATTTTCACTGGAAGGTTATGTTCAACCATGCATCGATAGACGATCATAGATTGATCTGGAATATGAAATGTGACTTCACTTATTTGGAAATTGATATAATCCCCATAAAAAGAAATCCAATCCATGCCAAGAATCACATCAAATTACACTATAGGAAGGATCACAAGATTTTTAGGAAGCACTTTCACAAAAACTTCAATCGGAGAAGAATTATAAAATTTTGATCTGACTGTTGTGCCATTAGGGGTTGTCATAGCTAACTCAACATCTAATTGTTGAGGTAATACGGAGATACCCTTAGAAAATTCTTTAGAAATAAAAGAGTGGGTGGATCCAGAATCAAATAAAACATTTTCTACTATAGATTGGATGGTAAGTGTACCTTTCACCACTTCGTTATCATACTCCACATCACTGATAGAAATTGCATGTGAATTTCCTTTGTCTTTAGCCTTAAGAGTCTATTGAGGTCAATCATCATAAAAAATCCTTGTATTAGGGCATTGATTAGCATAATGCCCCATTTCATTGCACTTGTAACATTGAAGTGTATGAGGTGCACTCTGTGTCCTCTTTTCTTTGTTCGCATCACTAAACATCTTCTTCCCATCATTGCCGCATTCAAGTGCCCGATGACCTTCTTTTCCACATTTGAAACATTTACTTGTCCCTTTAAGAAAAATCCCTCCATGTTTCTTTCCTCACTTTGAGCATAAGGGAAAACTCATCTTCTTTTCAGTGTGGTCTTTAGATTTTCCTTTGAATTCCATTTTCCTCTTCTTATCAAATTCATATGACTGATGGGTTACTCTAATCTCCATCTAAACCTTGAGAGCACATTGAATGATTTCCTCATAGCTATTGAAGTCCCTTATGGATAACGCCCTTAGCAGACTTTGTTTTAAGCCACTAATGAATCGATCGATCTTACTCTTAGGTTGGATAATAATCCCAGAAGCGTACCGTGAAAATATTGTAAAATTTTCTTCATAGGTACTGACATATTCATCATCCTTTTGATTTAGTTCAAGAAACTCCTTCTCCATCTTTGCTCGAAGAATACGATAGAAGTAATTATTGAAAAATAAGTTCTCGAACTCGTCCCATTCTATGGACTCAATTTCATCTCTTGGAATCATGTTCTTGATAATATTCAACCATTGATCAGCTTCACATTCCAAATGATAAACTACTATGATGACATTATCATGCTTAGAACATTGAAGAACTGAAAATATCTTTTCAGTGGTGTGAATCCATTGTTCAGCCACTAATGGATCAGTAGACCCGTTGAATGAGGGTGGACACTGCCTCATGAAGGATTCAACAAAATGTTGCTCCTTCCTTTGCTCGTTTGGATGTCCTTCATGATTCATTGCTTGAGAATGTTGTGCGAGCATGGCTACAAGATTTTTCATTCCATCTCCCATAACGTTTGGTTGCTCAGGGGTACAATCATTGCATTACCCGTTGCATTCAGCATTAACACGGTTCTTTCGGGTTCCAACCATTGACTAAAACCAATAATCATCGCGTGAGAAACACTAATCATAATAGTAAAACCACATAATCAAGAATAAAATTTCATGCTTTAGGTATTATGATAGGTTATTCATGGCCATTTCTAAAGCACTATGATTTTTTCATATTCTTAGACATATCCTTAAGGTCCTTACTAAGGCTTTCACATCCTAGTTTCCAAAGGTTGACTATACCCTTCCTATGATACCAACTATAACAACCCATACTTTACATACATTGTTATTACATCAGAATTGAAGCATACTTGTTACAACATATACCAAAACAATGGTAGGACTGTATAGGTATAGTGTCTTTATAAACTGGGAAACATAAACAACTGGTTCATAAAGAATCTACATTGTCTCCCATTTATTTAATCATATCTAGAGTCCCTTTTGGCATATCCTACTTAATAACCTTCTTCCTGACCCGGGGAAAGAAATAATACAAAAGGGTGATCTCAAATGCTAATTAGGGTTAAAAAAGGAAATATCATATTCATACGAACATAGAATTTCAAAAATCTTCACCTGCAAAAGATATCATAATATAATAACATGGGAAAAATCATAGTAGTGAAATGTAATCCCAATAATCATAACATGAAACTTTTTGGCATACATGCATAATCATAGAGAATCATTTCTTAGTAGTCAAGACTCATTGCAAAGACTATCCTAGCGGACAAAGTCCATTTTTGAACTGAGTTCACTCCTCGTTTCAGTCATGTGTCACTAAACCAGATTAACCTGTCATTCCATCCATGTCTATCTCATGAGATATAAGTCTTTAACCAATGAATTGAAGGGAGATATAGGTCCCACCCATCTTATAATGATACCATTCTTATGTATGCTACAAGAACATAAATCATACATCATAGAATAGCCCATGTAATAAAAATGGGATTCTTAAACGTCATGCCATCATAACATAATCTATATAAGATAAAAGGACATCAAAAAAATAATTCCATAATAACATAATCAAATCAATGTAAAAATAGGGATAGAAACAGAACCCTATATTATCTTAGATGGAAAATAATTTTGATAAAACGCATGAACTCCATTCTTGAGGAAAATATCCTTTCTACTTAAAAAAACATTTTTCATGTCATATAATTTTAAAAAAATAAGTTGATTAAAAATAAACTTTAAAAATTGTAAAGGAAGCTTCATGGAAATAATTTTCTATAAAATCATAAAAATCCATTCATTCTGTATAAGTTAAAAAAACATTCTTCTCATACTTTGGACGAAAAAAGTCAAAATGTATCTCATACTTAAAACGACAAAATATTCCTTTCATATATTTTAATAAAAATCCACCAATAGGTAAAATTGGATTTAAATAATTGTATGTGTATATAAATAATATTACATATTGAGTAAACATGTATGTGGATGATAAATATGCCCTAGTAAATACCGAAGTATAAACACTCTCGGATATAAATTGAGATTGCGAGATTTTCCCTTACCTTAGGTATGATATGATTCATATGTATCCAAACATCCTTTATAATGATAAAAATAATGTCATTGAATTATTAAAGAATCATATTCATTGTTATGGTATCATACATGGTCATTTTTTTATCTTCTCATTAGTAATATTTGTTTGATACTTGTTATTCTGGTGTTTATTGCTTTATGTTCTTATGCATGTCCTGTCGAAGAAATTCATATTATTACTTTTTTGGTTATAGATATATAATTTCCAGAATGGTATTAGTGTAACATATATCATATTTATTCATTCAATTCATTTATATAATCATTATTCAATGAAGATCTTGTAGAACGAGTCGCATCACATCGTGGATAGGGTAGGCCGTACGTACGCACGAGCGATGATATCATTCCCATGATCGTGGAATTATATTGAAGTGTATGTATACTATTTCAGAATCAATATCACTTTACAATAATAATATATAGTTATTCTTTACACCATTTTAACCATCCAAGTAAGGTGGTGGTGGAAAATAGATTACACCACGGTGTGGAGACAGTATTCTGTACATACGCATGCGTAGTGATTTCATTTTCCATAGGTTGGATAGAAGGTTAAATAGGGTTTTTTCCTAATTATAATAACATATCTATATATGAGAGATACTGATGTTATAACTTCGTAATTAAATCGATAAATAAGAGGAAGTAAAAGAAGAAATAAATTTGAAACAATCGCTAATAGACATTACCTTTTCTTTGAAGCGCCTCTTCTTAACCTCCTCTTAGGGAACTAAATATGGTCATTGAAGAAAACCAGGACCCCTAGGATGTTTCTAGGTAAGTGGATAAGAGGAATTGGAAGGGTTTGGACGAGCTTGGAGGCTCAAAGTGGTGTGAGGAGAAGAGGGAGGAGGTTCCCTTTTATAAGGGAGGAGAGGGGCCCCTTAGAAACAACATAAAATATTATTTTATTATAAAGTCATATTCGATTTTTAATAGCTCAAAATTGATTTATTTCAAAGATAAGGTGGGTATGGGTCTAAAGCCTCTCAACCAATAGATTTTATACAAGTTTAGGTTACTATTTTAACCTTATCACTTAGATTTAACATTAAGTAAAATAATTTTAATTTTACTATGTCTTCTTGTTTTCCTACACCATATGGTTAATAGACATACTATAACAAGCCAAAAGAACCCCAATTTTTTCATTATTAATATATATAACCTTATATAAATCATTTGGTAGAACCTTATATTTTTAGGAATAAAATAACAATTAATAATATAATATTTATTTTGAACACTATTTTATGTCAATTTTGACACTATTTGGTAATTGATTTTTGTGAAAATCATAACAGCATGATTATTTAGAAAAAATTTTATTAAATAAATAATAACATTCCATATTATCCTATAAAATTAGTTTAATTCATAAAAAGTCTCAAATTATATTTATTTGGGTATTTATAATATCAATTATGTAAATATTTCATTAATAAGGTAATTACTTCATCATCATTGTGTCATAAATAAATTAAATTATTTAATGTCTAAAAATTTAAAATAAAATAACATTATGTAAGAAATATTTTTATATTTCTAATAAATATTTATAGTCGAAATTATCTTATGTATAAACCTATATTAAAAATGTTTTATTTACTAAACATTGATTTTAACTATTTTAACTCTCCTTTAAATAAAAAAATAATAAATGTACTAATCTAATCCAAGTGTACCTAAATGGTCATATATTTATTGTAAGGTTGTTTTTGGTGGAATTAAACTTATCCAATAGAATTAGGAAATGTTTTAGGGTAATAATAATATCATTTTTACCCTTAATTACCCTATTTACTTTTAACTGTGAAAAAAAGTAAAAAGTTATTATTCACCAAAAAAAATTTGATCTTATTAAACCACATTTTACTCCTTGATATTAACCGTATCTCTCTGATTTTTGAAATTCCACTCATAGAAATGGTAAAATTATGTTTTATATATATTTTCAAATTCTTCCGGGAGGTGGGTAAAAGACGGTGAAAAGTTCAATAGAATTTTTATATATCTATAATTATTATAAGATGACTCCAATGAATTACATTGAACTTATATAGGTATTAAGTATCATTTGTGACTTAAAATAAATTTAAATAAAATAAATAATTATTTAAATAAAAATTCGGTATTTAAATAGTAACCCAGTGTTTACACTATTCATCAAAAATTGAAAGTTTTCAGAAAAAATACAAAAAATTCACCCTAGGATAATTTCGATATTCCGAATCCAAAAATAAAGTCCATTTTAAAAGATAAAATTTATAAAATTTCAAAAATTGGGTATTACTATTCATAAAGGCTAGTTTATATAATATTTTAATAACATATTGTTGTTTAGTGAAACTCGGTATTGTGTACAACACACGCTATCGAGAAAGGTTGATCTTGCATATAACTCAAGCCAAGATAGTGTTGTATGTAGTGAAATATTCCTTTATATGACATTATACATAAAAAAATATTTCTCATAAAATCTCAGGTGTTACAATGAAACTTTTTTGATAAAATATTATGATAAAAGGATTATATTACACAGTGATCATTCGTATATGGTTTTCATTTTTGTGACTTTATATTCATTATCTTGGGTTCATTGACCCATTTCTAGACATTAATCTTGATCTATAAGCAAACCCACCTAATCCCATTGAGAAACAATATTATAGAGTCACACACTAAGGGTTTCTATTGGTCTCAATTAAATTTTATTTGAAAATAATTAATGAAATAGATATTTTTCTCAAGAATTGGGAATAATTTTATCCATGTTATATTGATCACATAAATTAAATAAATATTTATTCACCCGATTGTGAATAAAATATTTTTATTTATTTTATTTAATATTTAAAAAATATGTATTTACATGTATTTGAATAAAATATTTATTAAATAGAATGAAATATTTATCCGGGTGTTCAAAAAATTCAAGTGGAGTTTTATTAGACCAAGACCATGTTCAGTGGTTAAATAATTATTTATAATCTAGTAAATATTATTTATCGAGTTTTCAAAATTTGGTGCACCGAATAAAAATAAAAATAAAAATAATATAAATATTAATAATAATAATATTATTATTATTATTATGTTTCATGATATTTCATTAACGGTTATAATAATATTTAATGGATGTTATGAAATAAAATTTCCTAACCGAAATCATATCACCATAAATAGGCATCTTGGTCTATTGTGTAATTCATTCAAAACCAATTCCATGTTTAGGAACAGAGAATTGTTGTGCACAAAAAATTATATCTCAACTCCTCCTCCTATATTCCTCTCAAGAATGAGAAACCCAAAATAGTATTTCTTAAAAATAGAAGAATGAGCAATCAATGATGAGTAATGCTAGACATTCGATTAGCCATGATAGCACTCAAAAAATAACGGGAATTTCTAAGAGACCATTAGAGCATGTGTGGATCTTTGCTAAGGGATTCTATCCTAGGATCCTCACAAATGAAAGGATGGAAATCTGGAAGGTCCATTTCGTATGATCAGAAATCACCTATGAAGAAAGTTCATATCCCCAGATATCTGTTGCATTAGATATTAATTAAATTAATTATAAATTTGACATGAAAGATCCCCACTCTTAGTTTTTGAAAAATATTATTATGTTTTTTTAAAATATCTCCTTAAACTATAATGATTCCACTAAACCCAAAACCAATTGTTCAAGAACATGAAATGTTAGAAGACCGACACTAGTTAAGAATATCCTTTTTGAAAAGGGAAGCTTAAGCATCCTAGTTTTGGACGAGGTGGTATCAGAGTTAAATTTCATGCATTGAGGACGTTAGGCTATGTAGTTTTAATCTATAAAACTCAAACTTTAGGAGTTGTAAATAATTTATGGTCATAATGTTTGGACCTACTACAAATAGTTTGAGGTCATGTTTCCTGGTCCATAGGATGAGTTTCTAAAGAGTATATTTTTAGTGTGTTGTCATGATAAAACCAAAATGATTGTGGGTCCAAGGAGAACAAGAACCTCACCAAACATTCTTAAGGAGATTTGAATGAATTTTGAAGTTATAATGCTTGAATTTTCTATAAACATTTTATGGTTTTTCTACATGGTCCATCAACTCTTATATTAGGGTAATAGATTCTGGACTAAGGGGAGGAATTGTTCCAGTGGGAAGAGTGTGTGGTGGTGGCTTAATAGACCCGATGTGAATAATTTCCAAGGCATCCCACCCCCTTATATGCAGGTCGAGATGAATTGCAAACAATTTAACATCATGTTTCTCGAACAAAGGAAAAAATTGGGTATTAATGGATTTTTTATTAGTTTAGGGGTTAATCCATGATGTGAATTATTCTAGGAAATCTTTTCTATAACACCTTGAGTTTTTAGAGTCCATTTTTTCGAATAAATTAAAATTTTCATTTATATCCTTTGATGCACTATGTCAGACATTTCATTCCTAATAAAACTACTTGTCATATATTACACGAAACACCATGTTTTTTGAACTATACACACAACACTGACATGGCTTGTGTTACATGCAAGAGCGACCTTCCTCGATAGCTTGCGTTGTACGCAATACCGAGTTTCACTAAACAATAATATATTATTAAAATATTATTATTTAATGGTATATAGACTAGTCGTTATGAATATTATTAACCAAATTTTTATTTTTATATAACATTTAAATTCATCTCATTATTTTTCTAGACATTATATATGTTCCAATTCAATTTTTTGGATACAAGAATTTTTCAAAAAATACAGTTATTGCGCCTTTTGATGGTACACCCATTTTAAATCCTATTTTTACCACTTCAATACATTATATTTGAAAAATTAAAATTTTTATTTTAAATAATGATATAAAAATTTACTTTTAAAGAATGTTCGGTATTTTTTTGACAAAAATAATATTTTAATAAATAGTGAAAAATACTGCATTTTAAATCAAAACTGTCTTTTCATCTAATTCATTTAGATAGATAGATTATATTTTTAGTTGGTTTAAAAGTGAAACTGTATAATGTTTTTATTCTTTAATAAAATTTTGTTCATTTTAAGTAATTCTATATTTATATTTGACATAAACACATGTCAATCTTTTGATAGTTTATACTTTTTAAAAAAACGTTTTCTCATTTTGACAACATGAATTAATTTTTAATTAATTCATGGATGTTATGTGTTTTGAATTTAAAAAAATGGATTCTATATTTGGGATAATAAGGTCCAATATTTGTAAATATTCCTTTTTTTATTTTTGGACATTATTAATAGTAACTCTTGTTATTATTTTTATTTACCACATTTAATGGTTTAATGAGGTAAATAAAGGTAAAAATTACATTATAATAATGTAAAACTACCATAACACTTTTCCTAATCCTATTTTATAAGTTATGGGAGACCTCAAAAACATTTCAGATGCACATTTGTCCTTTGAGAGCCACTTTGGTGTGAAAATGACATGTTATTATAATTAATTTAAAGTAAATAGAAATATAACATAAAAATATATATTTTTACTAAATAAATTTTAATGTGAGGTTATATAATTTATATCTTTGACTATAAATATTAATTATAAATATAAACAGATTTACTAAATCATTGTATTTTATTTATAATTCTTAAACATTAAATAAATAAATTTATTTATGACACAATGATGATGTAGTGATTACCATATTAATGAAAGATTGAAATAAATAATATTGAAAATATTACAATAAATGTAATTTGAGATTTTGGATTCCATAAACAAATTTTGTAGACTGAATTGAAATTTTAGGGATGGGATAATGATTTTTATTCTATGTAATCAAGTTTTCATGACTAAAAAAATCAATTACTAAATAATGTCCAAATTGACATTAATGAGTTTTTAAAACATATACAATTTTATTAAATGATATAGTAGTCATAAAAATATAAGATTCATCCAAATGACATATATTGAGTTAATTATTTCATTAATTATCCACTTGATGTTCTTTTTTCATTTTATAGAAACTATATTAACCATATAGTAAAACATACATGAAGACATGGTAAGAGTTAATTTATTTAACTAAGGGTTAAAACTAAAATATAAGGTTAAATATGTTACATAAAATTTTCTAAAACCTATTTGTTGAGAGTATTTATAACTATCATCATCTTATCATAGAAATATATCACTTTGGAGCTATTAAAATTCTAAAATAAACTTATAATGTAAATAATATTCCATGACTTTCCAATAGTTCCACTCCTCCAACTTATAAAAGGACACCACATCTATCAACTTAATAACACATCTAAACCCCATGGTTCATACAAATTCAGATAAAATAATCACCCAACATCCCTATATTTCTCTTATAGACCACAATTTGGGCATAAAATCATCCTAAAGAGACTTTTATGAAAATCAAAAGGAGATACTTGGAAAGGAGGAATTTGTTTTATCACCTCTTTCAAAATTCTTTTATTATTCTACTTCCCATTATTTTGTTGTTTTCATACTTAAGTAATAAATCCAGTATCTTAAACAATAAAATATTTTATTATAATTATGGGACAAACCCAAAACTCTTTTTATCCATCCTACGAATAACAATATCACCATGTGTGCATACGTACAGCTTACCATCTCCACACCGTGATATAATTTGTTATTCAAAAATACTTAATTTGGATGGGTAAAACGATGCATATAATGGATTTACGTAATAAATATAACATGATAATTATTCTTTATATTTAATATGACATTCAATTCTATACCATTTAATAATTAAGTTAATGATAACGTTTCTCGGGTGTATGTATAGACTACCGTCTCCACGATGCGAAGCGATTCATTCAATATGATCTTCACTAAACCATGATTATATACATAAATGGAATGAATAAATATGATATATATTATACTAATATCATTCTATAAATGATATAACTATAACCTAATAAGTGGAACATGACCTTATCCAACAAAACACGCATAAGAACATAAAGTAGTTAATATCCGAATAATAGGTGACAATGAAATGTTACTAAACACCGATGATAATAAAATCATATATTATAACATAAAAAATTATTATTTTGGAATAAGTAAATATCATTATTTAAATCATTATACATGAGTTTTGGATACACATTAAGGATATTGGACCAACTGTAAGGGGTAATTTTGCAATCTCATTATTATTCAAGATTGTTTATAAATAATTATTTATGGGAGTGTATTTACCACCCACATCAATGTTCCCTAAATATATAATTATATTTCTATTATTATACAATTTATTAAATCCAACATCACTAATTGGAGAATTTTTACTAAATGGTATGAAAGGAATTTTTTCCGTTATTTGATTCAAGGTACATTTTTTAGTTTTCCAACAAAAGTATGAGAATAATGTTTTTTTACTTATACGACAGGAATGAATTCTTATGATTTCATAATAACCTATTTATTTAAATCATCCTTTGTAATATTTCATGTTTAATTAAAATTAAATTATTTTCTTTTTAAATCTAATGTAATTTTGAAAAAATAATATGTTTTTGAAGAAAAAATTACATTTTCCTCAATAATTAATTTCAAGTATTTTATAAAAATTATTTTCCATCTAAGATAACAAATGGTTATTTTCTATCCCTACTATTACATTGATTTCATTGTGTTTGTGATGGGATTATTTTTACTAAATCCAATTATCTTATATTTATTATGATGGAATGATGTCTAAAAAACCCATTTTCTATTCCTTGAGTAATGTTATGTTGAATGGTGTATGATTTTTTCGCAGATTTAAAAATGACTTCATTATTAGATTAGTGAGAGCTACATCTCCCTGCACTACAATGAGTAAATATTTATATCTCTTGAAATATACATGATTGGAATGGCATGTAAATTCATTTCAGTAATATAGGGCTGGAATAGAATGTATATCTAGTATAATAATACAGCGCTGAACCAAGGAGTAAACTCGATTCAGCATTGGAATGTTTACTCTATATAGGTATTGAAAATGATCCTTTGATAATATAGAAATTATATTATTTGATTATTTGTTTTCCACAAGTTCATGTGTTTATTACAATGATATATTATCATGGTTAATGTTCCTTTATGATTTATGCGTTACGAACTGCTAAGATTTATTTCACAACTCACGATTTCGATATTCAAAAGTTATGTTCATGGTTTTTTACATTCATATGTTCATATATTGTATGATTAATTTTACTGAGAATCTGAGCTCACACTTTCTTATGTTTCCATTCCTCAGGTTATAAATAAATCATTTAAGTAGTATTACTAATGGGAAAGATCATTATGGGAGATATTGATGATCTTTCACAGTTTATAAAATTTCATTCCATGTTTTGAAATGTACTAAACTGTTATGGTTCTCATACGTGAATATGTTATATGTAATGAGTACTCATGTTAAAAGATTTAATAATCCTCTAGGTCATTCTTGGGTCATTATAGTTTGTATCCGTGACAAGGTTTAGTCATCCTTTAGAAACTGGGATGCAAAAACTATAGTGAGATCCCTAGAGATATTTAAGAAGAATTTTGTAAGGATATGTATATTTATTCAATACAGTCCTAGAATTATGGTAATGATCATTAATAACTAAGTATTAAACCTTAGATGTTAGAGATTGAAAATACACCCCCTTGATTATGTTTTTTTTCCTAGTATGATTTTTTCCTCTCACTGTATTCTTTTTTTAGGTTTTAGACAATGTCTAGAACCCAAAAGAACTGTGTAAATGATCAATGCAATGGGAAATGAAACTATTTCCCTCATGAACAAATTGAATTTTATGGTATATGAAATGATTAATATTATCGCTATACATATATAAGTAGTGAATCACTCTGGACAGTCAAATAATCAGAGAAGGGAACATCATTCTATTGATTCTTTTATGAGGCAAAATCCTCCTTCTTTCAGAGGGTATTCTGATCCACTTGTTATTGAATAGTGGATCAATACCATTGAAAAGATATTTTCTATCCTTCACTGTTCAGAACATTAAAATATTAATTTGTTTGTCTATCATTTAGATGTATAAGAGGACAAGTGGTGAACTCTAATGAAGAATATGAGGTAACTAGATGAAATTGGATCCATGGAATGGGACAAGTTCTTGAAATTATATTTCAATAAGAACTTTCCTCCTTTTATTAAAAAAAATGGAAAAGGAGTTCCATGGCCTTAAGAAGAAGGTTGATGAATCTATTGGTACATATGAGGAAAATTTTACAAGACTTGAAAGCTATGATTTTGGATTTATCAACCAACCTGAAAGTAATGTAGATCGATTCTTCAGTGGCGTAAAACCAAGTCATTGAAGAGCATTAGATATAAGAGACTTTAGTTTATATGAATATATTTTTCATTTTTCTATCTAGGTAGAAATGGATGTTTGTGTTACATAACAATCTAAATGTTTTGATAATAATTGAAATATAGAGTTCAATGGAAAATCAAAAAAACAATGGTGAAAAGAAGAAAAGTGTTTCCTTATGATCAAAGTGTGGAAAAAACCATGGTGGTGATTTTCTTAACATGAATATCAAATATTTAATGTGTGGAAAAGATGTTAATATGATTTTTGAGCACTGATTAATTATAAAAAATGTACCTAATGATGTGAATAGAGAAAAGGTTATAGAGAATGAACCACCCAAACTTCAATGCTACAAGTGAATGGAAATGGGGAATTATACTAACCAATTCCCTAATCCAAGGGTTATCAATGATGATGGACGTCAATAATATATTAATGCCAAATACAAAGGAGAATAAAATACAATCACTATTGGTGATGTTGAGAATGAGAGTGAAATGGTGGAATGATTAAGTGTTTTTGTAATGATATTCTAGAATAATGTTGTAGAATCACTTTTATAGTATTATGAAATAATGGAATACCTATGTAGTGGTCAACTATGGTTTTCCACATGTATTTGAAAGTATAATTTGAGTGGTACTAGTAACCATAAAAGTGATTGAGCTATTAAGGTGATGTTTTTTGGGAAACACATGATTTAGGGAAAGATGATCCTTAATACGAACATGATGTTGAGATAATATTATTTGGATAAAGTTATGTTGTATAGGAATAAGTAAATTGGACAATATTAGTTACCTTGGAACTAGTTAAGGATTTATTGAAAATTCTGTTACGTTATCTGGGTTGAAGATTAGAGCTGTTTGGACTTAAGAATAAGAAAGAATGCATGTTTGAAATAAGAATATATGATAGTTCAGGTATTTACCATGACTCAAGAGAATACATGATTATGGTATTAATTTTTTTGGAATGGGACGACCAAGAGCTACATTTTCAGATATAGAAGATAATTGTTAAACAGATTTAGTTCACCTCTTTCTAAAGATGTATATATTTTTTTTGGATGGATTGTAAGGTTTTCTAATTACAGATTATACAAGTTATACTATGGTTGATGTTAGTCAGATTAATGTATTTTCTCAATATAGGTGTGCTTATAAATATTTGATAATCTCTGTTAACCTTTTTGTTTAGACAGATTGAATGACCAA
Organism: Viscum album; assembly: GCA_963277665.1. Taxonomy (NCBI): domain Eukaryota; kingdom Viridiplantae; phylum Streptophyta; class Magnoliopsida; order Santalales; family Viscaceae; genus Viscum; species Viscum album. The sequence goes on from OY728157.1 coordinate 1,430,390,719, forward strand.
TCATTCTATTTATGGATCCCATGATCTAATAACACTTCAGGATTGACGAAATCAACTTCATTTATTTGAATAAGAGATGACGTGGAAATTTTCTGAGGCATGAACAACGGTGAGATTGTACTGAAATTATGTAAATATTTCTTCTTAGGTTCTTCAGATTTAGGGAAAAGATCTTGAAAACCAAAAATTTTATCTTAGTACCTTCTTATCCGATTAATCGGATAGTCCCTTAAATTATCACATATTAATGGGTTTCTAGTTGTTGACTTTCTCCAAACATTGTTCAATACCACAATCCATCTGAATTTTATGATTATATTTTTCTTCCATATACATGTTTTTACATCCCACCTATGTTCTATTATTTGGAAACCCTGTGATGAGTTACTTTGGGTAACCGTTATGTTTCCTACATTCCATTTTAAACGAAGTTTTTGTATTCTTTTTTATGAATTAGGAATCCATGAATTAAACTTCCAAGTAGTAAACCTTTTAAAACTCTAATTATTTTTGAAGGAAAAATTCATCTTAAGGGGGTTATAATTTAACACCCTAAGTTTTTATAGACAGTTTTTTTCAATGAAATTAAAATGTACATTTATATCTTTCAATTCACTATGTCAAACATTCCATTCACACTAAAATGAAATTTATATGTTACATGAAACATCGAGTTGGCGTATGATAAAAAAACATTTACTTGGAATGGGTTACATGCAAGAGAGACCATCCTCGATAGCTCGCGTTGTACACAATACCGAGTTTCACTAAACAATGATATATTAAATATTATTATTTAATGGGATATAAACTAGTCATTATGAATCATATTAACCAAATTTCGAATTTTTTATAACATTATCCATCATCTTATGTATTTTCAATACATGACATAAGAATATATTGAAATTTTCAGATAAAATAAGTATTTATTAAAAATGAAGTTTTACATCCTTTTGATGGTGCACCCCAATTTATATACTTTTTAAAAAATTTATATATTCTATTTGATAAAATAAACTTATTACTTGGAATAGAGACAATAAATTTTACTTTTTTTTGGAATTTTTTGTATTTGTGTGATAAAATTCTTATTTTAATAAATAGTGAAAACACTGCATTTTAATTCCAAACTGCCTTTTCATATAACTTATTAATATAGTTAAATTATATTTTTATTTGTTTTTAAAGTCTAATTGTATTTTTTTTATAATTTAATCATATTTTGTTCATTTAATGTAATTTCAAATTTGAATTGGACATAAACGCATGTCAATCTTTTGATAGGTTTTACTTCTTAAAAACATTTTTTCCTTATTTTGAAAATATAAATTAATTTTAAATTAATTTCTTCCAATTATGTGTTCTAAATTTGGTAAAATAGATTCCATATTTGGAATCATAAGTTAATTTTATTTAAATATGATCCTTTTATTTTTGAACATTATGAAAAGTAACTTTAGAAATTATTTTTATTTTCCACAATTAAAGGGTAAATGAGGTAAATTAGTGTAAAAATAATATTATATTAATATTAAACAACCCTAACACATTTCATAATTATATTGGATGTGTTATAGGAGACAAAGGAGACACCTATGAAGGACATTTGTCCTTTGGGAACCACTTGGGTGTGATAATGACATGTTTTATTAATTATTTTAATGTAAAGAGAAATATAACGTAAACATGTATCTTTTTACTAAAACAATTTTAATGTGTGGTTATATAACTTATATCATTGACCATAAATGTTAATTATAAATCAAAAATTATTATAAATCATGGTATTTTATTTATATTGTTTATACATTAAATATATAATTTTTTTATAACACAATGATAATTTAGTGATTACTTTATTAACGAAAGATTGAAATAAATGATATTATAAATATAAAAATAAATTTAATTTGATATTTTTGTTTCCATTGAATTTTTTTTCATATAATTGAAATTTTAGGGATGATATAATTCTTTTTTTATAATTAATAATGTTTTTATGACTTTAACAAAAAACAATTACCAAATAGTGTCAAAATTGACATAGATTAGTTTTTAAAACAAATACTATTTTATTAAATGATATAATAGTCATAAAAATGTAAGATTTGTACAAATGAAATAGATAGTTTAAAAATATAATTAAACATCCACTTGAGGTTCTCTTGTAATTTAATTGTAAATATATTAACCATAAATTATAAAAATACAAGAAGACATGATATGAGTTAATTTGTTTAACTAAGGGTTAAAGCTAAACGATAAGGTTACATTTTTGAACTAAAATTGTATAAGACATATTTTTTGAGTGGATTTATAACTATACTCATGTTATCATTAAAATATATCACTTTTTAGCTGTTAAAATTCTAAAATTAATTTTTAATAAAATAATACTTCCCAACTTTCCTAAATTTCCCCTCATCCCTCTAATAAAAAGAAACCATATCTACCAACATACTAACACATATCAAGCCCCATGACTCATAAGATTTATTAAATAATAATATACAAACATCCCTAACTTCCTCCTAGAGACTAAAATTTGGGCTTAATTCCATCTTAAGGAGACCTTTTTTGAAACACAGATTGAGATACTCAAAAAAACGTAACTGTTGTTTCACATCTTTCCAAATTATTTTCTTCTTATAATTACTATCCTTATGTTGTTTTCATACTATAGTAATAAATTAAGTATCTTGAACATGATTATATGTTATTATAAATATGGGAAAACCAAATACCACATTTTAAAAATCATAGTAATAATAATATCACCATGCGTGCATATGTTTGGCTTACTGTTTCCACGATGTGGTGTAATTTTTTATTCAAAAATACATTATTTTTATTGGTATAATTATGAGTATAATGGATATAAATAATTAATATATCATGATAATTATTTTTTATAATTATTATACCATCCAATTCTGTAACATATATACATTAAGTGAATAATATCATCGCTCGTGCGTATGTATGGTCTACCGTCTCCACGATGCGATGTGATTAATTACAGATGAAAATCATTAAAACATGATTAGATATATATATGGAATGATTAGATATGATATATATTATGATAATTTCAGTTTTCAAATTATATAAATATATCCTAATAAGTGTAACATGAACTTATCTGACAAAACATGCATAATAACACAGAGCAGTTAATATCTAAATAACGAGTGAAAATTTTTTTTTACTAAAAAATGGAATATTATATAATCATATATGATATCATAAATATTATTATGATTATGGAATAATTAAATAACATTATTTAAATAATTATACAGGATTTTTGGATACATATAAGGGATATAATACATAAGTTGAGGGTTAATTTTTCAATCTCATTATTATCCGAGATTGTTTATACGTAATTATTTATTGTGGTATATTTATCCTCCAAGTCCATGTTCCAAAACTATTTAATAGAATTTATATTCATATATAATTTTTTAAATTCAATTTTACCCATTATTTAATTTTTAATAAATTGTCTGAAAGGAAACTTTTGTCATTATTCGATACAAGGTCCTTTTTTGACTTTTCGAGAAAAGTATGAGGATAATGTTTTTTAAGATTCCTTTATGTTTCTATCCCTGTTATAAAAATTATTTGATTATTATTCTAATGGAATTATTATTATAAATTCCATTTGTTTTATATGTATTATGATGGAATGATGTTTAAGAAACCCATTTTTTGTTTCTTGGGTTATGCTATGATGAATCGTTTAGGTTTTTGTGGAACATGTAATAATAGTTTCATTATGAGATTGTTAGGAACTATATATCCCTATAATAAATTGGTTAAGGATTTATATCTCATGAGATAGAAATTACTAGAATGAAAAAGTAAATCTTGATGAGTAATACATGGATCAATGGAAAGAATATCTGGTTCAGTAATACAGGTATGGAATGAGGAGTGAACTAGGATAAATAATGGATGTTTTCCACTATGATGGTCTTGGATATATCCTTGTATAATATGGAAATTATTTTCTTCTATTATGTGTTTTCCACAAGTCCATGTTTTATTCCAATTCAATGTTATCATAGTTAATGTTCCTTTTTGATTTATTCCTTACGAACTACTAATATTTATTTCATGACACAAGATTTTGATATTCATAAGTTATGTTCATGTTTTTTTATATTTATATGTTGATATATTTTTTTACTCTTACTAAGAATCTATGCTCACCATTTATTATGTTACCATTCCTCAGGTTATAATGAAATAATTTAAGTAGGATTACTAAAGGGGGAGATATTTATGGGAGATGTTGAAGATCTTGCATAAGTTAGAAAAATGTATTCCATGTTTCAAAAAGAACTATAATATTATGATCCTCACCCATAAATTTCTAAAATGATATGATTATTAAAATAGAATGATATATTATTCATATACATCATTCTTGTGTCATTATATCTTCACTATGTGTGGTGATCTTGACACTGGTTGTACAAAATTTAAAGTTATACAGTCTAGATGATTACTGAGGCTTAGAGGATGAATGGTTGATGAACATGTGTTTGGGCCCAAAGAAAAAGTGTTTGGGATTATCTTTGTATCCCATAAGGTTGGGAATCATGCCCCAAATAGTCATAAAAACACATCATGATGAAGGACCAGCACTGGAAGGGAAAATTCTCTATGTTGAAGGAACTGAGCCATCCCATGATTAGCATGAGGTGTCATAAACTTATTTAGGGTAGGATCACAGTTTAAAATCTTGTGTTGATGATGTAAACTCCTAGTTTAAGGTCATAGGTCTCACACTATAATGGGGAAATGTCTAAAAGCATTATGAGTAATAGGGAATCCTGATAGACCTTATGTGAACATGGACCTGGGAGGTCTGAAACCACTCGAAACACCCCATAGAGAATACCCCATACAATGAGGGGAGAATCTGAACCCAAATGGGAATGTGTAGAAAAAAAGTGGTATATTTTCACGAATATGGACCAAAGTGGTCCACACCCCACGACAGATTCCATGAGAGATTCATGCATATAGTTTAAGGTCATGATTCATGGACATGGTGTAAAGAGATTAAGGGCTTGTTTCAAAGGCCATCAACTCGAAGTTTATGTTCATGAATCTCAATCCATGGGTTAAGCACAAAAAGTGAGATATTTTTAATTTAGTGGAGTAAAAAACCTAAAGTGAATGAGGAAGAAGGAGGCCCACACACCACATACACATTCTTAGAGAGGCTCACATACAGTTTAATGTCGTGATACTTTTTAGTATGCGCAAAGTTTAATGTTTTATTCCAAGGATTTTGGTGTTATTCAGTTTATCGTCATACTTCTTAGGGTGTGGGTTAGTTAAAGAGAAAAATGTATCATCATGGTTGGGCCCAAGAATAAATATTTGAGTATCAATATGTATCCTGAAAGGGCATGAATCAATCCACACAAATTTATCAATGGAAATGTAAATACATAGGTCTAACCTATATACTTAGAAGGGGTATGGTAGATAACCAATGTTGAAGGTTACACCCTCTCGAGATATAACATTATGGTATTTTTCTATTTCTCTTCATGAAGATAGTATGATTTTTAAACAATTTAATGTCATGAAACTATGATGTTGGTTGTTATGAAGTTTAACATCATGAAACTATGAAATTTTCAATTTTCAATTTATTATCACGTGTCTTGGTTGATAATTTTGTATTCTTTGGTCATGTGATAGGACCAGTACATGTAGTTTAATATCATGCAATTAGAATTCTGGTTGCTATAAATTTTATCATTGTGCAGCTATGATGATACTAGGTGTGTAGTTTAACATCCGGAAACTTGGATGATAGAAACACCATATAGTTTGATGTCATGTGACTAGGACATTGGTATATCCTTATGAGAAGTACTGTCTGAGAAACATTGCCTTGTTAGGAAGATTAATGTACTCTACATCCATGGTGATCAAAGAGTACACCCCATTGGAATAGACCATGTGAATGATGTAAGGTCCTTCCCACTTGGGCTCCAACATTGGTGGCTTCTGACTGGGTATAAATGGGGTTTTGAGATCTAGTGTTGTGTCACCCTAGAGGAAGGATTGGAGATAAACATTATTATTGAGAAACCTTACTCTCTTGTTATGGTCCCTCCCTAGATAATGCATGTCTTTGGTCCTATTATCTTTCAGGGACTCTATATCATCTATATAGACTTCTACCATCCTATTTGACATCTTCTATTCATTAGTGGTTGTTCAGAGTGAAAGAAGCTAAATCTCTATGGGAATAACTACCTCTATTATTTACACAAGGGAACATAGAGTCACTTGGGTGTAATTTTGAGTCTTTATATGACAATCACAGAGTGCGTTATAGTTCTTTTCTGGTGAAATATTTTTGTTCAAGCCCATAGTACTCTTTAGAATGTTTGAGAGGGTTTTTTTAAATTCCTTGATATTTTTATTCACCTATTCATAATAGTGGGATGTATGGTTGAAGGAGATGCTATACTTGAAATACAATTTCTTCAACTAATTAACCCATAAGTTAGAGTCGTTATCAGTGAGAAAGGAATTATGGGAAATTAATCGATGGATTATGTGAGAGATCACAAATTTTACCCCTAACCAAGCCTTAAATTCCTTAAGAGTAATTGCCTTCCCACACCAGGAGAAAACAATCTATCGTGTCCAGAATGAAATGTCTCTAGAGAGATATTTCTAGTGTATATGGCCCAATGGAATCAAGAAAATATACTAAAAATATCCAAGAATACATGGTAGTATGTAAGGGCTCTGAAGGTTGATGAACTATTTCTTCATGAATCCGACATGCATGAAACCTCATAGAGAAATTGGTAAATACATGGACCATGGTGGGATAGAAGTGAATCTACCTCTATGTCTAGTGGGATACATGATGATAAATTCAAGACCCAACATAATGTTTCTCTATTCCCTGGGGAATCTCTTCTCCATGGATACAATGAAGGATAATTACATCAAACCCTTCTATGTAGAGTGATTTCTCGAGGTTAGGCCCACATTGAAGGCATAAATTTGTTACGATGCAATATATTTTCACATGTTCTTCTTTATCCATTGTGAGGATACCATTATGGATATACATGATGAATGTGGTTGTTCAATTAGAGGTTTCTTCAAGTGTGGGGGGATTGGGATGTCCCATTGTAGAAGCATCATCAACTAGATGGTTTACCTACTTACTGTCATTAACTTCATGGGTGATGTGAACAATGGATCTCTGATGAACAACATGAATCAAAAGATAAACTTGGCTAGGAACATCAAGAGGGGAATCTAGACTGTACAAGATATTGGCTCGACCATACTTTCATTAGGTAACATTAGCCACTTTTGGATGATAATGAACCTAGTATATTAACTGGTGAGAACACATCCGGAAGGGTACAAGTTTTTTCTTTATGACAATGAAATCACCATTGATTTTATTGATTACCAACTAGGAGTCTCACTTCAAGTGAAAGTGTGGAACATCAATACTAAGATCAAGGTTGATACCAATAATGAGAGCATGATACTCTGCCTCATTATTGGTGAAGCCTCATGAAAATAGGAAAGAGATGTGGAGAAAACCCTGTGATGGATTAATGTAGACAATACCTACGCCTACTCTATTGATCATGGGATGATTGAGTGTTCTACCGGTCAAAATCCAGGAGTAAACATAGATATTTTTATTCCATCATTGTATATCATAGTCCACATGGAGGATGGACTCATCTAGGAAATAAACATATATGGTCTAGATGGGGGCCATAAATTATGCCAATGCCTAACCTTTGATGTATTTCCATTTAAATAAACTAATGTCAAACTATTGAATGATTACTCCCCAACAGTCCAAGAATCCAATTAACATTGAGAGATTTAAGATACACATTAGTAGGTCTACTCTGGATACTATCTATATCTCATGATTTTTCGAGTGATTCCTCAACTTTATGGATGTGATAACTAGCATGTGGAAGCTCTTCTAGATAGGTTATTATCTAGTGTCTTTGTCCAGGAGCACATGACTGATATACTATAAACTATTCTCTCTACCTTCGTTTTTCTTTTGAGTGGGAAGGTAACTGAGGGATCATTCCTGGGAGGTCATGTATAAGACCATAGGATTCCTTGAGATGGGTGGCATCAGAACCATAGGATGAAGCATATTCCACTTGATTATCTCAAATGTGGTTGGGAAATCATCATACAATTGGTAGAAGATACATTTCTTCTTGAACCTAGAAAAGGTATTACATTTTTTAGATAGATTCTCAATGAATCAGAATATGTAGGATAAGTTTCCTTGAATTCCATAGAGACCACAATGGTTTCTCAGAGGAGGAATATGACTAATGGATTTAATCTTATATTGGACGATAGTGATACCTCAGTATCAGATAAGGAAATTGATAAACATCCCAGAGGTTACCACAAAGGTATTCTTTAAGTGTTTAATCATCAAATGATGGGAGTGAAGGATGCCAAACACAGTCTTATGATCTTTCTGATTGTCCTAAAGTTATCAGGATTTGAACAAAAAAAATTATGTAGCCTTCCACCAATTTTCTGAGGATCAGTTTGATGATCTGGTACATGAATCACTAATAAGTGGTCCCTATATTATATATACTGAAAAGAATTACCTATTATAAGAAGGTTCATTACTGTAATCTAATGTCGGTGTACTCCTCATATTTTGGGGTCATCTAGATCTTGTTGTATCTAATGTATCCAACAATGATGGAGAGACCTTGGATCCCCGATGTGGCATAGATTAACAGATCTATAATTGGAATGGGAAAATCATCCATTGGGAAATGTTAGTTGAGGTCCTAGAAGTCTATATAGACTCTAATAATCATTTTCTTCTCCCTTATTGGGATTATGTTGTCCATCCACTTAGGGTACCACATTTCCTTGATAAATTTATTTTTTCTAACACATGAAATTTATCATCATCCATGGATACATGAGAAGGGTTAATCTCCATGAGAGGTTACTGAAACCTGTGATGACTCACAGGAAGGACTAGTTGGTGGAAACTAACTGGAGGGTCTAGTCCTGACATTTAATCATAATTATAGGAATATATATCATGATGTTTATTTACTGAAGATATATACTGATGATGTTCCTATAGTGTAAAATCATTCCTAATAAACATTGGCCATGTATCTGTCTTGGTACCAAGAATCAACTAAACTAGATCATCAGCAATGGTCGAGACACACTATTTAACTGTAGGAGGAGAATCCTCAAAATATTATTCTTTGTATAAGGTAGGTGAATTAATGGTAGAATGTTTTTTAGGATAACATATTATTGGGGGACATTGATACCTTCTTGTGAGGATGTGGAATCCTCACAGGGGAACTCCCACTCTACTGAGACCATGATGACAGAGACTGACATGTCAATCCCATCTGAACATTGACCACAAGGTCCATGCTTGATGTCAAAGAAACAGTGGTGGTTCTGTTTCTGTTGGTTCAACCTCAATCGAAAAAAGGGAGGTATGAAATACTACTATATCCATGGAGAAAACAGCTCAGCACCTAACAAAGGTCAGGGATTATAGTACCACCTGAATATGGATCATGTAGAAATGGAAGGTAATCTTATGAAATTCTTTGAAAATGGTAAAATAATGACGATGCATCCTACTAATTCTACTATTGTAGCCTCTAAACGGTGAATCAGGAGGATAAAAACATCATCAAAGTCTATCCATTGGCTGGCGGCAATGGTTGTGTGCTCAACCTTATTGGCATGAACGTACTTAAACATAGTCTTATAATATCTAGAATCTAGATAGTGGGTTTCACATGAGTCGAAGGGGGATGCATCACCTTGATGTATGCCTACTAAACCATTGAAGTAGTACATGTGGCATTCATGGTGTGAGGAGGTAACGTTTTCATATAGATGAAACCAAGGACTACCCATTAAATCATTATAGGTTGTATTCTATGAGACAACAACAAATTTGTAAATTTCTATCATTCCACCAAACTAGGTCTTCAAACTAAGTCAACCTCACCATCTCTTCTATATCCTACCGTAACTCTAAATCTTTTGGTCAGAGTGGATCATGATTCCTTCAATTAGTCCCAACTTGTATATTTTCTTGTCCAGGATGAGATTGATCCTGAAACCCATGTCAAATTTAAAATGATATATTTATATTCACTTTAACTGGTCGACGATGTACATCGGAAAGATGTTCCCCTATATAAGGGATCCCGCATATTCATTGAAGAAATATATGATGGATTGTAACATTTATTTTTTTAATCTTCTTAGCATAGTAGGCTTCTAAAATGACTACATCTACTTTAAAGTAGATGGGTGTTTCAGGCCCTCGATGGGAGACTCTTGCATAGCTTCTGATATAAATATAACCTTGAGGATCGATAGATTTTCAGGTACGCTAGATACAATATTTAAAAATGATAAATTCATGACAGATGAAAATTTATTCTCAATTGGGGGTCACTCCTTGGAATGATAAATGATTGGTGTTGTTGACAGAACCAATGGATATTTCTTGGTGCTAGAAATGTCTTACTTGTCATCAGATAACTCACTCAAAACCACTATCGTCTGACTATCAGATGGATGATGCTTGGAATTATATGGTCATGGATAATCATGATATAACTATAAATATTTTTTCATGTCACTTAACACGGTCAGCTATAGTGGTGTGTTTTACGGAGTAGGTGAAAATATTGTTCCCACTGAGATATACATAGAAGCTTTTTGCTAGTCTCATTAGAATTGATGACTTGGTTTAAAACATTTTCCTAACAATTGTTTTGGTTTTCATGCCTTCAACCACTTATTTACAGCACCCTCTAGAGTAACATTAGATATTTCCTAATATTACTCAACATCATGAATGATGAAGGGATATAAAAACTCTATTATGTTCATGGAGGTATACTCCCGATTAACATCCAAAGATTATTTCAATGTTGGGAAAAAACCTATAAGTGATCCCCATATCTGATGGAAATAATTCACTTAGATTCTGAGGTGAATTGTGCATTAGGGGGGACATTGGTTTAATTTATTCCATCAGAGCCTACTCTTTTGAGATCGAGTGGGCTATGAGGTGAATATAGAAGTAGTAGACGGGGAAGGAATAATGACGTCAGTAGGTTTTTTAAGGTGATAAAACACTATTTTATTGAATATTTTATTGATAATAAATGATATATTTTCTCACATTGTGTTAAATATGTTTAATTAGAAAGTATTTGGGATTAGATCATTCATTTGAATATTTGATGAAAATTCCGGTTTTACCCTTTATAGTTCACTGTAGTATTTCGAAGATACATATTTGTATATTTGTTATTTGAATTTGAAATTTTGTAACAGTGTTTCTAACTTTATTATATACAACCTTTATTCAGTACACTAGAGCTAAAGAGTGCATTTGGTTGTTGAAAATGGGCCATGAAGTCAAAGTTGGGCTGGAATCGCCAAAATGGAGAAGCTTCTGTATTTCAGCCATAACTACTTCATATGGGCTGGGATTAAGCCCCAACATGGAGAGGAGATAGAGGACCTATATACGCACATTTTATCCTTCTTTAAGGCCGGCCAATTCATGCGTTTTGGTGGTAAAATGGGCAGCTCCATTTGGAATAAAATATTTGGCCGAGATTCCCTATTCACACTTGAAACCACTTTGAACCTAGCATCCCCACCACTCTATAAATTGGAATTTTTCTCATTTGGTGGTTTGGGGACATGAATTATAATATTTTAGGCAGAGTAGAATTTGTTTCACCCAAATTATCCAATCATTGTAAGAGGGGTAGCTCTTGAAGCAAGGATCCCCTCATCGAAGCCTTCTTCTTCTCCTTCACGTTGTAATGATTTTGTTTGTGTAATAAACTTCTTTGTTCTTCTTTTATTTTTTCTCTTTTCTTCTTTTTTGTTTAAATTTCTTCTTCTATTAATCTTCCACTTTGGTCTGGAATTCTTTAGTAGAAGTGTTATTGGGTTATACCCATTATAAACCTTTGCACATGCAAAACGCTTCTACGATGATTACGCCACCCATGGAAGAGTAGTTCTTTTTAGTAATCGATCGACTTATATCCCTCTTCATTCATTTATTTTGAATCGATGAGCTACTATAATTCACATATTATGATCTATTAATTGAGGTTTTAATTTAAATGAAACTAAGAAAACAATTGAATAGTTAACACAAAACATGTGAGGTCATTAATTGTGTGAACTGTGAGAGCGCAACCTTAACTGGTAATTCAAAACCACACGGGATCAATTTTTAGAGTTCAAATATAATACCTAAACTCAATTAATACACATTTCAAGAGTGGTTATGTGACTTAATTTACCACTGACCATAAGCTAATTTTAGAACATCAATCAAAGCAGGGTGTTGCGATTCCATGTTCCAAAGTTAGCCTAAGGTTAAATTCACTTCAATCTTTGTGGTAAAGTTAATTCTCGTAGGGTTCGGGATCTAACAAATTAAGGGATCATAATTAAGTGAATATTAATATAAATGATAATGATTAATAAATTATTTAATAGGTAGAGTTAGATCGATTACGCCTTTTTAATATTGTATAAAAAACATCTTTTTGTTGTGTCATTTTAATCGAACTTCATTTCAAAACAAAAAACAAAAAAAATACAATCTTCTTCCAGAAAACTTCTTCATGGTTCATAAACTATAACCAACACCCATCCTTTCAAGTAGTGTTTTTATTATATTCTATTTTATTTTTTTATAATACCTTTAATAATTTGTTAAATTCAATTCCTCCTTTGAGAGACGACCTTGGTCAGCCACTATACTGCACCTAAGTACCCCAAAATCACATTAATCATTTGAGGTCACCCACGACAATGCTCTTTAAAATTGGAACCATTGTCAGGGAGTCAAGTAATTTATTCAACCATTTAGAGGTATTTCTTTTATTTTTCATTTTATTATTTTCTTCACCTCTCTCTTTCAACTTTCCCCTTTCTCATGTTTTCCTTTTTTTTGACCCTCTTCTTTTATTTTTGGACCATCAAATCAACTTCAAATTGTTATTCTACTATGGTACACTCACTTTCTTTTAATTTTTATTTGATTTATGATAGGAACTAATCTCGAAGATCTATTAGATCTTGACTCTGAGATTGAACGCAACCTTAGGGAATGAATCAGACACTCTCAATCTACGGGAAGTTTCAATATTCAACAAGTTGGTGAATTCCTCTCTTCTGGAAACATTGGAATTGGAAGTTATTCAAATTAAAACATAAAAAAGAACCAATGTCTGGAAATAATGGAAATGAACTTAATAGAACCATTTGAGAATTGGCTACACCTGATATTAACTATCAACCGAATTGTATTGCATACCCGAATCTCGAATCAGAATTTGAGTTAAAATATGGATTAATTCACCTTCTTCCAATGTTTCATGGCTTATCTGGTGAGGATCCCAACAAAAACCTTAGTGAATTTAATGTGGCTTTCTCAACTTTAAATCCAAGAAATGTTTCTGAAGATCAAATCAAATTAAGAGCATTCCCATTCTCACATGATGGAGCTACAAAAGATTGGATGTATTACTTGAAACCTGAAGATGTAACATGTTGGAATGATTTGAAACGTATTTTATTGCAAAGATTATTTCCAGCATCAAGGACCACATCCATTCGAAAGGAGATATTGGGGATCAAGAAAGACCAAGGGGAGTCAATGTATGAGTACTGGGAGTGATTCAAGAAGTTGTGTGCAAGCTTCCCACATCACCAAATCAGTGAGAAATTACTCATAAAATACTTCTACTAAGGACTTACACCCATGGAGAGGAGCATGGTGGATACTGCAGCATGAGGGGCATTGGTGGACAAGACACCAGCATACGCACGTGCATTGATCGACAACATGGAAAAAAACTCCCAGCAATTTGGCGATTGAGGTACACCACATGTCAGGGGAGTACACCAGATAAGTCCTTATTCTCTTGAAAGTCATTTGATTGATACAAAGTTGGAAGAATTGACCACTATGGTGAGGCAGATTTCTTTGGATCAAAAGACATCCCAACCCACTCCTTCAAGGCCTTGTGACATTTGCACTGATACAAGCCGTCCAACTGAATGTTTCCCCCAACTACAAGAAACAGAAGATTGTTCAGCAGTATTATCAGGGAGACCATTTCAGCAGCAACAACAACCATATCCACAAAATATGTTTGATTCATTTTCTCCAACATACAACCAAGGGTGGAAAGATCAACCAGACATGAGGTATGGCTCTGGACAACAACAAAGTCCACCCTTTCAATAAAACTTCCAGTAGCCTCCGCCTTACCAGTAGGGTTTCCAACAACCCCAAAAAAGATTTGAATCCCAATCATCATCATGCCAGCAACAAGGGAATCCCCCACCCAAGGTAGATTCTAACACTGATGACCTTTTGAAGCAAATTGTTCGTAATCAACAGAATGAGCTAAATAGTCAAGGTTCGGAGCTGAGGGAGTTGAAGAGTCAAATGAGCCATATTTCCACTGCCCTCCGTGAACATGTAAGTAATAATTCCCGAAATATACCCTCCCATCCCACTCCAAATCCTAAGGGGAATGTTAGTGCAATCACATTGAGAAGTGGGAAGAAAATGAATGATACCCATGTACCTACCATTCCACTGGGATTCACCTCTACTCCAGAGAAGCCACATTCCATACCAACTGATGAGAAATCCAAGGAGAAAGATAAAGTTAAGAAAAAGATTGATGATTTTCCTTCTAAACCCCTTCTTTTTCACAACAGGGTTGTTCAAACCAAGAAGATGGCTGAAGAAGCAATGAAAAAGGAGGTTTTGGATACATTCAAGCATGTGGAGATCAAAATTTCTCTACTTGAAGCCATTAAGAAAATTCCAAGGTATGAAAAATTCATAAAATAACTTTGTACCAATCAAAGAGGGCTCAAGGAAAATTAGAGGATCAAACATGGAAGGAATGTCTCAGCACTCATTACACTAACTCTAGCAATGCCAACAAAGTGCAAGGATCCTGGGACATTCACCATCCCATGTACCATAGGGGAGTTTCACTTCTCTAATGCTCTTTGTGATTTAGGAGCTTCAATAAATGTGGTGCCTCACTATGTATTCTCTTCTTTACAGGTTGGTGAGTTGAAGCCCACAAGAATAGTGGTGCAGTTGGCAAATAAAGCTACAGCATATCCAGCGGGAGTCCTTGAGGATGTACTTGTCCGGGTAAGAGACATGATCTTCCCAGCAGATTTCTACGTACTTAACATGGAGGACGATCAGGTAAGTTCTCATGCCACCATTATATTAGGTAGTCCCTTCCTCAAAACTGCAAAAACTTTCACAAATGTCAATGAGGGTACACTATCCATGGAGTTTGGAGATGAAGTTGTGGTATTTAATGTCATGGAATCCATGAAGTACCCCTCAGAGGACCATTCTGCTTCTGTTATCTCCCATTTTGAACCACCAAGTAAAAACGCCGTGGAATTGGATTGTTCTATGCTTATAGAGATTATGAGTATTGGTTCTAGTTTGATGTCTAAGAGTACTTCCACATCCATTTATAAGGAACAAGACTCTCTAAGATTTGATTTTTAAATGGAATCATATTCTGATTTTGATCATGTGAACTCTAATTATGACATGGCTGTTGAGTACGCTGATGGATTTGATGCATTATTTTCCAATTGTGATGATTTTTATTCTGATATTGATGTTCATTGTGCAGATATGTCTGTTGCATCAATTTCTCCATCTATACATCACCCCCCTACATTGGAACTCAAGCCATTTCCCCCAAATCTTAAATATGCATACCTGCTGAGTTTTGATAGATTACCTATTATCATTTCTAACAATCTCTCTTTTGAACATGAAGAAAAACTTTTGAATATTTTGAGAGATACCATTAGGGAAACTGGTTTGACATTGGTAGACATATCAGGTATTAGCCCATCCATTTGCATGCGTAGGATTCTCTTGGAGGATGGGGCTAAACCGGTGAAGCAACCACAATGGAGACTCAATCCAACCCTTCTGGAGGTTGTTAAAAAAGAGGTTGAAAAATTGATTGAGGCAGGTATAATTTACCCTATTTCTGACTCACAATGGGTTAGCCCTGTCCAGGTTGTACCTAAAAAAACTAGTGTTACTGTTGTTAAAAATGAGAAAGATGAATTAGTTCCAATGAGGGTACAAAATAGTTGGTGTGTGTGTATTGATTATAGGAAAGTAAATCATTCCACTCACAAAGACCATTTCCCCCTCCCATTTATTGATAATATGCTTGAGAGACTAGCTGGAATGACACACTATTGTTTCTTGGATGGATTTTATGGCTATTTTTAGGTTCCCATTATAGTAGAGGACCAGGAGAAGACGACATTCACCTGCCCATTCAGTGCCTTTGCTTACCGAAGGATGCCATTTGGACTTTGCAATGCCCCAGGTATCTTCCAAAGATGCATGGTGAGTATTTTCTCACATTTCATTGAGACCTTCATGGAGGTATTTATGGATGATTTTACATTTTATGGGTCCTCATTTGATGAATGTCTCTCTAGTTTGGGTGATGTGTTGCATCGTTGTATTGAGAAGAATCTGGTCTTAAATTTTGAAAAATGTAATTTCTTGGTCGAAAAGGGAATTGTCTTAGGTCATATAGTCTCACACCATGGCATTGAAGTTGATAAATCTAAGGTAGAAATTATTTCATCCCTCCCATATCCTACATGTGTGCGTGATGTTCGATCATTCCTTGGACATGCTGGATTTTATCGACGCTTCATCAGAGATTTTAGTAAGATCTCTCTACCCTTATCTCTATTGCTTAAAAAAGATATTGACTTCAATTTTGATGATTCGTGTAGGGTATCATTTGATGAGCTGAAGAGGTGTCTGACCACTCCACCAATCATAAAACCCCCGTGATGGGACCTTCCATTTGAGCTTATGTGTGATGCCTCCAACTTCGCGGTTGCAGCTGTCTTATCTCAGAGGGTGGAGGGACGTTCACATGTGATCACCTATGCATCGAGGAAACTGGATTCAGCCTAATAAAATTACACAACCACAGAAAAGGAGTTTCTTGCTGTCATATTTGCTTTATATAAATTCCGTCCATATTTATTGGGCTCTAAAGTAGTTGTTTTTTCTGACCATGCAGCTTTGAGGTACCTCTTAAAGAAGCCAGATGCAAAGCCACGACTTATCCGTTGGATGCTCCTTCTTAAGGAATTTGATATTGAGATAAAGGACAAGAAGGGATCAGATAATTTGGTGGCAGACCACATGAGTAGGCTTACTCACACACTAGAGGATGACACCTTGGACCAGGTACCACTGCGGGACACTTTCCCCGATGAGCATCTTTATTCCATCTTAGGTACGCATCCTTGGTATGTAGATTTAGTTAACTACATTGTTTCCTCTGAAATCCCTGCAAATTTAAAGAAACATCAAGTACAAAAATTAAAAAGTGAGTCTAGGTTTTATGTGTGGGATGATCCATACCTCTGGCGCATGTGTAGTGACCAAGTCATTAGGAGGTGTGTTCCCGATCATGAGTTTGAGTCTGTTTTGCATTTCGGTCATACAATTGCTAGTGGTGGACACTTTGGACCCCAACGGACAGCTAGGAAGGTTTTGGACTCTGGATTATGTTGGCCTAGATTATACCATGATTCACATGTGTTTTTTAAGTCACACTCTCATTGCCAACACACTGGGAACATTTCTAAGAGACATGAGATTCCCCAACAACCCATATTATTCTGTGAGATTTTTGATGTATGGGGCATTGATTTTATGGGTCCTTTTCCTAGTTTATATGGATTTTGTATATTTTGGTTGCTGTTGATTATGTGAGTAAATGGGTAGAGCCCAAGGCTACCGAGACTGACGATTCTCATGTTGTTGTGGACTTTATCAAAGCACAGATTTTCTGCAGGTTTGGAGTAACAAAGGCTATAATCAGTGACCAAGGGACACACTTTCTTAATAGGAATTTTTTCTTCCCTCCTTCGAAAGTATGGGGTGACACACAAAACATCAACACCATACCACCCCCAAAAAAATGGCCAGACTGAGGTTTCAAATCGTGAGTTGAAACAAATCTTGGAGAAAACTGTGCAGCGAAATAGGAAAGATTAGAGCAAGCACTTGGATGATGCATTGTGGGCTTATAGGACAGCATACAAGACCCCCATTGGTATGTCCCCATTTAGGATTGTTTTTGGGAAAGCATGTCATCTCCCAGTGGATGTTGAGCATCAGGCATATTGGGCTATAAAGAAAAGCAACATGGATTTGGCCAAAGCTTTGAATCCAAAGGAAGTTGCAAATTCAAGAGGTTGAGGAGATTCGAATGTCATCATATGAGGACACATGGCTCTACAAGAAAATATAAAAATCATCTCATGAAAAAATGATCCAACAAAGGGAGTTTCATGTTGGAGAGAAAGTCCTTCTCTATAGTTCACGACTAAAGCTGATGCCTGGTAAGTTGAGTTCCAGATGGTTAGGTCCTTATGTTGTGACTAATGTTTTTCCTTATGGTGCAGTGGATATCACACAAGAGGACACTGGAAAGAGCTTTACAGTCAATGGGAAATGTTTGAAGAGATACATTGAGGGACTTCCTACTGATGTAGTGGATTTTATCAGACTGCATGACCCCATCATCACTTGAGCACATCAGGCTGTTCCTAAACCTTTCACTTTTATATTATTTATCCTATTTAATAATTCTGCATTTCATGTGCATATATCCTCTCATGGGTTCACATTAAGGACAATGTAATATTTTAAGTGTGGGGGAGGGAACCTTTTAGTTTAGTAATCCCAATTTGTTTTCCTATTTAAAAAAACAAACAAAACAATTGTGTGTTTTTTCAATTTTTTTGTGTTTATTTTTTCAATATTTTTTGTGTTTTTGAAATTTTTGATCTAAAATGAATCTCATCACAATTTTGAAATGCATATCAATGAGTTAAACAATTTATCCCATGAAACTGATCTTAAATGAATGCTGAAAATGACTTTGTTTCAAGTTCAAATGTTTAGTAATTTCATGAAAAGTACACTGAATTTTGAATCCCATGCCACATCTCACTGTCTTTATATTTGGAATCAATTTCTAGTGAGGCTTATGAACCATTATTTTCATATTCTTTACATTCACCTCACTTCTTGAGAGAACCAAACCATGCTTGATTTAACCAGAATTTGATTTATTCCTATCAAAACTTGAGGGTTTGAGGTACTTATGTTTAAATGATCGAGGCCTTTGTTTGGTATTAAAGCCCCTATTTCAAATAATCCTTTTTTATAATGGCCTACCTTGAACATTTAATCTTTGTAGCCCTTATAAGTCATGCACAACCTATTAGGTTATCCACATAACAAGCCAATTACCCCTATCCAACTAACTCTTGAAGTGAAATTGCATAATCTAGTTGAGCTTAAGTGTGAGGGAAGCTATCTTGTGTTGTGCTACCACATTATGTGATACTTTGGATGGATAATGAAATTCTTAAGAGATGTTTTTGCTACTGAAGACAATCATTATATTGAAATATGTGCCTTTTCTGGAGCTTTCATGACAAGTGAAGTTGGGCATTTTCTGGAGCTTCTAATTGAGGTGGAAAGCTGTGCCTATCTGGAGCTTTCAAGAAAATCATGTTTGAGAAGATTGACATTTTTGATGCTGAAATGATGAATGGTGTAAACTTTTAATGACTTTTCATGATGATGGATCTGAATTTATAGTATGGAGATTGAGGAGAAGACCATATTTATGTGAAAATTAGATTAATGCAATTTTCATCAAAAAGAGTCAAGCCCTCCTCATTCAGCCTCAGAATTTTTCACATCTAAATCCTACCAACCAAAAGCCATAGAACAACCCTGAAAAGTCCTCATGATAAAAATATGTCCTTGACTCATATCGGGTGGCGATTTAAGAATCTATCAAGCCTATGGTGACCCTTGTATGAGTTTGGATGAGAAAGACATTGCAAAAAAAAATTATATTTGAGTGATGAGAGAGAATTCATGCGAGGTAAGTGTTTTGTGCATGGGAGGATAAATGAAGTGGAAATATATTGAATGATATTAATAAGGAACTTGAAATAATGGTTTTTTATGAGGCATGATATATTTTGTTTCTTGGTGTGTAACTGTTTGATCTCAAGGATATGTGTTTTAAAATTGGTTTTGATTTGATATTAATGTTTACTTGATATGAGGTTTTTCTCATGAGTGCAAAAGGTTAAGTGTGGGGGAGTTGATAAAACACTATTTTATTGAATATTTTATTGATAATAAATGATATAATTTCCTCACATTGTGTTAAATATGTTTAATTAGAAAGTATTTGGGATTAGATCATTCATTTGAATATTTGATGAAAATTCCAGTTTTACCCTTTATAGTTCAGTGTAGTATTTCAAAGATACATATTTTTATATTTATTATTTGAATTTAATATTTTTAATAGGGTTCCTAAGATAATTATATACAACATTTATTCATGACACTAGAGCTAAAGAGTGCATTTGGTTGTTGAAAATGGGCCATGAAGTCAAAGTTGGTCTGGACACTCCAGAATGGAAGTGGTTCTTTATTTTTAACATAACCCCTTCATATGGGCCTGGATTAAGCCCAAATATGGAGAGGATATAGAGGACCCATATCCGCACATTTTATCCTTCTGGAAGGCCGGCCAATTCGTGCGTGATTGTGGTAAAATGTGTGGTGCAAGTTGGCATAAAATATTTGGCCGAGATTCCCCAATCACAGTTGAAACCACTTCGAACCTAGCCTCCCCACCACTCTATAAATTGGTTTTTTTATCATTTGGTGGGTTTGGGACGTGAATTTGGATATTTTAAGCAGATGATAATTTGTTTCATTCAAATTATCCAACCATTGTAGGAGGGGTAGCTCTTGAAGCAAGGATCCCCTCATCGAAGCCTTCTTCTTCTCCTTCACGTTGTAATGATTTTTTTGTGTAATAAACTTCTTTGTTATTATTTTATTTCTTCTCTTTTCTTCTGTTTTGTTTAAATTTATTCTTCTATTAATCTTCCTATTTGGGCTGTAATTCTTGAGTAGAATCTTTATTGGGTTATACGCATTATAAACCTTTGCACATGCAAAACGCTTCTACGATGATTACGCCACCCATGGAAGAGTAGTTCCTTTTAGTAATCGATTGACCTCTATCCATCTCCATTCATTTATTTTGAATCGATGAGATATTGTAGTTCACATATTATGATCTATTAATTGAGTTTTAAATTTAAATGAAACTAGGAAAGAAATTGAATAGTTAACACAAAACACGCGAGGTCGGGAATTGTGTGAAATGTGAGAGCGAAACCTTAACCGGTAATTCAAAACCACACAGGATCAATTTGTAGAGTTAAAATATAATCCATATTCTCAAGTAATACTCATTTATAGAGTGGTTATGTGCCTTAATTTACCACTGACCATAAGCTAATTTTAGAACATCAATCAAAGCAGGTTGTTGCGATTTCATGTTCTGAAGTTAGCCTATGGTTAAATTCACTTCAATCTTCGTGGTAAAGTTAATTCTCATAGGCTTCGGGATTTAACAAATTAAGGGATCATAATTAAGTGAATATTAATTTAAATGATAATAATTAATAAATTATTTAAGAGGTAGAGTTAGATATATTACACCTTTTAAATATTTTCTAAAAAACATCTTTTTGTTGTGTCATTTTAGTCGAACTTTATTTCAAAACAAAAAACAAAAAAAATACAATCTTCTTCCAGCAAACTTCTTCTAGATTCATAAACTATAACCAACCACCATATTTTAAAGTAGTGTTTTTATTATATGCTATTTTATTTGTTTTATAATTCCTTTAATAAGTTGTTAAATTCACTTCCTCCTTTGAGAGACGACCATGGTCAGCCACTTTGCTGCACCTAATTACCCCAAAATCACATTAATAATTTGAGGGCACCCATGACAACACTCTTTCAGAAGGCCTCAATATAAATGGATAACTCTATGGGTGATAGTGACCTATAAATGAGACAAACAATCATCATACTTATAATTTTCATGGATGGAAACATTTTTCCATTCACCTTTACTATAACTATTAGGCTTGGTGGAGATGTGTGCCAGCTATGGCGGTATTTTTTCCATCTTGACCAAAATATTTTTCACTTGGTCCCAAATCCAATACTTGAACACATAAAAATGATTGATGGAATTCCCATAGATATTTTTGTAAGTCAAATGGTCGATGAAATCAGTGGGATCTGATTCACGGGGCATATTGCACCCTGAAAGCTTCTGAATCCATTCTTCCAAGGCACTGAAAAAATAACCAGCAACAAAAAAATCCTTAAATTAATATTTCAGTTTCTCTTATCTGGTAAGGGTACTCAAGCATCATGGGTCTAAAGAGGGGATAGATCCTGACGAGGTGCGTGAGAAATATTATCTCATCGAGGTGATTGTTCATGGGAAGGTGGTGCCTGCCGATTCTACAATGGGCAAGGCTGAGCTTGATGAGGTAGTTGCAGTCGGGGAGGCTTTGCTAAAAAGGGGGTAACAACTCCAGTATCTGTGGGGCCTCTACATATATGGTAGTGGTAGTATTTTCCATGGATTATATTCTTGTATGGGTTGGAAGAGATAATGGACGTGCCTACTTGGCATGATTGAAGGCGTCTAATAGGTGTTGGGCATTACTAAAAAAATACTATAAACAACCTGCGAAGTACTAAGTAATGAGGTTAGGGACTATATTAGTCTTTAAATACCCCATTCACATTGTAAGTATATTTTCATTGGTCTTTTGCCTACCTAGTGAATATGTGAGGTCTTTTCATCCGCTGAAGAAGTCTAAAACATTATCATCAGGAAGTTTCTTTCACCTAATTAGTTCTTCATTGATTTTCTTGTGTAAGGTAGAGATGAAATTATAGAGGAACTACTACTCTGCCGTTCCTAACATGGACCTGCACCTTGAGATGAATTTGAATAGATGCTTCAATGGGAATCCCATTCAAATGAAAAGAGAAAAGATAGTGTTCTCAAAATCTGGGGGTGCTCGCATTTCATTAACCCATCATGGATACGGCTTACCATCTGGTGGAATCCTTGTCTATTGTGTCTCCATGTTTTTGAGGGGAGTGGTGAGAGAAGATATCAAGTCATCTTGTTGGGGGTTTATAACTTGAAGAGGATCCCAAACCAACAGTATATTGATATTATTATCAACAAGGAAGGTAGGTCTAGTCCCTCAAGGAATGACTCAATCGTGGTCACAAAGATTACGGTCGTATAGCTCAGGTGGATTTTAAGACTCATATCTTAGTCTCTTAACATAAAATCCCACCTCTGCTCTATCAAGATATACAGGTCACCCATCTCAATTAGGAGAAACTAGCTAAGAAGGACTTGTGAATGACCCATCTTAACCAGTACAGGAAGGATATTATGTTATCATGGGGTTCCATAATCTAGGTGATACTTAATAAGGATGTCATCTATGACCATCTTCTGATCTGTGACCAGAGTAATCAAGGTGATAATCACGGGATCAATCTTTTTCTTCAATGAAAAAACAGATGGATCTGATGGATAATGAGGTCCCTTTACCTTGATCATGTTCTGACTTGGGGGAAATGACATAGAGGGATCTATGAGGTAGTGTTTCTACCTTTTCAGGTGGGTAAAAACACTAGTGTGAGGGTCTGTTCAATATTTTTCTTCCCAAGTGTGTAGTTTCTCTCCATCAGACTCTGTGTTGGTGTCCCAATCCTTTGATATCTCTGGAAAACCACACTCACTATGGTGATAATTAGTGTAAAATTATCAATATCAACTTGTAGTTCTGTATATCGTATGATATAGTTGTTATGAAGAGAAGTGTACAATCACCAACCCTAGATCTAAATGTTCTGAGATGTCTCTTCCATGATTCAGTAGAGCATTATGAAACTCTAGACACATCACTATTGGAAGGTCTGATAGTATCCAGGTGACCTACGGTGTTAACCCTCTAAGAGTTCTTACAACTCAACCATGCACTATGGATGATCAATGTCAACGAAGTGATATTAGCTTCCTAGGTAGTCCAACTGATACCCCTAAAGGAAAAAAAGTATTTTCCATATGTACCGGAAGAAACATGCCTCTTGGATGTCATTGAGGGACTTTGAGATATCCAATTTGGAGATTTCATTTGTCCAGAACATAAAAGACTATTGATCGACTTCCAGAGTCACACAAAATCTTTCCTACTCATTAGTAGTTCCCTTATATTCTTTGGACGATGTTTTGGTTGGTGTTTGAATGGAGGTCAGATGAGGAACTGATTTGGATTGGTGTAATGATGGTATGGTTGGTGGAGTGGATGTTGAATAAGTAGATTTTTTCACTATATGTTTAGTCGTTTCATGAGGGAAGTTCCAACCACATAATTACATCATTATAGGACTGATTGTTCACTACTACCTCATGTGTGAGGGTGGTGGAACTACTTGGGGACTCAATTGGATACACATTATAAATCCAATGAAAAAATTCTGTCTGTGATATGGAGAAGAGGTAGATAGGGAAACTAGTGATGATAGTGATGGTTGCACCATGTTCCCATGAAATGGAGAAATTTATTCATCCAATGGTATGTAGCTACTAAGAAATTTGTTGATCCTATGAATTTCACCGTCCAAGTTGATGAAATTCACCAGCTGAGGCCTAAACCAATACTCTGATGCTGATTATTAGGGTGAATGTTCCATCATTGAATCACATTATGCATCAAAATTTGAGAATTGAATGATATTGACACTGACTTGGTGCTTTTAGTATTTGTTTCATTGGAAGTGTTGGTTCTTCCTTCTACTACGTGATGGTTATATAAGGATGGTTAATTCTACCAAATAGGGAGGACCTCCAAGCTAGTTGGGGATAGAACGTGGATGAACTCCACTTTGATTAGTTAGTTTAAAGGGATTACCTCCATAATGGGTTTCATTGGAGATAGGAGGATGTCCTCTTTCACTACTGTAGGAGTCAGGTGGACCACCACTCTGGTGGTTAGAAAAGTAAGGAGGACCTCTACATTGGTTGATGAGAGCATGGGGTTGACCACCATGCTGACTGGTGATAACCGCATGGGTAGGGCCTCTGTACAGGTGAGTCGAAGAAGAAGGAAGTCCTTTTCAGTGACCAAAATGGACACGAGGAGGACCTCTATGTTGTCTAGTGGAAACATGGGGCGATCCACCATGTTGGTTGTTGAATGAGTGAGGAGGACATCTGCACTGGTTAGATGTGTCAGATGGAGGACATTTGAGATGGAAAGAATAAGTACAGGGAGGACCACCATAATGATATGTGATTAATAGGGGATGACCACCACTTTGATCAGTTCTGGAGTGTGGAGTATCTACTCTTTAGTTGGCAATTTCATTTGGAATAAATTCATGCTTAATGGGTGTGACATGGGGAGGGAGTTTGGGTTGACTATTGGTAGCAGTGTGGGGAATACCTCTGTATTGGTTATCGAAGCAGGGAGGGCCACTTCTTGAATTGGGAATGACCCGAGTAGGACCTTCACACTTATTATGGTTGTGGGGAGGACATCCCTATGGGTCAGTATTAATATTTGGAGGGCCTCCCCACTAAAACGCATCATCACAGGGTTCAGACATAACAACCATTTGTGATGTCAATGATTGGTAGAGTGAACACAACCATCCTTCGGGGTAGCTAAGGTCTCGATCCCAATCAGGAATGAATGGTTCGCTACTCATCTATCGTAGGAATCTATTGGGATGCTCCTATGGTGGTAGAGGACACTAGATCCATGGAATATGATTCCTCTTTATAATAATTCTACTGATCCTGTTCTGAACACTGATATTGGGTGGTTTGGACTGGGGTCGGCGGAGCAGCTGTATAGTCCACGTGTTTATTAACATGAATGGTCAGTCATTATTGGTACTAATGAGGCCTTGTGGTATCTGTTCCTATGGGGTCCCGAGTAGTAGTCACAACTGTGGTGACTCAATAATCCCCTACATCCTCGGAATAGGGGAATGAGTCATATGATCATATTGAGAAGAGAAATCTGAAGTGGTTCTCTATTTGAGCGGGGAGTAGTGGATTCCTATGCATCCCATGGGGGCAGTGATGTTGGTGACACACAGAAGCATCCAGGTCTTAGAAAACCATATCCTATGTGGGAATGACCCCATCCTTCTCATACCAACATCCAAGGGAGTCCATCACCCTCTTATGGATGATTTTCATTGGTGATATGGGTGTGGGTGCCCAGTAGCTGATGTCGCAGCAGAAGTCATGGGAGAGGTAAAGTCATGCAGGATTTCCATGATAACATTTATCCTCCCCCAAAATCTTCAAGAATTGGGTGTATGATTTTATATATATTAGGACCACAATGTTGTAGGATTTAGATATCATTATAGAAATGAGGAAAAAATTCCCTATTCTATAGCATCATCCAATCTTCCCTGGTTGGAGAGAGAGATCTGCACCGATGCTGTCACTGACAAAAAAACCAATGGTAACTACCGAAATATCTAGTGAGTTCCATGTCATACCCACAATTTTCATAGCGATTACTTGAATAGAAATTTGGGATCCAGGGATATGATAATAAACTGATGTATTGAATGCTAATAGTGTCCATGTTGAGGTGAAGACATTAATGTCGTGTGTACCATTTATGTTGGTGAAGCCAATGGACAGAAACATATGAAACCAATAAATGAACTGATTTCCAACATGGTGGATCCTCATGGTTGAAGGAGAAAAGTTTCACATTCGGTTTACCATTTCTATTTCCAATTCTTTCTCTCGGGCCTTCCGCTTACTGTGTTCATGCGTGCTGGTATCACATTTGGTTTCCCCACATTCCAATATTCCAAAATCCATTGTATTCTATCACTTTAAATGATTATCTATACTCCTTGATTGAAATTTGAGGATGGGATGTCAGTTCCAACTTCAATTAATTCCTCCATGGTAGTCATTTCTTGGTCCGAGTATCCCTCATAGAGTTAAGTCATGTCTGTGGAAGTCATTCCTGATTCCATCTCTATGTGGACAACAATTAATTACAATTGTTCTATATAAAAATTAAAATTATTTTTTATAGGAAAGGAACATTCATTTAGGAGAGTATTCATGTAGGAATTCACTAGAATGTCTGTACCCTATGAACATTGGTCACATGTACTATTCGTCACATTAGGGATTCTCATGGAGACATTTTGGGTGCAGAACCCAAGGTATCCTATGTTGATCATGAGTCATCTAACACTGGAGGAAATAATCATACAAGGATTCCACCTCTTCTATTCCATGTTTAACATGTGGTATAAGACTCCGTAGTCAAATTTATTCTATTTATTTCACCTCAAAAATCCCGCTTTTTAAATGTTGTAACAGTTTGGAGTCACAAGTTTAATATCATGTGGAGACAAAGTCAATTGATTAAGACACCCCACAGAGATGAATCAAGGGGGTTCTTCCTTAGGAAGGAACACCTAGAATGTTTACTATTGGATGGATCATACTTTCTAATTGAGATGAATATAGGAAGTTTGTCCCATATAGGGAATATGTAAACCTATGATTTTTCATCAGTACACCGCTTAGAGTAGATCATGGAGGCGCACACCTATGAGGGGAGCACCTAAGATTACCATTGGTTGGGAATAAACCTATTGGAGGATTCCTAAATAACTTGTTTATAATATAGTGATCAAAACACCCTTAGTTTTATACCACAGTTTATGGTCATGTGATAGGACCTGCATATTATGTTCAACATCAGGCAGTCACTTTGAGAAGGGAGCATCAATGAGGGATGGTCTATGGATTACACATGGAGGATGCCCTTCACAAGAGTACTTATTTTGGTTGGAGTTAGTGTGAGGATTATACATAGAATATTCCCATGGACTGCTAGGTGAAGTGATGATGTGGATAAGGATTATGCATGGAAGCTAACAAAGGAATAAAGATAGGATGTCATCACAGGATGGGGGCATAATCATACCAGTGATGTGATATAGAGGATTTTAGAGAGAATTTGGAAGTTGTGTTTGGACCTCGGATATACATATTATGTATTCCTGTTAGTTCAGAATAAAATATCATGTAGTTCAGGATGGATTGAGATTATACCATAGAAGGAGGTCCAAGGATCATGTTGCTAGGATATACGCATAGGGGTGATCCAAGAAGGATGTGTATGGTGGTTTATAGATTACATGTTGGAGAATGCCTATAGAATTAGAGGTCGGTTATCATGGTCACTACTAAACTCTAATCCAACACGATTCATTCTTAATTTAGGTAGAAAGAGGACATAGTAGTCCTACCTCTTGTGTCATGAAGGATTCCCCAACGAGAGATGATGTGAGGTATTTTCAGAGAATATACTCGAGGAGGATGTAATTCCAGGTGAGGAGGATATAATTCCTTGTGAGTAGGATCTCATTCCTTGTGATTCATACATAGAGCATATTCTTCTTGTGGATAAGGGGGTGTGGGACTTATTCCTTGAGCTTAGAGCCCCCCCCCATTGGCTATAAATCATATCATTGGGATAGAAATTGTTATCCTATTATGATGTACAAGAAGAATCCCATGTGTATTATATATTATAATATTATAGTTTTATGTCCTGCATAGTGGAAATTGGTTCTAGGATGTTTTACATCAGGTAGAGTGGATGTGGGGGACTCACTCCTCACCCCTTGTGATTAAATAACAGTAGCTCACGAACCATTGGGAGGGGAAAAAATTTAGTATCTCCATGGTATGATTGTGTGGACGATTGGTTGATCATGTGGTCCAAGTTATCATGTATATGCTAAGAAAAAAAGGAATTTTCAAACATATTATGATAATAAAAAGGTATGGTAATGCATGAAATAAATGCCGAAGTAACCTTGTGTGAGGGTCCACGAATTAGCTACACTAAAGTTCAAATAATTTTGTGTATGTTTT
This sequence comes from Viscum album, assembly GCA_963277665.1. Lineage (NCBI taxonomy): Eukaryota > Viridiplantae > Streptophyta > Magnoliopsida > Santalales > Viscaceae > Viscum > Viscum album. The sequence continues at coordinate 1,430,419,842 of OY728157.1, forward strand.
TCAAGAAAGTTTGGGGATTATCACACAAGGAGTGATCAAACATGGTGCTTTGAAACAATAGAGATCCATGGAGATTAAAATAATGGGTTTACAAAAGATTGGATTCCAAGGCACACTTTCAAGGAAGTGTGTAAGAATATACTTTTTATGCACATGACTTGGTGTGAAAATGTTCGGGAGAGGATTACACAACTACCAGCCCAATAAAGGGTGGAACCGTAGGGAACCTATCACATAATATTTTCTACCAAGAATGTTCCATTCATACAGTATGTCACAAAATATGGGTCTTACATATAGAAGAGTGACACTTCATATTTTAGAGGATTATCATAAACATGTGGGGGTGGGGTGGGGGGTATCCATCTATATATAGCTGAATGTTTTGGTGATGGGTGTGCAATATTATGGTTGAAGAAGAGGTATTCTATAAATCTTCATCATTTTTTATATCACATGTCCACAAAATGCATATTTTGATGTTACCTATTGTGTGAAATAGGTTTTTACTTGGATTAAGTGCATTTCACACAAAACATAAATATTTCATGCGGTATTATTCAGCATTTGAGTGCCATTTGGAAAAAGAATGAGAAATTATTTTTCCTTTGGCATGCAAGAATCTTGTGTATAGATTGGATTCCTTGAGAACAAATACAGAACCTTAGTATGGTTTCCTAGAAAAATATAGTGGCCTTTGGGGATGAAAATGAGAAATTTTGCCACCTTTGGTGCACAAGACTCTTGTGTGTAGATTGGGTGCCTTTCTTATGGTGCAAAATTCTTCTTCGTAGTTTCCATGGGAATTTGAGTGCCCTTTGGGGAAGGAAACAAGAAATATCATCACCTGTGGAACAAAAAACACTTACACATGGGGTCGGAATCTTGCTTGTGGTCTCCTTTGGAATTTAAATTCCGTTTGGTGAAGTAAATGAGAAATGTTTTCACCTTTGGAGCACAAGACTCTTGCATACAGATTTGTATCTTTCATGCACAACCTTAAACTTTCATGTACTCCACCAGTTCTTTTCACAATGATTCATCGAGTTGGATAATGGCCTTTTTTTAGCCAAATTTGGTGATCTACAACTTAATGAGGAATTAAATTCCAACACATATATAGATATAACTTTTACCACTTTTCCTTATAAACTAGGGAATGTAAATAAAATAAAGCGGTGTGCTAAAATGGTCATTAATGGAAGTATAAAACTAATGCTTGAAAAACATATGAATGGTATACATAATATATAAGGAATCAATAATATAAATAATTCAATATCAAATTTAAATTAAAATTATGATATATCAATGATAATATATAAAAATATAGATATCAATAATACAGATCTCATATTGATGGAATGAATAATGTCAAAAACAAAAAACATGTTCTCAAGGACTTATACCAAGATACTTTATTATTTTGGGAAGAGGAATGCATAAAACCACACCCTTTTGTCTCATGAGACCTATCAATTCATATAAGGGCTATAAATATCTAAATCTAATAGGTCACCAGACTAATTAAAATGAATTCACCAAAAGAATAATAAGACATTTAAAACAATATTCCAAGGATCGTTTTGTGGATCAAAAACATAGATATCCATATAATGAAAGACACTAAATATTATGAAATGATGAACATGATTTAGTAGAAAATAATCATCTAGAATATCAATACTTTTATCCATGTCAGTAAAAGGGATAACATTACCATAACCCATTTTGAGAAAGAGGGTGGATAGTTAATCTATACATAGTAAACATGCCTGTAATTGTCCATATTAGAATAAATATATATGGTGTTCCAATAATTTTCCCCATACTAATAAAAGGTATAATGTGGTTATAATACTCGTGGATAAAGAAAGAGATGGTTTCAAAAAAAAAAATAACCCCAATGTAATAATATAAACATATAAGGATGTTAATATAGATGAATATTTTCTTTGCAAAATAATTATTCACACAATATATAAAAAAATTGGATAAAGAATCAAATTTTCTGATATCGTATGTTCAATAACCAAAATGATAAGTATATATGTTACAAGATAATTGACGAAACATAAACCTTATTAGGGTAAATATTTCTGAAAATTATTATTACAATGGAAGAAAAAACCTAAAATAGCTTTTACATAATATTTTTGACTTTGATGTAAATGAAAATTTTATGTGTTACAATTTTTTTTCAAAAGGGGAAGTTGAATTTTTTAAAAAAGTCTTAATTTTTTGGAACTAATATTCAATAATTGTTCCTTGAAAATAAATTAGGTTTATCATTGAAAATTTTTTAGAGGAATAACAAAATTTTAATGTGAAAGGAAGAAAACATTTTAATATCTTACGAAATACCAATCTTCCAAACTCTTATTATAGAAGGAGTAACTATTTTATTTATCAAAATTTAATTTTCCTTATAGAGGTATATAAATTAAAATATAATAAAATACTAGGGTTGTAGAACCCAATCATGAATGAAATAATTTTATGGAAAAACAATATAACACAATGAAATGAGACTTGAGTTATCAAAATTCATTATAGGAAACATACTCCTTAAATTAATAACTATTGAAAAAAGGTATATTATGTGTTAGAAATGAAAATTACTGGAATAAAATATATTAACAAATATTATAAACTATTTTTAGAATTTAACTACCTTTTACATGCAAAAGGATAATCATAAAATAATAAATGAAAATTGAGTTTCCCAAAACTCTTAGGACCAGGGTAAAATTAGACTCAAAATAAATTTCTATAATAAAACATGATTTGACAATTTATATCCCATGAATAAAATTTAAAATAGTTATATAATATTAATTGTATATTAAATTAATATAAAAACATATAGAGGTAACATGGTGAATATCAAGTAACATTCATCAATGAATTAGAATTGAGACCTTGAATACCATTGTGGCTTGAGTAATGTTTTAATCCACCCCCTTAAAATTTAGGGGTTTAAATTAAATAGAAAATAAAAGGATTAAAATATATGTCATGATCAGTTATATCAAAAATGAATTAGATGCTAAAAAAATGAAATTATGTTCACAGTATCAAACATGTCTCAAATAAGGGAATTTTAGATGAAATCCCATACCTCAGTACTAATTCATTTTTCACTTTCACCCAACCAAATGAATAATTAAATAACATTCAATAAATACATACCCACTAATATTATCTATAAATATTACCTTTTATATTTTTCATTTATAATCATTTTAGACACATAAATATGAATTATTTTTTACCCATTTTAAATACTGGATGTATGCAATCTTTATCTTTTGGAACTAGTCTTATAAATTTGTGTTAGTATTCAATATTGGTACAATGTAAAAATCACACGATAATTTAACGAAAAAAATTGATCATAAATGATAATTACACTAGTTATAATTCATTCTATGGTAGTTATGGTTACTAACCACGAAGATGATATCAGTGATGATCATGTTTCCATGATTCTTAATGAATAGAAGGTATTTGACTATATAAGGACTTAAGTATTAATATAAATTTTCAGAAAAAACATATTTTTTTCATATTTATATTATATTATATAATTATATATGTTCTTATATTATTCCTTGAATCAAATTCATATGATTGTACCAGTATGAGGTTCAACTATCCGAAACATACACATTCCATGATTAATGAATTATTGTGTGGGGGTTTAGTTGAAATATTATTATAATAGAAGCATAATGATCTTATATATAGTTTATTAATGTGATATATTAGAATTTTTATGATATATGAATATAATAGATTTTATATAAATTGATTCATTAGGTATTAGATATCATAATCTTATTTGTTTTATGGTTTTAAATGATTGAGTTGACCATAATTGTTCATTGATCATATCATGAATAGATTCTAAAATTTATCATAAAATAACTCCAGTGATATCATAAACATCCTATTTTTCATTTAATCGTGTCATCATTACCATCCATATAATGCGGTGATAAAATTAAAAATAAAACTTAATCATTCCATGGAAGTGGTAGTCCATACATATACACTGTTGGAAATTTTTTCCTTTAATATAATAGTTGAGTAATATATTTTACTATTTAATAATCATAAAAATGATATAAATATAATAATTATTTATTAAAATCAACATTTATAAAATCCTTGTAAATTGGTAAAGGATAATGAGACACATTGCATCATGGAGGTGGTAGTCCGCACATCACACAAATTTTGGTTTCGTTTTTTCTTAACAGAAACAAGAAAATGATATTAATGATTATTACCATAACATAATAACATTAAATATTTTTTCAACACATAGACCATTAAATATTTACATTAAACTTATAGTTGTAATGGATAATTAAAACATTAATAATTCAAGTAAAAATAATTACTCATACTGAGAACTTTTAGATTTTCTTTTGAAGATCCCTTTGAAATTGATGTCATAAGATATTATATTTTTCACATAATATTAATAGGGAAAACGTTAATTATATTGGAAGGAAAATGATATATTTACAAGTGTAAAACAATTTTATTTGGAGTTCCTTGAAGGGGTGTTTAGAGGCCCCTTCTGTAATTGATGAGAATGATATTTTTTTAAATATTTCAACCTAATATAAAGGGATCATATGTTAAACATGTCATGTGGATAAAATATTTGTAAATAAATGAGTTTGATGAGATATAAGGTCAATAAAAACCTCATATATGCAATTGTAGACATGTTTTTATCTTTCATTAGTCCCTTTAACAATTGAATTATTACGTTTACCATTTTTTTCATTTACCATAGTAACTTGTTTTTACCTAAGGTAACGTAATCATTGTACCTCAAAATTAAGTGTTTATTGTTACATAATTTAGATCCTATAATTATTAATAATAAATCCATTTCATTTTATTCCATTTATATTGTGACCCTATCCTTTCACACATATTATTAAAGGGTTTTAAGTATAATTATCCCAAAAATATACAAAAAGGGATGTAAAGCCTAATGTCTTTAAAATACTAGGTACATAAAATTGAAAACAAGGAACTAGAATAGAAAACTTATTTATTATTCTTCCATGATGATCTTATAACATTATTTGAGATCCTATATCAGTATAGTATATCCTAGGGAATACATAGACCTAAAGGATGAGCAAAAAATCCGAGTAAGGGAATAAACATTGGAAAAAAGAATAACACATGAGTTAGATGGAATCACATGATAAAATAAAAGGCATTAAACCTGAATAATAATATAGAATCATATATAATAGTACATGTAATAATATGATCAGGGAAACATTGAAATGTGGTAGTAACATACAACATGACATAAACATGAGTCAAAGCTAGCTTCCAATATTATATCACATGGTAGACAAAGTACAATGGTTGATTTGGTTTACTCCCTAATACCATAAATAATGTCTCATGAAGCTAAAAATTACCCATTCAATTGGATAACTATCTAGGCATACCTGTAATTACATATTCATGCATATAAATTTCACATAAATAATCAAATAGAATGGATGCACTTAAGGGTTACTGATGGAAAGAAATGGGTATCACAATCTTGTTATATGCAATAACAAATGATTGTATCATAATGGTGTTAAAGAAAAAGTGGATTTAAATAATAAATGTAAATTTATATTTATAAGGGAAAATAGTAATCAACAAAGATAAATGTTGTCCAACATAAGTGAAAATATTTAAAAATATTGTTTAAGAAATGTTTGAAAGGAGCCACTTCAGTGTGATTTAAAGGAAAATATTAAAGAGTGTTTAATGAAGAAAAATTCATAATTGTTTGTATAACACTATAAACGATATTTGATAATTTTTAATGATGAAATTTATGATTTATTTTTAAAAAAATGGTCTTAAAAACTATTATGTAGTGTCCATTAAAAATGGTTATAGATTTATAAGATTCCTTTAATCGGTCCTTCTTATCGGGAGGAATTGGGAAGAGAACCATTTAAAACACATAATTAACAATCAAATCAAGATTAATTGAAATTTATAAAAAAAATATACCATATAAATATATTTAATAAAAATAATATAAGAGGAAATAATAAATTATTTGGTGTATAGAGAGAGAAAGTGTAACCCAAAGGAAAAAATTGAGGTTTAGAGAAAAAACCTTACCGTATGTCTAAATGTGGTAATCACATGCACTTAATATCCTCAATAATGTAATTAGATTGATTAATAATTTAATTAAGATCATATTAAAAAAATTGTTTATTATAATTTTATTATGTTCACTAGTTTCCATTTCGATGAGTTATATAGTTTAATTTTATCATTCAAGGAATGTTCATTCCATGGTTTCGTGGTTGGTTCACTTGTATATAATTATAGAAGTTCTTATAGAATTGGAATAATTAAATAAAAGTTAAATTATATGTAAGTGATGCACATAAATAAATATAAATGATCTTGTATATAATTTTATTTTCTTATATGAGAATGATGCATTAGAAAAATCGTTGATGAAAAACGATTATTTTATTTCTGGCGTTTTTACGACTATCACAAACTGGTATAATTTTTTGTCATATTATGTTTATATATTGGTTCTAGAACATTAAATAAGTGATAATATACATATTATAGTCTTATTTAACAAGAAAAATAGTTTTATGACTATCCTTGATGGGGTTAATGAAAATCGAAAACTCGTCGACCACGGAGGCGGTGAATCGACATATTATAGACAATGTTTTAATTTTTAGAATAAATGGAGAAGTGAAGAGATTTTAAGATGGATATTACATTAAAAAAATAAAATTCATATAATTTTATGAAAATTTAGTTATCATGTACCTTTTTTTGTTATTTTGGGGGATAATTTGAAATAAAAATAAATTAAAAGGGAAATAAGGATGATTAACTCTTGAATATTGTCTCCTTGAGAACCTCCTTACAGAACATGGAATTTGTCTTTTTGTGATCCAAAAAGGCCAAAATGTGAGGGATATTAATTATAGTGTAATTTTTTATAGTTTAGGCAAGCTTATTGTTAAAGCTGGTGTTAGGATAAGAAGTGGTGAGATTTTGTATTTATAAGGGAATGGGAGGGGGGTTTTGTTTATTTTATTCATTCATTTATTATTTTGGGTAAATACAATCAATAGTGTTTATTCCTATAACTAAATGAAGTTAATTGTTTAGAATATTGAAATTATATTGGTTCTTACCTCATCCATACATCATCCATGATTCAAAAATTCAATTATTTGTTAAATGCCATAAATTATCGTATTTCACTATTCACTAAAAAATCATCAAATTTATAAAAATATAAAAAATGAAACAGAATAATTTTTTGAAATATATATTTCAATAATGGACTTAATTCTATAAAAATAATTTTATAAATATGAGAACTATAATTTTTAATCAAAATAATCATTTATTCAAAAAATATCGATTTTAACATTATAACCGCGTTTATGAAACATTGAAAAATTAATTAAGGTCTCATAAAATTATATTATATATATAAATATTTTTAAAATATTAATTTATGAATATATTTTATGAAATAAAATTTATTTTAGATCATTTTATTTATTATAAACTTTTAAATGACATTTATGTTTCACAAAAATAACAAAACAAAATTTATCATTTTTAAAAAATTTATTTAATTATTCCATGATATAAATATATCATATTTTTTTATGAGAAAAATACATTTTATTTATAATTTCATAGGTGATAATCCTTTTCTAATGGCTAACTTAATATTTTTAATGATCACATCACTATTCTAATGACCATGTTACTATTCAAACTGTTTCATTTCTAATGGTGATATGGGTTTAATAATTCCTATAAACACATATTATTCCATTCATCTATCACTTCAAATTTATCCCAAGGTTATGTATATACATAAATGTTTTTAATGAATATTTTATTCTTAAAATTTGTTTTTATTTCAATAAATGTTTTTGTGAGAGAAATTATTCCAACGGACTGAGAAAAACAAAAAATTTCTTTTTCTTGGATATGATCATCTATTTGTTGTATCATTGTAATATTTTTCATTATTATTGGTTTATTTAAATATTAATGTATCAAAATATTTTTTTTATTTATCTATGTGCAGTATGTGCTTTATAATATATCACATCATTATATGAAGGGAAATTCCACTGATAAAATTTTGGGTCATTACATTCTTCCCCACTTTTGGAATTTTGTCCCCGAAATTTCATTTTACATACTATGGTAAAAATCTGTGACCATATAATGAGAAAATAAAAAGGACACTATGAACATTGAAGGAGAAACTTATAAATGAAAAGTTTTCCATCCATGTGATTCCCAAAGTTTCAATCTAGGTTATCCATGGTGATAGAATTATCCCTGGGGTTATTTATAATGTTTTCTAGTAGTATTATCTAAAAATAACTAGACTATGCTCTAAAACCAATTATAGAGACCTGATCCTTTTACACTTATTATTAAATTATTTAAGAATAGTTATCCACCATATAAATACCAAGGATCATAATGTCAAATGTCTTTGGAAGAATAGGTACATAAAACTGAGAACATGGTACTTAGAAAAAAATCCTAATTAATATTCCATTATGATATTATAACTTAATCTGATATCATATATCTTCAAAGGATAACCAGGGGAATACTTATAAAAAATGGAGTAGCTAAAAATCCTAGTAATGGAATAAACATTGGAATAAATCATAACACATGAGTTATATAGAATACCATGATAACATAAAAGGCATGACACATTAACAATAATATGGAAGCATATAACATAGAACATTGTATCATAAGATCATTATTAGATAATAATATGGAATAAATATACAACATGACATAGACAAGAGTCATGTCTAATGACTATGACTATATCACATGGTGGACAAAGTCCCATAACGTATTATTTCTACACCCTAATACCATACAAGACATATCCTGAGACTAATCATTAACCAACAAAATTGAGACATATACAGGAGAAATCATCATAACATTTTCATTCACATATGTGTCATAGAAACAATCAAATGTAAGAGATAAACATAAGGGTTACCCATGGGAAGAAATGGGTATTGTAATCATGTTGTATGGAATAACCAATGACTGTATCAAAATAGTATACAAGAAAGAATGGATTTAAATGATACTTGTACATTCATGATTTATTAAAGGAATATTTCATGAAAAATTATGTCCATATTATGTGAAAACGTGTGAAAATATTGTTTAAGAAACATTGTAAATGAGCCACATTATTGCGGTTTATGGGAAAATATTAAAGAGTCTTTAATGATGATAAATTGAAAATTTCTTGAACAAAACAATAAATTAACTTATAGAGTATTTCATGATAAAATGTGTTATTTAATAAAAATAATGGTGGCTTAAACTATATTATTTAGTGTGCTTCAAAATTGGTAAGAAATTGACAAGTACCCTTTTATCAGGCTTGCTTATTGGGAGGAATTGAGAGAATTACCATTTAATACATGTAATTACTCATAAAATTATGATGAATTAAACTTGATAAATATGTTTAGAGCATAAAAAAATAATATAAAAGAATAATATAATATGAAATAAGAAATACATTGGGGTAGAGAGATAGAGAGTGAAAACCAAAGGAAAAAATAGAGGTTCGGAGATAATCCTTTACATTATGTCTGAATGTGATTTGAAATTGAACCTAATGTCATGGATAGTCAAATAAGAATGAATAATAACTTAATTAAAAACTTATTCACCAAATATTTTATTTATTATAATTTTTTAAAACCCAATAGCAACCAACTTGATGAGTTATAGTTTTTAATTTTGTTGTTCTGTGAGAGTTTGTTCCATGGTTTCATGGTCTGTTTGCTTGTGTATAATTATAGAAGTTCTTGTAGAATTGAAAAAATTATAAATAAGTGAAATTATAAAGTATTAACTCACTTCCATAAGTTTAAATTACCCGAAATATGATTTTCATTTTAGATATGATAATGATTCATTATATAAAACATTATAGAAAATTTATATGTATATTTTTTATGTTTTTTACGACCATCACGAACTAGTATCATTTTATTTGATATTATGCTTAAATATCAGATACAAGAAATTAAATTAGTTGTAATATATATATTATAATCATATTTAACCATAAAAATGATTTTATGGCCACCATTGAAGGAAATAATTAAAAATAAAAACTCATCATCCACGAAGGTGGTGAATCAACACATCACAGATGGTGTTTTGATTTTTAGAATAAAAGGATAAGAGAAGGAATTTATTGATGGGTATTAAATTAACACAACAAAATTAACTTAAATTTATGATACTAGAGTTATCATATCACATTGTATTGGATATTTTAGGGAATTATTATAAAAGAAATAAAATTAAAAGAGAAAGAAGCAGGATTTTACCTCCTGAATATCATCTCCTTGATATCCTTTTTATGGAAATTGGAATTAATATTTTCGTGAGATAAGAAAGACCATGATGTGGGGAATAGGCTTGGGATAAGAACTGGTCAAAATTTATATAAGGATCATGGATGATTAGGTATTTGGAGAAAAGGTCCTGAAGGGTTATATTAATAAGGGGAGGAGAGGGGTGGTTTTGATTATTTTATTCTTTTCACTATAATTTGTCTCAAGACTATAAATAGTATGGATCCTGATGACTTTATATAGTAAATGGGTTAGTATATTTATAACCAATAGGGTTTCACCTCATCCATACATCATCCAAGACTCAATAATTCATGTATTTTTTATATATACTACAAATTATAGTATCTCATTATTCACAAGAACATCGATTTTTATTGAAAATCCAAAATATTCACCATACCCATTATTTGAAATTTAAATTTCAAAAAAGGACTCCATTTTATGAAAATAATTTTATAATTACTAAGAAATTAATTTTTATTTAAAATAATCATTTATTTGAAAAATACAAATTTTAACATTATAACTTATTTTATGAAATTTTGAAAAATTCATCAAGGTCTCATAAAATAAAATTATAATTATAATAAAAAAAATACTAATTTATGAATCTATTTTATAAAAATAAAATTTATTTTAAATCGTTATATTACTTAAAAATTGGTAAATAACATTTATGATTCACAAAAATACCAACACCTCTTTTAATTTTTTTTAAAAACTAATTTTTATATTATATTATATGAATATAAAATATCTTAACTTATAAAAAACTTATAATTTATTGATTATTTCATAGTAAAGGTTGCTATACTAATTACTAGATTACAATTCTTAATCGTCAAATTACTATTCCAATGGTTACATTACGATTCTTGTGGTCAGATTTCTAATAGTTATAATGGTTTACTACATCCTATAAATACCCATTATTTTATTCACCATTAACTTATATTTTCACCCAATTATATATATATACTACATCATTTAAAATTATATTTTATTATCAAAATTATTTTTAATTTCTAAATCTTTGTTGGTGAGTGCATTCATTCAATGTGATGTTTCGACCAGAGTTCCACACACTGGTTCCCCAATCCGGTTGGTAACATGACCTCAGGTGCACCTCCCTATATTCTAGAGGCTGCTGAAAAGCTGTGAGGGGTTATATGTATATATATATAATGGGGTGACTATACCATCTCTATGAAATAATCACAACATGAAAAATAAATAAACAATATCCAAATGATATAACCACAACCATAATAATAATTGTATCATATGATGAGAAAAATAGGAGTATTGTATCCAAACCGAAAAATAAGACATTTCATGCCATATATGTTTAACGTGTCAACATGAAAAACCAAAAATAAAGACACTGATAAATCCCCAAGAGGGTCCCAATATCATGTCTGGTCCCCTCCTCTAAGCTCTTTCTAATATCAACCATCTATCATCGAGATCATTCCCTTATCTCATCCTGTATACATGGGGTCTATTCAAGTACCAATCAAGAACACTGATTAGGGTGTTTTTAAAACTCAATATGCCGCCAAAAATGGAATCTAAAATAAGATCTATCTACTAACAGTATACTCATTTGTTTAAAGAATAATATAAAATTGATAAATAGGTGGTTTATATATTCAAAGAATATTTATTTAACAACAAAAATCTCAGGGTCCCAATGACACCTGAACCATCAATACCTAATTTTTCCCATGCCAATGTCTGAACTACCCATAAGGGATATTACATGGAGAATCACAATTCATCATTTGACATAGTTTTAATTTTTCTATCATTTAATTTAAATTTATATTATGGCCACTTGGAACCATTTTCCAAAGCCAAGTTTTTTGTACTAGAATTCCATGACTAAGACCACGTGGTTATTTGAGCCAATAGTCCGTGTCCCACAAATCATTTATCAATCAATCACATGTGAAATTTTTAATCCTCAGTCTATGTCCCAAACTCTTTATCAGTCCATCTCAATTGGGATTTTGAAGCATTAGTTTGTGTCCAACACTCATTATCACATGCATGAATTTGGTCATAAAACATAATGGCTAGGACCCAGTGAGTATTTGAAGCATCATATTGTATCCCATAAACCATTTATCAATAAATAAAAATATATCACACATATCCCATTTAACAAGGTTAATCAACAATAAACATCATGGTAAAAAATTTCAATTATCAATTAAAACATGGTTCAATACATTAATCACAAGGAATGATATGAAATCTCACCATTAATCCATTTATCAAAATTTAATCATATAAAATATTAACCATTTAATATTAATTAAACAATCCCACAATTCTAGTTAGTCCATCAAATCAACATCCATTTAATCATGCAATTTCATAATTCAATCAATTAACCAAATACAATTGTCCAATTTCAGCACATTTCATTATCACATGGGAAACCAATTAATCAATTCCACTATTCAATTAATTAATTAAACAATTAATTAATCCAATTCAAGACTCAATTTCAAATAATGGAAAATGAGATTCTACAATACATACATGATGATATATTACACCACTATTGGATTTTCAATTTTTACCACCTACCTCAAGATTTTTTTCATGCATTCGTCAATAAAATTCATTAATTGAGGTGAAATGATCAAGAACACAATGAAGAATGATATCTGGAAACAAAATCTAGAAACAATATTGTATAGATCAACAATCATTGAAAGATGGGTTCAAACAATCATATATGAGGTAAAACTAACCCCTCTTCATTAAGGAAGAGATATAAGAGAGAGATAAAACTAATAAAAAAGATATTACATATAAGGAGAGGTGAAAACCCGTCAATCAGATATTTGATTCTCCAATAATGCCCTTCGGACGGCCTTAAAATCATCAAGGGAGCATTCAAATTGAATGTAAAATGAGTTATCATCAAGACATTATTTTTAGGGATACAATACTAGGGGTTCGGGAAAATTTCAATTCATTATTGGAGAAAACAATACTGTGTGTACTATTTCTTAGGAAGGGATGCATTGTTTTCACTAACTGTGCACTTAATTGCATGCATCCTCTTAGGTGTCACACTGTTACTAGTAAGAAGTTACACAATTTTTTAAACCTTCCACTGACTGTAAAATCCCTCCCTATCTATGGTGGAATATTTTTTAGGGGGTAGCTACACAGTTTTGGAAAACCATGTGCCAATCATCAACTGCCCCTTCTTAATTCAAAATTCTCATTTTTCACTCGAAACAACCCTGAAAAAAATCTAACTTAATAATAATAAAAAAATGGAAAAAGCATACATATAAATGAGCTCTATACATATCTAGAAAATGATGGGATCTTATAATCTCTACACGTTATTATCTTTTCATAGAGTTATAATCCCAAGAATCTATAAGATTCCTATGTAAAAGAGATAAGGTCATTATACCCACATATCTATTTATCTCTCACATGTTTCCTCCTGAACACACCCATGTTTCCACAATAATCGAATTATTAACAACATCCTTTCCCATTACACTTTCTCAATGTGATCCAACACACATATCAGATGTTTTTCAAAGGATGAATCGGTCTCAAGATCAACATCATCCACATAAATCATATGAGATGGGTCAGGATAATATTGAAAAAATATTGACACATGAAAAACATAGATCATAAAATTATACCTATGAGGAAGATCTAATATATGCACTACTTTCTTAATGACCTCCATAACTACAAACTATTCAACAAACCAGGTTGTTAACTAGTACCATCTCTGAATCCTATGATGACCCAAACTAGGTGACACATGAAGGAAAACAAGATCACCCATTGTAAACTCTAGGGGTCGTTAATGTCTATCAACATCTACTTTGAGCCATAACCATACATTTCTAAATTACTTTAACCAATTCTGATGTCTCATACCTGATTTTTGGTCCCAATAACTCTAACTCACCTATCTCTATTCAATATAGAGGTGATCTGCATGGCCTACCATAATGTTCTCCATATGGTTACATATAAATAGTTATCTAATAATTACTTTTAGAGGAGAAATAAATGACTACTATGTTTTTCTCCTAAGACCCACCAAATTCTAGGGCACACTCTCATAAAAAATTTTCAAGCACCTACAGAGTATGTTTCAACTCCCATCTTTATGTCAGTGGAATTTCATATTCCATAATATCGATTTACCAACCACTTTCTTCAAGACCATCCAAAATAATGAAGTAAAGTAGGATTCATGATATGATACTATACTCTATGTAACCCATGGTAGATGGATTCTCCCTTGAACACACAAGTCTCCCATAGTTTCAGTTGAGAAATCCTCCTATATAGTAAAAATATGTGCTTCTTTTGTGAGTCGTCCTAAAACCACGAAATAATATCATTCTTCTAAGGCGTTCTCAGGAGGCCAAACATAAATTCAATAGTAACATCATCCCACTACCATTATAAAATTAAAAATGGATATAGTAAACCATCAGGTCATTCATCATTGGCCTTCACTTATTGATGGGTTTAGCATTATATTACGAAACCACCAATCCCATTTTTCATGCACAACAACCATTATTTGCAACAATGTTCACAGTAAAATTTATTCACACCATGATGTAATTCCGACTTTAAGGAATGAAATTCACTTATTAGCTTCTCTAAAATACATGTTTTACTAACAACATGATTCTGTAAATAGATGATCTCATCATCATTTACAGTCCAATATGAAGGTGAATCCCCACCTTCAAGGCTTTCCCTCAAGGAAAAACACTACAGATCCCGATGCAGCCTCTCTGTGATCTGAGTAAAAAGTGTTGACTGCACTAATACTAACTCAACATTCAACTAATACTAGATCTCCCAACCGACATCATACATCTCATCTAGCGATGTTATCATCTTCAACTTAGAAATAGACTCTTCAACTACATGGGTCGATGTTTTCCTACTCAAATCATCAACAAAATTGTTTCTATTTATAGGCGTATATTATAGATCAAAATCAAATGGCTATATATAATATACACTTCCACACTTCTAAATATTCATGTATCTCTATGAAAAGATATACTTTAATCTCTTGTGATTAGTATACATAGAAAACTATTCGCATAATAGATAATGATTATATCACATTAAGGCATTAACAACTGTAACTAAATCAAGAACATGCGTAGATTAGTTCCATTAATTTGGCCACAACTTCAATGACTAATACATCCAAATTTTACTCCCTGTTTCAAAAATTCTACATTAATGATCCTAGATGTATCCCAAAACACAATGTGATCCTATCTTGGATTGGGTAGGATCAAAATCAGGGTAGTAGTCAACCACCCCTTAAACTCCATTAAAGCATTCCCACATGCAAGAGACCATTAAAATTTAATCCCATTCTTGGTCCATACCAAAAAAGGATCTACCAAGAAATAAAATTTTAGGAAAAACCTCCATTAATACACCACCAATAAAGAAAATACAACATATATCAAAAAAAATTCTTTCTCTAATCCCAACAAAAAACTGCATGTACCTTATCATGGTCCACTAACACACCTTACTCCAAGATTATGTTCCCCAAGAGGTGTACCAGAGAAATATATAATTGAAACGTTGATAGATTGGTGATTGGATGATTACATTATGGTGTACTCAAGATGATGTCAAGATGTTGAGCATTATCATCATGAGTCTTGATGTAAAACAAGATATCATCTACAAACACTACAAAAAAATGATCCATGTATGGGTGGAAGATACGGTTCATAAGGGTTATAAACATATAAGAATCATTCATAAACCCAAATGGATTCACAATAAACTCATAAAGACCATACCTACTTTTAAAAGTATTACATCACATATTAGAAGGTAGAACTATCAACAGATGATACCCTGATCTCAATTAAATCTTGGAGAACATAAAAGTTAATCTCAACTAGTCAAGGAGATCATCAATGCATAGAAGAGGATATCAGTTCATCATTTTCATCTGGTTCAACATCTAGTAATCAACTCATAAGAGCAACGTCCCATCATCTATCATCACAATAAAAAAACTAGAAAACCCAAGGTGATTCACATAGAGTGATAAATCTTTTATCCATAAACTCTTCTAGTTGAGTATTTTACTCGATAATCTCAATTGGTTCCATTATCTTAGGTGGAATTGAAACTGTGTCATCCCCCATCATGAGATCCATTGTAAATTTAACATCTCTATCAAGTGGAAACCAAGATATGTCTTCAAAAAAATCCAAAAACTATTCCACTATGGTAGGAATGATATAATGTGATACACTCGTATCATCTAGAAAATGATAGAAAATTGGGTGGTAATTCCTAGACTTTCTGAAGAACTGTCCTTTCTCAGCTTGTCCGAATATCCCACTCTCTATGATGACAATGCAGTTGCCCTCAGAAGATGTAAATGTCACTATCCTATGGTAATAACCTACATGAGTTTGGTTTTCTACCAACTTGTACTCAAAATTAATTCAAAGCCTAAAATTTTGAAAATGTAGAGGTCACATAGGAAATGATACTCTTGATCCAAAAGAGAACACCAGTTATGTAAACAGACCTCACTCATCCATACCCTCAATGGTGTTTCAATCATCATAACCCCACTCATAAACTCAACTTCCAGACACAACCCATTCACAATTTGTATATATATAAAATATATATAGGCACCCTTATCGTATAATGAACAAGAAAGTATAGATGTGAAAAGAATATTATATCAAACTATCGAGGTCCCAAACTCACTATCTACAAGTTTAGGACAAAGTACATGAAAATGTATTACTCCTCTTCCCTATCATGCAATCTGAGAACACAGAGATGAACCACTCTAATAATAGAGGTGTTTTGTTTTTCAAAAATTAACTTTTCAAAATCCTCTACTTCCAAATACATAAGGAATATACAGACCATATTTATATGGTGTAGAATAACCCCTTCATATAATCGGGTTTTCCCTATCTTCTGCACACTACCAATATATCTTGGGTTCCTTTAAAACTATTGCAGAAGTCCCATCCTATTGCAACATTGAAAAACCATTGGTGGTTAGTGTAAATTTATATAAACATGCGCTGGCCTACCACACTGGTGGAATGTCCCTTTTGTATGGTACTGAGTAACCAATCCTTCCCCCTATCCACTATTTCTTCCACTTACAGGGTAAATATTCTCATAGTGACTCTTTCTACTCCATGAATACCTACCAACTAGTCATCCATTAAAAATTCCATGTCCTCGGCTAGATGCCTTTTTTAGTTTCCCCTCAGTTTGGAGATCTCAGTTCAACACCTAAAAAAACTTTTTCAGCCCCAAGATATTACACTTGGACTTAAGATACCATTTAATCCAATCCTGAATCCACTTTATCATAGTATCCTAACCCCCCTACCACAATGGAATAGAGAGATACAAATCATTAAAGCATCCAACATAGTCCATAATAGGCATGCTCCCCATATTCAACCTCATAAAATATAATGATCTATATTTAATGAGATCTTCACAGTAATATTTCTCCATGAATATCTCATGAAAGTCCATCCACCCCATACTTTCAATCTATCCATCCCATCTCTAGATTTCCATATAATTCTTTTCTTTATCATGTGAATTTTTAGTATCCATTTTGAATCTATTCTCAACAAGAATCTCTAAGTCGTTAAGAATCATATGGATAATCTCTATCTAGAACTCATCTACCATGGATCTACCCTTTATGGGGATAGTTAGGGGAGAATGTGACTGGAAATTCCATGTTATTTATGACATACTCATTGCAAACCTCACTGGGCCTCTTTCTATAAACTGCACAAAATGAGAAAAGTTCTCCTAGAATTGCTCTCTGTCTCCCTCACCCGAAACAATCAACGTCTCTAGTTCCACTACTTGAGGAAAATTTATTACAATGTCCACATATAATCCTTTCATAAAATGTTATCACAGAAGAACGTCTCTACAATTCCAAACACATATCTTAGAAATAAATATACAAAATTATTACATTTACATAAGAGGGATTCATAATAATCTATAAAATGTCCTTTCCCAAAACCTGCCACATGGTTAAAATAAAGGTGTTATCACTACCCATTACCATCCCTCATCCAGGTCTATGTTAACAAGGGTAAACACATTATAATTATTCTTGTTTCTCATTAGACACCCATATAACCATTTTATACATTTTTTTATCATTTTCTTTTTTAAATTACATATTAGGGACCATTTTCTTATAATTATAATAGAAAATAAATGGGCTTTTATTTAACCATTTAACCCCATATATACATTCCAAGTGGTTTCCTAAAATTATTCATTCCAAAAAATAATCTTCAGTGCTTAAAATTATGCATGCTTACTCAACATTCGTGTTATTCTAAGGCATGTGTAAAATGTCATAAAAATATCAGAAACAATAATCCCATCACAAAATAAGTGCATCACTCGAGATGAAATTACATCTGACTGTAACAACACTCCCCAATAACAACAATCCTACCCTAGGTACTTGGATTTTACCCCCCCCCCCCCACATTGGTTAGCTACTACCATGAATGAGATCTTAACCAAGGCCCAACTCATCCTAATATTCAATATACCTTTCCCAAATAGTAATAAATAGGAAATATATTAAAACCTCATTTGATATCACATTTTCATGTCATGAACATGGTTCCACACAATGGTTCCCTGATCCAACCAGTCAGGTGACCTCAAGCATGCCTCCAAATATTGCATAGGTTTCAGAACAGTAGCGAGGGTCCATATATAACATGGGGAGACTATACCTTTTATAACAAATTATTGAAATAGTAGAAATAAATAAACAATATCCAAATGATATAACCGTAATCTGAATAATACCAGTATCACATGATGACCAAAACATGAATTCAATATACTAACCAAAAGAGTTAATATGTCATTCCATATATGTGTCATGTGTCAATATTGAAATTCCAAAATAAATACATTGAAACCCTCCCATGAAGGTCTGGATACCTTCTCTAGAATCCTCATCCGTGATCCATACCAAACCATCCAACATAGGGTTCTTCCCCTTATCCTATTTTTCAAACATGATGTCTATTCGGGTACTGATCAGGTAGACTGAGTAATGGGTAAGTACAATTCAGTAAAAAAAACCAACAATGTCTAAAATAATATCCAGTCATTAAAATTGTATAAATTTTTATATATAATAGAAAAAATGTGATAAAATTGTTAGGTTACAAATTCAATTATTGTTTATTTGACCAGATGATTTCATGGGTTATTGAGGACACCAAAACCATCAATACCTACTTTGGCCCTTAATGGAGTCTGAACTACCCCCCATGTGATATCCCAAGGAGAATAATAATTCATCATTTCACATGGGTTCCATTCATCATCCATTTAATATCAACTAATATTACATCCACTTGGAACCACAGTCCAATGACAACATTGTGGGCATACAATTCTATCTCTAGGATCTAGAATGTATTTGAAGCATCAGTCCATGTCCCACATCCCATTTATCAATCAATCACAGGTTGGATTTTGATGCATTTGTCTGTTCCCCACCCACAATATCAATAAATTACAAGAGGGATTTTGAATCATATATATGTGTCCAAGAATCATCATCACATGGATGCATTTCGACCCAAAACACCATAGTTAGGAACCCATGGGTATTTGAAGCATCAGTCCATGTCCCACCAACCATTTTTCAATTAATCACAATATATCAAACATATAACATTTAAAAATGTTAATAAATATTAACCCTTGAATAAAAATTTCTAATCATGACAAAACATTTTAATTATCAATTCAAACATGAATCAACACATTAAAAACATGGAATAATATGAGAATTCACCATTAATAAAATTTTTAACATCTAATCATATAAAATTTTAAAGAATTATGTTTAATCAAACCATCCCATAATTATCATTATTCAATCAAATAAATATCCCATAAATCACCCAATTACTCAATTCAATAAATTGAAAAAAAAAATTAATTATCCAATTTCAATCAATTTTATTATAAAACAGAATATCAATTAATAAACTCTATGGTTCCATAAAGTAATTAATCTAATTCCAGATTCAATTTTGAACCCTGGAAATTGAGATTAAAGAATACATACAAAAAAAATACATATCATGAATATGGAATTTCTAATTTAGGCCACCATCCTCAAGATCATTGATGATCATTTGACAATTTTATTACACAATTGAAGCGAAATTATCAAGAACATAGTGAAGAATGAGATTTAAAAATAAATCCAAGAAACATGATTGAATAGATCAAAATTCATGACAACCTAGATTAAAAACAACGAAAATAGAGGAAAACATTAAGATATTCACCAACAAAGAGATATGGGAGTGAGATAAAAATAATTAGGAAGATATTACATATTATAAGATCAATTGAACTGTCAATCGAATATTCAATTCGCTAAGAACAGAGTTCTAATGGCCTTGGAATCTACCCAAGAGCCTCCAAATTTGAAGAAAACTATATTAGGGTCGATCTAAGGTGTTTTTTATATAAGAAAGTGAATTAAGAAATTTTTAATGGTTTCTAATGAAAATAATCCCATACGCACAGTTTCTTTGGTTGGGGTGCATGACTTTTCTTATAGTGTTGCGCCTAATTATGTGCCTCCTTTTGGGGATGCATAGTTACCACTAAAAGGGTGCATGTTTTTTCACATTGTGCTCTAAATTTTAAATCCCCCACTATATGAGGTTATATGTACTATTGGATGTTGAAACCGGGTATGGGAAAGTCGTGCACCAACTGTCCATTACCCCTTATATTTTTAAAATTCTCAATTTTCACACGAAAAAACCTCGAACAAAAACCCATAAAAAATATCTTCAAAAAATTAAAAAGAGTATATGTAAATGATATCAATAAATCTCTATATAAGATAAAAATATTACATTCTAGTTGATTGAGAATATAAAAATTTTCCTATTCTTGTTATTTTATTTTCTATTTATTGTCTCATTGTAATATTTGGTATTATTACTGTTTCTTTTCTGAATAATATATCATATGTTTGTGTTGGTATCTCTATGTCAACAATGATATTTATAATATAATAAATAATATTATAAGTGAAATTCCATTGAAAAAATTCTAGGTAATTGAAATTTATAAAAGTTATAAGGTGAAATTTAAAATGAAAATGTATAATGTGTTAATTTTTTTTTGATAAAATATTACTTATGTTCTAAAATATAAAATTTGGGTTTGAAGATTATTTTTTAAAAAAAATAATTTCACATTGAAAATACATATTTATTTTTAGAAAATATCACAGGATTTCCATTTCATAGTTATAAAAATGATATTTTATACAATTCACCTAAATATCAATCTTTTTTATAAAATCCAAAAAATTTATCATATAATTATATTTGTATGATTAATCATAAAAATAATGTTAATTTTTTCAAATTAAATTTCAAAAATGTGGTAATTCAATATAATAAAAATATGAAAATATACTAGAAAATTGTTCATATTGGAAAATTAATTCTTAAATTGTTCATCATTTTTTATTCTTACTTCCTATCTATTACTAATTAATTTAATTTTAATAAATTATTCATATTATCTATATATTTTATTATTATTGGAATATAATATACCTTTTTCTTGAAATAAAATGTTAATTTATGAAAAATATATTTTTAATTGTAAAAAAACATCTTAGTTGTTTTTATAATACTAATTGAATTTTATTAACTTCAAAAGTCTCAATTGTATTATTTGTAGAAAATTTTCATAAATTGGTTTCACCTATTAATTCTTTCTAATTCAATGATTAGGTTTCAATGGTCATACATAATATTTTTATTTTTATTACAATAAATATTTTTTTTGTTTTAGATTGATGTGGATAGGAGACAAATCTATAAAAAAAATTGAATTATATAAAGGTAATCTTATATTAAAATTTAATGGTGTTACATAATGAATTCAGAAACCTTATGATATACAATTTCAACTCAAGAATGCGACTTGATACAGATTTTAGGGTCTAAATGAAATGATGTAATTTCAGTACTTAGTGATTGTCATTTTAAAAAGGAATTCCTCTAGAAACTTTATATTACTCATAACTAGATAAACAATCATATTTAGAAAGAAAATTGAAAATATTAATATATTCCTAAACTATGTAAAAATACTTACCTCCTATTTTTAACTAAGATTTTAAGGTAGGAATTATACTTGAAATTATATCGTGAGTCATTTATATATATTAGATACCCTTAACTATTTTAGTAATTAATAATTAAAATTATGTGGATGCAATTTATTTTTTTATGTAATTACACATGCTTTTTTAGTATTTGTTTTCCAAATTAATACCATGTTTGATAGTTTACTCCACATGAAATTACAAACTAATTCAATATGTGACATATTATAAGAATATTATAAAGAAAATTTAAAAATAATAAATCTAATAGTATGTAAATTAATTGTAATTAATTTTAAATTGAAAAAATAATATAAAGAATACTTATTGTTTTTAAAGGGAATTTGAAAATAAAATTTATTTATATATTTTAATTTTCATCTAAAATAAAAAATTATACATTTTAAAATTTTAATTTTGTAAAATTAAATAAATTTTGAGTTTATAATAACATGAATAGCCAAAATTGAATTTTTTAGATCATTTGAAAATAATTTATTTGTTAAGTGAAGAGTGAAATATATTTTTTTAATAAAATTGAAAATTTTATGGAATTATTAATATATGTGAACAAAATATAGATTTATAAATTATTTTAACTGATTAAATATTAATTTATAGAGAAAAACATTGATTTTTTAATTTTATTTTTATTATATAAACTACATGTTCTACATATAAGAATATATGTAACATTTCATTCTATCTTTAAAAACCATTTTCAATATTTTTTTTGATTAATCTTTTTAATGTTTTTAGTTTTTTAAGGATTTCATTACAATCCAGATAACTATTATTTTTTATTAATATTCTAATTTATATCAGGATATTATTTAATAGTGATAAATTTATAATATATAAACATTAATCTTTAAAACATGATTATTATAAAAAACTTTTTTAGGAATAATGATTAATAATACTAAAATTACCTTTTATAACCATTAGAAATATTGTTTGATAAAATGATAATAATATTTTATACCAACATTTTCATATTATATAGTAAGTATAATATCATTTTTGGACATAAAATGATATTACCAATTTAAATATTAGTTACTCTTGTATAATAATTATTTTCCCCTGAACGATAATGTAAGAACCCGATTCTTAGTTTTGAGGTATGGTCTTATTCTTTTCTCTTTTCCTTAAGATTTATTAAGAAAATAAAAAAAAAATTCGATAAATAATAAATTTTGGAAAGTACACGCCGTGTAATTTTCCACACACCGTGTAATTTTGGCCGTGTAGGAAGAGTACACAGGGCGTGTAGCCATGTCGGAAGTGAAGGGTGTAAAGACCAACTAAATTCCGTGTCGTGGTCCCTTACACGTCGTGTAGTCAGTCGGCAGGAGAATATTAAGGCGGTGGCCAGCTGTGCGACAGACCACACCGTGTAATCAAGGATACACGCCATGTAGTCATGTCGGTAGGTGAACAGTGCCACGCTGGTGGGAAACCGCCAGAGGAATAGTTAAAAAATGGGAAGTACATGCCGTGTACTCAAAAGTACACACCGTGTACTTTGTTTTTTTCGATTAAAATGGGAAGTAGCCTCCCCTATTCACAGGGAAGGATTGTAACGAGTAGAGGGCTCGGGAGAGGAAGACCGAAGATTCGAGGATCCGCCGAGTGCATGTCAGGAATCGGTTTCCTCCTCAGATGATCTCATTGGAACCGAACGGGTAAGAGATTCCTTCTCCTAGTGTGTATCTTTCCAATTCTTCCTCTAATGCAATTTATTTGTGTTTAAGTGAGTTTTCTTCTATGTCAGATCTACGTCGTTCGTGGGAATTTCTGGAATAGACGTTCACGTATATCGTTCGTTGGCGTTAAAGGTAGGTGGCTTGGTGTTTATTTTCCAACTGTCATTCGTTTTTGTGTATTTTTGAGCTACGAACCCATATTTGGGGTGTCGTGTGGATGAGGCCATGGATATTTTAAATACATAGAATTGAATAGGTAATTGAATGTGATATAAAAATGTTGTTTGGGATCACCGCTTGGATTCAGGACCACCTCGGGGGTGCGTTCCTCTGTTTAGCCATTTGGCCAGTATACCTGAGGGTATGCCTTGTTTATATTATGCCTTTAAAGTAATGATTGTAGAATTTCCTTGAGAGGAATTTCTTGTGTACTGGTTGTTTACATGTTGGGCATGGCCCGGTTACTTGTGCCTGAGGACAGTGTTTTACTATAGCCTGATGGCATGCCTATATTAGCCTAATGGAAATTTTCTCTTAGCCTAAGGGAAACTTCTTCCGTGCCTGTGGGAAGTTGATTCTGTTCCTGAGGATGACTTTACGTACGCCTGAGGGAAAAATATTTTATTCTTGTGGGAAATTACCTGCGGGTTCGATTCTGATTACCTGAGGGTGAGATTTTATTTGTCTGTGGACGCTATCTGTTTACTTAGAAATTCACTGTGGTGTTTTCTTATATTAAATTATTAAATGAATAATGAAATGGAAATGAAACTAATAAGTTAGTTGCTTTTGAATACTACTTAGTTTATTGTCTTTACTACTGCACACTATTGTTGCAGGTCTACACATAGTTGAGCACAGGCCTTTGGTGGGTCCCTACTGAGATATATTTCTCACACCTTGATTGGGCCATGCTTTCCGGCCCAAACAGAATACGTTTCTATAGGTGTAGATAAGGGAAAGGGTCCCTTTATATGTACTTGATTGCTGTGGGGGTTTAGGATAGCATGGGATAGAGCATTGGCTCGTGATGCTGCTGGCTATTCTGTTTTGCTTTTCTGTACTTGTACTTCAGTTGTATTGCATTGTATTACAGTGTAACATGTTCTGGCTATTTTATAGAATAGTGACATGCTGCATCTTGGCATATATATATATGACTACTAGTTTTCCTTTTTTTACCAGTTATCCATTTCAGTTGTGTATGGTTTACTGCTTCCTCTATTGTTATATGTTTTATTGCATTCCGTTGTGCTACACTTTGACAAATGAGGGCATAGTTTCCCCATTATCAGACATGGGCCCTCGCTACTAGTTGGCATCCTCTTGCGTTTGGGGAAATTCACTTGAGGTCATGTGGCGAACTGGGTTCGGGGCACCCGTTTAGTGGCACCCAGAACCGGGACATTACAAAGTGGTATCAGAGGGGTTCTATTCTTTGACTTACTATTTGGCGCCTCAGTCAGGGATAGGACGGGAACGGTAGTTGGTAATAAGTTGTTCCCAGGAGTAGCTAACCCGTGTATAGGGAAAATCCAAGTTACCTCGTATTTCAATTTTATAGATTTTACAATTTTACAGTTGATTTGATTTCACCGTTGGGTGACGCACTTGGGATGGTGATGTTATATTTTATCGTTGGTTTCAATTTAGTTGCAACCCGATGACATGAGGGTATTCCATCTCATGCATCATTTAGGAACATGCTAGAAATCACATGCCATGCATAGTTCCGTGCCATGTAGGTGAATTAGAAATGGCATACAATTGTGATAGATGTTGTGCTAGAAAATCATGTTGTTGTGATAGCTTCTTGATAAATACCTGCTATGTGATAGGGTATCTTGGTATGAGTCTATTGAAATAATGGATGCCACACTTTGGTTTTTGGGGAGTATTGGCCCCCATTTACCAGAATTTGGTGGATCATTGACTGTTTATTTTGTTATAACATAGATAAGATGTCAAACTATGATTTGTGGGGAGTATGGGCCCTCACGGACCGGAATTTGGCACTTCAGTGTTGTTTTTCAGTGTTTTCTGGGTTCCGGAGAAGTTTCTGAGGCATACTGTCCAGAAACCTAGTATACATGCTATGTAGTACCTTAAGCGTGCCATGTATGGCCTTCTGTTCGGGAAGGAAAAAAACTTTTTGAGTACACACTGCGTACCCAAAGTACTTGCTGTGTAGTGTCTTCCCATGTCCCAAATCGTGTGGGTGGTGACACTGGGAAGGAAATTTTTTGGGGTGAACACACCATGTAGCTGATGTACACGTCGTGTAGAGTTGACCCAGAGACCCGAATGTGTGACTAACAAACACGGGCCGATGTAATCGTTTCTTGAACACGCCGTGTCAATGAAGAACACACCGTGTAGTGTGACCTGGGGACCCGGCTGTGTAACTAACAACACGGGTTGAGGAAATCTTTCGTGTATACTCCGTGTGTATATAGAACATTCCATGTAGGTTGATCCATGTATCACGACGTGTAACTAACAACACAGGTTAGTGGAGCTCATCTTGTACATGTCGTGTACCCATGGGACATACCGTGTAGTCTTGACATGGGACAGACCATGTGGACTTAGCCAGGTGGCTGGGAAAACGGGGTTGTTGACATGCCGTGTGCGGGTGTAACACGCCGTGTAGTTCAAGCCGAGTGTCCGGCCTTTTCACAAGCGACATGGGCAGTTGGATATAACACCATACACGCTATGTAGGTGATATACACACCGTTTAGTTTTGGTTCAACGGGATCCGTGTGGCTTAGCCGTGTAGAAGGACCCGGGCAGGGGAAGGGAAGTCAAGTACACACTATGTAGTCAGTACACATGTCGTGTAGTCTTGTTTTGAAAATGTTCAATGCCTTCTTCCTCCTATTACATTTTGGGTTTCTTTGTTTTCGGTCTTTCATAATCATGTTTTTAAGGTGTGTGTTTGACCTTGTAGTGTCATGACACTGAGACGACCGTGCATTATTCGCCAAGAGAGTGGTGACGACTATACTCTAGAGATGGTGGGCCATGGGCTACCAGTTAATCCTCCATCATATCCATATGCGGATCTAGCCATTATACCAGATACAGGTGCAGATCCACAGTTTCGTGAAGGCTTTATGCGGTTCATGCAGACCTTTCAGGGAGCACCGCCGGTTGCCACATATATGGTCGAGCTGACACGTATCTTCCAGCAGCAGAATCTGCCTACGTTTTCAGGGGATGGCGGACCAAAGGCTGTGGAGTCTTGGATAGGATCGATGCAGACTATTTTAGAGCATCTTGAGACGCCTCCAGGGAAGAGGGTCAAGCTCGCGACATATATGCTCCGTGATTTTTCCAAGAGATGGTGGGATGTTACCACCCAGTCAGAGAATTACGGTGACATGGTGTGGGATGATTTATAGATAGAATTTTATGATTTCTTCTTCCTAGAGACGCAGAGAGAATATAGATATCGAGAGTTCATGAATCTGTAGCAGAGCGCTATGTCAGTGATGGACTATTCTGCTCATTTCACTAATCTTCAGCATTTTTCACCCGTTCTGGTTGTAGATGAGACGTTGAGAGCCAGACGCTTTGATGATGGTCTTCATTATGACATCTGGGCACTGGTGAATGTTTTCAGGTTGCCTTCAGTACATGCTATTGTGAACCAGGTGCTGATTTCAGAGAGGAACCAGCGGTAATCTAGTGGTGTGGGACAGGGTGGTTCAGCACCAGTTACTGGTACTATTTCTACCGGTAAGAGAAATAGACAGATGGACTTCTATCATGGTGGCAGTACTAGTCAGAATAATGTTTCAGGTGGCTAGGTCATGTGCTACCAATGTGGTAGAGAGGGGCACAAGAGGCCACAGTTTCCACGAGACCCAGTGGAGTGCCGAGCTTGCGACAGGATGGGTCATCTGAAGCAATTTTCCAGGGAGTTTCCACTGATGGCTAGTGAGAGGGGTTCTATGCAGACTCCGCATGCGGGAGTAGGACTAGTGGATTCATACCAGTCAGGGAACTGTAATATGTCAGGGCGTGTAGGCAGAGATGGTGTTCATGGCCATGGTAGTCGGATACTAGGATCTCAGAGGCAACTGGGCGGGATAGCTCAGTGTAGCCAGGCTGTGTCACCGGGTCGTGGTACTGGGCATGCATATGCAGTGCAATAGACCCAACAGGAGAAGGATCACGGACCTTCGACTTTCATAGGTACCATTCTAGTAGATTTTCTTTTATCTTCAGTACTTTTCGATACGGGTTCTACACATAGTTTTATATCTGTGACCGTTTTGGAGATCCTTGGGCTTTGTGTTTCTACTTCATCTGATATCATGATTCTAGAAACTCCGTTGGGGACTAGAACATCTAGAGTGCGTCAGTTCAAGGAGTGCTCCCTTGAGGTTAGTGGGTATCACTTTCTTTGGGACCTCTATTTCATAGAGATGACAGCTTATGACGTCATTCTCGGGATGGACTGGTTGGTTCCCTTTCGAGCCTTTATAGACTGTCGTAGGGTGCATTTCACATCACCAGAGGGTGGATAGTTTCTATACAAGGGTTAATGGGATGCTCAGGCGAGTCGAGCTGGACCAGAGCATCATGGGTGAGGTGGAGTCACAGCCCAGATTGCGAGTTTATATCTGGACAACCATGGGACTTGTCAGAACGATTTCCTTCCAGTGGTTGATCGTTTTGGGGATGTATTCCCGGACGACTTTTCAGGTCTTCCTCCGGAGGGTGAGGTGGATTTCTCTATTGAGCTTCTGCCAGGGGCAGCACCAATGTCCATTCCTCCTTATAGGATGGCTACACATGAGTTGTAGTAGCTTAAGAGGCAGTTAGAGGAGTTACAGGCAAAGGGTTTCATTCAAACCAATAATTCTCCGTGGGGTTCTCCAGTCCTTTTTGCGAAGAAGGTGGATGGTACCCTCAGACTCTGTTTGGATTATCATAAGCTAGACCAATTGACGATTAAGAACCGATATCCCTTTCCGAGTATTGATGATATTTTTGACCAACATCATGGAGAAAGAGTGTTATTGAAGATTGACTTGAGATCAGGATATCATCAGCTACGCGTTAGACCATTTGATATACCTCTCAGAGCTTTCAGCAGCAGGTATGGTCTATATGAGTTTATGGTTATGCCATTCGTACTCACGAACGTGCCATCATTTTTCATTTCTCTGATGAATCGTGTGTTCCATCTATATCTGGAAACTTTTGTGGTATTATTTGTGGACGATATCTTGGTGTACTTTAACACTCGACACGACCATGCCACCCATCTTGAGATCATATTGAGTACACTGAGAGAGCATCGACTATATTTTAAGCTCTCAAAGTGCCACTTTTGGATGTCCCAGATTCACTTCCTAGGTCATATCATCTCAGAGGAAGGAGTTGCAGTGGACCCAGAGAAGGTGAGAGCAGTAGCTTCCTGGGAGAATTCTAAGAACGTGTTTGAGATACAGAGTTTCATGGGGATGGCTAGTTACTACAGATGTTTCATCCAGTACTTCTCCCGCTTAGCAGCACCGTTGACAGGTTTGACTACGAATGGTGTGATGTTCATTTGGATGGAATCTTGTGAGACATCCTTTCAGGATCTGAAAGGAATGTTGACATCAGCACCCATCCTAATACTCCCAGAGCAGGGGAAGAGTTATACAGTTTACTGTGATGCATCCGGGATTGGGCTGGGAGAAGTGTTGATGTTGGGCGATCGATTTGTTGTGTATGGGTCCCGGTAGTTGAGGCCACATGAGAGGAATTACCCGATGCATGATCTCGATTTGGATACAGTTGTGGATGTGTTGCGCTGTTGGAGACATTATCTATTGGGAGATCATTTTGTGGTCTTCACCGACTAGAAAAGTCTCAAGTACATCTTTACCTAGCATGACATGAACCTGAGATAGCAAAGGTGGGTTGAATACCTTCAGTCCTTCAACATCGAGCTTGCCTATACACCTGGTAAAGGTAATGCAGTAGCTGATGCACTGAGTAGGAAGACTCAGATACAGGATATGCAGGAGGCTAGTGATGAGTGGAAGCTCATGGCTTTGTTCTCTGAGATGCATCATGAGGTGCACGACAGTCAGAGGTAGATCTATCTTTCATCTATAGCTTTGAATTCTACCCTCATGGATTGAGTGAGGGTGAGACAGCTATCTGTTTCAGAAGGCAAAGTTCTACGAGAGTCGGTGGATAGTGAGGAACCTCCTCCTGGTTGGACGATAGGCGATGATGAGGTATTGTGTTTCCATGGACGAGTGTAGGTTACAGGGGATATACAGAAGAGATGATGTGGGAGTTTCAGGTTTCGGCTTGGGCAGTTAATCCTGGGGATACCAAGATGTACCGTGACTTGAGATGTCAGTATTAGTGGCAAGGTATGAAGAGAGATGTAGTTGGTTTTGTTACGATTTGTTCCACCTGTCAGCAGGTGAAGGCGGAGCATCAGAGACCAGCTAGACTGTTACAGCATTTAACCATCCCAGAGTGGAAATGGGATGATGTCACGATGGACTTTGTGACCGGGTTTCCAAGGTCTCCTTGAGGCAATGATGCCGTGTTGGTTGTTTTGGACAGACTCACGAAGGTAGCCCACATTTTTCCGATCAAGGAGACCTTCAGTGTTGACGAGCTCATGAAGTTGTATATCCAAGAGATCGTACCTCTATATGGGGTTCCTCATTCTATCATTTCAGATAGGGACGCCCACTTTACATCTCGTTTCAGGAAGAGTCTTCAAAGGGAACTGGGTACACAGGTGCTTCTGAGCACGACTTACCACCCTCAGACCGATGGCCAGTCAGAGCGTATGATACAGGTGCTTAATGACATGTTGCGTGCATGCGTCCCAGACTTTGGGGGGATATTGGGAGAAGTATATATCCCTAGTCGAGTTTTCCTATAATAACATCTTTTAGAAAACTATTGAGATGGAACCATACGAGGATTTATATAGTAGGCCATGCCGATCAACCTTGTGCTAGTTAGAGGCTGGTGAGGCAGCTTTACTTGGACCACATCTCATGAAAGAGACTTTTGAGAAGGTCCAGATGATTCAGAAGCAGATGGCTACCACAAAGTTTTTCCAGAAGTCTTTTGATGACCGCCGCAGATGACCTTTGGAGTTCGTGGTTAGGGATCAGGCTTTCTTGGGTGTTTCACTGAGGCTGGGACACAGGCAGATCAGGAGATAGGATAAACTCTCACCGAGATATGTGGGGCCATTTGAGATTCTGGAGAGAGTCGGGCCAGTTTCTTATCAGTTGCAGTTACTTCAGAGGTACTGGGTCATGCACGACACCTTCCATGTATCTATGTTGTGCCACTATCATTCAGACCTATCTCACGTCTTTTAGCCTGAGAAGGTTGAGCTCAAGAAAGATGCGTCCTTTAAAGAGCATTTGATTCATATTGTTGACAGGAGCACGAAGGTTCTCTGAGGCCAGTCATTTCCTCTCGTATGGGTGCTATGGCAATATGGTCGAGTTCAGGACGAAACCTGGGAGCAAGAGTCCAGCGTACGTGCTCAGTGGCCAGAGTTATTCTCAGCTTTATCTTCACCATCCTTGGAAGGGAAATTCGTGGACGATTTGCTTTAAGGGGGAAGTTTGTAATAACCCGGTTCATAGTTTTGAGGTATGGGATTATTCATTTTTCTTTTCCTTAAGTGTTTTTATTAAAATAAGGAAAATGGGGTGAAATCCTGAATTTTGGAAAGTACACACCGTGTACTTTTCCACACGCCCTATACTTTTGGTCGTGTGGGAAGAGTACATAGGGCGTGTAGCCATGTCGGCAGTGAAGGGTGTAAAGACCGACTACATGCCATGCAGTGGTCCCTTACACATGGTGTAGTCAATCGGCATGCTAATATAGAGGCGGTGGCCAGCTGTGTGACAGAACACGCCGTGTAATCAAGGATACATGTCATGTAGTCATGTCGGCAGGTGAACCATGCCACACTGGTGGGAAACTGCCAGAGGAACAGTTAAAAAATGGGATGTACATGCAGTGTACTCAGAAGTACATTCTGTGTACATTGTTTTTTCGCTTAAAATGGGAATTAGCCTCCCTTGTTCATAGGGAAGGCTTAGAACGGGAAGAGGGCTTGGGAGGGTAAGGCCAGAGCTTCGAGGATCCACTAAGTACATGTTCAGAATCTGTTTCCTCCTCGGATGATCTCATTGGAACCGCATGGGTAAGAGCTTCTTTCTCCTAGTGTGTCTCTTGCCAATTCTTCATCTGATAGAAGTTATTTTAATTTAAGTGGATTTTATTCTACATCATATCTACATCGTTTGTGGGTTTTTCTGGAATCAACGTTCGCGTATATCGTTTGTTGGCATTAAAGGTAGGTGGCTTGGTGTTTATTTTCCAACTATCATGAGTTTTTATGTGTTTTTGAGCTACGAACCCATATTTGGGGTGTCGTGTGGCTGAGGACGTGGATATTTTAAATACCTAGAATTGAATAGGTAATTGAATGTTACATAAAAATGCTATTTGGGATTGCCGCTTGGATCCAGAACCACCCCATGGGTGCGTTCCTCAGTTTTGCCGTTTGGCCAGGATACCCGATGGTATGCCTTGTTAATATTATGCCTTTAAAGTAATGATTGTAGAATTTACTTGAGAGTAATTTCTTGTGTACTGGTTTTTTTACATGTTTGGAATGTCCCGATTACTTGTGCCCGAGGGCAGTGTTTTACTATTGCCCAAGGGCATGACTGTATTAGCCTGAACGAAATGTTCTCTTAGCCTGAGGGAAACTTCTTCCGTGCCTGTGGGTAGTTGATTCTATCCCTGAGGGTGACACTACGCATACCTGAGAGAAAAATCTGTTACGCCTGTGGGCAATTACCTGCGGGTTGGATTCTGATTACCTGAGGGTGAGATTTTTTTTGTCTGAGGATGCTGTCTGTTTACTTAGAAATTCATTGTGGTGTTTTCTTATATTAAATGGATTAAATGAATAATTAAATGGAAATAAAAATTTTAGGATAGTTAATTTTGAATACTACTTAGTTTATTGTGGTTACTACTTCACACTGTTGTTTCATGTCTACACATAGTTGAGAACGGGCCTTCGGTGGGTGCCTACTAAGATATATTTCTCACACCCTGTTTGGTACATGCTTTTTGGCCCAAACATATTATGTTTCTATAGGTATAGATAAGGGCAGGGGTCCCTTTACAGGTACTTGATTACTGTTGTGGTGTAGGAGAGCATGGGACCGAGCATTGGCTCGTGATGCCACTGGCTATTCTGTTTTGCTTTTTTTGTACTTCTACTTCAGTTGTATTGTATTGTATTGCAGTGTAACATGTTATGGATAATTTATAGAATAGTGACATGCTGCATCTTGACATATATATATATATATATATATATATATGACTTATGGTTTCCTTTTTTGTTATCAGTTATCCATTTCAGTTGTGTATAGTTTACTGCTTCTGCTGTTGTTGTATGTTTTATTCCATTCCTCTGAGCTACACTTTGACAAATGAGGGAAAACTTTCCCCACTATCAGACATGGCCCCTCGCTTCAAGTCGGAATCCTCTCGCATTTGGGGAAATGTGCTTGAGGTCATGTGGAGAACCGGGTTCGGGGCACCCGTTGAGTGGCACCTGGAACCAGGACGTTTCAGATAATTTTTTAAATATTATGAATATTTCAATAAAATTGATAGATTTTAAAATTAAGATAGGAATATGATTTTTTTAAAACTATAACAATAAAATAACACCCATTTAATGTGAAATAAATATTAACAAATATTAGGAACACATATTAATTAAAATAACCTTTTTCAATGAAAACATTTTTCAACACATTATATGTTTTAATTTCACTGTTGATTTTATAATGTTTTGAAATTAGATTAGTTTATATGTAGAAAAAATTAGTATTAATCAATTCAAAAAAATTCATGAAATTCCATCTTATATTTTTGGTGATAAAATAATTACCAGGGTAAAATATTAATCAAGATTAATAAGCATTAAAATGGGTAATCTATTCTGTCTGGAATTTTACTAAATCAATTTGACACTAACACATTCTGGAATAAATTTTTTGTTTTTATTTTCATACCTACACGTCATACCATAATTTAACAACTTAATAAACAAAACGCTCAGGAAATTTTATTCTTACGCCAGCCTAACATTCTTTTAACATGCTTTTCCCCACTTTTTCACGTATAAAAGGAGCCCACATATACCCTTTCCAATCCACACTAATAGTCAGAAAAATAAGTAAAACACTTTCCAATTTAATTATTATATAAATCCTATAAATGTTTTTCATCCAATAACCTCATCAATGTTCTTATAGTCATTCCTTTCCAAAGGATACTTCAAGAGAAGATATAAATTCTCAATATATGTATTACATACCCATTAACATCATTCATATATGCTTCTCATCCACCCTCCTACAAACCCATTGTAGCCATATGTTTATAAATACATAAATATAAATAATATCCTCAAATTTTGTCACAATTATGTTATAAACATTATATATTCCTCTCCAATAAAATCAAAAAATGGAAACGTTGATTGTGATATTGGGTGGATTACCCCAACCAAGAACACCAGGTTTTGTTTTTAATAACCACCTTTCAAGGATTGTACTAGAAATAAAATTAGTGAATATATAATTTATTTGTTTCATTATTTATGTTTTTAAAAATAAATTAAGAAATTTATAAGTAATATGATATATAATCAATTATTGTAAAATTAACTATCTAAAGAGAACATTCTAATAAGAAAAGTGATTTATTCATAATTGAACGCTTAATTTTAATTTAACATAGTCTTATAAATATTTCAAATTATAAATAATCACATTAATATAATATAAATAATTTCTTTATATATATTTATGATGATATAAAAACAAAATAATTTCTTCCACATCCACACTCACACATAGAACATAACATATTCTTATTGGGTCAGATTAACCACCAATATGAAACTGATATAAATTTCTATCATAAAGGGAATTGAAAAAATAATATATTATATTAGTAAGTAAAAAAATATTTTTTGGTACTACATTGGTAATATAATAATTTTTCTAATTAATTAAGTTACCATCATTCATTTGATAACAATTAGTGAAACAAACTTGTCACCAATTTCATATACAGGAACCATGACTAAAATTATTATTAAATGATATTATAAATTTATAAAAAATAATAATTTTTTCCCTTTATATGAACATCTAAAGATTAATTTTTGTTGAAGTATAATGAAAAACATCACTATTCTGAAACTATTCTATAATGATCAAGATAACTCTCACACGATATTGGGGATAGATAATAAATAAACAATATACATGTAAAGAATAATTATAAAAATTTTTATTAAAAGTTGATATATATGAATAAAGTTAAGAAATATGTTATTAATAATGTTATTTTTGGTATACTAGAGTTTCCATTGCTTTTGTGAATGTTAGGAATTAAGGTAATGGTTTATTGTCCCAAATTTTATTCCTTGAGAAATATTATATGTCATGTTTTTTAAAATGTGGATTCTATTTCTCCTTTAATATTTTTTAACAATAATCTCTCATTATCCACATTATTTAATGTTTTATTTAAAAACATATCCTTTAATTTATTATTCTTTCAATGTTTATGATATTATAAGTGTTTCTTTATCTCATTTTTATATCAAAAAGACAAGTTAGATGTCGCTCAATATATTTTATTTTATATGATGTGATTAAATTATAATGAATATATAATAAAATATTCCTGAAATTAATCGGATTTTTGGATCCATATCATGTTATTTCATTTTATATCCATTCATACCCAATATACCAAAATTTTAAGGGTTTTAGTTAACTTAACTACCTTAATTGAGTCATAATTCCTCTTCATGAACTTATTTATCCCTATTTAATACTTTATTTCTTGGTAAAATATCATTATATCTTGGTAAATGAATCTTTTTATTTTAAAATTCTTCTTTAATGAATCTCTTCCTCATAAAATGTATATTTTTTTAGAATAATTACCATTTTCATGGACATTGGTATCCCTTACTTTTCCATATTTTTTCCTATCAAAATTTTTCATTATATTTGGAAATAAAATTATGTGTTATGTCATCTGACCTTCATATATCTCTTCCGATATTGTAAAAATTATTTTTTGTTTCTCTTTTATAATGTGGGATTTCAACAATGGTATTTCAAAAATTTCAAAATGTTTTCATTTCTTTCAAAATAAAATTTTTTATATTACAGTCTGTATTTCTATTAAATAACCTTTGTATATTCTCAAATATCTGTTGATGAAGATTTTTATTAGAGTAAAAATTTTGAAATGTTTCTATTTTTCATTTTCATAAAAAATTAATTTTAAAGGATCCATTATAATGGATTAATTTTAAAATTAAATGTTCTTGATGTGTTTTTACTTCACCATTTTAAAATTTTTATTTCATTTTAATTGATACACTATCAAAATTTCCTTTTCAATGATAATTCATTTAAAAATTTTCTTTTTTCAATTTTATAAAAATGTATTTTCAGAGGGACCATAACATATTCTTTTATTGAAAATATAAAGGTGTTTTCTAAAAATTATTTTATTATTTCAGCATTATTTTCAACATTATAACAAAATGATTTATTTCCCTGTATTTTTTTTGAATCACCGCCTAATTTTTTAATAAAATACACTTTTTGGGTGATTTAATTTTGGGCATCACCCATTTACAAGTTTGTGGAAAATTTTGTTGATGCTATCTTGAAATGTATGGAAATATATTTTCCTTTTTATGAGTTCA
The DNA here is from genome assembly GCA_963277665.1 of Viscum album. Classification (NCBI taxonomy): domain Eukaryota; kingdom Viridiplantae; phylum Streptophyta; class Magnoliopsida; order Santalales; family Viscaceae; genus Viscum; species Viscum album. The sequence goes on from OY728157.1 coordinate 1,430,457,150, forward strand.
TTATTATGTGATGAATGCAACCATTTTTTATTCCATGGGTAATTTTTGATATCATTAATGATTTATTTTAAGTTTATTTTATATGTGTGGATGATTGATGGTCGGGGTCCTATATTACCATCAAATTATTCGGTTAAATTATTACATCACATGTGAAGAGGTTTTATGCATTTTTATTTTTTTAATCACAATATGTAGCATGGGATTTTTTTTCTATTCATAATATATTTCATGGGAATTTTGTTTGTTCAAAATAATAATTATATTCATTTTTTCACAACATCAGGCATAAGCATTTTGTTTGTTCATAATGTCATAATTTCTATATACTTATTGTTGTCCCCCCATTATAAATGTATGATTTTTTATATGATATATGGATCTATCATAATGTATTATAATATATCATGCCTTATTATATTATATTTGATCTATGATTTGTGGGTTATATGTTCCTAATGTGTAATTATTATTCATATATGCTCATATCATACTCACTAATTATATTCAATTATTACCAATTATGGTTACCCGTACTAAGCATCTAAGACCACTAATTTATTAATTTTTTATATACCTAGGTTTTTAAGATGATTATAGCTCAAGAGAATACTAAATGATTATAATGTCAACAAATAATGGATAAATGTTCAAAAGTATTGCCAAATACGTTTCTTATATAGATAGTTCTAAAATATACTAAAACTTTTGGTCTGTGGCTGTGGGAATATTTATGTGATGAAATTATTACTAATCTAAAATAACGGGATAAATTTTTATTTATCTGAGGTCACTATATTATCTTTATTTATTTTCATTCATTTGAAAATGAAAACATTAATCATGCGTACATATAGAGACCATCTCCAAAATTGATGTAATTCATTTTTCATAAATAATTTATATCCATGATAATAAAATTGTTCATAGTTAAAAAATATGATACTTATAAAATGATTCATATTTTAGATATGTTGAAACCTTTATCAAGGTATAGGGACCAGAACATTTGAACCCAAACATATTTAAAAAATGATCTAGTTATTACTGTAATGTTGATTTTAATGAATAATATTTAATAAATGTGTACTTGGAAATTATAATGGAATGATATGTTATAATAAAAGTATAAATATGTTTATTTTATAGATGTATAAAAAGTATAAATCTGTTATATAGGTAGTAAAGATCACATATGAAGAAATCTGGGACATGAGTTAAGGGTTTATGTTATAATGTCAATTCATTTCAAAATTGTCTATGGTAAATTTATATTGAGGGGAATTATACGATCCTTATCCCTCAAACCCCATAAATTTTCTTTTATTATGGTAATTTTTAGGGATTTAATATTTTCCTCCTCTCTATGGAACTAAAAATGACCGAGAAAAAGTTTTTAAGAAAAGTCAATCATATTTCCTTTTAGTCGATTAACACCTTCTTCCATGTCTATTATATTTAGCATTATTCCAAGAAGGTTTTTTATATGATAAAATGAATATTTATAGTCATTTTAAACCATATATTAATATTATTTCAATATTATTAAATTTAATATTCTTATCATTTTTCAAACGAGGTTATCCTATACATTTAACAAAAATAATGAAAGGAATATTTGTTTTAATGTTTAAAGAATGAAAAAATTTTCCTTTATTAATAAATTATATTTTTTAAGATTAATTTCAATTTTTAAATAGTTATTTATGAAGAAAATTATTTTCATAATATTCTATGAATTTTAATTTAAAATGTTATTAAAGGAGAATGATATTTTTCTCTGGTTTTCATTGAAATTTTCAAATGTTATTTTAACTATGTATAACATTTATGTAAACATACGTTGATTTTTATTATGTTTCAATGGGGATATGAACTTATGATACCATCCATCTTATTTCTATACATTAATTTAATGATGTTTTTTTAAGGGAGATATATAAAACCCATTTCTCTTCCATGGGTTAATTAAGATTTTATGAAATATGGTATGCTATTATAATAAAATACACTTCCTTTTTATGGATTTATTATGATTATGCGATGATAATATATTTATAAAACTTATTCATTTTTCTTGGGTACTTTTATAATGAATTGATGAATGTTTTTATGATATTGTACAAACATAAGTATGATTTTCATTATCTTAATGGTGGTTCCATTCAATCCTTCAATGTCATTGGATAATGATTGATATATACTAATATAATACAAAATATAATGGTTAGTAGACATAGTTATGTTACAGACTCTATCCATTATGATTGTCTTGGGTGTGAACCTTTACTAATTAAATGATAAAATGTAGAGTGAACCCAATCCACTATAAATTTTTTTCTACTTTGACTCTCTTTTAAGTGAACATTGAGTAATGAAATGATTTTATATGATTAAAATTATACTAAAATTATAATGATTTAATCTATGTAATGTGATATTCCCTCATGAATCACGATTTATTAATGGAGTTTCCTCAGTCTTATGAATTATGACTTTTAAGATACTAATTCTTTAAGACATGTCAAATGATTTATAATCGATGAATGATTGGCTTTGAAATTCATAAGTTATTTTTATGATCCCATATTTTAACACCATGATATTTTGGAAAATATTTATCTTTAAATAATTTTATTTCTTCAATAGCTTTCCATGCACCCAACATTATTTTTAAATAAACCATTATATATTATTAAAATATTATAATGTAAAAATTCTAACATTGCAATTAAAATTTATGAGAATGAATATGATTAACTAATTTATGAAATAAATATAGATTTACTACTAAATATAAAATTATTCATTAAATTTTAATAAACAATCACTCAAATTTTTTAAAGCCATTTTATTCTTCAAATACATATTTTCTTCAAAAATGATGTTTATTTATTTTTGTTAGGAAATAATCATTATTACATTTCTTGAAAGTTTAGAAGGTATATTTTAAAAAAATAATATCATTTTTTAAAATCATCATATCAAAATAATCTATGGTTACATATTTTCATTTTTTTAAAAGTTTTATTTTTTTTTTCAATTGTGAAAAATACACATCTTTTTGTTAAAGAATTTTTTTTAACTAAAACGTATCAGTATGATATGATTTTTTTCTCAATGTAACATAAGTATTATATAGTTCGATATTATCTAAAAAAATTCAATTTAAACAACCTTATATCTAATTTTGGTATAAGAATATTTTTGGGCTTCAAAGAACATTTATCAGAAAACTGTTTTCTATTTTATTTATAAAATTTATGTTAAAAAAATATCTGCCACTTCTAGAAATTTAATGTTGAAAAATTGATTCTATATTTATAATAATAGGGTAAAAAATTTTAAATAGGTCCCATTTATTTTGGGATAATATGAATATTCACTTTAGTAATTTTTTTACCATCATAGAGGGAAAAATTTAATAAATTAAATTAAATATAATATGATAAGTATTGAGAAAATGACCCTAAAACATTGATAAATTTAATTTTATTCTGATATAACAAACTAAAGAATCCAAAAGTTGAATATATGTCTTTTTTATTCGATTTGTCGATGATTTGACCATTTATATTATTTTATATAACAAAAAGTAAAAAATGTCACTCTCTTTTATAAATTATCTTTAAATTTTGTACATTTGGATAAATAGAGGATATGTTTAGTTATAAATATCAATTTTGAATATAAATATTTTTTTATAATTTTTTTAAATTATTAGTGACTAAATAATTACCTAAGAAACTTGTTCCACCCAAATACTATATTTATTCCATTAACATAAAATTAAAATTAATGATTTTAAAAATATTTAATGTGATATAATATTATAGATTTCACATGTCCACGAATTTTATAGATATAAATGACATAATAGGGTTGTTTTAAATTATTATATTCAAATTAACCATTTTTCTTGATGTATTTAATGTCAAATTAAATGAATAGATCTAAAAATAAAATTAAGGATATATTATAATAAGTAATATTTAAATAAATGATTTTAAGTAATAAAAATATTATATTCAGCCATATTATTTTATAAGATTTTAAGAATTAACCATGATCCATTTATGGGTCTTTTATTATTTTATTGTAACATTATTAACTCTTAATGGTTAGAAAACATTAATATTATAGTAATTGTAAAAAGGGTAAACAAATGGTAAACAAAGATATGGGTAAAACATCAATACAAAAATGTACAATTTTTATTACATGAGACTATTTCACCTCTTCAACATATTATCTTTAAATACTATCAATTTGGATCAATTTGGGAATCAAAATTAATTAATGATATTTAATATTTTAGAAAATTGCAGTAGTGCACTTCCTACCAATTATAAAATAGAACCCCTCCTTTCTCTTCGTCAAGACACATTTAGACTTCAATATCAACAAATATATTCCAATTTATATTATAAACTCCCCTAGAAAAATTCTATAGTTTTTTGTCTTCCCAAAATACAAACCCTGTTATACATAAGAGGAGATTTAAAGGAGCTGTTTCAAATAGAAGGTTATCACCTTAATCGATATGGTTCTTTTTAATTATTATTTGACCACCAATAAATATGTTATATTATTTATAAAATAATAATTTATGTATCCTAAATATAAATAATAATTATTATAATTATTAAAACTCCTTTATTCACCCTATTTCTATTGAATGGGATGTGAAAGTATAGCTCGTTCATTTTCACACCTAACCGTCTCCACATAGCAGTAAAATTCATTTCACATCACCATATTTTATGAATTAGTATTGTGATTATTTTAATTATTGTATATGATAATTGTTAAATAATTATACTTCATTTGTGGAAATATGATACATTCCTTCTTACCTTCCAAAACATTGTAAAATGATAAACTCAATCATGTGTACGTGTGGACTACCCATTCCACAAATTGATGTGATTTATTTTTCATTTATGTTTTACTTCAATGGTTATAAGTAAAGACTTAATTAATATATATATATATGATATATATGATATAATAACGATTCTTTAATGGTGATTTATTATTTTCCTCACTTTTGTTCCATCGGTTAGAAAAATAAAAACAACGTTCAATCGTACGTAAGACCAACTATCTCCCTAAATGATATAATTATTTTCTTTATGTACGTTTTTTTATGAATGAATATAAACATGAATATAATAAAAATATATGATATTTATTTCATTATTAACATTATAGTGATTATGTAATCATGATAAAAATAAAGGGACTAAAACTATCGATACAGAACATATATGAAAACAAAGCAGATATCACCTAGAACAATGACTTTAATAAATAAGTTTTATCAAATGGTTAATAAAAGGTAATAATTAAATAATAAAGGGTTTGAAAAATATTAGTGTGTTTAAGTAATATATGTATAATAAACAAATATTTCTGACATAAGGCGTTCAAATTCATATAAATGAAGTCAAACATAAGGTAAGGTATTTCAGTCTCAGTTTTATTTCTATGGGACACATGCCTTTTAAACCAATTGATTCTTTTTTGTGGTGTTTATAATTCCCATGAATTTATATTATTATTATTATAATTAATTTTTTTTATACAAATATCTATAATATTTTTTCTATTCCATGGTATTATGATTCAAAATTTACCAATGTGGTAGGATTTTGTATTACAATCTCATTGTTTATCAGGATTATTTATGATTAGGTTTTTGATGATGAAATTTTACCATAAAATTATCATTAAACTCATGAATTTTGATTTAATATTGTTATTTATTTAAAATACTTGCTTTAAATTCATTTTCTTTACCTTAGGTACTTAAGATATTGAAAATTTATTTTTAATGAAAATTTATTTCATTAAACTCTTTGTTGGAAAACACTTTTTCTTTCATATCCATGTTTTCTAAAAATATTTCAAGTAAGGTTTTTAATATTATCCTATTATATTTTAAATTAATTTTAACTATTATTTTATTTTTATAAAAACATATTAATATTAATATTATTTTCTTTTTTAGAATAATGTACTTTTTAACTTTTTAACAAAAATGTGAAAGGAATGTTTTCTTTTAATTTATACAATATGAACATAATATCGTGTCATGATAAATGCTCAAGGATGGGATTGTAACATTGAACATTTCCGTGTTTATTTGAAAACAAAATGTTTCTCATATATTTTTTGGAAAATTTTATATTTTAATTATGAGATTTAAAAATGGAAATGATGTTGTATTTTAGAATGTTTTAATGATTTTTAATGTTATATTTTTGAATCAAGGATGAAAACCCCCTATTTAACATATGATTCCCTCAGGATATCATGCAAGGAAATAAATATTAGTATTTTATTAGATGTTTTATGTCTATGATGACATTATATCTATGAATCATATTCCTTTTTTATTGGTTATAATTTGATTAAATAAAAAATATTTATGATACCTGTTAATTTTCCACTGGTTATGCTATGATGAAATGTTTATCAAACCCATTTATTTTCATGGGTGATGACAACATTAATGTTTTATGATCTAATGGTACACATATATATGATTTTTAACAAGTTATTGTGGTTAATTTATAACCAAGTATGTTGGTTATGTAATAACCAAAGATGGGGGTAAATTATGACCAAGGATGGTTGTCACATTATAACCAAGGATTGATGAGACATATATCTCCCTCTAATAAAATGGAAAATGTTTTATATATAATTAGATAAATAGGATTGTAATGGGTATTGAACCTTGTGTAAGGGACTTTAACCACTATGGTAGTCTTTGGAGTCAACTGTGATGACAATGATGGTTTGGGGAGTGAAACCAATCCACTGTGACAGTCTTGGAAATGATCCTTGAAAACTATGGAAATTATTTTCCATTCCAATTTGTATACCATTAATAATTTTCTTATGCCATTTTTATACTCTCATTGCTAAATTTCATTGATTTCTTTATGATTCATGTCTTATGAACTGAAATTATTTCTTCCAAGACTTAAGCTTATGGTTTATGCCATGTAGGGTATGATATTTAAATATTATGTACATGTTATAGTATAATAATGTTTATGTTAATATCAATTAATCATTGATGAGTCCCTTTTTTCCCTTATTGATCATCCAAGATCACCCATTGTTATGTTTTTTTCCACTAGTTATGAAGAAAAGTATTAAGTATGATATGAATAATAAGGGTTCTCATTATGGAGAACATAGTGGGAGGTAACCTAGATGTTTTATAAATTTTTTTTATATATTAACATTTTTAAAGGCACTATGAATATATGATTCTTTCACTGATTATTACGTTATGCAATAAATTTTCATCTAAAAATGTTATATCTATGTATAGAAATTTTAGGTCAGAATATATACCCTTATTCTTATCTTATTCTTACATATGACCATAGATTGATATATCTAATATTTTCCTTTACAGATCTATTTATATCACCCATTATTATATTTAACGTTTCCCCGGATTTTGAAAAATGGATTCAAGAAGGATTTTTCATTAAAGGGTACTATAAGAGAAAAACATTTTAGAATATATTCATAATCCTTCCAAAATAAGTATATTGAGTATTTATATTCCAAAAACCCTAAACCATTATGGTTATGGTGTGTTTATTATTATAAAATTTGTTAAATATTAATAAAAAATGGGGTATTATTTATGTATGTTATTCTTAGGTTTCTTCATGTTGTATACATTGAATTTGTTTCTCAAAAATATACAAAAAATTACAAATTTTACTAAACAAAATCTTATAAATTTTTGTTGTTTAGAATAAATTTGATTTATTTTTATTGGTGAATAAAAAACCATTTCTGTTTAAAAAGACAAGTATAATGATATAATATTAAATATGAAGAAATTATTGGGTTAAGCTCCATTTTAATATATTAATCCAATTAAAACACATTTTAATAAATGAAAAATATATAAAAATCTATTCTGGTTTAATCCATTAATATATAAACAACTTTTATAAGGGGGAGTACAAGTGAAATCTAAAAAAAATATTTTTTATGCTTTCAAGAACATATATATAATACTAAATATGAAAATATACTTCAAGATTTAAATATCCCTACCGAGGGTTTGGTTAATAATAGTATACATCATGAAGAATTGGAAGGGGTAAATTGGTTCAACAATATGTTTCTAATGGAGGAGGAATAATAATGATGAATCTTTTTTGATATGTAGAGGAATGTTGGGAAATGTGAGAGATCTCGGGTAGGTGTCGATAATCATATATACAATGTTTAACTAGATTAGAGAAAAATAGTCATAATAGATTTGTGTTGGTAATTTTATAATTTTAAAAGGGTTCCCACAAAAATTATTTACATAATCTATATCCAAAATCAACATAGAACATCAGTTTTAATATTAAAGTTATTAAAAACTAAAACCTACCATATTCAATTTTGGTTATAATATAATTGACACTATAAAGGTTTTCAATTTTAGTTAAAATATAAATGATATTGATAACATAATTATTTTAAAAATTTCAACAAAATTGAATCCTCAAATTAATGAATTTTAAGTTATGTATTTCTTTATATTCTTCCTTTTTTGTAATATTTTTATTTTTTAAAAGTGGAGAGTAAAGTAAATTATAAGAAATATGTTTTCTATAGTGATGGATAATACATTTTTATAGAGGATATTAATGGGGAAGCTCTGAATTCAATATTTTGGAATTGTGTGTCTATTGTTCTATGAGTTTGACATGTATGTGTTGGTGAATATAAACTATTTATATTTGTTTATTGAAAATGTGAGCTATTAATTATTATAATATATAAAAAGAGTTTTAAATAAATATGATAATAATATTTCTAGATGACATTTGTGTATAATATATTGGTATAAATACTGATACAGTGTTTAAAAATTGTGATTTTCTTTTGTGGGAAACATTAGAATAATTATTAGACATTTATGATTCCAAAACATAGTATACTCAAATTGGTATGAATTTGATAATTAATAACTTATTCATAACATTGATGTATTCTAAATGAAATGAATTAATTTTGGATGGTTTAAAATTAATTCAAAAGGGGGAGGTTTTGTGACTATTTAAAAGAAATATAGAATTAATAGAGAAATGTTATGATGTCATTTCAATCAAATTCAAATAAAACGTTTTGATTATATAGTATTTATTATTCTATAATTATTTTCCAATAATTAAAAACATAAATTATAAAATAAATTATAAGTAAAAAATAGTTGATTGAAAAATTTATAAAGTAAATGATTAAATATATTTTGATGTAATGAAATAAAGAAAATGTGATATCTACATGTTAAAGAAAAAATTACATGATATTGGGTTTCAACACTAGGTGTCATATAATAAAAACAATGTGATTTTTATAAAAAAATGTAAATCCCCATGTTCTATAAAGGTGTTCAATTTTGAGCAATTTCACAGTTTTTAATTTAATGGAGGGGATGGTTCTTGTTCTAAGATTCAGAGTTATATTTTGTGCTTTCCAACCCCTCAATAGATCCATTTGGTAATGATTTTGAGAACATATAGGGGTTCGAAAGGTTTCATGTGTGTTCGGGATGAGCAGGAGGTGGTCATAGCTTGCATCCCTGATTCTGATGTTCCACCAACTAGAGGCCACAAACTATTTTATTTCTATTTATAGGAAATCATTTTATTCCTGGGATGATCGGCTAGCTGATTTTCCCATCAGAATCTAGCCAATGTAATCCCTAGTTTTTTTTGGAGAGGGACAAAAAATGAATTATACCCTTCACACCCTTTCCTTTTTACCTGAGAAATAGATAGAGTAGGAAAGATTTCTAGGCCACTAGATCTCTCCTTCCCCTATCCTATACTATGGTGGATTTCATCCCTTATTATCCTATTTTTTCACCATGAGATGAGTTAGAATGGTATAAGTGATTATAAGAGTCTAATCCCCTCATTTATTCATTTGTTTTATTATTATTTTTCCTCCAACTAACTATGTGCGAAATTCTTTATTTTATGTGTGTTTGGTTGATTCTCTTCTCTTGTTTCAGATCAAAATGATGGGAAATATGAGTTGAGTGGGACTCTATATGGTTTTATTAGGTGGTATATATAGTTTCTCTAAAGGCCTTTATGTTTTATAAGACACATTAGTGATGTGTTATGACAACATCTGGAATCAAAATTGTATTTAAAATTAAAACATTATATTACCTGTATTCATGGACATGGCTTAATTTAGCACCCCTAACAGCACCGATGGTTTAGATAACCGAACATGAACCCAAAATAATCCATCGGGAAACTGTCATATCCTTGAATCTATAAATAATATGAGATAGTATATCTCCCTCATTAAACTATTCTCAATATTTTTTGTTAGGTAATTAATTCAACTCATTTTGTGGACTAAGTACAGTCATGGAAGAGTCCTGAGCTCTTAAATGTATTTCATATGAAGTGTAACTCATTAATTAGTTTAACTCATTGTTCATTATTAATGCATAAGTAAATAGATGAACCAGAATTACTCGATCTATTATAGTAACCCTAGCTTGCATTAGGGTGAAATAACAATGAATATTGACCCAGTAAACTTCTACCTCTTATAAGTTTGGGAATGATTAATGTTAGAAAATATAATTAAAACATCTCTAAATCCCTCATTAATTATTAAAAAATATGAAAGGGGAGTTGATGCATTGATATTCCTTGTAATAAATAAATTGAGGTAATAGTGTAGTGAGTTGTTAGATACTTAAATAAATAAGTTTTTTTTTTTGAAATGAGGATATGGAATCTAATTATTTAATCACTAATCAATGTCTTGGGATGTGATTCAGGTGAATGTACATGACCATTAATACATTATTCATTAATGAAATTTTACTTCCCCTATAAAATGTATTTATTCCTTGTCAGAAGTGTTAATATAATGAAAATAATTATAGATTAAAAGTAATGAATTCTATGGGTAAGCCTTGAAATCAAGATTTCAATTCCAATCATGAATCTAATGGATACCATATAACTCATTAGTGAAAATGAAAATCATGATGTGTTAGTATAATGAAACATGTTATAGATTAAACACAATAAATTCCATTGGTAATCCGAGGATTCCATATTGAATTACAAGTATGGAACCAATAGATGCAACATGTTTCAGTGATGTACAGTTCAAGGGTAATCCTATTAGAATCTGATCAATGTCTTATATTAATAAATGAATATTCCCAATTTCTTGGATTTATCTTGAAAATATAATACATTTTTATTCATGGGATGACATCCTATATTTGGATTTATGTTCTTGCACATAAAATTCCATGGATTTCCTTCTTATATCAAAATCAATACCTTAATGAAATTAATATATAAATACTCTTTGGGTTAGGTTATATTCTATTTAGAAGATGAAATATTGAGGGTTCATCCATCATATTCTAGTTTAGGTATGTACACTGTGACTTTATCAACATGGGTTGGATCTCCAGTTCCATATTGAATTCCCTAAGGATTTTTTAGATTTGTTTGGTTTCATGACATGAAAATTCCTAGAACTACCCCATTGATTCCCCCATTATGCTTTCTATTTGATACCTTGGCTCATTTTCATGGGTCATATAAATACCTATTGGGTATCGTGTTCATAGATCCGTATTTTAGGCTGAATCATGTAGGTTAATCTGGAAAAAACCTCCGGTCCTGTTCCGGGCACAACTTCACAAATTTTACTAATTTCATAATGATGGTATAATGCACACCATATTTTTCATACTCATATGATAGAAATTATTTATAAACAATTTGTGTGGGACTTGTAATTTTACTCACACCATTTTCTGGATACTGTTATGTACCTGAGAAGATAACCTGGTTCCATAGTAAGATATTGGAAAATGTTCTTTTTTTACTAATTGTCTTGGGATATGATCTGGAATCATATATAAGGAATGTGAATGTAGTAAAACTGAATAATAGAGTTGGGTTTTTTACATATCCATGTATTATGTATATCACTTGTTGTATATAATGTTGCCTTTATATATGCAGTTTCATATATTACTATATGGCTAGTTTTTATTAGCACTTTTAGGGACATTAGTTAGATATTTCCTATCTATAGTTAATTGCATTTATTTTATACTATTAGTTTTTATAATAAATAAGGTATAGTCTCTCCACCATACCACCATTAGACCATAAATTCTTTCTTGCAGCCTCCAGCATATGGGGAGGAGTGTTTGAGGCCATGTTCCCCCTCCAGTTTGGTAACTTATGACTAAACTGTGTAGGGGAATAAATAATTCTGTTTGATAGGATAAATTTTCCGTTTGTGTTAATATTTTAGGCTTATTTATATGAGACTATTATGGTGTCAAAATATGGTAAGTAGATCATGTATTTGAAAGGATGACCCATTAATTAGGGAAATACCATGTTGCAAGGGATGAGAATTGATGTTAGTGAATTCTATTATTGAAGTGGATTATTATTTCACCTTGAGTGATTTCCCTTAATTATTTATGTTATGGATTTATATAGCCTACACTCCTGGTCTATTAAAGTATTAGTTCTTGTGTTCATGAATCACTTCATGCATGTTGGATTCACATAACATTAACATGATTTATTTTTTTTACCTATATACCTTTCTTGGGTGATTTATTTCCTTTTTTATAGCTATTTAATATGGTTGGATAAATAAATAGTATGTATCGACCTAAATAGAAATTTACCACATATATTTATTGTGTAATTATATTGAACCATCATGGTATTAATTAAATAATTGAAATAGTATGAAAATAGTTAATAAATTAACTATATTTAGAATCCTTAAATTTTTTAAGTAATTGGATCTTCTCATAAATAAATTAGAGTAATAGATAATTGATTTTAGTTAAACGGTACACCAATTAAAAATTATATGGTGTTTCTTATATAACATGGTAAGGGAAACATATATAACTGATTCCATTAATGAATGACATAACCCTTATAAGTTGGTATTAGAATTATATTCTTATATAATAAACCCCATTAGGATGTGTCTTAAAATATTTAATAAATTAAACATAAATGTGTTTCACTTAAATGGGATTACCATTACAACTTATCAACCATTTACCTCAATAACATGGAAATTGATAACCCTTATAACTGAACCCATGTTTGGTTGACTTTCACATAATTGGTTGATATTATCTCTACACGCCTTAATAATAAACCCCTTAAAAAATATATATGAAATTATTTTCATTTTTTAAGGTTTCAAGAGTAATATAAATGATGGTTTTCTATATATATTTATGGTGGGATTATACAGAGCCAAATTTTTCGAGTTCAATATTTTGAGATAGATCATCCCAAGTGATGGTTCTGTATTTATAAAAATAAATAAATGATGACAAAATAATTGGATGAATTCCAAGCTTCAATTATAATTAATTTTTTTGAATTGTGGATTGTGATCCATCATTAATACTTATACTTAATGTAAACTTATAAAATGCTTTTAATAACCATCAAAAAAGATATTATTATAAGTGACCATAGAATTGAGGTTAGTTTTTGATTTTACTTGGGTAGAAACATGGATATTTCTTGTTATTCTTAGATGATGTATATTTTTAATGGGAAAATGGGTTAGATGTGAGATCGTGGTGACCTTTTAGGCATAACACTAGATTTAGAGTGGATGTCGCATGTGAATTTAGTGATTAACCCATTCTTGTGCTTCGTTGGTTATAAAAAGCATGGATGAAAGCTTAGGATCATTGAATCACTACACAGGTTGTTATATAAAGTGTTTGGTTTTGGTTCCTTGTATGTTTTTCAGTTTTGGGAAGGAATAGTTTCTTGGTTTTTTATCACCCTTTGTTCTAATCACTATTTTTGGAAGGCGTGATTGTTCTGATACCATGTCAGTTATCTTAGAGTAGAGATTTGATGGTGTAGTCAGCAATGGACATAGATCGGAAGGTATATGTTTAGTGATGCATGATAATACCCTTTGGTTTAGGAATGAGAAATAGGGTGTGCTTATAAAATTAGAGTTTAGGCACGATGGTTCCTTAGTAATACCGTTAGAGGGTTTAGATGAATCTTGTGGGTCACCAGATATTAGAGTTTATCGATTAATAGGCGATAGTGCTTGTGGTGTCTTCGTTAAATACAAGGGAGGGATTAGTTTGATTCTTGGACCTTGGAATATCGATACACTATACTATGTGATGATCATGGATAAGAACATAGTGTTGGAATGATTATCTAGTACTTGGTGTTTATTGGATGAGGTAAGTATTTTTCACATGCTTAACCCAAAGATTGAGCTAAAATATGTGTTGTATAACTCATTGGTGGGGATTCATATATTAGAAGTAGTTACCATAATAATGTGAGATCCCAATGATTATAGAAGAATCAGGATCTAATGTTCTAGTTAGAAGGGGTTTGTTCAATTTTGTTGATGATTTTTGATTGATCTCGAGTTAGATTTCATTGCCTTCCTATTATCAAGGTGATTTGTGTTAGTTTCATGTGAGGCCTATTGGTTGGGTTTGGTAAAAAATTCTACTTATAAGTCCATAGAATTTTTTTAGAACATAGAGGATCTCAAGTGATGTGATGAACATAGTGTCGTGATGACCTTGGGAACCTGATTCCATGGAGGATTTTCATGACACTGTAATGTTTTTTGTTGAAAATTACCTCTTTTATTTATTTGATAAGGGAGTGATATATGTTTTTCAGAATGGATTTACGGGTTTTATTGTATTTTGAAAACATCACCATTGAGGGGGGGGGGGACACCGTGAAGGATCGAGTTGCACAAGAATCATCGACCCTAGTTACTCTTTCCAAATGCATTAGGGATTAGTGTTGCTATTGAGAATGAATGGAAGGGATTAACTTGTATATGTTTAATTATATTAAATTTATTTATAGGGAGGCATAAGAAAATATGTGTTGTAGGGATTTCATTACAATCTATTTAAGGGTTCCACTCTCCCTTTTAATAGAGTTTCCAAGTACATTGTGTATGAATTTCTTATAATATAGAGATGATTAGTGGTTAATGTGTCAAATTTAGGGCTCAGTTTTGTGTGGGATGAACACATTCAACCATTATATTTGTTGATATATGGGAAATGAACTATAGAGATTGTGATTTTTGGTTTTTGGGTGAATATAAGTAAAATCATTGATTGGGAGAATCAAATTTTTCATGGGATGTTTGGACTTGTGTTAATTATAAATGTTTTAGTGAAGATAGTTAATGGGTTAGTGGATATAAATTATCTAGATTCCATGGAGGATGCCAATAGAAAATTATGAACTGTTCTCAGGGAATTCTAGATTGATGTTGGATTGAGACATCCTATAATTGGTTATAGGGTCACTCTGATTGATGGAGCATTGGTGTTCATGGTGGAGAATAGTTAAGAGATTATCTGATTGTAAAATAAACTACATATTTTGTTCGACATCATTAATTATTGTTGGATGGTGAGGAGATATATCTAGTGTAAAAGACATGAGGATCAGGTGCCTCGACAATGTGCATGAAGGTTTGATCATGCGTTAGTGTGTTTAGTTTTTTGGACTTCGAAGTGATTTTTTTCTAGTGAAAGGATATAAAGAGTTTGATATTATGGTTTGGTAGAGTATCAAAGAAGAATTTTTTAAAAAAACTAGTAGTTATAGACCCAATGAATGGTAATTCAGAAACTCATTGGTTAGTTTAGGTTTCACGGTGAGGAGTTGTTCTAGGACAAGGAATGTTCTATGGGTATGGGATATGTTTGGAATCTCGTTTGGATCAGTATGATCTAGGTGTCCAAGGATTGTTTGGCCTATCTCAAATAGGGGTCACCTAGTATGACACTATTTTATTAAAACCTAAATAAAGATTTAGGTTAACAATATAATAATTTTGTGTTTGTGGGGATATGTGTTACCGATGATCTATAATATGGTTTTATTATAGTTGGGAGTAAACCATGGGTTTGTTGAGAATGTGGTACTAATTTTATGAAGTTTTCAGTGAATGATGGGAATGGAAGGATGATGAACACAATGAGTGAGGATTTAGTTCTCTAATAACACAAAGGTGGGGTGTTAGTTATTTTGTGGGGGTTAGAATTCATTTCTTTGGTGCTGGTGACCAGTCATCATGGGATTATGTTCATGTATTTATATTGATTTTTTTATGCCAAGAATTAATTTGTTGGTTGACCCTTTTTGTTTGACTTCAGTGTACTGAGGGGAAACGTCAGACTAATTTTAGAGGTGAGGAATTAAGAGGTGGTTGTCCTTGGAAGGGAGATTATGCTTCTAGGTAGTGATACTATTAAAAGATGTCTGATGTGAATTATTGAATTAAACACTTAGGCTATGATTTTTATGAATCAGGTGTTCAAGGATACTTCTAATAGTTAGGAATCATTGTTTATTTGAGTGATTAATCAGCAATGTGGTGTACAAACTGATTGAACATTTAATCAATAGAGATGTTCTGTGTGGGTATGATCTTAGTCATGTGGGTTTACTATTCATTAATGGTTTAACGACTGGTGTTTCTTATGTACACAACTTAGCTAAAATATATCGTATTTTTGGGATATTGTAAACCCCTATATTTTATATTGGTGTTTGGTTATGAGGAATGTTTTTGTTTTCTATTTTTTGGAGGGTATGATTCATCCAATAAGGACGATAATTGAATTAAAAGGCTTGGAACCCCTTAAAAGTGTAATTTATGACTATTATCGATGTAATATAGGGGTTAGGATGGTTTTGGGAAATTTCAAGATGATTAATAGGTTTCCATTCCCTGAATCATGGAGGCTGCAAATCCACTAGCTAGTCAGTGGCCTTCTTATAGGTTGTTCCATAATGCCTATAATCACTGGTTGTACACTGTCTAGCTGGTGAGACCCACCATCAATTGAGTGGGAAATGAGTTTTTTTTCAAATAGGAGAAAGGTATCATAATAACTCTCACCCCTTTCCTTTTTTACCAAATTAACGTCTACTGTATGAACCATTTTTAGAAACATAAGGCTCTATTTCCCATCTCCCTTATGCATGTCAGATATCCTCCATTTTTGGTCCATTTTTGTCACTGTGAGATTCATTAGAAGGATATTGGATTGTCTCAGAGTCCACTCCCATCCTGTTTTAATTTAATTTTTTGTAGTGTTTCCCCATATAATTTTTTTGAGTTATTCCATAATTTCAATTAGCTTTTTGGGCATCTATAATTTCTCTCATTTTGGAACAAATCATAGGCATACATTAGATGGTATAATTTATTTCCATAAACTATTTCAATTTCATATTATTGATTTGTGGTGCGTCATGAAAAAATTTTATATCAACGACATATGTATAATTATAATTTTATGTTACCTTAAGTCAATGACATATGTTAATTTAATTTTTGTAATCATACCCATGAATTAGTAAACCTCCCATGGAATGTGAATGGTCCATGAGAGAAATGGATAATCCTAGAATCCAAAAAATAATTTTGTCTAGTTTATAACCCTCATTAATCATTGCACTCAATGTTTGGTTCAGTGATTAATTCAACTCAATCGATAGACCATGTAAGATCATGGAGAAGTATTGACCACCTAAATGTGTTACCAATGAGTTCTCCCTATTTAATTAGATAAAATATTTTGTATGAATAATGTTCTAGTAAAGAGATGAAAATGATGTACATGATCTATTATATTGAACTATGATTTCAATGGGTTTCTTTAACCCAAAATATGGGCCATGTAACCTTATACCCCATACAATATATGGTATTACCAATGTGAGTTAATAGAATGATAACGTTAAAGAATATATCATTTAGTATTAAAAACTAAAAAAGTGATGTTGATGTATACATATACCTTGAAGTAAATAAAATGAGGTAATAGTATGGTGGTTTGTGATACCATTAATTAAATATGATAATAGTGAATCAAAAATATGTAATTTAGTGAGTTAAGGAGTAATATATGTCATAGGATGTGATTTAAATGAATGTAATTGATCCATAATGTATGTTGTGTTAATTAAATTTCATGTTCCCTCAAAAAGGACTTTATTCCCTATATTCCATGTCAATATAATAAACATAATTATGAAGTAAAAGTAAGGAATGTGATGGGTAAGCCTTAGATTCCATATTCGAATTCAAAGCATAAATCCAATGGATTCCATTTGATCCATTGATCAAAATTCCATGTCAATATAATTAAAATAATTAAGGATTAAAATTGAGGCATGAAATGTGTAAGTCTTGGTCTCTGGGTTTTAATGACAAGAAAGAACCCAATGTATGCCAAATGATTCATTAATATAGATTCCAGAGGTAATCCCACTCAAATCTGGTAACTGTTTTATATTTTTGAATGCCTCTACCTAACATTTTTTATTCACAATGAATCTCTAAAAAATTATAATTCCAATTATAACTTAATATATCCATCCTTATTTCCTCGTATAGAGAATTCATTAGAATACCTACTTGAATCCTAATGAATCAATTCCCAATATTACTATGTCTTTCTACTTAGGATTGGTTAGAGAACCATTAGAAAGTGGAATGTTTAGGGTCTATCCCAATTATTCTACTTTATTTCTATACACTATGTCTTGATCTCTATGGGTTAGATAAAAAGTTTCATGTTTAATCACCTATAAATTTTCTTGAATTCATATAGTTTTATTGCATTATAATACCCCAAACCACTATGTGGATTCAACTATGATTCATGTTTATTGTATCCTAGGATTATTGAAATGGTTCCTATGACTATCTCCCGAGTACCTTGTTTGTAGATAACATGTTTAGGATGGAGAATATAGGGTCCACTAAGCACCACATGTAGGCCTATTCTATACATGTATGTGGTTGGCCTAAAAGAGTTTTTCGATCATGTTTATTTATTTATTTTCCCCATATTTTACTATATTTGTTTCACCTACTATATATAAGGACTACCTTGTGTATGTAGAATCATAAATTCTTGCACGGTTAGTCTTTATTCCCACTTTTAAAGTTCTTAGTTTGATATTACCCACTTGCAATTCATTTCATTTATTTGATGCTATTTTAATTTATGATCTAGAGGGTATAGAATCCCCAAAATTCCACCATTATACTGTCAATTCTAGATAGTATCCTTTAAAATACTAGGAGGTGAGATCATTTCCATGTGGGTATGTGGTATGGTTATTTATAAGTGAATCGGGTTGGGGCTGTCACAAAAAATGTTATGTTTTTAGAAATGACTTTGATTGTTCGATATTGGAAAGTAAACACATGGTTTTTACAAAAAGAATAAGTGAGTGTGTGTGGATAGTTAATGTGTGGTGGTAAACATAGCGTGATAACATATTGTATTAGAAAATGTATTTTGGCTATTTGACATTGGAATTTCTATACATTGTGTTTACATGTTATGTTATAGAATGAGTTTTATTGGGTTAATATGTTGAAGGAAGTTCTATTAGTTTTAGATTTTGTTAAATAAAAAATAATAATTTTATGTTCAAATTGATGAGATTATTTTAATTGAAATTGAAATTTAATTTTAGTTGAACTCTATCTACTCTAGTTGAATATACACAAAAAAGTTTTAATACAAACACAATGTTTTTTAATAAAACAATAAATATTTAATAAAATTAAAAAATTCACTATTATACCTAAGTTGAGAAGTGTGTTTTGAGGAATGATAAAACAAAAACAAAAAAAGGGGAATAATTTTTTAGGGATGTCATATTTTATATATGAACATAATCAACTCATTTATAAATATTTGTTCACTTGGAATTAGATATAGATATCTTAAATTGATAAATAAGATTTTTTACAAGGTTATAGGTATAATTATATGAATTTTCTTTTTTTATTTTAAGATCAATCAATTATTTATATATTTTTATGTTCAATTTGAGAGGGAGGAATATGTTGGGTTTTCTTGGTAAGTATATCCTCACCAATTTCTCTAATTCATTGATAAATTAAGGGAAAAGAAAATTTTTTGATTCATCCATAATGATAAATGATTTAATAATAAATGATGAGATCCTTATTTTTTGTGACATTGATATTATTATTATAGTTTGTTAGGACAACTTTTTTTATTTGGATAATTCATTTGTATATGAGTTTAAGGATATTACATACTTATTATGATCACTAAAAAAATATAGTTAATCCAGTGGAAATGGATTATTGAATATTATACTATTAATGTAGACATTTATTTTGATTTTTTGAATCTTATATGTTTATGAATCCTTATTTATTTTGATTATCACATTACCATTAAATTCATAAATAGATAACACATTTTTTATCTATTCGATAATTAGAGCTTAATTTTTTTTTTCTAAAATCCATCATGTGATATGTTATTCACTGATTCACCCACACATATTAAATTTTTTTTGGGACGTTAAAAAAATAATATATTTGAACCTGAGCATAAAAAAACATTAATTAATGGAATAATATATCATAAAATTTGATTAAATGATGTTGATAAAACATAGAATGTAACACCTTGAGATCATACTTCCGAACTATGAGCTAGAATCATTATCTTTACATATTCTACATGATACCAACTATGAAAACACATACATTCTAAACCAAAAATTAGGATTTCAAAAAATAATTTTTCAATTTATTATATTTCTTAGATCATTTTGGTATGGAGTTATTAATAATTTTTAAAAACTATTACACAATTATGCTCATGTCTTAACTAAAAAGGTCATTTTTCCACTATATAATGAACTTACTATAAATTATATTTTTTTTTCAAGGAATATTCCCATATCTAGATCTAGAAATCATATATAATTTTAATAATCCTTATCCCAATGAAAAAATATTAGAAAATGTGGCATTAGAAAATAAAATCTTATTAAGTTATATAAAAATAAAAGAAACCTATAATTTCTGTGAAAAACATGATAACACCCTACAAAGTTTACCTTTTTCACAATAAATTTTCACCATATAAAAAAAATCACTATATAATTTTAAAATGAAACATTTAATAAATAAATAATCTAAAACATATACAAATCTTATAAATTCCATGAATGTATTCTTTAGAAGACATGAGAACCCATGAAAATTATTTTTCTTCGCAACAATCCTTTCACTTTTTAAAGCATGTATACCTTTATTATAAAATCTATAAATTTTTATTAAATCTCATTTAAAGGATTGAAAAATCATGTGGGACCTTAATACATCATAATATAACATGTGATCACTTTTTTATTAGGTTCATAATAACTGCTACCGATTAAATTTCATATGAGTAACCTACTAGGTTATCTCCTTCATTTTCACCTTTAAAGACTAAATAAATAACAAATTCATTAGGAATATATGTCAAGCTCTTCCATAATAATATATAATTACCAATAACCATATCATAAATAAAACATTCATAATATTTAAATTTTCATCAAAAATAACAAGTAATTTTTTTTGAACCCATCTATAAAATCACCTTCCATTTTAACATCAAATAAATAGAGAAATATGTATATATATATATATTTAAAATTATTAAAAATGATAATCTTCTCAAATAAATGGAATATAATATTCTTAATAAAACCATGAAAACATGTAGATCAATCTTGATAATGAATAATCTGTAAGATCTTGCTAAGAGGAAATCATACAGTAAACATTTAAAAAATACTATTATTTTTTGTAAATAGTTAAAAAGTACCATGTATTGAAAACATAAAAAAATTATAAAAATTGTAAAAAAATTTAAATAAGGATAAAAATTTATTAAAAAATTTATATATAAAAAATAAAATTTGATAAGTATAATTATGGACATGGATATGGATAATATGAGAATAGAATATAAAAAAATAATTTAAATCCATTAAAACTTTGGTAACTTTTGAATTAAATGAAATTTAAAGAAGAGAAATTGAAAGTGATTTGTAATCCATTTTAATTTTAAGAAATTATTGATAAAAAAATAAATAGGTATCAATACAAATAACAAAATTTAAAATATGTGGTCAAAATGACATAAATCTCAATGAAAGGAAACTGAGAAATAAAAACCCTTACCTTGTAAGATCCCATGTATTTCCAAGAATGTCTATTTTTAAGTTTTCTAACCTATTTTATCATGTTGTTTTTTGTTTAATCATTGTTTGTCGAGCCTCAGTATAAATGGGTTGTTCTAGGAGGTTCAAAGGTGTTTCAAAATGAATTAAGGGGATTTGAGATGAAAATATATACTAAAGAGGATGTGGTGACATATATATCTCAAGCACAATACAGGGTTGGAGGATTCAATGTTAAACGATTTAATGTATTATATGGTCAAGAGAGGAAGAAATTTTGACCCACATCCTTATGGTGAAAAATTGAGATATGGTGGGATGTTGTGGTGCAACCCTCCCCTTGGTGTTCGAGTGGTGCATCATGGATAGGGTGGATATGGTTCAAGGGCCTCAGTAAGGAATTTGGATTGTTTTACCCCAATAAATAACCATAAAAAACTGATCCTAGATATGGATTATCCATCCTTCAAACCTTTTGGGATCTTTGGTGTGGTTCATTAGGATACGTTGTAATCCTTCACCATGTTTATAGAAATTTCAGGGCAATCTTAGCTACAATCCTTGGATGTAACTTAACCATATAGGCTATATCATGGTCAATTTCACAATTCTGTAGTCCACCTAACGTTTTCCTTATTTATGGTGTGGTACAGGTGAATACATTATGAACATCTATTTTACAGTCTTCCAATAAATTCCACAAAACCCTCTGAACTAATTTTTCTCATCCCTCTTCCACCCAACCATTAGGCAGACTGGATGGGTAATTAAAAGCTTTTGAAGCCCATATCAATTTATTTAATGGTTCCCTTATAGGTATTGATCTATCATGATCCAAACCATTTATTAGTGACCTTTTAGAATCATCTTTGATCCAAAATCAAGATATCTTGGGGTATTAATCCCAATGATTAAAGGATCGAGGAACCAAACACATCCTAATAAATTGATATTTGTTTACATATTCTCATTTTTATGTGTGTGGTCTTCAACAAATCTCTCTTGTTTGTTTCCCCTTCTTATTATGTGAAATAATTATTATCACACTATCATTCCATGTATGTGACTTACTTAAATGTAAAAAAAATATTTTGATTATAATCTTATTCCTTAGACCTTCCATGTATCTTGTCCAGCCCATTGGGAATGTGACCAGGCTTGTCGCCACTTGAGAGGTGTGCTTTCCCCAAAAATTATAGAATTGGTAGACTTGATAAATGTGGATTTTGGATAAAAAACTTGAATTGAGAAGTTGTATTGATTCTATTTGGCAGGTGAATTCAGATAAATACTAACATAACATGATTTTACATTGATGATTCATCCTAATACAAGAGAATATACTAATTGAGAACATATTCCTGGTTAGTTAATATAATGATAAATTAACTGGTTTGGAATGACATATTATTTAAGATAAATGGTATACTTTGGTAACTTTTATGTGTTATTTCTATCAGGATACTTGTGGTCTTAATCCACTATCTCAAGAGATATGGAACTGCCAATTAATCCTAAAGTAAAATAATCCACCACATGTGATTGTATACAATTGAACATGATGAAATGTTCCCTGGGAATATGTAAGTGACTTTAGAATAACAATTCACCTGAACTCAAATATGAGATGGGTTCTTTCCCCTTAGTGATGTGCACCATGGGAATACATAAGTAATAATGGATCTAACCCTAGTAGCCTAGAGTAGTTTTTTTACATTATTACATTAATACTAGATATAATAGATCTCGTAACAAAGGATAAATGAGTTTAGTAGTCATGGGAAACTAAATACATAACTAAATCTCACATTACACATGAAAATTCAAAATTCAACATAGTATTTTATTTGAGAACATCCTTATTCCCTTAATAATACCCTTCAAATTTAATCATAATACATGTAATGGAATCGTAGATAATAGAAATACAAGAAGGTGGTGAAATAAGATGCTCAATATGGATATTAATATAGTATAAACAATCATGAATACGTAAGGAAAAATCATATGGAAGGTAAATAACTGAAAACATATTCTATTTAATCAATAACATTAGAATTAAGAATAATATGGTAGGAATACATAAGGATTATATAATTCCATATATATAATCATATGATCTTGAAACAAAACCATTTATATCATAGAAAATTAAATAATAACATGAAAATAAATAACTAATCTCATATTAATGGATTACATAATTTCATAGATCATAAACTAAACATCAAAACCTTATTTCAATACATCATACATAAAATAGGAGAGTCCTTATCGAAATACCCAAACAAGTTTGTCTCATGAGAGATATAAATGAATATATGGGTTATAATGGGCCCCAATAGTCACATACAAAGTCCAATAAATTAATAATATGAAAGGGGAGAATAATAATTCAATAAATAATCAAATTAAACATTTATAATCAAAACCTAAAATAAAAACTATTAATATTTCCTCTAATAAAACATATCATAAAACATCTAGATAAATAATAAGGATGAAATAATTACAACATATCCTTAATGGATCATATGTAAAATAAAAGGTTTTCATTTTCGAATAATAAAAATACCATAAAAGTATCATTTAAAACATCCTTGAGGAAAATACACTTTTTAGTTAAAAAATAAATTTTAAAAACTAAAAAATTACAAAAATTTTGAAATTTATTTTTCTTTAAAATAATCATAGAATATTTTAAAGTATGATTCAAATAATTTAGTGTTCGTTATTTAGGGAAATTTTATTAATGTCGTATAAGTTAAAAAATACTCATTTAACACTTTTATTAGAAAATCCAAAAAGTATCTTATTTAGAAAATAATTAAAATATTTCTTTTTAAACAAATTTTAGCAGTGAAAGAGGGGTAAAAATGTATTTAATAAATCAATTTATAAGATTAAAAATAATATTGAAAAGATTTTGTAGAAAATATGGATATAGAATAAAAAGAATCCCAACCATGTAGAAAAATTATAACTTGTTTTCCTTAAAACATGGTTTTGATATCTTGCTTACAAAAAGAGTATAAATTTAAAATAAAAATTCAAATTTTAATAAATAAACATAGGAGACAAAAATATATATTCATTAAGATAGAAATATCAAATTATTCCCCCAATAAAGGATTTAACAAAAACAATCATGGATAATGATACGGTTCTAAAATGAAACCCTATATTAGGTTTGAATACATTAATATATGGTCAAACAACATTTATAATAAATATAGGTTTATTATAAATATTTTAAAGATCTGTATTCATTTATATCATACCATATTTTATTTTCACATAATCTTGTATCAATTTATTTTTAAAAATTCCCTGTTAAAATCATTATTCTGGAAAATAATTTCTTCATTTTTATGTATATTTTGTTTAAATAGTATTTTTTGTCATACATTTATCATAGATAAATCATATATAAAATTTTAATCTTGATATTAACATCATAAATATTCATTATATATTTAATTAGAGTTATCCATTAACGTTAGAGAGTGAAAAATGAATTACACCGTTCATGGTGACGGTAAGCCATATATATGCATGACAAATGTTTTAACTTTCAGATAGGTGGAAATAAAAAATGGTAAATATTAATAAACATTAAAAAATTATTGTATCATATATATAATATACTTTTTATAAATCTGTATTCATTACCATCTATGTAAATTTGAAATGAAAAACAATTCACATCACTTCATGGAGGTGGTAGTCCACACATACAGATGAGCGATGTTAAATTTTTCCAAAGGATTTCCAGGTAAGAAAGTATAAGTGATGTTATAATTATATAATAATTATTATTTAAAAAATAATATATATATATATATATATATTAAATCAATCATTATATCTTGTTGTGATAGGTTGTGAAAGAAATCAAATTACATCGGTTCGTAAGGAGGTAGTCCGCCGTATACACGATCGATGGTTACATTTCCCAATTGATGGAATATGACAAGGATATAGGTTAGAAAAGTTAAAGATTAAAAATAATAAAGTAGAAAATATTTTTTTACTTCCAGATATATTAAAAAAAACATAAGGATGTATAAAGTGAAATTAAATTAAAATACCTGGTTAAGAACTAGGCATCTTCTTCAGACTACATCATTAGGTTTATACCTAAGGACGTCCTTGGATAATTTTAGGACCAAAATAGGGAATATATGTCAATGGGCTATAATTATGTAAGGTATTTCGGTTGTTATTTTCCAAATAAAGTGGACCATGATGTGTGGATAAGAGAGGGTAGGAGGTTTAATTTTATAATTTATGTTAGTGGCACACTTGAATTTTTTCAAAAGTTTTCAGATAATGTCACATCACCTTCTTGGAAAAAAGCTTCCAAAATGGACCCTAAAAATAACTTATATGCAATATTATTATAATATTTCCATCTAATAAAATTTTAAAAATACTTTAGGATATTTTAATCTTTATCACTCCTGTTTAACCCGCGGTAAACTTGTTTTAACCTTAACAATGGTAAAATATGTTTACATTCCTTAATATTCATTTTGAAAAAATATGTTAAAATTATTACCTAATACTAAATAAAATTATTATAAATATGTAATATCTGTTTTTAAATTCAATTCACTGAATTTGTGCAATTAAAATTAAAATTAAATCCACAATCGTGATCAAAAAATGTTTTTCCAAAAAACAAAATCTTATGTATAATTTTTTTTATCAAATTTAAATTTAAAATTTATAAAATTGAAAAAGAACTAGTCTTATATAATTTAAATTACATTAAATTTAATATTATTTTAAAAAAATGAAAATTTTAATATTATTTAAAAATAATAATTTTTTAATAAAAATCGGTATTTTCAACTATTCATCAAAAAATTAATCATTTCATGAAAATCAAAAAATAACTATAATAAAATTTCTGAAAGATTATTTAAAAAAATAATTTAATTTTTTTAAATAAATTTTCTAAAAGTGGCCCAAATTATTTTATATATTAGTGTGAAAACCTGGAGAATGAACATTTTATGAAAAATCAAAATTTAAGCACTAAACTCAATTCATTCTTAACACATGTCTTGGAAAAATATTAGATGAATAAACAAATTAATGGAATAAATAATTTATAATTTTCATTAAAATATTTTAATAATTGTGATTTATTTAATTTAATATTATTAAAACTCATTGCTCGTATAAAAATAGTTTTTAAGAAAAACATTCCTTTTAATTTTAAATGATATTAATTTATATTTACAATAAATTTTTGACCAATGACATTATTTTAAATATGTGTAAACAAAATTTTATTTATAATTTGGTAAATTATACTAATACTATACAATTATACATCTAATATATATTATTATACTACATTAAAATTCATTTAGACACTGTGTTTTGTGTATCTATAGTTGTCAAAGAGATTAAATTTATTAAAAAAGAATACAACATAAAACATGATGTGTTACATTCTTACCTCCATAAAAAAAATCATCATTAAAATTTCTATAATATCACTGTATGAATTTATATGGTTTTTTATTCATCATAATTTCTTTAGGTTCCCTTGTTACCTTTTTTATCTTAGGATTTCTCAAAATAATTATTACCACCTAAGTCATCTGACTACTAAAAAAATTATCAAGTCTCCAAAATATGGATAGGCTCCTCGTAGTAAGATAAATTAATTTCTAGATCTATTTATTCATAGGTGAGCACATGTGTTGGAACCGGCATATACTTCTTTAATAAGGATATGTGAAACAGAAAATTATTTTAGATAGACTAGGTTGAATTTCTAAATAGTAATCCACAACTCCAATTAATTATATAATTTTAAATGTTATAATGGACATGTTACTTAATTTTAATTACTTATCAATCCTTATAATACCCTTCCATGAGGATACTTACATCCAAAACATGATCTTCCACTTGAAATTCCAAATCTTTTCTTCGGTTATTAGCATACCTCATTTTCTTTCTTTGAGATTCATTAATATGGGTTTGAATAGTCTTCAACTTTTCTATTGTTTCCACCACATGTGGCCTGCAAGGTTCCTTTAAACAAATTCATCTGAACATGTTACTGTATAACATCTCTTATCATATAATTCTTAATAGGAAACAATTTGAATACTTTATTAGAATATTTTGTTATAGGGAAACGCAACCAAATGTAAGTACCAATTCCAAAAACCATGAAAATCAAGTGAGAATAGTCTCAACATGCCTTCAAATTTTAAAATTGTCCCTTCGGACTACCCATATATTAAGGATGGTAAGTTGTGCTCAAATGAAGCTTATTATTGAGAACCTTTTGAATAATTTTCCATATTTTTTATGTAAATCATGGATCACAATTAGAAATAATTAAAAAAGGTGAATAATAATGTCTTACAACATTACTAATAATGAATATTTGCAGGTTCTATATAGGTAAATCTTCTTTTACAGAAAGTAAATGTGCAGATTTGGTATGACGTTCATCAATAACCAATGATGAATCAATCATTTCCAGAGTATTTGGTAATATAGTAAAACATTTCATAGTAATGTCAGCCAATTTACACATATGTATATGAAAAGGCTTCAGGAATCCTTTAGGATGGTGTCTCTTAGTATTCAATTTTTAAAAAACATATCATCTTGAATCATAATCAATAATTTCATACTTCCTATTATCCCACCAAAATTGTTACTTCAAATGACTTTACATCTTGGTTCTACCACGGTGTATAGAGAAAGTCAAACCAAGAGAATCATCTAATAATTCCATTTTTTATTTTTGGAATAGAAGAAAACATAGCCTCTTTCCAAATTTCAATATTCCATCTTCATATATCAAGCTTGCCAATTTCCCATCATTCATGGCTTTAATTAATTCTAAAAATTATCATCATCATGATAAAAAATATTTATCTTAAGTAGTAAATGTGGTTTGTCAATCATTTTAAAAAGGAGTGATGTTCCCCCTTCTTTAGTAATTCCCAGATCTATCTTTACAAAATTGATTAACCTCGAATCCTAATAGATTCTCATTTTGGCCATAATTCTATGATCCTTTTTGATTAGTCCATATGATACCTTATTTTCCTTTATTAGAGGGTAGTGCATTGAAAAATCATAATCCATAAGTAACTCAAGACATCTTCTTTGAATCATATTGATCTATTTCTATAAAAATATGTATTTTATACACTTATAATCTATGTATATTTTTCATCTTTCACCATAGATAACATGTATCCATATATTGAGGTAGAATATTATAGATTATAACTCAATTTCATGATTTTGATAGTTTATTTTAGGAGTCCTTAATTTCCTTCATTCATATGAAATAGGTTTATCATTCTACATAAGGACCCAACTAAGTGTCATCTTCTATAAATCACTATATATCTAAAATATATCATTTCCCCTTGGCAGATTCAATATAGTAGCATTCACTAATCAGTTTTTCAATTTTACAAAACATTATTTATACTCATTTATACAAATAAACAAAACCCCTTTGAAAACATGGTTAAAGGGATGGCCAATTAGACAAAATTTTGAAAAAAATCCCGATTATAACATTCCAAACCAATGAAACTGTGTACCTTGGTTATATTCGTTGGTGTATCCCATTATTATAGTGAATTTATATCCACTTGATCATTTACGATTCACCCTTGGTGATAATATGGACACGAAAAGAAATATTTTTATATGAGAATTTACACATTCAAAATTTTCAATATAACTATTTTCATCTATGTGTCTTAGGAATGATCTATAGTTGATTCGTATATTCCTAAAATCTCTTAGAGTAAACTAAGATATCATTAATAATACAAAAAATAAATTATCATTATATTATTTGAATACTATATTCATGGTATCTATAAAAATACTGGGTGAAATAGTCAATCCAAATGGAATTATTTTATAAACACTTAATTTTCATACCTCATAAAAAATGTGGTCTTTAAAATATATTCCTTCTTTACTCACAATTGTTGATAACTTGAACAAAGGTTAATCTTAGAAAAATATTTTATTTTGTGAAGTTGATATAATAAGTTATAAACGTGAGTTAGATGATACATGTTCTTTATCATAATAGATTTCATTTCACTTTAATCAATGCACAACCTCATAGATTTATCTTTATTCTCAATTAAAAGAACATAGGCTCCTCAATATGTGACACTAGGTCATATAAATACCTTACCGCACATTTCTTCTAGTTTTTTTTATTTAATTCCACAAATTTCACAATTATCATTCTATAGGGATTTTTTGATATAGGTGTTGAATCATGGATAAAATCAATAAAAAATTAGACATAACACATTGGTGGATGTACATTTAATTCATCATGAAATACATCAATGTGTTCCTTTAAAATAGGAAAATTCTCTATTTGAATATTACATTTTACATATGAAGATTATGTCTTACCTTCTTCCTCATAGTTCTCATTCAGAAGAGCTACTTGGGGTGTTTCTATATATGACTCGGGTGATGTAGTATCTAATTTATTGTTAAGGAATTACATATTCTATTCACAAAACATAATTTATAACTCTTTAAAATATTTTTTTCCTTATTCTTTGAAATTCAGTCCATACTAAAGATTATATCAACATCAACCACCTGTATAATAATAATGTCATCAAATTTGGCATTTTTATGTGTCATAATGGGAACTAACTAGCATAAAATTTCTATGATGATACTTCAACTATGAGACTTAACTATAACTCATTTTTAATGTGCTAGGGAAATATTTAAATTTATCTAGAAATAAGGATGATATAAATGAGTACAAATATCATGTATCAAAAAATTAATTAAATAAATTTTATGTAATAATTAAAGTACTTGAAACCACATCCTTATGAACTACCACATGATTTATTAAAATTTCATAAGATTTTTATTTTCCTATTATCCATTTCTAGGGAAAATTCATTTGAGGCTTAGGATAATTATTTTCATAGTGCCCCATATCCAAATATTTTAACCATAGGAAATTGTTTGATTATCTATTGACCATTAAATATTGATCTCCATGGAAATTATATAAACACATAAAAGAAAACTATCATTCTCAGCAATCATTTCCAATGATGGTTCCATCCAAATTTACTAAAATTTATAAATTCTACCCTTTCCCTCTTTCATTTATCTTTGTTAGTTTTTTCAAAGTGTTCACACACCATTTTATTGTATTTATTTATATATAATTTAAAAGACTTAAAAAATTATTTCATTATATTGTTAGAATATGATAATATATCTACATATGATGAGAAGGTTTGTGAGACTAGTTTCCTTCAAAGGATTTTATTTGGGCCATCAAAAAAATTTAATGATCACTGTTTGGATTATGTACATATTCCATGACATTTCATTCTAACATTGAAATGTTAGATTCATAATTAGCAACAATTTTCTCTTCCTTGTGTCTTAGTCTTAGTAGTTCTCTCTCCATATCCACTCATTATTTGAAAGTAAAATATTTTTTCCAACAAATGATCCCTAAAATCCATCCATTCCATTAGAACTATTTTCTCATTATCCTTAGAATTTTGAATCAATTACCAATATTTATCCAAATCCCATGAGAGATTATAAACCTCTATGAGAAGATTCTCCCATTATTTACTTCCCAAATGTGAGAATTATATTCTTTTAAGAACTTATCCATTACATAGATATAAATAAATTTCTAGAATCATTGAATGAGGGATGTTACTGACACATAAGGTGGTCTAAAATTGTTACACCAAATTTTAGATTAGTAGGATGCTTCATAATTTAATGGTTATTTGTCATAACCAGAGTTAGATTCATCAATATAGTAATAATGTATTCAACTCTAGCTCCAGCTCTAGCTCTCGATTCAATATCATTCATTGGAGGGGATTTCATATATTGATTACGTGTATTGATATAGATTAAATTCCTTAATCTAGTATCCATTTATAAATAATTACATACACTATATTTTATCATAAAATAATAAATGACAATGTATAATATTAAAACATTTGAAAAGTTTAACTTAAATAGAAAACTTTTGGCATAGATAATTTTAGAATCATAAACATGGTTTCTTTGGGAAATTTCTCAAAAAAAAATATTCTAAAATCCATCATTATGGTTTTTAAATAAAATATTAATTTTCTAAATAATATCCCTCAGGAGTGTAAAACCATGTGCATAGTAAGGGTACTCTCACCGTGAACTAGAATGATAGATGAGATATACTCAAGCCAACTCTTTTTGGGGTTATTAACCCTAGACACATCTATTCCAAAACCACATTCAATTGAAATTTCCAGATAAGGATATATTTCTACAAAAACCACATAATATATACCCTACCGAAAATTCAGGAAGTTATATTATACATAGAATTATCGTCAATGTTGGTCGTAGAGTAATTTTAATTAATCATTGTTTTTATAACTAATATTGACAATGTTTCTACTAAACTTTATTTGACACCAACTATAAATACCCAAACTCTAGTATTCAAGAGTTAGTGGTTACATTATGACATTTTCACTAGATACCAATGATCGAATCCCTAAGGATAGAATGTTTTAGTAATATTTTAACACTACATACATACATTAATCTCTCATTACATTTGATAATTTTAAATAAAACATAATATTTTCATTGAGAATTCTATTGTTCCCATTAGAATATCCTTTTATATTAATTTGAATATAGTTATTGTAATTATATTGAAAGGATACATATGAAATAGCTAAGAACAAATGCTCATTAAAGGTATCACAAAAAATAGATGCTTTCATGAATACACAAGGAATAATCATTTTGAAAATGTAAACATCTAAAAAATACTATTTAATCTATAACGATAGCATATATAATAATATTATAGGAATAAATAATTATTATGTAACTAAATATAAATCATAAGATTATCATGAAACATATTAATGGATATTATCAATAAAAAAATAATCACAAGGAAATCAACAACTAATATCATAATTATGGAATTAATAATACTAAAATTCATAAACTAAACATCAAGGTATAGTTCTAAGACATCATATATAAAATATCCAAGGACGTGGAAAAATAATCAAAATATTTGCTTATCATGGAACCTACCTATTCATTTAGGGGTTTTATAGGGTCCCACTCATTACTTAATAAGTACAATTCATCAATTATATGAATGAGGAGAAAAATAATTCATTATATAATCAACATAAATTGTTTTATTGAAAACCTACCATACAAAATCTTAATATTTTCCCTAATAAAACATATCATAAATCATACATTTAATTAATATAGATGAAATCATTACCAAATATCCCTAGTTTATAAAACTAAAATAATGGGGTTTTTTCATTGATGAATAGATATTTCGGGAGAAGTTAATTTAAAACATTATCAAAGAAAATGATTATTTCCCTTTGAAAATAACTTTTAAAAACTAAAATTTTCATGAATATCAAGAAACAAATTTATTAAAATTAATACTGAAAACATGAAATGGAATATTAAAATAATTGAGCATTCACTGTAGTAGTAAATTCCATTCATGTTATATAATTTTAAAAAAAATTCCTTTCATATTTCTGTAAGAAAAGTAAAAATTAACATTCAGAAAAGGACATGAAGATACCTTTTACTTTTGGTAAAAGTAAAACATTGGTAAAAAATTATTTAAAAATTATTTGGATAATTTTAAAAGTATACTTTAAAATTTGTTAAGAAAATTATTTATTTCGAATAAATTGATTCTAAATTGAGTAAAAACAATATTGATTTTTCTATAAAGATGGTTTTGGTAAATGGAGTACCTAAAGAGTTAAAAGTGAAAAAAACACTATAATTTAAATAAATAATCACAAGAAAATAAAATATATTGGGACTAATATTGAATGATCAAATAAATCCCAAATTATAGACTATAACAATAGGAATCCTAGATAACAATTAAATTGTGATATAAATCCTTACTGCGTGTGTGATTCAATACATATGTGCATGAACCTACTAAATAATATATATATATATATATGTATTATATCTATTAGTTATAATGATAATATATATTATTAAATATATTGTTTACTTATAATCTATTATCTACTTTTTACTGATATTTTTTCAGAATTAATACTCGAGGTAATAACTACTTCATTTTTTATGTATGCTTTTGTTTGGTAGTCCAGTTCCTTGTACACTGATCATGGATATAGAATATAAAAAATTATGATCATGATATAAATACCATATATATTCATAATATGTGTATTTAGATTAATCCAATATATATATATTAATCTATAAATTTTAGATATAGGAAAATTAATTACATTGTCTATATAGACTGTAATCTATATGTGCGTACTAATGTTGTTGATCCGTTTTGAAATATGGAAAACATAAAGGTAAATATAAATTAACCTTTATAGAATACTTATTATATCATATATATCATATATATCATATAAAATCATTAAACAAATCTTTATTACAATTCATGTAAAGTGGAAATGAAAAATTAATTACACCGCTTTGGGGAGGTTGCAGTCTACACGTATGCATGAATGACATTGTCATTTTCTCAATGCATTAGAATGTTAAAAGGTATATGTGATATTATAAATCCATAAGCATAATTATTAAACAAATATATAATATATATATATATAATGTCATTATATCTAGATGTTTTATGTGGTTATGAAAAATGAATTACATCAGTTCACAAGGTGGTAGTCAATCGTACACACAGTCAACTATTTCATTTAACATTTGATGGAGGATGAGATAGGTATTATTTATGAAATTTGAAAAATAAAATATTATTATATGGAATATACATGTGTTTTTATTTAATTATATTTGAATAATATTTAAATTATGTTAGATAAGAAACAAAACAAAAACGCATAGTTAAGAAGTATACCATTTTTTCACAAGACTTCTTAAGGTTTATAACTAACGCATCCCTTGGATAGTTTTCTGAAAAAACCATAGATTCTAGTTCAGAATTATTAATGTAATAAAGGTATTTGGATATGTATTAGATGAATAAAAATTCTATTTATTTGTGAATATGAAAGTACAGGGGTGTACTTTTATAATTGAGGTGAGTGGAAAACTTGTAATTTTTCAATGTTTTCCAATAATTTCATGTCACTTTTATTCACTATTCATAAAAAATTTATATTTTCATAAAATTCTAAAAAATTAATTGTAATGATAATTTTTAAATGTTGGTTTAAAAAATAATGTTCAAATTTAAAAATACATTTTCTAAAATTGGGAAATTTTAATTTTTAAATATGTACGAGAAACACAACAAAACTATTTTTTAATATGCATTTTTAAGAATAATAATGAATTTATTATTATCTCATACCTAGAGAACATATTACATGATTGATAAAACTTTTATTTAATATATAATATATAAATTTAGTTTCTATGATTTACTAATACTGATTAATATAGTTTTTTATGATAAAAATGGGATAGAGAAGTAATTTGTTTAGAAAAAGTTCATTTACATTCAAAGGTTTTTTATTTTTTTTGTAATAAATTTATAACCAATTAATTTGTTTTCCACATGCGTAAACCATAAAATTTGAAATATTTATTTAGTAATATTAATAACAACCAATTTAATGGTTACATTATTTTGATATACTATATTACAGTTCATTTAGACTCAGGGATTCATGAATCGCAAGGTATTGAAGAGAATAATTTTTTTCAAATGAAATATATCATAAAAACATAGTTTGTTACATAAGTGAATCAAACATGGATATTCACATAGAGAAATTGGGGTTACTTGATATATATAATAGATTATTTTTCATGACGTAGGATAATCTACCATTTGATAGAGACATTCAACCTGGAGTCAAAGTAGGTTCAGCTGGCCTTGGGTGAAAACCCGAAACTCGATTATCTGAAAGTTTATTTTATGTTACATTTTAATTTATTTTATTAATAAGAATGTTTACTACTTAATTACATGCTCTATATAGTCCTATTGTGTTTTTAGGGCCTGATTGAGTCGAACTACTAAGTTTTACTCACACCCTATTTGGGATATCATTTGGTTTCTTGATAGGTTTCAAGGATAGAGGTTTGGCTGAGGGAGGGGGGCCTATTGTTGATATTTTTTTTCTCTATGGGTTAGATATTCGAGATACGACCAACATTATAAGAAACTGACCTTAAAACATTACATAATCTTTAATTAAATTAATAATTCACATAGAAGATATTTTCAGGTTTAGAGTTTTATAGAATTAGGACATAACTATTACATCTCAAAAGATTACAAAGTAGACACTTCTACTCGGTGGTAATTTTTTTCATAAAATAATGACTCTTAAAAAGAAGGATGTCTAATTCAATGTTTTAGATAGAATGTCTTTCCTTGATCCCATCCTTGACCATATTCATCTTTAAGTCCTGTGGAAAACATTTCAAAACCTTGGGATGAGGAAAAAAACTCAGTAAGGGACACAAAAATAAGTAAGACTATTAGTTTCTCAAAACAAAAAGTAATTCATGAATACTTCATCATACGTAAAACCCATATAAAGAACACATAACATATAAAGGTAACTTGGGATATAAACATACTTAAATGGAATAACCATATGGTTGACTTACACACATGTCACTAAATAGAATAGCCATATGGCTGTCTTCTATACCCAATGCATTGGAGGTTATAATATAACCACCCATCCTGGTTTTCATGGAACCACCCGTCATTTGGTTTATCACGTAACTACCCATCAAATGTCCAAGTACCATTATAAAATCATAACACATAAAACCAATATAAAGGAATGATAATATTTCCACATTTCAGTCGCAATATATCATTTATATATATTGACATAAAATAATCCTTTATCAAAACCATTTTCAATACCAACATACATAAAAGAGTATATGGTATTTATTTTCTTTTAAAATATTACGGATTGTTTAGGAAGCCAAAGATAAAATAATACTCGTGGTGGTGGAAAGTTCGTTGTCACCACGTATAATAAAAACATACATTTTTTTAGTAAAATTATACATAGTGAAAAGATTCCTTTTGAATAAAAGTGAAATTCAAAGGGTTTTATACACCATATAAAAGAAAGTTGTGTATAAATAAAGATATTCCTCAATGAAAATAGATTGAGACGAAGTCCCTTACAAAAATGGTTTCCTTAGATTACAGATAAATAAATGAAATAAATATGTGTGAAAAATATAAATACACCCAATATAAGTGGATATTAAGTTTAAAACAATCATAGGTCATTCACGTTTATTCATAGCATGACATAATCAAGAAGTAGAGGTTTAACCCAAATAATTGAAATTGGGTAAAGAAGTTCCCTTACAGAAATTCAATAGCCTAACGGCGTCACTTTAAAATTTATAAAATTTTTTGATGAGAGAAAAAATGGGAATCTCATCACTTGGACATAAAATTTAGATCAATAAGGATATAAAAGAACATATCCCAATATAGGAAGACGTGAATAAAAAGAAACCTTTTAAAAAGAGGAGGGTGAAAGGATCCCTTACCGATTTGGTAACTTACGAAACATGCATCCCATGAAAGAAAACCCATACAATGTTGATGTAAATACCCCTAAATGAAATTATATTACACAAATAGTATAATAAGGGGCAGTACATAAACCACTCAAATGAGATAGTGACAAATATATCATGAATCTCATGGGAATAAAAATTGAGATAAAAACCCCTAACCTCATCGTAATTATTTGAGTCATATTACCAAAGGATAATAAGCACCAAATGAATCATATAATACCTTGAATATAAATAGAATCATGATAATATATATCAAATTAAAGTAAACAATACACCACATGAAATAAATAAGTGGTGAACAATGGAAATATCATGGAATTAAAAGTGAGATAAGAAATCCATTACCTTATGGTAATAAATCGAGTCGTATGACCAAAGGATAATAATCACCAAATAAATCATAGAATACCTTGAATATAAATAGAATCATGATAATATATATCAAATGGAATTACACAATACACCACATGTAATAAATAAGTGGTGAACAATGGAAATCTCACAGAATTAAAAGTGAGATAAGAAATCCCTTACCACGTGTCCAACTTGACTCGCTCAGATTTTCCTTGTTCTTACTGAATGATAAAATTTAGTTAATTTATACTTCCTTAAGAAAATTTTTCAAGTTTATTATTTCTTTTGAATCACTTATTACCATGTTATAAACATTATGTAATCATTTAAGTTAATAACGGCCATTTTGTCGATATTTGGTACTTGAGTCAAAAGTGGACTTCTTATATTTACAAGTTGTTCATGTATTAAAATATCCATTATCCCCAGAATGATATTAATGATGTAGATATCATATATATCATATATATTGTGTGTATATATATTTATACCAGTACATAACATTTGAAGGTAAGAAATGAAATGCACAGTTCATGGAGACGGTAAGCCGTACATACACATGAAGGCTACATTAATTTCTATTTCGCATTTAATGGAATGAAAAAATTATGATATATATGTATATTATAATTCTAGTAGAATATAATATATAATATCATTAACTACATCCTTTATAAATCCCACATATGGAATTAACGATTCAAATCACTTTGAAGGGGCGGTAGTCTGCACGTCCTAACATGAAATTATCACGTTTACCCCTTAGGTAAACCATAAAGTTATTACATAAATGAAAAATAAAGAATAATAAGGATACAATAAAGATAATATATACCATATATAAATACATTTACATCTTAATGGCCACCATGAGAGGCGGTATGAGATAATTGAACAATCATCGTTTCGTGAGGCAGTAGTTCGACGTCCATAGAAACAGTATGTTCTTCACCCATTAGAAGGAGGTATGTGTAATTGTAGCTCTAATCCTTCTCATAACAACATATTGGTATATTTAAGATACTGTTTTTGTTACAAAATAAAGGAATAAAAATAAGTTAAGGGGTTGGAGAAATAAAATAAAACGAAAGAACATAAGAAAAGACATTACCATTAAATCGGGTAACTCCTCTTGGTTTGACCAAAAGGGTTTCTTGATGTGCTTTCTGCCTAAGGTAAGGCTTATAATATGAATAGAGTGATGTTGGGAGATTATTTGAGTAGTTTTTTTATGATCTAAATTTCTGGAGAAGTGTGAGAAAGGGTTAGGAAGTGGGGTCTTCTATAATGGAAAGGAGGGGCTCTTTTGGAAGGCTTGAAAATATCATTTTATTATATAATGCTTTTCAGTTTCTAAAGGTCAAAAAGTCATTAAAGTAAAATTTAAGGTGTACCATGTTCAAAATAATATCATCCACTAATAATTGGACAAGTGTTGGATATTAGTTTATATTTTATCTTCATATTTATTTAAATCATTCATTAATGATGTAAACACTGCATCATTATTGTGTCATACATAATTTTATTTATTTGATGTATAAAAATTATAAGAAAATTACCATGATGTAGGAAACCATTTTAGCTTTCTAATGAAAATTTTTAGACAGAAATATAACTTATGTTACCCCATGTAAAAATTGTTTTAGTAAAACAATACATGTTTCTGACATTTTTATTTTTTTACTTTAAATAAAAAGTTATTAATGTCATTATCATACCCAAGTGGATCCATGGGGCCCCCAAATTGACCCACAGATTTTATTGGTCGCCCCTGACTCATCAAAAAAGGTTATAGAATGTTTCAAGGTATTTTATATTTTTATAATATTATTTTTTCCTTAAATTACCCTAATTACCTTTAATCGCGGTTAATAAAACCAAAAGTTACTATTCACAAAAAATTATTTTCATCCCATTGAACCAAAATTTACTTACTAATGACAACCATGTATGTCTGATTTTTGAAATTCAATTGAAAGAATACGTAAAATTTCATTTAAAATAAAATTCAGTTTTTAACATATACTTAGTGGTTTCACCATTCATCAAAAATTGATGTTTTTCAAAAAAATACCAAAAACTCATCCTAATCTATATTTGATATTCCAAATTCAAAAATGATTTTCATTTAACCAAATTCAAAACATATAATTTTCATTAATTAATTTTATAATTAATTTCCACTGTCAAAACAAATAACGTGTTTTTAAGAAACAATATCTTTCAAAAGATTGACACTTGTTTATATCCAATTTCAAAGTGAAATTAATTACAATGACCACCATTGGATTAAATGGTTAAAATATATTTTAATTACACTTGAAATGAAATTAAAAATATAATATAACCATATAAATAAATTATATTAAATGGTGGGTTAGAATTAAAATACAGCATTTTTCACTATTCATTAAAAAATGAACATTATCTGAAAAATAACAAAAACTTACACAAAGTAAATTTTGATGTCCCGATTCTAAAGAAGGATTTAATTTTTTCAAATATAACATATAATATTTAAAAAAAGTATATTTAAAAATGGTTCTCCATCAAAAGGCGGTTAATCGACCTTTTAAAGAATATTAGAATATTTATGCTTAAAATTAGATTCATTCGCATTTTAAGCCTATAACGTTTATTAGATAAATGTAAAAATATTTGATAAACATATTTAATAAGTTTATAGTTAGTTCATTTCATTCCTGCCATTACAATGGCTAGGTGTTAACTAACATTTAAAATAATATTATTATATTAATAGTGTGCAACGTAAGCTTTCAAAGAAACTCATTGTTGTGTATTGTGTATGCCATCAAACATTGAATCCCCTTTAAAGTAATATTAATATTATATTCAGAAATATTAATATATATGAACATTATATATTCATTATTTACTTGGGATGTTACATCCTTCCCCCCTTTTGAGAATTGCGTCCTCCCAAATTTAAAATTGGGCTCATAAACATTATTGAAAGCCCCACATTGGAAAATGAGTAAAAAAATCTATCACTTTAAAAGAAAGAAAAAAATTAAAATGGTCACCTAAAATAACCCATAATAGGATTACATGAAAACATGGATATGGAGTAGAAAAAAGCCATCAAGTTCTGATGGAGAGTGATAAAAAACATGTTTAGGAGAATGTTAACCACCAGAAAATCACAAACTTGTGATGGGTTAAACAGTATTTGATTCCCCGGTAAGAAACTTTAATCCACAACGTTTTTGTTTTAAGTTACTTTTAAGGAATATATTTATGAGCTAAACTAAAACATAAGGAAACATACTCACTTGTCATGTAGACTTTCTTCTTTTACTAGATTTCTAACATGAACTCATATTTTCCCTAAATGATGAGTGTTCAAGATGAATTGTTTGCATTAAGAGCGCTTAAATCAACTTCGAGAAAGTCACATAATCCATAAAAGATGAACTATATATTTCCCATGTCTTTAGACCTTAACCAAAACCAAAATGGTCAGTAAAATATCAGATTATCCCCAAAAAGGATAATCTTTCACAAAAATAGAAACAAATCTAAATCTCCAAAATTTGTCCAACAAAACCCAAATTTCATCAAATACCATTCAATAAACAGATATCTATAAAATTATTCATTGTAATCTAAACTATGATTTATACCCAAATCTCTGATGGGTTTAATCACATAGTCTTCCAAGATAAATCTTAACATTTATCTTCAAATAACATTAGTTACTCTTAAAGTCTCATACTGAAAAGTAATTAACCTAATCACATATCATCCATGATAGGTTAATAATTTCCATAGATAACCCAAAATCAGCTTAATCCTGACTCATATGATCATATAACTAAAACCATTTAGTCATACTAACTAGGTACTTCACGTAGTCCAATGGTAGGTGATAAATACAAGTCACACTTTGGTTGTGGGTTTGATTCCCGCAGCTTCGTCCGACGTGATGGGTTTTCACACGGTTTGTGTGTTTTCCCTTTTAAAAAACTACATAATTTTATAACATTCCCAAGAAGAGATAAATTCATCAAAAATTACCATAACATATTTAAACCATAAACGTTATCTAATAACTTTCCTTTTTCATCCCAAAATGTATTAACCGGTAATTACCTCAAATTTAAGGATTATATAAATAAAAATGGTTATTTATAACTATATCCACAAAAGAAAAGGTAATTATTCCTTAAATAAAATTTTCATATATCAAACATTAGTGTTACACATACTATAAAAAGTCTTTTAATGTAATCCCATCATCAAAAGAGACTTAATACTTTTAAGCATTTCACTATCCTAAAATCTACCATAACTCTTGAATCCCTTATATGTTGAATTCTTACTCATTAAAAATTCTTCATGTTCCATTAACCATTCCTTTCCAACTTATTATGAAATAATTCTTTCTAACAAACAAAATCATGAATCATATCCAATGATTAAATAATAGGAAAACATATGTTAAGAAATAATCCATACCTTTCATTGGTCTTTGTCAATT
Source organism: Viscum album (assembly GCA_963277665.1). Classification (NCBI taxonomy): domain Eukaryota; kingdom Viridiplantae; phylum Streptophyta; class Magnoliopsida; order Santalales; family Viscaceae; genus Viscum; species Viscum album. The sequence goes on from OY728157.1 coordinate 1,430,499,786, forward strand.
TCTTCATCCTCAATCGGAATCGTATTAGGTATTGGTAAATGAATATTTGTACAATCCTGGTGATCCCATTCCCAAAACTTCTTTGTAGGACATGTGTTTGCATAATGACCATGCACACCATATTTAAAACATTCAATTGATCTTTCAGAAAGAACTTCTTTCCCTTTCCTATAGTCAACTATATGATTTTTTAAGGCAGGTTCTTGCTTTATGACCTTCATTTCCACATCTATAACATCTCTCTGTCCCTTTGAAACATTTTCCTATGTGTTGCTTTCCACATATTTGACACATAGTTTTTTGAACATTCTTAACTCTATGATTATTACCTGAACATCTGTAGGGATTTGTTTCTCGTATATATTATGCCTTATAAAAATTACTAAGGTTCAAGTGGTCAATAATGACTTTACCTAGTTGGGTGGGAATAACCACAAGAGTTCTCATTGTAGCTCCTATAACATTCAATTGCTTGTTCATAAAACTGTCACAGTTTTCTTCACATCCACTATTACTTTGGTGCCTTCTAGATCCATCCATTTACTAAAACTAAAAAGTTCGGTGTTAGTATATGAGTAAAATCATCATATAATACTAAGATATGATTATTCATGTTATCTTAAACTCATTCACTTTATCTAAAAAAACTATGACTCTTTCTTAAATCTTAACCATTGTGGTAATGCCACTTATGCATAAAGAATACCATAACTTCTAAAGTTATCTAAACTGACCTATGATACCAACTATAAGGACCCGACCTTAAAACATTACATAATCTTGAATTTAATGAATAATTCACATTGAGGATCTTTTTAGGTTTAGAGTTTTAGAGAATTAGGACATAAATATTACATCTCAAACAATTACAAAGTAGACACTTCTTCTCAGTTCCCATTTTTTCATAAAATAAAAACTCTTAAAAAGAAATATGTCTGGTTCTTTGTTTTAGATAGCATGTATTTCCTTGATCCCAACCATGACCCTACTCATCTTTAAGTCCTATGGAAAACATTTCAATAACTTGGTATGAGCATAAAAATCTCAGTACGGGATACAAAAAGAAGGAAAACTATTAGTTTCTCAAAATAATAAGTAATTCATGAATACTTTATCATACGTAATACTTTTCACTTTTATGAATTAGTAAATACTCTTCCCTGAATAAAAGATCAATTCTTACCCTTTTGTAACCAAAATTTCACCATAAAACCCATATAGAAAACACATAACATATAAAGGTAACTTTGGAAATAAACATACTTAAATGGAATAACCATACAGTCAACTTCTACATATGTCACTAAATGGAATAGTCATACGGCCGACTCCCATACCCAATGCATTGGAGGATATAACATAACCATCCATCCTGGTTTTCAAGACACCACCCGTCATTTGGTTTATCACATAACCACCCAGAAAATGTCCAAGTACCATTATAAAATCATAACACATAAAACCAAAATAAAGGAATGGTAACATTTCCACATTTCAGTCACAATATTCCATTTAAATATATTGACATAAAAGAATCCTTTATCAAAACCATTTTCAATACCAACATACTTAAAAGAGTATGTGTTATTTATTTTCTTTTAAAACATTAAGGCTTGTTGAGGAAGCCAAAGATCAAATAATACTCGTGGAGGTGGAAAGGTCATTGTCAACACATACATTAAAAACAAACTTTTTTTCATTTAGTAAAATTCTTTGTAGAGAAAATATTCCTTTTGAAAAAAGTAAAAGTCTAAGGGGTTTATACACTGTTAAAAAGAAAGTAGTTTATAAATGAAGATATGCCTCAACGAAAAGAGATTGAGACGAAGTCCCTTAAAAAGATGGTATCTTTAGATTAAGAATAAATAAATGAAATAATTATGTGTGAAAAATATAAATACACACAATATAAGTGGATATTAATTTTAAAACAATCATAGGTCATTCTCACATACTCATAGCACGACTAATCAAGAAGTATAGGTTTAACCCAAAGAATTGAAATTGGGTAAAAAAGTTCCCTTACAGAAATTCGACAGCCTAACGGCGTCACATTAAAATTCAGAAAATTATTTGATGAGAGATAAAAAGGGTATCTCATCACTTGGACATAAAATTTACAGAAATAAGGATATATAAGAACATATCCCAACATAAGAAGATGTGAATAAAAATATGCCCTTTACAAATAGGAGGGTGAAATGATCCCTTACTGATTCGGTGACCTACGAAACATACACACCATGAACAAAGGACCATAAAATGTTGATGTAAATACCCATAAATGAAATTATATTACACAAAGAGTATAATAATGGGCAGTACATACACCACTCAAAGGATATGGTGACAAATATATCATGAATCTCACGGGAATAAAAAGTGAGATAAAATCCCCTTACCTCGTTGTAATAAATAGAGTCGCATGACCAAAGGATAATAAGCACCAAATGAATCATAGAATACCATGAATATAAATAGAATCATGAAAATATATATCAAATGGAAGTACATAATACACCACATGCAATAAATAAGTGGCGAACAATGGAAATCTCATGGAATTAAAAGTGATATAAGAAATCCCTTACCTCGTTGTAATATATCGAGTCGTATGACCAAAAGATAATAAGCACCAAATTAATCACATAATACCATGAATATAAATATAATCATGATAATATATATCAAATGTAAGTACACAATACACTACATTCAATAAATAAGTGGCAACTAATAGAAATCTCACGGAATTAAAAGTGAGAAAAGAAATCACTTACCACGTGTCGGACTTGACTCCCTCATATGATCATTTTTCTTCCAGAATGATATACTTAAGTTAATTTATACTTTCTTAATAACCTTTTTCAAGTTTATTATTTCTTTTATATCACTTATTACCATGTTATAAACATTATGTAATCTTTTAAGTTAATAATGGTCATTTTGCCAATATTTAGTACTTCAGTCATAAGTGAACTTCTTATATTTACAAGTTATTCCTGTAGTAAAATATACATTATATCCAGAATGATATTCAGGATTTATATATCATATATATAATATATATCCTGTATATATATGTATTTATACTAGTACATAACATTTGAAGCTAAGAAATGAAATGCACCGTTCATGGAGACGGTAAGCCGTACATAAGCATGAATGCTAATTTCATTTCTATTTTGAATTTAATAGAATGAAAACATTATGATATAAAGGTATATTATAATTCCAGTATAATATCATATATAATAAAATTCACTAAATCTTTTATACATCCCACATATGGCATTAATGATTCAAATCACTTTGATGGTCGGTAGTCTGCACTTCCTAAAATAAAATTATCACCTTTACCCATTATGGAAACCATAATGGTATGGAATAAATGAAAAATACAGAATAATTAGTAAAAAATAAAGATAATATATATCATATATAAATACAGTGACATCTTAATAGTCACCATGAGAGGCGGTAGGAGATAATTGATCAATCATCGTTTCGTGAGGTAGTAGTTTGTCGTCCATAGAAACAGTATGTTCTTCAACCATTAGATGGAGGTGTCTGTAAGTGTAGCTCGAATAATTCTAATATAAACAACCTAGTATATTTAATATACTACATTTTTCTCAAAATAAAGGAATTAAAAGAGTTTAAGGGGTTGGAGTAGAAAAATAAAACGAAAGAACATAAGAGAAGACATAACCTTTAAATCGGGTAACTCCCCTTGGTTTGGACCAAAAGGGATTCTTGAAGTAATTTATGTCTAAGGTAAGTCTTATAAAATGAATATAGGGATCTTGGGAGTTTACTTTAGTAGAGTTTGTACTAGGAAATGTGCTTTCTAAGTGTGAGAAAGGGGTATGAATTTGGGTCTTTTTATATGGGAGAGGAGGGCCTCTTTTGGAAGGTTTGAAAATATTATTTTATTATATAATGCGTTTCTGTTTCTAAAGGTCCTAAAATCACTAAAAACGAATATAAGGTGTCCCATGTTCGAAATAAAATCATAAAATAAGAATTGGACAAGTTTTGGATATTATTTTAAACTTTATCTTCATATTTATTTAAATCATTCATTAATGACGTGAACACTCCATCATCATTGTGTCATAAATAATTATATATATTTGAAGTCTAAAAATTATAAAAAAATTACCATAATGTAGAAAATATTTTTATATTTCTAATGAAAATTTTTAGTCAAAAATATAACTTACATAACATCATGTAAAAATTGTTTTATTAAAACAATATATGTTTGTGACATTTTTATTTTTACATTAAATAAAAAGTTATTAATGTTATTATCCTACCCAAGTGGATCCATGGGGCCCAAAAATTGACCCACGAATTTTATTGGTCTGCCATGACTCATTAAATAAGGTTAGGACATGTTTCAAGGTATTTTTATATTTTTATTATATTATTTTTACATTAAATTACCCTAATTACTTTTAATGGCGGTTAATAAAACCAAACATACTATTCACCAAAAATTATTTTCATCCCGTTTAACCAAATTTTACTTAATAATGACAACCATGTATGTCAGATTTTTGAAATTCAATTCACAAAAGTGGTAAAATTTCATTTAATCAAAAAATTCTGTTTTGAACAACAACTTAGTGGTTTCACCATTCATCAAAAATTGATGTTTTTCAAAAAAATACCAAAAATTTACCCTAAGCTATATTTGATATTCCAAAATAAAAAATGATGTCCATTTTACCAAATTAGAAACATATAAGTTGCATTAATTAATTTTTTAAATAATTCCAGCTGTCAAAATAAATAACGTGTTTTGAAGAAACAATATCTATCAAAAGATTGACACTTGTTTATGTCCAATTTCAATGTGAAATTAATTCATATAGACACCATTGGATTAAATGTTAAAAATATATTTTAATTACACTTTAATCCCAATTAAAAACATAATCTAACCATATAAATCAATTATATTAAAAGGAGGGTTTGAATTAAAATACATCATTTTTCACTATTCATTAAAAATGAACTTTATCGAAAAAATAACAAAAATTTACACAAATTAAATTTTGATGTCCCGATTATAAAAAAAGATTTAATTTTTTCAAATATAACATATAAAATTGAAAAAAATTATATTTAAAAATGGTTCGCCATCAAAAGGCAGTTAATCGACCTTTTAATGAATATTAGAATATTTATGCTTAAAATTGGATTCATTCGCATTTTAAACCTCTAGAATTTATTGGATAAATGTAAAAATATTTGATGAACATATATAATCATTTTGTAGTTATCTCTCTTCATTCCTTCCATTACAATGGCTAGGCGTTAACTACTATTTAAAATAATATTATTATATTATTAGTGTGCAACGTAATATTTTAAAAAAAAACTCGTTGTTGCGTATTGCGTACGCCATCGAACATAGCATACCATTTAAAGTAATATTAATATTTTATTCACAAATATTAATATATAAGAATATTTTATATTCATTATTTACCTGGTATGTTACAAACATGGGGCTCATTAATGGAGAATTCAGATTATTCTATTTTCATATTTTTCTTTAATTTTTATTACAGTTATATCATTATTTTGATACATTTTGGCACATCATTACATTATTATGTTTTTCTATGATTTTTCAATTTCCCCCATATTCTACTTAATTTGATTATTTATTAATTTATATCATTGTCACTATTATTTAAACTCTTCAATAGAGGTTAATGTCTCCCCAATATATTCCTTATAACATATAAACTATTCAATAGCCTCTGACTTATGAGGAGGCATGTCTTAGGTCATGTAGCAAACATGGCTAGATCACGTGAGGGAGAACTGGGTTAGGGATGTTAAAAAGTGGTATCATAGGAGGATTCTGTTTTATTATTTACTATAATTGAATGTTATAATGTATAATATTATATATATATATACTTGCTAATGAGCTTGTGCATGTGTGTTGCTAACCCATGTTCATGGGAACATCCATGTGTACAGGAAATGGATTGTTGTTCATGTTGTTATCTTCTTAAATTTTACATTTTATTTCACCTTGGGTGATTATCTTGTGGTAAGATTTCATTATTTATTCATATTTTACTCATGTGACATTATGGAAAAAGTTGAGTATTCATGCATCATGATAAGAGCATATTTATATAAGTCAAAATACATTTTTCAAGATAGGGACATATCTGTTACTTGTGACATATCATCCCATATAATATGTGAAATGAAACCTATTATTATAATTTATAAAAAGAAATGGAATAAACTAATATTTTATGCCATTTCATGTGTTATGCCTAGTGAATAGGTACTTTGATCCATTGGTTCTCTATTGTTTCCTCTTATTGAGGTTGACATTGATGTTTAATCTCTATTATAAGGAGTGTGTTTACCGTTATATGGAAAATTCCCCATAATTATATTTTCATAAAGCATTAGGAGAGTGGAAATCAACACACACCTAACAAGACTAAGCTATAATTTCATATAGGTCCAGAAAAAAAAATGACGTAATGGTCCATGAAATCTTTTTAAAGGCCATGTGATCCTTGTAAAGGAAGAAAGTTCTCACCATGTTATCGATATAAGTTCTTAAAAGTGATTTACATATAAAATATACTCCTATGTTCACTAGGGATGGATCTCTCTAGGTGGATGATTTTTGGATTGATTTAATCCAAATTATCTTTAAGAATCATAAGACATACATAGATAAGAGGGTGAATCTTACTGCTTATATGATTCGATGACCATCTAAGCACTTCTAAGACATTCTAGAGCATGCCAAGAAGTAAGATGATATATACTTCTAGAGAAATCGAGGGATGGGAGTGATTATAACATCATGCACTTGATACATGAGGGAATGTAGTTATAGAATATGCTGCATGCTTTATAGATGTGTTGTGTTTTATACCATATTATTTAGTTTATGATGGTTCTAAGGTGAGTCATTTTAAGGATGTTCTTGGAGATGAGGTAGTTCCATAATAGAATATAATTCTCCTAATGATCTTTGACGATGTGATGAACTAGGCTCTCATAAAATAAAGTAATTCAAGATGTTATCCAAGTGTGGGATAGACAATTTCAATTGGGATATCTAGAAAAACTTCTTATGGTATTAGTAAATGCTACAAAAAAAGTTATTTCCTATGACGTAGTGGGTATATTTGCCAGAGGAGTTAATATCCATCATATAATCATGGTCTATTAGAGTAATTTCAATGTGGTATGGGTGGAGGAAAAAAAAATTAGTGTCCTTAATCAATAATAGAGTTCCATAGTTACAACAATTTGATTCATATTTTGAGTTCTTGTAGGAAACATAATTAGTAGAGCCTTAGTAGGGGATCATCGTGTGTATGAGAGTCTAGGAAAGACTCAACTACCCCTTAGTAGACTGGTAGTTGGAGTTTAACATGATGTTTTGGCCAAGAAGGGGGAACGGTACCAAAGTGAAGTAAAAATAGTTTCTATATAAACTGGGGATTATATTGGATTCATACTAGATCCCATTGCCTAAGGGATAGTAAAATATATGCTATGTAGACTACTCTGGATAGAAAGGATATAAGATATTCAACTGTTAGAGGTAGGATAATTATATCATCTATCCTTTATTCCATTTTTATACAAGATCATCAAATTCCTTTCTATATTCTCATGTTTCAAAATCATTTGTGTTTCCTTGTGGATTGCTTCTAAGGTGTTGTGACCATCAACACATAATTGTGACTGTAGTTAGAGGACATCCAATTTGGAAAGTTATGTTTCCTAGAAATTTTCATAATTTTTGGTCTCTGATATATTTTTGTGATAGAAATTATGTTATTCAATTTGATTCTATTTATAGGCTTTATTATTCTATAACAAGATCATATTTACTATTATAACAGGTGAGTTACCTTGCAATACACTGATGGGGGGAGCTATTCTCGGAAGGGTTAGTGGGATCATTAGGTTGGTCTAGCAAGACCAATTCTATACTGGTTGAATTTTATCTCACCTCAGATAGTGGGACTTGTTTTGGATGATGGTAAATTACAACAAAATAATTTTATATCATTTGTGAACTATTTTCAAGAAATATTTCTTAAAGAGGCCTCCATATTACTACCCAACATGGGGATCGAGTTCACGAAGGATTTGGTGTCCTGAGTTGAGCCAAAATCTCTCCAATTTTATAGAAACAAACCAGTAGAGCATAATGACTTTACTTTTTAGTTATATATCCATAATAAAATTGATTCATATGGGATATAAATTCTCCATGGGGTTATCCCATGTTTTTTCAAAGAATTACGATGGGATATATCACTTATATGTGTATTATCATAGATTAAACCAAATAACATAAAAGAACTGGTATCCCTTATTAAACATGGAATTACCTTTAATAAACTAGGAGATTCTAGGATATTCTCCAAAATTGACTTGGGATTAGGATATCATCATTTGAGAGTGATACAATTAGACATCCCTTGTATAGATTTTAGAATAATATATAGCATGTATGGGTTCAGGGTGAAATTTTTTGGCTTGATGAACACACTAGTGGTATTCATGTATTGATGAATCATATCATTAATCCATTCTTGGAGTAGTTTTTGATAATTTTAAATAATATAATTTTGGTTTACTATGGACCTAAAGAATACCATTCTCAACATCTTGAGATCTTCCTATGTAAATTGAGATAACATCACCTTTACATTAATTGATCAATATTGAACTTCTAGATTGATAGTGTATACTTTTGGGACATTTTATCTCAGAGTTTTGTGTGCCAGTTGAAATAGTGAAGTAGTAGCAATGGTATCTTGGTAGTGAACAAGAAATTTTCTTAATATTATAATCTATCTCGATATAACAGGCTATTATAAGTGTATAATTTTGGAATTCTCCCATTTACCAACACTGATGTCCATGTTGACTAAAAAAGTGGTGATGTTTTTTTGTTAGATTCCTTTGAGAGAGCCATCTAGAAGCCATAGATAAGGATAAAAGTTTCACTTTTCCTTACATTTCCAATACTAGATAAGGAATATAACATGTAATGTCATGCATCTGGTGTTATAATTAGAGCATTTATAATTCCAGTAGACCAGGTGGTTCGTTATGGATATAAATAGTTGATACCACATGAATGGAATTTCCATAATCCTAATACGGAGTTATCTTCAGTAGTATATAACCTGAGATGATACAGACACTATCTATTGGGTGATAGTTCTTTGGTGTACACAGACCAAATGATCCTCATGAACATCTTTCCATAGAGACATTTTAAGTATCAATAGAGTATGTAGGTCAAGTATTAATAGTTGTTCGAATTATATATGGCTTGAACAATAGGAATAAGAAATATTTATGTTGATACCTTCAGACAGATTATATAGAAGGAGGTAGTGAAATATTCTTACAATGAGTGGAGGAAAATGGAATGATTTTCATACATGCATCTTATTGAATAGGAGCCCTAGAGAATAATATCTATAAATTCAACAGTTTTTATACCCATACTGATAGATTAGATAAAGAAAAATAAGTTATATGATCCAAAGTGACTATATCTTGGGGATAATTTATATAGTGGGGAGCCACCATCAAGATGGTCTCTTTGGAGATGTGATGTTCTTATTTTTCCTGGCCACATATGGGTTCATACGAGCCTTCAAGAAGAGATGATAAGAGAGATTTGTTGTCCCAAATGGGTGGGGAATCCATACCTGAAAACTATATATTATATTCACTATAGACAATACTGGTGGTCTGGGATGAAAAAGGAGATACCCAGATTCATGGAGATATGTTTAACCTTTCATCAGATGAAGGCTGAGCTAAAAGGACCTGGTGGGTTGTTACCACCCCAAAAAATTTCAAAATTTATTTTTAGTGATGTAATTATAGATTCCCTGATAGTATATACTAGTAATATTCTTAAAAATGATGTGGTATTAGTTATAATGGATCGATTGATGAAGGTATCCCACTTCTTTCCTATCAGGGTGACCATCAAAATCGATAATATGTGTAGTCTCAACAAGTGGGAAAAATTTTATCTTCACGGTGTTTTGAGGATTATCATTTCAGATTGAGATTCTCATTTCATGTATCATTTATAAAATGTTATTTTTAAGGCTTTAGGATTACATTTTAATTGGAGTATAACCTATCATTCTCAGACAGATAGTTAATCAGAATGGACAATTTTGATTCTTTAGGAAATGTTGCGAGCCTATGTTTCTGATATCGGAGGTTTTTAAAAATAATGTTTAACACTTTTGGAGTAATATCATAAAAAAATATGCAAGTCATCGATCCAACTAGGTTTAGAGGTGTTAAATGGAGGTATGTGTTGTTTTCTTCTTTGCTGGTTAGATGAAGGTGAGTGTGTGCTCGTTGGACCTAGTTTCATGAATAATGAACCGTAGAAGATTCATTTGATAAAAAAGTGGATGGTATCCGCAATGATAGAGAATAAATATTAATCATAATTTTTTAGATGACCTATAGAGTTTTAGGTTAGTCTTAGGGTTTTTATTTTGGTTTTTCCTGGGTTGGGTAAATTTTTTATCCAGAAGAGAGGGAAGCCAACACCCATTTTTTTAGGATTTTCAATATTTTAGAAAGTGTTGGTCAATTTAAATACTTTTTCACGTGTCATAGACATATAGATATCATCTTGAACCTTCTCACGTTATAAATATTGATGATGTCATGCTATATGTTGATGTATCCAATGAGGAGTATTTGATCCATATCATGAATCATAGTGAGAAGAATATTTGGGGGATAATCATACATAAAGTGAGAGTTTAGTGGTAGTAAGAGCCTATGTAAGATGAGACCTAGGAGATGGAGTTTGAGATGTAAAACTAGTGGCTAGAAATGTTCACTGATACCCATCGTGATACTATGGAACAAATCTTATTCATAAGATGTTCAATGTTGGAGAGGTTGTAAGATCCCATATTTTTTCAAGCGTGACCTTCATTAGGTTTTTGATAAAATGTTTTAGATGGTTATTTTTTTATCCTTTGTTGTTGAGCTTTAGTCTGGATGGGTTTTTGTAGGTATCTTGAAGACGTTTTTGAGAACAAATAAGGGGATGTGAGAAGAAAATATATGAAATGGAGGATCAGATGCCTTGGAGGTCTAGGTTACAAAATAAGGATAGTGGTTGTGGTATTGAGATCCAAAATATAGTGTCGGGTCTTGGATGGATGAAATTTATATTCACTGACTATTAAGGAATAGTTGTGGTATGGTGGCACGATTTAGTGTAACTATTATCTTATATTTTGAACACTGTTTTTGGGATAGGGTGGATATGGCACAAGGGACTTGTTGAAAAATTTATCGTGTTCTTCCAAAAAAAGATCCCCTACGACGTGGAGCCTTAATATGATGTATATATTCTTGGAGGTTTCTGGGATCTGTGGACTGTTTTATTAGGCTGTACCAAATTTCATTTAGTCATCATTATAGAAATTGTGGTGTCTTCCTAACCTAGATCCTCAGATAAAGGATGCCTAGGTAGGCCATATCGTGGAACCTTGTGCTATTCCATATTCATCCATATGTGTGCCTTCTCCACAGAATGTTCTGGGAGTCTATTTTGTGGAATTATATTTTATAGGTTGTCTATAAATAAAAACCCTATAAAAAAATTTTCTCCTGTTTATTCACCTTTCACCTTATAAACACCACATAAAATATCAATGTATTTTAAATCCACTTATCATAAAAATAAACCATCTATTTTTAGGGAGTTGTCCATCCTAATCCACACATTCCAGTGGGGACCTTAGAGTTTCCCCTTCAACCCTGATGAAAGATATCCTGGTATTTTGATTCTAGATTTTGAAGGATGTCGGCCCCAAATATTTCCGTATAAATTGATTTTTTTGTCTATTTTTTAAAGGCTGGTGGTCTAAAAAAAATTCTATTTTCTATTTATTCGTCATTGTATGTGCAATAAGTGGGACCATTCTAGCATTTTATGTGTGATATATTCCTAAATACATTTTTTATAATATTTTTTTACACCTACCAACGATCCCATCGGGTCTATTGGTGATGTGAACAAGATTATGAACACCTGAGAGATGATACTACCCATGAAATCATTGAATTAGAAGACATGATAAAGGTGGATTTTGGGTCAAAAATTGAAATGATAAATTTGATTTATATGACTAGGAATGTTAATTGAGATAACTGGTAACCAAGCACGGTTTCACCTTAGTTAGTCATCCTGACACTGAAGAATCATCTAATTGAGAATACATGAATAATAAATTAAAAAGGGTATAAATTTACCAATTAGAAATGAAATATGAATTGTGATAAATGATATACCTAAATTGGTTGTATGCTTTATTGGTGACAGGATTCTTGAAGGCTTGATCCATTATCTTATGATATGTGGCACCAGTGATTCTTCCTGAAGTATGAGGATTCACAAAATGTGATTAGATATTTTTACTCATGGTGAAGTGAACTATGGGAAGTAGTAAGTGAATCCAAAATGGGAGTTTTTGTGGATCCCAGAATGATAAGTGTTCTTTACCCTTGGTGACATATTCCCATAGTATAAATAAGCAACACTAGAATGGGAATTATCATGGTGCATATTTGTTTTACTTGAGACATGGAATAGGTGATATATTAATTATACAGGGGTATATTACATTGATATAGACATCTAGTATAGAAATAAATTAGGTTTTTCTGACCCTAATTGACAAACATAGACTCAAGGGTCATAGGGTTTATTTTAAGTGAAGTATTAATTTATTTGATCAATACCCTTGTCTATCAGTTTATTGAAAGCCCTATATAATCATGTTATGTTTTTTAGGCATAATGGTTTTAACCTACTATGTTGTACTCACACATTTTCCATTTTACTATTTGTTACCTATACAAATTTCATGGATATTGGTTTGGATAATAAAATTGGACCATATTATTGATTATTTTTTTCTTGACAGGTTGGAGTTTAGACATGGGGCCAACATTGGGATTAGTGATTTTTGATATTTTTACATTGTAATATTTTTATTTCATTTATATGAAATTAACATCATATATTAGTCACATTTCATTATTGAATTACATTATTCTGTTATTACCTAGATTGTTAAATTTCCCTTTAAGCTACTTCAGTTGCTTGTATGTTTATTTATATTATTTTTTATGTTATTGAAACTCCATACCAGAGTTTATAGTCTCACTAAATTATTCCATACACCCTCATGACTAGTTGGTATCCTCATATATAAGGGTAATCATGAATGGGGCCAAATAGCTAACCCAACTCAGTCACGTGAGGGTGAACTAAGTTGGGGACTATACATACCGCATGTCCTAGTTTTTCCACATTCATTTTTAAAATATCGAATAATTATTTTATTCATTATCTATTTTATTAATAACCATTTTTATATTTAATTTTTTACTATTATTCCTTCATACTCATTTATTACCAAGATTTACTTTGTAACTAAGTCGGTTAATTCTAAAAGGAATGTTTTGGTGTCATTAAATTTAAAATCTATAAAATTAAATTTGGAACATTGAACATGGTAAAAGGATTCATTGATTCATCATCACTAAAATATTTAACTTGTTATTATTATCATGTTTACAAATTATTTTTTACTTTTAGAACCATTTATTGAAGAAAGTCATGAAAAATAATGCACATTCTTTTATAAAAGTTGTTGTCCATACAAACACATGAGTGATGTTTTCATTTTTCTAACGGATAAAAAATATTAGATAAAAGGTTAAACTCTATAAGATAATAAAATTATTAAAAATATAATATTTATTCATTCTTTCCATCCTCATGACAATCCATATAGGGTAAAAATAAATAACAAATCATATCACTTCATGGAGGTGGTAGTCCACACAAATACATGAGTGACATAAGAATTTTCCAACATACCAAAGGATAAGAAGGTTGATTATATATTTTCCATGTTTAATAATAATAATTTTTTAATAAAATTAAATATATTCATTAATTTTATCTTTATAACTATCCTTGTGGGATAGTGATGGTAACTGAAACTTGTCGCTTCATGGTGGTTTCAATTCACATGTAAACACAAGAAATGTTTTCATTACAATAAGATATAAAAGAGGGGGAGACATATTGTTCCACAACAACAATAAATTTTTAGTTTATTGAATATATTTCATTCATTGTGTTATGAGGATTTAATATATTTTAATTATATAGAAGAATAATTAATAATAAAATAATTAGGTTAAAATTTATACTTCCTCCCCATATGTCTTTCTTACTTTTAGTGAGAAAACAACCACTTATGTGAAATCCCTGAACCCTAACTCCTTGAATATATTGTTTAAAACATAATATTTACATTTCTAGCTTTGATACCAATAAATGTGACACAATTATTACAATATAAAACACACAATATCAAATATAAATATGGATCAATTACATATCTAAAGATATTTTAGTGCTATAGTTTTAGATAATTTAAGATCTCTTACTTAAAAAATTCATGTAATTAGGGGATAATTGTTTACACTATAGCCAGATTTTATTATTCCACATTAATAATTTAACATCCCCCCTAATAATTTATTACATGAAATCATTAAATAGATAATTCATTTAACATCCTTATTCATAATCTGGTGAAATGGAAAAAAGGGGTGAGCTCATATTATCAATATGGATTACATATTTTTGGATGTTATCATGCATAAATAACTCATAAAAATATTAAATAGTGAATAATCAATACTAATTACACTTAATTAAAAAATAGAGAATGGAGTATAACCATGGATAAAATAAATCATAGGGAAAGGAGTAACTGAATTCTTAGTTGACGAAATTTATAATTTTTTACATTCATGTTGTTACCATCAAGGCCTCATTCAAAAAAATTATGAATTTAATCATCATGTTTTTTGTAAAAATTTAATTTTATTAATGGGTTTCTATGAATAAGATATCATCGTTTTATGATATTTTCTTGCAAAAAAGTCATGTACATATTTTTATCCTATTTATCACATGACACCATCAATACATTGAGATACTATCTATAACATGGCCCCACCCTTCACTTACAATTTACCAATGCATTCAACATATTTTGAATAAACAATAAAGCTGATAAGAAATATTCCTCATTAATCAAAACATGACTTTATTGAAAGAATATGAAATAATAATAATTCTACAGTAAATTGAATATATTTCATTGTAACATTCTTCAACATACACCATATATATAAATGATATAATGTTTAGAGAATAAACTAATCCAAAATAAAAAATGATAGGGATTGGAAAGAAAAAGATAATACAGGATGAATTATGGACAATGTTATAGAATGTGATCATAATAATGTAAATGATCACGAGAAAGTCAATAACCTAAAAACATTGAATCTGTAGGGGTTGAAAGAATAAAATAAATTCATTATAAATTTAAGTTTTATTGTAAATGAATTTATTCTCATAAAATTATAATAAAATGGAATTAAATATTTTAAATAACTATCCATAAAACCATTTTTAACTTTTTATGAAGATTATGTTTTAAATTACTTCCAAGAAAAGTTATCATAATTTTTGAAATTGACACCTTTTTCAAAAAATTAAAAAAATAATGGAAAAATATATTTTTTAAATTAAACATGTAATTTTATAAAAAAAATATTCAAATAATTTTATTATCTTATTTTTGTTAAAAATAATTTATTTCGTAAATGTTTAAAAAATGTCCATTGTATATTTTTTTGTGAAAAGACAAACATGAATCTTTTTTAAAAAATGATAGAAGATTCCATTAAAAAACACAAATAACCAAAAATATAGACAAAATTTACTTTTAAAAAATAAATTTATAATCGTAGAAACATTTTAGAATATATTTTAAATATTATGGATATAGAAGACAATGTAAGTTTATCAGAAAAGAAAATAATGTCGATATTTCAAAAATCATTATTCTTAATAATTTTATGTCCCTAAAAATGTAAACAAAGAAATAATACATTAAAAACATATAAGTAACCATAGGATAATAAAAAAGGTATTTTTTCAGATATCATATAATTTACTCTTTATAAATTTATGCATAAAAATTCTAATTCAAAAGTGTGATTGTAACATAAAATTTTACCCCTTGGATAACTCTTGAATATGAACTGCTTAATGAGATTAAATTAAATTAGAACATCATATACCATAAAATAATAATAATTCATGATATTAAATGAAATATTTTTATTATATACACCATGTACATGAAAATATTTGTAGATCATAATTTGTGTCCAATTGAAGAAAAATTGAGATGAAATTCCGGTATAAAATCATTCTTCATTAATTCTAAAATTATCAATGAAGTAATTATGTTAGAAAAATGTAAATCCACAAAATAAAAGTTTAAATAAAATTCATAAAAATAAAATGTTACATATCACATACTTTTAGCATCGCATAATCAGTGATGGAGTGATGTAACCCAATGGATTGAAATTGAGTTATGAAATCTCATACATTGTTCATTGTGTTCCCTCTTGTAAATTGATTATAAAGCCTTTAGAGTAGAGGATTATGATCAGACTACTGTCAAGGTAATTTGGGAATGGATGTTTAGATAGGAATTTAGGTATATTTTTTATAGATACACCAAATTTTATTTATGTGAAAATTAATGAAGTGGGACCAATTTTTTAAAGGAAAACATTAGAATTTTCTCGAATTTAAAATATTTAAGGGTCATAAAGTTAATTATAAAAATTAAAAGTGGAAAACATAAGGTCTATGAATGATATTGTAAAAAATTTCATAACTACATGATTAATTATATATTTGATATAATTTTATAATGTTTAAAACAACAACTAAACATTATATACTATTTAGGGTATTTTTCATCACTATTCAAAAAACATTAGTTTAAAACATATTTAAAACGGTAAATTTATAATATAATGTTTTAGACCATCCCATATTCTTTTTTAATATATATAAAATTCATCTTATACTAAACCTTATATAAATATTATCATTTTTAATATTTTTATAATTATTTATTCAGTTGTTTTATTGTTTTCATATAAGTCTTTCCATCATGATATAAGTGTTTTAGATAATTACAATAAATATAGAATCTAAAAAATTATTATCATAAAAAGATTTTTTATAATATTTTTAATAATTTAAATTAATTAATAAGTTATACATAATATCATTCATGTCATGATAACTTATTTAATATTTTATTTTTGACTTTTCACAACATGTGCATGAATTGCACAAGAATTTGGATAAGAAACTTTTTATATAAATAATTAGTTTCAAAATATAAATAAAAATTATAATTATACATAGTATTTAATAAAAAATCAATAAAAAAATTTAACATATCAATTATTATCATTATAAAAACAAATCAAATTTTTCTAGCAAGGCATAAGTATTATGTCATTATTGAAAATGATGTTCATTTTTTAAGGAAATAAATTTTAATTTATATGTCTTGAAATTTTTTGTTATACTTGAGATTTATTATCATATATGAGACATTACATGTCTATCATAAATTTATATTTCATGGTTATGTAATTTTAACGTCATAAAACAGAACGTTTCTCATAAAACAATATTTTTCACTATTCACCAAAATTTGACTTTAAACACAACAAGAAAATAATGAAAAAGGAATATAAATATATAAAACAATAATTTACATTCAATTAGACCCATAAAAGTCAATCAATACACTAAATTATATAAAAAAATTAAATTTAATACTGTTATATCTATTTATAATGTCGTTTACAAGCTGATACAAGCGTTGTATCAACTTTGTGTAAACTATCTAGTTAATTAAATCATTTATAAAAGTCTAAAAAATATTATCGTATATATAATATTTTAAAACTTAATTTCATTATATTTATTATTAATAACTTATTTTAATCAATCTAACAATATATTATTATTCAGTAAATCCATGAGATGGACATTTGGTTTTTATACATTACATAAATAATATTCATGTAATTAATAAAGATAAATCGGATAAAGTTAATTTTTTTGAAAAATAGATGTATATGGATGAAATAAACATATAAAATAAGGTTCATTAATGTGTTTTGGTAATTATAGTGTCTTAAAGATTAGTTTTAATTCAATTTTACCCGTTTTACCCTTACTGTGGTGACAAAATTTCACCAATGATAATATTCATAACGACTAATAATAAAAAGGAAATATTTAAAACAATTAAACCAATGGATTCAAAAAAGGGATTATATTTTTCAAAATTAAATTTTTAAAAAATTTTGAATTTCATTTTCATATAAATATGGAAAATATGATGAAAATAATTTATAGAAAATAGGGTTTTAAGACTTAAAATTAAGAAATATAAAAATATTGTACAATGTTGATTATGATTAAATTAATTTATTTTTATAAATAATTTTGATCATATGTAACATTAATACAAAATTAAAAAAATTATGAGATTTTTAAATAACTTTTTAAATAAAAAGAAATAGTATATTATAAAAAATCTGTATTATTTATATTCATTGAAAAATTAATATTTTTAGAAAATTAAAAATAAATGTAATCACAAGAAAAAGTTAATATTTTCAACTGAAAAATTGAGTTAATTTTATATAATAAATTTTTTAATAGTTTCAAATATTAATTATGATGATTTTCAAAAAAACTATTTTTAATGAACATTTATTTTTAATGCATAAATGTCATTACTAAATTTTAAGTATTTATTTTTTACGAATTTATCAATATTTTTATATTAAATAAATCCCCTATAAATATATTTTATAATTGGATAATCCTTATTAATACCCATCAATCAATAACTATGTCATAAAATTCATATTTATAAAATTTATATTTTTCTAGCATATTGAAATTCATTTAAAGCTCAATTTTTCATATTAATCAAGATATCATGAATAATACTATTTAATGAAAAAAAATTAGGCTTTTACATACTCCCTCCTAAATAAATATAACCCTTAAAATTGTACCTCAATATAAGTATTCAATGGTTCAATATCATTATTTAAAACCCACATCATAAATAGGGATAATAAAACAACCTTTTGAAAATAGGATATCGGAATCACAAAAGTTACCTAAAATAGCACGTAACTAGTACACAAAATAAGAAGAACATTTTTGGGATGCTAAAATATATACATGGATGTGAGAAATAATGTCCAATGTATAATAGAGACTTCTAGAGAATATGGTTATGATAATTTGAATGATATGAAAAGTCTAGGTTAGTGATGGGTGAAAACGACCATAAAATTTTGAGAAATTATTATAAAAAGTGAATAAATTTTCATTTTCAAGATAATTTCCTAGTGTTGAGGTATTATTTTATTGAAAAAATATACACACTTCATTTCTTAAAATCCATATACATAATTTCATCTTTTAGTTGTGTGTTTGAATTAGATTCTACATCTTTCTATATCATACACAAAAAATGATGGAAAAATATGAATTGTACGTACACAAATCACTAAAATACAATACAATAGTGAAAAAAATGTTTGAAATTTTATTAATATTATATCTATTAATTTACTAAACCAAAAAAATTTTGTACATGATACGATAATACTCAAAATAAATAAACATTTATATAAGGAAATAATAAACTTATCTTCAAAATTTCTATAATGACACCCAAATTTAATCTTAAATAGTTCCATAAATAAGAAACCCTAAATCCCAATTAACATTATTAGAATCAACCATATGGAATTTATTATCCTCAAAGGTGATCACATACCTCTCAGCTTATATCCCTAAAAATTTAATATCATTCTTCCAAAATAATATCACTTGTTAAATTGAAAGTTAAAAATAAGTGATTTATGAGCTTAAATGTAATTATAAATCCCCTAAAATATCATTAATCACCATGATCAATCTCAATAAATTCTTATAATGTAGTAAAATTCACCAAAATATCTGAAATTAAATTTAAATAAAAACATGAAAGCTAATCCTTAGCTTATCTCTAAATATCATTGAAAATATTTTCCTATCAATAAATCACTTTCCAAACCTCATGGTTATATATATCACAATATATAATAGACTCCATTTACCTAAAAATAATATCAGGTACCAACCCAAAGGACTATTTCTTAAGAAATACAGTATTCTTCCCAAAACCGAGTAAAAGATTCAAATTATTTCAAGTAATAATTACATATGACCTTAAAAATAGAATTTCTTCAATTGAATTAGACATCATCCATAAACTAATTATCCCATGATAATTACAATAACACTATTGTTACCTCACATTAAAACAAATTAATCTCTAATATTATCTTAACCCTGCTACCAACTATTAAAACCTCTAATCTACACTTCCTGAATCTAGTGCATGAAACATAATACTTATATTTCAAGCTTTGACACCAATAAATATTATCAAATTCCAACAATAAAAAACATAAAATATTAAAACAAATTACGGTTCAATTATAATCCCATTAAAATTTTAGGCTTAGAGTTTCTGATAATTATAATAATTATAATTTAATAATACCCATGTAATTAAGTGATGTTTTTTCCACTGTGGCCATATTTAATTATTCCACATCAAGTCCTCATCATCTTCCATAAAATTCATCATGCATGAAACCTTTATAGGCCAAATTATTTTAGCATCATTATTCATAACCTTTGAATATGGAAAAAAAATAAATGGTGAGCTTTGATGCCTTATAAGTATTACAGACCATAGAAGCTATCAGGAGTAAATAATGCATGAAAATATGAAATGTTGAATAAAAAATACATGTTCCATTTAATCAATAACATTATAATGAATATAAAAATAGATTAAATTAATGACATGGAACGTATTAATTGAGTTCTCAGTGGAGAAAATTCATAATATCGTACATTCGTGATCGTGTGTTTCAAGGAAAAATTCCAATGCATCATGAATTTAATCATAAAAGCCTCATGATAATTTAATTTCATAAATGTGTTTTTATACATATGATACCAAAATTTTATGACATGATTGTAAAACATTATCTTATATATCATTTCATCCATTTTCATCTCATAATACCAACAATAAATCAAGCGGGTATCTATAAATGGACCCCAACCATCACTTAAATGATCCTAATGTATTATTCATATATTTATTGATCAATATAATTCAAAATAAATATTACTTATGAATAAAAATTGTATGTATTGAATAATGGACACATAATAATAATAATAATAATAATAATAATAATAATGCTATAGTCAAATGAATAACATCCACAGTATGTTTTTTCAACATACAATGTATAAAGAAATAATTTAATGATTAGAAACTAAACATATCCAAGATACAAAACAATATGGATATGGAATAAAATGATGATATATAGAGAATTGTAGACAACAATAGAGAACATAATCACAATAAAGTTAATGATAATGAGCAATTCAATAGTAAAAAACCTTGAATTAGAAAGGGATAAAAGAAGGCCAAAAATTCATCAAAAATATAGGTTTTTAGTGTATTAATGTATTATGGAAAATATGGAATATAATTGAAGTAAAAAAAATTAAATAAATTTTATTAAAACTATTTTTACTATGTATAATTTTGAAGTAATAAATTACTTCAAAAAACAGTTTGTAAAACATTATAATTTAAAACCTTTTTCAAAAAATTAAAAAATTAATAGAAAAATGATTTTATTTTTAAATAACTAAGGAATATTATTAATAATGATTAAAATAAAATAAAATTTATTATTTTGGTATAATTATTTTTTTATATGATAAACCAAAAATTCCATTAAAATTTTCTGTAAAAAGTCAAAAGTAATGTTTTTTGTAAAATATAGTTGCTTCCACTAAAATCATTGTAAAGTAAATGAAATATATTTAAAAATAACATAAAATGAATAATTTTAGAATGTAAAAAGATTAATTGAATAATTTTAGAATATATGGATATGGAATGGAAATTTTGTTTATATATGAGGTAATATGGTCCATATTTATAAAGAAAATCTCGATCATAAATTTTAATTCCAAACCCCTTAAATAAATTAACTAGAAATAAAAGTTCATAGAGTATTAAATAATAGTAATTCATAATATTATGGGAAAAATGTATAATTATATGAAGCATATAAATAAAAATTGTGTCATAATATAAGTTATGTCTGAATGGAGTGAAATTGAGATGAAATTCCCTTACAAAGATCATATCATTGAAGTTAGAATTAATAGTTGTTGTAATAATTTGTGAAAAATTTAAATATAAAAAATTAATTTTGGAATAATACATATAATAATACAACAATACTTCTCACATTATCATGGAATTATATATCCAATGAAAATGTGATATAACCCAATTATGAGAAATTGAGTTAAGAAACACCTTACACTTTTCTTTAGGCCACCTCAAATAGATCAATCATAATGCATTCCTAAGAGAGTTTTATGATTTGCAGAGTATCTAGGGAATGTGATAATAGATTTTTAGAGTGGTATTTGGTTTGATATATTATAGAGAAACTAAATTCATGTTTTTTGAAAAATGTTGATGTGAGTCCTTTTTTATAGGAAAAAAACAATGGTGTTCTCACAATTTTTCAATATTTAAGGGTCAAAAGGATAATTCAAAAGAATAACAGTAGAACAGATATGGAAGAAGAATGATATTATCCAAAATATAATATCCATATGATTCATGATATAATTTTTATTATTTTTCAATTATTTAAAAAACAATTATACATTCAACACGGATTAAGGATATGTCATCACTATTAATAAAACTTGACTTAAAATAATCATGAAAAATACCAATTTCAAATATATTAACTTTTTTTAAACAAAATAGACTTAATAAATATTTATAAAATTATTGGGATATTAACACTTATTAAAATATTTTAATTTATAAAATTTATAAAATTATTTATTTAATTTTTTATCGTTTCATAGACATCACGCAATCATGGCATAAGTATTGTAGACAATTATAACACTTTTAAAAATTATAAATAAATTATTACCATATTATTTTCTATTATAAAGAATTTTTATCATTTATATTCATTTTTAAGGTATATATATAGTCATTTACATAATGAAAATATAATTATTATTTTATTTTCAATTTTCACACATTGTGAAAGTATTACAGAATAATTTGGATAATATAATTATTATATAATTATAAAATATTAAAATATAAATATAAATCATAATTTATATATAATATTTAATTACCAAGTCATTGAAATAATTTTTAATCCCCAACTATGTTAGTTCGGACACAAAATTTGACAATCATAGTACTGCACAAGCACTACTTCAACTCTAAAAATATTTCCATATTTATCAGGAAATATATTCTAATTCATATGATTTGAATAATTTTTATACTATATTTTAATTATATTATCATAAATTAGATTTTATATATGTTTCAATAAAATATATATCATATTTATGTAATGTTAATATCATAAAATATGGTGTATCTTATAAAAAATGTTTTTTCACAACACACTAAAATTTGACAATAATCACTATTATAAAATAATGGATTTAGAGTATGAAAAATTATTTAAATATAATTTATATCCTTAAAAATCATCCATATCCCTAACATATTCAAAAAAACAAATTTAATACTTTTAAATATCTTTTATTGATTTTTACCAGCTTATAAAAGTGTTACATTAGCAATGTGTAATATTTCTCTCTAATTAAATCATTTATAATATTTTAAAAAATTACCATTATAAATATAATATGTTTATACACAATTTTAGATTTTTTTAACCATAAATTATAATATTCCCTATGACAAAAAATTAATTTATATTAAAACCATTCGAGTAAATTTTTTTAATACTTTACTAAAATAATATTTATGTCATTATCAAAAAGGAATAAAAACAATTTTCAATATTTTGGAGTCTTATATGAGTATTTATGGGCTCGAATCATCCAAAAGAATTATAAAAATTGTTTTTTTCATGAACCATCCCAGAGGATCCTGTGTCGTGACTACCCCAATCTCGCCTTTGATAGTTCAGGGGTAGGTGATTTACATCATGTTTTCATTTCCCACAAATGAGTGGTGTTTTCTTGAGGTACCTGTAAAAATTCACTAATATCCATGCCACACAATGTGGAAATTTTAAAAAAATGATATAATGAATGCATACTACTAAGACCGCACCACTAGAGTATAAGAGAAATTAATGGAAAAGTAAACAAGGACAAATACAATCCCTTGGCAAATAGTCTATACATAAGTCCAACTAAAACTGGAAGGAGTCCAACCCGATCCATGGGAGAGGACAACATCTAAGGTATGCTCCTAGTAAACACCTTAGTCTGCCAAGCTCCAACTATGCTCCACTCACTCCTGATCTTCCTGGGACTCTGTTAAGAGATACATTGTCTTCACAATACATGAAAAGTGTGGAAAACGACCCTGCATGGGTGAGTATAAAAATACTCAAGTGGACACTATGAAAACACTAAACTTGAAAAACCATATATAGTCAAATAAAAATAAGATATAACACTATCTAAAAGATAAAAAATAATATAAAAAGTTATATATACTGAAGATAGACACCACACCATAAGGTAGTTGTAACCAACTATCAGCCATAAGATTTTTCTCAAATAACACTCGTTCTGGGACAACTTAATGCTTGATCCATGATATCATCAGAGACCCTCCATGAAGAGGTCTAGCTCCTTTGGTCCCCAATAAAAGAAAACTATTTGGCCAAATAATTGTATGATACATAGAGAGGGGGTTATTCCCAAAACCATTAGTGGACACCATAAACCCAATATGGATTTACCTTTTGGGTATGTGAAAATATACGAACGATTCCACAAACCCTACAGAGGTGGCCTACTAGATGGAGGATCAATGGCCTACTTTGGGAGATCATGCGGATTCCATAAACTACATTATGGATGATTGTGTATCTCACACTAGTCTCTCAGAAGGACCCCACAACTCTATCTATGACTCGACCTTTACTAGGGATTACAATCTATTGATGTGGATGTAATGTCGCACTGTACCCATATATAATGGACCAAGGAAACAAAATCAACATATATTGGTCCAGACTATAACAAAAAGAGCCTCAAATTTGAATAAGGTACAGAAAATTGATCTTTATTCAACTGTCCAAAAACCAGGGTCACACTGACAGAGAGGAGATGCATTTGGATGATCCGTTTAGGAGTTTTTACCATTTGAACGAAGATTTCTATAGAAAAATGAGACTAGAGACCTATCATCATGGTTGGTCCATACACCACCTATAACATCCACCCGTGGACCGACCATCTCATTCAGTCCACCTAACGTGCTTTACCAGCCACAGTGGTTGACTCCCTGCGGACCAACTATGTGGTTGTTGCTCCTGCGACATCATCAGTTATCATGGTCCCACTATCAACTATCACGATCAATCTCCTTGATCGACCATAACCAGGCTCCTACACAATTTCATTGGGTCCACCTCATCTGGACCGGCCCACCGTCCATACCAAATGACTTGTCTGGGAACACTCACAAGTATCCCACCTAGCGGCCCCCCTTGGCCGGTCTGGTATACATCTTCCACCGCATCTACCGATCCTAGCCACACCTAGAAGGTCATCTATATCTGTTTCCACATCTCATGCAGTCACATGCTACAACCTCCTCTGCACACCCATCCAAAATCCATGGCTCTTCCACTGGTAGGAGTATGCGGATCCGTTACACACACACAATCAACCGTCGTGCATCATTGTGCACCGCTACCAGTCATCGGTCGCGGCCACCACATGTCGACTATCCCTTCCTTGGACCACAAAACCTCCTATGATGCCCACAGATTGAATTGATCATTTATTTGAGCTCCTTAGGTCCCAATATACAATTATTCACCCTCATTGTTTTATTTTCCTCAAATTCCGGGGTCCGACCGAGTTTGGAACCACATGAAAACAACTAGCTAGGACCATGGGTAACATTATAAAATTTTATTTAGGAATATATTATGTGGTTTATCATGAAATAAATTCATATCATGATACTGGAATTGGTTTTTGTTTTATAAAATATTTACCTAGGGGTAAAAACTCTAAAAAACCATGTTTTTATTGACATAAGAATTACTTCGTACATGACCATGGGCCTTAATGCACACCTTGTTTGATTCTTTAGGGGTATATTCTTTTGTTAATTCCACTATTCTTTATAATTTGTTATGAAGTATTTGAATTGATGAAAAAAGGATGCCCTATGATCAATACAAGGTGTCATAGTTTTCACAAAAGTTTTCCTAATTTAAATAACATATAAATTAATCTTTATGACTATGTGTTTCCGGCTATGATTTTTGTTTCTCAAAATATTCTCTTGGGATTTATTCAATGGTTAGAACCATAT
Source organism: Viscum album (assembly GCA_963277665.1). NCBI lineage: Eukaryota > Viridiplantae > Streptophyta > Magnoliopsida > Santalales > Viscaceae > Viscum > Viscum album. The sequence goes on from OY728157.1 coordinate 1,430,526,347, forward strand.
AGAACATGGATAAAGTTCAATTTGATAGAAAAAGTTTTGATGAGAAACCAAATGGGGTGATGATTATAGTGAAGGATATTAAGATTATACCTAATTAGTTATCATGATATGTGATTAATAACTTTCACCTCAACCAAATCTAGGACTCAACAAAAAATATAATTATATAGTTCAATGAGAGATAGGGTGGTGGAGACCATATAATAAAGAAGATATAGTTTAATATATTTCACGAATGTGTGAAAATAAACTCAAGGGAATTTATCAATGGAATTTTATGTTGTTTAATGTAAGGAGAATATGGGAATAGAGAAAGTTATTTCCCTTGAAAAATTAAATTCTCAATTGATAAAATAGATAATAAATTTTTTTACCCAAATAAATAATTAATTTTCCAAATTTTTTATTTTGGAATGTATGGGCGTTATATAAATTGACTTCCAAGGGGGGTGGGGGTGATAATGAAGATGTTCTTTAAGGTTGTAAGAGTAACGTTTTTACTATTGATGATAAATATACTATGAATGATATTTTAATGGATTGAGGTATTAATTAATAATATTATGCTTCCAATTTAATAGTTTACAAATTTAATGTCCTAGACCATGACACCACTAAGAGGGTATCTAGACCGATAGGTCATATGAACTCAAACACACCTCCTCGTACACTAGAGGCTGCCAACTAGAATCAAGATTTTAAAGGGGATTTAGTGGGGAAACTATACCCTCATAATAAGAGTTGTAATGGAGTATAATAGTATATAAAAAACAGATAACATGGGAAGCAATAAATAAGTTAAATAAAATTAGTATATGAATAATATAATATCAAAAAAAAATGTTCAACACCAATTCTATACAATGATTCAAGAAATTTCAGGTGTTACTACAAGGTATAAGATGTAAAAAACAATAACAAAATAAATGAAAAATTTAACGGTAAACTCTTTCAGAATCACGAGAAAGAGCCTAGTCCTAAATTCCCTAGCTCCATTGTACACAAAACAATAAAAGTAATGAATCCCATGACGTGAGAGCAATAATTTGTACTCGAGTGCCAAATGAAACCCAAGAAGGGTGTGATATAATAATCCCATTAGGACATCTACTATGGAATCTAACTAAATTAATTACTTGATATAAAATGTAATAATGTGAGAATGTATAATTAGAAAAATAAACAAGTAGTGCTAAATAAATAAAAAACACTCCTTAGTACATAAGGGACTCATAGAAACTATACCTATATTGACACCCTACCAGGTATCAATGTTTATGATTACCTCCTCCTGCATCAGAATGGATCACCCATATCTTTGATAAAGTATCATATCTTAGATGAATCACCCAGAATATACCATAATATATGGACTCTTCCATCAAGCAAACCAAGATCTCACCCTAAGGCATAACTAGAATATCACCCCCTAGCAACATGTGATTGTGCATCTTAGCCTCTGGTATCTGATATAAACAACTAATCTTCTTGAAGGAATTTAATACATGTGTTCTAAGAACTTAAGTGGTGAGAAAATATTCACCAAACCCCCATGTATCACTAGAATCATACCCCAGGAATCATCTGACTATGAATCTATCCCTCAAGTGTCCATTATAAACATATAATTTGTCTTAGGCATCCATTACTGGTGTTTCTCTCCCTCAGGTGGTAAAACAACGTGCATTATTACCTCATGAATCAACGTCAAACATGATTCCTCAAACGTCTCATATAATCATATAATCTACCATAGATGATCAAGTGTCTATGTGCCATACCCTCAGGAGGTACAGAATAACATGCACCATACCCTATATTGTCCACATTAAACATGATTCGTATCTTGACAAACTGAACATGCCAAATAGTGTCACACCTTTGGGTATCAATCACATCGTTATCAATAATCTCAAAAAATAAGAATGAAAAATCAAAATTCTAGTACCAACAATACCAAATTTATCTTCACAAGACACCAAAAAACAATTTATAATAATTATACTCTTTCAAACCAATTGATTTCATTAATACAAGTTCCAAATTATCATCATAATTATATCAAAACAATTTAATTAATCATTGGACCCTAAAATTTTTAATATGTTAATTAACTAGTTTATCTAAGGGGATTCCACCATAAGAAATAAACCAATTTTTTATTATGACAATTCAAAAGTCTAATCCAGAAATCAATCGATTTATCCCATTATTATAGGGCTCAAAATTCAAACATTCATTTTTGAAATTAAATCCATGGTTGGAACACATATCACGTGGATTCTGGTCTTGATCTCCTTTCCTTTGGACCCAAAATAATTTAATGATAGATTAAAAATAAAACATTGTAGTTTAATAGGTATTATCTAATTTATCTGGTCATTCCCACATCATGCCAGCATGGTCTCACATATGGAAATTACTATAAATAAATGTATTAGGTAAAATCAATTTATTTTACACCACCCCAAACAATTCCATTAAATTTAATTAATTTAAAACAATTAAGGACGTAAATCCAATATGTCAATCCATTCCATTCAATTTATGCCATTTAATTGCAAAAATCTAGAGAATTCACTTACCAATGTTTAGGTGGTACATAGAAGGTACCATGGGAAGACATGGAAATTGCCTACAAGGGAATAGATTTTTATAAAGCCTGAAAAATCATTGAAGAGGGGTGATTTGTTTTAATAAACATTAATCAGTTTCCTATATGGTTAATTTAATTAATGAATGAAATCCAATCCCTTAAAAGGTGCTTCAATTATTAGTATTTTACAGTAATTAGGGCGTAACTATTTAAGAGTATTAATAAGGTCATGTACCCTACATGCCATTTAATTTAGATGAGCATGACACAACAATTCATTATATTTCAAATGGTTAAATTAATAAAAAAATTAAAAAACATTCACCAATAAGATGGAATATTGAGAACTCAACCCAAAATAATAGATGATATAAATAACTATCACTACGTTTTGGTTTAAGAAATAGTTTGCCTCTATTGGAGGTGTTTTATTATAAAATCATGACATTATTATTGAAACAATTCATTTATCATGTTTAAATATTTATTCCTGAATCATAATTCAGTACTAATTAAATGCAAGATAAGTGCATAAAACATTCAATAGAATCACTCATTAATTTAAAGGATCAAGGAACATGAACCCACATTAGGGAAGAGACCATTCATAACACTTGACACTTGATGTTTTTATCTTGAAGCTTCTCCACACTTTCACACACATACATTAATATATATATACCCATTAATCTAATGTACATATTCCCCTCACCAAAAAGGAATATGTACAATGAAGATATATATATATATATACATAACTATATTTCTATATATTGGAGTGTAATCCCTCAAGGATCCACAAAACGCTCTCTAAATGACAAATATTAGCCAAAACCATCATTACAAGGGCCAAACACTTAAGAAAAAAATACTTGCAACTCATAAACATTAAAATAACAAAATATAAATTGATCAATAATAATGAAAAATGTAAAACAGACCCAAATATTGATGACATTAGATCAAGAATATCCAAAACACTTCTCATTTATCAATTTTTTATAGAACATGAATAAGGGAGTCTTGAGAGACCCCTTGCACAACCAAACATCAGATTAAAAACCAAAAATATGGATTATACCAAACCTAAGGTTTAGTCGATCCTCACTGGGTGACGGGGAGAGGTAAAACATTCGAAATAGGGAAGGATAAGGGGGGAGGTGGTTTACCTTGAAGGCTAGAGTAAGAAACCGATTAAAATTTGGGTTGAATCGGTGCACTGGAGAGAAGTTGTTGGGTGGTGTCATGTGTAGCCAAGGTGAAGCCTAGGGATGGGGGCATCACGCAAATGAATGGGTACAAGTGATATCCATTAGTCTTTCTAAAAACATAAGTTAATAATAATAGAAATAATAATAATAATAATAATAAATAATAAATAATTGTTATATTATTATTATTATGTTTTCTACATAATTAATTTATTTTTATTTTGAATTTTAGTTTAATTTATTTTTTTCTTCAAAAAAACACGTCAATGTGTCCCCAGTCCTAGAATAATGTTTTAAATCCTAGTTTTGATAAATCTCCATCCAGTAAATGCAAAAAAATCAAACTCCCTTTTATTTTTGTCTAGTTCAAAACACGGGATGTTATAATAGTGACCCATTGGTCTGGCCACCATCTTTGAGGTTACGCTGGTTAAGAAGTAACGAAGTTGTATGATTGGGAGGTTTCTTATTTTCATTACTATTACTGTTTAGGGTTGGTAGATAGTATAATGTTATTGTGTTAGTGTAGGGTGTATAGTCATGTTGGGGACTAATATCCCCATGTACGGGAAATTACCACGGGGCTAGGGCAGTGATTGTTGTTTGTGATTTTTGATGTTTTAGGTTTTATGACTTCAACATTATTGAATAGTGTACTCTCTGCTACTTATGGATTTATGTGATTTAAAGTATTTTACACTTGTTCTAGTTTGAAAAGGATGAAGCATTTCATGCATCATAATACACAATTCGAAGTTCACATTCCATGTATATTCGATGACAAGTAGTTGAATATATAGGCTTATTGCTATTTTTTAATTCATTGAGTGTTATTCCATGATTTATTGAATAACAACCTTATGTATTCATATTCCATGTTTCCTGAATTCCTAGCATACATTTCCTACTTATTATTTCATGTTTATGGGATTTCAACATATTAATCATTGTTAGAAACATTTAGTGAGGTGTTTCTCTTTCTTTAATATTTAATTGATGGCGTGGGCTAAATGTAATTGTATTTGATTAAATGGTATCCAGATTCCAAACTGTAAAGTTAATTAGAGATTTATTTTTTGGTATATGGCCACCCATATGACTTTACTATTAAACATGGGCATGTTGTATTAGGAAATTTTCTTATGTGTGTATTCTATTCAACATTAATTTTAAATGAATTGGTTAACCATCTAAATGATAAATTATACCTAAGTAGGTCATCTGGGGTGTAGTTATTATGAAATAAACCTTAATGGGAGTTTATAATTTTAGTGGTTAATAATCTTATATTAGGTTTCATGATATTGGAAAAGGTTGGAATTTTGGGTCCCCCATAGGTTTCTTAATCTGTTAAAAATAATTTATTTTGATAAGTTTTCTAGTTATGAATTAATTATAAGAAGTGTAGAATTAAATAAAAAGGATGTTTGTTGGGACATTCCCTATTTCCCTTGAGGTGTTAGTTAAGGATTTTGAATTCATAAATATTAAAAATTAAATTAATGAAAAAACCTTAACATGGAACCCTAGGAGGTGTCCTTTGTTTTAATCCTCGTGTAAGGCTAGTTTAAAGATTCTCATTAAGTCGACTTGGAATGCATACATCAATATTTTCCATAGGCTTTATTTCTTTTTAAAAATGGATTAGATGGTCGGCTCTTGAGCCTTATGAATTCTATATTGGTGTTACCTAGAGATAACGTTGGAGCCTATTCCATTTTACGGGGATAATCCTTAGTAAGTATCACCCTTATATCATAAATTCCATTCTAAAAATTATTAGTTATCTGTTATATGGTTCCGGTTAGGTTCTATCATCCTTTTTTAGACCCCCATTACATTAAAAATACAAGAATGTTCAGATGGGTGGACATGTTTTACTTGGCCTTTAATATAGGGTGATCATTGAGTAACGCTATGTTTCAGTATCATCCATGTTAATTATCGTATGGGGAAATATAAATCTAATCTAAATTTGTAGTGCAATTCACTTGATACATGAACGCATATGGATTATAATCCTATGGGCAGTGTTTAGGTTGTGTCATTTCCCATGTGATCTCATGGTGGTATGTGATCATATATGTCGTACCCTCATAGTTCATTGTTATAAAAAGAACTATTTGAGTCTGCTTAAATCAGTTAGCCTTATATTTTTGGGTATTCTCTTGGGTCATCTCCATAGTAGAGTGACCTGGGTTTTATGATATCATGTTCTCCATAATGCTTAGGATGACTTCTAAATCCATGGATGTTTTGGAATGCGAGAAGGTTTGGTTTTGGTCTTCATTCCAATTATTAATACATGTTCATTTATAGTGGTTCTGAACTAGCTCCCTTTTGAAAGTATAGTCTATATTTTCTATTCAATGATTAGTAAACTCCTGAGGTTGAGAGTTTCATCTCAGTTCTATTAAATATGTGTCCTTGTGGGTTGAAGGAACAAAAGAAAAGAGTACTATTAAATAATGGTATGTCTTTCTTAAATGCCCATGAGGTTTAGGAACTTTAAATTTTTTTCATTTCTTTCTCGGAAGCATAGAGTTGGTGTAGTTTGTAATACATGAAACCGTTAGGAAATGCTGCTGGAAATTGGATGACATTAGTGGTAATGATTAAATTATCACATGATGGCTCTGGTGGTAAAGGTTTAGTGAATAGTAAATGATTGTGCATCGACAAGTGAAGCTATGTTTCTTCTAATGTGTATAACTGTAGTGTTTCTAACATTTTCCTTCTTATAATATTTAAAATATTATTACAGTACTCTTCCTTGAGATACGATCATGTACTCTATCAGGAAATAATCCTTCATACACTAAAAAAGTTTAGGTCTTATGACTCAATGTTGTTTCGAGGTTATTGGGTGTTTTTAGTGGTCTCCTAGTGATGCACATTGAACACATGGTTCTTAATGAGGCATGGTTTTTCTTGTGTGACTATTAAATTCCCATGTAATAATTCCTTGGAAATAACCTTGTACACCAGCTCTTTCATCTGAATTGACCTCCTGGACAATGTCGTTCTAGGCTAAGTAAATGTTCTGATGCAGAAGTCTTACTTTGTATGCAATGTCTCACTCGTAAAGGAGTATGAACTACCTTGGGATAGTTCCCCACACTCTATTCGTTCAATATGTGGTCACCCATATATTTCATCTGGCTCAAAGTTCATTTATTTTATCATATAAAATAACAAGAAGGTAGGTATGGGATTATGTTACTTTGTTTTTTGGAAAAGAATGATTACTTGGTGAATAGCATTGTAGTTTAATTTGATATTCTCTAGGTGTCTAAGTTGGGAAACATAGAGATGATTTGTCCAGAGGGGATTGATATGTTTTGCCTCTTTTTTTCATGTAAATGATTATAAGGAACTATTTTGAACCATGTCATGGACCAAGGAAGGGTTTATTTTAAAGGTCAGTAGTGTAAGTTTTGGAATTATTTGGCTACTAGTTCTTCTTGGTTAGTCTATAATTCGAACATTTCTTTATGATGGTTTCCATGATATAACCTTAACAGTTTTTGGGTTTATTCTAGTAAAGAAAATCACACATAGAGCACCCTTCAAATGGTTAAATGAATGGTGGATGTTTTATGGCATGGAATTGAACCCTTTCTTAATGTTTTGGACCTATAGTGGAGACCCCCACCAGTTAGTTTTTTCAATGGATGACAACATGGTCATGTATCTAGCTAAATGGGCTCAGGTAAGTTTTTTTCAATGTTCTAGTAGGAAAAGGAATGTTGGCTCGATTCTTAATGGATTATGCACTGGTATCCTAATCAATGCATAATGTTCTTTTCGATGTTTGGAAACCCAAAACTACTTTTTAGTGAGACTTTGTGACCCTTTTTGGATGTTTGATGTTTTCTTTGTTCTCAAAGGATTCTCAGGGACATGATGTTCTATGGTGGGGAGGCTGTAATGTCTCATGTTTTGAACTAGAAAAAAATATAATGGAATTTTAATTTTTTCATAGTTTCTAGATATAAATTTATTAAAACTGGGATTTGGAATGTAATTACAAGAGTGGGGACCCTTTTATTTGATTCTTAAAAAGTAATTAAATTAAATTAAATTCAAATTTAAAATACACAAATTAATGATTTTACAATAATATAATAATAATTTATTATTATTATTATTATTAACATAGGTTAATAGAAAACATAAAGGGGGATCCCCTTTACCCCTTTATTCATGTGACCCCCCCCCCCCCCGGGGACCTATATGGTTTCACATAACACCACCCCTAAATTCAAATTTAATGAGTAGATTCAACCTAGATTTCCACTGATTTATAACAGGAACCTTCAAGGTAAGACTCATCCTCTTGTCTCCTTCCGTATTCCGGACGTTTTTCCATCTCCCCATCACTTAGTGAAGTTCAGTCAAACCTTACGTTTGATCAAACACAAATTTTTAGTTTTTTCTCTGATGTTTGGTTGTGAGAAGTGTCCCTCAGGACTCCCTTATTCGTGTTTCGGAAACCACTGCTAGAGCTGAAGCTTTTCATTTCAAATCAGTCCCCCATCATCAATTTTTGTGATGTTTTTCCTTAATTCTTTATTTTTTATCAATTTATATTCGGGGCATTAATAGTTTTTGAGTTCCTTGTAATATTCCTTATGTGCGTTGGCCTCGTCATGTTGGTTTTGGATTACCATCTTTTCTTTAAGAGTGTTTGGTGACTCCATGAATGATATCACTAATATATACATATATATATATATATATTGGAATGTATATGTATACATTCCTTGTATATATTCCCTCATGGAAAGGGTAATATGTACATTGGATTAAGGTGTGTATATATCATAATGTATGTATGTGCAAGTGTGCAGCTGCTTCGAGCAGAAATCACCACGTGTCGAGTGTTCATCTTGGGCTTCTTCTTTATGTAGGATCCTTTTCATTTATCCTTTAAATTGTAGAATGAATTTATTTTATGCTTTATACACATACCTTGCATTTAATTATTTCTGAATTGCAATTTTAGAACAAATATTTAAATCTAATAAAAGAATTTTTTCGAGAAAAATGTCAATTTTTTATAATTAAACCCTTCTAGTGGAGGTACACTTTATTTTAAACCAATAGGTATTGATTGTTATTTATATCACACATAGTTATGGTTTGAGTTTCCCATATTATTTCTCGTTTTTGCTTGTTTTGTGGAAAGTTTTTATTTTTCCAATTTTTAAATAATATGAATCAATGTGTCTTTCTCGATTAGTTTAAATGGAATGTGTGGGATTTGTCCATCTTGACACTCTTAAATGGTTAGACACTCTTTACTATAAATTATTAATGAACCAATATCCTCCTAAGGGATCAGATTGGTTTCTTAAATGATATTTCCCATATTGGGAATTAATAAATGGTTATTAAACAAAATCACCCCTCCTGAATGATTTGGCATGATTTACAATAAGTTAATTCCTTTGTATTAATTTTACCTATTTTCCAATTTACATTCTAATTACCACTTGAACATTGACAATTGAATTTCATTGATTGGATTAATTAAACTAAAGGAATTTAATGGGATGGATTTACATGATTTCTTGATTTCCTCAAATGTTTTCACTAAATTTAATTAAAAGTAATTCTTTAGGGGGACTAAATTAAATATTTTTTTATCTGATAAATTTATTTATATTAATTTTGATATATTTTATCACTCCTAAATTCCATGGTAATGATTAAATAAATTAGATAAAACCTTTTAAACTACAATATTTTATCTTTAAACTTTCATTAAATTCCTTTATGTCTGTAGGAAAGGATACGGGGACCTACAGCCACCTGATTGGTTTACCAACCTAGGATTTAATTGCGACCAATTCTGTTTGAATTTTGAGCCCTATAATAATGGGATAAATAAATTTATTGATAGTTTATACTATTGAATTGGAAAAATAATATATTCTGTGATTTCTTGTCGTAGATGTGCCTTGGATAAACTGGTTGATTAATATATTAATGTTTTGTAGGGTCAAATGATTAATTAAACAGCTTTGTTATAATTATGATGATAAATAGGAACTAGGATTAATGAAAATAATTATTTTGATAGATAGTAATTTTTATAAATTGATCCTCATGTCTTATGATGTTAAATATGATATGTTTGACAATAGACTTTTTATTTTTCTGGATTATATTTTGAGATTATGTGATATCTATGAGATTGATACCTGAGGGTTTAATACTATTTGCCTTATAGAGTTTGTTTGGATATGACTCATGTTATATATGGATGCATCAGTTCTTGGTGCATGTTCTTCTATACCACCTAAGGGCATGGAAATCAAGTACGTGATTCCTGAGGGTAGAGTATATGAGTATATAGGATGTATGATGACTCATGTTTGGGGTTGACAGTAGAGGTATTAGTTCATGTTTTTGTACAAATTGAGGGTTAGGTGCACTGGTAATGAATTCTTGTGGGTAGATTGTATGTTTATATCATATTCATGAGGGATACATGCACAATTATGAAATGTATGATAGTGTGATTTGAGTTATTCCTAAAGGAATGATTCATGTTTTTGTACCACCTGAGGTCTAAGAATAATGGTTTTGAATGACTTATGAAATACTATATGTTTAGGTTGGATTCTTGATGGAAAGATGCATAGTCCCATGATGCCTGAGAGGGAGATTATAGTAATGCCTGAGGGTGAAATTTTTGTTATCCTATGTGTAGAAGCCATATGTTTATTGTTTATTCTATGTTTTTTATCCTTGAAAAGAGAATCTACTATTTATTTAGGTGATCTATAATAATACAGTTGGATCTACCAACATAAAAATATACTTGGAAGAGTGTTGATGTAGGCATTGCCACTATGCGTCCCTTATGAACATTGAAGAGTTGTTGTTTATTTATTCAGCACTGTTTATTTATTTTTTTTCTTACACCTACTAACTACGATAAATTTTATATAATGTAATGGATTCTTTTAGAAACCATGGATTTCATCCTAATGATATTATTATCTCCCACCCTATTCGGGTGCCATTTCGCACCCGGGTAGATCTTCTTGCTCGTATGTGTTGGGATTCATTGCTTGTGTTGTTTTGTATACATAGGAGCTAGGGAGCACAAAACTGAGATCCAGCTCATGATGCTCAAGGATTGGATTGTTTGGTTTTTCCTTTCATTTGCTATTTTTTACACCTTGTTCCTTTTAGTAACACCTAACATTACATGCGCCATTATATGGAATTATTTTTGGAAATTTTATTTTTTATAATATTATATTATTCTTCTGATGCTTTTAATTAACTTATATACTTATTCCACTGTAATATTTTGTTTATATACTATTATACCACTTTTAATGTATGATTACAAGGATATATTCTACCCATTGAACCACCTTCACACCCTCACTACTATTTGGAGGCCTCTAACATACGGGGAGGTGTGCTTGAGGCCATGTGACCCACTGGTCTATCCACTAGCTTAGTGGTGAGGTGGTCCAGGATTTTACAAAGAATGAGGGGGAATGATTGAAGTTTCAAAGTATTGGAATTGAAAAATTAGGTTATTTTAATCATAAAATATATAAGTATTGTTAGGATGAATTTTATCATTAAGTATTTTAATGAATATGTTGAATGATACCAATGAACTATAAAAGTAATTTAATATTAAGGTGATATTTTATGGTAACCATATGTTTATGGTAATGATAACCATTAATATATTCCTCATGTTGGGATAATGATGTTTAGTCAGGATAAATAGATGATTGATATGGATAATGTAAATTGGATAGTAATTATGACATTGGAACTAATTAGTGATTTGATAAAAATTGGATTATGTTATCATGGAATGAGTGAAAACATTTTCAAATTTATATAATATATTTTATAATATATGATTTTATTTAAATAATGAGGAAATAGTAAATTTTTTTAATTAGGTATGTTTTCGTTGAGGTTTTAGGGTAACTCACGGTATTACCATGTTTTGAGATAATACATGACCAAGGTATTCATGTAATTGGAATGTGACATTAAGAGATACATCATATTTTTTAGGGTATTAATGATATGTTTATTTTTATAATTTAGCAACTTTATTTCTAATTTTTTTATTTTAATATTTTGGAGGAGCCTTATGGTCAACTATGATTCAAATGGATTAAAATAGACATTAGTTGTTGTTGAGATATTAGATATTAATATATTATTTCATCATAATAAGTTTCATCCATATTGGATAACTTATTATAACCATTATGGATTTTATTAGGACTTGATATGTATGGAATGACTTATCACTCTTATGATCTGTCCTAAGATAATTTTAGTGTTTCATTAATTTTAAATTATTCTTCATTTTAAGAAGTTAATGTTTTAGTGGAAATTTATTAAAGAAGAATAAATAAATAAAATTTTTATCCTTATAATATAATGAATGTTTTATCCATATATATATTTGGGTCTCTTGAAATAATTGATGGTATCTATATGATAACATATTGATCGATGCTTCCACAAAACCTCTCTCAAGTTCATGATGTGTTACACATATCTCTCATGATGAAATGCATAACCAATCCTTCAAAATTATTGAATTAAATGGATGTACTAATGGAATATGATAGTTATTATGAGGAAAAATAAGTTGAGATTGTAGATCATATAGATAATGTGTTATGAAATAAGACCACTCGCCTTGTCAATGTTTTGTGATGAAACCACCAGCTTGATGAAGTTTTGTGGGAACATGGGGATGGAATGAGATAGAAGTATTCTCAGTTTTTTTAAATGTGATAGAATTTTGAGGTTGAAATTAATGTTATGGGGGTTTAATGTAAGAACCTTATATCTATAAAAAATATTCTGAATAAATTGAATTTCATCGATATCTTTCTCTACACACAACATCGAGTTTTAATGAATAAAAATATATTATTTATATTTTTATTGAACATGTTTGTTATAACATAGCAATTAAAAGTAGCTTCATGAGTTTGAGTAAAAATAAATTAAATATTAATAATATTATTTTTATATAAAGAAACCATATTGATAAAAAATACATAATTTTTCTTTATTTATTCATATGTTTTGAAAATAGTTTTGTCTTCAAATAATGTTTTTATTTATTTTTTTGAACAATATTAAAAGTAATTATTTCCAAAATAACAAAATTTATTTAGAAAAATAAACACCATTTTTGAAATATAAATTTTTAAATTATCTAAGGGTTTTTTTTATTATTTTGTAAAATCATTACATTTTCGTTAAATAATAAAAAATATTGTTTTATATTAAAAAAAACCTTTTTAAAAGCATTTACAGGGATAAATTTTTTATATAATTATTTTAGAGTAAAATTATTCCAATAATGTTATTATTAATAAAAATTAGGTCATTTAAATCAAATTACTATTTATTTATGTTACTAGAACATTCATTAATTTGGAAAATTTTCCCTTTGTAATTTTTTTTCAATTCTAATGGATTAATTTTAAATTAAAAAATTTCACTTATAAAATTAACATTTAATAAAATTTATTATATATTTTTAATTAATATAATTAATATTATACAATATTTTCAACTTAGGTTGTGTACTAAATGAATAGTAAAAACAATAAGAAACAATTACCATAGTTAATATAAAAATGGGTTCACAATGTGTAAAACAAAAAAGATGTGGGTTTAAATAAACAATAAACTATTCTAATTTTTATTATATGACCATATTTAGATCCTTATTAGATTTAGATATATTTCTATGTGCTTTTTGGACACTCTATACAAAAAAGAAAAATATAATAATTTAAGTAAATAAAATGAAAAAATGACACCCAGTTGCTTTTAAATTACAATTATGTGATCATATATGGAAAAAACATTTTAATGAATATTGATAGTAATTTTTTTCATAATAATATTATTTTCAAGGGGGTAATTTTTTTTCAATTTTTTATAATTATATAATTATTTAAAGGCTTCTACCACTACAATGTAGTACTTGATAATTTAATAGAAAAATAAAATAAATGATAATAAAAATATTAAATGTTACACAAATTGAATAAATAATTGAATTCCATGATTTTATTGATTAATAAAAAACTATATATATCTATTAAAATAATATAATAGAATTCCATCATTTTATTTAATTTATAATTTAAAATGAAATTAATAGTGTCAAAATTAACAATAATGTTATTTAATAATAAATAATATTTTATTAAATGATTTGAAAATACTAAAATCCATATACTCATACAAAATAATTTTTATTTTTTAAAAGATATCCACCATGGTCTATCCATGTACCAATGGTCCCTTTATAATAATTATATTGACTCTTAAATATTAATAACTTTTTCTACATGGTGAAGGGTAAAATTGTGTTTTTTTGCATTACATGTGTTTGTGTTTAAATTAATTTTCCAGACAAATTGGTTTTATTATTATTAAAATTGGAGTCCATAATTATAACCATTTTATAAATATTATCTAATTATGATCATTTATAGATATTCTTAAATGATTAATTAATAATTTAAAAAGACTAGTTATCATAATTAAAAAATAAAAATTGTAAATGTAATAAAACATATTTTTCTAGAGACAACATGTTTCAAACATGTGTTTTCGGTGTTTTAGATGTGTGGATAGACCATAAATTCCATATATTACATTAATTATCATCTTTTTAGGACCATGGAGTGGGATTTACTTCCCATTACTGAATAGTCTATGGTAATTACAATAATGTCAGTCATCCATTATAAAAGGGAACCTAATCCCCTAACATATTCAAATCACATAAGACATTTGAATAGGTCAAACCCTTCCAAAATCACTTCCCAACATCCTTATACATTTTCTAGAGATTTTGGTATACCAAAAATACCAACACTATGGTCTTTAATGGGAGATCCAAATGATGTTTATCTAAGTAGATGTAATTTTCATCAGTGATATCGTTATTATTACTACTCCTATAACCAAATTAATTAATGTATTAATCATTTCAATATAATAACTCTAGTATATATCATATATTGGGGAATGAATCCATCGATCATGTGTGTGTTGGATTACCACCTAACAAACTAATTTTATTAATATTTCATTATAGCCCCTCGAAGATGGATATAATTATATATTAAATTTATATATATGATATTTATGATAATTATAAAATTTTAATATCATATATAACTTATTACATAATTTTTTGGGAATATTATAATGTTTCTCTGGTATACAATGAACTACTTCCTCACAAAGGGATGTGATTTTCTTTTGACTTACACATTACATGGAAGCTAACAAGTGAAAATAAATGAATATAAGTTATATATATAAAATAAAAAATTATAATATAAGGGTAATATATTATTTAACATCCTTTCATTTCATCCATTGATAAAATGGAATCAATTTTCATGTGTACATATGACCTACCATCTCTAGAAATGGAGTATTTAATTTTATATCTGTAACTTTTATTGAGTACTATAAATAAATATATAATGAATATATAATGAATATGTTTTATATTTATATAATTTTTAAAATTATTAATATTATTTAACCATGATCAATGTAATATTCTTTAAAATAACAAAGAAAAAACGTACATGAAAAACAATGTAGTTATTAGCAGAAACATGATTTAAACAAGGAATTGTTAATAAAAAGATAATAAAATGTCACAATTTAATTTTATATGGTATAATAAATATAATTATTGTTACGTAATAGATTTATAGTAAACTAATAATTATTATACATGGGATTCAAATGTGTATGATGTAATTAGAGAATTAAGGTAAGGGATTTTGGCCTCAATTTTCTTTCTTTGAGACATATATTGTGTTATGTCTATGTGTTCATTTATGAGGTGTATATAATACCCCTTTGAAATGTTATATAATGAATATACATATATTAATTATATATATAATTAAATATAATGTTACTATTCATGTAACTTTTGATTCAATGTTACCAAAGTGGTAAGGGTTTTTGGATACAATCTCATCATTTATCGGGATTGTTTATGTTTATGATTCCGATAATAAACTATTATGATATATATCTCAAGAAAATAATGAAATTTATTATTCTATAGTTATGCATTAAAATACATTTGTTCCATTCAATTTTATCTATTTATTTACTCAAGAGTTCAAAATAATTTTTTAACAAAAATATTTCCTATTTATTATTTTGTTCGAATACCATTTTTTAATATCTATGTTTAAAAAAACAATGTTTTGAAGAATGTTTTTATTATTCCCAAATTATTTTATAAATATATTTTTAAAATTTCTTACTAATTAAATATATTTTTTTGAGTAATTTACATTTTATTTTCCAAACAAAGTGTTTTTGTCTTTTACGAAAAATTTTAAAGAAATAATTTTTTTTGTGTATATGAAATGAATAGAATTTACCATCATCATGAACATTATTATTTTGAATCCCCCTTTATAATATTACATTGTTATTTTGAAAAAAATTAAAACAATACTTTATTAATTTTAAAAATTAAAACGGGGATTTCCATTGAATGTTTATTTTACTCAAGAAATTTTCCCTATGTTTTTATTTAAAAATAATTTTCAATCTAAGATGAAATCCATTTATGTTACAAAATCATTACTGGGGATATGAACCGAGGATATTATTCCTTTTTTTATTTCAATGGTTTATGTTTATGATGAAATGATATTTATTAAACACATTTCTTTTTATATGGTTTATGTTATGATGATATGGTGAATTATTTAGGAAACATATTTTCACCATAGATCATTCTATAATGAAATGTTTATAATGACTATTTCTTTTCACGGGGTCTGATATGATGAATGTTTTGTGGTATTTCTGGCACAAATATATTTTATTTTCATTATGTGATGGGTGAGACATATATCTCTATACCATTTATTGTGTAATTATTTAAATCTCATAATATAACAATGGTAAATAGGATTATGGGCTTAATCAAAAATGGGAAACTTGTTGATAGGTTTGATCCACAATGGGTTACAGGATGATAGGTTTGAACCATAATTCGATATAATTAATTAATATGGATCCACTAACTATGACTTTCCTAGTATTTAACCGTGAAAATGAAATGGTTTCTATACCTATGTTAATGAAAACCTTTTATTACACATTACTATGGTTTATGAATTATAATTATTTCACAATCTTATGAATCAGGTATTTTAGAATGATAATTCCTTATTGAATGAATTTTTCTTTTTTTTTGATATGTTAGGTATGAACAGTCTAAGTTATGTTCATGATATCATATCCATATGCTTATATTTTTAATTCATTTTATTATAGAATGATATATCATATAAATATTATAACTTGGAATCTGATATCACCCATTCTTATGTTTCATTTCCATATGTTATGAAAACATTTACTATGTATGATATTTCTAGAAGGGATCTCGTTATGAAGAATTTATTAGGGATTGTATAGGTCACTTATGGAATAGGGTTTATAATTAAATTTTTCAAAAGTCACAATAATCAATAATAAATTCATGGATAATTATCTTATATAGTGAATTTATTTATATTATAATATAATATTTATATATGAGAATTTTGGGTCTTTTCAATTAGTGGGTTTGTAATTAGTACATGTAAAATGTATATCCCAAATGATAATGGAGGAGTATTATGTACCACAAATGAGTCTAAGCCTACTATCAAGCTTGTTATCTAAGTACTATGGGTCTACATTATGACATATTAATTAGAAAATTTTGCTACAAATATGAAGTCCACCATGTGTTGAATTTAAATTGTTCAATTTTTTTTAATGCCTATTTAAGACATACAATTTCTCATTTTATAAATTTAATTTTTTGGGTCGTGATGTTGTAGTTATTAAATATATTTATGGTCAATTAAATTAAATTATTTGGAATTATAAATATCCAAATACTATATTTGGGAATGAATTTTGTTAAAAAATCCCTACAATTTCATAGAATTTTGACAAGTTGAACACAATTATGTGTTCCTTTATTTCATTTATAACTCAAAAGTCTTCTTATTTGTTTAAAATATGGATTGGGAAATAAATCCATGTGAGCTTAGTTTAATGACTAGTTAGGTGATAAATATTCATAACGAGATCCAAATGGGACCAATGATCTAGATAAATACATTGATGATACATTAGGGTCAACAATTTAGTGTTACGTATTGTTTTACATTTCTTAGTGGATACAATCGTGGTGAAATTTATGTTGTTTTTATGAGTATGAAACCATAAGTGATTTTTATTGAATAAAAATTACCATTTTAAACATTTTGTGATAAATTTTTTAACATGATAAAATGATTGAGACGAATCAAGAATATAGTGGGTTATTATGAATTTTAAGTGAACATGAGAAACATTGATGTGTTCATAGAAAAATGATGAGATTAGTAGTGTGGTTTCATATGATAAATCAATAATACTATATGAACCATGTATAAACCTTATTCTTATTAAATTTTGGTAGTGTTAACAACATGTGGTTCCATGATAGGTGAGGGTTATCTAATTGTTTCATAAAATACATTGATTTGAAAAATGAATAGAAAAATAAATTGTCCAATGGTTTCATTCAATAGAGTAACATCATTTAATTAATAAAATAACATAGTAAATTATTTCCCATAATATAATGACACTAATTTCATTTTATTCTATTGATTATATTCATAACATTGAGTGGTAAAACTCATTGAATAAATTTTTTTAAGGGGATGATGTGGATGAAATTGATGATGAATTTATTTATTATTATATCAAAAAAATATGAGAGATATAACTATTTGATTGAATTCATGGATATGGTGATGATAAAATCCAGATTACATTAGCTTCTTTCGGTGAAGATGATATATGATTATAATGGTACACACTTATCTTGTTAGTTAAAATTTTGTGTGTTATTTGACATATGTTTCCTAAATTGAATTTATTTTTTTCAATAAATGTTTTCATTGCAGCATCACCTTGATTACTTCTTAGAAATTAACTAAAACTAAGAAAATAGTCTAATGTGTATTTGGGAGGATTCAGATCAATTGTGTCATGTACCTTTCTTTTATACTTGATATTGGTAGAGGGAGGTTCTTCCCTATGATCATTAGAGTTTCAACTCCCCTTTTCAAGAGCCTATGAGGATATTCGATGAGTTTCTGTGGGATATTATAGTTCCCATGAAAGAAAATTTGGAAAACTATATCTTAAGGTATTAAGGATTAATAAATATAGTATTATTCATTATATTTTGATACATGTTTCACCCAAAAAAAATTAATTTTTCACTTAGTGAGTTGTTTATATAACTCTTTTGTTTGGAGTAAACAATAACAAGATTATTTAGTTTATATTTTTTAATAAATAATATTTTAATTCATTTTCATTATTTTTTTGGATTTTATTCAATTTATGATATTGATTTATAGGTGAAAGGGGGTGGAATCATTTATTCCAGATATAAAATAATGATGTTGTCAGAATTTGTGATGAAATTTTGTTTATGGTTATGAATTATTTTTTTATTTTATAATTGATGTTTAAGGATTTAAATTGACAAAAAAATGATATACCATAAATATGTTTTAGTACATTACATGATTCTGGAACATGATTCCTAACACTTTGTGAAATCATGATATTATAAAAGCTTTAATTTGAGCCACACCTAATCATTTATAGAAAAACAATCCTGCTTTAATTTCCTAAATTTTATATTAACCAATAAAAAAATTACATAACAAAAATTTATATTTTTAGGTATAAATTTTTATTATTATTTGTGTTGATAAATGTTTTTATATTTTGATAATTTTCTAACATAAACTTTCCATGTTTATAATTGTAAAGTGAGATGCATTGAGAGGAGAAGGGGTGATGAATTAGTATGGATAAAATTTTTCAAAAATAATTTATCATGTTTTTTATTGAACATGATGTAAAATAGATATGAAAATATTTACAATGAGATATAGAGATAGAGTAAATATCACAAATCAAATAAGGTTTTTATAAGTTAGAACAACTAATTTAATAAAGTGGATTTAATTTTGGTTCTTATCAGCTATGATCCAACATTACACATATTTATTTCATTATAAAACATTATTAATATATTTAATGAAGTAAAATTTTATTGAATTCATATATATGGATAGCTGATCAAATGGAGGCATTAATGATAATAAAAATCATATTTAGTCCTATTTAAATTCCTCAAAGGCATGGTTTTATAGGTTACCTTATTCTTCTCATTAAACCATTTGCATTTTTATTTGGAATTGTATTAAGAATTTATAGGTTATTACCAGAAGAATTTATCTGAATTTTTTAAGGGAAAAACAATTTTAATGAATATTAGTGAAACCACATCATGGATTATTCTACCAGGATGTAGCCTTTATTTGTAAAAATATATTCAAAAACCAAGACCATAAATCTCAAGATCACATAAATCTATTAGGTCATTTCCTTCATTAAAACATATCTATGACCAAAAACATCACCTGAAGAAATCTGAACCAGGATGATTTCTTCATTATTAGTACCATTATCATTAGATAATGATCTTTTTTCCATTAAAAATAACATAGAAACCTTAACCAAAACATGGTTCAATTGATATCAGTTAATATTATGTTAATCAAAATCCCCCTCATGCCATGGTGGGAAATTATAACCATTTATTAAAATTGAT
This sequence comes from Viscum album, assembly GCA_963277665.1. NCBI lineage: Eukaryota > Viridiplantae > Streptophyta > Magnoliopsida > Santalales > Viscaceae > Viscum > Viscum album. The sequence goes on from OY728157.1 coordinate 1,430,546,931, forward strand.
TACATAGTGTAACAAACATGAAATTATTCTCTCATCTTAAATGATTTGAAAACACACACTTCAATTCATTTAATCATGTCATAAACCCCATTTTATTATTTATTAGTAATTAACTAACAGATATTACTATGAAATGATTTTAATCCTTTTATAGTCCAATAATTATTTCAATAAAATATTTTGAAACCCTGGGATGTTTAATAATATTTTTTTTCAAATATTTCATATGTAGTTTCCAAAAGCCAAAAAAATCCTTCTTGGACAAAATAATGTGGATTCTACTCTTGGAATATTTATTTATAAATATATAATGACAACAATGTATTATTACTATATCCATAACATGGTTTCACCTTCCCTAATAGTTTCTTCATTTCATTATATAATCCATATCTTCATAATATTTTGAATCCATCCTTGGTCCTGTTAACAATAAATATAATACAATTTCATCCAAGGATCTCATAAATTACGACATTATGAAAATATTCATAACAATCTATGAATGTTAGTGGTATATAAATAAACCATTATAGGATTTGATATTATTTTTTAGAGTTCACTATCCTTCAAGTTAAATATTATTATTATGTTTATATAATCTTAATAAATTGATTATTAGATTCCTATTTATCAACTCACTTTATAAGTCCACTTGAATCATTCAATTTTTTTCTTATAAAATTATTTAGTTCTAATTTATAATACCTACTAAAAAACTTCATGCCTCCACTTACTTGGAGACTCTCATATAATATTTTCAATTCCCTTGAAAAATACCCAATAGATTATGATTTCTCATAATTGTTTTAGTATAAATCACACCAATTAACCATTTTCCATCAAATTTAATGGTATAACAGATGTAAGAGATAAATCGTGAACATGGTTGTTTTTTGGTAGATAATTCGAATCTAAAAAACTATAATTTTTGAAAAAAACATTTCTTCATTAATAATTTTTTTAAGATATCCATGACATTTTCCTTCACTAAAATATATTCTAGATTGTGGTCATCACTTTCATACATCTCTTATATGAAGTGGAATTTGATATCAATATAATCAAACATTTAACATTACATTTGAATCTTTTAAACATTTATTACAATTTTTTAGTGATTCGTCACCATTAAATGATATTTGAATCAATCCCTCATGACTTTATTATGTATCTTTATCCAAATAATTTTGGAATCATATGATAATATTCACCATAATTTTATTACATTAGAATTAGAGTGATAAACATTTTCTTCTTTTAATTCAATGAAATAAATCTTCCATTATTAAGGAATAAAACTCTAGAAGTTGATTTATGAGCCTTATTCTCACCTACCATATAATTATTACAAATAAATAAAACTATAATGATTTATATTTTCATATCTAACTCCGTTATCAATATTCCCTTTCATATTACAGAAGAATTTTTAAATTTTCAAAAAATGTGACTCTATTAGGTTATATTATAATTGAAAACAATTTGGAACAAAATAGAAATTATGATCAGTTGACATCATCATTAAATGTAAGGTTCTTATATTCCTTAACATATGTATTGTATCTAGACACCTTCCATCCCCATCCTTTAATATTTTTTTCCCAATTTCAATTTTAATGGATACCTCTCTTCATTCTCATGAACATATTTTCCTTTTGAATGAAATATATATAATTAATTACCCTATAATTATATTCTTATAAAATAATTTATCTCATAAATGATATAAATTTCAAAGTGGTTCTTCATTCTAGAATCAATTCATTTATAATTGTTTCATTAATTTTAGATAAAATTATTTCATTGATATAAAAAATCACAAAGAGAATGTATTTAATGTTTTACTCGGAATTAAAATTACTATACAGACAAATTATAGTCAACTAAATTCCTTAAAATATAATATATATCTTATAATAACATTATCAACGCATTTCTTTAGGGCATATAGTTCTTTTTTAGGCTTTTCAAAATTAGAACCATCATTTTTATGAACAAATAATGATGGATGTTTAATGTACAAATCATCATTAAGATATGAATTCATCAATTTTAATATAACACCTATGTAGATGACATTTTTTTAATTAAAAACTTACAATAATATAAATACATATTTTTTAATGCCTTGTTACCAGACCATTAGTCCCATCAATATCAATACCCTTAATTTTATGGCATTCTTTGTAAGTAAAAAGAAATTTATTCCATGACACCTATACATTCCCATTGATTTTATTACAAAAACCCCATTTTTTATAGTCACATTTTCTCTTTCATACATGAATCCTACTCCCATGTTTCATTATTATAATAATGATTTATTTAATTCTTGATAGTATAAATAAAATATTTATTTCATAAATATATTTTACCAATTTTTTGGTCAACTTATAGAAATATGATTTGGTGATTAGAATTTATCAATGTAGATCATTTTGGAATACACGTGTTATAGTCTAAAATGAGATTTTTAGGATTTAAATTTTATGACTCCATGATAACTCATAACTAGCTTGTGTTTGGCCTTCCTTATAACATCATAATTCTATATAAATCTTGGGAATTTGGAAAACCTATGACTGCAATTAAACATATCCTATGTTGACAATTAAATACATAATATTCTTTATGACTCTAAATATAAATAAACATATTTTCCTTGAAATGTCAAGATTCTTCATAAATATAATTTTATACACTTCATTGTTCTTTTTTAGTTTTTTATGAAATCATTAGATTCACCCCTACTATATCACCATGAAATATTACATTGAAATATTATTCATAAAATTTTCCCAAATTTTTTCCATTAATATTAAAATATATATAATTATATAGTAAATAATAAACCAATACATGGTGAGAGTAACCCTAAAAAGTTTTGAGTTTTATAATGATCGTTAAAACATTGTTGTGGTGTGTGTGATGAATGAAAAAGAATGATATTTAAGAGTCTATCACACAATGATTATTATATGTCATATAATTTATTCTACGTCATGTAATAAATTTTTATTGCATCGATGATTGTTAAATTATTTTATAAATCATATTAATCAAATGTGGATTTGTTATAAGATTTATAAATGTGACAACCAGAGGATTTAGATTTCCTGATGAATGAAATTTTAAACACCAATAAGCTCATTTATTTAAAAATTTTGGCTACTAAATTTATTTTTATATCATAATTGAGAACCAAATAGTTTATAATTTCTAAGAAATTTTTTTATCTATTTATCTAATAATTATTCTACTTAAAGGAGGATGTGATATGACATTATTTTATATATAGTTCCTACTAAAGCATTATTTGATTTCAAAATTTGTGTATGTTGTTATATATAAGAAACCATTGGTTTCTATTAAGTGGATGTTTTGAAATTAATTATAGAGAAATTATTAAAATAGATACCATGGTACATCCACATTATATTTTTTTTTATTTTAACACATTGTTATTAATATTGAACGATTTTTTAAATTTTTTTGTTTATTATAATCTATTTGGGAAATGAGATGTCCCTTGAAACCCAACAATGGCCTTAAATCAATTACCAAAAAAATTGATTATATTTTGTAAAAAATGATCAAATATTTTTTATTTGGAAAAAATACATACATATGAAATAAAAACAAATAATTAATGCCAATAGTTTCTTGGAAAACTGAATAGTTTATGAAATTATGTTGTAATTTATAGAATCATTAAGTTAAAATCATGTGTTTTGAAAACAAATGTCGTTTATTTCCCATCATGAATCTAAGACTCATTTTTGACATTACAAAATCATTATTTACTTAATAAAACATCATGGTTTATGGAGACTTTATTTCAGTGTGGAAAATGATGCAACAATTACTATCCACTGTATAATTTTTTGGCTAGATGTACTAAAATAATTCTGAGATGGGGGAACCTTGTGACCTCAAACAAACCTCCTTATACACTAGAGGCCGCTATCTGGAACTAAGGGAATCGAACAATAATGAGAAGATAATTTCCAATTTATATATATGTGTGTGTGTGTGTGTCTATCTTAAGGTGTATGCTGGGATCATTGGAAATTTTTGCCCAAAACCATATATATAATATACATACAAAAAATATAATGACATAAAAAAAATAAAAGGTGATATCCTATAATTAAAATTATATAATTAAATACTCTACATGATATTAGTTAAATACTTGATATATCAGTAGTATAATTTGTACACCATAGGATTTTAGAATATATAAATTATTTATCTTATAAATTAATAAAATGTATATAGTTTTCTCTACATGAAACACTGATTCAAAATGAAATGCTGTAAATTTATTATTAAAAAATTATATAATAATAAATAATATAAATAATTATAAAATATTTTACTTAATTTTAAAATTCATAGAAAATACGATTAATAACAACTAATTTTTGAAAACCCATTTTTCAGTAAAATGATTTTTCAATTATTTATATTTAATTTTAATTTAATAATTAAATATATAGATTTTATATTTTTAATTTAATAGTATGAAATTAATATTTATAATTCAACATAACAAAATTAACATATTGATAATTTCATATATTTTTCTTGAATAATTTATTTTAGGTGAAAAGTAAAAAATACTGATTTTTCTAATACAATCGTTTTATGACCTTATCCTTAAAAATAATGAATTAAAATTTTTAAAACATTTTTTATATAAAAATATATATTTATAATTTATATAATTAATTTAAAAATACTATATTTCATTTATTAAACCCATGTGTAATGTTCTGTAAACATTAGTAATATTTTACTTCAAAAACTATTTGTATTCACTTATATTAAATATTAGTTTTCATCACTTTTAGTAATTAAATATAGAAATAAATATTTCATATTTTTATAATATATTATTTGTATATTTTCACAATGTATCACACCTCAAAAAACTAATATTAAAGTTACTAACCATGATAATGGAATAATGGTTATTTTCATAGAATTATTTAATTAATATGTTTTAAATTTTATCTAATAAAATAAATTAATAACATATAAAAAATTGATATAATATAATTCTTATAACTATATATAAATATTATATCACACATTAAATTGGAAATCAATAAAAAAATTAATTAATTAATTAATTGTGAAATCAACATTTATTATATAAAACAGTTTTCCTATATCTTAAATGTTTTAATTTAATAACTTTTTAAATATTTTATAAATTCAATTATATTATAACGACATTAAATTTATTTTTATAAAACCATAATTCTATAATTTGGTTTAAATTATATTTTTCAATACAATATAAATTAATTGTGTAACAATTTGTTAATAACGTTCAAAAACCAAAATGATACAATGTGAAATCGAATTGGTAAATAGCTTCAGACATGTTTAAAAATGTGTTCAAATGAGCATTACAGTCTTGATAGAATATATCTCATTCCAAGTCACATTATTCCTCAATTTCAGATCCATTTAACCTTGAATTATTTCATTCCATTTCTGGAAAATAATGGTTATTCACAAAAGTAACACATCCACTTCTTAAAAATGGGAAACAATTAAAACCCTTCATTGGGCCCTTATTTCATAAAATTTAATCCTAAAAACCTTCAATTTTTATCCTCATAGTAACCTATCTTGATTTAAAAATAACATCCTTATAATTATTTATCCTAATCCATTCACTTTTAAGGGGACTTTCAAGAGAATGTTCGAGGTCCAAACATGGGTGTCAGTTAATCATTGTCTTTTTCTAATTTTTTTTAACTTATAGACCTATAAGAAACAAATTAATATAATGAAATTATTTTAATTATTATACTTAATTTATATTATATTAATAGTGAAAACATTATTTATTTGTTCCCATTCACTTATAAAAATAAATGAGAATTGATCGTTTGTACTGGCAGACTATCGCCTCAATGAAGAGACACCTTCTATTTTTTGTCAATATATATCATGGTTGGTTTTAGTGATTTAATTTATGAATAAATACTATAAATAATATAATTATTATTTTACAAAAAATTATCATATTTCACCTAATATCATTCATTGAGAAATCAGAATGATAATACTATATTTGTGCAGACTACCACCTCCATGAAGTGAAATGTTACATTTTAATCTAGATTTTCATTATTTTTTTAAAAAAGATTAAAATATTTCACAAAATATTACAAAATACAAAATTATATCATTAGTAATAATTTATAATGATGTTATGTCAAAATAAACATTCCTTTAACCATACTCACCCATCGTGTTATGGTGTGTTCATGACTTCAACAATTTAACACCCTTCATGAACAATGATATAAATTTATATCTTTTATGAATTTGTAAAACTATATGATTCTCATATTATATTTTATTGATTTAATAATATTCAATTTATGGTCACTTAATGGTTACATTTATATAATACTTATTATTAACATACTGATATCCGTTCATTAAAAATCTATAAAATAAGACAACCATCGATTTTATCTGAGTATATTAAAATTAACACATTCATGAGATGAACATATGATGGTATAAATTATAATTGAATATATAATACAATATATTTAATGATTTTATAATTATCAAATTCTTTTAAAATAAATTTGTATTGACATTTACATTACAATACTTGTGTGAAATAGTCAAAGTTGCTAATACCCTAAAATAACAATATACTATTATTAAATGTATAATAAGTGATTATGATTAAAGTTTATAAAAGGATATAAGTATTAATAAGGTTTTAAAAAAAGTTATTATGATAGTTATTATTGTCTTTCAAGAGGTTGGTAGCATAAGAGTAGTGAATCAAAACCAATATAAAGGATCCATTGTGTAAAATATTCATTTCATTACACATAATTCATATTCTTCCCCTTGATATCCATTATGATGTATTTAAGGCCCTATAAATGTATATCTACAAACACTTCATTTCATTAATGGGGGTTGAGGATCCATATCTTGTTCTTTCTTTTAGTTTCTTTCGACCTAATTATTACCAAAGTTGTTAGAGTACTATTTATAATCTCATTTATAAATTTTGATTTCTGACATGTGATAACCAAAATTGATAATTTTAATGATTTGAATAATTAAGATAACCATAATTTTCTTCTATTTTGGTTATCCCTCGTGATATTTTAATCTATCAATTTTTTATAAGGATGTTTTAAAATATTTTTTATGTGATATTGGTTTCTATAAAAGGAATTTTAAATACTCATATTTATATCTTTATCTCCACTTACTCGGGATTTTATATCTATATTTTAAAATTTGAATAAGGTTATTTTGAAGTCACTTTACTTTATTTAAAAATGATTAAAATAAAATATTTTTATGTTTTCTCATGGGATATTTTGATAATAGTTTGGAAATTAATCTTATTAAAATTTTTTTCTCATGAATGCATATTTTCACCATATTTATCATTTTGATGAAATATAAACTATATAATTTTCAACATCTTAAAAATAAGATTTCACTTTTAAATCGATTTATAATATTTTCATATATTAATTAATTTTTTCAAAATCCAGAGATAATTATTATTTCTAATATGATTTTCCAAATGATTTTATAATTTTTTTTTCATATATACATTTTGATGTATCTTACACTTGATCACAGTTATGATATAAATGATACCAGGAAAATTATTTATGTGAGTAACTTATAAAATATCATATTTTTGGTTTTTTAAACCCATCTAATTTTTCGCCCAAGTCATTCAAGTGATGCTGAACTTATTTTTGAATTTAATTTCTTATAGAAAATATATGTTTGGGTTATCATGATGAAATGGGTGGGGGAATTATAAACCCCAAACCCATTGGGTGGAGCCTGATATCTCATGTGATAATGATCTCTTTGTGTGATCTAATATGTGGTAATTCTATGATCACATGGTAATGTGTGGACTAAATTTTTTTTGCTATGTTCACATTATTGTGCATAGACCTAATTGTGATTAAGATATAATTAAATGATTGTGTGTAGATGTAGTTATGGTTAATATATGTACATATGGTCTTTCATATAACTTGTTCCATTTATGATATGTTTACATGTTTGAGTTAGTGTGACTATTTATTGTTAAAATATTATTATATGACTACATTCGGGCTTATTTGTTGTCAATATATGTTCACATGAATATATTAAGTCTTATTTTTGGTAATTTTAAGTTTAAAAGACTATTTGGGGGCCTATTAAATGTTTAACGAAATAAACTATATTGGGTTTTTTCCTATGCTTATTCATCTTCCACATCCACATATTTTTGTAGGGAGGACGTGTTATTATGTATCATGTTTAATATTATGATCCTACCATGATAAACTGATAATAATTTTCTATTTTAAATTAATTGGGTTCTAAAATACAAATAGAAAGATCATTAATCCTGATTATGTTCTTATACCACATGTTATATTATTTTATCTTATGATCAATGATTATTTTCTAAAATGTTATCACTTAACAATGTTTAAGTTCACCCATTTCTTATGTTCTCATTCCTTGTGTTAAAAATATTCATATAACTCAATAGATTGCTATAATGATGGATATAGTGGTTCAGTTATGGATAAATAATCACTCTTTGTCCCTCGCTTGCATCACATGCCTATTTATACACATCTTCAGAACATTACCAAGAGTAAATAATCTTTTATTATAGAACTCAAATATCCCACATAACTGATCTTTAGGGATTTAAGGATGGATGATATACATCAAATACACCAATCCCTCTTATCATGGCCTCTCACCCAGCAGTACTTGCCAACATTGCTTTTATGTTTCACCATGCCATTCACCTGTCCCCTATCATGTTACCTTCTTTCTACTAGATCTCAACTAGATATCCTATGGCATAAGGGCCTTCCAATAATTATGAATAAAAGGTCCTATATTCTTATTTCCATTGATAGGTTGAAGGCCCTATGTCTTGTAGGCTCAAATTGATGGCCCAAAATCCCAAATTGTGTGAATAGTTCTACAACCGCAGAATTTATCCTAGAGAAGATACAATACTGATACAGTAACATTGAAATATTATCAACTTAGTTTTCAAAATTATTATCATATATTCATTATCCCATGGGTTTACCACTCAGTTACACCCCCAGTCATTTGTTAAAATGAGATATCCTGAAAATAATTTTTTAATGTGTTCTGTACATTTATTTTAATAAATTTAATTGATATCTTCTAAAAGATAATTATACGACATTTAATTATTCAATTTATAAACATAATACTAATTTAATTTTTCATTTATATGAGAGAATATTAATAATACTTAATTCTTAAAAATATATATTTCTAGAAATTAAGTTCTTCCCTGTATAATAAATATTTGAATTTTAAATATAAATTTCTCATATTTAGAAATTTAATTATATTAAGTTGGTTTTAAAATATTAGTCAAAATTTAAAATTTATTTTTTTTGTTAAATTATATTTATATGAAAGAATTCTTGTTATCAAGGTAAAATTCAGTCCCTATGATAAATTCTAATGGGAGGTAAAAATGTTTTTTGAGGGCTAATGACCGGAAATATCATTAAATAATATATCTAAATTAGTTTATGAGGTAATTTTTACCATTTATATAACTTATATTCAATTTTATTCCACTTTTCTATATAAATTACATATAAAATGAAATTTTTTATACATTATGATATGAGTATTTATGAAAATAAAACTTATGCTCGCTTATAAAAGTCTAAAACAGCACATGTCATTTGGTTTTCTGTCAAATAAATATCTAAAATCTCTATCTAATAAACCTATAACTTTTTTTTGAACCTTTTGTCACAAGAAGAATACATAAAACCCAAATTTCAAAGAGTATATCTAATAAGATATTCAAGTCTTCATTGTAAGTGGTATCCTCCCATTAGACATTTTTCGGTATCTTCTTTATCCAACTACTTTTAAATCTGATTTAACACATTAATAACATTTATTTTTAAATCGTGGATATTTTTTAAAAGGGATATCATTAATACATAATAACATTCCCTAATTGAAACATTATAATGTGATCTTATCTTGGATGTTTTTACCTCCTACAAGAATAATTCTTTTATATTTTCATCATTAATGAATAGAAAAATTAAATTAATGTAATACGATGTAATGATAATTAATTTAATAATTTATTAATAATTATTGAATATTAATATTCCAATGTATTTTAACAAATTAATTATATTATTTGGTAAATTAAATCATCATAGAAAATAATACTTTTAATAGTTCCATGTGAACCATCACCATAAGTTACATTGAATGATTATGGGACTCTAGAACTATTTCAAACACATATACTATATCTTCTTAAAAAATTGTATAAAATGAACTAATGATAAAGGTGTGAGGATTAAAACAATCAATCCAAATCATGTGTGGAAAATAGAATAATTAACATACAAATATTAATTTTATTAATAAATAATTAATAATTAATAAATAATGAATTATAAATGAATGGTATTATATAAATTAGATATTAAAAATGTTATTATAAATATGAATAAAAATACATAATTTTTAAAATAGGTGGGTAAAATTAATCTATCCAATTGAAAGTTTGAGGTAAGGGGTTTCTTCCAATCTCACATTGAAATATTGATTTTCTATGTATAAATTTCTATTTGTGTAAATTTCATGTTATTTTACTCTAAAATTCCATAGATTTTGTTCTTATATATGTAGATATTCTTTAAAAATCTTTATTTATGTGTGTGTATAAACTTATATGATTTAATAAGGTCATTTATAATTCAATATTAATTTATTTATAAAATTTATAATTGAATAATATTTTATCATTTTTCATAAAATCGCTTTTCATATTATTTTTTTCATTTTTATTTATAAATATTTCCATGTTTTCAATGATTTTAATAGTAATATTTATTATCATTGAATTATAAATTATACCATTTTAAAATTAATTATTATAAAAAATTAAAGTATACTTCTTATTTTTAAATAATTTTTTCAATTATCATAGAGAGTATTATTTCATCTATATCAATATCAAATAATGTTTCTCATGTAAAATTTAGGATTTTGACTAATGATATAATCCAACTACTCTTTCAAGATGGCTTGTGAACATGTATTTCATAATTTTTCATTATAATAGTTTCATTTCCATGGATTAATTAGGATATGAATGAATTTTAAATGTTTTCATGTTGACATAGCACACATATAAAATCTGTTATCTTAGAATAATATAGCCCTGTAATGTATTAGGGCATGATATATATCTTATGGGATGAAATGTTAGGGACTGGGCAGTAAACCAAATCCGAACTAATAATCTATCCATTATGTTCATGGGAATGAGGAGTGAATCCAACCATCTTTAGGACTATATCCACTATGTGATTACAGTCTTGGTATTGAACATTGAAATAAGGAATTATTTTATATTATTATATTTATATTATATTCAAATATACTACAATATACCTCGGGTATATTCTAACATCCCAATATTATTTATTTATATTTAAACCCTCCAATGAATCATCTCTTATATTATGTTTAAAGCCTTATTCCTTGTTTCGTGATTTATAATCTATTTTTTATTGGGTATAATATATTAATGTTAAATTCTTATATGATTATTATGTTCTCATGACCACGGTTTAATCATATAATCACTTATGATCTTCTATTAATATATCTTATGCACAAACCATACAAAGCTTCTTAATAGCACCATTTTTTTCATGTTTCTATTTTCCCTATCTATGATGAAAAGTATTATGTATGATATATCTATAAGTTTTCCTTGTGTGAATAATTTATTATGTATAAGTTAAAGATTTTTTGTTAAATAATTTGATTATGTATCTAGTCTCTAAATCACTAAACCTATTGGTTTGAGGTTTAATTTATTATGTTATGTGAGGGTTATTTTTGTAAAATTAAGTATCATATATTTCTGTTAATATTTGGTTGCATAAATTAGAGATAGTTTTTGTTTTATACTATTTGGAGAGACTAAGATGATAGGATATCATATAGTTGTAACTAAGGAGGTTTGTATAAAGAAATAACAACTGAATACTTTTTCAACCAAACCTTCATTTTTTAAGAGTTGTTGGGAATGTGTAATTTCAATTTTTATTATTATTTTCCTTTGTTTTGGGGAAAATAATATCCTTAAAAGATGATGGAATGTAACCCAATGAGTTTCAAGAGAGTTTTTATTGGGTTATAGACTATTCACACATGTTTTGAATCTTGGAAGGATATAGATTTATTATTTTTTTCCTCTTTAAACTGTCCATAATTTTTAATATAAATCATATGAACTCCTAATAATTTATATTAATGATGTGTATATTATCATAAGTTGCATTTACCATATATTATTTTAAATTTTAGAATATTTGATATATTTACTTTTGGTGTTTGTGTTATTTAATTATTTTTATCCTCATTGTCTTTTATCACTTTTTTTGTGATAAAATTTCCTAAACTAACTTTTTCAATCATAAGTGGTTTTATAAAATTTCATGAATTTCACTAAAAGAATTTATTTTTATTATAATTAATCCTAAATAATATTTTCATTTCTTTAAACTAATGAGTTGTAATTTTATGATAATTCTCATAATTTTACAGAAGTGTTTAATGAATTTCATTATTAAATACTATTATAAGAAAATAATGTAACCTTTATTTTCTTGTTCAATAATTTTGATAAGGAAAATTGTGTTCCATTATATTACACATTTATATTTATTCGGTAGTTTCATGAATTATACATAAATGTATATGGTATTTATTGGTGTACTGAATTTGAAATTCTATTAGTATCAAATTATGTATAAAGTAAGAAATGTGTTTCTAGAAGATTTTATTTAAAATAATTAAAATTATAGTTAATTAGGATGGTAAGTAATGTAATTCAAGTGTTTTATAGTTCAAAAATCTATAAATTGGTGTAATTATTATTTTTCTATAATGTAAAAAAATATAAATATGCATGTGTTTACTTCATTAAATGCTTCTCTCTTATAACCATAATTATTCAAGATGAATTTAAATCTGTGTTGAGTTTAAATATAAGTGAATTTTAGTTTTATATCATTGTAGTAACTTTTTCTTCTATAGTAGGATTCTATAAGATATAGTGGGACTTGTATCAATTTAATCATCATTTAATATATTTCATTTAACGTGTTAAATGGATTTTTACTAATAACCCAATTAGAATATGGATACTTAATGATTTTATAGACTCTTATTCTTTATTTCTGAATATACAATGTTTCATTCTTTTATATGTTTTCAAATGTCTTGATATATCCTTCCTTATTTATAGAATATTTAAATAAATGAGGATACCTATGTTATCAACATTGAATATTAAATTTTTAGAATATATTTTTTCTTTAATATTGTTTTTTTACAAATTAGTGATATATAGTTATGAAAATATGAATATCTAATTTTTTTTTTGAAATAAGTATGGTCCTAATTAGTTAAAGGTAATTTTCAAAAATTGTTTTAGATGTGATTATTAAAATTAATCAGTCTCTCAATTGAAAGATACTTCCACTTGAGTTTGGTTTCCAAAATAATTTGTGTATTCTATGAAATTTTTTTCTCGTTTTCTAAAATAATTAGTATTTTGTATATACCTAGTTAATTTTAACATATGTATTTCAAATTTTTTTTAAAAAAAATATATCTTATAAAGTATCTTACTGTTTATGTATATTATAAATATGTGTGTATTCAAAATATTGTATGTTTTCAAACACATTGGAATTTTTTATAAATTGTAATTTTTAAAAAACATTTATTATTATAGTCTTTTTTATTTTTGAATTATTCTTAATTTAAATTTACCAATATTCTCTATTTTTGGATGATAAAATATTTATAATATTTTCTTTTGAAATATTTAAAAATTAATTCCTAAAGAAGGTTAAGTTGAAATTTTATGGATTTTATTTTCATTATTGATTCAATTACCATATAGCCCGAATGGCCCGAAGGCCTTCTTTTTTATTGATTTTTGATATCCCCCCTTTTATTTGATAAGGGGGGAACCTTACAAGCACCATAGGCTTAGGGATTACAAGGCCCATAGGTTTAGGAGATTACATGACCCAAAGGTCTTAGAGAATTCAATAAGACTGTCTTCAAGGAACTGCCCCTCCCCAATATTTGCATCGTGATAGTAGCTCTCCACCTTCACATGGCTATTGATCTAGGCTTCCCGTGAAAGCACTAGCTAGTCATGATAGCATACCATTACCTCTCATTCTGAAAATACATTTGGCTCTACTCTGGTGAGTGCACCTCCTCCAAATCCTCTTTAAGGGCTGGTCCTTTTTTATAGAGTCTGTCTAGGGAAACTACGTTTGGACCCAAGGCCTTGAGGTGGCCCGAATGCCTTAATGGTGGCCCGAAATCCCTACTAACCCAATGTCATGGGTGTCCTAAAAGCTTTAAGTACTCCAAGCACAAACTGATGGCCCAAGGTGAATAGTTTGAGCTACTACAGTACCAAATAGTAACTGTTACAGTGATTTCTACAGTACTAAAACAATGTACCATTGTGCTACAGTACCTTCACAGTGTACAATTCTGCTACTGTCCCACACCATTTATAGTCTGCCACAGTACTGTTACAGCACCTCCTACAGTACCCAGAAATATGCCTCTACCTGGTTTTGAACCTGTGTCTTGTGGATGCACTTAAGGATACCTCACCAACAGGGTTGAGGCTCATGTTCCCAATTACCATATAGGGTTTAATATTTTTTAGTCTCATTAGATTGGTATGGTGTTAAGGTTTATAATTTTTATTTTGAATTTAATTTTATAGTTGTGTCAATACATACAATTTTAATATAAATAATTATTTTTGGTTTCATGTAGTTTTTTTAAGAGTATTTCACATTAGCTTTTAATGTTACTAAACTCTTTTCATTCAAACAGATTTTTTTTCTTCTAAAATAAATATGATTTATAATCTTTTTTGTGTCATTTATTATAATTTGAATGATACATTTATTATATTTTTTTTTTATTTCTAATGGATATTTGCTTTCTATTTTTTATTGAGTGATTTTTTATTAATTACTCAGAGTCACCATATAGATATTTGATTCAATTGATGATATATTCAATTTGATTATTATGTTATAATTTTTTTAGTTACTTATTTTTGTAATAATAATTCTTTGAAATATGTGAAATACTAATTGGTGTGGATAATACAACCCTTTTATAGGGTTTTAATAAATATCTGTATCATGTTTTTATGAATATTCAATGAATATGAGATTAAACCTTATAGTGCAGGCCTTTTTTATTAAAGCAAATACACAGAACATTCTAGGGATTAAATGTTTTTTTGGTTTTGATAATTTTCAAACCCTTAATCATCCAAAATTTTATTTTTTTATTTATTATTCCTGGTTTTTTCTTTATGTTTTGGATTAAATTTGGATTTTTGGAAGGAGTTAGATAAGAAGGCAGTGAGTTACAAGGGTTGTATACAATGGATCCCTACATATTCTCTATACCGATGAAACAAACTATTTTTTAAAATAATATTTTAATGGGTATCTTATTTAGAAATCCACCCATTTTACTTCTCTAATTTCAACAGTCTCTTATCAAACCTCTTTCATGTCAACCCGCTCTTATATACACCTCTTATTGAATCCAAGTACAAATTACTCCTTGAAATTTAAATATCCCTTTATATAAGTAACTCTTAGCCACTCAATTTCTTATCTTCTTCATTTTTCCTATATCTTTCTTCCGTCCTATATAAGTAACTCTTATCCACTCCATCTGTTGCTCTTTTTTTGGAAGAAAAAAATTATCAGACACCATTTCCATAAAATTTTATAGTTTTTTGCATTAACATTTGTTAAAATTTTAATCCATGGGTTCTTTGTTCATTTTCTAACCTTTTTTATTGAAATAATTGTATTAAATTTTATTATTCCATATACAAAGTATTATAAATATATTATAAAATTTAATTATCTTCAATGTGAGTTATCCTATGTCAAAATGTATACAAATGTTTCTATCAAAAGTGTGGACACAAAGAGTTTTCTAAAATTCCTAATAGATATTTTGAATAATTAATTAATTTTTATTTAATGAAATTATATATTATGAATAATAATTAA
The DNA here is from genome assembly GCA_963277665.1 of Viscum album. Lineage (NCBI taxonomy): Eukaryota > Viridiplantae > Streptophyta > Magnoliopsida > Santalales > Viscaceae > Viscum > Viscum album. The sequence continues at coordinate 1,430,563,160 of OY728157.1, forward strand.
TTTTCATCACATTTTCAATAAGGATTTCAGGAATTGAAATCCAGTATTTTCTTTTTTATCTTAACTTATTCGGCTAGAGACTCTCTATTATTATCAATTATTTTTTGTTTCATTTTTTTTATTATATTATAAAAAATGGAATAATTGATTTTTCAGTCTATTTATTTACATATTCCCCATGTTCCCTAAACATAAAAGAGTATTTATCAAGTCTAAATCCTATAAATGTCGTGTTATGGAAATAATCAAAATATGATGTTTGATAAAATGGGTCATTTAATTTTTCATGAATAAGTTTTTATTAATTTTATGAAGTGAATACTTATGATTTATAATGAATTATAATAGGTTATTTTTTATTTTTTCAATTAATTAGACAATTTTTAGTCACTTTTAATGATACTTTTTCTATTAGCAATGTTTATTGAAATATTGTTCCCTTTCATTATCATAAATTTTCTCATTAGGCTTTAAATTACACTTATATAATTTACTTATTAATATGTATTTATTATTTTTATACAATTATATTGGTATTTTATGTTTTACACGACCTTGACATTTTCCCCATTGTTTTTCATTATGAATTTATGGTTTCCTTGTTATATGGATCAATGATAAAGGATTTGTAATATTATTAGGTCATTAATATTATTATAACGGGATAATTTCTTTTGGGTTTTTATAGGTGATATATGATGTTTCATGTTTTTTAGGGACAAGTAATATGTTATACTCACATGTATTATATTGATATCTCACCTTGGTTTTTATGGGACTCCTTGTGTGGCAGTGATAGAGTTATTTGATGAGTGTAACACTATTGTATGATCACACTCTAGAGAGTGGCTCAAATTTTTGAATGTTTACAAATAAGGGTAATTTTTCTATCAAAAAGACTCTTAATGGTATAATTGAGTGTTATGTAGTTATATCATCAATAATTCTACTCTGATGAGTTTCTCAGTTATTTTCTTGATGATCATCTCCATAGATCCTATGTGTTTGTATGATTTTGGTTTATGTTTATTACTTAATTATTATTATTATTATTTCGAGTTATGGTTTCTTTATTTATAATGGTATTTACTATTTAATTTTCTATTAAATTTTTATATAAAATAGTATTTTAAAAAATATGAATGTATGATTATTTCTTTGAATTTTCTTTATCTTCCTACAATGCTAATGATTGTTATTGTTTTACCTTCTGACTTATATGATTATGATATCACATTTAATAGTTTTCCTTAAAAATGAATGGTTTCACACAAATTTGTCTCTTTAATATGAATTTTAAAATAATGTAATGTTTCATAAATTATGATATGATAAGGGTTATTTTTATGTGTTTTGATTTTTTCCCATGTTCAATTCATGATTTTATTTCTCAGTAATGTTTTCAGAGAATACTTTATAAATGTTTTTTTTTCAATATCATTTTATAATGGGATAATTTTTATGGAAAATTTTGGGGTGTATGGTAGATAAATACTGAGTATTTTGGATCAACAATTTTATAAAATTTAGGATCATAATATAAACTACTGAGATTTCATAGCTGATTTATATTTGTTGGTTTTTGTTTTAAAATTGTTATCTATGAATATTTTTCACTTTTCACATGCAGTTGGTTTTTAGGGTTTTCCATTTGATTTTTAGCCATGTTATTTTCATGTATCATGTTATATCAACCTCCCCTATTTGTTTTATTTCGTTCACATATTTTTTTTATTTTGGATTAGTTATATGACCAATATATATTTTTGGTTTTGAATATTTGAGTAATTTTTAGGTTGTTGATTTATATATATTATAATGACACATTTGGTTATGTTTATTCCAAAAATAATTTACCAGATTTGGGTGGCATATCCGACTTTTGGTTTTTACATTCTAAATTACTAAATTAAATCTATTCTTGGATTTTTTTTATTTTATCAGGAAAAATTTTTCCCATATGATTATAGTTTGATACCTATAACATGTTTCAAGATTTTTGGGATCATTAGTGTATTTAGTCTTTTTCATGAAAAACATGTATACAAGTTTGGGGTTTCCACGATTGGTGGATGAAAAGAAAACTTTAGACAACTTAATTGATCTGACACTATATAAGTCTCTAATGCAGGTTCCATTTTTGTTAATTAATTATTAGGGATATAATTTCAAAAATAAAATATAGTTCAGGTAGTTAGGAACCTTGATATAGTTATAAGAGTACATGGGCCCCAAAAACACTATAGAAAAACTATAAATTATTAATTTTGAAGGTGGAAAATGCTATGGACCATTATGAATTGTTGATTTTAAGAAGAGATATGTGAATCACAAGAATTAATTGAGAGATAGACAATTCCAAATACATTCATATATAACCAATAAATTCTACACATTAATAATTTATATAAATGTAACTAAATACAGGGGAGGGAGAAGTTGATCAACATGAGAATGGTTATTGGAGCCTAACCAATGGAATGAAAGTTGTTTTCCAGGTTTAATGATATTAACTATTTATATATAAGTATATTGGTAAGGGATAGTAATTTGATGTACAATAATGAGATATAAGTAACACATATGGATGATAATAAATTTGTCAAGAGAATTGGGGTGTAGAGGCATGGCCATAATATTAAGCTTCGCGAAAGGAACATCAGAGTGAAGAATTTTCATACTATTTTTATTTTTATTTAATTTTCATTAACATGTGTTTCTATGTTAATAGTGGGGTTTATATAAGGTTTATTTTATTAAAACTTATAAATAATTGGATGAATCTATTTCTAGTTATCTTATCTTCTTAGTCTTAATGCTTCATTAATTTGACCACCCAGTGTATAAACTTTGAGGATTGGGAAAAGTAACTATAGAAGAAAAAAATGATGATATAGATTAGGGTCGTGGATCTAAATCGTACAATATCATAATAAGAAGATAAAATATTACACCCACTTGTTCTATTGGTGTGTTATATTTTACTATTGAGTTATTTTGGAGTCCCAGTTCATTCTTACTAGTTTTATGAATTTTTGGACCCAAAGAGAGCTGCACCTAGAAATATGAATGTTTATCACAACATGAAGCTCTAGTTATCACCATTTAATTTTAAAAACTATAGTCCTACCTTTGTTGATATGGTTCATATATTGATCCAATAGTTTACTCCCATAACTAGTTCTATCAAAATGGATTCACAATATGAACCTCTGTGGCATTCCATGAATGATGTTATCTAGTTCTAAAAAGTATTTCTTCTTATTTTTTCCATATTCAAAATTAATGGGGTTTTAACCATATTTATATTTATTTTAATCAACATATCATCATTGTGACTATAACACTATAATATTATATGATATATTTCCCTTTAAATATGTTTATGTCTCTGATAGCTTTCTTTACACACAACCCCACGTTTAAATGAATCAAAATATACAATTGAAATTTCATTATTTAATATGAATGTTATCCCCAAGAAATTTTATTTTTTGTTATTAATATTATTAAAAATAATTTTAAATATATATAAAAAACTTCCATCACTCAAATGTATTTCATAATATTTAATAAATAGGAATTAAATTCTAATTAAGTCTCTTCATGATTATATGCCCTAATTATCTAATGAAAGTTTATTTTTCTATATGTTTTTTATTTTCATATAAACTAATATATTTATAAAAATTAAAAATTTATTTTAAATAATTGTAATATAAATGTGTTAATAATCATTAATACTTTGATTATGAGTGAAAATAATCACATTTTAAAGTAAACAATAGATGCTTTATCTTAAAAACTTGTCTATGTGCGCAATGGTTTATATATTAATAAATTAAATTAATCGCTATTTAAGAAACATTTAAATGTAAATTTTATGTTATATATTCAAAAATATTTATCATTCAACTAAGAGTTTTTATATAAAGACTTAGCCTTAAAATAATACATAATATTAAATTAAATGAATAGTTCATATTGAGGATCTTTTCAGGTTCAGAGTTTTAGAGAATTAGGCCATAAAAATTAAATTACATCTCAAAAATTAAAAAGTAGAAGATTATACTGAGTTTCCATTTATTCATAAAATAAAAAATCTTGAAAAAATAGTCATGTCTAGTTCCTTGTTTTAGACAGCATGACTTTCCCTTGATCCCATCCTTGACCCTATTCAACATTAAGTTAAGTGAAAAACATTTCAAAAAAAACTTTCGATGAGCATAAAAACCTCAATAAGGGTTATAAGATAAAGAATGATAACATTAGTCCATAAATACATACCAAGGATAAGATAATACCTCATTTAATCATATGGTTTATGAATAATACATTGAAATCATAAATAATAAATTGTAACTTGTGGCATCCATAACATACTTACGTTGTAGCTTTCACAGCTAAATATGGAGTTACATTTGGAATACCAATCATAGTATATTCCTTAAATATCTTAGGATAAATATTCATGTTTACCTCTATCATTTTACCCAATGCATTGAAGAGCTATCTTAGGCTCACCCACCCAAGGATTATCACGGAACCACCCATATATGTAAATAATGTCCAAGAACCATAACATAATCATAACACATAAAACAAACCTAAAGGAAAGATTACATTTCCAAATTTCAATCAAAATATATCATTTTAATATTTTGATTTAACAAATATATTATCAAAACCATTTTAAATACCAAAATACGTAAAAGAGTATAAGGTATTTATTTTCCTCTCTAAAACATTTCATCTTGTAAAAGAAGCCAAAGATCAAATAATACCCGTGGCGGCGGAAAAGGTCATTTTCACCGCTGACGTCAAAAAGAAACATTATTTTTTTGTCAATTAGTAAAATTCCTGATATAAAAAATATTTCCTTTGAATGAAATGAAAATTCAAAGTTGTTTATACACTGTATAAATGAAATTCATGTATAAATCAAAATATTCCGCAATAAAAGTAGTTTGAGACGAAGTCCCTTACCTCGTATCTGACTTGCCTCGATCATTCTTTAATCTCCTGAATAATAAAATAATGTTATTTTATACTTTATTAAGAACTTTTTTCGAGTTTATTATTCCATTTATATCAATTATTTCCTTGCTATAACAATTAGTTAATTATTTGAGTTCATATCTTATATTTTGGTGATGTTCTGAACTTGAATTAAAAATGAACTTGTTATAATTATAAATTGTTCTTGTGGAAACAATTACATTATATACAGAATTATATTAATGATTTAGATATAATATGTATAATATATATCCTGTATATATATGTATTTATAACAGTACATAACATTTGATGATAAGAAATGAAATGCAACGTTCATGGAGACGGTAAGTCGTACGTACGCATGAACGCTACTTTCATTTATATTTCATATTTAAAGGAATAAAAACATAATTATACATAGGTATATTATAATTCCAGTATTATAACATATATAATTTCATTAACTCCATCCTTTATACATTGCACATATGGTATAAACAAGTCATATCACTTTGAGGGTGCGGTAGTCCGCACTTCCTCAAATGAAATTATAGTATTTACCAACTATGTAAAACCATAAATATATTCTATAAATGAAAAATAAAGAAGTATAGAAACAATATAAATAATATATATCACATATAAATATAGTTTTATATTAATGGATACCATAAGAGGTCGTAGGAAAATATTGAACAATCATTGTTTCGTGAGGCAGTAGTTCACCGTCCACAGAAACTATATGTTATTTATCCATTAGATGGAGGAGTGTGTATGTTTAGTTTGAATCCACCTCATAAAAAACCTAGTATATTTAGGATACTGGTGTTTTTATAAAGGAAAGTAAGAAAAATAGTTTAGGGGTTGGATAAGTAATATAAAACAAAAGAACTTAAGAGAAGACGTTACGTTAAAATCGAGTATCTCTCTCTGTTTTGAACCAAAAGGTTTAATTGAATTGCCTTCTGCTTAGGGGAAGGCTTCTAGAAGGAGGATAGGTATTTATGGAGATTGATTTGGAAGAGTTTTGACAAGCCAAGGTGCTCGAGAAGTGTGTGAAATGGATTATAAGTGAGGGATTTTTATAAGGGGAAGAGGGGATCTTTAGGAATGTTTTAAAATATTATTTTATTAAATAATTATTTTTGGTTTCGAAAGGTCCAAATATTATTAAAAGAAAATATAAGATGATTCATTTTTGAAATAAAATCATCCAATAATAATTAAAAAGGTTTTGGATATTGTTTTAATCATTATAATATTATTTATTTAAATCATTCATTAATGATGTAAACACTACATCATTATTGTGTAATGAATATTTTTATTTATTTTGTGTTTAAATATTATAAAAAAATATCATGATGTAGGAAATATATTTATATTTTAAATGAATATTAATATTATAATAGATAACTTATATAACACCATGTAAAAATTTATTTACTAAAAGATATATGTTTATGTCATTTTTGTCTTTACTTTAAATTATTTAATTTAAAGTTTCATTATCACTCCCAAGTGGCTCCATGGGGTCTCAAAATCGACCCAAGGATTCCCATTGTCAGAAATGTATCAACCAATAGGAGTATGACACATGTTAAGGTAATTTACTATTATTATTATAATATTTTTTCCCTTATTTACCAGATTTACCCTTTTACCATGGTAAAAAAAAGTTTTACTGAAGTAAATATTCATAATGTCAAAAAAAATAAAAGATACTAATTTACACAATTTGGAAATTATGATTCAAAATATGGAATCCATTTTTCCAAATTCAAAAGACATAATTGGAAGAAATTAATTTAAAATTAATTCATGCTATCAAAACAAAAACCGTGTTTTTAATAAATAATAACTATCAAAAGATTGACACTTATTTATGTCCAATTTCAATGTAAAATTACTTCTAATGACCAAAATTAGATTAAATGGTAAAAATATAATCTAATTATACATTAAATACAAATAAAAATATAATATAACCATATAAATAAATTATATTAAAAGGAATCATTGAATTAAAATATAGTATTTTTCACTATTCATTAAGAAATGAATTTTATCCAAAAAATAGCAAACAATTTAGCCAAAGTAAATTTTGATGTCCTTATTCTAAAGAAGAATTTTATTTTGTCAAGTATAACCTAAAAAAGTGATGAAAACTAGATTTAAAGAGGGTTCACCATCAAAAGCCAATAAATCAGCCTTTTAATGAATGTTAGAGTATTTATGCCTATAATTAGATTCTTTCTTATTTTGACACTATAAATTTTTTTGGATAAATGAAAATACATTTAAAAACATGTATATTCATGTTTTAGCTAGTTTTTTCCATTCCCACCAATATAATGGATAGGTGTTAACTATCATTTAAAATAATATTATATTATTATTTTTCAGTATAACCCAACATTGTGTGCAATGTAAGATTTCAAAGAAAATCCTTGTTGCGTATAGGGTATGCCATTGGACATAGCATCCCATTTAAATTAAAATTAATATTTAATTCACAAATATTAATAAATATAAAAATTTTATATTATTTATTTACTAGGGATGTTACATTATTCCCCCCTTTTGAGAATTGCGTCTCGCAATTCTATTTACTTATCAAATAAGTGGGGGTATTTATCCCTCATATCATTTTCAGATTCCCACATTGCCTCTTCAACCATATGGGTTTTAAAAAAAACCTTTACCTGATTAATTACGTTATTCCACAACATATGATCTCTTCGATCACAAATATGAACTGGTTGTTCCTTATAATAAAGATTATGTTCCAAAGAACTACCTCTACGCTTAAAACATGAGATGGATCTGGAATATACTTTCTCAACATTGAAACATGAAAAACGTTGTGTACATAGGATAAACATTGAGGTAAAGACACTCTATACATAACTAATCTAACTTTTTCTATGATTTCATAAGGTTCAATAAACCTCAGACTCAACTTTCCCTTCTTACCAAAACACATCACACTTTACCGTGGAGAAATGTTGATAAAGACCTAATCACCTACCTCAAAAGGAAGATCCTTCCTCCGGTTATCCGCTTAACTTTTCTACCTGCTCTGAACTGTTCTGATGTGCTTTTGAATCAACTAAACTTTTTCTGGAATCTCTTCTTCCAATTCTGGTCCCATAAACATCCTTTCACCTACTTCATCCCAAAAAGCTGGAGATCGACACCTCTTCCCATATAATACCTCAAATTGAGACATCTATATATAGGAATGAAAACTATTATTATAATAAAATTAAACTAAAGAAATATGTTGGTCCCAACTTCCCTGGAAATCCATCGACAAATCACATAACATATCCTCCAAGGTCTGAATTTTTCATTCTGATTGCACATATTATTGAGGATGAAAAGCTATACTAAATTTTAATTCAGTACCCAATGACTTCTGATGGCATTTGCAAAAGTTAGAAGTAATCCTGGGATCACAATCAGATAACATGGAGAGGGAAACACCATGCAACCTGAATATCTCTTCAACATACAACTGAGAATGTTGATCTAGAGAAACATTATCTCGAATAGGAAGGAAATGAGTATATTTATTCAATCGATAAACAATAACACGGATTTCATTATTACCTCGATATGTCTTTAGAAATCCCACAACGAAGTCCATGGATATATTTTCCCATTTCCACTCTGGCTTCGGTAAAAACTGAAGCAACCCTTTTAGTAAATGTCACTCTTCTTTAACCTGTTGACAAGTCAAACACTTCACAGTAAAATCAACAATATCTTTTTTTATTCCATCAAACTAGTAATACTCTCAAAGATCTATATACATCTTAGTACATCCAGGATGAACTAAAAACAGAGAACTATGAGATTTACATAAAAACACATGTTTCAACTATGAATCACAAGGCACACATAATCTCTTTTAAAACCTCAAGACACAAACATTATCAATGTTAAAATCAGGCAACCTACCCTTCTAAACAAACTCTACCTTTTTCTACAACTCACTGTCTTCCTTCTGCGCTTTCGTAATTCTAAATGATATAGATGATTTCACTAACACCTAAAACAAAACAGATGAATTTTTTGTACCAACAAATTCTATGAAAAATTTCATCAAATCAAAAATCAAAGGATCTCATTCCAAATATAACATAGTTAATGAAGCCTTACATTTTCGACTCAAATAATCAACCACTTTATTTGCCTTTCCTAGATGGTAAGGGATCATGCAATAATAATCCTTGATTAATTCCAACCATATCCTATGTCTCATGTTTAATTATTTCTGAGTGAATATATACATTAAAATTTTCTGGTTAGATTATATTACACATTTTACTCTATACAGATGATGCCTTCAAAAAAACAACAGCAGCTAATTCGAAATCATGTGTAGGGTAATTTAACTCATGAGGTTTCAACTAACGTGAAGAAAAATCAATTACCTGATCATTTGGCATTAAGAAACAACTAATTCCTTTTAACAAAGCATCATTGTAGATATCAAAATCACCATTTCTCGATGGAAGTTCCAAAACTGGAGAATTCACCAGTCTTCTTTTCAGTTCCTTAAAACAATCATCACATTGTTTTTCCCAAATAAACATAAAACCTTTTTGAGTTAACATCGTGAGTGGGATAGATAATCATGAAAACATTTCAATAAATCTTCACTAATAACCTGCTAACCCAATAATACTATGAATCTCAATTATATTTTTGGGTACTGAAAATTATTCATAAACTTTTGTTTTGGTAGGATCAATAGTTATTCCATTTCTTGAAGCAATGTGTCCAATGAAAGAAATATGTTGTAACCAAAAATCACACTTGATGAAATTCCCATACAGTTTATTTTCTTCTAATGTTTTCAATACAAAACTTAAATGACTTTCATGCTCCTCTTTACATTTATAATAAACTAAAATATCATCAATGAACACAACCACAAACTTATCCAAGAACTCACTCAAAATTATATTCATAAGATCCATAAATACAGCAGGTGCATTGGTTAACCCAAAAGTCATAACTAAAAATTCATAATGGCCATATCTAGTATTAAATGTGGTCTTCGTAATGTCTACTTCCTTTACTTTCAACTGATGGTATCCCGACCTCAAATAAATCTTCAAAATATACTGAGATCCCGGGAGCAGATAAAAAAAATCATCGATATGAGACACAAGATTCTTATTCTTAATAGTGATGTTATTCAATGCTCTATAATCAATTCCAAGTCTTATTGAACCATATTTCTTTTTAACAAACAAGACAGAAGCACCACATGGTGATGTTCTAGGTCGAATGAAACATTTATCTAATAACTCCTGCAATTGCTTATTTAACTCTAAAAGTCCAATTTGATCCCTTCGATATGGGGGATTTTAAATTGGCTTATCATGAAGAACTAAGTCAATAGTAAATTCAAATTTCCAGTTAGGTATTATATCAGGAAACTCATCAATAAAAACATCAAGATACTAATTTTCCAGCAGAACATCATTAATCTAAACATTTCCTTTGTTTTTAACAATATGTGCAAGGTAACATTCTTTTCCACATTTTACTAGTTTCTCTTCTTTCTGATATATTATCAAAAGTATGGGTTCATTTTTGTACAAAAACTAAAAATATTTCGAAAAATAAACCTCTTTGTCTCTACAGTCAATATTAGCATGATAAACAGAAATCCAATCCATACCCAAAATAACATCAAACTATACTAGAGGCAAAACAATAAGGTTTCCAGGTAGATTCTTTCCTCACAAAAGACATGTAGGTTCTTATAATTTTTTTTGTTTCAACATTTCCTCAAGGTGTTTTTACCATAAGTTTTGGAATCATATCTTGATATGGAATTTACAAATTCCTTGAAAACTTCTCAGAAATGAAAGAGTGTGTAGACCCTGAATCAAACAACACATTTCCATAATCTGAACAAACAAATAGTGTACCTGATACAACTTCATTTGATGGCCCAACATCTGTAGAAGTAGTTGAAAAGGATTTCACCACCCCATTCTGCTTGTAGTCTAGCTACATTCCTTCAGTTGATTTCTTTATTGGACACTCATTTGCATAATAACCCATTTCATTTCACTTAAAACATTATACCGACTATAAATCAGATACTTTCTTACCATTACCCTGATCTTTTTTCAGTGTAATTATGAGCCTTATGTCCCATTTTACCGCATTAGTAGTACTTAACATAATTCAAAATACATTCCCCGTTATGATTTTTACAACAATTGTCACAAACTATAAACATAAGTTTCATACCATTAGGATTTTTGGAAAAATGATTCCATTTCTTCTTCCACCTCAAGCTCTTATTATATTGTTTGTCAAAGAACACCTGATCATTGGCAAACTCCATTTCCACCTTCTCCACACATTGAAAAAGTTTTTTATAACTTTTCAACTCACAAGAAGCCAGTTTCATTCAATACATTGGCTTTAATCCTGAGTAAAAACGATTGATTTTACTATTAAGATATCATATGAAATTTGGAGCATAACTTTCCAGTCAAGTAAATGTTTCTTCATAAGAATCCACTGAGTCATCCTCATGCCTCAATTCTAGTAATTGTTTTTCCATCCTATGAAAAACCACCATAGGAAAATATTTCTCAATAAACATAAATTTAAATTCATCTCAATCAAGAGCATCAATATCATCATCATACTTGATATTTTTCACCATCGACCACCACTAATCAGCTTCACCTTCAAAACAGTAAACAACAAGACTGTCCTTTTGATATTCTGAACACCCCATGACATAGAAAATCTTCTTCAGTTCTTTAATCCACCATTCAGATAGCACATGATAAGATGATACTTTGAATTATGAGTGATGTTGCCTCATGAAATGGTCCATTGTTGACAGGTCCTCTGATTAATCAGGATGATCTCGGGTATGAATACCACCACCATTTATAGCCTGATTAAACTATTCCATCACTGCAAAAAACTGTTCAGTTCCGATTCTGACCATCTCAGGTTGCTGATTTGGAATGTTGTCTTCCTCCTGATGTCATCCCATCAAAGCTGCCTTGTTTCCTCTACGAAAAACCATTCTGAACACCAAAATAACTTAGGCGAAGAAACATGGTAAACCGTAACTAATATATCATTTCAATCATAACTTTAAATAAAAGAAATTCATGGATATTAATTTAACAATATCCTAACTCCTAATTTTTTCTAAATTGACCTTTGATACAAACAATAATGACCTGGCCTTAAAACAATACATAATCTGAAATTAAATGAATAATTCGCATTAATGATCTTTTCAGGTTTAGTGTTTTAGAGAATTAAGACATAACTATTACATTAAATCTCAAAAATTAAAATGTATATAATCTTACCTAGTTTCCATTTTTTTAATAGAATAAAAACTATTGAAAAAAAGAGTCTTGTCTAGTTCCATGTTTTAAACAGCATGACTTTACATTGATCTCATCCTTGACCCTATTCATCTTTAATTCTTGTGAAAAAAAATTCAAAAAAACATGGGTTGACCATAAAAATATCAGTAAGGGTTATAAAATAAATAATGATAACATTAGTCCATAAATACATACCAATAATAAGATCATACCTCATGAAATCATAAAATTTATGAATAATACCTAAAACTAATAAATCATAAACTGTAACTTGGGGAATAAATAACATACTTATGTTGAATCTTTCACAGCTATGTTGGGAGTTACATTTGGAATACCCATCACGGTAGATTCCAAAATTCTTTTAGAAAAAACATTCATGTTTTCCTTAGTCATGTTACCCAATGCATTGGAGAGTTAACTCGAGCTCCCCCACCGTAGGTTTATCACGGAAGCAGCTGTATACATAAACAATTCCCTAGAACCATAACACGTTCATAACACATAAAAAAACATAAAAGAAAGATAACATTTCCACATTTAAATCAAAATATATCATTTAAATATATTGACATAACAAATCCATTATCAATAACATTTTCAATACCAAAATACATAAGATTATATGGTATTTATTTTCCTTTTTAAAACATTGTGTCTTGTTATGGAATCCAATGATCAAATAATTCTCGTGACAGTGGAAAAGGTTGTTTTCACTTCTTACTTTAAAAAGAAACATTCCTTTTCTTTGTTTAGAAAAACTCCTCATAGAAAAATACTCCCTTTGAATTAAGTGAAAATTCATAGGTGTTTATACATTGTATAAAATAAAGTCATGTATAAATCAAAATATTCCTCAATGAAAAGAGATTGAGACGAAGTCCCTTACCTCGTGTCTGACTCGACTCGATCATTATTTAATCTCTTAAATAATAAACTAAAGTTAATTTATAATTACTTAAAAACCTTTTTAGATTTTATTATTCCATTTATATCAATTATTACCTTTTTATAACAATTATATAATTATTTTAGTTCATATTGGACATTTTGTCTATGTTTGGAACATTAGTCAAAAATGAACTTGTTAGAATAATAAATTTTCCTTGTGGTAAAAATTACATTATCCCAAAAATAATATTCATGATTTATATGTCATATATATCCAGTATATATATTTATTTATAATATTACATAACATTTGGAGATAAGAAATGAAATGAACCATTAATGGAGATGGTAAGTCGTACGTACGAATGAATGCTACTTTCATTTTAATTTCATATTTAATGGAATAAAAACATAATCATACAATGGTGTATTATAATTCCAGTATAATATCATATTTAATTTCATTAAATCCATCCTTTATACATTCCACATTTTCCAAGAATGAGTCATATCACATTGAGGGGGCGGTAGTCCGCACATCCTCAATTGAAATTATCATATTTACCAACTATATAAAACCATTAAATTTTTATATAAATGAAAAATAAATATTCTTAGAAACAATATAAATATAATATATATCATATATAAATATATTTCCATTTTAATGGACACCATAAGAGGTGGTAGGAGAATATTAACCAATCATTGTTTTGTGAGGCAGTAGTTCTCCAACCACAGAAACAATATATTCATTACACATTAGATGGTGGTGTGTGGAAGTGTAGTTCGAATAATTCTCATAAAAACAACCTAGTATATTGAGGATACTTTTTTGATATAAAATAAATGAAAAAAATGATTTTAGGTGGTTGTATAAGTAAAATAAAACAAACAAACTTAAGAGAAGACGTTACCTTTAAATCGGGTATCTCCCTTTGGTTTGAACCAGAAGGTTCAATTGAATTTCCTTCATCCTAGGTTGAGGATTCAAGGAGGAGGATAGGGATATAATGAGATTAATTTGGTATAGTTTGGATGATACAAGGGGCTTGAGAAGTGTGTGGAATGGGTTAGAAATGAGGCCTTTTTATAATGGGGAGGAGGGGCTCTTTAGGAATTTTAAAACATATTATTTTATTATATTTTGATTTTCAAATTCGAAAGGACCAAAACTTATTAATGTAAAATATAAGATGACTAATGATAGAAATAAAATCATCAGATATTAATTGGATAGGTTTTGGTTATTATTTTAATCTTTGTAAACTTATTTATTTAAATCATTCATTAATGAGGTAAACACTACATCATTATTGTGTCATAAATATTTTTATTTATTTGTTGTATAAAAATTATAAAAAAAATCATGATATAGGAAGACATTTTATCTTTCAAATTAATATTTATAGTCTAAGAGATAACTTATATAACTCCATGTAAAAATTGATTTACTATAAGATATATGTTTATGTCGGTCTTGTCTTTACATTAAATTAATTAATATAAAGTGTCATTATCAATCCGAAATGGATCCATGAGGTCACCAAATTGACCCAAGTATGCCCATGGTCGGAAATATATAAACCAATAGTATTATTACACATGTTAGGGTAATTAATTATTATTATTTTTATTATATTTTGTTACCCTTATTACCAGATTTACCCATTAACCATAGTAAATAAAACATTTACTTAAGTAAATATTCATAATGTCTAAAAATAAAAGTTACATATTTAAATAATTTGGACCTTATAATTACACATATGGAATTCATTTTTCAAAATTCAAAACACATATGTGGAAGAAATTAATTTAAAATTAATTCCATCTTTCAAAAAAAATGTGTTTTTCAAAAATAATAACTATCAAAATATTGACACTTATCAATGTCCAATTTCAATGTGAAATTACTCATTATGTCCCATAATGGTTTAATTAGTAAAAATATAATCTAATTATACTTTAAAACCAATTAAAAATATAATCTAAACATATAAATAAATTAGATTAAAATACAGTTTTGAATTAAAATACAGTATATTTCACTATTCATTAAGAAATAAATTTCATCAGAAAAATACCAAAAAATTACTCAAAGTAAATGTTCATGTCTCGATTCTAAATAAGAATTTTATTTTGTCAAATATAAAATATAAATGTGACAAAAACAATATTTAAAGAGGTTTCTCTATCAAATGGCGGTAAATCGGCCTTTTAATGAATATTAGAGTATTTATACTTAAAATTGGATTCTTTCTTATTTTAGGCCTCTAAAATTTATTGGAAAAATGTAAAAACATTTAGCAAACTTGTATATTCATATTGAAGTTAGTTATTTTCATTATCTCCAATACAATGGCAGGGAGTTAACTACTATTTAAAATAATATTATATTATTATTTTTCAGTATGACCCAACATTGTGTTCAACGTAAGATTTCAAAGAAACCTGTTGTTGCGTATCAGGTAAACCATAAAACATAGAATCCCATATAAAGTAAAATTAATATTTAATTCAAAAATATTATTAAATATGAAAATTTAATATTCTTTATTTACCTGGGATGTTACATTTTAATAGTCATGTTATGAAAATAAACTCGGTTTTATAATTAAAATCCTTTTTTATAAAAATGGTTTTTGTTTCCTTTAACACATTTATAGAGAAAATAATTTTATTCACATATATAAATAGAAATTTATATAATAAATTATATATTTTTAATAATAGTAAATATTTTTTTAATTATCCCACTTACATTTTTTGGTCATAATGAATAGTCAAAGATCTAACAATTTGTTACCATGGTTAAGGTTAAAATGGTTTACCCAGGGTTAAAAAAAGGGATTCGTGTAAAAATACTACATTAACGTGTATAAATATTATTTTATGAATATATTTATAACATATATTATCTTACCATCAATTTTATTTCCATTTTGATCCATGTTCACAATAGAATTAATTTACATTTTCTAAACTGTTAAATAAATCATGTGTGTCCGTCCCCTCACTTGTAAGGGTGCACGCTTTTTCACCCTTATTCAAAAACACAGATCCCAATATCTTTTCCCATACCTACCCCAAAAAATTCCTACATTAAATCCCATTATTATTGAGCTTATATACCCACCGAAATATCATTTTATGTAGGCAAACTGTGTAAGTCGAATGAGGTCTCTGAAAGAATATATAGTCATATTACGCAATCCATTCATTGTTTATTTCTTCATATACTTACCTAAAATCTTTTTTTATCCATTCTACTATTATTGATACATTATAATAAATATTTTTATATATTTTTATTCTTATGTGACAACCATTTTTCACCATTGATTCATCAAATAGTTAAATAAAGTATCACTCATGCATGTGTGTGGACTATCAGCTTCACATAGTAATGTGAATAATTTTCCATCACCGCCACACATTAAGGGATATAATGATGGATTTAATGTTAATTTGTTTCATTTATTACATAGTTAATATTTTTTAATCATAATTTACTATCTAACTTCTTTTCCTTTTCATCCTTTAGAAAACGATTATTTTGCTCGTCCGTACGTGTGAGCTACCAACTCCATAGAGCGATTTCAATTTCTTGTCATTTAAATTTTGCATGGATGGTAATAAGCATAGATTAAATGAATTTATATATGATATTTATGTTATATTAATGACTATAAAATTTTTAATTATAATTTACCTTTTATTTTTTTTATATCCCTCAAAAATTGAAAACATCACTCTTATGTGTTTATGGGATACCAACTCCATGAAATGGTGTAATTAATTGTCTATAACCACCTTATATGGATTATTAAAACAATATATAAGTAATAAAAATTATTATTATGAAATTATAATGATACAATATATAATGAAACCTTGACCAAGGTGCAAGGACTAGAATTGTTCGACAGAAACATACATGGAAAATAAGAAAGTTCTCACCCAAATAACGATTTTACAGAATAATTATTACAATAGGATAAGTGAAAACTATTAGACAATGATATATATATCTGTGTGTGTGTGTGGGAGTGTGTGTTTGTGTGAACATGGTTCTATAATGGATTTAAAATAAATATATATTTATTATATAGGTCGTTTTAATGTGTATAAAGTAAGACAAGACTTTTTATAAGGGTTTATGTAGTAATCTAATTTATTTTCAGGATTTCATATACTAAGTTTTCATTGAGGTAAATTATATAGATCTTAAAATTTTAACCTAATATATTTTACTTTTAACTATTCTTCCTGAAATTTTCTTGTAATAGTACTATTTTAATTTCTTTACTACATAAAATTATTGATGGAATGATTTTCCCGAAAAAATAAACACCTTTACTATTTGGATAATGAAATTTTAATTCCATTTATATCTTCATTAAACTATTTCAACGAATTTTTATTATGAAACTATTATTTAAATTAATTTTCAATAGTAAATTAATTGAATTTTTTTTGGAAGTATGTTTTTTCTATGTTTTATGAACAAATTATTTATGACTTTTTACAAAAAAAAGATTAAAATTAATATTTGTATTAACATTAAATGCATAAATGGATTTTACCACCATTAAGAATAATAATTTCTTTGAAAATTCATTTAAAATATTCCATAGTTATTTCCAAATAAAATAATTTCCCCAATATTTTAAAAATATTTATTTTTAAATATAAGAAAGAAAAAAACAATTTCCATTTTTTAAATTAAATGTTAAAATACACTATAAAATGAATTTTTAATCTATTAATATATACATAAAATATTGGTATGAATCATTTGGGATATGATATTAAGATACAATGCAATTTTTTTCCATGGGTGGATTTATAAGGTTTAAGGATGATTCTTTGAAACCCTGTTTTTTCTCACGGGATAATTTATATTGTGATAAAATCCCTATACGATGTGATTATTTTCCATGGATTATTCTATGATGAAATAATCAAATATTTTTGGAACTAATTTTTTCAATGAGTTATTATATGGTTAATTGATGAATGTTTTATCATATTTTTGAAAACCGATGTATAGGTTTCATTGCTGGATAGGTGGGTCTATAATAATATAAACAACTAATTCATTGTGTGTAGAATGATATATCTTAAGAAAATATAGACTATAATTGGGGAAAACCCTATTCAAAAAAGGAATCTATCCATTATGACAATCTACAAAGTAATAAAAATCCACTATGTTAGTATTCGAGGTAATCCTTGAGGAAGTAATTTATTTTTCATGTTAATGTGTGAGGTACAAACATATGTATTATTTTTATGATATTTTCTCATTGTTCATGATTTAATACTGATGATACTGCACTATTTTGACTTATATATTTTGAATAGAAAAAAACTTATGTTTTGATTCAATATTAATTATATTTGACTAGTTGGGAATGACTATTAATATTTATAATATTATAACAATACATTGTGTTTATTCTCACTCATCATAATTCATTATTATCTTATATGTTTGCCCTTACTAAGCTCATGAGGACACCCTTTCATATGTTTCCATTTTCTCATAGTTATGAAGAAAATTTTATATAAAAAATTTATAAAATGGGTACTTTGAGAAAAGAACATTGTGGTAGATACTAATGATACTTTATGAAGTATGATTATTATGTATCAAGTCCCAAAAGAAACTAAACCTTTACGATCTTTAGGCATTTAATATTTTGAATTGTATTTAATATTAATATAAAATGATTCAATTTTTTTGGTGGATTTACTTGGGTCCACAATTTTTGGTATCAAAGGATGGTTTAGTTTTATTTGAAGATTATGAATAGAGAAATTTAGTGAAAACCATTGGGATAAGACTATGTATATAATAACTTCATAAGATTTAGTAAAGTAGAAATTGTATCCTCTTCCTAGAAAATACATACTTATATGGAAAATGGAATTTGGATGTATTTGTGAAATATGTTCACATAGGTGTAACAATTATAAAAGGGTTTGATAGGTTATTAACTTAATTGTCCCTAGTGCTTGATGAGTGGGACTAAGATGGAACACCTGGATAGATACTCATGATTGATATTATTGGGTTTATTTTCATTTTCTTTATATACAATTATGAAGGATTTAAATTGATGATGACCGTGAATGGCCTGGAATAAAACTAAGGTTTCATTAATTAGAAATAATGTTAAATGATTTTGACATCCTATAAAGGAATTTTAATGACTACATAATAACTCACTATGATTATTGTTTCTCGCACTATGTTTTTTATTTTATTCAATGGATAAAACTAAGAGTAGCCATGATAATGATGAATATTATGGAAAATTAAATGATTCTTGTAAGTACCCAAACAATTATCAATGTAATCTATCCATTATTATAATTATGTCACATAGTATCAATCACCTAAAATTACATAGAGTCAACAATAAAAAATTAATAAATAATGAATTAATGAAATAAGAGGCTTTTCAGAAATTAAGGAATATTTATTGATGGAATAGTAACATCGCATTTGGAATACTAACATAACCATTAAGAATAGTAATTTACACAATAAAATAGTAACTTCACCATTGAAAGAATTAATTAAATATATTTCTCTCATGAAGGAAAATATAACATATTTATATCTTGAAATAAGTAAATAAATATTTTTAAAATTTGTGGTATTGTTTATTGATGATATTCTCATTTACTCCAAGATCATAGAGAATCATGAAGAACATATAAGGATTTTATTTTTGAAATTAAATAAGGATAAATTGTATTAAAATTTAAGAAAGTGTTATTTTTGTATGTAAAAAGTCGCATTCTTGGGAGACATTCTCACAAGTGTTGGAATTGTTTTAGATCTTACAAAATCAAAGGCAATTGAGGAATGGTCCAGAACCTCTACTATCATAGAAATATGAAGCTTTATTGTCTTTTTAGGGTACTATCATAGTTTCTAGAGAAATTTCTCATGATTTTCTACCCCACTAACTATGTTAACAAGGAAGGGGGAAAATGTTTTTGCATAGAATAATGCTAGGAAAGATTCACAATGCTAAAGAAGTGCACGATCACTGCACCTGTACTCACATTACCGAAAAGTAGAGAACATTATTTTATATAAATTGATGATTAAAATAATATCTTGGATTGTGTACTCATGAATAGTGATAATGTGATTTTATATGACTCATGGGATTTTAATATCCTTTAGAAGAACTACCCAACACATGATATCGATCTAGAAACTATGATTTTTTCATTGAAAATATTGTGTCACTACCTCTATAGTGAGAAGTGTGCCATATATACTTATCATAATGGTTTAATTATATATCCACACAAAATAAGATTATCATACATCAAGGAATATAGTTATTATTAATCAAATACTATGATTTCTCTATACACTATCATCATGGGAGGGTGAAAAATTATCTGATGCTATTATTAGAAAATAACATAATACTCTATCCATGTTGGGGATTTAGAATTACCCTATATTTATGGATATGATAAGGTTGGATTTGAAAATCATGATTGAAGAGAATACATCCAATCTTTCCAAAATTATTTCAAAACCATATATTCAAGAGTAGATTAAGGAGGCATAAAGTGATGATATGGAGTTATAGAAAAGGTGAATGAAGTAAAGGAAGGGAAGCCGCAAGAATTACATATCAATGATAATGGTGTTATTTGTTTATGAAATATGATTTTTGTGCCATCCTAACCAGGGATAAATAAAGAGGTATTGGATAATGCACATGTATCAACATTATCTATCCATCCTGGGAGTATCGAGATTTACTGTGGTCTTCGAGAACACTTCTAGTGGGATAATATGAAAAAGGACTTTGTAAATTATATCTCAAGGACCTTGGTATGTCAGAAAGTCAAATAAGCATGATGAAATTATAATGGGATGATGCAACTATTGCATATAACAATGTGGAAATAGGAGAATGTCACTATAGACTTTGTCACTAGTCTCTTGAAGTCTACCAAAGAAAACAATATGATATGGGTTGTAGTGGACCGACTAACCATGACGCCCTAATTTATCACTATTCAGGAAGACCTCTCACTTGAACAAAATTTTATGATATATGTGAAAGGAGTGGTGATATTTTATGTGGTTCCACTCCAAATGGTCTATGGTCAAGATCCAAGGTTCACATATAAATTCTGGTGGAGACATCAACATGCTTTGAGTACTGAATTAAATTTCAACATGTCATATCACCCCCAAACTGATGGCCAATATGAATTTACTATACAAAAACTCGGGGACATGCTAAGATCCTACTCAATGGAATTTAATACTTGATGGTATCATCATATTCCATTGGTAGAGTTATCATACAACAACAGCTTCCTCTAGTATTCAGATGGATCAATACGAAGCTCTGTATGGAAAGCGATGTAGATCTCCAACCTATTGGAATGAAGTTGGTGAAAAAAATATACTTTGACCAGATCTTGTGTATGAGGAAGGCTAAATACATCTATAAACATATAAAATCATCTCAATGTTGGTAAAATATTTATGTAGGAAACTGTCTGAGGGACATGGAGTTTGATGTTGGAGATAAAGTCTTTCTTTGAATACCACCATTGAAGAGAGTCATGTGGATTGAAAATAATGTTAATCTTATCCCAAGGTACATTATACCTTTTAAGACCAACAATTTCATAGGATCAATGGCTTATTGACTTTCACTTCCACCATGTATGGTTAAAATTTTTGACATGTTTCATGTATCTATCCTATGATTGTACATACCAGATCAATCACAAGTACTAAACTTCAAGGTGGTATAGTTGGATGATGACCTCTCTTATGAGGAGAAGAAGGTAATTATTATGGACTAGATAGATAAGTTTTTATGCAATAATACAACCCATCATGTCAAAATTTTATAGAGGAACCATATATATGAATAAGTTACTTGAGAACTCGATGAGTTGATGAAGGATAAGTGCCACCACCTTTTTATGTAAAATGAAATATCAAGGGTTAAATTTTAAAATAGGAGAATAATGTAATGACCCAAACTATTATCATTTTAATTTATCCATTCTTATACTTTTTTCACATAGTATTAATCACATTAAATCACATAGAGACAATAAGAATAACTTTATAAATGAATAATGAATTAAATAAGAGGGTTTTCATAAATTAAGGATCCTATAACGATTCTACTGTAACGTGACATTTGGTATAGTAACATGACCCTTAAGAATAGTAGTTTATCCAATAGGATAGTAACTTCACCTTTAAAAGTATAAATAAAATATTGGTATCTTATGAATGAAAATATAATCTATTTATATCTTGAAATATGTAAATAAATATTTAAAAATGATAATTTAAGTATTGGTTTTTTTACGAGTTATAAATACTTATTTACAATTTTATAATTAATACAGTTTTTTAAAAGAAAGTTTATTTTCAATAAATATATCAAAAATTAATATATATTTTTCTTAGGATTATAAGATAATTTTATGAAACCTTCGTTAATTTTTGAACATTTCATAAAAAAAGGTGTAGTTATAGAATATATATTTTTGATATAAATGATGATTTTAATTAAAAATTATATTTCTCATAATTTGAATATTATTTTCATAAAATAGAGTTCATTTTTAGAATTATACACATCTAAAATTGTTAGGGTAATTTTTGTCATTTTTCCAAAATAAAAGAATATTTTGTGAATAATAAAATGAGATAATTTGTAATAAAAGCTAAATACATGAATTATTGAGTCACTAATGATTGATTATGGATGTAAGAAAAAATTCTCAAAATATCCTTCATTATTTTGATATATTTAGTGATTATTAAGAAAATATTCCTAGTATTGATTGAAAATAAAAAACTATTGAAAAAAAAGAATTGGAAAACACCCCTCTCCTCCCCTATAATTACCACCACTTACAACATCGTATCCCCACACCTTCCAAGTTTTCCTCCTTATCAAAATTCGTCCAAAATATCTTCTAAATATTTTACCCCAAATATATAATCCCTTGGTGTCATCAAAATTTTAAAATATTTTCCCTTTGGAGGTTCTCAAGGAGGATAAAATCAAGAGGTAAAATCCTCTTTCTTTTCCTTCTAATTTATTTTAATTTTCGTATTCTCTCCTTAACTCCTCTCACGTGCATGATAACTCCAGTATAATTTATTTACTATAATTCGATAATTTTTATGGAAGAATCATCATCAAATTCCATTCTCTATATCTTATTCTAAAAATTAAATCATCATCCGTGATGTGTCAATATACCGATATCATCGAAAATGCATTTTCATTTTCCTTTAACACCTTCATGGATATTCATAAAACATCTATAATGGTTGGTAAATAATGTAGAATTTATGTAATAAACCTTTTTATGTTCTGTATCTAACTTTTATACACAATAATAAATAATTGATCACAACAATTTGGTGATGTTTGAAAAACTGTGAAAAAATATAAATGATTATCGCTAACCTTTTAAAAATGATTCTTCCTAATAACATAAAACCAAATAATATATATAAACATTTAAACCTATATATTTTTAATAATAAATATAATTTCAATTCTATAGAATTATATACATTATATATAAACTTCAATTTTCATATTCAAGTGAACCGATGGGGAAAACAAAGAAAGAAAACACTCCTAAATGATGAAATTAAACTATATAACTCATGGAAAAACCCAAAAATGGAATTAATAAAATGAATTTGTAAAATGTTATGAATTTTTTAATTAATTAATTTTATATGATTATCTAGGATATTAATGGGAAGAAAACATTCATACATATGGTAATGGGATTCTCGAACTGAACTCTCTTACTTTGTGTTTTCCTTCATTTACACCATTTTCCGTATGAATATTCTTTTTTATGTTCCTTAAATATAATTTATTTTTTCCTTCCTTTTTATTTTTTGGAAATACCTGATTCCAATATTATTTAGGAAAAAATGAAGTGATTTTCCAAGAGAAATATTCTTTCTAAAAATAACATTTTTACTTCACTTGTGATTGTTTCTTCTTCAATCATGATTAATGACTCTTATACAGATTTTTTATTACCTCTTTATTTTTAAAACTCCATGATTTATTCATGAATTAATTCATTATAAAAGTAAACCCATTACTTTATATGTGCTATTTTAGTTCTAATATTGATATGTATTTTATGTTACATGAAAGATTATAAAAATTTTATAATGAGACAGGTGCACCCAAAATTACATAGCACTTGTAAATTTTGTGATGTGATGGGCGTTCCCAGAAATATATATCACTAAAATGCATTAGGTTATGTGATGAATCGCATGAGATAAAGTGAAATATGCATGAACTTTATAATATACTTGTTCTGAACTATGTTTGATAGTTTACCACTTTGTCATGATGTTTAATATTTATTCATTTCTACATTTTATGCCTCTATGTAATGCTTCACCTCATGATTATGATAATTATTCCTTGATTATGTTATGATGATAATTATTATGCTCAACCTATGTTATGTAGATCCATGTAATTATCTGTCCTCTCCCTAGAATTCTATATCACCCCATTCATTAATGTATATCCACATGTGAGTACTTGTACTAAGGAGAACACAATGATCAATAAGAAACTATAGAATAAATAATTAAATAAATCTTTATGTTTTATTTCGATAATGTAGTGTATGGTCCTGATTTTTACAGGACACTATACCTTTAGATCAAGGTTGTGTAACACATTTATGTTTTTTAGCTTTACAATAATGTAATAGTCATGTAAGAAAAGTAATATTTCTATCGTTTGTATTAGAGAATGGTTTATTTAATTTAGAAATTAGGATTACAGAACCTTAGTAAAAACCCATAGTATGAAACTACGTATATGTAAGCACACAAGAATATATTCTAAACATAGGGATCCCAAATGATATGCCTTTAGAGTTAATTTCACAATGATATAAATTTTTCATAACCTGTTGACTTATGTATTTTTATATCCTTTTATATTTTAGAAAATGGTGGGAACCAAGAAAAACCATTCCAACAACTCGTATGGGGGACAATGCAATGATTTCTCGAACGACATCCAAAAGTCCATGGGAGGTGGAGTTAAAAATTTCATGGTGATTTTTACTCGACTGTATCAGGTTATGAATAATAAAATGAATAATTTTGAATTTCCTCCTTCTCCTAAGGAGGTTCAATGGGATATTGAGTCCTTCTTACGGAAATGACCACCAACATTTATAGGATATTCGAATCCACTAGTCACTGAACAGTGGGTCAACTCAATGGAGGAGATCTTTTCTATGCTTCACTATTCTTAGATGGAGAACATGACTCTGTCCATTTATATTTAATATGGATTGACAGACCAATGGTTAGTGTTGATTAAAAACACAAAGAAAAAGGTTCAAATTTAAGATATGGAGTTGGAATACTTTAAGATAATGTTTCTTAACAATTATTTTCCACAAAATCATCATATAAAATGGAGAGAGAATTCATAGATATAAATAAAATGAATGTTTAATCTATCCCAACCTATGATGAAACTTTCACAATGATTCTAAGGTATGCCTCATGTTTTTTATCAATAATGATAGTAAAATTAATAGATTTTGTAGTGGGTTAAAACCACACATTCAAAAGTTTATATAAATTTGAGACTTTTGGAGTTACGAAGACGGTGTTCGATGTGATATCAATGTTGATATAGAGTTTAGATCATGAACCATGGCTATGGTGATTATAATGACCCATACTTTTCATACATTGTTAATACTTCAAAATGGAAGCATACTTATTACAACATATAACAAAACCACGAAAGGACCGTATAGGTATAGTGTCTTTAGAAACTGGGAAACATAAACAACTGGTTCATAAAGCGTCTACACTGTCTCCCATTTATTTCATCATATCTATAGTCCATTTTGGCATATATTACTTAATAACCTTCTTCCTGACCTGGGGAAAGAAAACATACAAAAGGGTGAGCTCAAATGCTCAGTAAGGGTAAACAAAAGAAATATCAATCACATCATATACATAAGCACATAACTTTTGGAAATCTTAACCTGCAAAAGAGATCATAATTTCATAACATGGGGTAAATCATGGTAGTGAAATTTAATCACAATAATCATAACTTAAAACATGAAACATTGTGGCATTCACACATAATCATAGAGAATCATTTCTTGTTAGTCAAGCCTCATTGCCAAGACTATCTTAGTGGACAAAGTCCCTTTCTGAACCGAGTCACCCTCGTTTCAGTCCTGTTTCACTAAACCGGTATAACCTACCGTTCCAGCCATGTCTATCTCATGAGATATAAAATCCTTACCCAATTCATTGGAGGGAGATATAGGTCCCACCCATCTCATAATGATACCATTCTTATGTGTGCCACAAAATCCTAAATCATACATCATTGCATAACCCATGTAATACAAATGGGAATCTTAAACTTCATGACATCATAAAACAATTCATATAAAATAAAGGAATTCATAAAAATAATTCCATCACAACATAATCAAATCAATTTAATAATAGGGATAAAAACAGAACCCTTTATTATCTTAGATGGAAAATAATTTTCATAAAACAATTGAACTTCATTCTTGAGGAAAATATCCTTTCTACTTCAAAAACATTTTTCCTTTCTTAACATGTCATACAACTTTAAACTAACAGAAGTTGATTAAAAATAAACTTGAAAACTTGTAAAGGAAGCTTCTTGGAAATAATGTTTTAAAAATCCATTCATGCCGTATAAGTTAAAAAAACATTCTTCTCGTACTTTTGTCGGAAATGTAAAAAAGTACCTCTTACGAAAAACGACAAAAGATTCCTTTCATATCCTTTACTAAAAACTAACTGAAGGGTAAAATTGGATTTAAAAAATTGTAGGTGGATGGAAATAATATTACATAGTGAGGAAACATGGATGTGGATGATAAAATACACCCCAGTAAATACTAAAGTATAAACAATCTCGGATAAAAATGAGATTGTGATATTTCCCTTACCTTAGGTCTGACTTGCTTTGTAAGTGTCCGAACATCCTGTATAATTATTTAAATAATGTTATTGACTTATTCCAGAATCATACTTATTTTTATGATATCATATATGGTCATATTCTTAGCTTCTTAGTAATAATATTTCATTGCTACTTGTTATTCGGGTGTTTATAACTTTTTGTTCTTATGCGTGTTTTGTCGAATAAATTCTTATTATTTTCTTTAGGTTATAGATACCTCATTTCCAGAATGGTATTAGTGTAATATATATCATATTCATTCATTCAATTCATTTATATAATCATTATGAAATGAAGATCATGTAGAACGAGTCGCATCACATCGTGGAGACGGTATTCCGTACGTATGCACGAGTGATGATATCATTCCTATGATCGTGGAATTGTATTGGAGTATATGTATACTATTTCAGAATCAATATCACTTTATAATAGTCATATATAGTCATTATTTACACCATTATACCCATCCAAGTAAGGTGGTGGTGGAAAATAGATTACACCACGGCGTGGAGACGGTATTCCGTACGTACGCACGCGCGGTCATTTCTTTTTCCGTAGGATGGATAGATGGTGAAATAGGGTTGTTTCATACTTATAATAAAATATCAGTATATGAGTGATACTGATGTTATTACTTCATAATTAAACAACTAAAGAAGAAGAATTGGAAGAAGAAATAAAGATGAAAGAATCAGTAACGGACATTACCTCTTCTTTGAAGTGCTTCTTTGAGACCTTCTTTTAGGGCACTAAAATTGGTCTTTGAGGAAGACCAGAACCTCTATGATGTTGCTAGGGAATTGTAGAAGAGAATTTGGCATGGGTTGGCCGACCTTGAAGGCTCAATGTTGTGTGAGGAAGAGAGGGAGGAGGTGCCCTTTTATAAGGGAGGAGAGGGGCACCTTTGGAATAACTAAAAATATTATTTTATTATAAAGTCAAGTTCGGTTTTAAATAGCTCCAAATTGGTATATTTAGAAGATAAGGTTGGGATGGGTCTAAATCATCTCATTCAATAGAATTTATACAATTTTAGGTTCCTATTTTAACCTTATCATTTAGATTTAACATTAAGTTAAATAATTGTACTTTTACCATGTCTTCTTGTGTTCTTACACTATAAGGTTAATAATCTTACTATAAGAAGCCAAACGAACCCCAAATTGTTTATTATTAATATATATAACCTTATCTAAGTCATTTGGCCTAACGTTATATTTTTAGGAATAAAATAACAATTAATAATATAATATTTGTTTTAAAAACTATTTTATGTCAATTTTGACACTATTTAGTAATTGATTTTTGTGAAAATCATAACAAAATGATAAGTTCAAAAAAAGTTAATTAAATCAATACTAACATGTCATAGTACCTATAAAATTAGTGTAATTTATAAAAAGTCTCAAATTATATTTATTTGGGTATTTATAACATCAATTATGTCAATATTTTATTAATAAGATAATTACTGCATCATCGTTGTGTCATAAATAAATTAACTTATTTGATGTCTAAAAATTACAAATAAATTACAATTATGTAGGAAATCATTTTATCTTTCTAATAAATATTTATAGTAGAATTTATCTTATGTATAACCCATATTAAAATATATTTACTTATTAAACTTTGATTTTAACTATTTTAACCCTTCTTTAAATAAATTAATAATAAATGTCTTAATCTAATCCCAGTGGGCCTAAATGGTCATATTTTATTCCTATGTTTGTTTTTGGTCGAATTAAACTTATCCAATAGAATTAGTACATGTGTTAGGGTAATAATAATATCATCTTTACCCTTAATTACCCTATTTACTTTTTACCGTGGTAAAAAAAGTAAAAAGTTACTATTCACCAAAAAATTATTTTCATCTCATTGAACCACATTTTACTTACTGACATCAACCGTTTCTCTCGGATTTTTGAAATTCCACTCACAGAAGCGGTAAAATTATGTTTTATGAAAAATTCAGTTTTTTAACTACCACTTCGTGGTTTCACTATTCATCAAAAATTGAAAGTTTTCAGAAAAATACCAAAATTTCACCCTAGCCTAATTTCGATATTCTGAATCCAAAAATGAAGTCCATTTTGAAAAATAAAATTTATAAAATTTCAAAAAGTGGTTATTACTATTCATAATGGCTAGTTTTAATAATATTTTAATAGCATATCGTTGTTTAGTGAAACTCGGTATTACGTACGACACAAGCTATCGAGGAAGGTCACGATTTCGTGTAAAGCAAGCCAAGCAAGTGTTGTGTAGAAAAAGATTCCTTTGATGATTTATATAACATAAAAGTCTCGGGTGTTATAGTGATAATAAACAAAAGATGGAGTTACAATATGGAGGATATCATGGAAAGAGGTTGGAAGAAATCTCAACCACTCACAAGTCAAAAATGTGGGAAGAAGCATCATGTTTACTTCATCAAGGGGATAGAAAATTCTATAAGTGTATGAGAGATTCCACTAAACTCATCAATTTCAAAGAGAAAAAAATAATCTGACTAAAATAATAGAATAAATGCGAGAACCACCAATGGCCCAATCCTATAACTATAGGGAGCTAGGGCACTATGAAATCCAGTGCACTAAACCTCTTGTCCTTGAGGGTAATCAGCATCATTATCCAACAAATCAAAAAGGGTAAAGGGAAGGATGCTTCCATCACTAATACTAATGTGGAGTAAAAAATGATGTTTGAAAAGGTATAATTCCAATTCACTCAAGAATGGAAAAAGTAATATTTTATTTTGGTTCAACACATTTTTTATATATTTCATGTTTTCTAGAACTATTGAATCCAACCACTAAAACCTTAATGTATAACTATCCCTAAAAATCCTACTGGTGTGATCATTGTAAACCAAGTGTTGGAATCTTCATTTATCAGAGTATGGTGGAATATTTCCCCATTATATCTCATGATACTTCTCTGGTTGTAATTCAATACTATATTGAGGATGGATTGGCACTTGTTATATAGAGCACACATCAACTATCAGGAAAAGGAAATATCTTTTAATATTCTGAACCATCCCATGCTCCTCTAATAATGAAAGGAACATCATGAATCTCCTTTGAAAAATCCTTCAACGGTGTGGTTGTTGATTCCCTGTGATGAAGCATAACTCGCTCAAAAGGTTGATTCAAAAGAAGGAATCAACCTAGGGGAAATTTCCATTGTGAGGAAATAAAGTGATTTATTTCTAAAATAATTACCTGGATTTAAACCTGATTGTGTGGTAGGTTTCTCAATAGAACTCATACTCAGAGCTACTCCTACCATAAAACACCTCTATGGGATAGATCTGATCAAACTGGGAGAGTCAAATATGTAGCTGCAATAGCGTTTAGAAAAATGGTCCATACACCTTAGTGTTTAACCATGGGGTTCTCCAGTGATATTTTTCAAGAAGAATGATGGATCAATGTAATTTTTTATCTATTATTGTGGACAAAAAAAGATGACCATAATGAATAAGTATCTACTTACAAGTATTGATTAATTTTTAATCAACAATGAGGATCTTAGTAATTCTAAAAGGTGGAACTTAAATTTATGTATCATCAGCTAAATGAGAAAATAAAAGATATTCATAAGACATCCTTCTATAAAAGGTATGGAAATTATTAGTTTCTAGTATCACCCTTCAAACTTTATAATTCCCCTACGATCTTCATGGATTTGATGAATAGAATCTTTAGAAACAACCTTGAATAATTTGTGGTAGTTTTTATCGAAGATATTATCATTTAATCCAACAGAAAAGAGCAAAATTAAGAATATATAACGATTGTACTGGAGATATTAAGGAATGAGAAAATGTATTCCAAGTTCAACAAGTGTAATTTCTGGTTACATAATGTCTCATTATTTTAATATGTGATCACAAGTGAAGGAATTTCTATAGACCCATCAAAAACAAAGGCAATTAAAGAATGGCCTAGACCCTCTAGTGTCATGTAAATCAGCAGTTTTCTTTTCTTAGTAAGGTAGTATCGATGTTTCCTGATAAATTTATCATGAATGTCTAGCCTTATAACTATGTAAAAAAGGAAAGGTGTAAAGTGTTTATAGACATAATAATATGAGGAATTCTCAAAGGATATAAAAAAGAGGTTGATCACTACACCTATACTCACATTACAGATAAGTAGAGAAAGTTTTGTGATATGAAGTGATGCTTCAAAAAATGTCTGGCATTTTGTTCTCATGTATAATGATAGAGTGATATCCTAAACCTCATAAAAGTTGAATATCCATGACAGGAACCACCCGAAGAATGATTTGGAGCTAGAATCTATGATTTTTTCCTTGAAAATAGGACATCATTGCCTCTATGGTGAGAATTGTGACATATATATCGATAACACCATCCTAAAGTATGTATTTATGCAATAGGATATCAACATTTGTAAAAGGAGATGGTTAGAGTAAATTAAGGACTATGATTTCTCTATACACTATCATACTGGGAAGGTGAACAAGGTAGCTGATGATTGTAGTAGAAAAGAACTTGTTACTCTATCCATGTTGTGGATAGAGAAAGACCATATCTTTAGGGAAGTGAAAAGGATGGATTTTGGAATTATAATGGTAAGGAATACATCCTACTATGACCAAATCATTTCCAAACCATCAATCCAAGAGAATATTAAGTATGCATAAAGGGATGATCTAATGTTATAAAAGAATGTGAATGTAGAAATGGAAGGGAAGTTTCAATAGTTTCATATCGATATTGAAGGTGTGAATCAATTTAAATTAGGTATTATTAGCCTTTATCACCTATGATAAAGAAAGATCTATTTGATAATACAAATAGCATATCTTTCTCTATCCATCATGGGAGTACCAAGATGTATTGTGATCTTTGAGAACTATAATGGTGGGATAATATAAATAAGTGGATTGCATAGTATAATTCACGGTGTTTGATATGTCACCAAGTTAAAGGAAAGAAAAATAATTCCAAAGGGATGATGAAACCATTTCCAATAATAATGTGTAAATGGTAGAATATCACAATGGACTTTTTCACTAGTCCACCAAATGAATCCAAAGGAAACAATTCTATATGGGTTGGGGTGGACCGACGAACCAAGAAAACCCACTTTACAACTTTTCATGAAGACCTCTCGCTTGAATAACATTCTACAATATATGTGAAGGAAGTGGTGAGACTGTGTGGGTTTCCACTCGCGATTGTTTTATCCAGATCAGAGGTTCATATCTATATTTTGGAGGATTCTTCTACATGCTTTGATTACTAAATTGAATTTCATCACAGCCTATCACCCCCAAAATGATTGCTAATCTGAGAGAACAATTAATACACTCAATTAAATGCTAGGGGAATTGCCAATGGAATTTAAAGGTATATTGGATCAACAAATACCATTAGTTTAGTTCTCATACAACAATCGGTTCCACTCAAGTATTCTGATGGCTCCATATGAAGCTCTTTATAGAAAGGGAAGTAGAATTCTAGCTTGTTGGGGTGAATTTAGAGAATAGAAGCTACGTAGATCTGATATTGTACAAGAGATTATCGAGAAGGTTTAAGACATCCATTTACATATCAAAGCTTCTCATATTCAAAAAATTATCTGTGGGTACAACCATCAAGGGGACATGGATTTGGACATTGGAGATAAAGAATTCTTTCGAATATCACTATTGAAGTAAGTCATGTGGTTTGGAATTAAAGGGATGCTTAGCCCAATGTACTTTGGACCCTTTGAGATCCATGATGTTATAGGAGAAGTGGAATATCAACTCGCATTTCCCCACGTATAGTTAAAATTCAAGACATGTTCTATGTATCTCTCTTGAGATAGTATATACAAGATCCATCATGTGTATTAAACTCAGAGGTGGTATAGCTGAAAGATTATCTCTTGTAGGAGGAGCATATGGTAAGGAAATTGGACCATAGAGTTGATAAAGTTATAAACAACAAGACATCCATCCTTTTCAAATTTTTGTGGAGGAACCATAAGTATGAATAAGGTACTTAGGAACTGGAGGAGGTGATGAAGGATAACTACCCTCACCTATTTTTTGTAAAAATAAATTGTAACTGAGAATTTTCAGAAGGGGGGAAGATTACAATGACCCGATCATTTATCAATTCAATTTCTCCCATATTATAATTATGAAAAATAGTGTGAATTACATAAAATCACATTGATACCTCCATAAAAACATGATTAATGAATAATTAATGAAACAAGAGGATTTTTCAGAAACTAAAGAACTTAAACCGATTAAATAGTAACTTGATCTTTAGATTAGTATCATGACCCTTAGGAATAATAATTCATCCAATAGAATAGTAAAATAAAAATTAAAAGTCTAAATAATATATGGGCATCTTATTAATTGAAATATAATATATTTATATCATGAAATATGTTATTAAGGATTTTAAAATTTATAAAATAATTACTGGTATTTTTATACATCATAAATATTTATTTAAAATTTTATAATTAACATAATGATTTAAAATAAAATTTATTTTCATAAATTAAACTCATAAATTAATATATCTTTTTCTAATTATTATAATAAAATTTTACGAGACCTATGTTAACTTTTGAAAGTGTTATAAAAGCAGTTATAATTTTAAAATTGGTATTTTAAAAATAAATGATGATTTTAATTAAAAATTACCTTTCATATATTTAGAAAATTATTTTTATAAAATGGAGTTCATTTTTGATTTATAAACAAAAAAACTATTAAATAAAGTTTTTGGGATATTTCTAAAATACCTAAATTTTTGTGAATAGTAAAATATGATAATTTTAGATAAATGGTAAATACATGAATTATTGAGTTGTAGATGATGTACGGATGATTTAAGAACAAAATATTGGAATTTCCTTAATATTTTAATATATATGTAGTGATAAATCTCAAACAACTCATAGTCTTGTGCCAAAATAATAAACTAATGAATAAAATAATGGGAAAAAGCCTCTCTCCAACCCTGTAAATACCACCCCTCATGACCTCTTCTCATCACACATTACAAGCTTTGATTCTTGTCCAAATTTTTCCCAATTATCTTTTTAATATCTTACAACATGTATAGAATCTATTTGTTTCATCATAATACCCAAACTACTTCACTAGGAGGTTCTCAAAAATAGGATAAATTTAAATGGAAAAACCCTCTTTATTTTTCTTTTAATTCCATTTAATTTACTTTTCTTTTCTAATTCTCACCTAACCTCTCCTATCCAAATATGCATGAAAACCCCATTATATGTTATACACTATATTTATTTCATTTTAATATATTATCCATCATTAAAATATTTCCTCTCTCACACTTTTATTCTAAAAAAGAAATCACATGTGACATGTCAATTTACCTACATTGTGGATGATATGTTTTCATTTTCCATTAGTAACATTGAGGATATTTAAAAAACCATTATAGAGGTAGTTAAATACTATTTAATATATCTTATAACCCTTTTTATGTTTAGTAAATAACTTATATACAAAATAATATATAATGTAACCAAGCTAGTTTGCGATGTTCCAAAAAACTGCCAAAAATCCAAATGATTGTCACTAGCGTTTTATCTAATGATTCATCCTCATTCCATTTATCCAAATGATATAAATAACCATTTAAAACTATTTATGATCATTTATGAGATATAATTTTAATTCTTGATAATTATACCCATTCTACAAAAACAACCATATTCTTATTCAAGTGAACCTATCATCAAAACCTGAGAAAACGAACAATCTATAACGATGAAATTAAACTCTATAACTCACTGAAACGCCCATAAACGAACTTTATAACTATAATGAATCAAATTAATGAATAAAAGGTTATATATTTTTTAATTAATGAATATATATTGATTATCTAGGATATTAATGTGAAGAAAGCATTTAGACATATAGTACGGGTATTTTGACCCAACTCTCTTACATTGGGTTTTCCTTCATTCACTCCATTTTATTATGAAGCTTCCATTGATGTTAATTAAATATAATTTCTTTTATCCTTCCCTTTTACTTTCTATATATACATTATCAAATATTATTTTTTTACAAATGAAAATATTTTCCAAAAGAACTCTTCTTTTTAAAACCACAACATTTAAATCTCGTGAGATTGTTTCCTCAAACTTGGTTGATGATTCTTAAACAATTTATCTTATTCCCCCTTTGTTTTTGGAACCCAAAATATTATTCCAGAAATTATTATTTTTTAAATGAAACCCATTACTTTAAATTGTATATTTTATTCCCAATATTGATATATTTTTTATGTGGAATTGATGATTATATAAATGTTATGATGTGATGAGTGTTCCCATAATTATATAGAACATGTAAATATTATGATGTGATGAGTGTTCTCATACTTATATGTCTCTACAATTAATTGGGTAATATTAATAATCTCATGAGATAAGGGGCATTAACATGATTCTTTATTTGTTCACAACTATGGGAAATAGTTGACCACTAAAACATGATGTTTAATTTTTATGTATCTCTACATTCCTTGTGTTTATCTAATGCTTCCTCTCATGGATATGATAATTATTCAAGGCATATGTTATGATGATGATTATTATGATCACCTTATATTATTTTGACACATGTTATTAACAATCCTCTTACAGGTATTTTATCTCACCCATTTAGTTGATGTATATCCTCAGGTGTTTACTTTTACTAAGGAGATCTTAAGGACTACTAAGAAACGAGAGAAGAATGAATTAAATAAATGTTTCTATATTAATTTTAAAATTTTATGTATGGTCCTAAATTGACCAAGATATTAAACCTTTGGATCCTAATTTTTTAATGATTTTAGGTTTTTTATATTTAATATGAATTAATAATTATATATGAAAAATTAATATCACAATAATTTCCTTAAGAAGTAACTACATTTTATGAGTGATGGAATCAGAAATCATCTCACTATAACTATGAATAATTATCATGATATGAATCATACTAAGCATCCAAACAATAGAAGGAGGTAATAATGTACTATTTTTACCTTATTAGGAAATATCAAACAAATTATTTTGGGTAAATTGATCCAATAATTTCTAAATAAAGGATTAGTAACAATGAAAATATATTTTCTCTTCTCAAATAATTGGATCCTGATTTTTTTTGGAATTTTATCATTTGAAAGGTGAAGTGGATAAATGGTGGTCCCTTATCAATAACATGTGGTGGGATGATGAAATTGAATCCATGATATGGGAATAATTTAAGGAGGAATTTTTCAATATTTGTTTTCCTTGAACCCTTTACTCAAATATAGGGAGGTAATTCCTATAGCTGAATCAGAAGGATGATGAATCCATTAGTATCTATGAGTAAAATGTCATAATAATGTAAAGTTTCACTTCTTTATTTATCATCAACCCTAAAATATAAATTCATAATTTTCTAATGGATTTAGACCAATTCATCGAATACAAAAATTAATATTTTTTATGTAGTTTTTTATGTTCTCTCAAGATTGAAATAAATTTTGGGGAACTTTATTATGATTATTGTTTTGGGATAATATGGGAGAATGATATTTGAAGAAAATATAATATTAAAACACATGGGTTAAATAAGATGATTCTTTATTTATGTATGAAGTGTGAAAGGTAGCATATGTGAAACATCCTTATGGGGTATGGTAAATATTTTAATTGTGGAAAAGAAGGACATCAAGACAAATAATGTGGAAGTGATGTAAAAAAGACTAGTCAATGGAAGGAGTGGTGGGAAATATCAATTGAATGTTTCACCCACACTACAATTCTATCATTTCATGTATTAATTATTTCTTGAAAATTAGTATATAAATATGAGGGGTAGTGATAATAATCATGTTTTTCAAACTCCTAATCCTTGAGACAGTGGAAAAAACGCATGTAATCATAACTATTTATGTGATTCATGGGAATGAAATAGTGAAATGTAAACTTATCATCCACTCAATAAATGAAAATGTTTTATTTTACTCTAGATCAGCATAATATTTAATATCTAAAAATGTTTCAAAGGGAATCGCATCACCGCATGAATGATTAGATGTTGAGTTATAAATAAAAACTCATAATTGAAAAATGATCATATTTAAAGTTTATATACCCTCTCTAATATATGTTTAAAGGAGTTTGCTTCCTAAAAATATTATAAATCTCCCTCTAGTTGAATTAGAATTAATTTTTGGAAATCATTGGATTTCATTATATATATATATATACCATATCTATTTCAAAGGAAGGGATGTAACATTCTATATTTCAAATAATCTAAAAAATAATTTATTAATTAAGGAAAAAATATGAGCTTTTATTAGAAGTATTTAATGGCTCGGACTTCTATGGTCCATTACTTTGTGAAAATAATGGTTAGGAAGAGGCCGCGTGAGTTTCGTGGGAGAGATATTTAATTTATGGGAGAGAGGGAGTTATTATAAGATAATAATGGGCGTCAATAATAATAATAATTGTTAATGATAATGATGGAGACCCGTTGATGAAATT
The DNA here is from genome assembly GCA_963277665.1 of Viscum album. Taxonomy (NCBI): domain Eukaryota; kingdom Viridiplantae; phylum Streptophyta; class Magnoliopsida; order Santalales; family Viscaceae; genus Viscum; species Viscum album. The sequence goes on from OY728157.1 coordinate 1,430,601,098, forward strand.
GAAAGAGGATATATTACTGTTATATTAATTAATAAATGGTAATGGTGGATTTTAGTGTGTGATTAATTAAATGGAATGGTTTTAATTTAATATGAGAATAACCAGGGTAAAATAATTTATTGGGATTAAATTAGAACATTAATGATGGGTGTTATTATTATTAATTTTATTAATAATAACATTGAAGTGAGAGTGGAGTTGGGAGCCACACACAAGTAGAGCATGGGGGATAGAGGAGGTGTGGAAATAGAGTTGTGTGTGAGTGATTGAACATTTATTCACTTTTAATAATCATTATGATATTAATGCCAATAATGTTAAAATAAAATAAATAAGTTAAAAGAGGATTCAATCAAGGGGAGGTTCCACTTTTGTTGGAGCGTGAGGGAATTGTTTAAGAGAGAAAGAGATTGGAGAGAGAACGAGTTTAAAGGAAATAAATATTTAAAATTTAAAGCAATAAAATAAATAAGTTAAAAAATGGATATAAATCAAGATGGAATTGGGTGATGCGCACCAAATTGGAGAGATTTTGTGCATGGATTTTGAATGTGGGAATTTAAGGAATTAAATTAAATTAAATTAAAAATAATAATAATAAAATAATGTAATTATTATTTTCGTTGGGAAAACTGAATTTTGACGGTATCTTCCTCGTGCGACCTCGGTTTCATCAACCGTCAGTGGTAGTGTGACCCAGACTTTGGGATGGAATTCATGAGTCCAATATGCGATGTCTTTTTTGGGTTTGCAGATCGTGTACCTGAAACACTAGTGAATTAATATATTTAATATTATTATTAAATCTTCGACCCACCATAACTCTCACGTGTGATGACCGACTGACTTCTCGTTAGTGGCGATGTGATCCTGTCATTAATACAATTGATTCAAGTCTAATGTGGGATATTAAATTATTTTTCGTGGCTCGGGTCCATGAAACACCCAATAATAATAATAATACAGGATCTTACATCCAACATATCTCCCTCATACGGTATTGGAATGGCGAACCGTCTGTGACATTGCATCCCTGAAATTAAGACTGATGATTCAAAGACCATAAATCCTATATTAATTATTCCTATGGCTCGGGATGTTTTTACTCGGTCAAATAGCATGGGTTAATGTGATCCTCTTTTAATGGGGAATTATGTGTATCTTAAATTGTTGCCCCATTAAATCATCAAAAGGGAAAATATATCATCCTCCCTTGTTCTTCCTCTTTGTTCCTGGCTATGAGACACTATAACCTTTCAATCCTTCCAGTAATAGTTTCACAATAAAACTTTACTCCTTGGATAGGTTCCGCTCTGTTTTTATGCAGCCAAGATGTATTGATCAATCCTCGATATAAGGTATGATTTATCATCATTCCTTTGGTATCATCTTCTCCTATTTTTTCCATCTATATTATAGAATGTAATATCCATGCTTATAATGGAGTTTTTCATGGGGTTTGGTTGGTGCGGTCGTACCATGGCATCCTCGGGTGGATGCAGTTGGTGCAAGAGGAGGATCGTGACCCGTTGTGTGGATAAAGAACGTCAATAACTCTTTAATGTAGGGGATTTATTGCTTCTCTTTTCTTTTACGTGCAACTGTATTGTTAGAATTTTTAATACCACTAGATGATAATTAAATTGACATAATAAATATTTTAACCGGATAAAGAAATTGATATCGATCGCATGTTATTTCCTCGTGTTTTTCTAGATATTTTGATATCTATTCTTGCTTTGATTAGCCGTTCATTGTTGATGGAAACCGGTAAAGAATGTAAATTGGGATTAATTGATAATTTTTTGGAAAAAGATAAAGAGGAATGTAAACAAATATGGTTCTAGTTGTAATTCGATGTCAATCAAATTGGCGCAGTAATAATTTTTAATTATTTGTGATATCATACTCATTAGGTTTCCCAAATTTGGAACCTACAAACAATTGATTTGTTAATTCAAGGTGGATTAAATAACTGGTTGTTTGATAATTCCTTAAAGGGTTCTGAGTTACCCTCTTGATTGTTAAAGGGACAAGATCCCAATTAAATGTGGTGTTTGTTTTCCTACTGTTTGTGTTGTGATGTGATCCTGGATGGCTATTGTGATATGAGGGGGAATGGAGGCTTTTGGTTGTGGCAGAAGATGATGCCTAGAGTGGAGAGGTGCATCAGTTTATGCATGTGGGTGTTAGGGAGGACACCATGGATGATGGAATTGAGTGCATGTGATTGTTGGATGCTTGGTAATTTTGATTGGTTCTTTATCTGATTTACTTTTCCCCACTACTTAAGGCAGCTGGTCTTACTTCCCCTTCTTCCGAAAGAGGTAATGACAAGCGTGGTATGACACGTGCCTTCCGTGATTAGCTTCTCTAGGAAGGATGGGTATATGCTCTTTCTAGAAGCGGAAAATACTAAACAGGTAGTACATCTACGGACCGTGTTGATCCCCCTTGTGTTTAGTAGCATATAATGTTTTCCTAGAAAGCCTGGGAATGTGGGGAAGTATTTCTATAATGATTAATTGAATAATGGGTGTTAAACCATGGGGATGGAGTTGGTGGAACACAATGATGAGGTTATAATTTTTGAAGGAACAATTGACTTTGGGTGTGATGCTAATGAAATTTAATGTGGAATTTTTCATTGTTAATTATATTTAATAATTAATTAAAATACAATGGAACTGATAAAAAGGGAATTAAGTAATCTAGTATGACACTTTAAATGGTTGTGTGATTATAGGATACCTAGTCTTAGAAGTAGCATCCCGGAGTCTAAGATACGTTAGATGCAGTTGTGTCTAAGACTCAGTAATGCCCATAGTGTGGTTGTGAGATATAATATATCATGTACTTTTTGTGTTTCTATATGCTACTCCACCCTTTCATTAAGCAAAACTGACACCCCGGGGATTCTGAGCCCTGGGGGGTGTTTTCCCCAAAATTCTGATGGGAGGATGGATGGCTAATTACCCCCTTTGTCCCCACTCTCTTCTCTTGGTATTTACTGGTGCTAGCAGGAACCTTGGTTAGTTTTCCACATATATGTGTGTAGAGGGCTGTAATGTCTTGTGGTTATTCACAAACATATATTCTGGATATATTTTTCTATGTACTATTATAGGTGTAACGTGTATAGTTTGTGATGGCTTGAGGATATTTACTCGGTGTATGTGCTATAATGGATTCATGTATAATACCTGACTTATGATAAATGTTATGAGAGCTAGGGTGGATCCCAGAAACTACCTAGTTACTTTGGTGTGTGGATGTGGTGGTTTTGTTGCACGGGTTGCATATTTTGGTGCTTCGCCCAAGTGTCTGTGGGCAGGCCTTTTTGGAGAGAGATGCTCAAGACGTGCGATGTTGGGGTAAAGCGGAAAACTAGTGGGGAAGTAGTAGCGGGGTACCCTTGATATTCTTTATTATATGATATATTATTGTATTAGTTACTTGGTGAGAGTAGCCGTGGTGAGGTTTGGAACTTAGTATACATGTTTAGGTGAGGATTTAGTTTCACTTCTTATTCATTGTGCTTTAGCTTGCTTTATTTACTTTGCATGAGAGGATTCGTGGAGGATCCTACTAAGTAGACTGTTATACTCACCCTTTTTGTATATAAACTTTTTTTCAGGTCACTTGGAGCTATTTGGAGATCAAGCTAGTTTTTACTCGCTTGGGGAAGCAGGAGCTGTTTGGGCTTGTGGTTGCTACTGTTTTTTCATTCTTTTGGGTACTTTCAGTTTCCCCCCTTCCAGTTTTAGTACTTTTGCATGGCATTACATATGTGCACTTGGGTTTCATTTATATTCCAGTTTTGATTTGGAGTTTGTTGGTGTCTATCTTATCTCTCTCTTTCGTATGTGTTCTCTTAGAGGTTAATACCTCCTATTTGTGTGTTTATTATACCCTCGGTACTAATCGCCAACCCGGGGCCTACTGGAGGCGGGACTCAGGGGTGAATATCTCCCTTTACACATTGCCGACCCAGGAGAAGTACCAATGAGGTAATGTCTCTAAAGCTTTAGAGTAAACATCACGGCTGCCAATTTAAGATCATAGGTGGCATAGTTGCGTGGGGATGAAACTGTCAAGACCCATAAGAAACAACTGGCCTCTTCTGCATGAGAACACATCCTAACCCCAGATGTGAAGCATCGCAAAAAACATAAAACTAGACTCCCTCAGCTGGAAGATAAAGGACTGGAGAACTTACTAACTTCTTCTTTAGATACCTGAATGTTGTCTGACATTGATCATAAGAGTTTGAGGTATGTTTTCTCCCAGCATGACTTGAACTTACGACAGCGTCAGTGTATGGAGTTATTAAAAGAATACGACTTCGAAATATCGTATACACCTGGAAAAGGCAATATTGTAGCTGATGCATTGAGCCGAAAGTCACGTAGTGATGCTGTGCATGAATATGGTGATTTTTGGAGAGTAATGGAATAACTATCTGCATTGAATCTTGATATGGGAGAAGTTTGGGGTGGAGGTTGTCTTTTTCAGATGACGGTATATTTAGCCCTGGTGTAGAAGGTGGAACAGTCCCAGTTTAGAGATCTAGAGGTTGAGTTTTGGAGAGACCGAGTTGTTTGTGGTGAGTCCCCTGATGGTTGGTCGGAGGATGAACAACACTGAGTGTTGTATCATGGAAGGATTTTTGTTCCCTTGACAATGTGTGAGATGGTTCTCTGAGAGTTCCATAGTTTTCCCTTAGCAGTACATCCTGGCATGGCAATGATATACCGATCCTTGAGGAGTTAGTTTTGGTGGCCTTGGCTGAAGTGTACGGTTGCAGAGTTTGTGTCTTGATGTTTAGTCTTCCAGAAGGTGAAGGCCGAACACCGTGTTCCTGGTGGTATTCACCAGTAATTAGAGATTCCTCAGTGGAAGTGGGAGGACATCTCAATGGACTTTGTTAGAGGTTTACCTCGATCTCCGGGAGGACATGATGCTATTTGGGTGGTAGTGGATTGTTTAACAAAATCAGCCCACTTCATAGTGATCAAGGATTCGAGCTCAGTGAAATTTTTGTCAAGGTATTATCTTGAGGATGTGGTGAGACTTCATGGAGTCCCTAGGATGATCATCTCTGATCGAGATCCTCGTTTTACCTCTAGGGTGTGGAGAGGTCTCCAACATGCTTTTGGTTCTCAACTATGCCTTAGAACTACTTTTCACCCACAAACGGATGGTCAGACAGAGCGAACCATCTAGACTCTTGAAGACATGTTACGCTCTTGTGTTCATGATATTGGGGGTTCATGGACGAGACACTTACCCTTGGTGGAGTTCACTTACAATAATATTTTTTACTCCACTTTTGGTATGGCGCCATTTGAAGCCTTGTATGGTCGGCCTTTCCGTTCTCCATTGTGCTGGACTAGGGTCAGAGAGTCAGCAATTCTCGGACCGGAACTAGTGTAGAATACAATAGAGATGGTTCCAGTGATTCGTGAGAGGATGAAGACAGCGCAAGATCTTCATAAATCATATGCTGATCAAAGAAGGATGCCCTTAGAGTTTAATGTTGGGGATCATGTGTTTCTGAAGGTGACTCCCCATAGTGGGAAACAAAGGTTTGGTCATGGAAGTAATATTTCTTCCCAGTTTGTTGGGCCCTTCAAGGTGTTAGCTCATGTGGGAGATGTGGCGTATCTAGTATCCCTTCCCCCACAGATGATTCCGATACTTGATGTTTTCCATGTATCACAGCTCTTTCACTATCTTGGTGATGACTCCCACATTATCGATTGGGGAGAGATCTATAACACCCCGAGATTTTATGAAAAATATTCTTTTAATTTCATTAATGCCTTGTGTTGTATTCTACACAAAGATTACCTTGCACTATACGCAATGCCGTATTAGCTTGCAGTATACGCAACACTATTCTTGGATCGTGTTACACACAATTTTGATAATAGTTATTCTACGCAACATTGAGTATATATATATATATATTCAATGTATAAATGAAATATGGTTGGATTATATTATACAAAACAATGAAGGATTCTTTCACAACACGTAACCCTAACTCGTCTTGCATTACACGTAATCGCGACCTTCCTCGATAGCGTGTGTTGTACGCAATACCGGGTTTTAATAAACAACGATATATTATTATAATATTGTCATGAACTAACCGTTATGAATAGTATTAACTAAATATTTAATTTTATAACATTATTATTCATCTTACAAATTTTCTAGAACATGGTATAAGAACAAAATAAATTTTTCGGGTAAAATAAGTATTTTTCAAAAAATACAGTTTTGTCGCCTTTTGATGGCGCACCCACTTTAAATCTAGTTTTTGACATGTTTATATGTTCAATTTGACAAAATAAAATTCATCTTTTGAATCAGGATATAAAATTTTACATTAGATAAAGTTTTTATATTTTTCCGGTAACTTTCATATTTTAATGAATAGTAAAAATACGCTATATTTTAATTAAAAACAACTTTTTTCATCGTAATTTATTATGTGGTTAAATTATAATATTGAATGGTTTTAAAGTATAAATAGAATATATTTTTACCATTTTATCCAATGTTGGTCAATGTAATTAATATCACTTTGATATTGGACATAAACGAGTGTTAATCTTTTGATAGATATTATTTCTTAAAAACACGCTATTTGTTTTAACAGCAGGATTTAATTATAAAATTAATTAATGCAACTTCTATGTTATGAATTTGGTAAAATAGACTTCATTTTTGGATTCGGAATATCGAAATTAGCATGGGGTGAAATTTTGGTATTTTTCTGAAAACTTTCAATTTTTGATGAATAGTGAAACCACTAAGTGGTAGTTAAAAAAACTGAATTTTTCATAAAACATAATTTTACCGCTTCTATGGGTGGAATTTCAAAAATCCGAGATACACGGTTAATATCAAGGACTAAAATGTGGTTCAATGAGATGAAAATAATTTTTGGTGAATAGTAACTTTTTACTTTTAATTACCACGGTTAAAAGTAAATAGGGTAATTAAGGGTAAAAATGATATTATTATTACCCTAAAACATGCCCTAATTCTATTGTACAAGTGTAATTAGACCAAAAACAACCTTATGAATAAAATATGACCATTTAGGCTGACTTGGATTAGATTAGGACATTTATTATTAATTTATTTAAAGAAGGGTTAAATAGTTAAAATCAAAGTTTAATAAGTAAATAATTTTTAATATGGGGTTATACATAAGATAAATTCGACTATAAATATTAATTAGAAAGCTAAAAATATTTCCTACATAATGGTATTTTATTTGTAATTTTTAGACATTAAATAATTTATTTTATTTATGACACAATGATGATGCAGTAATTATCTTATTAGTGAAATATTGACATAATTGATGTTAGAAATACCCAAATAAATGTAATTTGAGACTTTTTATGAATTCCACTAATTTTCTAGGTTAATATGACATGTTATTATTGATTTAATTAACTTTTTTCGAACTAAGAATTCTGTTATGATTTTCACAAAAATCAATTACTAAATAGTGTCAAAATTAACATAAAATAGTTTATAAAACAAATATTATATTATTAATTGTTATTTTATTCTTAAAAATATAAGGCTCGGACAAATGACTTAGATAAAGTTATATATATTAATAATAAACAACTTGGTATTCATTTGTCTTGATATAGTAAGTTTATTAAGCTTATAGTATAAGAAAACAAGAAGACACGGTAAAAGTTAAATTATCTAACTTAAAGTTAAATCTAAATGATAAGGTTAAAATTGATACCTAAACTTGTCTAAATTCTATTGGATGAGAGGATTTCAACCCCTACCCATTTTAGCTTCGGAATATATCAATTTGGAGCTATTAAAAACCGAATTTGACTTTATAATAAAATAATATTTGTAGTTTTCCCAAAGGTGCCTCTCTCCTCCCTTATAAAAGGGCACGTCCTCCCCCTCTTGCTCACACCACTTTGAGACTTCAAGCTCAGACAACCCCTGGCAATTCCTCCTCTACACTTCCCTATAAACATCTTATAGGTCCTGGTCTTATTCAAAGACCAATTTTAGTTCCCTAAAAAGAGGTCTCAAAGAAGCACTTCAAAGAAGAGGTAATGTCCGTTACTGATTCTTTCATCTTTATTTCTTCTTCCACTTATTATTCTTTAGTTGCTTCATTATGAATTAATAACATCAGTATCACTCATATACTGATATGTTATTATAAGTATAAAACAAACCTATTTCACCATCTATCCATCCTACGGAAAAAGAAATCACTGTGTGTGCGTACGTACGGAATACCGTCTCCACGCCATGGTGTAATCTATTTTCCACCACCACCTTACTTGGATGGGTATAATGGTGTAAATAATGACTATATATGACTATTATAAAGTGATACTGATTCTGAAATAGTATACATACACTCCAATACAATTCCACGATCATAGGAACGATATCATCACTCGTGCGTACGTACGGAATACCGTCTCCACGATGTGATGCGACTCATTCTACATGATCTTCATTTCATAATGATTATATAAATGAATTGAATGAATGAATATGATATATATTACACTAATACCATTCTTTAAATGATGTATCTATAACCTAAAGAGAAGAATAAGAATTTATTCGACAAGACACACATAAGAACAAAAAGTTATAAACACCCGAATAACAAGTAGCAATGAAATATTACTACTAAGAAGCTAAGAATATGACAATATATGATATCATAAAAATAATTATGATTCTTGAATAAGTCAGTAACATTATTTAAATCATTATACAGGAGCTTCGGACACTTACGAAGCAAATCGGACCTAAGGTAAGGGAAATATCACAATCTCATTTTTATCCGAGATTGTTTATACTTTGAAATTTACTGGGGTGTATTTTATCATCCACATCCATGTTTCCTCAATATGTAATATTATTTCCATCCACCTATAATTGTTTTAATCGAATTTTACCCTTTAGTGAGTTTTTAGTAAAAGAAATGAAAGGAATCCCTTGTCGTTTTTCGTACGATGTCCTTTTTGACTTTTCCGACAAAAGTATGAGAAGAATGTTTTTTTAACATATACAGCATCAATTGATTTTTAAAACATTATTTCCACGAATCTTCCTTTAAATGTTTTCAAGTTTATTTTTAATCAACTTCTTTTAGTTTAAAATTTTATGACATGTAATGAAAGGAAAAAAAATTTTGAAGTAGAATGGATATTTTCCTCAAGAATGGAGTTCAAGAGTTTTATCAAAATTATTTTCCTTCTAAGACAATATAGGGTTCTGTTTCTATCCCTATTATTACATGGATTTGATTATGTTGTGATGGAAATATTTTTATGAATTCCTTTATCTTATATGAATTGTTTTATGATGTCATGATGTTTAAGATTCCCATTTTTATTACATGGGTTATGTAATGATGTATGATTTATGATTTTGTGGTACACATAATAATGGTATCATTATGAGATGGGTGGGACCTATATATCCCTCCAATGCATTGGGTAAATATTTTATATCTCATGAGATATACATGGCTGGAACGGTAGGTTATACCGGTTCAGTGAAATAGGACTGAAATGAGGAGTGAACTCGGTTCAGAAAGGGACTTTGTCCACTAAGATAGTCTTGGAAATGAGTCTTGACTAATAAGAAATAATTCTATATGATTATATGTGTATGCCACAAAGTTTTATGTTTTAAGTTATGATTATTGGAATTACATCTCACTACTATGATTTATCCCATGTTATGAAATTATGATCTATTTTGCAGGTTAAGATTTCCAAAAGATATGTTCTTATGAATATGACGTGATTGATATTTCTTTTGTTTACCCTTACTGAACATTTGAGATCACTCTTTTATGTTTTCCTTTCCGCAGGACATAAATAAAGGATTTAGGTTTAGAAAAAAAAGAAGATCTTTATGGGAGATGTTGAAGATCTTTCACCACGATTCCGTAAAAGAAATGTAATGTCCATGTACGTCAGGCTTCGGGTCTCTACAGTTGGTATCAGAGGAAAGGTTTAGTCAACCTTTTGAAACTAGTATGTGAGAACGTTAGTGAGATCCCTAGAGATATTTCTAAGGTATGTCTAGGGATGTCTTTAAGGATATGTATACGTATAGGATATAGTCCTAGAACTACGGTAACGATCTTAGAATTTAACCTAAGATGTTAGATATTAAGGGTACTCCCCCTTTATTATGTTTTTTTCCCTAGCATGATTTTTGCCTCTCACACTATTCTTTTTGGGTTTTTAGACGATTGCTGGAACCCGAAGGAACTGTGTTGATCACTGTAATGGACAGTGCAATGATTGTCCTCCTGAACAAACAAATGTTATGGGAGATGGAGTGCAAAATCTTATTGCTATACTTACATAAGCTATGAATCATTCTGGACTTCCAAATGAGAAGAGAAGGGAACAATATTCTATTGAGTCCTTCATGAGGCAACGTCCACCTTCTTTCAGTGGGTCTTCCGATCCACTTGTTGCTGAACAATGGATCAGTACCATTGAAAAGATATTTTCACTTCTTCAATGTTCTGAACATGATAAAGTCATCTTAGCAGTATATCGTTTGTAAGGTGAAGCTTATCAATGGTGGAATCTTATCAAGAATACGAGGCCAAGAGATGAAATTGAGTCCATGTAATGGGACGAGTTCAAGAACTTGTTTTTCAGTAAGTACTTCCCTCGTATTCTTTGAACAAATATGGAAAAGGAATTTCTTGAGCTGAAGCAGAAGGATGATGAATCTGTTGGTATATATGAAGCGAATTTTACAAGACTTGCTAGGTATGCATATGGCATTATCATCCAACTTGAAAGTAAAGTTGATCGATTTTTCAGTGGCTTAAAACCAAGTCTTCGAAGGGCATTAGCTATAAGAGACTTCAGTAGCTATGAAGAAATTGTGCGTTGTGCTATCAAGGTAGAAATGGAATTTGGTGTTACATATCCATCTCATGGTTTTGACAAGAAACGAAAGATGGAGTTCAAGGAGAAATCTCAGAATAATGGTGAAAAGAAGATGAATGTTTCCTTATGCACAATGTGTGGAAAGAAGCATGGTGGAGATTGTCTTAAAGGGACTAGAAAATGTTTTAAGTGTGGAAAATAAGGTCATCGAGCAGCTGAGTGTCGAATTAATGGAAAAAGGGTTTCTAATGATGTGAATAAAGCAAACACTGCAGAGAACGCACCACCAACACATCAATGCTTCAAGTGCAAGGAAATGGGGCATTATGCTAATAAATGCCCTAATCCAAGGGTTAGTGATTATCGACATGAGCAACCGCTTAAGGCAAAGGACAAAGGGAAGTCACATGCGATCACTATTGGTGATGTTGAATATGACAACGATGTGGTGGAATGATTAAGTGTTTATGTAATGGGATTTCAAAATAGTATCGTGGGATCTCATTTATGGTATTGTGGAATTTTGGAATATCTATGTATTAGTTTTCAATAATTATATGATACTGGTAACCAGGGAAAAAAGTGATTGAAATATTTTTGGAAAGTAGATGATATGCGCATAATGAAGGGAAAAGAAGATAATGAGATGTTTGATTGTATTCATGAGCTCATGATTGATATAAGGACTAAGTATATAGAATTTTGAGGATTTTGGTATGTGGAAAGAGTTATCTTTTGAAAGCACTGTAAAGACCCGTAAAATTCAAGGGAAATTTTTTCTAAATTTTCTTTAGAATTTTACAAGAGCGCGGTTTCTGACGGCACCTGATTCCGAGGCCCGGAGTGCCCAGAATCAATTTCTGAAGTTTGGCTCGGGTACGTTCAGTGAACGAACGAGCAGGAATTTCTAACTTTTGATCCGGTGCTCGGAATTGAAATCTGAGGGCACCGATGAACTCGCAGTGCCGATATTCGCTTAAGGGGACCTTTTCCGAAGTTGCGTTTTCCTAGGAAGAGATGTTTAATTTTCTGGATGAAATGAAGAGTAAAATAAATTTGTTATACAATATTTATTTTATATCTTAAAAGTGGTTATAATCTTTTGTTGGAAGTTGGGTGGTTTAACTACCTAAGAGAGGATTAAGGTGAGGAGGGGCCCACACGAGACCCACCTTTTCAAATTCCCTAACTCCCCTCTCTCCCTCTTAAAGGCTTGTCAACTTAACATTTATTTAATTATACAACTCATGTATAATAAATAAGTGAGTTTAATTTTTGAGTTTTTGAAATTCAAACTCTTGAATTTCAAAGGTTGGGTTGTGTTAATAAATTAAGAGTAAGCTTAATTTATTTTTGGGTTAGTTCCTTTGTTACTTGAGAGGATTGGGAGAATCGTTGAGAGACTTGAAGATCTTCTTCGTCTTCGACGAAGAACGTGAAGAACGGTTCTTCTCCGACAAAGAACATCGATCCCACGACCTTCGAGACTCGGCGTCCCGGGTTCTCCCGTCTTCATCTTCCTCCTCGACAAGGGAGAAGTCGCCGACCGTGGTGATCATCGCCAACGACAACGTACCTCCCTTCTTCGTCATAGCAACAAGTGAAGAGGCGTCGTTTCCTCCTCGGACGCACCCTGACGTCCACGGAATCTACGTCCGACGCCGCGACGCCTTTCTCCGCGATAACCGACGTGGGACGTCAATCTTTCAAGGTAGGGGTTGTTGATTTTTGTTAAATTATTATTCTTGTTCGTGGTTCTAGTATGATTAACGAAAGGATATTTAAGTTATGTTATCATTTAACGTGAGGGGGCCGGACCGCATGAACACGGCCGAACCCCCTCCATCGTTCTTGTTGATTTACCTTGCGGGTGGAAACAAGGTGGTGTGGTGCCGTCGCACCACGCGGTTAATCGTGCGATTATATTGCGCGGCGCCGTCGCGCCGCGCCGTGGAAGAATCATCAAGAACGCGACGCCATCGCGCCGCGTCAAGGGGAATCGAAGGCGCAGCGGAGGGGTGCGGTGACGTCGCACCGCGCTAGATGACGAACACCACGGCCGGTTCCGGGCCGCGGCGGGACGAGAAGATCGGCGGCCGGGCCGCCGGCGTCGGAAGCCGGAAGGGGGACCGGATTTTCCGGTCCCGTTGGAGAAAACCGGCCGGCAGTTGGCCGGCCGGAAGGTCAAAAGGCGGGGGAAATAAATTCCCCCTGCCAGCTTAAAAACCCCCCCTCATTTATGAGGGGGGCGGTTTCCTTGAGGGGGGGCAGGAGGCCCCCCGGTTTCTTCAAGCGGGCCCCCACGTGGGGGGCCGTTTTTTTTTTCAAAGGGTGCGGCATAAGGCCGCGCCGCCATCCCAATCAAGCGGGGGGCCTTGCCCCCCCCCCCCCCCCCCCCCGCGCGCTGCCTCCGTGCGGCGCCAGGCCGCCGCGCCGCCAGGCCGCCGCGCCGCCGGCCGGGCCGGGTCGGACCCGGGTCAGGTCGACCCAGATCGGGTCGACCCGGTTCGGGCCGACCCAGGGGGGGGTCGGGCCGGGTCGCCCCGGACCCGGACCCCCCCGTTTCGAATCAGTTTCGGTGTTTTGGCCATAACTTGAGCCACGGACCTCCGAATGACGAACCGTCTGCGGCAACGCGATCCTTGTATCGAGACGGTCGTTTCGGTATATCGTACTCAGGGTTTCGGAATACTTTGAGTTCAGCTGGGTTGGTTCGTTCACGAAACCAACCGGGTCCTCGGAGCGGAAACGCTCATATCTTAAGCTACGGACGTCTGATTGATGTGCCGTCAGCTTTTTTGTGTTCCTCTTAGTGAGACGGTTCTTTTGGCATACTCCGACCGAGGTTTGGACGCAGGTGGAGTACGGTCGGGTTGGTTTTGCCTTAAAAACCAACCGGGCCCCGGGGACGAAAATGCCAATAACTCTCAGACCGGGCGTCCGATCGACGCGCCGTCTGATGCATTGAGTTCCTGTTGACGATACGGAACTTTTGGATACATCAACTCTGGACTTTGTGACAGTTGATGTATCAGCCTCTCGGCTCGTGGAGCGGATCCTCCGAACGAGTTTGCTGTGTGCGGGAACCCTAGTGCTGGCTGCGACTGTTACTGTGACTGCTACTGCTACTGCTACTGTGACTGCGACGACAACAGTACAGAGATCCTGTGTGGATTCGACGACGACGACTACTGCACTCAGCGATCCTATGTGGATCAGTGCTACAGGTCCTGCGTGGGCCCGATCCTGTGTGGGTCTGATCCTGTGTAGGTCACTGCGGGGGTTAGTACCTATCGATCCTTCGTGGGTCCGACGACTTAGATGGTTCTTTGATCATCTTTAACGGCATCCGAAGAAGTATACCTGTGTGAGCTGAACCTTCTGTTTTACTCGATAGAGGTGGTGCGCTTGGTTGTAGCGGCAGACCCGCGATACTGGAGACGAGCGTACGGAGTACGGAGACCGTGTAGCCGGCTGAGACCTGAAGACTGCTCGACCGACTCGACTTGGAGTGAGTCGACTAGCCCAGTGGACGGAGCGCCCAGTATTTGGCGGCAGACCCACGGCGGACGGAGCGCCTGGTAGTTGGCAGTAGACCCGCGGTACTCGACTGGAGGAGTACCTCTGTAGGCTATTTGGGTGAGTGCCCGGTATTTGGCAGCAGACCCTCAGCGGACGGAGCGCCCGGTAGTTGGCGGCAGACCCGCGGTACTCGACAGGAGGAGTACCTCAGCAGTCTTAGGTTAGTGAGCAGTATCTCAGAGTCGTGACAGGACACTGTACACTTCAGAGATGGGGCTCTTCAGTAGTTACGTTTTTGATAATGAAAATCTTGTGTGAGCTGAAACCTATTGCTTTACTGTGTGGATTGTGTTGTGCAATCCTGTGTGGATTACGTTTTGCTTTCCTGTGTGGAATACGTTTACCTTCCTGTGTGGACTGAGTTGTACTTGGGCTCGGAGGTTGGAGCGTATTTGAAATTGGTGACTTAGGTATATGTATGGGCATATACCTAAGCAGTGTCGGTTGTTACTTCGTGATTGTACCTTTCTTTGTGGTTTATCCTTTGTGGATTTTGGGAGACCTTCAGAGGTCTTGGGGTCCCTACTGAGTAGGTTATACTCACCCCTGCACGGGCTTTGCCCGCACTACGTTGTGTTGGTTGCAGACGACGGACAGCGTTGATCTTAGCTGAGGCTTGCAGAGCAGGACGGTACCTGGAGGAGGATCACTGGGCGAGACGTGCTCGGAGCGGACGGCGGGACCCGTGGAGTAGTGGAGCTATCTGTACCCACCCTTCAGGTGGGATTTCCAGTGGATAGCTCGGTGTAGCGGCTTTTACTTTTCAATTGTTGTTTTCCCTTTCGAGTTGTACTTTACTTTCAGTTTGGGTTTGTATACTGGCCCATTTACCTTTCCGCACTTTCAGTTGTACTCTGATTTTTCTTAGTATTTACTTTCTGCTTGCTTACTCTGTGTTGTTTGTTTACTTTGCAAAGGCAATGCCTTCCCTTTTTACCGGGATTTACTTCTTGGTGCTAGTCGCCAGCCCCTGGCCTATGGAAGGCGGGCTTGGGGTAGTCACGGCACGGACCCCGAGGGCGGGTCGTGACAAGCACTCATGTTTTCACTAAGATTCAATGGGTATTCATTTTTCAAGAGAATACATGATTATGGTATTCACATGACTGGAATGTGACGAATAAGATATATGAGGGATAAATGATGGCATTCACGTGATCATTTTCTCTATACTATGAGCTTGGACCGAAGTATTTTAGATACGCCTAAAGATTGGAATGGATTATGTTTTACATATGTTAGTATTGTTTAAGGATAAAAGTTTTTTTGATATTGTTGATGGGATGTTATAATAATTTAGTTTTAGAAAAAGGACAACCTGCAGGATGTGCGACAACCCATCGCGTCGGCCAATGCTGTGGGAATCGAACCCACAACTAAAGTGCGACAGGCCTTTATCACATAACACTGGCCTACAGAAAGTCGCTGGTTAGTAGAAACTAGTTTTATTTTATTAAGCGGTATGATATATGAAGTATAAGTTCATTTTTGGAATCTTATATGATTAACCTCACCAAAGACGGACTTATGTATATTTGATAACTATTGATAAAATTTTGTTTGAAACAGATGGAATGACCCATCATTCTACCACATGATCTATTAACACTTCACGAATAACAAATTCAACTTCATTTCTTTAAGAGATGAAGTGGAAATTGTTCAAAGCACGAACAACAGTGAGATTGTACCAAAATCAAGTAAGTATTTCTTCTAATTCAAAATTTTCAACTTTAGGGAAATGATATTGAAAACCAAAAATTTTGTCCTAGTGATCTTATATCTGATGAATCATATGGTACCCTAGATCATCACAAATTTTTGGCTTTACGATTTTTGGCTTTTTCATAGCCATGTTCTCTACCACTCTCCATCGGAACATGATGGTTAGATTTTTCTTCTGTATCCATATTGTCACCTATGTTCTCCTACATGGAAACCCAGTGATAAGTTAATTTGGGTAACCATTACATTTCATACTTTATTTTTTAAATCCATATTTTGGTATTCCTTTTTACGATGTGGGTTTCTATTAAACAAACTTTCGAGTAGTAAACCATTTATAACCCCAACGAATTTTGAGGGAGAAATTCATTTTAAGGGGGTTAGAATGTAACACTCCGAGATTTTATGAAAAATATTCATTTAATTTCATTAATGTCTTGTGTTGTATACTACACCAAGACTACCTTACGCTATACGCAACACTGTATTATCTTGCAGTATACGCAACACTATTCTTGGATCGTGTTACACACAATTTTGATAATAGTTATTCTACGAAACATTGAGTATATATATATATATATATATATTCAATGTATAAATGAAATATGGTCGGATTCTTTTATACGAAACAACTAAGGATTCTTTCACTACACGCAACTCTGACTTGGCTTGCATTACACGCAATCGCGACCTTCCTCGATAGCGTGTGTTGTACGCAATACCGGGTTTTAATAAACAACGATATATTATTATAATATTTTCATGAACTAGCTGTTATGAATAGTATTAACTAAATTTTGAATTGTATAACATTATTACTCATCTTACACATTTTCTAGAACATGGTATAAGAACAAAATTAATTTCTCGGGTAAAATAAGTATTTTTCAAAAAAATGCAGTTTTGCCGCCTTTTGATGGCGCGCCCACTTTAAATCTAGTTTTTGACATGTTTATATGTTCAATATGACAAAATAAAATTCTTCTTTTGAATTAGGATATAAAAATTTACATTAGATAAAGTATTGATATTTTTCCGATAACTTTCATATTTTAATGAATAGTAAAAACACGCTATATTTTAATTAAAAACAACTTTTTTCATCGAAATATCTCATGTGGTTAAATTATAATATTGAATGGTTTTAAAGTATAAATAGAATATATTTTTACCATTTGATCCAATGGTGGTCAATGTAATTAATATCACTTTGATATTGGACATAAACGAGTGTCAATCTTTTGATAGATATTATTTCCTAAAAACACGCTATTTGTTTTAACAGCATGATTTAATTATAAAATTAATTAATGCAACTTCTATGTTATGAATTTGGTAAAATAGATTTCATTTTTGGATTCGGAATATCGAAATTAGCTTGGGGTGAAATTTTGGTATTTTTCTGAAAACTTTCAATTTTTGATGAATAGTGAAACCACAAAGTGGTAGTTAAAAAACTGAATTTTTCATAAAACATAATTTTACTGCTTCTGTGGGTGGAATTTCGAAAATCCGAGAGACACGGTTAATATCAAGGACTAAAATGTGGTTCAATGAGATGAAAATAATTTTTGGTGAATAGTAACTTTTTACTTTTATTTACCACGGTTAAAAGTATATAGGGTAATTAAGGGTAAAAATAAAATTATTATTAACCTAACACATGTCCTAATTGTATTGGACAAGTGTAATTCGACCAAAAACAACCTTAGAAATAAAATATGACCATTTAGGCCCACTTGGATTAGATTAGAACATTTATTATTAATTTATTTAAAGAAGGGTTAAATAGTTAAAATCAAAGTTTAATAAGTAAACCATTTTTAATATGGGGTAATACATAAGATAAATTCGACTATAAATATTCATTATAAATCTATAAATATTTCCTTCATAATGGTATTTTATTTGTAATTTTTAGACATTAAATAATTTAATTTATTTATGACACAACGATGATGCAGTAATAATCTTATTAGTGAAATATTGACATAATTGATGTTATAAATACCCAAATAAATGTAATTTTAGAATTTTTATGAATTACACTAATTTTCTAGGTTAATATGACATGTTAGTATTGATTAAATTAACTTGGTTAGAACTAATCATTCTGTTATGATTTTCAAAAAAATCAATTACTAAATAGTGTCAAAATTGACATAAAATAGTTTTTAAAACAAATATTATATTATTAATTGTTATTTTATTCATAAAAATATATGGTTCGGCCAAATGACTTATATAAGGTTATATATATTAATAATAAACAACTTGGGGTTCGTTTGGCTTGATATAGTAAGTTTATTAACCTTGTAGTACAAGAAAACAAGAAGACACGGTAAAAGTTAAATTATCTAACTTAAAGTTAAATCTAAATGATAAAGTTAAAATTGATACCTAAACTTGTCTAAATTCTATTGGATGAGATTATTTCGACCCCTACCCACCTTAGCTTCAAAATATATCAATTTGGAGCTATTAAAAACTGAATTTTACTTTATAATAAAATAATATTTGTAGTTTTCCCAAAGTTTCCCTTCTCCTCCCTTATAAAAGGGCACCTCCTCCCCCTCTTGCTCACACCACTTTGAGCCTTCAAGATCGACCAACCCCTGCCAATTCCTCCTCTAAACTTCCCTAGAAACATCCTAGAGGTCCGGGTCTTATTCAAAGACCAATTTTAGTGCTCTAAAAGAAGGCCTCAAAGAAGCACTTCAAAGAAGAGGTAATGTCTGTTACTGATTCTTTCATCTTTATTTCTTCTTCCACTTCTTCTTATTCAGTTGTTTCATTATGAAGTAATAACATCAGTATCAATCATATGCTGATATGTTATTATAAGTATGAAACAATCCTATTTCACCATCTATCCATCCTACGGAAAAAGAAATCACCGTGTGTGCGTACGTACGGAATACCATCTCCACGCCCTGGTGCAATCTGCTTTCCACCACTACCATACTTGGATGGGTATAATGGTGTAAATAATGACTATATATTACTATTATAAAGTGATACTGATTATGAAATAGTATACATACACTCCAATACAATTCCACGATCATAGGAACGATATCATCACTCGTGCGTACGTACGGAATACCGTCTCGACGATGTGATGCGACTCGTTCTACATGATCTTCATTTAATAATGATTATATAAATGAATTGAATGAATTAATATGATATATATTACACGAATACCATTCTGGAAATTAGGTATCTATAACCTAAAGAGAAGAATAAGAATTTATTCGACAATACACGCATAAGAACAAAAAGTTATAAACACCCGAATAACAAGTAGCAATGAAATATTACTACAAAGAAGCTAATAATATGACCATATATGATATCATAAAAATAATTATGATTCTGGAATAAGTCAATAACATTATTTAAATCATTATACTGGAGTTTCGGACACTTATGAAGCAAATCGGACCTAAGGTAAGGGAAATATCACAATCTCATTTTTATCCGAGATTGTTTATTCTTTGAAATTTATTGGGGTGTATTTTATCATCCACATCCATGTTTCCTCAATATGTAATATTATTTCCATCCACCTACAATTTTTTAAATCCAATTTTACCCTTTGGTGAGTTTTTAGTAAAAGAAATGAAAGGAATCTCTTGTCGTTTTTCGTACGATGTCCTTTTTGACTTTTCTGACAAAAGTACAAGAAGAATGTTTTTTTTAACATATACGGAATCAATGGATTTTTAAAACATTATTTCCAAGAATCTCCCTTTACAAGTTTTCAATTTTATTTTTAATCAACTTCTTTTAGTTTAAAATTGTATGACATTTTATGAAAGGAAAAATGTTTTTAAAGTAGAAAGGATATTTTCCTCAAGAATGGAGTTCAAGAGTTTTATCAATATTATTTTCCATATAAGAAAATATAGGGTTCTGTTTCTATCCCTATTATAACATGGATTTGATTATGTTGTGATGGAAATATTTTTATGAATTCCTTTATCTTATATGAATTGTTTTATGATGTCACGATGTTTAAGATTCCCATTTTTATTACATGGGTTATGTAATGATGTATGATTTATGATTTTGTGGCACACATAAGAATGGTATAATTATGCGATGGGTGGGACCTATATCTCCCTCAAATGCATTGGGTAAAGATTTTATATCTCTTGAGATAGACATGGCTGAACGGTAGGTTATACCGGTTTAGTGAAACAGGAATCAAACGAGGAGTGAACTCGGTTCAGAAAGGGATTTTGTCCACTAAGATGGTCTTGGAAATGAGTCTTGACTAATAATAAATGATTCTATATGATTATGTGTGTATGCCACAAAGTTTCATGTTTTAAGTTATGATTATTGGGATTACATTTCACTACTATGATTTATCCCATGTTATGAAATTATGATCTCTTTTGCAGGTTAAGATTTCCAAAAGATATGTTCTTATGAATATGACGTGATTGATATTTCTTTTGTTTACCCTTACTGAACATTTGAGCTCACCCTTTTATGTTTTCTTTTCCCCATGACATAAAGAAAGGATTTATGTTTAGAAAAAAAATAAGATCTTTATGGGAGATGTTGAAGATCTTTCACCACGATTAGAAGATTATATTCCGAGTTTCCAAAGACACTAAACTATTACGGTCCTTGTGTGTGTGTTTTTGTTATGTAATAATTATTCCACAAAATAAATGTAATGTCCATGTACGTCAGGCTTCGGGTCTCTACAAGATCGATGATGATGATGATGCAACCTTTGAGGAGAAACCTGTGGAGATCCAAGACCGCAAGGAGAAGGTGTTGCACAGGCGTTCTATCCCCTTGGTTTGTGTCTTTTGGTGACATGGTGGCATGGAGGACAGTACCTAGGAACGTGAGTCACAGATACATGCTCAGTACCCAGATTTTTTTGATGCTTAATATTCCATTCCATTCCATTCTATTTTTGAAAAATTTTGTCAAAAAAAGGCGAGGACCAAAGCATCCGCACAAAGAGAGTTTGATGCTTAACTCTTTTCATGTAATAATGTCCCCTTTGTGGTTAGACCTTTCATGTTTTATTTATGAATTTCTTTTGTTGATTTTGTGGCTTTCCCTCTTTTGAGAGGTATCTCGATTGGTGGTTGTTCGAACCCCATTTCTTTTTGTTGTCTCTTTAGGTGGGGTTTGAATTCTCGGGGACGAGAATGTATTGAGAGGTATTTGATGTAATGGCCTGGACCTCTCCGGTCCATTACATTGTGAAAATTAGGGTTATGAAGAGGTAGCATGAGTTTCGTGGGAGAAATATTTAATTTATGGGAGAGAGGGAGTAATTATAAGATAATAATGGGCATCAATAATAATAAAAATAATAATTAATGATAATGATGGCGAACCGTTGATGAAATTGAAAGAGGATTTATTACTATTATATTAAATAATAAATGGTATTGGTGGATTTTGGAGTGTGATTAATTAAATGAGAAGTTTTTAATTTAATATGGGAATAACCATGGTAAACTAATTTAATGGGATTAAATTAGAACCTTAATTATGTGAGTTATTATTATTAATTTTATTAATAATAACATTGAAGTGAGAGTGGAGTTGGGCGCCACACACAAGTAGCGCATGGGGGGAAAGAGGAGGTGTGGAAATAGAGTTTTGGGTGAGTGATTGAACATTTATTCACTTTTAATAATCATTATGATATTAATTCCAATAATGTTAAATTACAATAAATAAGTTAAAAGAGGAGTCAATCAAGGGGAGGAAACACTTTTGTTGGAGCATGAGGGAATTGTGGAAGAGATAAAGGGATTGGAGAGGGAAAGATTTTAAAGGAAATAAAGATTTAAAATTTAAAGAAATAAAATAAATAAGATAAAAAAAGGAAATCAATCAAGGTGGAATGGGGTGATGCACACCAAATTGGAGAGATTTTGTGCATGGATTTTGAATGTGAGAATTTAAGGGATTAAATTAAATTAAATTAAAATTATAATAATATAGCAATGTAATTATTATTTTCGTTGGGAAAATTTAATTTTGATGGTATCTTACTCGTGCGACCACGGTTTCATGATCCATCAGCGGCAGTGTGACCCAGACTTTGGGACATAATTTACGAGTCCAATATTGGATTTATTTTTAGGGTTTTCAGATTGGGTTCCCAAAATGCTCATGAATTAATTGATTTAATATTATTATTAAATTTTCGACCCACCGTATCTCTCGCGTGTGACGTCCGATTGAATTCTCGTTAGTTGCGATGTAATCATGTCATTAATACGATCGATTCAAGTCTAATGTGGGATATTAAATTTTGGTTCATGGCATGGGTCCATGAAACACCCAATATTATTATTATTATTATTACGGGATATTACATCCAATATATCTCCCTCAAACAGTGTTAGAATGGCTAACCGTCTGTGATGTTGCAACCCTAAAATTAAGACGAATGCTTCAAAGACCATAAATCCTTTATTAATTATTCTTATGGATCAGGATGTTTTTACTCAGTCAAATGGCGTGGGTTAATGTGATCCTCTTTTAATGGGGAATTATGTGTATCTTAAACCATCACCCCATTAAATCTTCAAAAGTGACAAGATATCATCCTCCCTTGTTATTCCTCTTTGTTCTTAGATATGAGACACTAGAACCTTTCAATCTTTCCCATAGGAGTTGAAAAATCAAACTTTACTCCTCAGATCGGTTCCGCTCTATTTTGATGCAACCAAGTTGTATCGATCAATCCTTGATATAAGGAATGCTATATCATAATTACTTTGGGATCATCATCTCATATTTCTCCCTTCCATATTATAGCATGTAATCTCATTGCTTCTAATGAGGTTTTTCTTGGGGTTTGGTTGGTGGAGTCGTACCGTGGCATCCCCAGGTGGATGCAGTTGGTGCGAGAGGACGATCATGACCCGTTGTATGGATAAAGAATTTCAAGAACTCTTAGAGGTATGGGATTCATTGCTTCTCTTTTATTTTATGTGGAACTATATTTTTAGCATGTTTAATCACACTAGATGAAAATGGAATTCACATAATAAATATTATAACCGGATAAATAAATTGATATCGATCGCATTTTATTGACTCATATTTTCTTGATAGTGTGATATCTATTCTTTCTTTGATTTTTCATTCATTATTTATGGAAATCGGTAAAGAATGTATGTTGGGATTAATTGATAATTGTTTGGAAAAAGATAAAGAGGCATGTAAATGAATCTGGTTCTAGTTGTAATTCGATGTTAATCAAATTGTCGTAGTAATCATGTTTAATTATTTTTAATATATTACTTATTAGGTTTCCCAAATTTGGAACCTACGAATAATAAATATGTTAATTCAAGATGTATTAAATAACTGATTGTTTTATAATTCCTTAAAGGTTTCTGAGTTATCCTCTTGATTGTTAAAGGGCCAAGAGGCCAATTAAATGTGGTGTTTGTTTTCCTGCTATTTGTGTTGTGATGTGATTATGGATGGCTGTTGTGATATGAGGGGGCATGGAGGCTTTTGGTTGTGGCATCAGATGGCGCTTAGAGTGGTGAGATGCATCGGTTTTTGCATGTGGGAGTTAGGGAGGACACCGTGGATGATCGAATGGAGTGGATGTGATTGTTGGATGTTGGGTAATTTTGATTGGTTGTTTATCTTGTTTACATTTCCCCACTGCTCAAGGTAGCCGGTCTTACTTACCCTTCTTCTGAAAGAGACGAAGACACGCGGGGTATTCCATGTGCCTTCCATGTTTAGATTCTCAAGGAAGGATGGGTATATGCTCTTACTATAACCAGCAAAGACTCGACGGGTAGTACATCTACTCACCGTGTTGAGACCCCTTGTCTTTAGTAGCATATAATGTTTTTCGAGAATGCCTGGGAATGTGTGAAAGTATTTATATAAAGAATAATTGAATAAATGGTGTTAAACCATGGTAATGTAGTTTCTGGAACATAATGATGAGGTTGTAATTTTTGAAGGAACAATTGACCTTGGGTGTGATGCTAATGAAATTTATTGTGGAATTGTTCATGGTTAATTAATGTTTAAAGAATTAATTAACGTAAACTAAAACTGATAAAAAGGGAATGAAGTAATCTAGTAAATCTCTTCAAATGGTTGTGTGCTTATATGATACCTAGTTTTAGAAGTAGCAGCACAGAGTCTGAGAGACATTAGTTGTAGTTGTGCCTAAGACTAGGTAATTCCCATAGTGTGGTTGAGAGATATAATATATCCTGTACTTTTTGTGTTTCTATATGCTATTCCACCCTTTCAGTAGGGGAAACTGACACCCCAAATATTCTGAGCCCCGGGGGGTGTTTTCCCCAACATTATGGTGGAAGGATGGATGGCTGACTAACCCCTTTGGCCCTGCTCTCTTCTCTTGGTAGTTACTGGTGCTGGCAGGCAAATTGGTTAGTTTTCCCCATATATGTGTGTAGAGGGATATAATGTCTTGTGGTTATTTACACACATTTTTTCTGGATATAGTTTTCCATGTACTACTATAGGTGTAACGTGTATAGGTTTTGATGGCTTTAGGATCCTTACTCGGTGTATGGGATGTAATGGCTTGAGGTATAATACCCAACATATCATAGACGTTATGTGAGCTATGGTGGCTCCCACAAACTACCTGGTTTCTTTGGTGTGTGGACGTGGTGGTTTTGTTACACAGGGTGAATATTGTGGTGTCTTGCCCAGGTGTCTATGGGAAAGCTTTTTTGGAGAGAGATGCTTAGGACGTGTGATGTTGGGGCAGAGCGGAAAACCAGTGGGGAAGTAGTAGCGGGGTACCCTTGATATTCATTATTATATGATATATTCTTGTATGTGTTACTTGGTGAGAGTAGCCATGGTGAGGTTGGGAACTTAGTATACCAGTTTAGGTGACGAGTTAGTTTCACTTGTTGTTCACTGTGCTTTAGCATGCTTTATTTACATTGCATGAAAGGCTTCAGGGATTATCCTACTAAGTATACTGTTATACTCACCCTATGTATATATAAACTGTTTTTCAGGTCACATGGAGTAGGTTTGAGATCAAACTAGTTTTTATTAGCTTGGGGTTGTAGGAGCTTTTCGGGATTATGGTTGCTCCTGTTTTTACTTTATTTTGGGTACTTTTAGTTTTTCCCCTTCCAGTTGAAGTACTTTTTCATGGTATTACATACGTGCACTTGGGTTTCTTTTATATTTCAATTCTGAGTTGGAGTTAGTTGGTTTCTATCTTATCTCTCTCTTCCGCATGTGTTCTCTTAGAGGTTAATGCTTCCCATTTGTTTGTTTATTATACCCTCAGTGCTAGTCGCCATCCCGGGACCTACTAGAGGCGGGACTCGGGGGGTTATTATCTCCCTTTTCACATTTCTGACCTAGGATGGGTACACTTTGTGGGGAGGGGGTCGTGACAAAATTACTTCCATATTATTAGTCTCAGATCCAATTTATAAGGGGTATTTATAATACATGGTTTGGTGAAATTTAAAATTTTTGATATTCTTATTGTACAAGAGATTATTGATGTGTTTCTTATAGAGTTTCATAATATTCCACTGATTTTTCATGTTGAGATTTCAAAAAAACTCATACATATTGCAAAAATTATTTTTAAGGCTCCTAATCGAATGATCCTGATTGAGTTATAAAAATTAAAGAAGAAACTCTTGTAGAATATGAAAAATGGATTCGTATCCCAATGTGTGTCATCATAGGGTGCCATATTTCATTTTTTACTAGGATTTTTGGTCAATGTGTATATTATTTTATTATAAAGATCATAAGATAATCAAAATCAATAATAAGTATCTTTAACCTAAATTGATGACTTATTTGATCAACTATGTGGAGCTCAGTATATTTCATAAATTGACCTTTGTTCCAAATGTCCTTAATTGAGGGTAAAAACTGATGATATACCCAATATAACCCTTTATTCAAGGTTTTATCATTAATGAATTTTTGTGATTCTATTTAGGCTTTAAAATTAATATGTTATCATCATGGATTTCTTATAAAAATACATTATAGATTTCAAAAATTAGTTTTTTGTAGATTTAATAGTTTATACACTTATATATACTATAATAAAATAAGAGCATGAATATCATTTGAGTATTGTATTTAAGGACCTAAGGAAGGAGAAACATTATTCCAAACGTATAAACTGTGAATTTTAGCTTATGAAAGTTTCATTATTTGATTATATAATAACAAAATATGTTATATCAGTGGATCAATAAAAGATGGATGTTAATAAAAAAAGGACTAGTCCAACCATAGGGATCAGGATTCATAGTTTTCCTAGGTTTTTTAGATATTTTTTATGTATTATGAGGTATTTACCATGCTAATATAATATACTAACCATGTTAACATGGAAGAGAGCTAGGTTCCTATGGATAGATGAATGTTCAGAAAATTTCAATATCGTAAAAATATCATTGGTCATTGGACCAATTCTTAGAATATCCTACATTTGATAATGATTAATTATATATAGTAATTCATTGAAGAATTTTCATATATGTTTCTTCATTAAGAATTAAATGTTTATAGATTATGGTTTGCATCGATTTAAAATTCATTAGTAAATTTACCCAATTCATGATTTTGATCTTAGAGTGGTATTATTTACATTAAAGATGTGGTGGAATTATATATATGGTGAATGGTGTGATACATATATAGATATTAAAATTTTAATGTATATATTCCCCTATAAAGAGTTTAATGTGAATTATATAATATGGTTGTAGTTGATTAATTATTTTCAATGCTCAATACATTACCACCCCAGGAAAGAGAATAAGGTG
Organism: Viscum album; assembly: GCA_963277665.1. Lineage (NCBI taxonomy): Eukaryota > Viridiplantae > Streptophyta > Magnoliopsida > Santalales > Viscaceae > Viscum > Viscum album. The sequence goes on from OY728157.1 coordinate 1,430,628,186, forward strand.
GCTAGTTATTTTTGTTAGAGGTACCATGCTAGTTTTTCCATTATGAAGATTGAAAGTGATACAATACTTATGGAATTGAAAAATATATATATTGAAATAAATATTATTGGGGAAATATAATATATTTATCAAATTATTGTTCAAATATTTATTCATGTGAGGATTAAAGAGGTTCAAAAGGAAGATGTGGAACTATAGAAGAATGTGATGAATGTGCCAAAGTTCAACCATACTTATGATGGAATTATAAATATCTAGGATAGTGTTTGTGTCCCTTAATTACTATAATTGAATAAGGATCTATGAGATAAAGGACCTATTTTATCATTTTCTATCCATCCAGGAAGTATGAAGATGTATAAATATCTGAAAGAGTAGTTTTTGTGGGGAAATATTGGAAGGGATATTTTAGAGTATATCTCTTGAGTCTTGATAAAAAAATAATCTAAGGTTGATGGGAAAACATTAATGATATGATAAATTCACTACTCATATAGGAATTGAAATGGAAAAACATTACCATGTATTTTATCATTAGACTGCCGAAAATATATAAAGTGTATAATGCTATTTGGGTTAAAGTAGATATCCCTATAATGTCATCACATTTTTTTCCTATCATATAATTGTTCCATCTTAACCATATTTCCATGTTATATGTTAAAAAAGTTGTATTATTTCATTGAGCACCATACACTATTATATCTATTCTGGATTCACGGTTTACACTACACTTATTAATAAGTCTTTAGTAGATGTTGAATAATAGATTGAGCTTTAGTACAACATAAGATGTCTTACTAATATGGTCAATATGAGAGAATAATTAAAAATATATAAGATATAATGGACCCATGTTCTATAGATTTGAAATATTATTGTGATAAACAATATCCTTTTCTCTAATGTTAATTCACGAATCGCTTTCACTCAAGAATCCATATGGCTCTTTATGAAACCCAATATCATAGAATGTGTGGATATAAAATGTACTATGATGAAGTTACATAAATAAATATATTAATACCTAATCTAGCTAAGGAAATTATATGGAAGGATAAAGTTACTCAACAAAACATTAGGGAAAGTTAGAACTGACATAAATGTTATGCCGAAAAACATTGGAAGCATCAAGATTTCAAAGTTTTTGACAAGGTATTCCTTTGAAAAATCATTGGAAAACGAGTATGATATTTGTAAATAATGAAATTTTTATCCATAGATATATCACCCCCTTAAAAAATTTTGATTGTATCGTTGCAGTTTCTTATTTTTTTCCACTTCCAGAGAATCTATCTCATGTTTATGATGTGTTTCAAGTATCTGTTGAGTAAAAATACATACCTTATACATTATATATTAATAAATCAAATTTCCTAACATTGGACCATTATATCAATTATGTGGAATAATTGGTGTAAATTATTGATAAAATAAAGAAATATTGGTAAAACAAACCACTCACATAGAAATTATTTTAATGTGAAACAATAGATATATGGGGACCTAAGGATGTGAAGTGGAAGAAGAATCCTTAGGTTTTGGTACCATAGTGACATAATATCAAGGGATAGTTTTTATTAGTGGGTATAATGTTACAACTCTATATTTTAAATTATATTTATCTCTAAAAACAGTTTTATGCCTTCGATAGCTTTCATTACACACAACCCTGAGTTTTGATGAATCCCAATATAATATTGTAATATTTTTATTTAATGTGATAATTATCACCAAGCCTCCAGATTAATTAGTATGAATAGGATTAAATATATTATGATATATATATATATATGTGTGTGTGTGTATTTAAATGTTTTCCTTAAATAATATGTACTAATTAGTGCATGTGAAATAATTATTAAATTTTAATAGAATCATATCAAAATTAAAAGCATTATTTTTATGAGAAAATGAATTTTTCTAGGTGTTATGTATTTTAATATAAAAATATATATTTTACACTATTAAAATTTATTTTTATGAAATTTTTTTATAATTTATGAATAATAATTCATACATTGGCTAGAAATAAATATAAAGGCATTTGAATGTGAAAAATAGATTTTCTGTAATATAATTTTTATGCGTGAAATATTTTTTATATAAATAAAAAAAATAATCACTATAGTTGAAAGATTTAAAATAAATTTATATAAAATATATTTAATAAAAATATTTTAATTTTAGTATTATATTTTTTACTAAGAAATTAATGAATGTAAATTAACGTTTATACTTAAAAATTTATTTATCAAAAAGAATGGTTTTTGTTGTGTTTTTCATGTGTTTTTAAAAATTATTTCTACCACAGTTAGAAATTTATTTGATAAAATGGTTTTAATAAATTTTTTAATCAGTCCAATTTAATTTTTTCCATCATACTGAATATTAATTGCAGTACAAATTTATTACTATAGTTATGTTTAAAAGGTTTTACAGATGGTTAAACTATGAAATAAGGCTAAAATACTATATAAAATTTCCAAAATCATATTGGAAGAATATATTTAGACCATATATTTTCTTTTCTTTTCCTTTATTAACTTTTGGGTCCAATTTCACAAAAAATTAAATTTATATTATTTAAATCTTTAAAGTATATCCATGTGTGTCATTCATTGTACTTATGAAAGGGAACCTCTTATCTACCCTTATTACCAAACACTAATCCATTTATTTCACACATTACCTGACCAAAAACAATACTATATTAAATCCCTTAATTATTTATCATTTATACTTATCCTAATATTATTCTAATAATTCATTTAGTTTAACCCAACGTAGGTCTGTCAAAAAAGATGTAATCTTCTTTCCCGAATCTTTCAATGATTGCTTATTCATATACTTCTATTAAATATATTATTTCCATTATAATATAATGAATCTAGTATGATTAATATAATTATATTTTATTATGACTATGATATAAAAAATTTACACCACTTCTCAAAAAAATGGGAAATGAGTGTATCACAAGTGCCTATGTGTGCACAACCACCCCCACAAAGCGATGGGATTTGTTTTTCATTTTCATTTTATAGAGATGGTAATAAGGACATACTAAAATAAATTATATTATATTTATTATATAATAATGATTATAAAAAGGTGATTTATTATTTAATTTTATTTTTCCATTAATCGATATGTGCAAACACCACTTGTGCATATGTACAGACTACTATCTCTACAAATAGATGTATTTAATTCTTTATCTCCACCATATATGGATAATCATAAAGATTATATAATTAGTAAATATAATTATGATGAATTTTTTATAGTTATAATGTTTATTAAACTAGGTCTAAGGCACATGAATCGTAACCATTGAACTGAAATATGTATGAAAAATAGAATAGTTTTCACTCTAATAAGGATTTTAATGAAGAATTGTTAATAAAATGAAAATTAAGAATTATAACGGAATGATATATATTAATATATATTTATATATAAAGTTATATAATGTATTTATAATAGCTATATATTGATTATAAAAGTTATTTTAATGCATAAAAAGTAAGACCAGAGATGAGGTTAAGGTTTATATTATTATCTATTTTATTTTCATGATTTCCTGTGCTAAGTTCCCATTGAGGGAAATTATATGTATTATATGATTTAAAAAATATATTTTATTATATTGTAGTTATTCATGTAATTTTAAAGTAATAATCCAATTTTCCACTCTTTGGTACCTAAAATTAGAGATAATGTTATTTTTATGAAAAACTGGCCTTATTTCATCTTTAGTGGAAAAATGTTTTCTTCAATTCCCATGTTACCTGATTTATTTAAATAATTTTAATTCATATGATAAAATTTTTATTTAAAATTAATTTTAAATAATATTTAAATTTATTTTCATGTTTTTTAAAATGAATTTTTATAATGTTTTCTAAACTAGATATTTATGAGTTTTAGAAAGAATGTGAAATGAATCTTTATTTTAACATTTACCAAACCAATAGATTTTAATGATTTATTTAATAATATTTTTTTGAAGTATCATTTACATATTTACATGTAAATATGAAAATAATATAATTTACATAATAATGTAGATTTTTTGTTTTAATGATTCATACAGAGAATGATGTTTTCCTACGTTCAAATAAATTTTAATATTCTCTTATAAAGGTATTTTTCGTATATTTAAAAATACTTTGAAGATTTTTATGATTAATTGGGGATATTATCATATGATGTCATATTATTTCATTCTCTAGATGAATTATGTATATATAATGTGTATTTTATGAAACCAGTTTCTTTCAGATTGGTTAAGTTATGATGAAATCTTTATGAAACCTAATTATTTTTCCGTGAGTTATACAATTATGAAATGGAGAATTTTTTATGAAACAAATTCCATTTACATGAGTTATGATGTAATTTATTTATGAATGTATGATGATGTTATATAACACATAACTATGGTTTTTATTATATGATGGGTGGGAATACAATTATACAACCCTTTATTATATTGGGTAAATAATGATATTTCATGAGATAATATGGATTTAATGTGGTGTTAACCCAATTAATTAAGGGACTCCTTAAATTATGATATTATTGGTAGTGAAAATTGATTTTTTAAATGATGTAATGGGGAGTGAACATAATATATAAGGATAGTCTTGATAGTTTTCCTTGACTATAGAAATGATATTTTTTCTTATGTGTATTCTTGAAATATATATCGTTTACCTATGGTATATTCTCTTAGATCATGATTGATTATTGATGATTACACACTATCATGGTTTATGTATTTTCTTATTAAAAAACATTATATAATGATTTGATATTAAATATCATTATCAATTGCAGTTTGACTTTATTAAAATATTATTATATACTCATATCATTATGATTACGCTCAATTATGATCATTGACTAATTTCTCCTATGTTTATCCTTATTAATAATTTTATCTCATCATTTAATATGTTTCCATTTTTTTAATTATGATGAATGTTTTTATATATGAGATGACTATTAAGGGTACTTTTATAGAAGAAATGTTTATGAGATACTAAATATATTTTATGATATAAGTTTATTATATACATTATCACTAAATACATTAACCCTTTAAGATCCCCATGTGTTTATATTTAAAAATTTATTGAATATTCATCTAAAAAGTATGTAATATTTTTATATTTTATACTTTTTCTTCCTATGTGTAATAGGGACTTCCTCCCTACTTTCTCCATGATATTTGAGTCTCAGTTCCATTAATTTTGGGTGGATTTTCTTAGGTAAACCCCAATGTTTTTCCTATTTCCACTTCTTACTCACTCCTATATTTTTTTATAAAATTAATATCCTCCTAACACCATATGGACTTCCATGGATAGTAATTAGGGGTTTTTTTTGCAAATTTGAGATTTTTTTTCTTATTACATATTTCTAGGGTCCCTTGATTTATTTCATTCACCATCATTTTCAAAAACATACGACATGATAAACATTGAATGGATTTTGGTTTTCTTTTTTGTTCCCTTAAATTGGAAAAAAAATTCAATTAATGATGCTGTAAATTTATTTAGTTTTACATTATATGTGAAATTTCTAGTTAAAGTTGGATTAATAATTGTTTTTGGTAGGTTCTCACTTAGAATAAAAGGAATATTTATGGGTTTTTGTTTCTAATATTTTATTTTGAGTTTCTAGTGTTTGAATAAATTAATAATTGTATTTTTAAGTGAAATAGATGTTTTAAAATTTCTTTGACCCCTTTTGTGACATTAAATGAGTTAAAAAGTAGTATTTATAACTTTACATATTATAGTGTTAGAGGGTTTAATGTAAAAGTGTAATTCATTATTATAACTTTAAATTTTATTTGACTGATATATTTTGTAAACGTTTTAATAAATGGATTTAAATGGTTTAATTAAAAAGAGTGGTTTTAATTTGATTTTCAATAAACTATAAATGACTTTTCATCCATACTCATTTTTTGAGATGACCCATTTTGCTCTTTAGAATTATTTTTGAAAGGTGTGGGTTTGTAAGGAACACTTGTGCCTTTTGTTGTATTTTGACCCCTAAGGGGGATACTATTTATTAATTTTATATTTATTATAGACTAAGGGTAATGATTATTATTATATATTTCATGTGATATGGGTGCTAAATGACTAAGTCAATATATTGTGAGAGTGTAGTAGGTGTTATGAACTTTAATAATTTTAATTTACTGACAAATGTGATTTCTCATATCTTATTGAATGAATTATATGAGGATCCTAGGAATATTAGTGAGGGATGAGATATGGTTACTATCTAGACTCTATAAAAAATAATACATATTCTTTGGTATTAGAGTATAAATGGGAGTTCCATTTCTGAGGAAATAATAGAGCAAAATGTTGGTTATAAACATAGGAATACATTGATAGGCTGATAGATGGTTCCAAATCCAGATTTTCTAGGATATTCCAGTGATATTTTTAGGAATTTACCTTGATTACTTGATAATTATCCTTATATAACCTTTTTTATATATTGTCTTATTGGAATCCATTAATCCAAACATTCTTTTCCTTTTACTCTTTCTCTTGTGTTATGGAACTGTGGTATTTTATTTTGAATTTCCTGCATTTATATTTTTTATATAGAATTTATATAAAAATATTTTAATATACATATAACTATTAACAGACTTTTAAAATTGGGTTTGAATCAATTTTTTTATTAAATTTTTTTTGAGTCTTGATAAATTGTTTTTAAAGTGATTGTTTTTATTTAAGAAAATGAAATTTGATTTTGAAAATTTATTTGGTTGTTTTATTGTAATTTATAGACCTATGAATGAAAACCAATTTTTATATCATTTTAAAAACTAGTATAGGATGAAATGTCATTTGTTAAAAATTTAAATTAATTTATTATTTGTATAATACGAATATTAATTTCACTCACACCCTATATAAAAAATTCATTGTATGAAACTCTTATGGATATATTTCAATTTCCCATTTTTTTAGTGTGTCTTGGTAGTATGGAGACTATGGTTATTGTCATAACTATACAAGTTGGTGTTGAGAGAGTGACATGAGATCTTTCTCACCCTGAGACTTGAGTTACCAGGTTCAGTTCAGGTTTGGATTTTATTTTATTATATTTCGTTATTTTAATATCATTTTATGATATTTTGATATTAATTTTCATGATTTCAGTTACCTTTTTGGTTTCCCGTTGTGTATTATGATGGAAAAAATTAATCATACATGGGGGGTTATCATGCATGGCCTGACAAAATATTCAGTGAGAATATTTTATAATTTTATAACATTTCTATAACTTTTTCATGATTGTCACATTGAATTTAAATGGCATAAAAATCAGGTTATACATTATTTTACATTTTATTATTTATACCCATTGATTCATGTATTTGTTGAGTGTTAATTAGTAATGGGAAAAGAATAAATCTTGATCATTTTATTTATTAATGTTTTTGAATGGTAATTTAATTTTTGTTTCTGTGATTGACATATTGATGAGATTATTTATAGTATTTTTTTAGTGCAATGTATGTGAATTTTGGGGAACTTTTTACATTTTTCATTCATATTTGTTTTCAAAGGGATTTGATTTTAAGAAAAAATGGGAGGAATTAAGAAACTATTTTGGAAATAAAAGGGTTTTTATTTTGTATGGGAAAATGAATTAGTTTTTGAAATGCTTAAAAATGAGTATGTGTTGTTTCAAAATATAATAGAAAAAGGTGATTTGAGAAATAAGGTTTTCTGAAATTTTTTCCTAAAGGATTTAAGAAAATTGATTTATGGAAATAGTGAGAACATTATTTAAAAGAGAGTGTTTTTGGAAATTTTAAAGGAGATGATGTGTTATAAGTGGTTAATTGCTTTCGCGTAAGTGTTTTACATAGTTTTTTGGAATTTTATAGATGGTGTCAGAATTTTGGAAAGGAATGTATTCCGATTTTTTAAAGATTTAGGTTTTAATATTGTTTTGGGTTTTATAGAATTTTTTAATTGATTTATGGATAATGGAAACATTTAGGTCTATGATTTAAGATAGATTATGTATTCCTCCCAGAAATGTCTTTATAATGAATAGTTTATCATCCATAGTGTAACACCACAAGATTTCATAGTACGTTATTTCATCAATGTAATTCAATAACTTGCACTACACACAACACTGAGAGCAAGCGCACCACAACATACCAAACTAACCGTTCAAAAGCAGTTATAAATAGTATCAAAAAAATCATGAATTTTATATAATCCTTATAATTTTACAATCCATATTATGAGTTTCTTAGACATAAGATAAGAACAAATTAATTTTTTCAGATAAAAGAAGTATTTTTTTTAAATGAAATTTTACCGCCTTTTAATAGAGAACCCTTTTTAATTTCAATATTTGAAACTTTTATATATTAAATTTGACCAAATAAACATCTTCTTTATAACCAAGACATTAAACTTTAGTTTTGATAATTTTTTGGTGTTTTTATGATAACTTTCATATTCTGGTGAATAGTGAAAAATACTAAATTATAACTGAAAACAAATTTTTTAATAAAAATAATTTATAGTGTTAAACTATACATATGAATGGTTATAAAGTATAATTTGATTATATTTTCACCATTTAATCCAATTTTTTTCATTGTAAGTAATTTCACTTTGAAATTGAACATAAACAAGTGTCAATCTTTTGGTAGTTATTATTTTTTTAAAATACGCTTTTTGGTTTTGACAATGGGAATTGATTTTGAATTAAAAAATTTAATTTTTATGTTTTCAATTTGGTAAAATAGACTTCATTTTTGAATTTTGAATATCAAAATTATATTAGGGTGAATTTTTTGTATGTTTCTGAAAACTTTCAATTTTTGATGAATAGTGAAAACACTGTGTTATTGGTTAAAACCAACTTTCCATTTAAAGAATTATTTATTTTATTTAAATTTATTTTAGGTAAAAATATATACATAATAAACTATATATTTTCATTTTAATTCATTGGATCCGTTTTTTAATAATAATAGATATATAAAAGTTTATTAAACTTTTCACCGTCTTTTACCCACCTCCTAGGAAAATGTTCAAATTCGCATAAAACTTAATTGTACCGCTTCTGTGAGTAGAATTTCAAAAATCCAAGAGACACTATTGATATCAGTATGAAAAATGTGGTTCAATAAGATGAAAATAATTTTTGGTGAATAGAAACTTTTTACTTTTATTTACCACGGTTAAAAGTAAATAGGGTAATTATGGGTAAAAATGATTTTATTCTTACCCAAACACATGTCCTAACTCTATTGGATAAGTTTAATTATACCAAAAAAACCTTAGGAAAAAAATATGATCCTTTAGGTCCACTTGGATTAGATTAGGACATTTATTAATATTTTATTTAAGTAAGAGTTAAAAGAGTTAAAATGAAAGTTTAATAACTAAATAATTTTTAATATAGGGGTACACATAATATAAATTCGACTGTAAATATTCATTAGAAATATAAAAGTATTTCATATATCATGGTATTTTATTTATAGTTTTTATACATTAAATAATTAAATTTATTTATGACACAATGATGATTCACTAATTACCTTAATAATTAAAGAATCAATAAAATGGTATTATAAATATTAAAATAAATATAATTTCAAATTTATAATGGAATCCACGAATATTATAGCTTAATATGATATTTTAAGGTTGATTAAATTTATCTTGTTCGAAGAAATCAAGTTGTGATGACTTTAACAAAAACCAAATACCAAATAGTGTCAAAATTGACATAAGTTAATTTTTAAAACAAATACTATATTATTGGTTGATATAACATTCCTAAAAATCTAAGGTTTAGAAAAATAGATTAAATATTATTATATATGTCATTTATGAACCACTTTATGTTCTCTTGGTATTTTATAGTAAGTTTATTAACCATATAGTGTAAGAATAGAAGAAGACACTATACAAGTTAAACTATTTAACTAAGAGATAAATCTAAAAGATAAGGTTAAAATGGTAACCTAAAATGTGTAAAACCTATTGATTGATATTATTTAGACCCATAACCAACTTTTCCTTGAAATAAATCATTTTTCATCCATTAGAAACATAAAATTAGTTTATTATAAAATAATATTTCAATCTTTTTCTAAAGTGACCCTCACCTCTCTTATAAAACAGCACTTCCCCTTTTCTCAAATTCACACCAACAAAGCCATTTGGCTAGGCCAAACCCTACCCAAATATCCTCCCAACTATCCTACCTTCCATATAGAGGCCTTCTTTTTCTCATAAATCCACCCTAGGAATCCTTATTGATCAAATCAAAGGGAAGAACCCGAAGAAGAGGTAAGGATTTCACCATCCTCTTTCAAGTTCTTTTCTACTTCCACTTACTATTTCTTTGTTATTACCATACCGAAATAATAACTAAAGTAACTTATATATACTGTTATTTTATTATAAATATGGTACAACCATATTCATTATTCTATCCATCATATTAATGATAATGTCACTATGCGTGCGTACGTACGGTTAACCGTCTCCACGACGTTGTGTAATTTGTTATTCAACACTATGTTATTTGGATGGATATAATGATGAGTAATATGTATATAAATAATGAAAATAACATGATAATGTATCTTTAAATGTAAAATACCATCCAATTATATACCTTTAAGTAGATGATATTTTCACTCGTGTGTACGTATGGATTACCATCTCTAGGACGTGATGGGATTCATTTCCACGTTCACCATTCATCGATGATTATAAAAATATATATTATTAATAAGTATGTAATATATGAAATAAAAATGCTACTGGAGATATATATGTTTATATATATATATTTATTTATGTACTTACATATATCTTTTTCACTGAATTCCGTTCAATACGATATGAAAACAGAAACAACATTTATACGTGTGTACGGCCTACCGTCTCCATAAACGGTGTTTTATGTTTCATATATCTATCTGTTATAAATAATTATATTATAAATATGTTTGATATATAAATCATGTTTTATATTATGGAAATATTTAAATCATGATCTAAATGATACGATCAAGAATAACAAGTTAAAATACGTATGATAAAGAAAGAGATTATTACCCGAAATGTTAATTTAACATGAAAATCATTATTAAATGGGTAGTATAAAGTCATAAATGAATCATGTATGATATAATAAATATAAATATGGTTCTGGTATGATATAATAACATAAAATGGCCATTATATAGGAGGCTAAATGTACCCTCGACCAAAGGAAAGTGCAAGGTAAGGGTTAATTCTTCAATCTCATTATTATCCAAGATTGATTATGTGTAAGTATTTTCCAGGACATGTTTATTATCCCTGTCCATCCTTCATAAAATAAATATCAAAATGATTCGATTAAGTTACTATTTAACTAAAACATAATTTTAAATGTATTAAATATTTATTCTTCTAAATCATTCTCATTAATGTCCATATTTTCAAAATGGGTTTTAAGGATTTATTTATATGAACATGAATGTATTTAAAATGTTAATTCATTTAAAAAGATTCAAAGTGGTATGGGACACATTGATTCAAAAAAAAATTTAAATGTATTCTTTTCAAAATTGTGTGAATTTTAAATGTTTTCATGAAAAAAGGGTATTTATCTCAATGCATTTTACCGATCATTTTCAATTATGTGAACATCATTTGATGGATTTTAAACAAGTTGGAAGTTGATACAAATATTCCATATTGTATGGAAGGTTTTGTGATATGTTGGACTATGGATGTGTTATTTTTATACCATTCATTTTTTATGGATAAAGTATTTACATTTCATATGCTATTTTTAATATGAATGTTTATTTTATGTTTAAACTTTTTCATTTGAGGAATGCATTGAACTTCATAAGTGACGGGTGGAGCCCACTATAGCTCCTCGATGCATCGGTAGGTCTAATGATAAAATTAGAAATGTAATTGTAAAATTCCTTTCCCAATTTGATATATGGTTTTGGTCGAGGTCTAAATAATTTTTAGACATCTTGGCTGAGTCCTTGACAAGATGTTTCAGAATATCTGGCATTATGCATTCCCTCATTATGAAATTAGTTATTACATTTGAATATTCGACTAGTATAATATCTATGTGCATGTTTATATGTTAGTGTATGATTTATGTTTTCTATATTATTTTCAAATTTATGTTTCAAAGGCTGTAATTTTTATTCCACATCTTGCCTTAAAATTTTATAGATTCTACAAAATTATTTACCCTTACTAAGCATCTGAGCTCACCCCTTTATTATTTTTATTTTCCCAAGATATGAAGAAGTTAGTTGTGAGTGAATTGCAGGAATAATCTAGGAGGCTTGGACATTTCTAATGGAATAAATTACTGTTTTATTCAAGTTGTAATGTTGAACTTCATGTATGTAATCTATTTTCCAAGACTTTTAAATTGAACGGTCTTTCCGGACAAGATTCCTTGTAATCATGTCAATGTATTAAAATAATTCATTGACTCTGGGTAAATGTGGTTAGGGAATTACAATTGGTATAAGAGGAAGTTTAGTACAAACCTTGGAAACTAGATTTAGATAAACTCTAATTAGAGCACATTATCCTATGAAATACATTGAGAATTAGCATAGAAGAACTTCCTAAAATTTTGGCAATGTATATATTTTTTGAGTTTTCCAAGAAATACATCCTTGTCCAGATATGAGAAGGTAAAGGCAGATCCCTCATATATTACCTAGGGGTAAACCCAAAAACACCGCTTTGAGCTAGACTCTAATGGGAACTGGTGCACGACAACGGGCCTTGCTGCACTCTTGGTTAGGACACTCATGGGGGATACACTTAGGATAGTTCTCATTTTCATTAAAAACCACTTTGAAGGGTTTATGGGTATATACTTCTTTAAAGAAAACATTTTCATGATTGTGGATTATATCCATGAACTGTTCAATTTATGTTAAATATTTTTCAATTTTTCAAATATGCATTGTGATTCATAAACTATCCTAGTGTATTCCATTGTTTAGAAGTGGCACCCAGTAGATGGAATGAGACCTCCAAAAATATGCATGATCCAAAGAGATATATTTCATGGTATTAAGCCAAAATTTAGAAAAGAAATAGTCTCCCACGTATTATCATCATTTGAAGAAATAGTATCATGTGTTAATAATATTTCAAAATATTTTTTCTAGTCATATGGATTTGAAGGGAAGCCAAAAAAAGAAATGGATTGTAGAGAGAAATGTGGATAAAGTTAATAAGGGAATCAAGAATTTTCCCATAATTGATAACTGTGGAAAGAATCACCTTTGTAAATGCTTGAAGGGAATGGGAGTTTGTTATACATATAGAGAAAAAGGACACCAAGTATGTGATTTCAAGGGTGAGAAAAAGGTTTCAAATGTAAAATACTTCATCTAATAGGAGTTGGGGCACTACGCGAATCAATGTCCAAATCATCAGTGTATACCCCAAATGCAGATATTGGATAATAATCAAGTTATGATACTACCGAAGATGAAGAAGAATAATTAAGAGTTATTATGTTGTTTTTAAAGTATTGTGTATTATGAGTATTGTATTAATGATGTACAAGTTATAAGAATTATAGAGTATATAAGGATTGTAGTACAGAACTATTTCATTAAGAACTTGAGATTGTGTGAAACTAAGAAAAGAGACTCAATTCCAAGTTAAACTTTTTGGAAAATACATGGTTTAAGGAAAGACAAAACTTTAATATGGTCCTGATACAGAGGTATTGATTTTGGAATAAGATATGGTTGATTTGGGTAAATTATATTGGATATTCTTGACTATCTTGGAATTGATTAATGGTTTATTTATTTCATCATTGTTGGAGTATTCAAAATTTTTGGATATAGGGAATATATCAAGTATTATATAAGGAATAAGGGAGGATGAATGTAATAAATAAGGTTTTATGGTAATTCAGGGTGTTGCTGTATTTTAAAAGAATACATGATAATGGTATTCACATGTTATTACGTGATAAAAAGGATCTTCATTGTGTTTTACAACATTATAAATTTTGGGTTGTGAGTTTGGAAAGAAGTATTTTGGATAAGTTTAAAGGTTGGAATTTTACTTGTCAAGTAATTATTTTTTCTCTTATTCTATGAAGAAATTAATCTATAAAATTTAGTCAAGGGATCTTGAAACCGAAAATGTATTATCCTAACACCTTATGTTTAGTCGAACCGATGATATTTTAAATCATCATAAATTGATGGCTTTGAGGCCCTCAATTTTATACTTGTTTGTGATTGATGACCTTAATCACCCCAAATAAATATTTACATTTTCCCTACAATTATGTGTCTTTAATTTCCACCAATGTTCTCCTAATCGAGATCATAATTTGGTGGTGACTTTTTCATTTCTCTTTCCCTCTTATTAAGACTAAATTTTATTATCCCAATTACTAATGTGGGTTCTCCACAAAGGTATTTTTCTATTTTTAACCTTTTATATTTGAAAAACAATTTCAAATTTCAAGGACACAATTTATTTAAGGAGGGGAGAATGTAACACCCCATGATTTCATAGTACGTAATTTATTCAATGTAATTAAATAACATGCACTACACACAACACTGAGTTCAAGCGCACAACAACTTACCAAATTAGAAGTTCAAAAGCGGTTATGAATAGAATTAAATGAATTTTGAATTTTATATAATCATTATAATTTTAGAATCCATATTATGAGTTTCTTTGATATAATAGAAGAACAAATTCATTTTTTCGGATAAAAGAAGTATTTTTTTAAATGTAATATTATCGTCTTTTAATGGAGAACCCTTTTTAAATCCAATTTTTGAAACTTATATATATTAAATTTTACAAAACAAACTTATTATTTATAATAGGTACATAAAAATTTAGTTTTGATAAATTTTTGGTGTTTTTCTGATAACTTTCATATTTGGGCGAATAGTGAAAAATACAAAATTTTAACCAGAAAAGTTTTTTTTAATCAAAATAATTTAAATTATTCAACCACACATATGAATGGTTTTTAAGTATAATTAGATTATATTCTTTCCATTTAATCCAATTTTGGTCATTGGAAGTAATTTCCCTTTGAAATTGGACATAAACAAGTGTCAATCTTTTGGTAGTTATAATTTCTTAAAAATATGCTTTTTGGTTTTGACAACGAGAATTAATTTTAAATTAATAAATTAAATTTTTATTTTTTTAATTAAGTAAAATAGACTTCATTTTTTATTTTATAATTTCAAAATTATCTTAGGGTAAATATTTAGTATTTTTCTGAAAACTTTCAAATTTTTGATGAATAGTGAAAAACACTGTGTTATTGGTTATAACCGACTTTTCATTTAAATAATTATTTATTTTATTTAAATTTATATTTGGTAAAAATAGATACATAATACCTATATATGTTCATTTTAATTAATTTGTATAATTTTGTAGTGATATTAGATATATTAAATTGTATTGAACTTTTCACCGCCTTTTACCCACCTCCTAGGAGAATTTTCAAATTCGCATAAAACATAATTTTACCACTTATGTGAGTGGAATTTGAAAAATATAAGTGAAATGGTTTATATCAGTAAAAAAAATTGGTTCAATAAGATGAAAATATTTTTTGGGTGAATAGTTACTTTTTACTTTTATTTACCACTGTTAAAAGTAAATGGGGTAATTAAGGGTAAAATGATATTATTCTTACCCTAATGCAAGTCCTAATTCTATTGGATATGTGTAATTCGACCAAATGCAGCCTTAGGAATAAAATATGATCCTTTAGGTCCACTTGGATTAGATTAGGACATTTATTATTATTTTATTTAAAGAAGAGTAAAAGAGATAAAATCAATGTTTAATAACTAAATCATTTTTAATATAGGGTAACACACAATATAAATTCAACTATAAATATTAATTAGAAATATAAAATGATTTAATACATCATGGTATTTTATTTATAATTTTTACACATTAAATAATTAAATTTATTTAGGGCATAATGATTATTCCGTAACTGCCTTATTAATGAAAAAATAAAATAAATGGTATTATAAATATTAAAATAAATATAATTTAAATGTTTTTATAACATCCACGAATTTTATAGATGAATATGACATGCTAGGGTTGATTCAAGGTATCGTTTTAAAATCAATCATGTTGTGATGACTTTCAAAAAAACCAAATACCAAATAGTGTCAAAATTGACATAAGTTAGTTTTTTAAATAAAAAACTATATTATTGGTTGATATAATATTCCTAAAAAAATGAGGTTCCTCCAAAGGGATTAAATAATATTATATATGTTATTAATAAACCACTTTAGGTTATCTTGGAAGTTTATAGTAATTTTATTAACCATATAGTGTAAGAATACAAGAACACACGGTTAAAGTTAAACTATTTAAATAAGAGTTAAATCTAAAGGATAAGGATAAAATGGTAACCTAAACATGTCTAGAACCTATTTTATTATATTATTTCGACCCATAACCACCTTATCCATGAAAAAAATTATTTTGGAGCAATTATAAAAAGATCAGTTGATTCAGAAACACATGAGAACAGCTCAGAGCTGGTAGAAGAGTTATGCGGATAACCGGAGGAAGGATCTATCTTTCGAGGTCGGTGATCATGTTTTTCTCAAGTTTTCTCCATGGAAACGTTTGATGAGATTTGGTAATAAAGGAAATCTGAGTCCAAGGTTCATTGGACCATATGAAATTCTGGAGAGAGTTGGATTAGTTGCATACAGAGTGGATTTACCTCCAATTTTATCTCAGGTACACAATTTTTTTCATGTTTCGATGTTGAGGAAGTATATGCCAGATCCATCTCATGTTTTGAGTCCAGAGGTAGTTCAGTTGGAGGAGAACCTAACTTATGAAGAACAACCAGTCCAGATTCTTGACCTAAGAGAGCAAGTGTTGCGAAATAAGGTAATTCACCAGGTAAAGGTTTTTTGGAAAAACCATATTGTTGAAGAGGCAATGTGGGAATCTGAAAATGCTATGGGGGATAAATACCCCCACTTATTTTGATAAGTTAATAAAATTTAGAGAACGCAATTCCCAAAAGGGGGGAAGGATGTAACATCCCAGGTAAATAAAGAATAACTAATTTTCATATTTATTAATATTTACGAATTAAATATTAATTTTACTTTAAAGGGGTTGGTATGTTCGATAGCGTACCTGATACGCAACAAAGAGTTTCATTGAAATCTTACGTTGCACACTAGTAATAAAATAATATTATTTTAAATGGTAGTTAACACATAGCCGTTGTATTGGCAGGAATGGATATAAATAACTAAAATATGATTATATATGTTTTTAATTTTTTTTACTTTTATCTAATAAAAGATAAAGGCTTAAAATACGGAAAGAATTCAATTTTACGCATATATGCCCTAATTTTCACTAAAGGTTCACTTATCGCCTTTTGATGGTGAACCATCATTAAATATAGTTTTGTTCACTCTTATAAATTCTATTGGATCAAATAAAACTCTTCTTTATAATCGGGACATCAAAATTTACTTCATGTAAATTTTTGGTATTTTTCCGATAAAGTTCATTTTTTATGAATAGTGAAAAATGTTGTATTTTAATTCAAAACCTATTTTTAATATAATTTATTTATATGATTATATTATCTTTTGAATTTGTTTTAAAGTGAAATTAGAATATATTTTTACCATTAAATCCAATAGTGGTCGTTGGAATTAATTTCACTTTGAAATTTGACTTAAACTAGTGTCAATCTTTTGATACTTATTGTTTCATAAAAACACGCTATTTGTCATGACAGTGGGAATTAATTATTAAATTAATTAATGTGAATTATATTATTTTAATTTTGTAAAATATACACCATTTTTGAATTCAGAATATCAAATATATTTTAGGGTGATGTTTTGGTGTTTTTCTGAAAAACATCAATTTTTTATGAATAGTGAAACCACTAAGTGGTAGTTAAAGAAACTGATTTTTCATTTAAATGAAACTTTGTCACTTCTGTGATTTTATTTTAAAAAATATGACATTCATGGTTTTCATTAAGAAGTAAAATGTGGTTCAATGAGATTGAAATAATTTTTTTGGTGAATAGTAACTTTTAAGTTCTTAATCGTGATTAGAGGTAATTAGTGTAGTTTAAGGTAAAAATAATGTTTTAATAATATGAAATGAACTTGACACATGTCCTAACTTCATGGTATGTGTCATGACCGACCAAGACAATCCATGGGTCAACTTGGGGACCCCATGGAGCCGCTTTAGTTGGAAAATGACATTAATTCCTTTTTATTTAATGTTAAAATAAAAATGTCACAAACATGAGTTGTTTTACTAAAATAATATTTACATGGGGTTATAAAAATCAGATTTTTGACTATAAATATTCATTATAAAGCTAAAAATATTTCCTACATCATGATAGTTTTTTTATAATTTTTAGACATTAAATAAATTAAATTATTTATGACATCATGATGATGCAGCGATTACCTCATTAATAAAGGATTTAAATAAAATGAAATGATAATGTAAACTATATGACCTACAATTGTCCAAAACCTATTGTATGGGTGGATTTCGAAACATTATCACCTTATCCTAGAAACACATCAATGTGGGACCATTAAAATCTGAAACTCAATCTAAAATAAAGTAACATTTCCTTACTTTCCAAGAGTGCCCCTCCTCTCCTCTTATAAAAGGCCCCCACCTCTACCTCTTTACCCACACTTCCAAAGCCTTTGGCTCGGCAAAACCATTCCTATTTTGTCTCTCCTAATCCCTCTCTTACTCCTTGAAGCCTCACTTTGGGCAGAAGTCTTCCCAAGGAAGCCTTTGAGCTCAAATCTAAGAGAGTTACCCGATTTTGAGGTAATGTGTTCACTTGTGTTCTTTTGTGTAATTTTGCTTCTCCAACCCCCTAAAATATTTTTATTCATTTATTTTGTAAAAACTCTAGTATATTCAATATAATATTATGTTGTTATAAGAAGGATTCGATCTATACTTACAGACAACTACATCTAATGGTTAAAGAACATACTGTTTCCGTGGATGGTGAATTTATGCCTCCTGAAACGATGATTGTTCAACATTATTTTAACACCTTCAAAGGTGGCCATTAATATGTAACTATATTTATATATGATATATAATATGTTTATTCTTTCCTTATGCTTCTGTATTTTTCATTTTTGGTATACCTTTATGGTTTCCATTGTGGGTAAACACGATAATTTCATTTTAGGAAGTGCAGACTACCGCCCCCTCAAAGTGATGTGATTCGTTAATGCCATATGTGGGAGGTATAAAGGATGGATTTAAAGTTATTATATATGATTTTATACTGGAATTATAATATACCTCTATATAATTATTATTTCTTTCCATTAAAGTATGAGATAGAAATGAAAGTAGCGTTCTTGCGTACGTACGGCTTACCGTCTCCATGAACGGTGCATTTCATTTCTTATCCCCAAATGTAATGTACTGTTATAAGTAAATATATATAATGGATATATATGATGTATGTTACATATAAATGATGAATATAATTATGGAATTAAAATTTACATACCTCTAATTTATTTTAATTCCATTAATATGACATAGAAATGAAAGTAGCGTTCATGCGTATGTACGGCTTACAGTCTCCATGAACGGTGCATTTCATTTCTTACCTCTAAATGATTATGTGATATTATAAATACATGTATATGCTAGATATATATGATATATATGATATCCAAATCAGGAATTTCATTCTGGATATAAATAACCTTTGACCACACGAACAACATGTAATTGTAAGAAGTCCACTTTCGACTTAAGAACCAAATATCAACAAAACAAACATTATTAACTTAATGATTACATAATGTTTATAACATGGAAATAAGTGATATAATAGGAATAATAAGCTTGAAAAAGGTTATTAAGAAATTAGAAATTAACTCATGTTTATTATTCAGGACGTTAAAGAACGATCGAGTCAAGTCGGACCCGAGGTAAGGGAACTTCTTAACCCAATTTCCATTCTTTGGGTTAATATCCTAATTTCAAATTATGTCATGATATTATTATGTACTATCTTGTATTTATAATTTATTTATTTGTAAATATAGTGAATACACATAATAGATCTACTTTTTTTAAAAGAGATCTTTGTATGGGACTTCGTCTCAATCTCCTTTCATTGAGGCATATTTCGATGTATACACAACTTTCTTTTATACGGTGTATAAACCCCCTTGACTTTTAATTTTATACAAATGGAATCTTTTTCTATGAAGTGTTTTACAAAACGACAAAAAGGAATGTTTCTTTTAACATAAATGGTGACAACGACCTTTTCCGCCGCCGTGAGTATTATTTGGTCTTTGTCTTCCTGAACAAGTCGTAAGGTTTTTTTAAAATGAAATAAATACCATATACTCTTCTATGTATTTTGGTATTTAAAATGGTTTTTAAAATGGATTTGTTATGTCAATATATTTAAGTTATATATTGTGATCAAAGTGTGGAAATGTTTTCTTTCTATTATATTTGTTTTATGTCTTATGATTTTTATAATGGTATTTGGACATTTGACGGGTGGTTATGTGATTAACCATATGACGTGTGGTGCCGTGAATACCAGGACGCGTGGTTACATTATAACCTCCAATGCATTGGGTATGGAATTCGGCCGTATGGCTATTCCATTAAGTATGTATGGAAGTTGGCCGTATGGCTATTCCATTAAGTGATATGTGTGGAAGTCGACCATATGGTTATTCCACTTAAGTATGTTTATGTCCCAAGTTACCTTTATATGTTATGTAATCTTTTTATGGGTTTGATGGTAATATTTTGGTTACAAAAGGATAAGTAATGATCTTTTATTTAGTGAACATTTTTTACTACTTCATAAAGGTGAAAAGTATTACTTTGATAAAGTATACATGGTTTACTTGTTGTTTTGATAAACTAATAGTTTTCATTCTTTGTGTATCCCTTACTGAGCTCTTTATGCTCACCCCAAGTTTTTTGAAATTTTTTTCACAGGACTTAATGTGGAATAGGGTCACGGATGGGATCAAGGGAATGTCATGCTATATAAAACATGGAACTAGACATGTTTCTTTTTAAGAGTTTTTTTTATCCTATGGAAACTTAGTATAAGTGTCTACTTTGAATTTTTTTGAGATGTAATAGTTATGTTCTAATTCTCTAAAACTCTAAACATGAAAAGATCCTCAATGTGAATTATTAATTTAATTCAATATTATGTAAGGTTTAAGGTCGGGGCCTTATAGATAGTCCCAATTATATGGACAAGATCTTATATGGTATTAGAGTACATAAGGGTGTGCCACCTGTGAGGATGGTTTAGAGTATCTTGTTGGTTATAAACTTTTTAATTCATTAATAGGTTGACATATAATTCTAGAAAGAGTGGGTCTATGATCAACTCATGATAATTTTATAAATTTAAAATGATTAATTAATGATTATTATTTGGTAACATTCATTATTTTTCTATTCCCTTTTATATTTTCCACACATGACACCATGTCTAATGTTTCATTTACTCTTTCCCATATGTTATATAATCATGGGTTTTTATATAAATTCTTTTATCCGATTTAATTTAAAAGTTTATAAAAATATTCAATAAAAATTACTATAAAGGGGTATTTAAAAATGGATTTAAAGTGGGTGTTTTAAAATAAAAAACTATTTAAGGCTTGTGGAATAGTTTTTAAGTGTTTATTTTAATCTATGAAAAAGAAATTGGATTTTTATAAATGAGGTATACATGTTATATATTTTATATAAATGTGAATTAAAACCTATTTGTCTAGAACATATCAAACTAGTATAAAGTAAAATTTCATTTTTAAGGAGATAACATGAATTATTCTGTGGGATCCTAGTTGAATTGATTTCACTCACACATTACAAACATTGTTCAATGTTTTAAGATCATATGGATTTATTTCAGCATCCTTGGATTATATAATCTAGTTTGGGGTGTTTGGGTTTTTTAGTGATTGCTGGTAAAGGATGTGATGAAAGCTTATGAGTCACATGGAGTTAGTAGCATATGGGTTTTTGTTTTATTACATTTTAATTTTAGTTTGTATATGTATCATCCTTAACATCCAAAATGTTGTTTATTACTTGTTTATTTGGTTTCATGTTGTTTATTATTATTTTCTAGATTGTGCAGATGCTAATTCTTATGTTTAATTTTCCCTAATTTATTTATTTTTTGTTCTTTACTCTATTTTGATATGTATAATTATTTGTTTCTACTTATTTGATGGTGTGGATGTCCAATATACATATGAGTCATGCTGGAATTATTTCAAGACTCATTGTGTTTTTTTGGTTTATAAGGGTTAAATAATTCTCAATGATTATGTTCTAATACCTTTACACAATTTTTTATCCCTATGTGATTTTGAATGCACCTCAGGGATATCCTAGGCTAGATTGGGTTACCATATCCAATGTGTGGAATGGTTTTGTTTATGTGATAATCCACACATTAATCATATCCATTATTTAATTATCAATGACATCTTGATAGTACATGAAATTTATATTTGTTGTTCTGGTTTAGAATTAATCAAATCAAGCATAGATGTAATGATGAATTGTACCCAAACCCAATACCCTCACTATATCAAAATTAAGAACATAAAAACTTATATTAATTACTCATATGAAAAACTTTTTTTCATTCTATCATTGTTATTATATTTTTCAACTATTTCCTTACACTTTTCTGAATAAAAACACCTCAAAAAAAATTCAAATGATTCCCATAAGTAAACATAATTAGTGAATCATTCATATCATACCTATGGGAAATTATTTTGGACTCTTAGTTAAATTTATTTTCAATATCACCCAGTACACTTACATGGATGTTGTGTATTTAAAACTACATTGATGTCAATCAAGCATGATTATAACTATTTTTAAGGATGATTTTATCAACATACATTTTCGTTTTATGTGATAAAATAAAGACACAAAAATTGAATATACACAATATGCATAATTAAAACAAAATGGAAATATTTATTTATTTTTGATAGAGTACACTTATAAATTTCATATATTTTCTATAAATTCATTCACACAATGGAAAACAAAACTCATAATATAAGACCTCTTATAATAAATATTTATAGAAAATTTTGTGAAATAAAACAAGGAAAACTAACAATATGGATGAATCTTGTTTTTATAAGAGGAAATATGATAGAAAAGAACAATAATATTTAGATGAGATATTATAAAATAATCTATTTTTTCTAAGGATAATGTATCTACAAGTAAGAATAGTGTTTAAGCACCACTACTACATCACATTAAACCAAAATCTATGGAATTATGATTTGAGAAGTAAACATAATTAAAACATAGCCATATTGAATGGAATTCCATCAAAGGATGATTTAATTTATTTATTAAACACTTCCATTCATTAGTCCAATAATTTACAGTAACTGTACTGGATAAGGATGAGAGAAAGATGAGTTATTTAACATATTATATGAATAGAAAAGATGGGACTTAGCTCTTTCAATATATAGAGAAATATTTCATTATATGGGATAGTATTTAAAATTAATTTATAAAAAAATTACTACATATATAGAACCATTGATAGTATATAAATAATGATTATTTTATTATATAAGGACAATGAATATTTCCTTGAGGCATTAGAATAGTTAAAGTATTATAAATAACAGTGTTACAATCATCAGTTTCAACACCACAAATTAATTTAGGTTTTCTATTAATGGTTAAATGTCATAAAACCCGTATTTTATTAAATAATAAGAAGTTAATATAGGGATAATACAATTTATGAGATTCAAAATTAAATAAATAATTTTTTTATATTATTCTAAATTGATCAAAAATATTATTGAGAATTGATACCCTCAATGAAGTACTTGTAAAATATTGTGTCAATACATTCATTTTTATATACTAATGAAAATTCAAGGCCGTGTATCATATAACCAAGGAGCAATAATTAAGTAACTATCGAATTTCTTCCATAATGTCATCCATTATATGAACTTTTACATGACATATCAAGAATCACCATCCACTCAAGTGGTGGAATCCTGTTACATGGACAAAAATTATATTAGGGAGATAGTGAGAAATAAACCATTTTACAAAACATATAATTATTTTCATAAAAATAATCCAAATATATCATAGAATAAGAAATACTATTTCAATAGGGAAGGAAGATGTGTTTTTTAATAGAATCAAAAATTTGGTTCCCCTCAAATGAATAATAATGGAACTTATGGAAATCAATTATTAAAATCTAAGAAATTGATTATTGTATTGGGATCATTTTTTAGGAACTCTAGGGAGAAAAGGGACTCAAATGTAGAGGAATTATTTAATTTTAAGTATAAATTAAAAAATTATAGTGATTCATAAACTATTAAAATGAATGCCAATAATCATGTATAATCTAAAAAATTTTATTGGGAATATGATAAAGAAAAAAACTATGAAAAAGAAGTAAAATAAAATAAGAACTTTTGAAATAACCCATATTGTAGGTTTTATAGATACCATAACCTGATTATTTAAAATATTCAACGGTGTAGATAAAGAACATCTTGTGATACAAGAGTAAGAAATTGAAAATAACAATGAATGTTACTATGATAAAGAATAACATTAAATATAAAAATAGTAGTAACATTAAGTGATGGATTTGGCTAAGAAAAAAATGATAGAAAATAGAATATAATAGTGGAAATATAAATCTTTTAGTTAATGATTTTGAGGCCTACATACATCATACTTCATTTGGTAAAAGGTTTCTTGAAAAATATACAAAAAAATAATTAAAAAAATCTAAAAATCAGTGTTGATATACAATTTACATAGTAAATTTATAAAATTTCTTCTTAGACCATGTTCTTAAAGAACACCATCTAAAATAAGAAGAGGATAGTAAAGTTTTCTATATTTCCACTCAAGGAGGAATAGAAAACTATTTTCTAAAGAAAAACTTCATAAAATACAAATTACCCATAGTGCTTAAAAATTTCTTATGAATTTAAATATAAGGGGGAATTGACATGTTATGTAGATTTAGGGGCTATTATTTTTCTCATTATGCTACCCATTTTTAATGAACATTCTAATTGAAATCCTAATACCACAACCATTACATTTATATTATTTTCAATACCCCTTACAAACCTCACAAGATTCGCTGAATAATTACTAGATAAAATTTAATATGATACTTATAGTGGATTTCTTAAAGATAGAAATAAAAAGTCAAAAATTGGGAATAATTATCCTAGGAGGGACATTCATGGAAAATGGAGTATCCTTGATGATACTCAAGAGAAGATAAATTTTTATGTTTTTAAAGAATCCAAAATTCTAATTTTTTTTCAAGTAGTATGGAATTTACATGACTTTGATGAATATTTTATAGATTATACAATTATCTTAGAAGCTAATTTTGAATTTTAGACTATATTTTACTATAAACATGTTAAGATAGATTTATTAAATGACAATAATTTTTATTAAACCATGTCTTGTGAAGAAAATGATGTTATTAATGAAGTGATATTTGAAAGAAAATTAGCTTAATAATATCATGAGGTAAGTAATAGTGAAAAAATAATTTTATCATTATCTATAATAATGAAACCATGTTTAAATATGTCCATTTGGGTTAATGGGTGTCATTATCAGTAATTTAAATAATCTAATTATAATTTTAAATTAGATTAAAGTATAATTCATGTTTTCAGAATGCATAATATTACCATTGAATAATTTATATCTAATATCAAAGAAATTTCTCTACCCATTTATGTGCACAAAATTCTCAAAGAGGATGATATAATATTATCTATTTAGTGAAAAATAAAACTTAAAAAGAATATAAAATTGGTTTTCTGTGAATTTTTAACCTAGTTTTTTCATGAATGGATTATATATCCCATTTCACATGGTGCTTGTATATTTCATGTTCTTAAGGTACCCATGAATGGTGTTTTGAATCTAATACTAGATGAGAGGAATGAGTAATTTCATCATGGAATATTTCTTGATTAATATTAGTCATTGAATACAAAAATATGAAAATTTTGATAAGAAAAAATCATTTTCCTTTACCTTTTTTAGATCAAATGATTAAAATATTTCTACACAATCTCACATTTTATTTTTAAAAAATTATCCCTAGTATAATCAATATCCAATTTTACTTCTTGAATAAAATAAAAAAACTCATCACATATTAATATAATAAATTTTAGTATAGGATAATGACATTATAATTGTGTGGAACACCTACAGCTTTTTAGAGGTGAATAATGAATATCTTTTAAAATTTAGTAGAGAACAAATTGAAGTGTTTAGGGATAATTGTGTAGTATTTGGGATGATATTTTATGATTTCATAATTAATATGTAAATAATACTAACTAATTGTGAACAAACCAATCTGGTACGTAACTAAAAAAATACCAGTTTGTGTTCATATATGGAATTTGTTTAGGTCTAAGAGGATGGAATTAATGTGTGTAAGTCCAAAACTGAGCCAGTTTTTTCACTGTGATTTAGATAAAGAAGGTTATGGTGTTTTTTATATAGAAGTTGACTATAAATTTAATAAGTTTGTATTAATCATTTTATTTTATTTTAAAATATAAATCAGTTAATAATGATGAACCTTCCTTTTAAAGGGAAATGGATGGCATCCAACTGAACGTGTTGATCATATAGAGTATAAAAACCTATAAAGATCAAATGGAGGATGGAATAAAAAATGAATCTTTTCATAGTTCTATAGGGAATCAGATATCATTATAGTAAAATTAGGAAATGATTTTCTAATATTCAATAAGTTACAAGTATTATGTTTCTTCAAGGAAAATAATGATTTTATTTAATGTTTTTTCAAGGAATAAGTTTTTGGAACATTGGTGGAAGTATTTTATGTAAACAAATAAAGTGTTTTGGAATTTGTGTATTGATTTGAATTAGTTGAAAGGATGTGTGAAGGTATCTTGTCTGAATTTTATATGTTTATCAGAAAGAGAAATACTTTTAATCCCATCAGAAATATCATTATTGATGATGAAAGTTTGTGGAGAGAACTTTAAAGTTCACGAGATAGAGGTTTAGGAATGATAACCCATAGTTCTCTAATGGAATTTATTGGATAAAGGAATATTATGATGATCGTCAGATATTGAAATTATTATGCAATATCTAAATTAAAGGAAGTCTAAAGAAGGAATCATCCAAATGTCTCTAAGAAAAAGAAACTTATAGAGGTCTCTGAATTAAGTCACTAAATATAATTTTATGAGTGAAGTTAATAAAATTTTTGTTTTCAAATTTTATAGTCTGATGTATGCTTTATAATGAAGCCATTATTTTGCATGTTCCCGATAGATGTCAGCTAGAAGAGAATTCTCTTACAAATTCTTAGTGAAAAAAGGAATCCAGATAGTTAATGTTGCCACATTGATGTTTCAGATGATGTTTATTTAAAAGAAATTAAATGTGAATATATTTACATATTCATTTAATAATTCAATAATCATTAAGTTAAGATCATGATTCAAGATTATTTTTGATTATTTTTTAACTAATCATCTACATTCAGATATAAGTAAGTTTGTAGGAAATTTATTTTATTCATACTTACTCATAAGAGTGAATACATCCAAATAAAGAAACATTTGAGTCGGGTATTCAATGTTTTATTAGGAGTGATATTTTTTCATGGTACACCCACTTTTTTGAAGAAATAATGAATATATAAATGGTAGTATATTCACTAAGAATGTTTTTTTACTGGGTGGGTTGCAGATGAATTAAGGTGCTGACTAAAGAGAATGATAGAACTTGTTTTGAAGAATTAGATGCAATAAGGCCATATAAAGTTGTAATATATTAATGATATTGAAAAATTTTATCAGATGATTAATGTGAAAAATTAATCAAATAAAATGGTTATCAGACTGAATATATAATACCAACTTCACCAAATTGATAGGTTAAAAAAATTAAGTTCATGTATATGTTCATTATATCTATTGCGCAAGAAAGTAAATTGGAGGAATAATAAAATAAATTCAAGAAAATGTTATTAAATTTCAAAAAAAATGAGAATGTTGAATCCTATTGGGGAAGGATGTATTATTGTTTAAATAATTTCTATATCATATTATATATATGAGTATAACATGAATTTTTAAAAGAACATTTTTATTATGAAAGTGATGGATATTCCTAGTTTCTTGTACACCACCAAAGGATTGGTTTCTATTGGTCATGTGGTCTTGGAATATATTAAAAATATGCAAAGGACTAGATACTAATATTGAGTAGTGAACCTTATAAATACTTGTTTTCTAGTGGGTATGCTTGATTTTTGTTTTCTATAAAAGTCGTTTCTCACTAACTATAGTAACAGGTTGTTTATAAACCATGAAAATATTAAATCTGAAAATCACTTATTCACCCCCTAATCCTATCTATAATCACATATATCTTGGCTTATCCATTCATTTTTTATTACTGTGGGGTTCCCTATAAACACTTACTAGTGTTTGAAGAATAGGAAACGACCATGGATGTTTATAACATAGTTAATAACATGGGGATTCCTATAATTTATGGTAAGAACGATTATATCTTAATGGATAGAATGTTATAGTGATTATTATCCATTAACTGTGAAGTAAATGAAAATTCAAAAATAGTTTCCCTCTAATTCTAGAGGGTGAACCATTAACTAGTGCATATAATAAGAATCTAGAGATTAATGGGTGATACATAAATTCTATACTTACTTAACTTTCCAAAATTAATTTTTTCGTGGAAAAAAGAGTTGAAATGTATAAATGGAATCTAAAAAATTTGATGAATATTTATTAAGGATATATAAAATTGAAAAAAATATTAATATATTTATATATTGAAATATGAAGATCTTAAAATGGGAGATGATGAATTTTTTAGTGAATTATTTAGAAGTGTTAACGACAATATAGTAAATATTAGATTTTTTATGAGAATTTGAAAGAATTGAAAATTATTTAAAAGATCTTACTAATTCTTCCTCATAAATTTTATTTCAGGGTATCATATTTAAAATATAAGGATCTTAAAGCTCTCTCTATATTAATTATATATAATTTTTATCACGTATTAATTGATAATTGAAATGGCCATCAAGAATAATTATAAGTGTTATTGGGACTCTTTTAAGGTTTATATTAAATGATATTTTAAGATACTTCTTTATGAAGAAGTAATGGACTCTAAAAGTTAAAAAGATGTTTTAAAATCTTGATGAATTCATGTCTTTTTCTAAAAAGTTGAAAATGTGAACATATAAGTATAAATGAAATTTACATTTGATGTTATTTATTTGTGTATCCCTTGAGAATTTCACTAAAAATTTTATTAGGATAAAGGAATTTGACGATAGTGATGAAGAAGATAGAAATTAAATAATATCTCTAAAGAAAAAGATTGAATGATCAATGAACATTTAAAAATAAAGGTTAATTTGTTCTTGAAATATCAAATGTGAATTTTTTATTCAAATTTTATGATGATGATGATATGGATGTGGATCCTAAGAAATATATTGATGATTCCACTAAGAATTTGATTTTTTCAAAAGTGAATAATAATAAATTTACTAGTTGTAAAAGAAGTATCATTGAAGAATAATGAGAGGGGAAAATGATGATATTATTCATAAAATATAATTTATAAAACATATGTCTATGATTTTTAATCATGATAAATATAGTAATATGTTGAAGAAAAAAAGATATACTATAAAATAACTTGGAATTAGTTATTGATGGAAAATATCTATTGTTGAAATAGACTGATGAACCGAACATGTAACATGATGAATAGAAAATTTTCAATATTAATTTAAAGAGAAGTTAAATATTATAAAGATAGAATTTAATATTGTTCAACAGAAACATGGTGAATTAAATCAAGGAATGAAAAACATGAAAAATAAATTTTATAACTTGATGAATGTTCTAAGAAGTGAAAGCCAAAGAATTATTAACCTCATAGGTTTAAAATTGATCGAATGGTACAAAAGATGAAATTAGTCAAGAGGAACATATATTTATCTAAGACATATAGTTAAAAATTATGAAATTTCTGACTATTCATTGTGTGAAGTCAAAACACATACAAGTGGAGACTCTGTTAAGGTAATAAAAAGTCTAATATCAAGAAAGATGATGGGAAATAAGTATATAGTTCTAGTATAGATTTTAGTTATAGCGTAATATATTATTTCTATGGATATTTATAGTATTGTAGATACTTTGGAAATACAAAAATAAATTATTGTTCAATAATCCACAATAAAATAAATCCAGGAGGTATTGTGGGTATATCTTTAGGAGAGTAAACCCACTCAAATAAGACAACCTAAAAATAGAATGAAATTAGAAAATATATTCTCAATATCCATAAACTATTTGGGAAATATTTGATTATCCTATACATATTTTTAAAGGATGTGTTGAAATATTTAAAACTCATAAAAGTTTATATGATAAATCTTAAAATCCACATATAAAGGATGAAAATAAAATGAAAAAAGGCATTTTCTATTGAAACTTATATTAAGGACACAAAAGTGGAATGGAATTGGATATTGGATAGTGGTTTTTCTTCACATATTACTATATATTTAAAGTTATGAATGAATGTGAAAAATTTTAATGAATATAAATGAGTTTTAGAAATAATGACTCCCTCAGAATCAGTGTTATTGGATATAATATCATTAGAAATTAAATATTAAAATCTATAAGTTCTTTATTTTGTAATATATGAAAAACAACTTATAATTTCTTACATATCTTAGTAATGAAAGAAAAAAATTTATATTCCAAAAATATGGTTTTTTGAAAAAAATTATTGAATATGAGAAAGTTGAAATAAGTGGGGAGTGAACCATGCGAAAAAATCAAGTCGAATATATACAAGTTTTATGTTATTTGATCTTGATAGAAAAAAAATTGAGTTATGGTGAAAAAATCTTGGATGTTTTTTCAAATATATATGAATAAGATTTAAAATGGAGAATATATCTAGAATTTTCCGTACATTTAAAAAAATAAAATATTAGTGTTTTTTAATATACCATAATGTAATGATTTAAAATTTAGTATATAAGAAGGTTGATATACATTCAGCTCATCCTTTGGATCTCATTAATTTTTATATATATATTAGACCATGAGAAAGAAATCAATAAATTAATAAAATTAAATTATTACCATTATTGGTAATTTAACTCATATTACATGCATTATGTTTCTTTAACACAAATAGTATTCTATAAAAATGGTTTAGAGTTTTAGGGTAAGTGATAAAAAAGAATATTAACATCCTGTGAAGAAAATTAGAACTGATAATGGAGTTGAATATAAAAATGATAATTTCAAAGAGAATATTTTAAAGAATGTAATTATTTATGAACATTTTTACCATAAAAAATTATTATAATGTTGTTTTGAAAGAATGAATAAAATATTGGTTAACACCGAATAAATTATTCAGATTGAACATGATAATTATAGATTCATTTGGAGGCATTCTATTAGAGAATTTATATACATTAAGAACTATTTCTTTTATAATTAAAATTAAAATATTCTACCCTATGATATGTATTATAAATAATCCCCGAGTTTTAGGGAGTTTAGTAGTCCTTCCATTATCAATGTGAAAGACTAAAATCATAGGAAGTTTGATAAAGGAGGTTTCAAGGGTATATTCCTTGGAAACCATCCTAATAGTATATGATATATGTTCTATAATAATTAAATATACAATATTGTTGATTTTTATTATTTTAATTTTATAGAACATTCAAAAATTAATGTTTCATAGTTAATTATATATATATAATAGGATGATAAGATAAAGTTATTACTAATAAACAACATGATATTATTTCTAATTGTAGTGATAATATTAAATCTATACAAGATAATTATAGTGATTGCACAATTTCAAGTTATTTTGGATAAGTATGATCATCTCATCCTAATATGAGGAAGAAAGTGGAGGTCCAAATATCATTAGAGATAAAAGAAAGCTGGCTCAGAGTAGAAGAATATTGAGTATTTTTTCATATACCTCTTTTTATTCATTGGTTTGAGCTAATAGATGTTAAATTATCATTAGATCATTAAGAGTTGATTGATTCCATGAATGAATAATTATATTGTATTATAAATAATAAAACATGTTAATATATACCAAAATAATAAGATAAAACTTTAATTAGAACAAATTGGGTTTTTGGAATAGTTTAATAAAAAAGGTGAAACAATACAAGATAATAAAAGGCTTGTTTGTAAAGGCTACTTATATGATTAAGGGAATGATTTTGAGGACAAATTTACTCCAGAATTTGGACATGAATCCATAAAAATATTTCATTCCATTACATCATAATGATGAAATAAGATATCAGGGATGGATGTCAAGTCATATTTTCCTAATATAAATCATGATAATGATGTATATATTGAGAAACCATAAGTTTTATTGATTTCTATTGATAAAAAATGTGTGCTCATATTGATGAAGAAATTTTATGTGATTAAAAATTCCCCTTGAG
This sequence comes from Viscum album, assembly GCA_963277665.1. Lineage (NCBI taxonomy): Eukaryota > Viridiplantae > Streptophyta > Magnoliopsida > Santalales > Viscaceae > Viscum > Viscum album. The sequence continues at coordinate 1,430,660,994 of OY728157.1, forward strand.
AATATTATTGAAATTTTTATTCTTTCATGATGAAGATGAATTTTATAAAATGAAGAGTTGAAAACAATCTCAACATCAAAGAAAATCATAAAATTTTCCTCATTTTTATTGTTTATGTTCATGATATCATATTTCTATAAAATGATGAATAAATGTGTTAAAATGATTCTAATGAGAAAAGGAATATTTTTGGAATTTCTATACTAGGATAAGTGAAATACTTCTTGTCCAAAAATTCACTAAAAATAAAAATTAAATTTTCCTATATTAAATCAAGTATGCTTACGAACACTATAATAATTTTGGTATGGTAGATTCAAATCTTATTTCAACACCTATTTTAGAAGGAATAAATTTTGTAAAATGTAGACCATGAATGTATCTGGATCTATATGAGTTTAGAAAGTTTATTTAAATCCTATTATATCTGATAGATTCAAGACCATAAGTAGTATATGTTATTACAATTTTTTCCCAATATAAAATTGAACCTAAATAATTTCATCTTGTGGATGGAAAAATAATTCTCAGATATATTAAATTAATAACTAATTACTTGTTGAAATCTAAATAATATGTTGATATATTTTTAAAAAAAGATGAAAATAGGGGAGGTTGTGTCAATGATAGAATATCCACATCTGGTGGATTATTATTTTCGGGAGAAATAAGTTTTTCCTGGAATAAAAAAAATATTTCACCGAATGTCATCCCTCAAGATGTTAAGTATATGGATTCCACTCAAGCAGAATATTAGTTAATATAGATTAAGACACATTTGAGAGACTTTTTGGAAGATACGAGGGTACCACTTCACTAGGTTTTTGATAATAAATGTCTTATTAATTATACTAAGAATCATATAAAACATTTTATATTTGAGAACATCCATATCAAATACCACCAAGTCAAAGACTATATAACAGAAATGAAATAAATATGGATTTTGGTAAAACAAAGAATAAATATGAGGATATCTTCACTAAACCATTTCCAAAGAAAATATTTTAGATGTTGAGGTGCATTACAGATTTATAACCCCACTCTAATGAAGGATAATGTACGTGATATCTTACCCCAATTTCATCTTGTCTCTAGATTGAGTTATCAATGGGGGATAAAATATGTTATATAAATCTATCCATTATATTAGATTTATATATTTTTAAAGAGGATATATTTAGTGATATTTTTCTAAAAGTTTTTTGTTTTGATTTTATCATTACCAAAAAAAAATTGAATTTGGTTGATGTTGTTGTAGGAACTATTTCATATATGTTGGATTCAGATTTTTTTGAAGGTTTGGGAATGGAATATTTTTGGTAAATGATTGATAATCAATTAATAATAGAGAAAATGGTATTTCTCTTCAATTAATCTTCTTTCCGATATCAAATTGTTTCCTGTAGGATTATAATGTTTTCATAGAAACCCATTTTAGAGTATTAGATTTTTAGTGTTTTATGTACCTTAGTTGAAAATAAAATCAGAAGGGGGTGATTTTTCAGACTCAAAACTTTTGAGTTATTGAATTATGAAGAATTGGGATATAAATGTAGAAATATTCTTTCATTGTTTTACTTTTTTCAATGATAAATCTCTTTAAAATGATAACCCTTCCATAAAAAGGTAAATTGATGGATTCTAAAAGAACCAACTGATCATATGAAGTCTAATAGACAAAATTGATAAGTTGGAGGGTGGAAAAAACTTAATCAAACTATTTTTATATCTCCATCAGACAAAGGTTTTCTGAAAATCAAAATCAAGTGATGCTTTTCTGATCATTAAAAAAATCCAAAAATCATGTTTTTGAAAAGATAAAAATTATTTTATCTATAGTTGGTAAAAGGAGTATTTTTTAGATAATTGGTGGAACCACGGTTCCCATTCAAATAGATGTAATAAGGAAATTTTAGATTATGTTTAATTGTATAGAAATATATAGGTTGGTAGCATATCAAAATTTTATAAGTTCATTGGAAAAAATAAAATTTTTATGTCCATCAGATAGATATTTCTGGAAAGAGATTTTTGGATAACAAAAGTATTTGGAGAGAAATTATATGTTCATCAGAAAATGGTTTTTAAATTATTACATAGAGGATGCTAAATAAATCTATGAGATATATGAAACATATGAAAATCATCTCACAAAAAAATAGTTGTGGAATTCCCTTGTGAAGGGAAGTCTAAAGACGGAATCAGACAGTGGTTTCCAAGATAAGAAAATATATAGGAATTTCAGAATGAATTCATCAAAAAGAATCTTCCTAGTAAATTTAATTTAATATTTTTATATATAATCACTATATGAAGGTTTTCTAATTAATTCATCATACACCATGGTCCAGAAATAGGAAACTAGAAAAATAAATCTCCTACAATGTCATACTAAGAAATTCCACCACATAGAGAAAGTTACTAAAATATGTATCCAATAATGTTATTGAAAATATTTTTAATGTGAAAATACAAAATTGGGTGTTAAAAACTTCAATGATCATTTTAGAAATATTTTTATTCATCCTATGTTTTAAAAAATTCTGAAGAGATCATTGATTATAAGATATAAGGAATTTTATATCAAGTTTGTTGGCTCTTATTTACTCGAAAGTATGAATTCAATCAACTAAATAAATAGTTAAGTGGGATATTCAATGTTTGAGAAGTAACAGTGAATTTTAATTTCACAATACTTAATATTTTTTTAGAGAAACAAAGACTATATACTGTGGAGAATGTGAGTTGAGAAGGTTATTTTGGCTAAGTGATTTTTTAAATAATTGAGGTATTGATTGATGAGATTGAGAGATCATGTATCAAATAATTATACACAATATCACTAGATAATGTGGAAAAATATATATGATATCGATTAGATGGTATCTGATGATCATTATGAGGAATTGATCAGAAAAATTGGGCATCAGACTAAGGATATCAGACAGACGATATCAAAAATATATATTCGGCCAAAGAAGTTGATATATAATTTTTTACCCACTATCATTCAATAAAGTGACTAGGAAGAATAACGTTTAGTAAGATAAGTGTGATGAATGGTTAGTTAGTATAATTAAAATGTTTAAGCCTATGGGTGAAGGTTCAATTTTTGGTGTAAATATATTAATACAATATTATCAATGAGAGGAGAACATGCACTATCGCAGGACAATAGTTCTATGAAAGTGATGGATATTCCCTTCTTTATATAAACCACCAATGGTTTTTTTCTAATAGTTTTGTGATATTTTATTATTTTTAAGACCTTCCAAGGACTATATACTCTTATTGAGTAGTGAACCCAATAAATACTTGTTTTCCTATGCATATACTTTTATTTTCAAAAGATTCATTTATCCCTAAATGAAGGAGAAGTAATTTTCTAAATCAAGAAATAAAAAATGATTAGATTATTGATTCAGCCTCCTCCTCTTAGGGATCACATATATAATGACTGGTCCTTTTAACCTCCATGAACAAATTTTGCTAATGTAGTGTGAAACTTCAATGAAGATGTTGGGGTTTATGAAATATTTATAAAAAAATAAAAATATACTCGTCTTATTGGTTTATTACTATTAAAGGATTCTAATTTCAATTTTAATAATAATTTTCTAGAAATTTTTGATAGATTGAAGAAGATTTTAATATCACACTGAATCATCACAACACTTAATTAAAATATTCCATTTGAAATCATGTGTGATGGTGGAAAAATTTCGTTAGAAGTAGATATTTAGATAAAATTGAATTTAAAAAACATTTCATATAATATGTAAGTTCCTGATTGAAGCATAGATAAATTATGCTACAAATAAAAAATGAAATATTCCTAGTCATTTATTCCATGGATATAATCATGAAATATCTAATAAGGATAAAATTAAGAGTTTGAATTGTCTACTCAGTTTTTAGGAACTTTATGCATAAAAAGGATTATAATTCAAGAATCATCAAATTTTTAGGTATTTGAAAATAGTTTCATTTGGTGATCAAAGAAAATAATGGGGCTATGAACCAAGTTTCTGATCACTTTACTAGACTTGAGGGTGTTTATTTGGAAAATAATCATCCCATAAATAGGGATTTTCAAGATAATTAATTATTTTCTATCATAACTATTCGATTTCATTAGTATTCTAATTTTATAAATTATATTGTTACTTGGAAGAAACCACAATGAATTAATTAGAATGATTGTAACAAATTTTGGGTAGATAAAAAGTACTCACTATTGTAGGAATGGTACTTGTGCAAGAATAGGATTTATAGAATTATTATAATTTGTGTTGTTGAATGGGTGGTACTGTCTATTATGTGGCACTACCAAACCTTACTATGTATAAGAAATTATGAAAATATATAAATAGAATCAAAGGATTTTTATAATGGTTTTCACTAACCGAAATTGTTCAGATATTATAATTATTTTGTCCAGAATTTAGATAGATTTAAATGGAATAGAAATATTAGAATGAGGCAATAAATTCTTCTTATTGTAATTTTCAAAGTCATAATATTTTACTCTTGGATAGATAATTTAAGGGATCTGTATCTAAATACCATTTAAATGAGTACAATTTAGTGGTTGTAAAGAATTTTTTGAAATGGGGTGAAGTCTATTCCTTTATGAATATTTATTTGTTCTCATATAATGATTTTTTATAAATAATGATTTTTATAAATATGGAGTTCCAAGGCCATTATATTAGATAGTAGAGTGTTCATTTAGGGTAATCAGTTTAGAATACTAATAGATAAGTATTCTTGAAACCAAAAGAGTTGAATGGTTTATCATCTTCATATTAGTGGGAAAGAAAAATGTTTGACCAAATTTTAATTGTAATTTTTTAAAAGGGAGTGATCTATTAATGAAAGGATTAGACTTATAATCTTGAAGATTCATTTTTTTCATATTTAAATACATATCAAACCTCAATTAGAATGTCACCATATAGGTTTATTGTTTTTTAATCACACCATATTTTATTTTATATGTATAATATAGCATTTTAGGCTAAAATTTCAACAAGAATTAATTACACAAGTACTACTAAGTAGAAGAAATTTTATTTGAATGATCCTGAAGATATTATTATATAATCATTTGAGAATACCAATATTATAGATTATAAGGCTAATATATTTTATGAAAATATGATTCTAATATATGAATTTGTGGAGGTAATACTTATTTTTTTATTTTATTCCTTGCTAAAAAGGTTTTTAGGGAAGATAATTTCTAGGTAGTCACTGTTCAAGTTTCTTGAAGTGGATCCAAATTTATTAGTGTGTATTATTTGAGAGAATAGATAACTATTAAATGTAAATTTCCAAATAATGAAGTTTTAATTTTAAGTGGAGAAGGTGGATAATATATTTAACAAAAAATTTATAAGTTTTTAATTTCATAAGGAATTTAAATATTCATATTTGGTCTATGGGTGATTTTGTAATTCATATTTTTACTATAATTATAATAATTATAAAACTTTTTAGATTTTATTGTCTTCATGTAAAATGTTTCAAGTGGAATTATAGGAGTTTAAATAATGATTATAGAATGTGGTGGTGTAAATAAATTCTATAAAAAATGTTAGGTACACAATAGTGGTGGATTGGGAACACTATGAGCTTGAGATGATGGTAACATTATTTTAATAACCACTAGGTTCCTAATAATGGTGTATTGGGTACCCAGTTATTTCCCAATCCAATTGGAATTTTTTATAGTTTATAAGATATCCAATATAAGTAAACTGGATACTCAGTGCGGTTTCATTGGGTTTTCAAACAATCATTGTAATGACAATAATTTCACGGTCTACCACACCAAATAATAAAATGGAAAAGGGACTCTAAGGAGGACCATTTATATAACCCCTACACTCTTTATTCCTCCCTTGGAAACACCTTGAAGAGGCTTAGTTTTAGGTCCTTTTATATGGAATTTTTTAGGTACAATGTGTAATGACCCAGAATTTCCATGTAAATTTTTTTTAAATATATGGGAATTTTAAGAGTCCACAAAAATTGACAGTGTGTTATTCTAAGGCCCGGTGTGCTCAGAATTAATTTCTGAACTTTTTTTGGGTACGTTTAGTAAACCTATGAGTGGGTTTTTGTAACTTTTGAAATGTTGCTCAGAATTGAAATTTGAGGGAACCATTGAACTCCGAGCTCTTGTATTCGCTTAAGGAGACCTTCACCTTGATTATATTGGGTCGAGAGTGAAAGATATTTTTTGTGTTTTCATGAAAGAATGAAATAAATAAAAAAATTAACTTTTTTATTTTATTTGTTGAAACCCCTCAACATGGGTTATGGTGGAGGGGACCACCCGAGCCTAAACCTCCCATGTGGATGTTTAGAGGTGGGGACCACCTGAACTAACCCCCATTTTGAATTTAGGGGAGGGGACCACCCGACCCCTTTTAATGGTGGAGAAACATCTCAACTTCCCATTAATCCTTTCCTCCCATTAATTGGAGACAATTAATTATGACAATGTGGTACAATTAATTATGCCGACAATTAATTATGCCAACCTTTTTATTTGACAATCATAAATAAATAAGGGGGATATTTTCACATTTTGGGTGCAATCAGGAGAGGATAACCTTTTATAGGATTATTCTCTCTAATGAAGAACACATTCTCCAATGAAGAACATGCTCCCCAATGGAGAACGATCATGAAAATGAATAATATCTTCAACAACAACGAACTGACGATCGAGGAAATGCCGACATCACCAACGTCCATATATCCCCAACGAATTCATCTCTTTCCTCGTGACCTCCGTTGAAAAATCTCCGAGGTAGGGGTTTATTTGTGTATTATTATATATTCCCATGTTCGTACCTTCTAAAACAAATAATGTGGATCAACTCTCAAACTAGTTGATCCATGGATGATTTCTTTTGCGATATTGAGAATAATCCTTGCGGGAGGTTGTAGGGTTTGACATTCTTTATTCAAGATTTTTTTTGAGCGTCTTTCTACCTCTCTAATGCGGAGGGTGCAGGCCAAAAAAATGGCCCGACCCATCCGCCGTTCTTCTTGAATGGTGTGTTCTTAATGATGGAAGAATGCGGCTTTGTTCCATGGAAACGAATCGATGTGGCGGCTGGAATAACACCGGTTGGGACGAAGGTGACAGTCCTATGGATCCTCGCCGCCCTGAGGCCCTCCGCACTGCCCCGTGGCTCCTTGCCGCCCTATAGTACTCCATTCCACCCCACGGCTCCTCGCTGCCCCACAGCCCTCTGCGCCGCCCCTCGGCCTGGACGCCTCACAGCCCTCCATGCTACCCCGCGGCCTCGCGCCACCCTCGCGGCCATTCGCACCGCCCCGTAGCCTCGCGCCACTATAAATGACTCTTCATCCTTGCTAACTCATGTTTTTTCTGCCCCGTGGACTTCACGGCCCTTGTGGCCTCGCGCTGCCCTTATGGCCACTGGGGCCTCGCTGCCGGCCCCCACAGCGTCGCCACCCCGCAGCCCTCGTGGCCTTTGCGCCCCCCAGTGCGGGCCAGTCTGCCCAGTGTTTCCAGGCTTGACCCATTGAGTCGGGCCAAACCCAGAGGGCCAGAGCAGACCTAGTGGGCTGGGTCGATCTGAACCGGGTCAGGTCGGTCTGACCAGGTCAGACCAGACCCGGGGTTAACTTTGAACATTTTGCTCTATCGGCCATAACTTTGGCACCATGAATCCGTTTGAAGAACCATTAGCGGTGCTAGAAATCTTGGAGCGAGACGGTCCCATTGATTATACACCACTGGTGATTTGAATAAAGTTGGGATACAGTCGGGTTTGATCGAGCACAAATCCAACTGGGCCCTCAGGTCTAAAAGGATAATAACTTACAGACCAGGCGTCCGATTGACGCACCGTCTATTACTTTGAGACCCATATGGTGTGGAGGTACTTGGTAATTATTCTTCATGGTAGTTTGAATATCGACCAGTGGCTTGAGGAGAATACTCTCTCGGAGACAAGAAAACTTAGTGCAGGAACCCTTTAGCTGGCTAGGACTTGAGAAAAAGTTCCGTTGTGGGTCTGTGATTGAGGGTCTCACATGGAACCGCTAAAGGAATCTATGTGGGACTACTCTAGGATCTTGTGTAGGTCAACATCGAGTGATTCTGTATGGGTCAGCACCGAACGATCCAGTGTGGGTCGGCACCAATCGATCTTGTGTGGGTCGGCACCGAGCGATCCTCTGTGGGTCAGCACCTAGCGATCATGTGTGGTTCAAAACTGATCGATCATGGGTGGGTCTGCACCGAGTGATCCTGTGTGGGTCAACATCGAGCGATCCTGTCTGGTTCAGCACCGAGCAATCATGGGTGGGTCAGTAGCAGAGCCTCTTAACAGAGTAAGATGATTCAGTAGTTACATCTAAACAATTTTTACTTTTTTACCTAAGTTATACCTGATATGATATAAGTTTTTACCTGAGCAGTACTTGATTTTGTGGTAATACATTGGTGGTAATTTTCTGAGTTGAATACCTGAGTGGTACTTACCTTCGTGGTATTCCTTCCTTTGTGGAACCGTTGAGCTTTGGGCTTTGAGTTGGACTCTATGTTTTCCTCATGATTGAGATGGGTATACTTAATAAATTTTGTATATGTATGGGAATATAGCTAAGGAGGGTTTTCAGTTTATTTCATGCCTTTTGGTTTATCCTTGGTGGATTTTTTGAGACCTTAAGGGTCTCGGGGTCCCTACTGAGTATCGTTATACTCACCTCTGCACGGGCTGTGCCCTCACCTTATTATGTTTGGTGCAGAAGATGGACAGTTCTGGTCAAGGCTGAGGGTAACAGGGCTAGATGGGGCCCGGAGGTGGACCATATGCAGTGAAGGTACGCAGAGGAGACGGGCAGATGTGGAGTGCTAAGGAGGCGATTTGTACCATCCCTTCAGGTAAGAACCTCATAGGATGACATAGTAGCTATCTTTTTTCTTCTTCAGTTCTATTTTATTTCATTTGTACTTGTACTATTACTGTTGGGCTTGTATTCTGGCCCCAACTTTCAAAACACTTTTTTCTATATAGTTGACTTGTGTTCGTATATTTTTGCTTGCTTGGTTGTGTTTTTTTATAGGTTATAAAGGCAATGCCTTCCCGGTTATAGAGAATACTCCTTTCAGTGGTAGTCACTAGCCCCTGGCCTATAGAAGGCTTGCTTGGGGTAGTCACGACATGGGCCCTGGGGGACTGGTCGTGACAAATTGGTATCAGAGGAGTCGGTTCTACCGTAGAACATAATAGTCTGATCTTTTAACTGTAATAGTGTTAAGTGTAATGAGTGTGGTTATCAGTTTTGGGAATCCCATGTTGGTGCGACGGCCGACGTATCCATACACCAGGACCCTGACTTCTTATTTCTGACTCAGTGCATGAAAACACAGATTGCGTGTGTGTGTTTTCAAGAGTTTCCTTTGTGAACTCTTTGAGTCAGCTCACCAGGTATAACTTATTGACTATGGAACACCTGTTTCATTTCATGATGCCTCCACATAGATAGCTAGCTAGGGTTCCAGATATAGTATGCACTGATAGCACACCAAGCGATTAGGCCTCGGTATAGGGCCCTCTTCCAGCAGAGGCACCAGCAGTACCATTACCCATTGGTCCACCAATGCCACCAGCCCCAGCAGCAGAGGGTGCACACTGGTTGAGTGTTTTGCATGACTTCCAGTACCATAGGCCACCCATGTTTAGGGGAGATATGATCCCATAGGTGGCTGAGGATTGGTTGCAGGACATGGTGAGAGTTTTCCAACTGGTACGGAAACCAACCGATCTCATGGTGATCCTTGCCGCCATCCTTATATAGGTAGTAGAAGGTAGATGGTGGTGCATGATGGTTCAGGTACACGATGAGATGACGCTTCTGTGGGTAGACTTAGAGAGCCTATTTCGGGTAGAGTTTGTTCCAGTGACTCTTCGCACAGTGTGCATACAGAAGATTTTTCATCTGCAACAGGGCAGTATGAATGTGGCTCAGTACTCATTGAGGTTCACTGACCTCTCATGCTACTCCACTAACATGGTGCGGGACCCATTCATCAGGGCCAGGACCTTCGAGCAACAACTCGGGCGAGAGATCAGGGCTTCAATGATTTCTCTTAGCATCCCAACATAGTCAGGGGTGTTAGAGAGAGCACTCTTAGTGTAGAGTTTACTTTTTGAGTAGTCACTAGTACCGAGACCCACCACCATTCGTCACGTAGAAAAGTCTTCAGGGTCGATTGTGCAGGGCACCCGAGGCAGAGCTAGTCATGCCAAGAGTGGGCAGTGTTACGCATGCGGTGGGCAGGGTCACATGGCTCATGACTGTCTGATCTGCAGTATGGATGATCAGCAGACAGTCAAAGGACCGCCCAGGCAGAGATAAAGGTTTGACTAAGGAGTTCTGTAGGGAGCAGGCGAACATGGCAAGGGAGCTGTTCGTGCAGCTGGCGGTGGGCGATGATTCAATATGTTATCTCCACCACCACCAGGTGGTCCACCCCGACCATATGAAGTAGGATGAAAGGGGAAAGATCATCACTAATCATATAAGGCCTATGACTATGGCGCTCTGGAGATGATACGAGGTACGATCTCTATCTACTCTGCCTTATCTGTAGTAATTATTGGCACGGGTGCTTGTCATTATTTTTTTAAAACTACCCTTGTTCGGAGCTTGGAGATTCTGACGGAGTTTTTGACTCAATCCATACATCTAGAGACTCCTACAATAGTAGATTCGAATATTACGCACTGGTTCCGGCAGTGCAAGCTTACTCTAGGAGGCGAGAGCTTCAGCTGGGATCTCCTAGTAGGGGTGTTGAGGCCTTTCGATGTCATCTTGGGTATGGACTGGTTATTTACAGTCCATGCTCAAATTGACTGTACTAGGCACAAATTGTGGTGTGTCTGCACGGTTGGGACCAGGTTTACATTCACCGGCGAGAAGGGATCCTTTTCAGTATAAGAAGGACTTACCCAGAGGAGGGTGCAGCCAATCACTCATCAGTTGGATAGCCTTACCCTCAGTGTGGTTGATGTGGAGATTCTGAGTTATCCTATAGCGGTGGACTAGTATGTAGATGTCTTCACTGATGATGTCCTGTGTCTACCTCCTCTTAGAGAATTGGACTATTACATTGACTTGTACCTCAGGACGACACCGATATCTACACTAGAATATCGGATGGCTCCTGTGGAGCTTTGTGCGCTGCGGGTATTTCTTGAGCACTTACATGGGAAAGGGCTAATTCATCCTTGTTTTTCTCCTTGGGCAGCCCTGATTTTGTTCTCCAAGAAGTTGGATGGGATCTTGAGATTTTTTTTTTGACTATTGGCGCCTGAACCAGGTGACCATGAAGAACAATTACCCACTCCCGAGGAATGATGATCTCTTTGATCAGCTGAAGGGAGCACAATGGTTCTTGAAGATAGACCTCAGATCTGGTTATCACCAGCTCAGAGTAAGACATGAGGATGTAAAAAAGATGGATTCCAGGTGTTGGTAAGGCTATTATGAGTTTTTGGTTATGTCGTTTGGCATGACCAACGCTCTAGTAGTTTTTATGGGACTCATGCACAAGATCTTTCATCCATACCTTGATCGCTTTGTAGTAGTCTTCAACGATGACATTCTGATCTACTCAACAACTGAGGAGGAGTATGCCTACCATTTTCAGGTAGTACAAGACACACTTTGAGACCACCAGATTTATCTGAAGCTCTAGAATTTCTAGTTCAAGGTATGAGAGGTTCACTTTTTGGGACATGTCATATTGGAGGCTGGAGTTGTAGTGGATCTAGTGAAGATTAAGGTGGTACTTTCTTGGGAGCCACCCATTTGTGTGACAGAGGTGCGAAGTTTCTTGGGTTTGGATGGATACTACTGGGGGTTTGTTCCAGATTTCTCCATAGTTGCAGCACCTTTCTTAGAGTTGGAAAAAAAGGGGCAACCCTTCGTGTGTTCGGGGAAATTCCAGCATAGTTTTTTAGATCTGAGTTAGAGTCTGACTAGTTCCCCCATCTTGAGGCCACCGGAGGAGGGCATAGGGTATGTAGTCTATGGAAACGCATCAGGGAACCGACTTAGATGTGTCTTAGTTAAGGAGAGAGCAGTGATCACTTATGGTTCTCGACAATTGAGATAGCATGAGAAGAACTACACTACCCATGACCTGTAGTTAGTAGTAGTGGTGTTAGCCTTGAATATGTGGTGACATTACTTGATAGGTGAGAGTTTTACAGTCTACTCAGATCACAAGAGTCTTAGGTTTATCTTCTCTATAAAGGACATGACCCTGAGACAATGACACTGGCTTGAGTTCTTCCAAGACTATGACTTTGAGATAGTCTATACTCCTGGGAAGGTGAACGTTGTAGCAGATGCACTCAACAGAAGATATAGTATATAGTTTCTTGGTGAGGAGACGGAGCAGCTGGCCGCTATGCAGATATCCTTCGTGGATCGAGATGGAGCAGCTTTTCTTCAATCTCTTACTGTCACTCCCCCACTTCTTCAGCGAGTCAGAGAGGGGCAGGGGTGGGGCACTGACTACAAGACTCTACGTGATCATATATCCACAGTACATGAACTTGATGGATTTTCCAATGGTGGGGAACACATCATCCTCTTAAAAGGACATACCATGGTACCAGTGTCACTTAGGTAGGAAGTGTTGATGGAATTCCACACATCCCCTCTAGTGGTATATCCTGGAGTGGCGAAGAAGTACCAGGATCTCCGACGACAGCACTAGTGGCTAGGAATGAAGAATGCAGTAGCATAGTTTTTCTCTCAGTTCCTCACTTATCAGCAAGTGAAGGCAGAGAATCAGGTACCAGCAGACGTGGTTCAGCCTTTAGAGGTTCCAGAGTGGAAGTGGTATGGGATATCCATGGTCTTCATAATTGGACATCCATGTACATATAGAGGTCATGATTCTATATGGGTGATCGTCTTCTGACTCACCAAGTCATCCCACTTCCTACTGATCATAGATCAGGGTTCAGTAGAGAGCTTGGGATTCCTCTATGTGCAAAAGATTGTGTGGCTACATAGAGTACCCTCGAAGATTGTCTCTGATCATGATACATGTTTCAATTCCGAACTATAGAAGGGATTGTAGGAGACTTTCGGGACACATCTTCATTTGAGAACTGCCTTCCATCCTCAAACGGATGGCCAGACTGAGTGAACCATTCAGAATCTCAAGGACATGTTGTGTGCTTGTCTCCTTGACTTCAGTCGCAGCTAGGAGGATCACTTGTCTTTGGTCGAATTTTCATACAACAACAGCTATCACTCCACCATTGGGATGGCACCTTTTGAGGCATTATATGGGCGACCTTGCAGATAACCTTTGTGCTGGACAGACCCTGGGGAGTCCACACTAGTGGGACCAGAGATGGTATGGGCTACCATAGAGAAGGTTCAAATCATCCAATAGTGGATGAAGACTGCAAAGATCAGGTAGAAGTCCTATTCTGATAAGAGATGGAGACCTCTAGAGTTTGAGGATGGTGACCACGTATTTTTATGGGTCTCACCTCGACAAGGTTTATGGAGATTTGGCCGAGGTGGCGAGTTATATCCGAGGTTCATCGGTCTCTTCGAAGTCCTCAGTAGAGTTGGCAAGGTGGCTTACTACTTGTATCTTCCACCTCAGTTTCACCGTGTGCATGAGGTCTTCCACATATCCCAGATAATAAGATACATGCACGACCCTTCTCACATCAATGACCACAGTGAGCTAGAAATCGATGATGGGAATAATTTTCGAAGGTTCCAGTGGAGATTGAGGATCGACAAGAGTGGGTCCTTCGTGGGCAGTCGATACCTCTAGTGTGTGTTCGTTGGCAACACGGGAACTTCCAGGAGAACACCTGGTAGCAGGAGACTCATATTCGTGCTCAGTACCCCCACTTGTTTTCCTAGTTTTTGTGATGTGGATTACAGGGACGCAAAGCCCTAAGGTGGGGAGAATGTAAAGTCCTGGAATTTCAATGTAATTTTTTTAAAATATATAGGAATTTTATGAGTCCACGAAAATTGACGATGAGTGATTCTGAGGCCCGGTGTACCCGGAATGAATTTCTATGCTTTTTTTGTGTACGTTTAGTAAATGTATGATCAAGTTTTTGTAACTTTTGAACCGGTGCTCAAAATTGAAATCTTAGGGCACTGTTGAACTCATAGTGCCAGTGCTCGCTTCAAGAGACCTTCACCTCGATCGTAGTGGGTCGAGAGTGAAAGATAATTTTTGTGTTAAATAAAAATGTTAACTTTTCTATTTTTATTTTTGAAACTCCTCAAAATGAGTTATGGTGGTTGGGACCACCCGAGCCTAAACCTCCCATGTGGATGTCTAGAGGTGGGGACCACGTGATCTAACCCCCATTTTGAATTTAGGGGCAGGGACCACCCAACCCCTCTTAATGGGGTAGAAACCTCTCCACTCCCCATTAATCCTTTCCTCCCATTAATTGAAGCCAATTAATTACGCCAACGTGGTATAATTAATTGTGCCTAAAATTAATTGTACCAACCTTTTAATTTGATAAACTTAAATTAAAAAGGGGGCTATTTTCACATTTTGGGTGGAATTGGGTGAGGATAACCTTTTGGAAGATTATTCTCTCCAACAAAGAATGCATTCTTCAATGAAGAAAGTGCTCCCCAAAGAATAACTCTCACCCAACGAGGAACGTCTTCAATGACAGCGAACTGATGATTGAGGAAACGCTGACGTCACCAACGTCCGTCTATCCCCAACGACTTCAACTCTTTCCTTGAAACCTCCATTGACAAATCTACGAGGTAGGGGTTTAGTTGTGTATGATTATATATTCCCATGTTCTTACCTTCTAAAACATATAACGTGGATCAACTCTCTAACTAGAGTATCTATAGATGATTTTTTTGCGGGTTTCGGAATAATCATTGTACGATGTTGTAGGATTTGACATTCCTCATTCATGATTTTGTTGATCTTCTTGCTACTGCTCTAACGCGGAGGGTGTGGGCCAAACAAACATGTCTCGAACCCTCCGTTGTTCTTCTTGAATGGTGTGTTCTTCGCAATGGAAAAAGGTGGATTTGTTCCACAATGAAGAACGGATGTGGCGGCAGGAATATCGCTGGACACAACGAAGGCGATGGACTCAAGGCTCCTCACCACCCCACATCCCTTCATGCCGCCTCGCGGCTCCTCGCCGCCCCGCGTCCCTCCACGCTGCCCCGCTGTCTCACCGCCTCGCGGCCCTTTGCGCCTCCCCCGGCCTCGCGCTGCCATTGCGGACCCCGCGGCCTTGTCACCCCGTGGTCTCGCCACCCTGTAGCCTTCGCGGCCCTCACGGCATGGTGTCACCCTCACAGCCCCCACGACCTCCCCACCCTGCGGCTTCGTGGCCCCCATAGCCTCGTCGCCCCATGGCCTCGCGTCCCCCATAGCCTCGCTGCCTAGTGGACCTCACGGCCTCCGCGCCGCCTAGTGTGGGTCAGGCCGAACTAGACACAGTGGGCTGAGTAAACCTGAACTGGGTCAGGTCGGCCCCAGCCGAGGCGGGCCAGGTTGGACCAGACCTGGGCTAACTTTACACGTTTCACTCTATCAGCCATAACTTTGCCACCGAGCATCTATTTGACAAACCATCATTTGCACTGGAAACCTTGGAGTGAAATGGTACCTTTGATTATACCCCACTGGAGATTTGGATAATGTTGGGATACGGTCGAGTTGGATCAAGCAAGAATCCAACCGGTCCCTCGGGACTAAAAGGCTAATAACTTATAGATCAGGCGTCCTATTGGCGCGCCGTCTATTGTGTTGAGACCCCTATGGTGTGGTGGTTCTTTATGATTCTTCTTCGTGGGACTTTGTGGAAGTCGGAGTATCGACCAGTGGGTTAAGGAGCGAACTCTCCCGGAGACAAGCAAGCTTAGTGTGGGAACCCTGTAGCTAGCTGCGAATTGAGAAAGAGATCCTTCGTGGGGCTGTGATTGAGGGTCCCACATG
Source organism: Viscum album (assembly GCA_963277665.1). NCBI lineage: Eukaryota > Viridiplantae > Streptophyta > Magnoliopsida > Santalales > Viscaceae > Viscum > Viscum album. The sequence goes on from OY728157.1 coordinate 1,430,677,039, forward strand.
GAACTGCTCTATGATTCCATGTGGGACTACTCAGGATCTAGTGTAGGTCAACACCGACTGATCCTATGTGTGTTAGTAGAAAGCGATCTTATGTGGGTCATCACCGAGCGATCCTGTGTGGGTCATCACTGAGCGATCCTATGTGTGTCTGCACTGAGTGATCCTGTGTGGGTCAGCACCTAGCGATCCTCTGGGGGTAAGTACAAAGAGATCATGTGTGTGTCAGCACCGGGCGATACTGTATGGGTTAGCACATAACGATCTACTATGGGTCCACACTGAGCAATCATGTGTGGTTCAGCACCTAGAGATCATATCTAGGTCAACTCTGAACGATCTTGTGTGGGTCAGCATAAGATCCTCTTAATAGAGTAATATGGTTCAGTAGTTATATCTAATACTTTGTACTTCTGTACCTAATTTATAATAGGTATGCACTGATTTTGTACCTGAGTGTTACTTTCCTTTGTGGTAATACCTTGGTGGTATTATTCTATGTGGAATACCTAAGTGGTACTTACCTTCATGGTATTCCTTCCTATGTGGAATTGTTGAGCTTTGGGAATTGAGTTGGACTCTGTGTTTTATTCATGATTGAGATGGTATACTTGATAACTTAGGAATATGTATGGGAATATACCTAAGTAGGGTTTTCAGTTGATTTTATACCTTTTGGTTTATCCTTGGTGGATTTTCTGAGACCTTCAGGGTCTCGGGGTCCCTAATTAGTGTCGTTATACTCACCCATGCACGCTCTATGCCCGCACCTTGTTGTGTTTGGTGCAGAAAACAGACAGTGCTGATTGAGGATGAGGGTACCAGGGCTAGACGGGGCCTGGAGGTGGACCATATGGAATGACGGTATGTAGAGGAGACAAGCGGACGTGGAGTGATGATAAGGTGATCTATACCTAACATTCAGGTAGGAACCTTGGAGGACGACCTAGAAGTTTCCTTTCTACTTCTTCAGTTGTATTTTATTTCAGTTGTACTTATAATATTACTGTTGGGCTTTTATTCCATCCCCTTTTTACTTTCAGAATTCTTTTTTCTATAAAGTTGAATTGTGTTTGTATCTTTTTATGTGTTTGGATGTGTGTGTTTATAGGCTATAAAGGAAATGCCTTCCCACTTATAGGGAATACGCCTTTCGTTGCTAGTCTCCAGCCCCTAGCCAATAGAAGGCGGGCTTGGGGTATTCATGGCATGGGCCCCGAGGAACAGGTCGTGACACAAGTTATCCTTTAACCCTAATTTTATCTTCCTCTTATTTATTGTACTGACATTTTTTATTGTTTTTGGATTACATTTTGATGAATATTTTTCCAAATAATGGTTGAATCATCCTAAATCTTGGAGTTTTATTATGTGGTACATATAAGATGTTTTTGAGTGAAAAACTCACACCATATCTCATTATTGTTTTTTGTTTTATAATATTAAAAAATTAATGTTTTATATTTAATTTATTTAAATTAGTTGATAGTTAGATGTCAATTTATATGGATTTAGTATTTTTAGTAGATTGGGGTACATAATAGACCATACACATTTTATTACAGGTGGGTTTTATAAGTGGATAAAATTAGTTAGATTTTTTGGATTATTCATCTAGATTTTTTTAGTTATTTATAATTTTTTATAATTAATTTTTATTTTTCATGGTATGAGATAGGGGATCATAGAATAAATTTCATGTAGTATGGTTTGATGTGTGATTTGTCATGGATGGGTGGATCATGGATAGATGAATAGAACTCTTATATTGAGGTATGTGGTCTATGTGTTATTTAAAAACATTTAGGTTTCGGTATGGTTGGTAGCTTCTTCATCTGGATTTGACTTTATGTAAATTAGATAGAGACTCTATGTTCAATAAGTGGGGAATCAAGTGGCACCAATCCTACTAGACTAGGATTTAGTGTCCACTGCATTATTTGAAAATTTAAACAACTTGGGACTTTAGTAAAAAGGATTGAGTATGTTAAATAAGTTCTTGATGGTATTCATAATTTCATTTTTCTCATATATATTTTTTTCAATATTGGATCACTTGAGGTTGAGGTGGATGGAATGGTTAGATTATGCCGATAGGTAATGAGTGAGACATTTTTCATCTCAGGAATAGTTTTTAGAACCCTAATATAAGTGGTTAGTGTTCTTGGTGAATGCAGTGATTGGGATAAGACCTCTTGGAATATTTATAGGGTAAATAGGTTGATATTTCTCTATGAATGTGAGATTATGAGTTCTTTTGTGAGAGTAAATTGATTGAAACCCATGAATGTGCCATATGAAACGTGTTAATATGTTTATGAAATGACTTTTCATTGGTTATGCCATGTTTTCATATTAGTATAGTCATAAGTTATTGGGACTAGGAAAATAATATAGTAACCTAAAAGAGAATCCAATTTGTCCTATTAATGCTAGTCTTAGGTAGATCCTATGGGATGGGGTTCACCATGGGTTTTTTTGTAGCTTGGTATCAATGAGTTATGACCTATTTAGATTTGTGAAACTGAATGGTAACCCTATTATATTGGAGGGGTGTACCGATGGGTATGGATTTTGATACCTTATTATTTAGATCAATTTTTGAAGCAGTTATACAAAGGTGATATATGTAATAAGATGTGATGTGAGTAATATTGTAATTTTTTACATTAATGGAACTCAAGTTTTGAGTTAGGGCTTGAGATGTACTGAAAATATAGGTTTTTTATTTGAGATCATGATAGTGTTTTGTGTTTACCTAGTCCATTTAAGATATCCATGGGACCTACCTTGTGGGGTATGATTCATATCATATAATTGGCTCACTCAATTGTTACCTTTATCAGAATCTACTAAATTTATATGTGAACATCCATGAGACCCACAAAGAGAGATATTTTTAAATTCATGGGGGTGCATAACTCCTTTGTTTCCCTCTATTCGTTCTACTACATGTATATGAAACAAACCCTGATATCCACCCCTAGGGAAATGGTTGGTCTCATGGGATATGTTGGAATTATTATTTACCCCATATCAGTTTTTACCTATATATTTATTTAGTTATAGGCCCTACCCCATAATTGTAGTTTTGACTATGTATGTGTTTTTTATGTTGCATTCTTCTTTAGGATCTGCATCCTCTCTGTAATACTAGTTATTGTGAGAATGTTTTTGGAATTTCTTATGGACTTCTAAGGAAGAATCTCCAATTTCAATATACTCATAATTCTGTATTTTTCTTTCCTTTAATTGTTGGGATTTTTTGATATGAGGTTCTGAAAAACATGATTCAGTAGAGGCGATCAGACTATGAAGGTTATAATATCATGGTGTCCTATTTAGAACATGAAAACTCAACAAATAATCTTTTATTGATTTTGTATCATAATTTTTTTTTCTTTTTCATACATAGATATATATTATTTTATAGATTATGAAAACATTTTGAGAACATGCTAAGATGTATTTATCATAGCCTATATAAGAACCTTGGTTCATTTTCAGACCTTTTGTATGGTGTATATGTATGATAACAATTTTCAAAGTGGGTTGGGTAGAAGAAAATTAGAAGGGTTTTGAAGATAGATTTGGGGTGTGGATCATGATGACTATAGAGCCACTTTTTATATTTTATTATTTTATTAATTTATTGAATTTATATATTTGATTATCCTAGTAGGTGATATATTATGATATATAATTCTATCATCTCTTATCATTTTATTACAATTCAGTTGTGTATTTATTGGGAATGTTGTTCTATGGTTATGATTTGAATTTTTCATACACAAATTAACTATCATTGATATTTTTGTGACTATTTATTATTATTATTGGTCATTATACATAGATTATAGTCTCTATAGTTTTGATCAAACCCTCTCACCTCTATTCTATATCCTATGGTATATGTAGAGGTATTCTATATTCATGTGATAACTTAGCTCGTTGTTATTTGGGTGATATGGGTTAGGGAATTAAAAAGTGTGATTTGATACTTATTTATTTTATTTTAATATTTTTATACATGGAAAAGGAAGAGGTAAATTTTTTATAGATTGTGATAGAAAAATAAATGGTTTTGCCTAAAAAAATATACAGTGGGAGGTCCAAATTTATAGGGTAAGGGATTGTGGTTCTAAGTATCCACTATTACAATTAAGATATTGCTTCAAACATGATATCGTTATTTGAGGTCATTACTCTATGTTATTATACTAGTTATTACCATTAATATAATTATTTACATGCATCATTCTCATATTGTATGATTCATATAAAATTCATGTGTTTAAATGAAATTAGTTAGTGGTTATAATAGAGTTTTATTTTTTTAATGTTTTAACAACAACTAATATAGTATTTCAGAATATAACATTTGATGGAATTAAAACAAGTTGGATAATGATTTTTATGGTCATTTTTTACAAGGATCCTTTCTAGGGATTCCATCTTATTATTTTTATATAGTCTTTATTTAAGGTTTTTTAAGGATACCTTTTATGGGAAGGTTTAGAATTTGATAACTTTGGTGTGGTTTGGTGTAGGAAGTATATGCTCGAGATGTATTTCAGTATAGGAACATGTTACCTTGATGAGTTAGATACCCATGATCGTGAATATAAATGTATGTTGGATTGCAAGATCCCTTTGCATTTGAAGTGATGAAAGTAGTTTTCATATTCTGTCTATGGTGAAAAGGTGGGATTGGTTAGATGCCTAGATTTATTAATATCAGGTGTGACTTTCCATTATATGATAAGAGGTTATTTTATGGGTTTATCTAGGATGGATAGATCATAGGAATAATTTTTTTGGTTTTAGATAAATTCATGATTAGATGGTGATATGTGATTTTGTATTAGACCTTTTAATTGTTGGTTTTACTTAAGTTGTTATAAAAAGGAATTGAGACTTATTTAATGTTACATGTTGACATGAAACATATGCATCAATGCATTATTAAGGACATACGACTAATATTTCTGGGTTATGACTCAAATAAGAATAGTTTTGGAAGTGTTATTGGGAAATATAGGTATGAATTTTAGTTGGTTTGGGTGATCACAAATATGTGGGATCATTAACTCTTGACTTGTAAAAAAAGAGGTAGTGTTGTGTGACCACTCAAGAGAGAATTCATGATTCCTTAATAAAAATTAATTTGGCTACATAATTTACCTTATCAATTGGCAATCATCAAATTACATTCTTTATTAGGTCCTTTGTGAAAATTAACAGTTCCATGACATGAGTGATATTGAGATTTAGAATGGGGATTCATACCCCTAAATCCCCATCTTATTATAGATGAGTTTGGAGACTCCAATGGGTGTTGGGAAAATCATACCCTCAAGGTGAGGTGTTTGATAACATCAGTGAGATACTTGAGGGAAGAAATTCTAGGGCTTCAAATATGAGTAATGGAATATTTGTACATTTATATGGATATGGGTTATAACAATGTGATATTATATATTTTTTAAAATGGATTAATACGGGTTGTCTAAAATATGATATATATATTTTTGGAAAGGAAACACACATGTGATGTTGAAACATATCAGGAATTGTATTAGGGAATCAATTCTATAAGGAATTTTAAGTGGTGGGGAGAGAACTGTTGATATTTTGATTTTTTAATACTCATTTAAATAGATCTTTTGTGAACACTGTGTGTGCTGTTACTATTAATCCTTAAAAGGGAAATGATTATGGTTTCTTTTTGGAAATTAGAATTGATAAGATAGGACATTTATGGCCATTATGTTCAATAATATATTTGGTGTGGGCATTGGACATTGGTTTTTTAGTATAGTAGTATAGTTATAAGGATAATCCTATGGTTAGGAGCATCTTTCCATGGTACTCCTATCTACTACTCACATAAAATGTTTCATGATGTAGTGAAACTTGTAGTTTAGTGGCTTTAATATCACTAAAGATTCTAATTTATATACAATAAAATTATATATGTTTATGGTTATAGGTGAAGTAGAAGTGTTGATTGGTTTGTTTTATATTAAAATATATTTTAATATATATTTTCATGAATTCATACATGAGAATTTGTCTTTTTAAATTTATAATTAATTTTTTTTATATTTGATAAAAATAAATACCTTTTCTTTGGATACTTTATTCGATGAAGTTTTCGATCTTCTAAATGACCCTTTTTAGATTGCCTTCATTACTCTATATCAATCCAATGGTAGAATCATTCTAGAGGTTATCCACACATGCTCTATTGATCTCTGAGTAATGCCAATTGACTTCCTGGTGCAAGAACAAAAAAGTAATTGTTTTCATTCATTTTTGTTTGTCACTCGTCATTTGATCTTGAAGTAATATCTCCTTAATATCTCATTTTTTGGAACAGATAAATATCATGAATTTAATAGAGAGTTAGAAGTCGATCATACACAACAATTCTCTATTATCACCTTTTTTATTAACCCAACACAATATAAATAATCATCTATTTATAGAGTTAGAGTTTAGGTTAAAATGTTATTTAATTATCTACCAGCCCTTAAATAATATATTTACCATTATAAATACCCTTTCAATAATTATAATTATAATATTATAATTATTTTATATCATGTCGTAACATGCGTAGTAATGAAAATTATTTACGATCATGGAAATAAATATTCATCATTGGATTCATCCTTTGTATATTCTAACTCTGTGGCATTTATTGAATAGATGAATAAAATTATTTTACTCACTTAAATAAATATATTATTCAAAAATAGGAAAATATATATTTGTTAAATATTCAATATATAAAATAAATATTTCATTTACAAAATATTGAATAAATATTTATTATATGTATATTAAAAAAATAAAATAAAATATTTATTAATAAATATTTAATAGTTTATTACCAAGTGAATATTATAGATCAATAAAACTTGAATAAAATTATTCCTCAATATTGAGGATAAAATTTATTCAAATAATTAAATTCAAATAGAATTTAATTGAGTTCAATAGAGACACTTAGTTTGTAACCCTCTAGGATTCTCTCTCATTGGCATTAGGGCGGATTGCCTAAAGTCCAAGGTTACTATCGAGAAATTGGTCAAGGATCACAATAGAAATAATATAATTTCATAATGACTATAACCACATAAAACAACTCACTATGTAATATAATACTATTTTCTTCACATCTCATCAGATGGGTTCCACATCTATGTCATCAACCTATTTTCTCAATATGTATTCCTTTGACTACCATAAATAAACCTAATTAAACCCTGGCAATAATTAATGACAATATTAAAGTCTAAGGACCGTTACACATGATCATAGATAAGAATAACCGATTACATCAAAATATGCAGAATTCCTACTAGCGGGTCGGTTCCCATAACCTCACATCTTGGATATTACTATGTGTGAACTTCATGATACATATCCTAATATTATTATGATTTATTTCTCATAATAGTATAAATACCATGTTCTATAAAATAATTTTTTATCCAAAAAAACTAATATTTTAAGAATATCATCATGGATCTTCTAGGTTCTCATCATAGTGAGGAGTTTCAATGACCTTGTCAATATGTATGATACCCTTGAACATTATCAAATCATTTTTTAGAGAATAACAAACACTATGTGATAAGATATTTAAATTAGTATTTAATTTTTTAAATATACATGTTATCTAAATTAAAGTTGAATTGACTCTTAGAATCAACTCCAACAAACTCCCACCTGAATGAGATCCAACTGCTAATTCTTGGTTCTTTATCACGTGTAAAAACATGATTCTGTTGTGTATGGATATAGTTTCTCAACCTATCATTTTTGTGGATAGGGTTGGAAAAACCACATGTATTTGTGGAGAATATGTTTACTGAACATTACTATATTGATAAAATCCCTAAGTTAGTGATATTTCAAAGTATCCACCACTTATTACCATGTCAGAATCCTCACATATCAACTAAATCAATTGTAAACGGTTATCATTAAATGATAAATATCCTTCTTTTAGTATAAACCAAAATTTGAATAATATGTTTCTAAACCTTTTCTTAAGATACATCAAATTCCAAAATGTGCACAGATATTTTGGATATAGAACTCACAGGTTGTATTATGTTTTCCCTTCATATTAGTATAGTTTTATAAATTATACTAGATTAAATTGAACTAAATAAATAAATGTGTTCAATTACCATGATATAAAGTATTCTAAATTCTATTGACATGAAGATGTCGTCTTATTTTACATTTCAATGTACTGTCAGATAGTTCTAATAGCAAGTCTATACAAATATGTTTGTTTTGATTAAAATTCCCCTATTATTCTTTATGCATCAGTAATATCAAATATCAATACATATAATTGAACGTGATATGAATTCCTAGAACATAATTTATTGAACTTATTTTAATCTCAATAATATCTTCCTATGTTCATGCATGTTCTACTAAAAGGATTATATGTCCACAAAAAATCAGTCTTGAATATCCATACATGAATTTTTCAATATATGGTAAATAAATATTCTATTATCAAATTATTAAAACAAATCAATCGATCCAATAGATCCTGTTCCATAAAAAACTATTCTTTAATTAAATCATATTTGGTGAAAGTTTCATTCCTTAGTTTTAACAAACATGTAAGATGCAACATTCATTTTCCATATGTTATCAACATATCTAACATAAAAACATATTTTTCTCCCATGAATTGAATAAAGACACATTTCACTCATTAATTTCTAGATGAATATTCTATTACCAGTATGTGTGATTTATTCATAAATGAATTTATATGATCTTCATATCATATTTAAATTTATTAATGTCAGTGACCCATTTAGTTATTCCTAGTAGACATACACCATAGTGTCTCATTTCATTTGTTTTATATTGATATATTTCATAAGGATTTCTCTAAATGATGTGGAATTCACAATACATATCCTGATATGATGATCATAGAAGTTTGCATTGACAATTATAATTCAAAAATGATTTCAGTTTTGATGAGAGGTGAATAAGTTTTATCATTGACTAAATTTTTTTAATCAATCATGCTTTATTGGTAAAATATTGTACCATCCATTTCTAGTTTCTCTTAATTACTCACTAGTTGTATCAGGTATTAGATACAATCAAAATATGGTGTCCCAAATCTTGATACATAGTGTCCATTACTTGAATTTATATGTACTTGTCAACCTTATAAAATTTCCTTTTAGTGATTATTTATAAGAATAGTTATTATGAAATTATAATATATGTTTCACTGACTATGTCGAACATAAACCACCCCTATAGTTATTAATTCATACACAGATATGTCCCTATAACTAATCCTTCCACTAAGCTCAATAGATTCTAATATGGTGAGGCCAACTCATTTGAAACAAAATCCATAACCCTAGATGTTAAGTCTTCTCCAAATAGCTTTAAATATATATGATTCATTCATTAAATATAGTCGATCTAGACTGGAAAATATCCTTAGTGAATTTAGGATCATTAACTCATATGCACCTTAGTGTTTGGATTTTCTTATATTGCTTCAACCAGCTTTTAAAAAACAGTTTTCAATAAACACTACTGGTGGTGTTATAAATTGTTCTTATCATATCTAAATTGACATTATATCCTTAAAAAAATATTTGGTATATTTTAATTTTTTGAAATTCCTTTTTCAAAATATGTCTTGAAAAAGGGAAATGGATGGTTTTTAATATATACAAGACTCTTCATTGATCTTACAATAAATACCATTATTGAATTGATTTATATAAGAAAATTTTATTTAGGGATAACCTTTCCTCAACATATATGGTCAATTATTAGTTGGATAAGATATAATAAAAAATCCATCTCAAATATTATTTTAACAAGATGACTCATTTACTTCGTTGGGAATATCAAAGAATTCTCATGATATATATGAAGCTACTATTTGCTTTATAATATTACATCTGTCTATTTTAAACTGAATCTAAAAGTTTTATGAAGTACCTATATATAAAATTTTTCTTTATCTAAAACATGATAATTATTTTTTATATACATCCAGTATCTTGTACAATTGTGAGAAAAACTATTTAATGCAAATAAAAAATCTTACTACTTTCAATTTTAATTTAAAAAATAATTATCTATCTTTTTTAAGTAAATGTATTATATTTTATAATAATCATTAATTAAAATGGATAATTATTTTTAAATAGTTAATAAAATACTAATTTTTTATTAAAATACTTGAAAAACATTTATTCTATAAAGAATTAATTTCTAGTTTGGATTAGCTAGAAACAAAGATAATTTTTTTGGTAATACTTGTTAAAAAATTGAATCAATCTATTCAGAAAAGATGAATAGTTATCTCCCCTTATATAACCTAATAATCACCCCTTCTAAGCTTATTTTTAGTTCAATCTATAACCATCATATTATTGTTCCATTCCTATATTCAAAAAGATGTATGTTCTAAGCATATTGTATTGAATAAAAAAGTGTTGAATAGAAACTTAATGAATATTCCTGAAGTGGATGCAACTTCTTACTTATTCAGTTCATTGAAATTTTCTTTCCAATTCCCATTCTTTCTACATAAAGAGAAAATAAATCCGGTCAGTTCTACTACATTTGAATCAATTGACACTTTGGAGGTTTTCATAAAGGATCCTTTGTATTTACATTATCCATGGGATCTTCACCATTTCATTTCAAAATTTTCTTCATAATGGGTATAGAAAAAGGTTTCATCCAACCCTTAACCACTTTATGAAGTATATACAAAAGTCTCATGATAGAATTATCCAATTTCTTTATCTAAGTTTGGATAATTAAATATAATCATGGTTGTAAGGATAATCAGATAAGATTAATGGATAATTTCTTATCCAAGGGGAAGACTAATTATTCTAAATAATAAAGTTAGTATAAATATTTCCTTCTTATAGTATACATAGATATAGTGAATTGAAAATCTTATTAATTTTAATAATTTTCTTATCTTGATGAATTGATAAAAGATGAGATATTATAGTGTAAGAATCCAAGTTTTTTTTGTCATCAACTCTCTATACATAGTTTATAATATAATACAATAGACATAGGACAAATCCTCTACATATATTTGATAGGAATCCTTATCACCTTTTGCTCACATTCTAGGGTGGTTGAAATGGATTCTGGGATTCCAACACATAATGAAAATTTTATGATAATAATTCATCCCCTAAAAAATTATAAAATATTTAAAAAAAATTATTTTTAATGGAATGCCCTGACATAAGGAATTATTGCACTGATTTTGTGGTCATGATTTCCATTTTTCTAAAATAATTAAAATAGACTATTAGTACATCACTTGATTACTAATTATGTGAGAAATAATAATAATAATAATTTTATTAAGTCTCTTAATATTTTATCAAGTACCAATATCTATTACCATTGAACATGGAATGCCTAGTTTCTAGAACATTCTAGTGGAAATGATCCATGTATCCCTTTTCATAAAACCAATTTGGGTTGTTCGACCTAATTAAAGGTATTTAGGTAGGCATGTCTTTTCCAACTATGGGAATTTAGCTCCTTGATTCATTGAGTAGACTCCCCATTCCTAAAATCCTAACTTAGATTTCTCAAACCCCAACTTCTATGTTACATAAAGTCTAGAGGGGAATAATCCTCTTGAATTAAGATGGTTATGTCAACCCAAAACTGTGAAAAGAAATTTATATTAATAGTAAGTGTCAAAACAAGGGTTGTTCAAACTCTTAATTCTATGAAATTAATTCCAAATCATGTAATGGAATGATAATCCTGAATTAATATTAATTTGAGGGATTTTAATTCAGTATGAATAGATTTTATCTTGATTTACCATTTACAAAACTTCTTAATATTAAGTGTACATTAATAAATTATTTAACCATATTAGATAAATAATTTACGCATAATTCATTTATTTAGTTTCAATCGTTTAACATTAATTCATTTATTTATATGATAGCAATCTTGTATCTTTATAATAAATAATTCATAAGAACTAAAAAGGTAAATAATAAATAACCCAATCATGAGCTTATCTAATGGTTGAATTACTGAGTGGACAATAAATTAACATTTCACCTAGGGGAATAACATCTTTTTTGGACTTGAAATAAGTAGCATATTTCCACCAGTCTGCATGTGTATAACCTACATCAACATCATAATGGTTTTATCTTGAACTACCTCCATGAACCATTGGATACTACATTAATTATTGGTATTTATTTATCACATATATTTAAGGGTAACTAAAGTATTGGTAAAATGGAGGGGTAATTACTTGAAGGTGTCAATTTAATTTAATAATTAACAATTGAAACCCCATTTAAAATTTAATTTAAATGAATTGAAAAACATGCCTATTTATTGTTCAAGATCATGATCAGTAAAACATAAAAAAAATAACTAGATAAAATTCACTTTTTATTCATTCTATATTATTATGATAAATTCACATACATAAGTTCATTAATTAATTAATTAATTATTTTTCATTCATCTTAATTAACTTTTAAATTTATTTGGAGATACCCATATTTTTGGAAATTAGGAAAAATAAATTGAATAACTAATCTGTCACGACCCGTTCTCGGGGACTGTGCCGTGACTACCCCAAGCCCGCCTTCCATAGGCCAGGGGCTGGCGACTAGCACCACGGCGTAAATCCCAGTAAAAGGGAAGGAATTGACTTTGTAAAGTAAACAAGCACCATAGAGTAAGCAAGCGGAAAAGTAAACACTAAGTAAAAACAGAGTACAACTGGAAGTGCGGAAAAGTAAATGGGCCAGTATACAAACCCAAACTGAAAGTAAAGTACAACTCGAAAGGGAAAACAGAAACTGTAAAGTAAAAGCCGCTACACCGAGCTGTCCACTGGAAATCCCACCTGAAGGGTGCGTACAGATAGCTCCACTGTTCCACGAGTCCCACCGTCCGCTCTGAGTACGTCCCGCCCAGTGGTCCACCTCCAGGTATCGTCCTGCTCTGCAAGCCTCAACCACGATCAACGTTGTCCGTCGTCTGCAACCAACACAACGTAGTGCGGGCATAGCCCGTGCAGGGGTGAGTATAAGCTACTCAGTAGGGACCCCGAGACCCCTGAAGGTCTCCCAAAATCCACAAAGGATAAACCACAAAGGAAGATACAATCATGAAGTAACAACCGACATTACTTAGGTATATGACCATACATATACCTAAGTCATCTATTCCAATACGCACCAACCTCCGAGCCCAAGTACAACTCAGTCCATAGAGGAAAGTAAACGTATTCCACACAGGAAAGCAAAACGTAATCCACATAGGATAGCACGACACAATCCACACAGGAAAGCAACAAGATTCAGGTCACACAGGTATACTTCTTCGAAAGAAGATAAAGATGATCTCTAATCCATCTAAGTCGTCGGACCCACGAAGGATCGATAGGTAACTAACCCCTCCAATGACCCACATAGGATCGGGCCCACACAGGACCTGTAGGCGTTGGTTCACACAGGACCGCTGAGCGCAATGACCCACACAGGATCGGGCCCACACAGGATTGGTAGCACTGATCCACGTAGGATTGCTGAGTACTGTAGTTGTCGTCAAATCCACCAAGGATCTCTGTACTGTCGTCGTCGCAGTCACAGTAGTAGTAGCAGCAGCAGTAGCAGTCACAGTCGCAGCCAGCACTAGGGTTCCCGCACACAGCAAGCTCGTTCGGGAGGGTCCGCTCCATGAGCCGAGAGGCTGATACATCAACTGTCACATAGCCCAGAGTTGATGTATCCAAGAGTTCTGTATCGTCAATAGGAACTCAACGCAACAGACGGCGCGTCGATCGGACGCCCGGTCTGAGAGTTATTGGATTTTTCGTTCCAGGGGCCCGGTTGGCTTTTACGGCAAAACCAACCCGACCGTACTCCACCTACGTCCAAACCTCGAGCGGAGTATGAAAAAAGATCCTTCTCACTAAGAGGATCTCAACAAAGCTGACGACACGTCAATCGGACGTCTGTAGCTCAAGATATGAGTGTTTCCGCTATGAGGGCCCGATTGGTTTTGTGTGCGAACCAACTCGGCCATACTCAAAGTATTCCTAAACCTTGAGTTCGATATACCGAAATGACCGTCTCGATCCAAGGATCGCGTTGGCGTAGACGGTTCGTCAATCGGAGGTCCGTAGCTCAAGTTATGGGCAAAAGAACGAAATCGATTCGAAAACAGGGGGTCCGGGTCCGGGCCGACCCCCCCCCCCCCCTAGGTCGGCCCGAACTGGGTCGACCCGAACCGGGTCGACCTGACCCGGGTCTGACCCGGCCCGGCCGACGGCGCGGCGGCGCGGTCCGGCACGGCGGTGCGGCCCGGCCGGCGGCGGCGCGGCCTGGGCGCCGCTCGGGTGCGACGCGCGGGGGGCAAAGCCCCCGCTTTTCTTCAGCTGGCGGCGCGGCTGGATGCCGCGCCTTGGGTCAAACACCCCCCCCCCCCCACGTGGGGGCCTGCTTTTGAGAAAAAAACGGGGGGGGGGGGGCGCTGCCGCCCCTTTGTGAACCCCCCCCCCCCCCCCCACCCCCATTATGGGGGGCCAATTTAACCGCCCGGGGGAATTTAATTCCCCCGGTTTTGCACCATCCCGGCCGGCCCGACCTAGCCGGCCGGCTTCTTCTGAACAGGACCGGCATGGGCCGGTCCTCTTCCATTTTCCAGCACTAGCGGCCAGGCTGGCCGCCGGTCATCACGTCCCGCCGCGGCCCGGAACCGGCCGCGACCTTCGTCGTTCGGCACGGTGCGACGGCACCGTGCCCTTCTGCCGCAGCCCCGCTCCGGCCGCGGCGCCTTCGGTTTCCTTCGACGCGGCGCGACGGCGTCGCTTTCATGATGAATCTTTCGACAGCGCGGCGCGACAGCGCCGCGCAATAATTGTCGAATGATTCCCGCGTGGTGCGACGGCACCACGCCATCTCGTTCATCCACAAGAAAAATAATAATCAAGAACAAAGGAGGGGGGATTCGGCCGTGTTTGTGAGGTCCAGCCCCCCTCTCGTTAGACGATAACACTTAAACATTTATCCTCATGATTTTCATGCTAGAACCAAGAACGAGAATAAATAAATAATCAACAACAAACCCCTACCTCGGTTTCAAGAACGATGATCGTCAATGACTTGCGGAAGATGAGCGTCGCAGTGGTCGGCGTCGCGAAAAAGAACGTCGATGTCGTGAAGCGAGGATTCGAAGTTCTTTGACGATGATTTCGTCACGGGAAATCGTCGTGGAAGAGATGACACGGAAGAAGATATCATCGGTATCGCGGGTATGGCGTCGCGGAAGACGATTCCCGAGAACGTGGAGTTCTTCGTCAATGTCCGAAGGTTCTTCATGTTCTTCGTCAAAGTTTGAAGAAGAAGGAGAGAATTCTTCAAAACCTCTCAAGATGGCTATAGAATTCTAACCAAAATAAAATAAGCTAAGGTCTTATTTTATTTACACAACCAAACCATTTTGAAATTCAAAGGTTTGAAATTAAACATCTCAACCCATTTAATAACCCAACTTGTCAAGTCAATTAAAGAGGGGTTATTGGGAGTTTAAAAAGAGAAGGTGAAGAGTTATGCTTCGTGTGGGCCCCACCACACTTAATCCTCCCAAGGGAGGTTAAGTGGATGTGGGTCCCACCTCTAACTTCCTTTGGGAGAAGTTAACCAACAAGTTAAAATAAAAATTTGTATTCCACAAATTTTATTTAACTTATTCTAAATTCCCAAAAACTAACTTTCAACCCGCAATAAACGCAACCTCGGAAAAGGTCTCCTTAAGTGAATATCGGCGCTGCGAGTTCATCGGTTCCCTCGAAATTTGATTCCGGGCACCGGTTCAAAAGTTAGAAATTCCAGCTCGTTCGTTCACTGAACGTACCCGAGCCAAACTTTGGAAATTGATTCCGGGCACACCGGGCCTCGAAATCAGGCGCCGTCTGAAACCGCGATCTTGTAAAATTCCAAATAAAATTAAGAAAAAATTTCCCTTGAATTTTACGAGTCTTTACATTACTCCCACCTCAGGGATTTACGTCCCCGTAAAGATACATCAAAAACTAGGGAAACAAATGAGGGTACTGAGCACGCATCTGAGCCTCCCGCTCCCATGTGCTCTCCTGGAGGTTCCCGTGCTGCCATCTGATGCGCACAATAGGAATCGACCGTCCATGTAGGACCTGCTCTTGTCAATCCTCTATCTCCACCAGAACCTCCGTAAAAGTCGCCCCATCGTCAACGTCAAGCTCCCCATGGTCAATGATGTGCGTCGGGTCGTGCACGTATCTCCTCAGCTGAGATACGTGGAAGACATCATGCACCCGGTGCAACTGAGGTGGTAGAGCCAGGCGATAAGCCACCTCTCCAATCCTGCTGAGGACCTGGAAGGGTCCGATGAAGCGCGGAGATAACTTGCCGCCTCGGCCAAATCTCTGAATACCACGTCGAGGTGAGACTCGCAAGAAGACGTGGTCGCCATACTCGAACTCTAGTGGCCTCCGCCTCCTGTCAGCATATGACTTCTGCCGGCTCTGAGTTTTCCTCATCCGCTCCTGGATGACCTGGACCTTCTATGTCGTGGCCTGGACCATCTCCAGTCCCACAGTGCTGACTCCCCAGGGTCTGTCCATCACAAAGGAGATCTACAAGGTCGGTCGTACAACGCCTCGTACGGTGCGATCCTGATGGTGGAGTGGTAGCTGTTGTTGTATGAAAACTCTACCAAGGGTAGGTGGTCCTCCCATCTACGACCAAAGTCGAGGACACATGCGCGGAGCATGTCCTCGAGAGTCTGAATGGTCCTCTCCGTCTGACCATCCGTCTGAGGGTGAAAGGTTTTGCTCATACGTAGCTGCGTCCCGAACGCCTCCTGTAACCCCTTCCAAAGCCGTGAAGTAAAGAGAGCATCTCGATCGGAGATGATAGATGATGGCACACCATGGAGCCGTACAATCTCCTGAACGTAGAGACGTCCCAATCTCTCCACTGAGCCCTACTCTATGATGGGTAAGAAGTGAGTCGACTTGGTGAGTCGGTCGACAATCACCCAAATGGAGTCGTGACCTCTGGAAGTGCGTGGAAGTCCAGTCATTAAGTCCATAGATATGTCGTCCCACTTCCACTCCGGGACCTCCAAGGGCTGTACCAAGCCTGCTGGTACCTGATGCTCTGCCTTCACCTGCTGGAAGGTGAGGCATCGAGAAACGAACTCTGCTACAGCCTTCTTCATGCCCGGCCACCAGTGCTGTCGTCTGAGATCCTGGTACATCTTTTCCACTCCTGGATGTACCACCAAAGGAGAAGTTTGGAACTCTCTCAGCACCTCCTCTCGCAAAGCGACTGGTACCATGGTACGTCCTCTGAAAAGGATGTCGTGCTCTGCTCCAAGGGAGAAACCATCAGGTGCCTGTCCCAAGGATATCTGTTCACTCCGTGTCTCACAGTCAGCATCCTCACGCTGTGCCTCTCTGACCCGCTGCAGTAGTGGAGGGGTGACTGTGAGAGACTGAAGGAAGGCTGCTCCATCTCTATCCACGAAGGATATCTGCAAAGAGGCTAGCTGCTCCTTCGCCTCCTCAAGTAGTTGAATGCTCGTCCTCCTGCTGAGGGCATCAGCTACTACGTTCCCCTTCCCAGGAGTATAGACTATCTCAAAATCATAGTCCTGGAGGAACTCGAGCCATCGTCGTTGTCTCAGGTTCAGGTCCTTCTGTGAGAAGATATACCTGAGACTCTGATGATCAGAAAAGACTGTAAAGCGCTCGCCCATCAGGTAATGTCACCATGTCTTCAGAGTGAAGACCACTGCTGCTAACTCTAGGTCATGGGTAGCGTAGTTCTGCTCATGCGGCCTCAACTATCATGATCCATAGGCGATCACTTCCCGCTCCTGCATCAGGATGCAACTGAGTCCAGTCCCTGATGCATCGCAGTAAACTACGTATCCAACTCCCTCCTTAGGAAACCTCAAGATAGGTGCACTGGTCAATCTCTGTCTCAGCTCCTGGAAGCTCTGGTGACATCTGTCTGGCCACACGAAGGGTTTCCCCTTCTTCGTCAAAGCTGTGAGTGGTGCCGCAACTCTAGAGAAGTCTGGCATTAATCTCCGATAGAATCCAGCTAGTCCTAAGAAACTCCGAACCTCAGTCACGCTCCTAGGTGGCTCCCATGCTAACACAGCCTTGATCTTCGTAGGATCCACTGTAACTCCTGCCTCAGAGATAACGTGTCCCAAGAAGTGGACCTCACGTATCCAGAACTGGAACTTCGAGAGCTTACCATAAATCTGGTGCTCTCGGAGTGTGTCTAGTACAACTCGCAAGTGATAGGCGTGCTCCTCCTCAGTCATAGAGTAAATCAGAATGTCGTCGTTGAAGACCATGACAAACTGATCAAGGTATAGCTGAAAGATCATGTTCATGAGGTCCATGAACACTGCTGGAGCATTGGTTACGCCAAAAGGCATAACCAAGAACTCATAGTGGCCATACCGACATCTGAAGTTCGTCTTATGCACGTCCTCGTCTCTGACTCTGAGTTGATGATAGCCTGACCTAAGGACTATCTTCGAGAACCACCGTGCTCCCTTGAGCTGATCAAAGAGGTCATCAATCCTCGGTAGCGGATAATTGTTCCTCACTGTCACCTGGTTCAGGCGACGATAGTCAACACAAAGTCGCAAGCTTCCATCCGACTTCTTGGAGAACAATATCAGGGAAGCCCAGGGTGAAACACTGGGTTGGATGAACCCCTTTCCCTGCAAGTCCTCCAACTGTACCCGTAGCTCTCGAAGCTCAGCGGGGGCCATCCGATATGTTGGAGTGGATATAGGGGTTGTCCCGGGGTACAGGTCAATATAAAAGTCTACCTCTCTGCGAGGAGGTAGCCCTGGAACGTCGTCGGGAAAAATTTCCGCAAACTGATCCACCACTGCAGGAAAACCAGGACTCTGCACGTCAACTGCTCCAAGGATGAGGCTAGCCAACTGATGAGTGATGGGATGTCCTCTCCTCCGCGGAAGTCAATATTGTGCTGCAAAGGCTCCCTTCTCACCGGTGAAGGTGAACCTGCTCCCGTCGGTGCGTACACATCGCACCTTGCGCCTAAAACAGTCTATCTGTGCATGGACCGTAGATAGCCAATCCATGCCTAAGATGACGTCGTAAGGCCTCGATGCTGCTACAAGAAGATCCCAGCCGAAGCTCTCGCCTCCTAGAGTAATCTTACACTGCCGGCACCAGTGCGTAATCGTCGAGTCTGCACAGATAGGAGTCTCTAGCCGTAAGGATCGAGCCAACGGCTCTGTCGGAATCTCCGAGCTGCGAACAAGGGCAGCGGCTATGAAAGAGTGACTCGCTCCTGTGTCTATAAGTACTACAGCAAGGGTGGAATAGACACAGATAGTACCTCGAATCATCTCTGGCGCGCCGTGGTCGTAGGCCTCTACTGCCTGGAACTGTGCCTGTCTCTGCCCGCCAGCTCCCTGTGGTCAGGGTGGACCTCCTGGTGGTGGTGGTGGCAGAGCCTCAAAGCGTCTCCCACCACCTGCTGCTCGCCCAGCTCCTCTGCCTTGTCCGCCTCCTCCCTGCGGACTGCCACGGTCGACTCTCTGCCTCTGCCTCGGTGGTCCCTCAACCGTCTGCTGCTCCTCGGCACGGCGGGTCGGGCAGTCACGAGCCGTGTGGCCCTGCTCGCCGGACGAGTAGCACTGCCTGCCTCTCGAAAAAATGGCTTCTCGTTGTGTGCCCCGCACTGCTGAGCCAGTGTCCTGAGGTCATCTGCCTGATGGTCTGGTCTGCCTGGACCCTTGAGTCATCCGTCGACTGCCTGCTACAGATGACTCTGCCACGTGCCACCCTGCGGTGGGTCTCGGCGCTGGTGTAGACTCAGCAAGGAAGCTCTCGATCAAAAGGGCATGCTCCAGTACTCCTGTCTGAGTCGGTATGCTGAGGGAGATCAGCGATGCCCTGATCTCGTGTCTCAAACCCTGCTCGAAGGTTCGGGCCTGGAAGAATGGGTCTCATACCATGTCGGTCGAGTAGCGTGAGAGATCAGTAAATCTCACCGAGTACTGAGCAACCGTCATGCAGCCCTACCGCAGCTGAAGAAGCTCCTGGATATGCACCGCACGAAGGGTGGCTGGGACGAACTCCGAGCGGAAGAGGCTCTCAAAGTCCGTCCAAAGAAGAGATGCCTCATCGTGCACCTGGAGCATCAAGCTCCACCATCGTCCCGCTGCTGCGTGCAGTAGGCTCGCAGCGAGGATCACCATGAGGTCTGCAGGTGTCCTTACTAGCCTAAAAACTCGCACCACTGCCTCTAGCCAGTCCTCTGCTGCCTGGGGGTCCGTCTCCCAACGGAACCTAGGCAGTCGCTGGCGCTGTAACTCGTGCAGAGCTCCAAGGCGACGTGCATCGTCAGCGACTGGTGCTGGAAGCATCGGTGGCTCGGTGGGTAGAGCTACCGCCGGTGCCACTGTTGACAAAGGGCCCTGCACCGAGGCCTCGTCGCTCGGTGGGCTGTCGTCATGCTCGACTCTCAGAACCCTAGCTGGCTGCCGTCGTGGGGCCATCCTGAAAAGGAAACAGGTGCTCCACGGTCAGAACACTATACCTAGTGAGCTGATATAAAGTAATCACAAAGAAAACTTTGAAACACACACACAATCAATGTTTTCATGCATTAAGTCGGAAATCAGTAGTCAGGGTCCTCGTGTACGGATACGTCAGCCACCGCACCAACACTAGACTCCCTAAACTGATAACCACACTCAATACGCTAAACATTGTTGCTTCTCATAGAAAAGATCCGAGTTCGCGGTAGAACTGAACTCCTTTGATACCAATTTGTCACGACCCATCCTCGGGGCCCGTGCCGTGACTACCCCAAGCCCGTCTTCCATAGGCCAGGGGCTGGCGACTAGCACCAAGGCGTAAATCCCAGTAAAAAGGGAAGGCATTGCCTTTGTAAAGTAAACAAGCACCACAGAGTAAGCAAGCGGAAAATTAAACACTAAGTAAAAACAGAGTACAACTGAAAGTGCGGAAAAGTAAATGGGCCAGTATACAAACCCAAACTGAAAGTAAAGTACAACTCGAAAGGGAAAACAGCAACTGTAAAGTAAAAGCCGCTACACTGAACTGTCCACTGGAAATCCCACCTGAAGGGTGGGTACAGATACCTCCACTGCTCCACGGGTCCCACCGTCTGCTCTGAGTACGTCCCGCCCAGTGGTCCACCTCCAGGTACCGTCCTGCTCTGCAAGCCTCAACCACGATCAATGCTGTCTGTCGTCTGCAACCAACACAACGTAGTGCGGGCATAGCCCGCGCAGGGGTGAGTATAAGCTACTCAGTAGGGACCCCGAGACCCCTGAAGGTCTCCCAAAATCCACAAAGGTAAACCACAAAGGAAGATACAATCACGAAGTAACAACCGGCATTGCTTAAGTATATGCCCATACATATACCTAAGTCATCTATTCCAATACGCTCCAACCTCCGAGCCCAAGTACAACTCAGTCCACACAGGAAAGTAAACGTATTCCACACAAGAAAAAAAAACGTAATCCACACAGGATAGCACAACACAATCCACACAGGAAAGCAACAGGATTCAGCTCACACAGGTATACTTCTTCGAAAGACGATAAAGATGATCTCGGATCCATCTAAGTCGTCGGACCCATGAAGGATCGATAGGTAACTAACCCCCGCAATGACCCACACAGGATCGGGCCCACACAGGACCTGTAGGCTTTGGTTCACACAGGACCGCTGAGCGCAATGACCCACATAGGATCGGACCCACACAGGATCGGGCCCACACAGGACCTGTAGCACTGATCCACGTAGGATCGATGAGTGTTGTAGTCGTCGTCGAATCCACCAAAGATCTCTGTACTGTCGTCGTCGCAGTCACAGTAGTAGTAGCAGCAGCAGTAGCAGTCACAGTCGCAGCTAGCACTAGGGTTCCCGCACACAACAAGCTCGTTCGGGAGGGTCCGCTCCACGAGTCGAGAGGCTGATACATCAACTATCACATAGCCCAGAGTTGATGTATCCAAGAGTTCTGTATCGTCAACAGGAAATCAACGCAACAGATGGCGCGTCGATCAGACGCCCGGTCTGAGAGTAATTGGCTTTTTCATTCCAGGGGCCCGGTTGGTTTTTAAGGCAAAACCCACCCGACCGTACTCCACCTACGTCCAAACCTCGGGAGGAGTATGCCAAAAGATCTGTCTCACTGAGAGGATCTCAACAAAGGTGAGGGCACGTCAATCGGACGTCCGTAGCTCAAGATATGAGCGTTTTCGCTCTAAGGGTCCAGTTGGTTTCGTGTACGAACCAACCCGGCCATACTCAAAGTATTCCGAAACCTTAAGTGTGATATACTGAAATGACCGTCTCGATCCAAGGATCGCGTTGGCGTAGACGGTTCATAAATCGGAGGTCCGTAACTCATGTTATGGGCAAAAGACCGAAATTGATTCGAAAACGGGGGGTCCGGGTCCGGGCCGACCCGGCCCGACCCCCCCCCCCCCCCCTGGGTCGGCCCAAACCGGGTCGACCCAACCCGGGTCTGACCCGGCCCGGCCGGCGGCGTGGTCCGGCATGGCGGCGCGGCCTGGGCGCCGCTCGGGTGCCACGTGCGGGGGGTAAATCCCCCGCTTTTCTTCAGCTGGCGGCGCAGCTGGATGTCGCGCCTTGGGTCAAACGCCCCCCCCCACGTGGGGGCCTGCTTTTGAGAAAAAAATTGGGGGGCATTGCCCCCCCTTTGTGAAACCCCCCCCCCTATTATGGGGGGCCAATTTAACCACCCGGGGGAATTTAATTCCCCCGGTTTTGCACCGTCCCGGCCGGCCCGACCTGGCCGGCCGGCTTCTTCTCAATAGGACCGGCATGGGTCAATCCTCTTCCATTTTCCGGCACCACCGGCCCGGCTGGCCGCTGGTCATCACGTCCCGCCGCAGCCCGGAATGGGCCGCGGCCTTCGTCGTCTGGCACGGTGCGACGGCACCGTGCCCTTCTGCCGCGACCCCGCTCCGGCCGCGGTGCCTTCGGTTTCCTTCGACGCGGCGCGACGGCGTCGCGTTCATGATGAATCTTTCCAAGGCGCGGCGCGACGGCACTGTGCAATAATTGTCGAATGACTCCCGCGTGGTGCGACAACACCACGCCATCTCGTTCTTCCACAAGAAAAATAATATTCAAGAACAAAGGAGGGGGGATTCGGCCATGTTTGTGCGGTCCGGCCCCCCTCTCGTTAGACGATAACACTTAAACATTTATCCTCAAGATTGTCATTCTAGAACCAAGAATGAGAATAAATAAATAATCAACAACAAACCCCTACCTCGGTTTCAAGAACGATGATCGTCAACGACCTGCGGAAGACGAGCGTCGCGGTGGTCGGCGTCGCGAAAAAGGACGTCGATGTCGTGAAGCGAGGATTCAAAGTTCTTTGACGACGATTTTATCACGGGAAATCGTCGCGGAAGAGATGACGTGGAAGAATACGTCGTCGGTATCGCGGGTATGGCGTCGCAGAAGACGATTCCCAAGAACGTGGCGTTCTTCGTCGATGTCCAAAGGTTATTCGCGTTCTTCGTCAAAGTTTGATGAAGAAGGAGAGAATTCTTCAAAACCTCTCAAGATGGATAGATAATTCTAGCCAAAAATAAAATAAGCTAAGGTCTTATTTTATTTACACAACCAAACCATTTTGAAATTCAAAGGTTTGAAATTAAACAACTCAACCCATTTAATAACCCAACTTGTCAAGTTAATTAAAGAGGGGTTATAGGGAGTTTAAAAAGAGAAGGTGAAGAGTTATGCTTCGTGTGGGCCCCACCACACTTAATCCTCCCAAGGGAGGTTAAGTGGATGTGGGTCCCACCTCTAACTCCCTTTGGGAGAAGTTAACCAACAAGTTAAAATAAAAATTTGTATTCCACAAATTTTATTTAACTTTTTCTAAATTCCCAAAAACTAACTTTCAACCCGCAATAAACGCAACCTCGATAAAGGTCTCCTTAAGCGAATATCGGCACTACGAGTTCATCGGTGCCCTCAGAATTTGATTCTGGGCACCGGTTCAAAAGTTAGAAATTCCCGCTCATTCGTTCACTAAACGTACCCGAGCCAAACTTTGGAAATTGATTCCGGGCACACCGGGCCTCGGAATCAGGTGCCGTCTGAAACCGCGTTCTTGTAAAATTCAAAAGAAAATTGAGAAAAAAAATTCCTTGAATTTTACGGGTCTTTACATAATCATTATAGATTATTATGATAAATTAATTGAGAATTTAAATTCTTTTATGACCATTGTTAATATGTCAAACACTTAATGTGTCAAAATATAAGGATATAATTCTTTAATTTTAACTTGTCCTTTATTAGGATACTACGTGGTGTATACTATCCACCTACACACCATGTAACTCTTTTATATGTATCTGGGTTACACACCTAGGGATTCGACATGTTAACTCTGTCAGACTACATGGCATGTACATGTTAGGTAAACATTGTGTATCCACATATCATGTTCTCAGTATAAAATCATGTGTTTTTTCATGTATCTCAATTGGACTAGATGGTGTGTACAGGATTGTTAAAATTTTTGTATTCCTTATACCATGTTTCTATTATTCTCTCTGAACAGTTCAACATGTATTTTTGAAGCACGACATGATGAAAAAAAATGAAGTTTACACTTCATAAACTTCATGTATATCAAAATTTATCTAGGCTCTCGACATAATGTTGCTTGACCATGAATAATGACCACACATATTGTGCAATTTATGATGACATCTTGTGTAGAATACACATCGTGTAGGTCAACTACATGTTTTTTAATCTGACATCCCATGTTCCAGGTTGGTCCATTATACCCGTGGTGTGAAATAAAATCCCCATGTGAAATTAACTACTCATAACGTCACATATCCCTTGAATCATCTAGGTGTATATCATAATGGTACATGACTTGTACTCCAACTACACGCCATGTAACCTAGTTTTACCAGAAAAAAGAATCACACTTCTTAATATAATATCTATTTGTTCTTCATCTCTTTCTATACCATTAATTAAATGAAATAGTAAGTGAACATGAATAAAATTTTGATGAAATTTTAATTCAAATTTGATTAAATAACAATTAATATTATATGAAACATTCATCCAAGATTTCTTGTTTATAAAAAATTAAACAAATAATTATAAATATAAAATGTGACCCCTCTAAAAGGACATTATTTTTCTGACCATAGCAGTGGCACTGATAAGTGGGTGCTATTTTAATTTTTTTTTTAATATTTAGTACCACGAAACCCCGAGTGACGATATTTTTTGTTAAATTTTTAATTAATTAATTTATATCAAATGAAAAAAACTTTTTCATAGGATACCTTCTTTGATGATGTATTTTTTCTTTAAAAATACCTTTTTTAAATGTCCTTCACTGTGATGTGAGTATCCATGTATATAATTACCCTATATGGTATCCATAAATGATCCTTTAATCTCCAAAAAATTCAAATTGACTTCAAGATGAAAACACAATGAACAAATTGTCTTGCCTCATTAATGTTGATCAATCATAAAAATATTTTGAAAGAATCTCTATAGTGTCTCTCATTCTTCATAGGAATAGGGAAAGAAATGGAATTTGAGATAGAGAGATAAAAAAAATTCAATCTTGTGTAATAGTTCTCCATTATAAACTTTTAGATTGACCCCACACAATAGACAAAACCATCTATTTATAGAGTTTGAGTTTCTATTTAAATATTATTTTATTGAATACTATCCTTTAAATGATATAATGACCATTATAAGATCTCATTCCATAAAATTATTTTAATATAATTATTATTTTATGTCACGTTGTGACATGGGAAGTGATAAATATTATTTACCATCTTGAAAATAAATATTCATCATCATAAGCAGTCATGGTCAATTAGAAATCCTTATAATTTATTTTATACATAAATAAAATT
Organism: Viscum album; assembly: GCA_963277665.1. Lineage (NCBI taxonomy): Eukaryota > Viridiplantae > Streptophyta > Magnoliopsida > Santalales > Viscaceae > Viscum > Viscum album. The sequence continues at coordinate 1,430,703,130 of OY728157.1, forward strand.
ATTTTATTCACATAAATAAATATTTTATTCAAAATCAAAAAAATATTTATTAAATATTTAATAAATAGAATTAATATTTAATTCACAGTGCAAAAAATAAATATTTATTACATATATTCATGTTAGAAAAAAAAATATATTAATAAATAAATAATTATTTATTAACTTGTGAATATTAGTGATCGTAAAATCATGAAAAAAAATTCCTAAATCTTGAGAATTATATTTATTCAAATAATTAAATTCCAAAATTATTTAATTGAGGTCGATGGAAAAACTTAGTGTGTTACCCTCTAGTATTCCCTATCATTAGTATTAAGTTGGCTTATATAAATTCCATGATGTCCATCTAGAAATGGGTTAAGAAACCCAATATAATTAAATTAATTTCTCAAGGACGAAGACCACATGTGGACGCTCACTGTTTAATATAATATCTCTATCTCAATATCTCATCATGTATTTTTCACATCTTTGCCATCAACCTATTTTCTCAACATGTCTTTCTTTGACAGTATAAAATAAGATTCATTGCCCCATGGCCATGGAATTTATGTGATAGTAATATTTCAATAAAAGGGATGATATATCAAATTCCATAAATATGGAAGGGAAATGTCATTAATTGACTTATCCATTAGTAACATGTCATTTTTGTTGCAACCAATATACCCTACCTCTCAAAGAACATATATTGTCACATTTTTCCTCAAAAAAACTAACTTCACTAGTCATGACATGGATTAATGATAATATTAATCTCTAATTACCATTACACACACTCAAAGATATTAATATAAAATGACATAGAAACATATTTAATTTTTAATAGAGGGAATATTTTCTAAATCCCTCATCTAGGATATTACAAAGTACAAACTTCATGAGATAAATTATCATCCACTTATTAGTACTCATGCCTGATAGTCTATCTACTATGTTCACCATTATAGTATGTTATCAAACCATAAAAATATATTTTAAGAATATCATAATAGAATTTAAATGTTATCATTATAAGGAGAAGCTTTTATTACCTTATGAATGAGAAAGATACTATAGGACATTATTAAATCAACTCTATGTATAAGAACAGTAAATTTTTTATAAGATATTTAAATTAATATTCACCTCGTTGAATATACATGTAATCAAAAGTTCAAATTAGTTTCTCTTAGGAATAACTCAAACATATTTCCCCTAAAAAAATACTAAAATTAGGTTGTTTTAGTAATTTTAGGAATATTTAGTTCCTTGAGAGGATAACGTAGGAATAAATTTTAGGTTTTTCCAAAGAGGAACTCAAACTAGGGTTCCACTATTTCTCCGAGAAAGTAAGATATAATATTAATTATGTTAATATTTAACCACATTATTGAATTATGTTTCATGTTTTTTATTTTATATGAGTTTATGAATATTAATAATTCATATCGGAGTTAGGGTTTCATTATTAGGTTGATGTAATTGTATTCCAACATAGAAGGGGATGTGGTTTTAGAAAAATTCATCTATTTGAAGTCCAATTGTTTTTTTCATGGGAAATTTAATATAGTGGGATAAAACACACACCATATATTCCATTTTTTATATAACATATATGTTTTTAGGATCAAAAAAAAGGAAAACTGAACAAAATATAGTATATAAATGTTCTAGGTATGGTAATTTGACCTTATTTTAGTTTGGTTTAGAATCATTAATAAATATTTTTATTAATGAAATGGTTATTGGGAAATAATATTTGGTACTTATTATGGAAAGGAAACTATAAAGGGAGGATTAAATAATATATAACATTGTTATTGGTTACTTATTCTATAGGGAATTTTAATTTTAAGATCCAATTTATGTTTCATTCTCTTAATTTGGATTTAGATATAGTTTTTTATTGATTTTATTTAATGGAAATGTTTTTACATATTTCATAGGAATTTATAGAGTATTATCATGGTTCATATAAGTTGATGTTATTTTCAAGTGTTGTAGACAACACTAGGTATTCTATGGTCATGCATTGAGTACCTTGTGAGGCCCTTATGGAATTGAAATATTGTTAGCCACAACCAAGTACTTAGTAGAGGTTTATTGAGTACCTAGTTAGGTACTAGGATAGATTACCTTCTACTATAAGCCAGTAATAACCTACTTGTAGTAAACTAGTCACTTAGTGGGGTTCAGTTGGTATTTAAAAAGAAATGGGATTATTGTAAGTTTAAGTTGTGATCTTCTCATAAATATGTGATATTGGGGGATCAGTAGAGGGAAATTTTTTTGTTCCCACAACTCCATATTTATCTCTTATAACCCCCTAATGGGCATTTTTTTTTGGGTATTTTGATGCAAATTTAGATGTATGGTCTCTATATTAATTTTATTATCAATTTTCACATGATATTCTTTGGTTCTACATTTTTCTTAATGATGTTTTCTTTATAGCATGATCAAAAAATACCAAACAATGAGATTTATGAATTTAGTGGATAGAGGATTTCATTGAGTGAGGAAAACATGTTATCTATCATTATTTAACTTGAGGTATGGTATCCCCACAATTTTAATAGGTTTTTCAATTAAATATGATTAAATTATTGGATAACCAGTTATTGGTTGATCATGATTTTATTTAGTGATATTGTCAGGTATGTGGTGGAACATTAAAAAAATAACAGTTTTAGTATCTTATAGTGGGAACCACTGAAGGATACTAAATGAGTTATTTATCTTGGGTTTCAGTTATTTAATTAATTTTAATTTTTTATAATAAATATTTGGACACCATGGTATGATATAAGGGCTCATGGAATGGTGGGGTCTTGGTATGTTTTGGAATGGGATTAATAATGGTTGGGATAAGAATGCATTGAGAGGATTAAATCCAGTTTCAATGTAGGTGATCTCTATGATGAATAATTAGACGTATTTTTATGTAGTAATGGACATACCCCTATGGGGATTTGGGTTTTTCTAAATTGGATGAGGGACATGAGTTCCTTGAGTATAGAATTTGGATAACTAATTCCTCATACTTTAATAAAATGATCAATGCATTTTTATATAATTAGAATCTTATGGGGACTTTATCATTAATGGGTAATCATGCTAGTTGAGTTAATATGGTTCCAAAGATATGTTGTGGGCTCAAAAGAAGTTCCAATTGTCTATATTGGATCTCTTAAGGATGATATGATATGTATAGTTTACTTAGTCCTACAGTTGATGGGCATGATGGAAATTCATCTCATGTATGGTGGGATCACACCATTGTAAGTGGGTAGCGGTCTCTATAAAAATAATTATAATGACATGTCCCTTGTGAATTGGAGTTATTTTACCACATGGTATTTTCTATAATTCATTGTCTTGGTGTTTTATATTATGAGATGAACAAGATTGGGACCCATGAATGGGTTATATAATAAATATAATTATGTCCTATTAATGAGTTTCTAGGGGGCTATGATTATTTATCTTAGCATGGTTTGTGGGCATTGGGACTATGACAGTTATATGAGAATAGGAAAGTAAATCTAGGATAGCATATTAAATAAATTATAGGGTAGGGCCAATGGTTTTAGGATTACCATAGGGTATTGATATAAGTTTTTATTAGTAGGTGAGGAGTAATATTTGTAATAGAAAACCTTGTGGAATCCTTTATGTGTTTTAAAAGTACAATAATGGGGTTTTCTTACCATGAAATTAGTGTTGGGGATGATCTTGGAGGGGATTACCTAAGGGGTAAAGTGTTGTCTGAGGTGATGTGTGTAGAGAGGATATGTTATAAAAGACTAGATACAAAGTTGTAAGTTTGGTAATGTGATTTTCTAAATGATGGGGATTATTCACTTAGATCTATATATGATACTATGTTTTCCTATTATTTATACAATATATGGGATCTACCCATAGGGGGATGGTTTGACCTGTGTGAGAGGTAGGATCCATTATTTTCCTCATCAGCATATCCTTCCTATATATATGATTGGCCATGTAACTTAACCAAGTTAAATGGTTTGATTCAAGTAGAAAATTTTTTATATTATATCCCTCCTTAGAAACCATTTCTTAATTACATGACTAGTAATAAGATATACCCCAAGGTTGATGGTTTGGATTATACTGGGTGTTGGAACCATTATTTCTTTCCTCAAAATCTACTATTTATATACAAGTTTATCCATGGGATCTACCACACATTTTTATATCATTTATAATATATGTTATCTATGTTATATTCTTACTCAAGATCCACTTCAACATTGTTACACTGGTTATAGTGAGGTGGTTCTATGATTTCCTAGGGATCATTGAGGAAGGATCCTTAATTTCTATATAGGTGTGGGTCGAGCTCTATCTTACATTTCCCTTTTAGGATTAGTATGATATGAGGGTGTGAAATACATGGTTCACAAGAGTAAGTAAGACAAAGTAGGTCTGGGTGTCCTGGTGGCATGGGTAGCACATAAATACCAAACATGTATGCTTTTATATATTAGGTTATCGTATTTATTTATTATCCTCGGGAATAAACATTGATATGAAAGTGTATATAAATGTAACATGATGATACCCTATTGAGATGTATTTTTTAAAAGCATTATGGGATCTAATATATGATTATAGAAATTGTATATTATATATAGGTCTTTGTATTGGTTTGAATTTTTTTTTGGCTGGAGAAACTCACTCAAGATTTAGAGATATATTTAAAGTTAAGATCAATTTATTAGTGGAGATTATTTGTATAATTTATTCTTTTAATTATTTTTTATGAAATATTAGACTAATTAATGATCTATTGGGATATATGTATGTATTATTTCATATCAATTTTTTATTATATGGGTGTGTAATTATTTTTAAGGAGTTTCTTTGGATCTAATTCCATTTTGGAATACTTTAACTAACTGTTATTTATGTTGATTGATTGTTTATGATTAATAATTTTAATGATATAGATATTATATTTTATCCAATATTGGTTATAGACTCTCTCCAATAGTTGAGAACATTTTTCATATGGGGATGTGTTCCTAAGTTCTTGTGGAAACCCCTATTGGGATTCATCTAGTAAATTTGGTCCATGGAATTAAAGATAATTCCAAAACCATGAGGCTGGAGAATTTAGAATCTAAACATTCATGTTGATGGATTTCAAATAAAAACTCTTTGAAGGTAACCTGACCTCTTAATGTATTCATAGTTTTTTATAAATAATAATAATTTTAACCATTTAGTTTTCCTATTTAATTTTATAGGATGGAAATAAAAATTAATATCATAGATCAAGGGATACCACACACCCTTATGCAAGAAGATCCATAGGGTGGGGTATAACATCCCCAATTTTTGTCACACATTAATTCATGATTTATGAAAAAAAATTAAACTTCATAAAACCCAAAATATTGATAAGTCTAGGGTTTTGGGGAATTATGTACATTGAATAAGATCTTTAAAATGGGATACAACAACACTATTTAAAATGTCCTTAACATGATTCTAAAATTTCATGGATATTAAAACTACACAGGATAACCTGTGTACAAACATAAGAAAGGTGGGAGATGTAAATCCTAGTGAAGGAATGAACATGGAATAATTTTTTAAATGTTAGACAATATGACTGTCAATGAGGCATAAAAAGTTTAGGAATCATAATCATGAACAATGAAACATGATATATCATGATAATGATAACATGGAAAATGTGGAAACAACTTAAAATACTACATCATAAAAACTATTCAAGGATAAACCACCAAGACATCATGGAGAAATATGTCCCCTAAATTAATTAGGTTTAATACCTATACTAACATGATTTATCATGATACTAAAAATTACCCAATGCATTGGAGCTCTATATAAATTCAGGCGCACCTATCACATTCATTTCATTCTCATCCTTAATTGTTTTACATACATCCTACATCATGGATTCATTCATAATCATTATTTATTCCATTTAATGAGTGTGGAATATATATGTAATTTCCTATTCAAAAAGTACATGTGTATATGTATGAACACCCTTTATAGAAAATGGGTATGGTATTTACTACACAATTATTTTTTCATGGAAAATTATAATGAAGTTTTGGGATCCTAACGACATCACATAAAGATTAATAAAAATGGTTTGATGAGATATAATGGGGTATATAATCAAATAATAAATTTTCAGTAATAAGTACATGAAAAAACCAATACCAACATAATTAATTGTGAATAGAAGGCATAAGATATTAAGGAAACTTGAGTAAAGAAGAGAATATGAGGATCACTTACTAAATTTCAGTATGGTAATGGGTGTACAAAAAGAATAATGAATGGATTAGTAAGATTAAAAGTAAGATTATATAATTTATAAATAAAATAGAAATTAATTTTGATATGTATGAACATATACCAACATAAGAAAAACGTGAATTTAGATACATTACAAAAAGAAGTACTTGATAAAAAGAGGGGAGTGCAACATCCCTTAATAAATTGTAGCATGGTAACTGGTGTACATAAAAGAAAATGGAATACATAATGAGATTGAAATGAAGATATCATAATTTATAAATCTAATGGATAGTAACGAGGATATGTAATATCATGTCCCAATATAAGAAAAAAAGGAAATTTAGAGAAGAGACAAAAATAAGTGCTTGGTTAAAATAGGAGAGTCGAAGATTCCTTACTTGAGTGTGTGAATCCAAATGCTTGGGATGGGATTATTTAGAGCTTAAGGGAACCTTGGGAGGATATTGGAGTGTGTATGGAATAGTATATATGCGATAAAATGAGTTTTAATAAAGATAAATGGGATCTTGGGTGGGTTTATATAGGAAAAGAGGGGGATTTCTATATTATTATGGTTTTCCACTCTACGTAATAAAATAATAAAAAACACAAACCATTCCATGGTTTTTCCTATGTTTTCTATGAAATGGTATTTTTTATAATTATGTTATATGCATAAGGGAACAAAATAATAGACTAATTCCTCTACTTTTGTGGAGGTGAGACATACTCTTAAAGAAATGAATTTAAAACTACAAAATATATTATATGTTTTGGAAGATACCTAATAAGTTTTATAAATAAATTAAATTTACATAAAATACAATTATTTTAAAGTTAAAACATTTATTTGGACTTGGATACCATTTATAGTAGTTATTAAATCGTTTTTGGTTCATTATGATGTCATACTACATAAGGTATATTTATATGGTATTTAATTTTTATCCGAATATTCATCTATCTCAGAAAATTATAAAAAATTACCCAATGGATAATCTTGAAAATATGATTCCAAAAAATATATTCATTTTTTTAAATAATTTTATATAAATTTTAATTCTCACTTCTAAAATTAAAATTGGTATTTATTAAGAAATGCTTGATTTTTTTATATTAATAGATTTCAAACCCTTATAAAAATTACATTTTACATCCTAAAAATTATATTATAATTTATATTTAATAAAAATGAATTATATATAATATTTTATAAAAATATTATTTATTTAAAAACTCCATTAATTTGCCAAAATAATTTCCTTAATTGAATTTGAATATTATCCAACATAAAATATTTTTCTTATTGAATAAAAATAAAAATCCTTTATAAAGGCTAAAAATATATTCATTATACTATTAAAGATAATGTACATACTCATATTTATAGGGTATTGTTACATTTAAATTTAATATGCTCGCAAATTCACTAAGGGAAAGGTGCGTGATGGTGAGACATTCATGGGTTTGTTCAGAGAACATTGTTTGGATCATGATCTCAATGAGCATTAAAATCTTCCATAAATGGTTTTTCTCATACATATGTTTTGGGATTCCATATTGGGCTTGGTCAAGGGAAAATAATACTGATTTTATCTTCCTCAGATGCTCAGATAAATGGGCTTCATAGGGTGTCAACCTGCTAGTTGAGGCCATCACATCCTTTATATATGTCTGTTGGATTTGTTAAAATCCTATATTTATATTGGACAAGTGATCAATATTAAAAGGCTATATTATCAATGATAATGATTGTTAATTGTCAATTAAATACAATTGAATTTAAAAAAAATTAAGTGCATGTGTTTTCTATAACCACATTATATAATAAAACATTTAATTAAATCAAAATGTGAATTTTATTTATAATAGTTCAGGTCATTAAAATCTTTCCCCATTAAGAAATTTTACACTATAAATTTTCATTTCCTACACTAAAATATTTGAGGGAAACTCTATTTCATCACTTCCTATGATTCCCACATCACTTCTTCAAACATTTGGTTTCAATGGAGTACTTTAACAAGGTGAATTGTTTTATTTCATAGAATTTTATTTCTACGATCTATGGTTTTCACTGGATTCTCCTCATATGATAGATAATTCTCTAATAGTACCACATATAGAATGATTTCATAAGAGGAGTCTAGTAGGTGTTTTCTGAAGAAGGATACATGTAATAAAAAATATAAATTAGACTGTTTTGGTGGGATTTCTAGTTAGTAAGCCACTGATCTGATGCAATCAAGGATTTCAAAGGGGTCGATATATCTTGGATTAAGAATTACATTATTACAAAATCACATCAATTTATTCCATGGAGATATTTGGGGTAATACCATGTATCAAATATCAAACTCTAGGTCTCATTGATGATTGTCATCATATTTATTTTTTCGATTCTGAGCAGCCTTGGTGTTTTGGTGAATAGACTTATAATTTTCCACCATATTCTCAACCATTATAGGACCTAGCAATATTTTCCCCAACTTTATCCCAACATGTATGTGTTATTCACCTCTTCCCATAAAGGGTTTCATCGGGATCCATTTGGATGCTTGATTGGAAACTATTGTTTTGTGAGAACTGGATCAAAGGAATATGTTGATCCCATGCTCTTTTTAAGTCCATAGAACATTATATCAATATTTCATCTAGTGTCTAAATAGTCATTTTATAATTTCCATCAGTTTGAGGATGATAGGACATACTGAAGTTCAGTTTAGTGTTTATAGTATATTGTATAATTTTTCATAACATGGGAGTGAATCTTAGATCTCAATCAGATAGAATTCATAGTTGTACTCCATGAATCCTTACCACTTCTCTGTTGTATATATGTTCAAGTTGATCAAATCGTGAAATCCTATCGAATTTTGTTAAAGTGAGTTTTCTTTTTCAGATGATTCACAACAACCCATATAGCATTGTTTCCCCTATATGTATTCGGATGTCTGGGGACAAATTCCATAGTTATGTTATCCCATTCCACAGTTGGTATGTGTAATGGTTGCATCATCACTTTAAACTTATTCTTTCTAGTCTTAACTTATTGGAATACCATGCACATTGAGGTATATTCAGGGATCTCCTTGTTCGTATTGTCCAACCTATAGTTCTCATAGAGATCTTGAAACATATTTTTGCTTCCTTGTTTAATTGGGAAATTTTAACTATGTGCATCATTCGATAGTTCCTTCTTTAACTCTGGATTTGATTTAACACATAGTCTTTACCCAAATCTCAAAATTTTCTTATTCACTAACATTGAACTCTGATGATTTCCATTTCCTTATAGATTCCATATTCATATGAATCCCCACATCATTTCTTTGATCACCCTTTATCCTCTCCAGAAGATATGGTTGGGAAATAATTTGTGAAATGATTGATGATGTTACTTTGTTTATGATTCCCATGTATGTCATTTATAAATATAAGAAGATTATATCTCTCTAAATTCTAATCAATGATAGAATTATTGGATCCTTTCCACTTATAATATCTGCCACTTTATTCACTTTTCTTGGAAGGTATTGGATTGAGTAGTCATATTCCTTGATCATATCTAACCTTATTCGTTAGTTCATATTCAAATCTTTCTATGTGAATATATACTTGAGGCTTTTATGAATAATATATATTTCATACTTCTCTCAAATAAGTTAATTCTGGCATATTTTCCATGAAAATATCACTTTATACAATTCTTGTTCATGCATGGGTTAGTTATGTTCATGAACATTAAACTAACTTAAATCATTAGCTATGAAAATGTCATTCTTTACTAATATACATCCTAATCCATTATTCCAAGAATCACTTAATACCACAAGAAATTATCAGTTTTTGGGTAGTGCGAGTACAAGGGAAATGATAAGAGTCTTTTGCATCTCTTTGAATATCTATTCACACTAATATTATTATGAAAACATGAATACCTTCCATGTTATCTTTGTAAGAGGGTATCAGAACCATGAAAAATTTCTCACAAATCGGTGATAATATCCATCTCACTCAAAGAAACTATAGATATCAGTCCAAGATGTTGGCCTCAGACATCCTTCAATTTCATTGGTTTTTTAATGGTACAAATATTTATTCATTTATTGTAATTATATTCACCAAAAATAAGACTTCCTTCAATTATAACATACATTTTTTGTACCTGGTAAAGAGCTTATCCTTTCGTAATGTCATTAGCATAGTGCCCAGATGCTCCAAGTGCTCCTCCTTGGTTTTGGAGTGTATTATAATATCATCAATAAAGGCTACCATAAATTTTTCAAGGAAATATCTAAATACTGTATTCATAAATTACATGAAGATCTATGGAGCATTAGTGAGCCTAAAATGCATCACTATGAACACATAGTGCATATAGCTTGTGAAAAGAAAAATTTCGGATATCCTCCTTATTCAATAATACTTGGTAATATACCAACCATAGATCCACCTTAGAGATGTATTGTGCTCGACATAGTTGATCAAACAAGTCATCAATATATGGAAAAGGATACATGTTTTTTATCATGATCTTGTTGAGCACATGATAATCAATGAAAATGTGCATTGACCCATCCGTGTTCTTGACGAAGAGGACTCAAGAAACCCATGGTGGACCACTTGGGTGTATGAATCCTTTATCTAGATTCTCTTATAGTTGTTTTTTTAACTCCTCTTATTTCACAACATCTATTCTATATAGAGTCTTTGATATTGGTAACACCTATAGTATAAGCTCGGTTGAAAATTCAACTTCTCAGTTAGGTGGAAGACTAAGAAATTCCATGGGAAACACGTCAGCATACTCCCTCAGAATGTTCATGTCTCCAAGAATGATTCTTTCTTTAGAATAAATAATTTCAGTTAGGTATGCTTTCTCAAAGGGAAATAATATCCAGGATTGATATGTTTTTTCTAATGAAGATTCATCTTCATCCTTACACTTGTATAGAATTGGAGGTCAATTTGAAACACTGATAGAGATTTCCTTCTCATGTATATTTATTTTATATATTTATATTGAAATCCAATCCATGATAAGAATTGATTCAAATTCCACCAAAGGGAGTATGACAAGGTTCACTAGAATTTTCAACCCCCAATTGTGATAGGGGATTAGTTTTATACTCAGGATGAAATAATTTACCCATTTTCCATTTTCATCAATAACACAACCTCCAAGATTTGTGGGGGTGTTTGAATAGTTTTAATAAACATTCATAATATAAAGTAATGCATAGAAATGGAATCAAAAACTAAATTTTCTATCATTTATTGAATAACAAGTGTACATGTCACCACTTCATTGTCGGGATTCACCTCAGTTATTGTCATGGAAAAATTATTTCCTTTCTTTAATAGAGGTTGTTAGTTTTCTATGAATACCCTTGGCAATGTCACTTTGTTTTACAAGTTCATCAGTTCCCTAAAATTTTAGAAATTAACAATGTGTTGAGTTTTGAATGGGGTATTCCTTTCCTCAATCACATTAGTAGGTTTCTCCAGTTAGAAAATGTTATCTAGGTTCCCTTCCTTCCCACAAATAAATAATTTTTTCGTCCCCCTTAGAAAAATTTTGGGGTGATTCTTTCCACACCATTTACAAGTGGGATGATAAAATTTCTTGACAATGTTAGATTTCTCTATCAAACCTCTAGAATTAAACTCCATGTTCCACTTCTTATCCCTATGCTATCCTTGGGATTTTATAGTCTCTATTTCAACTTTTAGGGAACATTGGGAAATTTCCTCATAACTGTCAAAGCCAAGGATCACAAGGGATTTTCATAGACTCGGATTTAACCCACAAAAGATGTGGTCAATAATGAATTCAGGGGAAACAATAAATATAGAGGCATATCATGAAAGACTTCTGATTTTTTTCTCACACAACCTAATATATACTTCATATTTTTTCATGAAGGAGATATATACATTTCCATTTTGATTTGGAGAGTGCGAGGAAAATATTTTTTGAAAAATATTTTATATAATTCCATCCAATCCATGTCATTTATCTCTTCCTAGGGATTCATATTTTTGATCAGTGCCCAACACTGATCCACTTCACCCTCTATATGATAAATATCCAATAGAACATTATATTTCTCAAAACATTGACTTGTGGAGAATAACTTCTATAAGGTGTTAATCTATTTTTCCATGATTAATGGATCAGATGATCCATTGAAATTAGTAGGCCTTTGTTTCATATAGATCTTGATTGTCGCTTGTTCTCTCATAGGGGGGGTGAGAACTCTTATTGATCTTGGTTTCTAATAAAATCTGAGTTAGCTGAGAGAGAATATTCATAATGTTCGTGATTACTACCCCCATCAGGTTGGGAATCTCATTGGGGCATTCATCACATTCCCCGTTATAGTGATTTTCTACCTGATTCCTCTTATTTCTAGAATTGGATAGAATATAGGGAAGATTCAGGATGATTATTTTTAAACTATTAAACACATAAAGGGGAAGAAAATTACATTACTGAGATAACTTATAAATTACATTTATATCTTAACTTATGAATTTCTAGGTTGCAATCTACGTTATCCATGATCTCTTTACTAACATATATTCTTATGGGCCTTTTCTGTGATCCCTTAATAATATTTCAAAATGAGCTTGGGAATTTACCAAATCATATCACCAGGTAGTGTTGCCCCGAGTTTTCAGTAAGGATTGTTTTTGTGTGCTAGGTTATACTGAGTCCAACCTGACCAACCTTTTTGGGGTTGTTACCCCTTGTTAGATTTGTTCGAGAACCACACTGACTTATTGTATCCAGATCGCAATGTATTATCTTTATTAAGAACATACTATATACTTAAAAAATGGATCTGTTCTTTTACTTATTCTTATCCCTATGTCTTTCAATAGTGTTTTCTAATCCTAATCCAAAAAATAACAATATTTTTACCTCTAATCCCAACTATAACAACACTGATATTTATAACACATTAATTAATGATTTATTACATAAAAATACACTTAATACAACCCAACGGATTAATAATCCTAGTGTCTTTTGGATTTAGGTACATAGCATAACATCATGAACATGGGATGAAACAACATTGTTGAATGCTTCCATAACATGCTTCTAAAATTCCATGGCTTTTAAAACTTCATGGGACAACCTAAGTATAAACATAAGAAAGTGGTGAAATATAAATCCCATTAAGATAATAAACAAGGAATGTGGTGATAAATTTTAGACAATAGGTATGTAAATGGGGATAAAAATAATAAGAATCATTCACATGAATAATGATACATGGTATATCATGATAAACATAAGATGGAAAATGTAGAAAAATCCTAAAACACTTCATCATAAACATAGTTCAAGCCTAAACTTCCATGACATCACGGTGGAAAAATTCCCATTAAAGAAATCAGGTTCACTCCCTATCCAAACATGATGTATCATGATACTTATCATTACCCAATCCATTGGAGCACTATATATTTTCAGGTGCACCCATTACATTCATATCATTCTCATGATTAAATGTGTGACATAGATCATACAATATGGATTCATTCACCATAAAACTTTATTCCACAACTAAGGAGTGTGGAATAAATATATGTAATTCCCCAATTAAAAATATGTGAATAAATTTTAACACCCTTGATAGGAAATGGGTATGGTATTCACTACACAGTTATTTTGGTATTGAAAATGATGGTGAAATTTCGGCAATATAACGACATCACTTAATGATTCATAAAAATTGGTTGATGGGAGATAAGGGGGTCTATTATAACATAAACATCAAATGTTAAGTAATAGGGACATGTAAAAACATATCCCAACATAAGGAATTGTAAATATATTGAATAAGATAATAAGAAAACTTGAGTGAAAGAGATAAGGTGAGGATCCAATTCTAAATTTCGGCATTGTAACAGGTGTACATAAAGGATCATAGAAGGATTAATGAGAGTGAAAGGAAGATATCATCATTTATAATACAGATGTAATTTATATTGAATATTTAAGAACATATCCCAAAATAATCAAAAAAGGATACCTTATGACATAAAAAAAAGTTCTTGATAAAAAGAAGATAATGGAATATCCCATACTATATTTCAGCATAGTAACTGGTGTTAATAAAGGATCATAGAAGTATTAGTGAGAGTGAAAGAAATATTAATCATTCATAAATAAAATTTAAAGTAAGTTTGATATTTAAGAACATATCCCGAAAACAAATTTGGGGACATAACAAAAAGAAGTGTTTAATAAAAAGCGGAGAGTGGAAGATCCTTTACTTGAGTGTGTAACTCCAAAATCATTGGAGGGGATTCTTGGGGGACTAGGGGAACCTTGGGAGGATTCTATAGACAATAGGGAAGATTATGGATGTGATCCAAGGAGTTTTATTGAAGATAAATGAGTGATTTTGTGGGTTTAAATAAAAAAAGTTGGGGATTTCTGTATTATCTAGGTTTTGGACTCAACTTAATAAAATTAACACACCAAAAAAAATCTCATGGTTTCTAAAACATGGGAGTGGTTATAATTATTTTATAAGTCAAAGTTCCTATGTTAATAAAATAATTCTCTTTCTTACGTGGATATGAGTCACACTCTTAAAGAAAATATTTTAAAACCTTAAAATGTTTTATATGTTTTGGAGGATTTAAAATGGTTTTAAATAATAAATCAAATAAACATAATATTGAATAATTTTAAAAGATAAAATATATATTTGGTCATAGATCTAAATTATAGTAATTATTACTACACTTATTTGTCATTATGATGTCATAATATACAAGGTATATTTATAAGGTATTTAATTTTGACCCGAATATTCAATTGTCTTGGAAAATTATGAAATATTCACATTGGATAATTTCAATGTTCTAATTCCAAAAAATATATTTATTTTATCTAAGTAATTTTTTAAATATGTGAATTTTCACTTTTAAAATAAAATTCACATATATTGAGAAATGTTGGGTTTTTTGACAATAACAGCTTTTGAACCATAATAAAAATTACATTTGACTTGATAAAAACTATATGATCATTTATATTTAATAAAAATTATTTATTAATTATATTTTATTAAAATATCATTTATTACAAAAATCCATTCTTTCATCAAAATGAACTCCATAATTGAATTTTAATATTACACAAAAATACTATTTGTGTCTTACTGAATCAAAAAAACCATTATAAAGGATGAAAATATACTCATTATTCTATAAAAAATAATTTAAATAATCATATTTATAGGGTCTTGAAACATATACCTTTAATAAACCATCAAATTCCATAATATTAAGGTGCATGATGGTGGGACTTTCATGGTGCGATTCGGTGAACATAGTTTTGGTTGTGATCTGGATGAGCTTGAACTTGTCCCATAAACAGTTTCTCTCTATCTTCAGTTGTTCGATATCATATTGGGGTTGGTTAATAGAAAATTAAAGTGATTCTATCTCCCTTGTATTTTCATATAAAAGGTATTCATATGGTATGATCCTACTAGTTAAGGTTATCACTTCCTTTTTCTGTGTCAATTGGATTTGTTAAAACTATATATATATACTGATAATGAGATTATTGTTCAATGGATATATTTTAAATGGTAATGATTATTAATAGTCAATTAAAAAAATTATAAATAAAATAATTTCATGTTCTTTCAATAACCATAATATATAATAAGACTTTTAATTAAATCAAAAGGATAATTTTAATTATAATAGTTCGGGTTGGTACCTGGGGAGTATTATACATATCCTATAATTTATTTTATCTTATTCTCATATCAGTTATTCATTATCCTGAATCTATTCATATTTTTTTATAAGAAAAAAATAGGCTTGATATTATTAATTGTCCAATATATTTCAATAAACACATGATTATTCTATATATCTGCACTCTAGGGGGAATATATTTTAGAATGCATTCATTATAGTTCATGTGAAATTAGTTAATGATTATTAAATGGAATTTTTAAGATGGATCACTATCTCATTTTTTCCAATTCATGATTAAAATTTAATTTGGGTGACTTTTAAATTTTGAGGAAATAACACCTCAAGTATATAATTTAAAATACAACTATACATGTACATTGAACTATAGAAAAATGGGACACTAGGAACCTAATTGATTTTTTATTAAATAGATTGGTATACTATGTGTGTGTCAAAAAAATACGTTAATAATTGTGAATAAACATCTTAAATATATGTACCCTTACCTAGAATCCATCCCTTGGTCATAAAAAATGACCCTAAGGGATTATAGTGTAAAATTATGGTTTTGATTCTAATTATTCATTCTAAATTAATGATTTTAATACACATGTAATGGATTAAAATTATAAAATAGTGCTAGTTGGTAGTTAATAAAAGAGATGGAGAGTGAGAAGAATATTGAACTCGGATGATGAATGGGAATTGACTTAAAATATTATAACTTAATTTGTATTAATTACGTGAAAAACCAATCAATGGATGATAATATTAAAAGAGAGGTGTCTTTTAATGTGTTCTATGTCCAAATTATAATTCCATATATTTTAATTTGTTTCTCCTTTAATGAATAAAGAATACAAATTATATGATTTATGATATTTTTTAAACATGTTCATTGAAATTGTTTTTGAAAAGTAATCACTAAAGTATAAGGGATATTCTATTATAAGAAGTTGTTATTTTTTCCATATTTTCTAGTTTAAATTTGAATATTTCTCAATGATTTTTATTTATTTCATTGTAGTTTCTATAATTATAATAGCATGAGGAATATTAAATGAATATGAATCACTCATGAATTGATTATCATTCATTCATGCCCCATTTTGGAAATTTATTTAATTGGTAATGATTCCATGATTGTTAAATGTATTTAATTATAAGGAAGGAGGATAAAATGACTAAATATATGATTTAAAAAAATTATAATTTTAAAAATTTATGGTATATACAAAATTCGGTGGTAATTTAATCTGAAATAATAACTCAAGGATACATCCCCTAGACAATATAAACTATTCTCATATCCAGATAAGGAATTAAAATGCCAACATATTGTCATATATGCTGATAAGAATATATCAAATAAATAATATTTGTGTCGATAAATCGTTAATAATATATCATGTGATAATAGGACCCCAAAACATTTCCCATGAGTATGTTGTGAGTTAAAAATGTCTATGTGGTTATCATCATGATAATATATTTATTCATTAATGGATCATGCATAACATTTTAGTTACTATGTCAACATTAATATATAATGTGTTAAACAATCAAGATTTCATTTCTTAAAATACTATAACATAATTTTGACATAGGTTTAATTTAATTTCCAATTTGGAATTTTGATCCAACACACACTGCATACTCTTATAATTGTGACAAGTGTTATGACACTCTATTTTGTCGGAATTTTAAATGTTTCACATTTGAGTCTATATTACTAGGTCATAAATTTCTTACATCACATCACATGACTAAGATATCTCAATTTCATTTTTTATTTCACTAAAGGATAAGTTTTCTTTTCAATGTAATGTTAGTAATTAACATAAAATTAATTTCTAAATTAATGTAATTCAACTGAAGTAAACTTAAGATTATGTCACGAATCCAATTACATGTGAGGTTCCAGCACTGGATCAATTATGTTCAAAATATTATTAGGATTAAAATTTTAGAGAAAAATATAATTCAACTAATGAATAAAATATATATTTTTAGAAAGGTTTCACAACCACCAACAACAAAATAGTAAAAATTCTAATGGTTAATTTGTGATAAAGGTAATGTAACTTATCTTCAGGAGTCATTGATCAATAATGGAGTTATATCAAGAACATTCATAACTATGGGAGACAAATGGAATTATTACACATTTTTTAACATGTTTATGTAGTTAATTATTAATATAAATAGATGGAACTCCATTCAAGTGATATAAATATAGATCCAAAAGTAGAAGGATATTATAACCTATCCAAAGGAATGAAATATTTTATCCAGTTATAACTTAAATAATGTACCAAATTGAGATCCCATAAATATAGGGAGAGGATTGTATTTTGGATAGTTAATTGGGGTTGGTATGTTTTACTATATAAGGAAGCTACAACTGGGGTTCATTGTTTATAAAAAACTTTTTTAACATTCTATCCTAATTTAATTACCATTTTAATGTGTGATTAAGATATCATTGGAGTTTAGGTGAGGTGTAATTGGGGAATATTTTTTAATTATTGAAGGAATATTTATTTTATCCTCTTCTCTTAGATTTAATTATTTACTAGTTTTTTTACTTTGAGTATGAAGATAGAGGTTTGGGATAAGTAGTGAGATTTTAAGTCCAACATATTATCTAGAGGAGGGACTTGGTTGTCCAAAGTAATAGGGAATCCTAATATTCAAATTAACATATTAATAATAAGACTAAGGACTTAATCCATTTGTTTAAATATAATGGGAATCCATATAGTGGCATATCATTTCACTAAGTAGATATAGAGTGCATCGAGATAGAAGCTTGATGATATGGTGGTTGTGATAGTTGAGAATTAATGATTTCAAGAATAAGTGGTATAAATCAATGAAAAAAACTAACACCCCATAATTTTCAAATTGAAAAATTAAAAACTGATAAACATTTATTTGTTTTTATATCTATTTTAGCCTATATTTGAAACTGAATATTAGCCATATTCCTCAATTACATAATAAAAAATATAAATTAACACTATATCACATGATCAGTATTGGTAAACTCAATCAGTGATTCATAGCTATTTTCCCTATATAAAATAACTAGGGGATCCATGTTAATTTGCTACATCATCCTATTCACATTCAAAGAGATTTCATATCTACCACTACATAGTTTTTAATCACTCTATATATAAATGAATTAATAGTTTTTAAATAAGTTTATCAATCTAAATATTTAATTGATAACTTGTTATAAATTTTATAATAGACAATGAAAAGGATGGTAATTTCATAATTTCGGAAATATTATAATATAATGGGTATGATAATTAAATAATAGGATGTCTTTTAATTATATTTTTTAGAACCCATTTGTGTGCACTATGGTTCAATCTCTCAAAGGTAAAAATTACTCCAAATTTAATCTCTTTGTTTTCCTTCAAGGAGAAAATTCTATCTCACATATATAGATACACGGTGTTATAACGATGAATGATCATAACATGCATATATTTTTAAATTCTTCAATAATTTAATCATTTCATATCATAAATAAACACACAATTCAAGAACCTAATAGTTTAGTGTCTTTGAAGATTAGTAACATCAATATCCCATGACACCTTATCTCCCACAAAATTATCATCAAATGACTTCATCCTACACATATTACTTTATATAATTTCCTAGGGAATTAAACTATGTTCCATTCTCTCTATTCTAAACATCACTCTAATTTGTTTCTCCTCATTTGATATTAAGGACCATAGTTTACCATACCTTTATGGATAATAGGTTTTTTATGAGATGATGAGAGCATAAAATTGTAATATTTTACAACATTTCCATATTTTAAACATTAAATCCCACAAATAAACGCACTACCATATAACACAATGATTTAGTTTCATTGGATATGTGAAACATTAATTTCATAATTCACATTATTTATTTGTTTTATTTGAAAAATTTATCCTCACATGACTTCTTCTTATACATATTCCTTTATATAATTCCCCAAGGAAAAGAGAAACATAATAAGGATTGATATCAAAGGATCGGTGAGGGAAAAACATATCATTGATTCATATAGGGTTAAATCATAAATATGTGAGAATACATGAACATGGGAGAAATATATTATTAAAAAATATGGAATCATGAATTTTTTAAATAAGGATTGAAAGACAGAAATATAGCCTCAAAATGAAAATCGTGGAATAATAACATATACCATTACATAAGAAATCAAAATTATTATAAAGTAATAATAATTCATGAAAACATAACATCGTAATGTTTCATAAATATAAGAATAAGAAATCATAACATTGTGAACATAGATAACAATATTCATTTCCTCTTTCAACATTTTGAACTCATATAAATGAAATCATATCCATGAATAACATTGTGAACATATCTAAATGAAACTATTTCAAAGCAATAAATAGTGAAATTATCTAGAGGAAAACATATCCATAGAAAAAGTTGTGAACAAATATAAATGTTATCATGTCCATACACAACATTTCGAATATAACTAAATGAAATCGTGTCCAGTAATAGCTTCATCATATAATCATTTCTTAATAATTATCCAATGTAATTAATATCTATATCAAAACCACATATTGAATAATGATAAACCATACATATGTGTGACATGTGAATATAAAACAATTTATAATCACATCACACCTTAATTAGTTAATTGGAATGAAACTAGTTCATAATGATTTCCATAATGAGCATTTATAATCCATCCAAAAAAATAATTCAAATAGTATCATTTGATAATTTCCCCATTAAATAATAATAAATATTAAAGGGTATTTAAGTAGCTGAAAAATATATTATATGAAAATTATAAAATTTCGTTGAAAATTATGATATAATATTATTATCATATAGAAAACATTTTTTATTAAAAGGAAATAGTTGATAAAATAAGGATAATAAAGATAACTTTTGAACAATATGGTATATTTGAAAGGATGGTTCATAATGAAAAGTGAAGAAGATAGTGAAAATGTGAGATATTGAGGAAAATAATTATGAAAACATTATTTTTACACTACTTTAAAAAAAATTAAATGTTAATAGAAAATGGAATTTTTTGAAAGTGTTAAAATAAATTTATTTAACAATTTTCTAAAGAAATTATTAGTAAATATTAAATAATATTTTGAAATAATATAATTATAGTAAATAAAACATATAAAAAAATAAAAATATAAATATAGAAGTGATATATTCCTAACAAAAAAATAAGGACAAGTCCACTTAAAACCATCTTTTCAGTATAATTGTGAACCAAAAGAAGGTGAAATTATATAAAGTCTTATAAAACCATAGAAAAATAGTGAATAATGAATATATAGTCAAAATAAACTGAGATAAAGAACCTAAAATGGATATTCAAATTCCATTTATAAAAATATAACCAGGAAATTAAATCAAAGAGGCTGTATATACACTATGTAAATGAATATAGGTTCACAGTATGAAACCTGTCTCAATTACAAAAAATTGAGATGAAAACCCATTACCTTGTATTCACACTCATCCAGATATACTCTAACGTTTAGTATAATACATATATGATTATTATTCATCAATATAAAACCATATTTATATTTATTTCACATGATTTTAATAATTTATAATTTCTTATTATGATTTTATTGATCATTCTTCATAAAAAATACCATTTGGGAGTCAATTATCCAATTTGTTATGAGATAACAATGGCATGTAGGTTGGGTTCATTGTTCATTTATCATATGTTAATGACCTATAGAATGTACATACAGTTTACAAGGTTTTTGAGATATATTAATCAAGTTCAATGGTCATTTATAGATTGTATAGTTGTGATTTCTCAAACTCAGAAACCACTCAGAGGTTCCCTGAGCCCGGTTGGCCACATGGCCTCAAGAAAATCTCCCCAAAAGCTAGAGTGTGACGAATAATAGTGAGGTAATATATTGTGGCCATGAGGAGACTATACCCTAATTACCAGAGTGTATCATAGTGGATAAATATAATTATTTTTAAATAGATTATGTTTTACAAATAAATGTAATAACATAAGTAGATAGAATAATTAAGAATAAGAATAACTGATATTGATATACAAAATCTGGTGCATGTCATGTATCTATAAAATTGAAAAAAACATGGATACAAGAGATAATGAAATAGTATTTCATAAGCTATATTTTGAGTTATGTAACCCTTTTTTATTCCTTTTTATGTGGTCAAAGTAGTTGGGTAATGTTTGGGAGCGTTTTGGAGGCATTTGGATAGGTTTTGAGGCTTTTCTAGGGGACCACATTTTGAGCACGGTATGGAAAAACCATATAGCATCTCCATGAAAATGTGCAAGTGGATTCAGTGGGATTTTTCTGGTTTTTGGATGGTTTTTCTAGTTGTTCAAAGTACCTGTTGAGGTAGTATCATGTGCACGATTAGTGCATGGTTTTCCAAACTATGCAAGATAACTGTGTGATGCAAAAAAATTGGGCTTTTAATTATAGGTTCACTCGATATTTTCCCTAAAATAATCGTCTCTTCTCCAATACAAACCCTACATGGTATTTTTTTCTCAAGGGTTTAAGGGTATCTCCCATTCATTTTGGAAGTAATTCAATGGGTTTTCAAGATGTGGTGAAGGTGATTTTTCTCCGGTAAGTCTTATCTCTTGGATATTTTCTGGTTTCCCTTAAATCTAGTTCTCCCTCTCCCTCAGTTTTCTAGATATACACCCATTTCATGTATATATATCATTTTTGTTGCCTAAAATTATGATATTGATGCTTTTTGATGTTAGGTAAAGGAATCTAAGGTAGTTTTGGTGGAGATATCTCTTGTATTTTTGGTGTGGTTGTGAGTTAGTCTATTTCACTGGAACCATAAGGTAGGTGGACTCTCTTTCATCTCGATTTTGATAGAACTAAAATCATTAGTTTCAATAAATGGGTTTTTCATGAAATTAATTAGTCATTGTGATGTGAAAAATATTGATGGAAACCCCCTTTGTGATTTTTTTGGATTTTGGGGAAAATGGGTGGTGTTAGTGGAATGTTCTTTGTTGTTGGTGTATTTTATAGTGTTGATTTTAAACATGGTTTCTTGGTTTTGTTTATGGAAATTGTTTGTGTAAATGGGTTTCAATAAAAATTTAATTTTATTGAAAAATGAATTGTCGAGTTTAATGTTTTAAGGGATTGTTTGGTTTTGAAATATTTGTTATACATTGTTTTGGATTTAGTAGGTGTATGTGCTTGTTTATTATCTTGATAATTTTATGCTTTTGCTAGAATAATGATTTTTGGGAAGGTACTACCACTATAAAAATGTATGGATAGTGTATGGAAGGGCCACCATCAAAGGTAAGTTGGTGTGAAGTACCACTATGCTCAAAAAAGATTAAAAGGTCTTGTGTGGGAAGTTCCACTATGATAGTTACAATAGGTTGAGTGTGTGAAACATTATTTCTAGGATCTGATTATGCATGTGGTTCAATAAGATGAAATTATTGTTCTAATTTATGATGGTAAAATGGACTACGGATTTTTTTTCTTTCCCTTGTATTGTGTGGTTTTGGGTAAAAATGGCTTGGTAAGGGTGTGTTTGGCTTGATGGAAATTGTTTCACTATTTATTATTTTAAATAAATTTCTTTATATAAATGTGCTAATAGTTCTATCCTAGTGGCATGTGTAGAGAATTCAATTGGGGAAAACATACTGAGTATTTGTACTCACCCCTTCTCTGGCACTTTAGTTCTTTTGTAGATTTCTTTTTTAGGGACATGTGTAATAGTGAATCATATCATTTTGAAATATGTTCATCATGATGCTTGGGTGGTATTATGGTACTTAGATCATGGAGCTTGGTGTGGAGCCATGGAGCATGTCACGGTTTCGTTTGGGTTTTTTTGTCAACTCATCCTTTTTGTAATCTGATTTTGGAATCATTATTTGATGTATTTCTATTGGTTTTTTGGAATGGTTATGGAAGAGTTTGGCTATTTGTTTGTTTTTTGGTAAGGTATAATTTGTTTTACATTCTTGAAGTGAAACATGTTGTTATAGTTGGTTAAGCCTCGGTTGGTTGGTTGGTTTCATTATAATGGAAAATCAGTCCCCAATTGTTTTCAAAACCCTTAGCATTTATTTTAAGCCTTTGGTGCCATGGGAGTGTCACCTAAGGCCATGTAGCATCTCACCACCTTCTCAAGCCAATGAGCAAGGGGAGGGGTGTTATAAGTGGTATCCGTTTTTTTTGTCCTTGACATTCAAGTTTTTTTGGTTCCTTGGAGTTGACTATGGTTCTTGGTGTTGGCATTTGTTCTTGGTCTATTCCTCAAGTTGGGATGGTATCAAGGCATTGGATTGTCAGAACATGAAATGTATATCATTAAAGGAAGTATCTAACCCTTCTATGTTTAACTTCAAGTTACCATGGATTTGGGTACAAAAGTTTTTTGGAGACACTTATAGGGATTGTAAATATAATTTTTGCAGATTATACCAATGAGATGAGGATGGAATGCATGGAAGAAATTACATCCCACTTGGATGCATTATTCAATGGAATAATTCTTTATATTGTTCTAGATATATATAGATTTATGAAAAATCTAGAGAATATTTTCAAATTTGTGTATTTGAAATGTGGATAGTTTTGGAATTTTAAAAATTTGTCAATTTTCAAAACATGGTGGATCCTTAAAAAATGGTGCAGCATGAAAAATGTGTACTTGTAAAAGGGATGGTTGTGATAGTTTTAATGTAACTGAATTTAAAATTTTAATAATAATATTTCTAAGGGAGTGATACTTATAGTTTATTTTGTGTTGATAAAAATTTCACTGGGTAGGTTTCATAGAGACCAATAGGAAGAGGATACTGAAAATGTGGTTACACATGATCCCTAGGTGTACCAACAACTAGTGTAGAGTATACTGCAAGATTTCCAAGATGTGGGAAGTGGAAATAAACTGGATGATCCAAATCATCTAGATTATGTGGTTTAGTTTCAAAAGAAGAATCCACCCATTTTTATGGGTGATTCGGAACCAAAAAAGGTTGAGATATGGCTGAATAGAATTAATAGGATATTTGAATTCCTAAGAACACTGGTAGAGTTGAAATTGATGCTAGCCACGTATATGTAGGAATATCTTTCCTGGAAGTGGTGGGAGTTGGTGGTCCAAGCTATAATGGACCAAAGGATGACATGGGAGGATTTTGAGGGATTGCATAAAAAAAATTATACCCTCATATGTTCAAATTTTAGTGCACAATGGATTTATTTCATTTAAAAAAAAAGAATCTCCTGGTAACAAAATATGCGACTATGTTTATGAACATAGTGTGATTTTCACCTGAGGTGGAAAGTAGTACATCATTGAAGGAACTTATTTTTTAAGCTAGGTTGAAGTAGGAAATTCATTCTAAAATAGCATTTTTATGTATAAGTGATTACATGAAAATGGTGAATATAGAAACAGTATCTAAACAAGATATCTTTAGGACTAGAGGTGGGGGTTTTATATTGTTACCCATGGTGAATAGTGGTAAATCAATCACTAGAATGAATATGAAGAGGGACACTTATTTCCATGGGTATTATGGCTCAGAATCTGATAGCAGGATCGGTGAATCAGTCTCTAAAGCCCTAGAGTAAGTTGGGATGTCTTTAGTGTCGCTCCATAGGACACATCAAGTGGTATTTTATAGAACACCTTTGAGAATGTCATAATTGTAATCAGATGAGTCGTATTTATAATTATTATTATAATTCTCTGAGTTCGGGTGCCGTGATACTCCTCAAGAGTCGCAGGCATGTTATGCCTCAACTAGGCAGTGGCAGCAGCATGCCCTTCATCAATAGAGAAATGTTAGTCAGGGTGATTCCAAGGACACCACAACCCCTCAATGGTGCTATAAAGAGAAGTGTGTGGCAAGAAAGAATTTGTTTGGGTCTAAGAAGGTTGTGATAGATGATCATTCAAGAACATTCATGGTGTGAGGTATGATTCTTTTAAAAAATAACATGATGAAAACATTGTTTGATACGGGTGATTTTCATTATTTTTTTTATTCTCATGATGTTTGTTTGTGGGGTTTTACTATGTAAATTAGGCCTTCGGTTTGGAAACTTCAAACTCCTCTAGGTCAATGAGAGTGTCGATCCATCCGGTGAAAAACATGTTGTACATTTTTTTTATGGGGTTGAGTTGATGTGGTATTTATCAGTACATGAGACTTATGCCTATGATATAATCCTAGGAATGGATTAGCTAATGATGTGTAAGGCCCACAACGATGGTTATGCACGAATCGTTAGTTTCACGATGGAGGATGATGTTAAACATCTCTTTATAGGAGAGAAGAATGAAAAACTTAATGAAAAATATTTATTAGAACCAATTTTTGGCACGATCTTGTATCAGTTAGCAGTTTTGTCATTTGCATCAATGGAAGGATTTGAAAATAGTGTTCTTTCAGTGGGTTTTGATCAGTTCTTGGATATATTGTCCAAATATTTCTCAGGGTATCCACCTGTGATTGAAGTTGAGTTTAGGATTGATCTCCCCCCATGGAAAAGTCCTATCTCACATCTATTTTATTAGATGGAACCAATAGGATTGAGGGAATTGAAAATGAAGTTGAATGATTTAGAAAACAAAGGGTTCATCTAGCCTAGAATGTATCCTTGGGTATTTTCGGTTTTTTCGGTTAAAAAAATAGATGTAACACTTTGTCTATGTGTTTATTAACTTAATATTAACTAGGTTATGATAAAAAACCAATATCCACTTCCCCACTTTGGTGATTTGTTCGATCTATTTAGGGGATATTAGTGGTTCTTCAAGATTTAGTTGTGATTAGGTATCATCAATTGTGGGTGCAGAAGGAGGATATCCCAAAGACAGACTTCAGAAGTAGATATGGACATTATGAGTATGTGGATATGACCATTGGTCTGTCAAATCCACCAACAATTTTTTTGGAATTTAGGAATCATATATTTTATAAATATTTGGATTCATTTGTAGTGTTACATGATGATGATATATTGGTGTATTCCAAGACAAGGTTAGAGCATGAGAAGCACATAGAAATAGAGTTGTGGATCTTGAGAGATCATTGGTTATATGCCAAATTGTCGATGTGTGTTTTTTGGATACAAGAAGTTCATTTTCATGGACATGTTACTTTCAAGAAGGGTGTTTTAGTTGATTTGGAAAAGATAGAGGTTCTTATTACATAGTAACTATTAAATAATGTTTTTGAGATATGGAACTTACTTGGTCAAGTTGGCTACTATCAATATTTGATTCGTGACATATAATGATTGGACCCACCAATGATAGCTTTCACAAGGTATAATGTTCCATTTAGAGGGAATGAGAAGTGTCTGAAATATTATAAAGAGCTTAAGAGTTACCTTACATTAGTACCAATATTGGTTTTTCCAGAATAAGTTAAAGGGTATGTGGGGTATTGTGATGCATCTAGATCATGGTTGGGTTTTTTTCTCATGCAAGGGGATCCTGAGGTTTCATATGGCTGACAGAAGTTGATTTTTAATGATAAGAATTGTCCAATGCATTATTAGAGTTTGAGACTGTGGTTCATTCTTTGAAAATGTTTCATCATTATCTCTTTAGAGATAAATTCAATGTTTTAACTGATCATATGACTTTGAATATTATTTTATCACAATAATATTTGACCTTGAGGCATATGAGATGGATGGATTATCTCCATATGTTCAATTTTGACTATATTTATACATTGGGTAATGGAAATTCACTAGAAAATGTATTTAGTTGGAAGTTTTATTCTTAGGTGGTAAAACAAGCATCAGATTAGTGGTAATAGATTTCATTCATAGACAACATGTGGTTCGAATGTGAGGATTGGGGTGACATAGTGGTTTTCTTTACATTCTCATCACTTCTTTACTTGGTTTGTTTTGTTAAAGAGAAACATGGGTCTGATTACGAGTGTTTGGAAATTAGGTTGAAACTCAATGGGGGAGACAATTGAGGCCTGGGAACTGAATGGGAATTCATTTTTTTATTGTCAAAAATGAATGGTTGTTCTAGTGGATTTTTAGGAGGAAATTTTCTGGTCTTATCATCAATCTATATGGTTTGTCCATCCTGGAATTCAAAAAATGTATAAGGTATTGAAAGATCAATTTTTGTGGGCTACTATGAAAATTAAGTGGTGGAGTTTGTTTTGAGATGCTTGAATTTTTAGAAATTCAAGGCAGAGCATCATCAGTTATTAGGAATTTTGCAATATTTACTTATACCTATCTAAAAGTGGGGATATATTGTGATATATTTTGTTATAGGTCTCCCCATAATGGTTAGAAAGAACGATGTTGCATGGGTTATAGTGGATCGGCTCACAAACATGACCCATTTCATCCCAATTTTCAAATTTCATATGGTGGAGTATCTATCTGAAATATATTCCCATAAAGTGGGGAAGAGGCTTTGTGATTCAGTTTCAATTGTATCAGATTGAGATCTAAGGCTCACATCTTGTTTCTGGAAATCCTTGTAGCAATCCCTTGGGATAAAGTTGACAATGAGAATGGTGTACCATCTTCAGACATATGGGAATCCAATATAATGATACAAACATTTGAAGATATGTTACGAGCTTGTGTGATGGATTTTGGTGGTTTATGGGAGGAGAACTTTCTGTTAGTGGAGTTCTCCAACAATAATAGTTATTAGGCCTCGATATATATCTCTTTGTTTAAAGCATCGTATAGGCATCTGTTTCCTTCTCCACTTTTCTTGGGGGAAACAAGTGAGACCTTATTTGTTAGGCTAAGCCTTATCAATGAGACAAATGAGAAAATAATGTTGATCAGGAAGAAAATGGGGTTGGATTAGAGTCATCAGAAACCATATTTGGTCTATCATCGACAGTCATTTTCATTCTATGTGGGTGGTCATATGTTTTTTTAGAACATCTCTTAATCATGGACATCATTTGTTTGGAAATTAGGTTAAGTTATCTCAAAGGTATATTGGGGGTTTGGAGATTCTTGGGCAGGTTGGAGATGTGGATTATCAGTTAAATTTTACACCACAATTTAGTTGAGTTCACAATGTATCCCATGATTCTTAGTTAATGAACTATCCATCGGATCGTGACCTTGTGATTCTATGGGATATTTTTAAGCTAGAGTTGGATGATTCCTCAGTGCACGTGCTAGTGTAGGTTGTGGATAGGCAATATAATTTATTTCATGGTAAAAGAATCATTCTAGATTGGGTTTTCTGGAAGCATGGTCAGAATTAGGAGGAGACTTGGGAGCGGGAGAAAGAGATGGTCGAGAAATGGCTCTAGTACTTTCATCAGATAAATTGTTCTTTACTTTATAGGGAAAAAACTTACATTGGTGGGGATAATGTAGCACCCTCATTTTGAGGTATGTAACCCTTTTTATTCTTTTTATGTGGTTAATGTATTTGGGTATTGTTTGGGATATTTTGGGAGGATTTGGATAGGTTTTGAGGATTTTCTAGGGGAGAACGGTTTGGAGAAACCATGTACGATCTCTAGGTGATCATGCAAGTGTAGGTAGTGCGATTCACATGGTTTTTCAAACCGTGTGAGGAAACAATGTGGGGACCTTATTGATTCACTATCACGTTCATGGTTAGTGCACGGTTTTAATAACTGTATGAGCCAACCATGCATTGAAATTAAAATTGGGTTTCTAATTACGGGTTTACTCGGGATTTGCACTAAACTCCTCTTATATTCTCCCATAAAAACACAACTTGGGATTTTTGGTTCTCAAGGGTTGGTGGGTCTCTCCCATTAATTTTTCAAGATATTCAAAGGGTTTTCAAGGTGCAGTAAAGGCGATTCTTTTATAGTAAGTCATATCTCTTGGATATTTCTTCGTTTTCCATAGATCTAGTTCTCCCACTCTCTCAATTTTTGATATCTACACCTGTTTCATGTATATATAGGGTTTTTTCTTAAAATGATGATATCGGGGCCTTTGATGTTAGGTAATGTAATATAAGGTTGTTTTATGGAAATTTCACCCTGATTTGTGGATCGGTTATGAGTTACTTGAATTCACCGAAATCCTAATGTAGGTGGTTTCTCTATCAGTTCCATTTTAATAGAACTAGAATACTTGGTTTCCATAAATGTGTTTTTCTTGAAATTAATTTTTGATTATGATGTGTGAAACTTGATGGAAATCACCATTATGATGTCTTGTGGATTTTGGGGAAAATGGGTGATTTCAGTGCAATTTTTTTGTTGTTGTTGGATTTTAATGCTTTTATTTTAAAATTAGTTACATGGTTTGGTTTATTGAAATGGTTTTTAAAAATGGGTTTCAATAAAAATGGTGTTTTATTAAAATATTAAGTTTAATGGTTAATGTATATAGGTATTTGTTTCTTGTGAAATAGTTATTGCATATTGTTGTTGCATTCGTTGGTTTATGTGCTTGTTTATTGGCTTGAGAATTTTATTCTTGTGTTGGAATAATTAGAAGTGGTAAGGGATTAGAACTATAAAAAGGGATAGATAGTGGATGGAAGGGCCACCATCAAAGATAAGTGGGAGTGAAGTACCACTATGTTTGGAAAAGAGGTAAATGGGCTTGGATGGGAAGTTCCACCGTGATTGTTACTCAGGGTTTTGTGTGTGAAACTTTATAGATACGTTTTAATTATGTATGTGGATAATAAAGATAAAATTGTTGTGCTAATGTATGATGGTAGATGGAGTATGTCTTTTTTATTGGTTTTCCCTAGTATTTTGTGGTTTTGGGCAAAAATGGAATGGTTAGGGTGTTTTCCGATTACCAAAAATTGTAGCACTATTTTTTGTCTTATATAAATTACTTTATATAAATCTGCTAAATGTTTTATTCTAGTGGCATATGTAGGGAGGTTATTTTGGGAAAACCCACTGAGTATTTTTACTCACCCAATTCTTTGGCACTTTGGTGCTTTTGTAGATTTCGTTTTCTGGGACAAAGGTAAGGGTAATGTATATCATTTTTCAAGTAGTTCATCGTGGTTCTTGGGTAGTATTGTGGTTCTTGAATCATGGAGCTTGGTGTGGAGCAATGGAGTGTGTCCTAGTTTCCTGTCAGTTTTGTTGTTGAGTCTTCTTCTTTATACTCTTATTTTGGAATCTTTTTTTGATGTAGTTATATTGGTTTTTTGGAATTATTATGAAATATTTTGGATTTTTGGTTGTCATTTGGTAATGAATCGTTTAGTTTACCTTGTTTACATGCATAATATTTCTATGGTTTGTTAAGTCTTATTTTTTTGGTTGGTTTCAATCTAATGGAAAAATATTCCTCAATTATTATTGATGCCCTCAACATTTATTTCTTTACTTTTTCACCTTGGAAACATCACCTAAGGGAAAGTATCATCTCAACACCTTTGCAAACTAATGAGGAGGGGACTAGGTATTACATGTACTATAAAAAATTAGAAAAAAGGAATCCAAAAACAATCCAAGTATCATGAGGTCCAACTCAGTCATCTACTACACAGCTTCATCCTAGATTAGTCGAGCAATCAAGTGTCCAAAGTATAATGCTTCCCTTTTAAACACATGTATACATGTAATATTCTTGGGTAACAATGGAGTCCCATATAGGGTGTGAAATAAATCTTAGTGGGCCACCACCAATACCATCTATAACATCCAGTTTGTGTAATATAAACAAAACTGTGGGAAAGCATGCATATATAAAAATAATGTAGTGCAGGAATGTAAGTACTAAATTAATTTCTTCAGCCTCATCAGGTGTCTAATGATGTGACAATATCATTAATTAATTATTTTCTAGTTTACATAGTATTTCATGTGAGGTATAACCAACACTGACATCCTAACTTGAAAATTATAGTAAAGGATCCAACATGTAACAAGGAATCCATGAGTATTTTAGTAAAAAGGATACAATGTAGTGACCATGGAATCCTTGACCTCAACGGTCAATCTAACTTAGGTAATACCTGAAGACTAGATATAGTGGTAAGAGTGTAATCCAAGGGAAACCCCCCAAGGCATTCCATACTAATTTAATTCTAATTGTGTCCAAGGAATTCGTCCATGGTAAAACATGATAATCATTATCTTTGGGCCCAATGGTGTAACCAAGGTTCCACATTTCCATAGATTTCATGATAGATCCAATGAGTGTATCCATATAATTTTATTATATTAATAAATTAGGGATACTATGATGTCATACCGGACTTCCACTAATAGACAAATATTGTATTCCAAGGTGGTCTCACCCTTGGAAATTGGCATCTCTAAATCAAAATTGCATCTATCAGTGTTCAAGGAATTCCTTTAAGAATCCAAAATATAAAATTAATTTTTCCACTCCTCTAGTAATGTCAAGGTCTGTATACAAGGCACCTTATAATTAATTCATTTTATTAATTAGGCCAGGTAATAGTCGTTCCATTTTAGTATGTCAAGGGGTCATTCCACTTCTTTTCATTAGTTTGACAAGGTTAACTAAGCATGAAACCATTTAATTATATAAATTAAGTCATAATCATCAAATATGGTTCACTATGATACCTTCCATTATACATAGAAAGGGGTGTTATAGACACGCAACCAAGACATTCATTTAAAATCCATTAGTCCAAGTCATATGTATAAAATGTACTTTCTATTTTCATTTAATATTGATTCATAAAATTTAAGCACTTATTTTATATGGGTATAGTATGAAGAAAAAATGTTACTAGCCATTTATGAACTCAGAAATACATCTAATTAAAAGGGATTACCATTGGAAGGGTCAAGACACACACCCTAATAATGGATAAAATGTCTCATAACAAATCACTAAGGATTAATTAAAGAAAAAATCCTACTTGGGGTGGTCATCATTGAGGTCACAACCTCCAACACATGTTAGAATTTATAACAAC
Source organism: Viscum album (assembly GCA_963277665.1). Taxonomy (NCBI): domain Eukaryota; kingdom Viridiplantae; phylum Streptophyta; class Magnoliopsida; order Santalales; family Viscaceae; genus Viscum; species Viscum album. The sequence continues at coordinate 1,430,736,160 of OY728157.1, forward strand.
ATCCTTAGAGTATATTTCTAACAACTATAATCAAGACAGATTAATTAATCAGGTGATGCCTAATGAAATCGACACGCACACATGTAAATTTATAAAATGATGGAAGTTGTGGGATAAATTATAGACTGCCTACCTCATACTCATATGACTCTCCGCATCGAGTATGAGCCTTTAATTTGTCATAGATTGGAAAATATCTGAATAATAGATCAATGCCTTGATAATAGTGTATATGATATATCGCCTCGATAACTCCACCAAGAGTAAGATAATTGATGTACAAGTAAAAAAAGGAAATCAAATCATACTTGTTTGGATCCAATGATATGAATGGTTCTTTGGTCAGACATTTTCTAGACAAAGGGGATCAATTCTAATCTCATACTTGAAAAGGTATCCAAAATCGGATAATAGATGTGTCTGACCACTAGAATGAGAAATAAAGGATGCTGATTTTGTTGAAACATAACTTTTAAGTGAAAATGGTAAAGTCATTCAAAAATGGGCATCTCATTGTTTGACCACATGATTTTCCAACCATGTTACATCTACTATAGGGAGGGGAATTCCACATGGTTAGGCCACACATTTAGAGAAATTATGTGCCAACCATGCCCAACATGTATGTAGTTTTTGGAATGGTCACACGCTCCAAATAACATAATTTTTCTAACTATGTCTCATATAGGACTCTGATTTCCATCCTCTCCCAATAAAATCCTATCCTCATGTGCCAATCAACAGTTCCCCGATCTTGGTGGGTCATGTGGCCTCAAAAATATCTATAAAAATTTCAGAGGCTTCTGACTAACATCATGGGCCAAGTCGTTTCTATAGGGAGACTATGACCTCATAACAAGAATGTAACATCACGGAATATCAATCACATACAAGAAGAATAAGTGGTAAAAACAATTAGACAATAGATAACCAATAGGGATAGAAATAAATATCAAAAGGAATCTCATATACAATGATGAATATGATACTTTAATATGTCTCTAAAAATATCCAAAACAGGTACGTAATAGTACAATACAAAACATATATTAATATTTTAAAAAGTCCAAAAGTATCTATCTAGTATTTTTAGTTATATATTGGTTCAATGATCCCCTAAATCCTAATGAACCATCTGAATCATGTAGTAGAGAACATTACCTTATAAATACATGTATTCCTATAGTATGTTTGGGTACCCAAAGGCTTCCAAAAAAGGGTGTGAGATGTTATACCAGTAGGCAACCACCCAAGTTCGGTGTCACCTAGTTAGTGAATCTATAGAAAAAAATTGTGCAGGAAAAATATAAAAACTTATGAAAGTACTCAAAAGAAATTATTCTATAAGATTTGGGTCCTCATTTTATATCATGTTTTTTTAATCAATTTAATTCAAAAAGGTAAGTCTTTGATTTAACAGTCAGACCATTTTCATTTATAAATAAGTTCAAATAACTATTCAGTCTCGTTTAGTAAATAGGTCTCGAGACTTGGCATATAGCCCAACGTACTCTGTGGTAATGTACTAAAGTATTACTAAATAGTCCATCCAAAAAATTTATGGAAATATCGAATCTAATCTTGTTCTTTGTTTTGGTAGACCAGTCATAAAAATCATTTAATTAAATAAATCAATTTAGAACCTTACACCTCCCAAGAAATTCCTATGTTGGAATCAAATTCTAAATCCAGGTGTAACATAAACCAAAAAGATACAATATCATCCATAGAGAACCTCTCAATAACCCAGGTATCTCTCTAGGTGTGGTATAACATCCCTTCCATTCGTGTTTGTCATTCCCAGTCCACTAAGAGATCCCAAGCCTTGCCCATGAAATATAAGATCAAATTATATTCGACTCCATCAATGTCATTATCATATTAATCCATTTATCATTAGGCATATGTTTCAAGCCTTTCATGATTGTATCCTTGGTATAATATATTAAGATTCCAAGTATCACTCGATATAAACATGATAAATGACAAATGAGTTTTTCCATCACATTCTTCATTTGAATCCACATGTCACCCAAGGCATATAACATTCAATATCAATTAATCAATTCAATTCACAATTTATATTCTAAGGAAAGGGGGAAATGGTAACACTCCATGTATTCATTTCCAAGATCCACACATGGTGGTCTAGTTCAACTAATCAACACACCCATGGGGTGGTTCTGTTTTAATGTCCTCAACCAATTATCAATCATCATAGATCCTATTTGATTATAATGGTCTTGCCTAGTAATTTAAGGATTCAATATCATTTAAAAGTGATGCCCTGAAATTGTGAGTACGTCAACATTGTATATATAAACACCAATAATTTTTTTGAAAGGAATGATACCACCTACCTCATACTCATACGAATCTCCTCATCTAGTATCAGCCATTATTTTGTACTCAGTCAGAAGAATCTTTTGAACGGATCAACACCCTACAAATAGGGAATATAAGCATGCACCTAAATAGGAAAACCAATTCCAAGAATAATTAAGAATGGATAACAAGGAATCGAGATCATATAGGTATAGATATAATGAGATAGACTACAAAATAAATGGATTCCAGATCTACAAACTAGAGTAGAGCCTACATCTTGTCTTTACTAGGTGATCCAATGGGTGAGAAGATAGGTGAGGGCTTCTGTCTAGAAAAATTTGAGGCCAGGCCTATTTTTTTTAAAAAAATCTTGCGATTTTAAATTTAATGAAAATATCATGATTTTTTTTCTTAATAACCCCTTCACATGGTGTGAAAGGTTCTATCCAGACCATTACACATCATGTAATTGAATACACATCATGTATTCCAATTACACATCATGTAACTAGACTACAACCAACTTATATCCCTCTTCCCCCTTCCTTTCCAAAAACAACCCCACTTGACCATAGCCTGACATAGGGTCAAAGCCAAAAATAATTTAAACAATTTATTAAAGAGGAAACCAAAAGGATCCATACCTAAAGGAAAACAATTGAGTTCTTACAAACACCCCCATTAAATAAATTTTTCCTCAAATTTCCATTCCAAGTGTGGTGAATCTGTAATGATAATAACACTAACAACTACAATCACACATTTTCCTCCCACTTCAAGGTCTCATCCTATACATGTTCATGTTACTATAGCACTTGTTCAAGAGAAATGGACCAGACTTGTAGAACCTTTCTAGGAAGATCCAAAAAACATGTCTGATTCTACTCAAAGGACACATTTACCTGTAACTCAACCTCTTTTGGATGAAATTCATGATATTGGTCTGAATAAAAATTTCATAGCTAATAAACATTGAAGACATCATTCATGGGTAAATACCTCTAAGTTAATTAAAACTGATAGGATACCATCTCGACTATATTTAGAATCTCTAATGAATCAACACACTTCAGTGAAAGTTTACCCTATCATCAGATTCTTCTATGTCCCATTCTTAGTGAAACATACAAGAACCCTTGATCCCCAACTGTAAACTGTAGATCTCATCTTAAGATATTTTCATAATATTTCTGATGGAATTGTTTAGTATCCATATACTTTAGAATCAACTACACTTTCTCTATGATCTCATAAACAAGTTGAGGTCCAAGAATAGCTACCTCTCTGCCTCAAACAAACATAGGGGTACTCTATATGGCCTACTATAAAAAATATCATAAGTCTTCATCTGAAAAGTATCCTGAAATCAATTATTGTAGGATAACTATACTAGGGAATATGCCTCTCCCAAGGGCCCCCAAAATACAGGATGTATGCTTGAAACATGTATTTATGAACTTGAATCGTGCGCTTTGACTGGCCATCTATTTGGGGGTGGTAAGTTAGGCTCAGACGCACCTGTGTACCCAATACCCACTGTAGCCATTTCTGGAACTGTTATGTAAACCAGGAATCTATATCTGAAATTATAGTATTCGGGACCCTTTTAAGTTATACTATCACAAATATTTAAAGCTTATATGATTATCCAATATAAATTTTTCCTTGATCGATAGGAAATTTGAAACCTCTATAAGCTTATAAATGACAACCCATATAGAATCATTACCATGATATGACCTCATAAAACATATCAACAAATACCTCACAATGGAAACCCACTTCCAATAAAGTATGGGTAAATTCCTTAATAGTCTATTTTTCATTGGTGTTCTTCATTCACCTCCTAACAGATTTAATACCTCATGAAAAAACTAGCTACATCTATTTTCATACCTTTCCAATAGTACTGGAGATGTAAATCCAGATACATCTCAGTGATTCCAAGATTCACTTCCTAAGAAGAAGTATGAATGTCTCTCATTGTCTCCTTGTTAATGTATGAAGAAACCCATACGTGACCATGTACATTTATAATTTCATCATTTTCTATAGTCCAACCAGGGGGAGGGTCCTCACCTTCTATGCACTCCCATAGGACTATTCCTTTTTATTCTAATATCTTTCTCATCCTAACTCTATCCAGAAGGGTAAAGGTAATAGTTAGGGATGATAGAAGAGTCTTCCCATGACTATCATGCACCTCCAAGTGAATCTATAGGAACAAATCCATGAGATTACACTCGTTACTAGCATGGTGAAATATATATATATCTGATTCCTCCTATTCAGTGCAACAGCCACCGCATTCCCTTTACTAGACATGAAGTTAAGCACGAAATCAAAATAATGATGCCATTCAACCTAACTTCACTACCTTATATTTAGATAATGCTGTGTAAATATAAACTTTAGACTTTTTTAATCTCTGTACACTATAAAATGATCTTCAAGTAAGTAATGTATCCTACAGTGAAATATGTGAACAACAATATCCAACATGAGTTCACAAGTTGGGTAATTTCCCTTGTGTGGGATCAATTATCGAGACATATATTCCCCAAAACTATCACCATGTATATTGACTACTCCTACCCAATAATTGATGCATCGCTGTACACAGTTTAACTCTTACATGGATATAGAAAAAACTGTATTGGAGTTGAATTGAAACTCCCTTTCAACTCATGAAAATCCATCTCATAGGAATATGACCAAAAGAACTTCACAGCCTTCATTGTCAAACCCGTAAGTGGTGAAACTATTCCTAATAAGTTTTGTATGAAATTTCTATAGTAAGAATCTATCCCTAATAAACTCCATTCCCCAAAGACGTTCTAGGTCTTCTCTAAGGAAACTATATCTCTCGCCTTCACTAGGTAAATTGATGCTCTTGTCTCTGAGATAATGTGAACCAAGAAGTGAATTAGATCCATCCAGAAGTGGCAGTTTATAAGATTAGCATGTAACTGATGCTCTATCAGTGATTTAAAAATGACCACAATATGTGTGACTTGGTCATATATATTGTGATAATACACCATGATATTTTCTAGGGAGACCATTGTAAAGAAGTCAAGATATGGATGGAACACTAAGATCATCAGTTCTATGAAGACCAATGACACATTAGTGTGGCCAAACGGCATAACCAATTACTCATAGGGACCATACCGACTAAGAAAGGTTGCATGAGGTATGTATAATGATCTAACACTCAAATCATGATAATCAGATCTCAAATCAATCTTTGAGAAGACCTGAGATCCTTGGAGATGGTCGAAGATATAATCTATCTGGAGGAGAGGATACCTATTCTGTAACACCCCGATATTTTATGAAAAATATTCTTTTTAATTTTATTAATGTCTTGTGTTGTACGCTACACAAAAAGGATCTTGCACAGCACACATCCTTGACTTGCCTTGCATTACACGAATCGTGACCTTCCTCGATAGCGTGTGTAGTACGCAATACCGAGTTTCACTAAACAACGATATGCTATTAAAATATTATTATAACTAGCCGTTATGAATAGTAATAACCACCTTTTAAAATTTTAGAAATTTTAGCTCTCAAAATGGACTTCATTTTTGGATTCAGAGTATCGAATTTAGCCTAAAGTGAAATTTTGGTACTTTTCGGATAACTTTCATATTCTGATGAATAGTGAAAATTACTAAATTATAATTAAAAACAACTTTTTTAATAAAAATAATTAATAGTGATAAATTATTAATTTGAGTGGTTTCAAAGTATATTTAGAATATATTTTTACAATTCAATACAATGTTGGTCATTTGATGTAATTTCACATTTACACCAGACATAAACAAGTGTTAATCTTTTGATAGTTATTATCTCTTAAAAACAAGCTATTTGTTGTGACAGCGGAAATTAATTATAAAATTAATTAATGCAACTTATATGTTGGGAATTTTGTAAAATAGAAATCATTTTTGAATTCTGAATATCAATTATATCTTAGGGTGAAATTTTGGCATTTTTCTGAAAAACTTCAATTTTTGATGAATAGTGAAACTACTAAGTGGAAGTTAAAAAAATTATTTTTTTCATAAATCTTAATTTTACCACTTCTGTGAATGGAATTTCAAAAATACGAGAGACACGGTTGATGTCAGTAAGTAAAATGTGGTTCAATGAGATGAAAATAATTTTTGGTGAATAGTAACTTTTTACTTTTTTTTACCACGGTTAAAAGTAAATAGGGTAATTAAGGGTAAAAATGATATTAATATTACCCTAACACATATCCTAATACTATTGGACAAGTTTATCTCGACCAAAAACAACCTTAAGTGTAAAATATTATCATTTAGGCCCACTTGGATTAGATTAGGACATTTATTATTATTTAATTCAAAGAAGAGTTAAAAGAGTGAAAATCAAAGTTTATTTACTAAAACATTTTTAATATAGAGTTATACATAAGATAAATTCAATTGTAAATATTAATTAGAAAGATAAAAAGATTTCCTACATAATGGTATTTTATTTGTAATTTTTAGAGATCAAATAATTTAATTTATTTATGACACAAAGATGATGCTGTAATTATCTTATTAATGAAATATTGACATAATTGATGTTATAAATACCAAAATAAATTTAATTGGAGACTTTTTATAAATCCCACTAATTTTCTAGGTTACTATGATATATTATTGTTTATTTAATCAACATGGTTAGAACATATAATTATTTTATGACTTTCAGAAAAATCATATATCAAATAGTGTCAAAATTGACACAAAATAGTTTTTAAATCAAATATTATATTATTAATTGTTATTTTATTCCTAAAAATATAAGGTTCGGCCAAATGACTTAGATAAGGATATATATATTAATAATAAACAATTTGGGGTTATTTTGGCATGTTATAGTAAGTTTATTAACCATATAGTGTAAGAAAACAAAAAGACACGGTAAAAGTTAAATTATTTAACTTAGAGTTAAATCTAATTGATAAGGTTAAACTAATAACCTAAACTTGTCTAAGTACTATTGGTTGATATTATTTCTACCCATACCCACTTTAGCTTCGAAATAAGACCCTTTGGAACCATTATAAACCGATTTTGACTTTAATATAAAATAATATTTTGAGATATTCCTAAGGTGCCCCACTCCTCCCTTATAAAAGGGAACCTCCTCCCCCTCCTACTCACACCAATTTGAGCACTCAAGCTCGGCCAAACCCTGAAAAAATCTATTCTCCACTTCCCTAGTATAATTCTAGTGGTCCTGGTCTTCTTCAATGACCATCCTTAGTTCTTTAAGTGGAGGATAAGTGAAGGCGCGTCAAAAAGTGGTAATATCCATTACCGATCTTTTTCAATTTCTTTCTTCTTCAACTTCTTCTTCATTAGTTGTTTCATGATAAAGTAATAACATCAGTATTTCTTATATACTTATATGTTATTATAAATATGAAACAACTCTAATTAACCTTCTATCCATCCTACGGAAAAAGGAAATCACCGCGCGTGCGTACGTACGGAATACCGTCTCCACGCCGTGGTGTAATCTATTTTCCGTCACCACCTTAATTGGATGGGTATAATGGCGTAATGAGTAACTATATATGATTATTATAAAGTGATATTGATACTGAAATAGTATACATACACTTCAACACAATTCCACAACCATGGGAACGATATCATCGCTCGTGCGTACGTACGGACTACCGTCTCCACGACGCGATGAGATTCATTCTCAATGATTAACCATTCATGAATGATTATAAAGTATATATAATAAGTACTAATGAAATATATGACATAATAATGATACTGGATTTATTTATATTTATATGTATGTCATCTACTTAATTCCATTCAATTCAATAAGGAAACGAAAACAGCGTTCATGCGTACGTACGGACTACCGTCTCCATGAACGGTGTATTTCTTTCCATTTACTGATTTATTATATATATGTATATTATGAATATATATATATAAATCATGTTTTATATTCTGGAATTAAGTAATCATGATCTAAGTAATCATATGAATAATTACAAGTCAAAACACGGACGACAAATGAAACCATTTTACCCAAAACGCTCTTTAACATGGAATTTACAAAAGAACGGGTAATATAATGTCATAAGTGAACCATATATGATATCATAACAATGAATATGATTCTGTAATAATTCAATGACATTATTTAAATCATTATACAGGAGGTTCGGACACTTACGAAGCAAATCGGACCTAAGGTAAGGGAAATATCACAATCTCATTTTTTTTATCCGAGATTGTTTATACTTTGGTATTTACTGGGGTGTATTTTATCATACAAAACCATTTTTCTTCAATATGTAATATTATTTCCATCCACCTACAATTTTTTAAATAAAATTTTACCCTTCGGTGAGTTTTTAGTAAAAGATATGAAAGGAATATTTTGACGTTTTTCGTACGAGGTACTTTATGACTTTTCCGACAAAAGTACGAGAAGAACGTTTTTTTTAACTTATATGACATGAATGGATTTTTAAAACATTATTTCCAAGAATAATCATTTACAAGTTTTCAAGTTTATTTTTAATCAACTTCTTTTAGTTTAGAATTGTATGACATGTTATGAAAGGAAAAGTGTTTTTGAAGTAGAAAGGATATTTTCCTCAAGAATGAAGTTCAAGTGTTTTATCAAAATTATTTTCCATATAAGATAATAAAGGGTTATATTTTTATTCCTATTATTACATTGATTTGATTATGTTGTGATGTAAATATTTTTATGAATTCCTTTATCTTATATGAATTTTTTTATGATGTCATGATGTTTAAGATTCCCATTTGTATTACATGGGTTATGCAATGATGAATGATTTATGATTTTATGGCACACATAAGAATGGTATCATTATGAGATGGGTGGGACCTATATCTCCCTCCAATGCATTGGGTAAATATTTTATATCTCATGAGATAGACATGGCTGGAACGGTAGGTTATACCGGTTCAGTGAAACAGGACTGGAACGAGGGTTACTCGATTCAGAAAGGGACTTTGTCCACAAAGATAGTCTTGGCAATGAGTCTTGACTAACAAGAAATGATTCTCTAGGATTATGTGTGTATGCCACAAAGTTTCATGTTTTAAGTTATGATTATTGGGATTTCATTTCACTACTATGATTTATCCCATGTTATGAAATTATGCTCTCTTTTGCAGGTTAATATTTCCAAAAGTTATGTTCTTATGAATATGATGTGATTGATTTTTCTTTTCTTTACCCTTACTGAGCATTCGATCTCACCCTTTTATGTTTTATTTTCCCCAGGATATAAAGAAAGGTTTTAGGTAAAAAAAGGGAAGATCTTTATGGGAGATACTGAAGATCTTTCACCACTATTAGAAGATTACGTTCCGAGTTTCCAAAGACACTAAACTATTACGATCCTTGTGTGTGTGTGTTTTTTTTATGTACTAAGTTTTCCGCAAAAGTAATGTAATGTTCATGTAAGTCAAGCTTCGGGTCTCTACATATTCTTAGCCATCATTTGGGTAGATTTCTAGAAATACACAAATATATTGAGGTTCAGTTCATCATTTTTTGAAAAATAGAATTCTGATCCTCGTGGAGAACTAATGAGTCAGATAAAACAATTATCATATAAATACACTAGTTTCTCTAGATCTCTTACATCTTAGAAGTATCCATCCTATAAAGAGGAACAGATACCGGTGAAACTTATGGAACTATCTCAATAGATAACACCACCTCTCTCTCTCAAACTAATCTTGAAAAGTCTTCCAGGAAACATTCCTTAAAAAGATCAACAACTAGAGGTAAATTATACTGGTGTGTTCCCTAATCATCCAGGTATAAACTCATAATAGGGGTTATCATCACACTTATACCATGATGCCCGAGTCCATCTCATCTTGCCTGGATATCCCATTCATACTTGCCAATAAACTCTCCACCTTATAGTGACGTGAAAGTCACCCTCTAATGATAGAAATCAATTAATTCATGAAAGAAGAAAAACTATTCCACCTCATGAATGATGTAAAAACCTGTCATCTCAAGGGAAAAGAGGTCACATATGAAGTAACACCCACCAATATCAAGGGGGGTCTATGAAATGATGTACATACTCTGTTATAATACCCCACATAGTGTCATACATCATAAATTAATCATATGTATAAACAATGATCCCAAAGCGCTTTAAAATGAGAACATATATAATTATATGAGAAGCCCCTATATCAAAAAGTGAAGAAGCAAAAGTGGAAGATAATATAATATTTCCTATGATAGTAGAAGTCATGGGATCATTCTCATCAAAGGTCTATTGCACTATGTATACCTTTTCTGAGCGGCGACCATATGATACTTCTTGGCTACCCTGAGTAGATCTACCATGTTTCCACTATAAAACTGGGGTTTGACTTCAATGGCCATGACCACAACCTCAACATAATTGGAAAGTTGTACTTCAACTTCCTTCTTGATAAAAAAGATTCTAACCCTTCTCCCGAATGTGGATTCGGTGTAGACCCTCTCTCAGTGGAATCTAGTCGAAATTTTATTTAGAAGTGTTGTATATAGTCCATCATTTCACATGATCAGTACATGACTTGGTCCCCCTTACACTATTGTCCCATATATCCTATCCTACCACACTACTAGAACCTCACCTGAAAACCTGTGTATGTGCTCTGACTGATAATATCACTACATGGACACTCTAGATGATAACTCCTTCTATCGGTCAATGTTTGCACTAGATCAAGATATTGGACCATCTTGGATCACACATCCAACCTCTCTCAGGTCACACTCTGTAATAATCACCTGATTCAATATTTTAGAAATGGTAGTAAGCCAAAATAAATTCACCTATGACCAAATGTCATACCTAATACCATCTTCAAACTGGCTAGCTTTATATAACTCTCTACCCATCTGGATAGGTGTGAAATGTTGTATCTCTATAAATAGGCCAACTAATCCATCACTAATAACATGCCCTAGACTGGGATAAAAAAATCACTTTCTTTATCTATCCTCAATGTCTCAGGATAGAAATAATCATAGAAGACCATATAAAAATCCCTCCAAGTAATATCTGGATGATGATTCATTGGTGTTATAACATTCCACCATCTCTTGGTGGAATCACACATATTTTATTTATTATGATTTACCATCATCTTAGGAGGCATCTCTAGATGTTCGAAGATAGATATTATGGTTGCTATCCATGACTCTGCAAACATAGGTCCACCTTCCCCATAAAATGTCAGCTAATTCTACTACTGAAAATCACATGTCAACTCTTCCATAGTCGAGGTAGGTCATGGTTCTCTAAAAATGGTCTGAAGTTACCATAGAAATCCTTCTTATAAATATTCCATAGTGCTTTTGTTTGGTATAACTACTGGTTCCATAGTTGGAACTATGAGAGATCCACTGGTATCCCATGGCCTACCACCTTTGGAGTGAGATCATCACCACCCTCATGGAATATGATAGTAGGTGTTCATGGTGGAATGCTTATGCAATGCCAGACACATGCCTCAGTTCAAGATCATTATCTAAGTCAAAACTCAAAAGAATAGATATCTAAGAAGGATAGGTACAATACATCCTCTATAAGAACACACCCCTCATTTTTCTCCATGAGTTCAGTTTGGTTGAAGTATATATATCATATTTTAGCGAGATATACTACCTACATCGCACTACTAAGGTCGGGTCTGGGTCATGTTCTTTGCTATAAGAAACATAGTTTCCATTTCATTTTTACTCGGATTCAAATATTCATTTTTATTTTTAATTAGAATTCATTCCCATTCCTCATTTCAATCACATTTAAATTTAAAAGGTTGAGCCAATGTTCCTCCAAATTCCAATCCGTGAGAGACAATGACACCTCATGAACAAAAATATGGTCCCCAAATAATCTATACTACAATGTATTTCAGTATACCTATCACAACATCAGGTATAACGATCACAACACCTATCACTGCAGCATGAAATAAGTAGTTCACCTTAAATGGAGTGAAAAATGCATGAAAGTGATTTCTAGAAAGTTCTTAATATGATGCATCAAATTTCATACCCTCATCTTATTTGGTTGAAACACAATAGAACCTATAATAATACTAATAATAACCTAAAAATCAAGTGCATCATCCAACATTGGAATCAAATCAACTATAATAGTCCGAATATAGAAAAAACAAATTTAATCTAGGGAAATATGGATTTTTCCTATATGCAGGGTAGCTACTCACAGGCACATCTCATTACCAACCTCAATTTCCTATATATCACTTTATATTGTCACCAAACACTATAGAAACCCAGAGAATAACCCGTTGATACCACTTTGTAATGCCCTAGACCTGGATGCCACTCAATAGTTCCTTAATCCTGGTGGGTCACATGGCATCAAGCACATCTTCCCATACTCCGGAGGCTACCGACTAGCCGTAAGGTCCTATGTGTGTCCATGGGGAGAATATACCCTCATCATTGGAGTGTTGAATAGTGTTATATCCATCACATACATGTATCAAGAGTAGTAATAACAATAAAAAAATAGATAACAAGCAAGAATGGATAGAAATATAAAAAGGAAGCTCATATACAATGATGAATATGATACATGCCATATGTCTCCACAAAACATCCAAAATATGTACACAACAGTAAAATACAATACATATACCAAATTTACAAAAATGAAAAGGTATCCAGCAAGAATTGTGAGCATCAACTCGATCTCATACACCCCTACTCCTAAGAAACCATCAAGAACCTATAGTATGGATCTTTAATTGTAAATAAATTAAATCATATCAACTTTTTGGGTAACAAAAGGTAGCCCAAATAGGGTTTGAGATATAATCTCAGTAGGCAACTAGTGAAGGTTTTTTCCAACCATCCATTGAATATATAGAACAATAGTGTGAAGGAAAAATATAACAAGTAAACTAAGTACAAAAAATTAAACATTCTCTAAGGTATAGTTACTCATTTTATATCAAGTTCATTTAATCAATTTCATTTAAAAAAGGTAAGTATGGGATTGAATGGTCAGGTCTGTTTCATTTACAAACAAGATCAACTAAGAGTTCATTCTCATTTAGTCAATATGTCTTGATATCCAACGCATATCTTGGCACCCCTTATAGCATTGTACTCATGGATTCCTAAACAGGCCATCCATAAAGTGTAAATCAATACCAAATCCAATATTTTTCATTCCTATGGAAGACTAATCATAAAAACCATTTCATTCAATTAATAAATATTGAACCTGATCTTATCCTTGGAATTCCTATGTTGTAATCCAAGTCTCACTAGGAGGAAAATAAACATGCACCATATGATCACATCCATGGTGAACCACTCAATAACCCAGGTATTTTTGTATGTGTAGTATAGCATCCCTTCATTTTGAGCCCATCCTTATCAGTCTGCTAAGGGAGCCCAAGTATCACCCAAGGAATAAAAGATCAAATTCCCTTTGAGTCTATCCATGTCATTCTCATATGAATCCATGTATCACTCAGCATACAATTCAATCCTCTCATGAGTCTGTCCTTGGTAGTCTATATCATGAATCCAAGTATCATTCAAGAATAATCATGATAAATTACAAATGGTTATGTCCATGGACTTATTCATTTGAATCCATGTTTCACCTAAGTAATATAAAATTCAATATAAAATAATAAATTCAATTCAAACTCACCCTAAAAGGTATATCAACACATTATCCAAGCATAGAATGCTTGGCCCTAAATTACTCGTGTAGGCATTTCATTTACATAGGAATCTCAAGCTTTATAATCCTTTACACAAACAAGTTCAAGGACATGGTCATCCATCCCTTCCCATTAAACAATTAAATTAAAATTGATGTCAAAAATCAATCTATATATCAATTCATAATTTAAATAATACATTTTATTAACAATTCAATTCACAATTTACATCCAAAGGTAACGGGAAAATGGGAACACCCAAGGTTTCTAGTTCCAAGATCCACCCATGGTGGTCTAGTTATACTAATAAAAACACCCATGGGGTGGTTCTATATTAAGGTCCTTAACCAATTATCAATCATTAATGAGACTATTTGAATATATAGGCCATGCCTAGTAATTGAAGGATTCAATTTCATTTCAAAGAGAGTCCTGGAAGTTGGGTGTGCAGCACAATATCATATATAAACATCACTACATTTAGTGAAAGGCACGAGACCACCTACCTCGTACTTATATGAAAATCCACATCTAGTATCATCCATTAGTTTGGTTTGGATCAAATGAAATCTGAAGAACAGGTCAGCTCCATGATAATAGTGCATATGAGCCTACACCTCAATAGTAGATCCAATACCAAGAATAATGAATAATGGATTAAAAAATCAATATGTTATTGATATTTATCTATGGAGACTAATGTCAAAATAAATGAATTCAAGGTCTAAAAATGAGAGAAAATCAGGCTTTATGGATTTCTTGGGTGCTCCTGTGCATGAAAAGCAATGTGAGGGTTTTGTCTAAAAAAAAGAGGCTATGTCTCTTTTAAAATAAAGATCAATCATTTACACGACATTTAAATGAATTAAACATCATGTAAATATAGGGATATTTTACCCTATAAAAATCCTTTACACTACATAAAAATTTCTAGAAACACCATTACATGTCATGTAGTTGAATTCACATCATGTATTCCAATAAGAAATCGCATAATTTTCCAAAATCCAACCTACATCCCTCTTCCCCATTTCATTACATAAAATAACCCAACTAAACCATGACCTTTATTAAGTCCTAAGACAAAAAGAACATAAAAAAGATATTAAAGTGTAAAATTAAATTATCCATACCATAAGGATAAAAAATTGGGTTCTTATGAAGATGGTTAGAAGTAACCATGTGGCCTACCCCACATGGCTTCTACTAACCATTAGGCCTTCCAATTTCTCCCAAGAAGCTCACTTCTAGGAAACAAACAAGCCCATGACACACTTGAGGCATCCATGAACTCCTTTTTAATCTTCATTAGGTCAAAAATAAGAATTAGAGTGAATTTAAAGGTATTTATAACTGAGTAAAAACATAGTTTTTTGTCTTCCCTCCTTAAAGAAACTCTTCCCCGAGTTCACCATATAATGGTGGTGAATCACTTTCTAAGAACAACTCTAGCCACAGGTCGCATACATTGATCTCTGGCATCAATGTCTTGTCATGTACCGAGTTGTGATTCCATAGCACACATAATAAAGGGATAGACTATCCTTGGAGATCCTTCATGATCCACTCAATGATTAATGTAGAATAATCCTCAAATGGATCATTGAAATTTATCTTAACATACTCATGATTAATAGTATGTGATAGGTTGGCATGATATAATAAAAGATGTGAAATTTGGAAGACATTGTTCATGGAATGTTACCTCTATGGTAGTGACAACTAACAGTCTACCAACCCAACTCATTATAGAATCTCAAATGGCCCCACATAACAAGGCGATATCTTCCCTTTCCTCTATATCCATCTATTCCCAAAATTGGGCAATAACTATAGAAAAACATGGTCCCAGACATTGAACTCTAGAGGTCATTGACTATGATCGACATATGGTTTCTATCTAGACAATGTTGTATAAATATTCTTCTTGATCAAATGAACCAACACCAATGTCTCTTTCACAATATGAGGACCTATTAGGGTTTCCTCTCCTACCTATTCCTAGCATAGGGGTGAAATGAATGACCTTACATATAAGGCCTCAAAATTACCCATCTAAATTGTCACATGAAATATATTATTGTAGGAAAACATGATAAGAGGGATTTTCCTCTCCCAAGAATCTCCAAAATCAAGGAATCGTGCTCGGATTATTTATTCTAGAACATTTATTATCAGTTCTCATTGTCCATCAGTCTAAGGGTGAAATATTATGCTCAGATGTACCTGTATACTCATATCCTACTATAGTCCCCTCAAAAACCCTAATATGAAATGATCTTCACTACTTGAAATGATAGTACAATGGGCCCTATGTAGTCATATGATCTCACTGTCATAGAGTTTTCCCATCTCATCAGTTGAGAAAGTCTCCCAGATATGAAGGAAGTGGGATATATTCATCAGCCAATCCATAACTACCAATATAGTTTTGCTGCCTCCAAGAAACCTTAGTAATCCAAATAAATAGTCCCTTGAAACATCATCTAATTTCCATTAAATTAATGTAAGAATATGTAACAAGATTTTAGGTCTCTAGTGCTCTGCATTCACCAACAAAAAGTTAGAAAACAAAGTGATAATTTATTCTATTTAATGTTTCATCCGAGGCCACCAATATTGGTATCACATGTCTTGATACATCCTGAAGATTCTAGGATGAACTGACCAATGACATGCATGGGATTCCTACATCAACTCCTCTCACGTATATATAGAGACTCAGACACATCCATGTATACATAGGATGTCGTCTCTACCTACAGAACTATATAGAGGTGGGTCATCTCCTAAAATACTCTCACAGGGAACGAGGTCGTTGTTTCCCCTGGAATTGGGGATGATCTCATTGATTTAAGATTCAAACATTCCAAGAGGTTTCTAATGGGTTTGTTTGTAGAACCAGAAACATCCAATTATTCCATATCCATTTGGACTTACTTTACAAAGGTAGGTACTCATTAGTTGTGGACTGATGAGGCTTAGGAATTTGCATTGGTCTAGAGGATGGGATGTCAGACTCATCACTCCTTTTTTAGGGGAATTATTGTCTACTCCGGGACTCTCTTTATAGATTTAAGTTATGTTCGTGAATCCTTATTACATTAACAAGTATAAAATGATCTTTTCTTTAGATCTAACAATCAATGATTAAATATGTCGGAAATTTAGAGAAACTTTTACATGTATTCGAGTTTCTTCATTGATAGAGAATCATCTGTATTTGTTAGAGATTCTTAGTCAATGGTATCCTTCAATACATAAAAGTATCTTGGTCATTATGATGACCATACTGGTTTTAAAGCCACTTAGTGGGGAACTAGAATTTTATTTTCATTCAGAAGGATAGGGATTATTTCAGAGTTGGGATCGTACCCGCAGATGGGCTACCTATGTATCCTTTGTTTTGGAAAAGGAATCAGAACCCACGTAGTTCGAGTAAGGGAGTATGATTTTTATGTATGATTGATATATCAAAGAAAGATGTCATGATTACTTTTACACTCTAAGCTCACATGAGTCATGCTCGGTGTGAGAAACAAGAGGTATTGGTGAAACCAGACAATTGTGCAACGAAAGATGCAATGATGTGGGGCTTATGTATGTGTGACTGCCCAAATCGATGAGGATTAAGATTTACATTAGGGAATAAATCCATGAACAAGGACCATAAAGGTATATGTAATTTATGGAGATTTGGATACTCTAATCTTGTGGCTTACTCTTAAGGAAGATTCCCAAGTTAGGAGGGGACTTATGATTGGGTTTTACTCCTGAGAAGGAAGCCCAGATCAAAAGTAAATTAGTACTGGTTATGAGAAATTTAAGACTGGGGCTTACTCCTAAAGAGGAGGCCCAGGTTAAAGGTATTTGAAAACTAGGTCTTACTCCTAAAGAGGAGGCCCAGGTTAAAATTAAGGGACTTGGGGCTTACTCCTAAAGAGGATGCCCATATTTGAAACTGGGGCTTACTTCTGAAAAGGAACCCCAGGTTAAGAGAATTATGGTTGAGGCTTACTCCTGAGGAGGATGCCCAAATTAGGGGACTTGGATTTGGGGCTTACTCTTGATAAGGAGGCCCATATTAATGATTCTCTCATCTTAGAGGATGAGGTTGAATGAATGAACTCTCTAACTTTAGTGACATAAAGATGTGTAAATCACTAGGTTTTGAGAGATTGTCCATGGAATTCCTTTTAGATTAGGAATTTAATCAAGAAAACATGCCATAAATGGCTTTGAAGAGTGTATTGAAGACTAAATATTGAATAGGAAAGGTGGAATGGCATAAGAGAGGTGAAATGGGCTGAAAGGGCACCCAAAAATAGAAGGGAGTGCAAGCCCTGGGGGGTCGTGCAAGTACTGCATAGGCGCGCAAGTCTTGTCCGTGCAGGTATAATTGCGTGGCACATGGGTACTTGCATGATTGTTAACCAGTAGGGTAATACGTGGGCTATCCTTGATCAAAGCCTTTAGAATTATCCCGAGGTACTTCCAGAAGAGTGGCGCGCAAGTTTCAATGAGTAGGTAAGGAGGTGCTCAACTGTGTCCATTTCCTTTAAGGGTAAAACACTTAGGTGCGCAAGTGTTAGTGAATTATAACACTTAGTTCTTATAGATCTTGTTTAGACCTTCAATTATAGGTAAAGAATTACCTTAGAAGTGTTTGGAAGACTTGAAGAAGATAATTGGGCATTCAGAGCTCTGTATCTGAATTCTCAAAAAATTCCCTCTTCTAAATGGGGGGCCCACTGGGGGTATTTATAGGCTGGAGAAGACCCTGGGTGATTTTCAAAGAGGGTGCGCAAGTCACCTATGCGGCCATTTTGGAGGCGTGCAAGTATACTTGCACGACTATGCTGGAACTTGCGCGACCTATGGGCAATCTTCTCCTTGTTCATCCCTTTCTATTTTTTTATGTTTATTCCAAGGATGAATCTTATTTGTTTGAGGTATTTCCCTTTTCATTTCATTTAGACTCTGTGATGAAAAAGGAGTGTCAAAAAAATTCCCCCCTCAGAGTTGTATCCAGAGAGAAAAGAGGATTTGACTCTAAGGAAAAAAAGAGAAACCAGGGGTCTTTGTGGTTATTGGCAGTTTAAAGTCAGGCATATCGGACATAAAAAGGATAATGTTTTAAGGTCAAAATAGCTTTGACCAAATGGATTAACATTGACTCAATTCCTTGACAATTTATCTAAAAACATATTTCCACACTCAAGTATGAGGGAAAATATGTAAAATATGACTTAAGGAAATTTGAATCTGAGGAATGATATGAAAAAGAGCTAAAAGGCATTAGAAGAAGTAGTTCCGAAGAATGAAGTTACCATTATTTAACAAACCCGTTAGGGGGTTGAATTATGCAGGGCCACCTAAGGGTATTGGCTAAATAGTCAAATAATAGCATCTTTTGGCTGATAGGTCCGTTATGTAGACTGTTTATGCAAGGCCTTCTAAGGGAACGTGCTGCATAGTCAGGAAAAAGAACTCTCAGAAATTTTCTTTTCTACTGCTAAAAAGCTAGTGGATGTTTATGAGGATTCAAATTTTCCAAAGCATAGAGTTTTCTGTATGGACAGAGGTAATTGAATATGGAGAAGATATTTCCAAATAGGATTGTCTAATAATTGGATGAATGTTACTCCTACGAAGGTCTGACCCAAATGTAGGTAAGGAAAATATAAACCATAGACTTGGATAATTTCAGATCATGAAAAAGAGTATGGGACATATATGTTAAGGGTGGCCATTTTTTTACGGATCCCTACATATTGTCATTAAGACAACTAAGGTCAAAAGAGATTTTCCTCCCAAGAATAAAGTTACCACTATTTGAAAAACCCGTTAGGGGGTTGAATTATGCAGGGCCTCCTAAGGGCATTGGCTGCATAGTCAAATAATAGCATCTTTTGGCTGACACGTCTGTTATGTAGACTGTTTATGCAAGGTCGCCTAAGGGCATGTGCTGCATGGTCAGCAAAAAGAATTCTCAAAAATTGGACATTTTGTTACCAGAATTCAAGAAAAGGATTATGAAGATCTGGAAGTATTCAAGACTAGGATTATGACACCTAAAGATGGGTATTTTTCGATGTAAGCAGAGATACACAGATCAATGCTAACCATAATCATGTTATGGCTGGATCCTGATTTGAAATATTTTGACTTCACTATGTATCCCATAAGGATGGGAATCAAGCCGTACGTAGTTATTGAAATTTAGTTTAACGTCGTGTGGGACAAAAGTGTGTGAGATCTTAGTTTAGGGTCATAGAACTCAGACCATTATAAGAAATACATAGTGTGTGTTTTCATGGGGACTTTTCAGTCAGGGGACTGAAAGTGGAATTTGGGGTTAGGCCCAAAAAGACTTGGGGCTGGATTCGAGGGACACTTGAATGTTTCTGCGTATCCCATAAGGATGGGAATCAAGCCCACGTAGTTCTAGAAATACCATCTGTACAAATTTGGTTCGTACATGTCAAGGGTGAAAGGGGAATTTTGTGCAATGATGGTTTAACCCAAGATAAAACGTTCAGGTATTTCCATGTATGCACATAATTTTTGGAATATAACATGATTGAAAATCAATGTAAATAATGATTCCCTCTCAGGTGAGGGTATCAAAGAATATTGTAGTTTATTATTGTACAGGAAAAAAGTGTTGTACAGTTTAACGTCGTATAGCAAGGATGAAGGTGAATCAATGTAAAGATATTGATTCTGGAAGTGGTTTCACCAATCAACATCATATGATATAAAGGTGAACCGATGTAAAGAGATTGGTTTTGGGATTGAACCTTGGGAGGTTGCCTACATACCCGGCCTGGAAGGCAAGGAACAAAGTCCGCGTAGTTCAATTAAAGAATGAATTAGTGATCAAGTTGTTCTTAGGGACAACGACCAAAAAATGGTGTTGGGACTTACGCATGGTAAGCGGCCCCAAGAGGGTGTTATGGTTGAAGTTTTCTCTAAGCTCGCGTGATTCATACTCAGTGTGAGAAACAAGAGGTAACAATAACCTTAACGATGCACGGTTTAATGTCATGTAGGACATATGAAGGGACTATGTAGTTTAAAGTCTTGTAGTTAGGACTATTGGTGCTATACAGTTTAGTGTCATGTATCAAGGACAAAAAATGCAGTTTAACGTCATGTAGGATGTATTAAGGGATTTCAATACATTTTAGCATCATGTAGTTAGGACGATGGGGACAATACAGTTTAATGTCATGTTGGACAAAAAGGGGACTGTTCAGTTTAATTTCATGCAGTAAGGACAAAAGAGGACACATTTTAACATCATGTTGGATGTATTAGGGACTCTTTCACAGTTTAACATAATGTTGGGAAAAAAACGACGATACAGTTTAGCGTCATGTTGGAAGAAAGTGCGAATAGTTTAAGGTCATATGCATGGACCATTGTTTATGCAGTTTAACGTCATGCTGGACATAAGGGACATGCAAATAGTTTAATGTCATATGCATGGACTGTGGATTGTGCAGTTTAACATCATGCAGGATGTAAGAGACATCTATACAGTTTAGCGTCATGTAGTTAGGACGTCACAGTTTAACGTCATGTGGGACTAAAGTAATAAAAATAGTTTAAGGTCATATGTATGGACCGTGGAAATTTATTTTGTGTTTATACAAAATACTTCTTCAGAAATCTGGCATTGGTTGGAGTAGTGATGAGTTCTCCATCCATTGAGATTAAAGAATAATCTCCATTGGAATAGACCTTATGTATTGAATAATTTCCTTCCCACTTTGGTTCAAGCTTGGGAGGTTTCTTTCTTGGTATCATTGGAGTTCTGAGAACTAATACCAACTCTCCCTGAACGAATGAACGGAGATGAACTTTTTTGTTGAAAGCTCATGCTATTTGATTTTGATAGACTTCCAGGTGACGCAGGGTGCACAATCTTTTCTCATCTAACCATTCCAATTCATTCAATCACTTTTGAGATTGTTCATCTGTGGATGACTGATCACAAATGGCTACCCTGAGTGAGGGTAGTTGAACCTCAATTGGTAAGACTGCTTCTATTCCATATACCAATGAATATGGAGTTGACCATGTTGCAGTATGGGTAGTTGTTCGATAAGCCCATAAAGCATGAAAGAGTTTATCAGGTCATGACTTATTATCTTTATCCACCATCTTTTGAAGTATATTTGAAAAAGTCTTGTTGAAAGATTCTATCTGGACATTGGCCGCTGCATGATATTGAGATGAATGATTGGATTTGATGTTGTATTCTTGATACAACTTCTTCACCTCGGATGAACATAAGTTGGTTTCATTGTCTGTCAATATGGCATGAGGGACACCAAATCTGGTAATGATGTTAGACTTGATGAAGCTAAAAATGCTTTTAGAACTAACTTCTTTGAGAGGTATGGCCTATGCCCATTTGGAGAAAAGTCAGTAGCAGTAAGAATATACTTAAACTGCTTGGCCGTAGCTGAAGGGTAAGGTCCCACCACATCCATTCCCCATGTGGTAAATAGCCACGAGTATTTAGTTGTATGAAGCAACTCTGGGGGTTGATGGATGAAGTTGGCATGTACTTGGCATGAATGACACTTCGTTGGGAAATCAACACAATATTGTATCATTAAAGGCCAAAAGTATCCAAGGATTCGAATCTGATCAGGCAGTCTATGTCTAGACTGGTGGGCACCATAGACTCTTGCATGCACTTCTTTCATGACAGCCATTGTCTCTTCACCATCAACATATTTGAAGAGAACTCCATCAAAACCATGCTTGTAGAGAATTTTCTCTAGGTGATATGGGCTATTATAAAGAGTAAAATTGACCACACGTCGCCAGATTTGTTCTTTCCCAGCTCGATCAGGTGGAAGTGTTCCATTTTGAAGGTATTCCCTGACAGGTTTCATCCATCCTATCGTATGACCATACAGTTCAGGAATAGGACTAATTTCATTTATCTCTTCTATTCTGGTTCGAACATAAGGTGAAATTGTATAACGGTGGGAAATATTGATGGTTATTTCGTCCCAATTTGGATCTTCCAGAGCTGTGACTATATTAGCCAATGCATCAGCTTGAGCATTTTGTGATCTTAGGACATAAGAAAATGTCGGTTCCGAATGGAATTCCGCCATTAAATCTCTAACGTAATCATACAAAGGGATTTTTTCTTCTTTTCTGATTGCATAATCCCCATTGATTTGTTTGATTACCAGGTCTGAATCACTTTTCACCTTTAAGTGATTCACTTGTGCTTGAAGCGCCAACTCTAAGCCTGCAATGAGAGCTTGGTATTCCACTTCATTATTTGTACCACCTCCCAAGAATGAGAAATAATAAGGTAACACTGCCTTTTCGGGAGAAATGAGCACAATTCCTAACCCACCTTTGTTGAATTTAGGATTTTCCATTTTCTTCCCTGTTGGACTTCTGGAAGCACAATCAAAGTACATTTCCCAAACCTGAAGACTATCTTGAATAGAGAAGACTTCCTCATCAAGAAGTTAAATATCTGAAGATGTGTCTTCCACTGAATGGTGTTCAGCCATAAAATCAGCCAGAGCTTGGCCCTTTATTGCCTTTTGAGACCCATACTGAATGTTGAACTACTGCAAAATAACCGCCCACCTTGCCAGACGTCCTATAAGCATTGGATAACTAAGGATGAATTTGAGCGAGTTATTTTGAGATACCAATTAGACCTCATGATGTTTCAAGTAGTGTCTCAACTTTTTAACTACAAAGATCAAGGCTAGGCAACACTTCTCAATACTTGAATATCGGGTTTTTGCTTCAAGCATAGTTTGACTGAGATAGTAGAGGCTGTTTTTATTCTCAGCATCATTCTTTTGATGAAGAAAGGCACCCAATGATCTCTCTAGAGCTGTCACGTAGAGGATAAGTGGTATTCCTTCAATATGTGGCATTAACACTAGTGGACTCAAGAGATACTTCTTGAGAATATCGAATGCTTATTGAAATTCTTCAGTCCACGTATAAGTGACTCCCTTCTTCATCAATTTGGTGAAGGGTAGACTTTTGCCTACCAAATTGGCGATGAAACGCCGAATATAGGCCAAGTCTCCTTGAAGTCCTATCAATTCTTTTAAATTTCGAGGAGGTGACATACCAAGGATTGACTATGTCTTATCAGTATCGACTTCGATACCACGATGGCATACAACAAAGCCGAGAAATTTTCCTGAGGTTACCCAGAAAGCACATTTTAAGGGGTTCATCTTTAAATTATTTTTTCGAAGCTTGCGGAATATGACTTATAAATCATCCAAGTGATTAGAACTTTGTTTGGATTTGACCACCAAATTTTCCACATAACATTCAAAAAACTTCCCTATGAAGGGTTTGAAGATACGATGCATGGCATGCTGATATGTTGCGCCTGCATTCTTTAGGACAAAGGGCATTACCCAATAGCAAAACACACCCTGAGGGGCTCTGAAGGATGTATATTCTTCATCTTCTAGATTCATTCAGATTTGATTATATCCAGAATATCCATCCATGAAGGAAAGTGCTCCATAGACAGTTGTCTCATCAATCAAGAGTTCTGTAATCGGAACTGGAAAATGCAGAAGATCTTGGAAAAGAGTGCCTTAGATATAACAGACATAATCAAGATAAGTCTGGCCACTACATCTTTTTGATGATAAAATATGTTATTGATTGCTTTGTTGGCCCTCTCATTGATTTTTAATAGGGGCCTAACAAATAAGCAAAGCATCATTTTAACTTGGTTAAGGATTCACATCAGGTTCACGATTTTTTGTTTCCTCTAGAATTGGGGATGATCTTGTTGATTTAAGATTCAAACATTCCAAGCGGTTTGTAACGGGTTTTTTCGTAGAACCGGAAAAATACAATGATTCCATATCCATTTGGACCTACTTTCCAAAGGTAGGCACTCATTAGTTGTGGACTGATGAGGCTTAGGAATTTTCATTGGTCGAGAGGATGGGAGGTCGGACTCATCACACCTTTATGAGGGGAATTATTTTCTACTCCGCGACTCTCTTTATAGATTTTAGTTATGTTCATGAATCCTTATTACATTACCAAGTATAAAATGAGATTTCCTTTAGATATGACAATCAATGATTAAATATGTAGGAAATTTAGTGAATATTTTATATGTATTCGAGGTTCTTCATCGATAGATAATCTCTTGTATTTGTTAGATATTCTTAGTCAATGGTATCCTTCAATACATAAAAGTATCTTGGTCATTATGATGACCATACTAGTTTTAAAGACACTCAGTGGGGCACTTGAAGTTTATTGTCATTCAGAAGGACATGGATTATTTCACAGTTTGGATCGTACCGGCAAATGGGCTACCTACGTATCCTTTGTTTTGGAAAAAGAATCAGAACCCACATAGTTCGATTAAGGGAGTATGAAGTTTATGTATGATTGATAGCTCAAAGAAATATGTCATGATTACTTTTACACTCTAATCTCACGTGATTCATGCTCGGTGTGAGAAATAAGAGGTATTGGTGAAACCAGACAATTGTGCCACAAAAGATGCAATGATGTGGGGCTTATGTACGTATGACTGCCCAAATAGATTAGGATTAAGATTTAATTCAGGGATGAAATCCAGGAACAAGACCCATAAAGCTATATGTGCTTTATGGAGATTCAGATACTCTAATCTTGGGGATTACTCTTAAGGAAGATGCCCACGTTAGGAGGGGACTTATGATTGGGTTTTACTCCTAATAAGGAAGCCCAGATCAAAAGTAAATTAGGAATGGTTGAGAGAAATTTAAGACTGGGGATTACTCTTGAGGAGGAGGCCAAGGTTAAAGGGATTTGAAAACTGGGGCTTACTCCTGAAAAGGAGGCCCGGATTAAAATTAAGGGACTTGGGGATTACTCCTAAAGAGGATGCCCATATTTGAAACTGGGGCTTACTCCTGAAAAGGAAGCCCAGGTTAAGATAATTATGGTTGGGTCTTACTCTTGAGGAGGATGACCAAATTAGGGGACTTGGATTTGGGGATTACTCCTGAGAGGGAGGCCCATATTAATGATTCTCTCATCTTATAGGATGAGGCTGAATGAATTAAATCTTTAACATTAGTGACATAAATATGTTTAAATTACTAGGTTTTGAGAGATGTTCCACGGAATTCCTTTTAGATAAGGAATTCAATCAAGAAAACATGCCATAAATGGCTTTGAAGAGTGTCTTGAAGACTGAATCTTGAATAGGAAAGGTGGAATGGCATAAGAGAGGTGAAATGGGTAGGAAGGGCACCCAAAAATAGAAGGGCACGCAAGTCCTGGGGGGTCGCGCAAGTATTTCATAGGCGCACAAGTCTTGGCCGCACAGGTATACCTACGCGGCACATGGGTACTTGCACGATTGTTAACCAGTAGGGTAATACTTGGGCGATCCTTGATCAAATCCTTTAGAATTATCCTGAGGTACTTCCAGAAGAGTGGTGTGCAAGTTTCAATGAGTAGGTAAGGAGGCGCGCAAGTGTGTCCATTTCCCTTAAGGGTAAAACACTTAGGTGCGCAATTGTTAGTGAATTCTAACACTTAGACCTTATTCCTCTTGTGTATACCTTCCATTATATGTAAATAATTACCTTAGAAGTGTTCGGAAGACTTGAAGAAGAGACTTGGGCGTTCAGAGCTCTGTATCTGAATTCTGGAAAAATTACCTCTTCTAAATGGGGGTCCACCAGGGGTATTTATAGGCTAGAGAAGACCCTGGGTGATTTTCAAAGAGGGCGCGCAAGTCACCTGTGTGACCATTTGGGTGGTGCGCAAGTATACTTGCACGACTATGATGGAACTTGCGCAACTTATGGGAAATGTTCTCCTTGTTCATACCTTTCTCTTTTTTTGATGTTTATTCAAAGGATGAATCTTCTTTGTTTGAGGTATTTTCCTTTTCATTTCGTTTATACTATGTGATGAAAAAGGAGTGTCAACAGCCATTGGGATCTAAAAACTACCTACCCACCTTCTCAATGATGGAATAGGTAACTATCAAAGCTTACATATAGTACTAATTATGATTTTCATGAAACTCTTGGTATAGCTCAGAAAATAGGATAATTAATTTAAATTCATAACTGGATTCTCATACATCATATGCCTGAGTTTTCGGACTCACCACAACTTCTACTGAATTCCATTTACTATACATATAGACAAGCTTAAAAATTAATGAATAAAGATATTCAACACATATCCATTGTTTTATATTCAATCCACAAAATTTAAATATGTATTTGAGGCTCTTATGGTCCGTATACACCATAAATCACCCACCCATAAGATACTGTCTCTAGTAATGTAAGGCATGGAAAACTACTACTAGATAAAGGTAGTGCATCGGGAAATTTATATTGTGAGGCCTCAACAACCAAGATCTGTACGCAACAACTCTATCCACCTGCATTATCAATTAACCTATCCTGATGTGGGATGCATCACAAAACATTTTATAGCCTTTTATAGACTATGAAAGTATTAAAATCGGTGTCAAGAGAAGCCTTTTGTTTAGATCTTGAAAGAATTACTCACATCATATGACCACAAGAACATGAAACCATTCTTTGTAAGATACTTAATAGGTGAATCAAGGAATGATATGTTTTGTATGAAAGACCCGTAATATCCATCCATCCCCAAGAAACACATTAGATCAAATACATTCTTCGGATACTTCCATGAAAAACTACAATAACCTTATCTGGGTCAACAGAGACTATTGACTCTGAGATAATATTACCCAATAAGTGAACTTTGTTATTACAGAAGTGAAACATAGCTAGATTGGAATAAATATTTTTCTCTCTCAGTGTACAGAGAATGATATCGAGGTGCTTAGAATGGCCTCAATCAGTGTGATATTACACCTAGATGTTGTCTACAAAGATCGTGACAAAAGAATTATGGTATGGGTGGAAATCCTATTCATCTAGATGATGAAAATCGTGGGATAATTTATATGAGTAAATGGAATAACATGGTACTCATACAGACCATACATGCTATGGAAAGCTATACATGGTATGTTTTAATTCTTGTCCCACACCAAATGATATCCTTATTTCAGTTCAATCTTAGAAAACACATTATGTCACTGTAGCTGGTCAAAGAGAAAATCAATTTGAGGTAGTGGAAACCGGATCATAACTATAAGCTAGTTCAACAATATGTAATCCAAGAATAGAAGAAGGGTCCCATTTACATCTTGAATAAAAGCACTAGTAAGACCCAAGAGGAAGCATTGTCCGAAATGAAAACTTTGTTCTCTATTCCCTCCAACTATCCCTTGATATCCTAGAGCTCAGTAGGTGTCATTATTTATGGAGGAATGGACGTAGAAGTTTCTCCTAGAATGTTCTCAATTGAAAACTCTACCTCTCTCTTTGGAGGTAAGTAAGAAATATATTCAGTAATGATGCCCCTGAAATCATCTACTACCAGAATGGAATTTATCATGATGTAATCTCTGATCCTCCATGAGGAGATTAGAAATCAATATTGTCACTACACCAAGCCCATTATATTATGGTCCATCTCTTCCATCCTTGACATCCCACCCACCATTTCTTAGATAAATGTTTCCTTCTGTGATGAAAATGGAACCCTATGGTAATAGTAGTCTACAAAGGTTTGGTACACTAACAACCAATCCTTCCTGATAATGACATCAAATCCCATCATCTCGATAATAAATAGGTCCGACAATAATGTTTAGCTACATAACTCAAGGGGATAAACCCTGAATTGGAATAGGCCCTCTAACTATACCCCCAACGGTGTATTCAGGGTCATCAAACCACCATAATAATGAATTTATTTCTCAATAAATTCCATGATAGATAAAAATATGAATTATTTTGAAGAACCTATATCAAATAAAGAAAATAATATAGTGGTGTCTACTAGAATAATACCTCATATTGTATATGGTCATAAAACATGATACTTGGGTATCGGTTGTAGTGCATACAACTAACAAGATCTATGAACTTGTGAAAATGTTGAACTACCATGATCATGATGGCTATGTTGGCACTACTGGTGATTGGGTGTCGGTATACCAAGGCCATGACATCCTCTTCAGCCAATACTGATGGTGGTACCCTAATTCCCTTCTTGACATGGTATAAAAGAACTTTCCCTAGAAGGTAGATCTAGTGCATATCATCTTCCACTAGAAGTTGATGGAATGGTATGAAATAATCTTTAAAGATGCCCCAAATGTTCACAAAATCAACACTTCATAGTGTCTCTATAAAATCGAGGCTACACGTTCCCCAATCATCCATACTGATGGCACACAACATAGCTACCATCACGGGTACTTAGACTACCATTACCTTGAAAGGATTCATTGAGAGAAGGTTTCCTAATACCAGATGAACTAATGGTCTTCCTCAACACTAATCGTCTATTACTTGTAAAATCATCATCACACATGTTGAACTGAGGGATAACAGTATGATTGACTATTTCAGAAAAGGTAGGTGGGTGAAATAAATTCATCTCAGTATAGACGGCATACTGAATCCCATACTCTAATTATCTTGCAAGAAAAATTTCATAATCAACTAGAAGTGGTGAAAATTGAAACAAAATTGTGAAACACATTGAATACTCCATAACTAACATAGAACCATGCTCGATATTCAATAACTCTCTGGGTCAGTCAGCACTCAGTGTCTGAAGAAATCCGTATTCACGAAATGTAGTTTGGAATTCATTCAATACCATGCCCTGATGGTGATCATCCTCGGTAACACATCCCACTAGCCCTTGGCCGAATCACACATCATTAATGTAGCTAGCTTGACACTCCACTCTTGAGGAATATCCAAATGCTCAAAGATAGAAATGGTGGCCTCAAGACAATACTTAGCAACCTGTGTATTGAAATCCTCCAAGATGGTTGGAATCTACTACTACTAAAACTAACGAGTCAGATCAGTCGTCATAAGTGTTGGTCAGGGAGCACCGTGCAGGAATGCATTAGATGCAAGAAACTATCATGAACCTGGGAGTCAGTTCCCAGATCAATTACAATCAGTTGTTCCACAAGTGGAATTCATAGTGGTATAACTGACAGCTCAAATCCTTATGTGCTTGGATTATGGTTTTCTCCACCCTCGTGCCACATGACATAAATATGTCATGGAGTAATTGGTCTACAAATTCCATGCACACTCCTTCAAAAAAACATTAAGAAGATAGATAGTAATAGATAAATTTGAATATAAGGACATGGATCACTACCCATTTTATACTACCCTAACTACCCTCTTATAGGTACATGTACTGGTAAGTTCTCATCTATAAGTTAATGGGGTTCTAGTATATGAAGGGTCAACTATACCATGCATAATATTTTATTTGAAACCATTCATTTTAATAAGTCATGTTTTACTTTTTTATTTAATTTTATTATAATCTTATATCATTGTTGTTTTAAATGGATTGATTTTCCTAGTGAGTCATGGATCATACTCCTTATCACCAAGATCAATACCCATTTAAATTATAATTAACTCAATCCAAATCTAGTATCAGAACGTACCAGGTTATATACAATGTATTGACTCAGTAAAATACCCATTACAACCCAAGAGGGGCCATATGAAAACAAAAAAATTTATTTTATTATTGACGAAAGAACATAAAATATGAAACACAAAAATAGGCAAGATATGAGGCTATGGGGGCCTGAAGAGATAAATCCCAATGGCATCCCCTCTAATGAAATTTTTCCCTTCCGTTGAAATAGGAATCACTCAATCATAGAAGAAGAGTAGAATAGTTATATATATATATAAGAAAGTATCACTCAATAATTACAATCCATGCATTAAAATGTAAGCAGTGAAATGCACATACATGGATAGGAAATATGCATGGCATGTTAATTCTATATACCTACGATGATTCATGAAGCAATGCTCCTTTCCCTAAAATCATTGGGCTGTGGATTAATTGAAATACTCAATTAGAATAATAATAATCATCATCATCACAAAACAAGTGTGTCACCCAATAGTGAAATGATAACAACAGTAATAAAAAAGCATAACAACAATCATAATTTCGGTAACTCGGCATTTTCCCCAAACATGGGTTAGCTATGCCCAAGAACGACATATAATCAAGTTCAAAATAATTACTAATATCCTTTCTATTGACTCTGAATAGTAAATAAATAATGGATCCACTTTGATGGCACTTTGTGACATCCCAGACTTGAATTCCACTCAGAGGTTCCCTGATCTCGGTTTCCCACATGGCCCTATGCACATCTCCCAAAACAAAAGAGGCTACCAAAATGTAGTGATGGCCTAGGGTGTTTTCTTGGAGATATAATGCCATCATTTCTAGACTTTACCACAACTGATAAATATAATCATAGGTAAATAGTGAAATTAGTATAAAAATATTGGATATAGAGAGTAAATGGAATAATTAACAACATAGACAACTAATAATGATATAAAAATGATGATGCATGTCATGTATCTATAAAAAATAAAAAAATGGATAAAATTCAGACAAAAATACTACTATAAAAATTTAGAAAAATGAAATCCAAAAACTATCCAAGCATCTCGAGATCCATCTCAACCATCTTCTACCCATCTTCATTATGAAGCAGTGAAGCAATCAAGTATCCAAAGAGAAATTCTTACCATTTTCAACACTTTCATACATGTAATCTACTTAGGTACCAATAGTGGGCTTGATAGGGTGTGAGATAAATCTTAGTATGCCCCCACTAATGGTATCTATAAAATATATTCTATGTAATATAAACTAAACAGTGTGAAATCATGCATATATAAAAGTAAAATAGTAGAGTAATGTAAAACCCAAGTACTCGATTCATCCTTAGCTGGTATTTGAACATGTAACCATTTCATTAAATAATTATATTTCAATTTATATA
This sequence comes from Viscum album, assembly GCA_963277665.1. Classification (NCBI taxonomy): domain Eukaryota; kingdom Viridiplantae; phylum Streptophyta; class Magnoliopsida; order Santalales; family Viscaceae; genus Viscum; species Viscum album. The sequence goes on from OY728157.1 coordinate 1,430,768,236, forward strand.
GAAGTCTTGTGAGGTATAACCATCATTGAAATCCTAACATGATAACAATAGTAAAGAATCCAAGACATAACAAGGAATCCATGATGATATAATTAGAGAGGAACCAAGGTAATAACTAAGGAATCCATGACCTCAATGGTCAAGTCAATCAGGTAATAATTGCAGCGTAACTATATGGGTAATAGTGTAATCCAATGATAAACACCTAAGGAATTCCACAATAATGTAATTATAACTAATTCCAAGGAATTCATTAATGGTAAAATGGGATAAGCAATTAATGGGACCAAGGATATAAACAAGGCACCACATGTTTTTTGACGTTGTGCTAGATCAAAGGAGTGTATACAAAGCATCCTGTTATAATAATGAAGAATGGATCCTACAGTGTCATACCAAGAATCCACTAATAGACAAAGATCAAGTTCCAAGGCGGGTCTCACCCTTAAAAATAGACATCTCTGAATCAGAATAGTGTCCTTCAGTTCTTAGGGCATTCCCTTTGGAATCCAAAATATAACTCAAGTTTGACCACTCCTCTAGTAATGTCAATGTCAAAATATAATAAACCTTATAATTGAGTCATTAAATTAATTAGGCCATGTAATATTCATTCCATTTTAGTAAGTCAATGGTTCATTCCCCTAAATTTCATTAGTGTGATAAAGATAACTATGCATATAACCATTTAATTAATTCATTTAATTCATAATCATTTAATATGGTTCACTCTGATTCCTTTAATTAGACATGGAAATGGTTCCTATGGATATGGAACCAATCTGTTAATTTATAATACAATATTCCAAATCATACATATGAAATTTACTTTCCATTTTCATTTAGCATTAATTCATAAAATTGAATCACTTACCATAGAATAATAATGTGGGAAGAAAACATGGTACTATCCATTTATAAACTCGCAAATTCATCTAATTAAAGTGTATTTCAATTAACATGGTCAATCCACACACCCAAATAGAGGGGAAAAGGTGTCATAACAAACCATTAATGCATGATTAAGGAAATCACCCTACTTTGGGTGGTATTCACTAAGGTCACAACCTCCAACAATGGTTAGCATTTATAATAAAGTTATTAGAGTACAGTTCTAATGACTTTAAGTAAGAAAAATAATTAAATAGGAAACTCCAGAAGAAATATGTGTGAACACCTGAAAATTTATATAATTTATAATCTTGAGGTATTATTCATAGACAACCTAAATCGTACTCATATGACTCTCCTCATCCACTATCAGCCTCTAATTTGTCCTCGATGAAAATCTATCTGAAGAATAGATCAATCATAAAAAAAACATGGCTTATGAACATGATCCATGATAAATATTTCAAGAATAAGATAAATGATAAATGGATAAATGGGAATTAAGATATTAATGTTGTGGATCCAACAAGATGAATAGTGCTTTGATCGGACTCTTGATGGATGATCGGGATCAATTCCTATTTTGGGCTTGAAAATGGATCCAAAATGAGAGAATAGAGGTGATTGTATTCTATAAAGGGAAAGGGAGAAAGAGTATTTGGTTTAACCATAACATTTAAGGGAAAATATTAAAATCACCGAAAAAATGGTAATCATCCCATTTGGACTCATTGATTTCCAAACTGTGCACCTATCGGGTGCCATCTGTTATAGGGTTGGGCATTTCACATTATTATACCACATGATTTAAGAAACTGGGGTGCCAAATGTTCGGAACACCACTACAAAATTTCTATATTTATTTCAATATATGTGCACCTAAAATTTAATGGATTATCTAACTATTCAACCTATAGGACTCCACTATCCATCTGCTCGCTGTTTGAAGTAACCATTTGGCCTACCCCCACATAGCTTCTACTAGATGTGTGGCCATCCAATTTCTCAAAACAAGCTGGGTTATAGGATCTGAATAATCCTTGGACACCCCTGAGAGACCTGTTAACTTATTAGGCATATGTATTAGGTCAAAAATAAAGAATTAGACAAATTTAAAAGGATTCATACCTGAGTCAAAATTTGGATTCTTACAGTAGTGACAGTTCATGAAGAGCGATTAAAATCATCCTTTTTAAATTTCAATTCAATGAAAACAATTATTTATTAATTTTTATATATATATATCCATTCTATAATTATGAAAAAATGAAAAAAAATTATAGCATTTAAATATTATTTTTGTTTTTTTAATCATTCATGACATGGCCATTATAATATCCTTTATATATATGGTAGTACAAACCCAAACAAGAATGCTTTATAATGAATAAATTTGATAATTTCATTATATAGTTATAATTTCAATTTTAAAGAAAAATAATATTTTTAGAAAACGTTATTTAAGTGATAAATTTATTTGATGAAGATGTATATGAATAAACCTAATGTAAACGATTATGGATAGGATAAAATTTACGTCGAAGACTTGAATCTTCTCTTAGAGAGACCCTTGGAAATAAAGGATTTGTTACTACTTCTTGTGACCATAGGTTACCAAATTTGTGAGTGTGTTTTTTTGGAAAGATATTGGGTAGGGATTCATGAGAAACCCCATAGATATGTGGGAATTGTGGTTGGTAGTGAAGGGGTACTTTTATAGGTTGGTTTGAGTGGTATTTTCACAAATACTCATTCCTTAGTGAGTAAGGATTGTAGTTTCTCATAGAAAGTGTATCAAAGTAGAATGAATTGATATAATATGATAATAGGTAAATAATTCCAACTTATACCCTTTTATAGATAAATTTTAATGATATTTTATATCTGTTCTCCTTAGTTAATCTATTTTACCTCATTTTTAATTACCATCGTAACTCCATTTGTACCCTCGTGACTTATTTTTATTCATAAAAATGAATTTCTATTATAATTAATTTGGATATTTTTTTTCAAATAGGAAAATAATTTCATTGGACTCATTTTATATATAATAAACAGAGTAATTTTAATATATGTGATTACAATTCATAAAAAATTAGATAAAATATTTTTTAAGCCCAAAAATATATTTATTATTATTCCTTAGCATGTAATAATAATTATATGAAACTTATTTTTTTAATATTATCAAAAAATTATATTGAAATATTTTTTATTTATAATTAATTTAATTTATTTAGATTAAAATTTCATTCAACACATTAGAATATCTCATTGAAAAGTATCCCATTATAACATTAAAGGATTTTATCATTACTTATAACTAATAAATAATAAATTATTAATGTTTATTGATTTATATATATATAAACAATAAATTTATCAATATTTATTATTTTAGAAATAAAAAATTTTCATTTCAATGAAATTATATTATATATATAATAAAAACAATGTTTTTTCAATAAAACATTTTTGTTTAACTACGGATAATTAAATAAGTTTTCCTTACTGTTTCATAATTATTTCTTGGAAATCATTAATTTATTTTACAAATAATTCATTTAATTCCATATATCTATTTTATTAATATTATTCTTTTATGAAAATAAATTTAATGAAAATACATATTTCATAAAAAATGTATCTTTAGTATCAACAATATTTTCCCAGTGAATTACAATATTTTAATTCTTTTCCAATATCATTTATTTTATTTAAAAATATTATTTATAATTAAAATAACTATTTTAAACATATCTATAAACTATATTTATATTAACTTCATATAGAAAATTCTACAATAGTATAATGTTTAATGGTATTATGCCAAATAGTTATATTCCTTTTTATAACGATTATATAATTGGTATATTATGACCATTACATCCTATAAATTCATTCCATTATAACATCATGAAGTACACTCATTCTTATAATTTTCATTTGGAATTTTAAAAAATTCTTTCATCTATAATGATGGGTTTTGTCATTACAGTTTTAACACAACTAATGATGATCTTCATGTGTGAAGATAAAACATGGTTTTTTCGTAGTTTTAAATATATTAATATTTTATATTTATTGTACCATTTTAATTTATGCACTTTAAATGGAAATAATCATCTATGGTATGTCATATTACATGGTATTTAATATATGATATTGTGCACTTTTATTGGAATGTAACATTATTACAAAATAAATTTTTTTATTTTGAAACATATCTTTTATTGTATAATTTTAGTAAAGTTTATATTAATTTTAAAGAATAAAATAAGAAATTTAGGGAAATAAATTCTTACTTGAATATGGGATTTTACATTCTCTCCAAATAAATAAAATGTGTCCTTTAAAATTTAATTATAGACCACTAATAAAAATAGAAAATGGTAACCCAAAGATATACTTGAAATGAGATATAATTTATAATGAGATATAAAGAACACTGTCATAGGGAAGTATATGAAAATAATATTTTCCTTCATAATATGTAAATATAGATATTTTCATTTTTTAAAATCATTGAATCAAAATATATCTCTATATTTTTAATTAAAATATTATTTCTTTATCTTCAAATTATGAGTGAGGTAATTTTTTTCATATAAATTTAATTATTGTGTGGAATAATCTACTACCATTTCTTTTTTCATGAGAACACATCCCACTCCCAAATTTTATGAATTAATATATATCAAAAATCATTATCTACTATAGTATATTGTGAGTAGAGGTCCAATGACTATCCATATTTTAAAATCCTATAAATTTTATTCATATTCATTTATACAAAGGAACTTGAATCTCTTATTTGTTAAATTGGTTAGTGGATTTTACCATAATGAAAAATTTATCATAAAGGCATTGATAGTTTTGATCCAATACAAGAAATAAATGGATATGTTTTATAGTTGTTGGAATTGGTCATTATTCATTTAATTATATCTTTTAATGTTCAATAAAAATACCCACACATTGTTTTACATAACCCAATAATGATACATTACTTATCCACAAATCACAATTTCTAAATTTGGAATATAGTTCTCATTTCTCATGGTCTTTAACGCAATCCAAAAATAATCATTATTCCCTTTACTTATTTTTGAATATATGAGAATATTATCTTTAAGTACTAAAATAAATTGAGTGAGGTAATCTCTAAAGACTCTATTCAATATATCCCAGAATATAGTTGGTGAATTTGTAAGTTTGAATGTAATCACTGTGAATTTATTATGCCCATATACTATATTAATAGTTGTCTTGGGTATGTCTTAAATTTATACTCTAAATTGATCAACTCAAGGAAAATAGTAACCTCTAATAAGTGTTTATCACTTCACAGATGAAATAAAAATCATTAATATAGGGTAAATGATACTTTCTCTTAATTATGATTTTATTAACTTCTTGAAAATCAATACAATCACACATCAATTGAAATATTTTCTTAACATAGAGAATTGTTTCACCACATAGAGAATCACTAGGGTTTATAAACCCCTTATATGGGTTCTCTTAGACTTACTTATTTAATTCCTCAAATTACATTAGGGATATTATATAAGAAATCATTTATATAGGCGTATCACCATGTATAAGTTCTATGTAAATTGAACACCGCTTTCTAGGAAAAGAGTATCCAAACCATAAATAGAAACATAAATATATTCACTTAAAATCATTACATACTCAAAAGGGAGTTTTTTACCAACCATTTGAGATAAATACCCCGCATTATTGGGTATCAATACCCATATAAGATAAGTAATTTCTATAGGGAGTTCTTAGTCAACCTCACACCAAACAAAGTTCATGGGTTGACTTGGGATATCAAATTTGATTTCTATATATCTAAAATTAATGTTTCCTAAATTTAGTGAGAGACATTTCATTCCTAAAATCGCATAAAATTTTACTAAATAGAGAATAATAGGATTATCAGGAAGCACATTCCTATAAAAATGTGTTGGAGTGGAGTTAGAGACACATGATTTAATCATAATACCACAAGGATTTTTCAATGATAATTAAATTTCCAATTATTTTGGTGGTGATCTGATTTTTCTAGGAACAAATATTGATATTAAGGAATTATTATAAAAAATTAAATGGTATATTTGATATTATTAATTGGATGATCAGTTCACGTTTCACCACATAATATTCATTGTCAACTTCCGTTGTATTAGTTATATAGGCTCTTCTATATTCTTCTAGTTTTATAGGTTGATAATTTATTTTATACGAATTATCTCTTGTGTTAAGGAATTTATTTTAATAATTCAAAAACTCCTTAAATTTAATGTATTGAAGTGTGGGTGGTATATTATTTGGAACATTCATATCTTTCATTGTATTAATCATGCATTTCATCTCTCTTTAAAAATCATGAGATCAATGTTCAGCCCTTCAACACCTGATACATTTTCTTATTAATTTATTGAATTTTATTGGGTTATTACTCCATTATTTTTTTACATGTATGTGGGTAAATTTTATTTCTTATATGTTATTCATAAATCAAATTTCTATGAAACAATATTTTCCTTTTCTTATCTCTAAAACAATGACAATAAAGTGAATATCTATTTTTTCAATAGAGGTCATTGAAACATTTCTCCCTAGGAACCAATTTCCATTATAAGTAATATTTTTTAATGATTTTTTAACACACTAATTAAATGATCAATATTTATTTTAGGTTCAATGGTGAAACTATAAGCATACCTTTATAGTCCTGGGAATTTTTCTTCATATCTACCTAAACATAAATCCTATTTTTTCATTATCTTAAAGAATTCCATCTCTATTTCATTTTTTCGAGTTAGTGGAAAATATTTATTGAAAAATATCTTCTTATAATCCTCCCATTTTATGAAGTCAATTTCATCCTCTTTCCTCATGTTCTTGATTGGGGTCTTCCATCAATCAGCTTCTTATTCTAAATGAAAAATATCTATAAAAACCTTTTCATTATCTAAGATCTATAGAATCAATTTTGTTTCTATTTCTTGATCTATTCAATGATAACTAGTGGATTGAAACCCCAAAAAATGATGGATTCCAATGATACATGGGAGACTCAATAGTGTATTTATCCTTCTTTGGTGCATTCAAGAGCTCCATAGGACTCGAGTTGTTATTTATAACATGAAGTATGATTTTCGTGAATTTTTTCACTCGATATTCAATATTATTTAGTTTTAAATAGGTACAATAACGTCATTTTTACCACACACATTGTAAACTCTATTTCTTATGATTCCATCCATTTATTAAAAACAAAAGGGATAACATGAGTAAAACATAATATCCTTATTGAATCAATGTGAATATCCATATGACAATTCATCTTAATTATATCCTACTTTAGGAATCATTAATTTAAGAATATGATAAAATATTTTTAACCTAGGATTCAGTAAATTGGGTTCTATTTTATTTCATAACCTAATACCCAAAATAGTTAAATCCTACTCTGATAAAAACTATGATAAACTGAATATAAAATGTTTATATTTTAAAATATTTCCATAATAAAAAAATAAATTTCACAAATGAAAACATAATAACAGAGCAAAAAATATTTAGTGTCTTTGGTGATTAGATAAATATTGTCTTATTGTACATTATTTCTTTAATATCTCCTGTAAAATTCTTCTAACATGAATTTTTCCTACACATATTCTGTAATGGAAACCCTTGAGGGAATAGAAAACATAAGAAGGATTATGCTCATATTCCCACTATAGAAAAAAAATATCAATTATTTTATATATGGTTAGATAATAAAATTGTGATAAATTATGAACACCAGAGAAATGTCGGTTTATAAGTGATAATTGAGTCATGAGAGTTTTCCATAAGGATGAACATATGGGAGGTCTACATAAAACAGATCATGATAGAATAATAAAATATACCATAACATAAGAAGTCATAAACCTGATATGATAATAATCATACTTGAAAATATATAATATGAATGTTTCATAAACCTAATATTGTGAAATAATAATATTGGGAACATTACAAATCCAAATAATGTCCATGTATTACTTTGTAAACATTACTATTTGAAATGGTTTCTTTAAACAACATTGTGAACATAAAAAAACAAAATCATATTGATTAAAAACTACTTGAGCATATATATATGTAATAATTTCTACACAAAACAATTAAAACATTGGTAAACACAATCTTGTACTCTCGTAACTTTATGAATTTTTTTGAATGAAAAAATATCTATACACAATTTCATTAAGTCATGAGATATAAATATTTATGCAATGAATTTAGAGGTATATATAAAACCCATCCATCATATAATGGTAAATAATACCTATGTCTGACACAAGAACATATAAACAACTGTAATTTTATCATAACTTAATTAACCCAAAAGATAAAAAGAGTTTCACAAAGGTCTGCACTAGTATTGATCGTAATCCATTCAGATAAAAATGATGGATGGTATCATTGGAACCTTTTCACATTTAAGAATATGAAACATAAAATTATATTGAAAAATATGAAAAACACTATTAATGATAATATTAATTTTAAATTTAAAAATATGAATAAGTATTCATTACATATAAATAACCTTTCTTTTTTAGAGGAAATAAATTTTAAAATAAAAAGAATAATATTTACTTTGAAAAGGAAAAATAGAAAGTAATATTCATAAGTAAAATTGAAAAATATGAATGTAAAATATTATCATGTGTAAAACAATAAAAAAATATTCTTTTTAATATTTTTTTAAGTAAATCAATTCTAATATAAAATGACCCCTGTATAAAATGATAAAAAGATATTAATTTCATTATTTCGTAAAAAAATAAATTATTATATAAAATTACCTTATGAAATCATAGATTTATATTTTTGGACATTTATAGAAAATAAATAATATTTATATGGAGTATAAATATTCCCAATAAAAAAAAGTGATAAGGTTAACTCCACTTACATGCATATTTTTAGTTGAATTATGAACCAAAAGAATGTGAAATAATAAGAAGACTTTTATACCCAATAAACAACTAAATAAAAATAAAATATATGAGTATTTATAGAATAATAACATATAATTTTCCCCAATAGAAATTTTTTCAAAACAATATTGATTTCAAAATTAGATAAGAAAGAAACAGTTACTTCATTCATTAGTTTTGAATCAAAATATCATAAAAAGGTGAAAATGAAATGAAGTATTAAATACCATGAATAAAAATATAATTATAAAATAATATTTAAAATAGTTTTTTGATTCACCATATAAATGAAAATAGGTTCACAATATAATACATGTCTCAATAAAGGTAAAATGAGATGAAAACCCTTTAATTTAGATTCCTTGTTAGTTGAACACATTCTAACATCATATATAGTAAATTTAAAACTATTATTAATATATATTAGAACCATAATTATATTTAATATGATTTATTCCATTCATTAATATTTTTTTATAACCTATTTTTTTATCATTATTTGTTTATATTAATATTTAAGTGTTAATTGTCTCACTTTTTGTGCCAAATTTAGTACGGTAGTTCCAATACATAATCCATGTACATTTCTTCATCGCCTCAATTATATTCCTAGAGAATACATATTTTTCTGATATTGTTCTAAATTACAAAGGATAATTTATAAATGTTTTGGTGATGATTTGGTGAGAGTTGATAACTTATCTTTTTTTGTGAATTTTTGTTCATTATAATGAATTTATTTTACTAATGAATATATAAAAATGGAGATATATATATATACATTCTATAATTATGAAAATATATTAAATTAATCATAATTATATCATATCTATATAATTTAATTTTTATTAATCATTCATTATATCCCTATTATAACATCATTCATGTAGGTGGTAGAACGGACCCAAACAAGAACATGTTATAATGGATCAATAATTAAAATAATTTTATATTATAGTTCTAAAAACACCATAACTAAAAAATTACTTTAAAAATATTTTTTAAAAATTCATAAAAAAAATTGATAACATTTAGAAGGAAAATGTAAATAAAAATTTATACGAAGAGGCTAAAATTCAATCTTATCTTAGAATACCTCTTGGAAATGAAATATTTGGGACTCCTTATGTCTTGAGGACACCAAACATGAGTGAAAAGTTTTTTACATATAATTTTGGTAGACATGAAATATAAAAATAAAGTAATTTTTTATTTTGGATTGGTAGTGGTGGGGACCTTTTATAGGTGATCGTGAGTAGAATTTTTGAAAATACCCCTTTCTTAATACATTGGGAATGTAATTTCTCTCGGAAGGTTGACCAAAAGTGAAAATGTAGATTATATATGAAATGGGTGGTCAATAATTTACTATTCCACCCATATATAGATAAATGTTTATGTTATTTTAGGTACTTCTCCCTTAGTTAAAAAATTTAACTTATTTTACCTTTATAGTGGAAACTCAATTTTCACGTAGGAAAGATTTTTATGCATTAAATAAAATTGAATTTATCACCTAGTTTTAAAATTCTAATACAAAATATGAAATTGGTTTTGATGGATTGAATTTATAAAGGTGAGATAAAAAAATTTTAATATAATATTTAGTAACATATATAAAATAATTTTAAGAATAATCCATTTTTACACATAAAAATTAATTTATTCTAATTCCATACCAAGTAATAATCAATAGATATTTTTCATTTTTTGTATATTATAAAAATATATCATTAAAATAATTTTTTATTAAAGAATAATTTTATTCATTTATATAAAAAAATATTTTAAATAAATAAAATCAATTCTTTTAAAATCTTAAACCAAAATTTATATTTATTTATGATGAAAAAATAATCATTTTATTTTTTATTTTTTATTTGTTTATATAAATATAAAATAAATTTCATTATATTATATAATCTGAATAATAGAGATTTATCATTTAAATAAAAACTAATAATAAAAAATTGAAAAAAAAAATTATCCATTAAAAATTAAATTAGTGTCCCTTATAATTCAACAATTACTTCAGGTATATTATCACATTTGTTTACTAATCATTATTTGAATTTCATAAATCCATTCTATTAATATTATTATTTTTAGATAATAAATTTAATGAAAAAACATAATTTAAAACAATAGTTTCTTTAGGATCAATGGTATTTTCTTAGAGTATTTTTATCATTAAATTCTATTCTAAATAAATTTATTATTTAAAATAATTTTTTTTTAATAAAAATTAACATTTGCAAAATTAAAATAATTATTCTTCATATTGACCACATAATTAAAATTATAAATATGTATGATGACTAATGGTATTATACCCAACACCTATATACCCTTAAATAATAATTTATAATGTTTATATCCCCTCCATTACATCATATAAATTCATTCCATTTCAATTACACAAATCACACTTCTTATCCCTATAGTTTTTATTTGCGTTTTCTGAATTTCATTCTCTAATCATGATGTTTTTTTATTATTATATAACTAGTTATACTAAATTTAATCCTCAATAGTAAAGAAGATCCAGCGGATAGCCATGTTTTAATGATATTGTTATTTAATGATTATTATTTAAATTTAATTTATGAAAGTTTATGGGAAATATTCATCCATGGTTTGAAATAGCCCATCGTATGAAATAGTCCATGGTATGAATTATTTGGTATCATATACTATTGTTGTAATTTTTTAATATTATTGAATAAAGTTCTCTTAATTTCACCATATCTTGTATGATTTGTTTTTAGTGACGTTTTGATTCATTATAAAAAAAATAAAAAAAGCTAATTTACAGAAACAGAATTCATACTTAAATTTATGATATTATCTCGATTAAATATTTATGTATTTTTAGTGTCTAGTGGATATATTTTGAGTCCATAACCCATTGGATTTTATCAGTTTAAATTGATCAAACTCATCATTAGAAATAAATTTTAATGAATAGTGAGTTACTTCTATTTTATAGTTTTTATTTTATCATTCCATTTTCAATTCTGATTATTATTTTTAGTGTTCTTTCTATGTTATTTTATCAATTTTCATAATATAAAAGTCTCATAATCTATTTAAGATATAACATGTTTTATTGACCGTAATAAAACACTTCAAATTGTATTCCTTATAAATCCATTCTCATAAGTATTCATGACCAAGTATATCTAAAATCTACAAAAATCTAAAATGTTAATAACAATTGTTGTTTCTAATATTCAAAATATTTTTTAGTATTCATTTTTTGATAACATGTTATATTTTATATCAAAAAACCTCTATTTATTTATATACACTACTGTATTTTATTTTTTCATGTCTGTAGTGCTCTATTTGTGTTGTATACTATGTATATGAATATATTCATTAAAATGTCATTTTTTACATGGATCAAATACAAGTATTATAGTATTTATATCATACCCAATTTGATTTCTAACAACTTATTTATAAGTCATAGACATTTTTATATCTTTTTATTTGATCTCTGTTTAATTTAATAAGTAATATTAGTAAATCCATCAAAAAAAACGTTCAAATACATTACTCCACTAGTTGATTTTAGACTCATCAAACCACAATATCTTAATGAAAATGTTCAAGTATCTGCATGATTTTGATCTCTAGAAATTTATAGTGCTTACACACTTTTCCATTTTTTATGAAGACCTCATCTGTTTCTTATTTCATGTCTCTATGTGGGAATTTTTTCACAAAAACATATTTTCAAACTATATTTATATTTGTTTTTCCCAATTGAAAAAATTATTATATTCCATAACTTATTTTCATTCTTCATCAGAAAAAAATATGCATCAACTTCATTGTTTAGGGAAAAAATTAAATTATCTAGTATCCTTTAATGATTACTATTTAATCATTAATTATCATAATGAAAAAGATATTATTATAAAAAACTACATTACTTTAATTGTTCCAATGTATTGATACACTTAATAGATTGTGTCTCAACCCATCAAAAATGATATTGTCACCTGAGATAAACATATTTTCTCCATTTTTTATTATTTCAATGACATTAATAATCAATGAAAAATCATTTCAAATGGTTATAATACCCCTATCATTTTTTTTAATATCTTTTTATTGGTCCCACCTAAGGAGGACACCATAAGGGGCATGAATTTAGGTATGTTGATTTCAAATAACCCTTCTAATGATATTACTCAATGATTAGTCAAAATCATCTTCTCTACCTCATAATGTAATATAGAAGTGATAAAGAAGATAAATAGATATAAAATTGATTTTTACTTGGTTCACCTATATAGGGCTATATATGAAGAATATACAATTATTGTGTGTTGATGTACCAAAATCCACTTGGTACATAACATGTACATTACATGTTCAGAGTATTCTCACTCAACCATTAGGTTCACAAAACTCATAATAATATTGAACATACTACTCTCACCACATAGAAATCTCAATCCTCATTTAAGTGATTCCTTCATCATTATAAGTAATATGACTTTCAATTATTATGGAATAGAAATTTTATCCTCATTTATACACTTTATGAATCTCATTGATCCTCTACTTAGAAAACACGTTGATCTCCCTATTTTATTTATAATAAATCATATAATTAACTTCTATCTATTTTTCTCACAATCAAATCATCTTTCCTTATTTTTTATATAAATATGTTTCAAAGAGAGTCACTGAATATTACCTATTTAGTTTTTCAAAAATCATCATGTTTATAAAGAAAACTAAACAATTAGAATTATCTATAATTGAGTCAAAATGAATCAACCCAAGTCATAAAGAATACAAATAAATATATAAAACTTGATTTAAATATCTTGAAACAAAATAGTTCACCATAGAATATATAGCCTCCACTATGGCCATTTTAGTGTCTGAGAAAACCATTGAATCTGAAACACCAAACCTTCAAATATTCAACGTAAATAAAATAACACTATTTTATATGTTTAATCCTACCTCCACCATAGAACAAATTTCTCTAGATCATGATATATATGAATTTTAAGGAAAACCCTTCTATAATGTATTCCAAAATTCTTTTCTACTATTTTTAGTTGACCACAACAAATATAGATAAAATTTACACTATTCATATTATTAATGACAAAACTCATTTACCATTTCGATTTATCTTATCTAAAACCACAAAGACCAGTATAATAATAATTTTATTATTCTTGATTTCATTGAAGGATTTTTATAAGTGAACATGGAATATATAATTCTTGTGTCAAGTCATGCGTATCAATTCCAATTGGGTTCTAACTAAATGAACTTTATCCCAAAAACCAAAATGACTTGACCAATTTTTTTTTCTTCACACAATTCATACCAATATGGATATATTGGATTGTATTTCACATTTACTGGATAAAAATTAACAATATGAGGATCTCTTTAGTGCTCCATCAATTTACACATATCAAGGTCTTTAACATATTATTTCTAAAGATTTTTTACAACATATCTGGATATTTAATGCCAAATCACTAATCAGAATGACATCAAACACTATAAATGTTTTCCAATACTCTAATTAATTATTCCAAAATGATATTATAACTTATTTATAAACGTTTAGACATTATTGTTTAGAAAAACCATCCTAATATTTTATCATAGTATTTTTTTTTTAAATACCCCTTTTGGGTTTTTTGAGAGTCCTATACTCACATGGAACCGGAACGTTCACCTTGAAAAACTAATATTCTATTTATATATTAAATCCTAATATAGTTAAATAAGTGATTCGTTAATCATTCACTCTAACCTCATATGATAAATTCATATCATGAGAAAAAATTGTTCATTAAATTTCCTCCCCAAACACATTTATCATCTTCATATGTTTTGAAACCACTTATTTTGTCATCAATACAGTGCATTATAGTTCTTATTAAGTAAAATACCCCTTAATTAACATTAATGAACTCTTACATAAAATCTTCTCAAATGAATTATTTATTTCTCTCCCACTTTTAACATGTCACAATTATTCCTTTATTAAATAAAAAAATAAATACTATATCTCAATTTGTTGATATAAATCCCCTCATTTGGAATAAAATTTGAGCTGATTCACCCCATGTTCTTTGGAAGTATATCATACTCTTTTAGTAACCCAAATGGTCACTTTTATGAATGTTCGTAACTGAGGACGATAAACTCAAAATATTATTATATGATATATGAAATGCTTTACATTAAAAAAACATTGATAATATAAATTTTAAAACCAATTATTAGAATTAAAATCACCTTAAAGAAGTTAGGGTCCCTTCTCTAATCCATATTAGTGGATTAAGATAGTTGGAATCCATGAAAAAATTTAATCCACTCCACACCTCATTTTACTAGTTCCGTTTTCATGATATCCTATAATGAACCAACCTATTTCAACTTGACACATCATCCAAGATGGAATTTCAAAATTCCAAAATGCATTCCGGATTATCACAAGCTAGACACAAGAAAATGTTCATCCATGTAGAATTTAATGGGAATGAGTTAACCCTTAGTACACGTATTATGTTCCAAATAATAAATATATATATATATGCATATGAATCAAAAATAGAGTATAAAGAAAAATTATGGATATAGAACCAATACATAACATTCTAAAAGCCCAATTGTTTAAAACACATGAAAATCCACATGACAAGAGTCCATATCCATGTGACCATAAATATCCACCATCCAAAACCATCCAAATATGACATTGACTAAGAAGATAAACCTAGATAACTAACTCCCTTAACATTTACTGAGTCTTTAAAAACAATGTTTACATACTCCTAAGGGAATATGTAGTGTGTGAGGTACTTCCTAGTAGGATATCGATATGCATTTATACAAAATATTTCACCTTGAAACTATTCATTATATATTTAAAAACAATATTTTTATAAAGTGAAACATATAAAAGTGTATATTAATAAAATATCCCTTTGTTTATCATTTTTAAATCAATTCATATCCAAATCCTTATTAACATGGAAATAAAACAAGTATAATTTTGTAAAGAAAAATTACCATAAAATATATAAAGAATAAAAAATGGGCAAATAAATATCATAAATCCATTTAATGTCTACTAAAAATGTGAAAATGAGACATAATATAGAGAATATGATATCAGGAAATACAAGGAACTCTAACCAGTATAAGGAATATTTGTTCCCTATAAAACAATTTATCCAAATTTCTTTCCCAAATTCCAATGTCAACCATTAAATGAAATGGAATCCATGACCAACACTTCATATTTTCTTTTTTGACTTTCATAGAGTTCTTAATGTTCATGAAAACGTTTTATTTCAGAAATACCCCCTTAAAAATCACCATTATATATCAACTAAAAATATTGGATTTCAATTTATCCCTTAACAAAATCAAACCCACAATTTTTATATGCCAAAATCTATGGATTTTATAAAAATATTAAAGGTTTCACATAAGAAATAATCTCTTATATAGATATACCTTCCTTTCCAATAGAAGAAACATTACTGCCTTTAAATTCGGTAATGAGAAATAATAGATATTATCCTCAAAATCATGGGTCTACAAATAGAATCACCAATTCCCCATACAATCCTCTATATCTAAAAATAACAACCTAATTAAGATTTAAGGATAAATGGTAAAAGATATTGATGATATATCTATAGAAAAGAAAATGCATCGAGAGGAAATTAGAACATTTCATGAAGAGATCCTCCTAAATCAATCAAGAAACACAAATGAATCAATGGAAGAGTTCTATACACAATCATAAAGGTGATGGTTTGATATAATGAAATATTATGTGGTGATTATAGATAAAAAATAATTGTAATTTATAAAATTCTCTCTTTAAATAAGTCTATATTGGGGATCATGATTAGTTTTCATGATTAGATAAATAGTGCACTCTCCACATGGTAGCCACTATCCATTAAAAACCCAGAAACATAATTTCCCAAGAATAGTCACATGGTTTAACAAAACTTCATGAAATGTGGAATCAATCCTCTAGAAACAAATCCAAATAACTATATTGTTTTCTTAGATACTCACATGGTTGGAGAATCCATGATAAAACCATGAAAATCACAACTAGAACCAATAAATCTGTATCATTTTAGTATTACGAACCATGCACAAATATTATAAACCAAGCCTATTTCTCCTGAAACTAAAAACTTTCAACCAAATATTACTAAATGCCTCAATAAACTCAAAATAGTTAAATAAAACTCAATAATAAACATACTTATGACCTAAATTGGATGATATATTCATAACATGACTTTGTGTAGAAACATACTCCATCATTACATGGAATTTCTCAATCTTCTCCTTAATAAAGGGATATTTTATCTCAATGTTATTTTTCCTTGTGTAATGGATATGAAAATTATTTAGGATTAAAATAACTTGATTATTCACCAATTATTATTGTGGGATATTTCACCTACACTTTCATATCATCAATGAGTTTCTTCATCCATATAAATTGAATTCATGGTTTTATTAAAGCAATTAATTAATCCTCCATTATTCTTAATGAGATACTATTTTTATTCATTATTATAAAAAAGATACACAAATCTATAAGATAAAATTCACCACCAAATGTATAATTTAAATAATCTATTAAACAATCTAAATTCCTATCATTAAATCCCAACAAAACCTACTATGATATAGTATAATAAAAAATATAAAATACACTACGAATTTAAAAAACCATAGAATTATTTTCACTAAATAAAAGTAGATTTATTTTAAACTACTTTAATACTTATTTTATGAAAATTGGAAAGAATAGACTTTAATATTTTCTTTATTTTCTCGAGAAGTTTTGTAAGAATTTTAATATATTCCATCACATCAATCTCTTTTACATTACCTTCCCCTGAAAATATTATCTAGGTATATATCAATCAAATCAAAACATATCTTTATTTTATTTCTTTCCATTAATTAAATAATTAAATATCCCATATTATAATAAAATCAGAATAAGATAAGGTTAAATGTATTTTAGGATTAGTTTTATAAGAGACTTTCATTATGATAGTAGTGAGAAATTATCCAAATTCCAAATATACAAGACTATCTTTTATACTATTAAAAATTTATACTTATTTTTAAAACATGGAGATGGAAAAAATAAGTAAAAGGTGAGCTCAAAAACATAATAGGGGAAAACATATCAACATTCCATCAAGGTTTAGATAATAAAAATTTGAGAAAAAATGATAATGGGATAAACATATACCATAACATAAGAGTGTGGAATAATGAGACAATAAACAGGATCCCTCAGCCATAATCATAGGCATATGACATTAATATATTGGAAAACGTCGTAAGGAACTATAGGAATAAAAAAATCATATGAAATCATTACAAATTTCACATGTACCAAAATATTTTAACCCATTAAATGATGTCTTAGGCATTACTTCCTACAACACACTTCAACAAGAGTTTCATAACATGTGTCACATTAGTTAGTCTGCAGTCATATCTCAAGGTCTATTATTAACTCTATTATCACAACTCATTATCCATTACTAACTTGAGCATCATAGATCATCATCCGTTATTAAATCATGCATCACAACTCACGGTCCATTATTGACTTGAGTATCACAACTCACGACCCATTATTTACTTGAGTGTCACAACTCCTGACCGATTTTTTCTCATGAGCTATAAAACCATAACCAATTAATTAGAGGGTTATATTGAACAAAAAATATTAGATAAAAAGCATCCCTATATATATGTTTCATTAAAACATGAAGGAATTCATATTTCAAGCATCAGTCATTTAACCTATGAAAAGAGATGCATTTTTTGAAAAACTCTCCAAGATTATTCCAAATGAAATAAAGATAAATAATATGGATGATGGATTCAAAATATATGTAGTGTAATGGAATTAGTATTAACAATATTTTCTTTGATGAAAAATAACATTTTAATGTCTTTAAATACATCACATAAAATTTAAATTTTATACCAATTTTTTGAAATTCATTAAAACTTATTAAAATTTTTTTCATTAAATTTATTTTTTTGATCATGATAAAAAATTTAAAAATCATTATTTGAAACATAAATGTGTGTATTCGGTATTTTTTTATGATAATTATGCTTAAAAAATTTCTTTGAAAATATGTAAAAATATTTAAACAATTATCCATTAAGAAAAATCCTTTAAAACCCCTTTTAAAATCAAGAATTATATTTAAAAATAAAACTATTACTTCAAAAAAATATAATAATATATCATTTTATATTAAAAATCATCAAGAGATAATTTAATTTGAAACAAAATTGAATATGGAAGGAAATAATAGTAATAAATAATTCTTATATAGTGATAGAATCTATAATAGAGCTTTTAGGAAAAACATTTATATTTTTAATAAAGACAGAAGTTATGATCACTTGAAAATTTCATTTTAAAAAAATGGTACACTGTAAAAAATTTATAAAATTTATATTAAGGGATTTATTCATCCTAGAATTTCACCATGGGAATTAAATATTATATTTTCTAATAATTTATAAGGTAGCCTCATAATTTCTATAGAATATTGAAATTTGAATTGGGTGACCATTAAAAAATATCAGTTACCAAGGATTGATGATCTTTTTTACCAACATAGTGGGTTATTATGGTTTTAAAAGATTTAAATACATTCATTTTACCAGTAGTTTAGAGTTTAATAGGATGATATACCTAAGTCAACATTTAAGAGTCAATATGGGAACATTGAGTTCTAAGTTATTCCATTCAGTGTCACTAATACTCTTGTGGTATTTAAGTATTTGATGAACTGAATGATTCATTTATTATTAGTATATTTTTTTAATGTTTCTGGATTTTATTTTGGTGTAATCTAAGTCATAGAATAAGCACATAGATTATTTGGATATCGTTCTTAGTGATTTGAGAGAACATCATCAGTATGGTAACATTTTCAAGTGTGAGATTTATATTCAAGTATTAAATATTATGGGGAATGTTATATTTGAGAGGGAAATAATAGTGGATTTAAAAAATATACCGGAAGGTATTTCCTTGGATCAACCTAAAAAAATTAGATCTAAAGCTTATTGGGGTTGGTCGGTTTTTATAGGATATTTTTTGGACTTCTCAAATCATGCATGTATACTGATATATTTAACCCAGAAGGGTGTAAATATTGAGTGGAATGATAAGTGTCAAAGATATTTTGAGGTACTTCAGGTGATGTTTACTTTATCTCTATTTTTTATTCTTCTAAAATTGGG
This sequence comes from Viscum album, assembly GCA_963277665.1. Classification (NCBI taxonomy): domain Eukaryota; kingdom Viridiplantae; phylum Streptophyta; class Magnoliopsida; order Santalales; family Viscaceae; genus Viscum; species Viscum album. The sequence goes on from OY728157.1 coordinate 1,430,788,470, forward strand.
TTTGGGATATGATGTTTTACGTGATGCTTCTGGCATTGGTTTTGGATGTGTCATGATATAGGGGAAATAGGTGGTGGTTTATGGATCTTTCTAGTTAGTCCATCAAGAGAGGAACTACCATTCCGATAATCTTATGTTGTCATTAGTTATTCATTCACTAAAAATGTGATGTCACTATCTGTTTGGGGTTAGGTTTATAGTGTATTCTAGTCATAAGAGGATGAAATTTATTTTTTATATAGAGGGTTCTGTACTTGTGATAGAGATGTTGAATGGAGTATATTTATACTATTGATTTCGATATTTCATATACTTTTGGAAAATGAAAATTTTTTAGTGATTTTTTGAACATAAAGTCTTAATGAAATCCATGAAGGAATTGGTTATGGATTGATATCTAATGTTTTTTTCTTCTAGGATGATCTTAGGAGTTGGAGAGGTTAGTTGATAAGAGTTCTTGGCTTCAATGAAAGTTGAATAATTTTTTATGATATATTTAGGCTCTAGAAGGTGATAGAAATTGTGTTCCAATTATTGGTTAAAATCCATTATGATGGAGAGACTTCAAATTAGTGGACTTTTTCACCCAATAGAACTTGTCCTTCCACAGTAGGTCAGTAGTTCAGATTTCTCTAAGGAAGTATTTTTTGTATAGTGGACACCAGTAATGTTGTTAAATTCACCCTAGATATACCAAGAGTTATCAGGACTTGAGATGTGGGTATTTATTTCTAGGTATGAGGTAGTTAGCTGGAGGTTTTGTTTTGTGGTGTCCCACTTGTCAAAAAATTAAGGCAGAACACCGGAGTCCTACTGGATTGTTTCATCACTTACCTATTTTGGTATGAAACTGGGATGAAATTTCTAGTTATTTCATCATTAGTTTGAAAAGGAATATGAGTGGTAGGTATTTTATTTGAGTGATCATTTATTGAATCATGAAGTTGTCTCATTTTCTATCTATTAAGTAGATGACGAAGGTGGAATAGCTTGGGGCCTTTCATGTTTGAGAGATTTTGAGACATCATAGGGTTTATTCTATGGTTGTGTTTGGTAGGGAACAAAGGATAACATCTACATTCTGAAAATATATATGGGATATGATGGGTTTTTTTATAAAATTAAGTGTATTATTTCATCCACATACAGATGGATAGATAGAAAAATTTATCATATTTGTTGAGGATGTTATCTAGGATTGTGTTTTTTATTTTGGTGGTTCTTGGGAAAATAATTGTACCTTAGTTGTGTTTTCCTATAAAAATATTTATCATAATTTGATAAATATTTAGACCTTTGAAGTGTTTAATTGGAGACCATGTAGATCTCTATTATTCATGAAATATTTGGGAGATTTTTCCTCATTTGGTCCAAGTATTGTCTAGGAGACAACTAAAAAGGTCTAGTTGTTCCAAAAGTGGTTGATAAAAGCACAAAGTCACCCAAAATATTATGAAGACTATTTTTTTCACAAAATATAGTTCATAGTTGGTGTAAAGGTCTTTCTTAGAGCCTCACCTAGTTGGGAAAATTTTCTTTTCGGTAAGCAGGGTATGTTGGATTAGAGGTATGTGCTGCCCTTTGAGATCATTGGATGATAGGGAATAGTTGCCTATCGATTGGAAATTCCTTATAGATTCACATTTATCTAGGATGTTTTTCATGTTTACCAGCTAAGGGGGTATCAGAATGGTCCTTACCATTTTATTTAATGGGAATATGTAGATCTTCATCCGGATACAACCATTTATGAAAAACTAGTTTATATTATGGATCGCTAAGATAAGGTAATGCACGATAAAATGCTTCTTTTGGTTCAACTTCCATAGTAGTGTAGATGGGATCGTTACAAAACATGGAAGTGGTAATCATTTATCAGGAACTAGTCTTTCTCTTTTTGTAAATCCAAGATCTTGAGGAATTTCTAGGTATATAAATAATTTATGGTGCGGAGATTGTAACACCACATTACCTTCCATCAAGAACTATTTTTTACTTTGTTTTTGGTTTCCTTTTTTATGTTTATTCGGTATAATCAAGTTGATTCATAGTCATCTAGGCATTTATACATCGTGTAATGGTATTATGCGATAAGTATTGGTCATTGAGAACATGTTTTGAGTCTTATGTAGGGCGTGGAATCATTACATGATATGAATTGGGTTCACATTGTGTAATAGTTTAATTCTTCATTTTTATCTAGGGAAAATCATTTGCATTGGGTTTTTAATTCATGGGATTAAGTTTCATGAAAAAGGGATAAAATATGTGTAATACAAGGGACCATCTATTTTTTGTGAACTGCATGCCTGATCTATGATTTATTTAGACCACATATATTCCTCTAAAACCCCTAGGTGATTTTGGATTATTTGGGGGATCTCAACTCATTCCAGATCATTCATTTGGTGATTGATCTCCATTAAGGTATTCATTCATCAATTCAGGTAAAAATCCTTGTATTTCTCCTTTTCTTTTGGTCACACTTTCTGTGTTGTATAAAGTTGTGGTTCATATACATGATTGATTGGTTTTTACGATTGTTCCATTAAATTGTTTTTCATTCCTTTTCTTATGATTTTCGATCCATGGTTTTCTATTCTCATTTGTTGAAGTAATATCGGTTTCTATCGTCCTTTAGTTAATTGTTTCTATACAATGGGTTAATTATACGAATTTATATTCATTCTTGTAAAATTTACTTCAAACTACTCATTTAATTGAATTTATTTGTGGTTTTATGGATTTCTTGGAAAGATAAATTAATTTATATTGGTTTTCATTAAAAATGGGTTTTTGAACACCAAGTGTTTGATTAAATGCATGAATTTTGGTTTTTATTTAGAAATGGTTTTAAAAATTTGAAAATGGTTGGTATTGGATTTAAAAACGTTTTATAAATTTTTATCATGGTTTTAAAATGTATTTTGATAATCTTGGTACATTGGGAACCTTGGGTGTGTCGAGAAGGAGACATTATTGGCCCTAGCATGTGTGGAACCACTAGGGGATACTTTTGGGATATCGATGGATTGTGGAAGGACATAATATTGTGTTTTACCAATGTATGCCTAGTTTAGGATCTATTATGTCTAGTATATAGTCCCATAGTCTATGGCCCAATATGGAGTGATTTTTTATTTATGGTTTATTTGTCATATGATGGATTACATCATGGATCAATGCTCACATATTTTTATATGAGGTTATATGACATGGATTCCCATGATATATATTTCATAGATATGTGTTTAATTTCATAAATTATTGATAGTGGATATTGTTTCATATTTTTTCAATTCAACCTATCATCTCTATATCTTTGTAAAAATGAATGTATTTTTTGAAAACTAAAGGAAAATGATTTATAAATGTGGTTGGATTTATGAAAATTAATTGTAGAACTATTTTGTTTAAAATTCTAGAACTATATCATTCTTATTATTAAATTTTTTTGAGACTCTGTGGTGGTATCATTGTATAATTTATATCACATCCATCTTCTTCCATTGGTAGTATGTATATGTTGTATTACAGGATCTGGGTAATGTGAAGGGTATCTTATAGCCCATCAGTTTCTTGATTACCATTGACTTTTTAGCATGATGGTTTGAAGGGGAAAGTAGGTGTTGGAGCCAACATATTGCACAAAAGGAAGGGATGAAAAAGAAAGCCCGCACGCTGCCTCGCGAAGCACTGATGCGCAGCACCCCGAGCATCGCGGTCCCGCAAAGCTCCGGAGGTGGTACCTCTCTGCGAATGAATTTGACGTTCGCGAGCCCGCCGCGAAGCTCCAGAGGCGGTGCCTCTCCACGAACGAATTTGACATTCACGAGCCCGCCGCGAGGCTCCGGAGGCGCTACCTCTCTGCGAACGAATTTGACGTTCATGAGCCCACCGCGAAGCAGTGGAGGTGGTCCCTCTTTGTGAATGGCTTGACGTTTGCGAGCCTACCGCGAAGCACCTGCCGCTATTTCACGCCGTGTGAGTTCTACTTCACGGCGCCCCTTGCCTATAAATACTGGGCTCCCCCTGAGTCCAGGGTATGGACAATCTGACCTTTCGGCTTCTCCTCTCCCGAATCTCGAAGCACCCATTGCCCCGGGAATCATGAGCTCCGCGAGGTACTTCTACTTCACGTGATTCTTTCACTTTGTCTCGTTTTGAGCCCCTCTTCCTAGATGGATGCCCTTCGCGAAGCTCAAGGGAATTCGCGAAGGAGGGGGATTCCCAAGGGAACCCGGGCAGCCGCGGAGCGTTTATGCTTCACGAAACAACCATCCTATATTAGTGATCCCTATGCTAAGGCAGGATCGCTACACATCGCGAAGCACACTACTTCGCAGCACCCTGATTCGCGAGGCACCTCCTCTTCGCGAGGCAGTGCTCTGTGAATACTGTTCTACTTCGCGAAGCACTCTCCACTCACACCTCTGCCCCATGCTAAGGCCAAGGGACTCCACTTCGCAAATTATACTCCTTTTCTTGGCAATTCCTCTTCCCGCGCGACCCTCTAGGTATGAGTGATGTGATTTCAAAATCCCACGGACAACACCACTCGTAGCATTGCTTTGCCTAATGATTCTTCTCATAGGCACGCTAACGGCTATTGCTTCTTCGCATAGCCAAGCTAACGTGGACCCCTCGATGGTTCGCTCTACGACCCCCCTTGACCATGGACTTACTGGTACCTTCCCTCCCCCAAGGAGAAAATGGTACCAGTTATGTATGTCCTAGGGGTGTGGAGTAAACCCACCTAATCCGATCTGTAGGACGTTAAACTTCCAAGCACCTCGTCCTCAACACGTGACGTTAAACTGTAACCTGACCCCGTGCTTTGCACGAAGGGTCCCCCCAGCTTGGAAATTTTTTACGCCACCTGTCTCCACAGAGACGGGGTCACCCCCTCCACAAGGGATGATATCCTCCTTCTCGGAGTAGTGTATGTCCATGGGAGAAGGGAAAACACCTTCGTATAAGCCCCCTACCCCCTCTTGAGGAACGTTGCACCCCTGCATCTCTGTACTTCCCACTACCAAGGTTAGTGGAGGGCGTGATAGGGAATGAGGCACCTCCCATCATTGGTCCCAAACCCCTCTTTCGCTGTGCTTTGACGCACTTCGGGCCTCCATCCGGGAGTAAGTCCAAACACCATGGGCAGACTAACGCGTAATCCCCTCTTCGCTTCTCACAGACGCACCCTTCGCGGTGTGATCGTCAAGTCTTTGATGCCTCTTGTTTCTCACACCGAGCATGACTCACGTGCGCTTAGAGTTGGCATTGGCCGTGACAATACCCTCGTCCAGCATGACGTTAAACTACATACCCTCATCCAACATGACGTTAAACTGTATTCCCTCATTCTGTATGACATTAAACTGCACACCCTTTTGAATTACATGGTCTTTGATCCATGTTAAGGCATGGTACGTAGGAAGCCTCCACGAGGACCAAGCCCACCACCACTAGTGGACCCCTGGGTCTACATTCACGTCAGTTCACCGATGAAACCCTTTGAACTACGAGGTATTTGATCCATGTCAAGGCATGGTACGTAGGAAGCCCCCCTGAGGTTCAAGCCCACCCGTCATTTATTCACGTCAAGTTCCACCTTCGACCAACATGACATTAAACTGCAATTCCGGTCTGACGGCAAGCCGTTGTGACCCACCCGAACTACGAGGTCTTTGATCCATGTCAAGACATGGTACGTAGGAAGCCTCCCTAAGGTTCAAGCCCATATCTCATCGGACCAAGGTCCCTTATTCATGTCGGTTCGCCGACACCCACCACAGGTGGACCCCCGGGTTCACCTTCATGTCAGATCGCCGACGAAGCTCCCTTTTGAACTACGTGGTCTTTGATCCATGTTAAGACATGGTATGTAGGAATCCTCCACGAGGTCCAAGCCCACCACCACTAGGACCCCCCCGGTCCTCCTCATTCACGTCGGCCTTCCGGTGTCCAACCTGAACTATGTGGTCTTTGATCCATGTTAAGGCATGGTACGTAGGAAGCCTCCACGAGGTCCAAGCCCACCACCACTAGGACCCCCTGGTCCTCCTCATTCACATCGGCCTTCCGGCGTCCAACCTGAACTAAGTGGTATTTGATCCATGTCAAGGCATGGTACATAGGAAACCTCCCAGAGGTTCGATCCCACCACCTGTTGGTCACTCTGACCCTCTCCACGTCAGGTCACCAGCGCCTGGTCGGCCTAGTGTGTAAGCCCCACACCATCCGGACCAAGGTCATCACTCACGTAGGTTTGCTGATGATACCCATCAGGCTAAGGTCCACTTTCATGTCGGCTCGCCGGCACCATCCCGAACTATGCAGAATTTGATTCCCTTCTACAGGGATACATAGGAGGCCTCTTCAAGGCTCAAGCCCAACTTCACTGTCGCCCCTGAGACGGTCCCATTTCATTCCCCTCCACTTCATTCAAATCTCCATCACCCATCCTGATTCTCACCCAGGCCACCACATACCTGTGAGATCATACCATTCCGCTCCTCTTCACAGCCGCCCATGGGCTGGTCCCGGTATCGGCACCCATTCAAGGGAAATCCCTCAATCCGATCCATTCTAGCTAATGCTCTGATCGAGCTGATCCATCTCCGTTGGACGTTAAACATGCGGCATACCCTGTGTTAAACACATGAAGCTGAGGAAAACCTCAGATATATGTCTATGGAATATAATCCCCCATGCTTGATGTGGGATGCCTCAGGCTTCCACGCCCTCAAAAAGCCCTATGACCAGGGATAATAGACAGACATGCCAGTTCCCCAGCATCCAGACACGCTATTGATGCCTCGACGTGACTACTCCCCCGACTGAAGGTTGCTTCCCTGACCGGACCCTTTGGAATGTCTCGATAGAAGCAGTGTAATTAATCGGCATCCATGGAAACATGGTATTGGGAAGAGTTTCACGAAAAACATATTAAATCTATGAGGGAGACCCGGACTAGGTGACGAGTTCCGAGGAGGAATCCACGGAAGGAAGAACCGACATCCCATCATCCCGTTTCGATCAAGGAGAAAACGTCCCTGAATAAAGAATGGATGTCGCCTGCCTTTGGAAAGCAGGAATGCAGGGCCACAGCAGCGCGTCCTCCGCAGACGGATGCGCGCGCCCCGGCGAAAGAGTCGGAAACAGAAATGGTGAACCTGACGTGAAATTCTTCTCCTCAATGTGGAGATTAGTAGCGTTTGAGACTCTAGTAGATTGACATGTCACTAGATCCAGATATCCAGTGCCGGGTCCCTCCAAGAAAATGGCAGGCCTGGCGTGAAACTCACCGAAATTTGGGGCATTAGAACGTGGGGCACTCCATTCTACAACGTGTCGGCATGGATCCTTCTTACAGACGTGGAGAATGGAAGGACGCTGGGGCACTGGTTATCCATCATTTTCCTCGTGGTGCTGATGAGTTGATCTCTCCGTTTCCCAGGAACCATGTTGCCGCCATGGAGACACGATCACCGCCCGCTCACCTACGCAGGGGCAGGGGAAACACCGGAACAGCCACCCCGTATGGCTCGGCTACCGCCACGATGGCCTCTACATCCGTGAATACGGGGCTCCCACGTCCCCTCTCCCCATCAGAGATCATCCAGCGAAGGGTGATCAACAACCTTGTACGCAGGTACGAGGAGGAAGGGGTCATCCCAACTCGGGATATGGCCTGCCTGGACCTGGAGGCATCCAGGCCCCTGCCGTCAACGCTGCCCTAATAGGCCGCACAGGGAGCCCTTGCTCCCCACCCCAACGTTCAATCCTTTCGGGAGCCTGTCCCCAGAATGCTTCGACGACTCCTCGCCTTATACTGATGAGATGGGTGACGTCCGGTATGGCCCGCTCAGAGTCCCGATACAAGGGCTCCAGGAAAGGGCTCCCATTCGGCCGCGTCAGCACCACCATCCGGCTTCGCAGGAAGAGCAGGCAGGCCATGCCCCTACACCACTTGTGCCAGCTCATCTGACCTGATGTCAGCGCCGGGCCTGGGCTAAGGACGCTCACCCAGATACGTCGATGTCAACAACTACCATGGCCCAAGCCACCGTCAACACACATCATGGAGTTCTTCCATACACTGAGCAGGGGCACTCCTTCACCCGACCAGGATCAAGGCCTCAGCCTCCCCATGGGCAGGCTTGTTTGACTATCGGGGTCGCAGGCCGGGGCGATGATTATCGTGAACCAATCCGCGGTAACGTCACTCCATACGGAGGTCCTCTCCATACCACCATTCCACAGAGCGTGGGCTTTCCCCGCTCCGAATCTCTTCATGGAGGTATGCCTCGTGCTACCCCCATCCCGAAGGAAAACCCACCCCGCGGCGGTGACGCTCGGCACGGAAACCTCTCTCGCGCCAACTATATAGGGTATGGAGTCCATCCTCCTGCCCCTGACCGCCGATCTGAAGGCACTGTCCATCCGGTCCTTCTACAACATGGGGGTCCTCCCTACGTCCTCTCTGTAACTAGCGAAGGTCCTCCTCGCCCTGGAAACTTGGGGAGTGAAGGTCAGCTTTGTTCCGCCCGCACCGTCCATGGAGGTCCTCCTCATGCACCCTTCGACATTTGCCTTGGTGCCCCTCACACCCCGGCCACCTCGAGCGGGGGCCCTCTGTGCCACGGCGCCATTGCTGCCCTAAGACTACCTATTGGGAATCAATCATGTCCTGAAGAGCCACCCCGGGGTAGAAGAGTGGGTCATCGCCGCCATAGGAAGAATCCTGGGGGGAAGCGGGTGGAGATCAAACCGGCTCGTTTCTCGGGTTCTGAAGCAGAATGCGACTCAGCGATGGAACCTTCTCCCCGCTCCTCCTCATGAAGGACTAGGGTGGGAACCAGGCACGTCAGCCTCATTCTCCTGGAATGCGAGGTCCACCAGATTCCCACCTCTCTCCGCAGGTACATCCAGGAGGATGAAATCGTGGAAATTCCGCAGGTCGCGACCGTGCAATCACCACCATTGTCACCAGAAGTGCCCTCTACCTCTACCATAGATCACAGAGATCTATGTTGGGGACCAATGGCGGTAAATAAATGACATGACCTATCACCGGAAGTCGTGACCCCTGTGCTGGAAGCTGTGGCTATCATCTCATCGTATCGTGATATCGTGGTCAGGTCACCTCACTCTTCAGAGGATGGCCCGGAATTCGGCGGCCAGTCAGCTCATTCGCTGTATTCTTCGCCGACGAGTTTACTATCCCAGAGGTCCGCCTCGGTACCAATACCGGTCCCTCAGCTGCCCCTGGTTGACGAGTGGGGAAATACAGGGCCAGACCCCGAGTCTGAACCCAGGAGCTTCTAAATCATTCTCACAGCGGATCACTTCCCGGAGAAGTTCTGGCCGATGGCGGCGCCGAAATTTCGCACACCAGAGTCCCTTACCCCAGGAGAAGTGGGGTGATTTTGTCGAACCCCATGGGTGACCCACTTCTGCCTTCATTACGAGCAGGTGATGTACCCCAGAAGTCTATAGCACTTTGAAGAAATTGGCGAGCAATGACGCCTGATCGATTTAGCCGCACTCCTTGTGGCCCAACACCCTGAGTCCCCAGGATGTTAGAGCGCTCTTCAACGGAAATGTGTTCAGACTTTCAAAGTACTCCACAGATTCATTAGGGAAGCTACCCCTCATGTGAAAGTCCGTGGCTGGGGACACTATGCTGCTCTCCTCTTCGACCCTATCCGATGGCAGCCCGATTCGTTATGTTACATTGAGGACATGCCCTCGAGAGGGGTCACGGTCCACATGGCTGACGTAGTGGACAAGGAAGATTATCTTGAATTTCTTTATGGATACATACCCCCCGAGGGAATACCGCCACTGCTGGACCAATCAGGGAGGGTTACCCGACAACAGAGGAACCTTCTAGGCCTCCCTGTACCCACCGAGTTGCTGGTACTCAGTCGAAATTCCGGTAAGGGTAAGGAGCACATTGGAACTGTCAAGCACTCTGAACCGTCTGCCTCTGTACAGAAAATGGACGAAGATCCTAAGAAGGCCACGTTACGCCAGCAGCTTGCTGAGCAGAAGAGGCTGGTTGACGAACTCTTGGCCGAGCGCGGTGCAGAGCGGCGACCCAACTATGGTAATCCCAAGCCAGGGAAGCAGGGGCAGGAACAATTTCCCCCCATTGAGATGCCTCTGGGCAACCCTCATCATGCTACTTCCGCAGACAGGGCAGAAGCCGGAACCTACGGCAAGAGGGTGCGATACGTCTCGCCAAACCCTCCTGAATGACGGGGCAATCTGAAGAATCCAGTCCAGGTTCCCCTAGTCGCCCCACAGGCCGTTCTTCCATTCGATCCACGAACCGCCGAAGCCATCTACCGGGTTGAAGAACCTGGCAACGCGCTTGTGATTAGGGATACCCGTCAAGACAGGGACCCCCACCCGGATGATCTTATAGCACCACTCATAGCCCGCCTCGAAGCGCTGGAAACACGGCAGGTGGCGGTCCCACCGGATGGCAAGCTGTATCCCGCATGGGTGGATGATATGCCCGCACCCCCGGGTTTTGGGAACCCCACTTTCTCACCCTTCAACGGGACAGGGGACCCACCGCAGCACTTGGATCATTTTTCTTCTAGGTGTGGCCCCATGCAGGGGACCCCGGCCCAGCAAGAAGCCGCTAAGATATGATGTTTCGTGTAGACATTGGAAGGTCCCACATTCTTCTGGTATAGCCAACTCCCTATCATATCGGTGACCAGTTGGGAGGATCTCCTCCGGAAATTCCTATACCAGTTCAGCTCCACCACGCGGAATACCAGCATTGCAGATCTATTCAAGTGCAAGAAAAGGCCTGATGAGCGAGTCGCAGATTTCATCGCTCGGTGGAAGGGACTTACGTACTCCCTCTATATTCCACTGACTCAAGAGAAATTACTGAATATGTGTGTAGGGAATGTTAAAATGGCACTGGTACCCTCCCTAATTACCCAGAACTACCCTGGAGGGTTCTGAGATTTATCAGATAAGGCACAGCGCCTTGAGGAGGCTCTGCAACAGGCTATTCAAGCACGTTTGTTGCCCCCTATGATCCCAGCCATGAGGACTGCTAGAGCTGAACCCACCACGGTGGCCCAAATATATGCCCCTGGGCAGCTGGAATTACTTCCAGCAGCACCATCCTTGCAATACCGCAGAGGTCCTCTACCTCAAGCACAGGCTCCTGCCTAGCAGCGACCGCCTCAGAATCGACAGGTTCCCCCATGCAATGTGCCCCCTCCACCTAGCCAAGACAATCAGGCACCGCCTCCTTGGCAGGCCCCTCCGGCCCCTCATCAGGGCCAGGCCCCCAGGGCCCCCTATCCGGAAAGAAGGCACCAGACTTATTCGTTCAATGAAAATCAGGTCCCTGGCTACTTCTGAAGTACTCTAGAGCAAGGGATTGTGTGCCTACCCAAGTGTTGAAGGCCAGCAAAGGCGAATCTCACCGATCACCCCAACTACTGTCCTTATCATCGGATTCTGGGGCACACCCTCAAGAAATGCTATGTGTTTAAAGACTGGCTTCAAGACCAGGTCAACAACAACATAGTCAGGTTGGGCCTGGCACCGACACAAGTGGCGGGTGTCTTTGCAGGGTCAGAGATTGGTAGTGACAGCGAAGGCGAGTGGCAGAAGGTTCCCAGCCGTGGGTCCTAGAAATACGATGACTGGATGGCTCGAAGAAATGTCGTTCGTGCCCATGGTATCATCCGAGCGTGCCTGAAGCAGCCTAAACCTTCAAAAGAAGTATCCAGTACCTCTGCATCGCCTTCAAAGTCGACCTCTTCCCAAAAGGGCAAGCAGCGACGACGTAAGAAGAAACAACGCGCTTCGCCAGTGCCATCGTCATCCCACACTCTCAGCGACTTTATGCCCCCTGAAATGGGGATTCCTCCCAGAATCCACCCGGTGGTGTTTGACTCGTCAAGCGATAGCTAGGGGTACGCTTCGGTTAACACTGTGGAGCTGGTAAAGCCCTATATGACTCCCGACAAAAGGGAACGCTAGGCGAGCCTCCCCAACATCCCCAGCCGACGTCAACGTCAGTGGAACCACAACCATGCCGGGCATCGAGGCACTTTAGCAGGCACTTTCAGCCAAGTCGTGCACGCTACTGAGACTAGACAGCAGGCTCAGTGCAGAGCTCAGCACGCGCAACCCCATCTAACGTCCTCAGCTCCACCTCCACCGCCGTTTGTGCTGCCAGATCAGGGAGAGCTGCCTCGTTCGTATCACAGTCAGTCTTACCCGGCTACAGGACAGTCTCCACTGTCTAATCCTATTCCAGCGACTACTCTCCTGGCTTCAATTAGTAGGAATCAGGATGTACCCATCACTAGCCAACCACCGGTTCAACCGGCAGGACCCTCTATGCCTCCAACTACATAACGACCTCCTGTAAGAAGAGGCTCATGTTTGGCACAAAAGTGTGATGTCCTGAAGCACCTGGCCGGAATCCCGACAAGGCTTTCTATCCTTGAGACCCTTCGCCTATCATCTGAAATGCACGAGGCACTTGTCGAGGCCCTAAAGAGCCCCCTCCAGTTTGAGATGGAGGTAGCAGCTGTAGAAGCCTTCCATGCCGAGGCAATTGAGAACGCCGAATTTTGGGCGGTTATCTCATTCTCTGGTGAAGATGAGGACCCTCTTATACAGGGGCACATTCTCCCGTTGTACATCACTGGCCACTTCAATGGTGTGGAAGTCTGCCACTGCCTCGTTGACACAGGTTCTAGAATCAACCTAATCCCGACTCGGACACTACAAAAGCTGGGTTTGTCTGAAGGTGATTTAACTCCCTCTGACCTCAGAATCCAGGGGTATGACAAGACCGAGCAAACCCCTTTCGGCAAGATCCTCCTGAAGACCCAGTTCAGTGGCCTAATTTCCAGCACCAAATTCATGGTCGTCTCTCAGGACACCACCTACAACGCATTGATGGGTAGGCCATGGCTCCATCTGCATGCAGCAGTCCCTTCGTTGTATCACCAGTGCCTCAAATACTCACTCAATGGTCGAGTAGGCGTGCTCCAAGTAGATGCGTCTCCTTTCACCTCTTGTGAGGCCCTCTATCTAGATACTAATTATTACAAGAGTAAGGATAAGAAAATCCTAGTAAGTGAGGATGAACCCGCTCCGGTCACAAGTGATCCCTCGGTAAGAATGGATTACGCCTACATCCTCTCGATCCACCGATTGGAGGCCACGACCCCCGACATGGGGCAATGTTTTTTTGTTTTGGGTATGCAAGGAAGACGTGTTCCCATGTCCAAGCGACAATGGAAAATCACCTCGTACTCCTACACCAACCAGGCTCAGGTGATCCCGGAACCTCCTAACCCTGTACGGTACTATAATTTCATGCTTATGACAACGGCGGTACGCCATACGTGTCTCTTCCACCGGGCTGGAATCAACCGACTTAGGCCAACACGTCACCACTACTTTGATGTCATCAAACGTGGCCCCTTAGGCCGAAGGCCAGATGGGATAGAGTCGACTGCCTTCATTGTTATGGTCTCAATGGTGAGTGAGTCTCCTGATATGAGGACCACTGCTGCCCAAGCTGGCACCAGCTTCCCCTCAGGTTTTGATAACCTAGAAGTATCTCCTGTTGCGGGAGATCCCCCCATGGGTGGAGAGGAAGACCTGTAGGATGATCCCCCCGCCTTTGAGGAAGGCATCTCTACCATGGTTGATGAACTGGTACAAGTGAACCTTGGTAGTGATGTAGATCTAAAACCCACATTGATCAGTGCATCCATATCCCCCGAGGAGTGACAGCGGTACATAGATTATCTCAAACAACATCGCGATGTGTTTTCCTGGAGTTACGGTGAGATTCTAGGACTAGACCCCCAAGTAGTCGTTCACCTTCTGGGCCTCCCGGCAAACCATCGTGGGTTTAATCAGCCTCCCAGGAAGATGCACCCCTCTCATGGTGCTATGGTTGAGGCCGAAGATGACAATCTAATCAAAGCCAACTTCATTAAGGAAGTTCAGTACCCTAAGTGGCTTGCCAACATTGTTCCAGTCAAGAAGAAGAATGGGAAGATCAGAGTCTGCATCGACTTCCGTGACCTTAATCGCCACTGCCCAAAGAATGACTTCCCACTCCCGGTGACTGAGTTATTGATTGATGCCACGGCTGGGTTCCAAGATCTCTCTTTCATGGATGGGTATTCCGGGAAAAACTAGATCAGGATGGCCCCCGAGGACGAGGAGTCCACTTCCTTCAGGGCTCCCCAAGGTACCTTTTTCTACCAGGTTATTCCCTTCGGCTTGAAAAATGCAGGTGCCACTTATCAGAGGGCCATACATCGCATATTCAAGCCCATTCTCGGGACGCTGGTGGAATGATACGTAGATGACATAGTGGTCAAATCATGTCAGTTCCAGGACCATATCAAAGACCTTGAGAAGGTGTTCAGTTTCCTCCGTTTCCATCACCTGAAGATGAACCCGTTGAAGTGCGCCTTCGGGGTCACCTCTGGGAAGTTTCTTGGCTTTGTTGTTAGATACCGAGGCATTGAGATTGACCTAGAGAAGATCAAGGCCATCAGCCAAATTCCTCCCCAAGCAATATTCGGGAACTTCAAGGCCTCAAAGTCCACTTAGCCTATATACGCTGATTTATCGCGAATCTGTCCGGAAAGTGTAAGCCCTTTTCTCGGCTCATGAAGAAGGGTGCCGCCTACGAATGGGATGAGGAGTGTCGGACCGCCTTCGAGGAAATCAAGAAGTATCTACTCCATCCTCCGGTTTTGATGCCACCCATCTCCGGAAAGCTGCTGGTCCTTTATGTGACCGCCCTGGAACGATCCCTTGGTACACTGATCGCCTAGAAGAATAACGAGGGTACTGAGAACAGTCTCTACTATCTCAGCCGCATGCTTCTCGATACGGAGGTCAGATACTCCCCTATCGAAAAAAGTTGCCTTGCGCTCGTCTTTTCCATACAGAAGTTGCGGCATTACCTGCAGCACCATGAGGTACAATTGGTCTCCCAGGTAGACCCACTGAAGTACATCCTGAACCACCCCATACTGACTAGCCAACTAGTGCGCTGGGCAGTGATACTCCGGCAGTTTGATATCAGGTCCGTACCTCAGAAGGCCATTATGGGACAGGGGTTGGCAGACTTTTTAGCTGCCCATCCAACCTCCGAAGATCAATCCCTGGACCTGGATTTTCTTGATGAGATGATCCTCTCAGTCGATCATGTCATCCCGTGTTGGAAAATTCACTTCAATGGTGCCTCCCGAAGCCCCACCGGTAGGAGGATCAACGATCCTAAGCTCAACAGAGTGGGCCTGGGTATTGTCTTTATTACCCCAGTGCAAGTCGTCCTGCCATACTCGTTCCTATTGTCAGAAGGCTGTACAAACAATAAGGCAGAGTACCAGGCTCTCATCACCAGCCTCGAGTTGGCCCTTGAGATCGACGTGCCCCACCTACATGTGAAAGTAGATTCTGAGATGGTAATCAAATAGGTCAATGGAGACTATGTCATCAGGAAGCCGGAGCTTGTACCGTTGCTGGAGTACACCCTCTGCATAATGGCCCAGTTCTCTTCTCGACCAGAGATTACCCATGTCCCACGATCACAGAACGGTCAAGCAGACGCCTTGGATGGCTTAGCTACGTCGCTCGCAGAACCCGAGCAAGATGATTTGTTCATACATGTGGCACACCGGAGAGTCATTTCCCTCATCACCCAAGAGGAAAATGATGGCCAGTGGGTAAGTCATCTCACCGCAGGGCCCTCTACATCAGGGGTCCCAGGTTCGTCAGACACAGTGGTTGAAGTCGCTCTCGACTAGAGGGCACCTTTTGTTGAGTATCTCCAAAATGGTCACCTCCCGGACGACCAGGCCGAGTGCGAGCGAATCCGATGCTCTGCGTTGAAATTTACCCTCCAGAGCGGCCCCAGTCTTGAATAGATCTGTTATAAGCGGAGCTTCGATGGCGTCCTCCTCCAGTGCATTGAAGGAGTAGAGATTCCTCAAGTTATGCAAGAGGTTCACGCCGGTTCCTGTGGCGCCCATCAAGCTGGGCCGAAGCTGTCCCATCAAATCCGGAGGTTGGGGTACTTCTGGACCTCTATGATCCACGATTGTATCAAGTATGCCAAGAGATTCCATGTGTTCCAAGTTCACGCCAACTTCCTACATCAGCCGCCAGATCCCCTTCACCCCACCAAGTACTCTTGACCATTTGCGGTATAGGGACCTGATGTAGTGGGACCATACCCACCGGAAACAGCTCGCTAGTATAGATTCATCCTGACTGCTACAGATTTCTTTTCCAAGTGGGCGGAGGCAGTTCCACTTAAATAGGTCAAGGCCCATTCCATCATTGACTTTGTGAGCTCCAATATTATCTACCGGTTTGGGGTCCCTCACACCGTACTCACCGATAACGGCACCAACTTCCGAGCAGCTGGACTGAATAAATTGTACGCCAAGTACGACATCCGTTCGGACCATACCTCCCGCTACCATGCGCAGGAAAATGGACAGATCGTGGTGTTCAACAAAACCCTCTCTAACATTCTGCAGAAGATGGTTGGTCAGAACAAGAAAATTTGGCCGGACAATCTCCCCAACGCCCTCTGGGCTTATCGGATGATGACTCGCAACTCTACCCAGGTGACCCCATATTCCCTGGTGTACGGGGCTAAGGCCATCCTACCCATTGAGATCCAGCTGCCATCATTACGCGCTGTAGTCTATGATCAGCAGGAGCCAGATGAGGTGGCTGAAATCCATCTAGCTGAATTAGAAGCACGGGATGAGAACCGGCTTCGTGCCCTGCACAATCTGGAAAGACATCAGGATAAGATAGAGAGGGCCTTCAACAAGAAGGTTCGCCTCCGTTCTTTTCTACATGGCGACCTAGTACTGGCCTTTCGAGCACCAATGATCCCCGGTAGGAAACCTCCCAATCTAGAACCCAAATGGGAAGGCCCTTATATCATCCATAAGGTTTACCCCAACGGGGCGTACTCCTTGGTGACCATGGATGGTGAGCGTGTAACTCCTCCCACCAATTCCAGGTTCCTCAAGCAGTACTTCGCCAAATCCTAGAGGGTCCCACATGACCTTAAACTACACGTTATGGTCCAACACGACCTTAAACGGTATGGTCTTGCATGACCTTAAACTGCATCGCTGTCCAGCGGGATGATAAACCGCAAAATGGTCTGAGCTCTATGACCTTAAACTAAGATCTCCCCCCGTCCTCACTGCAAGATGTTAAACTGCAAGCCAGTCAGGCCTTCCTGACCGAGGCTCAGCCCCAGGCCCCTTGGCCTCTTTGGACCCCTATCCCCCGTCCTCACTGCAAGACGTTAAACTGCAAGCCAGTCAGGCCTTCCTGACCGAGGCTCAGCCCCAGGCCCCTTGGCCTCTTTGGGCCCCTGGCCCCATCCTTACTGCAAGACGTTAAACTGCAAGCCAGTTAGGCCTTCCTGACTGAGGCTCAGCCCCAGGCCCCTTGGCCTCCTTGGGCCCCTGGAACTCGTCCTTACTGTAAGACGTGAAACTAAAAACCGGTCAGGCCTTCCTGACCAAGGCTCAGCCTCAGGCCCCTTGGCCTCCTCAGGCCCACAGCCCCCGTCTTCACTACAAGACGTTAAACCGCAAGCTGGTCAGGTATCTTTGACCGCGGCCCGGCCTCAGGCCCCTTGGTTCTCCCCGACTCACCCTCTTGTGGGATTGTACGGGTATGGTGTGGGACTACGTCCTCATTCACGTCAGATTACTTTTCGTACCTTACATATCCCCAAATGAGATGCATCATTTGTCTAGCAGGACATTAAACTTCATGGCCATAAAGAACTATGTATGGCCTGATTCCCATCCTAATGGGATACTTAGGAATACCCGGACATTTTTTCTATTAGCCCATCCCAAAAGCCAAAATCTTCCCCTTGGGTCAAGACATATGGCAGGGTGCACCCTTTTTCCCCAACTCATACCGAGCAAGCCTCGACCTGGCAGCATGTCCCCCCTGGAGATGTTCTCCTCTTTTATGGATGGATACAGTTGTGCTTCACCCACTCCTTGACTGGGATTCCATAATTTTTGCACACCTGGAGGGACCCCCAAGAACGGTCTGGATACTACACCCAAGGGCTCTCCTACCGATACGGGCCAATGCCCCCGAGGGTTTTCAAGCAACAGGTCAATACAAGTCCCGGGTTGTGAATTTTGTCAATGGTCGACACTCATTTTTTGCTCCCATATCTGGTCACCATCAGGACGCTGTGTTTCGAACATGGTCGATAGTGTCCTGGATCTTCAGGTCCGCCCCGAGATGTCCCAAACATCGAGTGCAGTGATTCGTTCTACCCCATCCTGAAGTGACAAACTTCTCTCCAGGTGGTGCTAGTGGTCGGGCCCACAGACCCGATTCTCTTATAAGGAATGTACGACGTGGTGTAGGATTACGTCCTCTTTCATGTCAGGTTACATGCCATTTCATACACACCCCCGGATTAGATACAGTTATCTCTTTCCCCGTCCTCAAGTAAGACGCCAAACTGCAAACCAGTCAAGCCTTCCTGACCGATGACTGACCTTAGGCCCCATGGCCTTCTCGGGCCCCTTCGCCCAACCTCTCACCCGGGGTGTACGGTGTGGTGTGGGACTATGTCCTATTCCACGTCAGGATCATGTACCATCCCGTACGCCGTCCCTCATGAGGCCCAGCCTCCGGCCCCTTGTCCTTTTCGGGCCCCGGCCCAGGTCCTCTCTTATAGTAGTGTATGGTGTGGTGTGGGACGATGTCCTCATTCACGTCGGTTTATTCTCCGTACCGTACACCTCCCTTGTTTGGGGGAATATTACTCCCCTCCTCATCCCACATGACGTTAAACTGCATCTAGAGAACTACGTATGGCTTGATTTCTATCCTCATGGGATACGTAGGATCACCTGAATGTCTAGGATTCGGGTCCAGCCCCATCTCTCATGAATCTTCATCCCACCTTGGCTCCTTGGCCTACCCTTCCTCCACGAGGGGTGTATATGGAGTGGTGTGGGATCATGTCCTCATTCACATCGGTCTTGTAACGGCCATGCCATGTACAACTCATTCTCGAGCTGTTTCGTCGGCCTTTTCCGACAGTTCACCAACGTACCTAAGGGTACTCTGGTTTATTACCTGGAATGCCAAACTTTACTCGGACACGTTCGCACCCGCTTTCTAGGCTTTGTGTATCCCTGCATTAGGGCTTCCATCAGCTTTCACACCTGGAGAGACCCCCAAGAATGGTCTGGATACTACGCCCAAGGGCTCTCCTACCGTTATGGGCCAACGCCCCCGAGGGTTTCGGACAACAAATCGATAAAATCCCTTGTTGCAAATATGGTCAGCGGTCGATGCTCATTTGTTGTTCCCACCTAAGGCTAACGTGATATGGACGCTATGTTTCCACCATGGTTAACAGTTTTCCTCTATCGCCACGCCAACCCATTAAGCCCAAAATGTCAGGCACACGATTCACACCCTTCATCACTTCATCGTGTCCAAGTGGAGTCTCAGAACTCTTGGTACTATTCCTCCGTTCACGTTTGCGCGTTGGTCGAACAAGCCGTGTCAAAGGTGTCCTTCGGGGCTCTCTGTCGACTCCCCTTTGATGGATTCCCCAAGTATTGCGATGAGAATTCCCCCCCTTGTTTCCCACACTGAGTTTAAATCATGTGGGCTTAGGGATCGGGTTGACGTCTGTACTTACTTGGGAAGTTGTCACAATTCCTGGTCCGAGCTCTAAGACCATAAACTAAGATCCATCTAGAACTACGTTCAGCTTGATTCCCATCCTCATGGGATACGTAGGACCGCCCAGACACCTTGTCTTCAGGTCCAGCCCATTTAGGGAGCTAGTCTCTCCCCCCTCTTTTCACCTCCTACCTCTATATAGGCCCCTCGGCCTGAGGTCTCCCTCTCGGAGTGGCGTACAGTGTGATGTGGGATCATGTCTCCATCAATTGTGTTTCATGACACTACGCACATTCCCCGCCTAGCATCGTCTCTGCTACGTCTGCACTGACGTTAAAAATGCACGCTTGGTCCTATCACACGACCCTAAACTGTGACATTATCGTCCTGGCTACATGACAAAAAATGACACTGCATTGTGATGACCTCGTTGTAGAGGACATCACGTTGGGTATTGGTCACGTGCCATGCCATTTATCAACGCCTATCACGGCTTGATTCTTGTGGCAACACCACGGCCTACTACTCTATGCCTGTCGCTTCACAAAAAAACCACTCACCTTAAAGGACAAACAAGATTTATCAAATTCTGCTTCTTTTAGTGCAAGGTCCATGCCCGCACTCCCCTCTTCCCTGGCACTGGTACCTTACCATGCCGCCTTTCAGAACTACGTATGGCTTGATTCTCATCCTTATGAGATAGGTAGGAGCGCCCGGGCACTTCCCCGCGGGCCCAGCCTAACCTTCGTGTTCGGTCCCAGGACTCGAGAATTTCCCCAGAGAACGCATGGTAAGTAGGGACTATTTCCTCATTCACGTTGGGTTTTGTTGCCATGTGTCCCCTTCTCCCTTTACCCATTTATGGTCCGAGCTCTAAGACCATAAACTAAGATCCATCAAGAACTACGTGAGGCTTGATTCTCATCCTTATGAGATATGTAGGAGCGCCCGGGCACTTCCCCGTGGGCCCAGCCTAACTTTCTATTTCGGTCCCTTGACCAAAAACCTCTCCCAAGGAGGTTGTGCGGTGTGATATGGGATTGTGTCATCATTCGCGTCGAGTTTTTCACCGTACCGCACACACACCCCCTATTCCCATTCACGCCAGGTGTTTGAGTTACTCTACCATGTGCCTCTTATGTTTCCTCCCTCTATCTAATATGTCTCATTGTCATATTCAGATGTGTTTTGACAAAGCCCGAAGTGTGGAATTTTCATGGGGACATTCCCTTCATCCCCTGACCAAGCTTCGTGAGCTCGCTATTTGGATCCTCATCCTCTTCCACATCCAAAAGGACCCTTGGACAACATGGATACTAGGCTTAATGGATCTCCATGGATGCTGGACCTAAGGTCCCTCCAATCGTTTCAGGCCAACGTCCCTAAGGATCTTTGACAACATTTGCGACATGGTCCCGTGTTTCGAACATGGTCAGCGGTCAACCCTCATTTGTTTGTCCCCATTCTAGGCTAACGCGATATGGAAGCTGCGTTTCCACCATAGTTAACAGTAACCCTCTATCGTCACGCCGCTGTCATTGTGATCCCAATCTTGAGCATCATGATTCACACATTTCCACTTCCTCATGTTCAAGTGGGATTCCAAGATATTCGGCTCTATCTCTTAATGCATCTAAGTGCGCCACATGGGCGTGTTAGTATCATGGGGCCAGTATTCACCAAGCATCTTTCCACCCTAACCTGCCCTTTTCTGTGTCAGGAAAGCCCCACCACTACTTGTTTCCCACACCGAGCATGACTCACGTGGGATTAGTAGTTTTCGTAGGATGTGTACCAGCACGGCCGGGCTTATTCACTCGTCCTGCATGACGTTAAACTACGCTCCCAGAACTACGTATGGCTTTATTCCCATCTTCATGGGATACGTAGAGACACCCTGGTATTTTTCCAAGGGTCCAGCCCATAGAAATCATTAATCCCGTCCTTCCCCTTTCCGGCCCCCTGGTCGGACCCCTCGCTAGAGAGGCCCTGTCCCAAAGAAGGAAGGATCCATGACCAAACCAACGCACCCATCTGGCGTACTCCCGCCATGGTGGTGTAACTACCTAAGTTTTGGATTCTGTTCAGACAAACCATCACTCCATATTCCACGCTTTGTGTGCCCCTTATTCGGACCCTCGTCCCCTTTCATGTCTGACGGCACCCCCTAACGGCCTGGTTTCTTGACGCATCGGCTCACCTACCATCCTGGGCCAACGTTCCGGAAGACTGGTCATGTTTGGAAGGACCCCCTAACAGTTTGGATGTTCGACCTATGGTCCGCCAACTGTCCTGGGTCAATGTCCCGAAAGATTGACCGACAATATTTGTGATATGGTCCCTTGTTTCGAACATGGTCAACGGTTGACCCTCATTTTAGTCCCCATTACAGGCTAACGCAGTAAGGATACCACTTCTCCTCTATGGTTAACGGTTGTCCTCTATTGTCACGCCATCCCCACAGTGCTCCTAATCTTGGGCATCGTAATTCACACTTCCCATTTCCGTCTGTTCGGACTGATTCCAGTGCCCCTGGTGTTGCACCGTTCGTGCATGAGGGCACACTAAAGAAATGGTAATTTGGATGTTTTGAGAAGTTCCTTCTCTGGTCAAGCATCTCCCATCTTTCAGAAATCCGGACTGGTAATACAAATCCCGGATGCCCGGAGCATGGTCTCCACTCCTATGTTAGGTGGGACGAGAAGGCAACTATCTGATGTTTCTCACATCGGGCTTGACCCACGTGGGCTTGGGGAATTATTGCCGAATGTCCCGCAAACATTATAGGGATGTAACGAGCCGATTCAAAAAGTGGAAGTTGTGCGTGCTACGACATTCAAAACAAATAAGGAATAAATTGAAGCGTGAAAGTACCAATGAAAGGTTTTTAGTTTGTTATAGTACCTGGGTGTTGACTCCCCCCATGGATGGGTTGACCTCGTCAAAATAGCGTTGCAGCTTCGCCACCCTTCAGCTTGTGGCATCCAAGACTTGTTGCCGATGACTCCGCTCCCGCTCCTCCTCAGCAGCGGTCGGGTGTAGTTCGTCAGCCTTGGCTCTGGCCCTCTCTACCTCAGCCTGAATGGAAGCCATCTTTCCAGAAGCCTGCCTCATAAGATCCTCTGCCTCTACCAGCTGGGCCTTCAACCGGGAGATCAGCTCAGATTGCGCATTAAGAGAGGCCGAGTGCTCATCTACCCGGGTCTGTAGCTGTTGAACCTCACTTTCAGCCTCCTGGAGCTTCTGGATGTTAGTTGCCTTCCTCCGCTGCCAGCCCACGCTGAGTCCACGATCATGCTCTTGGATCTTTTCAGCCATAAGATCACGGACGATCGCGTGAGGATGTTGGGCATCCACTCTCCCAGCACATAGTTCGCATAGCCGCGAGCGAAGTCTGTCCACTTCGTCCATCCATAGTGCTTGGGGGTGTCCTTGATGAAGCGCATGATTAGCTTCCACGACCGGCGGCAGACTATGCTATTGTCTTCCTCGTCGGAGGACGTTTCGTCCCAGTCTGTGCGATTGGCAGGCTCGTACGCAGGATACTCCCATAGGAAGTCCTCGGCAGGATCTGTATCTGGCTTTGAATCTGTCATGCCATCTTGCGCCGAAGCAAGCGCGATAGGATTAGGACTGGTCGGTCGGTCCTCTTCATCGGAGTCCACCTCAATGACCTCGGGCACGACCCTGCTGGTGGCCCCACCAGTGATGGTGTGTGTTGCAGCTCGGGGAGAAGGGGGGACTATCGTCACCATCACTAGAATTCCCTTAGGAGGGATGCCACCAGACATCCCGACTAACCTTTCCGCATTAGCCCATGCTAGTCGAAGAACTGTACGACATAGTGAGACATGAACGTTAGTGGGCATAGTCTACATATGACGACAAGGAAACCGGTAGAGGAAACTTACGGAGATCAACCTCCTGGTGCCACTCTTCAGCCAATACTGACGGGACCCCAAGACGAGTCCCTCCGTATACTGTTGGAAGGTCTAGAAATTCCAGAGGATCCACCTTGGGTGCTCTGGTCCCACCGGACGTGGAACTGGACGCGGCCATAGGCGCGGGTTCTGAAGGTCCTGCATCATCACCCGCTGAGGGGCAAGAATGAGGCCTGCGTACAAGTTCCTCTTGCATGGATCAATCATCGGTGAGAAGCCCATACTAGACCAAGAATGGACCATAAGGAAAGAAGTTCTGAATGCTACCTCGAGAGCCTCTGTGAAGTAGTCGGAATCTGAGCCTTGATCTCCGACCTCGCCCTCCTCCAATGGGCTCCCTCCTCCAGCCTCATCCTCCTGAGATGAGTCCTCTGATTCTTCCAGCATAGGGGAGTTCTCCCTCAGATCGGTGGCCGATAACTATGGGGGGATAGTTCGATTCAGCAGTACCCTCACCCGGTCTGTCATTGGGCGAGGGACACCACTGGAGTGAATGTAATCCTCCGGCTCGTCCAAGTATTACTCTGCCTCCGCCGGAGACGTCATGAAACCAGCCCGGACTGGGCCTATTCCCGGTAACTCCATCCCGAGGCGATTCAAGTGCGCCCATATCTCAGGTGGGCTGAGGAATTTCCGGTTGACATCCCAAATGTCCCAGGCTTCTGGGAAGATGGCATCCTCTGCCATGTCAATATGACGCAGCCACTTCCCCGGAGCCTGAGTGGATATCCTACGAAATCCCCTCGGTGGCCGCCCCTCTGTATGGACCTGCTCTTACGGAATCACCGGATCTGCCACTGCTGCCACACCCTCGTCCGGTGTGGGTCTCGCCACCATGGCAGCCCTGCCACCGCAAGAGACCCTAGATGCCCTCCGACCCCGACCTCGGGATATAGGAGGCCCACCGTCACCGACCCGAATAGTTGGCTACTTCAGCATCTCCCCTGGGTAAGCAGCTTCCCAACTAATGGAATACTCCCTCACCAATCCAAAAGTGGTGGTGGATGGAGGCAATGCAATTCGCATCTTCCCATCTTCCCATGTGAACATGAGCCACAACTGCCTCATCACACACAGGTGATCCTCGTGACGCACCTCCCTGTAGACCTGCGGGGTCAGCCGCTGGAGGCACCAGAACTGCCTCGCAAACCGATGCGAGGTGTATGGTTCGCAGAGTGGCTCACGATCCACTCGTGCCACCAAAACTCCACCTCGAAAGGCAAGGAGGTAAGACCGGTGCTCTTCCGTTCCCCGCTCATTGTCAGTAAGTATCCCAGTCGGCAATGGGAAGGGGTGGAAATTAAACTCATCCGCCCTCCACACCCAATTAAGCACCATCGGCACGGTTAGTTTGAATGGGAAGCTCCCGACCGCATTCAGGATGGAGGGGCGAAAATTTTATCCCGGTGGTGAAATAGGGTTTGGGTACTCATAGATCCCCCTGATGTGCACCGCAATCCACCCATACAAGAGGTGGAAGGGCCCGCATATCCTTGGCGGCTTCTTGCCCTCGCTAATGTGTCGCAGCATTCTGTACAACTTGGCGAGCATTGGAATCCCCATATTGACCCGCTGCCCCATGGCCAACATGCACACCATAATAAATGAGCTAGGCTGTACCCCCATGCGTGTATCCCTCACCGGTAGGATTCAACCACAGATATGAGCCGCGATGAATGCCGCCAGCCTGACTATTGGTTGTTGTTCAGTGCTGACACTGAAACCCCAAGTCTTCCATTGGCTGTCCTCCATGACCCACCAATACAAGTTCTCCTTACCCCGTTGGGCTGCCCTCGGACAAGTTCGAGGCCTCAGAGGGAACTCTTGATTCTCTGGGAAATTCAGGAAACACTTGAACCACTTCTTAAAGTGGGAATCCCTCACTGCCTCCTTGTCCTCTCCAGGGATGAGTGCCATCAGCACTGATGCCAGTCGCGATATTTTCTCTGTATCCTCCCACGCACTCATGACGGAAAGGAACTCATCATACATGGCCCCCAAGATCGGAACCCCAGAAATCTGGTGGACATCCCACAGGCTGATGCCCACCTCTCTGTAGTGCAGGTGAAAGGTATTGGTCCTAGACGACCATCTGCTCAGAAATTCTGGCATCAGTTGTTTCGGTTGGTAAATGTGGAATTGGGAGGCCCATTCCGCCTCATATAACCCCACTCTCCTCAGCTCGGCCCCAAACTCCTCGCATGAGGTGCCTACCCAGTAGGCCCAGTCCCAGTCATCAGTAAAGTTGCCGCCCAGGTGCAGGTCCCACTCATCGGACCACCCTTTCTTCGAATCCTGTAAATCCGCCTTCAACATGGTACGATAGAGAGGAGGGGATGTCTCCAATTGTAGTGGAATTCTGTCAATATTGTTCACGTGGTTGTAGAGACAGTCGGCGGTGATGGGTGTGAAGTCCTCCCGCGCATGACTAGCGGCCGCCCTAAACTATTGGTGCTGACATGGCGTGCTCCTAAACCAGCAAACTGGTTCATCCCTACTCGCCTCAGGGATGAAGACGTCATCACTCAACCCGAAGCCGTACAATGGCAGCTTCTTACACTGCGGATAATTCTTCTGACCCTCCGATAGCAGATCTATCAAAGAAACGTGGTCCAAGTGGCTTCGGACCATCTCCCCAAGGCCTGCACAGTTGGCCATCTCATCCCGACGGGCGGCATCTACAAGCACCCCCAATACAGCCTATCGATGGGCCATTTCGGTTCCGGCACTCAGAAAGGAATTTTTCCAGAATGGATCGCGAAGCTGGATCGCAAAGTCGGCTCATGAAGGTCAGTCATGAGAGAAAGCCACGGAGTCTAACCTAGGCCAGAAAACAGGAGTTCGTTTGGCACGGTCGTGGAGTCGGAGACCCGCGGTTCTCCGCAAAGCTCGATTCGTGGAGAGCGGGCGCGGAGTACGCGGAGCTTCGCGAAATCGAGAGCACAAAAAGACAAGAAAACCGCGTGAAGACAAAAGAGGTCGACCCCCCTATTTATAGGCGGCGACCCTGGAGCATCCCGGTGCGCCCTGCCCGTGCTGAGCATCGCGGCGCGTCCGGGTCCTGTGGCCCTGGTCTGCATCATGGGCCCACTTCGTGAAGTCACCTCGTGAACCGCCGACAATTTTGGCGATTTTCCCTCAGACTTCGACCCTTCAGCCATCCGCGGCTCCAAGTCTCATGGGGGGCATTTGTTGGTACCAAAATATTGCACGAAATGAAGGGATGAAAAAGAAGGCCCGCATGATGCCTCGCGAAGCACCGATTCGCAGCACCCCGAGCATCGCGGTCCCGCGATGCTCTGGAGGAGGTACCTCTCCATGAACGAATTTGACGTTCGCGAGCCCGCCACAAAGCTCCGGAGGTGGTACCTCTCTGCGGACGAATTCGACGTTCGCGAGCCCACTGTGAAACTCCGGAGGTGGTACCACTCCGCGAACGAATTTGACGTTCGCGAGACCGCCGCAAAGAAGCGGAGGCAGTCCCACTCCGTGAACGGCTTGACATTCGCGAGCCCTCCGCGAAGCACCTGCCGCCCTTTCGCGCTGCGTGATTTCTACTTCACGGCGCCCCTTGCTAATAAATACTAGGCTCCCCCTGAGTCCAGGGGACGGACAATCCGACCTTTCGGCTTCTCCTCTCCCGAATCGTGAAGCACCCTTTTCCCCGGGACTCATGAGCTCCGTGAGGTACTTCTACTTCGCGTGACGCCTTCACTTTGTCTTGTTTGGAGCCCCTCTTCTGAGAAGGATGCCCTTCGCGAAGCTCAAGGTCATTTGTGAAGGAGGGGGATTCCCAAGGGAACCCGGGCAGCCGCGGAGCATTTATGCTTCCTGAAACACCCATTCTGTATTAGTGATCCCTATGCTAAGGCAGGATCGCTACACATCACGAAGCACACTGCTTCACAGCACCCTGCTTCGTGAGGCACCTCCTCTTCGCGAGGCAGTGCTCCGTGAATACTGTTCTACTTCACGAAGCACTCTCCACTCACACCTCTTCCCCATGCTAAGGCCAAGGCACTCCACTTCGCAAAGTACACTCCTTTTCTTGGAAATTCCTCTTCCCGTGCGACCATACAGGTATGCGCGATGTGATTTCAAAGTCCCACGGACAACACCACTCGTAGCATTGCTTCACCTAATGCTTCTTCACATAGGCACGCTAACGGCTATTGCTTCTTCGCATAGCAATGCTAACGTGGACCCCTCGATGGTTCTCTCTACGACCCCCCTTGACCACGACCTTACTGGTACCTTCCCTCCCCCAAGGAGAAAAGGGTACCAGTTATGTAAGTCCTAGGGTTGTGGAGTAAACCCACCTCGTCTGAGCTGCAGAAAGTTAAACTGCCAAGCACCTCGTCCTCAACACATGACGTTAAACTGTGACCTGACCCTGTGCTTCACACGAAGGGACCCCCCAGCTCAGACATTTTTTACGCCACCCGTCTCCACAGAGACGGGGTCACCCCCTCCACAAGGGATGATATCCTCCTTCTCAGAGTAGCATATGTCCATGGGAGAAGGGCAACCACCTTGGTATAAGCCCACTATCCCCTCTTACGGAAGG
This sequence comes from Viscum album, assembly GCA_963277665.1. NCBI lineage: Eukaryota > Viridiplantae > Streptophyta > Magnoliopsida > Santalales > Viscaceae > Viscum > Viscum album. The sequence continues at coordinate 1,430,816,724 of OY728157.1, forward strand.
CTGAACCCCTGCATCTCTGTACTTCCCCACTACCAAGGTCAGTGGAGGGCGCGATAGGGAACGAGGCACCTCCCATCATTGGTCCCAAACCCCTCTTTCGATGTGCTTTGACGCACTTCGGGCCTCCATCCTGGAGTAAGTCCCAACACCATGGGCCGCCTAACGCGTAAGCCCCTCTTCGCTTCTCACGGACGCACCCTTCACAGCGTGATCGTCAGGTCCTTGCTGCCTCTTGTTTCTCACACCGATCATGACTCACGTGGGCTTAGAGTTGGAATTGTCCGTGACAATACCCTCATCCAGCATGACGTTAAACTGTATACCCTCATCTAGCATGACGTTAAACTGTATTCCCTCATCCCGCATGACATTAAACTGCACACCCTTTTGAACTACGTGGTCTTTGATCCATGTTAAGGCATGGTACGTAGGAATACTCCATGAGGTCCAAGCCCACCACCACTAGTGGACCCCTGGGTCTACTTTCACGTCGGTTCACCAATGAAACCCTTTGAATTACGAGTTCTTTGATCCATGTCAAGGCATGGTATGTAGGAAGCCTCCCTGAGGTTCAAGCCCACCCGTAATTTATTCACGTCAAGTTCCACCTTCGTCCAACATGACATTAAACTGCAATTTCGGTCCGACGGCAAGCCGTTGTGACCCACCCGAACTACGAGGTCTTTGATCCATGCCAAGACATGGTATGTAGGAAGCCTCCCTGAGGTTCAAGTCCATCTCCCATCGGACCAAGGTCCCTTATTCACGTCGGTTCGCCGACACCCACCACAGGTGGACCCCCGGGTTCACCTTCACGTCGGTTCGCCGACGAAGCCCCTTTTTGAACTATGTGGTCTTTGATCCATGTTAAGACATGGTATGTTGGAAGCCTCCACGAGGTCCAAGCCCACCAGCACTAGGACCCCCTGGTCCTACTCATTCACGTCAGCCTTCCGGCGTCCAACCTGAACTACGTGGTCTTTGATCCATGTTAAGGCATGGTACGTAGGAAGCCTCCACGAGGTCCAAGCCCACCACCACTAGGACCCCCCTAATCCTCCTCATTCACGTCGGCCTTCCGGCGTCCAACCTGAACTACGTGGTCTTTGATCCATGTCAAAGAATGGTACGTAGGAAACCTCTCGGAGGTTCGAGCCCACCACCTGTTGGTCACTCTAACACTCTCTATGTCAGGTCACCAGCGCCTGGGCGTCCTAGTGTGTAAGCCCCACACCATCCGGACCAAGGTCCTCACTCACATCGGTTCAATGATGATACCCATCATGCTAATTTCCACTTTCATGTTGGCTCGCCGGCACCATCCCGAACTACGCAGACTTTGATTCCCTACCACAGGGATACATAGGAGGCCTCTTCGAGGCTCAAGCCCAACTTCACTATCGCCCCTACGATGGTCCCATTTCATTCCCCCTCCACTTCATTCAACTCTCCATCACCCATCTTGATTCTCACCCGGGCTGCCACATCCCGGTGAGATCATACCATTCCGCTCCTCTTCACAGCCACCCATGGGCTGGTCCCGATATCGGCACCCCTTCAAGGGAAATCCCTAAATCCGGTCCATTCTAGCTAATGCTCTGATCGAGCTGATCCATCTCCGCTGGACGTTAAACTTGCAGCTTACCCTGTGTTAAACACATGAAGCTGAGGAAAAACTCAGATATATGTCTATGGCATATAATCCCCCGCGCTCGATGTGGGATGCCTCGGGCTTCCACACCCTCGAGAAGCCCTATGACCAGGGATAATAGACATACATGCCAGTTCCCCAACATACAGACACGCTACTGATGCCTCGACGTGACTACTCCCCCGAATGAAGGTTGCTTCCCTGACCGGACCCTTTGAAATGTCCCAACAAAAGCAGTGTAATTAACCGACGTCCATGGAAACATGGCACTGGGAAGACGAACAATGTATTAAATCTATGAGGGAGACCCGGACTAGGTGATGAGTTCTGAGGAGTAATCCACGGAAAGAAGTACCAACATCCCATCATCCCATTTTGATCAAGGAGCAAACGTCCCTGAATAAGGAATGGATGCCGCCAGCCTTTGGAAAGCAGGAATGCAGGGCCACAGCAGCGCGTCCTCCACAGACGGATGCACACGCCCTGGTAAAAGTTTCAGAAAAAGCAGGTAACATGTATAATTTTTTCTTTTTTAATCCATAAATTTATGTTTTATCCCATTTTTATTTGTTTATATGGATCTATTAGTATCTATTTTCTTCTAATTTTTACACTTGTTGTATGTATTGTTGCGTTATATTCAGAACTTGTTTATGTTATCTCTGTTATGCCTCACCATGTGATGGACGACTTAGACAGATGGTTTAGTTGTAATAGGTTGTTTCATTAAAAATATTTTAAATATTTTAAATATATTATTATTACATGATATTATAAATATATTATATTCCTTAATCTGTCATGAAATACATATTATAACATTATTTTTGGTGGTGGTAAAACCGTCCAAAATGTGAGAGTGTTAAAATGAATTAATGAGTAAAAAATGTTTTTATATAATGTTTTTCAAACATTAATAGAATATTAATAATATCATAAATATAAGTTAGACTTTTTATATTCATTATAATAATTATTAATTTCATGTGGTAATGACATATGATTTTTTTTTCAGGGAGACTGTAGTATGTACGTACATATTATTAATGATTTCACTTCCCAAAAAATGTGATTGAATGAAGGTATATGATAAATTATCATTTAATAGTTATTATTATGAAATATTAAACCCATTAATTTATTAAATCCATACTTTTTATTATCCATGATTGGTTGTTTTAAAAAACAACCCGCAATACTTCATACTCATCGTAGTCTACACATACACATGATTGATGTTGTTTTGTTTTTAATGGTGGATGAAAAAGATTGAATAATATTTAATAATTTAATAAAATAACATTAATTTATGTTAATAATATTGGTTTCAATATATTCATGTGTCTAGAATAATTTTCAAAGATATATATTAAGATCAAAATCCTTGGGAGTAAGAAAAACTCTCATTGAGAACATCAAATTTATCTTGGAAATCTCCTAGGAATGGGAAGATGTATGCTCTATAATTGATCAAATAGAATTATAAATATGGATGAATATTATAGAATAATAAAAATTAATTATTTTTGGATGACATTTGAAGGAATAATTTTGGAATGAAGTCATGTAAGTGTCCCTCTTTTGTAAGTGATGATAAGGGTAACTATAAGAGTACCCATTACTTTTAAATAATGGAATGTTACTATTCAAGGGTTAAATGTTAAAAAAATGTAAAATATATTTTCTATATAGTTATTTTTCCTATACAACTTCACATCACTAATTATAGTGAAAAAAGGTGTTATTTATGGCTTTTTCTTTTTTATATTTTTTACCTTTAACCTGATGAAAGTTTACCTTCGTAATAAAATATTATACCATGTAATTAATATTTATAACCAAAATTAAAAAAATATTATGTAATTTGAACAAAATAATTTAAAATTTTCGAATCATTCTATAAAATAAAATTTTTCAGGGTGAGAAATTTTAATTTTAGAATAAATTTACATAACATGTAAAAAAAATTTCAGAAAATTTATTTTTATACCTAAAATTTATGAGTATGTTAAAATTATAAATTTTGTTAACTTCCATGACCAAATTTTTCATATTAACAATAAAGAAATGTTTTTTTATTTCAAATATGTCTAAAAAATAATTTCACAATAAATTTTATTTAACAGAATGATAACACCAAAAACTGTTTTTAAATTAAAATAAAATGTTACTTATGTTTTTGAAATTAAACATAGGTTTTCTAAAACAAAAACAATATTTTAAAAGATAAATTTTTAAGTATTAATGAAATATTGAAAATTTTATTAAATTTTTTAAATTTGTTTTTAATTCTTACTCATATATGGACAATTTTATAAACATTATAATTTTGGTAAACATTTTATTAATAATTTTTTTCTTAAAAATAATTATTTTATAAAGATATAAAAAATTCCCTATTAGATTATTTTGGAATGTTGAATTCAAAAAATTAAGTTCATTTTATAAAATTAAGATTATTAAATTTAAAAAAAATTCCATAAAATTAAAATAAAATATATAAAGAATAACATATTTTACTTAAAAGATGCTTTAAATCATCAACTGCATTAAATATAATTTTTTAGGAATTTCTAATTTATTTAAATATTCTTAGTTACTATATGTTTTATAGTTATTAAATGTAACACCCATAATTTTATTTTGAGGTATTATAATTTTTATTATTAATCCTATGTTTATCCATGAGTTTTCTGAGGTGGTTTGGTGAAAATGGGTGTTTTTGAGTTAATAGTATGTGGCACACAGTTGGTACACGATTTAAAAAATTGTGCACCCATTCCCATGGAACTGTGCCACCAAGTGTCATTTTTGGACACCATAGAACCACATGGTTAGTGCATGCTTTGTAGGTTGTGCGGTCAAACTGTGCGGATTATCCCTCATAGATAGTGAGGGGTGTATGGCTATCACATGGTTTGGAAAACCCTAAAAGAAAACAATGTGCTATGTCTATGACATTAAATATTTAAAAATGAATGTTGTGTCCTCTCAGGATTTAACACCAAATTCCCCCATTTTCTTCCCCACTTCTAGTCCTAGGTGCCTCACCCTCTCCTCTTTTCTCCCTTAGAACTCTATTTTGGTGGTGGATTTGGTGGGAAATCTCCAAGAAAATATAAGTCCCTTATCTCTGTATTTCTTCCTCTTTTCTAAGGTTTCTCTTCTTATTTCATGGAGTTTTGTATTTTCATTGGGTTTGGAGACCTATTTTAGTTGAATATTGGTTTTTCGGGTTCCATCATGATTTTTTTGTTCAATCAGGCCATTATAGGGTTTCTTGGTGGTGTAGTTATAGTTTAACACTGATTTCCTGAAGTTTATACCCTTGAAATAGGTGGTTCAATGATTAACGATTTTTTGGTGACTTTGATATGATTTATTTTCTTCTTCGTTATATTCTAGGTGTGTGTATGAGGTGTGATGTGTTTTTTAAAAATGATTCAATGTGTGTTTGTGTAAAAAATTCTTTTCAAGGGGAATGGGTTGGGACTCATGTTGTTTTCAAGTGTGCTTACTAGTTTTGGTCGTTAAAGGTGCTTGATAAAATGTGTAACTTGTGCAAAACGTATTATGAAATTACTTTTTGTGATTTTGGATATGACAATGGTTTTGGTTGTGGAAATGGTGTTTTATCAATGGTTTTTATAATTATTTGAATGTGTACATGTGAATGTAGTGATCTATGCAATAGGTGAAATAAAAATTGAGAACAAAGGGAAACATAGGTGTCAAGGAGGGAGGACTATGACTAGCATACTAGTTGACTCAAAATTATCTTGGCACAAATTCATCTATCAAGATTGAAAATCACATTTTTAAATAAACAATGATGATTATTAGAGACCACGAGACCATCGGATGTGTTCCCCTCCAGTGGATCATGCCCAAGAACGTTGTGAGTTATGGTTTATATTCAATGTTTTACTAATATAAAAGGTTATTAATGTCTCATTCTAGATAGTAACTATAGGTTTCACCCATGACTTAATGATGTTTTGTGATATTTTACCTACCGTCATCAAATCATTCACTTTTTTGGTTATCTAGAAAGAAAATCATGTTTCTCTTTAAAAATGTTTTCTATAAAAATATCTCATTCTTTTCTTTCATAAAACTTGTATATTAATTTCATTTATAATGTTTTGGAATGGAATCTCTTTTATTGGGTGGAATCCTACTGTTCTTTGGCTTTTCCCTATATAGACCTTTTGTTGTATACAAACCTTTTTATGTTTGACTCAAGTAAATGAAAAGTATATTGTGATGGTGGTTCAGGTTGCTATTTGCCTTCTCTTATAGCTGGTGGTGGGTGTGGCTTTAGGATGATGTTCCTCTTATTGCATAGTGGTTTTTTTGGATAGTCTTGTTGTTCCCATTTTATTATAGCTCTTTTTGTTTTTTTCTAAAATTGTAAAACCTTCAATCTGAAAAATTGTTATGCCCTGTATGGATTTGGTTATTTATAATATTTTTATTTATTTATTTTGGTAATTAAAGTTATTTAAATGGGTGAAACTGTTCCCAAAGTATATTTTGATAATCATACACTAGTTTCAAGTCTGTGGGGATTAGTATCACCCTTTGGTCCATGCCATAGAGTGGGTTGGGTGTCATGTTGGATGAAATATGAGCACGGTTCATGACAAAATATTTTCAAAGAAAGATTACAATCTTTTGGGTCAAGTTATTTTGGTGATGATTCAAGATAGACTGGAGTTTTTTACTATCCGGACTTGAGGTTTTGTTCATGAGTAGGGTGCCTGACCAGAACACTTCATAACATAACTTTAGTGCCATGGGATGTTGGGATTTTGTTTGAATTATCATCTAGATAAGACATACAGGTTACAAATTGTAAATTTCCACTATGTGGGGTTGAGGTTGATAGTTTAGTATATTTTATTATTATGATTTATTTGATTATGTTTTTATTTATCCAAGTTTTTTAGTTTTTTTTTTGCTGAAAATTTTCAGAATGGTTTTATTAATGATTTTTTGTGTGGTTATTGCTTCTTGTAGAAACAATTCCTCCCCTAAGACATCATGTGCAGCTATGGGAAGAGGATCGAGAGAGTTCTCCCTCAAAAATTGACCAGATATTAGTAGAAGCTATGGTTCAGGTCATCCAAGATTTGGGACAAGGAGAGGTCCTTGGTCCAACTCAGGTAATAGAAGCTGAACCATGTCCTAGAATGGAAAATGATTAGGAGGTTCTTAATAACACTCCTCCTTCTTTCCAAGGTAGCATAGAACCTTAGAAATGAGGGGAATGGATTGAGACAATATAGTGGATGTTTGAGTTTCTCAACACACCAGAGGAATTCATAGTGAAATGTGATTTATTCTTCTTATAAGGTCCCAGTCGAAGGTGGTGGGACTAAGTGGTAAAAACTAGAAAAAATTATAATATGGGTTAGAAAGACTTCAAGGTAATTTTCATCAAGTATTAATTTTTGGAGGTATGGGCCTATGCTATATCTTGAGAGTTTATAGTGATTATCTAGGGAGAATGTTCTATGATTGAATATGTTAATCGCTTTGCATAGCTAGTTTCTTATGAACCTGAGCTCATTTCCAATGAGAAAATAAAGTCTTAGAGGTTCTAAAATGGGTTTGGGCTAGAAATTAGATCTCATGTTTTCTTATTCATGATAATGACATATGTTGAGGTGTTCAATCATGCCATGATAGTAGAGATTAAGCATAGTGAAAATTCTGTCCTCCAAGGATAAGTTTTAGTTGTGGGAAGTGGATGTTCATCATATAAGAATAGTAAAGGGATGGGATAGGGAAAAGGGATGTGGTAGTTATGGCCACCCTCCATGGTTGTCTCCGTCTATGGCTTCATATGTTGGGTTAGTCGTGTTCCACCAGTATTGAAATTCAAGGAATATATGACCTATGTGAAAATCAAATCATAGATCTTGTCACTGATGTGGAGATATGGGACACCAGTAACATTTTGTAAAAGTGATCTGGTTTTATGAGAGAGGTGTAGGATTAGAGGATTCTAGGGGTATGTCAGTACAATCAGAACTGTCCAGGTAGACAGGTTCTCAGTTCAATGGTCATAGTGGTAGGGTTGGATACTCTTATAGGTATATTCAATTTATTGATAACTTTTAGGCTAGTGGTTGTTCTCAGGATCATTCTACGATGAAACATATTCATGTTGGGGGCCAGGAACCAGCAAAATTAGATGCAGGACTTGCGATACTTTAAAGTACTATTTTTATTCCATCATCATTAGTTGTTTCTTTGTTTGATATTGGTGCTTCATTTTCATTAATTTATACCCTCCTTGTTAACATGTTAAGGTTTTCGAATGAACATATTTCGTATGTGATTAAGTTGGTAACCCATCTTGGTAAGAAGCGAGAGAAGGATCTCAAGTGTACATCTTGTACACTCACTATGTTAGGGGTCAAGATGAAATTGGATTTTATAATTTTAGAAATGGAACTCTTTGACCCAATTCTTGGTATGTATTGGATGGTGTGTTTCTATGAGAATATCGATTTTATAGTCAGTGAGTGAGTTTTTTTGACACCTGATGGTTTTACCAAGATTTTTCATGGTGAATGGGATCCTCGGCTAGGTCGTGCTGGACCTCCACTCCCTAAATTTTGTAATATAATTTTTTATTTATCATCGCTCACAATGGTGGTTGATGTTAGTACCCCTAAGGGTGATTTACTTCCTATGGTGGAATATTTTATAGAGGTATTTTCAGTTGATTTATTAGGATTTTTTCTGGAGAGAGATGTGGACTTTGTTGTTGATTTCGATCCAAGAACACGGCTGACATCTCTTCTCTCATACTATATAGTCCCAACTGAGTTGAGGGAATTAATGGTATAGTCGGATTATTTTGAATCCAAATGATTTATTTGAATAATTTTTTCACCTTAGGTCACCCCGGTTCTATTTTCAAAGAAGGACGATGGATCTCTCTGGTTGTGTATGGACTACCAGAATTTGAACTAGGTAATGATAAATAATAAATATCAATTTCCCTAAATTGATTACTTTTTTGATCAGTTAAATGGGGCATGGTGGTTCTCCAAGATTGGTTTGATTTTTTTATCACCAAGTCATAGTGAGAGTGGAGAATGACCCAAAAACATTTTTTCAAGGTAGATATGTACATTTTGAGAATTTAGTCATGCCTTTTGAGTTGAAACATGCTCCAGTAATATTTATGAACCTTACGAATAGGGTGTTCCCGTAGTACCTAGATTCCTTCATTTTGGTATTCATGGAAAATATCTATGTCTATTCTTGATTTGAGGAGGAGCATGAGCTTTATTTTTGGATCATTTTGGTCACTCATTGGGATAATATTCTCAATGAAATGTTTTCTAAGTGATCAATCTAGATTAGGGAAGTGATGTTTCTGGGTCATGTGATCATGGAACAAGGGGTTTCAGTGGACCATGAGAAGACTAGTGCGGTAATTTGATGGGGCCACCTAAAGGATAATTTTGAGATCATAATATTTCTAGGAATGGTAGGGTATTACAAGTTTTTTTTAGATTTTTCTTGTCATGATTCATCCATGATGGTGATTACCCATAAGGGGGGAATGTTTTAATGGGGTTCTAAATTCCAAAAATCCTTTTAGGAGCTAACGTGGAAATTGACTACCAACCCTATAGTGATTTTTTTCTAAAATATAGAAAGGGGTATGTGGTTTATTATGATGCCTCAGGTATAGGTCATGAGTGTGTGTTAATACAGGATGGCCATGTGGTGGTGTATGATTCTCTCCAACTCTGACCACATGAAAATAATTACCCAACCCATGACCTGGAAGTAGAAATAGTAATTCATGCCTTGAATATGTGGCTTCGTTGTATTTTTTGGGAGAAATTATTGGATTATTCTAACCATAAGAGCTTAGCCTGCACTTTCTCTTAGAAATATTTCAATATAAGGAAGAATCGTTAGGTTGTGTACCATCAACATTTTTATTTCAATATAGTCTATACCCTAGTAAAAGGGAATGTGGTGGTGAATTATTTGATCAGGAAAGTGCCAATGGATCCATTTAAAGAGTTCAGTGATGTGTGGAACTTGACGGCCCTTTTTTCTCGGATGCACTTAGAGACCAAGGAGAAAAATAGTAGTGCATTCTTGGATAGTGTTCAGTTGAAACCTTCTCTTTTAGAACTGATTCAGTTAGAGTATATTTTTTATGAGTTTTTTTACCATTCTATATAGTAATTTCATGGTCAGGATACACCTTATGACTGGTCATTGTCTCCTAAGTGAGTTATGTACTTTAAGGGCTGCATCGGGGAGCTGTTATCTTTGAGAGAGATAGTGATTCTGGATAACCACTAGTCTCATTGGGCCATTAATCCTCTTGATTCCATGATGTATTATGATGTTATTCATAAATTGTGGTGGCCAAGTATAAGGATAGAAATTTTTGAATTAATATCAAGGTATTAAATCTGTCAACAGGTTAAAGTAGAGCACCAAAATCCCTCTAGATTTATCTAACTGCTACTTATTCCTACCTGGAAGTGGGAAAATATTGCCATGGATTTTATTGTGGTATTACCACGTACACACTGATGGAGGAATTATATTTTGTTAGTAATCGATCGTCTAACCAAATCACCCCATTTCATACAGATCAAGGATTGATACAAGGTGGATGAGTCAGACTAGTTATATGTCGAGGAGATATTAAAGAATCATGGTTTGAGGTTAGAAATTGTTTCAAAAAGGGACCCACATTTTATATTTTAGTTTTGGGAAGTCCTTTAGAAGGTGATGAGGTTTCAGTTCAAGTAGAGCATAGTATACCATCCTCAAGAGAATGGTCAGACTTAGTAGGAGAGACATATTTTGGAAGATATTCTCTAGGCATGTGTGTTTAATTTTATAGGACCATGGGATATCCATTTTGGATTGGCTGAATTTTCATATAACAGTAGTTACCAATATTATACTCGAATGGTTCCTTATGAGGTGCTTTATAGTCAGTTGTATTGGTCGCCTTTGTGGAATGAGGTGGGAGAGACTTTTGGGACCAAGCCTTTTGCAAGAGACTCCAAATAAATTCATGTTGATTAAGTTGTGCATGTTAACAGCTCAAAGTCTCTAAAAAACTTATGTTAGTCAGAGGCATCAATCTCTTGAGTTTTTTGTGGGTGATCGGTTGTTCCAGAATGTGGAACCTCGCTTGGGACATTGTTGTTTAGGTAAGAAAGGGAAGATAATTCCCAGGTATTTATGACCTTTTTAGAACACTAATAAGATTGGTAATTTGGAATACAGGTTATATTTTCCCTCTCATTTGACATCAATTCCAGATGTGATCCATGTTTCTTAATTGATAAAGTATAACTCAAATTTTCCTCATGTGTTGAATAGGGAGGAGTTGGATTTGAAGCTTGATTTATCTTTTTTTGAGAGGATTGTTTGGATTATAGATTATCAAGAGAAATTTATTTATGGTAAGTATATCTTGTAGGTCTGGTTCCTTTGGAAATCTAGTAATGGGGAGCATGAAACTTGGGAGTGGAAGTTATGGGTTGATAAAGGGTATCCACTCTTATTCTCTGATAAACCTTTGAGTTGACTTTCTAGGGGAATAATGTTTCCTTTTTAGGGTAAATTGTTAAACAAATGATTTTATTTTGTGGTATTATTCTATTTATTAATGATCATATGTTTATCTTCTAGCTTTTCATAGAGTTTTGGTAAAAATGAGAGTTTTTCAGTTTACAGCAGGTGGCACACAGTTGGCAAAGATTTTTAAAATTTGTGTTCCCCTTCCCAGGAAACCATGTGGCCAAGTTTAATTTTTTGACCGAGGAAAACTATATGGTTGGTGCACAGTTTATAGGTTGTATGATCAAATCAGGAAGCTTATCCCTCTAAGATAGTAAGAGGTGCATGGTTTCCACATGTTTTTGAAAACCGTGTGGGAAAACCATGCTCCATGTGTAGGTCATTATGATTTTAAAAATTATTATTGTATCCTCTTGATATTTATCCAAAAATACCGCATTTTCTTCCCTACTCAATATTTAGAGTCCTAGGAGCATCACCCTCTCCCGTTTTACCCTCTTGTACCTCTATTTTGGTGGTGTATTTTGATGGAAATCTCCAAGAAACTCCAAGTAAGTCCCTCATATCTTGATTTATTATTATTTTATAGGGTTTTTATTCTCATTTATTGGGGTTTTAGAGTTCTAGTAAGTTGGGTGACCTCTTTTAGGTTGAATATTTGTTATTAGGGTTCAATCCTGATGTTTTTGGTTCAATATTTACATTATAGGGTCCCTTGGTGGTGCGTTTGTGGTTTAGAATTGATTTCCATAAATTGCTACACTTGAGGTAGGTGGATACTTTCTTAAACATTATTTGGTGACTTTGATATTCTTTCATTTTTTATTGGATATGATTTATGTGTCATGTAAGAGTTGTGATGTGTGTTTTAAAAAATATTCATGGTGTACTTGTGTTAAAAATGGTTTTTCAAAGGGAATGGGTTATGAATCATGTGTGTTTCATGCGTTCTTTCTTGTTTTTCTCCTTAAAATTGTTTGACAGAGAGTTTAAGTGGTGAGAAACATATTTTGAAATGGTTTTTGGTGTGCTTTTGGATTTGAAAATGTTTTTTATGGTTGAAATGGTGTTTCGACAAGTATTTTTATATTGAATGGCATTTGTTCATTAGAATGCAGTGATATATGTGATATGTGAAATGAAAATTGAGAATTAAGAGAAACCTAGTTATCTTGGGGGCAATGAGGACTAGTACAATATTTGACATGGAAGTAGAATTTCCTAGATTCATCTAGTATGATTGAATATTATAATTTTAAGATACCTATATTGATGATTGGAGACCACTAGACCTTGGGATGTGTTCACCTCTAGTGGCTTGGGAAAGAGAATGTTGTGGGTTATGGTTGTTGTACCATGTTTCACTGAGATACGAGGTTCCTAGTGTCCCATTCTAGAGAGTGTCTATAGGGTTCTTCCATGAATTAGTGCTCTTTTATGATATCATACCCACTATCTGCATACGGTGCACTTTGTTGGTTATTTAAAAAGAATAGAATGTTTCTCTTTAAAAAAATTTTCTATAAAAATGTATCTATCTTTTCATACATCAAACGTGAATTTTAATTTGACTTATAATGTTTTCTAATTGATTATATTTTATTGGGTGGAATCCTATTGGGATTCTTCACACACTATACATACACTTGTGGGTGTATGTAATCCTTGTTGTGTTCTACTCATGTAAAGGAAAAGTGTGTCATAATGGTGCTTAGGGTTTATAGGGGCATTCTCTTTTACATGGTGGTGGTGGTGGATTAAGGATGATGGTACTCTTGTTTCATGGAGGATTTTGGGATAGTTTTTCTATTACCATTTTTTTTGTAGCTCTTTTGGTTTTTGTCTAAAGTTGTAAAACCATGATTCTGAAAAATTGTTATACCTTGTTTGCATTTGGTTTTTTATCATTGGTTAATTTAGTTTCATTGGATATTTATGCTTATGTAAATGGTTGAAACTATTCTCAAAGAATATTATGATACCCTGGCACTATTTTCAAGTCCATGGGGATCAAGAACACCCTTTGGTTTAGGCCAGGAGTCAAGTCAGGTGTTGGGTTAGATGGAATCCATCCTTGGTTCATGACATAAACTTTTATTAATAATAAACATATTATATGTTGTTTCTTGTTTTAGTTCCATGTTTCATGTGAAAAACTCAATCAAACTTAATATTAATTTAGGGAAAAATTTTATTCCAAAATCTCCAGGTGTTAATTCTCCGAATATAAATAAATTATATGCACACAATTTTAATTTTCACTCACTAGGAAAATTTTTTAAGGTTATCTAAGTGAGAGACATGATTCACGATATAATTTTTAGAGTGGTATCAATAAAATATTGGAAAAATATTTTTTCCCTAATAGTAGTTCAATTCTAATATTGTGTTTTTCTAGAATAATTTTTGCTAAACATACCTCAGGATTGGGTATCATGATTCAAATAAATGAATTTGTTTTCCAAGGGGGTCATAGTGATTTTAGCACAAATGAATTATCATAGGATTGATATATCTAGATAATTAATACAGAGACTATGTAAATATATAAAATTTTACACCCCAAATATTTTAAATATATTTATTTTAAAATAAATTGAATTTCATTGATAGCGTGCAATGCATGAAACACTAGGTTAAAATGAAATATGACGCTATTAAAATATAATTTAAATAATACCATTATAACCTAACTATTAAATTAGAGGGTATGAATAAAACTAGATAAATTATGATATATATATATTTTCAAACAAGCTTATTTATCCATTTATTAGAAATAAAATATTAATCATTTATAATAAAAAACAATGTTTTCTTAAAAAAAATATTTTTTTCTAAAAGAGGGGTTAGTCACGCTTCACGTACATAATTTAAAATTAATTTTTACCAATTTTAGAAAATATATTTTTTAAAATTATCTTCATTTTTTTAAATTTTAATATAAAAATTATTATAGGGGTAATTTTATTTATTTTTCTGAAATGTTTTATTTTTCAATGAATAATAAAAAATACTAAATTTTAATTGAAAATTTCCTTTTCATTTAAATTATATATAAAGATATATTATATTTTAAATTAGTTTAAAATTTATATTTTTTCAATTATATATATTAAAACAATTCATTTCAATTTTATCATTTTCAAATTCACTTTTCACATAAAAACATTGTAAACTCTTGAACATTTTCATTTTAAAAACCTTATTTCTCATCACATCAACTAGATTAATATTAAATAAAAAAATCTATTAATTAAATTTAGAAAAAATTTATTAAATATTTTTAATCATAATAATTTATATTATCTAATATGGTATACTAAACATTTTTCTAAAACTAATTGAGAAAAAGGTAAAATTTATTTACCACGGTCTACGTAAAAATTGGTTTCCCAGAGGTTTTAGCTACAAAGATAAGGGTATATCATGTCTTATAGACCTATATAAAATATATTTTATAGAAATATTTGATGTTTTAATATCTATAATACTCAATTTTGGTCCCTTTTGTAAATTTAAAAATGTTGGAATAGATTTTTCGTTTCAAATATTACAAGGGTGCCACTCACATCACTAATAAAAGGTTATCCGCACTTCTCAATTATTCCCACATTCATACACTTTTTGATCTTCTAAGGCCTACCCAAATAAATTAAAAAAATACATTATATCTTCCTATAAACCTTTTTTCTTAGAAACCCAATCTAGCAAATCTTTTAGTGCTAACCTAAGGAGGATGCTCGAAGAAGAGGTAACATCCTTCAGTGAGGTTTTTTATTTTATTTATTCTTCCACCCCATTAAATTATAATTAAACCATGATGATATAATAACATCATAATATTAAATATTTTGAGATTTTTTTATGTTTAGGTAATGATCTATAACCACCCCCACATCCATAAAATGGGTTGAGGAATCATCATTCATGTATATAGTTGACTACCACCACACAAATTAATGTCAATCATTTTTTCATTAATACCTATAACAGTTGGGTATTAAGATGGATATAAAGTATATATATAATATTTAGAACATTTAAATACCTCTAGATCCATTATATTATATATATATATACATTCCATTCCATATGGGATATGATAACATTTCTTGTCTGTATGGTGGACTGCCACCTCATGAAGCGATGTGATTAATCATTCACTAACATTTTACATGGAATGTGAAAAGGATAAATTTAATTATTATATATGATATTAAAAAAATCATTATTATTTTTATAAAATATTTATTATTATTTAAATATAATATATTATTTTCATTCTTACCTTTTCACTCGTTGAAAGATGATAACATCATTCGTGTACATGTGGACTATCACATTCACGAAGCGATGTGACTCTTTTTTTATCAACACACAAAATAAATGATATATATTAAACAAAATATTATGATATTTATTATATTATGATAATTCTATATAGATTATATATTACTTACCTCCTTTCCAGAATGATCGTTGAAAAATGGAAATGTTACTCATTCATACATACGACCTACCATCTCCATAATCGTAGCATATTTCATTTCACAAAACCATATTTATTTATGGGTATTAAAACTATAATTGATGTATAAATATTATAATTATATAATTATTATTATGGTTATGATTGAAATATATATTATGCACAAGAACCAGAACATTCATAAAAAAATCATGTATTAGAAAATAAGGCAATTAACACCTGGAACAATGAAAATAATAAAATAATATGAATGAAAAGGTGATAAAATGTTATAAAATGTTCATATATGGTAATATATATATTTATATGGTTTTATTATAAGTTTATAACTTGTTTAAAACCACTAAAAATGAGTTTAAATCATGTTCAACCAATAGAAAGTGTGAGGTAAGGGACTTCTTCTCAATCTTACTTTAATGAAGAATATTATAATGTTATGCACCAAATTTAATTTATTTAGTGTGAATACTTACCATTTGACATATAATATCATGATTAATTAATAAGTCATGGTATTTTAAGTTTTAATTTTATTTATTTCATCCTAGGGGATTTGACATGAAATTTACTAAGTAGTGAATGTTATTTTAATGTCCCACTTTCTTTTGTGATTGATAACTTTCCATTCAAAAAATAACTTCATTATGATATTTTTTCATTGGAAATTAAATTTCTATTAATTATCCATATTATTTTATGATTTATATGATTATTTCCTAATCATTATTCCATTTTTTCATATGTTTTTCACATGAAATTTATTTGATAAACTGGGGAAATATTGATTAATATGTATCCTTTACTCAATACTGATATTTGATGATAATGAATAATTATTCATGAAATAAATAGATAATTTGATATGTGAGGAATGATTTGGAACTTCTGTGATGCCATATGGGTCACATTTACTCTTTAGTTGAGTATTAGTTTTTCTCTTTTGGTATCCGACAAGATTCTGGGGATCAAAAGATGAAAAATTTGGTTTTTAGAGAAAACTAGAGAGATGCACATTTAAGGCACACAGTTAGTTTAACAATGAAGTACCCATGAAATGGGCCTCTATGATTTTTGAGTGGAAATTCACATGGATTGTGCATGGTTAGAAAAAACAATTTTATGTGCCTAGGGAACTGTCTACGGTCGTGTTCTTGTCTGAGGGTATCGCATGGTTAAAAAGAATAGTTAGTTTAACTATATGGGATTAATAAAAACTGTGGGAGCACCACCTCTCAAATATAATAGATAGTAGGGGCACTTTATTAAGGTACATTGTTAGTTTCACCATGAGTTATTCTCTAAGAAACTGTGTTACCCTCCTTCAATCTATTAAAAATGTGATTTTTCCCTTTTAACATTTCTCATTTTAAAGAATAATCACCCCTTATTATTATATTGGATCTTATTTATCCTTCCCCATTGCTTTAGAGATCTCTCCCCTTATATTCTAGGTGGAATTACTTCATTCTTGATAGATCTCTTAGAGGTAGGTTGTGTTCTAGATATGGTTTATCCTCTTCTTTGTGTATCCTCAATAGATCTCTCCTCATCACATCTTAAGGAATAGATAGGGGATTTATATGCCAGATATAAGGTGTTTGAAAGATGTTTGACATTGTTTCTTGGGGATTTAAAATCATGAGGAACTGGTCTATCATTCCATAATCTCCGTTTTTTAGGGCATTTTGTTCTATATTTGTTTTTTGGTTGGTGTTTTTATACAATGGGTTAATTCTATAAATTAATTACCTTTGTTGTAAAATTACTTTGTGTTATTCATTAAATTGATGTGATTTGTGGTTTCAAGGGATTTCTAGCAAAAATAAATATTTCTAAATGGGTTTCTCTTTAAAAATAGATTTTGTCACATCAAGTGTTTTTTTAAATGATTTAATGGTGGTTTTGGATTAGAAAAGGGTTTTCAAACACAAAAGAAGATTGTATTGGATTTGAAAATGTCTTATAAATTATGATCATAGGTTTAAATTGTATTTATTTAATTTGAACATTGGGATTCTTGGGTGTGTTGGGAAGGAGAAATAAGTGACTTTAGTGTTTGTTGCACCATTAGGGTTTTCTTTTAGGATATCGGTGTACTTTTTTTGGAATTGATATTGGTTAGTACAAACATTATTCATTTTTAGGATCTATTATGTCTAATATGTAATCCCATAGGCTTGGTCCCAATACTGAGTTCATTTTCATTTATGGTATATTTATTGCATAATTGTTTTTATCCTGGATAGTTTATCACATTTTGGTTTCACATGATGTTGTATCACATTGCTTTTCATAAGTGGTTATTTCATGGATTTGTGTTTATTTTCTTAACTTATGATGGTGGATATGATTTCCTATTTTATCAATTCTACTTTTCATAATATTTTATTTAACTATTTGAAATACTTTTATGAAAAACTAAAGAAAAATTATTAAAAAATGGGTTTTCCATGATGAAAATTATTTTTAAAACTATTTTTGTTTTAAAGTCTTGATCTCTCGCATTCTTGATATTAGAAATTGTATAGACTCTATGGTAGTATCCTACTAGGATTTGTTCTAACAAGCTAATTTTTTTGGGTGGATGTAGATGTTTTATTGCTAGATATAGATAAATAGAATGGTATTTTATATAATGATTCTTATATTCTTGTATAATCCATCATTTTGGGATGGTCTGGAGGTGATAGTTGGTCACATAGAGACTTGTTAGTCCTGTTTTATTTATACTTTAGGTTTATCTAGTTTTTCTTTGATTTTACAGGTCTTGGATATATATTTTTCTTCTAAAATGTAATCTTATTGTATGAATTGTTTTGGTTATATTCTAGAATTGTTTTCTTGTTTCTTGTTTTTGTTACACATCACCAAGTGATGTGATGGATCCGTTGGATTGTCTATTTAGATCAAGTTCATATTTTACAATTTCATATCAGATGGATGCTTAGTCTGATGTGTGTAAACACTTCCTATGTTTGGTTTTGTGTCTTGGGTAGATATGAGTTATTACTATTAAAATTTGGGTAGTAAGTATGGGAGGGTACCTATCCATATAACTTCAATATTAGACTCGAGCTACAATGGGTGGTCGAAATTGTTTTATCATGTTAAAGACTTAGTGTTTGAGGTCATTTGAATGAACTGAATGGAAGATTTATTTAATAGATATACTCCTTCTTAATGAGTTTTTTCAAATTCATAAATTTCATAATTGATTTATATTTTGGATGTTTTGATGCATAGATGTGAATTCTTGAAGTTGGTCCTAATATTTTGAAAATTTCCCTATATTTGTATGTCAATTGTCTTATAATAAACATAAAATGACTCCGATAAGAGATCGTACAAATATGATAGATGAGGTTATGATTAAGATACATATGTGAATACGATAATAGAACCTTATTTTGTTGAAGCTGAAATCCAAACAATTCATACTCTTTGTCAAGTGGGTGTCAAGAACTGGGGACATATAGTGGATCATAGATCTGAATTCACTATGCTGAATCCACATGGCATTCATGGTGATATGGGATCCCAGAATTATTAGCAGTGGATTGAGTGGATTTATGTGATCTTCTACTTCATGAAGACTCGTAAATAATTTAATGGGGGGTTCACCACATATATGCTCTAAGGACCAATAAGTAGATGGTGTCACTTCATCATGCAAGCTAAGTTACACAAGGATCATGCCTAGAATTATTTCAAGAAAATATTCAATCAACTATTTTACCCTGAGAAATTACATGTGCTAAATAACTTGGAGTTTCAAAACTTGGAGAAAGGGGATCATTCTATTCTAGATTATTCAACCCACTTTTCTATGTTGGTACATCTAGAACTAGATGAAGCGAACAATGAGTACCTAAAGGCTCCGGGGATTGAGTTAGGACTGAGTCTGTATATTAAGTCAATGTTGATTATTATTTTTCTTATAAACTTATTAGAGGTGTTATTTAATTAATTTTTGGCTGGAATGAAATAATGGATTGGGTGGAGCTTCAGTTGGTGCAGTTGTTAGCCATCCAACGTTAAGATTTTTATTCATGAAGGGAGAAAGAAAGGGGGTCCATGAAGGACCAACCAAACAAACAACCCGAATCACGGTGTTCGGAAATAATGGAGCCAAAGGGAATCTACCCATATAAGGCTCACCCCATCCGGTTTCATACTAGACACATTAGTAAGACATGCCACTCACAATCCAGAAACCACAATAGAATCCATATAGTCCGCCACTTTGTTCCCCTCATGCCATGTGTGCATAATAATGACTCTGTAGTTAAGGAGAGACTTACACAATCTGATTGTATGGATGATAGACCAAGGTATGGTGCCTCTACCGAGAAGGGCGTCGTGGATAATCATAGAATCTGTTTCCATGTGTGTAATGTGAATACACCTGAGTCTTCATAAAGATAAGGGTGTCGGAACCACCATTGCTTCCGCCCTAATTGAGGATCCACTTCCATAGTGAGCAGAGAAGGCCAACACTAGACTCCCTTCGGATTCCCAAATAACTCTACCTCCCCTCATGTCCCCCAAGACACATGATCCATCAGTATTAAGCTTAAGCCCTTTAGTTGGGGGGATCCAATGAACCCATCTTCCCTATTCCACCCCACCATTCTGAGTAACACTCCTCATAGGATCCTGCCGCACACACATGGATGTCCTCTCTCTCCCGATGCCCATGGAGCAAATCAAGTCGATCAGCATGCACCGGGTACTTGCCACCATAGACCAACCAGTGGCGCTTCTCCCCTCATATTTGGCCATGTTTCTGGCTGGCCATAAGCTCTAGTAGACCACATTGAACATGACAGCTCGCAACTTGGACGCCTCCGCTGAAACACTTGCCTCCTAGAACCAGTGATGCATAAACAACTCCACATTACCCCCTTGTGCATGGTATCCTGAGTGGACACCATAAAACCACCACACATGTCGAGCCCATTCTCCCTCAAAAAAGATGTGTTTCATGGATTCTTCACTTTTGTTACCGTAGCATTAGCAACAAGATGCATGACTGATTCCATACCGTTTAATCTGGTCATTGGAGGGGATAGCTTTATTATGTATCCTCCATGAAAGGAAATTGAGTTTCACCAGAATCTTGTGGCACCATGACATGTTATTCCACCTATCGCTCTTCCCCTGTATTCCATTCATTTTGCGGAAGTCTTTGGCATTGAACCTCCCCGAAATTGAAGCTGTATAGATGCATCTTTCCTATTTGGAGCTCATAACCATAGAGTCAAAGATTTCTTGCTGGGAGGCATCCAGGACCGATCTGTAGAACAGGGGGTATGAACTTGCCTCCCTGAAATAAATTAAGGGGGACGGGCAACCCGAGTAGCTTAGAACTTCCCCGGCCCAGTTGTGTTTCCAGAACAAGATGCTCCCTTCCCCAACAATCCATCGAGAGAGTGGTAGGAGATTTGGAATGATGTTAAACACCAATGTCCAAAGCAGCGACCCCCTAGCTGACCCAAAAACTGTATCGTCCTTATATATTTGAAAATTCTTGTTTCCCCCACAAGGTACGAGCTTCAATGGACTCCCATGCAAGCTTCGCATGAAATAATTGTATTGTCTCCTCCATACTCCTGACATTTATACCCCCTTCATAGATGGGTCGAGACATCTTGCCCCACGACACCCACTGTCGCTTTCCCTCACTTGACGCGTCCAAAATGAAGTGCGCAAGAATCCTGTCGATAAACTTTATGACTCCCTTCATCACACACGTGGAGGCCAGGGAATGCACTGAGATTGCTGAGAGCACACTATTCACCAGGGTGATTTGTCCTCTAAAAGAGAGAAAGTGGTTTTTTCAGTTCAGGATGCGATTCATAATTCTGTTCACCACTTTGTTAAAATCCCTGTTTCGCACCTGACCTGCCGATACAGGGACACCAAGGTATTCCATGTGGAATGAGCCTCTCCCCATACCCATCACGTTCTCCATCCTATCCACCCTTCTCAAATTTCATGAGGTAGGAACATAGAAATTTCTCTTCTCCCTGTTAATGAGTTTCCCACTACACACGCAGTCTTCCGTGAGGATCCGATTCAGTACCTGAAGGTACCTCCACCTAGCATTCATGAACACGATGGAATCATCCGCAAATATCAAATGCGACACTGGAGGGAGGCCGAACTTCCTTCGGTATGGCCTTATGGCTCCTTCATAAATGCCTTTGTTGATCATCATGCTCAGAGTCTTTTGCATGATAATAAATAATCTTGGGGATAGCGAATCGCCATGCTGAATTCCACGAACTGTTTTAAAGAAGCCCTGTGATCTCCCCATAAATGACACCGCCATCCACGACGAACAAACGCACCAGAAAATAAGATCACAGGCCCAGTTTGATACACCCATCTTTGCGAAAACTCTATTTATGAAGCCCCATTCCAACCTATCGTAAGCTTTATTCATGCCTAGCTTTATTGCGACATTGGAGCCACGGGAGGGAGTATTCAGATCTCTTAACAGCTCCAATGTCATTGCCACGACTCCCTGGATCGATCTATCTTTGATGAAGTCATGTTGTTCCAAGGCTATCCACCGGGGAAGGAAGCGTGCCATCCGCCTATTGAGAATTATCGCCAGGACCTTATAGGGGAAATTACACATGCTCACGGGCCGGTAGTGGGAGAGAGAGGAAGGATCATTAATCTTCAGCAGGAGGACCAGCGTAGCTGTAGACGCTATCTATGGAAGTCCGCCCC
Organism: Viscum album; assembly: GCA_963277665.1. Classification (NCBI taxonomy): domain Eukaryota; kingdom Viridiplantae; phylum Streptophyta; class Magnoliopsida; order Santalales; family Viscaceae; genus Viscum; species Viscum album. The sequence goes on from OY728157.1 coordinate 1,430,839,199, forward strand.
CTTGGAAGAAATCATGTATGGCATAAAAAAGGTCGCTTTTCACCTCCCCACAAGATTCCTTGTAGAAAGATCCCGAGAAACCATCCAGGCCTATCACGCTATCAGGGTTCAAGTTCCACACTTCCTCATAAACTTCCCCTTCGTCCGGAATGCCTTCCAGTAGGGCATTCTTTTGCGCAGATACAGAGTTTGAAATCCCTTCCCAAAGCTCGACCTTCCCTGAAGGGTACCCTTGAGGCATGTTCACATTTGCACCCACCAGGATATCTTTAAAGAACGCGCATGTCAGGCCCCCAACCACGTTCGGATCATTAGAAAACGAGCCATACTCCATCGCGAGATTGGGTTTCACAACATGCCTCCTCTCCCGAATGCATGCATGGAAGTACGCTGTGTTTTTGTCTCCTTCCTTCATCCACTTAACTATGGACCGGTCCCTCACCTGTCACTCCTGAGAGAGCACCAGTACCTCCAAATATCTCTTCAGCTCCTCAAGTATACCAAAACTCTCTTCTTCCCATTTCTCCTCAAGCCCGACATCCAGGCTTTGGATTTCCTGTTTTAACACCGCCATCTCCTGGTCCGCGGGAGGACGAGACCTTTCCCACACCAAGAGTTCTTTCTTTAAGCGTCTCAACTTTTGGTGGAGGTCCACCCATGTATGGCCCATTGGGGGGCTCACTCCATCTACTCTTCACCACTTGGTGATAATTCGGGATACTCTCCCATTGGCTGGAGAACTTGAAATTCTTTTGCGCAACCTCCATCCTGTAAGGATCCACCATGAGTGGCGAATGATCTGAGATACTTCGTGTCAGGTGCTTCACCTTCACAATCGGATATTTGGAAATTGCATGGAAGTTGGCCAAGCACCGGTCCAACCTGCTCCAACTTCGACTCCCACCCCTTCGGTTGTTGCACCAGGTAAACAGATCGCCCAAATAACCCAAGTCCATTAACCCCTTCCCTACTGCGAACTGCACAAACGATGTGCTTACCCACCTTAAGAAATTGGCATGCCCCTTCCTCTCATCTGGCTACATAATGATGTTGAAGTCCCCTCCCACCACCCAGGTCTGGGCCCCTGGATCGATCCTATTAAGCTCATACCACAACACCTCCCTCCTCTGGACATCGCAACTTCCATAAACCAAAAAAATATAAAACTCTTCTCCACCACTCAACACCTTCGTTAAGATGTGCTGATCCCCAGCCTGCAATAGCTCCACTGAGACTTCCCTTTTCTAGAACAGCCATATATGGTTGTTCGTCGGGGCTGCATGCATGGACGCATGCATTTTGAGCTTACGGGTGAACTCCTAGATCTTGACACAATTGTGCTTGTGTTAAATAATCGCCACCATCTTGGCCTTGTGGTTCCTCACTTCTGGTGATAAGAAATTAGTCTTCCCCCTTGCCCCAATCCCTCGGGCATTCCAGATGATTACAAGAAAACATTAAAACAAACCTGTCCTGGCTTTGGCCCCAGGACCTGTGGTCAAATCAGTCGGAACAGAGGAGCTCTCCCCCTCCTAAAGTTTCCTCTTCATCTTCCTGGTACAAACTCCTAGACTCGAGTTCAGCAAGGCTGGAGCAGGACAAGGTGGAGATATAGGGGCTTTCGAGGAGATCCCACCCACCGCCTTGGCCGTCCTGGTCGGAGTCACCTCCCCCGCAGAACCACAAACCCCAGAAAGACCCGAGATCACACAACCTTCTCTACTGGACGAGGAGCATGCCTCTGATAGCAGACGATCTCCGGTAGAGATCCCTCGTTCACTTAGAGATTCACAGGACAACAGGCTAGGGCCATCCGGGTGGTCCACCATTATAGGGCATGCCCCTGGGACTCCGACCTCCCAAAAGCATGGAGCATCATTTGTGCATGTGCCCAAGGAAAACCCCGGGAACCACCATGTAGGGAAGACCAGGCCCTTGGGCACTCTCAGGTGGAAATCCAGAAACCCACCTTTCATCGGCTGCTTCTCTGGAAAGCGCGAGCACTCAGACGTAGAAACTGGCAACCTGTAGGGAGAGGGGGTCAGGGTACATCCTGGGGGTCGAGGGATCAAAAGAAAACCTGATGGAGAGGCCAATCCACGGTGAGACCAAGAAGAAACTGAGAGTGGCTTAGATCCAACAGTAGTGTGTTGACACTCTCCTGGAAGTCGCCTGCAGCATTTCTGAAGCGAATAGCCCTGTAGTAAACAGGACGAGCAGTATCTGGGAAACCCTGGGTAAACGACATCCTAGTCCCAGACCACTGACTCCGACACTTGCAGAGAGATCTTCTCTGGAACTGGTAGGGCGAGGTCCAGATCCACGTAGATCCGCGCCACCAGGACCTCCTCACCGGGGCAAGTGCGTTCATCCGAGCACTGAAAGCCTGCCAACGCGTCCCCGATGGCCTTCAGGAATTCACGAGGGGGAGACCCGGAAGACTGATCTACACCGCCGCACGGGGTCATTCTTTCCCTTTGTGAGCCTCCATCGACCAACGGGATAGGCTGAAGCGCCACCGGGCCACGGACCTAGGGGCGAAACACCAGGCGCGAAAGAAGTCTGACTCTAAGGCCAGCATTAAGCAGAACGAGTTCCTCTGGATCACTGATACTCGATCCCCATCCTACAACCCCCAGAAACTCACGAAGCACTTAAAGACAGGGAGAGGGGGTTTCTCAACACCAAACCGAGCCATGAGAGTTCATTTCAAGCCAGCAGAAGCTTCAACGAACGTCGTCGTCGGTGCCACCATCGACACCCGCGATCCATCCCTCACCACCGAGTGCGAGAAAGCTCCAATCTCCAGGATCCATGGTCGTGAAGCTTCTTGTTCCTGTCCGTACAGGACTTCCCTGAAGGAATGCACCGCATGACCCACCCCGGGAGGTGCCTTCACGGACCCCCTTACAGGACTAGACGGCGGGGGTACAGAGCCGCTAACGGCCGCCGGTGGAATCGAAGTCGCCGCGGCAGGACAGGGCTCAGAGGGAGTAACGGTCGGAATATTTTGAAAACCACACAGTGCGTGGGGCGCGTTCTCTGAAATTCTCATGGGAGTGGAAAACTATATGTGCAGTTGTTAGCGAGTGTGTGTATACTGGATAGAAAAGGAAGTACAAGGGTGGTCAGTTTTCTTCCGGACCAATTTCAAGGGCTTTTTCAAGATAGTAGAAGTTTTTCTTATATCATTATTGAAGGAATGGTCCTTCAAAGACTAAATATACATAGGCTCCTAATACATATCATCAATGTAGATTATTATGCCATCTAAATAATTTTTGTGAAAAAATATCCTATGGAAGTAATGCAAGATCCACTCTCACCAAGGGTTTAAAGGTTCATACCAATGCTTCCAAGGGTGGTGGGACTATTCCTCAAGCCATGTGGGATTCTAATGTGGTTAATAATGGAAATATTTAAATTGTAGAGTATATTACAGATCAATCTAAAGTAGGGGAAACTATTTTTAGAGTTATAGTGTTTATTTCATCTTCTATAGTTCTTGATTTGTTTGATGCATGTGATACACATTCTTTTATATCATCATATTTAGTTGAAATGTGGGGATTAAATTCATAACATATTTCTTACTCTTCAAATCTTTTCACATCTTTGGGGAAGGGGTTCAAATAAGGTTTCAAGTTTCCTTTATGTCGGGTGTTGATAAATTACTATGAGGTGATGTGGGACTTTTTAGTTCTTGATATTGACATATTTAACCTAATACATGGTATGGATTGGATGATCATCATTAAGAACCAGATAGATTATTATCAGGATTGGGTTTAGTTTCTATCTTCCAATGGGGAGGGTGAGTGGGACTCTAGATCGAGAAGGGAAGATCAGGTTGTTCCTTATGTAGGGGTAATATTGTGACAATTGTTAGATATGTTTCTCAATTACATTTTCCATTATTTGGGTATTATGCTTCTTCTGGTGGTGTGTGCATACCACATGGTCTTTTCAAATAATTTTTTTGGGTTACTACCATAGAGAGAGTTTAAATTTACCATTGACTTGTTTCCAGGTATGATACCCATTTCTATGTCATCTAATCGAATACCAACTGAAGAGTTGGTTGATGTTAAAGACCTGCTTGAGGACCTAGAGAAAAAATATATTTAATCATCCTATAATTTCACCATGTAATTTTCCTTTAATATTTTATATGAATTCATATGAGAGTCTCAAACTTTACATGTATTATCAAAAGTCAAATCAGGTAACCATTAAGAAAAAATATCATTTTCTTAATATTAATGATCTTTTCACCAACTTGGTGTAGAATGTGTTAGTATTTATAAATGATTTTCATAATTTAACTTTTTTTTTGATAAATTATTTTTCATCATTTTTAATTAAATTCATATGTATATAACATATAATCTTTTATTTTTATTTCAATTTTTTTAATAGTAATTTCAGTTTAAGCTTTGAGATGTTTAGTGTTTATGAAAATGATTTAATAATACTAATTTATTAATAATTATTATATTTCTACATTTACATAATGTTTGATAATATTTTTTTTTAAAGTGTTACCTTTTCCAAAAACAAATGGGTCATACTATGTGAGTTACCATGGATAGCCCTTGATCACTATTAAGGGGCCAAGGGGTCAACCCCATGGGAGGGACTGCCATAGGTTGGCCACATAGAGGCAGAGGATCTTTAGGTTGTGTATAGGCCTATGGAGAATGTGACAATGTATAAGTCCCACAATACGCACCCTAAGAGAACATGGATTGGTCTAAAAGCTCCCTAGGTCATGGATTGTGAAGAGATGATTGCGGTGTAGGTATTGATCCCCCGCTGACAACTCAATTGTGGAATTTCATGATTTTTATGTTATAATAAAGGCTCTACCAAACATATATTTGATGTGGGGCATGTAATATATATTTATCTTTCAACCACTCTTATAACTCAGACATGTGTTCAACCATATGATGGGATCTCTTTCAACCATATGATCATGATTTTTAACTCCAGTTCCTCATTCGATTTCATGTGCTTCTCGTTTTCATATTCATCCATATTTCTCCCCCAGTCATTCATCTATATCACGATGCACTAGTTCAAACCATATTTTCATTAGGCCTATTACACAAAATGGATCTTCCTTTACATAGCATGTCTTCTTTAATTGATATTTCTACCATCACACTGCACTTATCTCCTCCCTATACAGTTGTTACAGTGGTGTAAACCCCATTGGTATCATCTACCATTCATCCATCGGTAGATATTACTACACCAATAGATCACTTTATATTAATAGATCACTCCAATGTGTTCTTATTTTCTATTTCAACTATTTGGTAAGATGTTATTTAATCTGGTGCTCCATCATCATGTTAATATAATAGATTTCCTTAAATGGTAGATATTTATTATCATGCCAACAATTGACCATTGGATACTATTTGACCACTAGCACTGGTTGTGATCTCCTTCACTAGCATAATTTTTTTACCAGTTTCCATATGTCATGGAGGCAGCACTTTCCTCAGTATAGAATCTCCATGAACATCTTCAATTCTATTCATCCATCACCAGTAGATTGCTCAATGCTAAAACAATCTACAATTGCATATCCACTAGTAGAACTCTTTCAAAATACTAGTAACTCCACCATTTTATAAAATGTTGACAGTTTTTAGCTTCTCCTTGGTGTGGTAGTAACATATTTGGGCTCCACCTAAGCTCTTATTTTATCGATGATAGCTAAAGGATACTTTCCAATATTCAGTTTTTTTCTCATTTCAAGAGTATAATGTTTTTAAATTTTACTAAGGTAAATAATCTTTGTGACAACAAGAGATTAATATACAATTTTAAATCAATGGAAGATCAATACACAATTGGAAATTAATGGTTGATAAATCCACCATTGGATGTCAACTATAGATCAAACTACGGCCATGTAATTTTTCATCCACCGTTAGTTCAAAATAATTGATTTTGTACAATTACTTTTTCTTATATTTTAATTGTTTTTCTTATAAAAATATTTAAAGAAATCATTATATTTGTGTTAAAATATAATTTTATGTTGTGTAAAATTTTATTTTAAGTATATTTTATGTACATTTATACATGTAGTGTATATACTCTCACAGTGCTCTATTTTATAATAGTTTTTATTATCTTAATAAAATATAGGTTTGTTCTTTTTTATTTAAACTATTCTTAATAAATATTAATTGAATTATTTGTTATACTTATTATATTAAATGTTTTATTACAATATTATATGATGAAATAAATAACACAATTGTTATTTTTTATTCAGTGTAAATTTTAAAAAAATATGGTTACAATAATATTATTTTATTGTTATACTCAAACAAGTGTCTTTCATTTATTGAACATGTAGATTCTCCTATAAAAACTTTTTTTAATGAACCATGATTGATTTGTTAGATGTTTATTCTAGGGATAAAAAAATTCTTGTATAGATCATTAGAAAAATCATGTCCGATACAACTTTGATATAATTTGATCATCTTCTAATTTCTCAGTATTATTTTTTCTTTGTGTAATATTTTATTCTTTTTTTGTATTTATTTGGGTCTTGTTTATGTTTTTTCAAATCAAAATAAAGTCATGTATTTTATGGTTATTACACCACCATGAAGGAAGTCTAGCGTGTGACTCCTAGTCAAAATTTAGGTCATAGACTAAGGTTATGTATCCTATAAAAATACTTCGTTGTTCCAACAAGCTCTTGTAATGGGCAGTGTCTATTTTAATTTCTTGCATCTATAAAAGTGAGGTTATTATTGGGTACCAATATTCCTGTGGAGTAGGGAAGTTTGAAGAGTAGAGTATGATCTTTTTGATCGTAACCACTATAAATATTTTTGTTCTTTCATTTTATTTATGCTACACATCATTTCAATAACACTTCACTCACCATAAATATTTAATTTTGATAAAATAATAGTTTTTTGTCTTTAAAATTTTGAAAACATCTATTCACCACCCCTATGGTCATTATTGTCATCAATATCAATCCAAAAATTAGTATCAGTTGGTAGGACCATCCTTAAAGGATAGTTGGCCACTATGATTATTTTAGATGTTTATTTTTGACTCTGTGCTAACCTAATATCCTAGACTTAACAATATAATGAATAAAATAATATGTCACTTTTAATATTGGTGGTGTAAATAAAAATTATGGATGTCATCCATTAAATCTCATATCCTTGATTGAATTAACTAAGGTTTCTAGAAATACAGAATTGAAGCCTACCTGAGGGATTTATGTGTGGATCACTAAAATATAATGGATAAGCCATATGAGCTACCCAAAGTTGATATCAAGACACTTATAGGTAATGACATGGTAAATATGTTTTTAATTAAAAAGATAAAAAATATTTTGAATTGTGCTATAAGTAGAAGTGTTTGTAGCCTTGTTTAAACTTGTAAGACAACCAAAGATATAGATAGGATACTTCAAGTGGATCATTATGGAAATTACAAGCTAACGATCACAAAGCTAGTAATTCTCTAACCAAAATACCAAGACTTCAATATGGGAGGTGATGAATCAATAAACTAGAGTTTTCATTAGTTTCAAAGTATTTGAAATGGTGTGAGTGATCTCGTAGAAGTGTTGGAAAAAAATCTCAAGTGGAAAGAGTAATCAGAGCTCTTGGCATCCAAAGACGTGTTCATCAATGATAGTAAGAATTTTATAGAGTATACATTATATGAATTAACAGGATCTATGCTATAGTATGTGTTAGTGATGAAAAATATTTCTAATGATGAATCTCCAAATAGAAAATGTATTTCATTTAAAAAAATGCTTGATACCTCTAATTCATCTGAATATGAGTTCCAATAATGTTACAAGGAGATGGATCACTTTTGAAATATGTTTTTCTGGTTCATGAAAAACAAAGGTGGAGAGAAGTGGTTCGGGAGGAAGTTTAAAAAGGACTACAAGAAATGTAATACTAGAAAAAATAATGATGTTTCAAAATTAACATGTTAAGATTATAGGAAAACATCCACATAAGGAATGACTTACCTAAACATAAGCATAAAAAAAAAATACAAATATAAAATATGAAAAGAAAAGAATGTTTTGTTTTCAGGTTGGGACTTATCAGATAGTTCTAATGCTAGAAGTGATTCTAGAAGTGAACATGAAATAGGGAATATATCTCTGAGGGGTATACAATATGAGGTAAATGGTTCAACCTTTACTCAGAAAATAATTTTTTTAAATTTTTATCGTAATTATTTATCTAAAAATAAAATTGAAAGTGATTCTAATTCATCTCTTGATTCTGATTTTTGTGAATTCCAAAGTTAAAAAATCATTTAAAGAAAATGAATAATTAAGAAATAATATCATTAGGATAATTAAAAAGTATATTGAAATTAAAATTAAAAATAGTAATATAATTAAATAAAATGATAAAATAAAAATATAATGTGAGAATGAAATAATCAATGTTGTCCAAAATAATAATTCTAAAGTCGGTTATTATTTTGAATTGTTAAAACTAAAAGATGAAAAAATAGAAGTAAATGTTAAATATCGAGAAAGAAGATTCAATTTAATTTTTGATGATTTTACTAAAGTTGAAAATGAATGTAAAAAATTAAGGCATAAAAATAAAAAACTAATAAACAAAACATCTATATCTAATGAGAAAGATTTTATAGATTTATAAATTATTCAAAAATTGACTATGGATTTGAAAAATGAAGTTATTAATCACATAGATAATTTTTCTACTTTTTTAAAGGTAAAAAATATGATAATATGTTGTATTTAATAAAACTAAACACAAATAATAATGGTTTTGAATAAAACATTTTAACAAAAAAATAATAAATAAGACTAACTTTGTTAAAATTCAAGAGAAAGTATTTCCAGTGTAATGTCTTTTAAATGTAGAGTGAAAGGGAATTATGTTAAATAGTTTTCATTGAGAGTTACAAATTAATTTGGGAATTCTATAAATATCAATTTTTTGGATTTATTTTATAATAATATTACTAATAAATTATTTAAATCAATTTGGGTGCCAAACTTTTCTACTACAAATCCAGTTGGACCGAAGTTAGCATAGATAACAAAACAGTTTGATTATTTAATTTTAGTAAAACTATCTTAGGAATATAAAATAATCATGGTATTTAGATAGAAGATAACCCAGGAACATGATAGTTGATATTTCAAATTTTATATCATTCAATTCATGTGTTTGTGCCCTTATTAGATTTTGAGAAACTCTAAAGGTAAATTCAATGGTATTGGTGAAGTTGGTTTTTCTAAAAAAGTAATTATTTCAAAAGTACTATATGTAATTGGTTTAAAATATAATATTATAATTATATCATAGTTCCATGAGGTGGGATTAAATGTTATATTTTAAAATGACAAATGTATTATTCTAAAAAATAAATATGTTTTATTTTCTACAAATATAAAAGAAAATGTATACATTATTGATTTATTTAATCAAACCAAAAAAAGGTTGACTACCTAAACATTATAGAAGAATATAAAATTTTGTGGCTTATGAGGCTTGTTAATGAAAACATTAGATTATATCACAAACTATCAAAGCACAAATAGGTTCTAAAACTGCCTAAGCTATATATAAGTAAGTATGTTAATTGTGATTTCTATTTAAAGGGTAAGATGATCAAAGAAACATTTAAATCTATAAATGATGTCACTACTAATAATTGTTTAGAATTATTACATATTGACTTCTTATGGTATATAAAACATAAATTTTTTGGTTTTAAGTTGTATTTATTTGTAATTGAGGATGATCATAGTACATTCTTATGAATTTATTTCTTATCGCAAAAAAAATGAAACTTTATTCAAATTGATTTCTGGAAACTTATTCAAAAAATCAGAAATATGTCAAAAATATCTATAAACAGTTATATATGGGGTGAATCTGTGAATTTATAATTTGATAAATTTTTTAAAACAAATGGATATAACCATTATTTTTCTTCTACTATGACACAACAACAAAATTTTACTGTAGAAAGAAAGAACAGATCAACTTAAGAAATGGCTATCTTAATGCTAAAAGAATTTAGTGTACCTAAATAGTTTTGTGTATAAGATATAAATAATTAATTGCATGATTTAAATATATTTTCAATTTAAAAACTCCTATATAAGACCCATTATGAATTTTTTTAATTTTTTATACCTAAGGTTGGATATTTTAGGGTCTTTGGATGTAAATAATATATTTTAAACACCAAAGATAATATAAAAAAATATATTCTATATCAGATGAATGGATATTTTTTGAACATTTAAACACTAAAGAATATTTAATGGTTTTCAATAAAAACACTTTCTTTGTTGAAGAATTTTTTCATGTTATGTTTAATGAAAACAATACTAATAAGCAGGAATGTGCATTAAACAAATAAAATTATGAATAGTGAATTATTTGAGGGGGACCATATCTCTTCTCAAACTAATATAAATTATTTGTGAACTCTTAAATATCATCCTATTAAAAATGTAATAGTTAATGTAGAATCTAGTATTCAAACCAAAAATTTATTTAAATTTCCTACATAAACACTAATATTATTGCTAATTTTTTCCGATCAATCTTGAAAATTCTTTAATTGATTCAAATTATATAACACTATGATTGATTAATTAAAAAAATTAAAGTAATAAAGTGTGTGATTTAGTTTATTCTTCAAAAGCAAAACCTTTAATAGTAACTAAATCAATTTTTCATAACAACCTTGATGAAGTAGGGAACATAGTTAAAACAAATCAAGGCTAGTAACTCAAGGTTATTCATTTGAATATGTGATTGAATTTGAAGACTCTTTTTTTACATTTTCTAGGATGGAATCAATTATAATCCTATAATTTTAAGCTAGTTTTAAAGATAAAAAATTATTTAAAATGATCGAAAAAAGCACCTTTTTAAATGTAATAATTTTAGAGGAAGTCTATGTTAGACAACCACCTAGATTTGATAATAATTTTTTTTCTAAATCATGGAGTTAAATGTAATAAATATTTATATGGTCTTAAGAAATATCTATGAGATTTGTATGAAATATTATAATTTTTTTAAAAAAATGAGTTTTTAAAGGTATGTTTGATCCAATTTTTTTATAAAAATAGATCCAAATGATATACTAATTATACAAATATTTTTGGATGATAAAATGTTTGGTTATTTATTTATTCACTATATAATGATTTTTCTAAACTAGTGATAAGTGAATTGGACATGAGATTATTGGAGAAATAAAAATTTTCCACAGTTTACAAATTAATCAAAGGAAATATGGTATTTTCTTAAATCAAGATATATATACTAATGATGTTTTAAAAAGGTATAAACATGATTCTAGAGAAACAATGAAAACACTAATGAGTACTAATTACAAATTGGACCTGGGGTAATCTAGAAAGATAGTTGATATTAAACTAATTATAATTTTATTGTATCTCACTTCATATATTAAAGACATAATCTTCTCTATTTATTTGTCTTGTAGGTTTCAGTCCTACCCTAAATAAAGTCATATTAATGTTATTAAATGAGTAATTAGATATATCAAGGGTATTGTTTATACTATATTTTTATATTAAAATGGGAATTTCTTTGATTTTTTTAATACTCTACATTTTACTTAAGAGGGTGTATAATTGAGTATAAAATCACTACAGGTATGTGTCATTTATTTGGTAAAAGTTTAATTTAATGGAATTCTAAGAAATAACATTCAGTAGAACTATCAACAGCTAAATATAAATATGTTGTTTCTACAAGTTACTATTCACAAAGTATATAAAAATATACTATTGAATTTTAATATCAGTTTTGATAAATTTCTTATTTACTGTGATAATTTAAGTTCTATTTGAATTTCAAAAAAACCCTCTTCAAAACTATAGAATAAAACAAATAGATGTGAAATTTCATTTTCTTAGAGATCATGTAAATAACAGTGATATATATTTAGAATTTGTTCTTACTGAGAAATAGTTGGATGAAATTTTCACTAAACCCTAATACTATGTTAAATTTGAGAAGATAGACTTTTAATTAGGTATGCTAAAATCATAAAATTTTCTTCTTTAGTATGGTTATTGTTTTCATATAACTATTTACTATTTAAAATGAATTTCTTAAACTATGAATCTATTTTAATTATACTTTCATTTATTACAGACACTTTACAAAACTTTTACTTTAATGTATTTTATTTTTATTTAAAGATGCTCTCTTTTTATAGATTAAATTCTAATGTACTTTTTAAAAAAATTTAAAAAGGGAGATATTATTTTTGTGTGGAATTTATAAATTGTTATGTTTTTTACATTACAAAATAAGGGAAATTATTAATATTTGAAATTGTTTTTTATACATTAACAGTTTAATTTATTTTGATAAATTAATATTTATCACATTTAAATAAATTCAATGTGTATATAATATATAATCTTTTAACATTTACATTTGTTATTTTTTGTTTATAGTAAATGTCTTTTAAACATTTAAATAGTTTGTGTTTATGAAAAAAAATTAATATTATTATTTTCTTAATAATTATTATATTTCTAAATTTACTTAATGTTAGTTAATTTTTTTTTGTTTAAATGTTACCTTTTCCAAAAAAAATGGGCCATCCTATGTAAGCCACTAAGGGTATCCCTCAACCAATCTTAGGGGACTCAAGGGGTTAACCTCATGGGAGAGACTTCCATAGGTATCCCACATTGAGGAAGAGGGGTGATAGTCCATTTACGGGCTTATGGATAATGGGTACATGTATAAGGCTTAGAGTGTGTGCCTCGAGAGTACATGGATTGGGACAAAATCCCACTGGGTTGTTTCTATGTAGAGATGAGTTGGGTGTAGTTGTTGATCTCCCACAGATAGCTCAAATGGGACAAGGCATGAATTGTATATTATAAAGTATACATTATCAGCCACATATCCATTATGGGAAGAATGATCATTGTTTAATATTCATCCTCTCTTAAAAATCAAATATTTTTTAGACGTTGAATCATATCACTTTCAATTTTATTGTCATGATTTTGAACTCCCAAACCATGTCTTATTTCCCATGCTTCCCCTTTTCAAATTAAATCATCTTCATCCTCCAGTTATACATCAATATCACGATACAATAATGATAATAATTACACCATTAGATCAACTTCTACCTATATATCACTCCAATGGGTTATTCTTGTCTCTTTAAATGGTTCTATAAGATATTATGTAATCTATAAATCCTTCACTGTGTTGATATAATATCATTCCATCAATGAAATATCTCATTGATCCTTCCAATGGTAGACATTTTGACACTGTTATATCACTGACACCAGTTGAAATCTCTTTTATAGGCAGATAAATGTTTCATTGGCTGTAATGTGTCATGGAAGTAACTCATTTATCAGTATGGAATCTCCATGTATGTCATTAGTTCTATTCTTCCATCACCGATAGATTTATAATTAGTAGACCAGTCAAACATTGGGCATCCAATGATAGTTATCTTCCATAACACCTGATAGATCACTTTTTTGTACACTATTGGTATTTATTCTCTTCTCCTTATTGTGGTAGTGGCATCTTCATGCTCCACCAGATCTTTTCCTTTCTTTATGATTGTTAAATAATCCTTACAAAGATTAATTTGTCTTCTTGATTGAATAGTATATTGTTTTTCAATTTTATAATAGTAAATCATCTTTGTACCAATAGTATATTAATACACCATTGGACATAAATGGTAGATCAATCCACCATTGGACATTAGTGGTAGATCAATCTACCACCGTGTAATTTTTCATCCACCAGTACCAAATAATTTTTTTCTAAAATTATTTATTCTTATCTATTAAATGATGTTTTTAAAATGATTTTTTAAATAAATTCTTTATTAATTTTTTTTAAAATATAATTGTAAGTTTTATAGAAAATTATAGTAATCATATTTTATGTATTTGTATACATGCAGTGTATATAATGTTATGATCCTCTATTTTACAATTTTTATTACTCTATCAATAAACTAAAAGTTAGTTATTTTTATTTAAACTATATTTAATAAATTTTAATTGAAATTCTTTTTATACTTATTATATTAAAAGTTTTATTTTAATATTTTATGAAGAAATAAAGAGTGAAATTGTTATTTCCTAAAAAGTGAGAATTCTGAAAATGAAGGAAATGGAAATATTATTTTATTGTTATACTCTAAAAGGAGTCTTGAAATTATTAGACATGTATATTCTCTTAAAAGGTCATTTTTTAAGGAATTAGTTTTGATTCATTAGAGATTTCGTCAAGGGATAAAATAATTCATATAAAGATCATTCGACACATTGTGTGTGATCTAAATTTAACACAATTATTACTTGTCTCATCTAATCAGAAAACTATTGTGACTGTTTTACTCTAGCTACAACCAAAAAGGAACTTAAACTTATTTACTTTCATCCATTCAAGTGATCAATGATAATCAAGATTCATCATCATTGAAATATTTTTATTCATCTATATTTATTTTTCTGTCTGTAAAATTTAATTACTATAGTTCTATTTATTCAAGTATAGTTTATGGTTTCACCAATAAAAATAAAGTCTTGTATTGTCTGGTTATTCCACCACCAAAAAACAAATATTGGTTGTGACTCGAGTCAAAAATCTGGACACTGACTTAGTTTACATCTCCTATAAAAAGAGAAGGTTGTGACTCTATTTTATTTTAAAAGGCAGTGTTTGTAATAGGATCTCACACCATTTAATGTGAGGTTCTTAGTGGGTAATAATATTCAATTAGATTAGATAATGTTTAGAGGTGGAAAAAATCTTTTTGACCCAAAAAACTATAAATTTTTGTGTTATTTCATTTTATTTTTAATGCACTTTATTTCAATAACACTTCACTAATTTTAAATATTTATTTTATTATATATAATTTTTTATCTATAAATTATTTTAAAATGATTTTTCACCCCACCCCTCTAGTCATTATTTCCATCATTATTAATCCAAAATCATGTTGGTTTTCAAAGATTGAACTTTGGTCAAGGTACCCCCTATTGAGAGTCTAAGAAGAGTATGTACCTAAGACAACATTTAAGAGCTGGTATCAACATTTTAGGTTTCTGGTTATTTCATTTTCCATTACTAAAACTACTTTGCTATTTATGCATTTAACGAACAGAATATGTTATAGGTTCTTGGAATCTTTTGATGTTGTGTTAATGGATTATATTTTGGTTTACTCTAGGGAAGAGAATGAGAATATGAACTATTTAGATATCATTTTTAACATTGAAAGAATATTATCTTTATGATTAGATTTCAACATTTGAATTTTGGATCTTGTAAGTGAAATATATGTGGATTTGATATTTTATAGGGGTGTCTCAGTGGATCCTGAAATGACACAGGTAGTTTTGCCCTGGGATACTCTAAAAAAGTGTTTGAGATTCGAAGCTTATGGTATTTGGCTGGTTACTATTGGTGGTTTTTTAGGATTTATACAAGATCACATTTTCAATGAAAACATTAACTAGTAAGGGTGTGGAGTTTGAATGGAATGAAAATTTTAATAGATATTTTGAGGATCTGAGGTAATGATGACTTCAGAACTAATTGTTATTCTTCATGAACTAGGATCGATTTCTGAGGTTTTCTAAAATGCATCTGATATAGGTATGGGATATGTCTTAGTTTATGGGAAACAAGTAGTGGACTATGGATCTCACTAGTTGCGTAATCATGAGAATAACTATCCTACCCATGATCTTTATTTGGTTAAAGTTATTTATGCACTCAAAATATGGTTCCACTATCTTTTTGGGGAGAATTTTATAGTGTATTCTGTTCATAAAATCCTTAAATATATTTGTACTCCAAGGGATCCAGAATTGGGACAGAGACACTAGGTGGAGTATCTTTAGAATTTTATTTTTGATATTTTTTACACTCCTAAGAAATAGAATTTTGTTTCTAATGCATTGAACAGAAAATTACTGACACAGTCCATGAATGAATTGGGTGTTGAGTGGTATCAAATGATTTTTTTGTTGAGATGGGCCTCTAAGTGGAAGAGGTTGGTGGAAAAAATTTAGATCCAATGAAATCAACTTTATCTTTCATTGATAAATTTCATCTAGAGAAGGTGATAGGCACCGAATGCCAAAACATTAGTAAAAGCCTTTATAGTAGGGAGACCTCTCGTGAGTGGTTTTGGTCTCCTATTGAAGCTTTGTACTTTATTATAAAGTTAACTATTCTTATTACTTTTTGGAAGGAGTTTCTAGATAGTGGACACTGATCATGTGAGTCTATAAACACTAGGGTACCAAGATGTATCAAGACATAAGATGTCAGTATTGGTGTCCAGTGATGAGGTAGTCGATTACAAATTTTGTATTGTAGTATATCACTAGAAAATAAATGTTGAAAACCAAAGACATACTATTTGTCATTAATCTTTTCCCATTATGGTATAAAAGTGGCAAGATATTTCCATTTATTTTGTTTTTTTTTTCACAGAATCTTAGCAGGAAGGATACAGTTTCAGTGATCAATAATCGACTTATGAAATCGATGCATTTCTTGCCTATTAAGGAGATTACCAAACTGGAATGATGATGCACACATTATCATATATTTTATACTATAAATAATTTTTTATAATCCCACCATAGTGTTATTGTATGGGTAATTATCTTGTTTTTTGATTTTAGTGGTAATTTGAGCTTAAATGCGAAAGGTGGTTAAATCTGGAATTTTGACAGATTTTTATCATAGGGGTATTTGGTCATTAATTTTAAAATATAATTCCAAATATATTGAATTTTAATTTTTTAAAATTCTTATTTTATTTCCTCTAATTTTTTCTTCTGGGCGAGGATCTGATTCGTCCATCTACAGGGCCTAAAAATCAATTAATTTAAATATTTTTCCGGGCGGACAGCATGGACACCACCACTATAACAGAACCACATCTCAGCATACACAATTTATATTGAGGTGATTCCACGTGGGATAGAACTCTGACACATAGTTCCTGCTATAAATAATATTTGGGGGAGTTTTGAAGTCAATAATATTTCCATTGGATGTAATGTTTTTGAAGGAAGATTCCGGAAACCTGCGTCCAAAAAATGAAACCACTAATGAAAAATTCATAACTTCTTCATCCAATGACCAAATGAGCTAAACATTGGAGGGTGGATAGAAAAAAAATAAGGAAAAAATTTTATTAATGGTTCCACATGTGAATCGGCAATTTATTGGGACAACAATGTGCAAGCTTTTAGAGTATAGAATTCTGCCTATAAAAGGAGGCCCTCACCTCCTTCCCAAATCATCCCATTATCCATCTCATTCCTTCAAGGCACCAAGGAGAAGATCTCCGCCGAGGGAGTAAAGATGAAAATCTTTCACATTTATTTTTAATTTTTTTGGTTTTAGTTTTCAATAGTAATTTAGATTTCTAATAAATTCATGCATTGTTTTTATTATTGTGTCATCCCATCCACCCTCTTTTCTTCTTCTCATCTTACCATCATGAACTAGAATACTCATGATCATGAGTAACTAATCCAAGAAATATCCCTAGGTATTAAATAGGTTCCTGAACCCAAGAAAATATTTTTAATATTCTTTGAGTTATTTCTAAGGATAATTTATAGTTGGTGTAATCTGCACTATGGTTGTCTAAAGTTTGACTTCTTAATCTACAACTATTTTCCCTCTATTGAGGAGGTGGATCGAGGGTGTGCTTGGAGATTGCTAAGTATAATTTTCATTCATAACCAGGGTACAATAAGGTGTGAACATATATGATGTATTATGTTAACTAAAAATATTTGAAGTTGGTCAATAAAGGTGATCCCAGAAAACTCTCTTGGGAGAACTTTCTTTCTTCCATAATTCCATTATTTTTAGCATTGCATGGTAATTTAGAATTTAATGTTAGTTTCATCCTATTTTAAATTTCATTTATTTTATTAAATTAAATTTTATTCATAAAACATAAAACAAAAAAAATAACTACTTCTTAGGTGAATTAGATTAAGTGGGGGAACAAACTGAGAATGATCCTCAAATGAGACGACCCTGATCAGCCTCTATGCCGCACTAGGAAAACATGAAAATATTCTTTTTTCACACCCTTCGACAGGAATGTGTCAAAACCGATGTTGTTTCTAGGGATCCAATCATTATTTTACTTATCTTTTTCTATTTTCACATTCTAGATAGATTTTCATTAAAAAAAATAAAACATTTCAACAAAAAAACTTTAAAAATCATTTTTGTTCATGATGTATTCAAATTGTGTTTATTATGCATGGAATGAACAATATCAAGTGTAGGAAAATCTTTATAATGAACATTATTTTCAGTTTTATAGGATTAGTGATAAAGTTAAAAACATAGAGAGCCAGATAGAATGGATTGCTGGATATGTACGCACATCCCAAGAGAAACCCGAACCTGAGCCAGAACCTGAACTAGAAAAAGTAGTGGAAGAGATTTCACTAATCATTTTTTATGTTATATAACCTTAGTCAGGTGAGAAAAAACTTCTAAAAGAACTAATCACATCATCTCGTAGTCAACCATTGCTCGAGGAGGTCCTAGAAGTACACATTCCAGCTGATGCACTGATGGGAGATCAACAATTTTTGGAGAAATCTTAGAATAGCTTTGTTGAAGATAACATGAAACATGATATTCCCATACTTGATAATGAAACATCATACACTTTATACCTCTCTCTTTATTTGGAAGATAATGAATAAGATTCACCGGCTGAGATTGAGTTTCCAATGGTCATGCCTGAACAGATCAATTAACAATTTGAATTACTTAAAAGGGAAGATTTATTTACTAATTCATCATGTTTAAATCTTATTCCTCCTAAATTTTTTTCTGAAATCTCTTCCTTTGAAATTTCTGATACAGCACAAATAGAGCAGACTATATATGTTAAAGAAGAGACAACTCAAGTGGTGGTGTTTGAAGAAGAAGAAGAGCTGGAGAAGATGGTGGTGTGACTACCTCCTCAAAAAAAATTGCATACCATATAGAGGAGGACACCACAGAAGTCAATATGGAGCACCGTTATATTCTATTCTCTCCCACTTCAAACCTCAAATTTCTTCTTTATTCTTTCTTGGGGTTTGAGAACTTTCTTATATACTTTTGGGTTCTCTACTTTCAATTTTTACTCATGGACATCGAGAAAACTCACATGTGGTGGTTTATCTCAAAGAAACCACACCCACCTTTTGATTGGAGATAATCAACTGAAACTACCTGACTAGGGGATGTAAAAAACTAGCACCTACTTGGGGGGTCTAAACCAAGCATTATCGCTTCTCTATTCCCTTTCTCTTTCTTTTTATTTATTTTTATGATGTATTTTCATTACATTCTTGTAGTCTTAAAGTGATAGATTCTAAGAGCTTAACTCAAGGCGTCCACTTCATAAATAATATCAGGTTTTATCTTTCCTTCCCTTGGTTTTTCTACCTTTATATTTTTATTTTTTTGAATTTAAATAAGTGGTAGTAAAATTTAAGTGGGGGGAGTGTCAACCTGCTTAGATTTCTTACATTTTTTCATTTTTTTCATGTTTTTAGGATTTTTGAGCTTTATTGATTATTATTATCACTTATCTTGCATAAATTTATTTTAAAATTATTGAAATAAATTTTTAAATAAGGTATTTTAAATGATAGTTGATGTGAATTCTTTTTCCTTGAAATTGATTTTCAGGAATTTTGATGAGTTTGACTGATTTTTTAAATCCATGCCCATGAAACACTGACTCAAAATATTTTTCCAACCCTGTAAGGTATTCTAAACCACTTTTACATATTCTTCCTAATACCCACACTTTCTTGGGAGAAGCTTAGTTTTTTTGTGAGAACCATATTTTGTGAATTTTCTCTTTCGAAGCATTGGATTTCATGAAATGTTTTTGATATGATTGAGGCATCTCTTTGGCTAACCACATTTAATCTTGAGACCCACCTTTACATTTATCCTTTGTAAACCCTTATATTCCATGAATTTCCTTATAGTTTTAAGGCACATTACAAGCCTATTTTTATTTACCAACACGTACTTTTAGTATTTTTTCTTGGATATTTTCAGTTTGAGTGTGGGGAAAGGACCTTTCATGTGCGTTCATTGGGATGTGTATCATTTATGGGTGGTGCGAGGTGTGTATTAATATTTTGGGAAGTAGATAATAATATAATTGGTCATGTGTCATAATTTCATGGTCTTTATTTGTTTCATACGTTTCTCCTTCAAAAAGAAAAAAAAAAGAAAAAAAGAGAAAAAATAACGTTGTGGATTTATGGAGCATCGCAAGAAAAATAGAGTAATTAGATGATATAATTCATTATAATAACTGATTGGCTCATGTATCATGTCATAAAAGAGTGGTGGTGTTTTTTTCTCACTTTCAAGCGGGATTGATTGAGTAATTTCCTATGTTTTCAGTTGAATTCATCATGCATTGTACTTAAGAGTCAAACCTCTTCTTTCTAGCGTAAAATTTTTTAAATCATTTTCCCACCAACCCTAAGCCACATAATCATTTGAACCATTAATTAAAGCACTCATTATTGAATTTATTTTTATTTTTCATGTTGTGGATAAATGAGAATTTTCACAAACCTATGGTGATAGATGCGATTTTCAAGTATGAGCATAACTCTAGATTCAATTTCTCTTGATTGAAGAGTGACATAAAATTTAATGTGAGGTAGGTTTTTATTGGGCCGTGGATTGATTTATGAGGTTGAAAAAAAATTAATAATTTAAATGAAAATGAGAGATAATTTTTTCTCATATATAATACATGATGGCCTTTTATTTTTGATAGGATCATTGATATTTTCTCATTTTTGATTATTGTGTGGATTTTGATTTGAATGTAAGATGATTTCCCAGGAGTGAAATTTTTAAGTGTGGGGGAGTGATTAGGCTCACATTTTCATATATTTTATACTGAAAATCATTTTTTATAATCCCACTATAGTTTTATAGTAAGGGAAATTATCACAATTTTAGGTTTTAGTGGCAATTTGAGCTTAAATGAAAAAAGCAGTTAAATCTGAAATTTTGACAGATTTTTATCATAGGGGTATTTTTTTCATTAATTATAAAATATAATTCCAAATTGAGTAAATATTAATTTTTTATAATCCTTATTTTATTTCCACCAATTTTTTCTGCTGGAATAGGAACAGATTCAGCTATCTAAAGGGCCTAAAAATTAATTAAGTTAAATATTTTTTCGCGCAGACAGTGTGGACCCCACCACTATAACAGAACCACATCTCGGTCTACACACCTTAAAGTGATGGTATTCCACTTGGGATAGAACTAGGACATATAGGTACGTCTATACATAAAATTTGGGTGTGCTTTGAAGTAATTTATATTTCCATTGGATGTTATATTTTCTAAAGAAGCTTCTGGGAAACTACGTCCAAAAAACCGCCAATGAAAAATTCATAACTCCTTAATCCTATGTCAAAATGAACTGAAATTTAGAGGGTGAACATACAACACATTAAATAATATATTTTATTAATTGTTCCATACGTGAATAGGCCATTTATTAGAACAATAATGTACAATATTTTGGAGTACAGAATTATTCCTATAAAAGGAGGCCCTCACCTCCTTCCCAAATCATCTCATTCTCCATCCCATTCTTTCAAGGCACCAAGGAGGAGATCTCCACAGAGGGACTCCACCCACAAATCTTCTATATTTATTTTTTATTTATTTATTTTCTTTATTTTTTTAGTTTTCAATTGTAATTTATATTTCTAATAAATTCATGCATTGTTTTTATTATTATGTCCACCGATCCACCCTCTTTTCTTCTTCTCATCTTACCATTGTGAACTATAATACTAATGATCATGAGTAACTAATATGAGGAAAATACCAAGGGATTAATTAGGTTATTGAACCCAAGACCTTATTTTTAATATTCTTTCAATTAATTCTAATGATAATTTATAGTGGGTGTAATCCTCACTATGGTTGTCTAAAGTTTAACTTCTTAATCTACAACCATTTTCCCTCGATTGAGGAGGATGATGGAGGGTGTGATTGGAGATCACTAAGTGGACTTTTATTTCATAATTGTGGTAGACTAATGTGTGTACACATACTATGGAGTGTGTTCACTATGAATATTTAAAGCTGGTCAATGAAGGTGCTCCCTAAAAATTCTCACAGGAGAATTTCCTTTCTTCAATAATTCCATTCTATTTAGCATTGCATGGTAATTTAGAATGGAATGTTAGTTTCATCTTATTGTGAATTTAATTTATCTTATTAAATTCCATTTAATTAATAAAACATAAAACAAAAAAAATAATTACTTTTTTGGTGCATTAGATTAAGTGGGTGAATGAACTAAGAAAACTCCTCAAGTGAGACAACCCTGGTCAGCCTCTTTATTGCACTAGGAAACGTAAAAATATGATTTTTCCATGCCCTATGATAGGAGTGCATCATGGAACATCTTAGTGACTTGTATGTTTGATAGATTGTGATAATTCATGGGGTGTCATATGTGGTTGTATCTTATAGGGAATTCTAGTTTACATCTAGTTTCTGGAAATATTTTTAAGAGGTGATGGATTCCCAAATGAAATTGAGCATGACTTATCATCCACAGATAGATAGACTAACAGATATAAATATCTAGGTTCTTAAGAATATGATTTTGAATTATGTGTTTGATTTCATAGGATCTTAGGAAATGTTTTTTAACTCTAGTTAAAATTTCATATATCAATATTTATCATGATTTGATAAATATGGAACCCTTTAAATCATTTTATGGGTGTCCATGTAGATCACCATTATCTTGGTATGATTTGGAGAGTGTTCCTTATTTTGGACGAGTCTCGTATAAGAGATGATGGAAAAGGTTCATTTTATCAAAAATAGGTTGGTCACGGCACAGATCCATTAGAAATCCTATGTGACCATCATTGTTGGACACTAGAGTTTCAGGTTAGTGATTAGGGTTTTCATAGAGTTTCAACTCACATGGGTCATCATCAGTTGGGTAAGCAGGAAAAGTTACAATTGAGGTTTTTTGGACCATTTAATATCAAGGAGTGACATGGAAAGGTGGAATATTTGTTATAATTACCATATATCTTCACTTATATCCCTAATGTGTTTCATGTTTCCCAGCTGAGGGGTTATCACCAGGATCATTCCCATGTGACTGGATGAGAGAATGTTGATCTAGAGATGAATAAAACCATTATTGAGTATCAAGTTTAGATTATGGATCGTTGAGATAAAGTACTATATGGTAAAATGATTCCCTTATTTTTGGTGTTGCAGAAGTGTGTATGGGATATACCTTATAAGTGGGAGAGAGAATATTTCATGATGTAGTAGTGGCCATCTCTTCTTTTTTGGTCGATAATCTTGAAGGATTTCTAGGGTAAGAAAGTGCTCAGGGTTTGGAGAATTATAAGGACCATGAGGTCATTGGTATGCCTTAGTCAATCCATGGTTTTTTATGTTTTGGGTTCAAATGATATTCAGCGGATTATAGGCTGAAAAATAGTTTTTTTAGAAAATGGAATGTCACATGGTTATAGTGTATAGTTAATTTAACCATGCAATAACCATGTGGCTGGCCTCTATGAGTTTCCTATGGAAAATCACACAGCTTGCGAGTGGTTAGAAAAACCATGAAGCATTCCCATGTAAATGCATGGGGTTCACTGTTTATCTGGGGGTGTCACATGGTTAATGTGCATGATTAGTTTTACCGTTTTTTCCTCGTGTAAACCATGTGACCTCCAAAAATAATGGATAATAATAGAAAACTATTAAGGTTCATAGTTAGTTTAATTATGTGGCCTCCTATATGAAACTGTACGACCCTCCTCCAAACATTTAAAAATGGTTTTTTCCATTTTGACTATAGTCATTTAAATCCTTATCACCACCTAATCTCGTATTTCATCATATTTATCCTTACCTAGTTCTTTATTGGTTTATATCCTTAGATTATAGGTGTAAATCCTTTGTTTTGTATGGATCTCCTCATGGTGTGTTGTTTTCTTGATCATGTTTACCCTATTCTTTACAGATACTTGTTATATCTATTTGCATATCATCTAATAAAAACCAAATGGGTTTGTATGCTAGATATAAGAAATTTGATAGAGGTTTGATTTTGTTTCTTGTGGATCTAGGATCATGAGGACCCAATATATCTTTCCCATGAATCTATTCTTAAGGGAGGTTTGTGCTTCCTCTATTTTGAGAAAGGTGTTTCTATATAATGGGATAATTATATTAATTTATTGTCATTTTTTATAATTACATTGGGTTATTCATTGAATTAAAGTGGTTTTTGGTTTCAAGGGATTTCTTGGAATGAAAATTTTTTAACAGGGTTTTTCTTTAAAAATGGGTTTCTACACACCAAGTGTTTGACTAAATGATTGAGTGGTGGTTTTGGGTTAGAAAAGGATTTTCCAAAACCAAATCATATTTTCTTGGCATTTAAAGTGTAATGAAAGATTTTATCATGGTTGTAAAATGGTTTTTTTACATAAGAACATTAGTGACCTTTGATGCATTGGGAAAGAGAAATTGGTGACTCTAGTGTGTGTGTGTGTGTGTGTAGCTCCTCTAGGGGTTTCTTTCGGGATATCAATAGATTGTGGTTGGAGCTGATATTGTTTTGTAACAACATTATTCCTTTTTAGGATCTATTATATCTAGTTTGTATTGACATAGGCTAGGGACCAATAAGGTGTGAATTATCATTTATTTTATATTTATCCCATGATTGTTTTTGGCATGGATAGTTGCACAAATTTTGGTTTCACATGAGGCTATATTAGATGGATTTGTATAATGGGTTGTGTCATGGTCGTGTGTTTATTTTCTAACCTTATGGGTATAGATCAGATTTTATGTTTTATCACATCAACTTTTCATATTCTTGGATTTATGGATACGAAATAATTTTATGAAGAAAAAGGGAAAATGAATTTAAAATTGGTTTGGGTTGCTAAAAAAATTTAAAACCATTTTTTTAAAATATAGAACTATAGTATTCCTAATATTAGATCTCATATAGACTACATGGGGGTATCCTACTCGGCATTCTGCTGACACCCTACTTCTAAATTTTGGTAGTTGTAGATATTATATTGAAGTATCTAGATAAATTGAAGGGAATCTTGTGGAATTATATATTCTCTTGTTATAGAATTCATTCGTTCATGATGGTTTGGAGGTGATGGTTGGTCACATGGAGACTTTTTAGTCTTTTTTTATTCATTGTTTATAGTTTTGCTGGGTTGGATTAGATTTTATGGATCTTGGATGTATCTTTTTCTTCTTTGTGGTACTCTTATAGTAAGTCTTTTTTTGGTTTTATTCATGACTTTTTATCAAGTTTCCAATTTTTGTAAAACCTCACCATTTGATCGGATGGCTTGGGTGTCTTGTCTAGTGGTCTAGGTTTGGTTTGTTACACCTAAAATTATAGGTGGGGCCTGAAATTATATATCCCCTTAATGCATTGATATTTTTCATGAGTTAAATTAGTTGGAAAAAATAAACAGTTTTCTAATTGTAGTTTTAAACTATCTTGTGAAAGGTATTGACATTAGAGGTATCATGTGCCTCAAACATGAGGTCTAATAATTAAATCTTCTTTATTTTCATTAATAACATATAATTTTTATCTAATAAATCATCACATATCCGGAAAAAAAATATAATACCATTAAATATTAATTATATTCATTAATAACATATAATTTTAATTTTTTATAATTATTTCCATTCTACATGATCTTTGGTATACATGTAAAAGTAAGCATATAATGAAAACCATTGAAAATACACTCCTGAACGATGAAATTGAATCTCATATCTCATAAAAAAGGCCATAAATGAACTTAATAAAATTATACTAAATAAAATACAAGTCCAAGAGGTTAGTAATTAATTAATTAATTAATCTAATTTCATTATCTATGACATTAAGTACAAATGCAGAACACTTTCGGACACAGGGTAAGGGTTTCTTCTCAAACCCCCATTTTCATTTAGGTTATCCTTTATCCCTCTTTTCAACAATTTAATTAATAATTATTTTTATATAATTATTCTAAATTCTATTTATATGTTCCTAACTCGTGTATACATATTATTTATTCATTTTAATAGGAAATACATTTTTTACAAGGTTTTCTTCTCAATTCTTCCTGATATGAAAGCTCGATTAAAGATAACTTCTCAACATCCTACCTATTTTCAAGTAACAAACATAATATATTATAAGAAACAATTATTTTTATAAAATCACTACCTTTTTCATGAAAAACAATATTTTTTATTTCTAGTTTTATTCAAACTATAATGTCAAATACATATAATTTTTTTTCAACAGAAAACTTGTTTGAAAGTAAAAATGTAACAACCCAAGTAATTATAAAATAAATTTTTTTTCATTATAAAATTATAAATTTTACTTCATTATAAAATTATAAAGAAATAATTGATATTTATAGAAATTAAGAAATTTATACTCGTAGAATAGCAACTTGACCTTTGGAATAATAATCTGGTTAACAGAATCGTAAACTCACCTAATAAAGTAAAAATAATATTTAAGACATATTATAAGTGAAAATATGATAAATTTATATCATTGAATAGGTAAATAATTTATCTGAAAATTTATAAGCTAAGTAACGGTATTTCTGTGAGTTATAAATATTTAATTACAATTTATGATTAATTAAATAATTAAAATTAAAATTTATTTTCAAAATATTTAATAATAAATTATTATTTTTTTCTTATGGTTATAAGATAATTTTATGAGACCTTGATTAATTTTTCATGATTTTATAAAATTAGTTATATGTTTAAAATTGTTATTTTTCGAAAAAAATATATGATTTTTTTAAAAAGAATCTAATATTTAGAAAATTATTTTGATAAAATTGAGTTCATTTTTGAATTCTACATGTCGAAAAATATTTTTCTGAATTTATGTGAATTTTTTTGAAATACATGAAATAGTGAAATATGATAATTTACAAAATAAGCTAAATACATGAATTATTGAGTCATAGATGATGTTCTGCTGAGGTAATCACCATTGATTCAAACTATCATTCAATAATTTCTATAAATAGTCACCGTAACTAACACTATTTTCTTTTCGTGAGAGAAATAACAAAATAATGATTAAAATAATGGAAAAACCCCTCCTTCCTCCACTATAAATACCACCCCTCACCCCCTCTTCTTCTCACACCTCTCAAGCTTTGAAAATTGTAAAAATTATTCCCAATCCTTTTATCAAGACTCTCCCCCATGTCCTAGATATATTTTTCTCACAAAAAGTCCAAAACTAAAGGCCTTAATGAGGTTCTTAAGGAGGATAATTCAAGATGATGATTAAACACACTAAATGTAAGACGAACCCGGGGTAAGGGAATTCTTAACACAATTTCAATTATTTGGTTTATCCTTCTAATTTATTGATTATGTGGGACTAATATTATTTGTGAAATTTAATTTTTAATATATTCTGTTTTATTATGTGTATTTACAGTTTATACACAAATTCCATTCATTTTATTAATTCTCACTTCAATTTTATGATATTTGTAAGGGACATTACATTAAAAATAAAATTTTATTTTATTTTATTTTTTAAGGGAATTATTTCTAATATGTAAGTATTATTATTCTATGATTATGGTTTGATTCTTGTTCATTGTTTATGATGAGTTGTGGGACCTATATCTCCCTCTAATGCAATGGATATGTTTAATTTAGAGTTCAGTCTTATGGTTACTCCAAGTGTAACTACAATGGTTACACCATAATGTTGTTGTGAGGGTTACATTTTAAGGTATCCGTGAGGGTTAAACGTTATATGTTAGTCACGAGGGTTAGAAATATTATCAAATTAATTACCCAAGTTACCATTATGTAATTTTTTATTTTTTCGATGTTCTAATGAAATTTCATGTTTTCACAAAGTATATATTAGATAAATATTGGGTGAGAAGTATGTATTTGTGATAATTATTTCATAAGTTTATAATTATTCATGTACTAACAATTTCTCACCTTCTTTTTATATCCATTACTGAGTTTTTTGTGCTCATCCCATGTTTAAAAAATCATAGGATTTAATGATGGGTAAGATAAATGGAGAAGACAAGATTAATGTTGTGAAGAATCTTCATAAAAAGATTTCATTTTTTTTAATAAAACCTTTTGTATTACAAAAAAATGGATATAGTTTTAGTGGTATCCACTTTCAAATTTTTATCGGGTGATATGTATGAATTCTGTGCTAAAATTATAAAAAACATTATACTAAAAATATCTTTGAGAATGTAAAGAACTGAATTTTGAAGGAATTTACTATATTATGTAATATTTAAGGTCAGATATTTATAGTTGGTATCGAATCACTGTTTAGATAAATTTAGGGGGTAGGATGATGTTAATAGAATACCATAAAATATTTTTACGTTATTTTTATGTTTAAATGATGTAGAATTTTAATATTACCATTTTTCTTCATCTAAGATATGTCTATTCAGAATGGTTTCGTACAAAAGTAATAGGGAAGTAGACGTTTGAAGGAATTGAGAGGATGATATCTTACTGAATATACAACCTGGAATAGTAGGGATTGGAACAAATCTATTTATGATAGTAATGGATCAGGTGATGTATGCAATAAATGGAAGTGGAATCCATACATGAAAAAATACAAAATAACCACAAAGGAACATGATGATAGTGGAAAATTTTATGAGGCAACACTCTCCCACTTTCAGTGGACCTTTATAACCAGTGGAATATGAAGGTTGGATTAAATCCATTGAAAATATATTTTATGTCATGTGGTGTTCATATAATCAAAACTTTAGTCTTTCCATTTATTTTTTTAGGTGAATTTGGGCAAATGTGGTCAATAGTCAAGAATATTAGAGATAGTGTGGATATTGATGTCTTGAAATGGGATCAATATAAAAAATCTTTTCTGTGAAAAA
Organism: Viscum album; assembly: GCA_963277665.1. NCBI lineage: Eukaryota > Viridiplantae > Streptophyta > Magnoliopsida > Santalales > Viscaceae > Viscum > Viscum album. The sequence continues at coordinate 1,430,868,357 of OY728157.1, forward strand.
TATTTTCCTAAGTTTGTTTGACTTAGGTTGGAAAATAAATTCCTTGAATTGAATTAAAAATGGGAGGATTCAGTGGTTGTGTATGAAACAAACATCACCTGATTGTCTAGGTACGCTCTAAATTTTATTTGGGATCTTGATAGAAAAATCAATCATTTTTACTCAAGATTGAAGCTAAGATATTGAAGTGTATTAACTTACCATGAATTAAAAATTTATGAGAAAATTTTATAATGTACTGAAAAGGTAGAAATGGAGTATGAAAATGATAATTTTTTCTTTTACAATAAGTAGAAGACGAGGTCCAGGTGGCAAGTGATGGGTAAGAATCAATCAAAGAAATATGAAGGTATGAAAGTCCAGTTTTTAGTTTGTGGAAAATGTGGTAAAAATAACCCTGAAGAATGTCTTAACATAACTAGAAAGTGTTTTTTATGTGATAAGTCTGGACATATGGTTAAGTGTTGTCTCGCATGGTTTTTTCCAGAGGGGATGTGGATCTAATGTATATAATTTTCAGCTCTCCTTGGATTGCTGTCTCTTTTATGGGGAAGTGGTCTGGTTTCTTCAAAACCAACTCAGGCCTATAGTAGGGAGACCCTCTTTCTACCAGTCTCTTTAGCTTGGTTCAGGACTCTCTTAGCAGATATTTTAAGGGGAAAATTCTTAATGGGTGGCTTCGGGAAAATCATGGTAGTGTGAATTCCAGTGATGTTTCACATATCTTATTTATAGAAGACATGTTATTCCTCTTTAATGGTAACAGATGGAATGTTAGGGAATTTAATTGGGTAATGGAAACCTATTGCAAGTGGAGTGGTCATTCCATCAATAGGGAGAAAAGTAGTGTGTTTCACTTGAAATGGTGTTCGAAAAGAAGGGGGAAAAGATCAAGGATGAATTGGGCATACATAAAAAATCATTCCTGATGAAATATCTCGGAGCTCCTATTGCGCCTGGAAGGGTACATATTCAACATTTTGACGGGCTTGTTGGGAAAATTAAAAATCTCATTTCAAATTGGAAGAACTGATTTATCTCTTTTGGGGGGCATATTACGCTGGTCAATTGTGTCCTCTCCTCGATTCCCATGCATGTGATCTCGGTGCTCAAGGTACCAAAGGTGATACTAATTAATATTGAAAAATTGTTGACCAATTTCATATGGTATTTTCATAATGATGGCAGAATTCACTGGACTTCATGGGACAGGATGGCTAGAGAGGTTTCTGAAGGTGGTATTAGTGTCTGGAGTGTTAGAAGGGAAATGCAAGGTATGCAAACTAAGCTTTATTGGGACTTTCTAGAGAACAAATCATTGTGGGAAAGGATTATTAATAACAGATATGGAACTAACATAACTAGTGGTAGAATAATTTTTTCTCATCTTTGGCTCACAATCTCTAGTTACTTACCAATACTTTGCACTCACTCCAAATGGTTGGTTGGTTGTGGGAAAATAAATTTTTGGAATGATAATTGGGTAGGTTCAACGCTGGGATTCCCATGTTTCCCAACTCTGGAGATTTCCTTTTTTCAGGACAGCAGTTTCATACCCTTTATCCAGGCTATTCTCACTCATATTCAATTGAAGGTCTTTGATGGCATCACCTTGAATGAGGATCCTGATAAACTCATTTTCACGGGGTCGTCCTTGGGGCTGTTCTTGGCCAAGGGGTATCACTTGGTGACTTGGGTGCATGTCTTATTGTATATCTGGAATAAGTTGGTGTGGTGTAATGATCGATAAGTGAAGTATAATTTCCTTATTCGGCTTCTTTGGAATCAGGTTATTCATACGGATGATCAGGTGAAGCGTAGGGGGGGTTCAACTTGCATTTAAATGCTTATGCTGATCAATTCCCACCAAAGAGTCGACTGACCATCCCTTCTTCGCCACTGATTGGGAAGCCATTGTTTGGGGTTTCCATGGAGAGATCTTCGAACTAGGAGGTCGGGTGGCTTCATCTGCATCTTTTCTTCACTTGTGGTCCTCAAAAATTAATGACAACACCTCTGAGAAGAAGGTGAGGGCGGTGTTATTTAGTATGAGATGTTGGGAGCGCTCACAACCAGAGGCGTCATGAGAGTACAGGATGTTCGAGTTTGGCTCTAGTGTTTCGTTCCCGGTGTATTGGGATTGATTTGATCCCATTTGTTAAGGACGGGGAGTATATCCACCTCCTAAGAATTTTTATGGTAGGTAATTCATGTAATCCATTTTTACAGGTTGTGAATAATCAGGGATGTTAGGTGCAGTGGAAACCTTCGAGCGGTGGTCTGAAGCTAAATGTGGATGGGTCTTGCATGTCTGGTTTTATGAGGGGGGAGTGGTCTGTGACTTCCAAGGGTCGGTGATACTGGCCTTCAGTGGTGATTTGGGAATGGGTGACTCTCTTATGGCAGTGGCGTATGCAATATTGAAAGGCATCGAGCTTTTTCATTCTCATAATCTTGTTCTTGAGTCGGTGGAAACTGACTTGGCTATTCTTCATGGGTCGCTATGAGGGACGCTTCGCATTCCATGGACCATTTCCTACATTTTTCACAGATTGATGAATCTTCTAGACTCTCAGGTGATCCTTAGTCACATTCAACGTGAGAGGAATAAGTTGAAAGATTTTTTGGCCTCCAGGATTATCACTAGTGATCAAATTCTCTTGTTTTATACCTTATTATCTCTTCCAGATGAATTTGGTAATTTAGTTAGGGAAGATTATTGGGGACATCATTATTTTAGGCCTCCATAAACTTGTTTTTTGTATGGGGAACTGCCCGGTTTGAAAGTTTAATAAAAAGATAATATAGGATGGATGGACATATGGCTCGATATTTTATTGAAAATTATATTAAGACTAATTATGATAAGAAAACAATAAAGTGTTTTAAATGTGGTGAGATATTGCATTGTGTAAATAATTTACCAAAGAAATATCTAAATGATGGAAAATATCTAGATTATAAATAGAAAAGTGTAGTGATATCCTTTGCAAATACATCATTATATGTTGGGGAATCCAATTAAGTGGTATCTGTTACATTTTTTGTTTAAGAATATTTTTCTAATGTCTTGTTTGATACAGGTCAACGCATTCCTTTGTTTCTGGGAAATGTTTTGGTAAATTGGAAATTCGTTCACAAGAAATGAGACCAAAACTTATGGTTAAATCACCATGGGAAAATATTACGACACCAAAACATTTTAAGAATCTTATTGTTTCATCTATTGAAGGAAATTACCTAAAAACCTTATTTTTCTACCCTTAGTATAGTTTTATTTCATTCTTGGTATAGATTGGATTTTTTTTATCATGCTAAGATTTATTGAAGAGATAAATAATTTTTTCTCAAAAATAGTTTCATTTTTTATACAAGAATGAACCTATACAATTGATTATGTATCCAGAAGCTAAAAAACTTTTAAAATATGTAAATTAAATTTATCTTTCTCATATTGTTGAAAACAAGGTAACTGTTAAGATTAATGATGTGTCAGTGGTAAATTAATACCTAGATTTTTTTCTTGATGAGTTTCATAGTGTTATACCTAATCGGGAAGTTGAATTTTCCATTGACTTAGTTCCTGATTCTAATCTAATTTCAAAACACCCCTATCGAATGGCTCAAATGTAACTTCTTAAATTGACAGATCAATTGCATGAGTTTCTTGTTAAAGGATTCATTTTCCCAAGAACTTCACTATGGGGGGATTTTATTTTGGTTGTTAAAAATAAATATGGTTACACAAGACTTTGCATTGATTATAGAACTTTGAATAACGTTACTGTTATGAATATGTATTTATTTCCTCATATTTATGAATTTTTTTATCAGTTCTAGGGCGCTCAATATTTTTTCATAATTGGCATGTGATTTGGGTACCATCACCTGAATTTGAAGGATGATGTAATTCTAAAAATAGTTTTTTATACTAGATATGGGAATTATGAGTTTGTTTTTATTCCCTTTGAATTGACCAATTTATTTATTGTATTCATGGATTTTTGGAATAGACTATTCCATAAATATTTGGATATGATTTTTTTATTTTTATTGATGATATTTTTTTATTTTCAAAAAGATATGAGGATCATGAAAAATATTTTAGGATTGTCTTCAAAACTATCAAAGAAAAGAATTTATATTAGAATTTAGAAAATGTAATTTTTGGTCACAACCAATTTCATTTCTTGGGATAACTATAAATAAATATGTAATAACAATTTATCCCACCAAAACAAAATTCTTTGATGAATAGACAAGACCTAAAAATGTTACAAAGATTTTTAGTTTTCTTGGATTAGCAGGTTATTACCTACAGTTTGTTATAAAATTTTCATGATTATCTATCCTGCTAATTAATTTGACATGAAAATGGGACAAATTTATTTGGACTGAAGAATGTGATTTTTGTTTTTCAGAACTGAAAAATGATATTGATGAATGCTCTAGTTTTGGCCCCACCTTCTAGAAATGGTGATTTTTTCATCTTTAGTGCTACTTAATTGAAGGTAATTGTTTGTGTTCTGGTGCAGAGTGATCAGGTAATTGTTAATCCTTCAAGAAAACAGAAACCTCATGAGTTAAACTACCCCACACATGATGTGGAATTAGCAGTTCTAGTTTTCGCATTAAAAATTTTGAGGAATAATTTATACGGATCCAAATATGAAATATGTGCCGACCATAAAATATTGAAGAATATATTTTTTCAAAAGAAATTGAACATGAGGAAGAGAAGATGGCAAGAAATAGTAAAAGATTTTGAATTCATAATAAATTAACATATTGGAAAAGAAAACAAAGTCATGGATTCCTTGAGTTGAAAACATCATGTTATATTAACAATGTTATGTTTGAAAAATGAACCCTTGATTGATGATTTGATTAATTTTGGATTGGAAGTTTTCAGTGCAGCAAATACCTCTGTTGTGTTATAAGTGTCACTACAGTCATATCTATCTGATATAATTATGTAAGCACAAAAGGAAGATGGAGAGTTACAAAAAAATATTATAGTTGGTAAAAAATGGAAGGTTTATAGTATTTAATGTCGATAAATATTGTGTTTTGAGATTTGGGAATAGATTATGTGTTCCTTGTGATTCTTAGCTGAATAAAGAATTATTGTGTAAAGCTCATAGTTCTCCATTTTTAATTTATCTAGGCAGTACTAAGATGTTTATATACCTTCATGAGTATTACTGGTGGGATGGAATGAAAATAAATGTTACTGATTTTACATTGAAACGTTTGACATGTCAGCAGGTTAAAGTATAGAGACAACTAACAAAGGGGATACTTTATCCTTTTCTAGTTCTAGAGTGGAAATATTAAACTATATCAATGGACTCATTGGTGTGACTACTAATAAATTCTTTATTGACAATTTGATTGGGTTTATTATTGTTAGACTGACGAAATCTTCACATTTCCTTCGTATTTGACATATAATGCCTTTGGATTAGCTTTCTCTACTATAACTAAAAGAGATTGTCAAGTTACATGGAGATCCTCTTTCCATTATTTCCAATCGTGATCTTAGGCTCACTTTTGACATTTGGAAAGGTCTTCGGAAGTCATTGGGAGAAGAAATAAATTTCAACACTACATTTATTCCTTAATCTGGTGGATAGACTGAATGAAAAATTCAGAAATTAGAGGATATGCTTTGAGCTTGTTCAATGGACAATAATGGAATTTGGGATCGACAACTCCTTATAGTTGAGTTTTCTTATAATAACAGTTTTCATTCCAGTATACAAAATGAAAATTTTGAGGAATTATATGGGAAGCGGTGTCGAACTCCATCATTTTGAGATGATAATGGGGAAATAAATTTTATGGGACAAGAATTGGTAGAAGAATTCGCTGATAAAGGGAAGATGATCTAGCAACACAAGAGGACATCTCAAAGTAGGAAGAAAATTTATGAAAATAACAAGAGGAAAGATTTTTCTTTCGAGGTAAGTGAACATTTGTTTCATAGAAATTCACTATGGAAAAGTGTTATTGATTTTGGTAAGAAATGAAATTTCAGTCCACAGTTTATTATACGTTATGAAATCCTAGAGAAAGTTAGACCAATCACCTATAGAGTAGCTTTGCCTTTGAGTTTATCTCAGGGACACAATATTTTCTGTATTTTGATGTTGAGAAAGTATGTACCATATTCATCCCATGTTTTGAGCCCAGAAATAGTTCAACTAGAAGAGATCCTTTCTTATGAAGAGAAACTTGTTCAGATTCTTGATCATATAGTGAAATTAGTATAGAATATAGTAATCCACCTGGTTAATGTTTTGTGTAGAAAACACTTGGTTGAAGAAGAAACATGGAAATCTACAAATTCTTTGAGGGAAAGGTACTCTCACTTGTTTAATAAGTACATAAAAATTGTGAGAATGTAATTTCCAGAAAGTGGGTAGAATGTAAAAACCTAGGTACTTATAAAATAATTTGTTTTCATTCTATAATAAAATTTTTAAATTCAATATCAATTTATAATAAAATAATTGATATTTATTGAAATTAAGGAATATGTACTGATGGAATTGTAATTTGACCTTAAAAATAGCAATCTAAACAATAAAATAGAAACCTCACCTAATAATGTAAAAAAAATATTTAATCCATCATATAAAGGGAAAATATGATATATTTATATCATTGAAAAAGTAAATATCTTTTCAAAAAATTCTAAATTATGTGATGGTATTTTTGTGAGTCATAAATATTTAATTACAATATTATGATTAATTTAATAATTTAAATGAAAATTTATTTTTAAAAAATGTAATCATAAATTATTATTTTGTTTTATTATGGTTATAACATAACTTTACGAGACCTTCATTAATTTTTAATGGTGTTATAAAATCAGTTATAGTTTTTAAAATTATTATTTTTTGAATAAATTATGATTTTATTTAAAAATTAAATTTCATATATGTAGAAAATTGTTTTGATAAAATGTATTTTATTCTTGAATTCTACATGTCAACAAATTATTGGGGTGAATTTTTGGGATTTTTCTGAAATACTTGATTTTTTTGTGAATAGTGAAATACAATAATTGATGAAATAAGCCAAATACCTAAATTATTGAGTCGTGGATGATGTTTTTCTGAGGTAAGAACCCTTGGTTCGAACTCACATCCACTAATTTCTATATTTAGTTACAAGAACCAACACTACTTCTTGTCTTGATTAAAATAACAAAATAATGATTAAAATAATGACCCCCCCCCCCCCCCGCTTCTCCTCCACTATAAATACCACCCCTTGCCCCCTCTTCTCCTCACACTCTAAAACTTTGATAATTGTCCAAATTCTACAAAAACTTCTTCCCAAGACTCTTCCCCACATCCTAGACCTTCTAGTCTCACTGGAAGTCCAAAACCAAATGCCTTAAAAAGGTTCTCAAGGAAGAAAATTCAAGAGGAGGTTAAACCCATTTTAAGTAAGATGAACCTGGGGTAAGAGAATTCTTATCCCAATTTCCATTATTTTGGTTAACCATCTAATTAATTGAATATGTGGTACTAATATTATTTGTGAAATGTAATTTTGATTATATTATGTTTTATTATATGTATTTATAGTGTATAAACATATTCCATTCATTTTATTAATTATCAATTCAAATATATTATACTTTTAAGGGACTTTCCTTTAAAAATTATCTTTTCATCTCTTTTAATTTTATAAAGGGAATGATTTAAATGATGTATTTGCTCTTTATTTATTATTATTTTCTGGTTCTTGGACATTTTTTATGATGTAGGGTCAGACCTATATCTCTCTCTAATGCATTGGGTATGTTTAAGTTGTAGGTTGGTCGTATGGTTACTCAAATTGTAACTGCAATGGTTACACTATAAGGTATCCATGAGGGTTACATTTTAAGGAAGATATTAGGGTTACATTGTAAGGTAGTTTTGAGGGTTATAAATCATAATGTAGCTATAAAGGTTACAATATTAAGTAAGTAATTCCCCAAGTTACATTTATGGAGTTATTTTTGTTTTCTATGTTCTATCGAAATCTCATGTTTTCACAAAGTAACAATATGATAAATATTGGGTGAGAAGTATGACTTTGTGAAAATTATTTCATATCTTTTTAAGTATTCTTGTAAAAATAGTTTCTCTCCTTCTTTTTATATACCTTTTTGAGCTTTTTGTACCCATACCAAGTTTTAAAAAAATCATAGGGTTTAAGGATGTGTAAGAGAAAAGCAGAATCCAAGATGAATGTTGTGAAGACTTTTCATGAAAAGATTTAATGTTTTTAATAAGAGATTTTTTATTATGAAAAAATGGATATCATTTAAGTAGTATTCACTTTGTATTCTTATGGGATGATATATATATATGAACTATGTCCTAACTTTCTAAAACTCTAAACTGATAAGATATTTGGTAATGTAAAGAAGTGAATTCTAAAAGAATTTTAAAGATTATGTAATGTTTATGGCCATATATTTATAAAAAATTGTATTTCTCTAAATAATTCCTTGATTATTTTATTATATTATTTTCATCTATTTCGAAACATATTTTTAATATTATGATTTATTGAGATATATATCATATGATTATCAACTAATATATTTTATTAAATGATTTATGATCAGTTTTACTATGGATTTTCTATCATGATACAATTCAACATACTACTTAGAATGGATCATTATTATGTTTAAAGATTATGGAAATTTATTTTCATCCAAAGTAACTTTTTTTATTAAAAATAAAGAGGCCAGAACCCCAATCCAACAACCATCAACCCACAACCTCCAACAACAGAACAAAAATTCTAGGGAGGCCTGAAATAATGAAGGATGAGGGCATCCCATCTAATCAAATCAACCCCTTCTACCTACAGAGAAGTTATATCATGAACCCAAACTTGGGAATTTTCAGGAAACTCAGTCGAAATTTATTTTCATTTACTAAGTATATGTTGTTTATGTTTAACCTCATTTATATTAGTAATTCATTTGACATATTAAGTGACATTTGCGGCCCGTTATATCCCCTTGATGTATCGATATGTCTCATGAGACAAAATAGAAAAGGATTTGGCTGAGGCCTTATCCATTTATTTTCCGATGTCTTAGTTGAGGCATTGATGGTATATTTATGATGTCTGGTATTATGAATTCCCTAATTTTGATATTAATTGATATTCTTTGTGATTATTCAACTAGTATAATATCCATGGTTAATATTAATTCTCTTGTGATTATTTAAATGGAGTTATTTATTCAGATTTTATTCCTACCATATTATGCTCAAGATTATGTTTTAGTGCCATGTGTTTTAGTTATTCACCTTACCTTATCATTACGTTTTATAATAGCTTACACTGTATTGTTTACACTTTCTGAGCATCTTAACTCACCCCTTTTTTATGTTTTATTTTTCCCTTGGATGCATATATGTATATTATGAATGACTTACAGAAATAATATTGGAGTTATGGATGTCACCAATGATGTTTCTATTTTGTTTATCCTTCCAAGTTGTAATGTAAATCTTATGTTTGTATATGGTTTTACATAAATACTATAATATTTAGTCCTTTGGTATAACAAATATTTTTCATTGTAATATTTTAATAATGTAGGTCACCGACTATGGGCTACAGGGGTTGGGGTCTTTAAAGTTGGTATCCGATCAAGTTTAGTAGAATCATTGGAATATATATTTATAAAACATATATTATGGAAAATAAAACTAAGATTAACTTTGATAATAATCATAGAATAACATCCTCTAAATTTGGAAAGGTATATATTATGTGGTTATTCTTAGAAATATATCATTTTCTGGAAAATACCATTGAATGTGGTTTTGGTACATATGTACCTAGGTGTAACAACTCCAACAAGGTGTCTCGAGCCTAACATAGGGTAACCTAGAACAAGAAAATATCCATTATGGAACACCAGGTTTCATACTCTTGGGGGTAGGGTTAGGATAATTCACATTTTGATTACCAACCATTATGAAGGATTTAAATGTAATCACATCCCCAAATAAACCATGTTTATGAATATGAGATTAGCTATTCATTAATTTCCAATTTATGTTTAGTGTTTTTTCAATTTGAAAATTTTTCATTAGGATTCATAACCTAATTTAGTGTCTTTCGTTATTTAAAAATGGTTCCTAGGGGAAGGAATGGAAATTGTATCAACACAAGTACCCCATGTAGGTATTTCCCTCATATTAAATATAATGATGTGGTTATTAGAGATGTGACTATTGTTGAGAAAATTATATCTAAAATGGTAAAGCTAGATCAATTTATGACCAATAACCATACCCATATGGAGCATTCATATCTACATTTTAGAGGATCAATGTTAGACTGTTTTATGTGAAAATAGCCACCTTCATTAAATGGGACTACAATCTTAGTTGTAGTGGAGAAATGGATATGTTACTTAGAGAAGATATTTATCACTTTGAAAATTAATGAAAGGGATACGGTTGTCATGGAATTTTATTGACTCATAGAAGATTCTAATCAATGTTGTTCGTTGATTCACAATACAAAGGTGGAAGATGAAATTCAAAATATGGAATGGAATTTTTTATCAAAAAATCCTAGAAAAAATATTTCCCTCACTAGAAACAAGTGGATATAGAGAGTCAATTCATGAGTCTAAAACAAAAATAGTATGAAAACATTACATAGTATAAATCCAACATTACAAGGTTATCAAGGAATGCCTCAAACTATATATGTAATACAGGGAGAAATACTAAATGATTATTTGGTGGTTTAAAACCAGTCTTACGAAGGGAACTGGTCTCCCAAAAAATTTCATCAAATGAAGATATAGTCTCGTGTGATATTAAGATAGAAAAATAATCCTCTAATTATTATTAATTTGATGGAAAACAAGAAAAAAAGAGTCTGAAAAAGGAATTAATGGATAAACAGAAGAATAAAAAAGTGTTTTTCCAACATGTGGTACTTGTCTAAGGAAAAACCCTAGTGCTTTCTCAAAAGGAAAAGGATTTTGTTACATGTGTAGAGATAAAGGGAACCAAGCCTATTATAGTAAGGTAATGAAAGAAGATACCAACGTTCAATGATACAATTATAGGGAGTTGGGACACTATGAAAATGATTGTATTAAGTGTCAATGAAACTTTCCCTAAAAAGGGTCAAGGGAGGAAGCCCAAGATTATGTGATTACAACTATGGAGGTTGAAGTTCCTAATGATGAGGGGGAAGGTAATTTAATAATTTACTCAAACTTATCCAATTATTTATTTGATTCTGTGTTATAGCATTCTTTTATATCTTCTATGTTTTCCATGAAAATTAGACATTACCATTTTGAATTAATAAATAATTTTTCAATGAAAACTCCTGAGGAATATATCATTTCTACAAATATGTGTTGGTATTTCCCCTTTAGGACACATAAACATGCTTTATTTGAAAACAATATCATCTTACATTTGGTTTATTTTGTTATAATATTTGGTATGGAATAAATTTTAATATATGATGTGAAAATATATTTCATGAATTAGGAAGTTATAATTTGTAAGGAAGATGTAAAATCCTTTATCTTTAGAGTAGAAACCTCTTCTTCTATTTCTTATCCATATCCACCCCCAGTATCCATACTAAATTTAATTCTTGGGTAGGAAGTTAAAACATTATCTATAGATGAGGAAAGAAATATTAAAATTGAGGATGTGCCTATTGTGAAAGAATAAATCGATGTATTTCTAAGGGATTTACATGGATATCCTCTAAAGCATGAAATTTAGTTTTCTATCAATTTAATCCCTTATGAAAGGCCAATATCAAATACTCCTAGTAGAATTTTCACTATGTAATTAGTGAAGCTGAAGGAATTAATAGAGGAGTTGAGTAATACGTGATTTATTCCCCATATTGTTTCTCTAAGTGGATCCCATGTTCTCCTTGTCGCAAATAAAGATGGATCCATGAGGTTGTGCATTTATTATAGATAAATAAATGCTATTATAATAAATAACTAGTATAATCTTCCTCGCATTAATGATTTATTTGATAACCATCACAGAGCTCAATATTTTTTGAAGATTAACCTTTGATCTGGATATTGTCAATTGTGTTCGAGGAAGGAAGATATTCCAAAGATAATATTTCTCACTATGTATAAACATTACAAGATTACAAAAATTCCATTTGGACTGAATATTTCTCCCATTATTTTTATGGATCTAATGAAAATTTTTTTCAAGGAATATATAGAATATTTTATTGTGGATTTTATTAATGATATCATTATATATTAAAAAATATATGATGACCATGCGAACCACATTCAAGTTTTTATAGAGATTCTTAAAAGAAAAGAGTAATATGATAGGTTTTTCAAGTGTGAAATCTAGATTCAAATTGTTTTCTTTTTTGTTGATATTGTCTCTATAGATGGAATTATAAAATTTGGGAAGATACATTGTTTTCCCTTTACATCCAGGCTAAAAAGGGAGTTATTGGATGATTCTCATAGCTATAATTTCTCTATACATCTTGGTATCACTAAGAAGTATAGATACTTGAAGGATCATTTCTAGTGAGATAATATGAAGTGGAAAATTGATAATTATGTGTCAAGATGTTTAGTTTTTCGCTAAGTGAAGGTTGAAATATATCACCCTAGTGGATTTATTATACCTCTCAATATTATTACCTGGAAATGGGATGACATTTCTATGGATTTTATTACTAGATTACCAAGGACCCAAAGAAAGAATGATGCATTATAGATAATTGTTGATTGACTTACCAAATATGAACATTTCCTTTCTATAAGAGAAGATTTTCCAATGGAGCACCTTGAACTACATAATATGAATGAAGTTATAAGACTTAATGTTTCACCGGTTTCAATTTTTTCATCATGATCCAAAATTTATATAAAAATTATGGAAAATTATTTAAAAATATTTGGATAATGATCTTCAATTGAGTAATTCTTTTCACCCTCAAACTGACAGGTAGTAATAAAAGACAATCCAAACATTAAAAAACATGTTGAGACCATTCTAACTCAACTTTCAAGGTATGTGGGATTTTTATTTTCCTTTGGACTAGTTTTCCTAAAACAATAGTTTACATTCATGTATTCAAATGGAACCATATGAAGCATTATGTGGAAAGAGATGGAATACACCAACTTGTTGGGATGATTTGGGTAAAAGGAAGATTGTAGGACTAGATATTATGGAGGAAACAATGGAAAAGGTAAATATTATTCAAACATATATTAAAGAATCAAAATGTAGGAAAAAACATTTTCTGATAATCGTATGAAATATTTGTAGTTTTAGGTGGGAGATCATGTTCTTCTAAAACTATATCCTTGGATGGGTGTTATAAGGTTTAGTAATAAATGGAAATTGAGACCTTGATACATCGAACCTTTTAACATTATAGAGATAATTATAGTTGTTTCTTATCACTAAACAATGACACATAGACTTTCCAATGTTCATAATGTGAACCACATGTCTTTTTATGGAAGTACATTCTATACCTAATGCATGTTATCACTTATGAATAAATAGAATTTAAACATGATTTATCTTACTACGAAGAGTCTATCCAAATTCTTGACACTAGTTAACTTATGTTGAGGGATTGGATGACCCCTCTAGTAAAGTTACTATGGAAAAATCATAAAATTATAGTGGTGATGTGGGAACCAGAGTAAGTTATAAGGAAGAACTACGCAAATCTTTTTATAAGGTGACTTTCTAGAAATTCTGAGGATAAAGCATTCTAGGAGGGGATAATTTAACGACCCATAATTCTATAAATAAAATTTCCCTTATTATTTTTATTTTATATACTATAAATCACATAAAAAACACTTCTAGAATACAATAAAAACATTATAAATGTATAATTAATGAAATAAGTGGTATTTATAGTAGTTAAGGGGCTTATACCAATAGAATAGTAACATGACCTTTGAAATAGTGATGTGACCATCAGTAATAGTAATATGGACAATAGAATAGTAAATTCACCAATGAATGTATAAATAAAATTTCGGTATCATATAAATAGAAATATAATATATTTATATCTTGATATAAGTAATTAATTTTTTTAAAAATAATAAATTAAGTGTTTGTATTTTTGTAAGTCTTAAATATTTAATTGGAATTTTATAATTAATATAATGATTTAAAAAAACAATTATCATATAATTTTTTCATAAATTAATTTTTTTTGTCTTTTTATTATAAGATAATTTTATGAGATGTTTTTTAATTTTTCATAGTGTTGAAAATCAGTTATAATTTTAAAATCAGTAGTTTTCAAGTAAATGATGATTTAAATTAAAAATTAGATTTATCATATTTAAAAAATTATTTTCAAAAAATAGATTTCATTTCTAAATTATACACATAAAAAAATGGTTAGGGTCAAATTTTTTTTCTAAAATACATGAATATTTTATGAATAATAAAATATTATAATTCACGATAAATAATAAATACATGAATTATTAATTCATAGATGATGTATGGATGATTTAAGTAAAAAATATATATCTATAATAAAATATTTCAAAAATATTTAAAATATAATTCTCAAACTATTCATAGTATTTAGCGAAAATAATAAACAAATGAATAATATATTAAAAAAACACCCCTCTCCTCCATTATAAATACCACCATGTGCCACCTCCTCTCCTCACACCTTCCAATATTTGAGACTTATATAATTTTTAACCAATAATCCTCCCAATACCCTCAACCATGTCTACGATCCTTTGGTATCAATAAATTACCAAAGATAATCCTCTTAAAGGGGTTCTCAAGGATAAAAATGAAAGAGGTAAAAATCTTCTTTCTTTTCATTTTGATTTCTTCTCAATTTATTTTCTTTTCTTGTCCTTCACCCACCTACATTGTCCAAAGTGACATGTTAACTTTGGTATCTTTTATATATTTAAATTTTATTATTTTAATGGTTAATTTTACATCAATTATCTTTTCCTTATTTTATTTTAATGATGAAAATATCATTCGGGAGGTACTGATTTAACGCCTTTATGGATGACCTGTTTTCATTTTTCAATTATGGCTAAAAGGATGGTCACAAAAATATTTTTATGGTTAAAAAAGATTATAATATATGTATTAAAACATATCTAATGTTATGAAATCCGTATATATACATAATATAATTGAATAAGACAAAACTAGTTCATGATGACCAAAAAAACTGCCAAAATATAAACGATTATCATTAAAGTTATATATAATGAATCATCCGCATATCTAGAAAAAAATATTATATAATACCATTAAATATTTTTTATTTTCACTAATAACATATAATTTTAATTATGGAAAATTATTTTCATTTTACATTATCTTCCATATATGTGTAAAAGTAAACCGATCATGAAAACTCAGGAAAATAACACTCCTCAATGTCAAAATTGAATCTGATAGATCATTAAAAAGGTCATAAATTAACATGATAGAAAAATACTAAATAAAATAAATTCTTAATGGGTTATTAATTTATTTTAACTAATCTAATTTTATTATATAGTAAATTAAGAACAAGTGTAGAACACTTTCAGACATAATGTAAGGGTTTATTCCCGAACCTCCATTTTCATTCTGGTTATGCTTTCTCCCACTTTAAACCAATTTTATTTTCATAATTTTTATATAATTCTTCTAAATAATGTGTATATGTTCCAAAATCATGTATTAAAATTATTTTATCTTTATTGTATGAGGAAATACATGTTTTATAAGGATCCCTTCTCAATTATTCTCGATACACAAGACTGATTAAAGGGAACTTATAGATTTCATACATATATGGAAGTACCATACATAACAAATTGTAAGAAACCATTATTTTTATAAAAACACTAATTTTTTCATAAAAACTATATTTTTCATTTCTGGTTCTATACAAACAATTATAACAAAGTCAAATTATTTTTTTTCAAAAGAACTCTTCTTTGCAAAGTAAAAAAGTGTATTTCTATCAAGAATTCCTTAATGATTTTATTAGAGTATTTTCTTCTATTTCAACACCTAATTTTAATGTTATTATTTATTAAGATTGATATATTATAACTATCATCTACCAAATTTTTTTAAATGTTTTATGATTATTTTGACTGTGGATGTGCTATCTTGATACCATTCAATGTACTACTCAGAATGTTTAGAGATTATGTTTATGGATTGGGAAAATTTTTTACATTTCATATGTATATGTTATTTATGTATAACCCCATTCATGTGAGGAATTCATTTAAATTAGTAACCGATGTATGGGTCACACTATATCACCTCAATGAATTAGTATGTATTATGAGAAAAAATAAAAAATAATTTGGTTGAGGCCTTAACCATTTATTTCTATATATCTTGGATGTGGCCTAGATAGTATTTTTATGATGTATAACATTATTCATTCCATCATTATATTATTTATTGATATCTATGGGATTATTTTACTAGTATAATGTCCATGGTTAAGCTTCATTCTCATGTGATTATTTATATTGAATTATTTATTCATCTTTTATTCCATCAATTTTATGCTCAAGATTATGTTTTATTATAATATTTTTTAGTTATTCACCTTTCATTATTATTTATGCTTGTGATATCTTTTTTTGTATTACATATTATTATTGTGTGTCTAAGCTCATCCCTTTATTATGTTTTATTTTTCCCTATGATGCGAAGATGTATATTATGAATAATTTTTATAGATATTATAGGAGTTATGGATGTTACCAATGAATTTGCAATGGTGTTTTCCTTTTATTTTTTAATCTAAAAATAATGTTTGTATTTGGTTTTCCAAAACTACTAAAAATTTTGGTCCTCTGGGATGAGAACACTTGTTCATAGTAAAAATGTAATAAAGTAATTCACTGGATTTGGGATATTGGGGTTGGGGTCTTTACATTTATAAAAATTTTATTTCGATGGTAAAACCATATATATAATAAATATGTTCATGGTGAAACATTATAACTAAATGAATGAATTTTTGAGTTATCAATATCCATTACAACTCAATAACGATTTTAATAAAATCCCTTTAAAAGTGTGGTATAGAAATTGAACTTAATATAGTATGAATGAAATATAATTCATGATATTTTATATTAAATAAGAAGTATACACACCATTTAAATAAAATCTGGTGTATAAACAAAACATGTCTCAAAGAAAGTAAATTGAGTCCAAACATCCTTACATTGTATTCCATCTTACAAAAATTCACCCTAACCACATGTATAATAATAATAACTAACTTAATCACCTAATTTAGAAAATTTTCATATATTTATCCTTTTATGCATTTATTTTATTATTATATATTAAAAATACATTACTTAGTTATAATTTATTTACATCATTATGTCCTAGGAAATTTTGATTGTTTGTTTCATACAAGTAATACGATGAAGGTATCAAACATTACTTGTTTGTTAAAACATATTCATTATAAGAAAATCCATGATATCATAATCGTTGAATTTAAATTATTCATCATACCACATTTAAATTTTGGCAATGATAGAGGTATGGTCATTGAAAAACCAAATTCTGAAGAACTAGTTTTAGTTTGTTTAGTGATTGAAATATAATATATTAATAAATATATTAAATATAAATAATTTTATTCAAATCATTAAAAATATAAAATAAATTATTATTAAATGATATTAAATTTATATAATATTTTTTAATAATGAAATCAACAATTATTAAAACTATATTCTAGTAGGTTGTAAAACTATCCAAAACATGGGAATGTTATAATAATTTAATGACTAAGGATGTGTTTTTATATAAAATTAATAAAAAATTGAAGAATATTAGACATGTAATAAATTTATTTTACGTTAATTAAATTAATTCTTACAACCATTCATGATGGATGAAGATAAATGAAATTCACCACTTTTGGAGGTGGAAGTTGCATGTACACTTGATTAAGGATTCCATTTCTAGAACACTGTAGTGGAGTGAATATATATAATAAATTATCATTTAAAATTTATAATATTGTCCTAGGAAATATAATAACTCATGAAATATATCATTTTAACCATTATATAAAGGTATTGATGAAAGATGAACCACATCGCTCTGTGGATTCGGTACTTCGCACATACGCACAATTGAAGTTATTTAATATTTCTTTATAGATGAAAAGGATTAGATAATGGTTTTAATGTTAATTTAATTACATTATAATAAATTAATAATAATATTTAAAATATATTAGGTTTGGGAAAATAATTTTTCAAAGGAAATTTTAAAAAGAAAAGGATAAGGGAAAAAAATATTCACATTGAGAACATAAAATTTATCTTAGGAATATTTTTGTGAAGGGAGGAATTTTGTTATCTAATTAGAACAATAGGATTAGAAACATGATATAGGACTATAATAGAAGAATAATTTATGATTTTTATTCTGAAATTCAAAGGAAAAGGGTTTTATTAAGTGGGTGAAGTTTCAATTTTTTATAATTGAGGAGAAGGGTTATTTTAGGCGTACCCATTACTTTTAAATAATGGAATATCACTATTGAAGGGTAAAAGGTTCCAAAGTACAAATTATGAAGTGAAAATAGTTTTTGGGTCTATATTTTTATTCACCATGCATTATTTAAAAACTTTGAGTGATTTAATGAATTTTTAGTTTTACATTTTTTACGTTTACTATAATATACTTTTACATTGGTAATAAATTTTTAACCTTGGTAATTAATTTAAATGGTAAAAATTAAAAATGAAAATATTTCATAACATGCAAATGATTATTTAAATATTTTAAATCATTTTATAAAATAAAATTTCTAATCTTGATAAATTTTAATTTAATAATTATCTCACATAATGAATAGAAACATTTTTTTAGAAAAAGTGAGTCTTTAAGTATAAAAATTATGTGTCGGTAAAAATTATCAATTTTGTTAACATACTTGAAAAATTTTTGTTTTCTAAAAAAATAACTCTTTTTTATTTCAATTTAATACACAACCTAATTTTATAGTAAATATATTTAATTGAAATAAATTACCGAAAAAATGTTTTCAAATTGGAATAAGATATTACATATGTTATAAAGTTAAACATGGGTTTTCTAATTTCAAAATAAGAAATCAAAATACATATTTTAATTCATTAATTAAATAATTTATCAAATAAAAGTTTTTACAAACTTATAGGTCTTACTTATAAATTGATAAATTCAAAAAAATTATAACTTTGGGGAAAATTGATTTTTTTAACTATTCACTTAAAAAGTAATTATTTCAAAAAATACCAAAAAAGAACCCTAACATTATTTTGAATTTATAAATTTAAATATTTAATTCATTTTACAAAAATTGTATATTAAAATTAATTAATTTATGTTTTAAGTGAAAATAAAATATATAAATACAAAATACTGTTATTGAAAAAACACCATTTAAAACTCTATGTGTTCTTAATATTGTATTATATACATTGATATTTTATTATAATATTTATTTAAAATAGTGTTGATATTTATTAAATTTACTTAAAATATTAATCTAATATGTTGTGATATGTTTTAGATCGATATTTCATGTGAAACAAGCTATCAAACATTCTGTTAATTTAGATAACAAATATATTCCAAAATACCATGGATTTTTTAGGAAACAACCACCTTTGGAATTTCCATTGATTCCTCTATTATAACTCATTTCCACAAGTGTTTATTATATTTTTTTTGTGAAATAAATATTCCCTAAATTCTATGGATTGACTATAAAAAAAGGAAAAACATCAATTCTACAATCATTGACAATTCACACTCACATGTCATGAATTCCTCACAATATAGGCATTATGGTTTTTTTGGTTCTCAAAATATTATTTCACTAATATAAATTAGTAAAATAATCCTTTTATCATTCAACGTTATGACATAGATATTATGATTAACTCCCCCATGTTGGAGTCTACAATTTTGTAAGTGTTGATAGTGACTAGAATATCATTCTCTTAGTTCTTGCATCCCCATACAAAGCTATTTTTAATAACCAAACCTTTATTTTTTTCTTCATTAATTTGAAAAACCATATAACTATTTAATATATATATCATCCTCATTGAATCCATTAAGGAGTTTTTATTTAACATCCAAATTGAATTCCTTGAATCTTTTTTTGCCTCTTTTTTCTATGAATAACAAATTTTTTTCTAACTTTCCATTGTATAAAATGTCTCTAGTAAATTATTTCATTCAATATAGGAATTTTATCTCTATAAAATTCATTATTTTTTCAAATCACCTTTATTTAATTAGTGATTTTCTTAAAGAACCCCATTTGGTTTAAAAAATATTCATTTTTTCTATCCTCATAAAACATTTCCATGTTTGTTTATTCATGATTTTATTAATATATTCGTATATCTTCATAGACCAACTATCTTCTATTTTAACTTCTTAAAAACACTTTGGATCAACTTTTGATAGTGATTATGGGAGTTTTGGAGACTCTATTATATTTTTTACACTAGAGTTATCCGATCCGAAATGAATTTTTCTTCGTCGATTTCATCCTTACATCATGACTTTTATACATTAGATTAATTTTTAAAAAATAAATCATCATATATATATATACATTAGAATCATCTCTAGTCACATTCCCTCCACCTTATATGCTCATCACATCATCACTTTCATCAAAATTTCACTAAAACATTACCTACAAATTAGGATCATGTTCTATCATAGTGACAACATGGATATCAATGATATTTAAAATACATTTTTTGATGCATTTTTATAAATTTCTAATTGATGACTAATAATAAAATATACATTTGTTTCAATGAAATTAAAAAATTTCCATCAGTTATTCTCTTTATTGAGAAATTATATTTTTCTTCCAAATATTAAAAATTAATTAGTGTTGAGTTATTCCTATACCACTTCTCATATAAATTATTTTCTTCACCCAGTTACAAAATATATATATATATATATAAAATAAATCAATATCAATAATATTTCATAAAATATATCTCGTGTAGGTCATTATAAATTAATATCAATCAATCAAAATTGTTGATGATGTAGTTCCTCCTCCAAAATATATTATTTTTTGAGTACTAATCACCGTTGATACTTGTTTCTTGATCTCATTAATCTTGATTAAATCCTCTATAAAGAAAATTGTAAACCTTATGACATTATTAGTGTATAATTTTAGAAATTTGTACTCACGAATTCTTTATATCATTCTTCAATAATGTGTAATCTAAAAAAAGACTTTCTACTTATGGGTGATCACCATCAACCAATAAACCCTACTAAAATCATCAATTAATAACACATAGTACCAATTTCTATGAATGGTTCATAAATATATAATCCCACATATATCAACATGCACCAACTTGATAAACCTTTTAACTTATTTTATTCCAACTAGTATGTATTCTAAATTATCTTTCCCTTTTAAAAAATATATCACATGTGAAAATGGTCACGTTAAATCTTTAGAAAATCATGGACATCATTATACTTTTGAAAATATTACATGGTTGTTTTTCTCAATTTTCCAAGTCATTGGTTCCATAACAAGTTTTAAAATTCATTAGATTAAAAGAATATTCTAAACTAATATGATAGATATTCATAATCATGATCTTCCTTTTCATCACAATCACAATGTCTCTTCCTTTTATATACAAGATTTCTTGGTGAAATTTTTAGTATGCCTTGATTATCATAATTAACTAACATAATGTATTTTGTGACCAAATCCTTAAACTACTATCCATCGATACTCCCCATGCATTTTCCTCCAAATTCAGATTTCCATAAAATAATATCCTTTATACCTTGATTATTTCCAAATTTAACAATAAATAGTCATTCATGATACCTCAAAGATATCCTCATTCACCATCATATGGTATGTACATCAGTTTCCAAGTATTTATACTGTAGAAATATCTATGTCATTTAAAAAATAATAATAAGAAACAACATTGTAAACATTTTATTTCAAATCCATATTCATTATTCCAATTTATGTATTGGTCATTATGCTTTATCCTTAATTTGATATGATATATGAACATAATTTTATGTGGATGAAGTTTTATTATGAGTATTTAACCTTCAAGTTTAATCCTTCAACTAGTAGGATTCTTCTATTCTAATATCCTTTAGCATATTTATTGGTATCCATTATAATAAATACATAGTTTTTCTGTGTATCCTTCACATAAAATATAATATCCATCAAAAAAATATAATATATGAATTTATTCACACCAATATCTATTTCTATAATTCTTTAATGTTCCTATTAGCTATATAACTCACATATTTTGTATTATCTATCTTTCTATAAGTGTAACAATTTTCTGTGTATGTTTCTTTATTAATGTCCTTGTTGGATTCTTATAAGGGTTAAAATAAATAAAAATTTATCCTAGGAGTGGGTGGTTTTTGATTATATCAACCATGTACATAATTTAATTTTGATAAATCCCACAAAAGAGATTCATTTTCAGTAGGACATTTTTATTTGTGATGACAATATTAAAACTTGTTTATTAAATTTATAAGTTTTTCCCATACTTTCATTATATCCCACACTATCAACTATAAATATGTAATTCTAGGAGATAAGAAACTTTTACATTATTCAATATATCATTTTGAACTAATGATTTATACTTTGATACCCTTCATAGGTTTAAATAATTTTTTATTATGGTCTTCAAACTCTTGAAAATATAGTATTTTTATTCAGTTTTTGAGTTTGTACTCAACAACCTATTTTGGGTATTATAAATTTTTTGAATTTTTATTTTCAATCTTGGATTCCTAATCATCATTTACCTATTATTTCAATTATATATAGAGTTTTTAATAAAGAACTACTCCATTAGAATTATTATTTTTTTCTATATCTAAATATTGATTTCATCAAGAGAAGCCACTAATTACACCTTGACGTTAATTCTTCTATTATCAATAACATATTCATTGAAATTAGTGTCCTAGTATTTTTCTTTTCCAATGAGATCCATTAGGGGGATATTTAATGAGGTCTCTTTATACCTCAATTCCTTTTAAATCAATTTCTTCTCAAAATACATCCCATTGTGAATTATTTTCCCATCTAAAATGATTTCTACTTTTTATTTCACTTATATTTCATATCCATAGATTATTTTCTTATAGGAACGCTATCATCTTGTTCACATCAAAACATTTTGAGATATTTTGTTATGAGGTGTCCAATATTTCCACATTGGAAACACACAATTAGACATTACCCCTTGATTTTTCTTGTTACCTTTTTCATATTTGATTAACATAATTACATTTAATCACCAATTTTCTTTTTTTTAGTATCATCATTTATAGTGATATTAATTATTTTCTTGAATTCCCCTTCTTGAAAACTATTTTTTCCACAAGATCATTATTAATATTAATCTTCATATTCAATGTAACAATATTTGTAAAAACACTATCCAATGTTAACTTCTTTTTATACTTATCCTTAATAACCATGACATTTGGATTGAATTATGGTGTAAAACATATTAAAATATGATTCATTGTCTTTATATCTTTACGGTTTTCTCAATTTCTATGAATAAAATTTATAATTACATTTACCTAATTAATAGATGCATCATCAAATTCATTTAACTGAATCCTAAAATCCTTTAACTTGTTCAATAGAACATATAGTTCTTCTTCATGTTCATTCAATTCACCTTAATAGATGTTTAGTAACTTCTCCCACATGTTGTGTGAGTATTTTTATTACATCACTTTTATGAAGATTTTATAGCACATAACTCCCTATAACCCACTAATTCCACCGAATTTGGATTGTAGCTTCTTATAGTCACTTTAAAAATAATATATAGTCATTATATTGGTAAAAATTACACGTATGAAAAATGTGTAGACATCCATTACCATTGATTAAAAGTATGTTTGCATCTAAATATTCCATAATTTGAAATTATTGACATCCAATCGAAATTTATTTGTAATTTAAAAACCATTTAATAGATTCAAATATAGAATACACCACTAGTGTGAACCTTTCGGCATCATACCACATGTTGGTCTTATAAAAATAAGATACACTACAAGGAGGGGTGAACCAGGGTATGTTGATTTAAACAACCCTCCTAATAATAATATTTTCTTGTAATAAAAAAACACTCGTTACCCCTTATAATTAAGTATATAATGGGCAAATAAAATTAAGAGAGACATTAGTTATTTTAACTTTCTTTACCCACATGGGGCTGCATTCCAAGTAAATAAAATGGTGGTTTTTTCATATGCCAAAATCCACTATGTTCACAGGTTTTTCATTATAAATTCATAGAATTATCATTGACCCTCTAGGTTTACAACCATCCAAATTATAGATAACTCGTTACTCTCCAAACATAGAAATCTCGCTACTCCTCTAAAAAATGTATTGATCATCCAATAATCATAAATATGAGTTAAAAAGTATGGTTTAATAATATTCTCATCATTTATATACATTATGAATCTCCATGATCCTCTAGTAGGATAAACTCTTAGATCTCTCTTCTCATCTTATAGTAAAGATAATTTTTCACTTCTATATATTCATCTCATAATGATTATATTTTATCTTATTTTTATAAAAGTGTATATATCCAAGTGTTTCTTCCAATAAAACCTTTTTTATTTATTCAAAAATCATATTTTTTACGGAAAATACATCCATCAATATCCTATAAAACCAGATCAAAAGATAATAATTCAAAGTGGTAAAAAATAACATAAAATATAAGAAACCAAAATTAAATATTTTTTCATTTCTTGGACCATGATGGATTGTATAGCCTCTACCTTGGCCATTTTAGAGTCTATGTCATCCATTGACTCTAATAGCCTTGATCATAAAATATTCAACATGCGAAGATACTATCTATTTCAGATCATGAATATAACATTCTATGTGATTCATAAAGATACAAATCAAGACATATTTGATTCCAAGGGGAAATGACTTCTTTAATTGCTTTTAAAATGATATTTCTTATTTTTTTCAGTTAAACTATAAATATAATAATAAAATTCATATTGGATTCCCCATTTTATAAGTGAATTTATATAGGAGATCATAGTGATTAAAAATTAATTTTGAGTCTTTCATAATTTTTTAATTATGAATCAGTACCTTTTATATTTATCCCATATCTTAAAATTTAAATCCATTATATTTTATCTTCAAACAATTCCAACCATTATAGGCAAATTTCCCTAGATTACCTGATTTGTGGATCAATGTTACACCCCAAGATTTTATGAGAAATAATGTTTTTTATAATTCATTGATGTCTTGTGTTGTACTCTACACCAAGATTATCTTGCGCTACACGCAATACTGTAATTTCTTGTAGTATATGCAACACTATTTTTGGCTTGTGTTGCACACATGATCGACCTTCCTCAATAGTGTGTGTTGTTCACAATATCGAGTTTTACTAAACAAAAATATATTGTTATAAAATTATTATGAACTATCCTTTATGAATAGTATTAACTAAATTTTGAATTTTATAACAATATCATTCATCTTACACATATTCTAGAACATGGTATGAGAACAAAATAAATTTTTCAGGTAAAATAAGTATTTTTCAAAAAATGCTGTTTTGCCGCCTTCTCATGGTGCACCCACTTTAAATCTCGTTTTTTGACATGTTTATAAGTTAAATTTGATGAAATAAACTTATTTATTTCAATAAGGATATAAAAATTAACTTTGGATAATTTTTTAATATTTTTCTGTCAACTTTCATATTTTGATGAATAGTAAAAGTACGCTAAATTTTAATTAAAAACAACTTTTTTCGTCAAGATAATTTATATGGTTAAATTATAATATTGAATGGTTTTAAAGTATAAATAGAATATATTTTTACCATTTAATATTATTTATGTCATTATCATTAATTTTACATTGAATTCATAGGTAAAAACATTTAAATATTTTGCAATGTTTGAATGTTTATAACCTGTTTTCTCAAAAGTGGGATTAATTTTAAATTAAATACCGCAACTTCTGTGTTTTGAATTTTTAAAAATGGATTATATATTTGGAATCATTAATTAAAAATTATGTTAATAGGATACTTTTTATTTTTAGGCATTATTAATAGTAACTACGGTAAATTTTATTTACTATAGTTAAAGATAAATTAGGTAATTAAGGGTAAAAATAACATTATAAAATTACCCTAACACATGTATTAATATAATTTAATGATTATATTTTTTCCTCAAATATACTTTGGTCGAAATGGTATCTTTTGGAACCCACTTAGATGTGATTAAGACCTTTAGTTTATTTTATTTAAAGAAAGTGAAATATGTCTCACTCAAACTTTAATAATTAAAGTATTTTTAATAAAATGTAATATAGAATATAAATTCGATTATAAATAATCATTTTAAATATAAAATGGTTTTATTTATTATGGTAATTTATTTTTAATTTTTTATAAATATATAATTACCTTAATATCATATACATTAATAATGCAGAAATTATTTATTAAGTGAAAAATCAATAATACAGTTTTTATTAAACTAATAATGCTCATAAAAGGAACAAACATCAGACCAAAACTTATTTTTCATGTACATGTAAACCATAATCATTCAATAGTCTACTTTTTGACCATTTGGAGCCTTATAAAATCGATTATGATACTTATATTAGTTTATTTTAAATAATATCAAAGTTGTCCCCTTCATACTTTAATAAATATAACGATTTAAAATTTGTGATTTTAAGATGATAAAATCAAGTAAAAGTATTCTTATAGAATATATTAGATATATCTTCATCATAGTATTCTTTTATTTTTATGCAACAAATAAGTATATTAAATAATTATACAAAAATGTTGTAGTAATTATTTTATTAAGAGAAATATCAAATTAATGATTTTAAAAATATTAAAATAAATATTATATGAACCAATTAGTGTGATTCATGAATTTTTTAGATGCATATTACATGTTATTAATCTATTAAATATTTTGGTTCGAATATATCTTCTATGTGGAATTTATTTAAATTCAAATAATTGAATAGTGTCAAAATTGACACTATTGATATTTTATAAAAATAACATATTATTAAATTGTTTAAAAATCACAAAAATATTTAAAAATTTAAAATTCAAAATTTTATTGTCGAAAATGTAATAATGTATCTAATTATGGAAAATTCACAACACATAAGTAAGTATTTATAACAATTTAAGAATTAGAATATTATTACCGAAAATAAAATTAAATAGATTAAATAAGGATAAATCAAAATGATAAGGTTTAAAATAAACATAAAACATGTCTAAATTATATTTGTTTTTTATATTACAACCCTATCTCATCTCATATTCTAATTGAGTTATTTTTGGATATTTTTAATTGGGGTTTGATTTTATTATTAATTAATATTTTTTAGGTTTCCAAAAGTGCCTCTCTCTTATCTTAAAAAAGGCCACATCACCCATATCCTTTTCAAACAATTTTGATACTTCAAGATCTGCCAACCCCTACCCATTACTCTTCTTAACTTCCCTAGTCACATTCTAGAGATTCTGGTCTTCTTAAAAGACCAATGCTAGTCCCTTAAGAGGAAGCTTAAAGGAGGTGCATCGAGGAAGAGGTAATCTCTTGTACCAATTCTTTCAAGTTTCTTAATAAATATACTTAAGATTATTTATTTGTTTCATTATAAAGTAATAACATAAATATAACTAATATTATGATATGTTATTATAAATATGAAACAACCCTATTTCACCTTCTATCCATCCTACGAAAAATAAAATCATCGCGCGTGCATAGGTACGGCTTACCATCTCTAAGCCATGGTGTAATCTATTTTTCCACCACCACCATACTTGGATGGGTATAATGGTGGAAATAATAACTATATATGATTATTATAACATAATAATAATTATGATATATTATACACTCCAATTCCATTCAATAATTAAGGGAACGATATCATCGCTCATGCGTACGTATGGATTATCGTCTCCACGACGCGATGACATTCATTCTCAATGTTAACCATTACAGAATAATTATAAATTATATATAAAAAATAATCATGAAATATATTACATAATAATGATACTGGATTTTTTTATATGTTATTTACTTACTTCCATTCAATTTAATAAGGAAAAGAAAACAACATTCATGCGTACGTACGACCTATCGTCTCCATGAATGGTGTATTTCATTTCATTTATTGATCTATTATATGTATAATATTCTGAATATATATTATATATAAATCATGTTTTACATTATATAAGTAATTAAACCATGATATAAGTAATGATATCAAGAACAAAAAGTCCAAACACGTACAATAAATTAAACAATTCTACCCAAAATGCTGCTTTAACATGGAATTGACAAATGAACGGGTAATATGAAGTATTAAGTGAGTCACATATGATATCATAAATATTATAGTGGGTATTGCACAAGTTATTAAAATTTTTAAACCCAATATACAGAAGTTCCGGACACATATGGAAGAAAGTGGACCTAAGGTAATGGAAAATCTCACAATCTCATTTTTATCCGAGATTGTTAATACATAAGTATTTACTGGGGCATATTTATCATCCAAGTCCATGTTTCCTCAATATGTCATATTATCCTCCGATAATTTTTTAAATCCAATTTTACCTATTGGAAAATTTTTATTAAATGATATGAAAGAAATATTTTTTTGTTTTCAGTATGAGATACTTTTTGACTTTTCCAGAAAAAGTACGAGAAGAATGTTTTTTTAACTTATACGGCATGAAAGGATTTTTACAGTTTCATAACACCATATTTTAATGAAGCTTACTGTACAATATTTCATGATTATTTTCAAAAAAATCCTTTTCTTTTAAAATTTCATGGAATTTTTAGAAAATAAAATGATTTTGAAGAAGAAAATATATTTTCCTCAAGAATTAATTTCAAGTGTTTTATCAAATCTATTTTCCATCTAAGATGACATTATTAAGTATGATTATGTTTTAAGTATAATGTCTTTATTATTTACATGGTTTGATTTTTCTTATGACGAAATGATATCCATTTGTTTTATATGGATTATATTATTATGGAATGATGTTTATGAAACCCATTTTATTCTTTGGGTTATGATGAATGATTTATGTTTATTTTGTGGAACATGTAAGAATGATTTCATTATGAGATGGGTGGGACCTATATCTCCCTTCAATAAATTGGTTAAAGATTTATATCTCATGAGATAGACATGTCTGGAATGGAAATTGAATCTGGTTCAGTAATACAGGGTTGGAACAGTAAGTAAACTCGGTTCAGTAATGAACTTTGTCCACTATGATGGTCTTGGCTGCAATGCCTAGGCTACTATGGAAGTCATAACATGTGCTTAATGTTTTCCACAATTAAATGTTTTATTCCCATGTTGTTTTATCATGATTAATGTTCCTTTATAATCCATTCCTTACATACTGCCATGTTTTATGTCATTGCTCAAGATTTTGTTGTTTAAATTTATGTTCATGTTTTTAAGTTCAAATGTTTATGGATCGTTTTTTTGTTCTTCATGTTTACCCTTAATGAGCATTCAAGCTCAACCTTTATATGTTTTATGTTTTACTTTCCCTAGGATATAAATAAATGTTTTAGGTAATAAAAAAAATGGAAGATCTTTATAGTATATGTTGAAGATCATTCACCATGATTATAATATTGTGTTCCAAGTTTCCAAAGACACTAAAATATTACGGTCCTTGGATGTTTATTTTTTTTATGTATTAAGTATTCCAAAAAAGTAATGTAATGTCCATGTTTTTCAAGCTCGGGTCTCAAAAGTTGGTATCAGAGTAAAGGTTTAGTTAACCTTTGGAAACTGGGAAGCGAAAACTTTATTGAGATCGCTAGAGATATTTCTAAGGTATGTCTAGGGATGTCCCTAAGGTTTATTATAACTATAGGTTATAGTCCTAGAATTATTTTGATGATCATGAATAACCTAGGGTGATCCTAAGGTGTCATGGATTGAAGAATGTGTGATTAGTTAGACATCCCATAAGTGACATTTTAGGATTATGTGGTTCCTCGTTATTTTAACTATTTCTTACACTATGGTTTCTGGTTTTAGTCAATGGAGAGAACGAGATGGAATTCGTTTAACATTGATTCCAATGGAAAATTTGGTGACTATGATCCAAACAATTGTTTAATTTTTAGAGAGAAATATATTATGATTATGCTGAATCAGTCATCACGATATATGATTAACAAGGTGAACTTTAGTTGTATTCCTAAGTCATCAAATAAAGGGAAGATGGAATTTTATGCATGTTCTAATGGTGAGGAACATAGAGGATGGAAGATAAAGCTTTCTACATATCAAGAAGAAGGGAATAAGAACCTTGAGGAATACCTCAAATGGAGGGGAAGATATTATCTTTGTGGGGGAAAAGGGGTATCGAGTGACAGACTGTTATATAGTTCAATGTCTTATCTGTGGAGAACTTGGGCACTACCCAACTCAATGCCCTAACCTAAGAGGATACTTCTAAATCTAGGAAGGACCAATTCCATGAAAATCATTTAAGATTGTGGATTGAAGGTCTTATCTATTTTAATTCAAGAATAATGTTGTTGAGGTACTTTTATGGTATATTGAAATATCTATGTATTGGTCCATTGTGGTTTTCCATAAGAATATGGTACCGGTAACCATGAAAAGTGATTCAAATATTTTTGGAAAGCACCAAATATGCGCATAATGAAAGGATAAGAATATAATGAAATGTTTGATAGTATTATTGAGCTCATGACTGATATAATGACAAAGTGATATCATGGTTTGAGTATATAGAAATTTTTGGATTTTGGTATGTGGAAAGAGTTAACTTTTGACAGTATTCATTTTTTTCACTAAGGTTCTATGGAAATTCATGTTTCAAGAGAATACATGATTAAGGTATTCACATGTTTGGAATATGACCAACAAGATATATCTTATGATATATGGGGGGTAAATGATGGTATTTATATGCTTGGTAGATGACCTCTCTAGTAATCTTTTTTTATATTAAGAGACTGGACATAAGTATTTTTGATATTCCTAAAGATTGGAATGGATTAAATTAGACATCAGATAGTAATGTTTAAGGCTAGAAATTTTTGTTATTATTTCTGGAATGTATCAATAGAATAGTTTAAAAAAGGACAACCCATAGGACATGCAACATCCCGTCAAGTCATACAAGGTTACGGGAATCGAACCCAATACCGAAGTATGACAGACCTTTATCACCTACCACTGGCCTACAAGAAGTCCCTAGTTTTTAGAAATTTGTTTTTTTATTACGTGGTATGATAGATGAAGTATAAGTCCAATTTTGGAACCATATACGATTAACCTCACCATAGATGAACTTATGTATATTTAGTATCTTATGCTAACCTTTTTTGTGATAAAGACAAATGGAATGACCTATCATTATATCGCACAATCTGCTAATACTTAAAGAATGACAAATTCAACATCATTTTTCTAAATAAGAGATGAAGTGGAAATTTTTCATGGAATGACCAACGATGATATTACATTGAAATCAAGTAAGTATTTCTCCTTATGCAAAAATTTATCAACTTTAGGGAAATGATCTTGAAAACCAAAAATGTTGTCCTACAACCCTCATATTTGATGAATCAGATGGTACCTTAGATCATCACAAATTTATGGATTTTCGATTGTTGGATTCTTCGTAGCTGTTTTCTCTACCACTCTTTATCAGAACATGATGGTAATATTTCTCTTCCATATCTATATTTTCACCTATGTTCTCCTATGTGGAAACCCAGTGATGAGTTAATTTGGGTAACTGTTATATTTATTACTTTACTTTTTAAAATTTAGTTTTAGTATTCCTTTTTACGATGTGGGATTCTATAAAATAAACTTTCAAGTAGTAAACGATTTATAACCCTGATGAATTTCGAGGGCGAAATTCATTTTAAGGGGGTAGAATGTAACACCCCAAAATTTTATGAGAAATAAATTTTCTTTAAAATTTATTTGATGTCTTTTGTTTTATGCTACACCAAGATTATATTGATCTATACAAAACATTGAATTAGCTTTTATTATATGAAACACTATTCTTGGCTTGTGTTTCACGCAAGAGTGACCTTCCTCAATAGCGTGTGATGTACACAATACCGAGTTTTACTAAACAACGATATATTTTTATAATATTATTATGAACAAGTTGTTATAAATATTATTAACACAATTTTTAATTTTATAACAACATCATTAATATTACACAAATTCTATAACATGGTATAAGAACAAAATAAATTTTTCGGGTAAAATAAGCATTTTTTTTAAAATGTAGTTTTGTCGCCTTTTGATGGCGCACCCACTTTAAATCTAGTTTTTGATTACTCTATGAGTTCAATTTGAAAAAATAAGCTTATTAATTTCAATAAGGATATAAAAATTAACTTTGGATAATTTTTTAATATTTTTCTGTTAACTTTCATATTTTGATGAATAGTAAAAATACACTAAATTTTAATTAAAAATAACTTTTTTCATCAAGATAATTTATATGGTTATATTATAATTTTGAATGGTTTTAAAGTATAAATAGAATATATTTTTACCATTTAATATTATGTATGTCGTTATCATTAATTTTACATTGAATTCATAGGTAAAAACATTTTAATCTTTTGCAATGTTTTAACGTTTAGAACTCGTTTTCTCAAAAGCGGGATTAATTTTAAATTAAATAATTCAAATTATGTGTTTTGAATATAGAAAAATAGATTCCATATTTTGAATCAGTAGGTCCAAATTATGTTAATATGATACTTTTTATTTTTAGGCATTAGGAATAGTAACTGCGGTAATGATTATTTACTATATTTAAAGGTAAATCAAGTAATTAAGGGTAAAAATAATATTATAAAATTACCCTAAAACTTGTATTAATATAATTGTATGATTATATTTCGTCCTAAAATACACTTGGGTCTAAATGGTATATTTTGGAACCCACTTGGATGTGATTAAAACCTTTAGTTTATTTTATTTAAAGAAAGTGAAATATGTCTCACTCAAACTTTAATAATTAAAGTATTTTTAATATAAGGTTATACAGAATATAAATTATATTATAAATACTAATTTAAAATATAAAATTTTTATATTTATTATGGTAATTTATTTGTAATTTTTAATAAATATATAATTACCTTAATAGCTTATACATTAATGATGCAGAAATTATTTATTAAGTAAAAAATCAATAATAAAGTTTTTATTAATCTAATAATGCTCATAAAAGGAACAAAAATCAGACCAAAACTTATTGTTCATGTACATTTAAACCATAATCATACGATGGTTGAATGTTTTACCATTTGGAGCCTTATAAAAGCGATTATGACACTTATATTATTTTATTTTAAATAATGTCAAAGTTGTCACCTTCATACATTAATAAATATAATGGTTTAAATGTTGTGATTTTGAGATGATAAATTCGTGTACCAGAATTATTATTCAGCATATTATATTTCTTTGCATCATAATATTTTATTTTTAATTTTTATGCAACAAATATGTATATTAAATAATTATACAAAAATTTTGTAGTAATAATTTTATTAAGAGAAATATCAAATAAATGGATTTAAACTTATTAAAATAAATATTATATGAACTAATTAATGTTCTCCATGAATTTTTTAGATGCATATTTCATGTTAGGAATCTATTAAATATTTGTGTTCGAATATATATTCTATGAGGAATTTTTTTAAATTTGAATAATTGAATACTGTCAAAATTAACACTATTGATATTTTATAAAAATAACATATTATTAAATTGTTTAAAAATCAAAAATTTATTTAAAAAATAAAAATTTTAAATTATATGGTCTAAAATGTAATAATTTATCTAATTATGGAAAATTCACAACACATAAGTAAGTATTTATAACAATTTAAAAATTAGAATATTATTTCCTTAAATAAAATTAAATACATATAATAAGGAAAAATAAAATTGATAAGGTTTAAAATAAACATAAAACATGTATAAATTTTATTTGTTTATGATATTACAACCTTATCTCATCGCATGTTTTAATTGAGTGATTTTTGGTGGTTTTTAAGTGGGTTTTGATTTTATTATTAATTAATATTTTTGAGGTTTCCAAAAGTGCCTCTCTCTTCTCTTATAAAAGAGAACCTCATCCCTCTATTTTTCACACAATTTTGAGCCTTCAATCTTGTCCAAACCCTGCTCATTACTCTTCTAAAATTCCCCAGTTACATTTTGGATATTCTGGTCTTCTCAAAAGAAGAACTCTAGTCCCTTAAGAAGAATATTAAAGGAGGTGTGCTGAGGAAGAGGTAATCTCTTCTACCGATTCTTTCAAGTTTCTTTATTATTATACTTCATATTCTTTAGTTGTTTCATTATAACGTAATAAAATAATTATAACTAATATAATGATATGTTATTATAAATATGAAACAACTATATTTCACCTTCTATCCATCCTACGAAAAATGAAATCACTGCACGTGCGTACGTACGGCTTACCATCTCCACACCATGGTGTAATCTGTCTTTCCACCCCCACCATACTTGGATGAGTATAATGGTGGAAATAATAACTATATATGATTATTATAACATAATACTGATTATTAGATATTATCCACTCCAATTCCATTCAATAATTATGGGAACGATATCATCGCCGGTGCGTATGTACGGATTACCATCTCCACGACTCGATGATATTCATTCTCTATGTTAACCATTACAAAATGATTATAAAGTATATAAAAAAATAATCATGAAATATATGACATAATAATGATACTGGATTTATGTATATGTTATTTACTTACTTCCATTCAATTTAATAAGGAAATGAAAACAGTGTTCATGCATAGGTACGACCTACCGTCTCCATGAACAGTGTATTTCATTTTATTTATCGATCTATTATATATATTATATTATGAATATATATTATATATAAATCAAGTTTTAAAATCTATAAGTAAGTAAATAATTATATAAGTAATGATTTTAAGAACAAAAAGTCCAAACATGTACGATAAATGAAACGATTTTACCCAAAACGTTGCTTTAACATGGAATTGAAAAAAGAACGGGGAATATAAAGTCTTAAGTGAATCATATATGGTATAATAAATATTATAATGGTTTTGTTACAAGTTAATAATATTTTTAAACCCACTATATAGTAGTTTCGGACACGTACGGAAGAAATTGGACCTAAGGTAAGGGAAAATCTTGCAATCTCATTTTTCTTCGTGATTGTTTATACTTCAGTATTTACTAGCGAATATTTATAATCCACATCCATGTTTCCTCAATATGTAGTATTATCCTCTTAAAATTGTTTAAATCAAATTTTACCTATTGGTGAATTTTTAGTAAAATATATGAAATGAATCTTTTTTCCTTTTCAGTACGAGATACTTTTTGACTTTTCTGGAAAAAGTACAAGAAGAATGTTTTTTAACTTATACAGCATGAATGGATTTTTATGGTTTCATAATGCCTTATTTTCATGAATCTTACTATATATTATTTCATGATAATTTTCAAATAATCCTTTTCTTTTAAAATTTCATGGAATTTTGAGAAAATAAAATGATTTTTAAGAAGAAAAGATATTTTCCTCATGGATTTATTTCAAGTGTTTTATCAAAACTATTTTATATTTAAGATGACATTATTTAGTATGTTTAGGTTTCAAGTATTATGTCTCTCTTATTAAAATGGTTTTATTTTTCTTATGAGGAAATGATATCTATTTGTTTTATATGGATTATGTTATTATGGGATGATGTTTATGAAACCGATTTTATTCTTTGGGTTATGATGAATGATTTATGTTTATTTTGTGGCACACATAAGAATGATTTTATTATGAGATGGGTGGGACCTATATCTCCCTACAATGCATTGGGTAAAGATTTATATCTCATGAGATAGACATGGCTGGAACGGAAAGTGAATCTGGTTTAGTAATATAGGGTTAGAACGGCAAGTAAACTCGATTCAGTAATGGACTTTGTCCCCTATGATGGTCTTGGCAGCAATGCCTTGGCTACTATGGAAATCATAACATGTGCTTAATGGTTTCCACAATTACATGTTTTATTCTCATGTCGTTTTATCATGATTAATGTTCCTTTATGATCCATGCCTTACGTAATTCCATGTTTTATGTCATTGCTCAAGATTTTGATGTTTAAAATTATGTTCATGTTTTTAAGTTAAAATGTTTATGGATTGTTTTTTTGTTCTCTATGTTTACCCTTACTGAGCATTCAAGCTCACCCTTTCCATGTTTTATGTTTTCCTTTCCCCGAGATATAAAGAAAGGTTTTAGGTAAGAAAATAAAAAATGGAAGATCTTTATAAGAGATGTTGAAGATCTTTCACCATGATTAGAATATTGTGTTTCAAGTTTATAAAAACACTAAACTATTATGGTCCTTGGGTATTTGTTTTTGTTATGTATTAAGTATTCCAAAATATTAATGTAAAGTCCATGTATGTCAAGATCGGGTCTCTATAATAAATGTGAGATATATAATAATCCATTCAATAATCTAACCATTTTTCAAATACTATTTTCTTCACCTTTCTATTTCTATATATTTTTCATGTTATTTATGGAGTTCTAATGCCTAGCTCTTATCAACCAAGAATAAAATTTTATAATATTTTTATAATATATACATCAAATATTTTTTAAATATATTATAATTATTTTAAGTTATTTTCACAACAATATTTTAATAAACACAACCAATATATATATATAAGGAGTTTTTCTAATTCATTGTAAATAGTTTTTGTAACATTCCTATAAGACAATCAACTACTATCCAAGATCTAAGTATTTTCAAAATTTTGATCTTTGTTAGAGAACATACCCACTATAGATTGATCTTGAACAATTATATTCTATTTTATAGAACTTTACTTCTTTAATTCATTCACTCTTGTTGAATTATGATATAGATGTTGGTTTTATGTCTGTTTTTATCAAACCAACCAAAAGTATCATTGATAATTAAAAAATTTCTTAGAAATTTCACTTTATATTTGGGATGGGGTATTGGTTTTCCAATTTAATTTTTGGATTATACCCCTCTATAATTATGATATGTATTTAATTACATGAAATAAATATTTTAAAAATAAATACATGAATTACATCCATATACATCACAATATCAACATCTCTATTTCATAAAAAAAATCTAATCGGTTTCACAATTTCAGATCATATTTTTTTTCTTTTTATACTCTATAATTATTATTAACCCTTAACTTATTTTATAAAGAAATCATTTATAGAATATTGTTTCATATTATTAGACTCTATATCCATTATCTTCTATAAATCATAGTTTTTTTATTTTTAGTGTAAATACTTGAATAAATGATTGGTCTATCATCTCTTCTTTGTGAAGAAAATATTTTCCCATTATTTTTATTTCAAAATTTTCTCTCAATACATAGTTGAATATTAAATATTATAGTTAAAAAATATTAGTATAATAACAATGTTACATTAGTGAAAAAATACCCATTGAATTATAATAATCTAAAAATTATTTACTAGAATTTTTAAATTTATTCTGAAATTTCATCATCGAGTTCTTTGAATAATATAATTTTGATTTAATAGATTAAACCCCCTTGTTTTAAATCAATGATATAGTAGTAAAATAATAAATCTTATCTCCATAATTCAATGATTAATTATCCTTATTTAATGATTGTTCATCTCATTGATATTTTCTATTCACTTGGAGAGAAACTACAAAATATATTATTAATTAGAATTGTTTTGATGTTTCTTTATCATTTCTATGAATTTTATAACATTTTTTATAAAACATTCAATAATTAAAGGGTTCATATTATTAAATGAGATATTAATATCTTTTATACACTAAATTACATTCTTCCTTTTCACTTTCACTATTATATGATGATAAAAGATGTTTTGATATAAAATTAATATCCTTGATAAGTTTTCCTTTCCCTTTCTATTTGTGAATTTCCTTATACTATAACCATTTTCTATATTTTTTCAATTTAATATTAATTATATTAACCATTTTTATTATCAAATTTACTATTTATAGTGAAAATTTCAGAAAATAGTCCACTTATTCTTGAATTAAATCACTTTAATTGATTTTTTTCATTGTAAATACCTTTTTAACATTTCATGAATTTATAAAAAATGAAATAAATTCATTTCAGTTAATTTCATTCAATTTATCTTCCAATTATACATCATAAAGTGTTTTTAATTCATATATTATAAAGCCTTTGGAGGATTTTAAAATATTTCCTTTATCAAATTTTACATTCTTTTTCAAATAATATTTTATTCTTAATTCATTATCTATTAAGATATTATGGATCCCAATAATTACAAATTCATCAATGAATGGATTCAAAAATGAAATAATTTCCATATAAAACACATCCATCATAATATGAATGAACATATTCACCATTTATAAGTCTTTAATAACCTTTATATATCTCTTGATCAAGTTGATGATTTTTTTACTCTAAGAAATATATCATCCACTGATTTATATTTATCCACTAATATGTCATATAAATAATCATGATATAATTAGATTCAATATTCTGTAACCTTCTTATCTCATTAAAAAATTTCATGATGTTTTATGCATTTTTAATTTGATATATTATAACACATGACCATTATGAATTCCATCTTAGTGAGAAATTATAGTAATGCAATGTGAACTATCCTATCATCCTCATGTTTTCCCTTATTCTAAAAAGTAAATCTAACACAATTTTTTGGTATATGTTAATTATTTAAAGTACATTCATGTGCTACAAATTGAGAAACCCTAATTGGGGGTTGGGGTGGATCATAGAGTCACATAATTCAGGTTTTTACTTTTCTTAATTTTATCAGTTTTGGATATTTTTCTTATGTTAGTATGATTAATATAAATCATATTGATAAATAAATTATTCAAAAAACCATAAAAAATATCCAAAATGAATTCAAAAATATAAACATCAATAAGACATAAAGATATTACTTGGTTGACCACAAAGGGATAATATGAAAAGAATACTCTAATAGTGTGTCATTGTAATATGAGATAATTCTACTAACTGGAGTTAGTAAAAAATATTTAGGAAATATATAGATTTTATACTAGAGTTACTACATCATCTTCCATGTACTCTCTATTTAAGTATAGGAAATGACCAGTTTAAAGATTAGGGGGTATCTTTAATAGTTTAGAAACAAGATGGTGTCTTACAGGTCACCATAGGTTTCTGACACACACTAAATCCTTATATACATATAGATTCTCCAAAAACAACCACTTTTTTTCTCACCTTTTCAATACCAAATTATATCAACACCTTGATATATAGGTTGAGTTTTTTCTTTCCATGAATCAACACAACAAAAACACTTCTATAGATGACGATAATCTAAAAACTAGAATTATCTTATTTTTCACATTATTTTAAAAAAAATATGTAATAGTGTAACACCTCCTTCCTCCTTAAGACTAATCTTAGCAACTAAAATAGATATGATAATGGAAAACTTATGTATGTATTTACTCACTTTTTCACTTCTCCACATCAGTTCTATCAATATACTCATGGTCTTTTTTACTTCTTCTTAGATATATATTAATATATGTCTAAACTCTATCAAAATAATAAATATTTTCCTTATAAACATTTTTTATAACTACTATCAATAGTGATATAAATCCTCCATGCATCTATCCAATTAATTAATGTTTTGGGACCAATTTATCTTCTCTTAATTAAAAAAACATTCCATGTGTAACACATTTTTTTAATCTGTTAATTATGTGAAAGAAAACATAATAAACTATGTAAATAAAGGTTAAAATACTTAATTTTCATTTCCAACTACATCTAGAAGATTTCAAGGGAATTATATATTCACAGTGTGACTTCCTCTAGCATAATGTTGTCTTCCTCTACCTCACCGTGATCATATAATTATACACTTGTCCATGGTTTTTTTTCTCGCTAATATCAATATCCAGAAAAATAATCAAAAACTATTCTATATAAATTATTAAAGATAATTAAATTCAACTCCCAGCCATCTCGATTGTTCAAAAACATGAAAAAATAAAGCGATACTTAATGACATCAACCACAAAATTTGTTATAAGATGATTTGTTATAATATCTTATGGATACCATTATTCATCACAACATAATCATCATTTCATGATCATTTAAATAATTTTTCTGTCTTAGTATCATAGTTTTTTTCTGATATATGTGTATTATCTGACTCGAGATCTATTTTGGTGTCAAACTCCTCTTTAGAATAAACATCTACATATTAGCAGTACCACATAAATTCCCATGATCTCTTTCCCATTGTGGATATAATTATCACTAAAGGATCAATATCAAATATTTTTTATTATTGATAAATTATATTTTAATCCATAGCCATATAACTTTTCTATAGTATAATCTTATGTATTTCATAGTTTCCTTAATGTATAAAATTTACAACATACATGGACCAACCCCTATTCTTGGAGTGATAACCTAAATCTATCTAAGTGTAAAAGATTTTCATGACCTCTATATTCTTATAATGTAATCAGATTCCACAACATTAAGATATGGGTCTTGGTGTGACACCTCTTCTGTATCGCCCAATTACTTTTATGTATTCACTGCCTTTTCCACTTTTTTCCTTCGAAAAGAACATTTACATTTGTCTAAAACTATTTTTTCTCATTCTTTTAGTTATATATATATATATATAATGTATGAAATTGTGATTTACGGTCCTTGAAATTAATAATGTATTTGATAACTAGATTCACATTCTACACATAACTAATGAAATACCGGACTAAAACAATCCACAACATATTAGATAAATATTATTAACAAAATTTAAGAAAAATAAAATCTCAAGTAAATATAAGGATTTTAATCAAATAAAATATCATGTAGATTAGGATTATGAACACATAAAGTTTTAAAATGGTACTTTTTCAATAAAAAAATTCTCATTATATATTTAAAGGATAAATTGAAAATTTGAAATTTTTTTATTTTTTAAAATTATTATCAATGTTGAATTCAAAATATAATAATTATCCTTGAATTATTTTTTGATATTTTCTAAAAAATTGATTTTTAAGTGGATAGTGAAAAATACCCTTTTTAAAAAAATTATAAATTATATCAATTTATCGTTATATAAGGAAGAAATAGAAATTTAATAAACTTTTTATTATGACACC
This sequence comes from Viscum album, assembly GCA_963277665.1. NCBI lineage: Eukaryota > Viridiplantae > Streptophyta > Magnoliopsida > Santalales > Viscaceae > Viscum > Viscum album. The sequence goes on from OY728157.1 coordinate 1,430,909,933, forward strand.
CTGGACCCAGGTGTCACTTGTTGGGTGCCCCGAGCCTGGTGAGACACATGGCCTCAAGCACATCTCCCCAAATTCTAGAGGCAGCTAACTAGCAATGAGATCCTAGAGAGTGTCTATGGGGATACTTTTCCCTCATTACCAAAGTATAGTACAACGCAAAAATGTAAACTAAGGTAAATAGTGGAAGTAATATAAGTAAACAGTAGAAACATACAAAAGTAATAAATAACCTAGGATAAAAATAACTAAACTAATTGGAATAACTGATATGAGCATACAACAACTGATGGTGATATTTAATGCCACTACAAAGATGGAAAACATGGATACAAGATAGAAAAAAATACATGCTCCAAAAAAGTACAAAAGAAATCAAAGACTTTCCCAAACATCCCAAGATCTGGCTCAGTCATCTGCTATCAAGATTCATCCTAAATAAATTGAAATCATTTTTTTGAAGACGTACACTTCCCTTTGTCAACACCTACAACCATGAAATCTACTCAGGGTACCAAACAATGCTCAGATATGGTGTGAGATAAATCTCAGTGGGACACCACAAAAGGTGTCTATGACCTCCGAGCCGTGTAATAGAATTATAATAATGTGAAAGAATGAATATATAAAGTAAAGTAATACAATGTAACTAAATAGCCAAGTACATCCTTCATCCCTCATCTTCTATCTAAACCTGTAACCATATTTTATTTTCACTAGTCTCTAAATAAGTCACATGTTAATAGTAATAAAGTTTCTAAGATTTAACAAGAAAACCTGTAATGATATTTAATAATTAAGTTCCAAGGTAAAGAACAAGGCAACATAGACCTAAAGAGATTCTAACTCAGTAATAATTGTAGTGTGTATAATGGTAAGTGTGTAATCCAAGGATCATAGTCCAAGGCATTCCACAATGAGATGCCTACAAATTCCAAGGAGTTCATCCAAGGTAAAACATGGCTAAGCAGTGACTGAGCCCAATGGGATTTAATCATTTCACCTACATATCAACTTTGGATCCAAGGAGTGTATCCAAGGCATATTGTAGTACTAAGTAAGGGATTCTACAGTGTCATACTAGGCATCCAAAGTTATACAATTATTGGGTACTAGGTGGGTCTCGACAAAATAAAATTATATCCTTGAATTCAGAATGGGGTCCTCTAGAGCTCAAGGCATTCCCTTAGGAATGCAAGGAGAACTCGAGTTGGGACACTCTTGTTTTGAAATTAATGTCCTATATAATTCATTGAGTTTAATCCATTACCCTTAATTTGTGTGAAAAGTCTAATTCATATGAAACCATTTAATCAATATCTCAATTTGGTTCAATCTTTGTCTTTCATTGGTGTGATAAGGCCAAATATCAAGAAACCATTCATTTAATCCATTTAAGAATATTCAAAAATAAATGTTCATTTGGATACCTTCCATTAATTTGGTAAGGGGTCCCATGTACATGCAAACTATTATTCATTTACATCTAATTCCAAATTCATATAATTAGTATACTTTCTAATTACCATTTCTCATTTAATTATCAAATTAAAGTACTTACCTTAGGCGGGTCAAGTGGATGTGACATGGTACTTTACATTCACCATTACATTATTCAAAAATCATTTATTATTAAGATTCTGGCTATTACTATGGTCAACCTCGATCACACCAAAACAATGGCTCAAAAGTGTCATAACACTAAAACAAAAATTATGGTATATCACTAAACATGAGGTATTTAGGCGTTTTGGGAATACCCACCAAAAATTAATCACATATATGTAAATATAATAACCATATGGTTCTAGTGAATATATGTATAGCATATAAATTCTACAAATGAGACCTGATGAAATCGATGGGCCCCACACGATAATTCCAATATCACTAAACATGAGGGATGAGTTTTAAACTACCCACTATAGGGTCATACGAATCTCCTCCTTCAATATTAGCCTCTGATTCAGATCATAATGGAGTAGATAAGAGAAAAAGGGGAAAACACTCACACCCTAATAACTATATTGAGAGAAAGAGATAAGAAGAAAGGACTAAACAGGCCTGAGTACTTACTATTGTGCATCCAACGTGATGAACAAAAGCTCAATCAGATACCAGAAAAATATGATCTTTCAATACCTATCATATTCCTTAAAAGAGCTCAAAAATGGAACAAATATAGGTCAATCGCACATAATCATAGATTAAGAGGAAGGAGGGGGATTAATATATCATTATGGGTGAAAGGTTAGATTTACCCAAAAAATAGCTTGTGTGCAGTTTGTCCACACGGTTTGAAAAACCATAAGAAAACCATGCATGGGTACCTGGGAAAGAAAGGTTAGTCAGATGGTTAGGCTATATGGTTAAGTAAACCATGTGCTAACCATGTAGTAAGGCTATGTCCAAAAAGTAATTATCTTCACGGTTTTTTCTAGCTATGTGGCCTTCCTGCACTGTTTAATCTAAACTGTTCTCCATGCCTATTTTCCCAAAAAGATAGTTTTGGGGCTCCGAAAAAACCCCAAACACCCTTGATACCTTCACTAACCCGTTATGCATCCATAATAGGTCCAAAAATAAGGTTCAAACTGAAATTTAAAGGATCTATTATTGAGTTGAAATTTTGGTTCTTACAGTTTCTCAACCCCCTTAAAAGATATTTTCCCTGAGTTAAAATTCCAAGGGTGGAAGAATAGTATCTGAGAACAAATCTATTCAATGGGAAAATACAACAGCTTCCCTCTCCCAAGTCTTGTCTTACACATGGTTATGTTTCCACAGCACCTAGACCAAAGGGATAGACCTTCCTCAGAGAGAATTTGTGCTCTGGTCAATGATGCATACTGGATACTCCTCAATAGTAGCATCTAAATCTAACTCAAATTCCTCAAGATCAAATATATGAGATATGTCAACATGATATTGGAGAAGATGTGAAACATGGAAGACCTCATGCATAGTGTAGAACCTCTGAGGTAGTAACAACTGATAGGCTATTTGACCAAATCTATCAATAATCTCAAACAGACCTATGTAATGATATGAAAACTTTCCCATGATTACATAACCATCTTTTCCCTATCCTGGGTGACGCCTGAAGGAAAAATGATCCCCTAAATCAAACTCTAGAGGTCATTGATAGAAATCATCATAAGATTTCGATCTAGATTGAGCAGTACTCATACACTTCTTGATTAGCTAAACCTACTCTGAAGTCTGCTGAATAAGACGAGGACCTAGTAGGGCTACCTCAACTGCCTTGATCCAGCATAGGGTTTAACGGTATGACCTATTATACAAGGATTTAGAAGGATATATCTGAATAATCACTTAAAATCTATTATTATAGGTGAACCCAATGAGAAGGATATGCTTCTCCCAAGAACCACCAAAATCCATAACACATTCTCATATAATATCCTCATGAACTCGTATTGTCCATTCTGATTATCCATCAGTATAAGGGTGAAAAGAACTTCTTAAAAGAACATGTGTTACCATAGCTTTCTACAATCCCTTCCAAAACCGTGAAGTGAAATGAGAATCCCTATCTGAAATGATAGTAAGTGGAACCCCATGTAGTCTTATAATCTCATGGACATACAGTCTTCCCAGCTCATCAAATGAGAAACCCTCTTGAATAGGTATGAATTTAGCCACTTTCATCAGTCTTTCAATGAAAACCCATACAGTTTCACTACCTCTAGGAAACCTAGTAAAATTGACTAAAAAGTCAATGGAAACATCTTTCTATTTCCATTCAACGACTAGAAGAAGATGTAAAAATCATGTAGGTCTCTGGTGATCTGCCTTCACCTACTAACAGGAAATACATCAGTGATAAAGCCTAATATCAGACTCTTCATACCCAACCACCAATATTGGTGTTTCATATCTCAATATATCTTAGAGATGCATGAATAAACTACCCACTGGGAAGTGTGGGACTTTCACATCAACTCCTCTCTCATATCTACAGGAACCCAAACATACACATGGATATATAGGATATCATCTCTTCCCATAGGCCAATCTAAAGATGGGTCATCTTCTGCTATACTTTCATGTGGAAACAATCCTTCATGATATGAAAACTATCTACTTTTCACCTTCTCAAGGAGGGAAGAGGTAACTACCAAAGAGGAGAGATAAAGTTTCTTGTGACTATCATGAAACTCTAGATGCATCTCGGAGAAAAGATCCATTAACATTTATTAATTACTATCTTCCCATACTATATGTGCTGTAGTTATCAATCTTAGTGGATTTTCAACCACATTTCCCTTCCTAGGTTTATATTCAAGCTCAAAATCAAATAATTATAGATATTTAGCACATCTTCGTTGTCTGAGGTTCAAGTCACACTGTGAAAGGATATATCTGAGGATCTTATAATATGTGTACCCTAAAAAGTTATCACATAATAGATGATGATTCTAGAAACATAAGGAATGAAAAAATAATACTGGCACAAGTTCATGTGTTAGGTAGTTTCTCTCATGAAGTCTCAATTGCCGAGATCCATATGCAATGACTCTGTCCTCCTTCATCAGCACTACTCCTGGGATGATGCCTGATGAATCATATAAGATGGTATATATTATTCCAGGATCTGGAAGAGTCATAATCGGTGTCGATACAAGCCTAAATTTATTCTTATAAAAGAAGTTATGACATGATTCTGACCACTTAAACATTCAACCATTCTTTGTAAGACCAGTAATAGATGAAGAAAGGCCAGAAAAGTATTGTATTAATTTCTTGTAATATCCTACCATCCCCATGAAACTCTATATATCGAACATGTTTTTGTGATCCTCCCCGAAAACTACAACACTAACCTTTTATGGGTCAATATATAATCTTGATTCTGACATTATATATCCTAATAAGTGAACTTTGTGGATCCAGAAGTGGCACTTAGTAAGCTCTATGTAAATATTATGCACCATCAGTGTACTCAGAATGATCCCAAGATGTTTTTCATGGTCTCTAGGAGTGTGATAATACACCAAGATGTCTTCCACAGAGACCATGACAAAATAATCCAAATAGGGGTGGAACAACCTATTCACAAGATCCATGAAAATGGAGGGCGTGTTCATAAGACTGAATAGCATAAAAAGGTACTCATAGAGACTATACCTACTATAGAAATTCATACGAGATAAGTATGATATCCTAACTTACACCTGATGATAACCTGATCTCGGTTATATCTTAAAGAAGACCTTTTCTCCTTAGATCAGGTCAAGTAAAACATCTATTCAAGACAGTGGATATCGGTTATTGATCGTAAGCTAATTCAACATTTTGTAATCTGTGCATAGACGTAAGTTTCCATCCACCTTCTTGAAAAAAACACGGGTGAACCCCAAGAGGATGTAGTAGTCCACATAACATATTTCTCCGCTAAATACTCTAACTGTTTCTAGAGCTCCTGAAGCTCTGTAGGTGCCATCCTGTATGGAGGAGTGGAAACCGAAGATGCTCCCAAAAAAGATCATTTGAAAACTCTACCTCTCTCTTAAGAGGTAATCCATAAAAATATTTAAGAAATACATCCCTAAAATGATCTACTACTAGAAGAAAATCAACATTACATAAACCTTAATCCCCCATGAAGAGATTTTCAATCTGGACAGTCACTCAACCTAGGCCATGATGCTCTGGTCTAGCTCTACCAGCCTAGACATCCCACTCACCCTTATGGAGAAAAATGCTTCCCTATGGTGATATAAACAATAACCTATGGTGATAGTAGTCTACAAAAGCATGATATTGAACTAACCAATCAATCCCATGAATGAAATCGAATCCTATTAGATCAAGATAAAAGATGTCTCATAAGAAAGGGTAGTTACCAACCTTAAGTGGATAGTCCCTACACTGGCATATCCCTATGATTATACCCTTAAAAGTGTATCTAGGGTTATTACACCATAGTATTGTTATATATTTATTCTGAGACTTTCCATGATAGATACAAAGATAAAATATTTGGAATAACTTGTATCAAATAAAGAAGATAATATAGTAGATTCCACAAGAATAGTACCTCGTACGGTATATAGTCTCATAAATTGATCCTCATGTATCGGTTGTAGTGTATGCAATTGTCCTGATCCACGGCCCATGCAATAGCTAGACTACCACAATCAAAACTGATATGTTGGAACTACTACTGATCGGGATCTAGTTACCATGGGCATCACCTCCTCCTTGTCCAGACCTGCCAGTGCTATTCTAACTCCTTGAATGACGCAGCACAAAATAACCCGCTCCTGAAGGTGGAGCTAGCATAGATACTTTTCTACTTGAAACAGGTGGATAGTTCTTGAAAAATCTATAATTATTTCCCATACAACCACAATCACAACACTTAAGTGGGTCTCCATCACACTAAGGCATCAGATTCCCCATTCTTCTACATTTATTACACACCATAGAGTTATCAAAACAGTTACCCTAGTTGTCACTACCTGACAAGAAACCTTGAGAGAATGCTTCCTTCCACTAGAAGAACTAGTGGTATGTTGCGGCACTGGTACTCTATGCCCGGTACTATTTTTTCCCATAGGTTATGCTCAGTGATAAGAGGCTAATTGAATATCTCAAAAAAATTCAGTAGGAGAAAGAAATTCACCTACATACAGATGGTGTACTAGAGCCTATCACCAAAGCATCTAGAACACGAAATCTTATCACCAGGTAGAAGCAGTGAAAAGCGCTGAAACTCTATGAAACTTGCTATATATTCCATAACTGACATAAAACCTTTATCGAGATGTATGAACTCTCTAGAACTATCACCTCTCAGCGTCTGAGGAAATAACTAATCATAGAAAACACTCTATAATTCATCCCACACCATGCCTTGATGGCGATCAACTTGGGTAATCACATCCCACCAATGCTTGGCCGAGTCCTGATGCATGTATGTGTAATGTTGGACCCTCTACTTTGGAGGTGTCTCTATATTCTCAAAGATAGATAGGGTGGCCTCTATCCAAGACTCACTAGCCTATGGACCACCATCCCCTAAGAATGTAGGGGATGCTTCTACTGGAACTCGCGAGCCAGATTGACCAACATAGGTGCTACTCATAGAGCACCATTCATAGACTATATCAGATGTAGGAAACTATCATAATCTTGGGCATTAGTTCCCAACTACAGTATAGAAGGTAGTTCCTCATGTGGAACTCTTGGGGGTAAGAATGGTGGCTCAAGGACTACCGCATCAAGATCATGGCCATCGCCACCATCCTAGAGTATTACATGAGGAAGTTGTGGCAGCATTGGTCTACAAATTCCAAGAAAAATCCTTGTGACAAGTTTTAAGTAGATGGATAACATCAATAGCGGAAGCTGAATGCAAGAAAACTCACTACCCAAGGCATAATACCCTAACTACCCACATAGACAGCCATAAACAGGTAAGTTCTCTAGTATAAGGTTCATTTTTTTTATATTTAATTACCAGGTTCACTCCTTTACCTTTCATAAAAATAAAAATTATAAATAAGGACATGCAACTATTTCATTTTATAAGTCTTTTTTACATTATAATGGGATCAATTCCCATTGAATCAGTTCACATACACCTTATCAATAAAAATGGCACCCATTTATTTATAGCATAATGGCTCAACTGGATAAATTACTTATCCCAATCCTCAAGATCTCATACACCTCATGAATTAAGATAGTGAATCACTCAATCGCCACTAATAGTTACACAAGCATAAGATACTTATCATAGCATCACTCAAGAATCATAGGCATATCAAGAAATGAAAAGCAGTGAGATGCACCTATATAGAATGGTAACATGCATCACATGCGAATTATAGGTGCCTATAATGATAGATGTAACTATGATCCTTTCCCTAATATCGTAGATCTAACTATGAAATGAAATTCTCAATCAAAATAACAATAAAAAACTCCATATATCATGTGAATAACCCAATGATGAAATAATATCAACTGTAATAGGAAAAATCCAAACAATAGTTATATTTTCAGCAACTTGGATTTAACTCTAAAAATGGGTTTACGCCGCCCAAGCATGACTTATGGACAAGTCCCAAGGGTTTCTATTCTCTTGAATATTGTATCCAAATATTAAAGATAGAAAAGAACCTCCTATAATACCACTTTGTGATGTCCCGAACCCAGCTTCCACTTGATGGTTCCCCAAGACCGGTGGTCCATAAGGCATCGAGTGCATCTCCCCAAATGCCAAAGTCTACTGAACAGTAGAGAGGCCCTAGGGTGTGTCTATGGGGATATTATTCCCTCATTAAAAATGTATAGCATGGTGTATAAAAATAAACTGAGGTAAATAGAAGAATCAATATAAGTAAATGCTAGAAAAAAAGTAATAAATAACCAAGGATAACAACAACTGAAATAACTTATATGAGCAAACAACAGTTGATGATGATATTTCATGTCACTAAAAATCTTGAAAACATGGATACAAGATAGAAGTAAATACATATTCCAAAAAAGTACAAAATAAATCAAAGACTACCCCAAGCATCCTGAACTTCACCTTGGTCATTTGCTACTATGTTTCATCCTAAACAGTAATCAGTCATGTGTTTGAATCCATAAGCTTCACTTTTTCAACACCTGAAACCATTTAATCTACTTCAGGTACCAAATAGTACCTAGAGAGGGTGTGAGATAAATCTTAGTGGGCCACCACCAATGGTGTCTATAACCTTCAACCCGTGTAATGTAATTATAACAATATAAAAGAATGTATATATAATGTAAATAAATACAATGTAACTAAATACCGAAGTACTTGCTTCAGACCATAGCTAGTATTTGAACCTATAAACTATTAATTATTTGATTTCTAATAGTCTTTAAATATGTCACACATTAATAATAATTAAGGTCCCAAGATGTAATATGGTAGCCTATAATGATATTTAATAATTAATTTCCATGGTAATAACCAAGGAAACATAGACCTCAAGGGTCTCCAAATCAATAATAACTATAGCATGTCTAAGGTTAATACTATAACCCAAGGAGCATTGTCTGAGTAATTCCACAATGAGACTTCTATTGAGTCCAAAGAGTTCATACAAGGTAAAATGGGGCTAAGTAATGACTGGAACCGATGGTCTTTAACCATAAAACTACTTTTCAATGTTGGATCCAAGGATTGTATCCAAGGAATTGTGTATTACTAATTGATGGATCCTACGATGTCGTACCAGGCATCCAATGTTAGACAAGGATCGGGTTCTAGGTGGGTCTCAACCTAAGAAAATTGTATCCTTGAATTCATAATGGATTCCTCGAGATCTTGAGGCATTCCCTTAGGAGTCCAAGGAAAACTCGAGTCAGGACACTCTTATTTTGATACTAAAGTCCTACATAATTCATCAGGTTGAGGACATGACCTTTCATTAGTGTGACAAATCTAATTGAACGTGAAACCATTTAATCAATAAGTCCATTTTCTTAAAGCCTTGACTTTCATTAGTGTGACAAGGCCATGTATCGTGAAACCATTCATTTAATCCATTTATGCATATTCAGAAAACAAGGTTATTTTCGCTACGTACCATTAATGTGGTAAGTGGTTCTACATACATGCAACTTATTATTCATTTATATTTAAGGCCAAGTCATATACTTAGTAAACTTTCCAATTCCCATTTCACATTAAACTATCAAATTGAAGAACTTACCTTTTGTTGGTCAAGTTGATGTGACATGGTACTTTACATTCACCATTAAATGATTCAATAAGAATTTATTATGAGTAATATTACCTTTAGTGTGGTCAAGCTCGAGCCCCCCGAAACAATGGCTCAAATCTGTCAAAACACTAAAATGAAAATTATGGCACATCACCCAACGTGGGGTATTAAGATGTTGTGGGTGTAAACACCAAAAATTAATCACATATATAGAAAGAGAATAACCATATGGTTCAAATTAATATAAGCATGGCATATAAATTTTATAAATGGTACCTAATGAAATCGCAGGCCCCATTAGATAATTCCAAAATCAACAAACATGAGGGATGAGTTATAGACCACCCACATTAGGATAATATGATTCTCCTCCTTCAATATCGGCCTCAAATTCGGCTTAGAACATAGTATATCAAAGAAATAGAGAAAACACTCACACCTTGACATATAGTTCGAGAGCAAGAGAGAATAATAAATGCTCAAACGGACTTGATTACTTATAGTTGCACATCCAATGTGATGAACTGAAGATCGATCAAATCCTATATGAAGAAGATATTTCAATCCCCACCTTATGCCTTCAAAGAGATCCAAAATGGAATAAAATTAGATAAATCTTACATAAACATAGATTAGGAGGAAGGTGGGGGCTTAATTAGATCACTGAGGGTGAAAAGGTCATTTTACCTAGAAACTAGCATGTGCATAGTTTGTCTGAATGGTTTGAAAAACCATAAAAAACCATACACAGGTACCTGGAAAAGAAAGGGCACTCATATGGTTAGTCTTCATGGTAAGGGAAACCATGTGCCAACTATGCAGAAAGGCTCTGTCTAAAAAGTCACCATCCGCATGGTTTTTTCTAACAGTGCTACCTTCCTGCACTGTTTACTCCAAATCATCCACCTGGCATGTTTTCACAAAAATAAGGGTTTTGATCTTCGAACAGACCTCGAACACCCTTGGGACCTTCCCTAACCCATTAGGCATCCATAATAGGTACAAAATAAAGAATCATAATGAAATTTAAAGGATCCATAACTTAGTGAAAAACTAGGTTATTATATTTAATTTATAGAATATTTTTTAAATAGTTAAAATTATGCTTTTTAAATATTAAACTAATCATAGAAAACTTATCTTTATTTTTAAAAAACTTTGTAACATTTTATTCCGATTTAAAAATAGTTTTTGACGTTTTCATTTAATCAAATATTATTTTGTTTTTTAATTTAGCTGAAATGAAAAAAAATTTATCTTTTGTAATCAACTATTTTATGTCATGGAAATTGATAAAATTTGTAATTTTAACCTACAAATAAATTTTAAGCCTAAAAACACACTTTTTCAAAAATTTATTTGAAAAAATATTGTACATAAATTATGAAATTAAATTTTATAAAACTTAGAGATTTTATTTGGAAAAATGATTTTATTTTTTAACATCAACATGACCATATTATTGTGAGGTTAATTTAATTTTTAGGTATAAAAATAAGATTACTAGGATTATATTTCATTACCACGATAATGGGGAAACAATTAATTTTTTAATAAATTTTTTCTTAATGTTGTTTAGTTTTAAAGAAATTAAATAATTTTTAAAAATATTAAATATAATATTATTTTTAAACTTTATTTGAATTTAATTTAACTTATTTAATTTTAAATAAATACTAAATAAGATCAGGAACACTTAATGTGAAAAATAATATTTTCTACAAAATAATTTTTCAATATAATAAATAATTTTATTTAAAGCTAATTTTCTTTTATTTATTAATTGGATAAGATTAAATTTATATAACATTTATTTTCATTAGATAAAAAAATTAGGAAGGATTATATTATATATTTTTTTTAAATGAATTACTTAAGTGAAAACTAGTTTCAACAACTCAAATAGAAAAATGTAAAAGTAAATATATAAAATTGAATGACTCTAAAATTATTTAAAACATTTATAGAAATTTGAGGTTATGAAATTATCAACCCAATATCAACCCCTAATAAATTATCTCTCATTTTTTTTCATTTACCCCTAAATAATGTCAATACATTATTGAAAAATAATGGGTGTTCACAAAAGTGGCCTTTTCCTCAAATATATAAGGAGGTCACATACACCCTTTCAATGATCCACAATTCATTCAAATTTTAAAATAAAACCTACCAAATTTTACTCTCCTTTAATTCCATTTTACTTCCTAAATCCCCTAGTCAATATAAGATAGCCTAAACCATTCATTTCTAAGGATACATTCAAGAGAAAGTTCAAGGTCCCAATATGAGTATTACTTAATCCTTAACCTTTTACTATTGATCATTATATTCTTAAATAATTATAACCATAGTAATATAAGGACCTAATTATGATTATTATTCAATATTATTATAATATTAATGTAATAATCACTATTTCTTCCTTACCATCAACATAAAAACACAAAACAGCCTCGATCGTGCATACATGAAGACAACCACCTCCATACTCTCACTTAGAAGCCCAAATGCCACTATTTATTTATTATTATTGGAAAATCCCATTTTTAACATGGTTTAGGGGAACCTTACATGGCATATAGGCCCAATGTCAAAAGGAAAAGAAAATTTCTTGAAGGACTATAGACCAGACATATAGAACTACCCCACCACGGCTAAGGTCATATATTGCTCCTAAGCTCTCGAACCTTATAAGACTGGTCAGCTTCCATTTCCCCAGGAAGAACTGTGTGGTTCCAAGTACCGATGGTGAAATTAATACCCTCTCTTTAATCCAAATCAGATTTTACTTCAGTTGGTTTCTTCCTATTATAATTTATTTCTCTTCTAGGGATGAAACTGAGGATATGACTAGCCCAAATCTTCTACATTGAAGCCTACACTATGTCCTGATTCACATCCCATAGACTAATCCTTTCCACTATGACCTTTTAAAAACCACCTCAACCCACTATTTCATTTTCCCACCTCTAATCACCACAACCCACCACCAAAAAGGTTTGATCCTTAACTAATGTAATTTAAGCTAACCCCCAATTCTAATTCCACATAAGAGATAAAACCATGGGTGCAACCATCGTCCGACACCATCCCTCCACATTATCAACACCATAAATGTCAACCCCCGATATTGTTGACCCTACCACCTCCTAGGGCTCCCACAACCTTCTATCCACCATGGAACACGTTAAATCCATCACAATTGAACCCCTAAATATTATGGTCCACTATGATTCAATCCTAGGATCTATGTAGGATAATGGGGTACCTTTTCCTCTATGTTGGACCCCAGCATCCAGCTGCCTCCATGAAGTGAAAAAAATTTATAATTGATTTTAATTCTTTATCTGAAAAACTTAAAATATTATATGATAATTTAAAATATATATCATTATAATTTTTATAGTGATGTTATACACTTCCTTAACCATACTCACCCATCGAGATATACTGTGTTCATGTTTACATTTGTTTAACCACCTAAATGAATGATTCTATAAAACTCTATAATGGAAGACTATAGAAAATAAAAACTAATAATTTTTTATGTTAATTAGAAAATAAGTTTTAGATTATTATTATAGAGATATTGCATGAAATATTTAACTAATTATCAAAATATCATCTCTAATTTCTAAAATTACTGAAATAAGCTGACACTAATTACATTTTCACACAACATAACTAAAACACCCATGGAACGAGACAATAACATTGTATATAAATTTAAAATATATAATCTAGTTTCATAAATATTATTAAATGATAATATTAGTATAAAATAAATTTTACTATCATCGTCAAAATAAAATGCACACATAACAACCAAAATTATTAACACCTCGTAGTAAAAATAAACTATAATTAACTAATATAATTATAATAAATTATTATAAATGAAGTATATAAAATGTAATATATATTAATAAGCTCTTAAAATATGTGACTAATATAGTTATGTTTTTTATAAAATAGATTAGAGTGCATTCAACTGAGTAGTGACACAAGCTAAGGGTTATCTGTATCAATTTTCCATTCCTTTGGACATATTAAATTCTGAAAACCACCTTTTATTAAATATAGTGTATTCACTAAAAAATTTATTTCATGTATTATAAATATACTTAAATTCAATATATTTTAATGTACATTTCATGATCCCTATACCATGTTATTTTTTTCTTACATTACCTATATCGTAAGGACTTATTTTAACTTAATTTTATATTATTGAGTTTAAAGATTTTTTATTGAACTCTATTGAAATATGTTTGGTTTATTATACTGAATGAATAATTTATAACTTATTTCCTCCTTATTTTTTATTTTTTGATTTATTTATTATTAACTAATTTTCAAGTGATTCTTCACTCAGAGATTATGTAACATGTATACGGTTCTTTTTCTGAAATTTATTTTCTTATGACAATATTATTATTGTAAATCATGATAACATAAATATGGTTTGGTCGCTATATAAAAAAATTATCTTAAAATACTCATGTAATTAATGGGTTTTGAATATCCATATGATATTCTTTCATCAAATGTGTTTTCATTCAAACCCTACCAATATTGTAAGTGTTTTTGTTAACTGAACTCCCTTCATTGAGTTAAAATTATTCTTCTTAAACATATTTAATACAATATTGTTTTCTTCCGATCTAAGAATATATTTCATGGTAAAGTATCTTAATCTATGGGGTAAAATTTCATTTTATTCAAATAATTGGCCTTGAAGAACTTCTTCCTAAAAAGGTTAAATAATTATTAAGAATATAACCCCATCATCTTTAACGATAGTTTCCCCTCTTTGTCCATATTTTAATTTACAAAAAATGTTTTCCTTTATAATTAGAAACACAATTATGGTTAATCTAATGTTACCTTTATATTAAAATTATCCTTTTTTCAAAATGATGTTTTGTTACACTTATTACAATGTGGGTTTTCAACAATGGTAATTAAAAATATTAAAAAATTGGTTTTTAATCCATTCAAAATAAAATGTTCTGTTTTCAAATCCACATTTTCTTGAAACAAACATTATTTATCTTCAAGGATACATTATTGAGGATCATTTTTTAATGTAAAATTTTTCAAATTTTTTCATATCACCTTTTAAAAAATATCATTTGAAAGTGTCCCATAAATTCTTATTTTATGAAAATGTTAAACACGTTTTATAAAAACTATTTCATGGTTTTGATTTAATTTTATGCTATATCAAAAGATTTATTTCCATAGAAATTTTATTTCATGAATGAATATATAACTTATTTTATACTTTTTTGGGGGATTAAACTTATGTAAATCCATTACTACCTTTGTATTTTCTATTCATTAAACTTTTATGATTTTTTATCTAATGACTTTCCTCTATGAACACTCTATATTTATTTACCTTAATTGAATGGTGTTCACATAGATTAAAGACATTAATTTATTTGGTAAATTATTAAATAAATAGTATACCCTTTATCTATAATATGAAAATACACTATGATATATTATCATGATTGTTTTGTATTTACCTAGAATGTTATTAAATATCTTTGTATGCCTACTAATTTTCCAGGGGTATACCATGTTATGATTATTGATTTAATTATGATATTTTACCTTATATGATTCCATTTTGAAGGGATATAAGACCAATTTTCATTCCATGGGTTATTTTTTATATAATAAATTATTGATTTTATGTATCTACTATATTCATATATGTTTATGGGTGGGCTCGATATCACCATCCAATACATTGGTTATTCTTGATATTTAATGAGAAATTAATGATTTTTCATAATGATTTTTCTCACAAAGTAATGTGAAGAATGGGTTTTCTCATAATTTAATGTGTGTACATAATGAGATTTATCACAGAGGTATAGGAATAATGAGTTTCTCATATTTTAATGTGTCATTATAATGTAATTATCAATAAAGTCATGGGAATAATGAGTTTTCAAAAAATATTGCCCTATGATTTGGATTATTCCACCATTCCAAGTTTCTTTTCTTTTTAGGAAAATCTTCATTACATGTTTATTTCTCTTTTCTATGATATTCTACACTTTTATGTTATTTCATGTGTTATGTTATGATTAATTATCTATAATTTTTTGGGTATAACATTCTTATATATCATGATTATACCCTTTTCTCACAATATTCACACTTATGATATTTGATTTTTATAATGTTTGGTTACACTTACTATTCATCTGTACTCACCCCTTTCTTATATATGCATTCCCTAGGATTTAATATGAGTATAACTTTTAATATGTCTATAAGGGATTTCATTGTGGATAAATTATGGATAAATATTCCCTTTTTTGTTTCAATAATAATACTAATAGGTCTTGAAATACACTAAACCTTTCATTTATGAGATTGTGTAATTATGTGTGAGATGTAATGATTAACTTATGAAAATGATGTGAAAGAAATATAGGATTTTATCTCAGGGAATCGAATCCAGTTTTAAATTATAGTTTTTTAGTACCAAACCTCTGAGTGAAAATATGGGGTTTCTTAGTTGGTATTATAGAATGTTTCAATTATTTTGAGGTTAGATTTATTATTTTTGGGGATTAGGATAACAAGAATTTAGATAAATACATATTGATAAGTCTTTTGGATAAGTTAAAGTATAGGATGACATCCGAAAATTTTAGTAAAAATTTGAGTATGTAGTATTCCTTGTAATGAAATCCATATCTCGATACTTCAAGGGGATTTAGGTCTGTAACAAATGTACCTAAGGGTAATAACCTTGAAAATGAAAGATTTAATATTAACTCGATCATTGCATGATGAAATATAAATAGGCCTAAATACACACCTAGTTTAAAAATAATGGGGGATATACCATGGTTAATTAACATTATCTTTAATGAATAATTTCTCTACTTTAAAAAGGATTTAGAAAGGGGATGTGGATAAGAAAAGGCAAAAAAGAACCAAGGTGTTACAATTTCAATGTCATTGGTCCATTTTCATATGAATTTCCAAAGAAGAAGGTCATTTAATCTAAAATTGAAAAGGAATATTTTAAACCTATAAAAATAAAGATGAAAAAGTAAATGAAGAAAAATTCGACCAGCAAGAATAAAAACATAACGAGAAAACCTAATGAAGATGATTCAATATCAACAAACTCTTTAGATGATGAGGTAAATTTTCTTGATAAAGTTGGAAAGGATTTAATTTATCAAGTGTGGAGAATGATATAGAAGATATGATATATTAGGAATGATAGTTAAATTGGGAGTTGTATTCATGTGTTGTAATGATTTATTTCTTGCGGTTTATTGAAAAAAACTCAAATTTTTAAATTGGAAGTGATTGAATCATTAAAATTCATATGAAAAATGATGGAAAAATTAGCTCTATAAATTCCCCCACACATCACACATGGAGACCTGTATAAGTAAGCCTCAAAATGAGATTAAATAAAATTCAAAACACATACCCATGAGATCGATCAATTTGTTTTAACAAGAAATATGATATTTCATACCTCCTAAAAAATATTTCATGTTATCTAATCATATTATACAATATATTTCTACTTTATTTATCTTCCCAAGTATAAAAAACTCTTACCTCACTTGAATTTTCTCTCATATTACAAATTTCAATTTATTTATCAACACTTTTCTCATCCAAAATCATGAAAGAGTCATCATATGAGTGATAAATACCTACATATAAACCTGATGTGAGTCAAGAACATTTTATTATCATGACGATGTTTTAGGGTTTTCTATGTATTTCAATTGGTAGGATTTAAATTTATAAATTATGAGATTGAATGAGGAGGGCTTGGCTCCTTTTTTTAATGAAAAAAATATACAATTCTAATTTTCACCCACGTATGGTCTAATACACACTCCCCATAGTATAAAATAAAATACCAAATAATATCTAAATTTGTTTCATGGAAATACCACACATTATCAAGTTCTTATTCTTCATCATAGACTCTCCTCAAAATTACAAGTGTTTTTTAAAATATCTGGATAGTCAATATTTTCTTTCTCATTTTAAAGCTCCAAAAAGTTAAAAAGTTTTTATCATGTAAGCTCTAGAAAGGAACGAATTTCAAAAAAATAAATTTTTAGGATGTAAAATCATCTCTTAAACATTTTATGTTCCACCCAAAGTATCACCAAATGTGGTATCACAACACATGACATCTTCCTCCAACACATATATTCAACTAAATCATTAAATTTCACTTCAATGGTAGGTTGGATAAGGAAACTTAGCTTGTAATGTGGATAAAATAATAGGTTTTTCATGGATTCTATGTGATATAAGGATTAAATGTACCAGTAATTCATGAATAAAAGGATTTTTTGAAAAAGGAGAATTTGAAAACTAATAAATGAATCAATCATTCAAAACATGAGTATCTAAAACCCTTATGTTTTGACATGAATAAATTAAATTATGGTTAAAGGAAGCATGGGTTGGTTCTCTCAAGAAGTTATGTGGATGTAAATAAGATGACAAAATGGGTTATAATTTCAATGGGAAAGTGATTTTGAATATAAAGACATGGAATTGTGGAATGGGATTCAAAAATTAGAGAAATTTTCACTAAATTCTCCAAATATATGAACTTGATACAAAGATATTTTCAACCTTTATTTACGCTAAGTTTTATGGAATAAATTTTTTCACTTATAGAAATGATTTTAGAAAAATATGCAAAGGATAGTCATTTCAGCTCGTAAGTTTTACAAATATAGAATTGTTGAAAAAGAAACACACAAATATTTGAAAAACGAACTTATTTTTATAGAAAAAAAAATCAATAAAAATTATAAAAAAACCAAAACTAAAAAGCTTCCCTCTACTAAACTTAAATAATGTAGTGTCCTCAATTATTTAAAGTACATATTAACATATAAAAAATTATTGAATCAAAGAAAGAAATAAAGTATTATAGAGACTTATGACCAAATGGATTTTATTGATAAATAGGTTAGAGGAGTATAATCTCCTCCACCAACTCTGCTAGAATTTTCTCATGGTAATTTTTCAGCCTATTTCCATTAAAATTGATGTGATCTTGGTCTATTTACTTCATAATCATCACAACACTGAAAGGATATACATGAGTAACTATGAATGGACCTTTCCATCTTGAACAAATTTTTCTTAGCATCATTTTGATTCTTGATTTGAATAGCATCACTCTATATCTAAGATGGAATTATTTTGGTTGGAACAACTAGAAATTAGCCACTCTTGTTATCTCTTTGTAAATCTTTTAATTTTCAAAAAAAATCCATTCTAATTTACTCAAGCTTTTGTAACTGAAATCTTCTCTCTTTTAAAGATATTTTAATATCCAAATTCATCTTTCTCATAACCCAATATTCATTATTCTCTAATATAACATGAAGTTGGTAGATTTTACCATAAATCAACCAATTTGGGATCATTATTATTAGGGTTTTTTAGTAATTAATATAAACTTGTAATGTATCCTCTAACTTTTGGCACCAATAATTCATGTTCAGTTTATCATTTTTTCCAAAATTCATTTGATTCCCCTATTGGATGCTTCAATTTGACCATTAGTCTATTAATGATAGAGAGTAGATGTTTTATGATGCACCCCATAAGTTTCTAGAAATTCATCTATTCTCATATTTCAAAATTGAATCCCATGATCACTGATAATGGATATGGGAATACCAAACCTATAAAATATGTTATCACTGATAAAATCACAAACAACTATAGCATCATCAGTCCTGGTGTATTTTTCCTCCACCCATTTGAAAACATAATAAATTGAAATAAATATATTATAATTTACAAAATACATTAGAAAATATCCTATAAAATTTATCCACTAGATTTCAAAAATCTCACAAAAAATTAGTGACTTTTGAGGAATTTCTTATCTCTTTGAAATATTTCTAGAAATATAACATTTTTTGTACCTTTTTAAAAGTTAAAGAGCATCATTATAAAGAGTGTTCCAATAACTTATAGATTATAAAACCTTAATTTCTATCAGTTTAGGTCCAATGTGTCCTCCACAAGCTAATGTGTGACAAAACTCAATAACATATTTAATTTCACTTTTAGGAAAACATCTTTTTATAACATGATCATTGAAAATATTCTAACGAAATGTATCTTCCCAAATGTAATATCTAGATTCAGATTTTAGTTTTTTGATTTAGTAGGAATTTAAATGTGATGCGACTTGAGATATTACTTGATAACTGACCATGTCAGAATACTAAGGCATTTCACTATTAATCAAGTACAATTTCTCTCTTAAAATATGATCATTCAGTGGATATTTTTTGAGAATTTCATCTTAAAAAACGTTTGGAAGTCTATATGAGTGATCATACATTTGGTTCTTAGATCCCTTCTTGTCTTCGATTTCAATGTTGAACTCCTATAGTAGTAACATTCAGCTCACTAGACGTGATTTAATTTCATCCTTCTTCTTCATGTACCTAATATCTGCATGATTAGAAAACACAGTGACATTAGTTCCAACAAGATATGATATAAATATTTATAACAAAAATGGAACTACTAAAAACTCTATTTATGTGGTGGTGTAATTTAATTAGTCTGTATATAAGGTTACAGAGGCATAGAAAATGTCTTATAGAATTCCCTCAATTTTATGAGAAATAAATTCTCTAAGTACTTGGTTTTAAGCATCACAAATTAGCTCGAATGGTTCTTCCCAATTTAGTGGTTCCTCTACTAGTGGTGTAATTAATATCCTATTAAAATATTCAAAGTCTTCCATACAAACACCATTGAAATAAAAATCAGAATCTTTTAAAAGTAATATAGTGAGATATATATAAATATTACTAAAGTATTTGATAAACCACATGTGGAGTCATGTATATCTTAATAAAGGTCTAACATGTTTCACAAAAGTTTATTAATGTGCTAAATTTATCAGTTAAATTTTTGATTTATCCACTTAAATTCCATTTGTGAAATAAAAATCCAAAGGAAAATTAATCTCTCAACCATTAAATAAAACTTTTTAAAATTTAAATCAACATTCATTTCAATATAGGTTATCAAAAATATATATTTTTCAAACAATGGTCAAAATGATATCCAAAAACTATGAAATCATCTAAAAACATCCAAGATATCTTCAATTCCATCCAAAAATATTCTTACCATGAATCTCCAAAATGTACCTTTAGAATTACATAATCCAAATAGAATATATTTATATGAAAACTTTCGAGTATACATGTAAAGGATGTCTTCTCTTGATCCTCAGAAGCAATGGGTACCTCAAATTAATATAAAAATCTATCCAAATATAAATAATCAGTTATTCCTACCAATCTCGAAAACATATAGTCAATAAATGGGATGGGGAAATGATCTTTCCGAGTGAAATAATTCAACTACAAAAAATTTAAGCACATTCCACATCTATTCTGAATTCTGACAGGGATTAATTCATTATTTTTTCCCCTAATAGTGGTTGGGCTATTTTTTGGGAAGTACATGCATTGGAATAACCCACTATGTATCTGAAATGGGATAGATGGTCAAATATTCTAAGATCTTCTCAATATCCTTATTCACAACCTCTATCAAGGTGGGATTCAACCTCCTTTTGGGATGTCTAATTGGATTGGAATCTCTATAAAGATGAATTCTATGTGAGAATTTTTTTGGGTTTATTCTACGGATATCAAAAACAATAAACCCTATTTCTTGTACATTTTCTCTCAAAACTTTCAATCAAATATTCTTCTTGGGTTTCAGACAAATTATTATCAACTATCATTGGTAATTTATCTCCCTCCATGAGGTACACATTTTTCAAATTAGTGGGAAGTGGTTTTAATTCTAGATATAGGGGATTCTCTAGGGATGAAATTAAATTAATTTTCCCCTTTTACAAAGTTTGGACCTCCTACACACAAGAAATCATGTCATCTTATTCAACTTTTAACAAATCAATAAAAAATCATATTTTATCTCTTCATCCCACAAGAAATTAGAATCTATAGTGTTTTGGGCAGTCACAAATAAAATGATATTTTCAATGAAAAAAATTATCTCATAAGTCTAAGAATTCATGGAACATATATGATTATTCAATTGTTGAGTACCAACTTTATGGGAAAGTGAAAAGAGTGAGTCATCATCTGATGGATGCCTCATTGATTCAAAAATAATGAATTTTACATGTAATATCCAAACTCCATGGTAACTGTCCCATCATGGAAATTGATGATATTTTTTCCATTTTTAAGAATTGTCTATCGAAATAATTTTTGAGTTTGTTGGGATATTATCTTATTCTATATTTAGTACATATAAGTCATCTAAGAATACACATCATTGAATTTATCAAGGACATCATCTAAAAATCTTTTTTGGGAAAAATGCGGATATGTATACTAGATGGTCCACTACTCTTTTCGAATTCACATTTCTCCTATTATAATAAGTGTATAATATGTTGGTAAATACATTAATTGAAGCACAAAAAGCATTAAATAAATTTATTTACCCAATGGTGCATGGAACAAAAATCATCCATAGATCTTGAAATTTGGATGGAAATTGTGGTGTAATAAGGGATAAGAAACTACTTCCCAAGTGGATCCTCTCATTAACTTGATGTATTATTTTCTTGTTGAAAAGATCCTTCAAAAAAATTTGCATATCTTGGAATTTTTTTACTACTTCCAGTAAGAGGAAATTAATTTCCACTTTCTAGAAGGATTCTATAATTTATTTTTAAATTACTTATTCCTACATATCATCCTTTATGGAAATGGGGGGATAAGTCTTTTTTATCCCATTGTTTCATTTGAAATGGTGTTTTTTGTCTCTTTATCCTTGGATTGTCAGAATCCTTCTCATCTTTCTTTTCTTCTTCTCGGTTCATTTTCACATAATTTTCAGAATTTTGAACTTCATTCTCTTTAAAAACATATTTTATTATTTCAAGTTTATGGGTGGTTTGTAGAGGGAGTTATTTTCCACTTATTTTTTTCATTATAAAATTATTCCTTTTATTTTGAACAATTTTCACTGTTATTTTTTATTCATTATTTGTTATAATGTCCATAAAACTTCCAAATTGATCAGTTTGATTATCAATCATATCTTCCAACCTTGAAATATTGTTTTATAGATTCTTCTCTTCAGTTTCATGTGAACTTGTATACATATGCTCATAAGTATATCATTAGAATGTTTTTGGTTAAAAGGATTGTTGTTTATTGAAAGGATATTTATAGGATTTATGGAATGGGGGGTTCTAGTATTATTGTAGAAAAGGAGTACTTTTTGGGTTCTATTAGATTCCATATCTTTATTGGGTTTGGGGTTAATGTGGATGATTTTGTTGGAATTTTCTTTACTGATAGGCTACAACACAACTTTCTATCCCCTAAACTTATGGACATTGTTCTGTGTAATGATACATAGAAGAGAATAAACCACATACCTATGTCGGGCCTTGTAGTTCCTTTACTTGGTTCACGTCTATTAGTCACACTAGTTTGGTGAGTTCGTTCATTTAATTTATGATTAAATATTTTTAATCATATGTGCTCATATCATGGATTACCCTCATTCTAATACCCCCATTCCTCAAATTGAAGTTATTTCTAGGAAATATTCTCAATTATACCTCTAAAATCTATAGGAGACTTTTTAATCAAGGCTCCTCCAAATGAGGTTTCAAAGATATTTTGATCATTGTTGAGAATTCCTTGGTTGAAGAACAGAAGTAATTAGTGTTCCTCCATTTATTAATGTGTGAAAATGGCATAGAACATTTTTAAAGGCTCTTAGTACTTATAGGAGGTCTCTTTTGTTTATTTCCATATGATATAAATATATTTTTTAATGGAATTATTCCTGTATTTAGGAAATAATTGCTATATGAATCATCTTTTTATATATTACCAATCAATGATCTCCCCTGGTTAAAGATTTTACACCATTCATTAGTCACTCCTTTAAGTGTGTAGGGGAATTCCCTCCACTTAAATTCATCTTTAGGTGGTCCTCTTGGCCTGAAGCTTGTGATGAAGAAGTTAAATTATTGGATATGCCAATTTGGATTTCTCTTGTAAGGCCATAAAACATTTTAAGCACATGGATAATATTTACATAAAATTAAAAATCATTTGGCGTGGTAGGTACAATTAGATGGTTATTTTTGAATGGAAAATTGAGGTGTGTATAGATCAGCTAGGGTTTGGTTGGGATTTCAAGCCATGAATTCTGGTTAAATGTAAATACTAAGAGTTTCATTTGAATATGAGAGTTTTATTTTTTCATTGTTTCCTATTAGGATTTTTTTTCTTATTTTGATTCATTTTCTTTCAATTTCTAGATCAAATTAATTAATGGTTCAATTGAGTTGAGGGCCATTCAATTTTAATTTTTCTAAGTTGTTTGGTGGCACTGCCTCCCTGGAAACAGTTCCATGTTTAATGAATTCCAATTATGGGGTGTGGGGAAAAATTATATTACCTATTAAAAGTTTATTTATTAACCCTAGGTAGTCTCTCAAATAATTTTGCACAAATAACATATTTCCATATTTAATTAGAGGGAAAATTGGATTTTTTTTAAATTATTTTTTTAAACAAAAAAAAGAGATTAAACAAAAGAAATAAAGTAAAAAAATATTAGAAAGGAAATTGATTGAAAACTATTATATGATAATGGTGATCAGTTCAGGGTTAGTTTTCTAATTTCAATGATATCTTAGTTTCATTTTATCCAATACTCTTCTACATTGTTGATTAAAGTGTGATTCAACGATCTCTTCCTCTCACTCCCTTAGTCAAATGGTGATGGTGAGTGTAAAACTTGTCAAGAACTTAGTTTTTTCTACTCTCCTTATTTGTGTGAGAGAGTTGTAGTGAATATCCTCAACTAAATTAGGCAATACATGATCGTTTCTTTTTTATCCAAAACAAAAAAGAATATACAATACCCCTCCCACACATACTGATGATCATCGAGTACTTCACCACTAAGAACTAGTCTATTCCATCGTATATAAACCAAAACATAGTGGAGAGAGATAATGATAATTGACCAAATAAAAAATAAATAACAGAATCAAAAACCAAATAAAATCAGACTTTATAATAAAAAATTATATTAAAAATTTAAATAAACTTAATAGATGATAAAATAATTTTTATTCAATAAGGAAAAAATACCTCAAGAATTAAAAAATAGAAAACCTCCCCTTCCCCAATAACTCATATGTTAACCCCACCATAGTAAAGTTAATCAAGAAGAATTTGGATGAATAAGGAATTACAAAACTAAGAAGAATAAAATAGCTAAAAATAAAAGAATAAATTTTCTCCTATAGAATATTTTTATCAAAATAATAATATTGTTTCAACTTCCAAATGTATGAATCATTCTATGAGTCCTTATAAGTTTTTCGAAATTGATAATTCTATTAACGCTCTAAATTTCAAAGATATTTGTTTCATATAAAAGAATTTATGACATAATTAATGAGTCACACTCTTTCTGGAAGAATGTTTCAAAAATCTTCCTTCAATATGGAGAATCCAATGGTCGTATTAATGAGGTAATACCTCCATGATATTTAATGTTCAAATGCACCTATAAATTATATTTCAAAAATATCTGTAATAACCTCAATAAGAGGTGTTTATCCCACGTTATTTCTCATTTACTAAGGTAGGGTCCACTTAGTTGTTGAGAATAATTTTTCAACATGATTTTTTTAGGGCTTATAGATATTTGAATCATCTCTTTCTCCAAAAGAATAATTTGAATCCCACAAATAAATAAATCCTAAAAAAACTAATCACTCAAATTATTTCAATATTTTAAAATATATGCTTGAAATAAAAAAGAGACAAAAATATGTTAAAAATATAGAATTAAGAAATTTTCATATTTTATCCCAAAACACATCAAAAATCCAAATATGATGAAAATCAACTGAAATTTTTAAATTTCAATGCATAAAATCATTTAAATACATATAAAAATGTTTGAAATATTATCTATATCATTGAGAAAGAGATTATAGTAAGTAATCTTGAATATAAGTAGACTACAAAGGTAGAATAACTAGATAAGGCATACACTATGAGTCCATTAGTTCAAAATGAGATGAATAATTTTAGAATTTTTTTGATAGTTAAATTAAGGTTATAGGTTATTCATCTCACAATGGTTGGTACAAAGTTCCAAGGAACAAAGTAAATATGTACATAATCAGTTACATTTTGGTTTTTTATTTCTAAATTTGTATGTGGGAAAAAATCTAAGGAGCTTTAGACCCAAAAAAATTAATGCTGATATTCAAAATCAAAGAGAAGAATATAAAAGTTTACCACTAATACCTAGGGAAAAGAAATATTAAAAAATTTAATAAAACACCACCAAAATTTTGGACATATGTGTTATAAAATGTAGGATATTCTAATTATGATGTTATTATTGGTGTTGTGTAAGATATAAAAACAGAGGCAATTATTTCTTATATAATACTTCATGTCTAGTAATGATGAAAGAATAATGGAGTATATTAGGTTGAAAAAATATCAAACTCGCAAAGTAAATGAACTATTACCATAAAATCACATAATTTTTCCTCTCATAATAGATTTGGAAATTTTTAAGAGGTGTGTGGTAGGTTTGGAAAAGGATGTCTGAAAGATAAGGAATGTTTTAATATACTCCGTGAGAGGTTTTAGAAAATTAAAAGGGTATTCATGCACTAAAAATGTAACACCCAGAGATTTTATGAAAAATATTCTTTTAATTTCATTAATGTCTTGTGTTGTATGCTACACCAAGATTACCTTGCGCTATACGCAACACCGTATTAGCTTGCAGCATACGCAACACTATTCTTGGATCATGTTACACATGATTTTGATAATAGTTATTCTACGCAACATTGAGTATATATATATATATATTCAATGTATAAATGAAATATGGTTGGATTATGTTATACAAAACAACGAAGGATTCTTGCACAGCACGCAACCCTGACTTGGCTTGCATTACACGCAATCACGACCTTCCTCGATAGCGTGTATTGTACGCAATACCGGGTTTTACTAAACAATGATATATTATTATAATATTATTATGAACTAGCCATTATGAATAGTATTAACTAAATTTTGAATCTTATAACATTATTATTCGTCTTTCACATTTTCTAAAACATGGTATAAGAACAAAATAAATTTTTCGGGTAAAATAAGTATTTTTCAAAAAATGCAGTTTTGCCACCTTTTGATGGCGCACCCACTTTAAATATAGTTTTTGACATGTTTATAAGTTCAATTTGACAAAATAAAATTCTTATTTGGAATCATGAAATAAAAATTTACTTTGAATAAATTTTCATATCATTCTGGTAACTTTCATATTTTGATGAATAGTAAAAACACGCAATATTTTAATTAAAAACAACTTTTTTCATCGCAATAATTTATATGGTTAAATTATAATATTGAATGATTTTAAAGTATAAATAGAATATATTTTTACCATTTAATATAATGTATGTCATTAGCATTGATTCTACCTTGAATTCGTAGGATAAATCAATTCAATCTTTTGCAATGTTTTAAAGAAAAACCCATTTTCTTTCGACAACGAGATTAATTTTAATTTAATTTCTGAAACTTTTGTGTATTGAATTTGGAAAAATGGATTCCATATTTGGAATAAGTGGATCCAAATTATGTTAACAACCTGCTTTTTATTTTTGGGAATTATGAATAGTAACTACGGTAAATTTTATTTACCATAGTTAAAGGTAAATCGAGTAATTAAGGGTAAATATAATATTATAAAATTACCCTAACACATGTCAAAATCCTATTGGATGACTAAACTTCGACCCATATCACCTAAGGGTCGGATTAGATTCATTTAATGGACTTTTTTCCATGAAAATAATTTAATAATTATTAAAACCAAAGAATGTGACAACATGTCACTTTCTTAAATCTTATAAGTATAATAATTTTAATTTAGTGATAAACTTCATGAAACTTAGAACATGAATAGTATACAGAAATATAATACAATTATATACATCATAGGAATTTATTTAGAATTTTTAGGTATTAAATAATTATCATTTATTATGACACAAAGATGATGCAGTAATTGTCTTATTAATGAAATATTGACATAATTGATGTTATAAATACACAAATAAATGTAATTTAAGACTTTTTATGAATTAAACTAATTTTATAGGTTAATATTATATGTTAGTATTTATTTAATTAACTTTTTTCTAACTAATCATTCTGTTATGATTTTCACAAAAATCAATTACTAAATAGTGTCAAAATTGACATAAAATAGTTTTTAAAACAAATATTATATTATTAATTGTTATTTTATTCCTAAAAATCTACGGTTCGTCTAAATGACTTAGATAAGGTTATATATATTAATAATAAACAACTTGGGGTTTGTTTGGCTTCTTATAGTAAGTTTATTAACCTTATAGTATAAGAACACAAGAATACACGGTAAAAGTAAAATTATTTAACTTAATGTTAAATCTAAATGATAAGGTTAAAATAGGAAACTAAACTTGTCTAAATTATATTGGATGAGAGAATTTCGACCCGTCCCCACCTTAGCTTAAAAATAAATCAATTTGGAGCTATTTAAAACCGAATTTGACTTTATAATAAAATAATAGTTTTAGTTATTCCAAAGGTGCCCCTCTCCTACCTTAGAAAAGGGAACCTCCTCCTCCCTCTTCCTCACACCACTTTGAGCCTTCAAGCTCGACCAAACCCTGCCAATTTCTTCTCTCCACTTCCCTAGAAACATCCTAGAGGTTCTGGTCTTCTTCAAAGACCTATTTTAGTACCCTAAAAGGAGGTCTCAAAGAAGCACTTCAAAGAAGAGGTAATGTCCGTTACCGATTCTTTCATCTTTATTTCTTATTCCACATCTTCTTCTTTAGTTGTTTCATTATGAAGTAATAACATCAGTATCACTCATATACTGATATGTTATTATAAGTATGAAACAACCCTATTTAACCATCTATCCATCCTACGGAAAAAGAAATCACCGCGCGTGCGTACGTACGGAATACCGTCTCCACGTCGTGGTGTAATCTATTTTCCACCACCACCTTTCTTGGATGGGTATAATGGTGTAAATAATTAATATATATGATTATTATAATGTTATATTGATTCTTAAATAGTATACATACACTCCAATACAATTCCACGATCATGGGAATGATATCATCGCTCGTGCGTACGTACGGAATACCGTCTCCACGATGTGATGTGATTCGTTCTACCTGATCTTCATTTCATAATGATTATATAAATGAATTGAATGAATAAATATGACATATAGTACATTAATACCATTCTGGAAATGATGTATCTATATCCTAAGGAGAAGAATAAGAATTTATTCGACAAAACACGCATAAGAACAAAAAAGTAATAAACACCCGAATAACAAGTAGTAATGAAATATTACTAATAATAAGCTAAGAATATGACCATATATGATATCATAACAATAAGTATGATTCTGGAATAAGTCAATAACATTATTTAAATCACTATACAGGAGGTTTGGACAGTTACAAAGCAAATCGGACCTAAGGTAAGGGAAATATTACAATTTCATTTTTATCCGAGATTGTTTATACTTTGGTATTTACTGGGGTGTATTTTATCATCCACATCCATGTTTCCTCAATATGTAATATTATTTCCATCCACCTACAATTTTTTAAAACCATTTTTACCTTTCAATGAGTTTTTAGTAAAAGATATGAAAGGAATCTTTTGTCGTTTTTCATATGAGGTACTTTTTGGCTTTTCCGACAAAAGTATGAGAAGAATGTTTTTTTAACTTATACGGCATTAATGGATTTTTAAAACATTATTTCCAAGAAGCTTCCTTTACAAGTTTTAAATTTTATTTTTAATCAACTTCTTTTAGTTTAAAATTGTATTACATGTTAAGAAAGGAAAATTTTTTTGAAGTAGAAAGGATATTTTCCTCAAGAATGGAGTTCAAGTGTTTTATCAAAATTATTTTCCATCTAAGATAATATAGGGTTCTGTTTCTATCCCTATTATTACATTGATTTGATTATGTTGTTATGGAATTATTTTTATGAATTCCTTTATCTTATATAAATTGTTTTATGATGTCATGTTGTTTAAGAATCCCATTTTTATTACATGGGTTATGCAATGATGTATGATTTATGATTTTGTGGCACACATATGAATGGTATCATTATTAGATGGGTGGGACCTATATCTCCCTCCAATGAATTGGGTAAAGATTTTATATCTCATGAGATAGACATGGCTGGAATGGTAGGTTATACCAGTTAAGTGAAACAGGACTGAAATGAGGAGTGAACTCAGTTCAGAAAGGGACTTTGTCCACTAACATAGTCTTGGCAATGAGTCTTGACTAATAAGAAATGATTCTATATGATTATGTGTGTTTGCCACAAAGTTTCATGTTTTAAGTTATGATTATTGGGATTACATTTCACTACTATGATTTATCCCATGTTATGAAATTATGATCTCTTTTGCAGGTTAAGATTTCCAAAAGATATGTTCTTATGAATATGACGTGATTGATATTTCTTTTGTTTACCCTTACTGAGCATTTGAGCTCACCCTTTTTTGTTTTCTTTTCCCCAGGACATAAAGAGAGGATTTAGGTTTAAAAAAAAGAAGATCTTTATGGGAGATTTTGAAGATCTTTCACCACGATTAGAAGATTATATTCAGAGTTTCCAAAGACACTAAAATATTACGATCCTTGTGTGTGTGTTTTTGTTATGTACTAAGTATTCCTCAAAAGTAATGTAATGTCTATGTACGTCAAGATTAGGGTCTCTACAGTTGGTATCAGAGGAAAGGTTTAGTCAACCTTTGGAAACTAGGATGCGAAAACGTTAGTGAGATCCCTAGAGATATTTCTAAGGTATGTCTAGGGATGTCCCTAAGGATAAGTATACGTATAGGATACAGTCCTAGAACTACGGTAACAATCATAGAATTTAACCTAAGATGTTAGATATTGAGAATACTCCCCCTTTATTATGTTGTTTTCCCTAGCATGATTTTTGCCTCTCACACTATTCTTTTTGGGTTTTAGACGATGGCTAGAACCCGAAGGAACCGTGTTGATCAATGTAATGGACAATGAAATGATTTTCCTCCTGAACAAACAAATGTTATGGGAGATGGAGTGCAAAATATTATTGCTATACTTACACAAGCTATGAATCATTCTGGACTTCCAAATGAGCAGAGAAGGGAACAACATTCTATTGAGTCCTTCATAAGGCAACGTCCACCTTCTTTTAGTGGGTCTTCTGATCCACGTGTTTCTGAACAATGGATCAGTACCACTGAAAAGATATTTTCAGTTCTTCAATGTTCTGAACATGATAATGTCATCTTAGCAGTATATCGTTTGGAAGGTGAAGCTGATCAATGGTGGAATCTTATCAAGAATACGAGGCAAAGAGATGAAATTGAGTCCATGGAATGGGATGAGTTCAAGAACTTATTTTTCAATAAGTACATCCCTCGTATTCTTCGAACAAAGATTGAGAAGGAGTTTCTTGAACTAAAGCAAAAGGATGATGAATCTGTTGGTATATACGAAGTGAATTTTACAAGGCTTCCAAGGTATGCATCTGGATTTATCATCCAACCTGAAAGTAAAGTTGATCGATTCTTAAGTGGCTTAAAACCAAATCTTCAAAGGAAATTAGATATAAGAGACTTCAGTAGCTATGAAGAAATTGTGAGTTGTGCTATCAAGGTAGAAATGGAAGTTTGTGTTACTTATCCATATCATAGTTTTGAAAAGAAACGAAAGATGTAGTTGAAGGAGAAATCTCAGAATAATGGTGAAAAGAAGATGAATGTTTCCTTATGCTAAAAGTGTGAAAAGAATCATGGTGGAGATTGTCTTAAAGGGACAAGTAAATGTGTAAAATGTGGAAAGGAAGGTCATCGGTAATTTGAATGCCGCAATGATGGGAAGAAGATGCCTAATGATGCAAACAAAGGAAGGGATACACAGAATGAACCTACTACACTTCAATGATTCAAGTGAAAGTAAATGGGGCATTATGCTAATAAATTCCCTAATCCAAGGGTTAGTGATGATCGACATGAGAAACCAATTAAGGCAAAGGACAAAGGGAAGTCACATGCGATCACCATTGGCGATGTTGAATATGACAACGATGTGGTGGAATTATTAAGTGTTTATATAATGGGATTCCAAAATAATGTTGAGTATTGGAATATTTATGTATTGGTCTATTATGGTCTTCAATAATTTTATGGTACCGGTAACCATGGAATGTGATTGAGATATTTTTGGAAAAAAGCTGATATGCACATAATGAAGGGAAAACGAGAAAATGACATATTTGACAGTATTCACGAGCTCATGATTGATATAAGGACTAAGTGATATCATGGTTTGAGGATATAGAATTTTGAGGATTTTGGTATGTGGAAAGTGTTAACTTTTAACTGCATTCAAGTTTTCACTAAGGTTCAATGGATATTCATTCTTCAAGAGAATACATGATTAAGGTATTCACATGTTTGTAATTTGACCAACAAGATATATCTTATGATATATGGGGGATAAATGATGGAATTCACATGATCATTTTCTTTATACTATGAGCTTGGACTGAAGTATTTTAGATAAGCCTAAAGACTGGAATGGATTATTTTGGACATAAGTTAGTATTGTTTAAGTATAAAACTTTTTTTGATATTGTTGATGGGATGTTATAGTAATATAGCTTTAGAAAAAGGACAACCTGCAGGACGGGCGACAGCCCATCGCGTCGGACAAGGCTGTGGGAATCGAACCCACAACCGAAGTGCGACTGGCCTTTATCGCCTACCACTGGCCTACAGGAAGTCCCTGTTTAGTAGAAACTAGTTTTATTATATTAAGCAGTATGATATATGAAGTATAAGTCCATTTTAGGAACCATATATGATTAATATCACTATAGATGGACTTATGTATTTTTTGATAACTTTTCTAACCTTTTGTTTGAGACAGATGGAATAACCCATCATTCTATCACATGATCTTCTAACACATCACGAATGACAAATTCAACTTCGTTTCTTTAAGAGATGAAGTGGAAATTGTCCAAAGAATGACAAACGGTGAGACTATACCAAAATCAGGAAAGTATTTATTCTAATTCCAATTTCATCAACTTTAGGGAAATGATCTTGAAAAAAAAGGTTGTCCCAGTGCTCTTATATCTGACGAATCAGATGGTACCTTAGATTGTCACAAATTTATGGCTTTGTGATTGCCGGCTTTTCCATAGCCATGTTCTCTACCACTCTCCATCAGAACATGATGGTTAGATTTCTCTTCCATATCCATATTTTCACCTATGTGGAAACCCAGTGAATAGTTTTTTTGGGTTACCATTACGTTTCATACTTTTGTTTTTAAAGATTGGTTTTGGTATTCCTTTTGATGATGTGGGTTTCTATTAAAGAAACTTTCGTATAGTAAACCATTTATAACCCTAAAGAATTTCGAGGGAGAAATTCATTTTAAGGGGGGTAGAATGTAACACCCCGAGATTTTATGAAAAATATTCTTTTAATTTCATTAATGTCTTGTGTTCTATGCTACACCAAGATTACCTTGCGCTATACGCAACACCGTATTAGCTTGCAGTATACGCAACACTATTCTTGGATCGTGTTACACACAATTTTGATAATAGTTATTCTACGAAACATTGAGTATATATATATATATATTCAATGTATAAATGAAATATGGTTGGATTATGTTATACGAAACAAAGAAGTATTCTTGCACATCACGCAACTCTGACTTGGCTTGCATTACACGCAATCGCAACCTTCCTCGATAGCGTGTGTTGTACGCAATACCGGGTTTTACTAAACAACGATATATTATTATAATATTATTATGAACTAGCCGTTATGAATAGTATTAACTAAATTTTGAATCTTATAACATTATTATTCGTCTTTCACATTTTCTAAAACATGGTATAAGAACAAAATAAATTTTTCGGGTAAAATAAGTATTTTTTAAAAAATGCAGTTTTGCAGCCTTTTGATGGCGCACCCACTTTAAATCTAGTTTTTGACATGTTTATAAGTTCAATTTGACAAAATAAAATTCTTCTTTGGAATCATGAAATAAAAATTTACTTTGGATAAATTTTCATATCATTCTGGTAACTTTCATATTTTGATGAATAGTAAAAACACGCTATATTTTAATTAAAAACAACTTCTTTCATTGCAATAATTTATATGGTTAAATTATAATATTGAATGATTTTAAAGTATAAATAGAATATATTTTTTTCATTTAATATAATTTATGTCATTAGCATTTATTCTACCTTGAATTCGTAGGATAAATCAGTTCAATCTTTTGCAATGTTTTAAAGAAAAACCCATTTTCTTTCGACAACGGGATTAATTTTAATTTAATTTCTGAAAATTTTGTGTATTGAATTTGGAAAAATGGATTCCTTATTTGGAATCAGTGGATCCAAATTATGTTAATAAGCTACTTTTTATTTTTTGGAATTATGAATAGTAACTACGGTAAATTTTATTTACCATAGTTAAAGGTAAATCGGGTAATTAAGGGTAAATATAATATTATAAAATTACCCTAACACATGTAAAAATCCTATTTGATGACTAAAAGTCGACCCATATCACCTAAGGGTCGGATTAGATTCATTTAATGGACTTTTATCCATGAAAATAATTTAATTATTATTAAAACCAAAGAATGTGACAACATGTCACTTTCTTAAATCTTATAAGTATAATAATTTTAATTTAGTGATACACGTCATGAAACTTAAAACATGAATAGTCTCTAGAAATCTAATACAAGTATCTACATCATAGGAATTTATTTAGAATTTTTAGGGATTAAATAATTATCATTTATTATGACACAAAGATGATGCAGTAATTGTCTTATTAATGAAATATTGACATAATTGATGTTATAAATACACAAATAAATGTAATTTAAGACTTTTTATGAAGTAAAATAATTTTATAGGTTAATATGACATGTTAGTATTGATTTAATTAACTTTTTTTTAACTAATCATTCTGTTATGATTTTCAAAAAAATCAATTACTAAATAGTGTCAAAATTGACATAAAATAGTTTTTAAAACAAATATTATATTATTAATTGTTGTTTTATTCCTAAAAATCTAAGAATTGTCAAAATGACTTATATAAGGTTATATATATTAATAATAAACAACTTGGGGTTCGTTTGGCTTCTTATAGTAAGTTTATTAACCTTATAGTATTAGAACACAAGAAGACACGGTAAAAGTAAAATTATTTAACTTAATGTTAAATCTAAATGATAAGGTTCAAATAAGAACCTAAACTTGTATAAATTCTATTTGATGAGATAATTTAGACCCATACCCACCTTAGGTTCAAAATAAATCAATTTGGAGCTATTTAAAACCGAATTTGACTTTATAATAAAATAATGGTTTTAGTTATTCCAAAGGTGCCCCTCTCCTCCCTTATAAAAGGGCACCTCCTCCTCCCTCTTCCTCACACCACTTTGAGACTTAAAACTCGGAAAACCCCTGAAAATTTCTTCTCTCCACTTACCTAGAAATATCCTAGAGGTTCTGGTCTTCTTCAAAGACCAATTTTTGTACCCTAAAAGGAGGTCTCAAAGAAGCACTTCAAAGAAGAGGTAATGTCCGTTACCGATTCTTTCATCTTTATTTATTCTTCCACTTCTTCTTCTTTAGTTGTCTCATTATGAAGTAATAAAATCAGTATCAATAATATACTGATATGTTATTATAAGTATGAAACAACCCTATTTCACCATCTATCCATCCTACGGAAAAAGAAATCACCACGCATGCGTACGTACGGAATACCGTCTCCACGCCGTGGTGTAATCTATTTTCCACCACCACCTTACTTGGATGGGTATAATGGTGTAAATAATTACTATATATGATTATTATAAAGTGATATTGATTCTTAAATAGTATACATACACCCCAATAAAATTCCACGATCATGGGAACTATATCATCGCTCGTGCGTACGTACAGAATACCATCTCCACGATGTGATGTGATTCGTTCTACATGATCTTCATTGCATAATGATTATATAAATGAATTGAATGAATAAATATGATATATAGTAAATTAATACCATTATGTAAATGATGTATCTATAACCTAAAGAGAATAATAAGAATTTATTCGACAAAACACGCATAAGAACAAAAAAGTAATAAACACCCGAATAACAAGTAGTAATGAAATATTACTAATAATAAGCTAAGAATATGACCATATATGATATCATAACAATAATTATGATTCTGGAATAAGTAAATAACATTATTTAAATCATTATACAGGAGGTTTGGACACTTACGAAGCAAATCGGACCTAAGGTAAGGGAAATATTACAATCTCATTTTTATCCGAGATTGTTTATACTTTGGTATTTACTGGGGTGTATTTTATCATCCACATCCATGTTTCCTCAATATGTAATATTATTTCCATCCACCTAAAAAAAATTTAAATCCATTTTTACCTTTCGGTGAGTTTTTAGTAAAAGATATGAAATGAATCTTTTGTCGTTTTTCATACAAGGTACTTTTTGACTTTTCCGACAAAAGTACGAGAAGAATGTTTTTTTAACTTATACGACAAGAATGGATTTTTAAAACATTATTTCAAAGAAGCTTCCTTTACAAGTTTTCATGTTTATTTTTAATCAACTTCTTTTAGTTTAAAATTGTATGACATGTTAAGAAAGGAAAAAAAATTTGAAGTAGAAAGGATATTTTCCTCAAGAATGGAGTTTAAGTGTTTTATCAAAATTATTTTCCATCTAAGATAATATAGGGTTCTGTTTCTATCCCTATTATTACATTAATTTGATTATGTTGTGATGGAATTATTTTTATGAATTCCTTTATCTTATATAAATTGTTTTATGATGTCATGTTGTTTAAGAATCCCATTTTTATTACATGGGTTATGCAATGATGTATCATTTATGATTTTATGGCACACATATAAATGGTATCATTATTAGATGGGTGGGAGCTATATCTCCCTCCAATGCATTGGGTAAAGATTTTATATCTCATGAGATAGACATGGCTGGAACGGTAGGTTATACCGGTTCAGTGAAACAGGACTGAAACGAGGAGTGAACTCAGTTCAGAAAGGGACTTTGTCCACTAAGATAGTCTTGGAAATTAGTCTTGACTAATAATAAATGATTCTATATGATTATGTGTGTATTCCACAAAGTTTCATGTTTTAAGTTATGATTATTGGGATTACATTTCACTACTATGATTTATCCCATGTTATGAAATTATGATCTCTTTTACAGGTTAAGATTTCCAAAAGATATGTTCTTATGAATATGATGTGATTGATATTTCTTTTGTTTACCCTTACTGAGCATTTGAGATAACCCTTTTATATTTTCTTTTCCCCAGGACATAAAGAAAGGATTTAGGTTTAAAAAAAAGAAGATCTCTATGGGAGATGTTGAAGATCTTTCACCACGATTAGAAGATTATATTCCGAGTTTCCAAAGACACTAAGCTATTACGGTCCTTGTGAGTGTGTTTTTGTTATGTACTAAGTATTCCGCAAAAGTAATGTAATGTCTATGTACGTCAAGCTGAGGGTCTCTACAAATAAGACTTGAAAAAAAGTCATGTGGGAAGCCTAAGAAAGTTGTGAGTGTGAATAAATTATTCTTGGTAGTTTGGCCTAACCAACTGGGCAAGGATAAAAAAATAAATAAAGTAAAAATGTGTAATGAGGTTAAAGGAAATAAAGTGGTGAATGAAGATATTGAGGAATCATCTAAAAATTATGATTTAAAATCTATAAGAAAATATGTGAAAAATGTGATTTGGGTGGACATGAAATGAAAAAGTACATGATTATCCTTTCTAATAAATAATAATATGTAAATTATTAAATAAAAGCACAAGAATATGTGGTTTAATTGGTAAATGAAGAGAGAAAATTAATTTCTAAAAATAATAAGTTCAAAAGAATAAGAAAACAAAATTCATCTCTTCTCATTTATACTATAATAAGGAATCTTTATAACACTTTCTAATATGAGTTTTTGAGAGAAAAATAGGTCTAGGATGATAGGGGACACTCAAAGTTAGTGTTACATTTGATAAATCATGAGGTCAATCCTCATTCCATATTAATCTTGGTTATTTTTATAACATGTATGGAATTGAAGTATTTACTGATTGATGCACACACATGAAAATATATAAGGAATTATCCATGAAGTATTTCATCTTCATTGAAGTAAATGTGTTTAGTGAATCCCTTTAGGGGGATAAAATATGTGGTCGGTATCAAAAATCGACTATTCTGGAAATTTTAAAATTTCTAGAAATCACAATGAAATTTGAAGAATGAGGTTTTCCAATAACATATAAAATATTTTATTTTTATTATATAAAATAATTACAAAATGGGAAGTGATTATTTATAATAATATAAGACAAAGGGTGATTGTAAGATTTTATATTTACTTCTATGATGTGTTTGTTATGATGTGTGTAGTATACAATATATTTATTTATGAATCTATATGAGAAACCCCTTAAAAAGTTTTTGATAATGGTATCTCATTTATAGTTTTTTAGGGACAAATTTGACATCTTTAGTTATACACTCTTATTTTTTTAAAGGATTTTCCATGTAGATTTAGACTTACTAAACTTAAGGATCCTTTATAAGAAAATCATGTGGTGTCAAATTTCCCACATATGGATCAAGAGACATTTCAAAAATTAAAAGGATAGAATAAGTTGAGTTTTAAAATAAGTTAAATGAGAAGATATGACCCCAATATCATCTTTATATTTCTTGTTATCAAGGGGGAGAAATTGAACCACACATATTGAAAATAAATGTGTGTTTTGGTATTGAAATTAACATCTTAATGGGGAGATTAAAGTGAATATTGGATGAATTATATTTATTGTTAATGATTCAATATGTTTTGGTCCAATATGTGGTGATTCTTGGAGTATTTTTATGGAATTACTGCATGATAAGATAAAAAACAACACAACCTAAAATGACTATTTTTTATGATATTTCAAGTCATATACTAGAAAACATCAAATTGGTAACTTTTAATGTGATGATTGATGAGATTATATTAAAGGAAATCATGGAAAATTGTTGGTGGATGTAGAGAAATTTTCTATAAATTTTTTAATGTGAGTTTGAGTTGCTTGAGAAGGGGTAGAGATGGTTTGGGGAGGCACTAATTCAAAATGAATAAAGTTAATAATTTTATGACTAAGATAATATTCTTCCTTAAAAATTTAGATATTCATGATCATTAGTTTTTACATGTGGTTTATTTATATAAGTTTGGTTCTATATTAAATGTTATATCCTCAAAGTTAGTAGTTTTTTATTTGGTAAATCCATACAAGAACATTTCTATTTCACAGTGCCAATCTTCATAGACAGAATTCTATACAATTGGTTGATCCATATGGTCACTTGTACACATCTCATGACCAATTTTCATGGCCATTTAGAATGGATGCTTCTCTACTGGGTAAAAATCTTTGTTTCCAGAATTTATATATTTTGAATAAATTTATCAAAAGATGATTATGATGTTTTTCATCGATTTAAACATCCTGATTTATCAAATGGAATATCATGTTAATTTTTTTAAGTGTCAAATAATAAAAATATAGGTGACTAATTGAGATTGAATAAGTAGTAGTTGAAACAGATAATGGTATTTTTTTAGATGCACCATATCATACTGACTCTTCTATGGCCATTTTGATAATTCATTTGTCTATAAGAAGTACATGGAGATTGTTATACTGCAGGATTTTCTATGGTGGTTCATGAATTTATGATTAAATAGAGAAATATTTATATATATTTAAATATAGTAATATTTTTTGAGATTTTAAAAACAAATTAATCATACGTTTCATATGGAAATATTTTAATTCATCAAGAGATACTATTGAGGAAGTTTGAATGAGAAATAAATAAGTAATATATCTAAATCATTTAAAAATGAAACTATCATCTGTATATGAAGATCACCGGGTTTATATATTTTGAAATGGAAAATAAATATTCTCCTAAAAGTCTATGTGTATAAAATGATAAGGTATCAAAAATAGAATATATGTGGGGAAATTGAGAACTCTTATAAACTATATGAGATTTCTAAGAGCCTGATACTCATTGTGTTGAGGAGAGAGAAAGAACCAAATATAAGAGACATTAAAGAAGAAGGTAATATTATATATACCATAATATTCCTGAAATATAAGGATCAACTATATTTCTGAATATATGGAGAAGTGTATTGAGACTACCTGTTCTACTAATGTTCTTGAAAGTAGTACATATATAGATCAACTAGTATATCTTCTCATGGAGGAAGATTATATCAAGCATTCCTAGAAGAAACCTAGGATAAAAAAATCATACCTAAAATCATATGGATAGTGAATAAATATATTTTTATTGGTGTGCCTAACAAATAACTAAAAAATAGATTTTATTTGGGGTGTATAACTGATTGTTGGTGGATTACAATAAGTTTTTCTAACCAGTTTATAAATGATTGTAATTGAGGTGTCTAAACAATTGTCATTATAGACACTTGTGATTATTTCAAAGAATCTATTTTAGGAAACTTGACTGATATGATAAAGAGTATTAATTTATAGTGAATATTTCTAATATTATGTCTTCATCTTTATGATATTACCATTTCACATTAGGTTAATCTATGAGATGATATTTAGTGGATTTAAAAATTTGATAGAATTAAGTAGTTGAATTAAAAAGATAAAGAATTCCAAAAAATTAAAAAATTTATCCCTCTCTATGATCCATCTATCCTTCAGATCTTCAATGGTTTTCCATCATAGACTGTTACTAAAAATTCATGCCTTGATCATAAAATATGTGTGGATATCATCAACCCATAGACTAGTAAAACTATATTTCATCTATCCATTTATAGATCCATTTATCTACTGGCCATGGTAGAGACTGGTGGTAAATTCATGAATAATTGGGAATGAAAATTAGATAAATCATATAATTAAATTCTTTAGAGTATAGGTGATATTCCAACCATTAACATTCAGACATGTATTCATGAAAGAATAAGAATGATGGGAGAATAATGGAGTTGATAAGAAATAAAAGTTAAAAAATAATTTTTTCGGGACTTAAAATTTTAGGGAAGAAATAATTAACTTTGTTTTATACTCAAAAATTATAAATAAAGGAGTGTATGAATTACTATAACAAGATATACCTTATGTTAAACTAAATCAATGGTCATGACCGAGTCTATATTGTGTTCTAGTGTTACTTCATTGAAGAATGAGCTCATTTGATCTCTAGTCCTCTCTCTATATTCCCTTATTATTTTGTGTTTTTGCATTAGGAAACCATATATTAGAGTGGCATGGGGGTTTTAAAAAGAAGATAAATAATTTTTTTGAATATAAATGTTAATTAAAAAAACTAATTAATTCTATTTAATTACACAATCATGATAGGTGATTTTGTGACCTTGGGTTGGAGTTTTAATTAAAATGTCCTTATGGAAAACCTCTCACTCCAAATGTAACCATTAAGTTCGTATTCCCATATGACTCTATTTTTAGATATAAACCATCTATAAAAAATACACATGCATAGACTATAAATATTATATTATTTTTAATAAATTATTAATGAGCCTCTCTAATTCTCAATAATTTAAAGCAACTCAGTCCCACGCCATAATGATATTATTAGATTTATTGTAATGATTCATAAATAAACATTCATGGTAGTTATATACTACCATAATTCAAGGATTTTTACCCATAAAATCACAACCTACTAAATATTGTTTGGGTATTGATCCTGCATAGGATTCTGAGGCCCCAAAAAACTCTCCTAGAGGTTTTCATGTTTCCACAACATAGTTTCCAATGGTTTGACACAACCTTGTAGGCCCTCTCATGATAATCCTCAATTTCAATTTGGTATTCAAAAATAGTTAAATTATCCTACATATCAAACTATCTAATGTTAATAATGTGTGATAAATCATTCATGAAACTCCTATACAATGACACATAAAATATTTTGGGTATACAGTCTAACTACAAAGGTAATTCTACATTGTAATTAACCTCAACTACCCTATATAGCATATTTAAAAGAATAATGAACATTGAGGATAAAAGTTTCTGTCAATAAAACCTTTATATATTAGGAAACCCTCCTGAAACACTTAAGGACTCCATCATCAGACTGTGTAGGACTTATAATGGCTCTATAATGTACATATATTGTCCTAGATTACTTTTAACTTCTTCATCATTAACCACACACACATTGGTCCCATCAATGATGACTCTTTAATATCAGTATAATATAGTGTTTTCCTAAAAGGTAACCTATAAACCTATTGAAAAGGTTTAATGATGTAATTGGAGTGGTAATTGGTGTTATTTTTTATATTCAATATAGTTAATTAAGCCTCCCAACTCTAGAATAATCTTGCACACAATCCCCAAATATGTCCTTGAGAACCTAAATGGTTATCTAGGTTTTTTTGTTCCACTGAGGGTGGTAATTAATACTCAACCAACACATTATCTTGAATTCCAATTGTAACCCCTATAGAAGGGATGTTTAAACACACATCGTTGTAAAAAAATTCATTATATATACTCCATACATACAAATGATCATAGACACATACAAGGGTCCTAATATTTCAACTAAACTTTACTCATAGAGGGGAATCAAGTGATATGAAATGGATAGTTAGTAAATGATCAAAAAAATAAAATCATGACCTTTCACTAATCCCGGAATCCCCATCATGAAATCCATTAATATATAGTCTCTATTCAGCTTATAAAGATATAAGGGTTTTTCAAATCCTACCGAAACATGGTCATTTTTCTTCACCTGTTTATAGGTGAAGTACCATGATAAAAATTTAGCAAAATTCCTTATAATATAAGGAAATCCAAACTAGATATAAAATCCCAATATTTTATCATATATTTATATTAAAATAAATTTATTTTCTTTGACAACTTACGATACACACAAACCTGAGTGTAAATGAACCGTAATATATTATACCATTATAACCTAGTTACTACAATTGGCTATATTAATTAGAATATACACATCATGAAAA
The DNA here is from genome assembly GCA_963277665.1 of Viscum album. Lineage (NCBI taxonomy): Eukaryota > Viridiplantae > Streptophyta > Magnoliopsida > Santalales > Viscaceae > Viscum > Viscum album. The sequence goes on from OY728157.1 coordinate 1,430,953,095, forward strand.
AATATGTATAAAAGTTTTATATAATTCAATTTCATTTTCTAATGTATAGTAAATAAGTACTCAATTTTAATAAATTCATTTATGGTTAAGAATACATTGTCATCAAAAATGGTTTTTATTGTTTTTTATGAGAAATTAGTATAATTAATTTCTACCAAATTTAAAATTTGAATTTAAAAAAGTAGATATTATTTATTAAATTATAATATCAAAATTTTATTATAATTAATTTTAGATAATTTTTGAAAATGTTTTATTTTTCTATGGATAATAAAAAATACTAATTTTCAGTGAAAATTGTCTTTTCATTTTAGACACAAAAAAGGAGGTATTTTATTTTAAAATAGTTTCAATGTAAATAATTTTAAATTATATTATTAATATTCTAATTATGGTCATATTAATTGATATTATTAATTATTTTGGTATAAAAGACTTTATACTTAAGAAGACATTTTTTATGGAAATCCACTTTTCATCACATCTTATTGTATTAATTTTAAATTAACATATTCCAATTCATTGAATTTAATTTGATAAAAAAAAAATATTTTTTGAATCATAATAATTAATATAATTTAATTATTTAATTATATTTTTTTCCATTATCAATAGTAACCATAGAAAATATTTTTCACCTCGATAATAGAGGGAAAATTAGGTTAAACCATAATGTGAAGCTTTAAAATATATCTAATGCATCTATATATCCAATTTTATGAGTGGTTTTTAACAAAATATTTTTATAAGGAGTTAAATAATTTATTTTAAAACATTATTTTGAATTTGTTTACACAAGATTTACTTTTGTTAAGATAAGTTTTATTTTATTTAAATTAAAAACAATTCTTAGGTCTTTGAATTTAAAGGAATAGTTGTAAGATTCAATTTGGTTTTCTAATTATATAAAAGTATAAAAACATTCCATTTTTTATTATTTAACCAATAAATTCATGTAAACCAACTTAATACTTGATTCCAAATTAAAAAAATTATGTTCAAATATGTTATTTCCTAAAAAATGTTTTTCATGTGTTTTACATTCTTATATTAAAAGATATTTCTTCTTCCCATAATAATTGAATATGATAAAATTGATTCTAAATTTAAAATCATCATGTACAAAAAAAATAGAATTAAACTTTTATTTTTGTCATATAATTATGTTATCATGGTAAAAGTTTAGTTATCACAATTATGGTTAAAATGGGTGTATGGTGGTTTAACTAGGAGATACAGCTTAAAATATAACACAAAGTTACCAAATGTTTTTAGTTGAGTTTATTTATACCCTATAACATCTTATATTCTACTTTAGGGAACCTTGGTGACAATTTATCATTTTATGATGTTTATATGATTTAATCTTTTAAGAAATTCCAATTGTGTCCTTTCCCTCTATTATAAAAGGATACAACCTCTTCACTTTTCTTCACACTTAAGGATCCTTCTAACTCATAAAATCACAAGAATAATAAATTTATATCTTCTTTTCCCATTTTCTAGTTCTTATGGTCTTTCCAAAATACCATCCTTTCAAGGCATAAGGTATAATCCAGAAGAGGTTTCTCAATAAAGAGGTGTAACTATTAACTGAGTACTTTTCATTTTATTTATTCTTCTACTTCCTCTAAATTTATTGTATTCATCCAAAAATAATGAAATAATTATCATAAATATTCATTGTTTTTTTATTATTATTATTAAAAAAACATTCCACCTATTTTTCTATTGTACAAAAAGAGAAAACATCACTCATACATACAAATGTCTTATATTCTCCGAATAGAGGTGTAATTCATTTTACAACACCATTTCACATAGAAGGTTATAAGAATGAAACAGATGAATATATAATGTATTTGTAAAATAATTATCATACTATCAAAATAATATATCATTTACCTTTTTTTCTTCCACTTGTTAAAAATGATAATTTTTCACGTGCGTATCTATGGACTACTGCCTCTATGAAGCGACGTGATCCATTTTTCCTTTATACAATTAATGAATTATTATAAATATATATTTATTGAATATGTATGATATTTATATCATGATTAAAAATCGTGATATTATAAAATAATGAGAATGTTTCATGGACCAAAACCACTAAACTAAAACTTACATAAAAATAAACAATTTAACACCTTGAAACGACAATTTAAAAAACAATTGTTAACAGGAATTATAATCTTATAAGTGGGATATATATAAAATTATAGGTATTGTGGTATTGACTTATAATAAATATAAATTTATTATAAAGTGGGTTGAAATAACTTATGTGGCATGTCGAACTTGAGATAAGGATTTTTGTAACAATTTCAACTCCATTTAGACATATTTGGTATTATGTAAATATTTTTTGTATGTGATGTATACACTAACCCATTCATTATTTAACATGAATATCTATATATTTATTTTTATTAATTTTTTGATTCATTTTTACTCTTTAAAGTGTTTATAAATTTAAATTTACCAAGGAGGATAGAATTTATTTTATACTATCCTTTTTTTGGATTGCTTATATTTTATGTTGAATGAATCTTATATTATTTTCCTGTTAAACTCCATATACTTTCTTATCCTATTTATTTTTATGCTATATATATATTTTCATAAAACTATTTTACTCTATGGAACATGAATAATCTAAATAAATTTTTAAATTAAAATTCAATCTTATTTATCTTTTTGATCAGATATATTTTTATTTTATGTCTGTATTTTTCAAAATTGTTTTACCAAATCCCATTTTTTTTTACCAAATTTTTTTAATAAGGACATTTTATATAATCCTTGATCTTTTATAAGGTTTTAATGGAATATTTATAATTATTTAAGAAAGGTTTATTTATGAATTTATTTACAAAAACCTTAATGGAATGTTTCTTTTGAATGTATATGGTGAAAACAAGTTTTCCTATCACCGTAATCATTTTTCACTATTTAGATTCTTATATAGGAATTTAATAGTTTTTAAAATAAAATTAATTAATTAAAAGAATAATTCAATGTTTCTCTTCTATTTTCTTTATTTCAAAAAAGAACATTATTTTATTTCAAAACCTATATTTTTGGTGAATTGATGGCCGAACTTTATCTTCTATTAATTTTGAATTCATTAAGTTTCACTTGAAACATTCACCTTCTTATGATAATCTTTCATTGAACATTAATTTTATCTTATAAATATATAATATTTTTATCGTGGATATAATTATTTCATAAATCAAATACCATTTTTATATATATAGATTTTCTCTGAATGTTATTTGATTGGTTAGGAAAATATTTACATTCTATATTTTTACTCAATAAGGATATTTTTTTATAAGGAATATTGTATATTAATTAAATTGATAATTCATTGTATACATAATGCATTGGAAATGAAGAAATGGGTGGAGCCCTATTATAGATAGACCCTTAATGCATTGATGTGTATCATGAACCTAATAAGTTACCCAAAAATATTTAATTGGTACTTGGTGAATACCTACCCATTGATTAAAATGTCTTGGCACTTGACCTTGATGCTAAAGATATCTGGATATATGAGATCATGAAGTTTAATATAAAAACTTTCCAAAATTTATAACCCAATTACTATTATACATGATATTAAAAAATTTATATTACCCATGGATTCATTTCTTGCTAATTTTATTCATTTAATGGAATGTATTTTCAGTTATTTACCCTGCCATATTGGTTATTAATTATTTATTCATTATAGATTCTAATGTATATAACCCTTATTGAGTGTATGAGTTCACCATTTATTTTTTTCCATTCCCCCGAGATTTGAAGAAGTATATTATAGATAATACAAAATGTGTGGGAATATTTCATATGTTTTTTATATTTCTTTTGTAATATATAAATCATGTATGTATCTAGTTTTCCAAGACTGATAAATTAATCAATACTATATGGTGAGGTTTATTGTATCTTATACCAATGTAACAAATTAAACACTGGATTTGGTTTACTAGAGTTGGTTTTCTGAAGTTTTTATCATTAAATATTTTATAAAAACATTGAGAACTAGATTTTAAAATAACATAGGTTTTATTAGAATTATGACTATCTCATATAGTATTTTACAAATTTTACTATTAAAGATATTTTTATTTTATTGCTCAGTATTCATGATTATTTTGGGCAAACTCATTGTGTTCCATTATTTAGTGATAGTGACTAATAGAATAAAGTGAATCAAGACCTGTATCTAATGTAGGGATTTCCGTATTGAGCAATCCAAAATAGCTGATGTTGGACTTGAGTAGATCATTTTCATATTAGGGTATCTAACTCGAGTTATAATGAATTACCATTCCAATATGGATAATATTGTCGTTTAATATCATAATTAAACTATATTGGATCACCTAAAGTGATAGAGGCCTCCATAGTTTAATGAAACTATTAATACAATGTTTTATGAATAATGGATTAAACCTCTCAAAAATATATTCTTGGATTTTTTAATTAATGATAGTGAAAATGTTATTCTAGAAGTGTATTGTTTGAGATAAGATGTTAATATATGGTGGTCATTGATCTTGAACACTAAAGAGCTTAAAGAAATAGAAATCATGAAATAGAGAAAATTTATATTATATTCACCAAGAAATAATTCCCTTTATGAAAAAAAAATTATAGATTTGAAGTTCCTCGCATTAAATATAAACGATAAAGAAGACGTGAAAGAGTATGAGGCTATGTTTACAAGATTAACTCAACATGTTACAGACCACATATTTAATATGGAAAGTAAGATTGACTATTTATTTTATTGTACTAAGATGTGTCTCCAAAGGGAAATTTATTCTAAAATTCCTTCATCATATTATGGTATAGTATCAGGTTTAGTAACAACATAAGAATTTATTTAAAATAAAAATAAGCTTGACATCTTGATTTGTACATAACACTAAGCATTAAATTAATTGTGTATATTATAAAATATTATTATAACATATTAATATTATGAGAGAGTATTGATATTATATACTCTATTATGAAATAAATTTATTATATTCTTACTCAATACAAAATTATTGATTAATTCTCTAGAAATATGCACAAATGTTTCAGTAAAAAAATTTACTTTAAAAATACATTTTCTTCCAAAATGATCATATTGAATTTAGTAAGTGGAAATTATAATTAATTTATTCTAATTATAGAAATTTTATTTTAAATAATTAACATAATTTTTTGAATTAATATGAATATATTAGCTATAGTTTAATTTTTGATATTCTTTTGAACATTTTAATTTTTCAGGAAATGGTAAAAAATATCGAATTCTATAAAACTGCCCTAACTTTTCATTAAATAAAGTAATTTAAAAGTATCATTCTATTTTATGTGATAGTTATATAATATATATTTTATTTATAATAATCTAATGAATTCCATAAGATTCATTATTTTACATGATTTTGATACGAGTCAATTTTTTCGCATAAAAATAAAATTTTATGGAAAAAAATATTTCGACACATTTTGTGGGTTAAGTTGTGAATTAATATGTGAAACTTATAACAATTGGATTTTATAAAATGGATTCTATATTTTTAATCATTTTTTTTAAATTTTTTAAATATTCCCATTTTATTTTTAGTCATTATGTATAGTAATCATGGTAACATTGAACACCTAGTAAATGATAAATCTGGTAATTAAGGTTAACCATAATTTTATAAGGCTTTAATAATCCAAATGAAATATTAATTTATATCATTGGTTGGTATAAATTCAATCATGGAAATATAAAATTATAATATAAGGAATTTTAATTTCATTTTACCTTGATAATGACATTTCAATTGTTGTAAGTAAATAAAATTCCCGAATGTCACTCTCTTGAATTTAATATCTACAAATTTTAAGCACACTAATAAAAAGGGTATAAATTGAGTTATAAATGATTATTATTAATATAAATAATTTTTTATATCCTAGTAATTTATTTTTAACTTTTAGTGATGAAATAATTACTTTAAATTCTTACACAACACCGATAGAGTTCTTGTACAAGTATTTGAAAAATCATATATATTAACACTTTAAATGTATTATTGTTTAGTGAGATATAGTTACAAAAAAATGAATATATAAAAATAACATATTATTTATATTATAAAGGATTATATTCTGATTCAATCGTGGTATTTATGTCTTTAAAGTCCAATTAAATTAATAGTTTCAAATGAAATTAATGATATTTTATAAAAATAATATTTTATCAATTATTAGAAAATCATAAAAATCTAGACATAGGAAAGGTTGATAACATATGGTAAATAAATTCATAAAATTCAATTTTATTATCAAATTTTCACCTTATAAGTAAAATTATAAAACTTTAATATTAAAAAATTCACTATGTTTATTATGGTTAAAATTGGATAACTAAGGGGTTATCAAAAATGATACAGTTTAAAATAACTCTTAAACCTATAAAAATTGTATTAGTGGAAGGTATTTAAACATTATAATATTTAATATATAAAATAATAGTCACATGGTTTCAAATTCACATTAAAATGAGTTTATTATATTTAAATAATTTTATTAATTCCATATAAGTCCTTCCCCCCTATAAAAGGATACCCCCCCCCCCATTCTCTTATTAACACCACATTGAGTCATCAAGCTCAACTAACCCCGTCAAAATATTATTCTAAACTTCCCTATCCATGAATTATACGTTATTAACTTCTTTAAAGACTCTTCCAATGGTCCTAAATAAGGTATCTAGGGGATGCCTTCTGAAGAAGTGGAAATCTTCGTACCCAGCCTCTTTCAATTCATTTCTTTTTCTACCTAGACTAATTTTATGGTATTCATAATAAAATAATAACTTCATTATTTTCAATATACTAAAATGTAATTATAATTATATATAATCATTATTTACCCTCCTTTCATCAAATTTTAATTGAAATTATCACTTGTGCTTATGTGTGGACTACTACATACATGTAGTGATACAATTAATTATTCATAACCATATTTCATGGATGTTTATTATCATTTGTTTAATATATTTTTTGTTATATTTATGACATAATTATTCTGATGGTGTAATTCCACTATAATTACCCAACCTAAATCATTAATTAATATTCAATTCTAATTCTTGAATTAATTCTATTGCATTTTAGGATCATTTCAAGTTTATAGATTTAGAGAATTAGGTCATAAAACCTACATAAATATCATATTATAAAGATTTTAAACTTCTAATCAGTATTCAATTTTACCACTATAAAAATATATTTAAAATAATAAAATATATTTCTTTTCATGAAAAATATTCGTGATTTTCAAATTGACTTCTTCATTTCTTTTACACTTCCTTAAAAACTGTGAAAAAAAATTAAAAACATGGGATTAGCATAAAAAACATTCAGTGAAAAACATGAAAACCCATGAAAACATTTTTCATAAAAATGTTGACAAAAAATAAAATTATTATTCTCCTAAAATTATCAATTAAATTAACTTTTAAAGACATGTGATTTCCATCAAAACTCATTAGCAAGAATAGAAAAGTCATATAGTTGGTTTGGGACATCATCTCATAGAACCCTTATATATTTGAATAACCATACTATCGACATCAAATATAATTCTCCAAATAAAATAATCATTATCCTGTGCATTGGATTGATATCAGGGCACACCCATAATATAAGCTATAACGGGCTCGCCATGCGTTATCTGGGTGCACCCATCGTATAAACTATAACAAGATCACCAATTATCAATAATGGGGATAAATCATTTTTAAATAATTTATAGGGATGATAAAATGAATAAAAAACTTTATTATTTCACTTTTTAACATATAAAATTTGAAAAAATCATTTAAACTTTTATGCAAATCACTCTTTGATAAAAAAATACCCACTTCTTATAGAAACCCATTTTCAAAACCAATATACCCTTTTATTTTAAAAACCAATTTTATATAAAAAACATAAAAAAATGGAAGGATTTTTTTTATTTTAAGAATACAAGAAATATTAAAAATGAATCCAATCTTCAAATAATGGTTATGGCGGTGGGAATAGTCATTGTCACCGTATACATTAATATAGAACATTCATTTTGTGGATTGTAAATAAAGTCAGAAATTATATTCAAAGATTCCTTTTTCAAAAACATTGGTATAAAGAAATAAATTTACTTTATAAAACTCACATAACCATAATAAAATCATTTAAAAATATGGATATAGAAGAAAAATATATTTTGAATGAATATATAAGAAGATAATTTTTCTCAAAAAATTTCCTTTATCAATTTTGAAATATTTGAATCATAACCCCGAAGAAAGAATAACCTTTAAAAAATAAATAACATTATAATAGATAAATTCATGATAAAAAAATTCAAATAGGTAGTATACACACCTCATGAAATAATATATCTTCATAACATCAGAATATGCCTCAACGAAAGGAAATTGAGATGAAGTCCCTTACCTTGAGTCTGACTTTTCACATATGTTATTCATCTTATTGAATAATAAATATATGTAAAATAATTAACATATTGGGAAAAAATTTATGTTTATTAATTATTTTTTTCACTTATTACCATGTTATATACAATTTCTTAATCAATTAAGTTTACATTAGGTGTTGTAATGATATTTTGATTATGTGTCGAAACTGATATTGATAGGTTGACCATTAGTTAAAGTGGTCATTATTCAACATATTTAAAATAATAATGATGAAATAATTTTAATATTTATACATAAATTATATTTCAAAAAACTAATCATGAATAACAGTTATGAAAAATGAACTATGTTACGATCTTAGAGACAGTAGGTCGTATGTATGCATGTTTGACGTTTCCATTTTTCAACGATCATTAGGGAAAGAATGTGTGTATTATTTTATCATTATATAATTATAATAATATCATAAATATCATATTAATTATTTAAATATACATTAATATATCTTACATGTGATTTAGTGATGAAAAAAGTATTGCATCGCTTTGTGGAGGCGGTAGTCTACATGTCCACGAACGACGTTATCAGTTTTTAGTGTAAGAAAATGATATTTTATATTTTCAAAATGATAAATATGTCATGAATATAATTATTATTTCATTATTATAAAATATATTCAATAAAAATTTCCTAATTACCTTCCATGTACAATTTTATTGAAAAACGAATCACATTTCTTCAAGAGTAAGTATGCCTTTATACACATGACTGACGTTATCGTGTCCACCATGGAATGGAAGGTAAGAAGTTATATTTTATATAGAAAATATATAAGTTTTTATATGTTAAAAATATAATTTATATATATTTATATTTAATTTAAATAAATCATTACAATAATCCATGATAGGCTATGATGGAAAAAAATGACATCGGTTTGCAAGGCGGTAGTCCGTCGTACACACGAATGATTATTTCTTATCCTATTTTATGAAAGAAGAAATGGATTTAGGTTATTCCATTAACAAAAAAAAAATATATTTGAGATAATGTTTTTATTAAAAAAATCATTAATTAATAATATTTTATGGTTGTGGAAGAAGAAATGAAATAATGACGCTCAATTAAGCATGATACCTCTTCTTTGGGAATCCTCCTTACGTAAGAACCAAAAGTCTTCATAGGATATAATTATGGAAATAATGGATTTATGTATTGGGGATGTAATTAATTAATATATTTGGGAATTTATTATCTAATAAAAATTTCAGTTATGGTGTGAAGAGGAGAGGGGAGGGTGTGGCCTTTTATAAGTGGGGTAAGTGGCACACTTGTAATATTTGAAATGAAAAAGGTGTACGGACATTTTTCACATGCCAAAGGGCTCCATAATGGTACATTATAAAAACATTTAAATTATAATGTAAAAAAATTTAATGAAATATATTTTATAAATGTTTTTATAAAATTTCATACCTTGTCTTTTTAGTTTAACCACCAATAAATATGTGTTTAACTTAACCACAACAATTAATTATCACTGTTTTCACTACTCATGATGGTAAAAAGTTAATTTTACCTTATTAGATAATATAAATTATGTTGATTAAAAATATGATATTCATTTTACCAAAGTAAATTCATATAATTGGAACAAATTATTTTAAAACAAAACTCACAAACGTTGTAATATAGTAGGTTTTCAAGAAGTGACTTTTTTAAGAAAAAGATCATTTTATATTAACTTTATGATTAATATTAATCATTGAATGAATATAGATTAATATTTTTCTATATTTAATCTATAAATTTCACTTAAAACAATACTCATTATGTATTACCTTAATTAATTAATATAGATAAACATTGTGCACTTTAAAACAGTTTTCTAAAAAATATTCTTTTAAACCCATAAATAAACTTATACTAAATTCCAATATAATAATGATTAAAAAATAATTAATTAGATTAAATATAAATAATTAATACTTACATTAATTTAAATCATATTTAAAGAAAAGTGATAATTATAAATTACTTAATTTATTGAAAATAAAATACATTTTTACAAAATCTATATTTATCACTATTCATAAAAAAATAAATATTCTCTAAAAAATCAAAAAATTATACCTTAAGTTAATTTCTATATTATGATTTAAAAAAAATTACTTTTTTAAAATTAAAATTATATAATTTATAAAACATTATTTTAAATAAAACCTTATAATAAATGAGTTTAATTAAAACTATTTTTTTTTCTTAATATAGAATTACTTTGTATTTTTATAATGAATATGAGTATCTAATTAAAATTAATAAAATATGAAAATAAATTATTCTATAATTACTTGGTTTGTTCTATTAATCCCCACTTTTATAAATTTAAACCTAAAAAAATTATTTTCTTATTAAAAAATTGGGGATATATTTCCCTCATAACATTTTTTTACTCTGATGTTGCCTCATCAACCACATGATTTTTTCAAAAAACCATTACCAGGTTAATCACCTTATTCAACAATAATAACTCTCTATGGTCAAGAACCATAATAGGATGATTTTTATGACAAAGGTTTTCTACCAACTAAAATAATTCAGTGCTCAAAAGATGAGATAAATCTAGTACATATTTTCTTAACATAGAGACATGACAAACATTTTGTGTCTAGGATAAACTCAAAGGTAAACCCACTCAGTGGAAACTGATCATACATTCACCAATGTTTCATATTTTCTAATTAAATATGGAATTAGCTTTCGTTTTTTACCAAAAAACATAACTATTATACATGGAGACACTTTAAGAAAAATATGATCACCTACCTCAAAAGAAACATCTTTACTCTAGTTATTCGAATAACATTTCTGCCTTCTCTATGACATACTCATATATTATTGAATCACCTTCACATTTTAGACATTTCATCTACTAACTCTAGTACCATAAACTTTCTCTTTACCAAATCATCACAAAAGTCTAGTGTTTGACACTGAATTCCATATAATTCCCCAAATGGTACCATATCTACACTAGAATAATAATTATTTTCATAAGAAAACCCAACCAATTAAATATGATGATCCAAAATTCAATGGTAATCCATATAATAAGAATGATGCATATCTTTCAATGTCTGAATTTTCACTCATACTATTAATTGAATTGAGCATAAAAAGCTATTCTGAAATTTAATTTAGTACCCAATGACTTATAAATTCCTTTTACAAAATTAGATGTGAACCTAGGATTACAGTCTAATACAAAGGTTATAAGAACTCTTAATAACATGACTATATCATTTATATATAATCAATAATGTTGATCTAAATACATAATGTATCAAATGAGAAGGGAGTGCATAGACTAATTGAATAGTTCAAAGACAACCCAAATTGCATTATTACCTCAAGAAGTATTCGGTAATCCCATCTTGAAATACATTGATATATTTTCCCATTTACACTCTAGTACTCGAAGAAGTTGAAGCATTCCCTTCAGTAATTTTCATTATTTTATAACAAACTAAAAATTCAAACAATTAATAATAATGTCATAAATATCTCATTTCATTTCATTATAATAGTAATACTCCCAATGTACATTGTAAATCTTAGTGTTACTCAGATGAATAGAAAATGGAGAGCTATTATCATTACTAAATAACTATTTCTTCAAATTTAAATCAAAAGGCATACATAATCTATTTCCAAATAATACAACACCTTCTTCATCAATATTAAAATAAGGAAACTTACCCTTCTCAATAGATTCTACCTTTTCCTACAGAGCATGATCCTCTTTCTTACCATGCTTAATTATTTGTGAAAAAGTTGACTATATTGAAACCTAAAATAAAATATAGTTTATCCTTGAATTTATAACTGCTAGGATAGAATTTTACACATCATTAAACAAAGGTATATCATTAAAATTTATCATGGTTAATGTAAAATTATTTTTCTAAATCAAATCATTGACTACAATGTTTTATTTTCCAGGATGGTAATGAATCATACAATCATAATCCTTGATCAGTTCAAGCCATATTAGATGTCTCTAGTTCAATTGTTTATGATTGAATATATACTTTAAACTTTTTTATCAGAATATATTTCACACTTCACTCCATACAAATGATGCCACCAAATTTTTAAATTAAACACTATAATAGCTAATTCCAGATCATGTGTAGGGTTATCCAAGTCATGAACTTTCATCCAATGTGAATCATAAGAAATTTCCTGATCAGTATGAATTAAGACAAAACCAATTCATTTTAATTAAGCATCATTATAGATAACGAATTCACTATTTCTGAAAGGTAGATACAAAACTGGTGAATTCCCTAATATTCTTTTTAGTTCACGGAAAAAATCTTCACATTCTTTTATCTGGATTAATATAATTCATTTTTTAGTTAACTTGGTCAGTGGGCTAGAAAACCAAATCAAGTTCTCAATGAATAGTCATTAGTAACCTACTAATCCAATAAAACAATTATTCTCTATGATATTTTTGGGTCTTTTTTACTCTTCAATAATTTTTTTAGTAGGCTCAATAGTTATTCTATCTTTAGAAACATTGTGTCTAAGTAAAGAAACTTTTTCCAATCTAAATTCACTTACTAAATTTTTTTTTATGTTTTTTTTTCTATTATGGTTTGAAAACAAATACTTATGTAGCTTTAATATTTCTCCTAACTTTTATAATATACTCAAATTTCATCAATAAATACAACAAAAAATTGTCCACGAACTAATTAAAAACTCTCTTAAGTTCTATACATATATCAGGTGTAGTGGAGAACCCAAAGGGCATAACTATAAACTAATAATGATCATATCTTGTCTAAAACAAAGTCTCCAAAATATCTTCTTCCTTCAATTTAAAATTATGGTACCCTAACCTAAGATCATCATTTGAAAAATAATATACTCCCTGGAGCTAATCAAACAAATCATCGATATGAGGCAAATGATATTTTTTCTTAATAGTTATGTCATTGAAATATATATTTCCAAAGAAATGTCTCATTGAACCATATTTATTTTTAACAAACCAAACATGAGACCCCCATAGTGAAGTGCTAGGTTGAATGAAACCATTATATAATAACTCTGGTAACTACTTTTTTAATCCTAAAAGTTCCACTTAAGCCATTCGAGAGGGGGGGTTTAGAAATAGCCTTATCATTAAGAAATAAATCAATAGTAAATTCCACCTCTTGATTAGGAATAACACTAGGAAAATAATTCAAAAAAACTTCCATGTATTTATTCATTACTTTAACATAACTAATTTGAATATTTTCTTTCTTGTCAATAATATGAACTTGGTAACATTCACTGGAATCTATAATAAATTATTCAACTTATTTATACGTTTTTAAAGGAATGAAGTCATTGAATAAAAATTTATTAGTTCGGTTATATGTGATAGCATGATAAACTGAAATCCAATCCATACCCTAAATTATATCAAAATCTACTTTGACCAGTTCTACATAATATTCAGAAAATTTTATACCATTAAAAACAATAAGAATATTTTAATAAATCTTTGTTTCTTTAATACTTACACCAATATTTTTCACCAAAAGTTCTTTCTTACATTCGTGAGGTGATATTCACAATTTAAATACAAATTTCTCAAAAATGAATGAATTTGAAGATCCAAATTCAAATAGGGTATTTGAATAATTAAAATAACACAATTATCACTACATCATTTTATGATCCAAAATTAGCAATAGTTGTAGAAAATCATTTTTTAACAACCTATTATTTCTGAAATTGATGATTTCCATACTAATTTACTAACTTTAGGAATACATGAGAATAATTACCCAACTCATTGAAACTAAAACGCCTTATTATTGGGTGAATATTAGATACCCTATTTCTTTATTCTTAAGGATTATTTTATTATTAATAATGGACCATATGGACAAACTATACACATCATTAACACTTCCTTGATTTTATAATATGTTCTCCATGGTTCTTCTTACCACACTTACCGCAAGGTGGGAACTTCATTTTTTTACCTATATATTTCATTGTTTTAGGTTTATCCATCGTCTTTTATCCTAATCACTTCTTACATTCACATCATGAGGCATATAAGTGTTAGAAAACTCCTTATCAAAATTTTTTTCATAAAAAACAAATTTCTCATAGATTTTAAATTTTCATGTTCAAAAAAATCTTCATAGAATTGGTTTAAATCCTAATTAAAATATATTAATTTTACTATCAATGTTCCCAAATAATACAATATTTAACTTGCCAATCTTATAAAATTATATTCATATATGGCCAAATAATCTTCATTATTTTTCCTCATTTCCAGGATTTTTTTCCATATGAAGTTGAACAACCATAGGGAAATATTTCTCAATGAAATTATCATTAAATGTTTCTCATTACAAGTAATAAATATCATATTTTTCTCTAGTGTTCTTAACCAAAGACCACAATTGATCATATTTACCATCAAAATGATAAATAAAAAGAGTTTCCTTTTTTTGTTTTGAACTTCCCCTGACATTAAATACATTTTTTAGATCATTGATTCATACATTTAATATCATAGGGTTAGATGATCTACTAAATGGTGGGGGTTATTGCCTCAGAAAATGGTTCACAATAGAAAATTTCCTTTATAGTAGATCAGATTCCTCTCTATCATGGATACCACCATCATTTACTTCTTGTGTAAATTTATCCATCATTGGAACAAACTATTCTATTCCAATTCCAACCATCTTAGAATGTGGATTTGAAAATATATTTTCTTCTTAGTGCCTTCCCACTAACGATTCTATATTTCCACTATGGAAATCCATTCTAAATAAATATACATTAGATGAAGCAACATGGTAACCTTAAAATTCTATATCATTTTAACTTAAACATATTTTAAAATCACTCAATTGATTGATATTAACCGTATCCTATCTTATATAGTTATATAAATCATCCTTTAATGCCAATTATAAGGAACTGGCCTTAAACATTTCATAATATTGAGTTCTAAGTCAAGGATTCATTATCTCACATTTTTGTAACTTTTTATATTTATATTTTTATTTAATTAGGTGATAAATAATATATAAAAAATAATAAAATAAAAAGTGGATACCGTTTATTAGTGCCCATTTTACAACCATATAAAACTATTTAAATAAAACACTATTTCTTTTCATGAAAAAATTTCTGGACTTTCAACTTGACCTCTTATATTACATTATCCATACTTAAATCTAAAGAAATACATTTTAAAAATATCATATGGTCATAAAAATCACAATAGTGTTTTTAAAAAGAATAAAACTTTTAGTCTAGTAAAAAACATGAAAACAAATGAAAACCATTCTCTTAAAAATATAATTTTTTACTTAGACTGTGTGTCACAAACCAGCCTATATACCCAAGTAACCAGATAATTAAGATGACACTCACATGGCCCAAAGGGTGTTCCTGAATACATGGGTTGGTGACAAGAACCTTTCATCATCCAAAAATATAGTGGGAACTAATTTTCCACAAACATTGCAGAAGTAAGAAAAACAAGTCAGTGTGCATACAAGAAAAATTCCACAAAAAAATATTACTAGAACTTAAAAATGTATTAAAAACAAATGTACTATAGTAAAGTAATATAAAACTGAAATAACAACACAAGTCCCAGTAGAAAAAACTCTACAAACCCAAGGATCAATAACTATTACCACATCCAAGCAGCACCTTACCCTTACTCGAACCTGAAAGAATATAATCTACAAATACCTAAAGGAAAAGGTAGGGTGTGAGCTAAAATCCTAGTATGGTCTTTCTAAGGATTATATAATAAGATTCCAATATTTAATTAACCAAATAAATATTTCAATTTTAAATAAATAGTTTTGGCATTTCAAATAAATTTCAAACAAATCACGCTTTACATTTCAATTTATGGAAGTATTTATAAATAATAGATTAAATTAACATTTTATACAATATAGTTTATATTATTTCAAAAGGCGTGTAAAATAGTTTAAAAACTTTGTCATATATATATTTCAAATACAAACAATGAGAAACATGGTCATCTTAAAAAATGTATGATAGTTCTAGGATACAGGATCCTCACAAACTCGAAGGTGATCATGGAAATATGTGAATACACATGTGCATTTGACACTGGACAAAGAGGACTCATCACTATCCCATCAAGGATGTGACCTTCTACACTAGTTTTTTCTTCAGTTATGAAGCATAAAAAGTGTGTTATCCCAA
Organism: Viscum album; assembly: GCA_963277665.1. Classification (NCBI taxonomy): domain Eukaryota; kingdom Viridiplantae; phylum Streptophyta; class Magnoliopsida; order Santalales; family Viscaceae; genus Viscum; species Viscum album. The sequence goes on from OY728157.1 coordinate 1,430,969,875, forward strand.
TAACTCACTAACTACCTAGGCTTTCATGTGCTATAACAAAATCAATGATGGGAAATTTATTTTAAAACTATTTAAAATAAAATTCAACTTATTCTTCCATTTCAAATATTCTAATTTCTTTTTTAAAAACTAATATAATGGTTTATAAATTAAAATATGCCTTTTTTCAAGGTAAAACCAATGGGTTTCTATCAAAATAATTTTTCAGTAATTTTTTCCAAATACCACTTTGAATTAAATTCCCTCAAATCAATTTCACAATTTTAATTCAAAATTTTTAATTTCACAATATTACATCAATCTCATAAATACACCCCATTTCAATAGAATTTTGGGTTTCCCCAATTTGTGCCAAATCAAATCTAAATATCCCAATTCAATGGACTTGGGATATTAATAAATCAATTGAAATAAATTTCTAACAATTTAATTTAAATAAAACAGTTGAATTTAAATAAATAAATTTAAGGTTAATCAAATGTTCCAATAAAAATGAAACCAACTACCTTTTTTATAGAAACAAAATTCCCACAACAGAAATCGCTAATAAGAATGAAGTCAAATAAAATATAGGGAAAAACCTATAAACAAGATTCAACAACACATAGTTTAGATCCATCAATGAAAACATGATCTAGCAAACCTTTATGAGGGAAAGTGAAATAGATTTATAGATAGGGACACCACTTACCCGAATAGTCACACCACAACCACAAAAATGATCAACTACTCAAGGAAATGACTTAGAAGGGTTAGAGAGATCAAAACTCAAATGGGGATATATCTTAGGTTGAGTGCAAAGAATTATGGAGAAGGGGAAAAGAAATTCCAACTGAGATTACTATTTAAAAACAACCCTCGATAATTTACATGATGTGTAACCCAGTTAAATTCTGCTTAATTGAAAATTCCCATAAATGCTGAAAAACCCATCTACTTTTGTCGAAAAATGGATTTATTATCATTTTAGAATTTACATGGTGTGTAACCATATTACACGACATGTAAATCTTCTATAAGATATAGAATGAGTAAATTTTATAATAAAAATTACAAAAAATCGTTAACTTCTCCATTACAAGTATCCTCCCAACTCTCTCTCAGCCCAACCTAGACAAAGAAAAAGGAAAAACATGACAAGGTTTAAAAACATATCTGATAGAAAGGTAACGAGATGTTACAACCTCCCTACCATTAAAAACATTATATCCCTAGAAATCTTATCAAGAATTTTCCATAAAAAATGTGAGGTAACTTATCTCTCATTAGTTCCTCATGCTCCCAATTCTAATGAGAATCATAATTGTTCTTCCATATCACTCAAACCAAAGGTATTACCCTCAAATAAAGTACCTTGGTTTAATAATCAGTTCTCATAAATGGTTGTTCAACCATGGATTAATTAGGTTCAATGTCAATATCACTCCATCCCAAAATATTATATGGGTCAGATAGATACTTTAATATCTAAGATAAATGTGACACATTATTTATAGACTCCATCTTTGGTGAAAGTGATAAATGGTAAGAAACATTACCCAACATCTCAATAGCCCCAAAAGGTCTCACAAATCAAGGAGAAAGCTTCCATTAACTCCCAAGCCATCGATGACCCAAAGAGGGTGAAACTTTCAAGAAACCTAGTCACCAATTGATAATTTTAAGGGTCTATAATGGTGATCCATATATGATTTATACTGGATACTTTCCATAAACATTATCTGATGAATACACTAAATATTAATTGTCATATCTTTAACCAATCTGGGTCCAACAAAGAAACTTTCACCAATCTATGACTAAAACAATAGATATCTGCAATTCAAGTCATACAATGCCTCAAAAATAGCTATTTTGATCACAGAATAGTAAATATTATTATAATAAAACTAAACCATCCCTTGATGGTCATCCCAAGATCCACCCAATTCAACAACCAAATAATGGAGCATATCCCCAAGAATATTTATATCTCTTTTTTTCTAGCTATCCAATTGTAGATGGTATGCCTTTCTCAAATGGACATGAGATCCCAGTGCCTCCTGAAAGCCTCTCGAAAATAAGGAATTGAAATAAGGATCAATTCCGTAAACTATAGTAGATGAACACTATTAAAATGAATAATCTATTTCACACAAAAAATTCACAACTCTTTAAATTTTTTTGTATCGTGAATGGGTATAAAGTTGGCCAATTTATTCAGTCGATTGATCACGATATATATTGTATTATTTTTTCTCAAGGTATGTAGAAACCCAACCAAAAATTACATAAAGATACCATCCCACTTCCAATTAGGCACTATAAGTGGATGAAGGAAACCTGAATGTTTCTAGTGCTCAGCCTTGAACTTCTTGAATGTACAACAACGAGAAAAAAATTAATAAATTTCTCATCTAATACCTGGAAAATATAATAAAAATATCATTTCATAGAATATCTTCATGGTTCCTAGGTGCACTTCCCACTTGGAGTTATAGAAATCCCCCATCATATATTTCCTTACTGCTAATGACATAACGAAGTAATTTTGGTAGTATTGAATGCTCTCAGTGGGGAATGACCACTCACCAATGGTATCCCCACCATAAAGAGAGTCTCAAATGCTGAAAACTCATCATCAAGATATTGTTCCTCAATATTCATCTTGAGAAGAGTGGATTTAAACTAAACACTGACCAAGGAAACCTCATCCCCTAATTCTCAAACTCTAATATGCAACTGGGTAAATAAATCCACCAACTTCCACTCTTCTGAAGATTTTTTCATAGCCTACATCAAAATTTTACTTCTCAAAGCATTCACAACAACATTACCTTTCACTAAGGTATAAGAGATATAAAAATCAAAAGACTATAGGTATTCCACCCAACACCTCTAGTGGAGATTTAAATCTTTGTGAGAGAAGATATAAATCAAGTTCTTATGGTCAGAAAACATGGTGAACCTTTCTCTAAAAAGGTAGTACTGCCAACTTTTAAGTGTGTTCATCACAGCTTTGAGTTCAAGGTCATGGGATATAAAATTCTTCTCGTGTGGACTAATCTGATGAGAACCATAACAAAAAACCTGATCACCCCCCATAAGAACACATGCCAAACCTAAACCCGATGCATCACAGAAGACCACATAGACATACTCAGCATTTTCAAGAGTAAACATCGATCCAGTTGTCATAAATTTCTTCATCTCAAAAAAAGAATTATGAAATTTTTCATCCTAAGAAAACTTTACTCCCTTCCTATTCAAATCAGTCATTAGAGAAGCCATCTTTAAGAAGTCTTTAATGAACTAATGATAATACCCATATAGACCAAAGAATCTATGAATCTTGAAACATTTCGTCATTGATCCCATGTCATTGCAGCTTTAAAATTTTACACATCAACTAAAATTCCATCATTAAACACCATGTGTCCCATGAAATTCACTTCCAAAATCTATAAATCACATTTCGATAGATTGACATAAAGTCAACAATTTTTCAAAAATTCCATAATTACTCTCAGATGATGCACATGATCCTCCTCGGAAATAGGGTAAATAATGATGGCATCCAAAAATACTACCATGAAAGAATCAAGGTAATACTAGAAAATTAAGTTTATCAAAGCCATAAAGACTATAGAAGAATTTTTTTAGTCCAAATGGCATGACAAGGTACTCATAATGTTCATACATATTCTGAAAGGTGGTTTTCAGAATGCCATATTTTTTAATTCTTCAATGATGTTAACCATATTGAAGATAAATCTTTGATAAAAAAATTTCACCTTTCAAATGATCAACCAACTCATCAATCCATGGATGTAAATATTTTTTATTTACCATAAATCGATTGAGTTTTCAATAATCAATGAAAAGGCAAAGTGAACCACCATATTTCTTAGTAAAGAGAATATGAACCACCGAATTTGAAAAACTCGAGCATATAAATACTTTCTATAAAATATAATACAACTAGTTATTCAACCCTTTTCCTTAATCTGGTGTCATGTAGAAATAATTAATTGTAATTGGTTAAGTACGGGGTACCAATTCGATAGAAAACTCTACCTCCCTTACTTGTGGAAAACTAAAGAAGTCATAAAAAATGTCTAGAAACTCAATAATAACAGGAGGGAGATAACAACTCAAATATTCCTTCTTAATATCAAAATAAAACACTAACATTACTTTCCCTAACTCTTGATAAGAATGTTCAGATTTACTCTACCTTAGGTCCCATTTTCCTTGAAAGATACGACACACCCCATCAAGTGTATCCAAAGAGACCCATCGAAGATAAAAATAAATCCGAGCTTTATTGGAAATGATCTAATCCATAATGAAAATGATTTAAAGTGGTTTCATGTTGAGAACTATAAAATACCATGAAATCTCAACATCGGATAAAGATAAATCATTTTCAGGCTATGGACACCTTGTTCTCTCTTTATTCCAAGGGGTGTAGTAATATCTATCACATAAGATAAAAGAATCATCAGAAGATTTAGTAAAATAACAATACTAGTTGAAATAAATGAAAGAGACGCAATATTATTGAATAAATAATTCACTAATGATAAATAGATAGTGGTGGTACCTATCACGGTCACTGGACATGTATCTTCTTCCTATGGAGACTCTTTCACTATGTTAAAAAGCTTCATCATGTATGTTTATGCCTAGAACCCATTTCTTTATGAAGAATATAATTGAAAAACATTTTTAACAGGATATAATGATCACATTCCACTAAGTGGGGCAAAACAATACATGGATGAACTTCTGTATGTGACCCAAGCATCCGTAGGATGCACATATCTTGAGAGCCTCAGTTAAAACCCTATTTGAATTTCTAGGCTTACTAAACCAGTATAAAATCAAAGGTCCTCTACTAATAATGGTAGGAGGTCTAGAAAACCCCTCCTATCGAGAACCACTATGAGAATCATCACACTTACTCTTTCCCTTATAGAAATTCACACTGCCATAAGGAGAGAAAAAAACTCCCAACAACCCTAATTTACCATCCAATTCCATTTCGACCATCAGTGATCTATTAAAAACATAAACATAATAGGGTAGCTTCAATAAGAAAACTTATGAAAAAATATCAAATTGAAGTACCATGATAAAACCTTCGAGTCTTTATCTTCTCATTTTATACTATCTCAAGTGAAAAATGAACCATCTCATCCAAACGACATGTATTCTCTGTTACAGTCCTGTCAGTCTACTCGAGTTTAAAAATAATTATCCTTGGAAAATACCATCAAATCTATATAGAAACGGTCGGTGAAAATATATTTTAAGTATTTCTACTATAATCACTTTTTCTTCTTTTTCATCATCATCGTGTCCCACCATATCCTTCTAGGTCGCCCAAACATGAAGGTGGAATATGTCACATTAATTTTTTTGAGTCTCCATGAACCCAAAAAAATTCTAAATACTACATAACCCTTCAATAACCTATTTAAAAACATTGGATAATTTGAACACTGGTGGATTCTCGTGAATAAAATATTAAGAAAAATCCTAGAAAATATCCCTTTGAGGTTCCACATGTCCAGCCCGAATAAGAACTGGTGGTGGTGCATATCCCAGTGATTGGATAGTACACACAATAACCTCAACAAGACATGAGTCCATAAGATGATTTTCTTGCTATATTTTAGCAGTAGCTTCCTCATAGATCTGATTCTCATTACTTCATTGAGCCATGATGCTACACAACAACCGAAGACAACACAGAAGACATCAGATTAACACTCAAACTAAGCAACAAGAATAATTAATACCAATATATAAGAAAATAATATTTGTATTTAAATCTATCAAAATCAAAAATAGGTAAAATATTAGAACTAATCCTCAGTATGACTTTACCATACCACCATTGGTGACTTAAGTTTCATTGCGGTGAGAGTTGGTTAGGAACTTAATCGCAACTACCTCTTAAGTACCGACAAGATTACATAAACGCATACTGACATCAAAAGAATATCAACCAGCATTTTATACCACTTTATCGTGAACCATACCCTATACCCTAGTTTCCTGATAAATAATATGGCACTAACATATCCTAAAGGGAGTTCCTGATCTCCACATTTTGGCGACTAGAACCTAGAATCATACAAAAAAAAGTGGGACTTAATTTTCTACAAACATTGCAGACATAAGATAAACATGTCAGTATACAAATAAGAAAAAATTTAAATGTAGAATTGTACCAGATGTCAAATAAGTGTGAAAACCCAAAGTACTATAGTAAAGTAAAATAAAATTGAAATAACAACCGAAGTCCAATAGCACACAACTCTCCAATCCCAAGGATCAACAGCTACTACCACATCCAAGTGGCGCATTAACCTTGCTTGAACCTTGAAGAATTTAATCTAAAACCACCCAAAGGCATAGGTAGGATGTGAGATAAAGCCCATTATGGTCTCACCAAGGAATCTATAATAAGATAACAACATTAAATTAACTATATAAATCTTTCAATTTTAAATAAACAAGTATGGAATTTCAATTCATATTTAAAAAAATCATGCTTTATATTTCAAATGATGGAAAATTTTATAAAAAATTTCTTAAAGAAAAATTTTATATAAAATAATTAATAAAAATTCAAAAGGTATGAAAAATAGTTTACAAACATTGGAATATATATATTTATTATAAAAACAATGAATAACATGGTTATTATCCAAATGGTATGATAGTTCTAGGATATGGGATCCTTATATGCTCGAAAGTGATAAAATAAATATGTGTATACATGTGTCCCTTTAACACAGGCCAAATAGGACTCATCACTATCCCATCAGAGATGTGACCCACTACACTAGGTTCAATTTTAGTTATAAATCATCAAAATTTTGTTATCCCAATAACTCACCAACTTCCTAGGCTTACATGTTCTCTAATAAAATAAATGATGGGAAATTTATTTGGAAACTATTTAAAATGTTATTCATTCCATTCTCCCATTTCAAAAAATCCAATTTCATTTTTAAAAACCAACACATGGGTTTTAAAATAAAAACAAGTATTTTTTTCAGAAAACCCCAATGGGTTTCTATCAAAATCATTTTTAAGTCATTTCTTCCAAATACTGCTTTGAAATAAATTCCATAAAATCAATTTCACAATTTAAATTCAAAAATTTTAAGTTTCAGAAAATTATATCAATTTCACAAATACACCCCAATTCAATGGAATTATGGGTTTTCCCCAATTTATGCCAAATCAAATCTAAATCCCCCAATTTAAAGGAGGTTTTTTTAATAAATTAATCAAAACCAATTTCAAAAAATTAAATTTAAATTGAATCTAAATCAACCATTTTAGGTTTAATCAAATTTTCCAATCAAAATAGAACCACCGACCATTTTTATTGAAACATTATACTCATAACGGACCCCCCCCCCCCCAATAAGAACGAAGGTGCAGAAGATATAGGAACTCAAAAAAGAAATAATATTCAACAACACGAAGATTATATCCATCTATAGTATGGTGATCTGAAAAACTCCAAATAGGTAAATGGAAATATATAGAGATACAAGGTGACTTTTTACCTAGAGAGTCACACCGTAACCACAATAATGATCAATTTCTGAATGAAACAACCCAAAAGGGTTGGAGGGATCCAAAATCACCTGGGGATGGATCTTAGGAAAATATCAAGGAATTATAGAGAAGTGGATAATAAATTCATTCTAGGATACCTATTTAAAAAACCCTCTTGATTTTACAAGACGTATAACCTAGTTATAGGTTTTATAATTTAGAATTCCCATAAATGTCGAAAAACCTAGCACTATTTTTGTTGGGAAAAAATACATCAAGGTGACATTATAATTTTTTGGGGTTGATTGTGTTTTTTTTTTAAACAAATTGGTCTCCATGGATTGTTTTGAAGTACCAACGATATTTTTAACAATACATGTTGATCAATATAAAAGACAATGGAATGAATTCTCTGGATGCGGTACAAATATTTCATATACAAGGTGGCACCATTTCCCAGTGTTTACAAAATTTTTGGGTACAAACTCTAGAGAATGTACAAAGGGGTTTTTGGAAAAGTATTTTTTGTGCAATAATGAACGAATGGACCAATGTTTCATGCAAGTTAAGACTCAATATCATCACATCAAAATATGGTAAAGGAAAGAATTTCGAAAAATATTGGTTTTTTCATGAAATGTGGTTTGTGTGCACCTAGGAAATAAAGATGAAGTGAGTGGAATAAAATAGTCTCATGCACTCAATGGAACATCAAATATGGTTTCCAACACTCGAGGGAAATTTTTCACACAATCTGGTAAGTGGGATAGAAACTTGCGCGTAGGGTCGGAAATGCCTATAAATAAGAAGCTACCCCCTAATTTGAAATGTAAAACCTTAAAGAAATATAGGGCTCTCAATTGTGTAAGATTTACGAGAAAATGGAGTTTCTCATAAATAGAGTTTCACAAAAAATGTGTTGTGCACAAAGAAATTTGGGTGCAAAGCATAAATGTTGCACGCAAGTCTATAAATATGTGCACAGGACACCCAAAAGGTTGTGAGAAAGATATAATGTAAAGTGGTATTCATCACGTGGATGAAAGTGGAACTTAATGATACACTAAATGAGGTGTAAAAATTATTGATACAAGAAATCAATATAGGATGTTTTGAAAGAATAAATTATAACGCTTTAGTTGAGAGAGAAGATAGTTTTTATATTATGATTGGTTATAAATAATAGGGACAGTAAGTCCACTCCAAACATGGTAAACAGTATTTCTCTTTTAGTACATTTGGTAAAATGGTACATTTTCATTGTATGCTCCTTGGAATTATCCCAGCATGGGTGAACCAAAAAAAATTGTCGTGTCTCATTCAATCTTTTATATATGTTCATACATTACTGTAGGAAAGAGCCGGAAGAATGTTTTATTTAACAAAGAAGAAATATTTGAAGGGGAAGTAGCTTTAATGTGTCATACACTATTTCACCTCTCCCCCTCCCATGGTATTTAAACTAGTTAGTCTAACAAATGGTATTAGCTGGAAAGGATGATTTCAGTGTTTCTATCATGGAGGTTTTTAATCACAATTGGATTCTGATCTTCGATGGAAACAATTTTCAATTATGGAAGAATCGGATGCAAGACTATTTTTTTCTTTAGGTGTAGATGTCTATATAGTAGAAACACATGGAATTACAGCCAGTGTGTACTATGGTGTTTTTTTAGAAGCATCCAAAAGTGAATTAGATACTGACACCAAAGGAATAAATACATTTGTGGGAGTCTTATCCAATGAAATCTATACAAATGAAATTTCTTGTAAGTATACTCATCCTATGTGGGAAAATTTTATGAGTATATATGTAGGTGATTCAAAAGTTATAGAAGAAAAATTTAAGGTTATTTGGAACAAATTTAAGGATATGAGATTAAACCCCTAATGATTTTATTGATGCATTCTTTGAAAGGGGTAATATTTTTTTGGAATACATGTGTGGTTTGGATAAATTATTGAATATGTAGTGATTTTTAAGCTCATCTTAAGAATAATTCCACCTTGATTTAATCTGAAAGTTTCTATGTTAGAGGATAAATATTCAATGTAACTGACACTGAATAGCTTACACAGTACACTTGTCGCATTGGAGATGAGAAATGAGTACATTGAGTCTGTGGAAAAAGGGAATTCCAAATATGTGGCATTCAAGGACATAAAGAATATCACTATTGAAGATTGTTAGGAATCAGAATTTATAGATGAGGTGATGTCATTCCTTTCTTGAAATATTTAAAGAGAAAAAAATAAAAGGGAAACTCCCAATAAAATTCTTTTGATGTGGAAATTTTGGTAATCTTGCAGCAAGGTTCCCTAAAAAGATCCAAGGAGATGATGGGGATGAATTAAACATTACCATGAATAAGTATTCAGACTGTGTGAATTTTAAGAACAAGATTAAGAGAATTTTCATCAAAAAGAAGAATATTATTTCAAAATAAAATGAATGTTTGGAAGAATATAAAGTTAAAGATATGGAGAACTAAAAATATCATGTAGAAAATACTATGGTGGTAGTTGCAGGTAACTCAAATAAAAAGGAACAAAGTGACATTGATGAAGAAGAGGTAAAAGGAAGAGTAGATATGTAGGCTAAATTTTAATCATCTCTTGAAGAGATATATGTTTGGGGATCCAAAACCAAGAAATCCAACCATGTGGTTTTTGATGCCAAACATTATATTCAGAAGTAGGTAGAACATAAGTTTGAGATAATGGAAGAAATTGAAAATCTAAAATCATAATTTTTAGAGGACTCAGAAATAGTTAAGGGGAAAAAACTCAAATTTAAAGAACATAAAAGGTTGATCAATGGTTTGAATAACACAAATAAATAACAAAACAAACACATTGAATAACTTTAGGAATAATTCATTGACTATGGAAAAAAAGATAAGGATCATGAAAAACTATTGGCTCTTAGTATGACATCGGCAAAGAAGATCATTCAGGAAATAGAGATGATAAAAGTTGAGCATAGAGGTCTAGCAGAACTGAAGATAAAGTCAGAGACAAATGATAAGGTTGGTAATGCACATGATCAAAAATAGAAATCAGTAATGGTTAAAGTTAGACCAAAAGCACCATCTCAAAGATTAATGATTGATTTGGGTGTGAACCAGAATCATAAGGTTCAAATAACCCATTGGACAACCATAAGTGTATAATTGACGTGTAGTAATGTACCCCACATCAAGATTCATTGCAATAGAAATATATGACACTCGCAAAATGTGTGTCCCATATCCAAGAGATATTGAAGGAAAAAATAACTACATATGTAGACAAATAGAGCTCAATACTCTAGGATATCTTTTGAAGGACTCAGTTTTTTGAGATGATTATTTGGACAAAATGATAGATATTGTAAATCAACAATGTAGAGGAATGTTCCAAAGAATATCCATAGTGTTTGTAAGAAGAAACTCAATAAATAATCATCGGAGCTAAAAACACAATATTTATTTTCAACTCGACAAGATGATTATGTTACATCATAATCTAATGAAGATTAAGGCTAACAATTTATACCTAGTATAAAGTCAAAAACATGGATTATAAAGAAAAGAGATGAGAAGGAAGTGGTTGCGGAAATCTCCCTTAAAGAATCAGGTCATTCTAGTGTGTGTATTTTTATAAGTGGATACACATCCCATATGATAGGAAATCCAGATCTTATTACAGAAATAAAATTTGAAAATAAAGTAGTTGTCAAATTTGAAAACGATGAAGGCCTGAAGGTCATTGGCTTGGAAAAATCTAGGTTTGGGGGAAAGAAAATGAGATGTGTTGATGTCTTAGTAGTAGAAGTTATTATTCACAACTTTCTTATAGTTATTAAACTATGTAACTTGGTGGATTCTGTAATATTTACTAATAAGATTTGTATTATCAAATGAATAAATGATGTAGTTGTTCTATAAGGAAAAAATAACAATGGATAATCACTATCTTGTAAGTGGAGGAGAAGATATGTGCTTTTTATCATAAGAGGAAGAAAACATGTTGTTGTATAAATGATTTGTCCATCTATGCCAAACACTCTAAATGATCTAGTAAAATATGATGCATCTAGAGACATCTATAAGCAATCATATGATCATATTATTTTGTGCGATGTCTATCCACAAGGGAAGATCATCAAAAATATGTACATGTCAAAGTAAAATAATTCAACCATGGTACTTGAATTGGTTCATGATGGTGTATGTGGACCTATCTCACCAAGATACATTGACACTAATAGGTATTATTTTCATTATAGATTTCAGAAGCATGGCATGGGTATTTTTCATTTCCCACAATACTGGTGTGTTTAGTCGCATAAAACAATATCATAGAAAATCAAAAAGGATTCTTGGACAAAAGATTCTGAAAGATTAATAGTGATAATGGTATGGAATTTAGAAATTTCCAAGTAGAATGTTATCCTGAGAAACATGTGATCAGGAATAAAGTTTTTTTAGTGATAACTCCTCAATAAAATGGAGTGATTGAGAGGAGGGATCATATTATCAACAACATGTCCAAAACAATTCTTATTGAAAATAACCTACCAGTGAAATTCGGGAAGGAAGAAGTCTTGAAATCTTTCTATATTTCTAACAGGTATTTATTGTGTTCAATGTAAGAAAATTATTTGTATGAGATGTGGTATGGAAACAATACAACATTGAAATACATTTGAATCTATTGAAGTATGTGATTTATTCTCAACAAAGAGAAACATGGGAAATTTGAGTCATGTAGAGATGAGGGGGTATTCCTTGGATACTCAGTAAAAATAAAAGGATATAAATGCTTCAGTAAGAGGCTGGAAAATTAATTAAAATAAATTATGTCACTATAGTGGAAAATGTACAAAATATTCAATAGAACATTGGAAACTTCCCTGATAAAAGTAATGAAGAGGTAACCATCACCGGGAGAGAAGAAGTGGAAAATGTTGAATCAGAAGAACATAATAAAAATGAGCAGGATGAATTCAAATTTGTATCTATTAAGAATACAAATATTCAAGCAAAAATTTATAGGAAAAATATCACTAGTGATCAGAAAATTCTAGTTCAAACAAGAATAATAGATTCATTACAGAATGCATCCTTCCTATCTCAGGTGGAACCCAAATGTTTTGATAAAGCTACTAGAGATGAAACTAGGTCTCTGGACCCCCTCTCCCTGAGGTATAGTGTGTTTTCTCCCTAATGTAATGATATTTTTTCTTTACCCTATTGCATACCACAAAAGAGTGACCTTCTGGTTCGTTGAAAAAGGGAGTGAAATTGTGGCTATTAAAGGGGAGAAACTATCTTAAAATTATAGGGGAGGATTATAGAGGGAGAAATGAAGTAAGGGGAATGAAATACATCAGTGACATAGAGATAATTCGATCTTATGAGGAAATAGTTCATTTTCATGTTTATCAAAATCTTTTTATGGAAATCTTTAAGCATTCCAAAGATCATGAGAACTCTTGCAGTGAAATAGGGGTATTTCAAATCTGAATATGCTAAATATGGTCAATAAAAAGATATATATCATGAAAAATGGAGTTTGAGATGATAGTAGTTGAGTAGTTTCAAGAATTAAGTGATTCATTGATTAACTTTACATGATAATCTTGTTTCTCACATCAAGCATATATCACGTGTGCTTAGAGTATGTGTTCAGAAAATATTTTATTGATATCTGAATCATAATAAGTGAATTCTAGTATAATATAAAATAATTTTTAATGAAGTATCAAAATTTGAAGAATTGTCAAAAAACCATAGGGGGTGATTTTTTGGAAAAAATCCCTCAAGGTAACATTATGGTGCTTTTAGGATGATTATTTTTGTTGATAAAACATGTTTCCATGGATAGTTATGGAGTTACAAAGATATTTTTGAAAATTTATGTTGACAAATATCTGATACCAAGGAATAGATGCTATGGATGTAGTACAAAAAGCTCATATACAAGGTTGTGTGGTTTCCCAGTGTTTGTCAAATTTTTGGGGCCAAAATCTGGAGAATGGATAAAGGTGTTTTTGGAAATGGAAATTGAGTGAAAGAGTTATAAAATGTTCCAATGTTTCATGAAAGTTAAGATTCAATGTCATTGCATCAAAATATGGCAAAAGAAATAATCATGTGAAAGATTAGTTTTCGCACGAAAGGTGGTTTGTGTGCACCAAGGAAATAAAGGTGATGTGAATGGCATGAAAGAGGATTATGCACTCAATGAGATGTCAAATATAGGTTTCCAAGATCAGGGTAAATGTTGTGTGCAAGGTGTTTAGTGGGATAGAAACTTGGGAAAAGTGTTGGAAATGACAATAAATAAGAGGCTACCCCCCCCCCATTCAAGAACTCAACCCTTATAGAAATCTAGGGCTCTAAATCACGTAATAGTTTCACACAAAATGAGTTCTGCATAAAGAGAGTTGTGAATAAAAGATGTTTCATGTAATGATAGTTGGGTGAAAATCATAAATGGTTCATTTAAGTCTATAAAGTTTCATTCAAGACACACAATTGTTTCTCAAAAGATATAAGTTGCCTAGTAATTTTGGGGTGAAGGGTTATTCATCCAGTGGATGAAAGTGGAAGTTAATGATACACTAAATGAGGTGTAAAACATATGGATTCATGAAATCAAAGGAGGATCTTCTGAAAAAGTAGTGAGAACAATTCATCAGATAGATAAGTGATATTTCATGTTGTGATTGGTTGTAAACTAAAAGGGATATTGAGTCCCCTCCCAGCTTTGTAAACAGCATTGTGCTTTAAGTGGATTCAGTACATCAGTACATTTTCATTGTATGATCCTTGGACGTAGCACAATAAGGGTGAATAGAGTAAAATTGTTGTTTTTAATTCATGATTTAATTTCTTTTCATAAATTTTTATGGGAAATAGAGATAATGAAATTTTGTTTAAAAATGAAACAAGATCTGAAGGGAAAGTAGTTTTAATCTATCATACCCTACTTCATCCCCCCCCCCTTAGGGTATTTAACCTAGTAGGGTTAAAAAAAATTAACAAATGGATTAATTATCATTTTATAATTTAAACAGCATGTAACTATATTACACAACATGTAAATCCCCAACAGGTTGCAGAACCAGCCGTTTTTATATTAAAAATTCCAACAAATCACTGAACTCTCCATTAAAGATATCTGTTCAACTTTTTCTTAAACCTACCTAGAAAAAGAAAAGGGAAACCATGAAATGACTTAAAATCGTACCTGAAATAAAGGTAACGGGATGTTACAATTAAAATTATCAGTTTTATTTTAAAATATCATTTATAAAAAAAATTAAAACAAATGATTTCCATGAAAACTCATTTGAAAGCAAAGAAATGACAAGTAGGTACATTGGGACATCATCTCATAGAACCTTCACAAAACCATTAGAATTTGGAATAACCATTTGGTTAACTTATAATATAATTCTCTAGAAATCATAATCATTACCCAATACATTGTATGACTATCTAGATTCTCCCATAATATAATATATAACATGCTCACCCGACACTATCAGGGAACACCCATCATATAAGATATAACGGGCTCACCTATGTTGCATAATAGGGCTCACCCATTCGTAAACAATGTTCATAGACCATATCATGAATAAAAAAATGTATGATTTCACCTTTTCTTCAAAGAAAATTATAAATTTTTTTTTAAACATGTATTCAAATAAATTTCAGAAATAAAAATATCATTTTATTTAAAAAAACAAATTTTTAATACTAAAGTACCCTTTTCATTTAAACCCCCAATTTCAATAACAAAATACCAATAAAATGATAAAGAGGGTTTTTCTTTAAAGAAAACATGAACTCATTTAAAGGAATATAAACTTCAAATAATGTTTATGGCAATGGGAATAGTTTTTGTCACTGTATACATTAATATAGAAAATTATTTTTTTCATTTGTAAAGAAATTCAAATATTCTGTATAAAGATTCCTTTTTTCTAAAACATTAAGTTAAAGACATAAATAAAATTTATAAGTGTCTCATGTCCATAATAAAATCATTTTAAAACATATACATTTATTGAAAATATTGTTTGAAGGAAAACATTATACTATAACTTTTTTAAAGAAAACTCACTTATCACTATAGAATATTTGAATCTAAGCCCCATGAAAGAATAAAATTTGAAAAAAAATTAAATACCATTATAATTGAAAAATTTATGATATAAAATTTCAAAGGGATGTATATAAACCTTTTAAAATAATATAGGTGAATAAATTCGAAATATTCATTGAATAAAGGGAATTAAGATGAATTACCTTACTTTTATTCTGACTTGTCAAGTACATTATTTATCTTCATAGATAATAAACTTATATAAATTATTTAATTTATTGAGAACCTTTTTTTAGTTTATTATTCCTTTTATTTCACTTATTAAAATGTTATATACAATTAATTAATCAATTACGTTTACATTGGTTGTTTCAAAGATAAATGGATTGTGTGACAAAAATGAATTTGGTAGGTTGACCATTGGTTGAAGACGTCACTATTCAATATAACAAGAAAAATATTCATGAAATAATTATCAAATTTATACGTAAATTATAAATTTTAAAACCAATCATGAAATATAGTAATAAAAAATGAACTATTTTTCCATTATGGAGATTGTAGGTTCTATATACGCATTAGTACCATCTCTATTTTTCAATGATCATTATCGAAATAATGAATGAATTATTTTATCTTTCCATAATGATAGTAATATAATAAATATAATATTTTTCTTTAAATTTACTTATATATATCATCAGTGTTATTTAGTGATGAAAAAATAATCACATAGCTTTGTGGCGGCGCTAGTCCACAAGACCACGAATGATGTTATCATTTTTCAGTGTTAGAAATAAAAATATATATAATATTTTAATAATGACTAATATTTAATTAATATAATTATTCTTTAATTTATATAATGTATATTCATAAACATTATCTTTATGACTGTCTAAATAAAGTGTTAGTGAAAAATGAATCACATTGCTTCATAAGGACGTAGTCCTCCGTACACACAAACAATGTCCTTGTATCCCACATGAAATGAAAATCAAGAATGAATATGTGATATCATAAATCCAAAATTTTAAATATATTATAATATTATATGTATACTTTAAAACCATCAATAAAGTAAATACGTGAGATGAAATGATGGAAAATGAATGAAATTGGTTTGCGAGGTGGTAGTCCTCCATACACACGAATGATGATTTCGTATCCCATTTGATTAAATGGTAGATTGATTTAGGTTATGAAATTAACATAATAACATCTAATTATATGTTATATATTGGTGTTATTATATAAGTATAATTGAACATGTTTTTAATGATAGGAATAAGAAACAAAATAAAGATTCTAGATAATGAATGATACCTATTCTTCAGACAACCTCCTTAGGTAAGCACAAAAGGCCTTCTTAGGATAGCCTTTTGATAAAAATAAGGGCTATAAGTCTTGTTGATTGAATAAATAAAGATATTTTGGTAGGTAATTTCCAATAAAATTTTATTTTAAAGAGTAAATAGGAGAGGATATGGGTTGTTCTTTTATAAGTGATATGAGTGGCACACTTGTAATTTTTGAAAAGAAAAAGGTGTACCCACATTTTTCACAAGAAAAGAAGATAAAAATGGGTAATTATAGAGACTTATAAAATAATATGTGGAAATAGGGCTATATAATAATTTTTATATTAGTATTTAGGTCATTTTAACCATTATCTTTTTTACTTTGACCCCCCCTGTAATCAATTTTTAACATAACTATGGTAATTAACTTTTTATTTTTTTCTCAATTCATTATGATCAAAAATTAAATTGAAATTATTAGATATTATAAATTATTCAAATTCCAAATATGGAATCCATTTTACAAATTCACATCATATAATTAGAAAATTTAAATTTAAATCAAAACCCACATACACTATGAAAAAGGGAGTTTTCAATAAGTGTATTTTTCTAGAAAAAGTTGATTTTATATTTAATCTATGACTAATAAAAATAATTTCATGAATAAAAATTAATATTCTCAAATATAATATATATATATATAGTTGATTTAAAACATTCCTTATTATGTATTATCTTAACAAATTAAAATAGAGAAACATTATGCACTTTAAAACGGTTTTCAGAAAAAACCTTTTTTTTTTGCCCAAAAATAAACTAATACTAAAATAAAATATAATTTTCATTAAATATTAATTAAGTATATTAAATATAAAAACAGAATACTTATGTTACTTTAAATAATATTCAATACACAATGTGAATTTTAAATTACATAGTTTACTGAATAGAAAATATATTTTTACAAAAATATGAATTTTCACTATTCAATAAAAAATCAATATTCTTGAAAAAATACCACAATTTTATCCAAATATAATTTAAATATGATGAACCGAATAATGAATTTAATTTTATAAATTTAAAATACTATAATTTATAAATTAATTATTTTATTTTAACCTTATAATAAAAAATTTTAACTAAAACTATTTTCTTTTTTATTTAACAATTACATAAAAATTTTATAAAAAAATAACAATCTAATTCATATTAAAAAATATGAATATGATTTATTCTATCATTACTTATGTTGTTACAACCACCTCCACAAAGTGATGTAATTTTATTTTCATTTATGTTTTACTAGGATGGTAACAAGGATGTATTTATTAAATGTGTGTGTGTTATATATGATATATTAATTATTCAGGAAAGTTTAATTATTATTTACCATTATTTATTTTCAAAATTTAAAAATAGACAACAATATTCATACGAATGTGCAACCTACCTCTCCATGAATGGTGTAATTCACTATTTTATCTCTAAAGTTTATGGATAACTCTACTATATATATATAAGAATATATTTGATATTTATTTCATGATTAATATTATAAACATGATGTAACCGTGATCAATATACAAGGAACAGAACTACAAAACTGATATTCTCAGGAAAAACAAAACATTTAACACCTAAAAACGAATATTTTAATAATAAATATTTGATAACAGGGTGTTGAAATATTACAGGTGGGTCATATATTATATTATAAGTATTTACATGACTATTTTTCATAATTATAATAAATTTTAATTTATACAATATGTTAACATAACTTTCTGTGAAATTTGAACTCGATGTAAGGGGATTTTTCAACTCAATTTTATTATTATGATACATATTAGATATTCACATCCTTTTTCCATTGTGTGGTGTTTACACTAACCCTAAATATATTTTATGATGATTTTTATGAAAATAATATGGATTTAAAAATCCATATAGGGTTCTATCTTTCATTAGGTTTTAATTAAAATATTACCAATGTGGTTAGGGTTCTTCATCTCAATTGTTTTGTTTAGACATGTTTGATGTTAGGATTCTATTTTGTTTTATGAAGTCTATATACCATCCTTTTTTCTTATTATATGATTATTTTCTATATTTGTAGGATATTGAATATTTTATTTTATGTTACTCTCTAATGGGGATTATGATTCAAAAGATAGAAAATATGTAAGGGATTTATGTCACAATATCATTTGTTATCAAAATTATTTATGAGTAAGTTTCCCACGATGAAATTTTATGAACTATATCTCAATAATCTCTTAAATTTTCTTCTCCTATGGTTTTTTAGATATTACATGTTTTCCTTTCATTTTATATCTTTAAGAACTTAAGAGGCTGATTTTTTTTAAGGAAAATTGTCTTTATTTTTCATTTTAGTAGAAAAATACTTTTTCTTCCATGATAATTTTTTCTAAAAAAAATTCAAGTATG
This sequence comes from Viscum album, assembly GCA_963277665.1. Classification (NCBI taxonomy): domain Eukaryota; kingdom Viridiplantae; phylum Streptophyta; class Magnoliopsida; order Santalales; family Viscaceae; genus Viscum; species Viscum album. The sequence continues at coordinate 1,430,989,299 of OY728157.1, forward strand.
TTTTTTAATATTATCCTAAGATTATTTAATTTCATTTTTATCCTTGTTTGAATTTCTAAAAAATGGTATATAAGGAATATTATTTTCATTTTCTAAATTATGTACTTTTAACATTTTATAGAAAAATGGCAAGGGAATATTTTATTTAAGTACATGACATGAGAATAATTTCCTATAGTCATGAGCACTCAATAATTTGAATAATCTTGTAAAATTTTCCCCAGTTCTATTAAAGTAAATTTTTTCCATAATATTTTATAAATATTTGGATTTTAAATAATTTATTTAAAATTAAAAGGTTATTTTCCAAAAAAATGTTTCAATTGATCTTTTAATATATTTTTTATCCATGATTACATCCTTTTATTTTATTTATGTTTACTTGGTGATATTAATATATGATACTATCCTTATTCATTATCTAATGGGTTTATTATAATAATGATAAGATGTTTATGAAACCCATTTTCTTTTTCATGGGTTATGTTATGATAAAATGTTATCGGTTTTATGATCTTGTGGTGTATATATGAATGGATTATTATTATGTTATGGATAGGTATGTTATATCCCTCCAACATAATTTATAAAGATGGATATATTGTGAGATAAATATGTTTTGTGTGAACTTCATTTCGTGTTCAAAATTTTATGTGTGGACCTGGTTTTCATGTACATGAGATTTTGTGTGCACCTATTTTTCATGTCAATATTTTTCTACGTGGACCAGGAATTCATGTCTATAAGATTATTTGTGGACTTGGTTTCCATGACTATATATTTATGTTTTTACCGAACTTGAATTTCTATAATATTATGCATAGAACAAGCTTTAATGTCAATAAGTTTATGTGAGGGTTTGATTTCATGTCCTTAACTTAAAGAGTGAACCTATTTCTATTTATAATTGATAAAAATATTATAAGTTCATGTTTTTGACACATTATTATGTCTATATAATGCTCTCATAGATGAGTTTATTTAATTATTTCAGGATTAATGTCTTGTTAATTTTAAATATTCATTACATAACTTAGTATTATGATCTGTAATATATAAGGTATGGTTTCCAAATGTTAAACTCGTGATCTCATATGCTTTTTCACATGTTATGCCTAAGTTATTCATTGATATCTCCTTTGTTTACCCTTATTGATCTCACCCTTTATTATGTTTCTTTTCCCCATGTTATGAATAAAGATTTTAGGTCGGTTATTTCTAGAAATATTACAATGTGGGATGATATTTATGGGAGATATTTAATATATTTCATGAAATAGGAATATTATGTATATAGTCTCTGGAGAAAATGAACATTTATGATCATTGGGCACATATTTTTAAAATATAATGGATATTCATTTATTAAGATGTAATATCTGTTTTTAAAAAGTATGGGTTTATATTGTTTTTTTTATATGAGGTTTTATTCAATTAGTAGAGTTTAGTATTATATAGCTTTTGTAAAAACCCAGAGGATAGGTTTAAGAAAATAATAAAATAACAATTCTTTTTTAAAGAATAGATTGTGTGGTTTTCCTAGAAATACATTACTATATGGATAATATAAGTTGAAGTGGTTTTTGAATAGATGCATCTAGGGGTAAAAAAATGAAATGAGTTGGTATAGTATATATTGACCATCATTCAAGATCATGTTGTGTGTTCCCTTGTAGCACAACTGGTTTTACACTCCCAAGTTATATTCATAGGTGAAATCACATTTTATTTATGAACCATTATGGTCTATTTGAATAGATTATGATCACATAAAACCTAGGTTAATTTTAAGGAATCATAAATTAAGAAAAATATGTGATTATTTAGAAATCTTATAAATGATTCTTCATGATATGTTGTTTTAAACTAATTATTTTTTCTCACACTATGTTTTTTGGGTTTTAGTTAATGGTAGGAATGATGAGGATTCATTTTAATACTAAGTATTACAAATAATGGAATGATTTTTCTCATGAGAAACCAAATGAAATAGGGGATGAAATTTTAATCCTTATGATTATGCCTAACCATTTATCCCATTATATGATTAAAACCCTTAACATGAATGAGATTCATGACACACCTAATGCGATAAAAATTGATTTTTATAATGACCATGAAGAAAAGAAGATTTGGTATGCTACCTGTCACGAATGTGGGAATAAGCACAAAAGGGAATGACTAAAAGGAACAAGAACATGATTTTGGTGTGGAAAATAATCAAATTGGGAGAGTAATTCTTGAGAAAAAAATGAAAAGTTTGGTTAAAAAAATGGATGATAAAAATGGTTTTCATAAGGAATCATCAAAAACATAATATTATAAATATAGAATATATGGTAATTATGAAAATAAATGACTTAAGGGGAATGCTCAAGAAGTGGATCATCATGGTTATATGAGTAATTATTTTATTATTTATGATGAAGATGCTATTAATGACATATAAAAGAAAGAATTAATTAAAGAATAAGATGTAAAAGCCTCATTAATGGTTTAAAAAGGAAGTGGAATGATTAAATTGTTTAATATAATTAATTTGATAATTATGTTATTGAATTATTTTTTATCAATGGTATCCTGGTTATAAGAATGATGAAACATAAAATGATTGTTCTATATAAGTTTTTAATTATGTATTTTCAATTATATATTTAATGGTACAAATAAATTAGAAAAGCAATTCATTGGTGAGGTGATATTTTATGGAAAACACATTATTGAGGGAAATATAACCCTTAATATGTTCTTAATGTTGAGATAATAATTTTTAGTTCGTCTAAAAATAATACTGATATAAATAAAGTAAATTTGATAGTATGTGTGACTTTGTAATTGATTAGTTATTTAATGAAAAATTAGTTTATGTTATATTTGATATAGATTACTATTTTTACAGAATATATTCTTCAATCTATTATTTTAATTAAGGAACATAGAGAGATTTATTTAATTGGAATCGTGTTTTTTTCATTTAGTTTGTATGGAAATTTAATTTATTACTATGTTTTATAATAATATATGATCGAGTTATTCACATATCTGTTGTGTGAAATTAGAAGATACTTTGTGTTGTTTTGGAGATTAATGTAAATTTGACTTTGGAAATTCAATGTCCTTATTTATAAATTTTTATACACTGAATTTCTTTAGAAATTTTTTAGAAGAGTTTAAAGGTTAACTATTTATTGAATGGTTTATGTTTAATTTTTGGTATTATTGTAAAGGATTTAGAAATTAATGAATATTTGATAACTAATGAAGGCCATTTTGGTTTTTTTAAATATATAAAGATATAAGTAAATACTTTTCATCTATTAATAAATCTTATGATTAGTTTAAAAGTTTATTTTAGTGCTTTGCGCATGAAAAAATTCATTTGGAATATCCATTACTTGGAGTAAGAGATGATGTGGAAATTGATCGAAGAATAGCCAAAGGATGAAACTATTTTTATGAAATAGAACAAAATCAAGTAACTATATTTTCTATTATTATCTTTATTGATAGAAAATTAATCCATCAATTTTATGAAAAGGATATTGAAATAAATAATTTATTCTTTTACCTTCTTTTTCGAGGATTGATGGGTTTTCACCCCCCATAGATTTATAGTTTTTTGGTCATTAGAGTTCTCAAGAACATGTAATCTATCACAATTTATTATACATTGGATTCCATTTTTCTCTTAAATTAATATAAATTAACCTCCCACAAATGTTCTCCTTATCTTGTAACACCATTATGTGTTTTTTAGATAACATTTCTTTTTCCACTTTTCTTTTTAGAGGATGTTTTACTATTCCTTCATGAAATGTGGGTTAAAATAAAGGTATTTTTTAATATTAAAACATTGATGAATGGAAAAAAAAATTAGGTAACAACTTATTTAATTGGGGTAAAATGTAACACCTTAAAATTTTATTTTAAATAATAATATGCTTGATGTCTTGCTTTACGTGTAACACTAAGCTTTAAAAGAATTTTGCATAATATAAAAATAATATTATAACCTTTCCATTGAATTTTTTGGTATGAATATGAGTAAACACACCATAAAATAAATTTATAATGGTATTATTCAGTTCAAAATTATTGATTAATTCTTATTAAATAAGCATACATTTTTTTGTGAAGTATTTCTATGCTACAAAAATGCAGTTTCTTCAAAAATGATTTTTATTGCATTTTTTACAAGGAAATTATAATTAATTCATAAATCCTTTAAAAATTTTATTTTATAACTGATCATAATTTTTTAAATAATCGTGAAAATATTATTTTAGGTTTATTTTTTTGAATTTTTTTTAAAAAGATATATTTTTTAGTTAATGGTGAAAAATATGGATTTTTGTAAAACATTAATTTATTTTTGTGAAATAATGTAATTTAAAAGTATTAATGAATTTAATTTTAAATTTATATAAGATCAATTTTATTTAAAATAATAAAATTAATTACATTATAATCAATAGCTTATATGATTTTTAAACAAGTCAATTTTAGGATTGTAAACATAATTTTTTAGAAAATCATTTTTCATCGCATTTGGAGGTTTATTTTTTAATTGATTTCTACAAATTATAGGAAATAAAATTGATAAAATTGATTTCATATTTAGGTTGATGAGGTTAAATAGTGGTAAATAGGAAACTTTTATTTTTACTCATTTTGAATGGTAATCATGGTAAACATTATCACCATGGTAAATGGTAAATTGGCCAATAAATGTTGAAAATAACATGATAAGGAATTAAAAATAATCCCAAAACTATAATTAATATTATTTAATGGGATAAATTTAACATTTACCCCAAAAAATTTAATATATGGAATTTTTTTACATTTTATGTTGATAATGACATTTATATTTTATTATGTAATAAAAATTCTAAAATGTCTCTCTCTTGAATATAAAATCTCAAAAAAATTACATAAGGGTAAAAGAAGGATATTTTCATTTATAAAGGTTAATTTTAAATATTAATTAATTTTTTATCATGATAATTTATTTTTAATTTTTATGAATTAAATAATTACCTTAAACTCGTACACAATGTAGACACAATATTTGTGAAAGCATTATAAAAATAATGTAAATGATATTAAAAACACTTAAATTATGTTTTTTTATATAAGTTATAGTTCCCCGTGTATTTTATTGAGAAATATAACATGTTAGGTGTATTATAAAGTATTATATTTTAATTCTATATTTTTTTTATGTCTTTAAAGTCAAATTAAATGAATATTGACAAAATCGACATTTTTTATATTTTATGAAAATATAAAAATTAAATTGTTTAAAAACCATAAAATCATGAAGTAGGAAAATGTAGATATCATATGGTCTAAAATTTCATCCCTTTTCAATTTATGATCCAATTTTTACCTTATATGTATAATTATAACCCTTTAAAATTTAAAATTTTGTTAGCTACAGTTAAGGTTAAAATTGGTTAACTAAGGGGTTAATATAATAGATAAGGTTTATAATACCACTTAAATGAGCCAAAATTTTATTAAATAATTTTATTTCAACAATATAATATATTATATTATAATTTATGGCCACTTAGTTTCAATTTATCATGAAAATTGCTTTACTGTATTTAAATTTTTTAATTAATTCCATGTGTCTTTTCCCTCCCTCATAAAAGGATACTCTTATTTCCTATTCATTTCACTACTTTGATCAATATAGAATTACAAAACACTACCCAATTATATTATAGAATTACTTATAAATGAATTATAAGTGTTTTTATTCTTAAAATACCATTCCAAGGGTCCTTATGAAGGGATCTAAAGTAGGCTTACCAAAGAATAGGTAATCTTCTTACTCAACCTATTTCAATTTACTTATTTTAACTCCTATAATTCTATGATATTGATCATAAAATAATAAATTTTTTATCCTAATTATACTAAATATTTTATTGATATTTAACCCCCATTATGAACCTTTTTTCCATCAAATGAGAAGTGAAAGTATTGCTTGTGTGTATGTGTGGACTACCATCCCCACGTAGAGATACAATTCATTTTCTATCACCAAATTTCATGGAATGTGATTATGATGGTATTAATGTTTATATATTATATTTAAGAAATATTTAATCTTCAGTAATTATAATATCATATCTACCCTCTTACCTTCCAACCCATTGGTGAATTATACCATCGCTTGTATGTACTTGTGTACTACCACCTCCATGAATTGATGTGATTTGATTTTTGTTTCCATTTTTCTTAAATAGTAATAAATATATATTTATTGTATATATATATTATATATGATATATTAATTATTATATAAATGTTAATTATTACTTACCCTTATTTATTTCCATCTGTTAAAAATTGAAAATAGGGATCATGAATAGGTACGACCAACCTTCTCCATGAATAGTGTAATTCATTTTCCTAATTCTACCTTTTACGGATAAATATATATATATATATATGTGTGTGTGTGTGTATGTGTGATTGTGGTTTTTATGTAACTCTTAATATTATTTAAATTATAAATCAATGATTATCATTCTAGGACTAGAACTATCAAATTAAAATTCTCGTGAAGACAAAACAGTTAACACATGGAAATGTTGATTTTATTAAAAAATTGTTAATAAATGATTATTGAAATGTTATTAGTGGATCATATATGATATTATAATTATTCAAATTAATATTTTATATAAGTATAATAAATTTATTTTTATTATATAATATGTAAAATTTTCATTCTAGTAAATTGAAACTCTAGGTAAGGAGATTTTCCATCTCACATTTAGTTTTGTGAGAATATGTCATATTCACCACATATTAAATTTTTGTGGTATTTATAATTCACATGAAATTATTTTATGATAATTTTTATGAAAACTATGGGGATATAAAAATAAATATAATTTTATCTCTTTTATAAGGTTTTTATTCAGATATTACCAAAGCTGTAAGGGTTCTTCATTTTAATATTCTTTCCTTTAGACATGTTTCATGTTATACACATAAATATGTTTATAAGGTGTATATACATCCCCTTTGAAATGATATAAAATTATTATCAATATTTTCATGTTATTTAATTTTTCATTTGAATGTATTCTTTCATGGGGCATATGATTCAAAAATTACCAAAGTTTGTAAGGGATATTTATTACAATCTCATTGTTTATCAGGATTGTTTATGAATAAGTTTTGATGATGAAATTTTATAAACTATATCTTAATAATCTCATGAATTGTATAATCCCCTATTTATTTATAAATATTAATAAAATTTAATTTAATTTTCCTCTCTTTAAAGACTCGAGAGATTGAAATAATATTTTTTAAGGAAAACCAACTTCATCTTTCATTTTAGTCAGAAAAAAAATCATCCATGCCCATATTTTCTAAAAATATTTTCAAGAATATTTTTTAATATTCTATAAAGATTGTTTCAAGTAATATTTTCCTATGTTTTAATTTCTAAAAAAAATTAAAGGAATATTCTTGTCATTTTTCGAACAAGGTACTTTTAACTTTTTACTGAAAATGTGAAAGTTATATTTATTTTAACATATGGGACATGAATGGAATTTACCACTAAAATAACAACTCAATTATTTTAAGAATATTTTAAATGTTTACATGGTTCTTTTCAAGGAAAGTTTTTGATATAATATTTTCAAAATATATGGATTTTAAATAAGTGGTTTCAAAATGAAATGGGTATTTTCCTCAATAAATGTTCAATGTAAGATTTTAATGGAATTTTCATCTATAATGAAATATGTTATTGTTATTTATTTTTCACTAGGGATATGATTCTATGATAATGTACTTGTTATTTATCTATATTTATTATTATTGTGATGGTGAGATATTTATGAAACATTTTTTTTTCAATTGGTTAAATTATGATGAAATGTTAAAGGATTTCAAGATCTTAGGGAATACATATGAATGGATTGAGATTATGTGATGGGTGGGTCCATTATAGACTTTTAATTTGTTGGGTAAATATGGATAACTAATAAGATAAATAATTTTTACGTGAATATGATTTCTGGTTCATAACATTATGCCTGGACATAATTCTCATGTATATAATATTATGTGTGGACCTAGTTTTCATGTCAATAGTTTTATGAGTGGAACTGGATTTTATATCCAAAGTATTTTTCATGTATCTAATTTTCATGTTCATAAGTTTATTCAATGTTATGGATTTTATTTCTATAATATTATGCATGGAATGGGTTTTTATTTCCATAAGTTTATGTGGGGGAAAACTTCATTTGATTAACATATTGATTGAAGTTGTTTCTATTTATACATGTTCAGAATTTTATAACATTATTTTCTTCTCATATTCATGTATCTATGTTATGATCTCTTGGATCATGTTATTTTATTTTATTATGATTCATGTCTTATGAACTACTATGATTTATTCCTATAATTAGGATTATGATCTTTGATATAGAGGGTATAGTTTTAAAATTTTAAGATCATGTTCTCATACCCTTATGTATATGTTATGAATAAGTTAATCATTGATATCAACCTTGATTACCCTTAAAGAGCATTTGGGCTCACCCTTTCTTATGTTTCCTTTCTCTGGGTTACAGAAAATGGTTTTAAGTGTGGTATATCTAAAAAGAGTAACATGTGGGAAGATCTATTTGGTATATTTTTAATATCTTTCAAGAAATAAAAATATTGTCTTTCTAGTATCTAAATACACTAAACTTTTATAGTCATGAGGCCTATATATTTAAAATATATTGTATATTCATCTATTATGATATAATATCTATGTATGAAATGTATTGTTTGATATAAGTTACATTAAGAAAAAGAATATTTTTTAGATTATTTATAACTATGGAAAATGAAGAGAATATATAACACCCCAAGATTTTATAATATATTTCTCTTTAAAAATTATTTCTTCAATATCTTGCCTTACACACAACATTGAGTTTTAATAAACCACATTGTTAAATAATAATGTTATTATGTAAATGTGACCAATATAAAATAGATATTAAATTTATAAGTATAAATAGAAATAAACCCATTCGGAAATACATATAAAGGTGTTAATCAATAAAATTTTTTGACTAATTCTTATTAAATAAGAACTCAGTTTTTTGTGAATTCATTTTATGATTCCAAAAATTATTTTCTTCCAAAATAATTTTAATTGAATTTTTTGCATCATAATTATAATTAATTTATGGAAAATTTGAAATTTTTTACTTTATAAATTTAAATTAACTTATTAAATCAACATTTCGAAATTAACTTAGAGTAAAACTTTTAGATTTTTTAAAAAAATATTAATTTTTTAGTGAATGGTGAAAATGTAGATTTATAACACTATCATTTTTTCATTGAAAAATCCCCATAATATTTTTAATTAGATCCTGAAAAATATATGTATCCTTTATTTAAAAATATTATAATTAATTTTATATGAATCTATATTATACATAATTTTTGTATAAAAATATTTTTATACTTAAAAATACATTTTTTCAATAAACTGATTTTAAACTCATTTTATAAGATACGTATAAAATGAATTTCTACCACTAATATAAATTGAATTTAGAAAATTAATTCCATATCTGGATTCTGAAAAATTATTATTTTTTATTAAATTTAACATAACTTTTGGTCAAAATAAATAGTAAAAACACTAAAAATGCTTCAGTATTGTAAAAGGTTAAATCAGGTTAACCTATATTAAAACTAAGTGAGAAGACCACTATTTTTCATATTTGGTATTATTGGATGAAGTAATTTTTATCCTTATCACCGTAGGATCTATATTTATTTTTTTGCAACACTTCTTCACTAAAGTGGTCTATATAATATGTTAATTAATGAAAAAGACAAAATGTAACTCTCTTACGTTTAAACAGCTATTATATTTTTACATATTGGAACATGCAAGTTGTGAATGTATATTATTGTTTATTTTTTTCATTATGAAATGATTTTCATTATGTTAATTTATTTATTATTATTATTAATTATATAATTACATTAAATGATTACATAACAATACCCCAATATTTTTTCAATTAATCGAAAAATAAAATAAATGATTCTAAAAATATTAAAAGTAATATAATATAAAATAATTATTATGTTCCATTAATTTTTTAGATAAATATAACATGTTGTATTGGGGTTAACTTAATAGATTCTAATTCATTTTCTTTCATTTTTGTCAATGTCAAATTAAATAAATAGTTCAAAAATTAACATTAATGATAATTTATAATAAATAGTATTTTATTAAATGATTTAAAATAAATAAAAAATTTATAATCTTCCATGATAATCTAATATCGTTATAAAAATCCCCAATGGTCCATTTTTTAGTAATAACTCCATTTATGGTAACATTAATAATCCTTTAATATTGAAATAGTTTTTATCATGGTTAAGGATAAAACATGTTTACCAAGAGTTATAATAAAATGATAAGGGTAAAAATGTATTAAAACTTGTATAATTTCTATTTTATGAAAATATTTTGACAATATATCATCTATTATTTTGTAATGGTTTACTTTGGAGATATTTTTTCAATAAATGGACTTGAAATTATTTTAAAACATTTAAAAATTATAAGTGTGCCACTCACCTCAATTATAAAATAGAACCTCCTCCCCTAACTTACTCATACATATTAATCAATTAAACTTGACCAAACACGATAAAAATATATCTTTAAAGTAATTTCGAATTTATAGAGCTTTTTCTAATCCAAAAAGTCCATCCCTGGGGTATTTAATATGAGATCCAATGGAGGTTTTTCTAAGAGAATGAAATTTTCTTCACCAAACACTGTATTTTTTACTTATTTCCCACCTTAAATAATGTATTAATTATTAAAATATAATAAAACCATTATAAAAAATATATAAATATTTTATTATTTTTATGGCAGAACCTATATCCATATCCTCCTCTATACAATGAGAAATGAAACTGTCGATCGTGTGTTTGGCAGACTACTTCCTATGGAACTGGTGTAATTAATTTTTCCATCACCGCTTATCATGGATGGATAAAATGATTGAATTAATGTATATATATAATATTTATGATATAATATTACTTTTAAAATTTTAATATTACATCTGAACTCTTAACTTCCAATAGATTGAAAAAATGGTAATTCCACTTGTGATTATTTGTGGACTATCTCCTCCATGAAGGGATATGATTTTTTTCATTTATTATTTAAATGGAAATTAATATGGTTAAATTTAACAAATATATATGATATATATGATATAATAATGAATATTTAAAGGTGAATTAATATTTACCTTTCTTTTATTCTATTTCTGAAAAATTGAAAACAGCATTCATGTATACGTATGGCTTACCATCTACGTGAAAAATGTAATTAATTTTCAATATTTATCCTTTATGGATGACACTAAATATATATATAATGAATATATATGATATTTATAAAATTATTAAAATTATTGGGAATATGTAACCATGATCAAAGTACAAGTACTAGGACTACGGAACCAAAAATCTGATGTGAAACGAAACATTTAACACATGGAAATAATGATTTTATTAAGGAAATATTAATAAATGGATATTAAAATATTTAAATTGGATGATTTATGATATTATAATTATGTAAATTATTATTTTATATAATTATAAAAAAAAATTAAATTAATTATACAAGAGATTATAGTGCTTTTTAAGCAAGTGGAACACAATATAATAGATTTTCATCTCAAATTGTCCTCTTTGGGATATATGATATGTTATGCACTTATCTTATTTTATGATGGGTATATATATAACCATTTGAATATTATATAATCTATTTAATTATTTTCAGGATATTTAAAATTTCATTTAATGTTATTCTTTCAGGGGGCTACAATTCAAAAGTTACTAAAGCAGTAAGGGATTTATGTTTCAATCCTATTTTTAACCAAAAACATTTAAGATTGACTTTAAATTGAGGAAATAATATGATACTAATTTGATAAATTGATTTAATTTTTTTCTACTCTAATTAAGTTTTATGAATACATGTTTTAATTTCATTCCTCTAATTTTAATTACCCATACGATCAAAATAATTTTTGTAAGGAAAACCTATTATGTTTCTATCTTCGTTTAAAAATATTTTTTCATCCATATCCATGTTTTCTAAAAATGATTTCAAGAATTTTTTTAATATTATATTTTTATTTTTTGAGGTAATTTTTACTCATGACTTTATTCCTTAAAAATTTATTAATATGAACCTTCTTTTTATTTTCCAAATGAGGTACTTTTTTACTTCTTACAAAAGTGTGATATGAATGTTTTCTTTTAATTATATGGCATGAATAAAATTTTTCATTATAATTAAGGCTAAATTATTTTAATATTCATTTATAATTTTCTATATTTATTTTAATATAAAATTATTTCTTTAATATTTTTGAATTTTTAAGATTTTAAATAATTTATTTCAAAGTGAAAATAGTATTTTACTAAATAAATATTCTAGTGATTCTTATAATGAAATTTTAATCTAAGATAACATCCATTGATGTTAATTATTTTTTACTATGGATATTATCCAATGATACCATCCATATTATTTCAATATATGGTTTATGATTATGATATTTTTATGAAACTCATTTATTTTCCATGGGTTATACAATGATGAAATGTTTATGAAGAATGTTTTCTTTTCATGGGTTATGATGTGATGATGTGATGAAATTTATTTGATCTTGTGGAACATATATGTATTATTTTAATGACGTGATGGGTTTGATAGGAATTATATATCCTATAAATTAATTTATTAATTTAATATATCTCATGAGATAATTATGGGAAATAATTCAATGTGATTGATCTACTATGGAAAACAAGTTGATGTGCTTGACCCACTATGGGTAAAAGGTGTTGATGCATAATCCCTTATGATCTTATGGTCTTTATAGTTAACCTTTAAATATGAAATTATTTCTATACATATAATGTTGTCACAATTTTATGTATTGAACTTATGTCTCGTGATCAATTTATGAATATTTTTCACTCTTATGATTTATGTGTTTTTTAAATGATAATGCTTTATACCATGACTTGGAATTATGATCCATGACATGAAATGTATGGTTTAATAACGTTATGGTCATGTTCTCAAACCCTTATACTCATATTATGTTCCATTGATCAACGATATCTCCCTTGTTTACCCTTCCTGAGAATTTGATCATACCCTTTCTAAGGATTCATTTTCTCCAGGGTAAGAAGTATGATATTATGTACAATGGGTCAAAGAAGGGTTATAATTATGAAGAACATAGTGGGAGATGATATAGTTCACTTATGAACCAGTTTTTTATGTATCCGATATTCCAAAGGAATTATACCTATAAAATTATATCTTGGATTGTTATGTTATATAATGGTTATTCATATAACAAGATATAATATCTAGGAATGCAAAGTATGGGTTTCTATTATGGGCATTAGATCTATTTTTAGTTAAAATATGGAAAAAATTATGATAAATAATTAGTGAGAATAATTATGATAATCCTAAGTGTATAAGAACATCCAAAATTATGGTAAACAAATAGTGTGGTTTTCCTAGAAAAACATTCTATTCAAGATAATAAATGTTGATATGGTTTTTTAATAGATACATCTAGTGGTAATAACCCCAAAAATATTTGGTTGAGTATATACCTATCATCATTTTGGTTCATGATGAGTTTTTACTTACTATAAACCTATTTTTACACTCTTGTGTGATATACTTGGGTAAACTCACATTTCCTTATAAACACTTATAAATGATTTGAATAGATGATAACCAAAGTTGGTGTTAGTTAATCCTAAGCTGTCATAGATTGGAAATAAGGTTTCACAATTTATACATCCTATAAATATATTTTTTTAAGGATCTTTCACAATGAATTTTTTTGCTCAAATTATGGATTTTGGTTTTTTTCAATGGATAGAACTAGGAGTATTCGTGGTAATGGTGAATGTAACAGACAATGGAGTGATTTTTCTCATGATAAAATAAATGAAATAAGTACTATAAGTAAAAACCTTGTGAATATTACTAATCATATATCATGATATATTATAAACAATGTTAAAATTTTTTGAGATACTTAATTTATAAAAGAAGAGGAATATGGACTTTTATGAAATTTCATGTAGTGATGAACATAGAGAAAAGAATGTTTAATTTTATGTATGTCAATAATGTGGGAAAGTACACCTAGTAGAATGTTTCAAATTAAGGGGAAGATTTTTTCAATGTGAAAATAAAGGTCATAGAGAAATTAATTTCTGAGTAATTCAATGTCTTATTTATAGGGATCATAGGAATTATCCAAGTCAATGCACTCATCCATGGGATAACTGATAAACCAAGGAAAGACTTATGTTATTCCAATCATTGATGTGATAGTATTGAAGTGTTTATGTATTGTGATTCATGAATTATGTTATAGAAGTGTTTTAATGAATTATGATTATAAGAATCATGAAAAAAATAAGGATTGTTTTGAAAAAGTTTTTCATTAAGGATTTTTTATAATATGGTGAATGATATTGATAACCTAGAAAGGGATTTAGTGTAATGTGATATTTTATATATAACACCTAATTGAGGGAATGATAACCCTTAATATGTGACCAATGTTGAGGAAATAATATTTAGTTGAGATAAATAGATGATTAATATATATAAAGTAAATTAGATAGTATTGATGACTTAGAAAGTTATTAATGATTTGAAAAAAAAATGATTTATGGTGAAGTTTATTTCATTTATTGATTTATAGAATATATTGAATAGCCTATGATTTTATTTGAGATATAGGATAATGCTTATATTTGAGAACTATATATGTTTTCATTGAGGTATATTGATTAAATTTATGTTGAGAATGTGTTAGAATTATTCAAGAGAATATATGATAATGGTATTCAGGTATTGGGTATGTGACAATACAAGAATCTTTATATTTTATGGGGATAAGTGTTAAAGTTTATATCTGTGTGAAAAAATATGTCACGACCCAACCCTACCGGTCTCGAGCCACAACTACCCCAAGCCCACCTCCATAGGCCAGGGGCTGGTGACAAGTGCCGAAGGCGTAACAATATCAGGGAGTCCTATGCCTAAGTACCTGTACACATAGCCCACTCAATGCAGAAGTCCAGAGTAAAAAACAAAACCAAAGAATGAACAACTATAACCCAACCATAGTCATGCATCAACTTCTAAATAGAAAAAGTAAAGTTCTAAAAAGTACTAACAAGATAATGAACAGAAAAAGGGAAAAACACATGCCCAACCTGAAAGGTTCCACAACCCGACAACAGGTAAACAAAAGTAAACAGCTGGTGAGTCTCACACATGAAAATCCTACTACGACCACTGAACGCAGCCCAAACTCCTATGTCCTATATGCTCCTTCATAGTCTCAATCAACCTGTCTGTCGTTGGAAAAGGCACACCAAGTGCGGGAAAAGCCCAAGTAGGGGTGAGTATAAAGATACTCAGTAGCATGCCTCGAAAGCTCGAGGGTCCAACAAAGGAGGTACCAAAACAGTGAGCAGTAGATAGAACAAGGAATAGTGAAAGAGCACAGTAAATAGAGTGCAACTCAACCTAAAAAAATAAAGGAAGTAGACTCATCCAACCAAGAGGATCTAGACATAGAATGCACGTGGTATACCCCACGTGTCTTTTCCCCTCCTAGAAGAAGAGTAATTGAACCCTAGGAGAGGGAACAAAAGTAGGGTGTGTATATATATATATTCTCAACAAGAAAACCAAACGAGTGTGTAAGGGGATCTCTATATACAAGCTCAGTCCACAAAAAGTCGCCAACAGTTCTAAGTATATCCATCACTTATGCCCAAACGTCTCTCACGTAAAAGTTGTCTCAACGCTGAACTGTGAAACCAAGGATCCCGCTCTGGTAACCACGGAGAAAAGTCACTGACTAGCCTCATAGAAAGGGATGATTCTGAAAGAAGTCATCGGGTAACCCACTACTCATCCCAACTGGAGGGTAAAACCCAAAAGGTCATCGGGTGACCCACTACCTAGCCCTGCTAGAGGGTAAACCCAAAAAAGGTCATTTGGTAACCCACTACACAACTCCGCTGGAGGGTAAACCCTAAAGTCAATGGGTAACCCACTGCCCAAACTCGCTGGAGTGTAAACCCTAAGGTCAACAAGTAACCCAATACCCAGCCTCGTTGGAGGGTAAACCCTGATACGCTGATGGGTAACCCACTGCCCAGCCCCACTGGAGCGTAAACCCTAATCTAGTCTGATAACTCTGCACTACCCAAACCATCTTTGGGTGTCGCTAACATCTCTATCGTGCGTTGGTTTAGAGTGCATCAAGGGAACCTCTGGCTAACTCACTTTTCATGTGTTTCACATTTAATGAGATCTCTAAAGAGGCTATGCATGCCCAAACAGATTTCACTGTTGAAATCCTCGTGAAAAAAAACATGAGATAGACTACTAACTTGCTGGAAATGGACTCCCAATGTAAATGTTATTCAACACCACTTTATGCCCATACAGAATCTCATGGGGCCCACGCCATGGTCCCAAAAGAGGTTGTGAGAACTTTTCCATCGCGATGATCTTGGAAAAACATGCCAAAAAGACTACTCATTCGCCCCGAACAGACATCTGATGAAAAAGTCGCAAAAAGCTGATCACAGCTTAAAAGACGGCCCGTGGGGCTCACACCTGAACTCCAACTTCAACACCTGAAACCACCCTATACCACTTCATCTCGACGCCAGGGTCACAATGCCGCTGACAGTGCCTTAAATGGATTTTGAATGTGTTCACGTCATCAGAAAGAAGAATCCTGGTGAGGTACTTAACTTGCGGGTCGCACCACCGAGCTCCCATCCTGGGAATTAAAAATCCACGGGACCATCTCAAAACCTTCATTCCGATCCAAGGATCACTTATCTATGTACTTCACACAAATTTGATGCTCGGTTTGCGAGTTATGGTGTTTTTAACGTCATTGGATGGAGACAGGGTGGGTCTGGGCTGGCCCACCCCTTTAGACCGGCAGTCCGCGGTTGGGCTGCCCGAACTGCCCGGTCCACCATGGCCCGCGGTTTACCGCGCAAGCCTCCCCACACCACCCAGACCGGCTCATCCAGTCTGGCGCTTTCTCTACAAGACCCACGGAGTGCGTGTCTCTATCGGCTGATCGGGGTCGCGACAACCCTGGTTCTCACGCCTCCCGTTGACCGGCGAAGCAGCCAGCCTGCACCTCGAGTCACCCCGCGTACGCCGCCTTCCTGGTCCTCCTGGAGCTGCCGTCGAGAGAAGCCACCACCACCTATAGCCCGCCATGCCGGCCACCATCCCAGACCATCTAAAGCCGCCACTGCCACCTGGACTCATCAGACCGCTGCGCTAAGCCGCCAGAAGCCCCTAGAACCACTGGAAAATAGGGGAAATAGGCTGGAAAACTTCCCAGGGCCACCCCGGGGGCCTCGTAACTCGAACATTTGATCCAAAAAGAGCTTCGGAAATATTGAATCAATCCCTATGCACCTATGGTCTTCAATCGACAATTGGACAACATTTCAACATAATGAATTTAATTCAAGGAAGATGTAGAAATTAAAATGAAAACACAAACTTCCTACCTTGATGGGTGTAGACTGTAGCTTCATGAACGGTCCGTCGGAGCTGCCACTTCCTTTCCAGAGAGGAGGAGGGAATATTTAATGATATTGCTCCTTAGTTGAGAGAAATTACGCCAGGGAGGAATGAAAGGGAATAAGCGGGAGGGAGGTGGAGGTGTTTAAGTAGAAAGAATTAAATTAATTATTTTTTTAACCCCCCACCAGTAGGCCCGTACCCGAACTCTCGATGGGGTCAAGGTTAAGCCGTCCCTAGGGTAAAAACCATGTTCTCAGTGCAATGGTGGTCTTGGAATTTTTATCTGAGCCTCCGTTCGGAAGTTATAAAGTTCACCCCCGAGGCCGCTAAATTACAAAAACTCCCCTAGTGGTGTTTTCCATAGAAGTGTTGCACCCACGAAAGTTACACCCCTCCTATGGTAAATGGAATGTTCCAGAATCAACGGTTCCCTCGGTTTTCCAATATGAGAATTTTTTTAAAATTTATTCTATTTATTTGGCATTTCCAGTGCGAACACACTTAGAATTTTAATTTCGACCACACTGGGGCTCGGAAACACCCCATATGAATGCCCTGCTCTGGAATAACATCAAAAAAAAATCAAAGTCTTACAGGCTCAAAAGCTAAGTTCTTACATCCTTCCCTCCTTCAAGTTTTTCTTCCCAAAAAAAAACTATAAAAACAACTTGGGATACTGAGCCCGCATCTGGCTCTCCCATTCCTAGGTGCTCTTCTACACCCTCCCGTGCTGCCACAACACTCGAACTAAAGGAATGGTCCATCCATGAATATTTTTCTCCTGTTGGTCCTCAATTACCACTAAGTGCTACGAAAATGTGGCTCCATCCTCAATGTCCAGCTCTCCCCAGTCGATAATGTGCATGGGTTCGTGCACGTATTTCCTCAGCTGTGACACGTGGAAGACATCATCCACCCTCTCCAGTTGTGGGGGTAGATAAAGATGGTAGGTGACCTCACCAACCTTGTGCACAATCTCAAAGGTCCCAATGAACCTCGGGGATAGCTTGCCTCTCCAGCCAAACATCCGTTTTCCACGCCGTGGGTAGACCACTACTGGAAAGATGATCTTTCCCAACACTTCTATACCAACGGTTTGTAAAAACCATTGGTATAGCTACCATTTCCCAACGGTTCACCAAAACCGTTGGGAAAGCCATAGATTTCCCCACCTTTCCCAACAGTTTATGCTAAACTGTTGTGAAAGGGTGTGTTTTGAGACTCTTTCCCAACGGTTCACCAAAACCATTGGGAAAGAGTGACTGTTCCCAACGGTTCACCAAAACCGTCGGGAAAGGGTTTGTATTGAGCCTCTTTCCCAACGGTTCACCAAAACCGTTGGGAAAAAACACCCAAAATGTCAACCTTCGACCTAAAACTAACTCAACCCACCATAACCTATCCCAACAGTTTTGAAAACCGTTGGGATAGGTTCTTTAATTTTTTTCCAGATCTACTAACCGAGAACATTATATAAATCAAAATTTTAAATAATTATGATAATACATATATATATTTATGAAATTATGTTTACAAAAGTGATGTTAGCTTAGTGGTTAAGTCGTTCGATTATAAACGAGGGGTCCTGGGATCAAATCCCAGCGGATGTTTTATTTTCGGAATTTATATACCAATGGTTCCATTGCCGTTGGTATAGATTTCATATTACCCATACCAACGGTTTCCAAAACCGTTGGTATAGACCTATCCCAACATCTTACTTGGCTACGGTTCTCCAAACCGTTGGTATAGGCTATACCAACGGTTTGGAGGCCTATACCAATGGTTCCAAACCATTGGTAAAGGTTAGTTTTCCAGTAGTGGACCCTCAGAAAGACATGGTCCCCCTGATCGAACTCTAAAGGCCTGCGACGACGGTCTGCGTAGGACTTTTGTCTACTCTGATCCATCCTCATCTGCTCATGAATGACTTTCACCTTCTCCATTGTCACCCACACCAACTCTAGTCCCACGAGGGAGGTCTCCCCAACCTCCGTCCAGCACAACGGTGACCTGCAGGGTCTCCTGTAGAGGGCCTAAAAAGGTTCCATGCCGATAGTATAGTGGTACCTATTGTTATATGCGAACTCCACCAAGGGCAGGTGATACTCCTAGCTTAGTCCAATGTCTAACATGCACACCCTGAGCATATCCTCCAACACATAGATAGTGCGCTCTGTCTTCCCTTCCGTTTGGGGGTGAAAAGTTGTAATCATCTGCATTCGAGTCCCAAATGCCTCATGCAGGCCTCGCCACAAACGTGACGTAAACAGTGTGTCGTAGTTGGAGACGATCGTTGAGAGTACTCCATGAAGGTGGATGATCTCCCGAACATACAGCTGCCCTAGACTCTCCACCGTGCTCTGTTCCCTGATGGAAAGGAAGTGCACCGACTTTAGGAGTTGGCCCACTATCACCCAAATGGAATCATGGACCTTTGTTGTGCGCAGAAGCCCTGTGACGAAGTCCATAGATACACCATCCCACTTTCACTCTGGGATATCAAGGGGATGCAATAACCCTGTCTGAATCTGATGCTCTTCCTTCACCTGCTGATAGGTAAGACACTGAGAAATGAACTCAGCTACGTTCGGCTTCATGTCGGACCACCAAAACTACCGCTGAAGGTCTCTGTACATTTTCCCTACACCAGGATGTACAGCCAAGGGAGAAGTGTGGAACTCCCACATCACCTCCTCCCGCATCTCCACTAGTACTAAAGCTCAACCCTAGTACAAGATCTTATGATTCCCTCCATCAGAATTCCCATCGGGTGAGTCGCCCATGGATATCAGATCACGCAGTACCTCGCTGTCAGCATCCCCCAGCTGCGACTCTATCACACGCTCAAGGAGCAAAGGAGTCAACACCATCGACTGCAGAAAAGTATTACTCTCCTACTACACCAAGGTCAGCCGTAGGGAAGCCAACTGCTCTGAAGCTTCTCGCACTAAATGATCCTGGGACTTCCTACTAATGGCATCTTCTACAATGTTCCCCTTCCCCGGAGTGTAGACTATCTCAAAAACATCATCCTGTAGAAACTCCACCCAGTGCCTCTGCCTCAAATTCAAATCCATCTGAGTGAAGATGTACTTGAGGCTCTGGTGGTCTGAGTAGACCACAAAATGCTCACCCAAAAGGTAGGGTCTCCATAACCTCAAATAGAAGACCATCGCTGCAAGCTCTAAATCGTGAGTCGTATAATTCTACTCATGGGGCCTCAACTTCTTCGACCCATATGCAATCACTGCCCGCTGCTACTACAGCACACACCCAGGCCCATCTCCTAAAGCGTCGTAGTATACCACAAACTCAAATCCCTCTTCTGGAAGCCTCAACACTGGAGTACTAGTCAGCCACCGCCTCAGCTCCTCGAAGGTATTCTGGCACTAATCAATCCAAGCGAACGGTCGTCCCTTCCGTGTCAATGCGGTCAAAGGGGAAGAAATCCTGGAGAAGTATTCCATGAACCTCCTATAGTATCCTTCCAAACCAAAGAATCTCCACACCTCTGAATCATTCTTAGGTGGATCCCAAGCAAGCACTGCCTCTATCTTTGCAAGATCTATGGCCAATCCTTGATATGTAATGACATGACCTAGAAAATGAACCTCATGAATCCAAAACTGACACTTTGAGAGCTTCCCATATAGATGGTGCCCTCAAAGTAAGTCTAGGACCCTCCTCAAAAGCTCAGCGTGCTCCTATTCTGTAGCAGAGTAGATGAGTATGTCATAAATAAAGACAACCACAAACCGGTCTAAGTACGGCTGGAAGATATGGTTCATCAAAGCCATAAAAATGGAGGGGGAATTCCTCATGCCAAAGAGCATCACCAGAAACACATAATGCCCATAACGACAATGAAAATCCAACTTTGGGATGTCACCCTCACGAACCCATAACTGGTAGTAGTTGGATCGAAGATCAATCTTGGATAACCAGTTCGCACCTCTCAACTGGTCAAAGAGGTCATCGATCCTCAGCAAATGGTACTTGTTCTTTATCGTATCCTAATTCAGGCGATGATAATCCAAACAAAGCCGCAGACTCCCATCTACCTTTTTCACAAACAAAACCGGAGCTGCCCAGGGTGACACACTGGGCCTGATGAATCCCTTCTCACGAAGGTCGTCCAGCTGAATTCGTAGCTCCCAAAGTTTTTTGGGTGCCATCCGATAAGCCTCACATGATATCGTGGAAATCCCCAGTGGCAAGTCAATGTAGAACTACATATCTCGCCATAGAGGTAGTCCCAGTACATCCTCAGAAAAGATGTCCATGTATTCCTCTACAACGGTAGGGATCCAAGTGTATGTATCATCTTCTGCTCTGAGATCAATGCTCAAAAACTGGTGAGAAAAAGGTCATGGTCTCCTACTTAGAGTACCCATCTTCTCTGCCAAGAGGTCTCGTTCACTAAGGATGGTGAACCTCGTCCCATCAGAAAACACGCCTCTGACTCTTCTGTGACGACAGTCGATCTGGGCGTGAACCATAGAAAGCCAATCCATGCCCAGGATGATGTCATAAGGTTCCATCATGATGAAGAGTAGGTCCCACATGAAACTCTCACCTCTGAACGATAGTTCTCACTATCTGCATATAAAGTTCACCAATGAGGCACTTTTTGTAGAAACCTTGAGGCTAAGTGCAGGTGTGAACGCCACTACTAGAAGCTCCAAATCCCGTACCAAAAGCAGTGATACAAAGGAGTGGTTGGCGCCTGTGTCTTCTAGTACCGAATCAAGCATAGAGTAAACACAAAGCATACCTCGGACCATCTTGTGTCATGGGGGGTCACGAACATCCATAGCCTGAAGCTGCCCGCGGCCCCTACCGCCATCTCCCTGAGCCTGACGTGGGCCGCCCAGTTGTGGTGGTAGAAGGACCTAGAAAATCCATCCCCCACCTTTAGGTCCTTCCACTCTGCCTGCGCCGCCTCCCTGAGGGCCACCTTATCCTCGCCTAGGGGATCCCTGGTCACAATGCTTCCTCTGCCGCTATGGTGTGCCCACTACCTGCCATGGCTGCTCGGTATGCCTGGTCAGGCAGTCCCGTGCTAGCTGACCTGGTCCATCACAAGCATAGCATCGGCTCTCTCCTGACTTCCTCGGTGCTCTACGGTGCCACTACGGTGTATGACCCTGCCCCTGGGTCTGCTCACGGAAGGGTCTCCTTGACTGAGGCTCTGCTCTCTGCCGCCTCCCTGCTACAGAAGGCTCTGCTCTGAAGCAGCTTCTGTTAGGCCTTTCTAGCTGGCGACCCTCATCCAAGAAGCTCTCTATCACGAGTGCCCGCTCTAGCACCCCGGAATAAGTAGGAATGTACATGGGCACTACACTAGCACAGATATCCCTGCGAAGACCCTGCTCAAACTTCTGTTCCTAGAAGTAACTATCATGGACCATATCCTGCGAGTAGCGTGTCAGATCGGTAAACCAGGCCGAGTACTGCACCACGTTCATCCCCCTGCTTCAGCTCCAGAATCTCCTGAATCCAAATGGAGAGTAAACAAGAGGGGGATTACTCCTCCTGGAAGAGCTGCTGGAAGCTATCCCACGTGAGAGACGACTCGTCATGGGTCTGCGTAACAAACCCCCACCAACGCCCAACCATCCCAAGGAAAAGGCTGGCAGCTAGGGCTACTATCTGGTAGGCTGGTGTCGGTACCAGCCTAAAATGTCAGTCCACAGATTCTAGCCAGTCTTCCACTGCCTGGGGATCCGGGTCCTCATGGAACTTCTGCGGCCGCTGACGCTGGAAGTCTCGGAGCACACTCAGCCTGTGCTCAACCTCGGCATGTGCTGTCGGTATTAACTACCGCTCTCTAGGTGGAGGGGATACTGCTGAAGCACTGGGTGGAAGGGGGTCATGTGAGGGTCCCTGAACTGATGCCCCGTCACTCGCCAGGTCGTCATCATGAACTAGAGAGGGTAAACTACCTGGATGCTGTCGTGGGGGAATCCTGAAAATTATCAAGGATTACCACGATCAGATGAGAATATATATATATATATATATCAGTAATAAAAAAGGGAATCTAATTCAAAAAGGACAGTCAAAGACTCAATCCTACTAGATGCATGTTCCAAAGTTCCCTGCAATAAGTTTCTTAGTGTGCCGAGTCGACAAGTGGGTTATCAGGGTCCTGGTGAATGGATACGTCGGCCGCCCGTATCATCACTGGACTCCCTAGCCTGAGAGCCTCTCTCAAGACACGTCGACACTATTTCCCTAAATCCCAACCAATTCCTTTTTTAGTGACGTCAGAACAACTCCCCAAGGCACGAACTAGCTCTGATACCACTCTGTCACAACCCGACCCTACCCATCTCGATCCGCAACTACCCCAAGCCAGCCTCCATAGGCCAGGGGCTAGCGACAAGCGCTGAAGGCATAACAATCTCGGGGAGGCCTTTGCCTAAGTACCTATACACACAGCCCCCTCAATGCAAAAGTGCAGAGTAAAAAGAAAACCAAAGAACAATCAACTATAACCCAACTACAGTCATACATCTACTTCTAAATATAAAAAGTAAAGTGCTGAAAATTACTGACAAGATACTAAATAGAAAAATGAAAAAACACGCGCCCAACCCGAAGGGTGCCACAACCCGACAACAGGTAAAAAAAAGTAAATAGCTGGTGAGTCTCTCACATGAAATTCCTACTACGACCACTGAACGCATCCCAAACTCATGTGTCCTCTACGCTCCTCCGTAGTCTCGATCGACCTGTCTGTCGTCTGCAAGGGAACACCAAGTGCAGGCAAAGCCCAAGTAGGGGTGAGTATTAAGATACTCAGTAGGATGCCCCGAAAGCTCAAGAGAGCAACACAGTAGGTACCAAAATAGTGACCAGTAGACAGAACAAGGAATAGTGAAAGAGCACAGTAAATAGAGTTCATCTCAACCCAACAAAAGAAAGGAAGTAGACTCGTCCAACCAAGAGGATCTAGACAAGAAATGCACATGGCATACCCCACATGTCTTCTCCCCTCCTAGAAGGAGAGTAATTGAACCCAAGTAGTGGTAACAAATGTAGGGTGTGTGTGTATATATATGTGCTCAACAAGAAACCTGATTGAGTGTGTAAGGGGATATCTCTCTCCAAGATCAGCCCAGGAAAAGTCTCTAATAGTTCTAAGGATGTCCATCACTGATTCTCAAACATCCCGCACGTCAAAGCTCTCTCAATGCTGAACTGGGAAACCAAAGATCCCGCTCTGGTAACCATAGGGAAAAGTCACTGACTAGCCTCATAGAAAGGGCTGAGTCTGAAAGAATTCATCGGGTAACCCACTACCCAGCCCAACTGGAGGGCAAACCCCAAAATGTCATCGGGTGACCCACTGCCCAGCCCTGCCAGAGGGTAAACCCTAAAAGGTCGTCGGGTAACCCACTGCCCAACCCTGCTAGAGGGTAATCCCTAAAGTCAATGGGTAACCCACTTCCCAGCCCCGTTGGAGGGTAAACCCTAAGGTTAATGGGTAACCCACAGCCCAGCCTCACTGAAGGGTAAACCCTGATACACCGGTGGGTAACCCACTACCCAGCCCCGCTAGAGGGTAAGCCCTGATCTGCTCTGATAACTCTACACTACCCAAACCATCTATGGGTGTCGTTAACATCGCTATCGTGTGTTGGTTCGTATTTCATCAAGGGAACCTCTGACCAACTCCCTTTTCATGTTTCCACATTTAATGAGATCTCTAAAGAGGCTCTACAAGTCCAAATAGATTTCACCATTGCAATCCTCATGGAAAAACACGCGAGATGGACTACTTACTTGCTGGATATGGACTCCCAAAGAAAAAGTTATTCAACACTGCTTTATACCCATACGGCATCTCGTGGGGCCCACACCTCAGTCCTGAAAGAGGTCGGGAGAACTGCGCAATCATGATGTTCTCAGAAAAACATGTCAGAACAACTAATCATTCACCCCAAATGGACTTCTGATGAAAAAGTCGCAAAAAGCTGCTCAAAGCTTAAAAGACGGACTGTGGGGCCCATGCCTCAACTCTAGCTTTAATGCCTGAAACCACTCTAGACCACTTCCTCTCAACTCCAGGGTCACAACGCCGCTGACTACGCCTTAAATGGACTCTGGATGTGTTCGCGCCATCCGAAAGAAGAATCTTGGCCAGATACTTAATGTGCGTGTTGCGCCACCGAGCTCCAATCCCGGGAATTAAAAATCACCGGGACCATCTCAAAACCTTTGTATCGATCCAAGGATCATTTCTCCATAGATGAAACATGAATCCAATGCTCGTTTCTCAAGTTATGGTGTTTTTAACGTCATTGGACGGAGACAGGGTGGGCCTGGGCCGGCCCACCCTTTTAGACCGGCGGTCCGTAGCTGGGTCGCCCGGTCCACCACGACCCGCGGTTCACCGCGTGGGCCGCCCCGTGCCACCCGGACCAGCTCATCCAGTATGGCGCTTTCTCCATGAGACCTGCGGAGTGTGGGTCTCTGTCAGCTGGCTTGGATTGCAAAGACCCTAGTTCTCACACCTCCTGCTGACCGGCGTAGCCGGCCAGCCTGGCCCCCACGTCACCCCGCGTACGCCGTCGTCCCGGTCCATTTAGAGCCGCCGCCGCACGAAGAAATTGCCGCCTGGAGCCTGTCGCACCAGCCACCTTCCTAGACCGCCTGAAGCCGTCTCCATGCAAAGACTCCACCGCCGCCGCCTGGACTCACCGGACTGTCGCGCCGAGCCACCAGAATCCCTTAGAACCTCCAGAAAACAGGGAAAATTGGCCGGAAAACTTCTCGGGGCCACCTCGGGTTCCCCGGGACTCGAAAATTTGATCCGAAAAAAGTGACAGAAAGATCGGATCGAGCCCTACACATCTATGGTCTTCTCTCGATGATTGGACAGCATTTTGACACAATGAATTTAATTCAAGGAAAAAGCGGAAATTAAAACAAAAACACAAACTTCCTACCTCGTTGGGCGTAGCCCGTAGCTTCACGAACAGTCCGCCGGAGCTACCACCGCCTTGCCGGAGAGGAGGAGGGAATCTTGAAGGAGATTTCTTCTTAGTTGAGAGAAATTCCGCCAAGAAGGAATGAAGGGGAATAAGGGGGAGGTAGGTGGAGTTGTTTAAGTAGAAATAATTAAATTAATTAATTTTTTTTAAACCCCCCACCAGTAGGCTCGTACCCGAACTCTCGACGGGGTCGAGGTTAAGCTGCACCTAGGGAAAAAACCACATTCTGAGCACAATGGAGGTCTCAGAATTTTAATCTGAGCCTCTGTTTGAAAGTTATAAAGGTCACGTCTGAGGCTGCTAAATTATGAAAACGCCCCTGCTGGCGTTTTCCACAGAAGGGTCGCGCCCACGAAAGTTACACCCCTCCTAGGGTAAATGACACATTCCAGACTCAATAGTGCCCTCGGTTTTCCCATCCAATAAACCATTTAGTAGTTATTCTATTTATTTGGCGTGTCCAGTGTGAACGCACTTAAAATTCTAATTCCTACCACACAGGGGCTCGGAAACATGTCGTCTGAACGCCCTGCTCTGGAATAACATCAAGAAAATTTCAAAGTCTTACAGGCTCAAAACCTAGGTTCTTACAAAATATTTTAAATTTGTTGGTTTTTAATTCAATTAGATATACTTTTTTTGATTCCTAAGGTTAACTACTTATGGAATGGATTAAATTGAATTTGGGGTGTTATTGTGGATGTTTTAAAGAGTAATGTATTATATTTATCTATTTTGAAAAACTTATGATAATTTTTTTGGTTTTGATTATAACTAGAGATTGAAGGAATGAATTATATTTATTTTTTTGATCTTATGATCTATTAAAATATAATTCCATATCTTCAGTTATGAAAATAAATCATCTTGAATTTTCATTTCATAGAGTAAGAGATGAGGTGGAAATTGATCAAAGCCCAACCGAAGGAAAAAAAATTATGCTTAGGAAAGAAAATAAATAACGTATATTTTCTAAGGTTAACTATCTTGATTGTAAAATAATCCCCAAACTTTAATAAAAATATATTGAAATAAATTATTATTCCCTTTATTTCTTATGAATCAATAGTCTTTTCACCAATAATTGATTTATATTTTTTTGGTTGTTAACTTTATCATCTTCATGTTCTCTATCACTCTCTATTTTTAATTTGGTTATATTTTTCTTCTAAATGTAAATATTTTCTATTTTAACTAACATAATCCTATTTTAAACCCTGTTTTTTGTTATTCATGTTTTCATTCCTACTTTTATTTCCCACATTTTAAGATGAAGTTGTATTGACCCTTTTTACGATGTGGGTTTTTTATAAAGTATTATTCAACTGTTAAATCTTTGATTACTAATCATAAATTCCAATTTTGAGGACATAATTTATTAATGGGGTGGATGTAATGCCCCTATATTTTATAATATATTTCTCTTTAAATAAAATTTTATTTCTTTGATAGATTCTATTACATACAAGATTGAGTATTATCAAACCACATTATACTATTAAAATATTATTATTTAAATATGAATATAATAACATATCAATTAAATATTTTGGTATTAATAGTAATGAAATCTTTATGTAACATATATAGAGGTTATAACCAACGATAAAGTTTTGATTAATGCTTAGAAAATAACTATTCAACCTTTAGTGAAGTCATTTTATGCTTCAAAAATGATTATTATTCCATTTTGTGCATAAAAATTAGAATTATTTTCTACAACTTATAGATTTTTTATTTAAAAAATTAACTTTATTTTTTAAATTTATCATTTCAAATAAAAATTGTGTAAATTTTTTGTATTTTTCAAAAAATATTGATTTTTCAGTGAATAGTAAAAATACATATTTTTGTAAAACTATCATTTATTTTCATTAAAAAGACTCATAATATTTTTAATTTTATTCTAAAATAATTTATGTATCCTTTATTTAAAATAAATATAATTAATTATATATGAATCAACATTACATGTGACCTTGGTAAACAAATATTTTTATGCTTAAAAGGCATTTTTTTAGAAAACCATTTTTCATCATGCTTTATGGGATAATTATAAAATGGATTTTTAAAATGTATAGAGATTTTATTTTGTAAAATGGACTGAATATTTGGAATCAAAACATAAATTTTGGTCATAATTAATAGTAAAATTAGTAAAAAATCACTATGGTAAAAGTTAAATCGTGTTAACATGGGTTAAAAATAAGTGATAAGGCCACCATTTTTTATCTTAAATATTAATTTATTAAGTTATTTATACCCTTATAAACATATTATTGATATTTATTTTTTGATAGTACACTTTCCCATGAAAATTTCCTCTATAATATTTTATGTAAAGAAAATGAAAAAATGACACTCGCTTTCTTTTAAATAAATCTTATATATTCACATAGGGAATAAAGGAAGTTGTGAATGAATCTAACAGGTCATTTTGAGAATATTGAAATTATTTTCATGGTGGTAATTTATTTCTAATTTTTTATAAGTTAGTTAATTACCTAAAATTCTAACACAACGCTGAAAAAATATTTCTTCAGTTAATAGAAAAATCAAATTATTTATTTTAAAAATATTATAAGTAATAAAATTAGAAATAATTAATTTTTTCTGTAAATTTTTTAAGAAAAATATAAAATTTTATATATTTTTTTAATGGAATATATTCTATTGAATTTGATTTCATGCTATTTTCAAATTATAATTAAATGAATATTTCAAATATTTTCATTAATTACAATTTATAATAATAATATTTTAATAAATGATTTAAATTAAAAAAAATCATAGGCCATGTGGGTGGAATATGGTTAAAAGTATCAATCATGGTCTATTTATGAGCCATTTTTCTATTTATTGTAACCTTATTAACCCTTTATGATTGAAATAGTTGTTATTGTGGTTAAGGTTAAAACATGTTTACCGGGGATTAAAATGAAAAATAAGGGTAACAATAAACTAAATGTAGTGTCCCACCCTGAGTGTCGTTGAACCATGCCCCATGGTGGTGGGCCACATGACCTCAAAAACATCTCCCCAAATGTGATATGTTTCTAACTAGTAGCAAGAGCCTTAGGTGTATTCATGGGGAGACTATTCCCTTATAGGATAAGGTATAACACAAATTAAAAAATATACAATAGATAGTGGATGGATAATAATAAGAAGACCGTAGTAGAAGTAGATAAATGACCCAAGAAAAATAAATAATAACTAAAGAAGTTTAATAATCATAAGAAATACCATGATGACTTCAATATATGATACCATGAAAAATAAGAGTGCATGGGTATGGGGAACAAGCATGTACTTCATGCTAACAAAAACTACCAAAAAGACCAAAAAATGCTACTTAGAATCTCAAGCATAGGCTTGGTCCTATTTCCCCAAAGCTCTATCTTAATAAGCAAAGTAATAAAGCATCGGAAGTAGCACACTCCCCTTTATCCATACCCATGAGTATAAAGTCTACTCAAAAAATAAAAGGCTCCCTAGAAGAGTGTGAGATATAATCTCAGTAGGTTGGCACCCATAGTGTCTAGAGATTTCCATTTCATGTTGTAGACAATAACAGTGTTCTAGATATAATAAATTCAACAAGTTAAATAAATGAAAAAAATAACTTCATCATAGTTTAGGTTTCCAACTGGACACTTGTCCCATACCACCTACTTCATCCTATGCAAGAATTTTGAATGAAGTACATGTGTAAGGAAGAATATGTATGCAATGGCCAAAGTAATCACCGTAAGCCAAGAAGGAATACCTCCAAAATTTTGATTTATCTTGGGGTATATTTCTCATGTCTTCTCCAAGTGTTCTAATAAGAGAAAGATATGTATCACAAAAATACAATCAATCTCTAGGAAATATTAATTAATGCATCTCGAGCAATTCAAGAAATTCTAAAAATTCCATCAAATATAGTGGTGGAGTTTAGCATATCCCTATAAATCTAATCATAATCCCACGTATCACTATGATACATCTAATGCAATAAAATACCACAAAGTCAATCCTATGTGATCTATAAGGAGTCCCTGGTATCACTCAAGGCATGGTGACTCTGATTCCGTCCTAAGTATCTCACAAAAGGGACCTATTATCACCCATGGCATGGTGTATCCATCTTTCCAAGGGGTCCATCTACATTTTATCCCCTAGGGAACTAGTATCACTCAATATTATAAAAAATCACCTATGAATCCCTTGTGTGGAAATCCAAATCATCTCCCATGGAACATCAGATCGTAACCCATCGAGTATGGAGAGTCCATCCATAAGTCCTTAATACCGAACTCATGTCCACTCCTAACCCATTTCAAGGGAAAAAACTATCCAATCACATCAAAATCACGGATTATATCAAGGAAATTAATTTTTAAAATTTCATTCAATCAAAGATCATATCAATATCAAATGCTTGGTATTCAAATCAATCTATGAAATCTATTCCAATAATAAGTAGGGCATAAGCGACAAGAACAACATTTAAAAAATTTCATGTCATCACATGAAATTTAATATTACAATCTAACAATATTACCATTTAATCATGCTTTGTGGATTAAGATAAATAATAATGGAATAAATTATATAAAAAGGAAACAAATCATGTCTAATAACACTAATCAATCCTTTTAGTTTAGAAGACAGTGCACCTCTTTTGGAGGGGTTTTATTACAAATTTGTAGCAATATTAATAAAAACATATTTTATTCATATTTAAACATTCAATATGGAACCATAATTATACACTAATTAAATTCATGGAAATAATCATTTAATAAGATCAAAGTAAGGTCAAGTGAAATAAAATACCATGTAAATCATATAATAATGAAACATAACCATAAGCACATGGTATAAGCATTTATCTTACCAAAATTTCATCAATACACTTCAATACCCCAAGATATCAATATTTATAGAACTTAACATATCAATTGAAACCATAGAATGGTTTAATCCCTAAGCACTAAACAGACAAGGCCCATAGCTTAACCTAAGCATGAGAAACCATAAGGTCTAAGAAAAATATGATTCATAGGGTAAAATGTATGATTCATATCATTAAAGAAAGAAATGTAAAATGTAATGAAAAGTAAGCATTAAAATCAATTTCACAGGTAATTACTATATGTCTCATGGATAAAAATACTTTTACAAGAATTTAAATACAAGTAGAGTGATATTAATAATGAAACATTAAGAATGTGAAGTCTTATAAAATTATACTTAGGTCAAACAATTATTTAAGAATAGAAATTTCCACGTGGAAACTCGATTTGTAGTTTATTATTCATCCTAAATTAATTAATCAATTTAAAATAATAATAAAAGGTGAAACCCCACTAATGGAATATGGAAACAAAGGCCAAATTTATGGGGCACCCAAATGGGTGGCCCAAAGTCAAGGTTAACAACCTAAACATGGGTTTCTCTATAAGAAAATTTAACTATGGACACTACAAAGCTACCCAGACAATTTAATACATGTTAACAAGCTTCATCAAATGATCTTGACGAGCTGAAAAATAGCATAATGCCAAAAATGCAGTGAAATAATGGTAAAAAAATAATATAATCCCTAACTCAACATTTTAGTACTCTAGGTTTCACACAACAACCCTTGATTCAATCGAAAATGGAAGTAATTGATAAAATTAACAAAACCTTCAAAATAGGACACAAATCCGTCCACACCCAAATAGTGTAATGAGAAGTGGAGGAAACCCAAAATAGAATAGTTCGAAAGGGAAATCATACTAAGGAATTTATAGTGAATCTAGTGGTTATAACATCATGGACCTGAATTCCACTCAAAAATTCCCTAAACTCGATTGTCTACGTGGCATCAATTGCATCTCCCCAAATGCCAGAGGCTACCAACTAGCATCGAGAGACTAGGTGTGCCAATTGGGAGTCTATTCCATCATTACTAGAGTATATCACAGTGGAGTTAAATAACATACATATAGTGGAAGTTG
Source organism: Viscum album (assembly GCA_963277665.1). Classification (NCBI taxonomy): domain Eukaryota; kingdom Viridiplantae; phylum Streptophyta; class Magnoliopsida; order Santalales; family Viscaceae; genus Viscum; species Viscum album. The sequence continues at coordinate 1,431,022,040 of OY728157.1, forward strand.
TAAAATAAGTGGACCAAAGAATAAATAGTATGAATATATATCAATCTCAAAATATGGCTCATATACAATGATTTAGATGATACATGTATCTAGAAAATAGCCAAAACAGATACACAAAAATACAATACAATACAATTATCCAAAATGAAAAAAAAGACCAAAAAGTGCTTATACCATCGCAAGCCTCAACTTGGTGTAAATCTCCTCTGCTCTAAAGCAATGATCAAAAATTAGTGTTAGGAATTTTTCCCCTACTCACCTGCAACCATATAATCTGTTTGGGTCCCCAAGGAGGCCCAAATAGGCTGTGAGATAAACATCCCAATAGGTTTCCACCCAATGATCTATACAATTCTAAGTAGCACAATGTAATAAGCTAAAAAATTGTAAATAAGCAGTAACATTAGTGTGAATCCCTATGGTATATGTCTATTGAAAAAAGTAATACCAAAAATCCTTTCAAGGCTCCCTACAATGAGTGTTAGATTCTAACAAGGTAGCTATGATAAAAGTAAACAAGTATCACAGCCTCACCGTACATCCATCCATACCTTATCCACAAGTCCTTACCATATAAAGAAACCATATCCAAATCCCATGACCTTTTCATATAATTAAGTGTATCACAATTTCCATAGCCTTGCCATATAATGAACTATAGACCACGAAGTGCCAAATCTACGGTGTTGAAGACCAATGCATCCTCGTCAAGTCCCAAGAGCATCTCAATGGAAACTCAGTATAGGCACTAGTTAGAATCCTAGGATAATGTTTACCAACATGTCCTATTCAAGTCCAAGAAATCGTGATCCAAGGGGTTGTAAGGCCCGAGGCATCCCACAGAATCAAGACCATATGAGCATACTCTATCCAAGGTGTCCACTACCACATTACAGGTCTATAGAGAGCCATCCATGGCATATATACAAACATACATCCATTTTATAGCATAAAAATTAAATCCATATGAGTCTACCCACTCATATAATCCCTTACATTTAAATAAAACACATGGTTATACCCACTCATTTAACACAATTAGCCATTAAACACATCACATGGGTATACCCACCCATTTATCACAATTTCCTATAACCTAGTTAAGAAATATGAAAACAACCAATGAATATACCCACTCATTTAACAAATTCTATTGAATCATTTTATCAAGTTAGTAAATGCATAATATGTTAACATAAGTTAAGGAGGTATAACATGTCATAAACATGTAAAATAGCCTCGTTTTTTAAAACTAAGCTTCCTTAAACAAGGAAAGCTCTAGAACACACCCATTGTGTAGTTCATCAATGGTAAAAACCAAATAAAAGACATGGATCACCCCATGGGTGGCCTCTGGTTGAGGAAAAAAACAACCAACATATTAGAAGGAACCTAAAGGCATCCCTAACAGATCCTACTGTATCTATTTCACAATAAAATTTAAAAATCGAGCCCGTGTAAAAAATTATGATGAGGTTTAAAAGGATTGTATCTCTAAAAATCAACCAAATATGAAAGAAAAGTACAGACCACCTATCTAGTCTCAATAGTGGAGTGGGCATCTAGTATCAAGTCCTTATTCACCTCAGTTTAGGAGAAAACTGATGAATTGATGAAGAATAAGAAATTAGGGCATATGATCTGAATCAAAAATAGTGTAGCTGATATTCAGAAGAATATGGAATGACTAAGAGGAATCAAGAACTCACTGATGTGGTTACAATGAGACCAATGGTGAAATATATAGAGTCTAGATCTGTAATCGGGGAAAAGAGTGTCTTTATGCCTCAAAGGGGCTTCTTTCACATTAAAGATAGGGGTGAGGCTTCTATTTTAAAAAATAATAATAGGTTATTACTTATTTTAACAAAACAGTTTGGAAATTACATGATGTGTAATTTCCTTTAATGTTTTGTAATGCACGGTTTTCCCTTCCTAAGGAAAAACAATTTCACACCGTGAAAATTCATGTCCAGACAATTACATGTCGTGTAATTAGATTCCACAGTGTGTAATCCCATTACATGTCGTGTAATTGGACTGCAACCAGTACACATCATTCCTACCTATTATTTCCCAAAAACAACATGACCGTCCCATGGCTCGACTTAGGGTCTAAGGAAAAAATGTAATTAAACAAGCATTTAACCTGAAAAGAAAAGATATGTACCTCAAGAAAAAGTTGGGATCTTACAATCCCCCCCTAAAACAATGCATCCTTGAATTTCACTCTCAAGGGTGATCAAGATTCATCTGAAAATAACTCTAGCCACCGAGTATGTACATCGACCTCCCACTCCCAAGTATCATTCTATAAATATCTATGCTACCATAGAACCCATACTAAAGGAAATGACCATCCCCGGAGAACCTTTGTGCTCCTATCAACGATACGAATCAGGTTCTTTCCAAAGGATGCATCAACCTGCAACTCAACCTCCTTAAGTTGAAAAGCATGATATGGGTCTGAATGATAGTAGTGTAGCTAATATACATGGAATAAATCATGCATGGATCGATGCCTCTAAGGTAACTGCAACTGATAGGCTTTGACACGACTCTCTCCAATATCTTTAATGGCCTGATATATCATGGTGAAAGATTAGCCTGGCTTATGATCTACCTATGTCCCAACCATAGTGACACATGTAAGAAAACATGATCATCGACCTTGAAATCTAGAGTTCATCTGTGGTGATCAGCAAATGATTTCTTATGAGACTGTGATGTAGCCATCTACTTCTGAATCAACTACACCTGCTCAGAAGACTCCTATAGGAGAGGCGGTCCTAATAAATCTGCCTCACCTACCTCCAACTATCACATGGGTGATTGGAATGTACTACCATATAAAGCCTTAGAAGGTTCCATATCTATCAGTTCCTGATAACTGTTATTGTATGAGAACTCAACTAGGAGAATGTGCCTCTCCCAAGACCCCTAAAGTTCAGGAAAAATGCTCATAGCATGTCCTTTAGAACCTCTATCTTATGATCTGACCTTCTATCAGTCGAAGAGTGATATGTTTTTCTCAGATGCACCTATGTACAGAGCATCCTTTGGAAACTTTTCAATAAATATGACGTAAATAAATCATCCCTATACTAAATGATATTTCACAAAACTCTCTGAAGTTGTATTATCTCACAGATATACAACCATCCAAGCTCATCAACACTGAAGGTATCCTTGACTGGAAATAAATGCTCAGTCTTCATTATCCTACCAAAAATAATCCACACATCATCGTTACCTCGATGTGACATCAGTAAACTAGTCACGAAATATATCGCGACATCATCCCATTTCCACTCTGGAATAGGTAACTACTGTAGATTCTTAGCTGGTCACTTAATTCTCTCCTTCACTTACTGATGGGTGGAACACCTCATAACAAAACCATCTACATCTATTTTCATACCTAGCCACCAGTACCATTGACATAAGTCATGGTAAATCTTGTTTATCCAAGGATGAACTTCCCAAGCCGAATCATGAAGCTCCCACATCAGTAACTCACATATATCCTCAAGAATCCAAATGTGTCAATAGAGACATAGGATCTCATCCTCTTTTACCGTCCAACTAGGAGATGGATCCTCACCTAGCACACATTCCCATAGGACTAGTCCCTTTGTTTCTGATAGATACATCATTCTAAAACCATATCATAGGGTAGAGTTAACATATAAGGATGAAATATAAGTCTACCCTTGTCTTTTGTGAACCTCTAGATGCATCTCAAAGAAGAACACCATAAGCTTCCACTCTTTATTGGCCAGTTGCACTACCAATATCAGAGTCCTATTATTCAGTGCATAGTCCACTATATTTCCTTTTCTAAGAATGTATGAAATATTGAATTCAAAGGACAGTAGGTACTCCAACTTTCTACACTGCCTCATATTCATATCATGCTGTGTAAAAATATACTTGTGGATTTTATGGTCCATGTACACCACAAAATGCTCTTCTATTCAATAGTGTCTCCAACAGCACAATCTGTGAACAACTACTGCTAACTCAAGATCATGTTTTGGGTAATTCTTATCATGTGGCCTCATCTACATAGACCCGTATGATATGACTCTTTCCCCCTACATTAGCACTAATATCAACCCAATACCCAATGTGTCATAATACATAGTGCACCTCTTATCTTGTTCTAGCAGTATCCGGACTGGTGATGATGTAAACCTTTCATTCATCATTTGAAAGGTTGTCTCACAAGAATATGACCATAGAAACCACACACCCTTCTTAGTAAAGTCCATAAACATCTTTACTAAGAATAAGAAGTCATGTATGAAATTATTGTAGTAACAAGTTGGCTCCCAAGAAACTCTATTTGTAAAAAAAATTGAGATGTTTCCAAGAAACTATAGCTCTCACATTCTCTAGGTTGATTGATACTCCTATCTCTAAAATGATGTGACCTAGGTTGTGAATCTAATCCATCAAAAATTGATTTTTTTAGCATAAAAAATAAATGATGTTCCCTCAGTGTATCCAAATGATATCAAGATAGTTGGAATGGTCATGTCGATTGTTATAATACACAAATATATCATCCATGGAAACCACCACAAAAGTATCCAAGTGAGGATGGAACACATGGTTCATCAATTCCATGAAAAATGATGGTGCATTAGTGAGACCAAATGGGTTAAATAGATACTTGTATAAACCATACATACAAAAAAGGTTGTATGAGGTATTTCTAAAGGTATATCATGTACCTGGTGATATTTTAACCTCAGGGTGATTTTAAAGAACACTTGGGCTCCTCAAAGCTAATAAAATAGGACATATATTTGTGGTAAGGGGTATCATTTTTTAACCATTATCTAATTCAGATTCTGATAATCCACACATATCCTAAGGGTACCATCTTCCATTTTCGCAAAAAGGACTGGAGAACCCCATAGAGAATTACTGGTTCAAATAAACACTTTGCCTCCAAATTCTCTAGATACCTCTTAAGCTCATGCAACTCTGTCATAGCCATTCCATAAGGATGAACAGATACCAGTGTATCTCATGGCACTAGCTTAATGGAGAACTCAACCTCTCTCTTAGGAGATAAACAAGACAAGTATTCAAGAAATACATCCCTGAAGCACTCAACTACTGAAGGAAAATCCATTTAACTCACACCCTAATCAACCAAAAATAAACTAGTGATCTAGGCTATCATCCTACCCATCCCATGATACTCTGTTCCATCTCGAATTGCCTTGAAATTTCATTACCCTTGTGATAAAACACTCCACCCTTTAGTGATGTGAAAGTCACCCACTAGAGATATAAATCAACATAATCTTGATAATATATTAACCATTATATCCTAAGAATGACGTCAAACCCTATCATCTCAAGGACATAATGATCTCAGATGATGTAAAACCCACCAACCCCAAGGGGGAACTCCCTACATTGGCACACATCATCCATTCTGATTCCCAACAGTGTGTCTAGCATAAAAATTCAATTATAAGTCCCTATAACAAGCCCAAGTCTTTTCACCATAGGTGAATATATGAAACTATGAGATGAACATGTATAAAAAAGAGAATATCCAATGGTAAAGGCTACTAAGATCATACCTCTCACCATAGAATGTTTGGCACCCTACTTTTCCAAGTTAGGCTATACAGAATAGAACTTTCCTACACCACATCCCTATGAAAAAACCTCACTACCTGGAGTAAGTCCAATCTAATTCCTCGGTGTAACTGTTGTGTGGAATCCTCTTCCATGACCACCATTGCCTCCGCCTGACTGGCCAACACTGCTCCAACTCCCTACCTAATGTGGAGTTAAGTAACCTTCTCTCAAAATTGGTGTCGAAGCTAACCCCATTCCACTCACAGCAGTAGGGAGGGTCTTCTAGAACTGTTACACATGACCCATCCTTCTACAAGCTTGAAACTTGGTTGGGTCATGGTCTCAATGATTCTTTATGTTTCCTCACCATCCACACCAATGAAAAAAAAATTATCTTCCATCACTCAAAGCCTGACTAGCTATCATCTCGTGGGAAGCCTCAAAATGGTGCTTCATTCCTGAAGATGTAGAACCACTAGGTCGTGAAGCATCACTTCCCTAGTCTATGCCCCCAGATTTCCTCAGGTTCCACTCTTTAATTAGCACCTAATTCTCAATTTCAGTGATATAAGTCAATCTAAACACATTGAACTAAGATTTGATAGCATTTTGGAGACCTTCCTTGAAGCATCTCTCTCTAGTCATCTCATTAGTAAGGTAAATTATCACAAAATGTTTCAATTATGTAAATCATGTCAAGTACTCCGTAGTTGTCATAATTCCTTACACTAGATGCGTAAACTCACTAGACCTCTCTACCCGTAGAGTCTCAAAGAAAAAGTAGTTGTAGAAGTGGGTCTATAAATCAGTCCAACCCATATATCACAGCCCATATTCCTGGTTCAAAACATCCCAATAGTTCTTTGCTTATCCACATAGCATATAAGTGGAAATCTTGACCCTCATATTAGGAGGTGTCTCTAGATTCTTCAAGATAGCTAATTTGGTCTCAAGCCATAGTTCAAAAGCATGTGGACCACCATCCCCTGAAAACATGGGAATATGCTACTATTGGGAAACCCATTTCAGTTCAACCATATTCAAGGAAGGTTGTGGTGCTTCTTGAAAAGTATGCATGTAGAGAAATAATCTCTCATTGAACTCTACCTCATCACCTATGTTTAGAACATCCCTTGGTACCATAACTGGAACTAAAGGATAATAAACTGGTATCCCATGTCCCACTGCCTCTGGAGTGTGTTCATCACCTCCCTCACGGTGCACCCTTGGAGGTTGTTGTGGTATCATGTCTCAATAATTCCAAACACACACCTCAGAAAATAACGATATTAAAGTCATAACTCAAAAGTGTAGGATTGGTCCAAACACTCCTAAAACATATTAATAACCCACAACCTTCTCTAAAATCCAAGACTTTAGGATGAATAATTGCAAAAATCTACTAGAAAATCTACCTCTTTCCCAATCAAAATTCAGGTCTAGGTCAAGTCTCTATTTTCCATTACATTCTCGTTTTACATTCAATTGTTCAAAATATTTAACCCATGGTCCACCAAGATATGATCCATGATGGCCCATAACACCTCATGAAATACCCATATATTTCATACCATCTAATTCACTTTAATAATTGAATTAAAAAAAGGTGCATCATTTTTCAGTTCATAAGGGAACATGTTGGAGTTGGTGGCCTAGAACCAACTACTTTGTACTTTATTCATTAATAAGTAGCTCATAACATCTTGATTGTTCTTCTTCATTAAAATGAATGTGATAATTTCCTAAAAATAGTTTTTGCATTAAAGGGTCATAGCGGATCCCTACTATGATGTGATCCCGAAAGTTCCATAACATTGTTCTTGAATATATGTTCTATGGTTAGTCAATATTATTTGAGGGACACAAATAATATATTTCATTAGGGTTTAGGACTCACAAAACATCGAGGAACCTTATCATGGTGTGTGCCCAAGTTAATATCTTGGAGGATATTTTTAGAACGACACTCGCCAGCAGGAAATCCACATTTCATAGTGTCATTGGATGTTCCTATCTGCAGACATTTTTATAGGTCCTTAGACTTTAAAATTATTATTAATCGGTATTAAAACATGCACACTTAGATATATTGATGAAAACTGTGATGACACACTATTCACAGCGAGGTAGGATATGTTGGGCATGTCATAAGTAATATTGCATTAATAGATAATATGAGAAAGAATTTGTCTCTTCTATTCCATAATGAAAGTAGATATCTCAGGACCTTTCATGGAATTGATATAGCCTAAATAAATCCATTTTCATGGTAAGAAATGGGTGAGTTCAATTATGGAAATTCAAAGAAATAATAATCGAGATCATGGGTTGATGGCACTAGAATGCAACCCACTTGATTGGAGATATTGAGATAGAGTGATTACATTACACAGTAAGTGTTCGTAGGATGTGGCATGTCATTGTGACGTTAACTTATTTATATATGGGTGCCTTGGAATGTTTCTAGAAACTAACCTTGGACTTTAGGTAGGCTCTGCCTAATGCCACTGGGAAAGAGGCCTAGAGGGTCACACACTAAGTGTGTCCAAGTATCTTTGTTAAATATTAATTTAACAAGATGAATAAAGATTATTCCAAATTATGGTTTAATAATTTTTCAAGGATTCCTGATCACATTTATTTTGACACTAGTTAATCAATAGAATATATTGTGTGTGAAATAATATAACTATTAGTGAGTAATGCAGTGATATTTATCTGAGAAATAAGTAGCCATTATTCAAGGTATAGTAAATGTGGTGGATGAAATAAATAAAATGGAAAAAAAAGTACATGTCATGTATATTAATATACACGCCGTGTAATTTTCTTAGGGATTTGTGAGAAATAATATAATTTATTTAATTAAATAATAATATGTTTAATTCACTAGGCGCATGTCGAGTAATAATAATAGTCAACTGTTATTATTAGACATGGGTGGGGTCTTACTAATAATTAAATGAAATGAAAAAATTCTTTTGGATAATTAATTAATTTTATTATTCTAAGTAATTAAAATCCTAATTATATAATTCTCATTAGCCTAGACATTTTTTGTGGTTGTACACAACAGATCTAAAAAATCTCTCCTGTTAAGAGAGAATTATTTTTCTACTATGAATGCTCTCAAGTTACGAGATAGATCCTCCTACACCGAATCAAGGAGAGTGATTTGGAATCGGCTCGCATGGTAATCGAAGGCAAACATCACAAGAGAAGGATCTTCTATGAAAGCACCTGAAGATCCCTTTAGCAACATCCAGAGATACGTGGAGCATGTGTGGATCACCTCTAGAGGAACCTACACTTGACTTCTAAGACACAATGATGGATCACATCATATCATGACCGAAAACATCATCGGAGAGAGAATTCCATCATGGTAATTCTCATATTTTAATTAAATTAATTACAATCAACATTTGATGATCATCTCTATGGTTCTAGGACTCCATTCCTTTATTTTTTTTCTTCAATATATTCTGATGATCCAGCATTTTATTATCATGATAGATCTCATATTGATCATTGTTAATGGAGAATTAAAGTTGGGTACACCCACCAACGTGCTTCCGCTATGCCCAGAACCTAAAAGTGGTATCAGAGCAGCCATATCATTGATTATAATTATTATTATTTTTCTTTGGGGATTTATGCATTTAATAATTTATTTGTTTCAATTCATGTTAATTGTTCTATAAATATTAATCTCGAGATCTATTCCTCCTTTTTCGTTTCTTTTTCACCCTAGAGAAATTATTTTTTCTTTTATTTTTAATTAAAATAAAATAGAGGATCTCATCCAGAGGTGCCAAATATTCCTGTCCATACAACACCAGAACACATGGAGTGTATTCGGAAGCACATGACGTGTTGTATAGGTTCCACGCATAGGTATGGTCCTCCAAACCAGGTCATGTCATTGGATTCTATCTAAGTCTTTAAGACTCCGTGTGTTGACCGGTAACAAGTGGCACACAATTTCCAAATTACACACTATGTGGCCCACTTAATGCAATGTATAGTCCCTTTGGGTTAGGGTTGAACCATGTACCTCATGCATGGCTTGATCGGCTGGAAACCATGTACTGCAGATACTACACGGCGTGTGTCCCACTGAACATGTCATGTACTTCGAAGATTTCTAAAGTACATCTACACGCCATGTCCCTGGGCGTATACTTCGGATGGATGGTGAATAAAAGTACATGTCATGTATTCTAAACTAAACATTGTGTACTCATAAAAATTAAGAAGATTTATTAAAATATATTATTATATTATACAAACCCTTGAGACATGTACCATAGTTTGGTCATAAATTTGAGGCACAACATGTGATAGGTGTTTTATATATATGTGTTTAATTTAAAATTTGTGTAGTTTTAATTTATACTCATTAGGTAGTTATGAATGGGAATTAACCGAGTTTCCTCTAAGGTACAAGTAACGTACAAAGATAATTTTAAATGAATTTATTTGTTTAAAATTATAATGGATGAGAATCTCAAGAAAATTCAGAAAAAGGGTTTAAGATAAAATGATTGAATAATTAAAGATAATTAATTGATTCATGTGTGATTTATCTTAAACAATAACTATTAAAGAATTGAATTCTAGTTTTATTTATGTGTAAATATCATTTCATTTATGGATGATCATGAGCTTGACTAAGTCCTTTGTATGTGAATGGTTTCTTTTAATTTATTTATTTAAATTAAATTTTTTGTCCTGCTAGCCTTCTCCTAATTAACATGTAGGGCCTATGTGCCCAAGGTTTTTTATGTAAAACCCCATTTTACCCCTCATATGTGAGTGATATATAAGCATATGTAATGGATGGAGCTCCCAAGCTAGTGGAGGTGGCTCAATTTAGGAGCCAAGGGGAAAACAATCCAAGGAGATATAAAGGTGGATAGGTGGAAAGCAGTAAACATTAACCAAAAAGGTTCAAGGTTTTTCTCCACCAAGGTCTTGGGTTAGTTTATCAACCACTATATAAACTAACCAATAGAACAAGCTCATGATCATACCATTTATTCTATTTCTATCGGTTTCATGGATTATTTACTGTAGATGTGTTGTCATGATCACACAATTAATGAAATAAACAAGCATGCAAGATGGAACTAAAATAAGGCCATCTTATGCATAAATATTATCTTAGACATGGTTAATCACTTGAGTATATCCCACTAAATATTAAAAAGCATGTAATAAAAGATAATAAAATGAATATTTATGTATAAGGATAAAATCCCTCAAAGAAAATATTAAGTCTATATAGCCTTCCATAATCTTGGTTAGAATCAGACCATAGTTAAAAGTACTTGACCAACCCTAGTTGGGGTGATTTAAATTATCGAGGAATTCTAATTCAAGTTTTTTGGTTGACTTGAATTGGTTAAAATCAAGGATTGACTGCCACAATAGGACTTGGTGTGACCAAGAGGCAAATGTTGAGGAAATCCAAAATAAAAGGATTTCAGTATTGGAGAGTCGACTCAGCGGATCAAGGAGCTGCAAGTTAATGTAGATGGAATTTGGAATGCCTACCTAAAACCCTTCAAGTTTCTTGAAAAATCCTTGTTGGGGTAATTAGAATGGAAATATGGATCCTTTACACTAAAATATTAAGGCAATATAATATTCCAAAGTTAATGGTGAGGGCTATTGGATTTCGATAAAATACTGGGAGACTAATAAATATTAAATTATTTATTTATCTCAGTTTTATCATGATAAATTACTAAACCCTTTCTCATTTTAATTTATAGAAAATTCAAGAAAAATTACTTCAAACAATTCATTTTGAACCATACTCGAGAAGGAAAACCTTCTCACTGGCACCGATTTCCAGGAATGGCATAGGCTTTTATGCGTCATCCTTCACCACAGGAGGAAATTGTATGTGATGGAAGAGAATATTCTAGTTGTGCCTAGAAAAGAGGCTAGTTATGAGGAACTATATCTCTACATGAAAAATTTTGATGATTCCACATATGTCCAATGTTTTAGGCTATCATCCATGTATAAAGATCTCTTTAAGAAATATGAAAACATGGATGCATATAGCATGATGTCTCATCTTAAGGATCTCTATCAAGAGAAGTCAATACAAGAGAGATATGAGATCTCCCGCACTTTGTTTACAGTTAATCTTGGAGAGTCTGTGGCATTTGAGCCTCATGTAGTCAATCTTATTGGCTACATTGAACGCCTGGACATATTAGGGATTAAGTTCCTGGATGAGTTGTGTACTGATCTCATCCTATCATCACTTCCCAAGACCTTCTCTAGCATTATTTTCAACTATAACATGAGAAAAAATGAGAAGAGTATATCGGAACTTCTTACCTTAATTATTCAGGTAGATAAGGATATGGGTTGTGACTAACCCATAGTCCTTATGGTGAATAAGAAAAGGAAGAACCAGGAAAAGGGGCCAAGGATTCATAAATGGTTTGAATCCCCTGAGAAACATCCCTCCAAGAAGGGGAAGATTCACATGCAGGGCAAGGAATGGTAGGCGGTATGTTTTACATGTGGCAAGCTAGGCTACTAGAAGAGGAACTGCACCTAGAAGTGTGGGGATTCTAAAGGTGCATTCATTATCGAGTGTAATATTTAAATTTCTACACATTGGGTATTCGATATAGTTTGTGGGGATCACATCTCTTTTCAAATGTAGAAACCAAGTATATTTAGAAAGATTTCTAGATGAGAGGTGGATCTTCGAACTGCCGATGGCGTGAGGCTGGCTGCATTGTCCTTTGGCGATTACCATCTCTCATTGCCAACTAAGATGCTTTTGGTTTTACAAAACTATTATTATGTTCCTAGTGTTACCAAGAACATAATTTATGTATCATGTTTGGATATGGATGTATTTATTTTCATGTTCGGAAATGAGGGTTGTTTATTTTGTTAGAACAATGTATGTTATGATATAGCGCATTTAAATAAAAGTTTGTATGTATTAAATTATAAAAACCAAGGGTTGATAATCGATAATGAAACAAACTTACATGACTCATACATCACCTAGTTGTGGCATCACTATCTCAGTCATGTAAATGAGAAGTTCTTGAAAAAGCTCTTCTAAGATGGTTATTTAGACTCTGATGAGATAAAAGCACTTGATAGATGTCACACTTGTTTAAAAGTTAAAATGACCAAGCCGCCTTTCGGTGGACATGGGTGAAAGGGCCACAGAGCTTCTAGGACTGGTGCACATGGATGTGTGTGGGCCATTTCTAGTAGAAGCTAGAGGTGGATACTCTTACTTCATTAATTTTACTGATGATTTGAGTATATATGGATATATCTACTTAATGAGGTATAATTTAAAAAGCCTTAGAGAAATTTATTAAATTAAAGAATGAAGTAGAGAATCAACTTGGTAAGAAAATAAAGAAGCTTCGATCAGATCGAGGTGGAGAATATCTGAACTAAGAGCTCATCTATCTTCTATGGAAGTCTGGGATTCTATCTCATCTCACTTTTCTTTATACACCATAGTGGAATGGTCTTAGTGAAAGGAGGAACCACACCTTGTTATACATGGTGAGGTTCATGATGAGTCATGCAGATGTTTCATTATCCTTTTGAGGATATGCATTACAAAATGCAGCATACACATTAAACCGAGTACCAACTAAGGTGGAAAATGTAATTCCATCTAAGTTATGGAATGGAAAGAAACCCATTTTTTTCACACACGTGTATGGGGGTGTGATGAATTTGTTAAGTCCTTCTTAGGAAACAAACTAGCACCCCAGGGAACAAGGTGTATCTTTATGGGATATCCCAAGGAAACCAAAGGATATTAAAAATATAACCCTTCAAATAATAAAGTGACTTTCACTAGACAAGTCATATTTCTTGAGAGGGATCACATCCTCAAAAAGAATAGTGGGAGAAATATTGACTTCGACGAAGTTGATGCTCAAGATACACAGATGTTGGTACAGGAAAAAGTTCCACAGGTCCTTGTGGAAAATGTTCCAGGAACACAAGTACTACGCAGTATCTCAAGAGAGGTAAGGGAACTAGAGAGATTTGGTTTCCTAGTCACTAAGGATGGTGAGTCATTATTGTTTTACAACGATGAACCTTTATCCTATAAGGAAGCAGTATGAAACTCAGAAGCTGCAAGATGGACAGAATCTATAAATTCTAAGAAGGATTCCATGTATCAGAACCAAGTCTAGGTTCTGGTCGATGATCCAATTGATGTAAAGCCTGTTGGATGCAAATGGGTATTCAAGAGAAAGTTGGACATGGAAGGTCAAGTTAGAACCTATAAAGCAATGCTAGTGGCTAAAGGATTTAGATAGTGTCAAGTAATTGACTATGATGAAACCTTCTTTCCCGTTTCTATGTGTAAATCCATAAGAATCATACTTGTCATATAATCTTACCATGACTATAGGATTTGGTATATGGATGTAAAAACAACATTCCTTAATGGAAACCTTCAGAAATATGTCAATATGACACAACTAGAAGGTTTTATGACACCAGGTGAATCCAAACGGGTTTCCAAGTTGCAAAAATCCATTTATGGATTAAATCAAGAATCCAAGTTATGGAACATTCAATTTGATGAAGCCATAAATAAATTTGGTTTCATTAAGCATGAATGTTATCCATGTGTTTATAAGTGGTTTAATGGAAATGTGGTCATTATCCTAGTAGTATAAATTGTTGACATATTACTTATTGTAAATGATGTACTAGTCTTACTGTCATTTAACGACTTGTTGAAAAAGTGTTTCTTAATAAAAGACTTAGGCGAAGCATCCTACATTCTAGGGATCAAGATCATTCGTGATAGATCCAAGAGGTTGCTTGGACTAAGTCAAGGTACATACATTTACAAGATACTAAAGAGATTTAGTATGGAAAAATCCAAGAGGGGATTGCTTCGAGTGTCACATGGCCTACATATTTCTAAGAAAATGTGTCCTTAGACACAACAGGAGAAAGATTGGATGGGTAAGATCCCATACGATGAAACTATAGGATCCATCATGTATTCCATGTTATGTACTAGGCCTAATGTTTCCTATGCACTGAGCATGGTAGGAAGATATCAAGAAGATCCAAGAGAACAGCATTGAACTGATGTTAAGACTATCCTTAAGTATCTGAGAAGAACTAAGGATATGTTCCTGGTGTATAGAGGAGATGAGGATCTTTTCATCTGAGGGTATGGTAATGCCAGTTTTTAGATAGATCAAAATGATCTGATGTCACAATTAGGATATATTTTTTTCTCAATGGAGGGGTTGTAAGCTGGAAGAGTTCAAAGCAGCCAGTTGTTGCTGATTCTATAGTGGAGTCTAAATATATAGGGGATTTTGATGCATCCAAGGAAGATGTTTGGATTCATAGCTTTTTCTAGAATCCTGATGTGGTTCCTAGTAGTAAAGATCCTATTATGTTGTATTGTGATAATACTGCAGCGGTGCCTCTTGCAAAAGAACCAAGATCTCATTAACGAACAAAGCACATTCTCTAAAAGTATCACCTCTTGAGGGATTTATATCAATGGGGTGAAGTTGTAGTGAAAAGAGTGTCCATGGAAGGGAATGTGGTGGACCCCATGACTAAAGTCCTATCTCATAAAAAGCAAGAATATCATGTGTGAGATAGCGGGTTAAAGGTTGTTAGCAGTTGGCTCTAGTTAAAGTGGGATTCTGTTGGATTTGGGGTCCTAGAACCAACTACTTTGTACTTTATTCATTAATAAATACCTTATCACATATTGATTGTTATTCTGCATGACAATTCATGTGATAATTTCATAAGGATAGCTGTTGCATTAACGGGTCATAGCGGATCCCTGCTATGATGCGAACCCAGAAGTGCCATAACACTATTCTTGGATGTATGTTCTATTGCTGGATTATTTTATTTAAGGGACACAAATAATACAGTCCATTATTGGTGAGGACTCAGAAAAATTTGAGGTACCTTCTCATGGTGAGCACCCTTGGTAATATCCATGACGATATTATGAGAATGAGGCTTGCCAGTAGGAAATCTGCATTTCATAGTTTCATTGGATGTTCCTATCTGTGGACATGTGTATTGGTCCTTAGAATTTAATATTATTATTAATGGGTATTAAAACTCACGCACATAGATGTATTGATGAAAACTATGATGAAACATTGTTCACAGTGAGGTAGGATCTGCAGGGTGCATCACGAGTCATAATGCATTAATAGATAATGTGAGAAAGGATTTGTCTCTTCTGTTCCATAATGGAAGAAGATATCTTAGGCCTTTTGATGGAATTTATATTGCCTAAATAAATTCATGGCTATGGTAAGGAATGGGAATGTTCAATTCTGGAAAGTCAAAGAAAGAATAATAAAACCCATGGGTTGATGGCACTATGATGCAACCTGCTTGATTCAATATATCAAGACAAAGATATTACATTACACAATAAGGGTTCGTAGGAGGTGAAACGTCATTGTGGTATTAAATTATTTTTCTATGGGTGCCTTGGCGTGTTTTTAGACACTAACCTTGGACTTTATATAGGATCTACCTAATTCCACTAAGAAAGAGTCCTAGAGGGTCACACACTAAGTGTGTCCAAGTATCGGAGTTAAATATTAATTTTACAAGATAAATAAAGATTATTTCCGATTGTGGTTTAATAATTTTTTGAGGATGCCTAGTCACATTAATTTTGACAGTAGTTATTCAAGAGAATATATTGTGGGAAAAATAATATATTTATTAGCGTGTAATGTAGTGAAATTTATTTAAGAAATAAATATCCATTATTTAAGGTTTAATAAATCTGGTGGAGGAAATAAAGAAAATGGGAAAAAAATTACACATCATGTGTATTAATATACACGCAATGTAATATTTTTATGGATTTGTGAGAAATAATATATTTATTTAATTAAATAATATTAAGTGTAGTTTATTGGGCACATGTCAAGTAATAACAACAGTCAACTATTATTATTATACATGGGGTCTTACTAAGAATTAAATAAAATTAATAAATGATTTTGAGTAATTAATTAATTTTATTATACTATGTAATTAAAATACCAATTATATAATTCTCATTAGCCTATAAATTTTTGGTGGTTGTTCACAACAGATCTAAAAATGATCTCAAGTCAAGAGATAATTTTTTTCCACTAAGAACGCTCTCAAGTTATGAGAGAGATACTCCTCCTACGGATCAAGGAGAGTGCTTTGGAAGCGGCTCTCAAGGAGATCGAAGGCGGACATCGCAACCAAAGTCTCTTCCATGCTATCAACCAGAGATATTCCTTCAGCAACATCCAGAGATATGTGAAGCACGTGTGGATCACTGATAGAGGAATCCTACACTTGGCTTCTACGACACAATGACAGATCACATTGGATAATGATCAGAAACATCAATGGAGAGGGAATTCCATCAAGGTAATTATCTTATTTTAATTAAATTAATTATAAACAATATATGATGATCCTCTCTATGGTTTTGGGACTCCCTTGCTTTATTTTTTTCTTCATTCTATTTTGAATATCCGGTGTTTTATTATCGTGATGGATCTCAGATTGATTGTTGTTAATAGAAAAATTAATGTTTTGTACACCCACCAACATGCTTTCGCTGTGTCTAGAACTTACAGAACATACACCTTATGAATTGAAAGATGATTTCACTCCTTTATCATCTGCACAAAGCCTATCACAACAGCAGTCACAACTATCACATCAACTATCATAATACCATGTTCCATATAATGCATCCTGAATGGAATGGCATATTCATAACATGTGATTTCTAAAAAATTCATATATGATGCATGAGATGGAATACCCTCATCTCGTCAGGTTTCATTGGAAATGGAACCCAATCATATCAATAGTAACTACATAAATCGTGTTCATAACCTAATGGTGAAATCAAATCAATTTTAATGGTCTAAACCATAAATAGAAATTTCATTCGGGGTAATTTGGATTTTCCCAGTACATGGGTTATCTATGCTCGAGCATAGCTCATTTACAAATTCTCTTTCCTTCTTATACCTATCTATTTTCACTAAAAATTTAATCAAACTAGAAAAAACATCCCCTAATACTACTTTGTAAAATCCCAAACCCAGATTCCACTCAGTAGTGCCCTGATCCTGGTTGGCTATATGGCCTCAAGCGCATCTCCCCATACTTCAGAGGCTACCGACTAGAAGCGAGTTTCTAGGTGTGTTAGTGGGGAGACTATTCCCTCATTACTAGAGTATATCATAGTGGATGTCAATAACATACAAATAGTGGAATCAGTAAAACAAGAATAAATCATATATATAGCATTAATAGATAACAATATAAAAAATGGCTCATATACAATGATGCAGATGATACATGTATCTAGAAAACAACCAAAATAGGTGCATGTAAATACAATACATTACAAGTATCCAAAATGGAAAAAGACCAAAAATTTCCCATAGCATCGCAAGCCTCATCTTTTTCCCATGATCCCTTACTCCAAAGAAATGATCAAAAATTGTTGATAGTGAACTTCCCCTATTCACCTTCAACCATATGATATGTTTGTTCTCTAAGGAGGCCCAAATAGAGTGTGAGATAAACATCCCAGTAGGTTTCCACCCAATTATCTATACAATTCAAAGTAGTACAATGCAATAAGCTAAAAAAGTGTAAGTAAGTAGTAATGTAAGTTTGAATGCCCATGGAATAAGTCGACTACAACAAGTAATACCAAACAACCTTTCAAGGATCACTGTGATAAATGTTAGCTCCTAACAAGGCAGCTATGAGAAATGTAAACAAGTATCACATCCTCTCTATACATCCATCCATACCCTATTCACACAGCCTTTCCATATAAATAATCTATATCCAAATCCCATGGCCTTGCTGAATAATTTAGTGTACCAAAATTTCCATGGCCTTGCTGTATAGTAAAATTTAGATTAGGAAAGGCTAGATCCATGATTTTGAAGACCAAGGCATCCTCATCGAGTCTTCAGAGCATCTTGATAGAAACTCGGTATAGGCCCTAGTTGGAGTCCTAGGAGCATGTGTACCAACATGTCCTATATGAGTCTGAGAAATCTAAATCCAAGGGGTATCAAGGAATAATGAATACAAGGAATAAATACCCTAGTATAATACTCTAACCAAGGCATCCACTACCACATTTCAAATCAATAGAGAGTCGTCCATGGAATCTATACTAACATACCTCCATTTCGTATCATAAAAAATTCAATCAATATGAGTCTACCCACGCATATGATCTATTCTATTTAAATCATTCCACATTGGTATACCCACCCATTTAACACAATATCTAATAAAAACACTGCATGGGTATACCCACCCATTGATAAAAATTGATAATAACTCGCTTAAGAAATATAAAAACAACCAACAAGTATACCCACTCATTTAAAAATTTCCATTTAATTATTTAATCATTTTAGGCATGGAATAATATGATAACACAGGTAAAATAGGTGAAACACCTCCTAAGAATGTAAAAAACTCATTAATTTCAATTAATATTCCTTAGACTAGGAAATATCGAGAACACACCCCTTGGGTAGTTTATAAAAGGTCAAAACCAAAGAAAATGCATGGTTCACCCCATGGGTGGCCTCTGGTTGAGGAAGAAACCACCAATGCATCTCAAGTAACCTAAGGGAATCCCTAACAGGTCCTGCTATATCTATTTTATATTAACATTTCAAAACTGTGCCCACGCCAAAAAAATTGGCGGGAAATAAAAAGGTTGATAGCTCTAAAAATCACCAAAACCAGAATAAAAATCATAGACCCCAAACCTTTGCTCAATAGTAGATTTATCATATAGTATCAAGTCTTGATTCACTTCAGTTTAGGGTAACTCTGAAGAAAAGAAAAGGAATTATATATTAGTGTATATGGTACTAAACCGAAACAGTGCAACCGATATCCATAAGAACGTGGAACAACTAAAAACAAATCAAGCTCTCACTAATGGGTTCCAAAGAGACTGAAGGAGAAATAAATAGAGTCTAGATATACAATTGGGAGAAAATAATACCTTTTTTCCTCAAAGGGGATTCATGTGTGTGAAATAGAGGGGTGAGTCTTTTTTGAAAAAAAAATTAATCTCTACCTTATTTGAAAAAAACCAGTCAGGAAATTACACGATGTGTAATTGCCTTTCACGCCATGAAATTCTTTGTTTTACCTTCTTGGGAAAAACCATTTCATTCCATGAAAAATCCTGGCTAGATCATTACATATCATGTAATTGGAATGTAGCTAGTTTATAGCCTTCTTACCTCTTCTTTCCCAAAAATAACTTAACCGGCGCACCGCCCAGCTTAGGTTCTAAGACAAAATGGAAGTAAACAATAATTTCACCTAAAAAGAAAAGATTTTTACCCCAAGAAAAAGGTGGGATCATACAATGGTAATGAAAATGAATCAATAATAGAGGTGAAACATCCAAAACCCCCATGTTGGGAGGAGGAGAAGGTGACCATTACTAAGATAAGAGGGAGTACACACGGGGAAAGAGAGAAATTAGGGAAGAAGGAAAAAAATAAATAAATAAGAAAATAAAAATAAAGAAAAAATAAATAAATGAAAAATAAGAAAAAATAAAATAAAATGAAATGAAAAATAAATAAAAATTAAAATAAAAGAAAAACAAAATGATAAAGAAAACCTCTGTTTTTTCTGCACACAAAACACTAGGCACAGTTCATGTGAACGACTTAAATACCCTTGTGTAGTCTATGCATCTGCCCACTACTTGGAATCTGCAATAGGCTCTTTTAAGGGAAAAAACAAAAAATTAAATTCTCTCTCCGAGGATAAGGCCCGAAAATTACAACATCCCCTCCTTAAAACATCACATCCTTAACTTTCTTTTTTGAGGTTTGTATAATGTCTTATGATAAAGGTTCCATCCACTTGGCATATAAATCGGCCACCCTATCCCAGGCCTTGTCCTAAACACATTTGTGGTTCCATATCACTTGGACTAGAGTAAATGACATGATTTGGAGAACATTAATACTACAATCAACGATCTATATCGGATGCTCCTTATAGAATTTATCCTACTCAAGCTCGATATATTCGAGGTCAAATGAATGAGATGGGTCTGGGTGATACTGTTGAAGTTGGGATACATGGAAGACGTCATGCATGGTACAATACCTATGAGGTAACATCAATTGATATGATATTGTACTAACTCTCTCTACTATCTTAAATGACCTGATATATCTCAGTGATAAATATCCTTATCTCTTGATTCATCTATGACCCAATCTCATCGAAATGCGTAGAAAAACTTAATACCCCACCTCAAACTCTAGTGGTCTACAGTGACGATTGGTATAACATTTCTTCCAAGAATGAGTTCTTTACATATGCTTCTGAATCAGTTGTACTTTCTCAGAAGTCTCCTGAATGAGATGAGGACTCAGTAGAGCTTCCTCATCTACCTCAATACAGCATAGAGGTGAATGACACATTCAACCACATAGGTATTTATACAAAACAATTTGAATTGTTTCTTTAAGGCTATTATTATAAGAAAACTCAACAAGAGGAATATTCTTCTCCTAGAAACCTCCAAAATCAAGGATACATGCATGTAGTATACCCTCTAACACCTGTATGGTCTGCTCATACTTCCCATCAGTTTGAGGGTGGTATGCAGTACTCAAGAGAAACTGCGAACCTAGTGCCTTCTACATCTCTTTCCATAACTGCAATGTGAAGTGGGAATCTTGGTCTGATACAATAGAACAGGAAATTCCATGGATTCACACTATCTTCCGAATATATATCCTCCCTAACTCATCAATAGAGAATGTCTCCTATATAGGTAGTAAGTGTTCGACTTTGGTCAAACTATCAATGATCACCCATACTGCATCACAACCTCTAAGAGATCTTAGCAAGCTTATAATGAAAACCATGGTGAAATCATTCCATTTACACTTAGGAATGGATAGAGGCAGTATAATTATAGTTGGTCACTAGTCATCTTCCTTCACCTTCTAATGGGTGGAGCACCGAGTGATGAAAGTTGATATTTTCTTCTGCATACCTAGCCACCAATACTGACGATGCATATCTCTGCACATATTGGTAATCTCGGGATGAACTGTCTAAATACAATCATGATAATCCCTCATCATTTCTTCCCATATATCATAATTCACCCATACATGAATACAGTAGAGTAGAGTAGCACTACCATCAACAACCCAACCAAGAGGTGGGTTCTCCCCTGTGATGCTTTCCCTCAAAAAAATCCTTCTAGATTAGATAACTATCACAAGAGGACTTAATCCAGAAGATAGCACGTCACTACAGGAGATGTTAAAAAAAGTTTCCCATGATGGTCATGATCCTCAAGATTCAACTTAGAGAATATATCCATCATCATCCACTTATAGATTTTTACCTGGATGACTTGTTTCTGAGTCTTATAGCTCAATGCATGATCCAAGACATTATCCTTCTCAAGGGTGTAAGTAAGCTCAAATTTGAACGACTGTAGGTATTCTACCCACATGTACTGTCTCAAATTCAATTACTACTATGTGAATATGTATTTTAAGCTTTTATGATCTGTTTAAACAAAAAAAACTCTCACGCAGAATATATTTTCTCCAACAGTGCATAACATGTTCCACTGATGTTTTCTCAAGATCATGTGTAGGATAGTTCCCCTGGTGAGGCCTTAGCTTATGGGACCCATAAGCCATTACTCAATCACCTTGCATTATAAATTCACCCAATCTGACTCCTAAATCATCAATGTAAACAGTATAACTTCTGTCTATCTTAGGAAGAATCAAGATTGGAGTTGAGGTAAGTCTTCCCTTTAAATCCTGAAAATATTTCTCACAAGATTCAGAACATAAGAACATCACACCCTTCTTATTCAAGGTCGTAAGAGGAATTTATAAGCTGGAGAAATCCTAGATGAAATGCATATAATAGTCATCAAGCCAAAAGAAATTGCATATGTCAAACAAATTCCTATGTTGTTTCCAGGAAACTACTATTATCACCTTCTCTGGGTCAACTGATACACCTACCTTAGATATGATATGACCCAAGAAGAAAATATTACTTATCCAAAAGTGGAATTTACATATCTTGGCATATAGCTGGTTCTCTTTCAGTGTATTAATCATTATCTCAAGATGATTAGCATGGTCATGTCAAGAGTTCGGATACACAAAAAATCAAAATACAGGTGGAAAACTTGATTCATCTAAACCATAATGACTTCCAAAACATTCATCAGACCGAACAGCATAACCAAATACTTGTATATTCCATACATTCTCTAGAATTTTTTACATGGTATATTCAATGGTTTCACATTCACCTGATGATATCTTGACCACAGATCGATCTTAGAGAAAAAAGTTTCTCCTTAGATCTGGTTGAAGATATCTTTTATACGAGGCAATAGATACTAATTATTTACCATAAGATGGTTTAGTTGATGGTAATCTATGCAAAATTTGAGGGTACTGTCAACCTTCATTGAGAAAAGGACCATTGAACCCCATGGAGATGTGTTGGGTGTGATAAAACTCTTATCCTCGAGATCTTAAAGCTTCTTCTTGAGTTCCTAGAGCTCTGTAGGTGCCATCCTATATATATTAATGGACACTAATGTGGAACATAGAACTAAATCTATAGTGAACTCAACCTCTCTCATAGGAGATTGTCCAGAGAAATCATCAAGGAAGACATCCATGAAATGATCCACAATAGAAGGGAATTCCACTAATTATGGTGCCTAATTTATCATAAAGAGACTCGCTAACTAAGTTTTCACTCTTCCCAACCCCATACACTTGGGTTAATTTTTATCTTCATAGACATCCAGTTATCCCTTATATACCTACATGATTCTATTGATTGATGTGAAGGACACTCGACGGTTATAGAAATCCACTTGGGCACAATAAAGAATAGGCCAATCTATGCGGATAATGACATTGAAACTGGTAATCTAGAGGATGAATAAATTCCAGAAGAAATGGTACCCACCTATGTCAAGGGGGAAGTCATGGTAGTAGATTATTACCTCATATATGATCCCTAGTGGCATGTTAGGGGACATAACACCATAGAAGTACTCAATTTCTAATCCAACACTTTCCACACATATAGATGGTATAAACGAATGCAATGCACCATTATTGAAAAGGGGATACACTAATTAGAGGAAATAATAATAGTTTCTCTATATTTAGATGGCCTTGGACCCTTCCCCTTTGGTGCAGGTTTCACTACATATATATTTCAAAAACCTCGTCCCTGATATGATGCTTGAATAGTCTAAGAAGATCGGCTCTACTGATACTGATGTTATGGAACCTAAATACCTCAACCACAGCCCCCACTACCTTATCCTGATCAGCTGGTAGAAGATCAACTTCCATCCTGACATGGTGTTTTAGATCCTATACCTGATAGAGCAGCTAGTATGGATCCCCTTCCACTAGATGCTAGATGAAAAGAATGGAAAAACCATTGAAGGTGACCCATCCTGCCACAAGATCATCATTCCATCATGTTCCTTATGCACTGGGTCTTTTTATGGTTGATCCTCCCACACTGATGAGATAAGATAAATCTATCAGTGTGTGTCATATATCTTAAACCACCCCCATGTGCACCCTCAAAATGGTGTATTCAACTTCTTGAGGAACCATCACCCTACCTTAGAACTGAACCGCCCTAGCTCATAGGGATAGCTTTTCTAATATTTTGTTCCATAATAATGTCCTCATTTTCTATCTCTATAATGGTCATCAACTAAAATACGTTCACATATGAGGAGACAACATACCCCAACCCATCCTCAAAATGCCTCACAGTCATCAATTAGTCACCAGTTAGAGATGGATAAAAACTCTAAATCTCAATGAAGTGATTAAAATACTCTAGCACTATCACGGAGCCCTTAATAAGATGAAATAACTCCCTGGAACAATCCTATATCACTATATATGGGAAGAAGTGATCATAGAAATCCATCTGGATGTCTTCCAATCCCATGTATCAGTAACGCTCTGACTGAGAAACAAAATTCCACCAATTCTTAGCGAAGTCACAAATCATATAGATAATAATATTAATCCTTCATGTTAGAGGTATCTGAATATGGATAAATATGGATATCATAGCTTCTATCCATGACACTACAGTATGAGTATTTCTATATCCTAAGAAGGTAGGAGGATGTTGGTGCTGGAAGTCCTGTGTAAGCTCTACCATAGTCGGGGTAGGCCTGGGAGCACTCTAAGAAGACTACATGAACCTGATAAAACTATTTCTGAACTGAGCATCATTTTCCAATGGAAGATCAGTAAAAGGTGCCTCAAGTGTCACTATAGGTGGAATAACAAGTGGATCAGGTCCCACCACCTCTTGAGTATTCTCATCACAACTCTCTAGGAATACATCTTGAGGATTTCGTAGTGTCATAACTCTACAATTTCCAAGTGTTCACCTCAGACAATATTTTATCATAGATAGAGCTGATAGATAAGGAAAACAGTAAGGGTAGGTGAAATTATCCTTGAAATGCAACACAATATATAGTAAAAGCAATAAATAGGATAAGTACATGGCCTACCTCTGAGCATAACGCATAGGAAGCCTTCTCCATGATCTAGATCTAGATAAAGAAGGAAAGGATACCTTAGAAGGATCACAAGACACATGGCTAACTACTAATTTCTAAGGTAAGATCAAGTCATGGTCTCACATTAGGTGTCCATTTAATTTTAATATGTGGTATTACTTTAATTAATTTAAGAATTTAATTCCATTTTCAACATATCAAATTAAGTGGTTCACCATTCCAATTTATAAGGGTCCCTACACCTTATAAATCAAAATTGGATGTCCACTCTATACAATTCATAATATATCTCTACAAAATAAATTTGAACTATTCTATATTTGTAGAAAAAATAGGCAATGTAAGATATAACAACTAAATATAGTAGTAAACATATGAAAACAAGAAGATAAACACTAAAAGTAGATGTGGCATGACAATATGCATTTCATTTCAATTCCAATAGTTCCTAGTATGATGAATGTATGAAGAACCCTCATATCATCATGAATAAGTAATATAAATCATTATCTTAATAATACCAATAAAAATAGTATTACAAAACAAGTGTGTCACCCAATGGTGAATTCGTATCAATGATAAATGGCGTAATCAATAATTGCAATTTCCTAACCTGAAAATTTGGGCTTCTACTATACATGGGTTAGCTAGGTATAAGCAGAGGTTCAATTCTAAATTCCTATTTTTTAGTCTCTTATCTAACCCAACCAGTAAGAAAAAAGGAAAAAGAAGATCTAATACCACTTTGTATTGTTCTACCCCAAGTTCCACTAAACTGGACCCTAAGATAGTGGGTCACATGGCCTAAAGTGCATCTCCCCAAACACTATAGGCTTCCAATAAGCATTGAGGGCCTTAGGTGTATCCGTGGGGAGACTATTCCATTATAGGATAAGGTATAACACAGAGGTAAACAATATATAATAATTAGTGGGAGAATAATAATAATAAGACGATAACAAAAGCAGATAAATGACCCAAGCAGCATAAATAATAACTATGGAAGATGAATAGTCATAAAAAATACTGTAAGAACCCGGATCTTC
Organism: Viscum album; assembly: GCA_963277665.1. Classification (NCBI taxonomy): domain Eukaryota; kingdom Viridiplantae; phylum Streptophyta; class Magnoliopsida; order Santalales; family Viscaceae; genus Viscum; species Viscum album. Next base: position 1,431,048,389 of record OY728157.1, read on the forward strand.
GTTTTAGGTAAGCCTTTCCTTTTTCTGGAGTTTTTAAGAAAAATGGAGTTTCTGGAAATTTTTGAAGTACACGTCGTGTACTTTCTGAGTACACACCATGTACTCTTTTCCCGCTCGAAGCCGTGTATTGGTCATGTCTGGGCCACACACACAGTGTGTAGGGGTGACATGGAGGCTGATATTGGTGGAGTACGGAAAGACCTAGTACATGCCATGTACTCTAAAAGTACACACCATGTACTTTCTTTTTTTCATTAAACAGACCGGGTTCGTGGCTGACGCACAGAAATGTCTTCTTCTAGGTTTTGTTCGTTCGAGAGCGCCGAGGATCTGCGAATCTTCGGCGAGCCCCTGCCTCTCCATTCGTTCTCTGATTCGAGCACCGTTGATTGTGTTGGAATCCCAGCTGTAAGTTCTTCCTTCTTCTTGAGCATTGTTTTCCAATTCCTCATCTTTATCAAGTTATCGTGGTTTGTGTGTTTCAGATGTTTTCTCAGATCTATGACGTTCTAAGAATAATCTGTCATCGTTGCTCACGTATATCGATCTCCTAGGATCGAGGTAGGTGGTTTGTGCCTTTCTGTAGAAATCCTTTGAATATTTTTTGAAATTTCGCCAATTCCCTTGAATGATAATTGTGCATTTTCTTGTTTAGACCCTGATTGATTGCCTGCTTTCTTGATTTCCTTAGTAGAGGTTTACCTTTGTGAATAGAGTAGTTTTTTCTGTACTCTGGATGTTTTCTATACTTGCTTTGCTTGTTAGGCGTTATGCCAGTTACCATGCCTAGTTGTAGAATAGTGGAACTGTTGTGCTGTTTTGCTGCTAAGACTTAGAATGATAGCCAAGTAGTTCTTGAGGTTTAATTGGGAAATACACGCACGATATGCATGTTTATTTTACACAGGGCTACGAGAACATAGTGTAGTGGACCATAGAGAGAATGGATGGAAGGGCTTCTCCAGAGTGTCTTAAATTACGAAGCGAGACCACATGAGGAATTGACGTTGAGTGATTCCTCAGAGAGAGTCTGTAGTTCCTCGACGCAGGCCACATGGGGAATAGACATTGAGTGCTTCCCCAGAGAGCATTTAGTACGATACGAGACTATAGGGGGAATTGATGGTGAGTGCTTCCCCAGAGAGTCTATTAATTCTTTAGTTGAACCAGTGGGGTGGGACTGTGTGTGATTTCCAGAGGGTTTCTAGTACTTATAGGTTGAACCATAAGGGTTAGGCTATGAGAACTATCCAGGGGGGTACCTTTGTTTTACTTGTTGTTTGTCTTATACTTGTGTAGTTTATATACTAGATGGTAATTTTTAGCTGTTGTGTATTTCATGTTTACTGTTCTTGTACTTTACTTTCCATGTATTCATTGACTGTTAGGTGCAGATATTTGGGTGGTTTCCTATTGGGATTGTATCTCACACCATGTTTGGGTCATGCTTTTGGGCGCAAGAAGATTATGTTGTTTCAGGTATAGATAATGGCAAGCGCCCTTCTACTTCAAGTGTTTGACTTGCTATGGAGCTGGAGAGCATGAGACCAAGCTTCGGCTTGCGATGCTGCTGGAGTTACTGTTGCTTTAGTACTTTGTGTTCAGTTGTATTTTAGCATGTGTTGTGTTTGCTACTTTCCTTAGAGACTTGTATCTGTTGCATCATTATCATCATTGATATATATTTATCCTTTCGCTGTTTGGTTAAAGTTATGTATGTTGTTACTGCATTCGCTATTGACTGTTGTTTTCCTTACCTTTTATACCTTACCAAATGAGGGCATAGTTTCCCCAATAAATTACCAAGGCCCTTGCTTCTAGTCGGCAGCCTCTGGCGTTTGGGGAAATGCGCTTGAGGTTATGTGGCGAACCGGGTACGGGGCACCAATGGAGGGGCTCCAGATTCAGGTCGTTACAAAGTGGTATCAGAGGCATTTCTTTTCTCTTGATTTACTGTTTGGAGCCTTTATCGAGGGGTAGGACGGATTCGGTACTTGGTATTAAGATGTTCTCGGGATTAGCTAACCCATGTACAGGGAAACTCCGTACTACCTCGTTAATTTTAGTTTGCTGGTTTTGAGATTTTACGGTTGATATGATTTCACCTAGAGTGATTCACATGCTTTGTGTTGTTATTGTCTTGAATATTGCGGTTATATTTTTTTCACAACCTGATGAGATTTGGGTATTCTATTTCAAACATCATATAGGAACTTGTAGAAATCACATTCCATGCATTCTTTCCATGCCATCTAGGGTGCATTAGCAATTGCATGCTGGTGTGATAGACTTTGTGTAGATTATGTATGTTTTTGTGATAGATGCTTGATAGAATCTCTGCTTCCTTTTTAGAGGATTGTTTTTATTCTACCTTGCTTAAATAAATTCTAAGTTTTGATTCATGGGGAGTATGGGCCCTCACAAATCAGAATTTGGCACCTCTCTACCTTATTTTCTGTGTTTTTTGGGATTCTGTGCAGTTCTGAGCTACTGCCCAGAAAAACCCAGAATACACGGCATGTTCTTTTTGACCACATGTCGTGTAGTTTTTAGACTGTTTCACTGACCGTGTGAGCAGGAACATGCTATTGTAGAAATAACTTCAAGAACATGCCGTGTACGGTAGGTACACGCCGTGTAGTGTGGAGCAGTGTACCCGGCTGTGTCACTAACAACACGGGCCGGGGAAGCTCGAGTAGAACACGTCGTGTTATAAAGGAACGCTCTGTGTAGTCCTATCTAGGTACCTGGCCATGTCACAAACAACACGGGTCAGCGTTACCTTCTCTTAGACACGCCGTTTTGTTTTCGGAACACGCCGTGTAGTCTTGTTCAGGTACTCGGTCGTATCACGAATAACACGGGACGGTGTCAACTTCACCTATACACGCCGTGTTTGTTCGGAACACGCCGTGTAAGGTCCATCCATGTATACGACCATGTATTTAACAACATGGGCCTCTGAAGCCTTGTCTAGTACACACCGTGTTTGTTCAGAACATGCAGTGTAGTCTCGGGCTAATTCGTACCGTGTGGTTAGCTGTGTAAAGAGACTCGGGCTGGGGAATAGATTTCTAGTACACGCCATGTGTGGGTTCAACACGCCGTGTAGTTTGAGGTATTACACGACCTGTAGGTTAGGGGTACACACCCATGTCAATGGCTTAAGAAGACATGCCATGTACTTTTTATACACGCCGTGTAGTCGTGTTTTGTAAACTTGTGTGTTTTCCTTCCCCTGTTCCCGTTTTTTACTCTTGTGTTCTCTGTCTTTGTTAATTCTGATCTAAGGTGTGCTTTTGATCTTTCAGAGCTATGCCTCTGAGAAATCTTATTATTGTACGTCAGTCATCAGGCAGTGATCAGATGCCAGATATGGCTGATTAGGGATTTCCCGTCGATCCTCCAGTCATTCCAGCCTTGGCACCGGCTGTCATACCAGTTGCAGGCGCTGATACACAGTTCAGGGAAGGTTTTGTGAGGATGATTCAGACCTTTCAGGGAGAACCACCTCCTGCCACGTCTATGGTAGACTTGACGCAGTTTTTCCAGCCGTAGCATCCTTCTACTTTCTTGGGGGACAGAGGACCACAGGCTGCAGAGTCATGGCTGGAAGCCATGCTAACTGTCCTAGAGCATCTGGAGACTCCTCTGGAGAGGTGGGTCAAGCTCTCTACCTACATTCTCTGAGACTCCGCCAAGAGGTTGTGGGATGTGATCTCACATGCGAGTCATCAGTAGGTTATGGCTTGGGAGGAGTTCCAGCGTGTGTTCTATGACTACTTCTACCCGGAGACCCTGAGGGTCGATCGAGCCCAGGAGTGCATGAGTCTAGAGCAGGGTACTCTATCTGTTATGGAGTATTCCTCTCATTTTACCAAGCTACAGAGTTTCACACCCCTTCTAGATGGGAGTGGGGTGTTCTTAGCAAGGAAGTTTGAGGATGGTCTTAGGCAGGAGATCCGCTCGCAGGTGAATCTCTTCCAGTTGACTTCCATCACTTCCATTGTCAACCAGGCACTAATTGTATAGCGTAATCTGAGAGACTCCGGAGATACGAGCCAGGGCGTTTCTCCTTCCAGAGCTTGTATTCCTCCATTTGACAGTAGGAATCATCATAGAGAGCCTATGCGCGGTGATCCTAGGAGGCGAGACACATCTTCCGGCATCCAGGTTGTATGCTACCAGTGCGGCAGGATTGGGCATACGAGGCCACATTTCTAGAGGGACCCAGTGGAGTGCCGATCCTATGGCATGATGGGTCACCTACAGCGTTTCTGTTAGGTTTTCTCACCAATTGCTGGTGATGGGGGTTCTTCCATGACTCCTCGTTCAGAAGCGGCACCGGTGTTCATTCCTCCTTATAGTATGGCTACGCATGAGTTACAGGAGCTCAAGAAGCAGTTGGAGGAGTTATAGGAAAAGGGTTTCATCCAACCCAGTACTTCTTCTTGGGGTTTTCCTATACTGTTTGTGAAGAAGTCAGATGGTACCCTTCGTCTTTGTGTGGATTATCGGAAGCTGAACCAGCTGTCGGTCAAGAACTGATATCCCTTGTTGAGGATTGATGACATCTTTGATTAGCTTTGAGGATCCCAGGTGTTCTAGAAGATTGATTTAAGGTTTGGTTATCATCAGTTATTCGTTAGACCGTCAGATATACCTCTGAAAGCCTTCAAGAGTAGGTATGGTCTCTAAGAGTATACGGTCATGCCGTTCGGTCTCACGAATGCGCCAGCAGTTTTCATGGAACTGATGAACCGAGTGTTCTTTTCGTACTTGTATTCCTTCATCGTGGTCTTCGTGGATGATATCTTGGTGTACTCACACACTCGACACGACCATGCTTCCCATCTTGAGATAGTTTTGAGTACCCTGAGAGAGCATTGGCTTTATGCTAAACTCTCAAAGTGCCACTTTTTGTTGGAACGGATTCACTTCTTGGGTCACATCATCTCAGAGGTAGGAGTATCTGTGGACCCAGAGAAAGTGAGAGCTGTAGTCTCCTGGGAGAATATGAAGTACGTTTTTGAGGTACGGAGTTTCCTAGGGCTGGATGGATACTACAGACGCTTCATTTAGGACTTCTCACGCCTAGAAGCACCATTGACAGGTCTGACCAAGAAGGGGGAAAAGTTCTTATGCTCAGATTCATGTGATTAAGCCTTTCAGGAGCTGAAGGGAAGATTGACGTCGGTACCAATACTAGTCTTGTCAGAGCCAGGAAAGAGCTATATTGTCTATTGTGATGCTTCAGGTATCGGACTAGGCGATGTGCTTATGCAGTGAGATGGAGTCGTTGCGTACGGGTCTCGGCAGTTGAGGCCACATGAGAGGAACTACCCTATGAATGATCTGGAGTTGGCATCTATTGTTCATTCCTTACGCTATTGGAGACACTATCTTCTAGGAGAGGACTTTTTGGTCTTCACCGACTACAAGAGTCTCAAGTATATTTTCACTCAGCGTGATCTGAATCTGAGGCAGCGCAGGTGGGTCGAGTATCTTCGGTCAATTGATTTTGAGCTTTCCTATATGCGGGGAAATGGAAATGCAGTGGCAGATGCATTGAGCAGGAGGACTCGGATTCAGGCAGTTTAGGAGGCCAACAGTGAGTGGCAGAATATGGATCTATTCTCTGAGATGTATCTAGAGGTGCACGATAGACAGGGACAGACCTTCCTATATTCTGTAGCAGTTACATCTACACTACTTGATCGGGTACGGATGAGGCAGTTATCAGACTCAGAAGGCTTAGTCCTGTGGGAGATTGTGTCAGGAGAGGACCCTCTTCATGTATGGACAGTGGGCGAGGATGAGATCTTGAATTTCTAGGGACGCGTATGGGTGCTAGTAGACATACGTGAGGAGCTGATGTAGGATTTTCATTCCTCAGTTTGGGCAGTTCATCCTGGCGTCACCAAGATGTATCAGGATCTTCTTCTCCAGTACTGGTGGCCGAGTATGAAGAAATATGTTGTTAGTTTTGTCATGAGATGTTCTACTTGTCAGTAGGTGAAGGCGGAGCATCAATGACCATCAGGACTTTTACAGCAGTTACCCATTCTGGAGTGGAAGTGGAACGATGTTGCGATGGACTTCGTGACCAGGTTACCGAGGTCACCTCAGGGGAGTGATGTTGTTTGGGTTGTCGTTGACAGGCTTATGAAGGTTGCACATTTCTTTCTGATCAAGGATATCTTCAGTGTTGATGATCTAGGACGACTGTACATCAGAGAGATCGTTCGTCTGCATGGAGTTCCACACTCTATTTTTTTAGACAGGTATGCGCATTTTACCTCTCGGTTCTGGCAGGGACTTCAGATGGCCTTGGGTATATAGGTACTTTTGAGTATATCATACCATCCCCAGACTGATGTTCAGTCTGAGTGCACTATTCAGGTGCTTGAGGATATACTCTGAGCTTGCATCATGGACTTTGGTGGTTCTTGGGAGAAGCATATCCCTCTGGTGGAGTTCGCCTACAACAATAGTTTCCAGGTGACCATTCAAATGGAACCATACGAGGATTTGTACGGTAGGCCATGTTGATCACCCTTATGATGGCTAGAGGCAGAAGAGGCAGCCTTGCTAAGACCTCATCTCATTCAAGAGACTTCAGAGCAGATACAGTTGATTCAGAAGAGAATGGAAACATCACAGTCTCAGTAGAAGTCTTATGATGATCAGTAGAGACGACCTCTGGAGTTCGAGGTCGGGGATTAGGTTTTCCTGCATGTCGCACCGAGGTTGGGACACAAGAGGATTCAGATGAAGGGTAAGCTTTCACCACGGTACATCGGGCTGTTTGAGGTTTTGGAGAGAGTTGGGTCGGTCGCATATTGGTTGCAGCTACCCCAGAGGTACTGAGCCATGCACGACGTCTTCCACGTCTCTCAGCTCCAACGTTACTTTTCAGACCCGTCTCATGTCTTTCAGCCCGAGGAGGTTGATCTCGAAGCAGATGCATCATTTGAGGAGAATCCCATCTGGATTGTTGATCACAGTATAAAGGTTCTCTGTGGGCAGTCTGTCCCTCTTGTACGGGTGTTATGGCAGCATGGGCGAGTACAGGACGAGACCTGGGAGAGGGAGGCCGATGTACGATCGCAAAGGCCGGAGCTGTTCGGGGTTTATTCTTCTACGCCTTTCTAGGGAAATTCGGGGATGAATTTCTTTAAGGGGGGAAGTTTGTAAGAACCCAGATCTTCGTTTCAGGTACGCCTTTCCTTTTTCTGGAGTTTTTAAGAAAAATGGAGTTTCTGGAAATTTTTGAAGTACACGTCTTGTACTTTCTGAGTACACGTCTTGTACTCCTTTCCCACTCGAATCTGTGTACTGGACGTGTTTGATCCACACACACGGTGTGTAGAAGTGACGTGGAGGCTGATTTTGGCAGAGTATGGAAAGACCTAGTACACACCGTGTACTCTAAAAAAGTACACTCCGTGTACTTTCTTTTTTTCATTAAACGAACCGGGGTCACGCCTGATGCACAGAAATGTATTCTTCTAGGTTACATTCGTCCGAGAGCACCGAGGATTTGCAAATCCTCGATGAGCCCCCGCCTCTCCATCCATTCTTCGATTCGAGCACCGTTGATTTCATTGGAATCGCAGTGTTATGTTCTTCCTTCTGCTTGAGCCTTGTTTTCCAATTCCTCCTATTTCTCAAGTTATCGTGGTTTATGTGTTTCAGACGTTTTCTCAGATCTACGACGTTCTAAGAAGAACATGTCATCGTTTTTCACGTATATTGATCTCCTAGGATCTAGGTAGGTGGTTCATGACTTTTTTTAGAAAGACTTTGAATATTTTGTTCAATTTCGCCAATTCCCTTGAACGAGAATTGTGTGTTTTCCTGTTTTTCCCCTGATTGATTGCCTTTTTTCTTGATTGCCTTAGTAGAGGTTTACCTTTGTGAATAGAGTAGTTTTTTTGTTGTAATCTGTATGTTTTCCATACTTTCTTTGCATGTTAGGCGTTATCCCAGTTTCCATGCCAAGTTGTAGAATAGTGGATCTGTTGTGTTGTTTTGCTGCTGAGCCTTAGAATGATAGCCAAGTAGTTCTTTTGGTTTACTTGGGTGATACACGTGGGCTATTAATATTTATTTTACACAGGACTACGAGAACCTAGTGTAGTGGACCATAGGGAGAATGGATGGTAGGGATTCTCTAGAGTGTCTTAAATTATGATGCGAGACCACAGGAGGAATTGACGTTGAGTGATTCCTCAGAGAGAGTCTATAGTTCCTCGACGCGGGCCACAAGGGGAATAGACGTTGAGTGCTTTCCCAGAGAGCCTTTAATATGATATGAGACTATAAGGGGAATTGATGGTGAGTGCTTCCCCAGAGAGTCTATTAATTCTTTAGTTGAACCAGTGGGGCAGGACTGTGTGTGCTTTCCAGAGGGTTGCTAGTACTTATAGGTTGAACCATAAGGTTTAGGCTGTGAGAACTACCCATGGGGGTTACCTTTGTTTTACTTTTTTTTGTCTTATACTTGTGTAGTTTATATGATAGACGGTAATTTGTAGCTGCTGTGTATTTCATGTTTACTGTTCCTGTACTTTACTTGTCATGTATTCATTGACTGTTAGGCACAGATCTTTGGGTGGTTGCCTACTGGGATTGTATCTCACACCCTATTTGGGTCATGCTTTTGGGCGCAAGCATATTATGTTGTTGCAAGTATAGATAAGGACAAGTGCCCTTCTACTTCAGGTGTTTGACTTGCTATGGAGATGGAGAGCATGGGACCAAGCTTCGGCTTATGATGCTGCTGGAGTTGTTGTTGCTTTATTACTTTGTGTTCAGTTGTATTTCAGCACGTGTTGTGTTTTCTGCTTTCCTTAGAGACTTATACCAGCTGCATCATTATCATCATTGATATATATATATATCCTTCTGCTATTTGGTTATAGTTATGTATGTTGTTTCTGCTTTCGCTATTGACTATTGTTTTCCTTACCTTGTATACCTTAACAAATGAGGACATAGTTTCCACAATAACTTACCAAGGCCCTCGTTGCTAGTTGACAGCTTATGGCATTTGGGGAAATACGCTTGAGGTCATGTGGAAAACCAGGTACGGGGCACCAGTGGAGGGGCTCCGAATTCGGGTCGTTACAAATACGATGATGACGTAAATGTATGATACCATGAAAAATAAGAGTGTATGGGTATGGGGTAAAATCATGTACTTACTGCTAATAAAAATAGCCTAAAATACCAAAAACCACTACATGATATCTCGAGCATAGGCTCAATCCTCTACCCCCAAAACTCCATCCTAAGCAGCAAAGTAATCATGCATCAGAAGTGACATTCTCCCCTTTATCCACATCTTCAAGCATAAAGTCTACATGGGTTCCAACCTGTGCCTGGGTAGGGTGTGAGATATAATCTCAGTCATCCGGAACCAATAGTGTCGAGACCTTTCCATTTTATTCAATACAAAATAACATTGTTCCATATATAATAAATGAAAGTAGTTAAATAAAAAAAATATTGTTACATGGTCTAGGTTTCCAAGAGGACACCCATCCCATACCACCAACTTTGGCCTACGCTGAACATTTGAATGAAATACATGTACAAGGCAGAATATTTATACAAGGAGAAAAGTAAACACTGCAATCCAAGAAGAAATACCCCCAATATTGTGCTTTGTCTTGGGGTAAATTTCACATTCCATCACCAAGTGTACTAATAAGATAAATATATGTATAATAAAAATACAAGAAATCTCTATGAAATATTAATTAATAAATCTCATGAATTTAAATAAATTCTAATAAGTCCATCAAATCAAGTTGTGGAGTCTGAGCCCTTCCCTGGAGATCTAAGAAAAGTCTTAGGTATCAATACGGTACATCCAATGAAATCCAATACCACTGAGTTTGTCCCAAGATATTCATAAGGAATCTCTAGTATCACTCAAGGTATGGTAAATCTGAGTCTATCCCATATATCTCATATAGTGGACTGAGTATCACCCAAGGAATGGCATAACTATATTTCTATTGGGTCCATCCACAGTTCCTTCCCTAGGGAAATCATATCACTTAGGAGTATAATAAACCGCTTGGGAGGCCCTTTCCTATAAATCCAAAAAATCACCCCCAGTGCATCGAATTGTAACCCATTGAGCACGAAGAATCCATCCATGAGTCCTTAATATGAAACTTGTTTCCACTCCTAGACTGTGTCAAGTGAAACAAGTATCCAATCACATCACAATAAAGGCATATATCAAGGCAACACATTTATAAAATCATGTTCCATCAAAGATTATCTCAATATAACATTATCACCATTGAAATCATGTTATGAAATCTAATCTAATAATAAGTAGGGCATAAGAAACAAGAACGTAATTTAAAAAAATGAATGTCATCACATGAAATTTAATATAACAAGATAAAAAGATTTCCATTTAATCAATCATTGTAAATTAATCCATATGATAATGGAACAGTTTATATAACAAAGAAACAAAGCATGTCAAATAACATTAATCGTTCCTTTTTTCAGAATAAAGTGCACCATCGTGGGAGGTGTTTTATTACAAAATCATGAAATCATTCATCAAAAATTATTTTATTCATATTTAAACATTTAATCTAGAACCATAATTAAACACTAATTAAATATAAGGAAATAATCATTTAATAAGATCAAAGCATGGGAAAGTGGCATAAGCTACCAAGTAAAGAATATAACAATGAAACAGAAAAATAATCACATGGTATAATCATGTCTCTTACCAATATTTCATCAAGACACTTAAATATCCTAATCTATCAAGCTTGAGAAAACTTACCATCTCAATTCAAAACAATACATGGTTTAATCCATAATCACTAAAGAGGCAAGGCCCAGAGCTTAACATGAGAATGATAAACTAAAAGGTCAAAGAACAAGATAAGGTATATGTTAAAAGGTATGATTCATTTCATTAAAGAAAGAAATGGAAAATGGAATGAAAAGTAAGTGTTAAAATCAATTATAGAGGAAATTACCATAAATCCCAAGGATACCAATACTTGAATAATTATTTAAGTTCGAGGAGAGTGTTATTCACAATGAAACATTAAGCTTGTAAATGATTATATAATTATACATGGGTCAAACAATTATTTAATCAAAGAAATTTTCAAGGGGAAAAACAATTCATAATTAATTATTCCTCATAAATCAATTAATCAACTTTAAATAATAATCCAAGGTGAAATAATCTGAGGTGAAACCCCACTAATGACATATGGAAACATAGGAAAAATGGATGGTTCACCCAAATTGGTGTCCCAAATCCAAGGCGAACACCCTAACATGGGTTTCTTCATAAGAAAAGTTCACTATAGATACTGAAAAGCAGCCCAAATAATTTAATACATGTTAAAAAGTTTATTCAAAAGGTCCCAATGAGTGGTACAATGGCATGACACAAAAAAATGAAACTAAATGATGGAGAAAATAATGGAAACCCTACATAAACAGTGTATTAATCTTCATGTTTAGTAACAAACCTTTATTTAACCTAAAATAGAAGAAATCGGTAGGTTTAACAAAACCCCAAAAATAGGGAACAAATACTTTCTCTTCAAATTAGTGCAATGAGGAGGAGACGAAACTCGAAATAGAAGGGTGTGGAACATATATCATATTGAGAGATTATCATCACATCTGATGGTGATGAAAATGGATCAAAAATGGAGGTGAAACATCCAAAATAAAAAATCTTGGAGGAGGAGAAGGAAATCACACCCAATAGAGGAGGGAGGCTACATGTGGAAGGAGAGAAATGAGGGAGTGAGGAAGAAAGGGAAATAAAGAAAATAAAAATAAAAGAAAATAAAATTAAGATAAAATAAAATAAAATAAGACAAACATAAAACAAAATAAAATTTAAATAAATAAAATAAAATAAAAATAAATAAGAAGGTAAAACTTTATTTTATTTTTCTTCATACAAAACAATGTGCATGATCCAAGAACATGGCTTAAATAACCTTATGCAGACCGTGTGTCTGCCCACTACCCAGAACCTGCAATTAGACATTTTTTAAGGGAAAAAATAAACGGTCTGTATTGGGTTAAGGTCAAGATGTTGCACTGAAAACATGTATAATTTAAATTAGATGTAAATATTTTGAACTTATATCATATAAGGTTCTATAATGTTATATTTAATATCCATTCATTCAAAAAAGTGACATGACTTTATTTTAAAACATTGATAAATTATAAGTGTTCCACTCACATCAATTATAAAAGGGAACCTTCTCCCCTCACTTCCACACACCTTTTATCACATTTATCTCAACAAAAACATGAGAAAATTTCTCCCAAACATCATTATACTTTTCCTAGAGATAATTTTCTTCATAAAATACCAACTCTATGGTCTATAATAAGATATCCAAATGAGGTTTTTCTAAAATAAAGTAATTTTCTTCACCAAACTCTTTCTTTTTTACATCTTATTTTTTCACAATCAATTATATATTAATGATTCTAATATAATAACATAAATATATCACATATAATGAGATGTTATTATGTTCATTAGATAACCTATATCCATCTTCTCATCAATAAAATGGTAAATGAAACTGTTAATCATGTGTACAGATGACTACCACATCGTGAACCGATGTAATTAATTTTCCATTGATGCCTCTAAAGGCTGGATATAATGATGTATTTCAAGTATATATTTGAAATTTAAGAAATAATAATACTTATATAATTATAATATCACATCTACCTTCTTTCATTGTAATCCTTTTGGAAAGGATAATGTTGATAATGCGTATGTGTGGACTGCCTTATCCATGAAGTGATGTGATTCATTTTTCATTTCCTATTTACATGGTTTGTAATAAGGATAGAATTAATGAATATATATTATATATATGATATATATGATATAATAATGATTATATAAAGGTTAATTAATATTTATCTTTCTTTCACTCTATCCATCTAAAAGTGGAAACAACAGTCATGCATATGTACAACTTATTATCTCCATTAATGGTGTAATTCATTTTTCTATAAATATCCTTTATGAATTAATCTCTATATATCTATATTATATATATGATATTTATATTATTATAAACATTCTTGAGATGATGGAACCATTACCAAAGTATAATTACCAGAACTACAAAATTGAAACTCCCATTATAAATGAAACAATTAACACCTAGAAACGATGATTTTAATAAGGAATTATTAATAAATGGATGTTTAAATATTATAATTCAATAATTTATGATATTCTAATTATATAAATGATTATATTATAAAATTATAATGTAACATCCCTAAACCTAATATCCAAATTTTTTTGGCTTACTTTATTATAATGGTAGGGAGACAAGGGGTAAAATTTCAAAGGACTGTTTAGTTTAGTTGTATTGAATGTCCAGATACATACATGATACCCATTTTACACCGGGAATAAAATATAAGACATGGTGATGGAAAAAAATTGTATCCTTGAAACCATTAAAGGAATAATTCTTCATATCCTAGGGAAAGGGAAAAAATAAGAATGAGCTGAAATTCTTAGTATGGTTTACATACAGTATAATCTATTATGAATCAATAAGGAATAATCAATATGATAAAGTAAATAACATAACACACATTCCATTTAATTAAAAACTTGAGAAAAAACGAATCCTTGGATAATATAAATGTAATAATTTCATGGATAATAATATCTAAATAAAAAAAGGAAATTAATAATTTTGGACATCATGATCTCAAACATCAAGATATCTATACCGTTAAGACATTTCAAAAGATAGTTCAAAAATATGGGTAAACCCCAATTTAATTTGGCCAATTTATTTCTCTCATGAGACCTATCGATGCATCGAGGGGAAATAAAATTCTAGGCACCATCCATCACTTTATGTCAAAATCATTCCCATATATCAAATGATCAATTTAATTCATGAATCAATATACCTTATCAATAAATTTCTATATTGAGGAATTAATACAGATTTATCAATATATCCCCAGTTAATCAAATAACTTTATATGTAATAAAACATATTTAAAAGTTGTATAGAGTTTAGGAAATAATAATATCCATAATAAAGAGAATATGGATATCTAATATAATATAATTTCTAATTAAAAATTATCATAATAAAGTGACTGTCTAAAGAAAAAGTTAACAATCACAAAATTAATCAAGAGATAAGAAGTGACCATTGGTCTATCAAGAATATAAGTTTTTGAAATAAAATCATTTAATTAGGAATAATAAAAGGAATATAATTTAAATATTAAAATAATATTTCAGAATATTATTTTCCATTTTAAACCATTGAAAATGTTTAGGAGAAGATAAATTTCTTAAAACAATTTCAATGGCGGGGAAGTCTGTTATCACCATATATGTTAAAAATAAATTCAATTTAGTTTTTCTTGAAAACAATTAGAAAAATAGTAGAAATATTTCATAAAAATAATTTTTAAAAAAGTTAAGGATAATTTAAAATGTCTTTAATAAATGATTTGTGTAAATAAAGGGACATTTGTAAAATAATTTTTAAAATCATGGAAATGGAAGAAAAATATATCTTATTTAAATATAAATAAAATAATTTATTATTTTAAACATTTCACTGCTTGATTCAGGAACCAAATAGAGGATATGTTGGAAAAAAATATAGTAACTCCATAAATATATAGTGGATAATAAAATTATTGGATCTTATGAAGGATAAATGATAATAATCCTTCAACGAGAGTAAAATAAATCCCAAAAGAAAGTGATATTGTAAAATAAATTCTTAACTCTTAGGTAACATTCAAATCATAACACCTTTAAAGAATAAACTATAATTACAACATTTAATATCATGAATAAATATTTATTCATTCTAAATAAATAAAACCAATTGTATATAAACCATATATAAGTGATTTGGTTCTTAATAACAAATAAGTCTCAAGGGAATGAAAATTGATGTGAAATCCCTCACATCATACTTACTTTTCATTTACTACACATTGAAATGTTGTATAATGGTTTCAATAATGTAATTAATTTATACCGTAAAAATATTCATATTTATAAAATCATATATGATCCTCTAATGTCATATTATATCCTTTTTTTAATAATATTTTATTATTTTCATTGTTTTATGTGTTAATTACCATGTTTTATCATCCATGTTTTTTCATAAAAGTTCTAATTATTATGAATAGGATATAGTTATATAATAAAAAGAATTACATTAATTTTATAAATATCATATTTACTTATTTAATAAATTTCAAAAACTATTCTTCAATGTTGGACATGGAAAATGAATCACATCACTTCATAGAGATGATAGGTCATACGTACGCACGGGTAATGATATCATTCCCTTAATGGGTGAAAGGGGAGATAAGTGGATGATATATTAATTTTACAGAATTGATATTATATCAAATTTATCATATATATTCATTATTTATATCATTATGACTCTCTATGTGTGTCGGTGTTGGAAAACTAATTACACTGGTTTGTGAGGCGGTTGTCCATCATACACACGAGTGATGGATTTGTTTCCAATTTGACGGAGAAAGAGAGGGATAAAAATTATTACAAAAAATTATACTATATAATTATATAGGAGATAATGGTTTCATTATATTCTATTTTTAAGACATCTTTGAAGATTTTAAATGTAGAATGAAAACGAATGATCTGTTTTAATACGATTACCTTATCTTAGAGAAACCTCCTTTGGATCTCTTCTTAAAGACCATAGGGTTTGTATTTTGGGAATACCAGAGCTGATAGAATTTCGGTAGGGATTTTGTGGAGTAATTTTTATAGGTTTTGGTTGAGAAATATTTCTTGTTATGTGTGTATAGTTTATGGGAGTGGGTTCCCTTTTATAAGGGAGCAATGTAGAACTTCTTGGAAATTACTTGGAAATTTCAAAAAAGAATCCAAAATAATAAATTAATTCCCATGAAAAATACTTCAAAATGACATTAGATTATAATTTTGGATATGGTAATGTTTTAATATTTACATAAGAGTATTTTTACAAGTTAAATTGGAAAAAAACCCCTTGTATTTTTATTTAATGCTTATGTAAACCCATTCTAACCTTTTCTTGGGTAATTAATTTTTACTGATTTCACTATTCATTGTGACCAAAAAATATGTTGAAATTATTACCTAATATTAATTATTGTGATTCCAAATATTTAATACATTTTACCAATTCATCTCATATAAATTTAAATATTTAATTGTAAAACAATACCATAAAATATGTTAAAAACAGTTTTTCAAAAAAATATGCATTTTTCAAGAAAATAATGATACTGAATTAATTATATGATAAGTAATCATCATTATCTGGATTTAAATTAATATATTTATATATATAATATATTATTTTCATATATATAATTCATCAATAAATAATATATAAATTAATTAATATTGATTGACATTATATCTTTTTAAACAAGAAAAATCATGAAAAATAAAGAGTTTTCTAAAAAAATATTTCATTACACTTCCAAATTTTCTTATATTTATTTAAATAAATTTGATAGTTAATGAATTTTTAAATATACATATTATTAAAAATTATTATTAATAAATGGATGAATATTTAAATACTACATTTTCAAGTATTCATAAAATCTTATTTCTAAGGAAAAATTTCAAAAATTCATTCTATTATTATTTTGAATAAGTTCAAAATCGATATTAATCTAATAAATTGGATTTTTTATGACATAAAATTTTAAATTTTATTTTTATTGTAGTTATATTAAAATATAATTGTAATTTACCATAATTTAGGCTCGAGTGTTGCCTTCTTCCCTCCTAAAAAAATCATCATCAAAATTCTCATGGATATTACCCTCTAAAAAACGAGTGTGGTTCTTCTTCATAACATCCTCTAGATTCCACGTTTCTTCATCCATTTTATTATTTCTATTATAAAACATTATTGTATTATTCATCTGATTCCTCTATAATTTCTCTCTCATATAATTAATCTAGATAGTCTCTTCATAGTAAGATATATTAGGTTACAATTCTATTTTTCATAGGTGAGCGCGAGTGTTGGGTCAAGAATATACACCCTTCCATGGAGATACTTTCAAGAAAAAATGTTCTCCCACTTAAAGTTCAAAATATTTTCTCTAATTATTGTGATAACTCTTTTTTAAACTATGAGATTATTTAATATAAGCCTAAATATTTTTTCCATTTTCATTTTAACCTCAAC
The DNA here is from genome assembly GCA_963277665.1 of Viscum album. Taxonomy (NCBI): domain Eukaryota; kingdom Viridiplantae; phylum Streptophyta; class Magnoliopsida; order Santalales; family Viscaceae; genus Viscum; species Viscum album. Next base: position 1,431,065,683 of record OY728157.1, read on the forward strand.
AAGATTTGGCTTTACCAGATTCCTTTCACCAAATTCATCCCAACAAGTTGGAGTATGACATCTCTTTCCATATAACTTTTCATAAAATTCCATTTCAATATTTTAATGTAAACTATTATTAAATGTAAACTATACCAAAGGTAAATAATGATCACATATACCTTGTCATTCATGTGAACATGAATTTAACATGTCTTCCAACTTTTGAATAATCCTTTTAGATTTTCTATCAGTTTTAAGATGGTAAGCAGTGCCTAGATGAAGCTTAGTATCAAGAGAATTCTAAAGACACTTCAATAATTTTGATGCAAAATAGGGATCTTGAATAGATACTAATATTATAGTTTCACCATGAAGTCTTATAACATCGTTAATGTAGATCCTTGTGAGGTTCTCAAGGGATAAATATTCTCTCATAGCGAGGAAATCTATATAGTGGTTAGGCAATAAATAATAACACATATTGCATCATTCCTTCTAGGAGTCTTTGGTTATACTATGTAAAATTATGTTGTAATGCCATCACACTTCCAAATAAAAATAGGAATATGTTTTATGAATCCTATAGGGCCATATCTCCCAATATTCAATTGTGGAAAAACTAAATATCTTGATACATAATCAAAAATATCATGCATAATGTTATCCCACCAAACTTTTCCATCAAATCCCTATATATTTTGGTTCTACCAGGCTATATAGAGAAATTTTATCTATGAGAATCATATAATAATTACCTTTTTAGATCACTTATATATAGAACACATAATATCTCTCTAAATTTTAGGATCTCATTTTCATAAAAAACTTTTGAAAAACTTCTCATCATTCACACCTAGAATTTTCTTCTAAAAATTATCATTATCTGTTTGAGAATATTTTATATTTTCTAATAAATATTGATTAATGATAATTTTAAAAAGGATTGATTTATCCCCTTATATAATAATTACAATATCCATATTTACTAAAACGGTTAATAAATGATCCCACTCAATCCTAATTTGGGTCAGAACCCATTGATCTTTCCTGATCAATGAGTCAGATGCCTCTTTCTTTCCATAGGTGGTAGTGTACTAAGAAATCATAATCCTTGAGTAGATAGAGCCATATCCATTGCCTAATATTGGGAACTTTTTTGTGAAAAGATATATTTTATTCTATTATATTTTATATATATATAACACCTTTCACCATAGAGATAATTTCTTCATATCATCAATTAAAAGATTATAGTTTCCAACTCAAGATCATGGGTTGGATAGTCCGGTTCATGAGTCCTTAACTACATAGGTTCATATGAAATAACTTTATCATTATTCATAAGAACAAAACCAATCCCCTTCCTTGATACATCACTATATATCACATTCCCACCATTTTCTAAATGGTAGAGTCAAATTTAGAGCACTATCCATTATCATCTTCCATTCATAAAAACACTCTTCACATTCCTTTGTCCATATGAACTTAAAACCTTTAAGATTAAACTTCATTGAATATTTATCCAATCCAGAAAAAAAATTGGATGGATCATCGATATTTACTAGGAAAACTAATGAATCTATATACCTCAATTATGTTCATTATTCTTGGCCATTCTTTAACTACCTTTGTCTTCACATGATCAACTGAGATTTTATCCATGGAGACAATGTATATTTGAATAGAAACTACTTGAATCCAAAAATAGTAGTTTATAAATTTCTTATATAACTATTTAATTATAATAGAATCAAAAAAGAACTAAAAGTGATTCTAATGGTCCTCATAAATCTTAAAGTACATCAATATATCATTAATGAATACTAAAAACCATCAAGATATTCCTTGAATACTCTATTAATTTGATCCATAAAAATTGATGGTGAATTAGTCAATCAAAATAGTGTCACTATAAACTCATAATTTCCATGGATTATATCAAATTAAACCATATGTATTATAACAAATTACAAAAATAGATCATTTTTCTGTTTCATAATGAGGAATTCATGTAAAGACCCGTAAAATTCAATGGAAATTTTTTCTTAATTTTCTTTGGGATTTTACAAGAACGCAGTTTCTGACGGTGCCTGATTCCGAGGCCCGGTGTGCCCAGAATCAATTTCTGAAGTTTAGCTTGGGTACTTTTAGTGAACATACGAGCGGGTTTTTCTAACTTTTGAACCGGTGCTCAGAATTGAAATCTGAGGTCACCGATGAACTCGCAGCGCCGGTAATTGCTTAAAAACACCTTTTTCGGAGTTGAGTTTGCTCGGGTGTGGTTTTTAATTTTTTTTTGGGTTTAAGGAAGAAATAAATAAAACTGTGAACAATTTTATTTTTGTTAACAAAGGGAGTTAAATTCTACCATGGGAAGTTGTTGGTGGGACCCACAACCACCCAACTTCCCATGTGTGGATATGTGGGAGGTGGGGCCCACATGAGACCCTAACCCCCCTTGATCTTCCCATAACCCCCTTGACCTCCCATAACTTTTCACCTCTTAAATTTTGTAACTCTCAAAAAGAAACCCCCCTTTTAAAATAAAGTCAACTCCTTAATTGTGTAGGTTTTTCAAGTAATTAATTCTTCGATTCGTTTGAATTTTAAATAAATTCCTTTGGCTTGTGTGTTAATTAAATAAGACTAAGTCTTATTTCGTGGGAGAATAGTTGATGGTACGAAATGATTTGAAGAGAAAGCTCTAAGCTTTGAAGAACTTCTTCCTTCTTGAAGAAAGCGAAGAACGCAACTCTCCGACGAAGAACGCCGACACCAAAGAGCGGCGACGTACCCCCTTTCTTCCTTCTCTGCAACAAGAGGGGATATGTCACATCTTGAGTACACTTGGGCAACGTCGGGCCTTCCAAGACCTTCGACGAAGAACGCTTCCCGGTCTCCATCAAAGGAGGAGACACCGCCGTGGGAAAAATCGCAAACGACGACGTCACCTTCCGACGTCAACGGACGACGCTACCTCTCCACAGATCCATCGAGGGATCACATCACGAGGTAGGGGTTTTATGCGTTTCTATTTCGTGATTACATCTGTCATTTTCTTCCTTTCAAATTGAACCGCCTGTTATCATGATAACGGGAGGAGGTCGGACCGCACGAACACGGCCGACACTCCTCCCCTTTTTTGGTTGTTGATATTGATGTGGCACGAGCAAGGCAACGCGGTGCCGAAGCACTGCGCAGAAATTGCTAAAGGGAGGGCGGAGAAGTGCGGCGCCGTCGCACCGCGCCGTTGGAAACAAACTAATCCGCAGAGCCGTCACGTCGCGCCGTAGAAGACGAACAAAAGACGCGGTGCCGTCGCGCTGCGCCGGAGGACTACTAAAGCACCGCGGCCGGTGCGGGGCCGCAGCGGAGGGGTACGGCGTCGTCGCGCCGCGCCGGACGAACCAAGGCCGCAGCCGGTTCCGGGCCGCGACGGAGCAGGGGAACCGGCGGCCGAAACCGGGCCGCCGACGTCGGAGCAGGGGGGACCGGCCTTGCCGGTCCCGTGGCGTCAACAGGCCGGCCGGACAAGGGAAAAGATGGGGGTTACAAACCCCCGGTCGGCCAGTTGAGCGGACCCATAAAGGGGCCGCGGTTTCTCCACACGGGGGTAGCGCGCCCCCCGCCCACTTCGCTCGGCCGTAACGGTCGTGCCGGCCGCCTGGCCACCCGGCCAGCGCCAGCGCGCCCAGCGCACCGGGCCGAGTCACCGTGTCGGGCCGAGCCGCCCGGGACGGGCCGTGCCGACTAGGCTGGGCCGCGCCCAAGCGGGCTGGACCCAAACCCAGTTCAGGTCGACCCAGTTCGGGCCGACCCTGGGGTTATCGGGCCGGGTCGGACCGGGCCCGAACCCCTTAATACCGAACCTATTTCGGTCCATTGCCCATAACCTGAGATGCGGACCTCCGATCGACGCACCGTCAGTTGCGTAGCGATACTTGGATCGAGACAGTCATTTAGGTATATTACACGCAACGTTTCGGAGTACTTTGGGTTCATCCGGGTTGGTTCGTACACAAAACCAATAGGGCCCTTGGAACGAAAATGCTTATAACTTGAGTTCCAGGCGTCCGATTGACGTGCCATAAACTTTGTTAAATTCCTCTTGATGAGACGGAACTTTTGGCTTACTCCGATCAAGATTTGGACACCGTCGGAGTGCAGTCGGGTTGGTTTGCTCACGAAACCAACCGGGACCTTGGAACGAAAAAGCCAATAACTCACAGACCGGGCGTCCGATTGACACGCCGTCTGTCTCGTTGAATTCATCATGGTGAGACGGAACTTTTGGCATACTTCAATTGAGGTTTGGATGCAGTTGGATAGTGGCCGGGTTGGATTGTACACGAATCCAACCGGACCCCTGGAACGAAAAGGGCTAGTAACTTTCAGACTGGACGTCCGTTTGACGAACCGTCAGCGGAGTTGGTGATCACGTTGAGAAACGGTCTCTATGAGAATACCCTATGAGAGTTCGGGGTATATTTTAGATACGGCCAGGTTGGTTCGCACACGAAACCAACCGGGCCCCTGGGACGAAAATGCTAGTAACTCACAGACCGGGCGTCTGATTGACGCGTCATCTGTTGCGTTGAGACCCTTATGACGAGGCGGTCCTTTGAGATACTTCTTCGTGGGACCTTGAGATACTTGTAGTATCGACCTGTAGCTCATGTAGAGGACCCTCCCGGAGACGAGCATTCGGAGTACGGAGACCGTGTAGCCGGCTGAGACCTGACGACTGCTTGACCGACTCGACTTGGAGTGAGTCGACTAGCCCAGTGGATGGAGCACTACTTTGTTTGGGTGCAGACCCATGGCGGATGGAGCACTACCTGTGTGACAGTGTAGACCCGCGGTACTCGTTCGGAGAGTACCTCTGTAGGCTACTAGGGGGTGTGCACTACTATGTTTCGGTGGCATACCCCGGAGGTAAGAACTACTGTGTTTGGGTGGCTGGCCCGCGGTACTCGACAGGAGGAGTACCTCAGCGGTCTTAGGTTAGTGAGCAATACCTCGGAGTCGTGACAAGACCACTGTACACTCTAGAGACGGGGCTCTTCAGCAGTTACGGTTTCGATAATGAAAATCCTGGTTTGAGATGAGTCTATGACCTTTGTGTTTACCTCATGATTAAGATGGGTCACTTGATAACTTAGGTATATGTATGGGCATATACCTGGGTAGTGGTTATCCGTTGATTTCATAATCTGTGTGTTTCCTCATGATTGAGATGGGTTACTTGATAACTTAGGTATATGTTTGGGCATATACATAAGTAGAGGGTATCTGTTGAGATCTTCTTTGTGGTTATCCTTGTTGGTTTTAGTGAGACCTTGACGGTCTCGGGGTCCCTACTGAGTATCGTTATACTCACCCCTGCACGGGCTATGCCTGCACCTTATTGTGTTGGTTGCAGACGACGGGCAGTGCTGACGGATGTCGAGTGATCGAGGACTGGACGGTACCAGGAGGTGGACCACACGACGAGTCAGTACCGAGAGGTGGACCACACGACGAGTCAGTACCCGGAGGTGGACCACACGACGAGTTAGTACCGGGAGGTGGACCACACGACGAGATAGTACCCGGAGGAGGACCACACGATGAGACAATATTCGAATGTGGACTTCACGACGAGACGATACTCGGAGGAGGTTGACGGGCGAGAGCGTTGCGGAGGCTATCTGTACATACCCTTCAGGTAGGATCTGAGGAGGATGGCCCAGGAGCCGCTTCCGTTCTTCCAGCTATTGTCTTTTTCTGTTGTACTTTCGTTTAGTTGTAGTTGTACTTTCAGTTGGGTTTGTATTCTGGCCCATTTACTTTTCAGCACTTCTTTTGTACTTAGTGTATTACTTCCGCTTGTACTCTGTGGTGTTTTGTTACTTTTATAAAGGCAATGTCTTCCCAGTTATTGGGATTTACGCCTTTGGTGCTAGTCGCCAGCCCCTGTCCTATGGAAGGCGGGCTTGGGGTAGTCACAGAACGGGCCCCGAGGACGGGTCGTGACAAAATTGGTATCAGAGGAGTTGGTTCTACCACTGAACTTATAACTCTGATATTTTTTCTTTCTGTGAAGCAATAGTGTTAAAGGTACTAAGTGTGGTCTTTAGTTCAGGGAGTCCATTGTTGGTGCAGGCAGCCGACGTATCCATACACCAAGACCCTGACAACTGATTTCTGACTTTGTGCATGAAAACACTGATTGTGTGTGTGTTTTCGGAAGTTTTTAAAAGTCATCTCAAACCAAGTCAGCTCAAACCAGGTCAGCTCACAGGGTATAAATGTTTGACCATGTCACATTGTTTCCTTTAGGATTCCTTTTCACGGATGACTAGCTAGATCCCATAGGGATGTGCGTACTGATAGCCTGCTAAGCGATGAGGATTCGGTACAGGTCCCTCTTGCAGTTGAGGCACCAGCAGAGGCACCAGCGGTACTACCATACGTTGGGCCACCGATGCCACCAGCCCCAATAGTAGGCAATGCACGCCACATGAGCGCGCTGCACGAGTTCCAGCACCAGAGCCCACCCAGGTTCCGGGGAGAGACGGACCCGCAGGCAGTTGAGGATTGGCTGGAGGCTGTGGTGAGAGTCTTCAGGCTAGTGGGGACGCCAGCAGACTTCATGGTGATATTTGCTGCCAGCCTCTTTCAGGAAGAAGATGAGATATGGTGGAGCCACTTGTTCCATTTTTGTGATGGGATGACCTTCACATGGGAAGACTTCGAGAACTTCTTCAGGGTAGAGTTTGTGCCAGTAGCTCTACACCCCGAGCATGTACAGGAGCTGCTGCCTTTGCCACAGGATTTTCGATCAGTAGCCAAGTCATCTGTGGGCAGTAGACAGATGATGCAGAGGTCCAAGAGGACCAGAGCCAGCCGTACGAGGAGCAGGAAGTGTTATTAATGCGGTAGGAAGGGTCATCGGGCACGTGACTATCCGACCCCCCCCCCCCCCCGCACAGTTGATCCGCAGGATTTAGGGGAGCCACCGAGGCAGAAGTAGCAGCAGGTGCTTGAGAAACAGCCGAGCAGTGGACAAGGCAGTAGAGCTCCAGGAGCAGGTGGATAGGATCAGAACTATGGGATACGTCCCTTGTACTTATAGTTTCATATTCCTGTTGTATTTGTGTCTTTTTACTATGAGTTGCAATAATAAAAAGACACTTATCTTTGTGATGTTTGCTTTCCTGTCCTTTTGTTTGGTTGATACTGAGTGGTCCCAGTTAAAACTGTTGACTTGACCATCACTTTCGAGATTTCTACTGGAGGAGACCCAGTGACCTCACACTGATGCCGACTGTGTGACTCGACCCTTGGAGGCGAGACTGACAGTTTGATCTCTTGGTAGTAACAACGAGGCCTTACGAAGTCATCCATGGCATGCATACATCATTCATGTCAGGATTGACTGTATTAGGCAATGGGTGTGGTTCATCCAGGGGATGAGACCAAGTTTCTCTTTTCGGCAAAGGAGAAATTTTAGCAGCTCTTTCAGATCGTAGGCAAAGAAGGTGCAGATCATCCAAGAGCAGATGAAGAATGAAAAGTGCAGTAAGAAACAGGAAACTGGCGCCAGTCTTAGAGACTCGGGCATGTTAAATATTTCAAGAAGAGGAAGATTTAAGGAGATATGAGTCTGTGAAGCAGCCGACGTGGAGGCAGAGCTAGGAGAGCAGCATGAGGTGGTGTACATTTTAACATGCTACAACCACCCGCCTTAGTTGTCCCTTCCAGGCTCAGGGAGCTGGAGGGCAGAGGAAGAGCGTGGCTGCATGCAGTCAAGGAGAGTGACCCAATGGCACTAAGAATGATTCAAGGGATAGTCTGTGTCCACTACTAGCTTCCGTAGTAATAGATGTTAATATGAATCATTCCTTCCTTACAAGAATCTTGTCCCAGACCTAGAGTTTCCGGTAAGCCGTGGACTTGACCCTCACATCTGGAGATACCTTGGAAGAAGACTCGATAATCACACTTATGCCGACGGTGTGGTCAGAACCTCGAGGCAAGAGTTTCGGTTGGAATATCTTGGTGGCAGCGTCGAGGCCTTAGGACGTTGGTTTGAGTATGGACTAGTCAATCATATTTCATACACAGATTGACGGTATTAGTCAAAAAGGTTTTGGTTTAACTATGACGTCGGGATGGGTTTTCCTTGGTCGGCAAAAAGGAAACCCCAGGCATCACAGGTTAAAATCATGCACAGGAGGGTGTGAACGATCACTCTTGATTCGGTCAACCATACCCTCATGGCAGCAGTCGTTTTGAGTTTCTGTTCTAATAGTAATTGGAGACCTCTATAGTTCGAGGATGACGATCACGTCCTTATACGGGTCTCACCTCGACGAGGTTTACAGAGATGTGTCTGAGGCGACAAGTTATCTCCGAGGTTCAACGGACCTTCTTAGGTCCTCAGCTGGGTAGGCAAGGTGGTTTATCACTAGACCCATCCACCTCAGTTGCACCAGGTGCACACCTACTTCCATGTATCTCAACTGAGGAGATACGAGCACGACCCTTCGCATATCATCGACCATGAGGAGCTGGACGTTGGCGATGAGGTGACTCTTGCAGAGGTTCCAATGGGGAACGAGGATTGACAAGAGAGGATCCTACGAGGATGGTCAATTCCTCAGGTGCGCTTTCACTAGCAGTATGGGAACCTCCAGGTGAGCACATGAGAGCGAGAGGCTCAGATGCATGCTCAGTACTGCTTTTGTATCCCTAGTTTGTGTCAAAGATTTACGAGGACGTAAAGCCCTGAGGTGGGAGTAATGTAAAGACCTGTAAAATTTAAGGGAAATTTTTTATTAATTTTTTTGGGATTTTACAAGAACGCAGTTTTTGACGGTGCCTAATTCCGAGGCCCGGTGTTCTCGGAATCAATTTCCGAAGTTTAGCTCGGGTACGTTCAGTGAACGTACGAGTGGGTTTTTCTAACTTTTGAACTGGTGCTCGGAATTGAAATATGAAGGCACCAATGAACTCGCAGCGTTGGTAATTGCTTAGAAACACCTTTTTCGGAGTTGTGTTTGCTCGGGTGTGGTTTTTAATTTTTTGTTGGGTTTAAGGAAGAAATAAATAAAATTGTGAACAATTTTATTTTTGTTAACAAAGGGAGTTAAATTCTACCATGAAAATTTGTTGGTGGGACCCACAACCACCCAAATTTCCATGTGTGGATATGTGGGATGTGGGTCCCACACGAGACCCTAACCCCCCTTGATCTTCCCATAACCCCCTTGACCTCCCATAACTTTTCCCCTCTTAAATTTTGTAACTCTCAAAAAGAAACCCCCCTTTTTAAATAAAGTCAACCCCTTAATTGTGTAGGTTTTTCAAGTAATTAACTCTTGGATTCGTTTGAATTTTAAATGAATTCCTTTCGCTTGTGTGTTAATTAAATAAGACTAAGTCTTATTTTGTGGGAGAATAGTTGATGGTGTGAAATGATTTGAAGAGAAAGCTCTAAGATTTGAAGAACTTCTTCCTTCTTGAAGAACGCGAAGAACGCAACTCTCCGACGATGAACGTTGACACCAAAGAGCGGCGACGTACCCCCCTTTCTTCCTTCTCTGTGACAAGAGGGGATATGTCACATCTTGAGTACACTTGGGCGATGTCGGGCCTTCCAAGACCTTTGACGAAGAACGCTTCCTGGTCTCTATTAAAGGAGGAGACACCGCCGTGGGAAAAATCGCAACGACGACGTCACCTTCCGACATCAAAGAATGACTCTACCTCTCCACAGATCCATAGAGGGATCACATCACAAGGTAGGGGTTTTATGTGTTTCTATTTCGTGATTACTTTCGTCGTTTTCTTCCTTTCAAATTGAACGGCCTGTTATCGTGATAACGGGAGGAGGTCGGACCGCACAAACACAGCTGACACTCCTCCCCTTTTTTGGTTGTTGATATTGATGCGGCGCGAGCAAGGCAACGCGGTGCCAAAGCACCGCGAAAAAATTGTTAAAGGGAGGGCGGAGAAGCGCGGCGCCGTCGCACCGCGTCGTTGGAAACAAACTAATCTGCGGTGTCGTCACACCGCGCTGTAGAAGACAAACAAAAGACGCGGTGTCATCGCGCCGCGCCGGAGGACTACTAAAGCACCGCGGCCGGAGAGGGGCCGCGGTGGAGGGGCACGGCGCCGTCGCGCAGCGCCGGATGAACCAAGGCCGCAGCTGGTTCCGGATCGCGACGGAGTAGGGAAACCAGCGGCCGGTACTGGGCCGCCGGCGTCGGAGTAGGGGGGACCGGCCTTGCCGGTCCCGTGGCAGCAACAGCCGGCCGGACAAGGGAAAAGATGGGGGTTACAAACCCCCAGCCGGCCAGCTGAGCGGCCCCATAAAGGGGTCGTGGTTTCTCCACACGGGGGCAGTGCACCCCCCACCCGCTTCGCTTGGCCCTAATGGCCGTGCCGGCCACCTGGCCACCCAGCCAGCGCCAGCGCACCGGGCCGAGCCGCCGGGCCGGGCCGCGCCGACTGGGTCGGGCCGCGCCCAAGCGGTCTGGACCCGGACCCAGTTCCGGTCGACCCGGTTCGGGCCGACCCTGGGGGTATCGGGCCGGGTCGGACTGGGCATGAACCCCTTAATATCGAACCTCTTTCGGTCCGTTGCCCATAACTTGAGATGCGGACCTCCGATCGATGCACCGTCAGTTGCATAGCGATACTTGGATCGAGACGGTCGTTTTGGTATATTACACTCAAGGTTTCTGAGTACTTTGGATTCGGCTGGGTTGGTTCGTACACGAAACCAATCGGGCCCTCGGAGCGAAAACGCTTATAACTTGAGTTCCGTACGTCCAATTGACGTGACATCGACTTTGTTGAATTCCTCTTGATGAGACGGAACTTTTGGCTTACTCCTCTTGAGGTTTGGACACCGTCAGAGTGCGGTCGGGTTGGTTTGATCACGAAACCAACCGGGCCCCTAGAACGAAAAAGCCAATAACTCACAGACCGGGTGTCCGATTGACACGCCATCTGTCTCATTGAATTCCTCGTGATGAGGCGGAACTTTTGGAATACTTCACCTGAGGTTTGGATGCAGTTGGATAGTGGCCGGGTTGGATTGCACACGAAAACAACCGGGCCCCTGGAACGAAAAGGGCTAGTAACTTTCAGACTGGACGTCCGTTTGACGAACCGTCAGCAGCGTTGGTGATCACGTTGAGAAACAGTCCCTATGAGCACACCCTATGAGAGTTCGGGGTACATTTGAGATACGGCCGGGTTGGTTCGCACACGAAACCAACCGGGTCCCTGGGATGAAAAGGCTAGTAACTCACAGACCGGGCGTCCGATTGACGCGCCATCTGTTGCGTTGAGACCCCTATGACGAGGCAGTCCTTTGAGATACTTCTTAGTGGGACCTTGAGATACTTGGAGTATCGACATGTAGCTCATGGATCGGACCCTCTCGGAGACGAGCATTCGGAGTACGAAGACTGTGTAGCCAGCTGAGACCTGATGACTGCTTGACTGACTCAACTTGGAGTGAGTCGACTAGCCCAGTGGACGGAGAACTACTTTGTTTGGGTGCAGACCCATGGTGGACGGAGCACTACCTATGTGATAGTTCAGACCTGCGGTACTCATCTGGAGAGTACCTCTGCAGGCTACTAGGGGGTGTGCACTATTGTGTTTGGGTGGCATACCCCGGCTGGAAGCACTACTGTGTTTGGGTGGCTGGCCCGCAGTACTCGACAGTAGGAGTACCTCAGCAATCTTAGGTTAGTGAGCAGTACCTTGGAGTCGTAACAGGACCATTGTACACTCTAGATATGGGGCTCTTCAGCAGTTACGGTTTCGATAATGAAAATCCTGGTTTGAGATGAGTCTATGACCTTTGTGTTTACCTCATGATTGAGATGGGTCACTTGATAACTTAGGTATATGTATGGGTATATACCTGGGTAGTGGTTATCTGTTGATTTCATAATCTTTGTGTTTCCTCATGATTGAGATGGGTTACTTGATAACTTAGGTATATGTTTGGGCATATACCTAAGTAGAGGTTATCTGTTGATATCTTCTTTGTGGTTATCCTTGTTGGTTTTAGTGATACCTTGAGGGTCTTGGGGTCCCTACTGAGTATCGTTATACGCACCCTTGCACGGACTATGCCCGCACCTTGTTGTGTTGGTTGCAGACGACGGGCAGTGCTGATATAGGCCAAGTGATCGAGGACTGGACGGTACCTGGAGGTGGACCACACGACAAGACAGTACCCAGAGGAGGACCACACGATGAGACAGTATCTGGAGGTGGACTTCACGACAAGACGATACTCGGAGGAGGTTGGCGGGCGAGAGCGTTGCGGAGGCTATCTATACCTACCCTTCAGGTAGGATCCGAGGAGGAGGACCCAGGAGCCGCTTCCGTTTTTCCAGCTTTTGTCTTTTTCTGTTGTACTTTCGTTCAGTTGTAGCTGTACTTTCAGTTGGTTTTGTATTCTGGCCCATTTACTTTTCAGCACTTCTTTTGTACTTAGTGTATTACTTCTGCTTGTACTCTGTGGTGTTTTGTTAATTTTATAAAGGCAATGACTTCCCAGTTATTGGGATTTACACCATTGGTGCTAGTCGCCAGCCCCTGTCCTATGGAAGGCGGGCTTGGGGTAGTCACAACACGGGCCCTGAGGACGGGTCGTGACATTTCAGGACACATCCTTATTGTATTGAGACTTCTATTAGGTGTTTTGACTGAAAACTACCTTCTTATGGTGCTAGGAAATTATCTAATTTTCTTACAAAACATAGAATATATAAAAGATTATGAAGAAATATAATCATATATTTCATTTTCTAAATTTAATGATATGATTAAATTACCTTCTACAACATCATTTGGAAATTATACCTTAGTTAAAGTGATCACATTGTCTTATCCTTCTCCCCTAGGCCACTTCTGTGGTATATTCCCTTGATTCTTAGAACATTTGTTTGAATAATTCCTCATTTCATTATTTTTAAATCACTATATAGTTGTGATATCTTTCTTACCCATACATTCAGGATCCAAATGACACTTTTAACCACACTTTAAACAAACTCTCATGCCCTTAAATCATTTTATTAGAAGTTTATTTCCACAATTTTCATAAGATGGAAGTTAATTCATCATATTATTATTATTTGAAGAGTTACCTTTTTTGTGTTCATATTACCACTTCTTCTCTTGATTACATTTAATATATATGATCTTTTGAATATATTCTCTATTTTGATAGTGTATAAATCTATTTAATCATATGATGAAAAATATAGAGAACCCATGGCCCTTTAAATACATGTTGTAATCCCTTCAAAAAATGGTTATTATAGTATTAGGTATTGAGTATATAATCTATAATATACCATGAGTTCCTTGTAAAGGTAGAATCATACCCTATAACACTTTATTCTTCCTTTTTTCGTTTAAGGTGAGGATATTTCAATTCAAATCAATTTTTTTCTCATGAGGGGAATATTTTTAAAAAAATGTCCCTATAAATGCTCTTCATTCCATGTGTTCTATTTCTTCTTCCTCCATAGTATTATTGATCAATAACTGTCATTTATTAGAAACCCCTTGAGATAGTACACTTCTATTATAACCTAATCCTTTTCATAAAATCCTAAGGCTACTAATATATTTTCCAGTGACATAATCTTTTACTTAGCTACTACAAGATTTTTAGTATCACTAAATGATGGGGGATTATGTCGCATGAAGCAATCCTATATAGGATAATGACATTTTAGAAAAAAAAAATTTATTCAAGAAATACTATTTGTAATAACCTAATTAATATTACTTAATATAGCCACAATCTTCTCAGTTTTAATACTCTCTATATTGGTTTTCTCTATAAGTAAATTTAAACATTGACCATGAGTATTGACACCCTTATTATTTCCAAGACCCATTTCTAAATAGTGTAATATACTATATTACCTCATATAATTATGAGTTTTAAATCATAATGAATAATTGTAAATATTATTTAATAATTAACATAAATTGAAATTTTATGCATTTTTTATCTCATAATCATAAACACGGTTTCTTTAGAGATATATTTATTTTCCAATTATTTATAATGGTTTGAAAAAAAATGATAATTATCATAAACATACCCCATATGAGTGTCAAACAAGGTGTGAAATAATTCCTATTGTTGTGCAATAGTTGATGATTGAGTCAAAGCCCAATGAGCCCTATTCTAGTTTATTTCCCCTTGGTACAACTGAGCTACAACCACATCCACTTGTAGTATCCATAGAGGGATATATTGAATAGAAAACACATATAATCTCTTTATTACAAAAAAAATTAATGTATCATTCAATTAAGAACTTAAATTTATATCATAAGGTTATGTTCCCAAATATATTTTCCCTTAATTTAGTTCCCAATATCTCTAATAAATTACTTTAATACTAACTGTAACAACCACGACCCTAGTATCCCAGAGTCAGTTTCTTAATTTTTTTCAATATCATATATATAAGGGTTAAAATAACAAAGGTAATTTAATATTATTAGTATTGGAGAGATATATACATACATGATACCCATTTTAAATTAGGGGTAAAATATAAAACATAGTAATGGGAAACAATCAGCATCTTTAAAATCATTCAAATAATTCTTCTTCATATCATTGGGAAATGAAAAAAATAAGGGTTCTCTCAAATAATTAGTAAGGGTTACATAAAGTGGAACTTATCATGAAATAATAAGTCATAATCAATATGGGAAGGTAAATAACTAAAAACACGTTCCATTTAATCAATAACTTGAGCACAAAATGCATTCATGTATAATATCAATGTAATATCCACATGGATAATATTAATTAAATTATTATTAAATTAAATGATTAATTTTTTATTTAATTTTCTCATGATTCATTATATTTATATTATTATGAAATATCACAAGATATTTTATAAATATGTCTAAAAATCTATTTAATTTAGACAACTGATTTGTCTGATGAGACCTATCAACACATCGAGAGGATATATAATTTTGGGCCCCACTTGTCACTGAATTCCCAAATAATTACACTTACATAAAATTATTGATTTAATTAATGAATCTATATTCCTTATCAATAAATATCTTAATTGATTAAAAGATAAATATTTATCAATATTTCCCTAGTTAATCAAATAACTTCTAAAGAAAACACTATATGAAAAAATGGTAAAAAATTTAAGAAATAATAATATCCATGATATAAAGAATATGGATATATAATATAAATGTAATTTCTAATGAAAATTTATCACAAGAAAATCAATATGTCAATAGAAAGTTAACAATCCCAAAATTAATCAAGTGATGAGAGGTGAAAATTAGTTTGTTGGGAATATAGAATTTTGAAATAAAATATTGTTTTTTTTAAATAAAGGGAATGGAATTGAAAAATTAAAATAATATTTCATAAAATAGTTTTCCTTATAAAACCTTTTAAAACATGTATAAGAAGTTATTTTTTTAAAATGGTTATGGTAGTAGGGATTTCTTTTATCATTGCATTCGTTAAAAAGACATTCCATTTAATTTTTTTCTCAAAAAAATCCCCTTTGAAAAATTATTGGATGATTACATTAAAAAACTTTTCTTTAATTAATATATATCATAAAATATCATTAATAAATCATTTTAGTATATAAAATGACATCTAAAAAATATATTACAAAACATAGAGATGAAAGAAAAATATATCTGATTTAATGAGATAAAATATGTTTTCCTTTTAAACATTTAATTATATCATAAAATTACTAATTAGATAAAAATTTGAAATAAAATATGGTAACACTTTAAAAATATAGTTTATTATAAAATTATTTCATTTTATGAAGGATAAAAGATAAGATTATTTCAATGATAGATAAAGCAATCCCAAAATAAAGTGATGTTGTAAAATATATTCTTACAACTTGGTAACTTTAAAATTATATCCCATTGAATGAATAAACATGAATTGAAAATATAAACATAATTAATAAATATTTATTCATGTTAAATACATAAATTGGGAATTATATACATTAAAGTTAATAGGTTCATAATAAAAAAATATCTCAATGGAATAGAAATTGAGACAAAATCCATTTCCTCATGATTCCATTTGATTGAACATGATTTAAAATTATATATAATGGTTTTAATAATGTTATTAATTAATAAAATAAAAACAAATATATATTTATAATATCATATATGATCCTATAATATCATATTACCTCCATTTTGTTAATAATATTTAATTATTTTCATCGTTTTGGGTGTTAATTGTCATGTTTTCTCATGCATGTTTTGTTATAAAAGTTATGGTTATTGTATATATGATATAATTACATAATATCCAGAATTATATTAATGTTATAAATATAATATTTACACATAGAATACATTTTTTGATCATTTATTTAAATTTGGACATAAAAAATGTATTGTATCACTTCGTAGAGATGGTAGGTCATACGTGTGCGGGAACGATAATATCATTCCATTAATATGTGAAAGGGTAAAGAAGTTGATGATATATTAATTTTAAAAAAATAATATCATTTAACATGTATCATATATATTCATTACTTTTTCAATCCTGACTAACCATGTGATTTAGTGATGGAAAACAAATTACATTGGCTCGTGAGGTGGTAGTACACTGTACACACAAGTGATGGCTTTGTTTCCCATTTGATGGAGCAGGAGATGGATAAATATTATTCCAGAAATATAATAACATCTAAGTATATTGAATATGATATTTTTATTATATTTTAGTCTTAATACATTGTTGATGTTTGTAAAAGTAGAAGAAAAATGAAAGAGATTCATTAAGATAGTTACCTTCTCTTAGAGAAACCTCCTTTGGATCTCTTCTTAAGGACTATAGGGATAGTATTTTTGAAAGAAAAACACCTATATAATGTAGATAAGGATATTTGGAAGTTATTTTTTAGGGTTTTTTTATATATATGGATTTTGATGTGTGAATAAGTAAGGGTATGGGGTTCCCATTTATAAATGGGGACGGATGACCTTCTTTGAAATTACAAAGAAATTTACAAAAAAAATTCAAAATGATAATTTCATTCCCAAGAAAAATGATTAAAAATGACCACATATAATAATATGGGATAGTGTAATTTTTTAATATAGACATACAATAAGATTTTGACATGTTTAATTGAAATCATAGACTTATCTTTTTCTTTAACCCCAGCAAACCTGTTTTAACCTTAACCGAGGTAATTAATTTTTAGTATTTTGATTATTAATTATGGATAAAAATTATGCTGATATTTTTAAATAAAATTTATTATTAATATTAAAAACATTGAATTAATTTTACCAAAATTAACTTACAAAAGTGTAAAATTTTCATTTAAAAACAAACCCTTAAAACTTGTTGAAAAACGGTTTTTCATGAAATGAATTTTTCAAGCATAAAATGATCTTATATTAACTATAAGGCAAGTAATAATCATTAGTGTAAGACCCCAGGACACCCTGAGAGGGGAGGGGTGAATCATGGTGTCATCTTTTCTTTTAAATTTGATGGATCTTGTTCCTAAATTGGTAGGAACTAGTCAAACCTGTATGATGGATATGATCAAAAATCAAACATTCACATGCAAAGAGATGACACAACACATTTTCCTTGGTTCACCACTAAGGGCTACGTCTAAGGAGCATACGCCGATAGGTTGTCGGTCGTACGTAATTCTACTATTTTTTCATGAGTTGTGGATTACAAAGGTTCAAAAATAGTCACTATGTACCACGATCACTACCTTTACAAATGTTCAGAGATATCCCACTGTGTCCCTCGGGTAACTCCCATTGACTTCCCCTGGCTCATAGCCTTTGTTGAAGTCCCAGTTAGTTTATAGACATGAGGGTCTCTTCAAAAGATTTGTATTGAAATCTTTTCCTCTACTTAGCACGAGACTCTAATTGCATCGAAGACCGGTAATGATGCACTTGAACGCACTGAACCACTGAACCAGATAATCAGAAACACGCAAATAGGTTATACTGAAGATTTCACACAACACCAACCCTTTGCGCGAAATATCTCACTTTTGCGCGAAATACTTAATTTTCGGGCGGAAAATATTTCGCACAACAACCTCCTTTATGTGAAGCTTTACACGCATCACCTTTTTTTGTACAGCTTGTGCTTTTCTGCAAAGTTCGAAGTTATTTTTTGTAACCTCATATTTTTCGTGCAATCTCTGTGTTTTTCACGTAACTCCATATTTTTCGCGCAATAACAGCGTTTTTCGCGCAACTCCCTTTACGCGAACATTTTACGCGCATCAGACCTCGGATCTTCTCTAAGTCTTCAACGATACAGAATGAGGGGGGTCACCTCTTATTTATGGGCATTTCATACCCCCGCACACAAAACCCATCTTGGCGCGAAAAACCTCTTATTCGGCGTGCAATACTTTTCACGCAGGAATCGTTTTTCAGGCACATCTCCCAATTTTTCACGTAGCCCATGCCTTTTCCATTTTTCAAAGTTCTGATTCTGAAAAACAATTTTTTTTAAAAACCTTGATCATCTATTTCATGCACCATGCTTTTTTTCGTGCCCAACTAAAATATTTCACGCACATCCCTCCTTTTTCGCGCACCACTCCCTCTTTGCATGCACCTCCTTTTACCAACAATCCATGTCTTCATTTTTCGATTTTGAGGCCCAAAAATTGGAAAACACTAAAAAATGGAACCACCTTCAATATTGTTTTCTGATTAAACTGTATGATCACATTACTTGCACACATTCTGAATTTCCACTGAGGATTGACAACAAACGCAAACCATACTCCAATTTATGCATAGATCGACCATGGTTTTAACAATTAGATGGATTTAAATTAATATATTTGAATATATAATATATTCATTTAATTTTATCATTTCTCATTAAATGTAATTTAAATTAATTAAAATGAATATATATTATACCATTTAAAAAAATATGTTTCTTGAAATATAAACAATTTTCTAAAAAAATTTACCTATAAATGTTATTATAATTATTTATATAAAATTGATAGTTAATAAATTTTTCATTATATATATTATTAAAAACTATTATAATTAAATGGATGAATATTTAAATAATACATTTTTTATTATTTATAAAATTCTGTTTCTAAGGGAAATTTTCAAAAAGTCATTCAAGGCTTATTTTGACCAAGTAATAACAAAATCTATATTCATCTTAAAAAATTAGAATTTTTATGCATTTAAATATTATAGTGTGCAATGTATTATAGTTATATTAAAATATAATTATTACTTACTATAATTCCAGATTAGGTGTTACATATAATAAATTTAAATTTATTATATATGATATTAGAGTGCTTTTAATGCAAGTGGTACTCAAGGTAAGGGGTTTTCATTTCAAATTGTATTATTTGGGACATTATTTATGTTATACACCAATATTAATTTAATAGGTGTTTATACAAGCCCCTAGACTTTTTTTCAGTAATTTCATTATTTTCATGATATTTAAGGTGTCATTTAAAATTAATCTTTCATATAGATTATGATTCAAAAGTTACCAAATTAGTAAGGGATTTATGTTTTAATCCTATTTTAAATCAGGATTTTTTATTCTTGAATTTAAATTGAAGAAATTATATTATCCTTATATGATAAATACCTTAAATTTTCCTTCCCCTCTCATTAATTTTTAATAATAAATGTTTTACTTTCATTTTTCTCATTTTATGTACTCAAGAGATCAAAATAATGTTTTCAATGAAAACCTACCCTTTTTCTCCATTCAGTCGAAAATCATTTTTCTTCCCAATTAATTTTTCAAAAAAATGATTTCAATAATTTTTTTAATATTATAATATAATTTTTTAAATTAATTTTAACCCATGAATGGATTTTTAAAATATTTTTCAAAACGAATATTCTTGTCATTTCCCAAATGAGGTACTTTTTTGAATTTTTTCAAAAGTGTAGAAGAAATTTTTTTTCTTTTAGCATATATGGCATAAAAAGAATTTCCCACCATAATGACCACTCAATGATTTCACTACAAGAAAACCATCATTTAGCGGCAGTTTTTTCACGGTGGTTTTTAAAACTGCCATGAAACGCGTTTCGGGCCGCCATTTCGCGGCGGTTTTTAAAACCGCCGCTAAACGGCAAAAAAAAGTATTTTTTATTATTTTTTTAAATTTTATTCGAGGATTAGCGGCGGTTTTTTAAAAAACCACCGCGAAATAGCGGCGGTTTTGGTAAAACCGCCGCGAAATGAAATGAAAAAATAAAAAAACACGAGACACCCCGAAATCACTAAAACGACTATAACTTTTGATCCGGGCGTTCGTTGAAGCACCACGACCAGTCAAATCAAAGATCATGAAGAGATCTAGAGGCACATATAATCAAAACCATGAGACGGTCTAAGGTGTGGAAGATATTAGAGTTATAAGGAAGTTGAAAAAAGTTCTCCAACTTCAAACGACCATAACTTTCGCTCCGGGTGTCCGTTTGGGCTCTACCACATATCAAATCGAAGCCAGAGAAGAGAGCTACCCACCAGTTTAGCACAAGAAAGATTCTATCGTGTTTGTCGACCCCAAAACCCCCTCTGAAGGCCTCCAAAACCCTGTTTCCGTCACCGGTGTCCCGTCGAACTTGTCTTCAAACAGACCTAACTTTAGATCCGCGTGTCAGTTTGGCCCCCTCCACCTTCCAGATCATAGATCGTTCCATGAGATTCAGTTTGACTGGTCGCGGCACCCACATGCACTCCTAGATCATATGTTATGGCCTTTTTAGTGGGTATCGGGTTTGTTATGTTTTTCAATGCCTCGTTTCTAGCACTCGTTCCCCGTCAGCTTTTTTTTAAATGGTCATAACTTCCGATCCACCTATCCATTCGGACTATTTCACCTTTCAGGTCGAAGATCGTTTCAGGATCTCTGATTTGACAGGTCGCGGATCTAAAACGGACTCTCGGATCATAAGTTATCTCTGTTAATGTGAGTCCAACGTTGTTGTCTCTTTATGACCGTTTTGACGGGTTTTAACAGTAGCTTCATTTATTACTGTTTATTTGGGTTTCCATGACTTGTTATCTTTATCAATGGTTTTTTATGGGTTATTATGATGATTATGTTGAATTATTAAGGAGTTTTCCAGAGTTGTCATGAGTTTTCATGCATTCTCATTCTTTCTAATGCCTCATTCTTCATATGCTTCTCCATCCTTTTTCATGCGTTTTCATGATTTTCCATCCCTTATCACGTCTTTTCATACTTTTTCATGTGTTTCCTTTATTATTTATTATTTATTATTTATAATATACTTTAATTTATTTATTATCTATTATTTGTAACGGGTTATTTATTATTTATTATTTATTATTTATATTTATTAATTATTTATGTTTATTTATTATTTATTATTCATTAGTTATTATTTATTAGTTATTATTTATTAGTTATTAGTTATTATTTATTATTTATTATTTATTTATTATTTATATTTATTTATTATTTATATTTATTTATTATTTATTATTTATTATTTATTATTTATTATTTATTATTTATATTTATTTATTATTTATATTTATATTTATTTATTATTTATATTTATTTATTATTTATATTTATTTATTATTTATTATTTATTATTTATTATTTATTATTTATTATTTATATTTATTTAATATTTATTATTTATTATTTAATATTTATTCTTTATTATTTATTATTCATTATTGATTATTGATTATTGATTATTGATTATTGATTATTTATTATTTATTATTTATATCTATTATTTATTATTTATTATTTATTATTTATTATTTATTATTTATTATTTATTATTTATATCTATTATGTATTATGTATTTATTATTTATTATTTATTATTTATTATTTATTATTTATTATTTATTTTTTATTTTTTATATTTATTTTTTATTTTTTATTTTTTATTTATTATTTATATTTATTTATTTAATATTTAATATTTATTAGTTATTATTTATTATTTAATATTTATTATTCATTATTGATTATTGATTATTTATTATTTATTATTTATTATTTACTATTTATATCTATTATTTATTATTTATTATTTATTATTTATTATTTATTATTTATTATTTATTATTTATTATTTATTATTTATCTTTATTTATTATTTATTATTTATTATTTATTATTTAGTATTTATTATTTATTATTTATTATTTATTATTTATTATTTATATTTATTAATTATTTATATTTATTTATTATTTATTATTTATTATTTATTATTTATTATTTATTATTTATTATTTATTATTTATTATTTATTATTTATTATTTATTATTCATTATTTATTATTTATTATTTATTATTTATTATTTATATTTATTTATTATTTATTATTTATTATTTATTATTTATTATTTATTAATTATTTATGTTTATTTATTATTTTTTATTTTTTATTTTTTATTTATATTTATTTTTTATTTTTTATTTATATTTATTTATTATTTATTATTTATTATTTATTATTTATTATTTTTTATTTATTATTTATTATTTTTTATTTTTTATTTATTATTTATTATTTTTTATTTATTTATATTTAATTATTATTTGTTATTTATATTTATTTATTATTTATTATTTATTATTTATTATTTATTATTATTGAGTTTATATCTATTATTTATGTATTATTTGTTTTTTCAATTAATATATATAAGTATATTAAATTCTATTTATTAACCACATGACGAGCTTGCTAGAGTAGTAAAGTCTTTGGAAAATATGTAAGAGGTTAGGGGTTCAAATCTCACTAAACGCAGAATTTCTTTATATTGCATGGGCATGCATGTGCAGGTGCATGTGCATATGCATGAGATGTGCATGCATGGATAAATAAAGTAAATAAAATAATACGAAATAAATAAATAAATAAAATAAATACGAAATAAAATAAATACGAAATAAAATAAATAAAAAATAAATACGAAATAAAAAAAATAAAAAATAAATACGAAATTAAATAAATAAAATAAATAAATAAAATAAATAAAACAAATAAATAAATAAAATAAATAAATACGAAATAAAATAAATAAAATAAATAAATACGAAAAATAAATAAATAAATACGAAAAATAAATAAATAAATACGAAAAATAAATAATTAAAATAAATAAATAAAATAAATAAATAAAATAAATAAATAAAATAAATAAATAAATAAAATAAATATATATATATATATAATAAATATATAAAATAAATAAATAAATAAATACGAAAAATAAAATAAATAAAATAAATACGAAATAAATATATATATATATATAAATAAAAATAAAAAAATTAAAAAAAATAACAAAAATAACAAAAATAAAAAAACCGTCGCTAAAAAACCGCCGTGAAACGTTCTGCGACGGTTTTTAAAACCGCCGTGAATAGTTTCCCGACGCACTATTTCGCAGCGGTTTTTCAAAACCGCCGCCAATCGATTTAGCGGCGGTTTAAACCACCGCGAAACGAAAAAAACGCCGTTAAATGCCTTTTTTGTCGTAGTGTTTGAATTGTCCTATAAAAGTTTCTAATATTCTTTTCAAATAAGAATATTTATTTAATATTTGGTAAATTTCTAGATTTTAAATAAGTGATTTCAAATTGAAAAGGGTGTTTCCTTTGGAAATATTCCATTGATTATTTTAATTGAATTTTAATCTATGATAACATCCTTTGATGTTAATTATATTTTACTGGTGATTTGAACTAATTATATTATCCTTGTACTTTATCTGAATGGTTTATGATGATGATATTTTTATGAAATCAATTTATTTTTCTTGGGTTATGATATGACAAAATTTTTATGAAACCAATTTTATTTGCATGGGTTAAGATATGATGATGTTGTGAATGTTTCATAGTGGACCTAGAAATATATATACCCCCAATGCATTAAGTAAATTATTAAATCTCATGAGACAATTATAGGAAGCAATTCAATGTGTTTAATCCATTATGGGAAACAAGTCAATGATATTGATCTATTATGGGGGAAAGTCCATGTTCTTGGTCCTCTATAGTAAAAAATTCAATGTGCTTGGTCCATTTTGGGAAAAAGTTTTCAATTCCTGATTCATTAATATTTGATGGTCTCAATATTTAACCATGACATATGAAATGGTTTTTATACTTATTGTGTTTTCATGATTTTATGACGTATAATTATGGTTCATGATATATTTATGATGATTTATCATTATTATGATTCATGTATTTTGAAATGATATGACTTTATTCCATGATTTAAGATTATTATCTTTTACAAGCATGGTATGGTTTCTAAATGTTCTGATCAATTTATCATACCCTTATGCTCAAGTTGTGTTTACCTCTCATATATACCCTTATTGAGCATCTGAGCTTACCCTTTCTTATGTTTCAGTTTTATCAGGGTATGAAGCAATGTATTATGTATGATATGTCTAATAAGGGTGATAATTAGGAAGAATATAGTGGGAGATAATGTTTTCACTTATGAACCAGTTATTTATGTATCCAAGTTTCCAAAGGCACTAGACTTATAGGATTATTCTATGGATAATTATGTTATGAAATGAATAGTCATCTAAAAATATGTAATATAAATGCATGAAAATTATTAGTCTCTATTGAAGAAGGTTTCTACTAAGCCCCAAGAAAAAGGAAATGCATCAATGAATAATAATGGAATAGATATATTTTTTTGTTTAAAAAATATGGAAATAAATACCGTGGAAATTATTAAAGGGCATGGTATATTGTATCATGTGTGGAGATATGAGTCATCTATCTATTAAATGAAAGTAAAATAAAGAAACCATTATTATCTAGTGATTAAACTTTAATGATATGGGGAATTATTTAAACAATTTCCCCAATAATCAAGGTAAAATAACATATAATAATCTAATAGGAGATGAAGAGGCATATGGAATTACTACAACTATAGTGTATGTTCCAATAATTTTGGAGAAATGTACATTTATCATCTATTCAAGAAGTGAAATTTTTTTATTTAATTTAGGTTTTTCCCACTTTTCTATATCTAAAGAATTTTATAAGGGTGTCACATCACTACAATAATGATTAGATGATGACTTGGTAGTGAAAAATACTAATGGGAAGATGGTAAAATATTAAGTCAGTATCTCCTTTGATATATAATTTTTTGGGAATGTGTTTCCTAGAAATACTTTTATTTTACCTCTAGTTGAATTTGATTTAATTTTGGGCATGGATAGTCTTAATTAGTAAAAATCTCATATCATGTGTTGATGAAGGGAAGTTACATTCGATATTATAATTTAATCTATGATAGTTTATTAGTATGAGGATGAACCTGAACTCCCAAGGAAAATTACTTCAATCATATAGTTTTTCAAACCTATTCAAGAGGGGTATTTATCTCAAATGGTTGGGGAAAACTCTAAAATTAATATATTACTATTGAATGAATATCCATAATGTAATAGTGTTGGACACAAACTTCATCCACTTTTTTCACCTACATGTACCACTAAGATCTCACTCCTCCAACACCATGTCCACAAAATTCATCATCAAACATTCCATCATATACCTAAGACATGACATGTGAGAGAAAAATTCCCATATAGGGGTGAGTATATATATATACCATGTTAGACACCACAAAATGTAAAAAAGAAAGATAAGAAGACCAGTCAACTCAAAGCTGGAAAGGTAAGAGAAAATGAGATGGAAACCTAGTTATTCCAAGAAGGGGAAAACCCGTGATATAGAAGATATTCCCACTATACACCAACAATCTATATAATAATCATCCCAGTAAGTAACCATTAATCTAAACCAACCTACTTTTGAAACTATGTCCCCACATAGAAACTCGTAGTGGGGACCACAAACCCCACTGAAGCTAAAGAGACTAAAATACTAGAATCACTTGTGTCTCACCTCTAATACTAAAAATGGGTTTACCATCACATTCCATAAATAAAAACACAACATATTAATTACTCCTATACCAAAATCCATGTTCATTGTGGGGAGAAATGAAAACACACTTTTGTTGAGAAGGGACATGACATGAACTGTAGTGTTACAAGATTTGTAGCACCACGGGGAAGTTAGTTCATGTTCTTCCCACTAATGTTTGTATATAGGTTAACCTAAATGGTGTGAGTATTAGGGTATAATTTTTTTGTGAAATTTTTATAATCAATATGTACCACTGTTTTTCATTTCATATAGGAGCTATGATACATAGTCTGAAACTCCAAGTGGCTCACTCGACATGTATTACCTAGGAGACTGAGTAATGTATGAATATGAAATGAATGATATGTGGTATTGATCAATACATCATGTATGACCATAAAAATATCCTAGAGTATACTCCCTATATATTCTAAGTTTTTCATCGTTGGGTAATATAGCATGTTTCAAATAGTGAAAGTCTTGTAATACCTAACACATCTAAAACCATAGGTACCACTTCTTAGGTGATATATGATATATAACTCTGAATCACATATCATGTGATAAAATCATAAATCTCTAGAACTTAATAATGTTAGAAAACATTTTATCATCACCATCCATTCCCTTTAATGTTCATGAAACATGGATAAAGGCCTTGTTTATCATTTTTATGCTTTGATGGTCATTTTTCATCCATCCTTCAATGAAAAACTACCCAAAACATGTTCCCAAATAATATTAATTCTCCACACACCACTTTATCCTAGGAATATACATTTTGAAACTTTTAATAAATCCTTTGTCACCCATCATTAATCTCGTAGATATTGATCTCCCCTATTAGGTCCAAATCAGGCACTTATAGATCAGCATTATGATCAATCATTGACATGGGATAATACCTATTAAACAAATGACAAACCATATTTTAATGGTGAGAATAAATAAATTGGTATGCATGGGAAGAGAAATCATAAAATAAAATTTATTGGTATTTTGAGTAAGGGACCAACTATTAGCTATCGACTATGGATCCAACAACGATAAAGAAGAAAATTTTAATCATGAATTATTAGGGAAAAATAAGGTAAATCTATAAGAACATGTGATTTTAGGGATGAAATCGCGAATAATAGAAAAAATAATAATTAAAATAATATTCCCTACCACACATTTAGATAAATAATTTGTGAAGTCCATATCCATGTCATCTTCTGGTGGTCATACCTTAAAGAACAAATTCATAAGTTCTTCTATACTCTCTTAAAATCTATATATAATTTAAGGGCCTATGGATACTAACCCTATTTTAGAGAGAAAATGGATTTATAAACAATTATTCTAAGGTTTTATGGTATAAAAAATAAAAAAAAATTATATTTAATGACACACTTTCAATGAGTGATCCCATGATCTCAAGTAAGATTTTGAATTATATCTACCCTAGGGTAAACCCCATATTCCAGATATAACCACAATTCCAATTTTCACATATTATTCCCCATTTATAATATATAATAATTTCATCAAAAAAACCTCCATTTGAACTAAAAATATTAAAAAAAATTAATATATTATTTATGATCCTCCAATATGCTCAAAAATCTGAAATTGACTTCTAACTAACATCAAAAACCATATTAAAATATTCTAAAGGATTGAATAAAAAATTAAATACCAGATCTAATATATAATTTGGTGTTTTTATTTAAGATATTTGATTCATGGGTTTTAAATATGACTCCAACCAATGATTATTTCATAGTAACATGTATTATAGAATGATTTTTCAATATCTATAAATAAATAAATATTCCCTTATATTATTATGCAGTACATCTTCCCTAACATTTAAAAGTGTAAAATTTAGGGAAAATGAATTTATTAAATAAAATAATTGGGTACACACAACTTTAGTGGATCAATGTTACTTGATGAGGAAACAATATAGTACATTTTTGTTTCCACTCATTATTATCATTGTTCTTATTGTATAAAATCATCAATTGTACAACATAAAATGGTCTCATCAATATTATCAAGTGATATATTCTAAATATTTAAGGATTATTTTCATACTCTATTCACTACTATTCAATTATAATAAAAATACTATATGACATGGTGTAACACCCATCAATCACTAAGCCCTTGGCACTCATAATGTGTTAGTGAACATTGTAAAAAAAATTGTTCATATACATTACATATTATTTTATTATTTACCAATATATGATTATTCTTAATAAATAACTTATGCATTAACTAGTATATTAATATAGTATTTATGGTAGAAAAATTTGTGAGCACTGATAACCCCCATCTTTGTACCTTCATTCTAACCATAGGCATATTAATTGGTATAAGAACATATGCACTCTCACATGGATCCTAAGTTGGTTTGATATTTATAAATATTTTTAAATTGAATTTTATATCATATAGAGTATAGATTTTCAAAATAATAAGGATATTCATATATTTGATGGAAGTGTATTTCATCTATAAAGGAGAGGATGATTCCATACTCTCTCTCATTAGGATTTGATGTACATGATATCAATATGAATTCATTTAATCTACTTAATCATGGTGTGACTTATAATTCTATTTATCGAAATAAAATCGAATATAAAAGAATATCTAATAATTTTTTAATCTCATAAATCCATAAGAAGGAATAAACAAATGTGATGGGTTACAAAATAATGAATCCTATGTGAAAAAAATTAAAAAAATATTCTTGAAAGAGATAAAAAGGTAATAGAGTCACAAATATAATATTATTATCCTCAATTTGAAGAGATAGTAATGGTTGAATATGGATACATAGATTAATTTCATACATGGGTGAATTAAATTGTTTACTCCAATTATAGTTATGTTGAAACACTTAAAGATTAAATTGTTGTGAGAAAAATATATGATAATCCTACTATAATAATTTTATACAATGATTTCAGACCATAGAGATTAATACATAGATTCTTCCATAGTTGAAAAATTTTAAAACAACTTTATTTCTTATAAGATCTAAATTGGATCCACTTAAAATAAAAAAGATATAACTTAAAAGAAGAAATAATTTAGTGGATTTAATGTCATGAAGTTCAAAAATGGAGATCAAATTATAAATAATCCAAGTTTAATAAAGTGTAAATGAACTAAATTGAGTTCATGTAATCTTTTTTAAACAAATTTTGTAATGGCTAAGATAATTATAAGGGTAATATTCATTTTAAATGTTTCAATTATAGAAAAATTGGAAATATTTTATTTAATTTCCATCACATAAATCCTCAGGATGATGATTATTATCATTAACAAATATCAACAATGAAGAATATAAAGGTGGATTATAATCCCAAAAGAATGAATTCCTATAATAGAAAAGGAATGAGTAATCCATAAAAAAGGATAAATTAAGGAAAATACTAACATTAATAGAAAAACTATTTAAAATATTGATATACACCATGAGACATCTAGTCCATGTACTAAAATTTATAATAAAAACTATTATAGAACAAAAAATAGCTGAGGGCTATGACTACGAGAAAAATAATACGATGAAAAGATCAAAACAAATATTAGAATATTGAAGAAAATTAATGTAATTTATAAATTATAAAAAGGAATCAATAATATTTTGAATAAATAAATTATTATTATTATTAGAAAATATTTAAATTTTATCTTTGATGTAAGTTTTGTGATATATATGGGTATAAGGATTGTGTTTTTTATTATAACATGTAATTATTTTAATCATAGATAGGGTATATCTAGAGGGGTAAAATATTATAAAAAATAAAATACGTAAAAAAAATAAACGAATATGTGAAATTTAACTATAACTACGATGATGTTAAGGTGTTTTGTCGTCAGTGTGAACAATAATAGCCAACCACTAATTATTATCTTACTATTCTATTTGTGTAGCTGATGAAAAATGTTGACTCTAAATCCCATGGGGACCAGTGTAATGGTCAAGAACAAATGAGGGTAGTTGAGTATTCCAACCAAGCATCAAAGAATAATGGTCTTGGAATTTTGATAGTTTTTTCTCATATCACATGAAAAATAATAAATATATTTTTAATATGAATTCAAAAATACAAAAGATATGTTATAGATTCTTTTAATTGAAAACTTCTTAGATGTTAAAACCATATGAAACAATGAAATTGGTGACAGGAAAATAACATTAAAGAATTTTTCCTTCATTGATGGTTTGAGAAATAATTTATTCTTTGTATCCTAATTTTTTTGAAAATGGTATTGTGATGATATTTTAAAATAAATTATGTGTTATTAAAATATTTAGGGATAAAAAAATTATTATAATATGTTAGTGAACAATTTTGAAATTTATTTTTTATTCATAATGGGAAAAATTTTATAACAGAAAATAAGGATAATCAACTACATAATCAGTGACATGGTTATATTATCAAATATAATATGATAAGAATTTTCTATTATGATGATCTGATATGTATTATGAATCCCAATAAATAATGAATAAACTCTTTTGATGTTTATCAAAAATAGAATATAGTAAAGAAAACTTCCCCAACCAATATAGATAAAAAAAGTCCACCTAAACTCATATATTCAATAATATGTTGAAAAATAGGTTATGTTATCAAAAGTGTTTAGTTTTCCAATATATCTAAATAAAAAATTATTTTTTTCAATTATATATTAAGAGACATAAAATAATTAATAAATAAACCTCCATATAAATTCATTAAAAAATAGACTAGTATAATAAAAAATGGAGTTTTGTTTACAAGGGAAGAACCATTTTATCAAATCATAGAATATTAAAATATTTTTGATACAATGTACAATGATGAATGTCTATATTCAATATCAATGTTTTATTTAACTAACTTTAGTTAACATGAATTGTAACACCACAAGGTTTTAAAAAAATAAAATGCATGAAAATTTGTTTTAAGTAGATATTTCTAACTAGCCTTTAGACATAATTTTGCAGTTTCTATGTTTTGAATTTTGAAAAATAGTCATCTACAATTTTGTTCAGTGGTTTATTTAGATTTTGATGGAACCAACTTGTTTTTTTGGTGAATAGTAGCATACCTTTATGAATAGTAATATGACCCTAATGAATAGTAAATTATATTATTATTTTATTTTCTTAAGTCTTTAAGATAATAACATCTTGGTTAATTTTTCAATGTTATATAAAAGTATTTATAGTTTGAAAATTATTAATTTTTGAATTAAGTGTGATTTTATTTAAATAATAAATAAATAATATTTAGAAAATTATATTCAAAAAATGGATTTCATTTTTTAATTCTACACATCAAAAAATGGTTAGGATTAATTTTTGGTATTTTTCTGAAATAGTTGATTTTTCAGTGAATTGTAAAAATACAGTTTTGAGTTTCGGTGTGTTAATGACATCATTAATTATGTAATAATGATGTAATAAATCTGGTCAACTTGTTTATAGTAAAATAAGATGTGAGGTTTCCCAATTGGATAATACCTTGGATAAATACCATGGGCAATCCCATGGGTTTTTAAATACCACTAATGAGGTGTCCCTTGGAAATTATTAAAATATTCCCTCACTTTTGGTATAAATACCAACTCATTACTTCATTAAATTCATACTAACTTCCTCCTCAACGAATATTTTCCCTCCATACCTCCCTATTAGTCCTCCCAATTTTTCCTCAATCCCCCAAGGTCCCAACCTTCATGTTCTAGGAGTTACTCTACAAGGTAAGAAAATTCTGAATTTCTTTCTTTTTCCATTCAAGTTCTCTTTTATGTGGTATAAATTTTAAGTTTCCATACCATGTTCTTATTTACTTATTTTTATTGATCTATTCTGTATTATAATTTATTTATGGATGGGTGACCCTTGTCCCCTCTCTTTTTAATATTTTCTAAAACCATGTTGCTTAGCCGTGAGGATGTCGAATTTTTGTAAGGGATTTCTCAATTATTCTTTTATTTTGAGTTCATTTATTTTCTTATTATTTCATAATATCATCTTACCCAAGAGGCACGAAATCTCCAGAAATAATTTATATTCTATATGTTCTCATTTTCATGGAAAATTCATCATCATTGTTCTTCTTCTCTCCCACTTTTTCAAGGAATATAAATATTGTACGTGATGTGTCAAATTACCGATATCGTGGACGATGTGATTTAAATTTGAATTATTTCTTTCAAGTATGTTCATGAAACTATTTTTATGGTTAAAAAAGGTTATAATATATTTATTATGTCTCATCCATGGTTTTGGAATTCTTTTTTACTCATGGTTTTAATTTATAAGACAAAATGAGGTTGTTATTATCAAAGAACTACTAAAATGATCTAAACGAACATCATTAATGTTTTAAATTATGAATCATCCTCATATAAAACATAAAAATAATAAATGGTATAAATTCTGGTACTGGAAATATGTAAATACCTTTACATTGCAATTCTGGATTTTCACTTTCAATCGACAAGAATATCCATCATGCACCAATCATAAAACATGTAAAGAAAACACCCCAAAACAATGCAAGGGACAAAATAATAACTAATAAAGGATGAAATGAGGTAATTAAATGATCATATAATATATTATAAATATGGATATTTTTATTTAAGATATTAATAACACTCTTTTAACCATTATACAGTAGGTTTAAACTTTTGAAGTAAGAAGAACCCGATGTAAGGGAATTCTTAACCTAATTTCCATTATTTGGGTTAACCTTCTTCTTTATTTATTATGTGGTATTAAGATTATTGGTGTGATGAATTTTTATTTTTATTATGTGGTATTATGTTTATTTATATCGTATATAATAATCTTTTTAATTCTATTAAGTCTCACTCCAAATATATTTTAAAGGGTTTTCCTTTTAAAATCCTTTTAAAACTCTCTTTAATAAATTTCAAAAGGATTGTTTTTTATATGTGTATGGAATGAGTAGTTTCCCATGATTTCAAGATACTTTATTACCATGATATGTTCCTTGGAAATTATTTATGTTGGTTTTATCCCATTATATCTCAATATATGTTGGTTTGATCCCCTTTATAGCTCAAGATATGTTGGGTTAAGCCAATTATAGCTCAAGATATGACAGGTGATCCCCATTATAGTTCTCCAATGCATTGGGTACTCCAGAGATGGAAGTTGACCAAAGGATAATTCCATGTGTAAGGGTAAATGTAAGAGTGATATGGTAAATATTTCCCAAGTTAAGTACATGAGGTTTTTATGGATATGAGTTTTTATGATTATGGGTTTTATTGGTTTTTATGTTATCACTTGACTAAAATGTTCCATATGTAAATCCCTTACTATGTTTTATACTCATCCCATGTTTTTAAAAAAAAAATCACAATATATAATTATTGGTAAGAAAAATAAGGGATTCGTGATGTTTTATATGGAGTGTTTTCAAAGAAATCATGCTTTCTGTTTTAATGTTTTATATTTTAAAAAAATGGAAACTATTTTTAGTAGTATACTCTTATATGATTGTGGTATGTTATGTATGTAAGGTATCCTAATTCTATAGAACTCTAAACTCAAAAATATCCTCAATGTGTAATTATTTATATTCTTGACTAAAATTCAAGATTAATTAACACTTTAACTCTGGGTCCATATAGTTGGAATCAACGGATAGTTTAGATAACTTTAGGGGTTGGGAAGATATTTAAAGAAAACCATAATTGATTTTTACACTATAGTGATTTTAAATGTTATAGAATTTAATGGTTACCATGTTTCTTCATCTATGTCATGTTTTTATATAATGGTTTTCTGTAGAAGAAACAGGGAAGCTGAAGTAGGAAGGCACCAAGAGGCTGATGTTTTTCTGAATCTGCAGCCTGAAATGGTGGGAATCGAAACCGAGCAGTTTGTGAAAGTAATGGCTCAGTTGTCTCAAGCAATAAATGGGGGTGATATCCATGCTATAGAAAAACATGATCTACCATAAAGAAACATGTATTTTTGGAGGATTTTATGAGGCAACATCCTCCATCATTCAGTGGAACCACAAATCTAGTGATAGCTGATGGATGGATCAACGCTCTAGAAAATATATTTGATGTCATGGGATGTTCAGAACATCAAAAGGTAATACTAGAAATTTATCATATGGAAGTTGAATCCAATAAATGATGGTATCTAGTTAGGAATACGAGAGAAAGAGATGATCATGACAGTCTGGAATGGGATGATTTTAAGAGTCTTTTCTAGAAAAATATTTTCCCAAAACTGTTCGACTTAGAATGGAGAAACAATTCTTGGAACTGAAGTAAAAAGATGATGATTCTATGGTAGCATATGAAGACAATATTATAAGATTTTCCAGGTATGTATTGTATTTTACTCGGGATTCTGAATGTAAAATTAATAGATTTTACTCTGGTTTGAAACTGTTTTTGCGAAGAGTTTTGACATCACGAGAGTTTAAAATCTATGAGAATCTTGTTCGTTGTATTAAAAAAGTTGAGATAGAGTTTTCTGACACATATGTTCCTTTTTATGAAAAAAAAATAAGAAGTGTCCAGGTTGGCAGTTAGTGAGGAATAACTTGTCAAAGAAGTCTGGAGGTAAAAAAATGAATTTCCCTTCTTGTGAAAAGTGTGGTAAAAGGTATCCTGGTGAATGTCTTGTAAATTCTGGAAAATTCTACCAATGTGGAAGGTTTGGAAACATGTCTCATGAGTGAAAGGAAAATTATCTGAAAATTAATGAGAATCTAATGGTGATATGCTTTAACTATAAGGAATTGGGACATTTTGAAAATTTTTGTCTGAAGCTAATTACTCAAGCAAGGAATTAGAAAGATAGGAAATAGGAGGGTTTGGCATTTGAAACCACTTTAGAAGATGTTGATCCATCAAATAAGGTGGTCTTAGGTACAATGTTTGTTTTTACAGATTTCTCAAATGTTTTTTTTGATTCAGGGTCTACACATTCCTTCATTTCTGAGAAATTTTTAGAAAAATTGGGAATTCAACCTCATGATATGAAACCAGATATTATGGTGAAAACACCTAGAGAAAATATTGTGGAAAAAATAAATTATAAGAATCAACCTATCATTTTTTGTAGAAATATTTTACCTACAAACCTTATTATTTTGCCTCTAGTAGAGTTTGATGTTATTCTGGGTGTGGAATGGATTTCCTTTTATCATGCTAAGATAGATTGTAGAGAAAAAGAAGTTTTTTTTCAGACAGAATTTCAGTTTGTGTATAAGAATGAACCCATGCCATTAATAACATATTATAATACTAAGAAACTGATAAATGATGGAAATGAAAGTTATATTTCTCATATTTTTGAAGTTAAGGTAAATATTTAGATTAATGATGTACCAGTGGTAAATGAATACCTAGATGTTTTTCCCAATGATTTTCCCGGTGCTATTCCTAAACAAGAGGTTGAGTTTACTATTGACTTAGTTCCTAATACTAATCCAATTTATAAACCTCCTTATCAAATATCCCAAATGGAACTTCTCGAATTAAAAAATCAATTGCAATAATTATTAGAAAAAGGCTTTATCCAACCCAGTACTTCACCATGGGGCGTTTCTTTCTTGTTTTTTATGAAAAAAGATGGTTCAATGAGACTTTGTATCGATTATAGATCCTTGAATAACATTAATGTTAAAAGAAATTATCTTTTTCCTCATATTGATGATTTGTTGGATTAGATTTAGGGAGAACCGTATTTTTCGAAGGTTGACCTCAGGTTGGGGTTCCATTAGTTGAAAGTAAAGGATGAAGACATCCTGAAGATTGTGTTTCATACTAGATATAGTCATTATGAGTTTGTAGTTATGACCTTTAGGTTAACTAATGCACCTACTGTATTAATGGATCTTATGAATAGAATATTTCATGAGTTATTGGATAATTTTGTGCTTTTATTTATTGATGAAATTATGGTATATTCTATAAGTAAAGAGGAGCATGAAAAACATCTACGGGTTGTTTTGAAAACCTAAAAAGAAAATAAACTCTATGTAAAATTTAAAAGGTGTGATTTTTGGATGCAATGGATTTATTTTATTTGGAACATTGTAAATAAGGACGGAATAAAATTTGATCCTACCAAAAAATTGGTCGATGAATAGGCAAGACCTAAAAATGTTACAGATATTCATAGTTTTCTTGGATTAGCAGGTTATTACTGATGGTTTTTTAAAAACATTTCATGGTTATCTAGCCCACTAACTAAGTTAACACGAAAAAGGGCTAAATTCATTTGGACAAAAAAATGTGATATTTGTCTTTAGGGACTAAAGAAGAGATTGGTGAATGCTCCAGTTTTGGCCTTTCCTTTCCGAAGTGGTGAGTTTTTCATCTACAGTGAAGCTTCATTGAAGGGCCTTGGTTGTGTTCTAATTCAGAATGATTAGGTAATCGCTTATGCTTCAAGAAAACTAAAACCACATGAGTTAAATTATCCCACACATGATTTAGAATTGGTAGTTGTGGTTTTTTCTTTGAAAATTTGGAGGAATGATTTATACAGAGCCAAATGTCAAATATATACTGACCATAAAAGTATGAAGTATATATTCACTCAGAAGGAATTAAACAAAAGGCATAGAATATGGATTAAACTAATAAAGGATTATGATTTCACGATCAATTATCATCTAGGAAAAGAAAACTAAGTGGCGGATTCCTTGAGTCGAAAACATCATGCGTCATTAACCATGTTACATTTGGTACATGATCCGTTGATTAATGATTTGATGAATTTTGGATTAGAAGTTTTTGGTGAAGAATATAAATATGTATTGCTTCAGGTTTTAGTGCATTCATCGTTATCAGACAGAATTAGGCGAGCGTAGAAGGAATATTGTGAACTACAAAAAAAGGTACAATTGGTTAAAATGGGAAAGCTACCAGAATTTAATCGTGATAAAGATTGTGTTTTGAGATTTGGAAAAATTTTGTGTATGCCTTGTGATTCCTAGTTGAAGAAAGAATTGTTGTGTGAATCTCATAGTTCTCCATTTTCAGTTCATCCTAGAAGTACTAATATGTAGAGAGACCTTTGGGAATATTACTGGTGGAATGGAATGAAAATGGATATTGTTTATTTTACTGTGAAATGTTTGACATGTCAATAGGTTAAAGAGGAGTAGAAACCGAAGGGGATGCTTTAGCCTTTTCCAGTGCTAAAGTGGAAATTGGAGAATATATCCATGGACTTCATGGTGGTACTATCAAAGAATTATTGAGGTAACAATGTCATTTTTGTTATTTTTGATCGGCTAACAAAATCTGCACATTTTCTTTCTATTTGAGATACAATGTCTTTGGATCAGATTTCTCAACTGTACCTCAAAGTGATTTTCAGGATACATGGAGTTCCTCTTTCCATTGTATATGACCAGGATCCCAGGTTCACTTCTAACTTTTGGAAGGGACTTCAGAAGCTGTTGGGCACAGAGTTAAATTTCAGTACAGATTTTTATCCTCAATCAGATGGGCAGTCAGAACGAACGATCCAGATCTTGGAGGATATACCTCGAGCTTGTTCAATGGACTATCAGGGAATTTTGGATCATCATCTTTCCTTAGTTGAGTTTTCTTATAATAATAGTTTTCATTCCAGCATACAGATGGCACCTTTCATGGCACTGTATGGAAAGAGGTGTTGGACTCCAACGTTTTGGGATGAAATTAGTGAAAGAAAGTTGATAGAGCCAGAATTAGTAGAGGAAGTGGCTGAGAAAGTGAAGATGATCCAACAGCACGTGAGGAAATCTTAGAGTAGGTAGAAAATTTTTGTAGATAACAGAAGGAAAGACTTATCTTTTGAGGTAGGTGACTATGTTTTCCTTAAAATCTCTCATTGGAAAAGTGTGAAGTGTTTTGGTATGAAAGGAAAGATAAGTTCGCGATTCATCGGTCTATTTGAAATCTAGGAGAAAGTTGGACCCGTTTTATACAGATTAGCTTTTCCTCCGAGTTTGTCTCAGTTACACAATGTTTTTCATGTTTTTATGTTGAGAAAGTATGTGCCAGATTCATCACATGTCTTGATCCTAGAATCAGTTCAGCTGGAAAAGAACCTTTCTTATGAATAGAAACCAGTTCAGATTCTTGATCGAAGAGAACACAATTTTTAGAAGGTGGGGATAATGTAACACCTCAAGGTTTTAAAAAAATGAAATGCATGAAACTTTGTTTTAATTATATATTTATAACTATCCTTTAAATATAATTTTTCAACTTCTATGTTTTGAAATTTCAAAAACAGTCATCTATAATTTTGTTCAGTAGGTTATTTAGAGTCTGATGGAACCAACTTGTTTTTGTATTGAACAATAACATAACCTTATGAATAGTAATATGAATGGTAATATGACCCTATTGAATAGTAAATTGTATTATTATTTTATTTTTTTAAGGATTTAAGATAATAACATCTTGGTTAATTTTTCAATGTGATTTAAAAGCAGTTATAGTTTAAAAATTGTTAATTTTTAAATTAAGTATGATTTTATTTAAAAATTAAATTAATAATATTTAGAAAATTATTTTCAAAAAATGGATTTCTTTTTTTAATTATACACATTGAAAAATGGTTAGGGTGAATTTTTGTTATTTTTATGAAACAGCTGATTTTTTGGTTAATAGTAAAAATACAGTTTTAAGTTTTGGTGTGTTAATGAAATCATTAATGATGTAATAATGATGTAATAAATTTTGTAGACTTTTTTATAGTAAAATAAGATGTGATTTTTCCCAAGTGTCTAATACCTTGGGCAAATACCATGGGCAAGCCCATAGTTTTTCAAATACCACTAATGAGGTGTTCCTTGGAAATTATTAAAATATTCCCTCACTTTTGCTATAAATACCAACCCATTCCTTCATTAACTTCATTCCAATTTCTTTATCAACTAATCATTGATTTTACTACCTCCCTATTAGTCCTCCCGAAGTTTACTCAAGCCCCCAAGGTCCCAACCTTCATGTTCTAGGAGTTACTCTACAAGGTAAGAAAATTCTCAATTTCTTTCCTTTTTCATTCAAGTTCTCTTTTATGTTGTATAACTTTCAAGTTTCCATACCATGTTCTTATTTCCTTATTATTCTTGATCTATTCTGTATTATGATTCATTTATTTATGGGTGACCCTTTTCCCCTCTATTTTTAATATTTTATAAAACCATGTTGCTTAGCCGTGAGGCTGCCGAATTTTTGTAAGGGATTTATCAATTATTCTCTTATTTTGAGTTCATTTATTTTCTTATTATTTCCTAATATCCTCTTACCTAAGAGTAATTAAGGCTTCATAAATCATGTATGTTCTTTAGGTTCTCATTTTCATGGATAATTCATCATCATTATTCTTCTCCTCTCCCACTAATTCAAGGAATAAAAATATTTTCCGTGATGTGTCGAATTACCGACATCGTGGACGATGTGATTTCAATTTTCATTAATTATTTCAAGTATGGTCATGAACCCATTTTAATTTTTTAACAAAGTTATAATATATTTATTATGTATCATACATGGTTCTGGAATTCTTTTTTACTCATGGTTTTAATTTATAAGACAAAATGAGGTCGTTATTATCAAATAACTACAACAATGATCGAAACGAACATCATTAATGTTTTAACTTATGAATCATCCCCATATAAAACTTCAAAAAGATAAATTGTATAAATTATAGTACTTGAAATATTTAAATACCTTTCCATTAAAATTCTGTATTTTCACTTCCAATCGACAAGAATATCCATCATGAACCAATCATAAAACATGTAAAGAAAACACCCCAAAACAATGCAAGGAACAAAATACTAACAAATAAAGGGAGAAATGATGTAATGAAATGATCATATAAGATATTATAAATATGTATATGTTTATTTATGATATTAATAAAACTCTTTTAACCATTATAAATGAGTTTTAAACTTTTTAAGTAAGAAGAACCTGAGGTAAGGGAATTCTTAACCCAATTTCTATTCTTTGGGTTAACGTTCTTCTTTATTCTTTATGTGCTATTAAGATTATTGGTGTGATTAATTTTTGTTTATATTTTGTTTTATTATGTTTATATACATTATATACACATATCCTTTCAATTCTATTAATTCTAACTCCAAATATATTTTAAAGGACTTTCCTTTTAAAATCCTTTAAAAACTCCCTTTAATAAATTTCAAAAGGATTGTCTTTTTCTTATGTGTATGGCATGAGTAGTTTATCCTGATTTCAAGATACTTTATTACCATGATATGTTCCTTGTACATTATTTATGTTTTTTTGAGCCCATTATAGCTCAAGATATTTTGGGTTGATCCTCTTTATAGCTCAAGATATGTTGGGTTGAGCCTATTATAGCTCAAGATATGATGGGTGAGCCCCATTATAGCTCTCCAATTCATTGAGTACTCTAGAGATGGAAGTTGACCAAAGGGTTATTCCATGTGTAA
The DNA here is from genome assembly GCA_963277665.1 of Viscum album. Lineage (NCBI taxonomy): Eukaryota > Viridiplantae > Streptophyta > Magnoliopsida > Santalales > Viscaceae > Viscum > Viscum album. The sequence goes on from OY728157.1 coordinate 1,431,106,233, forward strand.
CGTTTAATTTAAGATTGATATGTTAAATATGTCCCAAGGAAACTACATGATGTTTTTATGCATAGTAGTTTTTATGATTAGGCGTTTTTATTGGTTTTTATTGGTTTTTATGTTATCACTTGACTAACGCTTTCTATCTTTATATCCCTTACTGGGTTTTATAATCATCCCAAGTTTTTTTAAAAAAATTCCACTGGATATAAGAATAGGTAATAGAAAAAAGAGATTCATGATGTTTGATATGGTTTTTTTTCAAATAAATCATGCTTTATGTTTTAATGTTTTATATTTTTGAAAAAAATGGAAACTATTTTTAGTAGTATCCTATTTTACGATTGTGGTATGTTATGTTTGTAAGGTATCATAATTACCTAGAACTCTAAACTCAAAAAGATCTGAAATGTGTAATAATATATATTCTTGACTAGAATTCAAGATTAAGTAACATTTTAAGGATGGATCCTTATATTAATTATGATATATTACTAAAAAATAATTTCCATTTGAAAAGTTTTATAGTGTTTAGATTCCCCTAAATTATATAAATAAATAAAAATGAATTTGGGAAAATTGGATGAAATTTAATTTAATGGTATTTTTATTGTTTATAAACCTGGTGGATGAAAATATATGTGTTATAACAAGAATCTAAAACTTTGATGTTATTTTTGTAGTGATACATGGTACTTCATGAAAATAACTTCCATTTAATGGTTAAAATTAATAGGATTTTAAAGAAAATAATGATCAACTTGTTACAAATTCAGTTTGAAAAGTATTTTTTTCATGATACACAAGTTGATTCTAATATTTCATGAGATGTAAAAGGCCAAAAAAAGTTGATATATGTTATTAGTATATATAAAACAAGTATATTTAAGAAAAATCATTTTAGGAAATAGTTATGGAGCTCAATATTGGAGAAATTTTTTTCATTTAAATAATAATATATAACATTATTATATTCAGACAAATCATGTTGATGAAGATTTATAATACAAGGGTTGGATAATATTTTTGGAAGAGGAGATAAATAAAATTGAAAATAATAAAACAAGAGAGTCGGTTTCACATTCCAATAAAAAATATTTATACATATAAAAGGGTTTTTTGGAATAAACTCTTTGTGGAATGGAAGGTATTATATAATCTTGCAAATATTGTGAGAAATGGAGATTCATAAATAGAGGTTATTTATTTTGATAATAATTTTTCTCTAATTCTAGGACTTCAATCAACAAGAATCATTCTTTTAATTTTTGATAAATGGAATTAAATAATTTTTTAAAATAGACTTGAAATCTATATTTCTAAATGGATAAAATTATTAGGAGGTGTATATTGAATATCTAGTGTAACTAAGTCTTGATGGAAATGGAGCCCAAGTGTTCAATCTAAGGAAAACACCTTATGGTCTTAAATAAGTTCCCTGGTCATGGTACTCAAATGTAGTCATTATTTTGAAGATAATAAAATTCAAGAGGGGTAGTTAGATAATAGTTTATATGTAAAATAATATAACCCAAGTTAACTTATTTTGATAATAAATGATTATTATATAATTTTACTCAAGTGAAGTGATATAATATAATTACTTTTTTTCCTAAATAATAAAATAATTAATAATTCCTTTAATTATTGGCCAAAAAATTTATAGTAGTTGAATGTGATTCATATGATAGATTAAATTTTTCATTCAAAATAAAAAATTTATGTTGATTTATTGAAAATTTATATAATATAAAAATCAATAGATGTATCTTCTCCCACTGTAATATTAAATATATTTTCTAATGATGATGATATAAAGGGTTTTAATCAAAATAGTTTTCTAATCTCAATTTTTAGTTTACTATATTATATGGTTAAAAAACTAAACATTTTATTCCCTATAACTTTTTATAATGAATTCCAAACATCTCAAAAGGGTATAAATAATATTATAGTGAATTAGATCATGATTCATGTAAAAGTAATTCTTGATTATGGAATGATATATTAAGAAGAAAAATCAATTTAGATTTATATTTATTCCAATATGTATTGGTCATGAAATGTGAACTTTTGTAGAAGAATTATTTATTAGAGGAAAATATATGTTTTGTAACTCTTATAAGAAAAATGAATTCACTCAAGGAATAATGAAATATGGGTATGTTCTTGTATTGAAAACTACAACACAAATTATTTGAATTAAATTTTTAATTGAATATATGAAATTATATTTTACATATCTAATGGTTATTGAGTTCCAAATATATGTAAAATTAAATTAATTAATAACATGATTTAACATTTGAGGTTGAAACATGATGAAATAAAATAATACATAATCTTTGGGAAGGTGGAACATGGTAAACACAATATCTAGAATAGAATAATATGTAGATATCATGATGAATATATTAATAAAGGATTAATTCCAACACATTAGAGTGTTTCTAGAAGTACATTCTCTCCAAAATATCCATGTGAGTGCATGTTTTATATTTTTCTTTTCATTTATTTTCATTAGTTTAAAATTGGGTAATATTTGGGTAATTTGAATGTAAAGGGACATGGTTCATTTTAAAATGGGGAGAAGATATTCTAGGGGAGTTTTCATTCCAGGTGACACATGAGTAAATAGTGGAAATATTTTACAGAAAAATACTTGTTTTTCGAAAGTATGAGTAGTGATATTGAAGAGACCTTAATGAAATTAAAGTATTTCTTGGGGGGGTATTAAATATACCTTGAGAAGGTATTTAAAAAATAAAATTATAAGTTAATGAGACATGTTCAATATAATATTTTCCTTATTAATATATATATATATCTAAAAATGATTAATTTCACCAATAATGTGTTGCTTAGATAAATCTTACATTATGAGGATATTATGACTAGATTATTGAGTTATTAATTCATGTTATTTGAATGGATTTAATTCTTTTCTTTAACATGATAATAAATTTTCATGAGATTTTAGATATGTATTGGTGGAATAAGAATTAAGTTTTCCTATAAAAAGGAAAATCATGATGCAATATAAATACCTCATTCAATAATTATATCCAACAGAATTTTGGAATAATTTTTTATATTTCAACTAAAGATTAATAAAATGCATGAAAATGAACTTTTCTATTGTCTAAAATTATTAGAGAATAATATATATTGTGATTCTTATAAATGATTTTCAAAAACATTGTGAAATTATAAAGATCAAGAAACTTTATATGAAACTACATTTCTAAATTTCTAGGAAGTAATCAAACTATTATATATTCTATTATTCTTTAGTCAAATAAATTATATCATGAATCACATAGTGTGGTTTGAAAAAAAACTATTTCAAAAAAACTTCTTGAACTAAGAAACATCCCAGTCATGTCATCATTTTCATGCTTACACCATGGTTTTGTTATGTAGACTATAATCCTTATATTTGATCAAAACATAAAGAAATTATAATATTTGAACTGCAAATAATCGCTAGTATGTTATTAAATTACACTATATTTTATTTAAATTTTTTTATGTATTATTTATGAGTAAATATTTAGATTTTCATTCCATATAATGATTTCAAAGTTATAAATGTATTACATTGTGATAGATTTATTATACTATTATAATATCAAGGTATATGTTTATTATAGTGACTTGTTTGAGGGTTTTTAGGGGCTAATTAAGGTGTTTTATCCATGAATTATTTATCGAATTTTAAAAAACGATTATGTCATAATGGAATAAATTATGTAATAAATTTTGAATAGCTCTAAACAAATTAATATTCACTTGAAGAATTATTATATATAACTGTAAATGAAAGAAAAATATAAAAAGTTATGGGTTTCACTCATTTTTTATATTTATTCAAATTTTATTAATTTTTCTATATTTTAATATTCAATAAGAATTCTAAATTTTATATGAGATGGCTCATTATGTGTTTTATAATATCTTCCATCACTATTCATTCATCATAAATAATATAACCAAGATTGTGTAATGTTAAATAACACCCAATTATCACAAAGAACTAGAGACTCATACTAATATGCTAATACCTATAAAATTATTTTATTCATATAATACAATTTCTTGCTTTTGTAACTTTTATTTAATGTTAGGACTTGTTTTATATCCAATAACTAATCAATATTGTAGTAATGTTTTGTAAAAAATGTTTGTGAGAAATAATTCACCCCACTCTTAGAACTCCCCATTCTTACTCTAGGAATATTACCTTTGACATGTACAATTAGATAGAGTGAGGTTTTTCCACTATGGTATTAGGTACCCCATTGACAATAATTTTTCTTAGGGGGATTTGGTCTTTAATATTATTTAATTAAACGTATTTAATTTTAATATCTCTTTGTGTTTTACTATTCTTTTGTGGATTAGGGTATTTTTGTATAAGATCTATTATGGTGTGCATATATTATTATGATTATTTATTTTGAGTGTGATTTTTTATTCTGATCCTGGTAATAAGTTTCACTAATTATTTGTATATATATATCAAATTTTATTTCAATTTGGTTTGAACATGGATTTTATTATATTTCTAGAAATATATAAAAAATGTGAGAATATCCAAGTTGATGTTATCCATGACTACCCATATGAGATTGAATATCCCATATGTGTTAATTGAAGGAGGGGTATTTATGAATGAATTAATTAAGACTTGGTTAAAATTGAATTTATCATTGAATAAGGGGTTAGATAACTCTAAAAATATTACACAATCTAGTAATATGGGATTTAGGTAAAAACTACACTGGGATAATCTTATATCTAGTTTCTTAAGTGTATTTTGTTATGAGATATGGAATTATTTCCACAGTGTATTTTTGTTAATATTCTCATGGATGATTTAGATACTAAATGGAGTTCTGAATAAGGAAACATATTAAAGGTTTTCTTAATTTTTAAAAATCAAGACATAATTATTTTATCCTTACATCGTAGTCATCTATTAGAATAAAAGGATCAAACTATCATGGAAAATTCCTAGTAATTTTTGATAATTCTATCATGGGGTTTTTAAAATAATTTGAATGTGGTGATTTTATATGTTTTGGTTTCAATGATAAACAAGTTTTTCTCCACAATTCCAATCAATGATATATTCCTTATTTAAAGAAACTAGGAAGTATAGATATTTATTGTTCATTGTAAGGAATGATATTATTGTTAACTAATTATACCATAATTTCAAGAGTTAAAACATTAAAAATTAAACTATACCAAAAAAATTACTATAATTTTATAAGGATAAGGGAGATAAATATTTGATCACCATAGAGAAGTATTAATGCTAAAATATTAATCATTAAAATTTAGTAATTAAAATTGATTTTTAATACATAGGTTGATTAATTTTTTTAGATATTTGATAATTTATATCTATAGGAGTCACATAGAATTATTTCTTTTTCAAGACATAATTAATTACTGAATATTATTATTGATTTGAATATCATAAAAATTCAATTATAATTAAATAAATTATTCAATAATGTTAGAAATATTCTTCTGAATTTTTTAGATCTATATGTAGATTTTAATGAGCATTAAAAGATATTATACCCTTTTTAAAATGTAAGATTGACCATGCATTACACAATAGAATAGTTCATTTCACTAGGATTTTCAAAGGGCTTTAAAAATTAAAGTATCATATGAATAAGTGGAATGGGATATTAATATAGTTGAACATACATTCATGGGAGTGTGTTTATATCCTTTTAGTCATGTCTTTGGAAAATAATAAGGTTTTATTCTATCAAATATTATTGGAACTTTAAAAGGACTGGTGAAGATCTATTGAAGTCTTTTGAACTTTTATTTGATCTTACATCCCTTTTTTGTAATTCTTGTACTATAGTTTAGGATTATCTTCCTTCTCTACATGATCTACTCTTTTTTATGTGTTATTTCTACCACTAGGAATCGAGGATATAGCTACTCAATATAAAGAGTTTGTAAACTTCTAGATCTCTTATTTCATGTGATGTTCTTACTCTCTATATCACACTCTATATAATTTATTTAGTTTTTTATGTTATTTTTTTAAATATATAGATATAATTTATGATACTTATTTAATATTTTTCTCATATTGATTCACTGAACTCTCTATTATATTGTCTTTCATATCTTCATATAATTTTATTTTTATTAGAGAATGGATCCTCCCTTAAATATGGGATTTTATTCTCTATTTCTACGATACCACATCAATTGGTATTATACTATATGTTGTTATTAATGATATAAGTTTTATTATATTTCCAAAATGATTTTATTTAATAATTTAATGAATATTATAAATTTTATAAATAAAAATTAATTTCTATATTTAGTTGAAAAGTATTTCACTGATAGAAAGGGAGGATGGACACATATCTTTTAGTGCCTGGGATAAATGTTCTTGATGAAACTACAAAGGGTTTTAATTTAAATAAATTTAGTTTTTTATTTACTTTTTAGTGTAAGATTAATATTAAAGCTTATGGAAGATTATATAATGAACAAATCTCATCACTCTCTAAGAAATAATTCCAAAATCAATTGTTTACAAAAAATAGTGAATTTTATATATAAGAAACACCATGAAATTATTTAAGGGTAAAAATTTTAGATAATTCCTACTTCTAATATATCATGTATAATTAGAGGATATAATGATTGATGATGATAAATCAGTAGATAATTAATTTTTTTGAGTAAGAAAAATTTTTATCTCAATCTTGGGTTTAAAGATTTTATTGAAAACTCTAACAAGGGGGATATATTTTTTTGGATCATACTGTATTGGTTTCATTATAAAAATTTCACTTTATAAGATCCTAACATGTATGATTTTACCATTTAAGAAATAACAAAAGTCTTAATAACCTATGAGATTAGAACATGATATTCTATAAAAAAGCACTATAAATTTGAAAAAACATACCATGTAAATCCTTTAAAGGCTGGAATGAAAAATTATTCCAAAGTAATCATGAATAATTATTAAAAACGCAAGGCACTTCCTTTAATTTCAATTAGGTTATAATGTTTTCATCTAATGAAAAAAATAGAATATGTGATGTTCAAAAGAAATATTCATTTAGAATGCTTTAATTGTAAAAATATTTAAAAAATCTACGAGAAAATAAATAATAAAAATGGAGGATAAATAAAAAAGGCCATCAATGAGAAATAATGTTGAATTTGGAAAAAATAGATGAAAAATATATAAAGTTAACGTAAAGAATAATTTATATAAAAATTAAAATTTTCTATCAAAACATGGTTTATCATATTATAATAGAGAATATGAATAATATATATATTCAAAGTTTTAAGGAGATCATCCTTTTATGGATTAACTAATGTACTCTAAAAAAACCCTATCAAAGAAGATAATGATGATAAAGATATAGAAGATAAATAAACTCCCAAATAATATTAATTTAGAATAGATCATATTCTGTATTCTTTAAATAAAACAAAGAATATAAAAGGGAAATGAAATACTTAAAGAAAATTAATTAATAATTGAAATACCTCTTGATACATAAAATTTCAAGGTGAATGGTAAAATTGAAAATGTATTATTGGGTAAAATTGGTGATCTTAATTATCTTATTTATTAAAGGGATGATATTATTAAAATTATGATATTGAATTTAGTTAAAAATAATTAGGAGGTTAAATCTATTAATGTGATATTTATTAAAGCTAAAAATTCTATGAATAAATTTTTGTTTGAGTTTAAATATTCAATTAGAGAAGTTGAAAAATCGTTTAATGCAGTGTTGAAAATTATAAATGAATCTAAGAAACATGATGATTGTTCTAATAAAAAAATGATATATTTGGACACTTAAGAATGAAAACATAGTATTTGATGAAATTAAAAGAAGGTAAACAAAGTTACATCATGACACATATATCGTTAGGTGGTATAAAATAATATTTATATTACTCATAGTGAAACATATTGGCTGACCATGGTTATATCACAAGGATCCTATTTTAGATCACAAAATATTCCTACCAATTATTATGTTTATAGAATTCTATAGTTTAAGTAAAATAATGAAAAATTTTGGATTTGAAGATGGTTGAAACAAACAAAAATTGAATAAAAAAATGATACTTAACTAAGAGTTAGAGTAAATTCTCTTGGTCTTAGGGTTTTCTACTCGGAATCCTTCATTTTCTTTTATTTTGCTGTCCATATTCTACCTAGTAGCTCATCCCATTATACATGAACTACCACCCCCAAAATTGAGTGTGAATTTTATAATTCCTAGGAGATCTCTTTGAAATACCCGATCCCCACCTTGCACTACTAGTGAATGATGAAAAAACCTCAATCTAGTATGTAACACCTTCTAGTACCCAACTTCATTATATACCATTTAATGTCTTAAAAAAATCAACACCATCATATGAAGAGATACCCAAGATAAGGGAGGGAATTAATATTTGGTATGGAATAGTATCGGATCCATAGTTATTCCATAGAAAGGTGTAAAATCATTTCACATAACCCAAAACTATCTCCCATGTCTAATTAGATATATAAATTAAAATTTGATAAATTAAGTGTATGGATTTTGAATCACTGAGAAAGCCTCCCCCAAGGTAATTATTTGGGTTTTCTACTCTCCATTGTGAGTATTATAGAGGTTCAATGGGGGAAAATATATAGAAAACAATAATACAGGGAGAGTCAGAGAGAGAGAACACTATTTTATATTAAAAAAGACAATGAAATGAGATATATAAGTAAAAAAAAGTAGAAAAACCCCTAATATATCACTTTTTCATATAAGAGGACACTATTGTGGATCTTGAATATTTTTTAATATAAAGAGAAAATTTTAAATGGGAAAAAATGTATTTAGAAGGCTTCAATTGGTGCATAGGTATGACTTCTATTCATGTGGTTCATATTGAAATTATTTTCTATAAGGTATCAATATTTATTAAATTTTAAAAGGATTGTTATGATATTTTTTGTTTACTTATTATATTTTGAATGGATTCATGTGGTCAATAGGAGATATGAAATCATGCTTATAGATTATGATCCTATAATTCATTATTTTTAACTTTGATATAATCAAAAAATTAGTAATTATCTTGAGTGATTGAAAATATTTAATTCTCACATAACTGACAGTAATTATAAATTAATAAATATAGAACCATTATCTATGGTATCTAATTTGATGTAAGCCCTAATTTATTATCCATTATTTTTAAGAAACCCTTATGTATTCTAAATTTCGTCATCTAACCTTTATATATCTCATTTGTTCCGTAGAAACCTTCATATATCTCAGTGAATCATGATACATCACCTAAATCATTAAAGGGAACAATTGATATATTTTGGAGCATCAACATGGCTAAAATAATCCACAAAAAAAATAATTTATCTTATATATCACTTTGTAAGTGGGGTAACCATTACATATTAAAGAGGAAAGCCTTATAAATCATATCTTATATAAATATAGGGTTTTCCCTTTAAAATAAAATATATACAACCATGTTAGCGAATATTAGACATTCTAGTTAATAACTTTGATGTATGTAAATTTCTATATTTTCCTCTTCAATTTATCTGATATAACCTTTACATATTGTAACACCATAATATTTTTGTAAATAGTTTCTTTCAAAAAAAATATTTCTTTGATATCATGCATTACACACAACAACACGTATAAATGAACAATGATATACTATTAGAATATTATTAGTATATATTATCACCTTGACATTAGATAGGTTATTATGGGTAGGAATAAATAAATTATTATAATTTATGGCTTACACATTTATGAAATAAATTCATTGGTTATAAATTAATTTTAAATTAAAATAAAAATCATTTGAAAATTAAGGGGTTGTTTTTATGAATAATTGTTTTCATGAGTACTATGTGTTTTTATTAAAATAAATTAAATTTATCTCTATTGGTAATTTATTTTAATGAAATTTCAATATAATATATTCAAGAAATTTTTTTAAATATTCTTCTAATATTTTTCTAGGCATGGGATAAAAATAAATCTAGTTTTCTGCATAAAACTATATTATTGTAAAAAATGGTGTTTATCATGTTTTGTGCATTTAAATTAAAATTAATTTTTAACGCTCATAGGTATTGAATTTGATAAAATTAATTACTTACAAAGAATCTGGTAGTTAAAATTTTCTAAATATGTCCCATTTATTTTTTGTTAATATGAATATTAGTTGTGGTAAAATATATCACCTAAGTAAAGGGTAAATTGGGTTAGTCTAGGTTAAAACTAAGTCATAAGGCTATAATATTTATTATTAATTATTATTTGATGAATTTAATTCTATCGTTATCACCATAGGCTCAAATTGTTTGTTTAATGGACACTTTTCCAAGAAAATGAAATTTATAATAGTTAAAAAAAGAAAGTTACAAAGTGTAAATTTATTAGTTTTAAATATCTATTATTTATTTGAATTGGAACAAAAACTAGTTATTTTTTAATCTTTAATATCATTTTGATATTAATGAAATTATATTCATTATATAAATATATTTATAAATTTGAGTAATTATTAAATTATTTTAAATTCATATGCAACCCTAATGCAGTATCTCTCCAATTAATAAAAAATATATAATAAATGATTTATAAGATATTTAAAAGTAAAATAATTTGATTGAGTTAATTTCTTACATGAATTTATTTTATAAATATGACATATTTTTTAACATTAAATAATTATACTCTAATTAAGACTTTTTTTTATGTATTTTAAGTCCAATTAAATGAACAGTGTCAAAATTGACATTAATGATATTTTATCAAAATAATATTTTATTAAATTAATTAAAATAAAAAAATAAAAAAATATGAAAAATGATAAATTTTATTGTTTAAAATTTCATCTCATATCCATTTATAATCCATTTGAAACCACTTGGATTGAGAATGACTTTATTATAATTTAATCATTTAAGAAATTACAAGTGTGTCACCCCCCTCCCTTATAAAAGGCCACCCCTTTTTCTATTCTTAATACCACTTTGAGCCATCTAGATAGTCTATACCCAATAACAATTTATTTTTGAAATCCTTAAACATTTTTTAGAGGTTCTTATCTTCGTAAAAGACCAATCATAATTTTCATAAGAAAGGATCTAAAGTAGGTCTCCCAAAAAAGAGGTAATTGTATTACCCAACCTATTTCAATTTATTTCTACTTATAATTTCTATAAATATATGGTATTTTTCAAAAAATAGTATATTAATTGTACTACAATTATCTACCCTTATCTATCAAATGGGATTTGAAAGTATTACTCATGCTTATATACATATTACCATCTCCATGAAGCGATACAATTCATTTTCCATCACAATATTTAAAGGATGGTAATAATGATGGGTTTGAAGTTTATATATGATATTTATGAAATAATTATACTTATTTATGTATAATATCATATCTACCTTATTACTATGTAGACCTAGTTTTTTCATTGTAATAATTTCTAATAATTCTAAATATATTTCCAAAGTTATGCGCTAAGACGGCGTGCAATTCCAAGGCCCGATGTGCCCGGAATAAATTTTAAAAAAATATTAAGTGTTTTTTTAAAAATCACATGTCGGAAATTGGATTTCTCTTAAAAGTATGCTTATATCAGAAATATGAGGCCATGGTTGAGTTCGGAATAAAGAACTTTCCCTAGGAAGGGTATAACTTTTTTTGGTGTGAGACATCTGTGAGAAAAGTCACCCAGTGGAAAAATTGTAAATAAAATAATTAAATTATTTTATTTTATCTCGAACACTAAATAAAATAAAATTCAAATGGGGACTTGGATTGTAATTCTAAGACCTCCATTGAGTTTGGAATGTGTTGATTTTCCTACGTGTGATATAAAGTGAGCGGGCACGAAGGTTTTATTATGTGACCGTTGGAGGGAGTTTTTTATGTTTTTCTAAAAATACACATTTAAGGGATTGATATTAGGGTTATACCCTAATCTCCCCCTCTCTACAAAAAAACACACTCTCTCTATTGTTCTTTGTTTTTATTCATCGAATCAAGGAGTGATATTTTCTAAAACCTTAACAAATCAAGGCGGGATCATGAAGATCACATTGGAAATGATAAACAGATAGATCGAGGTAGGATTTCTTCTACTTTTGAGTTTTGATTCAAGTTTTAATTGAAAATCCTTCATTTATCCTTGATTTAGTTATTTTGAATATCATTATTGATGGTTGCAATAACACGTCCATTAATCCTCATTGAAAATCACTTTTTTGTCATGTTCTTCATCTATTCTTCGGATTTATCAATGTTTAGTTTTGGGCACATCAAAACTCCAAAAAAAAATTTGAGAAAATCCCATGTCAGTGAATATCTCATTATAAGATTCCAAAAACTGGGTCTGAAATAATTTTTGAACCCTTGGTGTGATCATGGTGGCCTGCATAAGGGGACGCCGGTGAAGAACCGTCGGTGGCGGCTGGCAGTGGCCCAAGGTGGTGGTAGGCCGTGGAGTAGGCCAATGTAGAGAACAGGGCTGGTTGGGGGTCGGAGGCTAGTGTCATGAGGTAAGAGCGAGCCAGATTCAATCTGGAAGCAGTGGTAGTGGCTGGAGTATGGGGCACGGCTGGAGGGATGGCAGGCTGGCATTGGGAGGCGCCGGCGGTGCGGGGTCAGGCGGGGGCTCCGAGGTAGTGACCAAGGGACAAAGACCCATGTCATGTGGGTCATGCTCTAATGCAGGAGTGGTGAAGTGGGCAGGCCCAGAGGGTTGGTCAGTGTCGTCATGCAGTTCGTGAGCCACTTGGTCAAGCCAAGTCGTGAGCCACGCAGGTGATCCAGGCCACAGCAGGCGAGCCAGGCCGCGGCAAGTGGGTCGGGTCATGGCAGAATTAGCTGAACCCATACCTAGGCTATAGGGCGATGGTTCGGACTAAACTAGTTGGGGTGGTTCGATCCAGGAGGTGGGTGGGGTCCGGCCAATTTGGACCAGAATGGCTCAGTTTGGACAGAGGTCCTTTAAATGCATGTTTCTCCTAAACCCTATGTCTGATTGATGTGTCATTTATGGCCACACATCCCTCTTATCAAAACATATCTTTTAATATCGTTTTGGTACTTCTAGGACCTAGTTTAATTGTTCATTTTTATGAGAAACATAGATTTAAAAATAATAATTTAATTATTATTATTTGGAAATTTTGTTTCGTAATTAACTTATAAACGAGAGGTTTGTTTGATGTGAAATCGGCAATGGAGTTACCCTGGTTTTTGTGAAAACTTTTCAATAATGCTTTCAAGTTTTCAAACCAATGATAGGGTATGTCCCCCATGAGGCCCTGTCCCCATGTTTTGCGGTGAAATGAAACTTCTTCACCGGTTATCCATTTTGGAAAAATAAGTAGTCTATTTTGTGTGTTTTTCTTGAGAGTACCACAATAGCATGATCCATATAATTTGTTTTGGGACCAAGGCTTGGGAACCATGGGACGTCCTTCGAGCATAGTGAGGTGGCTTATGAATTTTCCATTGAATATTCATTTGGGGAGAATAAGTAGTCGATCATGCGTGTTTTTTTTTCGCAAGGATCTTAAGGTTATTATCCATTGGGATGTGCGAAGACTTATTCACGATCTCATTAAATAAGGAAACATTAAAGGAATATTTATGGAAGATCCTTTTGACATGTTTGAAGATAACCCACAGCTTGGGTCAACCTCGACTCTTTTGAGAGTGGATAAGTGGTATGAAGAGATGTGGTAAAATGTTCTTGATCTATTTGAGGAGTTGTGCATGTGTAATTACACTTTTGGTCCTCTGAATTAACGATGAGTGTCTTGAACTTGTTCTCCTTTTTACTAGGTGTTTCAAGTACTCTGGGAGTAATTTGGCATGCCTGGGGGTACTTGTTCACAATTTAGTACCCCATAATGGTTAATTACACGACCAGGTGATGAGTCAGTGCCACAATATGTGTGGGACCCACAACTGTCATATAACACATTAAGAATCTTCTATCTCTCACATATCATTATTTTAGAATCATATTTTGGCATGCGTGTAGAATATACTGAGTGATTTTAATGTATAACACGATGGTGCCCTCCATAGTGGATTACGAGTTACGATGTGAGATGTTTCGAGTGTGAAGTCTATCTAGGGCGACACCTGATGACTGTCGTGTAGTTCCTAGATTATTTGTGAGAGGTACCATCCATCAGGGATGGCCAGATCACTTTTGAGCTTATACTTTATTTGGGCTAGGTAATGGAATTCGCCAATGACACTCTCATCTTATCCTCTAGTGGGTATGGGCGGTGGTGTTCGTTGTTCTCTCTCTTCAAGACTTGCTATCATGAAGGGATGGGTAGTTAGGTGCATTGTTTTTTCTTCATGACATACCCACTAGTGGGGCTAGGTAGTGAAGTACTTCATTCATAGTACTAAGCATACCCTCTAGTAGGGATGGGCAGTGGTTCCTCAACCTTGATACACATACAGATTAGTGATGAGACATGTTTTGATGTACCTTTAGAATCATGGGAAAGAGGGATGCTTTACCCATCGAGACGCGTCCTTGTGATGTGATCTAAAACCATGCGGTCAAGACATACCCACCAAAAGCAGATAGTATCAAGGTGTGGTGATTGAGTCCCTTTGACTTTCATTTTCAGAGAAAACATGAGGGATGATGGGCATCATTGGTGGTTACTTCTGGAACTTTTGACTACTCTTTTCCTGGGCAGAGCTAGTGATTTGGATATCCACTTACTCTATTGTTTGGGTTTCTTGATTGATCATATATATATATCCTATTGCAGTACCCACTACTTGGGTTTTGGTTACTCTCCTTCCAGGAGAGGCGAAGATGCATGGGGTATACCACGTACTTTCTGTATCTATTTTCTCATGGTTGGATGAGTCTACTCTCCTACTGAAGGTAGAAAAGACTCGAAGAAAAGATCATCTTCTCATTGTTTCTATATCATTGTGTTTGAATGATCTTACTTCACTCTAGTGTTAGTTTGAGCTATACTCTTTTACTGTATCTTGTTATATTGACTGCTCCACTCTTTAGTACATCTTTTTTTACTCCCTTGATCCTTTGGGGAATCCTACTGAGTATTTTTATACTCACTTATACTTGGGATTTTCCCACAAATGGTGTGCCCTTGAAGACAACAGAATGGTTAATTGTGACTTTAGAGAAGCTTAGGAATACGATATCTTAGACTGCATGTGGTGGTCATGACTTGGGATTCAGGAGTAGGGATCTCTTAGCTATTTTACTTTTCCACCTGTTGTTGGGTTGTGGCACCTTTTTGGTTGGGTGTGTATCTATCCTCTATACCTTTTAGTTTAACTTTTTGTGTTTGTATTGTTTAGAGGTTGATGCATGTTTTTGATTCATTTATAGATGTGTTGTATCTCATTTTATTTTCCCTATTCACTTTTGCATTGAGTTGACTGCATGTGTGTGTATAGGTTCTTAGGAAATGGAATACCTGAGTTGGTTGTGCCTTTGGAGCTAGTCTCAATCCCCTGGCCTATGGAGGTGGGCTTGGGGTAGTTACAGCTCGAGCCTAGCATGGTTCCGGTAATGAAAAGGTGGAATTAGGGGTGATTTGACCCTTAGGACATTGTTTGGACATTCCCTAATAAAAGGTACTCGTTGGGTTTGGGGAAAAAGTAGCGAAGTGTCTAAAGATCATCTCTCGGGACAGGGAGTCCAGTGATGGTACGGGCAGCCAATGTATCCCTTCACCAAGAACCTGATTACCTACTTATCGACTCGACACCCTGAGACACTCGTTGTAGGGAACAATGGTACATGCATCATATAGTATTGAATCTTTGACTATCCTTCTTGAGTCGCCTTCCCATCATTGTTGATCTATATATATATATATATATATTATCACCTGACTGCGTTAATCCTTGATGACATTCAGTGTTTCTCCACAATGACCGCCATCCAGGATACCAGCTCTGGTTTTTGACGAAGACCATGTGAGCAATGAGGCCTCAGTTCAGGATCCACCATGCAATCCCCTTTCTCCATGTGGGTAGATAGCAGCACCCCCAACTGTTGAGTAAGAGTTAGTTCTAACAGAGTAGGCTAAGGATGTGCATAAGTTGAGCACAATCTGTGTGTTCCAGTGACAGAGACCACTGATGTTCTGCAGTGAGCCAGACCCTCAAGCACTAGAGGTTTGGTTAGAGTCATTGATATGCCTCTTCAGGCTTACACAAACACTGATAGATTATATGGTGGCTTTGGAAGTTTTGTTTTTTCCCACTGAGCATCTTGTCATTGGTAGAGCTGGGTTACTCAGATGCATGATGAGTTGGCACTCTCATGGGACTACTTCCAGCAGTTGTTTTGTGAGGAGTACTACCCCTCCTTCTTGTGCCTTGTTTGCCTTCATTAGCTCCTTCAGTTTCAGAAGGGAGGGATGATGGTGGTTGAGTATGTGACTAGGTTTATAGACCATGCTCGGTACTCTTTTTATATAGTCTTCGATGGTAACTTTCAAGCCTAGAGGTTTGAGAAGGGTCTCCATAGAGAGATATATGCCAGGGTAGTAGCCTTGTGCTTTCCCACCTATGTTAGGGTGTTGGAGCGAGCACTGGTGATAGAGAGCATTCTGTCAGAGGGAGGCCAGATAACTATTTTTGGTGGTAGGGTTAATGGAGCTAAGATTTCTGTGGTAGCTATTAAACATTAGTTGGTAGGGCCTCGACGTAAGAGGCCACACAATGACCAGTCTAGGTACAATGGTCAGGGATAGCATAGAGTACTGAGAGATCCCAGGGAGGGCCAGTTCTATGCTTGTGACAAGGAAGGATTCATGGCATGAGACTACTCGACCAAACGTGCTAAGAATACCAAGAAGTTAGTAAGTGGACCACCACGGCAGAGATAGCATTGTGATCAGGGTGGTCCCCATGGATGTGGTGTCGGTAGAGGAGTAAGAGGAATTGGAGGGGGGGCGACATTGTGAGGTATTCCCACCATAAACAAGTGGCCCATGTCAGGGTTTGGAAGATGGGTCCACGGATAGCCAAAAACTTTGGATTTCTACGATCCTACACATCAGACGATGATAAGAGGTATGCCTTGTGTCTTTTATACTTTTTTTAGTAAAACTTTTTAGACACTGTGTAAAGTACTCTTTTCCTCCCAACTCCATGTTTGATGTTTTACCAGGGTGAATCGGGGCATCAGTGCAACCCTGTGTTGGTGTTTTTTGACATAGATTCGAATGCATGAGGAAGAGGATTACTTCCCCCACTGAGATGTGTTTTTGTGACATGAGAAAAATCGTGAGGGTAAGTCAGTGCCACCCAAAGTGGATAATATTAAGGTGTAGTGGATGAATCCCTTTGACATGTGCATTCAAAGTGGAGTTGTGCAGTAAAGTGTCAGAATAGATCCTAGATTTTCTAGTGGAGTTTATACTGCTTGAACTCCTTTTTCATGAGATTCCATTACTGGGATCGGAAGAGTGCATGTTTTGGGTATTACTCTCTTTCCAGTAGGGGTAAAGACGTGTGGGGTATGCCACATGATTTCCTTTTCTTGCCTCTTATGGTTGGATGAGTTTACTCACCTTCCATATTCATTGGTATACCTTGTGTGATTAATGTCAAGTCTTGATACTATAGTTATCAAGTACAGGTTGAGGTGATGGAGACCCTTGGAACCGAACGACGTGGCTCACTATTTGGTGTTGGAAGTGATAGTCTTCATGCTGAAAATGTGGAAATGATATCTTTATGTGAGAGATTTTTTGGTTTTTTTAGACCACCAGAGTCTTAGGCGCGTCTTCCCTAGAGATACTTAAACCTAAGGCGGAAACGCTGGTTAAAATTTCTATAAGAATACAAATTTTATATAGTCTATACTTTGGTAAAGGGAAATGTTGTTGCAGATGCCCATAGCAGGAAGTCCCAGGTTCGCCTAGTGTGAGAAGTTTCAGAGCAGTTAGCATCCCTACAGCTGACCTTGGTGAAGCACAAGCGTACAACTTTTCTTTAGTTGATGGTGATGTACCCTTCTCTTTACAAGAATATAATATAGTCTCGATTATGACACATCGACTATTGAATCTTACATGACCAGATATCCTTAGGTGTTTTACCAGTTGGAAATTCTGAAGGAGGGAACCATGAGACCATGTTCCAAGGACAATATGGATTATAGGCATGATATGCATTTTAGAGGTTTGTCTGGGGTATTAAATTTTCCCTTGAGTTTCTTCGGGCTATTCGGGACTATGAAAATAGATGGCGAGGTTTCCTACCACCTTTCCCTGCACCCAATAGCTAGAGTAAGTGTACGACATCTCCCACGTGTCGCAGCTGAGGAGGTGCATGAATTTTCCAATGCATGTCATCAGTATGAGAATTCCTTATGATGACGAACCATCCCTTTGGATTTTATGTTGTTCTAGCATGGTAATGTCTAGGATCTTCCCTAGGGAGGGAGAGCTAGGTGCGGTCTAATTATCTTGAGTTGTTTTCCCTAGTTTTTCTTTTTGGGGAAGAAAATATTGAAAGATGGAATGATGTATATAACTTTTTTTTTCCTAGTAATAATTTGGAATATTTCTACATATATTTCTATATCTAGGCACTGATAAGGCATGCAATTATGAGTCCCAGTGTGCCCGGAATAAGTTAAACAAAAATATTAAGTGGTTTTATTCTATGCACTTGTCGAAAATGGGTATCACTTAAATGGTAGCTCGGATTAGAAATATAAGGTCACGCTTGACTCCAGAACTTGGTATTTACCCTAGGAAAAGCATAACTTTTATTGGTGTAGGATTTCTGTGAGAAAAGTGACCTAGGGGTAAAATTGTAAATAATATAATTAAATTTAGTTATTTTATCTCGAACGCCGAGTCAAATAAATTTCTATCGGTGACTTATATTGGAAATATGAGACTTCTATTGAGTTCAGAATGGGGTGTTTTTCATAAGCACTACATAAAGTGATCAGGCAAAAAGGTTTCAGATTCTATGACTGTTGGCTAGAGTATTTGTGTTTTTCTATAAAAACGCATTTAAGGGATTAAGCTTAGGGTTAGCCCCCAATCTCCCACTCTCTCCACCAAACTCTCCCTCACTACTATTCTTTATTGTTCTTCATTATATTGAGGAGAGATCTTCACTAGAGACTTAGAAAATAAAGGTGGGAGCGTGATGATCACATCGACAATGATAAATGGATGGATTGATGTACGATTTCTTCTACTTTTAAGTTCTCATTAAAGTTTTAATTAAAAATCCTCTGTTTCTCATTGGTTTCTTTATTTTGAATATCATCGTTGGCAAAAAAACTAACATGACCATCAATTCTCATTGAAAATCACTTTTTTATATTTTTTTCTTCGCCCATTCTTTGGGTTTATTGATGTTTAATTTTTGGAACATCAAAAGTCCAACAGATTGTTAAGTGACGCCCATGGCTATGAAGATCTCATTCTGAGCTTCCCGAAACCAAGTCTGAAATTATTTTCAAACCACTAGTGTGACTGTGGTGGCCCGCAAAAGGGGAAACTAGAGAAGAACCATCAGTGGTGACTGGCAGTGGCCCAAGGTGGTGGCAGGCTACAGAGTAGTCTAGTACGGTGAGCATGGCCAGATGGGGGTCGGCAGTCGGTTTCGTGAGGGAAGAGCAGGTCAGATACCGGCCAAAAGTGGTGGGGTGGCTGGAGCACGGGACATGGCTGGTAGGATGATGGGCCAGAGTTGGAAGGCTTCGGTGGTGTGGGATTAGGTGGGGGCCCTGAGGTAGTGACCAAGGGACAAAGACCTTCATCACGCGGGTCGTGCGCTGACACGAGAGCGGAAAGGAGGACCAGCCATGAGGGCCAGTTGGTGTCTTTATGTAGACTGTGAGAAACGAGAGTAGGATAGGCCATGGAAGTGAGCCAGGCAATTCCAGAATAGAACAAACTCATGATTGGGCCATGACCGGTCATTCGGATTAGGCTAGCATAGGAGGAGGGGCGGGGGTCTGGCCAGTTTTGGCCGAGCCGGCCCAATTCTGACCGAGGTCCTTTAAATACTTCTTTCTCTTAAACTATTCGTCCTATTGATGCACCATCTTTGGAAACATGTCCCTCTAATAAAGGAGGATATTTTAATATTAGTTCAATACTTTTAAGTCTTGGTTTCATTGTTTGGTTTCACGAGACACTTATATTTAACAATAATAATTTAACTATTATTATTCTAAAATCTTAATTCGAACAGAACTTCTAAAAGGTAGGTCTATTTGAAGTGCCTTCAGTGGTGGCATGACCCTAGTATTTGTGCAGACATTTCAAGACTACTTTTAGGTTTTCAAACCAAGGATAGGGTGCAGTCCCCCCAAGGCCCAGTTCACACGCTTTGAGGTGAAATGAAACTTTTTCGTCGGTTATCCATTTTGGACAAATTAGTAGTCCATTTTGTGTGTTTTTTAAAGATGGTTGCAATGGATTGATCCGTATAATTTGTTTTGGGACTAAGTGGTGGGCCACACATGATGTACATTGATCTCATTATGGCGACTTATGACTTTTCCATCGAATGTCCATTTGGGGAAAATAAATAATCGATCTTGTGTGTTTTTTCACAAGGATCTCAAGGGTATAATCCATTTGGATGTGCAAAGACTTATTCATGATCTCATTAAACAATTAAACAAGAAATGAATATTAGTGGAATATCCTTTTGACATGTTTGAAGATAACCCATAGCTTGGGTCAACCTCAACTCTTGTGAGAGTGGATAGATGTATGAAGAGATGAAGTCAAATGTTCTTGACCCATTTGAGGAGGTGTGCTAGCGTAATTACACTTTTAGCCCTTTGAATCAATAACGAGCAATGTGTGATTGTCAACCTTTTGAAAAGGCATGTTAAGTACTCTAGGAGCAAGTCAGCATGTTTAGAGGTACTTGTTCACAGTTAAGTACACGATAATGGTTAAGTATGCAGCTAGGGGAAAAAAGGGCCACACAACATGTGGTCCCCACATGTGTCGTGTACCACTTTATGAATCTTTTATCTCTCACATCTCTTTCTTTTGGACTCGGATATTGGCATGAAGGTAGCCTATCATGTGTGTGTTTCAGTGTCAAACATGATTATTCCCTCCGTAGTGGCATACGAGTTATGATGCCAGATGTTTCGGGTGTGACACCTATCTAGGGAGGCACTCGATGACTACCATGTAGTTCCTCTATGATTTCCAAGAGGCACCATCTAGCAGTGATGGCCATAAAGCTTTTGGGATTACCCTCCAATTGGGATGGGTAGTGGCATTTTCCTATGACAATTTCAGCTTACCCTCCAACAGGGATGGGTAGTGGTATTTGTCGTTCTCTCTCTTCAGGACATACCATCCATCGGGGTTGGGCAATGAGGTTCACCATTTTTTCTTTAGGACTTACCCTCCAGTAGGGTTGGGCAGTGAGGTTCATCATTTACTATACTGAGAATACCCTCTAGTGGGGTTGGGAAGTGGGTCCTTGGCCTTGAGAAACATATAGATCAATGAAGATACGTTTTTTGATGTACCTTTGGACTCGTGGGAAATAATGATGTTTTCCCATTGAGACATGTCCTTGTGACATGATCTAAAACCATGTGGGTGAGACATATCCACCTAAAGTGGGTAGTATCAAGGTTTGGTGATTGATCCCCTTTGACTTGCGTGTTTAGAGCATAAGTGAGGGATGCTAGGCGTCATTAGGGGTTACTTATAGAACTATTGGATACTATTTTCCTAGGTTGAGCTAGTGGGATGGAGAACCCCTTAATATATCATTTGGGTTTCTTGACTATGAATATATATATATATATATCCTATCATAGTATCCACTACTTGGTTTTTGGTTACTCTCATTTTAAGAGAGGTGAAGACGTGCAAGGTATTCCATGTTCTTTCCGTGTCTAGCTTCTTGTGGTTAGAGGAGTCTACTCCCATACTAAAGGTATTGAAGACTCGATGAGAATTTCATATTCTCACCGTTTCTATATCCTTGTGTTAGGATGAGATTACTTCACTCTCTTATTTGATTATGTTGTAATCTTTTACTGTATCTTGATCTATTTACTGCTCCACCCTTAAATATATATTTTTATGCTCCATTGAGCCTTCAGGGAATCCTACTGATTATTTTTATACTCACCCCTAATTGGGATTTTCCCACACTTGGTGTGCCCTTGAAGATGATGGATATGTTTATCGTGACTTCATAGTAACTTATAAATACTGGATCTTAGACCGTGTGTGGTGGTTGTGACTTGGGATTCAGGAGCAGGGATCTCCCAACTATTTTACTTTTCCACATTTTTTCAGGTTGTGTCACTCTTTTGGTTGTGTGTGTATATTTCCCCTTTACCTTTCCATTTACTTTTCTATATTTTTACTATTTAGATCTTGATGCATGTTTTTGATTTATTTATAGTTGCTTTGTATCTTTTTTTCTTTTCCCTCTTTACTTTTTCATTGAGTGGGATTTGTGTCTGTATACAAGTTCTTTAGCAAAGGCCTCCCCAAGTTTGTTGTGCCTTCGGAGATAGTATCCAACCCCTAGCCTATGGAGGTGGGCTTGGGGTAGTTACAACTCAATCCTAAAATGGTTTAGGTCATGACACTTACCATCCAAATTTATGGAAAACGATAACATCAATCTTGCATATATGTGGACTACCACATCCATGAATGAATGTGATCCATTTTCAATTTATAATTTACATTGATGGTAAGAATAATGGATATGATGAATATATTTTATTTATGTGATATAATAATGATTATTTAAATGTTACTTGTTATTTACCTTTCTTTCATTACTTCATTCAAAAAATGGAAACAACATTCTTGCATACGTACAACCTATAGTCTTCATGAATGGTGTAATTCATTTTCTATCTCTACCATTACGAATGTATGTAAATATATGTATATAATGGATATATATGATATTATAAAAATATAAATGATTATTTTTTTGACTTATAATAAATTTAAATTTATTATACATGAGTTTAAAATGCTTTTGAAGTAATTAAAATTCACGGTATGGTATTTTTGTCTCACTTTTATTTCTTTGGGACACATTCCTTATATATCAGTTGTTTCTTTTATGTGGTGTATATACTTCCAATGAATTTGATTTATGGTTCATATCATGAATATTATAATATTTAAATATCCCATATAACTTTTTTATTTCATGTGTCCTAGGATTCAAATGATACAAAAGTGTTAAGGTTTTTATGTTACAATCTCATTATTTATCTGAAATGTTTTTGGTAAAGTTTTATAAGATTAAAAACTATGATATACCTTTAAATGAACTAATTATATTTTTGAAACTATCATTATTTATTTAAAATAATTTTTTTCCTTTAATTTTCTTCATATTAAGTATGTAAGAGACCAAAAATAATTTTTTAAGGAAAATAAACATCATTTAAATGTTCTTTTGAAAAAACTTTTTCTTTCATATCAATGTTTTCTAAAAATGGTTCAAAGAATTATTTTAAAATTATAATTTAATTTTTTAATGTCATTTTTAATCAAGTTTGACTTTCTCAAAAAAATAATTGAAAGGAATCTTCTTTCCATTTTCCGAATGAGGTACTTTTGGACTATTCTAAAAAACTTATGACATGAATGTTTTCTTAACTTATATGCCATGAAATAAATTTCTCAATGTCATAAATGATAAATTTTTTTGAGCTTAATTTAAATGTTTATGGGGTTCTTTTCAATGAAATTTTTTTATAATATATTTAAAAAATTTAGATTTTAAATCTGTGATTTCAAAATGGAAAGGTTATTTTCATCAATAAATGTTCCAAGTGATCTTTCAAAATAATTTTCCACATAAGATGACTTTATTTGATGATTCATAAAACCTAATGGGGTTATTATCTAATGATACCATGTTTATTATTTATCTGGATGGTTCATGTTAATGATGAAAATATTTTTAAGATACTCGTTCTTTTTTTTTCATGGGTAATACTATGATGAAAAGATGAAATGTTTATGAAACTTGTTTCTTTTCCATGAATTATGATATGATGTAATGTTTATGTACCTCATTTCTTTTCATGGGATTTGATATGAATATTTTTTTATGATCCTATGGAACACATATATGTATGAATTTCATTATGTGTTAAGTGGTACCTATATCTACCTCTAATGCGTTGGGTAATGATTAAAGTTATATGATCTCAAAGGGTACATGGGAGTGTATCCAAAGCCCAAAATAAAGTATATTAGAGGTTATACCAGGCCCAATGAATGTACAAAGTTTATTATCCCATGAAAAAGTTGTTATTAATGTCTTTTTGGGTAGACTTGATATAAGTTTTTCTATGATTATGTGTATGTCACAACTCCATGTCTTATTCCAATGTTATGGTCTAATGGATCATGTTACTTGATTCATTTATGATTCGTGTATTATGAATTGACAAGATTTATCCCATGACTCAAGATTATGATCTATGATATGTATTTCATAGATTCACAATGTTAAATTCATTTTTTCATATCCTTATGCCCATTTGAAACTCATTTTATCATAGATATCTCCCTTTATTAACCTTATTGAGCATTAGAGATCACCATTTATTATGTTTTCTTTTATGAGGTCATCAAGAATGGTATTATGTGTGATATGTTTAAAAAGTGTTCTAGTTATAATGAACTATGTTGGAGATGATGTAGTACAATTATGAACTAGTTTTTTTTGTATCCAAGTTTCCAAAGGTACTAGACGTATATGATTCTAGAATTGATCATCATGTTATATCAATAATATTCATTTATTAAGATGTGATATTCATGTATGAAATGTATGGGTTTCTATAGTAGGTAATCGAGAAATAGTTTTGAACCTTAAAAAAGATGGATGAAAAAAAGGATGTGTGAAAACTAAGGATAAATCAAAGTATGGGATAAAACCCTAATATTTTAGTAAAGATCATGAATAACTTAGGTTAAACCTAATGTTTCAAATATTGAAAATAATATTTCCCAAGTTGGGCATCCTATAAATTATTTTTCTAGATTTTTTGGTTTTCCTATTTGATTAATGTTGCTCAAACCATGTTTTTTTGTTTTAATTCAATATATGGAACCTCAATGAATCCTATTTTAACTAAATGAAATTTATAATTCAATGATTTTCCTCCAGAGTATCCAAACTTTATGGATGTTGGAATGAAAAATATCATTTTTTACACTCACACAACATTCTCAGCGTATGAATCATTTTGATCTTATAAATGTGTAAATGAGGGAGCAATATTCTATTGAGTCCTTCATAAGGAGAATTATTCCTTCTTTTATTGTTCCACTAATCCATTAATTACTAAAAAATAGATCAGTATCATTGAAAAGATATTTTCTATTCTCTAGATCAGGAAAAAGTTAACTTGGTTCTTTATCATTTGGAAGGAGAACTAGATCAATGGTTGACTGTTATCAAGAACATAATGAAACATGATAAAATCAAATCCATGGAGTGGGATGACTTTAATAGAATATTTCACAATAATTAATTTCCTCGTATTCTTCATACAAAAATACAGGAGGCATTATTTGAGATAAATCATAAGGATGAGGAAACAATTAGTACTTATAGGGATAATTTTAGAAGAATTGTGAGGTATACTTATGGAATTTTCATCTAGCCTAAAATTAAGGTTGATTGATTCATCGATGTCTTAAAACCAAGTCCTTGTATGACATTATCCATAAGGGAATTTAGTAGTTATGAAGAAATCATTCGCTGTGTTATCAAGGTGGAAGTGGATATTGGAGTTACCCATCAATATCATGGTTTTAATAAGAAAATAAAGATGAAATTCCAAGAAAATTCTAAAAACCATGAATATAATAAGGTGATACTTCCCTTATACTCAATTGGTGGAAAGAAACATTAAGGAAATTATCTTAAGGGGGAAATAAATGTTTTAAGTGTTGAAAGGAATTATATTGAGTGACTAAATGCTGAAATTATTATAATAGGTTATCTAATGATTTAAATAAAGAGAAATCTCTACATAATGAACCACCCACAATCTAGTGTTTCAAATGCCTGGAGTATGGGAATTACATGAACCGGTACCCAAATATAAAGTTTAATGATGATGATAATAGTTAAAAACCTCTTAAAACCAAAAAAAAGGTAAATCCCATGTGATAACTATTTATGTGGAAGGTTTGATAATGATGTAGTGAAAGGTACACATATCATCTACTCTAGAATAATTATTGTCTTGTTTTATTCTAGATCAACCAACTCTTTTATTTCTGATGAATTTTATAAGAGTGTCACAATATCACATCGACAATTAGATTTTTAATTAGATATGAAACCCCCTAATGGTACAATGATCGCATCTCATGTCTATGATTCTTATCTGTTTGATGTTTTTGGGAATAAAATTCCTATAAATCTTGTTATCCTCCCTCTGGTTGAGTTCAATGTTATTTTGGTAATGAATTGGATTTATTTACATAAATACCACATAAATTTACAAGGGAAGTTGCATTTTATATTTCAAACCAACCTATGATCACATATATTTGTAATGATAAATATGAATATCTGATGGAAATCACATCCATTGTATAGGTATTTATTCCTATTAAAAATGGTGTTTATCTTAGGTTGATGAGAAGAAACTCAGCATCATAGATATTTCTATTGTAGGTGAGTTTGACGATTTATTTCCAAAATAGTTTCAAAGACTTTCACTGAATCGTGAAAATTTGTTTTCAGTAGAACTCATCCGTGGTTTCACTTCAATTTCAAAGAATCTATATAGGATGTCCCTGATTGAGTTACAGGAATTGAAAAATAAACTCGAAGATAATCTTAAAAATGGATTTATTCATCCATGGGAGTCACCTTGGGGTGCACCTATTCTATTTTTTAAAAATAAATATGAATCAATGAGACTTTTCATTCATTATCAGGAACATAACAAGATATTTATCAAGAACAAGTATCATCTACCTCATATTGATGACTTGTTTGATTAACTATGTATAACTAAATATTTTTTCCAAAATTGACCTTCATTATGGATATCATCAATTGAGGGACAATAAGAAGGATATACCCAAGAAAAAATTCCGAACAATTTATTGAAACTATGAATATATTGTGATTTATTTTGGTCTAACTAATTCTCCCAATATCTTAATCGATTAAATTAATAGAATATTTAGAGATTACCATGGTATGTGTGTGGAAGTATTTATAGAAAATATTATTATATATTCAAAGAGTAAGTAAGAGAATAAAGATTAGTTGGCGATTATACTAAAGACCTTAAAGAAGGATAATTTAGATTAAAAATTTACAAAGTGTGAATTTTTTACCCAAAAAGTTTTATTTTTGGGTCATATAATCTCAAGTAACTGTATATCCATTGAGCCATAAAATATTGAAAACTATTGAATGTCATCCCAAAACAACCATGGTTATTGAAATCCATAGTTTCCTTGGTTTTTATAGATTTTATCGGTGGTTTATTGAGAAATTTCATAGATGTCCAATACCCTCACCAAGTTAACTCGAAAGGGATCTAATTTCCTTTAGATAGATGAATGTGAGGAATGCTTCAAGGAAATAAAGAGAAGGCTATTCAGAACACCCATTATTACCTTACCTTTTAGCATAGAATTTTCTAATTCTATAGTAATGAACTAAAGAAGGTATTATGATGTTTCCTTATGAAAAATGATATGCTTATTTCTTGTCCCTCACACCAATTGATGTTTCATGGAAAAAATTATCCAACTCCTATTTTCGAGTTATCCATGATCATTTTTTCATTGAATGCATGGAGACATTATCATTATGGAGAAAGGTGTGATATATATAATGACCACAAAAGTTAAAATTATATATTCACTGAAAAATATTTGAATAGACACTATAGAAGATGGTTAAATATGAATAAAGATTATTATTCCACAATACATTACCACCCTGGTAAAGTAAACAAAGTTGTTGATGCTTTGAGTCAAAAGAATCATGATACCTTATCTATGATGAAGATCAAAAAATACTGAATATTCATAGATTTGTAAAGAATAGAGCTAGAAATATTAATGGAAAATAAAAAATCTTATCTATATCAAATGAGTGTCCATACATCTATCCATGTAAGGATTAAAGAGTTGTAGAAGGAATATGTAGAGGTACAGAAGAAGCTGATAAATGTTCCCAAGTTCAACCTTGATTGTGATGGAGTGATAATGTTAAGGAACTATGTTTTCCCCTCCATGCCAATTTTGAAGAACGATTTATGAGATGTAGCTCATATTTCTTGTGACAACCGGGTCCCGGTGACAGCACAGACACCCCGCCTTAACAAGGCCGTCGAGTCCTGGCCTACCAGGTACCACCAGTTGCCCCCACAGACACGTGGGGCCCATCCCAGGGTCCACCCACATGCCTGAATGGATCATCTGACTAATGATAGTCCCCATAGGCCAACACATGTCCTTTCCAGTGTGCTTTGTCCCCACTCACACACATCCTAAGAAACTTCCCAAGAGGTCACCCATCCTGATCCCTACTCCAGGCCAAGCACGCTTAATTGTGGAGTTCTAATCAGACAGGCTCCCGAAAAGGAAGGTGAACCTTGTTGATATGAGTCATATCATTTAGTCATTTAACCCTTTATCATTTGGGGATGTTACAATCACCCCCCCTTTAGAGCACAACGCCCTCGTTGTGGGCCCTACATCTCAACCCAGGCAGTGCACCGCGCACTTAAGGCTGGGTTCCTCCTCTGATACCAAATGTGACAACCGGGTCCCGGTGACAGCACAGACACCCCGCCTTAACAAGGCCATCGGGTCCTGGCCTACCAGGTACCACCAGTTGCCCCCACAGACACGTGGGGCCCACCCCAGGGTCCACCCACATGCCTGAACGGATCATCTGACTAATGATAGTCCCCACAGGCCAACACATGTCCTTTCCAGTGTGCTTTGTCCTCACTCACACACATCCTGAGAAACTTCCCAAGAGGTCACCCATCCTGATCACTACTCCAGGCCAAGCATGCTTAACTGTGGAGTTCTAATCAGACAGGCTCCCGAAAAGGAAGGTGCACCTTGTTGACATGAGTCATATCATTTAGTCATTTAACCCTTTATCATTTTGGGATGTTACATTTCTTCATTCTCTATTAATCCTAGAAGTACAAATATTTATAGAAATTTAAAAGCATATTTATGGTGGGTTTACATGAAGAGAGATATTGCAAAGTTTCTATCTCGGTGCTTGGTATATCAGAAATTTAAGCCTAAGAGACAAAAGTGTAAGGGTTTGTTATAAACATTACCCATACTAGAGTGAAAATGGGAAAACATCACAATGTATTTTGACATTGGAATCCCTAAAACTACAAAATGGAACAATGATATCTGAATTGTAGTTGATATACAAAAAAAATTCTACTCACTTTATTTTCATTAGATAAAAATTATCTCAAGATCAGCTTTCCATAATATATATTAAGGATGTGGAAAGGTTTCAGGGAGTACCACATTCCATTATATCTA
This sequence comes from Viscum album, assembly GCA_963277665.1. Classification (NCBI taxonomy): domain Eukaryota; kingdom Viridiplantae; phylum Streptophyta; class Magnoliopsida; order Santalales; family Viscaceae; genus Viscum; species Viscum album. Next base: position 1,431,135,902 of record OY728157.1, read on the forward strand.
ATCAAGATGTGATGTTTACCTTTATATTTTGGATTATTATTTAGTAGGATCTGGTTAAATAGATATGTTTTAACACTACTTATCATCCTCAGATAGATATCCAGTATTATAGGACTATTCAAACACTAAAAGACATGTTGAGATCCTTCTCTATGGAATTCAAAGGCATTTGGGATAAATACATTCCTTGGTGGAATTTTTGTACAATAATATATTTCACTCAAACATTCAGATGGATTCTTATGAAACCCTCTATGATAAAAAATATAGGATAAAAATTTACTACAATGAAGTTGTCGAAATAAATCTTTTGGAGCCCGATCAAGCTAAGGAAATTGTAGATATTGTTAGATCCATTAATCGTTATATAAGGACATCTCAGATTCGAGAAAAGAGTTTTGCTAAAAATTATTGGAAATATTTAGAGTTTGATATTGGTGAAAATGTGTTCCTATGAATATCTACCCAAAATAGGGTGCTGAGATTAAGTAAAAAGGGAAATATGAGCCCTAGGTATATCATTCCCCTCAAAATTATTGATCATGTCAGGGTGGTGTCTTTTTTATTGAAGCTTCCACTTAATCTCTCTCATTTTCATGATGTTTTCCATCTATATCTCCTGAGGAAGTATATACCTAACCCTTAACATGTACTAAAATTTTAGGTCATACAACTGGAGAAAGATCTATCTTATGAGGAATATCCAATAGAGATTTTATATTGTGGAGAGAGAGTTCTATGAAAAAATACCACTCACCTAGTCAAATTTTTTTTAGTGAAACCCCCAATTTTAGGAAGTTTTTTGGGAACCTAAGGATATAATGAAACATATATATCCAAAAAAAAATGTATAAAAGTAATGAATTTATAGGGAAAAATTCATTTTAGGGGGGTATAATGTTACACCGATATATTTTATAATATATTATTTTTTAATAAATTTTTTTCTTCCATAGATTGTGTTACATGGAACATTAAATGAAAATGAACCGTGATATACTATTAGAATATTATTATTATATGTTATTACCTTGCATTTGAATTGGAGATTATGTATGGGAATAAATAAATTATGTAAAATTATTTATTACACATTTATGAAATTAATTTATTGGTTGTAAATTAATTATAAATAAAAGTAAAATACTTTTGAAAATAAAGGATATGTTTTTCTGAAAAACTATTTTTATGTGGGAAATTTATTTTTTCCTAATAAATTAAATTTATCACCTTTGGTGAATGATTTTAATGAAATTTATATATTATATATTCAATGAAAAATTTTAATCATTCATCTAATATTTTTTAGGAATGAGATAAAAATAAATCAAGTTTTATGCTTAAAAACATTATTTTCCTAAAAAATTGTTTCTGTCACATTTTTCATAATTACATTAAAATTAATTTATACCACTTATAGTTATTGAATTTGATAATATTAAATTTATAATTAGAATCTAGTGGTTTAAAATTGTTAAATAGGTGTGACATCTTGACCCATATACCACTAAACGGTGCCCCGAGCTGATGGGCCACATGGCCTCAAGTGCACCTCCCTGTAGACCAAAGACTATTAAATAACAGCAAGGGTCCAAGGTGGTACATTGGGGGAGACAATACCTTGATCATTACAATAGTACATAATTTTAATAAATATATAGATTTAAAACTAATAATATTAATAGACTGTGGAAGGTAAATCATCTAAATGCAATAACTAATGAATAATAAAAACATCCATCATTATATAAAAAAATGATGTAATGTCATATATCTATAAAAAGGAAAAAAATATTCAAGGAAGAAGGTATTCAATACAATTCATGTATCAAAATAACTAAAAGACCAAAAATTTTGTCTCCCATATCATCATGAGCCATAGCTTGGTCTTGTTCTTCCTCTCTCCTATGCTCTATTCAATCAAGTATCAACAAATGGGTGTATTCCCCTATCCCTACCTGCATACACATAATCTACCAGGGAACCATTGGTGGCCTAGATAGGGGGTACGATAAACTTAATAGGACACCACCAATTGTTTCTATAAATATTCAATTGGTGATTATAATATTATTAGTGTTTAGATATAATGGTAAGAAATGATAAAAATTTGTAAAGGGTTAGCTCTAGTTTTTTATGAACACCAGGCTAGATCTACCTACATTGGACCATTTCAAATGATCTCTAGGAAAGTAAGCATGTTTATACAAATACATGGTCTATATATGTAGTGATTTCAATATCCCTATATATGGATACTACTACTAGTATTGACCTGAGGCTTAAATAAGGCTTCCGTGGGTAGTAGCATGAGTCCCTCAAGTGCCAAGGGACACCATTCCAATTATCAAAAGTATAAGAGTAACCATGCATGGTATCACAATTATAAAGGACATCATACTTGTTTCCCAAGTATAAGGGACACCATTCCTATATCTTATAAAAGTAGGGATTTCATGCCCATATTATAAGTATAAGGGATGTCGTGCTTGTTTCTTTTAAAATTAGGTAAGCTATGACCATATATTAATAAAGTTGGGTCTCTGTACCCATATATCATAGTGTAAGGGATTACATGAACGTATCACAATAAATTAGGGCTTCCATGACCATATATCATAATCTATAAGGGTATTCATGCCCAATTGTCACATATGTATGGGATTTTATGCCCTTATCTCAATAAATTATGGTCATCATGACCATATATCATAATCCATAAGGTTCTCTATTCCCAAGTGTCACAATAGTGATAAGTAGTAAAAGGATTCGTAAAATCCAAAGGATAGTTTATAGTTCAGTATAAATCCTCTTTAACAATGGTATAACCATTGTTCCATTTAAACACATGACATTATTGCACTACTCACTTTCCATTTATTTTAGTATAGTCTGATAAGTGTGCTACACATGCTACACCACTAAAATGACCCATTATAAATTATGATATCATCTTCTAGAAGACAAACCAAACACACTGACAGGTTTGTTGGTTATATAACCATGAAAATAAAATAGTAATATAAAGGGGACACCCAAAGGGGTGTATCATGTTGATTTTGATGACCTACAACATCTTTTGGGATCTAAGATAGACATTAGGTTCCATAATAGATGAACCAATTTATGGCATGTTCGTTTTAGCAGAAATTCATGGTGAAACTAGCATGTAGAATAATAAAAACATATATAAACATTAATACCTTGAGGTATAATTACTATACCACCTACTATAAGAAAATACAGGATGCCTCATCCAATATTGGATTTTATTTTGGCCCAGATTGGAATAAAATAGAATAATAGATGAACACCTAGGAAATAGGGATTATATGATCGCACCAAATTAACATTTTATATAGGTAGAAGAATTATGAAATTAGAATAAGTATTATAGTACTTACCATGATTAATCTAATTAGGATATTAGAAGTTGAACCATATTTTGTATGGAAGAGTTATTAATGAGCCTAGTTGGAAGCTTGAGGATGATTCAGTGGGACAAAGTAGAGAGGGAATTCCACTAGAATTAAGAAATAAATAAGGACTTTAAAAATATAATCCCTTAAAGGAAAAAAGTTCATTTCACCCAAAAATTAAGGGGGGGTGGTTTGGCTACATGGATAGCCAAAACACGCACCAACTGTGTTTCAAGCACTATCTCAAGACCCCCCTCACATGGTTATAGCACATGGTTAAACAAACCACGAATTTTCTATCTATTAAAGATTGTTGATTTTTCTCATGGTAATGAAGCATGTGCCACATGGTTAGGTAAAACCATACGACCCTATAATTTGAACTAAAAACCCCACATGGACATTAGAAACCATGAGAATTGGGCTGCATGGTTTCTATTAACTATTTGGTCTAGCTGTTCTTTCTACCAATTAGTGTTTCGGGCTCTGAACCATCCTCAGACACTCTTATTTCCTCCTTAACTTTACTAGGATTTTACATTAAGTCAAAACAAAGAAATAAAAATGAAGCATAAATTTTTCGTAACTCATAGAAAAACCGAGTTATTATAGTATTTCCCCCTTAAAGGAACTCATCCCCATGTTTCCCTTCCAAGGGTGGTGAAACCAAGTCTAGGAACAACTCTGGAAACTGAGCATGTACATCAGCCTACCGCTTCTAATAATCATTTTGTACATGTTCATGACTCCATATTACCCATTATAAAGTGACTAGATGTCCTCAAAAAACCTTATTCTCTAATCAATTATGTGTATATGATACTCCTCAAAAGAATTATCAACATACAATTAAACATCCTTAGGATCAAAAGTATGAGATGGGTCGGTGTGGTAACAGCAAGGCTATGAAATGTGGTAGACATTGTGCATGGAATGGTACCTCTAAAGTAATAGAAACTGATATGTTACCAGCCTGATTCCATCAAAGATCTAAAAATACCTAATAAAATGAGGCAATGGATTCCCTTTACTTTGTATCTGTCTATTACCAAGTCTGGGTGATACCCATAAGAAAACACGAACCCCAAACTTGAACTCCAGAGGTCATCGATAGTGATTGGCCTACAATTTCATTCTAAACTAATAATTAGAAATATTCTTCCTAATTAACTTCACTTGATCTAAAGTATCCTTCATGAGATGAGGACCTAGCTGCACTGCCTCCCCTACTTCAAGCTAGCACAAAATTTAATGGAATTTCCTACCATATAATTTCTCGTATGGTTCCATATAAACTATTTCCAAAAATCTATTAATGTAGGAAAACTCCAGAAGATGGATATTCTTCTCTAAATAACCCATGAAATCAATGAATCATGCTCAGATCATGTCCTGTAGTACCTATATCATCTGTTCTAACTAATCGTTAGTCTGGGAGTGAAAGCTTGTGCTCAAATGTACCTACGTACCAAAAGATCTCTATAACCCCTACCAGAAACTCAACATGAAATGAGTGTCTCTATCTGAAATGATAGTGAAATAGAACCCATGTAAGCATATAATCTCATAGATATATAGTATTCCAAGCACATCAACTGAGAAAGTATCCCAGATGGGAAGGAAGTGGGGTACCATTATCAATCAATTCATGAATACCCAAACTACATCGCTACCTTGAGCCAACCTTTGTAAAATAGTCACAAAATACATCCTGATGTCATCCAATTTCTATTATAGGATTAGTAATAACTATAAAAAGATATAGAATCACTGGTGTTCCACCTTAACCTATTGATATGTGGAACACCTACTAATAAAACCCACTATCAAACATTTTAACCCAACCAACCAATACTATTAATGCATAGCATGATACATCTTCGACATACCTAAGTGCATCGCCCACTGAGAATCATGGGATTCTTGCATCATCTCCTCCCTCATATTAATAGGAAACTAGATATTTTCATGTATGTGTAGGATTTTATCTCCATTAACATAATAATCCAAAGGTAGGTCCTTGCAAGAGATACTTTATCATATAACCAAACCTTCAAGATTTGAAAAATACCCTCTCTTTACTATATCTAAGAGCGAAGAGGTTACTACTAAGGCTAAAAGAAATGTATTCTCATGACTCTATTGAAACTCCAAATGCATATCAGAAAGAAGGGGAAAATTTCCCATTCATCATTGGATTCCTAAATTTATTGTGCCCTATTTTTTCAGCTTAGCACATCAGCTACAACATTACCCTTCCCAGATGTATAAGAAAACTCAAATTCAAAGGATTGATGGTATTCAACCCATCTTCGATGTCTGAGATTCAATTCACTTTTCATAAATATATATTTGAGTATATTTTGGTATATATATACCACAAAGAGCTATCTGATCAGATAATGCCTCCAGAATCACAAGGAATGAACGACTACTGCAAGCTCAAGGTCATACGTTAGGTAATTATGCTAATGTGGCCTCAACATTCAAGACCCATACACAATGAATTGATCCTCCTGCATAAAAACAACACCCATATTGATGTTTGATGCATCATAGAAAACTATATATCTACTACCAGGCTTTGGAAAAATCTTTATTGATCCCAAATTAATCTTTCCTTTCATCTCTAGAAAGGATTTCTTGCATGCTCTAGACCATAAGAAATTCTCACCCTTATTAGTTAGACTAGTAATGGGTTTTATAAGTCATGATAATTCCTATATGAAATTCCTATGATAACTGGTTATCCCTAATAAACTACATATATCCAAAATGTTCTTGGGATTCTCCCAGGTAACTACAACACTCACCTTCTTTGGGTTAACAGACACTCCAACATATGAAATAATATGACCCAAGAAGTGTATATTATTGATCCAAAAGTGTTATTTAGCAATATTATCATACATTTGGTGATCTCTTAGTGTATTTATAATTTTCTCAAGATATTTAACATGGTCATTTCAAGTATAAGTATATACCAAGATATCATCTAAAATACAACCACAAATGAATCGATAAAATGGGTGGAAACCCCAATTCGTCAAATCCATAAAAATATTTGGTGTATTTATGAGATTGAAAGGAATAACCAAATACTCATAAATAACATACCTACTATATAATTTTGTATGAGTAATGTTTCAATGTATAAAATGAACCTAGTGATAGCTTGACCTCTTATCAATCTTCAAAAATATATTGGAGCTGGTCATAGAGGTAATTTATATGAGTAAAAGGATATCGATTCTTCATAGTAATTTGATTCAACTTATGGTAATCCACACAGATCTTGAGGGTTTTGTTTGCCATCTTGAATAAAAATACCACTGAACCGCAAGAAGAATTATTGGGCCATATAAAACCCTAATCTTCAAAATCTTCTAGATACCTCTTTATCTCTTGCAACTCAGTAGTAGTCATCTAGTAAGGTGGAATGGATATCAGTGAAGCTCTAAGAACTAGATCGATTGTAAATTCCACCTCCCTCTCAGGAGGTAGCCCAAAGAATTTTTTAGGGAATACATCCCTGAAATGGTATACTATAAAAGAGAATTCAGTTGTATTTAACCACTAATAATCTATATAAAGTCTAGAAATATGTGTAGTTACACCACCAAGCCCAAGATTCTATGGTCTATCTCTACATTCTTGTAAATCTCACTCACCTTTGTGAATATAATTTTCTTCTTATGGTGTTCTGAATGACACCATATGACAATATAAACTCACATAGGAACGTAAATGAACTTAACAGTCTATACTGAGAATAATTTTGGAACCATATATCTTAAGGATGAATAAGTTCCATAGGAAATGTTGGCCAACTATCTCAAGGGGCATACCTTGAACTGGAATTCACTCTCTAAATGTAAACCCAAAGGGGTGTCAAGGGTCATCATGCCAGGAAAATACTCAGTTTCAAGATCAAGGATTTATATAATAGCCAAAGATATAAAAGAAAATTAAGAACCAATATCGAATAAGTAAAACACTATAGTAGATGATACCATAATAGTATCTTGAAAATTAGATGTTCTGGCACTTTGCTCCTCCAGTATAGGTTTCACTAAATAAATATGGTATGATACATAGCCTTATGTTACAACCTGACTACCCAAAGAGGGTATTCTTTATTGACGCTATATATCTGAAACCTAGATACCTCATCCATGATCTCCTCTTATTCATGTACATTCATTAGTACTCCAGACACATTTCTGGTGAGGTGTTCATGATCCCTATCCTAAAGGCGGAGATGATAAGGATCCTCTCCCACTAGGAATGGATGGGAAGGTCCTGTAAAAATGATGAATATTATTCAAATTGTCACAGCCTTAGAACACAAAAAGTTCTCTAGGGAATGGGGTATTCTTATTCTCAGGATTCCAACATTGGTGAAAAACCAAATAACTATCATTTGGTGTCACCGGGCTACTTCTGCTCCCATGTGCAATCTCGAAGCATCGCTTCTAGCTGCTTGTTGAACCACTTCCCTATCTTGATTCTAAGACACCATATCCCACACCTCATACTTACCATAGGTTTTTCTCGATAATGATATCCCAGTTTACTATATTAGATATATTAGTCAACTAGAAAACATTCACCTAAGATTGAATAGGATGCTTAAGTCCATCCTCAAATTCTCTCACTTTCACTAGATCATTAGCAGTATAAATAGGCACGAATCACTAAATCTAAGTAAAATGAGATGATTTTCCCATAATAAACATAGAACCCTACTACATGTTCAAGTAATCCTTTGTATGATCATCCCTAGAATTCTTAGGGAAGAAATAAGCATAGAATCTAGACTATAAATCTATCCAAATCACTTACTGATACTGACTTTTCTGGTTCAGAATATCCCACCAATTTTTTTCAGATACTCAAAGAATATACATAACAATATTTACTCCCCTATCAAGATGTTTCTCAAGGTGTTTGAATATATATAATAATATTTCAATCCACAACTCTACAGCTTAGGGGATACCATCCCCTGAAAAAGTAGGTGGATGATGTTGTTAAAACTCTCACACCAACTCTCCCAAGAAGGGGTAGGTCATGGGGCCCCCTGTATAGTATTCATAGTCCGTACGAACTCCCATCAAAACTAGAAATCATTACCTATATAAGGGATAATAGTTAGCTCTATAGGTGGAACTAATAAAGGTATCACTTGTGTATTGGGGCCCACCACCTCTAGTGCATGGTTATTACCACCCTCCTAGTGCATGACCAGAGAACGTAATGGTGGAATTGATCTAAAAATTGAAAATTGATTTTTTAGATAGTATTGAACAATGATAAATATATCAGATACGTGAATAGGATACTTACAATCCTTCCTATATAAAATTCACACCACTCTACCTGCTTCTAAATTCAAGTCTTTTTGATAGGATCATTCATATGAAACATAGGATACACTTCATACTACCCACTACTAAGGTTAGGTCTATATCAAGATCTGTGTTTCATTGTAAGTCTCACGGTATATGTTCTATTAATTAAAAATTATAGAGGAAAACACCCTTTAGTTTTCAATTGGAACCCTCATTTAATGGTGTCCATATTTTAAATTAGAGATTTATCAATTATTGAATTTATGTAATAGACTAGTTTTCTAAATTACCATTCAAAATTTATACAAGTATATGATTTATAAATTTAAATATTTATCTCATTTAACTACATCCAAAACCTTACATTTAATAGAATAATGTAAAATGTAATATGAATTGATTTGACTATATGAATCATCATTCAAAATCTATAGAGGTACATTCCCTCTTTAGATTACAAATGACATTCATGTATTTCAAATCATCTTAATTTTTAGTCTATGTAACCTCATTAACCTAACTCAAACATGTGATAATTTGTTAGTTAAGGTTCCATAATCAAACTATATGGGAAAAATTGTTTATGTTGATGTAGACACTTTAATAACCCATTAAATAATCTCTTTTTTCTTAAAAAACTTTAGTTTCATAATAGGTATATCATTCAAGGGACATAAAACATGTATCATATAGTCAAGTAATGTAATCTACATGGCATGGAAAAATTCATGACATATTAGTCCTATTAAGTGAATAAAAAGATGCATGAACAATGATTCCTTGTGTATCGGGCCAAGGATAAAATATAATCCAACATCATAAAAATAATAATGTAATATATCATGTGTTCCACCCACCAATTGAATCAAATATAATCTAATAGTCATAAACCAAAACATCGTATCCCATCTGAGACAATTTGGTTTTTTTCCTGTACATGGGTTAGATACTCCTAGGCACAGACTCATTAAAAAAATTGACTCATCCTATTCTTATTTCTAGAATCCCAAAATAGTATGGTAATGAAAAGAAAGCCTCTGATACCACTTTGTGATGTCTTAACCTAGATTTCACTAAATGGTTCCCCAAACTGGCAGGTCACATGGACTGAAGCATGCCACCCCATACGCTAGAGGTTGCTGACTAATAGTGAGGATCCAAGTCGGTATGGTGGGGAGATTATATCCTCATTATTAGAGTAGTACAATGTGTAAATAAAGAGATAAATAATGGAATAATAATATCAACTAACTATGAAAGGTAAATTATCCAAATATAATAAGTAAAAAAACAAAAAATTAAAACATTATATAAAAAATAACGTAGTTTCGTGTATCTATGAAAAGGAAATAGACAGGCATGGAAGCAGGAATGAAATACAATATATGTATCAAAAAATAAAAAATCAAAAATATTGTCTCCAATATCATCATTAGAAATAACTGGGTCATGTTCTTCCCCACTCCTACGCTATAATCAATCAAGTATCAACAACTAAGAACTTTCCACTATCCCTACCTACATCCACATAATCTTCCTGAGTACCATTGGTGGCCCAAATAGGGTATGAGATAAACTTAGTATTCCCCCACCAACGATGCATATAAATATCCATTCAGTGTATGCAATATGAGAAGTGTGTAGATGTAATGGTAAGTAGTAATAAAAACTATAAATGTTCATCTCTTTTTCTTGAAGGACACAAGGCTGACACTGCCTTCTTCAGCTCATTCTAGATGATCTATGAGCAAGTAACAATATGTATACATATGTATGTTCTATATACATAGTGACATCTATAGCTATATATATGAATAATAATACTATTCTAGACTTGAGGCGTAACTCAAGCATCCATGGATGGTATTTTCAAGGGACACCATGCCCGGTATCACAAGTATATGGGATATTGTGCCCATGTCACAAGTATAAGGTATGACATTGTTGGAACCAAGGATCTTATCTACTGAAAAAGTAGCATGGTTTGTGTTTGTTTTCAATCCTATCATGGATGATCATAGAGATTTCAAGGAAAATGGTTATACAGTTCAAGGTGAAAGTAGTTTTGAAGGTGACATCACTTCCTAGTGTTTGCCAAAATTTTGGGGTCCAAAAATTGGGTAATGGCATGCCTTGTGAAAGGTGGTTTTTATTAAAGGTCTCATGAAAATGTGGAAAAGGCATGAGTTTCATAGAGATGGGATTTATGAAGTGTGTTTCGCAAAGACAATGAATATTTTGACGGTGTGCTCTGAAATTACAAGATTTTGATCTCTGAGCTTCACGAAAGGTATTATTCTTGAATAAAATTTTCATTTATATTGAAAAAGAATGGTTTTTGTGAATATTGGATTGAGGATCTCAAAGAAATGAAGATTTTTTATTTAAGATAGTGTTTCTTTGCAGTTATGACGTGATCTGTGAATTGTAAATTTTAGTGGAGCTTTGTGAGATGGAGGAAGCATCGCAGAGGCTTTTTGACGGATCTGGATTTTGCACCTGAAGAAGAGGAGATTAACATTCAAAAATGCCTATAAATAATAGCCCACCCATATTAATTATACATGATTTTAAATAGGTAAAATATTTTATTGCATTGACTTCGCAAAGAAAGGGGTTCTTCGCGAAGTGTATTGTTCTATGTGAGCTTGAGCTTCGTGAAGAGACTTTTAAAATATTAAATAATTCCAAAGCTTCTAACTCTTGAGAGATTCGCGAAGATGAAGTGTTCTATTTTGTCTTAGTGAGCTTCTCAAAGTAGGTTTCTCTGCAAGGTAGTGAGCTCTGTGAAGGGTGTTACTCTGAGAGACAGTGAGCTCCGCAAAGGGTTGTGCTCTAAAAGGTAGAGAGATCTCCAAAGGGTTGAGCTTTGTGAAGGGTAATTGTGAAGGCTTGTTTTGAGTATCTTTGTTGAGTGTCCAGGGCATTCAGTGAGCATCTAATCAGTTCTTTAATGTAAGTAGTGTCTCATACTAGAAAGAGACAAACACTTCAATGCCAATATATTGAAGTGACCTTCAAGTTGATAAATTGATTTTGACCTCTCTCATAGAAGTGAGCTGTGGAGAGTTTATGGAAGTGTTCCGATGGAAGCGGTGTGCTATACCTGATCTTTTGTAAGGGTGGTGTTCCTATCACAGAGTGACTGTGACCAAACTTTTTTACTCAAAAATTGATGAAGATTAGTATATTTAGGTACGACTGACACACTATCGGCATATGCTCCTTGAACGTTTCCCTTTGTGGTGAACCAAGTAAAATTATTATGTCATCTCCTTGCTTTCATTTGACTGAATGGTTTAACAAGTTCCTACTGATGTGGGAATAATATCCACAACCTTAAGAAGAAAAAGATGACACCCTGATTCACCCCTCCCATCTCAGGGTGTTCTAGAGTCCTTCAGACATTCCCTTATCTTATAAAAGCAAGGACTCCATTCCCACATCTCAATTATATGAGAATCCATGCCCATGTCTTATAAAATTATGATCACCATTCCAATATATAGATAAATTAGGGTCACCATTCTCATACTTCACATTGTAAGGGATTCCAAGCATGTATATCAATAAAGTAGGGCAGCATGCCCATATATCATAAGTCATAAGGGTATCCATGCCTAAGTGTCATATATTAAAGAGACACCATTCCCATATCACAATAAAATAATATCACCATGACCATATATCATAGGTTGTAAGGTTCTCTATTCCCAAGTGGAAGAACAATAATAGGTAGCTCAGGGATTAGTAAAATCTAAAGGATATTCCATAGTTCATTATAATTCTTATATAACAAGGGTGTAACCATTGTTCCATTTAAACATGTGATGTGGTTGTACCACTCACTTTCCATTTAATTCAATATTGTATGATAAGTGTTTTTTCCATGTTATACCACTACAATTATCCATTATCAATTATGATATCACCATTAAGAAGTCAAAACAACACACTGATGGGTGTTTTGTTTAAATAAATATGAAATTCAAATTGGAATATAAAGAGAACACCTAAAGGGATGGATCACAATTAATTTGATGACCTCCAATATATTTTTGGATATAAGAGATAAAATATGTTGTAGAATAGGGAAACCAATTTAAGGAATATTCATTTTAGGGGTAATGCATGGTGAATTCTATTTACACTAAATGAAATTAATAATTCAATGATTTTCCTACAGAGTATCCAAACATTATGGATGTTGGAATGATAAATATAATTTTTTTTACACTCACACAACATTCTCAGTGTATGAATCATGCTGATCTTATAAATGAGTAAATGAGGGAACAATATTCTATTGAGTCCTTCATAAGGAAAATTAAACCTTCTTTTATTGTTCCACTAATCCATTAATTACTAAAAAATAGATCAGTATCATTGAAAATATATTCTCTATTCTCCAGATCAGGAAAAAGTTAATTTGGTTGTTTATCATTTGGAAGGATAACTAGATCAATGGTTTACTATTATCAAGAACATGATGAAACATGATAAAATTGATTCCATGGAGTGGGATGAATTTAATAGAATATTTCACAATAAGTACTTTCCTCGTATTCTTCATACAAAAAACGAGGAGGAATTATTTGAGATAAAGCATAAGGATGAGGAATCAATTAGAACTTATGGGGATAATTTTAAAAGAATTGTGAGGTATACTTCTGGAATTTTCATCAATCCTAAAATTAAGGTTGATCGATTCATCGGTGTCTTAAAACCAAGTCCTCGTATGACATTATCCATAAGGGAATTTATTAGTTATGAAGAAATAATTCAATGTGTTATCAAGGTGGAAGTGGATATTGGAGTTACCCATCAATCTCATGGTTTTAATAAGAAAAGAAATATGAAATTCAAAGTAAATTCTAAAAACCATGAATATAAGAAGGTGATACTTCCCTTTTACTCAATGGGTGGAAGGAAACATTGTGGAAATTATCTTAATGGGGCAATAAATGTTTTAAGTGTTGAAAGGAATTATATTGAGTGACTAAATGCTGAAATTATTGTAATAGGTTATCTAATGATTTGAATAAAGAGAAATCTATACATAATGAACCACCCACAATCTAGTGTTTCAAATTCCTAGAGTATGGTAATTATGTGAACCGGTACCCAAATATGAAGGTTAATGACAATGATAATAGATAAAAACCTCTTAAAACCATAAAAAAGGTAAATCCCATGTGATAACTATTTATGTTGAAGGTTTGATAATGATGTGTTGAAAGGTACACATATCATCTACTCTAGAATAGTTATTGTGTTGTTTTATTCTAGATTAACTAACTCTTTTATTTTTGATGAATTTTATAAGAGTGTCACAATATCACATAAACAATTAGATTTTAAATTAGATATGAAACCCCATAATGGTACAATGATCGCATCTCATGTCTATGATTCTTATCTAGTTGATGTTTTTAGGAATAAACTTCCTATAAATCTTGTTATCCTCCCTCCGGTTGAGTTCAATGTTATTTTGGTAATGAATTGGATTTATTTACATAAATACCACATAAATTTACAAGGGAAGTCGCCTTTGATATTTCAAACCAACCTATGATCACATATATTTGTAATGATAAATATGAATATATGATGGAAATCACATCTATTGTATGGGTGTTCATTCCTATTCAAAAATGGTGTTTATCTCAGGTTGATGAGAAGAAACTCAACATCATAGATATTCCTATTTTAAGTGAGTTTATCAATTTATTTCTAAAAGAGTTTCTTAGACATACACTAAATCATGAAAATGTGTTTTCAATAGAACTCATTCGTGGTTCTACTCCAATTTCAAAGAATCTATATAGGATGGCCCTGATTGAGTTACAGAAATTGAAAAATAAACTCTAGGATAACCTTAACAATGGATTTATTCATCCATGGAAGTCACCTTGGGGTGCACCTATTCTATTTTATAAAAATAAATATGGATCAATGAGACTTTACATTCATTATCAGGAACATAACAAGATCTTTATCAAGAACAAGTATCATCTAACTCATATTGATGACTTCTTTGATTAACTACGCATAGCTAAATATTTTTCCAAAATTAACCTTCATTATGGATATCATCAATTGAGGTACAATAAATAGTATATACTAAAGAAAACATTCTGAACAATTTATTGAAACTATGAATATATAGTTATTCCTTTTGGTCTTACTAATTCACCCAATATCTTCATCGATTAAATTAATAGAGTATTTAGAGATGGCCTTAGTAAGTTTATAGAAGTATTTATTGAAAATATTATTATATATTCAAAGAGTAAGTAAGATAATAAAGATCAGTTGAGGATTATACTTAAGACCTTAAAGAAGGATAATTTTGATTCAAAATTTACAAAGTGTGAATTTTTGACTCATAAAGTTTTATTTTTGGGTTATATAATATCAAAAGAGGGTATATTCACTGAGCTATAAAATATGGAAACTATTTAATGGCATCCCATAATAACCATGGTTATTGAAATCCATAGTTTCCTTGGTTTTTATAGATATTACCGGTGGTTTATTGAGAAATTTCACAGATGTCCAATCCCCTCACCAAGTTAACTTGAAAGGGATCTAAGTTCCTTTAGATATATGAATGTGAGGAATGTTGCAAGAAAATAAATAGAAGGATAGTTAGAACACCCATTATTAACATACCTTATAGTGGATAATTTTTTTAATCTATAGTGATGAACTAATGAAGGGATTAGGATGTTTCCTCATGAAAAATGGTATGATTATTGCTTATGCCTCACACTAATTGATGTTTCATGGAAAAAATTATCCAACTCCTATCTTCGAGTTATCCAGGATCATTTTTTCATTGAATGCATGGAGACATTATCATTATGGAGAAAGGTGTGATATATATAATGATCATAAAATTTAAAAGTATATATTCACTCAAAAATAGTTGAATATACACTATAGAAGATGGTTAAAGATGAATAATGATTATTATTCCTCAATACATTACCACCCTGGGAAAGTAAACAATGTTGTTGATGCTTTCAGTCAAAAGAATTATGATACCTTATCTATGATGAAGATCACAAAATACTTAATATTCATATATTTGTAAATAATAGAGCTAGAAATATTAATGGAAAATAAAAAATATTATCTGTATCAAATGAGTGTTCATCCATCTATCCGTGTAAGGATTAAAGAGATGTAAAAGGAAGATGGAAAGGTATAGAAGAAGTTGAGAAATGTTCCCAAGTTCAACCTTGATTGTGATGGAGTGATAATCCTAATGAACTATGTTTGTTTCCCCTTCATGCCAATTTTGAAGAAGGATTTATGAGATGTAGCTCATATTTCTTCATTCTCTATTCATCCTAGAAGTACAAATATGTATAGATATTTAAAAGAGTATTTATGGTGGGGTTACATGAAGAGATATATTGCAAATTTTTTATCTCATTTCATGGTATATTAGTAATTTAAGCCTAAGAGACAAAAGTTTAAGGGTTTTTTACAACCATTACCCATACTAGAGTGGAAATGGGAAAACATCACAATGGATTTTGACATTGGAATCCCTAAAACTACAAAATGGAACAATGATGTCTAAATTGTAGTTGATCTCCAAAAAAATCTACACACTTTATTTTCATTAGATAAAAATTATCTCAAGATCAGCTTTCTATAATATATATTAAGTATGTGGTAAGGTTTCATGGAGTACCAAATTCCATTATATCTAATCAGAATCTGGTGTTTACCTTTATGTTTTGGATTATTATTTAGTAGTCTTTTGTTAAAGAGATATGTTTTAACACTACTTATCATCCTTATATATATATCTAGTATTATGGGACTATTCAAACACTAAAAGACATGTTGATATCCTTCTCTATGGAATTAAAAGGCATTTGGGATAAATATATTCCTTTGGTAGAATTTTTGTACAATAATATATTTCACTCAAACATTAAGATGGATTATTATGAATCCCTATATGATAAAAAATACAGGATGAAAATTTACTAGAATGAAGTTTTATAAATAAATCTATTGGGTCCCGATCAAGATAAGAAAATTGTAGAGATTATTAGATCTATTAATCATTATATAAGGACATCTCATATTCGAGAAAAGAGTTTTGATAAAAATCATTGGAAATATTTAGAGTTTGATATTGGTTAAAATGTATTCCTATGAATATCTACCTAGAATAGGGTGATGAGATTAATAAAAAGGGAAATATGAGCCTTAGGTATATCGTTCCCTTCAAAATTATTGATCATGTCAGGGTGGTATCTTTTTTAGTGGAGCTTCCACTTAATCTCTCTCATGTTCATGATGTGTTCCATCTATATCTCTTGAGGAAGTATATAACTAACCCTTCACATGTAATAAAATTTGAGTTCATATAACTAGAGAAAGATCTATATTATAAGAAATATTCAATAGAGATTATATATTGTCAAGATAGAGTTCTATGAAAAAATACCACTCACCTAGTCAATTTTTTGTAGTAAAACCCCCAATTTTAGGAAGCTATGTGGGAACCTGAGGATATAATGAAACATAGATATCCAAAAAAATTGTATAAATGTAATGAATTTAGAGGGAATAATTCATTTTATGGGGGTAGAATGTTACACCCATATATTTTATAACATATTATTTTTTAATAAATTTTTTTCTTTCATAGATTGTGTTATATGCAACATTAAGTGTAAACGAACCGTGATATACTATTAGAATATTATTATTAGGTGTTATTACCTTGCTTTGGAATTGGATATTATGAATGGGAATAAATAAATTATGTAAAATTATTTATTACAAATTTATGAAATTAATTCATTGGTTATAAATTAATTAGAAACAAAAATAAAATACTTTTGAAAATAAAGGATACGTTTTTCTGAAAAACTATTTTTATGTCTGCAATTTATTTTTATCCTAATAAATTAAATTTATCACCTTTGGTGAATTATTTTAATGAAATTTATATATTATATATTCAATGAAAATTTTTAATCATTCATCTAATATTTTTTTTAGGCATGAGATAAAGATAAACCAGGTTTAATTCTTAAAAACGTTATTTTTCTAAAAAACTGTTTCTGTCACATTTTTCATAATTACATTAAAATTAATTTATACCACTTATAGTTATTCAATTTGATAATATTAATTTCATTATTAGAATCAAGTTTTTTAAAATTGGTAAATAGGTGTTACATCTTGACTCATATACCACTAAACGGTGCCCCAAGCCGATGGGTCACATGGCCTCAAGTGCACCTCCATGTAGGCCAGAGACTATTAACTAACAAAAAGGGTCAAAGGTAGTACATTGGGGGATACTATACCATGATCATTACATTAGTACATAATTTAAATAAACAAATAGATTTAAAAATAATAATATCAATATATTATGGAAGGTAAATCATCTAAATAAAATAACTAACAAATAATAAAAACTTATAACATTATATAAAACAATTATGTAATGTCATCTATCTATAAAAAGGAAAAAAATAGTCAAGGAAGAAGGTATTCAATAAAATTCATGTATCAAAATAACAAAAAGACCAATAACTTTGTCTCCAATATCATCATGATCCATAGCTTTGTTTTGTGCTTCCTCTCTTCTATGCTATAATCAATCAAGTATCAACAAATGGGTGTATTCCCCTGTCCCTACCTGCATACACATAATCTACCAGGGCACCATCGGTGGCCTAGATAGGGTGTGATATAAACTTAATAGGACACCACAAATGGTGTCTATAAATATTCAATTGGTGATTATAATATTATCAATGTTTAGATATAATGGTAAGCAATGATAAAAATTTGTAAAGGGTTGGCTCAAGTTTCTGATGAACACCAGGCTAACTCTACCTACTTTGGACCATTCCAAATGATCTCTGGGATAGTAAGAATGTGTATAAAAATACATGGTCTATATATTTAGTGATTTCAATATCCATATATATGGATACTACTACTATTCTTGACCCGAGGCATAAATCAGGCTTCCATGGGTAGTAGCATGAGTCTCTCAAGTGCTAAGGGACATCATTCTCATTATCAAAAGTATAAGAGGAACCATGAATGGTATCACAATTATAAAATACATCATACTTGTGTCATAATTATAAAGGAAACCATTCCTATATCTTCTAAAAGTAGGGATTTCATGCCCATATTTCAAGTATAATGGATGTCGTGGTTGTATCTTATAAAATTAGGTAAGCTATGACCATATATTAATAAAGTAGGGTCTCTATACCCATATATCTTAGTGTAAGGGATTACATGAACGTATCACAATAAATTAGGGTTTACATGACCATATATCATAATACATAAGGGTATCCATGCCCAATTGTCACATGTGTATGGAATTTTATGCCCTTATCTCAATAAAGTAGGGTCATCATGCCCATATATCATAATCCATAAGGTTATTTGTTCCCAAGTGTCACAACAGTGATAAGCAGTAAAAGGATTCTTAAAATACAAAGGATAGTTTATAGTTCATTAGAAATCCTCTTTAGCAATGGTATAACCATTGTTCTATTTAAACACATGACATTATTTCACCACTCACTTTCCATTTATTTTAGTATAGTCTGATAAGTGTGCTACACATGCTACACCACTAAAATTTCCCATTAAAATTATGATATCATCTTCTAGAAGACAAACCAAACACACTAACTGGTTTTCTGGTTATATAACCATGAAAATCAAATAGTAATATAAAGGGCACACCAAAAGGGGTGTATCACGTTGATTTTGATGACCTACAACATCTTTTGGGATCTGAGAGAGATATTAGGTTTCATAATAGAGAAACCAATTTATGGCATGTTCATTTTAGAAGAAATGCATGGTGAAACTAGAATATAGAATAATAAAAACATATATAAACATTAATACCTTGAGTTATAATTACTAGACCACCTAAGGTAAGAAAATATAGGATTCCTCATCTAATATCGGCTTTTAGTTTGGCCCAGATCGGAATAAAATAGAATAATATATGAACACCTAGGAAATAGGGATTATATGATCACAGCAAAATAACATTTTATATAGGTAGAAGAATTATTAAATTATAATAAGTAGTATAGTATTTACCATGAGGAATCTAATGAGACTATTATAAGTTGAATCGGAGTTTGTATGGAAGAGTTATCAATAAACCTAGTTGGAAGCTTGAGGATGATTCAATGAGACAAAGTAGAGAGGTAATTCCACTAGAAATAAGAAAAAAAGAACATTACAAATATAATCCCTTAAAGTAAAAAAGGTCATTTCACCCAAATTTTATGGGGGAATGGTTTGGCTACATGGATTTCCAAAACACACACCAACTGTGTGTTAATCACTATCTCAAGACCCCCTCACATGGTCATAGCACATGGTTAAACAAACCATGAATTATACCTCTATTAATTTTTTTTATTTTTCTCATGGTAATGAAGCATGTGTCCCATGGTT
The DNA here is from genome assembly GCA_963277665.1 of Viscum album. NCBI lineage: Eukaryota > Viridiplantae > Streptophyta > Magnoliopsida > Santalales > Viscaceae > Viscum > Viscum album. The sequence continues at coordinate 1,431,156,168 of OY728157.1, forward strand.
AGTAAAAACCATGTGGCCCTCTAGTTTTCACTAAAAACCCCACATGGCCATTGGACACCATGTGGATTGGGCTGCATGGTTTCTACTAACTATTTGGCCAAGCTGTTCTTTCTGCCGGTTAGGGTTTCGGGCTCCGAACCAGCCTCAGACACTCTTATTTCCTCCTTAACTTTATTAGGATTTCATATTAGGTCAAAACAAAGAAATAAAACAAAAGCATAAAATTTTTGTAACTGATAGAAAAACGGTGTTATTATAGTCTTCCCCCTTAAAGGAACTCATCCCCATGTTTTCCTTCCAAGGGTGGTGAAACCTAGTCTAGGAACAACTCTGGGCACTGAGCATGTAAATCGGCCTACCGCTCCTAATAATCATTGTGTACATGTTCATGACTCCATATTACCCATACTAAAGCGACCATATGTCCTCATAGAACCATATGATCTGATCAATTATGTGTATATGATACTTCTCAAAAGAAGTATCAACATACAATTCAACATCCTAAGGATCAAAAGTATGAGATGCATCGATATGGTAACAGCAAGGATATGAAATTTGGTAGACATTGTGCATGTAATGGTACCTCTAAAGTAATATAAACTGATAGGTTACCAACCCAATTTCATCAATTATCTAAAAAGACCTAACAAAATGAGGTAATGGCTTCCCTTTCCTCTGTATCTATCTATGAACAAGTCTAGGTGATACCCATAAGAAAACAAGAACCCCAAACTTGAACTCCAGAGGTCATCGATGGTGATTGTCCTGCAATTTCATTCTAAACTGAGAATTAGAAATCTTCTTTCTAATTAACTTCACTTTCTCCAAAGTCTCCTTCGTGGGATGAATACCTAGCTACACTGCCTCCCCTACTTCAAGCTAGCACAATGTTTAATGGAATTTACTACCCTATAATTTCTCGTATGGTTCCATATAAACTATTTCCACAAATCTATTAATGTAGGAAAACTCCAGAAGATGAATATTCTTCTCTAAAGAACCCATGAAATCAATGAATCATGCTCAGATCATCTTCTGTGGTACCTATAGCATCTTTTCTGACTAATCGTTACTCTGGGAGTGAAAGCTTGTGCTCAAATGTAACTATGTACCCAAAGATCTCTATAACCCCTACTAGAAACTCAATATGAAATGAGTGTCCCTATCCAAAATGATATTGAAATAGAACCCATGTAATCATATAATCTCATAGATATATAGTATTCCAAGCACATCAATAGAGAAAGTATCCCAAATGGGAAGGAATTGGGGTACCTTTATCAATCGATCCATGAATACCCAAACTACATCGCTACCTTGATCCAACCTTTGTAAAATAGTCACAAAATACATCATGATGTCATCTAATTTCTATTATGGGATTGGTAACAGCTATAAAAATATATAGAAACACTGGTGTTCCACCTTAACCTATTGATATGTGGAACACCTACTGATAATACCCACTATCAAACATTTTAACCCAACCCACCAATACTGTTGATGCATATCATGATACATCTTGGACATACCTAGGTGCATCACCCACCGAGAATCATGGGATTCTCGCATCATCTCCTCCCTCATATTAATAAGAACCTAGATATTACCATTTATGTGTAGTATTTTATCTCCATTAACATAATAATCTAGGGATACGTCCTCACAAGAGATACTTTATCATAGAAACAAACCTTCAAGATTTAAAAAATACCTTCTCTTTACTATATCCAAGATTGAAGAGGTTACTATTAAGGCAGAAAGAAATGTGTTCTCATGACTCTATTGAAACTCCAAACGCATATCAGAAAAAAGGGGCTAAAATTTCCATTCATTGTTAGATTCCTAAATTGATTGTGCCCGATTTTTTCAGCTTAGCACATCAGCTACTACATTACCCTTCCAAGATGTATAAGAAAACTCAAATTCAAAGGACTGATGGTATTCGACCCATCTTCGATGTATGAGATTCAATTCACTTTTCATAAATATATATTTGAGTCTATTTGGGTCTATATATATTATAGAGAGCTATCTAATCAGATAATGCCTCCAGAATCACAAGGCATGAACGAATACTGCAAGCTCGAGGTCATATGTCGGGTAATTATGCTAATGTGGCCTCAAAATTCGAGACCCATACACAATGAATTGATCTTCCTACATCAAAACAACACCCATATTTATGCTTTATGCATCATATAAAACTATATATCTACTACCAGGATTTGGAAAAATCGGTATCGATCACAAAGTAAGCCTTCCTTTCATCTCTAGAATGGATTTCTTTCATGCTTCAGACCATAAGAAATTCTCACCCTTATAAGTTAGACTAGTAATAAACTACGTATATCAAAAATGTTCTTGGGATTCTCCCAGGTAACTACAACACTCACCTTCTTTGGGTTAACAGACACTCCAACATATGAAATAATATGACCCAAGAAGTGTAAATTATTGATCCAAAAGTGGTATTTAGAAATATTATCATATATTTGGAGATCTCTTGGTGTATTTAGAATTTTATCAAGATATTTAACATGGTCATTTCAAGTATGAGTATATACCAAGATATCATCTACAAATAATAACACAAATGAATCGATAAGATGGGTGGAAACCCCAATTCATCAAAGCCATAAAAATATTTTTCACATTTATGAGATTGAAATGAATAACCAAATACTCATAAATAACATACCTACTGTAGAATTTTGTATTAGTAATGTTCCAAAGTGTAATATGAACCTAGTTATAGCTTTAGCTCTTATCAATCTTAAAAAATATATTGGATCTAGTCAAAGAGTTAATTTATATGTGGAAAAGGATATTGATTCTTCATGGTAATTTGATTCAACTTATGGTAATCCATACAGAGCTTGAGGGTTTTTTCTTCCTTCTTAGATAAAAGTACCACTGAAACCCAATGTGAATTATTGAGCCATATAAAACCCTTAGCTTCAAAATCTTTTAGATACCTCTTGATCTCTTGAAACTCAGTAGTAGCTATCTAGTAAGGTGGAATGGATATTAGTGAAGCTCTAAGAACTAGATCGATTGTAAATTCCACCTCTCTCTCAGGAGGTAGCCCAGAGAATTTGTTAGGGAATACATCCCTGAAATGGTATACTACTAGAGGGAATTCAGTTCTATGTAACCCATGATAATCTATATAAAGTCTAGAAATATGTGTAGTTACTCCACCTCACCCAATATCCTATGGTCTATCTCTAAATTCATGTAAATCTCACTCATCTTTGTGAATATAATTTTCTCCTTATGGTGTTTTGAATGACACCATACGATAATAGAAACTCACATAGAAAAGTAAAAGAACTTAACAGTCTATACTGAGAATAATTTTGAAACCATATATCTCAAGGGTGAATAAGTTTCATAGGAAACGGTGGCCACCTATTTCAAGGGGAATACCTTGAACTGGAATACACTCTCTAAATGTAAACCCAAAGGGGTATCAAGGGTCATCATGCCATTAAAATACTCAGTTTCAAGATCAAGGATTTATATAATAGCCAAAGATATAAAAGAATATGAAGAACCAATATTGAATAAGGAAAACACTATATTAAATGATACTAGAATAGTATCTTGAAAATTAGATGTTCTGGCACTTTTCTCCTCCAGTATAGGTTTCACTAAATAAATATGGAATGATACATAGCCTTATGTTACAACCTGACTACTCAAATAGGGTCTTCTCTATTGATGCTAGGTATCTGAAGCCTAGATGCCTCATCCATGATCTCCTCTTTTTCATGTACATTCAGTAGTACTCTAAATGCATTTCTGGTGAGGTGTTCATGGTCCCTATCCTAAAGGCGGAGATGATAAGGATCCTATCCCACTAGGAATGGATGGAAACGTCCTGTAAAAATGATAAAGATTCTAAAAATTTTCACAACCTTAGAACACAACAAGGTCTCTAGGGAATGGGGTATTCTTTATTATTAGGATTCCAATATTGGTGAAAACCCACATAACTATCATTTGGTGTCACTGAGCTACTTCTACTCCCATGTGCATTCTCGAAGCATTGCTTCTACCAACTTTTTGAACCAATTACCTATCTTGATTCTAATCCACCATATCCCACACCTCATACTTCCCATAGGTTTCACTCGATGAGGAGATCCCGGTTTACTATATTAGATATATTAGTCAACCAGAAAACATTCACCTAAGATTAAATATGATGCTTAAGCCCATCCTTAAATTCTCTCACTTTCACTAGATCATTAGCAGCATAAATAGGAAAAAATCACTAAATCTTAGTAAAATGAGATGATTTACCCATAATAGACATAGAACCCTACTACATGTTCAATAAATACTTGGTAGGATCATTCCTCAACTTCTTAGGGAAGAAATAAGCATAGAATCTAGACTGTAAATCCATCCAAATCACTTCCTGATACTGACTTTTCTGGTTCAGAATATCCCACCAATGTTTTTCAGATACTCAAAGCATATACATAACAGCATTTACTCCCCTATAAAGAATTTTCTCATGTTTTTTGAAGATAGATAAGAATATTTCAATCCATAACTCTACAGCTTGGGGGATACCATCCCCTGAAAAAGTAGGTGGATGATGCTGTTAAAACTCTCACAGCAACTCTCTCAAGAATGGGTAGGTCATGGGGCCCCCTGTATAGTATACATAATCTATATGAACTCCCATAAAAACCAGAAATCATTACTTATATAAGGGATAATAGGTAGTTCTATAGGTGGAACTGTTAGAACCAATAGGGGCCTATATACTCTGAGAGGGGGGTGAATCAAGGTATGGATATTCTTTTTCAAAATTCTTCCTACCCCACTGGATCTTGACCTCTTTATTAAAAGGGTCACTTTGTTTGAACTCGTGTGTTTATTATGATCACTTCTTTTCTTCTTTATCTGATGATGATGATTTGAATGCAATGCAGGGAAGAAAGTAGGCAGACACAGATATTTTTACTTGGTTCACCCTCACTGGGCTACGTCCAAGGAGTATACAATGGCGATGTGCTGCTGTACCAAATCCACTAAATATCACTACCAATTTACAATGTTCGGGATAGATCACTTCTATGCCCAGGATCACTACCTTTACAAAGTTTAAGGTCAGCTCACTTATTTCCAAGGGTCACTCCCAGTTCCTCTCTCTCAGGCTCACTTCCGATGGAAAGGATAACCTTCTTCCTCTTCCTTTACTCACTGCACTTGGAAGGGATCCACTCATAGTTTATAGACCTGTAGGTCTCTTCATTGTCTCTAATGAATTCTCAATCCTTAACTATTGATAGATGCTCTGATGATGCTTAACTTTCACCCGTAGATGAATCTCACTTTTGTACCAGGTGTACCGGGAAACCCCAATTTTTACGCGCATCCCTTACTGCACCTTGCGCGTAATTACCTTGTCTTGCGCGAAATACACTTTTCGCGTAACTCCTCTTTTATGCATAGCCTTTTCTTTTTATGTGCAGCCTCTAAACTTCCTTGCGCGTAATTCCATGATTTTGTGCGAAATCCACTTTTTGCGCAACACTAATTTTATGCGCCAATACCAATTTTATGCAAAACCACCGTGTTTTACGTGAAACCTTTTCTTTATGCACAAACGCTTCTTTTTATGCCCAACCTGATCTTTACGTGCAACCACCTTTTTACGCGCAAACTTGTTTTTTATGCGCAACTCCTTTGCATACTCCAATTTCGCATGCCAGAGCTCAGATACTCTCTATGTCTTGATCTACTTCGAATAGAGGGGGTTCACTTCATATTTATAGGAAAAATCAACCCAATGCGAAAAAACTCTCCTTAAGTGCATAATTCCCTCCGAGCGTGAAAAACACATCTTCTGCGCAACATCATTTTTCGCGCACAACTCCAATATTTCACGCACCTCATGCCTTTGACAATTTTCGAGATTCTGATCGTGAAACACCTCTTGCACTAAAAACACCAATCCTTTATTTCATGCAAAAATTTCCTTTTTCACGCACCATGCAAATATTTCGCACACCACTATATTTTTTCGCGCACCGCGCTCATATTTCACGCACCACACTGATTTTTCACACACCACTATAATTTTCACACGCCACGCTCATTTTTTCATGCACCACATTATTTTTCACGCACCACTCCAATTTTTCAAACACCTCCATTTTCCAAAAACACATCTCTCCATTTTCCGATTTTCAGGACCAAAAATTTGGCAAACACTGGAAAACGACGCCACCTTGTATTTGATCTTTTTGTGCCACCTCCAAATCATTCACTCCTTTGTCAAGGTTCTTCAATCAATCATGGATTGTTGAAATCATCCCTTGAACCTGAAAAATCACCATGTAAACCCCCTTTGTCAACCCACTCATACATCATGGTCTGTTTTGTCAATAAACACAACATGGAGGCCTGCTTTTTCAACAAACACAATCACCTCAAAAATGATTCAATGATGCCTTGAGGGATTTTTTCCCAACAATATCCCCCTTTGGGTTTGTTGAAAACTCTTCTCATAAAAATTATCTGCACTTTGATATCGCATTAACGCTTCTTCCAATCGCTACAACCATTCACCTATTGCGATTCTGATAGCGACCAAGGATCCACTCAACATATACTCTAAACCCACATGAGAAATGCTCAGTGTGAGAAACAAGAGTAAATGAAAATTTCATCAATGAATCACTTAATTTCTGACACCAACCATTGACACCTGACTGATACCAATTTGTAAACCGATACCAATTGATGATACCATTCTGAGAACCAATTGGTGATAGCTGGAAACCTTCTGACACCATTCCAACACCACTCTTATGCTTTTATCACAATCATCAACTGCTGTGATATCTATTTTTTGATCAATCACTTCTAGCATCGTCAGATTTAATACTCTACCCATGTCTCATTTATCTCCCCGTATCTCACTACTCCACTTGCCAGCTTCTCCCCATATTAATCATGATTTATCAAATAGACACATTGTATCCCCCTTGAAAAATCACTGTTTTATCCCCCTTTGTCAATGAACCCAAAGGGCACTCCTTCGTGGTCTGTAACATAGTAGAGAAATCATATCGGCACATTATGGTAAAACACACACCATACCTCGGGGAGAGGGGGTGGCCACATCCACACTCTTTCAAGTGCAGGGAGTCGACTGAACTCCCAGAGTTAGTCGATGCCTTTCAAATGCTTCCTTGGGTAAGGCCTTTGTTAGAATGTATGCAACCTATAGTTTTGTAGGAACATACTCCAACTTCATGATTCTCTACTCAACCTTCAACTTGATAAAATGATACTTTATCTCAATGTGCTCTGTATTTGAGTGATGGACTAGATTTTTGCTGAGAGTGATATCACTTGAGTTATCACACTAGATTCTAATTGGAGACATCACTTAAACTCCCATATCATCAATTTGCTGCTTCATCCATAATAATTGTGTGCAAGCTTGAGTGGACTCAATATACTCATCTTCTATGGTGCTTAATGAAATGAAATATTTCTTCTTTCTTAGCCAAGCAATACATATTCCACCAAGATAGAATGCACCTCCAGACATTGATTTCCTATCATCCGCTGAACCGGTCCAATCTACATCGGTATATCCCAATATCTCTATCTGATATTTTCCATTATACCTCAAGTTGAAGCCCACTGTACCCTTGATATACCAAAGTACTCTTTTCACTGCAATCATGTGGCTTTCCTTGGGATTTCTTTGATGTTGTGTTGCTTGGCAGGTGGAGAAAACAATATCAGGTCTCATCGCTATCAGGTACAGTAAACTCCCAATAATCTACCTATATTCTGTGATATTAACTGCCTTGCCACTATCATCTTTCGATAATTTCATCCGGGTAGCAACCAGAGTCTTCATATCCTTGGAATTTTTCATTCCAAATCTTATCAAAACCTCTATGGCATATTTGTATGAGAAATTAATGTTCCATTCCTTCCTTGTGTCACCTGTAGACCAAAGAAAAATGTTATCTCACCAATCATAGACATTTTGAACTCATATTTCATGAATTCGGAAAACTTTTTGCACTGTTCTTCATCTGATCCGCCAAAGATTATGTCATCGACATAAACCATCACCATAATCCTTTGATTATTGTTGTTGTTGAAATAGAGATTGTAATCAACTCCACCATGCTGGAATCCAAGCTTCTTCAAGTACTGATCAAGCCTTGAGTACCATGCTCTTGGTTCTTATTTCATCACATAAAATGCCTTCTCCATTCGACCAACCTTGTTCCCATCCTCATGAATGAGAAAACCATCTGAATACTCGATATACACTTCTTTCTTTAGAACCCCATTCAAGAATGTCGATTTTATATCCATCTGATAAACATTGAACTTCTGTTGCACTACCATGGCTAGGTCTGCAATGACACCATCTAATCACAAATTATATCTTTCAAGTCTATTTTAGCTCATCTCTTCGACTTTCATGCTAATAAGGATTTTCCTTCTTAATGGTCATTATCAGTGTATAATTCTAAATTAGAATTTTCCACTTCTACTCTCCCTGAGTCTCTTACCACTTCCTCACTTTCAACAGAAATCTTTTCACTGTGTCATTGTTCAATGACGTCATTTCTTTCAACTAATTTTCTCAGATTTTTGTTAAAACGCCTTTTACTTTCTCTCAATGCTTCTTGGTATCCTGAAAACAGTTAGATGATACCACATTGTTAGAATAAAATAGATAAGCATGAGATGCATGGTTATTGCTGCTTCTCCTGTAATAAGTCTTCCCTTGATAGAAAACACCTGAGTTTAGTCATCTAATTATTTCTTTTATGGATCTTTCATTTGATTTTTTTATTGAATGCTCTCCCAATGTTATGAAACACTTCCCAGGATTAGGCCCACCTTTTAGACCCATAAACATTCTTCTTATCCTGCATCATCTATTCTCATATTCCACTCAGAATTGATCCATTAAAAAAATCTCTAAGCCTACTGAGTTGTAACTCTGTGTAGGAAACAAGAGAAAAAGTTAATAACACAATCAATTTCTATTGTGCTCTGTTGCTCCCTTTCTTCTTCAACTTGGTACCTGATTTGAGTCAATCAAAACTCTGAAGAATATCAGCTTATCCCTTCACATCTTTAGATGCCACATCCCCTTGGATCGTATCTCCCTAAAAACTAAAACACATGAATTATTAGTTAACAAAATTTATATACATATAAAGAGGGGTGCTTCTGGAATCCTCAAGATGATGATTGTGGTTGATCCTGATGGGTCAACCCTTTGATTCTTTTTTGCAGAGCATCACACTCCTTCCTTGCTTCTTCAAGCTGTCTATCCAACTTCAATTGCTCTAGCCATATGACTAAGCATTCATTACCCACATTCTGAGTCTTTTTCTGATATGTATATTTTGTAGTCCTAGCCTTTCTCACCATTTGGGGTTTAAACCCATTAGTATGCATTTCCTTCTTTTATTTTACACCAAAATTCCACTTCCCTTGATTCCTTCTATGGGTAGGAATCTCTCTGCTTGATTCTACATCTTGATATGTGGCATGAGATGTGGATTTTATAATAAATTCTTTATTTATCTTTCTTTTATCAGATATCCGAGTCACCACACTATTTTGTGCTGGTGGTGAGTCCTCCACTGAACCTGCATTCTTCTTACTCACAGCTGTAGCATTTCCTCCCTTTTTCATCCATATTTGTTCGTGTTCTTTCTTAGAGAGAGGTTGTGAGTGTGACAGAGGAGGTGATTGATACACCTTTCATTCAGCTCCAAGTGATTCCCCTGAGGCTCTAAGCCTATTTTCTAATTTAACACTTTGTCTTCCAGTGTATGATTTCTCATTATACACCACTAGAGTCATGAATCTTTTTCTGGGATCCTTTTCCTTTCTCTCATTCCTCTTGCTGCAATATCATTACAAATTCCCATGATTAGAACATATGAAAAATATTCCATTAAAATAATACCTCATTTATTCATCTCTCAACCGATATTTTGATGCATCTTGATTTCTTCTGACATTGAGCTCTTGAGAATCCTGACACATACTCATAGTGTGTCCCATTCTTTCAGAGTAATATCATCTGATGAATGTTATCCTCTGAGAGACTCTTCTCTCTGATTTCTCATGATGATTCTTATTCTCAGGTTTATTATAGTTTCTATTTTCACAGCCTGAAATTTATTCCTGAGCCTCTAAACAGAAGCTTGATGTATGACCATGAATCCCACAAAAATAGCACATGCTATCATTGCTTCCTGTAAAAGCCTTTTTAGGTCTATCTTTAGAACCTATAGGGTTTTTCTTATCTCTAGTGATTTTAACTTATCTTTTCCTATCATTAATAGAAGTGGGATCATCATATCCAATTCTAGATTTTCCAAAAATGGATGGCCTTTGGGATGATACAATCCTTTCATTCTTCTCCTTTGAAGATGCATATTTGGATTTCATTTCATCATCACCTGCCAAAGGATAATCAAATAATAAGTGTAAGGAATCCTTCAGCTTGGGATTCTCTTTGGAATTAGATTTATCCATTTCTTTCTTGACTAACTCTAGTTCTTCCTCCAGTTACAGTATCATCTTATTTCTTGATTCAAGTTGGGAATTGAGTTCTCTTCTGAGATTCTTTCCACTACTCATCTCATCTTCTAGTTCTTGTGTGAGCTTATCTATCATATCACTTTGCTGTTTTAATTTCAATTTTTCTTCAGCAACAGAATCAGAAATAGATGCATTCTCTTGTTGTAGCCTTTTGATTATTCTGAAGTAATTCAGATAGTTGTGTAGAAAGAGCATCATTTCTATCTTTAGATTCTAAATTTCATCTGAGTTCAGATTCTTTCCCTTAACATCACCTTTGATCTTTTCTCTCTTTATAAACAACTTTTGCAGTTCTTCATCTTGGGAATCATTCTTCTCCCTCAAATTAGTATCCACGTCAATAAGTCGTTGATTTAATCCTCTTAGCTTTTTGAACTCAAATTCTAGTACCTAGATCCAGATATCTTTACATTTCATCTCTTCATTCAATTTCTAATCCACTTCCTTTTCCTTGTGGAAAAATGTAAATTTTCAACTTCTTGGAGTTTCTTCATCATCAGTGGTTCCAACATCACTTGGAAAATCAGGTTCGTCACTCATTCCTTCAACATCATTAAATGAGTAAGTATTTTCACAATATGAATCATACAAACCATTCTTTTGTTCACTACATGATTCCTTTAACTGAATCACACTCTTTACGTTGACACTTCCACACTGGGGAATTTCACAAGACTTCTGCTTCTTCTTTAAAGTTATTCCCTTTTCCATGGCACACCAAGATAAGAGAAGACTGAATCTTTAACCACACAGATCGACTAACCCAAGTCAGAGTAAACAAATCTGATAAAAGAATCCTTTCCTCTGATATGAATTGTTAAGATCAATAGGGGCCTATATACCCTAAGAGGGGGGGGGGTGAATCAGGGTATGGATATTCTTTTTCAAAATTCTTCCTACCCCACTGAATCTTGACCTCTTTATTACAAGGGTCACTTTTTTTCACTTGTGTGTTTATTATGATCACTTCTTTTCTTCTTTATCTGATGATTATGCTTTGAATGAAATGCAGGGAAGCAAGCAGGCAGACACAAATATTTTTACTTGGTTCACCCTCACTGGGATACGTCCAAGGAGCAAACAATGACAATGTGCCACTATACCAAATCCACTAAAGCTTACTGCCAATTTACAATGTTCATGATAGATCACTTCTATGCCCAGGCTCACTGCCTTTACAAAGTTTAAGGTCAGCTCACTACTTTCCCAAGGGTCACTCTTTATTCCTCTCTCTCAGGCTCACTGCCGGTAGAAAGGATAACCTTCTTCCTCTTCCTTTTCTCACTTCACTTGGAAGGGATCCACTCATATTTTATAGATGTGTAAGTCTCTTCATTGTCTTTAATTAATTCTACATCATTAACTGTTGATAGATGATCTATTGATGCTCAACTTTCACCCGCAGATGAATCTCACTTTGCGCTGGGTGTACCATGAAACCCAAATTTTTACATGCAGCCCTTACTACACCTTGCGTTTAATTCCCTTATCTTGTGAGAAATCCACTTTTCATGCAACTCCTCTTTTACTCGCAACCTCTTCTTTTTACGCGCAGCCTCTAAACTGCCTTGCGCGTAATTCCCTTCTTTTGTGTGAAATGAACTTTTCGCACAACACCACTTTTACGCACCAATTCCAATTTTACGTGCAACCACCTTATTTTACACACAGACTTAGCTTTACGCGCAAACACTTATTTTTATGCGTATCCTAAGCTTTACATGCAACCACCTTTTTACGCGTAAACTTGTTGTTTATGTGCAACTCTTTTGTATACTCCAATTTCGCGCACCAGAGCTCAGATACTCTCTATGTCTTGAGCTACTTCAAATGGAGGGGGGTCACTTCATATTTATAGGCAAAATTGACCCTGTGAGAAAAAAACCCTCCTTGAGCACGTAATTCTCTCCGAGCGTGAAAAACACATCTTCCGTGAAACATCATTTTTCGTGCACAGCTCCAATGTTTCACACACCTCATGCCTTTGCCAATTTTTGATCTTCTGATCACAAAACACCTCTTTCATGAAAAAAAAACCAATCCTTTATATCGCGCACAATTTTCCTTTTTCGTGCACCATGAAAATATTTCACACACCACTGTATTTTTCCGCGCACCGCACTCATATTTCGCGCACCACGCTGATTTTTCACGCTCCACTATAATTTTCTTTCACCACGCTCATTTTTTCGTGCACCACATTATTTTTCACACACCACTCCAATTTTTCTCACACTTTCCTTTTCCAAAAATACATCTCTACATTTTCTGATTTTCAGGCCCAACAATTTGCCAAACATTGGAAAACGGCACCACCTTATATCTGATCTTTTTGTGCTGCCTCCAGATCGTTCATTCCTTGGTCAAGGTTCTTCAATCGATCATGGATTATTGAAATCATCCCTTGAACCTGAAAAATCACCATGTAAACCCCCTTTGTTAACACACTCATACATCATGGTCTGCTTTGTCAACAAACACAACACAGAGGCCCACTTTTTCAACAAACACAATCACCTCAAAAATGATTCAATGATGCCTTGATGGATTTTTTCCCAACAGGAACTAATTAAGGTATCACTTGTGGCTTAGGGCCCACCACCTCTAGTGTATGGTTATCACCACCCTCCTAGTGCATGACCAGGGAAGGTAATGGTGGACTAGATCTAAAAATTCCAAATAGATATTGTAGATAGGATTGAACAATGATAAAGATATCAAATATATGAATAGGATACTTACTATCATTCCTATATAAAATTCACACCACTCTACCTGCTCCTAAATTTATGTCTTGGTTATAGGATCATTCATATAAAACATAGGACACACTTTATACTACCCACTACTAAGATTAGGTCTATATCAAGATCTATGTTTCATTGTAAGGGTCATGGTATATGGTCTATAAATTGAAATTTATAGAGAAAAACACCCTTTAATTTTCAATTGGAACCCTCATTTAATGGTTTCAATATTTTAAATTATATATTTATCAATTATTGAATTTATGTAATAGACTAGTTTTATAAAGTACCATTCAAAATTTATACAAGTATATGATTTATAAATTGAAATAGTTATCTCATTTTACTACATCCAAAACCTTACATTTGATAGCATAATGTAAAACATAATATGATTTGATTTGAATAAATGAATCATCATTCAAAATCTATGGATGTACATTCTCTCTTTAGATTACAAATGAAATTCATTTATTTCCAATCATCTAACTTTTTAGTATATGTAACATCATTAACCTAACTCAAACATTTGATAATTGGTTAGTTAAGGTGCCATCATCAAACTGTATGGGAAAAATTGTTTATGTTGATGTAGACACTTTAATAACCCATTAAATAATCTCTTTTTTCCTAAAAAACTTTAGTTTCATAATAGATATATCATTCAAAGGGCATACAACATGTATCATATAGTCAGGTAATGTAATCTACATGGCATGCCATAATGCATGACATATTAGTCCTATTAAGTGAATAAAAAGATGCATGAACAATGATTCCGTGTGTATCGGGCCAAGGATAAAATATAATCCAACATCATAAAAATAATAATGTAATATATCATGTTTTTCACCCACTAATTGAATCAAACTTACTCTAATAGTCATAAACCAAAACACTGTATCCCATCTAAGACAATTTGGTTTTTTCCTTGTACATGGGTTAGCTACTCCCAGGCACAGACTCATTAAAAAATTTTGACTCATCCTATTCTTATTTCTAGCATCCCAAAATAGTATGGTAATTAAAAGAAATCCTCGGATACCACTTTCTTATGCCGTAACCTATATTTCACTAAATGGTTCCCCAAACTAGTGGGTCACATGGAATGAAGCATGCCACCCCGTATGCTAGAGGTTGCTGACTAATAGTGAGGATCCAAGTCGGTATAGTGGGGAGACTATACCCTCATTGTTAGATTAGTAAAATGTATAAATAAAGATATAAATAATGGAATCATAATATCAACTAACTATGGAAGGTAAAGCATCCAAATGTAATAAGTAAAAAACAAAAAATCAAAACATTATATAAAAAATAATGTAGTGTCGTGTATCTATGAAAAGGAAATAGGCAGGCATGGAAGCAAGCATTAAATACAATACATGTATCAAAAAATAAAAAATCAAAAAGACTGTCTCTAATAGCATCATGAGCCATATCTGGGTCATGTTCTTCCCCACTCTTGTGCTATAATCAATCAAGTATCAAAAACTAATAACTTTCCACTATCCCTACCTATATCCACATAATCTTTCTGAGTACCATTGGTGGCCCAAAGAGGGTATGAGATAAACTTAGTATTCCACCACCAACAATGTCTATAAATATCCATTCAGTTTATGTAATATGAGAAGTGTGTAGATGTAATGGTAAGTAGTAATAAAAACTATAAATGTTCATCTCTTGTTCCTGAAGGACACAAGGCTGACACTACCTTCTTCGGCTTATTCTGGATGATCTATGAGCAAGTAACAATATATATACATATGTATGTTCTATATACATATTGTCATATATAGTTATATATATGAATAATACTACTATTCTATACTTGAGGTGTAACTCAAGCATCCATGGATAGTATTTTCAAGGGACACCATGCTTGGTATCACAAGTATATGGGATATTGTGCCCATGTCACAAGTATAAGGGATGAAATTTTTGGAACCAAGGCTCTTCTCTACTAAAAAAGTAGCATGGTTTGCATTTGTTTTCAATACTCTCATGGATGATCAGGGAGATTTCAAGGAAAAGTGTTATACTGTTCAAGATGAAAGTAGTTTTGAAGGTGACATCATTTCCTAGTGTTTTCCAAATTTTTAGGGTCCAAAAATTGGGTAATGGAATGCATTGTGAAAGGTGGTTTTTCCTGAAGGTTTCATGAAAATATGTAAAAGGCATGAGTTTCATAGATATGGGATTTATGAGGTGTGTTTCTTGAAGACAATGAAGATTTTGATGGTGTGCTCTACAATTACTAGAGTTTGATCTCTCAGCTTCACGAAAGGTATTATTATTGAATAAAATTTTCATTTATATTGAAAAGGAATGGTTTTTGTGAATATTGGCATGAGGATCTCAAAGAAATGAAGCTCTGAGATTTAGTACAATGTTTCTCTGCAGTTATGATGTGCTCTGTGAACCGTAAATTTTAACAAAGCTTTGTGAGATAGAGTAAGCACCGTAGAGTCTTTTTGACTGATCCGGATTTTGTTCCTGAAGAAGCAGATATCCACATTTAACCATAACAATAAATAAGAGGCCACCCCTCTTCATTCTAAATTATTTTAAAGAGGTAAAATATTTGATTGCATTGACTTCGCAAAGCAAGGGGTTCTTCGAAAAGCGGATTGTTCTATACGATCTTGAGCTTCATGAAGAGACTTTTAAAATCTTAAATAATTCCAATGCTTCTAAGTCATGAGAGATTTGCGAAGATGAGGTGTTCTGTGTTATCTTAGTGAGCTTCGTAAAGTAGGTTGCTCTACGAGGTAGTGAGCTCTGTAAAGGGTGTTGCTCTATGAGGTAGTGAGCCCCGCGAAGGGTTGTGCTCTACAAGGAAGAGAGCTCCGTAAAGGGTTAAGCTTTGTAAAGGGGATTTGTGAAGGGTTGTTTTGAGTATCTTTATTGAGTGGCCAGGGCATTCAGTGATCATCTACTCAAGTATTTAATGTAAGTATTGTCTCATACTGGACAGAGACAAACACTTTAATGCCAATATACTGAAGCGACCTTCAAGTCGATAAATTGGTTTTGACCTCTTTCATAGCAATGAGCTATGGGGAGTTTAAGGAAGTGTTATCAGGGATGCGGTGTGCCATACTTGACCTTTTTTAAGGGTAGTATTCCTATCACAGAGTGACTGTGACCAAAATCTTGTACTCCACAACTAATGAAAATTAGTATATTTAGGTACGACCGACACATTGTCGGCATATTCTCCTTGAACGTAGCCCTTTGCGGTGAACCAAGTAAAATTATTGTGTTTTATCCTTGATTTATTTTGGTTGAAAGGTTCAACAAGTTCCTACTGATGTGGGAATGATATCCACAACTTTAAGAAGAAAAAGATGACACCCTGATTCACCCCTCCCATCTCAGGGTGTTCTAGGGTCCTTCAGACATTCCCTTATCTTATAAAAGTAGGGACTCCATGCCCACATCGCAATTATAAGGGAATCCATTCCCATGTCTTATAAAATTATGAGCACCATTCCAATATATCGATAAATTAGGGTCACCATTCTCATACTTCATAGTGTAAGGGATACCACGCATGTATATCAAAAAAGTAGGGAAGTATACCCATATATCATAAGTCATAAGGGTATCCATGCCCAAGTGTTGTAGATGTATGGGACACCATTCCCATATCACAATAAAATATGATCACCATGACCATATATCATAGGATGTAAGGTTCTCCATTCCCAAGAGGCAGAACAATAATAGGTAGCTCATGGATTAGTAAAATCCAAAGGATATTCCATAGTTCATTATAATTCTTATATAACAAGAGTGTAACCATTGTTCCAGTTAAACATGTGATGTGGTTGTACTACTCACTTTCCATTTAATACAATATTGTATGATAATTGTTCCTTCCATGTTATACCACTACAATTATCCATTATCAATTATGATATCACCATTAAGAAGTAAAAATACACATTGATGGGTGTTTTGTTTATATAACCATGAAATTCAAATTGTAATATAAAGGGCACACCCAAAGGGATGGATCACATTAAATTTGATGACCTCCGATATATTTTTGGATATAAGAGATAAAATATGTTATAGAATAGGGAAACCAATTTAAGGAAGGTTCATTTTAGGGGTAACGCATGGTGAAACCACCTTGTGACACAACGTAAAAAAATATAAACATCAATACCTTGAGGGATAATTACTAGACCACCTACATTAATATTGTAGTAGATGCATCATCCTGTATTTTCCTTTAGTTTGGATCATATTAAAATAAAATGTAAGAATATGAGAACACCATAGAAATAGGGTATACTAGCTAACACCAAAAAATCATTGTCGATTTAAAGAAGAATGATGAAAAGAGCCTTAGAAGTATAGAACCTATTGAGAAGAATCCAAAAAAACAATCAAAAGTCTAATTAGTGTCTTAATAGAATATATTAGACTCCTCATGTGTTAATCATGTTTTAATGATCACAAATCTTATACTTTTTGTAAAGCTTGTTAATCTTGTTTAATTGATCTAAAATCATGTCTAGAGATGATTAGTTTCTTTATGCTTTAAATAAACCTATACAAGATCTTAAGTGCTATGTTTAATGATTGTAACCTATTTTGAGTTTGTGTTATAATGGATTTCCTTGATAAATGATTGAGTCTAATCCATTCTGTGAATATCAATGTTTACTTCTGTGAACAGATGTTTGGCTAAGTATGAGAAATCGTGAGTCTGCCACCGGTTATGTTTTTCAGGAAAAGGACCCAGACACCATGACCTAGAAACTGTGACCAAACACCATGAACAGACACCATGAACAGACACCATGACCCAGACACCGTGACCGAGACACTGTAACCAGACACTGTGACCATCCAGACACTGTGACCATCCAGACACTGTGACCAGACACTATGATCAAACACCACATCTGTAATACCAGTTACTGACCCCTATAAAACTATGTCATCATGACAGTCTCATCGCTCAAAATCAAAGAATGAGACACTATTTCAAGGAGACATCATTTCAAGGAGACACTGTTTCAAAAAGACACTATTTTTAGACAGACTGTGACATCATTTCTTAATCTATTTTGTCATTTTTCAATTTAATCTCTAACGGTCATATTTGAAGCTTTTAAATGCACTGACATAATTAATGTTTCTCTGTATACATGTCACCTAACAATACAAGGTATGATGTGTATAATACATGCATCATGTCAGCTCTAACACATCCATTCTAAGAATAAAAAGAACAGCATGGCTAGAAAAAAAGTACGACAATAGTGACAACAGAGAAACTAGTGTGTGCACGATAACGAAGAATCATGATCATTATTGAAAGAAGAACTGACATAGGCAACCTAACATTGCTGAAGAACACATGAAGAATACTCAAATCCTAGAGTCGAGAACCTTTTCGCACTATCAACTGCACGAAGAACATGAGCCAGATCTAGCTGACTTATGATACTGTGTTTTCTGTTAAAGGCCTGGATTTTAGTATCTACTTCATCCTAGAAGTCCAGAGCTGCATAGAATAACACTTAGAGTACTTATAACCTTATCCCATCATTTTTTCTTTGTTTTTTATTATTTTTATCTTTAGAGCAGTGTGTGTGTGTGTGTGTGTGTGTGTGTGTGTATAAAAACACACATTGTATCCTATATTAATCTGAAGGATACAGGATATCCTTTCTTATAAATCTTTTTTACACTTGTGTATTCCCATGGATAACTATGGAATAGGTCCCTGTGTGACCTGGTAGTTCTTACCCATGAAGAACTGTGGAAGAGGTTGTGTGACCTAGACAATGTTGTATACTATTGTTTACCCCAATCCAGGGTGTGGATCAAGTTTATTAATATAAACTATTAAGTGTAATTTGATCACCAATTGGAGTGTATTAGGTCTCGGCCTGAGACTGAACCACTTGTTTTATATTCGTTGTGTTGTTTAATTTAGTTTACTCTGTTTTACAGTATAATTCAGAAATCACTAAATTAACTTTGATAGTTAATCTTGGAAAGAAGTTATAATTGTTTTACCTTATTAGAATATCTTCAAAAGTAATTTTAATAACTGATATTAATATTACTAAGAATTAATCAATCTTTTTATAAGTTATTTAAACAATAAAACTTTCATAACCATATTACTTTGATTAATTGGGATGTATTTAAATTTATTGGGAAACCTTTTAAAAATATAATTTAAATAGAAATTTTTATAGATGCTAAATTCACCCCCCACCTCTTTAGTACTTTACTCTGAACAACATTTGGTATCAGAGGATTTCTTGTTATTCTTGTTAAGACTCTATTTTTTACCCTATTCAACTATGATTTTAGTTGTACTTTAAAGATCTATAAATTTAGGTTAATTCTAAATTTATATCTATTTCAAAGTAATTCTTTATCATGGCTAATAAATTGGAAGGTTCTGCAACAAACATACCACCGTTATTTAATAGAACCAATTATTCCCAATGGAAAATTAAAATGAAAATGCATTTAGAAAGTATGAGTTTTGAAATTTGGTCTTCAATTATAGATGAGTATAAGATTCCTAATAATGATAGAATCACTTGGGATGACCCTACCAATATTTCCTATAATAACAATTGAAAATCCATGAATTATTTATATTTCTCTTTAGGGGATGAGGAATTTAATAGAATTTCTGCATGTAAAACTACCCATGAAATTTGGGACAACTTGTCTATTTCACATGAAGGAAATTCTAGTGTGAAATAAATGAGACTTAATACATATACTATTAAATATGATAACTTTAAAATTAAACCTAATGAGCCTATTTTTGACATGTATATTTGGTTCAACTAAATTTTTAACACAATGATTTCTCTTGGAAGAGAAGTCACTACTAAAGAACAGATAATGAGGATTCTCAGATGCCTACCTGACAGATGGAGAGGAACCTCTATCTCTATTATAGAATCATACGACATCAGTAAATTACCTGTAAAATAACTCATTGGAAAACGAATGACATATGAAGAGGAGATGAAAGTCAACAAGGAAGAGGAGGATGAACCCAAATGAAAATCAGTTGTGTTTAAGACCACCACCTCTAAACACAAAGAGAAAGGAAAGTTGGAAGTATCTATAGAAAGTTCCAGTAGTGAAAAATCATTACCTGATAGTGATTAGGAGATAGATCAATTATCCAGAAGGTTAAGAGATTTTACAAGAAGAATAAATTTTTCAGAATGCCTAACTTCATGGGAAAATATGATAAAAAATGGAAGATGGAAGAAATATTGGAAAAGAGGTGACAAGTATGATGAGATAGTTTTCTATGAGTGTAAAAAAAAGAGACATATAAAGTTTGATTATCCCAAGATCAAGTACAAAAATAAGTATGAGTAAAAAAGATAGAAAGTATAAAAGGGCAATGAAAGAAACATGGAGTGCTTCTGAGGATATCTCAAGTGACTCAGAATCTTCATGTGATGAATAGGATAACAAATCCAATATGTGTTTTATGAAAAACACATCTGAGGTAACACTGGAATCTTCGGTACATAATTCCTATTATTCTGAATATGATAGTGACTCTAAAAATATGTCTAATGAAGAAATTTTTGATTATTGTAACATGCTTGAAGAGACATTCAATGAACTAAAAGATAAATACAAGTCTTTAAAGAAACAGCATTTTCTTACCTCAACTTTTAAGTCTGAACTTACTATAGAAAAGAAGAAAAATGCTCAATTACTCAAAGATAACAATGAACTAAAACTATCTAATGAGTAATTGAAAAAGTTTCTTGAAAGGTTTACTAATGGTAAAGATAATTTGTTACAAATTCTAGGTAAACAAATTGCTACTAAATATACCACTGGCATTGGCTATCAACCTGGTAAAAGAAATTTTGGAAGAACAAATTTTGTCTCTAAATCTAGGACATACAGCTTTACTCCTAGTTCTGGAAAACATTTAGCTTGTTCAAATTATGATACACTCTCTACTGTTTGAAGATTTTATGGACCAAATAGAGTTTATTTTTCAAGTACTTTACATAATGCTTATAGGAAACCTATGAGGAAGATATGGGTTTCTAAAGCACTAGTCACTAATATTACTGGACCCAAAAAAGTATGGGTACCAAAATTTGTTTTCATTTGACCATTTTGTATGAAAGTTGCTTAAAGAGTTCCTATAAAAGCTTATGGTACTTGGATAGTGGGTGTTCAAGACACATGACATGGGACTATTCATGCTTCCAGAACTTAATAAAAATTGATGGTGGACATGTCACCTTTGGTGAAAATTCCAAAGGAAAGATTATTGGCCTTGGCCAAATCAGTAACTCTAACTCAGTTTTAATTTCCAAAGTACTTTTTTTATGGATTAAAATATAATATGCTTACTATTTCAAAACTATGTGATGATGGGTTTCATGTTAAATTTGAAGATGGTGCTTGCAATTTTTTTAATTATAAAAATGAATTAGTGTTTTCTGCATTAAGAAATGAAAATGTATATTCTATTAACTTAGATTCTTTAGTCTCTCAAAATGATTCATGTTTAAGTTTATTTCACAAAGAATCTTGGATTAATCATAGGAGATTGTGAAACTGTAATATTCACTCTCTTAGAAAGTTAATAAGAAAAAGTTTAGTCAAAGACCTACCCAAACATGAGTTTCCAAATGATAAAGTGTATAATCCTTGCCAAAAGGGAAATCAACAAAAAAATATTTCAAACCAAAGAAAGAAGTGTCAAATTATCAACCGCTCAAATTGGTTCACATGGATTTGTTTGGACCATCTAGAGATTATATCTTAAATGGGAAGCATTATGTTTATGTTCTTGTAGATGATTTTTCTAGATGTACTTGGACTTTCTTTTTGGCTCACAAAAGTGAAGCCTGCTCTCATTTTACCAAATATGAAAAAACTGTAGAAAATATTAGTGGACTTAGAATTAAATCCTTAATAAGTGATCATGGACGTGAGTTTGAAAATCAAGAGTTTTAATACTTTTTCTCACAAAATGGATATAGACACAATTTCTCTTCCCCTAGAACACATCAATAGAATGGTGTTGTAGAAAGAAAAAATAGAACCTTGCAAGAGATTTCTAGAACCATGCTTATTGAATATGACTTACCTAATTATTTTTGGACTAAAGCTGTAAATACAGCATGCTATATTATCAATAGAGTGTTGATTAGACTTATTCTTAAAATAACTCCATATGATTTATGAAACAACAGAAAACCCAAGGTAAGTTACTTCAAAAATTTTGGTTGCAAAGTCTATATCCTTAATACTAAGGAAAATCTTAACAAATTTTCATCCAAGAGTGATAAAGGAATCTTTTTAGGATATTCAATCTCTAGTAAATCCTTTATAGTGTTTAACAAAAGAACTAAATTTGTGGAAGAATCTGTCCATGTCAAATCTGATGAAATGGGTCCACATGAGCCTAAGACCAATCTAGAGAACTTGGAGGATGATTTATCAAATCTGTATATTAATTAAAAATCCTCTAACCATCCCATAAAGGAATCTGTGAAAGATTCCAATTCTGGAAACTCTTTAGATTCAAGTCACAATGAACCTGACCCTGTTGAAGAACCTGAAATCACTAGTCCTTCTTTTTCTAGAGCTGTTAGAACTCTTAAGATCCATCCTTTAGATGAAGGAAATAAAACTAGATATTCTCTTAGAAATTATGTTGAACATCAAGTCTTCTTATCACAACTTGAATCTAAAAACATTAATGATGCTATAAATAATGAATTTTGGGTGATGGCTATTCGAGAAGAACTTAATCAGTTTGAAAGGAACAAAGATTGGAAACTTGTTGAAAGACCCAAAGACACTTTTATCATAGGCACTAAATTGGTTTTTATAAATAAGGTAGATGAATATAGTAATATAGTTATACACAAGGCTATATTGGTTTCATAGGGCTATAGTCAAGAAGAAGGAATTGACTATGAAGAGACCTTTGCACCAGTAGCTAGACTTGAAGCCATCAGAATTCTATTTGCTAATATTGCACATCTAAATTTCAAACTATATAGAATGGATGTTAAAAATTCATTTTTAAATGGGTATATAGTTGAGGATTTCTTTGTTGAGAAACCCCCTGGTTTTACAAATCCTCATTTTCCAAATCATATTTTTAAATTATCCAAAGCTTTATATGGTTTAAAACAAGATCCAAGAGCCTGGTATGATAGATTAAGTACTTTTATTATTTCCAAAGGTTCTACAAAAGGAATAGTTTATCCTAACCTTTTTATAAAATGAATTTCCAATGATATTCTAGTATTTCAAATCAATGTAAATGAAATTATCTTTGGATCTTCAAAAAATTCTTTATGTATTGAATTTTCTAAAATGATGCAAAATAAATTTGAAATGAGTTTAATGGGTGAACTAAATTTATTTCTTGGATTTCAAATCTTTTAAAATAATTATGGTATTATTTTAAATCAAAGAAAATATACTAAATATCTTCTAAAACATTTTGGATTAGATATCACTAAAAGTAGTGACACTCCAATGAGTACTACTTGTAAGTTTTATCTTGATGAAGATGGAAAATATGTTGATCAAAACACTTATAGAGGAATGATTAGAAGATTACTCTACTTAACTACTAGACAACCTGAAATTATGTTTAGTGTATGTATGTGTGTTCATTTTCAAGAAAACCCTAAGGAATATCATTTAAATGTTATTAAAATAATCTTCAAATACCTCAAGTATACACCTAATCTAGTACTGTTCTATCCTAGATAAAAATCATTTGAGTTAGTAATTCATTATGATGCTCACTTTGGTGGTTGTAATTTAGATAGAAAAAGAACCTCTGGAACATGTCACTTTTTAGGAAAGTCACTAGTATCATGGTGTAGTAATAAACAAAACTTTGTTGCATTATCTACTGCAGAAGCTGAATACATAGCTGCTGGTAATTGTTGTGCACTAATTTTGTGGATGAAACACACATTACTAGATTATGGATATCAATTCAGGCATGTACCTATAAATTGTGACAATACAAGTTCTATTAACATCTCAAAAAATCATGCTTCACACTCTATGAAAAAACATATTGATGTAAGACATCACTTTTTGAAATATCATTATCAAAAAGGGGACATCACTTTGGAATTCATTAGAACTGAATATCAGCTTGCTGATATATTCACCAAACCATTAAATTCTAAAATAATATATTACATCATAAATGAATTGGGAATAATAAATCTTAAGTAGTAAGTATACTATTTCACAGCATACTATTTCATAGTTTATGATTTTATAATCACTGTCTAAAAGTTCTATAATTTTACTACCTTAAAAAATTGTTGTTTCATGTTTACAGTCTCACTGTTACTGTCTGGAACTTACTGTCTCAAATAATACAGTCACATAGTTTAGAAATCACATAGTTATGATCTCACCGTGAAATCCAGTTACGGTCTCACCATGAAATCCAGTTACGGTCTCACTGTGCAAGTCAGTTATGGTCTCACTATAAAAGTTGATTATGGTCTCACCATAAAGACACTTTATTATTTTATTTATAAATTATAACCCGTATTGATATAATTAATTAGTTTACTCTTTTACTTTCCAACATTTTTTATCCCGCAACGCTTGATATCCATAAATGATACAAACTAAATAATTTTCACTCTTTCTTCACTTGATCTCTCTTCTCTCAAACCGTAACCCCTCCCTCAATCCTTCAGTTTTCTCTCTCTCTCTCTCAAACATTCGTTGAATGAGCAGGATGAAACATCCATCATTGTCAACTCCAGAGAATCATAGTTCAAAGAAGAAGATAAAAATTGTTCCAAAGTTAACACCTAGAGGTCCTCTGAATCAGAATATGGTAGACAGAATAGTGTTACCTGAAAAGAAGATATGCCCTAAGTAGATTCTGTCAAGTAAGTCTCTGGTATTAAAAGTACTTAGAGAGAAAGGATGGATGGATTGGTTTACAAAGGAGTATATTCCTATTTACCTGAAATTAGTTGTACAATTTTATCAGTATGTTAAATTCTCTTTTGATATAGAAGATGGATATTGTAACAACCCAAAGTTTCATTAATGGGAATCCCTCTTGATCTAAATAAATGTCTCTTTATGAAAAATGTTTTTATAAGATGTCAACTTCTTTGGTTTTATGTTAAGAATTTTGACCGTTGTTAATATAGCTGTTGAACAGTGATCACATGATTAGTATAAATATAGGACCTTAACAAATCCAATTTACTCAGACAAAAGAAGTGATGGCCTCATCCAGTAGAATTTCCCAATACGAAGCCCATTTGTCGGAGCTCAGAAAAGAGGTGGAGTCTTTGGGCTTCGCCCTTGACCAAGCCCAAGCTGAGCTTCATCATGTCAAGCTCGAACGTGACTGTCTATGGGAAAAGTGGAAGTTGATTGAAATTACCACTCGAGCGATGTTATCCGAGCCACCCCATGAGTCTGTCACCATCGGACACCTTACCCTTAGGTCTTATGCGGCTGTTTTAAGGGGTTATGTAACAAATAAGCAATACTATGTTCATGTACATTATTTTTGTATATAATAATTAATATAATTTCTAGTCATTTTTGATACATTGTAAATAGTTTTTAAAAGTACAAATGGTGTTTTTAGTTATTATTTAATTAAGAAATCTATTTTATTAAATTAAGGGATTTTTGAATTAAATAATATTTTAATAAAATAATAATATTATTAATAAATTAATTTTTTATATAAATGATCTAATAATTTTATGAATGCAATTAAAAATTTTTATTAGGGTTTGAAAGCCATTTTTGTCAAAACCCGTGAATTTTCGATAAATGTCGGTTTTTATTTTAAAAGTGAAAATTAACATATTTAGA
This sequence comes from Viscum album, assembly GCA_963277665.1. NCBI lineage: Eukaryota > Viridiplantae > Streptophyta > Magnoliopsida > Santalales > Viscaceae > Viscum > Viscum album. Next base: position 1,431,182,444 of record OY728157.1, read on the forward strand.
AATTTTTTTAGATAAAATAAATTTCATTTCTGGAATCAGAATGTCTAAATTACCCAACGGTGAATTTTTCATAATTTTCTGAGACAGTCAAATTTTTGGGTAAAAATTAAATACCGTTTAAATATATAATGTGTTTTATGACATCATAATGACCCAATGGTGATGTAATAAAATACCATAATCCTTATGTTCGTCCAATATATGTTTTATCATTAAAATAATGTGATTTTGGGTTTTTTTGACTTACTTTTCAAAGCATTAATGGACCCCTCAAGACATATTCAACACTTTGCCTTTTTAAATTAATTTCCATGGGAGTGTGACTCACCTCCACATAAGAAACCTTATTATTTTAAGAAGTTCGGACTTGGGACTTATAAAATATTTTTTTTCCTCTTCCCTTTTCCAAAAACCATGGGCAAAAACCATGGGATGGTTTGTGGTTTGGATTAATTTAATGTAAGGGGACTTAAACCTAAATAATAAAGAATTCCCTTACCTTTCCTATATAAACCCACCCAATCTCCCACTTCATCCTCACTAAAAGCCCTTGTAGTTCATCCAAACTCTTCCCAACTCTCTCTAGAATCCTCCCAAGGTTCCCCAAGCTCCCAAGAAGCCTCTCACAAGCTTCTCTCTAGCCTTTGGAAGCACACTTCCAAGTAAGGGTTTTTTCTTCCTTTCTCATTTTTGTCAATTTTCTTTTAGTTTTATTGCCCTTTTAATTTCAATTTTGAATGTTGGGGTATGGTTTCTCACCTCCCCCATACTGCCCTCTTTATGTTTGAATGATGGGATACCCCTTTCTCTCTCATTAAATTCCTCCCAAGTACACCCGTTACTATGCCAAAATTCCGAAAGGAACTTCTCTCTCTTCTTTTACATTCAAGAAATAATTTTATATCATGAATCTAAATTCCATTACAATTGTTGGGACATGTATCTATATGACCTCCTTACTATCCATTACATGTAAATATGATGAGGAACCCCTTTCTATCTCATCAACCATTTTTTTATGAATTCTTATGTCACGCCGTTACGCTGCCGAAATCGCACCGATTTTCTAAGCCAATGTCATTGTGTAGAGGATACCATGCCCATTTCTCCATCAAGGTTATCCACCTTTATGAACCTTTACTTATTGATTATAAATTTTCATTTATGAATTCCACATTCCTTTATCGTGGAATAAATGTTTATGTTTTATGAATCCATGTTTTATGATCCATGTGGAACACTTATGCATGAAATGAAATGTTTAACAAGGGTGCGCCCTTATAGAGCTCCAATGCATTGGGTAAAGTATAGTATCATGATATGTCATGTGCAATGAGTGTTTACTCATTATAATTCAAGTTCAACGAGGGTTTACTCGTGCTTCATGTGCAATGAGGGTTTATGAATGCTTTTTGTGCAATGATCCTTGGCTCATGCTAATTCCATGTTAAGTGTTGTTTCCACATTTCCATGTTATGATTATCATGCTTTATCATGCCTTTATGTTCATGTTTATTTTATGCTCTATTGATATGCCTATTTTCTAACATGTATTGTACTCCTCATGTTATTCCATGTGTACTCCCTTACTGGGCTTTATAGCTCACCCTTTTCTTATGCATGTCCTCAGTTTATCCCATGCAATACTAAGTACGAGGGAATGTAGTGGTCATGTAAAGGAAGTTTTCAATAAAGATGTTGTATTTCATGTTTTAAGTTTTTATGTAATGATCCTAAGCCCCAAAGACACTAAACCTCTCGATCTTCTTTGTTGTATCAAGTGAAGTTTTATGTAATAAATCATGTTTAAGTTGTAATAAAAAGTAGGGTTGTCACAGTTGGTATCAGAGGATAGGTTTAGTTATTTTTGGGATTAGGAAACCCTAGTAAAGCCTTAGATACAAGAATAAGTATGATAAAAACATCCCTAAGTTTTGTTAAGTACTTATTAGGTGGTTTATCATACAAATACATCCCTGTCTGGATACGAGCAGGTAGAGGCGGCTCTAGCACAGATGTATCCTAGGGGTAAAACCCGAAAACACCGCTTTGAGCTAGACTCGAATGGGAACTGGTGCACGACAATAGGCCTTGCTTCACTCTTGGTTAAGACACTCCTGAGGGATATGTTTTAATAAATTCACAAGCTTAGTATGAACCCTTATTAAGGGAATTAAAAAAAATGCCCCTAAGAATATATGTTAGAAAGTAGATCATGAAAAGCCAAGATTGAAGCATATAGACTCATGAGTTAAGGAATGAAAGTTCATTTATAAGTCATCAACTTTTGTCTTTGGATTACCCTTTATGTGTTACCCCTAACTTTCCTTTTATTCCAACCAATGGCCGGTAATAGGAGGACTCGGGATAACAACCGTTGTGAAGATCAGTGTGATGACTGTACTAATGAGACGCCCAATCCAATGGGAGCGGGAATCGTGAACTTTGTCAGGATTCTCTCTCAGCTAACTCAAGTTTTGAATAGAAACAAGGGTCAAGAGGAACGTTCAACCCCCCTAAGAAAGAACAAGTCGCTATCGAGATCTTCATGAGACAAAGGCCTCCTACTTTTAGTGGATCATCTGATCCCATGATCGCTGAACAATAGATCAACTCCATTGAAAATATCTTCTCTATCCTTCAATATTCTGAACAAGAGAAGGTTCTCCTAGCGTCTTATCGTATTGAGGGTGAAGCTGATCAATGGTGGATGTTGATAAAAAATACGAAGCCTAAGGAGGAGATCGAGGTGTTAGAATGGAAGGATTTCTGGAAGATTTTTTTTTATAAATATTTTTCGGCGCACCCTCCGGCTTAAGATGGAAAGGGAATTCTTTTCCCTCAAGAAAAAAGATGAAGAATCTATTGGAGCATACCAGGAAAACATCACAAGGCTTGCACGATACGCTTCCGGTTTTGTCGTTACCCCCGAATGCAAGGTTGACCGCTTCTTTGGTGGGCTGAAGCCTAGCTTGCAGAAAGCATTAGTGATCTGTGACTTCGACATCTATGAGGAAATTGTCCGATTTGCCCTCAAGGTTGAAATGGAGGTTGGGGAATCATAGGGGTATCATGGGGACAAGAAGCGTAAGGTGGACTTCAATGATGGTGGTCCGGTGGATAAATCCAATGGTGCTAAGAAGATCCAGCACCCCACTTTCCAAAAGTGCGGAAAGAAGCACCCTAGAAATTGCCTTAAGGGGACGAGAAAATGCTTCAGGTGTGAAAGAGAAGGGCACCTAGCTGTTAACTGTCGATAAGAAGGACCCGCAGCTGCGACAGAGGAGAGGAACTCTCCGTTCGAACCTCAACGCATCGTTCAATGCTAAAAATGCAAAGAACTGGGTCATTTTGAGAATCAGTGCCCTAATCTAAGGTTTATCGGAGGCACCCAACAACCTCCAAGACAGCAAGGAAGAGATTTTTCCATCACTTCTGCCGAAGTGAACCCCGAAAATGAAGTGGTGACAGGTACGCTAGTTATTCATTCAAGAATAGCGAACGTACTTTTTGATTCAGGTTCTACGCATTCTTTTATATCTCAAAAGTTTAGTAGAACAATCCCAGCACCACCACAAATCATGGAAGTAAAGATGTCAGTGAGTACGGAAAATGGGAAAATCATTACATCCCATGAATATAAGTCCTCCCCTGTCATAATCTATGGATTTAATTTCCCGGTTAACCTCTTCATACTTCCTCTGGTGGAATTTGATGCAATTCTTGGAATGGATTGGCTTTCCTTATATAGAGCCAACATAAATTGTCGGGAGAGGGAAATCACACTCCATATGGAGAATCAACCCCTGATTCTTTACAAGTGTCAGGAGTAAGATGAATCTCCTTTAGATCCATCATCTCAAGCATGGATATTACTGACTTATGAGGATGCATATCTGGCTCAGATGATTGAATCCAAGGAAGAAACCATCCTTGAATAAATGACTATTGTGAGGGAATTCGATGAAGTGTTTCCCGAGGAACTGTCTGGTCTTCCTCCAAGAAGAGATGTTGAGTTATTAATTGAACTTATACCTGGGGCGCTACCAATATCCAAGACTCCATATAGAATGGCTGTTGTAGAGCTTGAAGAGCTGAAGAAACAACTACAGGAGAATCTAGATAAAGGGTTTATATGCCCAAGTGCTTCACCATGGGGTGCACCAGTCCTCTTCGTCAAGAAGAAGGATGGGTCAATGCGGCTTTGCATCGATTATCGTGAACTTAACAAAATCACAATAAAGAACAAGTATCCTCTCCCAAGAATAGATGACTTGTTTGATCAGTTTCGTGGAACACAATACTTCTCCAAGGTGGACTTGCGGTCGGGATATTATCAAGTAAGGGTGAAGAAGGAATATGTCCCCAAGACTACTTTTCGTACAAGATACGGGCACTATGAATTCATAGTAATTCCTTTAAGACTCACCAATGCTCCAGAAATATTCATGGACTTGATGAATAGAGTCTTTAGAGATTACCTTGAAAAATTTTTGGTAGTCTTTATAGATGATATTCTAATATACTCCAAAACCAAGGAGGATCATGAGGAGCATTTAAAAACTGTACTAGAGACTTTGCACAAGGATAATCTCTATGAAAAGTACAGAAAGTGTGAGTTCTGGTTGAAGGAGGTCTCATTCTTGGGCCATATCATCACAAGCAATGGGATATCTGTGGACCCCTCCAAAACAGATGCAATTGAGGGATGGACAAGGCCAACATCGATAAAGGATATCCGTAGCTTCTTGGGGTTAGCTAGATTTTATCGACGATTTGTGAGAAATTTCTCACAATTGTCCAACCCTCTTACCAAGCTAACTCAAAAGGGAGTAAAGTTTTCTTGGAGTGATGAATGCGAGGAAAGCTTCAAGGAGTTGAAAAGGAGGCTTATCACTGTTCACGTGCTCACTTTACCCACAAGTGGGGAACTTTTTGTGGTATTCAGTGATGCCTCAAAGAAGGGCTTAGGCTGTGTGCTGATGCAGAATTATAAAGTGATATCATATGCCTCAAGGCAGTTGAAAATCCATGAGAAAAACTATCCAACACATGATCTGGAGTTGGCGGCTGTGATCTTTGCCTTAAAAATCTGGCGGCATTATCTCTATGGAGAGAAATGTGAGATATATACTGACCACAAGAGTCTTAAATATATATTCACACAGAAAGAGCTTAATATGCTCCAGAGAAGATGGATAGATCTCATCAAGGATTATGACTGTTCAATACATTACCACCCTGGGAAAGTGAACAAGGAGGCATATGCCCTAAGTAGAAAGGACCCAGCAATTCTATCAATGATGAGAATTGAGAAGGATCCAATCTTCTTAAACTTGATGAAGATGGATGTGGGAATCATAAAGAAGGGAATATCGTCAATCCTTTCACAAATGATTTCTCAACCATCGGAAAGGTTAAAGGATGCTCAAAAGGATGATGTGGGAATTCATAAAAAGGTGGAATCTATCAAAAAAGAGAAATCCTCATAGTTTAATGTTAATGAAGAAGAAATTGTGCAGTTTGGGAATAGACTATGTGTTCCATCAAGTCCAGAGCTGAAGAAGGAACTTTTGGATGATGCACATAATTCAAATTTCTCTATTCACCCAGGGAGCACAAAGATGTATCGAGATCTCCGAGAAAACTTTTGGTGGGATAATATGAAGAAGGAGATCGCTGAATATACATCAAAGTTCCTGGTGTGTCAGAAAGTGAAGGCAGAGAGGAAGAAGTCTAAGGGGATGATGCAACCATTGCCCATACCAGAATGTAAATGGGAAAACATCACCATGGACTTTGTCACCGGACTTATGAGGACATCCAAAGGCAACAATGCAATATGGGTTGTTGTGGATCGTCTTACAAAGACTGCACACTTCATTTCTATTCGGGAGGATTTCTCTTTGGATCAACTGGCATGGATATATATCAGGGAAGTGGTAAGGTTGCATGGTGTACCACTATCTATCGTGTCTGACCGAGATCCAAGATTCACCTCTAAGTTTTGGAAGAGTCTTCAACATACTCTGAATACTGAACTGAACTTCAATGCGGCCTATCATCCTCAAACTGATGGCCAATCCGAGCGGACTATCCAAACACTTGAAAATATGTTGAGAGCCTACTCAATGGACTTTAAAGGAGGATGGGATCAAAATCTTCCTCTGGTTGAGTTCTCTTATAATAATAGTTTCCACTCGATCATCCAAATGGCACCATATGAAGCCCTTCATGGGAAAAGGTGCAGAACACTGGCATGTTGGGATGAGGTTGGTGAACGTAAGCTGCTTGGACCAGAAATGGTCGAGGAAATGGTGGAGAAGGTGAAAACCATTCAACAGCATATCAAGGCATATCAGAGTCAACAGAAGAGTTATGTAGATAATCTTCGACGAGACCTTGAGTTTAAAGTTTGAGACATGGTGTTTCTACGCATATCTCCGTGGAAAAAGGTCATGAGGTTTGGAAAGAAAGGGAAGTTAAGTCCAAGGTACATCGGCCCCTTCGAGATTCTTGATCGTGTTGGGGCTGTGGCCTATCGACTAGAACTTCCACCTACCATGGCCAAAGTACATGATGTCTTTCATGTATCCCTCTTAAGGAAGTACATACCGGACCCTTCACATGTACTCTCTTCTGAGGTGGTACAATTGGAAGATGATCTTTCTTATGAGGAGAAACCAGTGAAGATCTTAGATCGTAGAGAAAAAGTTCTACGATATAAGACAATGCCCCTTGTCAAGGTGTTGTGGAGAAACCAAAAGTTTGAAGAAGCGACTTGGGAATTGGAGGATATGATGAAGCTGAGTTACCCACATTTGTTTTAGTGTGGGAAAAGGAAAATTTCAAGCACGAAATTTCTTAAGGGGGGAATATTGTAACGACCCAAAGTTTCATTAATGGAAATCCCTATTGATCTAAATAAATGTCTCTTTATGAAAAATGTTTTTATAAGATGACAAATTCTTTGGTTTTATGTTAAGAATTGTGACCATTGTTAATATAGTCGTTGAACAGTGATCACATGATTAGTATAAATATAGGACCTTAACAAATCCAATTTACTCAGACAAAAGAAGCGATGGCCTCATCTAGTAGAATTTCCCCATACGAAGCCCATTTGTCGGAGCATGGAAAATAGGTGGCGTCTTTGGGCTTCACCCTTGACCAAGCCCAAGCTGAGCTTCATCATTTCAAGCTTGAACGTGACCATCTATGGGAAAAGTGGAAGTTGATTGAAATTACCACTCGAGCGATGTTATCCGAGCCACCCCAAGAGTCTGTCACCATCACACACCTTACCCTTAGGTCTTATGCGGCTGTTTTAAGGGGTTATGTAACAAATAAGTAGTAATATGTTCATGTACATTATTTTTGTATATAATAATGAATATAATTTCTAGTCATTTTTGATACATTGTAAATAGTTTTTAAAAGTACAAATGGTGTTTTTAGTTATTATTTAATTAAGAAATCAATTTTATTAAATTAAGGGATTTTTGAATTAAATAATATTTTAATAAAATATTATTATTATTATTAAAATAATTTTTTATATAAATGATCTTATAATTTTATGAATGCAATTAAAAAAATTTATTAAGGTTTGAAAGCCATTTTTGTCAAAACTAGTGAATTTTCGAGAAATGTCGGTTTTTATTTTAAAAGTGAAAATTAACATATTTAGAAAAAAATTTAGATAAAATAAATGTCATTTCTAGAATCAGAACATCGAAATTATCCAACGGTTAATTTTTCATAATTTTCTGAGACAGTCAAATTTTTGGGTAAAAATTAAATATCGTTTAAATATATAATGTGTTTTATGACATCATAATGACCCAATGGTGATGTAATAAAATACCATAATCCTTATGTTCGGCCAATATATGTTTTATCATTAAAATAATGTGATTTTGGGTTTTTTTGACTTACTTTTCAAAGCATTAATGGACCCCTCAAGACATATTCAACACTTTGCCTTTTTAAATTAATTTCCATGGGAGTGTGACTCACCTCCATATAATAAACCTTATTATTTTAAGAAGTTCGGACTTGGGCCTTATAAAAAAATTTTTTCCTCTTCCCTTTTCCAAAAACCATGGGCAAAAACCATGGGATGGTTTGTGGTTTGGATTAATTTAATGTAAGGGGACCCAAACCTAAATAATAAAGAATTCCCTCACCTTTCCTATATAAACCCACCCAAGCTCCCACTTCCTCCTCACTCAAATCCCTTGGAGTTCGTCCAACCTCTGCCCAACTCTCTCTAGAATCCTCAAAAGGTTCCCCAAGCTCCCAAGAAGCCTCTCACAAGCCTCTCTCTAGCCTTTGGAATCACACTTCCAAGTAAGGGTTTTTTCTTCCTTTCTCATTTTTGTCAATTTTCTTTAAGTTGTATTTCCCTTTTAATTTCAATTGTGAATGTTGGGGTATGGTTTCACACCTCCCCCATACTTCCCTATTTATGTTTGAATGATGGGATACCCCTTTCTCTCTCATTAAATTCCTCCCATGTACACCCGTTACTATGCCGAAATTCCAAAAGGAACTTCTCTCTCTTCTTTTACATTCAAGCAATAATTTTGTATCATGAATCTAAATTCCATTACAATTGTTGGGACATGTATCTATATGAACTCCTTACTTTCCATTACATGTAAATATTATGAGGAACCCCTTTCTCTCTCATCAACCATTTTTTTTATGAATTCTTATGTCACGCCGTTACGCTGCTGAAATCGCACCGATTTTCTAAGCCAATGCCATTGTGTAGTGGATATCATGCCCATTTCTCCATCAAGGGTATCCACCTTTATGAACCTTTACTTATTGATTACAAATTGTTATGTATGAATTCCACATTCCTTGATCGTGGAATAAATTTTTATGTTTTATGAATCCATGTTTTATGATCCATGTGGAACACTTATGCATGAAATGAAATGTTTAAGAAGGGTGCGCCCTTATAGCGCTCCAATGCATTGGGTAAAGTATAGTATCATGATACATCATGTGCAATGAGTGTTGACTCATTCTAATTCAAGTGAAACGAGGGTTTACTCGTGCTTCATGTGCAATGAGGGTTTACTCATGCTTTATGTGCAATGAGCCTTGGCTCATGCTAATTCCATGTTAAGTGTTGTTGCCACATTTCCATGTTATTATTATCATGCTTTATCATGCCTTTATGTTCATGTTTCTTTTATGCTCTATTGATATGCATATTGTATAACATTTATTGTACTCCTCATTTTATTCCATGTGTACTCCCTTACTGGGCTTTATAGCTCACCCTTTTCTTATGCATGTCCTCAGGTTATCCCATGCAATGCTAAGTACGAGGGAATGTAGTGGTCATGTAAAGGAAGTTTTCAATAAAGATGTTGTATTTCATGTTTTAAGTTTTTATGTAATGATCCTAAGCCCCAAATACACTAAACCTCTCAATCTTGTTTGTTGTATCAAGTGAAGTTTTATGTAATAAATAATTTTTAAGTTGTAATAAAAAGCAGGGTTGTCACAGATATGTTGTGAGAAGTTTGATAAATGACCAGAGATGTGCGTTTTCTTTGAGGTTATTTGATGCATTCCATAGGATACCTCATGAGGGTATTTTTGAGGACTACCATAGAGGTCATCCACCTCCAAGTGAGTTCTTTGTTTTGGAAGAAGCATTGGGAATATTAATTGGAAATTAAACAAAGCGAAGAGCCATAGCTGCTGAGCTAGATGGTGAAACCAGGATACTGTTTAAATTTGTTCAAAATATGATTAGCCCCAAAAAAGGTGAAATTTCTTAACTCAAGTATCAGGATATATTTTTGATACATCTCATGAAAAATTTACATAATATTAACCTATGAAAATATGTTATACTCTATATGTGTTAGTTGATCAAAAAAACATCCAAGTCAATCTCCTTGTTTTATTCAATACTTATCTCAGTTATGCTTCATGAAAAAGGGTTTTTTGGATCAGATAAAGAATTTATTAAGGATTATGAGTTTTTTATTTCAAAATTTATAGTAAAGATAATGAAAATCAGTTGGAATCCATGGAGAAAAGCATGGGTGGAAGATAATGAAAGGGTTTATGAAAAGTTTAATCTGGTGGAACTCTTTTCAACACTTAAGGATATTTATGATACTGGTTTGGAGACAGATAAGATTGTTGAGTATTATAATGAGGGAAAAGAGTAAGAGGTTTTTTTACCTACAGGGGAAATGTTCTAGATGAGAAAGACAGTGAACCTGTTCTTCAAGACTTAACTAAGAAGGAAATTCATATTCCTAAAGAAGTTGCTAATTTGGTAGAACAACCTTCTACTGAAGAAGAATTTGTTTTTGTGGAAATGTAAAAGGATGTTGTAGAAGAGAATATAGAAGAATGTATTTATTTTGTGCAAGAAGATGATCTTGAGGAAAACCCAGAGGAACAAGTTCTTCTTAAAATTATTCCAACTGCTTAAGAGAGAATGGAGCAAGCCTTTCAGTTGGCTAGAAAGGAAATGGGTGAGGCTATTGGGGATGAGATCTTGGAAGTATATCAAGGATCTAAATCTCTTAATCCTGAGAAATATTCACCTATTGAGGGGGAGGAACACCCAAATATGAAACCTGTTGAAGTGCCTAATCTAGTTGATCCAAGATTAGTGGATACATGGTATAAATTCCCTAGTTATTTTGATGTGAATGATTCCTAGGAAATTCAGTAAAAGGTATTGATTTGTCTAATATTTTTCAATTGAAACTGACTTCTTCTCTTAATGTTATCTCTACCAAAGATCCTAAGCCTATCTCAGACCCTATTCTTGAACCTTTAAAATAACCTTCTACCTTGGTAAGTTAGGATGGTTTGAAATATTTTGGAGCTACCTTAATGGTTGGAGTTGAAAAACTCATGAATACCCAACCAGCTTCGATAACCAATTTAAGTGAAAGAGATGTTTCCCTGTAATTGTAAAAGATCATATGGAAGATTAATCCCAATATGCTTCATGATATTCAAGAAATCATGGTTGAGAATAAACAGTTAAGTGATGAAGTAAAGACTCTTAGAGGTCTGGTTGAAGAATTGCAGAGAGTGATGAACTCAAGACCAGAACCTCATTCTCATCCTATTGAGGATGTTGTTAGTAAAATTCCATAGGAAGTATCCTCCCTGATTCAACCTAATCTAACCTCCTTGGCTAACAAGGTATTTAAAAGAAATAATAATATTTTTTAATATATGCGTAAACTTTTTATTGGTCTTAACAAGTTGACTGATGAGTATAAGGGTTGTCTCCAAAAAGTTCTAAATTAACTGAAGTCCCTTACTTAGGATTTTACTGCTTCTTGTACTTCTAGAAAAGCATCTCAACTCTCTTTGTATAGTGATCTGCTCAAAACAGTTGTTAATAAAGAACTTCATTTTGTGCTCAGTGGTTTTGACAAAGTGTATCTATCTGAAGTTGTCAAGAATAGTGACAGAGTTCTTGATTTGGTGATAATTCATTCCAAAATTGAAAATGATGCCCAAGAAAATATTAGTAAGAAGGTGGACTTCTAATTCAATAGGATATTCTCAAAGCATGACTTGGCCAACCACTTCATGTACCTTGTAGAGAATTTGAGCTTCCCTTCTGTTACTCAAGATTTCAAAACTCAAGTACAAAAGCTCAAAGATTTCACTCCTCTGTTGGATAAGTTTATGGAGAAAAAGGGTGACTTTGAGAAATCCATGAAGTATGGTGGTGAGATCATTACTGACTTTGTCAAGATTTTGAGTCCTTATCTTCATGTACAGAGTACTGATATTGTGGCTCCTACATCTGCACCCCTCAGATTTGGTTTTCCTACCTTCTCATCCTCTTCCCTTGCCTCTACATCTATGTTTGTCTCTCAGGATCTAAGTCAGATCAGTCATGTTATCCTTGATCAATAGTTTCCTCGGTCTTCCATTTCACCTACCTTGGCCCCTTCTATTTTTAAAGGCCTCCCTTTACCTTCTATGTAAATTGTTTCACTCCCTTCTTCCACTTTCACCTCTACTCCAATGGCTTCCTCTTCTGAAGCTACTGCCAAGGGAAAAGAGAAGACAAGCCAGTGCTAAAGAACAGTAACTACTATCTTTTGATAGGGATGATTTTTTTTAATTTTTTTTTACTATTTTTAATGACACTTTTTATATAATGCATTATGAACTCTTCTTATATTTACTCTTCTTTACTTCTCTAATCTTTTTTATAAACCCAAAAGGGGGAGAAATATTTACTCTATATGCACATTCCCTAAAAAGACACATTCACTAAGAACATATATCTCTCTCACATGATTTATGATCATAAAAAAGAGGTATATTTTTGGACTCCTCATGTGTTAATCATGTTTTAATGATCACAAATCCTATACTTTTTTTAAATCTTGTTAATCCTGTTTAATCTATCTAAAATCATGTGTACAGATGATTAGTTTCTTTATGCTTTAAATAAACCTATCCAAGATCTTAAGTGCTATGTTTAATTATTGTAAACTATTTTGAGTTTGTGTTATAATGGATTTCCTTGATAAATGATTAAGTATAATACATTATGTGAATATCAATGTTTAAGTCTGTGAATAGATATTTGGATAAGTCTGAGAAATCATGAGTCTTCCACCAGTTATGTTTTTCTAGAAAAGGACCCAAACACTGTGACCCAGACACCATGACCAAACACCATGACCAGACACTATGACCCAGACATCATGACCTAGACATCATAACTAAACACCATGACCATCCAGACACCATGACCTGACACTGTGATCAAATACCACATCTGTGCTACCGGTTTCTGATCCTTATACAATTGTGTCATCATGACAGTCTAATCACTTAAAGGCAAAGAAGGAGACACTATTTCAAGGAGACATCATTTCAAGGAGACATCGTTTCCAGGAGACACTGTTTCAACAAGACATTGTTTCCAGAAAGACTGTGACACCATTTCATAATCTATTTTTTTGTTTTTCAATTTAATATCTAATGGTCATATTTGAAGCTTTTAAATGTACTGACATAATTAATGTTTCTTTGTAGACATGTCACCTAACAATAAGAGGTATGAGGTGTAGAATACATTCCTCCTATCGGCTCCAACACATGCATTCTAAGAATAAAAAGAACAGCATGGATAGAAAAAAAGTACAACAATAGTGACAATAGATAAAAAAGTGTGTGCGTGATAATGAAGAAGAACAAGCATTCTTGAAAGAAGAACTAACACATAAAACCCGACATTACTGAAGAAAACATGAAGCATACTCTAATCCTAGAGTCGAGAACATTTTCATAGTATCAACTCCGCAAAGAACATGAGCCAGATCTAGCTAACTTGTGATACTATGTTTTCTGCAAGAGGACTCGATTTCTACATGTGCTTCATCCAAAAAGTCCAGAGCTTCATAGACTAACACTCAGATAACTTCTAACCTTATCTCATCATTTTTTCGTTGTTGTGTATTATTTTTATCTTTCGAGCAGTGTGTGTGTGTCTGTATAAAAACACGCATTGTCTCTTACATTAAACTAAAGGATACAAGATATCCTTTATCATACATATTTTTTAAACTTGTGTATTCCCACGGATAAGTGTGGAATAGGTCCATGTGTGACCTGTTAGTTCTTACCCATGAAGAACTGTAGACGTGGTCGTGTGACCTGGACAATCCTGTGTACTATTGTTTACCCTGATCCTGGGTGTGGATCAAGTTTATTAATATAAATTTCTTGGTGGTAGGTGATCACCAGGTGGAGTGGATTAGGTCTCATATTGAGACTGAACCACTTGTTGTATATCCATTGTGTTGTTTAATTTAGTTTACTCTGTTTTACTGTATAATTCAAAAATCACTAAATTTACTTTGATGGTTAATCTTGTAAAGAATTTATAATTGTTTTTCCTTATTAGAATATCTTAAAAAGAAATGTTAATAACTGATATTAAGATTACTGAGAATTAATCAATCTTATGAGAAGTTATTTAAATAGTCAAACTTTCATAATCGTGTAACTTTGATTAACTGGGATGTATTTAAATTTATTAGGGAACCTTTTAAAAATTTAATTTAAACAGAAATTTTTATAGATACTCATTTCACCCCCCTTATTGGGTAATCTACTCTGACCAACAGAAGAGTTACAACAAACCTAGGTAGAAGATTTAGGATTATTCAATGGTAGAAAATAAGTAGGTCTTCCCATTGGTAATAATAAAGTAAGAATGAGTTTAATCATATAAGACCTTAATGAAAAAATGACCATTTCTACCAACTTTTAAGGGGTTTGTGGTTGGTTTTATAGTTGGAAAACCCATATTCCAACCATGTGCCATTAACTATCTCAATACCTCCCTCACACAATCATGACACATGGTTAGAAAAATTGTGTGCCTGCTATGTGTTTTCCCTCTATTAAAAAATGTAGAGTTTTTTCTTGACCATGCGGCATGGGTCACACTGTTAGGGAAAACCACACGTCCCTCTACTATGAACTAAACACCCTAAATAGTCAGTAGAAATCTTGTGGACAAGGTCACATGGTTTCTACTAACTATGCAGCCTAGCTGTTTATTCTACCTGTTGGGGTTTCGGGCTCCGAACAAGCCTCGAACATGCTTGTTTCCTCCATAGCCTCACTAGGCATTCACATTAGGTCAAAAACAAGAAATAAATCAGGATCATAAAATGTTATTACATCATAGGAAAACCAAGTTCTTATAATTGGGCCTTTTTATTTTTGGTTAATATGAATAGTAATTGTGGTAAAATTTATCACCTCAGTAAAGGGTACATAAGGTTAATCTAGTTTAAAATTAGTGATAAGACCATACTTTTTAATATTAATTCTTATTGGATGAATTTAAGTGGACCCTTATCACCTTAGACTCGATATTTATTTTTTTAATGGAACTTGTTGATGAAAATTATATTTAAAATATTGTAAACAAATAAAGTTACAAAGTATCACTCTCTTAGTTTTAAATATATTTTATCTATTTATATTAGGAAAAAAATAGTTAAGAATTATTATTGATAATAATTGTGATATTAATAAAATTATTTTCATGATATAAATTTATTTATAATATTTATAAATTTTATAATTACCTTAAATGTTAATTTGACACTGATGCAATATTTCTCAAATAATTAAAAAATACACTAAATGATTTTAAAAATATTAAAATTAATATAATATGGTTATGTTAATTTGTTACATAAATTTAATATATTAATATGAAATATTAGAGTAATTTTAATGAATTATATTCAAACTGAAACTCTGTATTTATGTCTTTTAAGTCAAATTAAATGAATAGTGTTAATATTGACATTAATGATATTTTAGCAAAATAATATTTTATTAAATTACATAAAAATATAAAATATGAAAAATGGGATAATATATGGTAGAATAGTTCATAAAATTTCCTAATGATAATATCATATCTATATTCTCACTTTAAAAATTTACAGAAAATAATAGCGTTGATCGTGCGTATATGTGGACTACCTCCTATACGAAGCGACGTGATTAATTTTTCATTTATATTTTACTTGGATGGTAAGGAGGATGGATATTATGTATATATATTATTTATATGATACAATAATGATTATATCAATGTGAATTATTATTTACCTTTCTTTCACTCCATTCTTCAAAAAATAAAATGCAATGTTCATGCGTAAGTACGGCCTACCAACTATATGAATAGTGTAATTAATTTTCTATCTCTACCATTATGGATAACTATAAATATATGTATATAATAAATATATATGATATAATAATATTTTATTTTACTCTAGTATAAATTTATAATAAATTTTAATTTATTATATAGGAGTCTATAATTCTTTTAAAACAATTGGAACTCAGGGTATGGAATTTTCATCTCACTTTTATTTCTATGAGACACATGCCATATATACCACTTATTTATTTATTGTGGCATATATACTACACATGAATTTATTTTATGATTATTATCATAAAAATTCTTGTATTTACATATCCATATAATTTTTTTCTTTCATGGGTCTCACAATTAAAATGATACCAAAGAATTAAGGGTTTTATGTTATAATCTCATTATTTATCTAGATTTTTTATTATTATGTTTTTTATGATGAAATATTATAATATAACTTTCAAATAACTCATTAATTTTCTTATACTATGGTTATTTATTGAATAATTTTTATAAAAAAAATCCTTACCTTAAGTACTCAGGAGACTAAAAGTATGTTTTAAGGAAAATCAACTCTATTTTTCTCTTCAGTCGAAAAACCATTTTCTTCTATAACATTATTTTATAAAATTGTTTTAAATAAGTTTTTATCTATTATCCTGTGATTTTTTAATGTCTTTTTTACCCATTTTTTACTTTTTACAAAACAATTAAAAGGAATCGTATTTTTTAAAAAAATAGTTACTTTATGGCATTTCCAATAAAATTATGGAAGGATTGTTTTTTTAAACTTATACAACATGAATAGAATTTCCCACCATCATTACCACTCAATGTTTTGAAACATCCATTACAGTTTTAAATGTTATTTCCAAAAAAATCCATAATAATTTGTAATTGTTTAGATTTTAATGAAGTGATTTCAAAATGGAAAGGGTATTATTTTTAAGAAATGTTCTAAGTGGTCTTTCAAAATCATTTTCCATCTAGAATGATATACATTGATGATACATAAGAATTAATGGGGTTATGATCTAATAATACCATCCTTATTATTTCTCTCAATGGTTTATGTTTATGATGAAAATATTTTTAAGAAAACTATTATTTTTCATGGGTTCTACTATAATGAAATGATGAAATGTTTATGAAACACGTTCTTTTTAAATGGATTATACTATGATGAAATATTTATGAAATCCATTTCTTTTCGTGGGATCTAATATAAATAATTTTTTATGATCTTGTGCCACATATATATAATTTTATTTATGTGAGGGTTGAAACCTATATCTCCCTCCAATTCATTGTGTAAGGATTAATGTTCTATGACCTTAAAGGTTACACGATATGTTATCCCAAGCACAAAAGAGGGTACATAGGAGGGTATACCTAGCCCGAAGAAGGTAAACGAGTTGTTATCCCAAGCCTAACATGTTAAAAATATCTTGGTGGGTGTCCTTTAAATAAAGTTTTATATTATTATGTATATTCCACATTTTCATGTCTTATGACAATGTCATGCTCCCATGAATAATGTTCTTTGATTCCTTTATGTTTCATATCTTATGAACTACAAATATTTATTCCATGACTCAATATTATGATCTATGATATCCAGGGGTGGAGTTATAATGTTAAACTCATGTTCTCGTTCCTTTATGAACATTCTATGCTTATGTTCTCATAGATATCTTTCAAGTTTACCCTTACTAAGCATTATTTCCCACCCTTTCTTATATTTCCTTTTCCCAGGTTATAAATAATGATATTTTGTGTGATATGTCTTATAAGGGTGTTAGCTATAAAGAAATTAGTGGGAGATGATGTAGTTCACTTATAAAACACTTTTTTATGTATCTAAATTTCTAAAGGCACTTCACCAACATCATTATAGCATGGGTCATCATGATATGTAAATAATATTCATCTATTAAGATGTGATATTTATATATAAAAATTATGGGTCGTTATATATATGGACTTGGGAACTTTTATGTTTCAATGTTATACATACATAATGTTTTCCCATTTTTTAATTTTTCTCAACTACTTCCTTTGAAATTAAGGAAAAATACTTATGTATGGGATATAATTGTAGGAAAATATTATACATTGAAAAAATACTCTTACTTATAAGTTATCCCATAGTTTATGTTTTCCACATAACTTTAAAAAAAATCAAAAATAATCAAAACCTTAATATTTTTATAATTAATTCTATAATTAATAAATAAATTAAAAATACTAATATATATGATTAAAAATTAATTTAAACAGTTCCAAAAATATATAATCAATGTATGGGTTTTCAAAAATAATTTAATATGAAATTAAATCAATTAATAACTAGTAATTAATAAATTATAAAATTAAAATATAAAAAACACTTACACACTAAATATGTTATAATCATCCCTAAAATATGATAATGGTTGGATTAAAATCATTATAAATATATATGGTTTTTTATAAATTAATTGATGAAAAGTGAAAAATACCATTAAAACATCATGTGATATTACATAAAATTAGAAAAAAATATGAATGGATGAAAATAGAGGTTGATGGTATGACTATGTGAAATTAAATTTTTAAATAAATATATTTTAATCATGAAAAGATTGAAAGAAAATAGTGATTTTCTTAATAAAATAATAATAAACAGGAAGATTTTAAAAAACAAAATATATAACCAATATGAAGAGATAATATTTAAATGAGATATTTATTTTATGGTGTGTATAGAAATAAAGTATAGTTTTACTAGTATAATATTTATTTATCTTAATAAAAATGTTTTTATGATTCAAGAGGGAGATAAACTAAAAATAGAAAAAGAAACCAAAGACAAAATCAAAAAGATAAGGAGAAAATACATTAAACCTTTGAGTTTCATGGTGAAAATTCTTACAGGAGTGATAAAAAATGATATAAAAACCATGTTTCTTACATTATTATATAATAAAATAAATAAAAACAGTGATTACATGTCTAAAAGTAAGATGAATAATTAATAACATTCCATAGTAGTAAAGGATGATTATAAAACATGAAAAGTATTAAAACCTAAGATTTTGTATTGTGGTTTCTCACCACACATGACCAATAGTATATATATTTTTAATAATATTCACAAATTTAATGAAGAAGTAGATACTTTAAAACATGATAGTTATTTCAATGGAAATGTAATTAGAGAAATAATTATTTTTTTAAGAATTTCAATTCAAGTGATATTCAATTTGTTGATGCATTGAGAAACAATATCCTAAGTGTATCTTAGATTATAAATAGTATGAATGAAGTGATGTTCTAATGGAATAGAGATTTTATAAATAGGTTCAAGTGTGTATCAATCACCAGGAAATAAAATAAAACAATGATGAAAAATATTTCATGTTTCTAATGATAAAAACATTTTTTATTTGAGCATAAAGGTGGAAAATGATTTTGGGCATATAACTATTTATAATATTTTTAAAGAACATTTATATACTTAAAAAATATGAATCAATGAGAAATAATCCCAATTTGAATAAAAAAATAAGAAATATGTGTAATGTTTTTTATAATGTAAATATTGTGAAATAAAGATATAAATCATTAGAGATCAAAACCATTTAGCTACATGAACTTGTGCACTTGGTTTTTTGTGGTTTGATGAGTCAAAAGATAACTAATAGATATAATTTTTCATTAAATTTATTGATTATTTTACTCATATTATTTATTCTTATATAATGTTTTGTAAACCACTAGATATTGAGTGGTTAATTTTTTTAAAAGTTACTTATAATCAAAATAGACAGGTTATTACATGGTTTCTTTCCAAAAATGTATCTGAGTATCAAAATGATAAATTTTAAAAATATCTTTAAAATAATGAGATAATACTTCATCATATAACTATATAAATACCCCCAAAAAATAATTATCATATAGGAATAACTAGATATTGTATGACATGGGTAAAGAAATACTTTCCAAGTATGGAAATTAAAAAAATATTTTTAGAAATAATATATAACTACAAGTATTTATAATCAAAATTGGTGTCTTATTTGATGAAATTTTTCCAAATCACCTTATAAGATATGTTTTTGAATGAATCCAAATATAAAAATATTAATATCATTCATAAATTCATGTTATGTTAATATAGAAGGATAATACATAGGAAAATTTGATGAATGATCTCGATGAAGGGATATTTCATAGATATACACCAGGTGGAATATGTTACAGGTTTTATAGTAAAAAAACTAGAGACATTAGTTTAAATATATGATGTTATTATCATGTTGAATCATAAAATTCCATGAACAAAATTACTGATTAACTATGATATTATATGAGATTATAGAGAATACTTTGATCAGTAATGTTCTACATTCATTTTATAGTAATCATTTATAATTCCCAAGATGAATTTTAAGATTTCAATTGATGGGGAAGGATTTGATAAAGGATAACATAATTTCTCATTATTTATAAAATAGGAAGATTATAGGAATACAATTAATGATAGTATATGGGGAATTAAAAACTAAATAAAATTGAGTATTTAAAATAACCCATGACTACATTCAATTTTTGAATTAAAATTTGTTAAAGGGGATTTCTAAAATAAGAAATAGATATCATATATAATGACATATTTGAATTATATTGAGAATAAAAACACATATAATTTAATGTTGTGTCACAAAGATAAGAATACGATTAGGAAAATATGGATTTAGAGTGATAATCTCAATTAAAAAAGTAATTTATTATAGAATAAATATCATTTAGTTTGAAAGGGACACTCTCAAATTTAGGTGATATAATCTAATAAGGGTTTTATCTAGTTAAATAGATTTAAAAAATATTGTTTTCTTTGGATTTTTATCATATAAATTATAATTTTATTCAAATAGATGTTAAGTAATCTTTCTTAAGTAGAGAATTTAAACTATAGGTAACTCTTGAACAAATTGAAGGATTAATTCTTGAAAATGTTGGTTCTAATGTATAAAATCTGAAAAAATATATTCATGCCCACACAAAATAAAATCGACCATAATATTAAATGGAATATATTAACTTATGGAACATGGATTTTATGATACATATGTTAGATAGTAATTTTTATTCTAAATAAAATAATATAAACTCACTTATCCAGATTCTGTATATTGATGAAACTATTTTTGAAAGCTATGATGTGAAAACTAATTTAGACTTTACTACCCTAATGAAAAATCACATATAAATTTCAATTATCAGTGATATGATGTTATTTTATATTTTCCATGTTATGAATATAGTATATTGAATATTTATTTTACAATTCAAATAGGATCATGAGACACTAAAATGATTGGGTGTGTATGAATCAAGGTAAGTTTTAACTTCTAATGATCATGGGACTAAATTATCCTTAGATTAAGAGGGGGGAGTGTTAATCAATATTATTTTTGAGGGACCGTAGTTATCTTAATATTATTAACTTTCTCAATACCAGACATTATATTCATTATTACACATTATGATAATTTCCAAAGAAATTAAAGAGTCATTCCTTTTCCTGTAAAAGTGGATATTATACTATATTAAAGGAAATATTAAGTGTTTCATGAGGTATCAAAAAATTAAATCTCTTTTAATTTGTTTTTTTATATTTATTAGTAAAGTGAGATAGGGTATCATAAATTTACTTTTAAAGATGTATTATTCACTGGAAGAAGGTTTATTTCCCATAACATTAAGTAGTATAATTATTTTATGTTGTGTGTAATAAAAGAATAGTATATTTCATTGTTAAAATCTCTAACTCAAATGATGTGGATGAAGTAGAAAATTAGAGACATGAGGTTGAATGTCTCATATCATTTTATGGTTTAGTGTGACAACCAATGTGAAATGAATTTATTATAGAAATAAATGATTTTTTTTATAAAATCATAATTATATCAAATAAAAATTAATCATGGATAAGGTGTAATGTGGTGAGAACAACTAAAATCATGTTTAAATAAAGGAACAAGTAGTCCATATCATGGTAATTCCCTTCATGAAATATTCAATCAAATAATTAAGAGTGTTTTTGAGAGTCTATTTTCTACTAGAAACATGGTGATTCATTATTTGTTGTTTCCCCTATTTTATTACATTGTGTTTTTGATAAATTTTTAACATAATTTGGGAGATTTATAGAAAAGGTGAAGAAATAATAATAACTTGGGAAGTTGAAAAATGAAAAGAATATATTCTATAGGAGTTTCTTTTTGTTGATACATAATAGTGTAGTAGAATTTGAATTTTTTTGGGATCTTAAATCATTTCTCTAATAAATTTATATGTTGATATTAAAGAAACCTCAAAATTGGGTTAGAAAATGGGGAGTTATAAATCCCCCAATTGGGTCTTTAAAAATATATTATTTTTATTTACAATAAGGGTTAGAGAAATATTAGAATCATTATAGTGTTCAATAATTTTGTGTTTTAGTAAATAACACATTGGGAGTATACTATAGGTTGTTTTTTAAGATGATTTATTCATGAGTTCAGTAGTTATTTTCATCTTTTATTTACCATGGAGGTACTCATGGAAGAATTGGATATAGATTTTATTTTTTGGGAAGTTAATGATATTCATGGGTGGGGGCCGTGTAGGGGTGAGTAACATGAAACTCAGTAAGGATCCCAAAACAAAAAGGAAATATCACACAACAATCCTCAAATTAAAGTATGAATCCCAAGAAAACTCACACCATGTATATTCTAGGGTAGTGATAGTAGCATCATTAGACATATCATCAAACTTCTCAGATACTGGAGAACTTTTTCTCTATCGAGTACAGTGGGTCTGCTGGGTCACACAGAGCTGCTTCCCACTAACCTTGAACTGTTGTGGTACTCATCCCTAATTAGTACCATAGGTATGTTGGGGTACACAGAGTCTCTCCCCACTATGGGCATTTCAGGTCACATAGAGTCACTTCTCACCTTGGCTGAACTGAGGCACTCCACCTGTCGAGTACTGTGGGTCTGCCGATTCACACAGAGCCACTCCCCACAGTGGGTCTGCCATGTCACAAAGAGTCGCTTCCCACTGGGTCATCGTCAAGTAGTCTTCAAGTCTCATCTAACCTTAGGGTTCCATATGTAGTGTGATTGGGAGAACCACTCCTCAATACATTAGTCAAATCTCAATGTCCATGAAAGTCACCAAAAATCATGCCAAAAGATCTGCCTCATAAAGAGGGTTAGCTGCGGGTCTAGCCCACTAGCCTGAGCCCTAGTCATCTAGGGGGGAGGACTGGTGGTACACCATCCAGCCGAGACACGGTAACCACACTACATCTGGCCTTCGCTGCCCCTGTGGATATGGGGCATCCTCCAGCCACGGTCGACAGACCGCGGCTTTCCAGCTGCCTGGATTGCTCGGACGTGGGCTGTCCCTCTACGCGGCACCCGCCTGGAACCGCGACTCCCACCGCTACGGTCGGTTGGTCGTGGCCTCCTAACGTCACGGCGCATGGATAGGCGCACTTCCATCCTCTAGCATGACCGGCGAGGGTCGGCCACCTCCACTACTATTTCAGTTCCGGTTGGCGCCACCCCCTTCATGTGACCCACACAGGTCGGTGGCCACCATCGTTCATTGATGTTGCCATGCTGGCGGCACCTTTCACGAGCCACCAAAGTTGTTCCAGTGGTCCATTTTCTAATCCGTCTACCCCTACGAGCCTCTCGGGTCACCACCATCCCTGCTCAGGCCTCAGAATCGAATTGCTACCACTTCAAGAATGCATCCACCAAGGATGCATGACCAGAGGTGCTTGGGCCTTGTTAGTTTCGGCTCTATCCCTCTATGCTAGAGGTTTAAATCAAGTGGGGGTGTTCGAGGATTGATGTTCAATAATTTCATGCAGGTTTTGAATCCCAAATAATAAATCCCCATGAAAAGTCACCCTCCCACATAAACGCATGAATCATGGATCAACTTGTTCGTGGGTTGATCTGTGTTCATCATTTCTAGAAAAAAAAGAGCGTGGAAGAACTTTGAAATAAAAATCAAACTCATGCCTCGTTAACATTAAATGTTAAAGCGTTCTTCCTTGAGGATTCAAGATGTCAACGTCATCACTTCCTATTCTGTTCTTCGAGGTGCACCGAAGACAATGAAGATATGTCAGCATTCGTCATTTTTTTTAGAGGAGATTCATCAGAGTTTCATCAGAGAATCCTCTAAGTTTTAATTCTCCATCTACCAACATGTTAGAAAAAAAAATGAAATCACATCACAGTGTTTTAGTTACGCAGCGATG
Organism: Viscum album; assembly: GCA_963277665.1. Classification (NCBI taxonomy): domain Eukaryota; kingdom Viridiplantae; phylum Streptophyta; class Magnoliopsida; order Santalales; family Viscaceae; genus Viscum; species Viscum album. The sequence continues at coordinate 1,431,206,488 of OY728157.1, forward strand.
TCACGTCGTTACGCTGTTTCATTTATAAAACAGCATCATTGTTACTCTTCATTTATTGCATTGTTACGCTGCGTGATATGGGTCATTAATTATCCTCATTAGTGTGTTTTGTTTCCACCTCATCATTGCAGTGAAACATCATTGTTCACTGCTCAACGGATGAGAATGAATATAAAATAACATTTTAAGATATTTCATTATTTTTCTCAAAAAGTCCAAAAATAAACTTTTCTCTTCGGCCCTTATCAGCCGAAGTTAAGTCCATTCTAGGTGAATGCTGGCATCTTGAATTCAACGGTGTCCTTGTATTTGTTATCCGAGCACCAATTCAAAAGTTAGAAAAACCCGCTTGTGTGTTTACTGAATGTACAATAAAAAAATCAAAAAAAAAATTTGGGCTCCTTGGGCCTCAGAATCACGTGCCGTCAGAGTGCACGGTCTCAGAATAATTTCATATAATTTAAAAAAAATAAACAAAATTTTTAATACATTACAATAGATAAAAAATAAAACATTATGCTTCTATCACACTATTAAAAAACAAATAAAACATTTTCTTTAAGTGTTTGAAAACAAACAAAACCACCCTATGTTTAAGTATATAAAAATTTTATCAAAGAATATCAATTATTCAATTCAAAAAAATTCAACTTTTAAATAATCAAATCATGTATTCACATAATTCAACACTATGAAATATATATTAAAGATTGAACATATTTAAAATAATTAATGATATAAACTAATTTGAAGTGAATAAAATACTTTTATAAGTTTGTTGAAGACTTCCTTAGATCAAAAGTATAGATTCATTATATTTCAACCACTATAAGAATAAATGTGTTAAATGAGTGGTTAACTAAGTTAACAATGAAAAATATACCAACACTAAAATAAAAAATTATGTTGTTAGAAGTCAATAAATAGAACATGAGTTATTTAAAAAATATAAATCAATTTCTGAATAATATTTCAATGAGATTAAAAAATTATGATGTTCTGTATATACTAACTATTTAAGCACTACTTTATTACCCATATTACTACTTATGAACATATAAGGGGTAAATTCCCCTAAATTCATATTTCTCTAATGATTTATACATACAAACCAGTTTTATATGAAATATGAATGCATTATCATCATATATTGAAATAAAATTTAATACTATGTAAACTACAACATGTATACTTGTTGAAAAAATAAACAAACATAAGTTAAAGTACATGACTAATATCTATAAATTAATATAAATTTTAAGAAAGATATTATATATTTTCTATGAAAGCATAAAAAATTTATAATACAATATATTGTATACATGAAGGCTCAAATAAATTACTTACTTGGTGACTAGATTATATCAAATAGGATTTGAGTAACATCCTTTTGGTACCCATGTTGAGATAGATTCAGATGAATTGATGGTAGATTATTCAGAATCCAAAATTGATTTCAAACATCTAAATTTGGCTATTTGTGAAAATAAATTCTTAGATACAAAAATTTAGTATGGACAAAGGATTGAGTAAATATCAATTAACATTCAATTGAATAATGTTTATGTGTTTCAATTTATATAATTTCATGGTAGAAATTCTCCCTTTTGAGATTTTAACAAAAGTGATATTATTTATCCATGGTGATAAACTCTTATAACCAAAACAATTCTTATTACATTTTGGTTTCATCATTAAGATCATTGTAACATATTTCTATTTTTCTTTAATAGAAGTAGATAAAGTTTCATTAAGATTTACAACTTCACTTTTCAAATCCATATTCTCTTTTTGAATAGATTCTAAATCATTATAAACTTTTCATTTGAACAAGAACCTATATTTCACAATTTCTTAATTTCTTGATTAATTTTTTAACATTAATTTTAAACCTTTATCGAATCATCCAATAAAGTATTAAATCTTATTTTCTAGCCATTATTATTTACTTCTTCAAAATATTTAATTTGATCATTTTCTTATTTTAGTTTTAAAATATTAAAATAAAAATTCTTTTTAGATTCATCATTCTCAAAAACAAAGATATTCAAATTATCACATTCTATTTTTAGTTTCTCGATCTCTTTAATAAACTTCTTATTTTTAATTTTTATGTCAGTATATTTTTTAATAATTATGGCAGTATTTTTTTAAATCATCATTTTATTTAAGCTGTTATTTGAATTAAGAATTAATATAATCAAAATCATAACAACAATCATAAATATTTTCTTTTTAATCTTCACTAATATCATTATGAATAAAATTTAAAGAAGTTTTAAATTGAATAATGAAATATTAGGGTATTTCACATTGTACACTCATCAAGGTAGGGTTACCTATTTCCTTTTCAATGTCTGAGTCACTGCATGTATCTAAGTTATCTGGGAAGTCACATCCTCCAAACAAATCTTGTTTTTCTTTTATTTTTTCATCTTTATAATTCATTAAATTCTTAAGTTTGGGTAAATCAAGCCTGATGTGACCTTTATTCCAACACTCATAACCTGAAACATCATTATTATTACTATTATTACTTTTCTTGTAATCCTTTTTGAAGATTCTTTAAAATTTCCTCTTAACTCCTTTGTTTTTCATAAACTTGAAAAGCCACTTGATAAAATGAACAATCTATTTTTTATATTCATGGAACGCAGATTCAAAAGCGTTAAATGATTCATTAATATTTGATTTAAATAAAATACCTTTTCTCATTGTAGTCTCCTCATTAATAATGTTATTTATTTCAATGTCATAATACAGTAATGATCTGATTGGTTTATATAAATTATATTCTTTAAATTATTACTTTCTTCAATCACCACTTTCTTTGCATGCCCTTATTTTGAAGAGTTATCAGCACTATTTCAACTTGAGTTGTATTTTCCAATACTCCACCCATTGTTCTAATATTATTTGTAATACATGTAAACTAGTGGAGCATCTAGTTTACTTAATCCTCTTCTCCAATCCTAAAACATCCTATAATTATACTCATATAATTCCCAGTATGGTTCTTTTGATCTTGTGAGTCCCATAGTGAGTGACATATAGGATTATAAAAATATAATAGTTTATATTATAAGATAAAATATGATTATTGAAACTTCTACTTATAGAATAGTATAAGGGATTTTTTTACTTTATAACTCAAAACATACTTAACCATTTCATTAAATGTATGATTCACTAGATCAGTACAATTAATTTATATAGTTTCTCCATGATATTCTAATGATACACACTCAACTACTTCAAGTAGGCTTATATTTAGGATTTATACTACCCATAGTCACTTCCATCAAAAATGGGGGATTTTGAGGAATCCAACCATCATTATCATTAATAAATTTCATCTTACAAAACTAATCTTTATTCCTTAGAATATTAGGAATAGAATTTTTTGTATAGAACATTATTTAAAAAACAAAAAACCAAACCAATATTCAAAAGGATTTATTTCTGATGTCGATTGTTGGAATCATAATAACAGAGATATACTATTTCTAAATCTGGTACCAATTTTTTTTTATCAGATTAGAATAGTCATAGATGATAAAAACTAAGATATATTCATTTGATACAATTTATTAGATTAATATTGGTGGAAAAATAAACTAGGGTTGAATTGTTTTTTTTATTTTAGAATAAATAATCAATTAGATAAATAGTGTTGAATAAATCAACAATGAGTGCAGTGTTTAGAATATTGTGCAGTGAAAATTAAAATAATGAACACAGTGTTTTTATAGTGGTTTATATCAAAAAGATCCTAGTCCACTGATAAAACACTATTTTTTGAATATTTTATTGATAATAAATGACATAATTTCTTCATATTGTGCTAAATATGTTCAGTTGTGAGATATTTGGGATTAGATCATTCATTTAAAAAATTTATTAAATTTCCAGTTTTACACTTTTAAAATGAACTGAAGTATTTCACACATAAATATTTTAATATGAATTATTTGAACTTAAATTTTTGTAACAGTTTTCATAACTTAATTGTATAAAACTTTTATTCAGGACACTAGAGCTAAAGAGTTAATTTGGTTGGTGAAAATGGTCCATGAAATCAAAGTTGGGATGGACTAGCCAGAATGGACATGGGTTCTGTATTTGGTCCATAACCTCTCCATCTGTGCTTGGATTAGGTCCACATTTTGAGAGGCTCTTAAGGATTCATTTTTTCACAAATCATCCTTCTAAAATAAGGGCTGGTTCATGTGTTTTGGAGGCCAAATGGGCGGTAAAATTTGTATTAAAATATTTTTCCGAGATTCCCCATTCACACTTGAAATCTCTTTAAACCTTGCCTCCCATCCACTTTATAAATTAGTGTTTTTCTCATTTGGAGGGGTTGGGACGTGCATTAGGATATTGTAGGCAGAGTATAACTGGTTTCACCCAAATTCTATAACCATTGTAAGAGGGGTAGCTCTTGAAGCAAGGATCCCCTCATCGAAGCCTCCTTCTCTTCTTTATGTTGTAATATTTTCATTTGTGTATTAAACTTCATTATTCTTATTTTATTTCTTCTATTTTCTTATGTTTTATTCAAATTTATTATTCTCTTAATATTCCTCATTGGGATGGAATTATTTAGTAGAAGCGTGATTGGGTTATACCCATTATAAACCGTTGCAAATGCAATTCACTTCTATGATGATTACGCCACCCATGGAAGAGTAGTCCTTTCAGTAATTGATCTATATCTTACCTTCTTCATTAATTTATTTTGAATCAATGAGCTAATTTAATTCACTTAATATGATCTATAAATTTATTTTTCAATTTAAATGAAACTAAGAAAGTAATTTAACAATAAACAAAAATCACACGAGGTTGAGAATTGTGTAAATTGTGAGAGCACGAACTTAATTGGTAATTAAAACCCACACGGGATCAATTTTTAGTGTTCAAATATAATCTCTAAACTCAATTAATTCTAATTTCCAGAGAGGATATGTGCCTTAATTTACCACTAACCATAATCTAACCTTAGAATATCAATCAAAGCAGGGTGCTGCGATTGCATGTTCTGAAGTTAGCCTAGGGATAAATCCACTTCATCTTTGTGGTAAAGTTAATTCTCATAGGGTTATAGATTTAACAAATTAAGGGATATTAACTAAATAGATATTAATTTAAATTATAATGATTAATAAATGATTGAAGAGGTAGAATTAGATCGATTACACTTTCTAAAAATAGTTTTCTAAAAAAACATCTTCTCGTTGTGCTTTGTTAATCGACTTACATTTCAAAATTAAAAACAAAAAAAATATGCAATATTCTTCCAAAAAACTTCTTCTAGTTTTATAAATGATAAGCAACCCCCATACTTCCAAGTATTTTTCTTAATTCCTTTTATTTTATTTTCAAAATACCTTTAATAAGTTGTTAAATTTAATTCCTCCTTTGAGAGACGGCCTTGGTCATCCACTCCGCTGCACCTAAGTAACCCAAAGACCACTAATCATTTAAGGGAGACCACAACAGTGCTCTTTCAAATTGTGGTTGTTGCTGGGGAGTAAAGTAATTATTTCAACCAATTAGAGGTATTTATTTTATTTTACATTTTATTCTGTTCCTCTCTTATTTCTTCCTTCTTTACCCAATCTGATTTTTTTTCTTGTTCTTATTTTATTTTCTTATACTTATTTTTGGACCATCAACTCAAACTTCTAATTTTTATTTTAATATGGTCCAATTTCCTTCTTTTTATTTTTATTTTATTTATGACATGAACTAATTTTGAAAATCTCTTAGATCTTTACCCTGAGATTGAACGTAGCCTTAGGGCTTGAATCAGACATTCTCAGTATATGGGAAGTTTCCACATTTAAACAGTTATAGAATTTCTACACTCTAAGAACATTGAAATTGGAAAAACTTCTAATTCCAACATAAAACAAGAACCAATGTCTGAAAATAATGGAAATAAACTTAATAGAACTATTCAAGAATTGTTTGCACCAGATATTAACTATCAACCAAATTGTATTCCATACCCGAATATTGAATCAGACTTTGAACTGAAATATGGGTTAATTAATATTCTTCCAAAGATTCATGGATTATCTGGTGAGGATCCAAACAAACATTTGAAATAATTTAATACGGTTTTCTCAACCCTTAAACTTAGAAATATTTCTGAAGATCAAATCAAACTAAGAGAATTCCCATTCTCACTTGATGGATCTGCGAAAGACTGGATGTATTATTTATAGCCTGAAGATATAACTTGTTGGAACGATTTGAAACGTCTTTTCTTTCAGAGATTTTTTCCGGAATCAAGGACCACTTCTATTCTTAAGGAGATATTGGGGATCAAGATAACATAAGGGGAGTCAATGTATGAGTATTGGGAGAAATTCAAGAAGTTGTGTGTAAGCTACCCACATCACCAAATCAGTGAGAAACTACTCATCCAGTACTTATAAGAAGGACTCACACCTATGGAGAGAAGCATGGTGGATGTTGCAGCTGGAGGAGCATTGGTGGACAAGACACCAGTATCTGCACATGCGTTGATCGAAAAAATGGCCCAAAACTCCCAACAATTTGGCGATCGAGGTACACCACATGTCAGGGGAGTACATCAGGTATGTCCTTCATCTCTTAAGAGTCATTTGATTGATACCAAGTTAGAATAATTGAAAAATATGGTGAGGTATATTGCTTTGGCACAAAAGGAATCCCAACCCCCTCCTTCAAGGCCTTGTGGCATTTGCACTGAGAAAAGCCGCTCAACTGACTATTGCCCACAACTACAAGAGACAGAGGATTGCGTAGAAGTATTCCCAGGGAGACCATATTAGCAGTAACAACAGACATACCCCCAAAAGAAGTTTGATTCATTTTCTCCAACATACAACCAAGGGTGGAAGGATCAATCGGACATGAGGCATGTCTATGGACAACAACAAAGGCCCCCTTTTCAAAAAAACTTCCAGCAGCCTCCACCTTACCAATAGGGTTTCCAACAACCCCAAAGGAGATTTGAAGCACAAGAATTAACAAGCCAGCAACAAGGGAATCCCCCACCAAAGTTAGATTCTAATACTGATGATCTTTTGAAACAAATTGTTCTTAATCAACATAATGAGCCGAAAAGTCAAGGATTAGAGATGAGGGAGTTGAAGACTCAAATGAGCCAAATTTTCATCGCCCTCCTTGAACTTGTAAGTAAGAATTATAGAAATCTACCTTCCCAACTCACTCCAAATCCAAAGGGGAATTTCAGTTCCATCACACTGAGAAGTGGGAGGCAAAAAACTGATGGTTCTCCACCTACCATTCCACCGGGATTCACCTCAACTCCAAAAAAGACCAATTCCACATCAACTGATGAACAACCCAAGGAAAAAGATAAAGGTAAGAAAAAGATAAATGGTGTTCCTCCTAAACCCCTTTATTTTCCAAATAGGTTTGTTCCAACCAATAATATTGTTTAAGAAGCAATGAAAAAGGAGGTTTTGGACACATTCAAGCATGTGGAGATCAACATTCCTCTACTTGAAGCCATTAAGAAAATTCCAAGGTATGAGAAATACTTAAAAGAACTTTGTACCAATCAAAGAGGCCTCAAGGGAAATGAAAGGATCAATCTTGGAAGGAATGTGTCAGCACTCATTGTACCAACTCTAGCAATGCCGACAAAGTGCAAGGATCCAGGTAAATTCATCATCCCATGCACCATAGAGGAGTTTCACTTTTCTGATGCACTTTGTGATTTGGGAGCTTCCATAAATGTAATTTTTCACTCTGTATTCTATTATTTTTAGGTTGGTGAGCTGAAGTCGACGAGAGTAGTGGTGTAGTTAGAGAATAGAGCTACAGGATATCCAGCGGGAGTCCTTGAGGATGTACTTGTACAGGTAAGAGACATGATCTTTCCAGAAAATTTCTATGTGCTTAACATGGAGGATGATCAGGTAATTTCTCATGCTCCCATTATCTTAGGTAGACCCTACCTCAAAACTGCAAAAACTATCATAAATTTCAATGAGGTTAAACTTTACATAGAATTTGGGGATGAAGTTGTGATATTTAATGTTATGGATTCCATGAAGTACCCCTCAGAGGATCATTCTGAATTTTTTATCTCCCATTTTGAAGCACCAAATAAAAACCCCGTGGAATTTGATTGTCTTATGCTTAGGGAAATTATGAGTATTGGTTCTGGTTTGATTTCTAAGAGTACTTCCACACCTATTTCTAATGAAAAATACTCTCTTAGATTTGATTTTGAAATGGAATCATATTCTGATTTTGACCATGTGAACTCTAATTATGACATGGTTGTTGAGTATGCTGCTGGATTTGATGCTTTATTCTTTGATTTTGATGATGTATATCCTGATACTGATGCTCTTTGCGCACATATTTCAGTTCCATATATGTCTCTATCCATACACCACCCCCCTACACTGGAACTCAATCCATTGACAACAAATATCAAATACTCATACTTGTTAAGTGGTGAGAAATTACTTGTTATCATTTCTAACAATCTTCCTTTTGAACATGAAGAAAAACTTTTGAATATTTTGAGGGAGAACATCAGGGCAATCGGGTGGACCTTGGATGACATATTAGGTATTAGCCCCTCCATTTTCATGCATAGGATTATTTTGGATGATGGGTCTAAACCAGTTAGGAAGCCACAAAGGAGACTCAATCCAACCCTATTGGAGGTTATTAAAAAAGAGGTTAAAAAATTGTTCGAGGATGGTACAATCTATCCCATTTTAGATTCTAAGTGGGTAAGTACTATTCAGGTTGTGCCTAAGAAAAGTGGTGTTACTGTTGTTAAAAATGATAATGATGAGTTAGTTCCAACGAGGGTGCAAAATAGTTGGCGTGTGTGTATTGATTATAGGAAACTAAATCAATCTACTCGCAAGGACCATTTCCCCCTCCCATTTATTGATCAGATGCTTGAGAGACTTGTTGGGAAAACACATTATTATTTCTTGGATGGATTTTATAGATATTTTCAAGTTCCTATTGCTCTGGAGGATCATAATAAGACACCATTTACTTGTCCTTTCGGTACGTTTGCCTACCGAAAGATTCCATTTGGACTTTGCAATTCCCCAGGTACCTTCTAGAGATGCATGGTGAGTGTTTTTTCTAATTTTATTGAGACCTTCATGGAGGTATTAATGGATGATTTTACAGTGTATGGGTCTTCATTTGATGAATGTCTAAGTAGTTTTGGAAAGGTGTTGAATCGTTGTATTGAGAAGAATTTGGTCCTGAACTTTGAAAAGTGTCATTTCATGGTAGAGCATGGCATTGTATTAGGGCATGTAGTGTCAAAACATGGGATAGAGGTTTATAGATCTAAGATAGACATTATTTCATCCATAACCTATCCTTGATGTGTGCGTGATGTTAGATCTTTCCTAGGGCATGCAGGATTTTATTGGAACTTCATCAAAGATTTTTGTAAGATTGCTCTTCCTATGTCACGATTACTTCAAAAGGATTCGAATTTTGTTTTTGATGATTCTTGTAGGAATTCCTTTGATGAGATAAAACAATGTCTTACCACTCCACCTATCATACAACCCCCACGGTGGGAGCTTCCTTTTGAGCTTATGTGTGACGCATCCAACTTCGTGATTAGAGATTTATTATCTCAGAGGGTGGAGGGACATTCGCATGTGATCTCATATGCTTCGAGGACATTGGATTTGGCCTAGTCAAATTACATAACCACGGAAAAGGAGTTTCATGTTGTCATATTTTCTTTAGATAAATTCCTTTCATATTTATTGGTCTCTAAAGTAGTGACCATGTAGCACTAAGGTACCTCTTGAAGAAGCCAGATGTAAAGCCCAGGTTGATCCAATGGATGCTCCTTCTTTAGGAATTTGATATTGAGATAAAGGACAAAAAAGGGGTTAGAAAACCTAGTGTCGGATCACATGAGTAGGCTCAATCACACACTAGATGATGAAACCTTGGACCAGGTACCACTTCGGGACACTTTCCTCGATGATCATCTTTATTCCATCTCAGGTATGCATCCTTGGTATGCGGATTTATTGAACTACCTTATTGCATCCAAAATCCCTACAAATTTAAAGAAACATCAAGTCCAAAAGTTAAAAAGTGGGTCTCAGTATTATTTTTGGGATGATCCATACCTCTGGCGCATGTGTAGTGATCATCTTATTAGGAGGTGTGTTCCTGATCATGAGTTTAAGTCTGTTTTACATTGTTGTCATACACTTTCTTGTGGTGGACATTTTGGACCCCAACAGATAGCTAGTAAAGTTTTGGACTCTGGATTATATTGGCCTAGCTTATTCCATGATGCCAATGTGTTTTTTAAGTCATGCTCTCATTGCCAACACACTGGGAACATTTCTAGGAGACATGAGATGCCCCAACAACCCATACTATTATGTGAGATTTTTGATGTATGGGGAATTTATTTTATGGGTATTTTTCCTAGTTCATTTGGATTTTTATATATTTTGGTTGTTATTGATTATGTGAGTAAATGGGTGGAGGATAAGGCCACCAGGACTGATGATTCTCATGTTGTTGTGGACTTTGTCAAAGAACAGATTTTTTGCAGGTTTGGATTACCGAAGGCCATCATCAGTGACCAAGGGACACACTTCTGTAATCGGAATTTTTATTCCCTTCTTCAGAAGTATGGGGTGACACACAAAACATCAACACCATACAACCCTCAAACAAATGGCCAGGATGAGGTTTCAAATATGGAATTGAAACAAATTTTGGAGAAAACTGTGTAGCCAAATAGGAAAGATTGGATCAAGTTCTTGGATGATGCATTTTGGGATTATAGGACAACATACAAGACACCCATTGGTATGTCCCCATTTTGGATTGTTTTGGGGAAAGCATGTCATCTCCCCGTGGAGGTTGAGCATCGGGCTTATTGGGCTATAAAGAAATGCAACATGGATTTGGCCCAAGATGGAATCCAAAAGAAGCTTCAAATTCAAGATCTTGAGGAGATTCGATTGTCTTCATATGAGAACTCAAGGCTCTACAAGGAAAAATCAAAATCAAATCATGATATAATGATCCAAAAAAAAGGAGTTTCATGTTGGAGAGAAAGTCATTCTCTACAGTTCACGACTGAAGCTAATGCCTGGTAAGTTGCATTCCAGGTGGTTAGGTCCTTAGTTGTGACTAATGTTTTTCCTTATGGTGTAGTGGAGATCACACAAGAGGATACAGGAAGGATCTTTATATTCAATGTGAAACTTTTGAAGAGATACATTGAGGGACTTCCTACTGATGCAATGGATTTTATCACACTGTATGACCCTATTATCACTTGATCACATCAGGCTATTCCTAACCCTTTAACTTTTTTATTCATTGTCCTATTTAAAATTATATATTTCATGTGCATATATCATCTCATGGGTTCACATTGATGACAATGCAATATTTTAAGTGTGGGGGAGGGAACCTTTTAGTTTAGTAATTTCAATTTTTTTCTGTTTTAAAAAAACAAAAAAATTGTGTATTTTTCAAATTTTTTGTGTTTATTTTTCAATTTTCTGTGTGTTTTTAGAACTTTTGAGCTGAAATTATTCTCATCACCATTTTTAAATCCATATCAATAAGTGGAACAATTTATCCCTTGAAACTAAGCTTAAATGAATGCTGAAATGACTATGTTTCAAGTTCAAATATTTAGTAATTTCATGAAAAGTACACTGAATTTTGAATCTCATGTCATGCCTCACTATCATTATATTTGAAATCACTTACTTGTGAGGCTTCTGAACCATTATTTTCATATTCTTTACATTCACCTCACTTCTTGAGAGAACCAAAACATTCTTTATTTAACCAAAATTTGATTTATTCCTATCAAAACTTGAGGGTTTGAGGTACTTATGTTTAAATGATTGAGGCATTTGTTTGGTATTAAAGCCCTTGTTTCAAAGAATCCTTTTTTATAATGGCCAACCTTGAACATTTAATCCTTGTAGCCCTTATAATCCATGAACAACCTATTAGGTTAGCCACATTACAAGCCAATTTTCCCTATCCAACCAACTCTTGAAGTGAAATTTCATAATCTAGTTGAACTTAAGTGTGGGGGAAGCTATCTTGTGTTGTGCTACCACATTCTTTGATAATTTGGGTGGAAAATTAAATTCTGAAGAGATGTTTTTACTGCTGATGAAAATAATTATATTGAAATTTGTTCCTTTTCTAGATCTTTCATGATAAGTGAAGTTTTGCCTTTTCTAGATCTTCTAATAGAGGTAGAAAGTTGTGCCTATTTAGAGCTTTCAAGAAAATCGTGTTTGAGAAGATTGACATTTTTGTTTCTGAATGATGAATGGTGTAAACTTTCAATGACTTTTCATGATGATGGAGCTGAATTGATACTATTGGGATTTAGGAGGAGACCGTATTTAAGTGAAAATTATATTAATGAAATTTTGCTTCAAAAAGAGTCAAGTCCTCCTCATTTAGCCTCAGAGTTTTTCACATTTAAATCCTACCAAATGAAAGCCATAAAACCACCCTGAAAATTCATCATGATAAAAATATATCCTTGACTCACATCGGGTGGCGATGTAGGAATTTATCAAGCCTATGGTGACACTTGTATGAGTTTGTATGAGAAATACATTGCAAAAAAATGACATTTGTGTGATAAGAGAAAATTCAAGTGAGGTAAGTGTTTTGTGCATGAGAGGATAAATGAAGTGGAAATATATTGAATGATATAAATGGAGAACTTGAAATAATGGTTTTTATGAGGCATGATATCTTATGTTTCTTGGTGTGTAATTGTTGGATCTCAAGGATATGTGTTTTAAAATTGTTTGGATTTAATATTGATCTTTACTTGATATGAGGTTTTTCCCAAGAGTGAAAAAGGGTAAGTGTGGGGGAGTTGATAAAACACTATTTTTCTGAATATTTTATTGATAATAAATGACATAATTTCCTCACATTTTTCTAAATATGTTCATTTATGAAATATTTGGGATTAGATCATTCATTTGAAAATTTGATTAAAATTACAGTTTTACCCTTTTAAAATGAACTTTAGTATTTCAAACATTAATATTTTAATATGAATTATTTGAACATAAATTTTTGTAAAAATGTTCCTAACTTAATTTTATACAACTTTTATTCAGGAAACTAGAGCTAAAGAGTGCATTTGGTTGGTGCAAATGGTCCATGAAATCAAAGTTGGGTTGGACTCTCCAGAATGGACATGGGATCTGTATTTGGGCCATAACATATTCATTCGTGCTTTTATTAGGCCCACATTTTGAGAGGATCTTGGGGATACATTTTTGCACAAATAATATTTCTTGAAGGAGGGATGGTTCACGCGTTTTGGAGTCCAAATGGGTGGTGAAAGTTGTATTAAAATCTTTGGATGAGATTTCCCATTCACACTTGAAACCTCTTTAACCTAGCCTCCCCTCCACTCTATAAATTAGTTTTTTTATCATTTTGAGGGGTTGGGACGTGAATTAGGAGATTAGAGGCAGAGAAGAATTGGTTTCACCCAAATTCTCTAACCATTGTAAGAGGGGTATCTCTTAAAGTAAGGATCTCCTCATTGAAGTCTCTTTCTCTTCTTCATGTTGTAATATTTTCATTTGTATATTAAAATTCATTGTTCTTCTTTTATTTATTCTATTTTATTATGTTTTATTCAAATTTATTATTTTATTAATCTTCCTCTTTGGGCTGGAATTCTTGAGTAGAAGCGTGATTGATTTATACCCATTATGAACCGTTGCAAATGCAATTCACTTCTACGATGATTACGCCACCCATGGAAGAGTAGACTTTTTAGTAATCGATCTATATCTTACCTTATTCATTAATTTATTTTGAATCAATGATATACTATAATTCACTTAACATGATCTATTAATTGAGTGTTCAATTTAAAGGAAACTAAGAAAGCAATTTAACAGTAAACACAAATCACGCGAGGTCGAGAATTGTGTGAATTGTGAGAGCGCAAAATTAATTGGTAATTCAAAACCACACAGGATCAATTTTCAGTGTTCAAATATAATCCCTAAACTCAATTAATTATAATTTATAGAGAGGATATGTGCCTTAATTTACCACTGACCATAATCTAACCATAGAACATCAATCAAAGCAGGGTGTTGTGATTTCATGTTCTGAAGTTAGCCTAGGGTTAAATTCACTTCATCTTTGTGGTAAAGTAAATTCTTGTAGTGTTCGGGATTTAACAAATTAAGGGATCATAATTAAGTGGATATTAATTTAAATTATAATGATTAATAAATGATTGAATAGGTATAGTTAGATCGATTACACTTTCTAAAAATAGTTTTCTAAAAAAACATCTTCTCGTTGTGCTTTGTTAATCAACTTACATTTCAAAATTAAAAACAAAAAAATATGCAATATTCTTCCAAAAAAAATTCTATTTTTATAAATGATAAACAACCCCCATATTTTCAAGTAGTTTTCTTAATTCCTTTTATTTTATTTTCAAAATACCTTTAATAAGTTGTTAAATTTACTTCCTCCTTTGAGAGACGACCTTGGCCAGCCACTCTGATGCACCTAAGTAACCCAAAAACCACTAATCATTTGAGGGAGCCCACGACAGCGCTCTTTCATCCACTATACAACCTTGTCTACTTCATGATATGATTGGTACTGACTACTGAAATACTCACTTTTAAAGGTGTGAGAACATATTATAGAATCTGTCTTTTTCAATACCTGAAGTGAAGAGGCCACTTTTTACATGGATTGAATTTGTTGTCAACTAGTGGTCAATAGTGATCAATGTGATAACAATATCTCATTTCAGTCAACATGATGAAGTGGTTTCAAAGTTAATGGTGCGTGTATGGATTCCTCAAGTCATGATATTTGAAGAAACATGTGAATGGTTTGAAGACTTTGATTTTCAAGGTGATACCTCGAGAATTGTTATTGATGTCATGGTTGAATAATTCTTCTTGTTTAAAATATGAAAATGATTTACTGATTATTATTTCAAAAATATCATATGTTATATGAAGAACTTGTGATGCAATCCTTATGATGGAAAGGGTGATAAAGTATGTTGACAATAGTATTCGGGTTTGATTGGAAATAAAGATGTTGTTGGAAGACAGAGAAGTTACAATACTTTTCTTATAAAATTTGACAATGCTAAAGATGATTGATCAAAGGTTATATATCATGATAGATGATATTTTTGATAAAATAAAATGACCATAAATTAGTATGTATGGTGTTTCTGAAGTATATTTTTAAAGTGGTTCCCTTTCCCGGTGCTTTCCAAATTTTTGGGCCTCAAAATCGAGAGTTTTTTTTAGAAAAGGAAGGTTTTTTGCAAAGGAATTCGTGAAGAACAATTTGAGAATTGCGAAGCATAGTTCATGGACTGCATAGAAGGAATGAGGGGTGGAAAAGGAAAATCAGAAAAGGAAGTATTCTTCGTAGCAGCGTTGTGTGAACCGTGAAGCACACTACGTGGACCACGTAGGGAAAATACTTCTCAGGAAGATTGCATTTCATAAGAGGCTTAAAGTTCACGGTGAAGGCTATCATTTGTGTTTTTGAGTTAGTGATATGTTTGCAGATGGAATTGGAAGCCGCGAGACAAGGATTAAGGTTCTATCTAGACCCCATAGAACAGTTCTCATGGAATTGGAAGCCGCGAGACAAGGATTAAGGTTCTATCTGCCCGTATCGATGTTTTGGGTAAATTAGATTGGCGGGATTTGTGGATTTATTTTCTTATATAAAACATCTTAATCCCTTCATTAAGACAGAGATAATTTCATTATAAAATATCATCGCTGGTGGAAGAATATGGATAATTCCAAAATAGTTCAATAATAATATTTCATGAAGGAGGAAGTTATCTGTGGAAGATAAGTTATCCAATGGAACAAAGGATAGTCTGTGGAAGAAGAAATGGTTTGCGGAAGGAAAGTAAGTTCATGGAGCACCGGCAGTCTGTAAGGCATTAACCATCCATGAAGTAGGGGCGGTCCCTGGAATAAAAAGGTGTTTTCAAAGCACTCACGCCATGTAGTGAAACACAGTGCGTGAAGGGAAGGCAATCCACAAATCATCATTTGTCCATGAAAGAAAGGTATTCCATGTAAAAGAAGGTTTTCGGATAAATTGAATGTTGTCTGGAAATAACTACATCACAAAGTGCAAGGCAGTTTTCAGAGGAGAAAAAAACAATTTTCAAATGATAAAATACTATTTATATGTGATGGGTGTTTACTCCCACATCTTTCCTTATAAATAATGTGATTTTTGGACACTCGACATGTTTTAAACTCACACACTTTTAGTGATTCTTGAAGAATGGTTCAGTGAACCAGTGCTTGGGTATAATAACCCCACTATGTCTCCAAGAATAATAGAGTATTTCCACTTAAAGAATGATTATTATTTAGGGAAGATCAATTGTGATGATTTTAAGATACACTGATATTCATTGATTTAATAATTATAAAAGAATTTTGTGATTCCAATAAGAAGAAGAAGAGATCTCAATGTAGTTGGTTTTGCACTGATGGAGAAAGTGAGAAGAATAGAATAATATTTGGTGACCAAATTGATATCAGTTGAATATATTTTGGGTTCGAGAAAGTTCAATGTTCATCGGTCCATAACACATTTATATTATTGTGACTCATAGAAGAAGAAGATTGTCCAGCTTTTAGCTTTTTGATGAGAAGAAGTAAGAAGAGTTACTTTCATGCTGTTAGGCAAGTAAAAAGTGAAGAGTATATGATCAAAGTAGAACTATGAAATCAGACATGACTCAATAGGTGGAGGATATTATTGGTGTTACAAATCCTTATTAACAAGGAGAAGACTATCTTGGGAGGTAGTATAATGATTCAACCAAGTGCTGTAAAAAGGACTGTCTTGGGATACAATATAAAGATCCATCCAAGTGGTGTAAAACACACACTATTGGATTGTTTTCAAAGTACCACATGAGTTTAAGGGTATATCCTATTCGTTTTATTCCATGTCAAAAGGATTATTTTCTTATATATTGTGTGGTATTAGATTGTTTCCAAACCATACCAAGGACGTAAATGCTTTTGTTGAGCAGTGAACCTTGTAAAAATATCGTGTGTTGTATTTACTAATTTCATATGCTTTCATGTGACAGGAAAAGAGAATATGATAATAAATATCATAACAATTCTAAGAGGTATAAGGATAAAAAGTTAAAATTAGTTTAAAAAGTCTCCAACACTAATTCACAACCACCCTCTCAGTGTTAGGAATATCCCAAATAGGTCCTCTCATGATGTACACTCCTGACTTTGTTTGGGAGTCACAACCCAGTCTGATCGTGAATTTTATTCAGGATTTATAACCCATGATCTTATTTTTGGGTGGTAGAATAACCAATAATGTTCTACTTTTGATTGGGAAAAACATAAAATTAATATAACTATTATAAAAATAAAAAAGAAAAATTAAAAAATCAAAACCAAAAACAATGAAAACTATAAGATGATCAAAAGATGGAGATGATGTTACTCAATGATCTTGATCACTTCAGCGGTAAGGAATGGAATAGTTGATGCTCTTCATGATCGCATCAATGGAACAATAGTCACTGAATCTATCAACCGAATATCAAGAATCATTTCGGTATTACATCAAAGATCATGATATGAATAAATTGTGTCGATTTTTTTTACCACGTTTCTCCTTGATCAAATTTCAACAGATTAATTTTGCATAATTAATTAAAAGACCATCATTCTTTAGAGGAGTTTCTAAATCAATGATCATATAATTCCACATGTTAGAGAATTATCAAATATAATATTATTTTTACCTTCATTTTTAAATATTTCACTCATTATCAAAGATTTTATGCACTTTTACATTTCTGAAAGATACTTATTAAAACCATTTCTAATATATTAGTTAGAATAAAGTAGAATTATTCAATTACTAAGAATGATAAATATCACTACCAAAAACTTATAGTAAAATAATAATACAAACACAATTAAAATAGAGTATGAAGTGAATAAAATGAAAATTAATATTTTCAATGGAATTTCATTGATAATTTTAACTCAAAAGTTTATGGAAAATTCATTATGATAAAAAAATATTTATTTATAAAGTAATAAAATAGTTAAATAAACTAAGAGGAGATGTGGGCGGTCACGTTGCATGGGAGATGTGTGCTTCGTGCTGTGAATAGTGAGAGAGGTGTTGTAGTGTCGTGTGGCTTGTTACAGGAAAGGACCAACTGTCATAGCTGATGCACTATTGGTGTAGATGATGCGCTGCATGGATACTCTCATGAAGCACTAGTCAAAGGGCGAAGCTGAAGCTTGAATGTCTGCTGGCATAAAAGACAAACTACTGTGGAGCTGCGCAGTACGGAGTGCGGAAGAAGAAGATGTGATACAGTATATACATAGACTGTATATTTTAAATATTAGAGTTGATATATATATATATATATAAACATTAAAACATATCAAAAATAATGAAAATATTATATATGTAATAAATTTTGTGATGATATGATTAACAAAAATATAAGCTTAAAATTTTAATAAAGTATCATTAATCATTTCAATAAATAAAACAAAAAAAATAAATGATTACATTGTGTATGATAATTGCACTTAAGAAAAAAATTACATGTGAGGAAAATCCAAAAATATAAAAAATATATGAAAGTATAAATGTTTAAACAAAAAAGAAATTAAATGTTTATATAAAAAAGAAATTAAATTAAATTAATAATTATCTCTAGAAATATGAATCTTAATAATTATAAACAATATAAAATAAAAGATTTTCAATAAAAGTTTTTAGATAAAGGTATTTAAAATGAACATTCAAATCATGGGTTTTGAATGAAGGGATTTTTTAATTTATCAAAACAAATAAACTGTAAATAAAATTCTTAACACTAACACATGATGACTGGGAATTGACCTATGAACCTAGTGAAACTTGATTTTCGAGGACACCTGGGAATAAATTTTTAGTTTTTATATACTAGATTTCCTAAGATTTTCACCTAGTGTTAATCTATGGACCTGATATTGGTATGTACAATTGTTTAGAATACTAAGAGAACCCCCAACACTGGCTAAAGTTTGTTTAGTTCAATCTCAAGTTTAATAGAATAACCTAGGGATCAAAAGTAGTTATTTATTATGCTTTTGTATTTTTATTTATTTATTCTGGTGAGAATGTAACATGGATACATTTCATTTACTGTTTATATATAGGACCATATTGGTGGTTCCCTACGTAGTTGTACTCACACCCCGCACAGGTGACCATGACACTTGGGTACCTGAGCAGACTTCACTGGTTGCATGTTCAGGTTTGGAAGAGGTATGAAGTATCTTGATCAGGCTTTATAGATTGGATGGGGTTTGATATCCAGATGATGTGAGGTTCAAGGATTTTAGTTTAGCCTCCTATATTTTATTATTTCACTTAATCGTATATGAGGTCAAATCAGTGGGTGGACTATGAGCCTGTGTGACTAAATAATTTCATATTAAATTTTGATATTGATGGATATGTTTATTTATTTCAGGTACTCTAATTTTTTTCTTATATGGATATTGTTTGGTTTATTTCAATCTGTTATTTCACACTCTGATTTTGGGGTATATCCTCCCTACGATAAAACCCTAGACCCCATTTTCCTGTCGACAGCCTATGGAGGATAGGTGTGCCTGAAGTTAAGTGGCAACAACCCTGGTTTGTGGACTAGTGGTGGGATGTCATAAAGTGGTATGATATCTTTTATGTGACTAAGATCATAGAATTTATCCGATTTTTTATTTTTCATACAATTAAGAGAGATTAGTAGATATATGGCATAGGGGTACTTCAGAGAATGTAACTGATATCATATGGGTGTGTCACAAACACCTTTTTTAGTGGGAATTACAGGTTACCAGGGAAATGGGATTGTAATTCTTTGTTTGTTATTTTATTATTGTATGATTTTCATTATAAAGGACACACATTGGTATTGAGACTATGATTTATGAGTTATTATATCATTGTATCTTAGGCCATTGGAAATAGGAAAGTTACTGTATTTTTGGCTATAGGATCAGTGGAAAGAGTTTAGTGCCCATACATCATATTTGGTATGTAGGATTCACATTACATATGGGTGTTATTTTTTATTGATATCACTGACAATAGGGTTTAGTTAATTAAATAATTAGTAAAAAATTATGTGGTATTTTCTAGTATAACTTGGAATGAATTTATACTGAAATGAATCATAGTATATTTCTTCTAATGATAGATCTTGTTGATCTATGGTGAGATGCTCGATGATAATGATTATATAGTCCCTCGGTGTAAGGGGTGTATAGTGATCGTAGTAGGTCATCACAGGCATTGGATTCCTTATTGATGGACCTCTCATGGGTGATTCTTGTTATGGATATACAAAAATGTAACTTTTTTGTTTATTTAAAGGGTCTATAATAACGTATATGGTGTTTTCTGATATAGAATCTTGGTGGAATTATACTTAACCAAAAAATATAACTATGGTATACTAGATAGGGATAATGGTGGGATGATTTCATTATGTATGTGCATGTGTACCTGGATGACATTATTATCCTTGTGGGGGCAATTCCCATAGGTGGATGATTTATGAGGATCAACATAAGATTAGGGATTTTAAATGGGGTAATCATATATTCTAGTGCCCAAGGAGAATCAATTCTCATGAGTATACAGACAATTTGTAATTTGATAATGGTGTATTTATGTATAGATGCGATTTTTATTCTCAAGGGGGTAGTCATTTTTGAGGATTCACAATGAGAATTAGTGTCATGGGTAGGCTGATTATATGGCATATATTTCCTAGTATACATGAGATGCTAGAGTCGGTGGTTTGGAATGTGTGTTTCTGTGTGATTTTGAGATGGGAACAATGAGATATTTCTTATGAGTTGTGACCTATGTAATATATTACCTATGGGGTAGTTGGGAATATTTACATTGAGATATTACTTAGGATAATGGTGATCTGAGTATTACGGATGTGATGAGATGTAAAATATGAGGGTAATCTGTAGGAGGTGTTGGCCTAGTCTTATGACTACCTTAGAGATTAGAAGTAAGGATTGAAGCTTCAAGTTTGAGGTTGATTCATATGATTTGATACTAAATATGGGATTTAGGCATAGTGATTCCTTCAATATTTTGTACATGGAAGGAACAAGTAAGTTTATTTCCTTGAGATCAGTGCATGTGAGGTATGTAACATCCCCAAATCATTTTCATGTACTACATTACTCAAGTTATTCTTTTCCCCTTATTTTTTTTGTTTCTATATTTTCTTAATTCTTTTAGTTAGTTTTACTTTTCTTGGGTGGGCATAGATTTTTTTTAAGGTGTTGGTCAAGTGGAAAAAAATTCAATTTCATGGTATCTTTCTTGAATCTTAGATTCTATGGATACGATGTGGTTTGTGTGCTATGGTGTAGCAGACAGATTTCATTTTTCATCCAATTTTAGAAAAGATATTGTGTAGATATTGGGCCAAAAAATAGATTATTGGAAGGTGTAATCTGGATATTTTCCCAATTTGATGTAATTATTCTATAGAGCTAGGTTTCAGTGTATCCTAATTCATATCTTAGTGATTTTTTGGTGTGGTTGTTACCTTGTGTTGTAGTCCCCTTTCCTAGTTTTAGGATCTCACCATTTACCATCACATGGATTTTGAAAATTCTTTGACTAGGATCTATTGTGGTGTAATCCCTTACCTTACACCATAGTTTTGTTCCATGCCAGTCCACCTTACACTATGGAGTGTGTCTTGCATAATGGTGTTATGTTTTCTAGTGTTCCCTATAAATTCACAAGACCCCTTTTTAATTTATAATACACCTACTTTGATCTTAATATGACCCATTTGAACTTGTATACTTATGAAGGACTTATTTGGATCTCTCAACATGATACCTTTCCAGATCAAAGTGGTGGTCGAAGCTGTGGTCCTCTCTTGGTATGTTGGTTTCTATTTTTGTCTTTGATAGCCTTATTCCTAAAATTACCTTATATTATCTCAATATATCATATTCATTGAGGATTTTAATTATTGGTTTCAGTTTTATAATCCTATTTATTTTAGATTCACTGTGGAATTGAGGGGTTTTTGCCATATCTTCAATAATTATGGTGTGTTTCTTGATAATTATGATGGAAAGTGTTCCCTTCGGTTTTATTTGTTCTTGAACATGTAAATTTGGAGACATGTGATTTAGAAATATTGATCTAGTATACCTTATCTATTCCTATAACCCTTAGCTCATCTTGTCTTATTGTATAACTATGGGTGTTTTTATTCTAGGTGTTTCAAGGCCAGTGGTTTCGTAACTTGACTTTGTTCTAAAAAACTTATTTAATAGGTCCTTGATTTTGGTTTCTAAAATGGTTTAAAAACTTAGATTATGTATTTATAAATGAAAATTTATTTTTAGATGTTTTTAAAGTCATGAATTATGAAATATATTGGTTTTTTAACGTTTATGAAAATGGATTCTCCCCTTGGCGGTCTTGGCAGTTTCAAATCATGTTTTGTGTGGTTTCAAAGATGAAATACCAATTGAATTATTATAATGTGGTAAAATTGAATGTGATAGATGATTAGGCAAGGATATATCCATGGGGATGAACTCTTTCCCCCATATAGGTTCTTCTAGGCTAATGTGTGTACCATGATTCATAAGTTTTAGTAAGGAGCCACACTCGAGAGCATAGTCTTACCTCATAGAAATGTTATACTAGGGTAATGTGCACACTAGGTAGCCTACTAATCATGATATTTTAATGAGGATAATCATTTACCTGAAAAAAATTATATCATAGGCTTATTTCCTCTAGTGGTTATAATTGAAATGTTTGATTAGGATGTTTAATGGAATGTTTTGGATGCTTATTTATTGGTTTGTTTTACTAAACTATGAAAACAGTGATTTATCCATGTTTTGTATCAAAACATATAGAAATGTATCTAATTCTATTTTTCCATTTACTTGATAATAATTTGATTATTTTATAATGTTTACTTATGAAACACTTTGCAGGATCCTACTGCGCCCTTTTTCTCACACCCTACATTCACTTATGGGTGTATGTTGATATTGATTTATCTAATATAGGTAAGGGAAAGGATCCAAAATATGGCATCGAGTTCATTTTTTAGTAAGGTTTGGGAGTATGAAGGTGAATTTATGTCACATGGAGTTGGGATATAGCATTATTTTTACTTATATAGTTGTTCTTTTTTACCCAACACTTATTTTTCCTGACATTTTCTATCTTTTCCACTGTTGTATTTATTTTGGCATATTGACATTATTTTATATTTTATATCACCTTGTTTCAGGTTGTTTTTGGAAAAATAATTCCTAAAGTTCATTATTGATGCACAGGTGAATTTATCCAACACAAGGATATCAGGAACGCCCTTTGGTCCATGCCAGAACTGGTTCAAGTTATGGATTTGGGTAATCTGGGATGGTTCATGCGGATTTTTTATTAAAGGGAGATTTTTTATGTTTCCATTGTCAGTATTCATTTTTGTAATGTCTTGGTATAAAGGAGATAGGAATATGGGGACTCAATTAGTGGATTTCAAGTAAGTTCTTTTCCAAAACTAATCATGAAAATCCATAAGTTACAACGGTTTTGGGATTCATAGTGTCAAAATATTTTTTTTATTTTTTATGTATCCTGATAATTCAAGTTGATTTATATTATTAAAAAACTATAATTTATTGTTGGATATCATGTTCTTATGCCTCATTGTATATTTATGTGTAGTACCATGTCCCTTAGAAGACTTTAAACTTTTCCCGGGGAGGGTGTTGCTGATGAACCTTGGAAGGTAAACCCTCTATTTAATTATAATCTGATTGAATCGGTGGTGTTCATGATCAGATATTTGGACCAAGGGTTAGAACCTAGATCTATTTTGTCTAGAGAGGTAGAACCTCAAAGGGATGAGTATAGGAATTTGGATTAGGTGTTTCTCCACCAAAAAACACCAACTTTTCAAGTTTTAAATGTCCCTCAAGAGGAAGAGGATTGGTTCAATAATCTTGAGAGGATCTTTAAATACCTGGAGACTCCTGACTCAGTCAAAGTGTAGTGATCTAACTTCATGATTGAGGTTCCAAGTAAAATGTGGCAGGCTCGGTTTTCTTGGCTAAGAAGCATGAAGACTTAGAGTAGAAACACATAAAACCCAAAATCCCCAAGAAATTATAACCGCAATATATACCATGGTGTTGTTAATAGAGTTTCTCAAAATTGATTGATGGAATCTATTAGTGATAGAGTAAACTAATCATTTCACTGAGATAACTATGTTTTCTCCTGAGTTCATGTCTAATGAGAATATGAAAGATAAGAGGTTCTATATGGGTCTTTAACCTGATATTAATTCATAGGTATTTATATCAAAATTGACCACCTATGATGATGTGGTGGATAGAAAGTTTATGGTAAAGATTTACCTAGTGGGTAAGTTTTGATTTACAAGAGTTCTTTCTTCCTCTAGTAGTGTACCTGGTAATTCTTATAAGGGAAAGAGGAATTGGACTAAGTTTCATAGAGGAAACAGTGGTGGTTCATCTCAAATGTTTCTTCTTACAATATCATCAGTGGCTATTGTATTGACATGTTACCAGTGTAGATAGAAAGGATACACAAAGCACTTTTTCCCTGTGCATCTAAAGGTTTGCAACTCGTTTGGGAATCATGGTCACCTGAAGAAGTTTTGTTGGGATCTATATTTACCACACTCTAGCATAGCCTTTTCATAACCTATATGATATTCAATGTAGTTATATTCTTCATGGAATATAAGGTTGCGTCCATTAGACTATAGAATAAATAAATTTCATGCATTTGAAGAGTCTCATATGGAAGTTTATGCAGATCCTATGATTGTGAGAGGTACCATTTTTGTTACTTCTACCTTATCAACTGCTTTATTTGATATAGGTTTTTTTAAATCCTTTATATAAACACATATAGTGGACCTTCTAAAAATTAAAATGGAGAATATGTGATTAATTATAGAAATAGTGATGCCTCTAGGAAAGAAGAGATAATATGGTTTTTGTTTTCCCTCATTCTCTTTCATTATGTTTGATATAGAGATTGTTTAGGATTTATTTGTTCTTGACTTGGAATTTTTTGATGTGATTATAATGATGACTTTTTTGATCACTCACAAGGATTATATTTATTATTATAATTAGTGGGAGTTCTTCACCACTTCATATGAGATATCCCATGTGCTTTAGGGAGAAGGGGACCCAAGGTCTAATCGAGTGGGGCCATCCCATCTAGATCTTAGTAAGTTTGTGTTTTTTATTTTGAATAGATGGGATAAGAATCTTGTAGTGATAAAATTACTCCAATAGTAAATGATTTTATAAATATGTTTCCAATTGATTTATCATGTTTTCCTTTGGAGTGACAGGTGGAGTTCTCGATTAACATAGTACTCATAACTCAACTAATATCGATGAAATAATATTGTATGGCTCCAAAATAATTGAAAGATTTGAAAATTTTGTTTGATGACATGAGATATAAGGCCTTTATACACACAAGTGTGTCACCTTGGGTATCCTCCATAAATTTTTATAAGAATTAAAATGATAATCGTTTTTCATGCATCGATTATTGGAAGCACAATAGAGTAAAAGTCAAGAGAAAATATCTATTTCCTCACATTGATGACTTGTTAGACTAGTTGAAAGGGGTTAGGTGGTTTTATCAAATTAATCTTAATTTTGGTTGTCATAATCTCAAAATCAAGGTTCAGAATATTTCAAGGACCACCTTTAGTAGCATGTATGGCCATTTCAAGTACCTTATGATGTTGTTTGGAAAAACTAATATTCCTTCTATCATTATGGAATTGAGGAACTAGATCTTCCACTGGTATCTTGAATCATTTGTTTTGGTGTTCATAGATTATATTATGGTGTACTCCAAGATTGAAAAAGATCATGTGTGTCACTTAAGGAATGTTTTTTTTGAATTTTGAGTGATCAATGTATTTATGATAAATTATAAAAATGCCAATTTTGAATCTAAGAATTTAGGCTCTTAGGACACGTCATCTTGGATCATGGTATTGTATTTGATCCTAAAAAAGTAATGATTGTCATGTGATGGAAAAACCTATGGAATGAATTTGAGATTTGAAGACTCATAGGTTTGGTAGGATATTATAATTGGTTTGTAAAATACTTCTTGAGTCTTATTTCTCAATTGACTGGTCTCACCTTGAAGGGGGTGAAGTTCTTATGGGATTTGAAGTGTCAGGTATCTTTGACTAAGACAAAGAATCAGTTGTCCTCAACACTGGTTCTACCATTATTAGAGGTCGGTTAGGGAAATGTGGTTTACTATGATTATTTAGGTTTAGTTTTGAGTCATGTATTTATATAGGGATATCATAAAATTGATTATATATCACATCAACTTTGTATTCTTGATAGAAATTTTCCCACTCGTGATTTGGAACATGAAATGGTTGTGAATGACTTGAAAAGTTGGCATCTCTATATTTTAAGGGAAAATATTACCATTTACTCCAATTATAAAAGTTTGGGGTATGTATTTTCTCAAAAATATTTGAACCTCTGGTAGAGGCATTGGGTTGAATACATGCAGTCTTTATATCACAACCCACCTTCAGCAAGATGAGGGAAGGGATAGTAGAGTGCCACTCCCTTCCTTCCTCAAGATGTAAAAGAGATAATGACCCCTGATCCCCACCTTCAGTAGGCCCCAAGGTGTAGACTATCACCAAGGTCATGAGATCTCATAAAGTATGGAATCCGTTACCCTTTTTGAAGAAAAAAAGATCAGGAGATGAGGTGGTAAATCCAAACAACTTCAGACATGAAAGGGAAAAGGTAAAACAAAATCCATTCCCACATGCATGTTCAAAAGTGAAAACAATACAAAGTACAAGAAAACTCTGAAGAAGAGTACCAAAAGAAAAGAAAAGCAGCAACGGTAACAGTCCTGACACCCGAGCTAGTAAGGTCTGGCACGGTCCTCAAAGTCCTCCTGGAAACCTGAAATCAATTTTATATACGTTGGGTGAGTATACAAGTATACTCAGTAAGGAAACCAAAATCACTCATGTAAAAGTGGGGGATCATACTAATTTTCTGATGAAGATAGTAGAAACCAAGACACATATTAAGGAAACTAATCACCCAACCTCAACAAGGCACACTCCCCAAATAACACAAGTCATGTAAAGTAATAGTAATAGCACATCGATATTTGGGTACCTCACACCAGTTTCCCACTGGTTATTTATAACATCATATGAATCAGACCACCCCCACAAATCCCACTGTATTCCCACTACTTCCCCCAACAAAAACCATATGGTCCATCCCAACTGCACGTTTATCCCACCTGCAAACACCTGGGCCACCACAACCACCCATCCTTCCCACAAACACATATTCCATCACAACCAAACTTCCTACCTGCAGACACTTAGGCCACCACAACCACACTTCATGCCTGCAGACACCTTGACCTCATCTCGAAGACACATGGGAAACAACAACTGTACCTCTCGCCTGAAAACACCTTGGCCTTATCTTGAAGACACTAGGGAAACAAACCTACCTGCACACACCTGGGCCAACCCACCACAACACACCCTACCCAAAGAGTCTTGGGATATAAAAACCTTAGGCTGTCATAGCCTTCCCAAATAACTCATGCTATCTGGGATAGGGAGAAAAAAAAAGCTAATAACCATCCACTCATATGAATTTTGGAAAAAAATACCCTCCCCCATGAAATGGGGGTGTTCGGCATGAAGTGATCAACATGGGTAGGTTGCGTATAAGAAACAAAAGAACTAAAATTTATACATATAGGTAAAAAAGCACTTATCCCAACTTAAGGTTCTTGAAACCAACAACTAGCCCACACACAACCACTCTTGTTACTACCCCTACATGCACAAAATACAAAATAGCCACAACCTAAGCACAACCCATTTCAGTAAAATTGTTCCCCATTGTACCCGTTCACGTTATCATGGTCAAGTGATTCCACTTAAATATTCCATTACCACTGGGCAACTAACAGGCATAACCAACCCAACATAGCAAGAAAACCATGATGAAGTCCCACTGCACAGTACCACCAAAACACGTTATAGTCACACCATACAAGTTCACCCCACGTCTACAACACAACCAATTGAAATTTCTATTGCCTAAAAGTTCACCTATTCTATAAAAAACCCACAAATGTGGCTAAAACCGCAGCCCCACTACTCAACCATCCCACACAAGCCATGAAAACCTAACCATAACACACAATACATAACTACACCCATCAAACAGGGGTAAATTCAGATTCAGACAATGTTGTTCTATAATTCCATTTGGTTAACTGGGGTGATCACATAGGGAATATTCTTTATAGGGAATTCATTTAATTAACCAAGTGTACAAGATTAGTCAATTTCCATGTTAAATCCATTCAATCACAAGAATATATAGAAAATAGAGTATCACTAGTGAAAAAGCAAAGACCACCAACAACCATGATTTTTAGGAGGCATAAGGACACAACAATTCATAACCATAAACAAAGATAACATGTAAACAACATGCATACTATCACCCCTCTTTCCAATTATTGTAAAATCATGGTTATCTTTGTTATCATTTTTAGTTGTTTAATTATTTTGTAAAGAAATGGGTTTATTTGTATTCACATAGAACATTACTACACCTACCCTTCATGATACACATAGTAAGAGAGGTGATGGAAATCCCTACTTTGATGATCAAGGATCAAAGTTTTCTCCTTGCGCCATAAACTAGGGTCATGCAACAGGAAACTCCAAGAATAACCAAACAATAGGTCTCTCATGAAAGCATGACTCGTCTCTATAATAGGGACTCCAAGAACACCAATAGGGAACAAAAGAGACCAATGAAGAAGATCTTGGTGTGATAAAATTTCCTAATCCTAGAGTTATGGGATATGCAATTTTGAAGTACTTGAAAAGCAGATCGTGGTTTGACCACGTGGTTGGACGGTTGCACACATTAGAATTAATTGATATTTAATAATTCCATGGTAGATATTGATATAGACCATCACACGATGGAGAGTTAATAGGTTACATTTAAACTGAGAAAAATTCATAATAGGGGCGTAACTAGAAATGTGGAAAAGGGTGTGAAACTGATTAATAGGCCACACATTTTGGTAATTCAAGGGTTTCCCCACTCTTAGGGGATTTAAGATATCTTTTACGGGTCTTAAACCACTTTAAAAGAGGTATTAAAACACTTTTATGTTAAAAGAAATGTTATGGTAGTGAAACTAGAAAGTCCAAGATAAGAAGAAAATGACTCACCGATGGGTGAGTCACCGACATCCTAGCACCAATTCCCTGGCACCAATCGGTGTGGCACCACTGTCGATTGGTGCCGCTGATTCCCATTAGTTCCACTAATGGCCGATCAGTGCCACTGATGTCGATCGGTTCCATATATGTTGATCAATGCCACTGTTCATTCAACCTGGAATTTGGAAAACTTCTCAATGAGTCACTGATGGTCTCCAGGATACCTCAACCATTAGGATTTGGAAAAGTAATGGACCAGGAGGGTCTGGGCCATTACATCAGATACCTCTCAAACTATTCTCCCCCTCAATAATTCAATAGTAAACCTGAATAAAAGAGAGGAGTCTAAACAAACACCTTGTAAGATACCTCTCAGGGATAAGCCACCCTGAGTTGCTCGAAATCAAGAATAAAACCTTGACATCCAATAACACCTCCTGATAGATATCACCCCAAATATCCACATGAACCTCAAATATCACATTGTCTTGAAATATATGTTAGGTAGTTCATTCCTCCATGTCAAGATATTATCCTCTTTGGTAGGCACTGACTCGCCCGTATGGGTTAATCGCATCTGAACTAATGCTTCTTGATTATAAATTAGGTCCTCCCTTCCCCACACATTGGGACTTTTAATACACATTTAGAGAGAAAAGGAAATAGCCCATCTCATATTCAACAAGGTTAAGCATTACATTAAAACAATACACGAAAGTAAAAACATCAAAGAAAACTTAGAACAGCAACTCAAAACAACTCTGGGTAATGGGAACGCATCTGCGATTCTCTCTCCGAAGTACTCTCCTCAAGACCACTGTGCCTCCAAAACATGCAAACCAAAATAATGTTTCGTCCACGAAGCACCTTCTCTTTACGATCCTTGATTCTTACTAGTCGCTCCATGAACGTCACGTTTCCCTCGACATCCAACTCTCCCAAGTCAAGGACATGGGAGTCATCGTGTAGGTACCAAAAAAGATGAGAGATGTGGAAAAAATCATGAATCCTCTCTAGTTGGGGTGGCAACGCCAGCTGATATGCCACCATACCAACTCGCCCCAACACTTTGAAAGTCCTGATGAACCTCGGAGAGATCTTTCTCCCCTTACCAAACCATCATTGCCCATGTCGAGGGGAAACCTTAAAAAACACATGATCTCAAACCTCAAACTCCAAGGGCCTCATCATATGATCAGCATATGACTTATACCAGTCTTGAGCTACCTTCATCCACTCACACACAAGCTGAACCTTCCCCATCATGCTCTGTACTACCTCTAATCCAAGAACACCTGCCTCCCCAACCTCTGTCCAACACATGAGTGAACGACACAGTCTTTCATACAAGGCTTCAAATGGTGTCATCCCAATGGTATAGTGATTGCTATTATTGTATGAAAACTCTAATAGTGGAAAATATCATACCCATGACCCTTCAAAGTCTATAGCACAATCCTGTAACATGTCCTCCAACATCTGGATGGTCCTCTCTATCTGCCCATCTGTCTGAGGGTGGAAAGCGGTGCTAAGGTGTAGTTGGGTGTCAAATGAATGTTGAAATCCCCTCCAGACTCGTGAGGTAAACCATGTATCCA
Organism: Viscum album; assembly: GCA_963277665.1. NCBI lineage: Eukaryota > Viridiplantae > Streptophyta > Magnoliopsida > Santalales > Viscaceae > Viscum > Viscum album. Next base: position 1,431,237,589 of record OY728157.1, read on the forward strand.
GATCCAAGATAATGGACCTATGAACTCCATTAAACTTCACTACTTCACCCACATACCTCTATGATAAGGTATCCACTATGCTTGAATCCTTAACCACTAAGAATTGATCTGATTTCATCAATCGATCCACCACTACCAAGATGGAATCACAACCTCCCTTAGCCCTAGGTAGTCCTGTGAAGAAATATATCGAGATATAATCCCACTTCCACTCACAAAAATATAAAGGCTGCAACAAACCTCCAGGAACATAGTGCTCAGCATTCACTTGTTGACACACTAGGCACCTTGCCACAAACTCTGCCACTTTCTTCTTTACCCCGGGCCACAAAACTATTCCCTCGGGCCTTAGTACATCTTGGAAACTCATGTGTGTATCACCAGGGATGAGGTATCGAACTCATGAAAAAATTACCTCACTTATTCTCTCTAGGACAAACAGCTTCCTGTGGAAAAGCATCTCATTCTGATCATACTCTGACCATCCTTCCATATCATTGCCCTGGTCAACATGATCACGCATCACTTCAGTCTCTGAGTCCCCCCAATGAGACTCCTCTACTTACCTCATTAGAGAGTACTACACTACCATCTGAAACAGACATCCTCTACCACTGTCCATCCTTGCATCTAGGTGCAAGGCATCAAACTCCTCCATCACTCTCCAAGCATCCATAGACTTCTGAAATACTTACCTCTATGACTTCATGCTCAAGGAATTAGCCAAAATGTTCCCCTTTTGTGGTGTAAGATATATCAAAGTCAAAACTTCATCCACATCCACTGCTGCAAATTTAGGTCTTGCTATGAGAAGTCATACATCAAGCTCTTATGATCTGTGAAGACCACGAAGTGTTCCCCGATGAGTTAATGCCACCAAAATTTTAGTGCGAACACCACCACTATAAGCTCCATGTCATGGGTGGCATAGTTACATTAATGAGTACATAACTACCTAGACCCATAAGAGATCACTCCCCACTAATACATCAGCACACACCCTAAGCTTAGGTGGGAAGCATCACATAACACTTCGAATATCACCCCTTCCTCTAACAACCTCAGCACTTGGGAACTAACCAGATTCACTTTCAAATAAGTGAAATTTACTTAGAACTACTCACTCCATACAAAATCCTAGTCTTTCTTGGTCAAAGTCGTCAATTGAGCCATAACTTGAGAGAATATGGGTACGAACATCTTGTAGTAACCTGCCAGACCCCAAAAACTATGAACCTCTGCCATGTTCTTAGGTGCTACCCAACAAACAACCACTTCAACCTTTGAAAAGTCCACTATTATTCCCTATTGGGACACCACATTTCCAAGGAAGTGTACCTCTCATGTCTAGAACTTGCACTTATATAACTTCCCATAGAGTTGGTGGTGTCGGAGGACCTCTAAAACTATCATGAGGTGCTCAGTTTGGTCCTCTTATAATCTTGAGTAGATCAGGATGTCTTCGATGAACATGACCATGAACCGGTCTAGATACTCACAGAAAATAGAGTTCATGAGTCCCATGAACATAGTTGGTTCATTCATAATGTTGAATGGCATGACCATGAACTCAAAGCGCCCATACCTTCACCTGAAAGTAGTCTTTGTGATATAATCCTCCTTCACCCTTAACTAGTGATACCCAGATTGTAGATCATTCTTATAAAACCAACCTGCTCCCCTTATCTATTCAAAGAGATCTTCTATCCTCAAGAGAGGGTAATAGTTCTTGACTGTTACCTGATTTAGCCTCTGGTAGTCTATGCACAGCCTAAGACCATCATTTTCCTTCTTCACAAATAAGACCAGAGCACCCCATGGAGACATGCTGGGTCAAGCAAAACCTTTCTTCATAAGATCATCAATCTGAATCTGCAACTCCCGCAACTCAGAAGGCACCATCAAATAAGGATCCATTGTAATCAGACGGGAATTGGGTTATAATTCTATCACGAACACAATGTAATGTAGAGGAGGTAGAGTCACAACCTACTCAAGAAAAATGTCCAGGAATTCTCTAAAAATTCTCGTAACTTCCACCATCTCTGCATCCACTGATTCTACTAACAGTCCGACCAACATAGAAAGAAGAGTCTCCACATGCTGGATCCCCACCCGATAACTCTTCTCACCAACAAATTCCACATGCTGGACATCCTCATCGGAGAACACGACTCTTATTCGAAAGAAGTTGATAAAGAAACACACAGAGAACAACTAGTTAATGCCTAAAATGACATCGTATTACTGCATCTGTAGAAAAAATAAGATCCCCATTGGACTGATGTGGCCCCAACATCAGTATGCATCCCCAGAAAACATAAGAAAAGTTGGTCTGACCTCTAACTAGCGTACTCAACACTAGGGGCATGGAAAGTATCTCTATGTCTAGACCCAGAGCATGGGCTAGACTGGGCACAACAAAGGAGTGAAAATCTTCTGATTCAAACAAAGTATAATCCAGAGTGCTAAAAAAACTGATTTTACCTCAAACAACTATGGGATCTGCTAGAACTGCTACCTATGTGGCTTGCAACTGTCCGCACCCAGCTCCTCTACCTCTCAGTTGTCGACCACCTCCTAGAAAACGCCCCGATCGAGTTCCCTGAGGAGCACCCTGAGGTCGGTCTCCTCCTGCAACGTCTACTCTTGGAGGGGAAGGAGCCTGTTGCTGTAATTAGAAAGGTCTGACCGGCAACTGGGGCTGCTAATGTGGGAACTAAACTTTCCCACCTCTATCGTACTGAGCTCGAACTGGGAACCAACTCTAGACATTCCTGAAACCTCCATAATAAAATTAACTTGTTCTCGGACCCATGGTAAAAGGGCTAAGGATAGAAGATCAGAATTGGAACTGTTGAGGCCTGTTCCCCATTGGTCAGAACCTGGAAGGTCATATCACTAGAGATCTACTACTGACTACTTTCCCCTTCAACGAACTCAGTTGGATCCCCTCTCGCAGAACACCACCTCATGAGTGCATCCTTTCCACAACCTCATCCTTCTTCTTAGCTTCTAAGTATGTCAGTAGAGTAAATGGAGTAACAGCATGCTAAAGATAAGGTCGAAGTGCCTCCTCTAAATGTCTCACCCGAGACTCCTCATCTGAAAAGAGTTCGAGATAAAAGAATAGGAGATCCTTGAAATTTATCCCCAACTCCCTTTCCAACATACTCCCCTGTTGGAGGGAGAGAAACTCCTACCTATTCTCTACCTTCATTGTGGAAGAAAGGAATTCCTCCTAGAACTCCTTCTCGAAGTCAGCCCACGAAACCTCAGTCTCCATCCTCTCCTTGAGGTATAGCATCCACCACTGATGCACTGCTCCCCTCATATAACCAACTGCCAACAGAACCCAGTACTCCCTCAGATCATGGATCAAGGTAAAGGTTATTTCCATCTCCTCAAGCTAACCCTCTGTCTTTAAGTCGGAAACACTGCCCTCATACTTTCTGAGGGTCTACCACTGGAAAGAATGTAGAATATTCTTCCACTTTTCATCATCTACCTATCATTCAATCCTCTTCTGATCGACCAAGTCAACCTATTGGGCCTCGACTTCTCATTCCACTCATGGACAACGTTCGGGTTCTATAGCTTAAAAGAGAAACAAGGAACTCCTAAGCCTGAGTAGTAAGGAATTTACTTAGGGTTTTCTTTATTATTTATTTTGATTTTTTTCAAGACACACCAATTCAAGAAGGAACACAAGTCATTATTATGCAAGTACCTTTCCTAGGGTCTCTACCCAACAACCAATGTTGGCTCACTTGGTTGTTCGTTAGGCTCAGAGTCCTTGTGTCATATCACGAGGGGGGGACTAAAATCTCGTGTCTTAGCCGGTCTTCTCTAGCCTATGTCACACAAAAAGGTTTCCTAACACCATTACCCTATCATCCAATGAAATAATCACTATGCCTAACTCCAAACTCCATCCTATCAATCAACCTCTAGCTCTGATACCACTTTTTCACGACCCACCTTCAGCAAGAAGAGAGAAGGGATAACAGAGTTCTAGGCCCTTCCTTCCTCAAGATGAAAACGAGATAATGACCCCTAAGTCCCACCTTCAATAGGCCCCAGGGTGGTGACTATTACCAAGGGCATGAAATCTCACATATTATGGAAGGAATTACCCTTTTTTGAAAAAAAAAGATTGGGAGATAAGGTGGTAAATCCAAACAACTCCAGACATTAAAGGAAAAAAGGTAAACCGAAATCCATTACCACATGCATGTTCAAAAGTGAAAACAATAAAAAGTATAAGAAAACTCTGAAGGAGAGTACCAAAAGAAAAGAAAAGCAGCAATGGTAACTGTCCCAACACCCGAGCTAGTAAGGTCTAACACGGTCCTCATATTTTTCTTGGAAACCTGAAAGTAGTTTTATATACATAGGGTGAGTATACAAGTATACTCAATAGGGAAACCAAAATAACTCATTAACAAGTGGGGGAACATACTAAAGTCCATATGAAGACAGTAGAAACTAATACACCTATCAAGGAAACTAATCACCCAACCTCACTGAGGAACACTCCCCAAATAATGAAAGTCGGGTAAAGTAATAGTAATAGCACATTGATATTTGGGTACCCTACACCAATCTCTCATTGGTTATTTAGAATATCCTACGCATCAGACCTCCCCCACAAATCCCACTATAGTCCCACTGCCGCCCCCAACAACAGCCACATGGGTCATCCCAAATGCACATTTATCCCACCCGCAAACACTTGGGCCACCACAACTACCCATCATGCTCGCAAACACCCGATCCATCACAACCACACTTCCTACCCGCAAACACCTAGGCCACCAAAACCACACTTCCTACCCATAGACACCTAGGCCTCATCCCTAAGACACATGGGAAACAACAAATGTACCTCTCACCTGAAAAAAATTGGGCCTCATCCCAAAGATACTTGGGAAACAAACCTAACTGCACACACTTGGGGAAACCCACCACAACACACCCTACCTAATGATTCTTGGGCTATAAAAACCTCAGGCCATCACAGCCTACCCAAATAACTTGGGTTATCTAGGAGAGGGATTAGAAAGGAGCTAATAACCAGCCACTCATAGGAATATTGGGAAAAACACCCCCCCTGAAATGGGGGTGTTTGGAACGAAGTTCTCAACATGGGTGGGGTGCGTATAAGAAAAAAAAGAACTATAATTTATACATATAGGTAAAAAAACACTCATCCCAACCTAAGGGTCTCAAAACCAACAACCATACCACACACAACCACTCTTGTTTTTACCCTTACAAGCATAGAATACACAACAACCACAACCCAAGCACAACCCATTTTTGGAAAACGGTTCCCCATTGTAGCTATTCATGTTATCATGTTCAAGTGATTCTATTTAAATATTTCATTACCACTGGATAACTAACAGGCATAACCAACCCAACACAGTAAGAAAACCAAGTTACAGTCGCAACGCAAATCACCACCAAAACACATTACAATCACACCATACAAGTCTATCCCATGCCCAAAACACAACCAAGGGAAGTTTCTTCTACCTACAAGTTCACCTATTCCACAAACATCCCACAACCATGGCTAAAACCACATCCCCACTACTCAACTATTCCACACAATCCATGAAAACCCAACAATAACACACAACACATAACTACACCCATAAAACAGGGGTAAATTCAGATTCATCCAACATTGTTCCTTAATTCCATTTGGTTAACCAAGGTGAACACATAGGGGTTATTTTTTATATTTCATCCATTTAATTAACCAAGTGTATTTGATTATTCATTTTCCATGTTACAGCCATTTAATCACAAGAATATCAAGAAAACAGAGAATCACTAGTAAAAAAGTAAATACCGCCAATGACCATCATTTTTAGAAGTCATATGGACACAACAAGTCATAACCATAAACAAAGATAATAGGTAAACAGCGTGTGTACTATCATCCCTCTCAAGTCAGTTATCATAAAATCATGTTTATTATTATTATCATCTTCAGTTGTTTACCTCATTTTTAAACAAAGGGGTTTAGACGTATTCACATAGAACATTACTACACCCACCCCACATGATACACATAGGAATAGAGATAATATAAATCCTTACTTGGATGATCAAAGATAGAAGTTTTCTCCATGAACAAAGAACTGGGTTTGTGTGACCAGAAACTCTAAGAAGAACCAAATAGAAGATATCTCATGAAGGCATGACTCATCTTAGGAAGAGGGACTCCAAGCGCACCAAGAGGGAACAAAAGAGACTGAGGAAGAAGATCTCATTGTGATAAAAAGCCCTGATCCTAGAGTTATGGGATATGTGATTTAAAAGTTCTTAAAAGGAGGATCATGGTTTGACCACGCAGCTAGGAAGTTGCACACGTTGGAATTAATTGAGATTTAATAATTACCTAGGAGATAGTGAGATAGACCATCGCATGATAGAGAGTTGATAGGTTAAATTTAAATCAAGAAAAATGCAAAACATGGGCGTAACTAGAAATTCTAAAAAGGGTGTAAAAATAATTAATAGGCCACACATTTTGGTAAGTCAAGGGTCTCCCCACTCTTAGAGGATTTAAGATATCTTTTACGGTCCTTAAATTGCTTTAAAAGAGGTTAAAAACAATTTTACATTAAAAGAGACGTTACAAGAGTGAAACTGGAAAGTCTGGGAGAAGCAGAAAACAAATCACTGATGGGTGAGTCACTAACGCCCTCACACAGATGCCCTGGCACCGATCGGTGTGTAACTGCTGCTGATTGGTGCCACCAATGGTCGATTGGTTCCACCGTTCATTCAACCTGAAATTTGGAAAACTCCTCAATGAGTCACCGATGGTCTCTAGGATACCTCAAACATCAATATTTGTAAAATTAATGGACCAGGAGGTTTTGGGACATTACACTTTTGAATTTGATATTTCTTATATAATGGGAATGAGTAATGTTGTTTCTAAAACTCTTATTAAGAATTTATGTTCTCAAGATGTAAAGGAGGAAGATTATTAATGGAACCTAATGGGAAACTTTGAAAATATTCACTTATGATTCAGGGAAGATGAGTCTGGTAATGTTCTGGTTATTGTTAATGTGACATCCGGTCTCCTTGGGATGATTCATTAGGAGGAGGAGTAAGATTATGAGTTTTTTAGTATCAAGGATTCTTTATATGGTGTGGATACTATTGGTTAGTTGTATCTTTCCTCAAAGGGTATCCATTACTTCATGATCCATTATGTTTTTCCTACATCTACAAAAAATGTTGTGTTGATAGATTTTCATCATTCTTTTTGGGATGTCCATTATGGCACCATAATGAGTTTCTTTGACATGAAGCATCGATGTTTGTGGCATGTAATGAACCATGTCATACCTGAATTTTTCTCAATATGGTATACATGCCAAAATATTAAGTTTGAGCAACAAATGCTTCTATTTTTATTCATCCTCTTCATATTCCAACATGGGAGTGGAATGATATCTTGATGGATTTCATTATTGGCCTACCTCAAACTCCCAAAGTTAAGGATTCCATTTGTGTGGTGATTGATTAGTTGGCCACATCATCTCATTTCATACCAATCCTTGACACCACTAAAGTGGAGGACCTATAAAATTTGTATTTGAAAGATATTTTAAGGATACATGGGATTCCTTTGGTCATTATCTCATATAGGGATCCTCATTTTACTTCATAATTTTGAAAGGTCTTTCACTAGGAAATTGGTACTATGTATAGGTTAGGCACAACATATTATCCCTATACATATGGTAAGATAAAAAGTGTTAACAAAATTATAAAATATATACATCATTCCTTTTTCTTGGTCATCATAGGTTATTGGGATAGCCATTTGGGGCTAGTTGAATTTTCATATAATAATAATTATCATTCATATATTAGAATAGATCCGTTCAAATATTTTTATAGTCATCTTTTCAGCTTCCCTCTTTTTCTGGTCTGAGGTTAGAAAAGCTTCATTGGTTAGAATGAGTTTAGTTTAGAAGTAAATGATAAAAATCTAATTGGTTCTTCAGTATTTGGTGATGGGTAAAATCTAGTACGAGTATTATACGGATCAACATAATTATTCTTTGGAATTTTTAGTTTATGATAATGTATTCTTAAAATCCCTACCCTGGTTGGATCATCAACATATTATAAATCAATAGAAACACACTCCTGCGTTTTTGTGATAATTTGAGATCATTGAACATCTTAGAAGGTTAGCTTATCACTTATATTCACCACCATGGTTTTCTTTTATCCAAAACATTTTACATGTTCCTCAACTCATGAATTATTATTTGGACTCATCTTCCCCCTGGGCCTATCCTAGTTTCAAATGGCCTTGAGGGGTTTTGGGGAGGTCTTGGGTTCAAGTCTCCCAAACTTTTTTGTATGTGTGTGTTTTCATGTTTATTTGTAGATTTGTAGTTCCCCTTCCCTGAGCATTTTTAATATTAGTCATACTCATCTCATGTTATAATTTAGGAATACTTTGACATAGAACCAAATATATTTGTGACTGAATAGCCACTTCAAGTTTCTTGTTATCAAGTGAATGTTCTATGTGGAAATTCAATACCTTTGGTTTGAGTGTTGTGGTAGCATGCTTCTGATTCACATGAGACTTAGGATCAGGAGTCATGGATGAGGTAATATTGGCCTTAAATATTTAAATACCAGCCTTCTTTAACATACAAATTTGGGAGAAGTAAGGAATATGATGAAGATAATTATAACATCCCTGTATTTTTTTCAAGTACTAAATTACTCACATTCTTATTTTTATTCTTTTTCTGGTCATTTCTAGAATATTCCTAAAGTTTTTAGTTGGTTTTAGTTTTTTTGGTTGGGTTAGAGGTGTGTCATGAGGTGTTGTTCAATTGGAATGTAATGCTATGACATGGTTCTTTTCTTATGTTGTAAGTGTTGTGGTTGTGGCATGGTTAGGGTACGATGGTGTAGTAGAAAGATTTAGTGGTTCTTCTAATTTTGTTATAGGTGTGGAATGGGGATTAAGCTTTGACTTAGATTATTAAAAGGTGTAATCTCATATTTTTTCTAATTTTTTGGTCACTATAACATAGATATTGATAGTGGAATGTCCTTCTTAATAGCTTTATGATATTGTAGTGTGGTTGTTACCTTACTATGTGGTCCCTCTTTCCTAGTTTTTTGGATCTTACTATTAACCGTGATGTGGATTTTTGAAATGACCAGTCTCTATTACAGAGCAATACCTTACATTATGTCAAAAACAATTCCATGTCGATCCACCATGCATCATGGAGTGTGTCTTGCATTGTGGTGATATGTTTTCTAGTTTTCCATATAAATTCAAAATAACCTATTTTAATTTTTAATCCACCTCCTTTGAGCCTAATAAAATCCATTAAAAATTGGATACTTTTTTGGGACTTTTTTGGATATCTCAACCTAATTCCATGGAGGACTAAAGCACTGATAGAAGCAGTGGTCCTATATTAGTATGTTATCTCCATTTTGGTCTTGGAACTCATTATTCTTCTAATTACCCTTATTTCTATATATGTATCATATTTTTCAATGATATTAATTGTTTTATCTAGGTTTATAATCCATTTATTTTTATATTTGTTTCATAATTGAGGGGTTTTGGATGGATTTTTAATACTCATTGTGCGTTTCACATAAATTGTGTTGGTAAATGTTCACATTGGTTTTCTTTGTTCTTTAATGTTTCAATTTGTAGATTTATTATTATGAATTATTGATCTAGGATCCCTTATCAATTCCTATAACCCTCAACTCATATTGGATTGTTGTTTACCCATGGGAATTATTGTCCCAATTGTTTCAAGGTAGATAGTTTCATAACATGACTTTTTTTTACAAACATTGTTCTCTCGCTCCATGATTTTGATTTCCAAAATTGTTGGAAAACATGGTTTATGGATTTTTTATGAGAATGGGTTTTTAAATGCTTTTAAAGGAATGAATTTTAAAATATAGTGGTTTTGTTAACTTTTGTAAAAATAGATTCTCCCTTTGATGTTATTAGTAGAAATGGTTTCAAATCTTGTTTTGTGTGTTGTTAAAGATGAAATAGCTGTTGATTTATTGTAATGTGGTAAATATGAATATAATCAATGTTGAGGAAAATATCCATCCTCAGAGATGAACTATTTCCCACTAGACCTCTTCTTCTAGGATAATGAGTGCACCATATTGCTTATGTTGTTGCAAGGAGACACTCTTGAGATTATAGTCTTACCCACTAGACCTATTTTGTTAGGGTATTATGCACACCATGTGGCCAACCAGTCATGATATTGTTATGAGGGTCCTCATTAATAAGAAATTATTTATATCATGGGAATTTTTTCTTATGCGATATTTTTTTGTTACAATTTTCCACATCCTTTTTGGTCATTTGTTGTGTATTTTAATGAAAAATTGTGTATTTTATTCATTAATTATACAATTATTTTCTTTTTTGGTCAAAATGTTAAATTTATTAATTTATTTTTTAAATGACTTTTTTTATGTTTTAATTATGATTTCTTTCCAACTTTGATTTTGTTCTATTTAATTTTGAAGTTAATTTTAATTTTTTTTATTTAACGAGCTTGTTTATTTTTTCTTCCGTTAATTGAATTTATCTTTTTAAATGTTTTTTCAATTAATTAATTAATTGAATTTAGATTTTAATCACATTTATTATGTATCATAACCTCAAAATGGAACTTCAATTCACATGGTGTTATCTTGAATATTTGATGTTGTCTACTGGAATCTTGAGCTAAAGCTCAAATCAATGGAGATTGAACATCAAAACCCCAATGAAAATTGATCATTTGAAAATCCAATTTGGAAGTGGATTGTTTTTTAACCCATCAAAAATGAGTTTGAGAATGATCCATGTCGGGATATACGAAAATGAAAAACCAAGATGCCGCTACTTTCGTTACCAATCGGGCTTAGAATTAGATTTATTGAAGGGATATAGGCTGAGGATTATCGATAAAAAATTGATCTCATGAAGTTTTAATGCTATTATAAGTTGTAATGGAATAATTTATAACCTCATCAAGCTATGTATTAGGGGAGAATCCTGATCTCAAGAAGATAATCACTTTTGAAATAATTTGTGAGAAACTCGATGAAATATGGAAACAATATTTATAAGAATAAATAAATCATCACATAGGATTTTTAATGTGGAAAAACCTTATGATGCTGAGGATTAAAAAACCACAAGGAAAATACCAAATATCCACTATGAATTAGAGAGAACAAAAAATCCAATTAATACCTGAACTTGAATTACAAATGGAAGTATAGAAAAACCTATGTGAAAACCACACCTCAATACGTCAATGATTTCTCTATGAAAATTATCTCACCAACACCATGTTTGAAAGATCCATTTGAGAAAAAATGTCACCCTTTTATCAACGAAATGCCACTACCATGAAGATATTTATCTAAGAACACGCTAGCCTCCCACCATCTTTCATCACCCAAAGAATTTATCTCCCTTTTGATCTCACCATCATGATATACCATTAATCATCACCCATGATATGCTGCTTGATTACCACAATCAAGAAGACTCTTAATACATGGCCCTTCTCAATAATCAAGTCGCTTCTATATCACACCTACTCAATTTTGATGTGTTGCACATACTATTACAAATGTGGTATCCCATCTAATTATAGATCCACTTTTTATGCCTCGTTCTCCATTGATGACGACGCACACATACTATAAAAAACACGACAACCCCTTTTCCCTAGATCTTGGTGGACTACATCTTGAGTAGCTCTCTCTATTCGCCACCAGTTATTTCCCCTTTTAAATCCTTCAATGTTTTCTTTTCTAAATAAATATAAGGCATAAATTATTATTTATTATATCTCAAAATAACCATATATATTTCATGTTAATATTTAAACACTTATATTATAAAAATACATATAAAATATATATCTCCCCATGAGCAACACATGCAGCCTGATCTGTGTGATAGGATAAAAGATATCTCAAAATCAAAAACTATCTTATCTCAAATTTAAAAACACCCAAGGGATGAATACTATCATTTTGATGATGGAAATCGACTGTGTTGTACCCAAGATTCATTAATAATATGGTGAGGCTTAAATATTTCGTCAAGTAAATCGAATATGAAACAACTATTTCACCAACCAATTTGATTCTGACAGAGCCGAACCAAGTGATTCTGAGTCTGTTGAACCCTGAACCCTGATGAGGATTACCCCATCCAAAGATGATATATTGATATGTTGTTACCTGATGTCATCAAAGCTGAGATGTTGGGTTTGGTCTAATCAGGTTTGTTGGACGCCTCATGTATTAATCATCTTTTAATGATCACAAATCTCATTAATGATCTCAAATCTAATTAATGATCACAAATCTTATTCAACCTAGTTAACTCTTAAATTATATCCAATAATGTGTATTTATGTTTCAAGTTCTATCGTGCTTTATAATGGTTAAGCTCAATCCATTTCATGCATATTACTATTTAAGTCTGAATAAAGTTATTTGCCTAAGTACAAGACATCGTGAATCCTGACACCGTGAAGCCAGACACAGTAAGCTAGACACCGTAAGCAAGACACTGTGAAGAAAGACACCGTGAATCAAGACACCGTGAACAAGACACTGTGACACTCAGACACTGTGACACTCAGACACCATGAACAAGACACTGTAACACTCAGACACCGTGAACAAGACACCGCAACACTCAGACACCGTGACACTTAGACACCGTTTTCATAACATACCGTGACACCGTTTCTTAAACTATTTTGTCGTCTTTCCATTTAATTTTTAACGGTCATATTTGATGCCATTAATACACTGACATAATTAATGTTTCTTTGTAGACATAGTATGAGGTACGACGTATGAAATACATGGAACCTGTCGGCTAAAACTTATGCATTCTAAGATAAAGAGTATAGAGTGCCCAAAAACAATACAGCGCGATACTGAACAGAAAACAAGCATGTGAGCACAACCATGAAGAATACATTGCAATATTTTCAAAGAAATCATTGTCTCATGCATACAATCTGACTCTGCTGAAGAACATACAAAGTACACTGGAATCCAGAGAACATCTTCACATTGTCAAAACTCGTGAAGAACACAAGCTGAAGCACAACACTCTATTTTTCAAGAAAAAAACTAGAGAAGGACTCAGAAGAATTTTTGTTCAATCAAAGGAGTCCAGATCTACACTTCAAATCACTAGATCATTCTAAACTTCTATATACTCTCTCTTAGTGATTCTTTTACTTACTTTTTGAGAAGTGTGTGTACTCTGTATATTCCATACACACATTGACTCATGTGCTAAACTGAAGGATTTCTAAATCCTTACACCAATCTCTTTATACGTTTTGTTTACCCACGACAACTGTGGAAGAGGTCCATGTGTGGCCTGGTTATTATTTTTGTTTACCCATGAAAATTGTGGAAGAGGTCCCTGTGTGACCTGGACAATCTGTGTATTATTGTTAACCTCGATCCAGGGTGTGGATCAAAGTTTATTTATATAAACTTCTTGGTGGCAGGTGATCACCAAGTGGAGTGGATTAGGTCTCGGCTTGAGACCGAACCACTTATTTCATATCCATTATGTTGTTTAATTTTAGTCTTCTCTATTTTACTACTTTATTGCATAATCCAGAAAACAAAAATTTCACTTTGATAGTTAGTCTTGGAAAGAATTTATAACTGGTTTGTCTTAGTAGGATAAATTCAAAATTAATATTAATAATACAAATTAAGATTACTGAGAATTAATCAATCTTCTAAGAAGTTGTTTCAAAAAGTCAAACTCTTATAACAGTATAATCTTGATTAAATGGGATGTATCTATCTTTGGGGAAAACCATTTCTTTTAAAATAATATTTTTTTAACAAAAATTTTTATAGTTACTCAATTCACCCCTCCCCTCTTGAGTAAACTACTCCGACCAACATTTGGTATCAGAGGTTGCTTTATTAGGAATCTGTGTAATCTTACTCAACTGTGACTGTAGTTGTACTTTAAAGATCTATAAATTTCTGTTAATTATAAATTTCTAGCTCTTTTAAAGTAATTTGTTATTATGGATAATAGATTGGAAGGTGTTGTAACCAACAGACCACCATTCTTTAATGAAACCAACTATGCTCAATGGAAAATTAAAATTAAAATGCATCTAGAGAGTATGAGCTTCGAAATTTGGTCATCCATTATAGATGAATAAAAACTTTCTATGACTGATAGAATTACATGGGATGAGCCTACAAAAATTGCTTATAATAACAATTGTAAAGCCATTAATGCTCTATATTGTTCCTTAGGAGATGAAGAATTTAATAGGATTTCTGCTTGTAAAACTGCCCATGAAATTTAGGAGACCTTTTGTGTCTCATATGAAGGCACATATAGTATAAAGGAAATGAGACTTAATACTTATACTATAAAATATGATAATTTTAAAATCAAACCTGATGAGACTATTTTTGACATGTATCTTAGGTTCAATTAGATTGTCAACACAATGATTTCTCTTGGAAGAGAAGTCACTGCTAAAGAATATATCATGAGAATCCTTAGATGTCTACCTGACAGATGGAGGGGAATCTATGTCTCTATTAGAGAATTGTGCGACATCAGCAAGCTGCCTATAAAATAACTCATTAGGAAACTAATTATGTATGAGGAAGAGCTGAAAGTAAACAAGGAAGAGGAGGATGAACCAAAGAGGAAATCTGTAGCATTCAAGACCACCTTCTCAAAGCACAAAGACAAAGGTAAACTGGAAGCTTCTGTAGAAAGTTCCACCACTGAACAATCATCACTTGACAGTGATGAGGAGATGGCTCAACTGGCCAGAAGATTCAAATGATTTTACAAGAAGAAGAACTTTTTCAGAAATCCTAACTTCAAGGGCAAGTATGATCTAAAAGGAAACTAGAAAAAGGACTGTAAAAGAAGTGACAAAACTGATGAAATTGTATGTTATGAATGTAAGCACAAAGGACATATAAAGGCTGAATTTCAAAATCTCAAGTATAAGAAGAATTATGAGGACAAGGAAAATAAGTACAAAAAGTCAATGAAAGCAACCTGGAGTGCCTCTGAGGACAGTTCAAGTGACTCAGAGACATCACATGATGAACAGCCTAACAAATCCAATATGTGTTTTATGACAAACACATCTGAGGTAACACTGAACTCTTTTTGTACATAATTCTTACTATTCTGAAGAAGAAAGTGACTCTGAAAATATGAATAATGAATAAATATTTTAATATTGAAACATGCTTGAAGAGACATGCAATTAATTAAAATATAAATATAAATCATTGAAGAAATAGCATGCTCTCACTGTAAATGTTAAATATGAACTTACTAATGAAAAGGCGAAAAATGCTTAACTGCTCAAAGAAAACAATGAATTAAAAATGTCTAATGAGCAATTAAAAAGTGACTTAGAAAAGTTTACTAATGGGAAAAATACCCTTACCCAAATGCTAGGAAAAAAATTTCCCCTAAATACAATACCGGCATTGGTTATCATCCTGGTAAAAGAAACCTTGGTAGAATGAATTTTTTTTCCAAGTCTAGGACATATAGTTTTGTTCCCAGTTCTAGACACAACTCAACTAGCTCAAGTCATGATACATATTCTATTGTTTCAAGATTTTTTGGACCAAATACAGTTTATTTTTAAAACACTTTACATAATGCTTATAGGAAACCTATGAGACAATATGGGTTCCTAAAGCACTCATTACTAATGTTATTGGACCCAAACAAGTATAGGTACCAAAATCTATCTTTTCTTGATCATGTTATAGGAAAGTTTCTTAAATATCTCCTGCAAGAATCTATGGTACTTGGATAGTGGATATTCAAGGCACATGACAGGAGACTACTCATGCTTCAAGAATCTGATAAAAGTAGATGGAGGACATGTCACATTTGATGACAATGCCAAAGGAAAGATCATTGGCTTAGGCCAGATTGGTAACTCTGATTCGATTTTAATTTCTAAAGTACTGTTTTTTAATGGCTTAAAATATAATCTCCTTAGTATCTCACAATTATGTGATGATGTATATCATGTTAAATTTGAAAATGATGCTTGTAATGTCTTTAATTCTAAAGATAAATTAGTATTTTCTGCATCAAGGAATGAGAACGTTTATTCTGTTAATTTAGATTCCTTAGCTTCTCAAAATTTTTCATGATTAAGTATATTTCATAAAGAATCTTGGCTATGGAATAGGATACTAGGACAATGTAATGTTCACTCCCTTAGAAAGCTAACTAGAAAAGGCCTAGTTAAAGACTTACCCAAACTTGAGTTTCCACATGACAAAGTGTGTAATACTTGTCAAAAGGGAAAACAACACAAAATATATTTCAAATAAAATAAATAAGTTTCTACTTATCAACCTCTAGAATTGGTTCACATGGATTTGTTTGGACCATCTAGAGTTTCTAGTTTAAATGGGAAGCACTATGTTTATGTTCTGGTAGATGATTTTTCTAGATATACCTGGACCTTCTTCATGGCTCACAAAATTGAAGCCTCCTCTTATTTTACTAGGTATTCCAAGTCTATAGAAAATATTATTGGCCTTAAAATTAAATATTTAAGAAGTGATCATTGCTGTGAGTTTGAAAATCAAGAGTTTGAATCCTTTTTCTCACAGAATGGTTATAGTCACAATTTCTTTGCCCCTAGAACACCTCAACGGAATGGTGTTGTAGAAAGAAGAAATAGAACCCTGAAAGAAATTTCTAGAACAATGCTTAGTGAATTTGACTTACCTATTTACTTTTTGGATGAAGCTGTTAATATAGCATGTTACATAATCAATAGAGTCTTGATTAGACTAATTCTCAAAAAGACCTTGTATGAGCTCTGGAATAATAGAAAGCCTAAGGTTAATTACTTTAGAGTTTTTGGTTGCAAAGTCTTTATTCTCAACACTAAGGATAATCTTGACAAATTTGCATCCAAAAGTGAAGAAGGAATTTTCCTAGGTTACTCAATTTTAAGTAAATCTTATAGAGTATTCAATAAGAGAACTAAATGTTTGGAAGAATCTGTTCATATCAAGTTTGATGAAATAGATCCACATGAGCCTAGAACCATCCCAGAAAATCTGGAGGATGATTTATCAAATCTGAACATCAACTCAAAATCCTAAAATTATTATGTGAAAGAATCTATAAAAACTTCTAATTCTGGAAATCCCCTTCAATCGAGTCATAATGAACCTGAATCTGTTGATGAACCTGAAATCACTAGTCCCTCTTTTTATAGAAAGGTTAGAACCCTTAAAAATCATCCCTTAGATGATGTTGTAGGAGACTTAGAGAAAGGAACACAAACTAGAGCTTCTCTTAGAAATCAGGTTGAACATCAAGCCTTCTTGTCACAAATTGAACCTAAAAACATAGATGATGCCATCAACGATGAATTTTGGGTAATGTATATGCAAGAAGAACTTAATCAGTTTGAAAGAAACAAAGTTTGGAAACTTTTTTAAAGACCCAATGAAACATTCATCATAGGCACTAAATGGGTGTTTAGAAATAAGGTAGATGAAGCTGGGAATATAGTTAGGAACAAGGCTAGATTAGTTGCACAAGGATATAGTCAAGAAGAAGGAATTTACTATGAGGAGACCTTTGCTCCAATATCCAGACTTGAAGACATTAAAATCCTACTTGCCTGTGTTGCACATCTGGATTTCAAACTATATCAAATGGATGTTAAGAGTGCATTCTTAAATGGGTATATAGCTGAGGATGTCTTTGTTGAACAACCCCCTGGATTTACAAATCCTCATTTTCCCAATCATATTTTCAAACTATCAAAATATTTATATGGTTTAAAACAATCTCTAAGATCTTAGTATGACAGATTGAGTACTTTTCTCATTTCCAAAGGTTTTACAAAAGGAATAGTTGATCCTACCCTCTTTATAAAACGAATTTATAGTGATGTTTTAGTTGTTCAAATCTATGTAGATTATATTATTTTTAGATCTTCAAAAAATTCATTATGTATTGATTTTTCTAAAATGATGAAAAACGAATTTGAAATGAGTTTAATGGGTGAACTAAAATTCTTCCTTGTATTTCAAATCATTAAAAATAATGATATAATTATTTTAACTCAAAGTAAATACACTAGAGATCTTCCAAAACGTTTTGGATTGGATAGAACTAAAAGTAGTGACACTCCCATGAGTACCACCTGTAAGTTGGATCTTGATAAAGATAGAAAATATGTTTATCAAACCACTTATAGAGGAATGATTAGAAGTTTAATCTACTTAACTGCTAGTCGTCCGGACATTATGTTTAGTGTGTGTATGTGTGCTCGGTTTCAAGAAAATCCTAAAGAATCTCATTTAAATGTTGTAAAGAGAATTTTCAAATACCTCAAGCATACACCCAATCTAGGACTGTTCTATACTAAAGGACAATCATTTGAACTAGTTAGTTATTCTAATGCTGAATTCGGTGGCTGTAAGTTAGATAGAAAGAGAACCTCTGGAACATGTCACCTTTTAGGCAAGTCATTAGTATCATGGAGTAGTAAGAAACAAAATTATGTTGCATTATCTATTGCATAACCTAAATACATAGCTGCTGGCAGTTGTTGTGCACAAATTTTGTGGATGAAACACACATTAATAGATTATAGATATCAATTCATACAAGTACCAATAAATTGTGACAACACAAGTGCTATTAACATCTCAAAAAAAATCATGTTTCACATTCTAGGACAAAACATATTGATGTAAGACATCACTTTTTGAGAGATCATTATCAAAAAGGTGATATCACCTTGGAATTCATTAGTACTGAATATCAACTTGTTGATATATTCACTAAACCATTAAATTATGTGAGAATAGACTACATCATACATGATATTGGCATGATAAATCTCAAATATACATTTTACTTGTCTTACTGTTCAACATTTTACTATGTTATACTTTATTGTTTCATGATTACGGTTTCTCAGTTACTATCTCTCATGATTACAGTCTCACCGTTAGCACTTTGTACTCACGGACTTACATTTACTGTCTCACCATAACGCACCCTGGCTTTCACTCACAGTCTCACCGTGATGACCACTTACTGTCTCACCGTGATGACCACTTACTGTCACACCGTGACGACCACTTATTGTCTCACCGTAACAACCATTCACGGTCTCACCGTGAAAATTATTTATGATTTTCTTAAAACCCATATCGTGGTAATTATTATTTCACCTCTTTTACTTTCCCTCATTTTTATTTTTGTGAGGTTTGGCATTCCTAATTGATAAAACAAAAAGTTTCACTCGGTTCTTCACCCGGACTTTCTCCTATTCACTCGTCTCGAACCCTTTCAACCTTGAAAAACTCTCTCTCTCTATCTCTCAAACCTTCAGTGGATGCCTAGAATGAAATTACCGTCTTCATCCACACCTGAGAAGTGTTGCTCGAAGAAGAATAAGATAGCACCTAAGCTTACGCCTGAAGGACCGTTGAATCCGAATTTGGTAAATCGCAGTGTTGTACCTGAGAAATAAATCTGCCTCGAATGGCTTCTATCTAGAAAATCTCTAGTCTTGAAAGTGTTAAAAGATCAAGACTGGTTAGAATGGTTCTCAAGGGAGAATAGACCCATATATCTGAGGTCAGTAGCTCAGTTCTACCAGTACGTGTAGTTTTCATTTGATTCTGGTGAAATTTATGTTGTGAGGAGCAGGGTTAATGGACAAAGATGCTCCTTATCTTTGAGTTTATGGGAAGCATACCATAGGATACCTCATGAAGTAATTTGTGATGATTATCAGAGAGAACCTCCACCTACAACTCATTTATTTGATCTTGAAGATGCTCTGAAAACCCTAACCGAGAATGGCACCAAGAGAAGGGTCATCGCTGCTGAACTTGATGGAGAAACAAGGCTTCTATTTAAGTTTGTTCAAAATCTATTTATTCCAAGAAAAGGTGATTTTGTTGTGTTAAAGTATCAAGATGTATTTTTGATTCATCTTATGAAGAATGGACACAATATCAACCTATGAAAGTACATCATTCACCATATGTGTGAGTTGATCAAGGATACATCCAAATCCACCTTTTTGTTCTACTCTCGGCTGATATCAGCCATGCTTATTGCAAAAATCATAGTTGGACCTAATAAAGAAGTGATTATGGACTGTGAGTACTATCTCTATAAAGCCATCATCAGGAGAATGAAGATAAATTGGAATCCTTGGAAAAAGGAATGGGTGGAAGACAATGATAAGGTTTATGAGAAGTTTAATCCTGTGGATTATCCATCAAGGCCGAAAGACATTTCTGATACTGGTTTGGAACCGGATGAACTTGTTGAGTATTCAGAAGAAGAGGAAGAAGAGGCTGAAGTACCACATAGGGAAGCAGTTGTTGTTGAGGAAGAAAGGATTTTTGTTCCTCATGTTGTTCATGAAGAAGAAGCTCCTGCCTCTAGAGATGATGTCAATCTGGAAATCCAACCCGAGGCTGAAAAAGAATCAGTGGTGACAGAATCTGAGCAGAAAGTCATAGAAGATCCTATTATAGAAGAACTCCCTACTGTACAAGAAGCAAATTTGGAAGAACTCCTTGTTGTGCAAGAAGAAAATCTAGAAGAACTCCTTGTGGAACAATCTGTTCCTTAAATAATACCCTCTGTTGAAGAGTGGATGCAGATAGCCTTTCATCTGGCTAGACAAGATATGAATGAGGAACTTAGAGATGAAATTTTGGATTTAGACCAAGATCTTGAGCCTCTCATTCCTGATAAGGAGGCACCTATTGAGGGGGAGAAAACCCAAAATCTTGAGTCTGATGAATCCTCACATACAACTAAGTCAAGTCCTATGGACACTCAATACAAATTTCCTAGTTTCTATGATGTGAATGAGTCTTAGAAGGTCACTGCAACCAGACTCTATCTCTCTTCCCTGTTTCAGTTGAAATCAATCACAACCTTTTCCCCTAAGAAGGAACCTGAACCTGAACCTATCCATGTACCCTTTCCTACATCTGAACCTTTATCTGAACATTTGTCCTTTTTCAGTAAGGATGATTTAAGTAATTTGGTGATACTCTCCTATCTGAAGTGGACAAGTTTATGAACTCCCAACCTCGTCCTGTGAAAAATTTTAGTGAGATAGATGCCTCACTATTATTGGAAAATATCATCTAGAAAATCAAAACTAAGATGCTCCATGATATTAAATAAGTTTGAGTTGAAAATAAATTGCTCAGTAATGAACTCACAACCCTGAGAAGCATGGTTGAAGACATGTATAAAGAGCTGCATTTGAGATCAGAGCCTGCTACTGCTTCTCTAGAACCCACTGTTTCTCAAATCTCTCGAGATGTTGTGTCTCAGATTCACCCTTATCTATTATCCTTCGATGAAAAGATTGTGGAAAGGAAAAAATAGATGTTTAAGGACATGAGAGAGATTGTGGTGAACCTTAATAAACTCACTGATGATTACACTGGTTGTCTTCAAAAGGTACTAAATCAACTCAAATCTCTGACCACAGCCGTCAAAGATTCTAATACCTATGGTCAATACTCTACACCTTCCTTTGGTAGTACTTTTCTTAGATCTATAGTCAAATAAGAGATTTAGGATGATTTCAGTGGCTTTCATGTGGCTTCTTTATCTGAAGTTATCAAGAACAGTGATAGAGTTCTTGGCCTTGTTCAAATTCACTCTAAGATTGCAAATGATTCCCAGAAGGAGATTTCTAAGAAAGTGGATTTCTAACTCAATTGAATTTTCTCCAAGACTAATATGACCAACCACTTTAAATACCTTGTAGAGAATCTGTGAATTCCTCCTGTAACTCAAGCCTTCAAAAACCAAGTCCAGAAGCTAACCGAGTTTACCCGATTGTTGGACAAGTTTATGGAAAACAA
The DNA here is from genome assembly GCA_963277665.1 of Viscum album. Taxonomy (NCBI): domain Eukaryota; kingdom Viridiplantae; phylum Streptophyta; class Magnoliopsida; order Santalales; family Viscaceae; genus Viscum; species Viscum album. The sequence continues at coordinate 1,431,259,615 of OY728157.1, forward strand.
AGATGACTTTGAAAAATCCATGCAGTATGGTGGAGAGATTATTGCAGACTTCATAAAACTCTTGAGACCTTATCTTCATGTCCAGAGTACAGAAATTGTTGCTCCAGCAGCTGCACCTTTCAGACCTGGACTTCCTACCTTCACCTCTGCCTTAGCCTCAACTACCATGTCTATTGTCCAAGCTCTCAGTCAGATCAGGTCTATGATTCTTGATCAGTAAATGCCTAGATCTTCTACTACTCCTACCTTGGCTCCCTCAGTATTTGAAGGTCTCCCTTTACCCTCTCTATCTACCACATCTCTTCCTTCTTCTACATCAACCACTGCCCCTATGGTTTCCTCTTCTACTACTGATAAAGGCAAAGAGAAGGCCAATCCCTGAAGGAGACCAGTGCTTACTCATTTTTTGATGGGGATGTCATTATTTTTTTTGTATTTCTTCTTTATTTTGTACTGAACTGTTTACTCTTAATGGAATGTGCACTTTTTGATAATCCCAAAAGGGGGATAAGTTTCTGCATAAAATTTCTATCTGTTATTTTCTCTGTAGTTGCATCCAATTTACACTTTTACTGTACATGATTTTTGATCATCAAAAAGGGGGATACTGTTGGACTCCTCATGTATTAATCATGTTTTAATGATCACGAATCTCATTAATGATCCCAAATCTCATTAATGATCACAAATCCTATTCAACCTAGTTAACTCTTAAATTATATCCAATCATGTGTATTTATGTTTCAAGTTCTCTCATGCTTTATAATGGTTAAGATCAATCCATTTCATGAATATTACTGTTTAAGTCTGAATACAGTTATTTGCCTAAGTACAAGACACCGTGAAGCCTGACACCGTCAAGCCAGACACCGTAAGCAAGACACTGTAAAGCAAGACACCGTGAAGCAAGACACTGTGAACAAGAAACCGTGACACTCAGACACCGTGACACTCAGACACCGTGAACAAGACACTGGGACACTCAGACACCGTGACACTCAGACACTGTGAGCAAGACACTGTGACACTCAGATACTGTGACACTCAAACACCGTGAAGGAGACATTGTTTTCATAACATAATGTGACAATGTTTCTTAAACTATTTTTTTGTCTTTAAATTTAATTTTTAACGGTAATATTTGATGCATTTAATGCACTGATATAGTTAATGTTTCTTTGTAGACATAGTACGAGGTACGAGGTACGAAATACATGGAACCTGTCAGCTAAAACTTATGCATTCAAAGATAAAGAGTAGAGAGTGCCCAACAACAATACAGTGTGATACTGAACAGAAAACAAGCGTGTGAGAATGACCGTGAAGAATACATTGCAATATTTTCAAAGAAATAATTGTCTCATGCATAAAATCCGACTCTACTGAAGAACATATGAAGTACACAGGAATCCAAAGAACATCTTCACATTTTCAAAACTTGTGAAGAACACAATATGAAGCACGACACTTTTTTCTTCAATAAAAAAACCATAGAAGGACTCAAAAGCATTTCTATTCAATCAAAGGAGTCCAGAGATGCACTTAAAATCACTAGAGCATTCTAACCTCCTATCTACTCTCTCTCAGTGATTCTTTTACTTACTTTTTGAGCAGTGTGTGTACTATGTATATTACATATACACACTGACTCATGTTCTAAACTGAAGGATTTATAAATCCTTACACCAATATATTTATACTTTTGTTTACCCACGACAGCTGTGGAAGAGGTCCCTGTGTGTCTTGGTTATTATTTTTGTTTACCCATGAAAATTGTGGAAGAGGTCCATGTGTGACCTGGACAGTCTGTGTACTGTTGTTAACCCCGATCCAGGGTGTGGATCAAAGTTTATTTATATAAACTGCTTAGTGGCAGGTGATCACCAAGTTGAGTGGATTAGGTCTCAGCTTGATACTGAACCACTTTTTTTATATCCGTTGTGTTGTTTAATTTTAGTCTTCTCTGTTTTACTGCTTTATTGCTTAATCTAGAAAACACTAATTTCACTTTGATAGTTTGTCTTGGAAAGAAGTTATAACTGATTTGTCTTAGTAGGATAACTTCAAAAGTAATATTAATAATACAAATTAAGATTACTAATAATTAATCAATCTTCTAAGAAGCTGTTTCAAAAATTCAAACTCTTATAACAGTATAACCTTGATTAACTGGGTTGTATCTATCTTTAGGGAAAACCATTAATTTTAAAATAATATTTTTGTAACAGAAATTTTTATAGTTACTCAATTCACCCATCCCCTCTTGAGTAAACTACTCCGACCAACAAGGTTATTACTGATGAGGAGTGTTCCAAAGAAGAAGAACCCAATTATGTGGGTGATTTGATTTACGTATTCCAAAACTGAAGGATGAACGTGATAGAATGCCACATGTAAAAATTGATTATTTTATGATCTGAAAGATTATAATTTCTATTTTTTATCCATGGATCATCTGAAGAATGGAGATTGATACAAATGATGTAATCTTGGTATGTCAAGGTTAAAGAAAGATGGAATTAAATTAAATTGCCGATTTTGATTCTCTGAATGATGATTTTTATAAGATTTGGGGTAATATTGATCAAATGGTATTAAATACAATTTTAGAGATTTTATAAAAATTAAAGATGGAGAAATAATTGCTTGTGAAATTGGTTGTAAGTTTTCTTTTGAGTTTTTCTAAGGTGACACCTAAGGATAGACAATTCACATTTTAATTTTACTATCATGGAATAAAGGTATAAGATCTAGTCAGTGGTCTAGAAGAAAAATAAATTGATCTCACTCTGAATAATACATAGAGACACCCAGAATTCAAGAGAGAAGAGGCATGGTAGAAGCATTGGAGAACACTGAAGATGAATCAACAGATGCTCGGAACGGATGAGAAATCAGATTCGATAGAGAATATTTCACTCTCCTTTTCTTATTTCTTCTGCTCTTTAATTCTTATGATTCATTACTTAAATAAATTTGATATTGTTTCTCTAATCATGAGTAACTAAACATTTTTAAGGATATCAGATTGAAATGTATTGAATTTATTCTATTGTTCTCATATTTTCATCACTTTTATGTCAGTATAATTTTTTTTAGTGATCTTATATTCATTCTTAATGAGTTTAATTTTGTACACTGCTCTTCATACAGATAGGTGATGGTTTTGGATACACTACCGCTGTTCATCAACTGATGTACCAAAAATTGGAAAATGTTTTATGATACACTTCTCTATTAAAGAATATAACATTTACTCAGTTTTTGATTCCCATGTCATTACTAAGGAAATTTAACTTAGTTGTTCTAAACACTTAATTATAGTTAGGTTCTCAACATACCTTCTTTATAGCACTGATATAGATGTGATATTTTTTAGTTAGAGAAGAAAATGTATTTAATCAATGTATTGAATTCTAATTCCCTGTATTATCTACTACTCAATCTTTCCTCTCTCTTGAATATGTATTCTCTCACCATTCACTTCAACTATTTTCATATAATTTTTACAATGATCATCTTCCTTTTATTTTGTTTGTTTGGTCACACATATATTCTTTCCTTCTATATGGTTTGACACCTACCCACCGTTGTAAGATCCTGACATTTTTTCTGGAGATATCACGAGCTTGTTTTTAGGTATTCTTTTTGCTTTTTTTTAGAATTATTTGTTTGGGTCTTACCTTGGGGTAAATTTGGGTGAAAATTTGGAATTTTGGAAGGAAATGGGCAAGTACATGGTTAGTGCACGGTTTCCCAAACTGTGTGCCCTGGCCCAGCAAACCATACGAACCCAAACAGAGGGGATTTGCATGGCTGGCACACATTTTTCCAAACCGTACACACTCTTAGGAGAAACTGGGTACCCCTACCCCCCTAAAATAGGCACATAGTTATGGTTCATGGGTAGTGGAAATTGTGCGCCTCAATCCAGAAAACTGTGTGTGTGGTTTTAATTAAACTATAAATTAGATTTTAATTTTCTATACCCCTTATTTTGACCCCAATTCAATCCCAACTCACTCCAAATCAAATTTTCTCAATTTTGAAGGCTCCCAAATGGATTAAAAGCCCTGCCGACCTCCGTTATTAGCAAATAAAAGGGGAGATTGAACACTTTCACCTCCCAGGTATGTGTTTTCTCACCATTTAGATATATCTCTTTATTCCTCCCTTATCCCTAGAAAAAAGAAGGATGTTTATCCACTATTGGTTATATATCTAGATCTATGTTTGTTAGATCTTTATTCATTTAATCTTGGATCTAGATTTCTGATCCAGATCATGTTCTTCTTCGCATTGTTGATCATTCCATTTGAAATTGGGGATTATCCATTGGCGAGTGTTTGTCACTGTTCTTGAGGTAGGTGATCTATAATTCAAATCCAAATGTCTTGATTGAAATTATGTGCATGTAATTATAGAATTTCTATTAGATGTTTATCAATTTAGTTTTTGATTGTGTTAATTAATTAAGTGAATTAATTAATTGAGGAAAAATGTGAAATTGGGTTTATTGGAATGGTAGATTATGAATAATTAATTTATTGAATTAATTGTGAGGAAACTAGGGTTATTGAATTGAATAATTAATTATTTAATTAATTATAGGATACTGATATTATGAATTTGAAAAATTAATTGATGAATTAATTATAAGATATTGAAATTGGGAATTGAATGGTTAATTGATGAATTAATTGGGGCCATTAAATTGATTAAGTTGGAACAATTAATTAATAAATAAATTAGGGATATTTAATTGATTAAGATAGAACAATTAATTGAGGAATTAATTAGGGGATATTGAATTGATTGAGATAGAACAATTAATTGGGGATATTGAATTGATTGATATGGGACAATTAATTTGTGAATTAATTGGGGTTATTGAATTGTTTGAGTTGGTATAATTAATTAATGAATTAATTAATAGAAGTAATGTGATTATTTAATTTTTGAATTAAATAATGGGATTTATGGGTTTAATTAATTGATGAATTAATTAATAGAAGTAATATGATTATTTAATTATTGAATTAAATAATGGGATTTATGGGTTTAATTAATTAATGAATTAATTAATGAAAGTAATGTGATTATTTAATTATTGAATTAAATAATGGGATTGATGAGATTAATTAATGGATGAATTAATTAAAAGAAGTGATGTGGTTATTTAATTATTTAATTAAATAACGGGATTTATGGGTTTAATTAATTGATGAATTAATTAATGGACGTAATGTGATTATTTAATTGTTAAATTAAATAATGGGATTGGTGATATTAATTAATTGGTGAATTAATTAATGGGAGTATTGTAATTATTTAATTTTTGAATTAAATAATGGGATTGCTAGGATTAATTAATTGATGAATTAACTAATGGGAGTAAGGTGATTATTTAATTATTGAATTAAATAATGAGATTGATGAGATTAAGTAATTATTGGATTAATTAATGAGACTGGTAGAATTAATTAATTGTTAAATTAATTAATGAGACTGATAGGATTAATTAATTATTGAATTAATTAATGAGACTGATGGGATAAATTAATTATTGACATATATAATGAGATTGACGAGATTAATTAATTTTTGAGTTAAATTATGAGGCTGACATTATTAATTAATTATTGAATTAATTAATTAGATTGACATGATTAATTAATTGATGAATTAATTATTGAAAGACGTGTGATTAATTAATTTTGGAGTTAATTAATGGACTGTTGGGGTTATGCAAAAAATTGAATTAGATTAACTAATTAGTGAATTAATTAATGGAACATTAAGATTATGTAATTGTTGAATTAGATTAATTAATTAATTATACATTGGGAATAATTAATTGTTTAATTAATTATTGAGATATTGTGATTTTAAAATTGGGATAATTAATTATTAAATTAATTATTAAGATCTTGGGATTATGGAATAAGAATAATTAAATTGTTGAATTAGTTATTGGGATTTTGAGATGATTGTATACAATTAATTAATTGTTGAATTAGTTAATGGGATTGATGTGAATAATTAATTGTGGAATTAATTGATGAACTTGTCATGGTTAATTAATTGTTGAATTAATTATTAAAATTGATGTGATTAATTAATTTTTGAATTAATTAATGGAATTTTTGTGATTAATTAATTGTTAAGTTAATCAATGAAATTAACAAGATTAATTAATTTTTGAATTAATTAATATAGCTATTGTGATTCACTGATTTTTTAATCGATTAATGAAATTGACGTGATTACTTAATTATTGAATTGATTAATGGAATTTTTGTGAATAATTAATTATTGAGTTAATTAATGAGATTTATGTGATTAATTAATTTTTAAATTAATTAATTTGATTGATGTGATGAACTAATTGTTAAATTAGTAATGAGATTGAGTTGATTAATTAATTTTTGAGTTATTTAATGAGATTGAGATGATTAATTAATCATTGAGTTAATTAATGTGATTGAGGTGATTAATTAATTATTGAGTTAATTAATGAGATTGAGATGATTAATTAATTATTTAATTAGTTAATGAAATTTATGAGATTAATTAATTGTTCAATTAATTAATGGGTCATTGTCACATGTGACTGAAATGATAAATGATAACAATGGCATTCATGTGTTAATTGAGATCTAGAATGGTAATAATGGATTATGAGATATGACATGTAATCTAGAATGTTAACAATGGAATTCTGAGATATGACATGAGATATAGAATGGTAACAGTGGAATTATATTACATGATATCCCTTAGAGATAGTTTAGACTTTGGCGTGGGCCGAAGCAGGTATTGAGGTTCAGGTGTCCTCGGGAACCTGGGGGTTTATGTGGTTAAATAAATAATAATTGATAATGTGATAAGTGTTTACTTATGAATTATGTTTGTTTATTTATACAACTACATACACTATTATTGATTGGATATTTTTTTACACGTCGTTGGTGGTGGCCTGCTGAGTTGTACTCATACCTTACTCAGGCTACCTAATTGGTACCCAAATAGATTTCATGGATGCATGAAAGGTTAGAGTTAAAGGCCCTATGTTAGATGGCTGATTTGGGGATAGAAGATGGATGAGGGAACTAGAAGTGGTTTGGGACCTGCTTGGGAGTTTTCAGTGTCTTTATATTTGATTTTTCATTTTTACACTTAGCGCGTACTTTAGAATGGAATATCTATTATTCAGTTTTTGATATTGTATTTCCCGTTTTTTGTCATCTTTTGATCCTGGTATTGGTTATGTTATATCATTTGGTTATTCAGTAGATAATTGTTATTTATTTATGATGGTGTATTACTCTGATGAAAAAAAGAGGGTATAGTCTCCCCAAATCGATAATAGACCCTCGATACTAGTTGGCAGCCTCTGGAGTACAGGGAGGCACACTTGAAGTCATGTGAATGGCTGGCTCGGGGCACCAATGTGTGACACCTGGGCTGGGACGTTAAAACCTCTTTACTAATATTTCATAGATTTTATAAATAATTAAAATTTTCATGTCCTAAATAATGTTGTGATCAAATTTTGGCACAGTTACGGAGGAAGGGGAATTTGACCAGAAAAAAACAAATTAAAAAACATTTAAAGTGTTATTAAAAAAATCCAAAAAAATATTCTAAAATATTCTTGAACTTTCTTCACTTCTATGTGTTTCTTGTTTGATCTTATTGAACATGAATTTTATACACACTGGAGAAAGGGAAAATTATGAACATGAACCGTTAATACTTGAAATTAATATACATTGTTCATCCCTTAAGAATAAGAATAAATATAAAATGGAGAATCAAAATCAAAATCTGGAAGTTCAAAGAACAACTAAGGAAAATCAAAACCATATCCCTCCTCAACCTAGGGACCAGATTTGTGAGAGACCTAGATGTGGAAATTTCGTACTATATGTAGTTTCAAGTAATCCTTCATGTATACAGTTATCCTCATGCTCTTGGAATTGTTAAATGAAACAATCATACTTCTTAATGTTAACCTCCTTTAAAGGATATACAGATGAGGATTGTTTATATTTTATTAGAAAATTTTAAAGTATAATTCAGTAACTGCCATTGTATGGGATTTGTGAGTAGGAACTACGGTTGATCCTTTCCATCTTTTTTAAATAGTAAGGCAAATAGTTTCTTTCAGAACATATAAGAAGAAATATTTAGCACATGGGATAAACTATTCAACTAATTTTTGGGAAAAAATATTCTAGGAATACAAATACTGGGGTGAGGCTTAAAATCACATGAGGAATCCAACATCAGGGAGACCTATTTTACAAAACTTGGGATATATTTAGAGGGGTTCTTATTAAATGTACCAATAATCATCTCTCTCTCTATTTTTAATGTAATATTTTTATAATTATCTCTCTTCTTATCACTAGAATGTTGTTGGATAGTTTTTTATAGGAATTTTTATGATCAATATCCTAATGAGTTGAAGTAAATGTTTGATAAATTAGATCAAAACACAAAACATAAAATCTCTAGGAAAATAACCATCCATAGGAGTGAGAACCTATCTCAGGGAACTGTAGTTAATGATAAAACTCTTATAGAGCGATGTCCAAATTGCGGTTTTTTTAGGATTTATAGGAGATACTATTGAAATAATGATTTACTTATTCATCATGATGAGAGTGATCGGTTTTCATACGATAGAGCTATAAATTAGAGGAAAATTTCCCTTTTCCATTTATTTCTATAAAGGTTATAGAAATCACCCAAATTTGTCTTGGAAAGAGCAAGGAGTTTTGAGACCTGTTGTTCCCACTGGTTTTTAACTAGAATCCATACCTCATATAACATCCCTGACATAATGGCCACAATATTGATTCCTTGATTCATTTCATCACATGACCTTAGGCATAGCTCCTCGTATGGTAGAGGCTGCCGACTAGCAGTGCAGGTCTATAAAGGTGAAATGAAGAGACTATACCCACCTATCAGAGTCAACCTTAGCATAAAGGATATAAAAATATATAAAACCAATAGGATTAATAAATGGATTGAAAGTGGAAAAATATCCCAAGTATGAACCCAGGTACCAACTCAGTCCTGACCTCCCATGCTCAAACCAAATAGCCCATGCATGAACCAAACATCAGGTCCTTCTCTTGTACCTGAAAACAAGGGACATTTTCTCAGGAACCCAAGTTCCATGGTAGCCCAAGTAGGGTGTGAGTACAACTCATTAGGCCACCACCAAAGGTGTCTAAAGTAATAAATAGTCTATACAATAATGTATGTATGGAAAACAAGTGAAATAAATAAACATGGAAATAAAGGAACATGTTTTACATTTAAAAAACTACCCCTTTAACCAACTTTTATCAAGAAATAGGTTTCAAACATAAACAATTACTATTTAACCATTTTATCCATCAAGTTATTTAGGTTCATCCAACCTTCTAAACTAGCTCCAGTCACACTAAGATCTCAATCCATAGCATAAAGGGTCACATACTTTTAAATAACAATGGGTATTAAATAATCACAGTTTATCAATATATATCAAATCCTCAGTCTGGAAGTCAAGCCATGTCCATTTTATTGTAAATCATAGAGCCTTAGTCTTCCATCCCAACCCCCACCATGACCATACATTGGGAAGCATAGAGCCTCATTCTAAGATCTTAACCATACATTACATAGCACTTACCTTAGAGCCTCAGTCTAGGTAGTCTCACAAAATGAAACAGTTAGGGGCCTAGAGCCTCAATCTGAATCCCTAACCCATGAATTATAGGGGTGGGGTTTAAAGTCTCAGTCCAACCTGGCCCATGGGAGGAGCCTCAGTCCAATACCCCACATACCACCAATTCATGTGCACATGCTTATTTAACTATGACACATTTCCCAAACACAAACCATAACCATTAAACACATTCATCATTTACAATTATAACTCATTATACACAACCCACAAACATTGCATAACCCATTAACATATATACCATTATGACCCCCCCCCCCTTATTCTATATTAAGCTAGGAAACAATCAACATCAAATTCATTTCACAATCCATGATAACACAAAAATAAAAACACTCATTTGAAAATCATCATGAAGATACCATTTAAAACACCATTATTTCTTTTTGAAAAAAAAACTAAACCATGCCCCAAGGATTTAATTTCCATTTCTAACCATTTCAAATAATCATTAAGGAATTTCCAAAAAAATGGGAACTACGCCCTCATTTCAGACCATCATTTGAAATCTATAAATAAAATCACTTTCTAAATTATCTTAAGGAAAAAAATACTTTTAAAACATTGCTCTCACCCTTAGGTATTTCAAAAAATCCAAAATATAACAAATTAAATTAACCCTTTAACCAATCCCAAATTCCCTATTAGAATTCACAACCCATTCACTATCATATTTCCCCTATCACAATGTTTTCCCATTTTTGTCACCATTCTCAAGGGTTTGGCATACCCCATGGTTAGCCCTCAGTCTGGTCTCACATCATCAATCAACCCAATGAGGTCCGTGAAGGGTCTCATACCTTAATCTAAGGCCCAAATCACTTTTAAAAATCAAGGACATTAGAACATAGCAAGGAGTAGAATTAACACAACTGCATACACATATATAATAATGTTACTATGGGAAAAGGCTTTAAGACCACCTACCTCATGTTTATTGACGAAAACTTGCTTAATCTTTACTCTTGATCTTAAATCAAACACCCATTAAGTCCCCAACATATAATTTGATATAAAAGTGAGGGTTTTAGGTTTTTTAAAGAAGAAGAATAATTCTATAAGCCCTAATCTGAAAAAAGGAAGGGAGAGGGTAAAACTCACTCGATTATTCAATTTTCACTCAAACGCTCTCTAAACAGCCAATAATTGAAGTAGAATTTCACACAGAGGAATAGGGGTCTGATGTTTCATCACCCAAGATAGAGGGGGTCAAATAGGGGAGAAATTTTGGTTATAACCCTTAAATCCCAAGAGGGAAAATTGGAATTTCCCACTTTTTAAGGGCCGCATAGTTTGGTCACACGGTTAGCCAAACCGTACTCCAACCATACAGCTCTCACTATCTAAGAGGTGCCAAGCCGTATGGTTTCTGGGAGCACTCACATGATTTGGAAAATTGTGAAGAGCCTGTGCACTAGCCTCTGTTCAATAGGAGGTCTAGCTGCACGGTTTCCCTCGTCAAGCACATGGTTAGTACTAATTGTGTTTCAACTGTGCGCTACATGCTATTTGTCCTCTTTCCTTATCTTTTCATGTTTTTAACTCCTATGACACCCTCGAAACTTCTCATACATCCAATAACCACTTTAATGACTAGAAAAAAGGAAGTTTGACCCAAAAAAATTAAACAAGGATGTACCTTCAGGAATGGTTTGGATCTTACAATCTATCCACCTTATAACAGCTCGTCCTCAAGCCGCATTCCGAAACATCACTAAGTATCCAAGAAAAAGGTTCGGTCAATGATTCCCATCTATCAAATTCCATCTCCTAATTTTCCTCCCAAACAAGATCATGTCAACATCCCATTCAAACCAAAGAAATAGTTCCCCCAAAAGAAATATCTCTAATCATGATCCACAATCATGAACCTGATTCTCCTTAAGGACACATCCACCTCAAACTTTTTGTTACCAAATTCAAACACAAAAGTAAAGTCCAGGTAACATCATTGAACCATCACACAAAAAGTGGGTACCAAAAAATCACTAAACTATCCTGGGAGATCCAATCGGAACACCCTCGATCTAATCCTATCCACAACTCATGGCCAAAATCTCTTGGCGCCATCTTACCCAATTTCCAAAATTCTAAGGCTGACCCAAACTTGGTGTCACTGAAGGGACATGTATATTCCAACCACATTTCTTAACCTTCATCAGTTCGCAACTTGAGTCCCATTGACCTCACTCTATATCTGAGCATCTGAAGCACAACCCAAGTAGAACCTTCACCTCAAGGTACTTAGTTGGTCGAAGTCTGAGCCGGTTATTATTACCAAAATCGAAATGCTAATACGTCACTCATTAGAGCCCATCCAACCCATACTACCACTCACATCTTAAACCAAACACTTTCCCACTATGGTCCTCCCCACCATATACTTTATATGTACAACACTATCACCCGGTGTTGGGAACCTCCACCATTGAAAAAGAGACCAACAGAACCTCAACTCAACTTTTGAAACTTACCTAATTTTTTTCCAAACTCATCGCGCCCAAACATCCATGATAACTCCAACCAACACTAGAACTCATCCTTTCCGTCAAAACCACCTGGAGTGAACATGCATACACCATCCACTTGTGATCTAAAAACAACTTGACCTCTCTCAAGTTCTCCTTCATTTATGAAACACACTTTCCATTAAAACATCAAACCGGAGGTGGTCTATACTTACCATGTATGCTCCTCTTACCATATCGTGTTGGACCATCCCCAACCGGTTTTTCCCAAAACACTCATCTTTCATTATTGATATGATACCCTTTTCACTTTCCCACGGAGCCTTCTCACTTAAAGAATTCCACCATCATCTGATGCACCTACTAGAGTATTTTCCTAACTTCTGGTAAAATTCTACAAATAATGCACTCATTACACTCCAAGTCATCATCATGCTTCACTACACCCATCACATCTCTAACACAGGCATCTCATGTTTTTTCTCAAAACTTCCCCAAACCCAAATCCAATTCTTTGCTCGATCAACCACCACATCCAAGGCCCACCTAACCTTCTCAAAAAAACCAAAACATGTCCTTCATATGTTTCTCTTTGGAACCTCGATTCCACCATATCCACTTCATAGTTTTCTCCAAGCATCCATGACTACAAACCACTCCCCGCCTTAGGAGTATCATTATTACCGTTTTCCCCAAGAAATTTCAAACCACCACAACCCATGCTTCAATCATAAGTTGAACCCCAAAACTTAGACATATCCATCCATATTCCACTAGAACAAAAAAACAAACATCACCCACTACTCATTCCCAACTTTCAAGAATGGAACCCATGACATTATTCAACCTTTGATCTATCTCGAGGACCTATCCCATAATTGTTCTATGGTGTAATCCACCACCATACAGATCCCACACATATACTACTCCATGAGATTATTCTCTAAGAGGCTAGATTTTTATCCCAAATAATATTTATACAGCTAGGCGTAAATCCATAGCTCTCTCAGCATACTCAGGATGATGTCGATATATTGGAAATGATCATCACTAGATAAAAGTATGCTAAGAAGTCATCTATAAACACCACTACAAACTATTCATCAACACCATCACCTCCCAGCATAGAGACACCTTAAACTTCTAAAAGTATTAGGGTTCCTCACCTACCAACATCTCATTAACACCCAACCACCACAACACAAGTGGGATTTCCAACCGAACTCACCACCAATTTGGGACCCTTTACCAAGAAAATGTGAATCGTCACCTCCAATGGCATCGCCACCACCACACATCTTGAGTTATTCCAACATGAACCTAGTGGATCACAATAGAAAACAACGATCCATCATACTAATCCAAAATCAATTAGTCTCTCTCACAACCATCACTTCCCACTATGATCACATAGAAATTCAACGAGCCCTTATCCTAAGCTACATATTCACCTATCCCAAACGGAATCATGAATTTTCAACACTTTCCCACATCTGGACCTCCTAAAAACCCTCAAGGTCTTTCACTTTCCCATGTCCACACACTAATCTCATCTCTATATCGCATGAGTCATACATCACCAGAGCTAGCCCAAATGCCCACTCACACAACTAACCATGCCACCTAATTTTTCAAGCTCATCAAACTCAAGGCCTTCTCAACATCTCACCCAAAAACCAAATCATTCGTATGACCAAGCCCAACCATGTGACCACCCTCACCCCAGGTGTCCTTCATAACAAAATAATTTATCCAATATTTTGTCTCCATTTACTTGTCTGCCCAAAAATCAACATCAATTCCTGCATCAAAAACCATCAAATCCATATGTAAAGGCTCTTAATGACATTTCCTGTTTCCAATACCAACCTTACAACAAACCATAATAACTTAGGTACCTATTGGGAAAGAAACTAAGGCATAACCATGAACTTTTAACAAAACTCGATGGCACCAACTGTGCATCGATTCCACTTCTGAAGTAACCACCCGTGTTATGAATTCTAAGAAACTACAATGCTGATCTAACCTCCCCTGAGGATGACCTTGATTTCCTAATATTTTCGACTCATAGCCACAATTTTTGTTGCTCCTCTAAAACCATTAACCCTTCTTTCTTATCCCTCTTGTATAAATCCACACTGGGAAACACTCTCAGTGTTCCACTTCCAAAGTACAAAACGTCTTCCTGTTTCATACGCACCCAAAAGCACTAGCAACCTTAATAGACTACTCTTATAGGTCATCATAGAAGATCAAATGGTACCAAATCCCTAAATTGGTGTCATGTTAATCAATTTCCATTGTCTCTCCCTCTAATCCATACACATCAAACCTCAAACAACCCACTACTCGTGGGTGACACTCTTACCCCCATTCCAATACATGTCACGTCTAACATACCCAGGCCCCATAAAGATCCTAGTATCCTATCTACCATGCCCCAAATAGTAATACAGAAGAAATTATCTCATACCACTTTGTAACATCCCCAACCTGGTGGCCACTTTATCGGTGCCCCGATTCTATTGGTCACATGACCTCATGCGTGACTCCTTGTATGTTAGAGGTTGATGAGTAGCAGTGTGGGTCTATAAAGGTTAAATGAGAAGACTATACCCACTTATTAGAGTAAACAATAGTAGAAAGGATACCAACAGATATGAAACCAATAGGAATAATAAATGTATGGAAAACAGTAAGATCCAAACAAAACCAAGTAACACATGCTATAACAATATGATGAATACACTACATGTCAAGCAGTCATAAAAATAAAATCCCAAAACCAAAACTACCAAAAGATCCCAATAATGGAAAAAAGTCCCAAACCGGTCCTAACATCCCATGCTCCAATCAAATGTCCCATGAATGATAAAAATAGTAGGCCCTTATCCTGAAACTATACCAAAAAATAATTGGCATCTACTCGTGTAACACCCGAGACTTTTATGAGAAATACTTTGTTTTTATGTTATATAAATCATCAAAGGAATCTTTCACTACACAAAACACTAGCTTGGATTGCTTTACCCGAAACCGCGGCCTTCCTCAATAGCTTGCATCGTACGCAATACCGAGTTTCACTAAACAACGATATGCTATTAAAAAATTATTAAAACTAGCCGTTATGAATAGTGATAACCACTTTTTGAAATTTTGTAAATTTTATTTTTCAAAATGAACTTCATTTTTGGATTCGGAATATCGAAATTATCTTAGGGTGAAATTTTGGTACTTTTCGGATAACTTTCATATTCTGATGAATAGTGAAAATTACTAAATTTTAATTAAAAACAACTTTTTTAATAGAAATAATTAATAGTGATAAATTATTAATTTGAGTGGTTTTAAAGTATATTTAGAATATATTTTTACAATTTAATACAATTTTGTTCATTGGATGTAATTTCACATTTAAACCAGACATAAACAAGTGTCAATCTTTTGATAGTTATTATCTTTTAAAAACACGCTATTTGTTTTGACGACGGGAATTAATTTTTAAATTAGTTATTATAATTGATATGTATTTAATTTGGTAAAATAAACATCATTTTTTAATTCATAATATCAAATATAGCTTAGGCCTAATTTTTGGTATTTTTCTTGAAACTTTCTTTTTTTGATGAATAGTGAAACAACTAAGTGGTAGTTAAAAAAACAAATTTTTTCATAAAACTTAATTTTACCGCTTCTGTGAGTAGAATTTCGAAAATCCGAGAGACACGGTTAATATCAAGGACTAAAATGTGGTTCAATGAGATGAAAATAATTTTTGGTGAATAGTAACTTTTTACTTTTTTTACCACGGTTAAAAGTAAATAGGGTAGTTAAGGGTAAAAACGATATTATTATTACCCTAACACATGTTCTAATTCTATTGGATAAGTGTGATTAGACCAAAAACAACCTTAGGATTAAAATATGACCATTTAGGCCCACTTGGATTAGATTAGGACATTTATTATCAATTTATTTAAAGAAGGGTTAAAATAGTTAAAATCAAAGTTTAATAACTAAAGCATTTTTAATATAGGGTTATACATAAGATAAATTCGACTATAAATATTCATTAGAAATCTAAAAATAGTTACTATATAATGATATTTGTTTGTAATTTTTAGTCTTTAAATAAGTTAATTTATTTATGACACAAAGATGATGCAGTAATTATCTTATTAATGAAATATTGACATAATTGATGTTATAAATACCCAAATAAATGTAATTTGAGACTTTTTATGAATTCAAATAATTTTCTAGGTTAATATGACATGTTAGTATTGATTTAATTAACTTTTTTCGAATTAATAATTCTTTTATAATTTTCACAAAAATAAATTACTAAATAGTGTCAAAATTGACATAAAATAGTTTTTAAAATAAATATTATATTATTAATTGTTATTTTATTCCTAAAAATCTAAGGTTCAGATAAATGACTTAGATAAGGTTATGTATATTAATAATAAACAACTTGGGGTTCGTTTATCTTGTTATAGTAAGTTTATTAACCTTATAGTGTAAGAACAAAAAAAGACACGGTAAAAGTAAAATTATCTAACTTAATGTTAAATCTAAATGATAAGGTTAAAATAGGAACCTAAACTTGTGTAAATTCTATTGGATGAGAGTATTTCGAACCATCCCCACCTTAGCTTCGAAATAAATTAATTTGGAGCTATTTAAAACCGAATTTGTCTTTATAATAAAATAATATTTTTAGTTTTTCCAAAGGAGCCCCTCTCCTCCCTTATAAAAGGGCACCTCCTCCCCCTCTTCCTCACACCACTTTGAGCCTTCAAGCTCGGCCAACCCCTGAAAATTTCTTCTCTCCACTTCCCTAGAGACATACTAGAGTTCCTTGTCTTCTTCAAAGACCAATTTTAGTGTCCTAAAAGGAGGTCTCAAAGAAGCGCTTCAAAGAAGAGGTAATGTCCGTTACCGATTCTTTCATCTTTATTTCTTCTTCCACTTCTTCTTCTTTAGTTGTTTCATTATGAAGTAATAACATCAGTATCACTCATATAATGATATATTATTATAAGTATGAAACCACCCTATTTCACCATCTATCCATCCTACGGAAAATGAAATCACCACACGTGTGTATGTACGGAATACCGTCTCCACGCCGTGGTGTAATCTATTTTCCACCACCACCTTACTTGGATGGGTATAATGGTGTAAATAATAACTATATATTATTATTGTAAAGTTATATTGATTCTGAAATTGTATATATACACTCCATTAAAATTTCACGATCATGGGAACGATATCATCGCTCGTGCGTACGTACGGAATACCGTCTCCACGATGTAATGCGACTCATTATACATGATCTTCATTACATAATGATTATATAAATGAATTGAATGAATGAATATATTACACTAATACCAATCTGGAAATGAGGTATCTATAACCTAAAAATAATAATAAGAATTTATTCGACAAAACACGCATAAGAACAAAAAGTAATAAACACCTGAATAACAAGTAGTAATGAAATATTACTAATAAGAAGCTAAGAATATGACCATATATGATATCATAAAAATAATTATGATTCTGGAATAAGTCAATAACATTATTTAAATCATTATACAGGAGGTTAGGACACTTATGAAGAAAATCATACCTAAGGTAAGGGAAATATCACAATCTCATTTTTATCCGAGATTGTTTATACTTTGGTATTTACTGGGGTGTATTTTATCATCCACGTCCATGTTTCCTCAATATGTAATATTATTTCCATCCACCTACAATTATTTAAATCCATTTTTACCCTTTGGTGAGTTTATAGTAAAATATATGAAAGGAATCTTTTGTCGTTTTTCGTACGAGGTACTTTTTGACTTTTCCGACAAAAGTACGAGAAGAATGTTTTTTAACTTATATAGAATGAATGGATTTTTAAAACATTATTTCCAAGAAGCTATTTTTACAAGTCTTTAAGTTTATTTTTAATCAACTTCTTTTAGTTTAAAATTGTATGACATGTTAATAAAGGAAAATGTTTTTGAAGTAGAAAGGATGTTTTCCTCAAGAATGGAGTTCAAGTGTTTGATCAACGTTATTTTCCATCTAAGATAATATAGGGTTCTGTTTATATCCCTATTATTACATTGATTTTATTATGTTGTGATGGAATTATTTTTATGAATTCCTTTATCTTATATGAATTGTTTTATGATGTCATGTTGTTTAAGAATCCCATTTTTATTACATGGGTTATGCAATGATGTATGATTTATGATTTTGTGGCACACATATGAATGGTATCATTATGAGATGGGTGGGAATTATATCTCCCTCCAATGCATTGGGTAAAGATTTTATATCTCATGAGATAAACAAGGCTAGAACGGCAGGTTAAACCGGTTCAGTGAAACAGGACTGAAACGAGGAGTGAACTCGGTTCAGAAATGGACTTTGTCCACTAAGATAGTCTTGTAAATGAGTCTTGACTAATAAGAAATGATTATCTATGATTATGTGTGTATGACACAAAGTTTCATGTTTTAAGTTATGATTATTGGGATTACATTTCACTACTAAGATTTATCCCATGTTATGAAATTATGATCTCTTTTAGAGGTTAATATTTCCAAAAGATATGTTCTTATGAATATGATGTGATTGATATTTCATTTGTTTACCCTTACTGAGCATTTGAGCTCACCCTTTTGTATGTTTTCTTCCCCAGGTTAGGAAGAAGGTTATTAAGTAAGATATGCCAAAAGGGACTATAGATATGATGAAATAAATGGGAGACCGTGTAGACGCTTTATGAACCAGTTGTTTATGTTTCCCAGTTTCTAAAGACACTATACCTATACGGTCCTTTCATGGTTTTGTTATATGTTGTAATAAGTATGCTTCAATTTTGAAGTAATAACAATGTATGTAAAGTATGGGTCGTTATAGTTGGTATCAGAGGAAAGGTATAGTCAACCTTTGGAAACTATGATGTGAAAGACTTAGTAAGAACCCTAAGGATATGTCTAAGCATAGAACACAATATTAGTGTTGTAGAAATGGCCATGAATAACCTAGGATAAGACCTTAAGTGTGAAATTTTATTATTGATTATGTGGTTTTCCTATTATAATTAGTGTTGCTCACACTATTATTCTTGGTTTTAGTTAATGACTGGAACCCGAAGGAACCGTGTTAATACGGAATGCGACGGGCAATGCAATGATTGTCCCCCTGAGCAACCAAACGTTATGGGAGATGGAATACAAAATCTTGTAGTCATACTCACACAACTTTCTCAAGATATGAATCATGCAGGACTTCCAAACGAGCAAAGTAAGGAGCAACATTCTGTTGAATCCTTCATGAGGCAGTGTCCACCTTCATTCAACGGGTCTACTGATCCATTAGTTGCTGAACAATGGATTAGTACTACTGAAAAGATATTTTCAGTTCTTCAATGTTCTGAACATGATAAAGTCATCTTAGCAGTGTATTGTTTGGAAGGTGATGTTGATCAATGGTGGAATATTATCAAGAATACGAGGCAAAGAGATGAAATTGAGTCCATGGAATGGGACGAGTTCAAGAACTTATTTTTAAATAAGTACTTCCCTCGTATTCTCCAAACAAAGATGGAGAAAGAGTTTCTTGAACTGAAGCAAAAGGATGATGAATCTGTTGGTACCTATGAAGAAAATTTTACAAGACTTTCAAGGTATGCTTCTGGTATTATTATCCAACCTGAGAGTAAGATCGATAGATTCTTTAGTGGCTTAAAACCAAGTCTTCGAAGGGCCTTAGCCATAAGGGACTTCAATAGCTATGAGGAAATCGTTCGATGTGCTCTCAAAGTTGAGATGGAGATTGGGGTAACCCATCAGTCATATGGGTTTGATAAGAAGAGGAAAATGGAATTCAAAGGAAAATCTAAAGAGCACACTAAAAAGAATATGAGATTTCCCTTATGCTCAAAGTGTGGAAAGAAACATGGAGGGAGTTGTCTTAAAGGGACAATTAAATGTTTCAAATGTAGAAAGGAAGGTCATCGGGCATTCAAATGCCGCAATGATGGGAAGAAGATGTCTAATGATGCAAACAAAGGAAGGGACACACAGAATGAACCTACTACACTTCAATGTTTCAAGTTCAAGGATATGGGGCATTATGCCAATAAATTCCCTAATACAAGGGTTGTTGATGATGATCGACATCAAAAAAATCTTAAGGCTAAAGACAAAGGAAAGTCACATGCAATTTCTATCAGCGATGTGGAGTACGATAACGATGTGGTGAAAGGTACACTTACCATCCACTCTAAAGTAGAAAATGTTTTATTTGATTCTAGATCCACCCACTCTTTTATTTCTGAAGATTTTTCTAAGGGTATCACCGTATTACCTCAACAATTAGATGTTTGGTTAGCTGTGACAACACCTAATGGCACAACAGTCGCATCAAAAGTTTATAATTATTCCCTGATTGAAGTTTGTGGTAAAGTGCTTCCTTCAAATCTTGTGATCCTTTCTATAGTGGAATTTGATGTGATTCTTGGCATGGATTGGCTTTATTTATATGGAGATCATATCAATTGCCAAAGAAGGGAAGTCACATTTCATATTCCAGATCAATCTATGATCATCTATCGATGCCAGGATGAACATAACCTTCCAGTGGAAATTTCTTCCATCTTATGGGTCTTGATTCCACTGAATGAAGGTTATTTATCTCAAATAGTTGGTGAGAAACTCACAATTAAGAATATTCCCATTGTACGGGAGTTTGATGATGTCTTTCCGGAGGAATTGTCAGGTCTTCCACCAAATCGTGAAGTTGAGTTTTCAATAGAACTCGTACCAGGTGCTTTACCTATTTCAAAGACACCTTATAAAATGGCCCCAATTGAGTTGCAGGAATTGAATAAGAAACTCCAAGATAATCTTGATAAGGGATTCATACGCCCTAGAGCATCACCTTGGGGAGCACCTGATCTATTTGTTAAGAAGAAAGATGGATCGATGAGACTCTGCATTGATTATCGAGAACTTAACAAGATCACTATCAAGAACAAATATCCTCTCCCACGCATTGATGACTTATTTGACCAACTACGCAGATCTCAATACTTTTCCAAGATTGATCTTCGTTCAGGGTTTCATCAATTAAGGGTCAAAAGGGAGGATATACCAAAGACGGCTTTCCGTACAAGGTATGGAAACTATGAATTTATAGTGATGACATTTGGTCTTACTAATGCCCCTTCTATCTTCAAGGATCTGATGAATAGAGTCTTTAGAGACTATCTTGATCAGTTTGTGGTAGTCTTTATAGACGATATTCTTGTATATTCAAAGAGAAAGGAAGAAAATGAAGATCATTTGAGAATTATATTGAAGACCCTGAGAAAGGAGAAGCTTTATGCTAAATTTACCAAATGTGAATTTTGGATTCAAAGAGTTTCATTTTTGGGTCACATAATCTCAAAAGAGGGGATATCTGTGGATCCCGTAAAAACAGAGGTTATCGAAAGATGGTCGAGACCAACAACAGTAACTGAGATCCGAAGTTTTCTTGGTTTGGATGGATATTATCGACGTTTTGTGAAAGATTTTTCACGATTATCTAATCCACTCACCAAGTTTACTTGGAAAGGAGTTAAGTTTGTCTGGACAGAGGAATGTGAAGATAATTTCAAGGAGTTGAAAAGAAGGTTATCAAGTGCACCTGTGCTCACACTGCCTTGTAGTGTAGAAAGGTTTGTGATCTACAGTGATGCATCCAAGAAGGGATTGGGGTGTGTTCTTATGAAAAATGATATGGTGATAGCTTATGCCTCACGACAGTTGAAAATCCATGAGAAAAATTACCCAACTCATGGTTTGGAGTTAGCTTCGGTAATATTTGCATTAAAGATTTGGAGGCATTATCTTTATGGAGAAAGGTGTGATATTTATACGGATCATAAAATTTTAAAGTATATTTTCACACAAAAGGAGCTGAATATGAGCCAAAGAAGATGGTTGGAGCTGATTAAGGATTATGACTGCTCAATTCATTACCACCCTGGGAAAGCAAACAAGGTGGCAGATGCATTAAGTCGATAAGACCATGCCAGTTTATCCATGATGAGGATCACAAAAGATCCAATATTTATGGATTTACAAAGGATGGATCTTGGAATTATAATGGAAGGGGGAAAATCATATCTTTCTCAAATGAATGTTCAACCATCTATACATGTGAAGATTAAATAAGCGCAGAAAGAAGATGTAGAGTTACAAAAGAAGGTAAGAAATATTCCTGAATTCAACCTTGATTGTGATGGGATAATAAAGTTCAAGAATCGGGTTTGTGTTCCTCCCATCCCTGAATTAAAGAAGGGGCTGCTGGATGAGGCTCATAGTTCTTCATTATCTATTCATCCTGGAAGCACGAAGATGTATAGGGACCTGAAAGAGTACTTCTGGTGGGATGGAATGAAAAGAGATGTTGCTGAATATGTCTCTCGATGCTTGGTTTGTCAGCAAGTTAAAGCTGAGAGACAGAAGTCTAAGGGGATGTTACAACCATTACCCATACCCGAATGGAAATGGGAAAACATCACTATGGACTTTGTCACAGAACTTCCTAAAACATCCAAAGGCAATAATGTTATCTAGGTCATAGTTGATTGTCTTACAAAGTCTGTACACTTCATTGCTATTAGAGAGTATTTCTCTCTAGATCAGCTTGCCAGGATATATGTAAAGGAAGTGGTAAGATTGCATGGAGTACCACTTTCTATTATATCTGATCGGGATCCGAGATTTACCTCGAAGTTCTGGAAAAGTCTTCAGCATACTCTGGATACAAATTTGAGTTTCAGCACTGCTTATCATGCTCAAACAGACGGTCAGTCTGAGAGAACAATTCAAACTCTAGATGATATGTTGAGAGCTTGCTCTATGGATTTCAAAGGTGGTTGGGATCAACACCTACCTTTGGTGGAATTTTCTTATAATAATAGCTTTCACTACAGTATTCAGATGGCTCCTTATGGAGCTCTCTATGGAAAGAAATGCAGGACTCCAACTTGCTGGGATGAAGTTGGGGAAATAAATCTATTAGGACCTGATCTTGTTGATGAGATGGAAGAAAAGGTCTGATCTATTCAACAACACATAAGAGCAGCTCAAAGTTGACAGAAAAGTTATGTAGACAACCGAAGAAAAGACCTAGAGTTTGAAGTGGGTGATAAAGTGTTCTTACGAATATCTCCCTGGAAGAGGGTCATGAGATTTGGAAAGAAGGGGAAGTTGAGCCCTAGATATATCGGTCCTTTCGAAATACTGGATCATGTTGGAAAGGTATATTACCGATTGGCGCTTCCACCGAATCTCTCTCAAGTTCTCGATGTGTTCCATGTATCTCTCCTGAGAAAGTACATACATGATCCTTCACATGTACTCAGATCATAAGTTGTACCGCTGGAGCAAGATCTTTCTTATGAAGAACAGCCGATAGAGATTCTGGATCGTAGCGAAAAAGTCCTACGAAACAAGACCACTCGATTGGTGAAAGTTTTATGGAGGAACCACCAATTAGAAGAAGCTACATGGGAGCTTGAGGATATGATGAGGGAGAGGTATCCTCATCTTTTTGTTACAAAGTGACGAATTTCGAGGGCGAAATTCATTTTAAGGGGGGTAGAATATAACACCCAAGACTTTTATGAGAAATA
Organism: Viscum album; assembly: GCA_963277665.1. Taxonomy (NCBI): domain Eukaryota; kingdom Viridiplantae; phylum Streptophyta; class Magnoliopsida; order Santalales; family Viscaceae; genus Viscum; species Viscum album. The sequence goes on from OY728157.1 coordinate 1,431,283,541, forward strand.
CTTTGTTTTTATGTTATATAAATCATCAAAGGAATCTTTTACTACACACAACACTAGCTTGGCTTGCTTTACACGCAACCGTGGCCTTCCTCAATAGCTTGTGTCGTACGCAATACCGAGTTTCACTAAACAACGATATGCTATTAAAATATTATTAAAACTAGTCGTTATGAATAGTGATAATCACTTTTTGAAATTTTTTAAATTTTATTTTTCAAAATGAACTTCTTTTTTGGATTCGGAATATCGAAATTAGCTTAGGGTGAAATTTTGGTACTTTTCGGATAACTTTCATATTCTGATGAATAGTGAAAATTACTAAATTTTAATTAAAAACAACTTTTTTAATCAAAATAATTAATAATGATAAATTATTAATTTGAGTGGTTTTAAAGTATATTTAGAATATATTTTTACAATTTAATACAATGTTGTTCATTGGATTTAATTTCACATTTAAACCAGACATAAACAAGTGTCAATCTTTTGATAGTTATTATCTTTTAAAAACACGCTATTTGTTTTGACGATGGGAATTAATTTTTAAATTAGTTAATGTAACTGATATGTTTTGAATTTGGTAAAATAAATATCATTTTTGAATTCATAATATTAAATATAGCTTAGGCCTAATTTTTGGTATTTTTCTGGAAACTTTCATTTTTTGATGAATAGTGAAACCACTAAGCGGTAGTTAAAAAAACTGAATTTTTCATAAAACTTAATTTTACCGCTTCTGTGAGTAGAATTTCGAAAATCCGAGATACACGGTTAATATCAAGGACTAAAATGTGGTTCAATGAGATGAAAATAATTTTTGGTGAATAGTAACTTTTTACTTTTTTTACCACGGTTAAAAGTAAATAGGGTAGTTAAGGGTAAAAATGATATTATTATTACCCTAACACATGTCCTAATTCTATTGGATAAGTGTGATTCGACCAAAAACAACCTTAGGAATAAAATATGACCATTTAGGCCCACTTGGATTAGATTAGGACATTTATTATCAATTTATTTAAAGAAGGGTTAAAATAGTTTAAATCAAAGTTTAATAACTAAAGCATTTTTAATATAGGTTTATACATAATATAAATTCGACTATAAATATTAATTATAAAGCTAAAAAAATTTCCTACATAATGATTTTTTTTTGTAATTTTTAGACTTTTAATAAGTTAATTTATTTATGACACAAAGATGATGCAGTAATTATCTTATTAATGAAATATTGACATAATTGATGTTATAAATACCCAAATAAATGTAATTTGAGACTTTTTATGAATTACACTAATTTTATAGGTTAATATTACATGTTATTATTGATTTAATTAACTTTTTTCGAATTAATAATTCTGTTATGATTTTCACAAAAATCAATTACTAAATAGTGTCAAAATTGACATAAAATAGTTTTTAAAACAAATATTATATTATTAATTGTTATTTTATTCCTAAAAATCTAAGGTTCGGCCAAATGACTTAGATAAGGTTATATATATTAATAATAAACAACTTGGGGTTCTTTTGTTTTGTTATATTAAGTTTATTAACCTTATAGTGTAAGAACACAAAAAGACACGGCAAAAGTAAAATTATCTAACTTAATGTTAAATCTAAATGATAAGGTTAAAATAGGAACCTAAACTTGTCTAAATTCTATTGTATGAGAGTATTTTGACCCATCCCCACCTTAGCTTCTAAATAAATCAATTTGGATCTATTTAAAACCGAATTTGGCTTTATAATAAAATAATATTTTTAGTTTTTTCAAAGGAGCCCCTCTCCTCCCTTATAAAAGGGCACCTCCTCCTCCTCTTCCTCGCACCACTTTGAGCCTTCAATCTCGGTCAACCCCTGACAATTTCTTCTCTACACTTTCCTAGAGACATCCTAGAGGTCCTGGTCTTCTTCAAAGACCAATTTTAGTGTCCTAAAAGGAGGTCTCAAAGAAGCGCTTCAAAGAAGAGGTAATGTCCGTTACCGATTCTTTCATCTTTATTTCTTCTTCCAATTCTTCTTCTTTAGTTGTTTCATTATGAAGTAATAACAAAAGTATCACTCATATACTGATATGTTATTATAAGTATGAAACAACCCTATTTCACCATCTATCCATCCTACGGAAAATGAAATCACCACGCGTGCGTACGTACGGAATACCATCTCCACGCCGTGGTGTAATCTATTTTCCACCACCACCTTACTTGGATGGGTATAATGGTGTAAATAATAACTATATATGATTATTGTAAAGTTATATTGATTCTGAAATTGTATATATACACTCCATTACAATTTCACGAACATGGGAACGATATCATCGCTCGTGCGTACGTACGGAATACCGTCTCCACGATGTGATGCGACTCGTTCTACATGATCTTCATTGCATAATGATTATATAAATGAATTGAATGAATGAATATATTACACTAATACCAATCTGGAAATGAGTTATCTATAACCTAAAAAGAATAATAAGAATTTATTCAACAAAACACGCATAAGAACAAAAAGTAATAAACACCCGAATAACAAGTAGTAATGAAATATTACTAATAAGAAGCTAAGAATATGACCATATATGATATCATAAAAATAAGTATGATTCTGGAATAAGTCAATAACATTATTTAAATCATTATACAGGAGGTTCGGACACTTACGAAGCAAATCTGACCTAAGGTAAGGGTAATATCACAATCTCATTTTTATCCGAGATTGTTTATACTTTGGTATTTACTGGGGTGTATTTTATCATACACATCAATGTTTCCTCAATATTTAATATTATTTCCATCCACCTACAATTTTTTAAATCCATTTTTACCCTTTGGTGAGTTTATAGTAAAAGATATGAAAGGAATCTTTTGTCGTTTTTCGTACGAGGTACTTTTTGACTTTTCCGAAAAAAGTACGAGAAGAATGTTTTTTTAACTTATACGGCATGAATGGATTTTTAAAACATTATTTACAAGAAGATTCCTTTAAAAGTCTTCAAGTTTATTTTTAATCAACTTCTTTTAGTTTAAAATTGTATGACATGTTAAGAAAGGAAAATTTTTTTGAAGAAGAAAGGATATTTTCCTCAAGAATGGAGTTCAAGTGTTTTATCAAAATTATTTTCCATCTAAGATTATATAGGGTTCTGTTTCTATCACTATTATTACATTGATTTGATTATGTTGTGATGGAATTATTTTTATGAATTCCTTTATCTTATATGAATTGTTTTATGATGTCATGTTGTTTAAGAATCCCATTTTTATTACATGGGTTATGCAATGATGTATGATTTATGATTTTGTGGAACACATATGAATGGTATAATTATGAGATGGGTGGGACCTATATCTCCCTCCAATGCATTGGGTAAATATTTTATTTCTCATGAGATAAACATGGATGGAATGGCAGGTTAAACTGGTTCAGTGAAACAGGACTAAAACGAGGAGTGAACTCGGTTCAGAAATGGACTTTGTCCACTAAGATAGTCTTGGCAATGAGTCTTGACTAATAAGAAATGATTATATATGATTATGTGTGTATGACACAAAGTTTAATGTTTTAAGTTATGATTATTGGGATTACATTTCACTACTATGATTTATCCCATGTTATGAAATTATGATCTCTTTTGTAGGTTAAGATTTCCAAAAGATATGTTCTTATGAATATGATGTGATTGATATTTCTTTTGTTTACCCTTACTGAGCATTTGAGCTCACCCTTTTGTATGTTTTTTTTCAGGTCAGGAATAAGTTTATTAAGTAATATATGCCAAAAGGGACTATAGATATGATGATATAAATGGGAGACTGTGTAGACACTTTATGAACCAGTTGTTTATGTTTCCCAGTTTCTAAAGACACTATACCTATACGGTCCTTTCGTGGGTTTTTTATATGTTGTAATAAGCACGCTTCAATTTTTATGTAATAACAATTTATGTAAAGTATGGGTCGTTATAACTCAGGTACCCAAGTGTCATGGTAGCCCGAGCAGGGTGTGATTGAAACTTAGTAGGCCGCCACTAATGGTGTCTAAAACAATAACCAATCTATAAAATAGTGTATTCAATGAAAACAAGTGCAATAAATAAACATGGAAAGAAAGTAACATGTTTCATATTTAAATAATTACCCCTTTAACCAACTTTTATCAAGAAATAGGTTTCACACTTAAACAATTACTAGTTAACAATTTTATCCATTAGGTTATTTAGGGTTAACCAACCAACTAAACTTGTTCCAGTCACACTAGGATCCCAATCCATAGCATAAAGGGTCGCATACTTTTAAATCACAAGGGTGAATTTACTAATCATATATTATCAACATACCCTAAAGACTCAACCTAATAGTCAATCCATTTCTATGTTCTTGGGAAGCATAGAGCCTTAGTGAGATATCCCAACCCAAACCATGACCATAAGTTAGGATTAATAGAGACTTATTATGACATCCCAACCATAGATTACATGGCACTTACCTTGGAGACTCAGTCAAGGTAGTCTCACCAAATGCAGCTGTTAGGGGCCTAGAGCCTCAGTCCGACTCCCTAACCCATGCATTATAGGGGTGGGGTTTAGAGACTCAGTCCAACCCAACCTATGGGAGTAGATTCAGTCCAATACCTCACATATGACCAATCCATGTTCATGTGATTATTTAAACATAACACCTTTACCAAACAAAAACTATAACCATTAAACATATTCATAATTTAAAATTATAACTCATTATACACAACCCACTAACAAGGCATAACCCATTAACACATATACCATTATTCCACCCCATGCACATTATTCTATATTAAACTGGGCAACAATCAATATCAAATTCATTTCACAATACTTGATAACACACAAATCAAAACCATTATTTAAAAAACAACTTGAAGCCACCATTTAAAACACTGGTCTTCCTTTTTGAAGAAAAAACTAAACCATGCCCCAAGGATTCCATTTCCATTTTAAACAATTTAAAATAATCATTAAGGCATTTCCACAAAAAGGGGAACTATGACCTCATTTCAAACCATCATTTGAAATTTATAAATAAAACCACTTTCTAAATCTCCTTGAGGCCAAATCCTCCTTTTAAAAAATTTCCCACTTCAAAACATAATGTTCTTAATTTAAAAATCATAACCGAATCAAAATCCAAAATTCAATATTTAAACTATTTCAAAGTCCCCTTAGGTATTTCGCAAAATTCAACATCTAATCAATTCAATTCACCCTTTAACCAATCCCACATTCCCAATAACAATTAACAACACATTCACTCTCTTATTTAACCTATCACAACATTTACCCATTTCTATCACCATTCTCAAGGGTTCGATATACCCAATGGTTAGCCCTAGGTCTGGTATCACATCATCAACGAACCCAATGGTGTCTATAAAGGGTCTCAAACCTCAATCTAAGTCCCAAATCACTTTTAAAACTCAAGGAAATTAGAACATAACAAGGAAATGATTTAACACAACTACATACACATATATAATAATGAGATAATGGTAAAAATATTTAATACCACCTACCTCATGTTCACTAATGGATTCTTGGTTAACATCTACCCTTGATTCAAAATAAAACACCCATTAAGGACCCAACTTGGAATCTTCTATAAAAGTGATGGTTTTAGGGTTTCAGAAGAAGTAGAATGATTCTACAATCCCTAATCCAGAAAAAGGAAGGGAGATGAGGGTTAGAATCACCCAGATCTTTGATTCGCATCCAAATTCTCTCTAAATGGCCAAGAATCAAAGGAAGAATTCCCTTGGAGGAAGATAGGGATACTGGCTCATTACCCAAGATGGAGGGGGTCAAATAATGGTGAAATTTGGGTTATAACCCTTAAATCCTGAGAGGGAAAAACTAGAATTTCTCACTTTTTAAGGGCCACATAGTTTGTTCGCACGGTTAGCCAAACCATGTGCCAACCATGAAGCTTAATCTATACAAGAAGTTCTAATCCGCATGATTTCTTGGAGCACCCACACAGTTTGGAAAACTGTGGAGAGCCTATGTGTTATCCTCTATCTAATAGGAGGTATGGACACATGGTTTCCCTATCCAACCGCGCGTTTAGTACTAACTATGCACTAACTTTGTGTCGCTCACTGTTTGGACTCTTTCCTCCTTTCATGACCCAAACTCCCAAGACACCCCCCCAAAACTTCCCATTCACCCAAGAATCACTTCAATAACCAGAATAAAGGAATTTTAAACAAAAAAATTAAACAAGGATGTAACTTCACAAATTTTTGGTATCATACACCTCAGATCAAAATATTTAATTAGGTTGAGTCTTTAAATTCTCAAGGGGAGTTAAAGAGTTTAATACAACAAGTTTTAGGAGAAATAAGTTCCCTAATAAAAATATACATATTCAAAAATCCAGAACAGTGTTCTACAATTGATCCAAATTTCTATAGATTTAAGAGGAAGATACAAATGGAAGTTTCCTAGAACAACATAGCTTAATAATAGAGATAATGTGATGGTTGTCACTATATGATAAGGTCTGAAAACTCAAGAACAAGTTTGTGAACAGCTCAAGAAATTTGAACCTGAAATTTCTGATAAACCTAACAATGATAATCTAGAGAACTCAAAGTCTGTAAATTTTTATAAAAGTGTAAAAAATGATAAATCATCAAGTGAAAAATCCAAATAAAACAAATTAATTGGAAACTTTTTAAATATGGAAAGAAGAATCTGAGGTTTGAGGATGAGGATAGTAATCAACCATTACTGAAAAATTGTACCCATCCATTTCCTTTTCCATAAAGGCTTAAAAAGAATATTGAACAATATTATCTCAAATTCCTTAAAATGTTTAAGGGGTTCATTTTTAATATTCATTTTTTGGAAGCCTTAAACAAGAACTCATCATATGTGAAATTCATTAAAATATTTTTGGTTAGGAATAGTGTCACATACAAGACATATTTTAAAGGTATTTTTTTCATTTAATTTACATCCTTTTGGGGGGGTTTCCCTAGGTTTTAGGGAGGAATAGATGAGTATTCATGAATTGGGCCAAACCGTGAGCCCAATTCCAGATTAAAAAATAAATTTTGTATCTTTTATAACTTTTTCATTTTCCAACATTTTTCATCCATTCAAATTCCTAATTGACCTTCCATAACCTATTAACACCACCAAGGTAATTTGGAGCTTTTAGAAATCCATAACCAGGGGTTATTTGGGTTTTTGTCTAAGGGGTTGGGCCTGCCCGAAAGCCCAATTCCTGTTTTAAAAATAAAATTTGATTTTGTTATAACTTATTCAATATTTGGGATTTTTCAGTGATTCCAAGTCTCACTCAAGTCCAAGTAACCCATCCGCGTGTCTGAACTCTCTCCCACCCATTTGGAGCTCTGTAGAATCTTGATTTTGTGCCGATCTTCATAGGGTTCCTCAAATCTCCCAGATTTGAAGATGTAAAGTATTTATTTCATAACTCTCTCAATTCTCAATATTTTTCCTCCATTCCAGTTCCTAAATGAGATAATACATCTTGTTCGAACGTACCCTAAATTTGGGCTCTTTTAAATTTCAGATACTAGAGTTTTGGAGTGATTACTTCAAGATACTTCAAGTAAATGAGCCCTTTTCTATCCTCTTTCAAATTACTTTGGGTTTAACTCATTGTTCTTAGGGTTTCTTCGGTTATAATTGAGTTTACTAATGTCCAGAAACTAGGATTTCAAACCTAGGGTTTAACTTTGGGCTTTCATGGCCAATTTTTGTGGTTTTAGGTTTGATCTAGTTCACTCTTGGTGCGGCGGGGGTGCGATTTGATTTTCGCACGGAGATTCAAGGGGTTTTGTTAATTTGGTAGGTGATTCCATTGTGTGTGCAATTTTTGTGAATTATCTTTCTGTTTTCATGGTACTATAATGTTTATTTCACTTGAATGTTTCTGTAAAAATTGGTTTTAGTTGCATTTATAATGAAAATGAATTTTAAGTTCCAATTTTTGGTGAAATTGAGGGGTTTCCATTCAAATCTTTTATTGGTTCATTTTGGGATGCCCCATAACTGAATTTTTTGTTTCATTAAAGGGTTTTGAACTGAAAATTTTTTTTAATAACTTACAAGTGTTATCATAGTGTGAAAGGTGGATATCTTAAAGAGCTTTGGGTGAAAAACAATGTGATGTTTTGAGAGGTTGTTTTATTGGAAATAAAATTATTTTATTGTGTGTTTTAAATGGTATAAAATGTGTGTAGATACTGTACAATTTGTTTGTGACCAGTAGTGATATTTTATATGAAAAAGTATGTGTGTTGTTTTCTGAAATTGTTTGAGCACAAAAAGTGGAAGCCCGGGTACTTAGGTGGGGCGGATTTGTACTAGTACGGCTAGTGGATCAGATGGGTTTTGTCCCTGTTCCACTTAGCATCTGGATAACGACAACTCTAAATAAACTATTTGGATGATGATTGGGGACCACTAGGTTATGGGTATGTTCCCTAATAGTGGCTCGTGCACGAGAACGGATTTTTCTATGGTTACTCTACACCGAGGTACGAGGTACATAGGGCCCGAGACAACCTAGTGCTTAGGGGTGTTCCTGATTTTGATGCTCATAGGATTTGTGGTATTTACCCTTGTTGTGGGTTGTTTTTGGCAGTACATTACAGTAGCTCACATGTCTATTTAATGTGCTAACATTCTGAAATTCTTGGATTGAAAACTGTTTTCATTTGAAAGTTGCATTTCTTTGAATTTTAACACTGTTTCACCTTGTGTATTAAAATTGCTTGTTTTGTTCACATTGTATTGCATACTCTTTGGAATCAACTGGTGGTATCCTATTGGGCTTAGGCTCACACTCTACTTACACCACTTGGGTGTAAGTAGACCTGCTTATGCTTGACTCAGGTAAAGGGAAGGCTAAGGGTGATGGCGGTTCGGGATGTTAGTCCCCAACATTGGGGCGGAGTTGCGGGGATGGCTTGCGTGTGATGATCCCCTTGTCATGTGGAGTCCATGGGGATGTCTTTATGTTGTCATTATTTGTTTTTAGACCACTTGTAGTGTCTTTAAACATATGTATTCGGATCTGGTTTTGTTAAGAATTGTTTAGCATGAAAATTTCAGATTCTAATAATTGATTGTTTTTTTATGATTTATGCTTTCATACTCGGGTAAATCGTTCCCAAAACAGATTTGTTTGATACCCGGGCACTTGTGCCAGCCCATGGGGATAGGGAAAGCCCTTCGGGCCTTGCCATGGTCCGGGTTTGGTGCTGTTAATGGTGGCGACCAGATCCGTTTCGTGACAAAATGGTATCAGAGGAGGTTAATGTTTTTGGGTTATATTGTTATTTTGAGATGAGTCCGGATAGATAGGAGCTAGGACTGTCGGGGCTCGGGGTATTGGTTGTGAGTAGGGTTCCTGGCTCCCACCTCTCATGGTAGACCTTGAGTCACCAGAGGGTGTTGGAATTTACTGATTGACTTCACTTCCAGGTGAGACGTGTGGGCTGCAGACCACATGTGGACATCAGGCAGATGTGGAGTAGTTGTTTCTTTTATTACAAGAATGTGTTTAGTTTGTTTATATTTGATGTATTTGATTACAATTTTCAGAATTGTGGTAATGACCATTGTTTTGTGACTGTTGCATTTTGTAGCAACATGCCTCCCCGGAAAGATCTCACGCACCCACAGGAGGAAGTTGGAGAGAGTTCTCCCATGCCGATTGATCATAGGCTAGTCGAGGCCGTGGTCCGGGCTGTCCAGGCTCTAGGATATGGACCAACTCCAGTTACAGCTCCTGTTAGAGAGGATTATACTGGTCCTAGAAAGGACAAGGCCCAGGAGTTCCTGAAAAATAAGCCTCCAACCTTCCGAGGCAGCTCAGAACCCCAGGAAGCAGAAGAATGGCTCGAGAAGATCGAGCGTATGTTTGAGTTCCTGGAAACACCCGAGGAGCTCAGGGTGAAGTGTGCCTCCTTCATATTGGAGGGTCCCAGTCGTAAATGGTGGGAGTCAGTGCTTCAGGCTGGGAAGAATGATCAGATGCGCTGGGGAGATTTTAATGCTGTCTTCAATGAACAGTATTGCCCTGAGGTGTTGGCTTATGCCAGGTCTAGAGAGTTCATGGAACTTGTTCAGGGGAATCTATCTGTGATGGAGTATGCTAACCGTTTCACTGAATTGGTTCGGTATGCTCCAGAAATTGTCTCTAATGAGCAAGTGAAGGCCCAGAGGTTTGAGAAAGGCTTGCGACCAGAGATATACTCCCAGGTGTTCTTGTTTAAGCTGAGGACCTATGCTGAGGTTGTTGATCGGGAATGCATGGTGGAGATTGATAGGAAAGGAAGGGCTGGTTTCTATGGTTCAGTATCAGTAGTGGGTAGTGGCAGCTCCTCAAAGAAGAAAAGGAAGCGGGAGGATCATGTGAAGAAAGGAGGGGGCAGTTCAGGCCACTCTTCCAGGTAGTTTTCTTCTGCGGCTTCTGATGCGAGATCGGTCGTGTGCCACCAATGTGGGAGGCCTGGGCATATCCTACCAGCATGTCCTCTTCCTCCGAAGCCTTGTTACCAGTGTGGAGGTATAGGGCATTTGCAGCGCTTCTGCGGTGTGGCACGTCCACTCCCAAGTGGGGCAGGGTCAGTGGCTTCAAGAGGAGTGCCAGCACAGTCCAAGCCGTCGAGGACTGGGGGATCTCGATTTGGTGGTCGTGGTGGTAGGGCTGGATCATCTTCTGGGCAGAGCCAGTTCAGGGCACAACCACAGACTAGCAGTCATCCTCAGGCAGATACTGGACATCTCCATGCAGTGGATCAGTCACCAGTAGGATCAGAGGCAGGACCGTCGACAGTTCGAGGTACCGTTCTGATCGCATCTTCTATAGCTACTGCTCTTTTTGATACTGGTGCCTCTATTTCATTCATTTCTGGACATTTTGTGGACATGCTGAATTTTCCAACTGAGTTGATGTCTTTTGCGATGGAGTTGGTGACACCATTGGGAAATAAGAAGGAGCAGGGACTGAGGTGCCCCTCGTGTGCACTTTCTGTGTCAGGGGTCGAGATGGAGTGGGACCTCTTGGTCTTAGATATGGAACTTTTTGATGTCATACTCGGGATGGATTGGCTAGTAAACTTCCAGGCACACATCGATTGCTATAGACGGCGTGTGAGTTTCACATCACCTGATGGGAGTCGTCATGTTTTTCATGGAGAATGGGATCCACGATCAAGTCGCGCAGGGCCTCCACTCCCAGAGTTGGGAAGTGTTATCTTCCAATTATCTTCGATTGTGCTAGAGGATGGTCTTTCCCCTGAAGGTTCACTACCTCGTGTATTGAATGAGTTTCTTGAGGTATTCCCTGATGATTTTTCTGGTTTTCCCCCAGAGCGGGATGTGGAGTTTTCGATTGATCTGGCGCCGGGAACACAGCTGATATCTCTTCCCTCTTATCGCATGGCCCCCACCGAGTTGAGGGAATTAAAGATACATCTGGATGACTTAGAATCCAAAGGATTTATTCGCCCGAGTGTCTCTCCTTGGTCCGCTCCTGTGTTGTTTGCAAAAAAGGCTGATGGATCCCTCCGATTGTGCATTGACTACCGGAAGCTGAATAAGGTAACAATTAAAAACAAATACCCTTTGCCCAGAATAGATGATTTGTTTGATCAGTTGAAGGGGGAAAAGTGGTTCTCAAAGATAGACCTGCGTTCAGGGTATCATCAACTCAGGGTGAAGGAGTCAGATATCCCTAAGATAGCCTTCCAAAGCAGGTACGGCCACTTTGAGTATTTGGTCATGCCCTTCGGATTGACCAATGCTCCAGCGGTATTTATGGCACTTATGAATAGGGTGTTCCATCAGTATCTTGATTCCCTTGTTGTGGTGTTCGTGAATGACATTTTGGTATACTCTTGCTCTGAGGAGGAACACGAACATCAATTGAGGATCGTTTTGGGTACATTACGAGATCACCGCCTCTATGCAAAGTTGTCAAAGTGCACTTTCTGGATCAGAGAGGTGATATTTCTGGGGCATGTGATCTCAGAGCATGGAGTTTCAGTGGATCCTGAGAAAATTAGTGCAGTCATGTCATGGGAGAAACCGAAGAATGTGTTTGAGATCAGGAGTTTTCTTGGCTTGGCCGGTTATTACAGGCGATTCGTTCGGGATTTCTCTCAGCTTGCTTCACCGATGACTTCCCTCACCCGGAAAGGGGTGAAGTTTGTATGGGGTCCAGAATGTTAGGCATCGTTCGAGGAGCTAAAGAGGCGTCTGACTACCGCCCCCGTGCTGATTTTTCCAGAGGCTGGAAAGGGATATGTGGTCTATTGTGATGCTTCAGGTATGGGTCTTGGGTGCATGATTATACAAGATGATCATGTGGTCGCGTATGGATCTATCCAACTTCGACCACATGAAAAGAACTACCCAACCCATGACTTGGAGTTGGCAGCGGTGATGCATGCTTTGAAGACTTGGCGTCACTACCTCTTTGGGGATAAGTTTGTGGTATACTCTGATCACAAAATCTTGGCTTATATCTTCTCGCAGAAGGACCTCAACTTGAGGCAACGTCGCTGGATCGAGTACTTGCAGGGGTTTGACTTTGACATTGTCTATACCCCAGGCAAGGGTAATGTAGTGGCCGAGGCTTTGAGAATAGGAGTTCCAGTGCAGGATTTGAGGAAGTCTAGTGATGAGTGGGCATTGATGGGTCTCTTTTCTCAGATGCATGTGGAGGCCAGGGAATACAGTGGAGGGGCATTCTTGGCAAGTGTCCAGTTGACTCCTTCTCTATTGGAGTTGATTCAGTAGGAACAGCCCAGTGATGATCTTTGTCAGTGGTCTAAGCAGTTCCTTCATGGTGGGGATACATCCTCTGATTGGTTGTCGTCTCCCGATGGCATCTTGTGCTTCAAGGGCCGTTCAGTAGTGCCATTATCTCTGCGGAAGGTGGTGATGCAAGATAGCCACCAGTCTCAGTGGGTTGTCCATCCGGGTGCCACTAAGATGTATTATGATGTTCGTCGGCAGTTTTGGTGGCCTGGTATGATACGGGACATAGCAGACTTTGTTTCGAGATGCTACACATGTCAGCAGGTGAAAGCAGAGTACCAAAGGCCATCCGGTTTGCTCCAACCACTACCCATTCCTACCTGGAAGTGGGAAGAGGTTTCCATGGACTTTATTGTTGGCTTACCTCGTACACCTCGGGGTAAGAATGCTATTTGGGTGGTGATTGATCATCTGACCAAATCAGCCCACTTCATTCCGATAAAAGATACAACTAAAGTAGATGAGTTGGGCCATTTGTATCTTCAGGAAGTGGTGAGACTTCATGGTGTACCATCATCTGTTGTCTCGGATAGAGACCCCCGCTTCACTTCTCGATTTTGGGAAGGCCTTCAGAAGTCCTTGGGGTCTCAGATTAAGATGAGCACGACATACCACCCACAGACGGATGGTCAGACAGAGTGGGCGAATCAGATATTGGAGGACATGCTTCGTGCATGTGTCCTGGACTTTGGAGGTTCTTGGGATAGCCATTTGGGATTGGTAGAGTTTGCTTATAATAATAGTTACCAATCCACGATTCGAATGGCCCCTTTTGAGGCGCTCTATGGTCGGCCTTGTCGGTCCCCCCTATGTTGGGCTGAGGTAGGAGAGACTTCACTGTTGGGGCCGAGCCTTGTGCAGGAGACTTCTGAGAAGGTCAAGTTGATCAGGCAGCACTTATTGACAGCTCAGAGTTGTCATAAATCTTATGCTGACCGGAGGCGTCGAGACCTAGAGTTTTCTGTGGGTGACAGGGTATTCTTAAAAGTGGCCTCTCGTCTGGGCCATCGTCGATTGGGGAAGCAAGGTAAGCTGATGCCACGGTATGTCGGACCCTTTGAGATCACCGAGCATATTGGTAAGGTGGCATACAGGTTGGCCTTACCTTCTCAGTTGACGTCTATCCATGATGTCTTCCACGTCTCTCAGTTGAAGAAATACAATCCAGATCCATCCCATGTGTTGAGTTGGGAAGAACTGGAGATAGAGCCTGACTTGTCTATCGTTGAGAGACCGATGAAAATAGTGGACTCCCAAGAGAAGATACTTCGAGGAAAGTCTATTCCTTTAGTCCGGGTTTTATGGCAGCATGGGAATGATACACATGAGACATGGGAGCGAAAGTCATGGGTCGAGGAAGAGTACCCATTCTTGTTTTCCAACCGAGATTCATGTTGACTTTCCGGGGCGGAAAGTCCTTCATGGTGGGGATAATTGTCACATACAAGACATATTTTAAAGGTATTTTTTCATTTAATTTACATCCTTTTTTTGGGGGGTTTCCCTAGGTTTTAGGGAGGAATAGATGAGTATTCATGAATTGGGCCAAACCGTGAGCCCAATTCCAGATTAAAAAATAAATTTTGTATCTTTTATAACTTTTTCATTTTCCAACATTTTTCATCCATTCAAATTCTTAATTGACCTACCCTAACCTATTAACACCACCAAGGTAATTTGGAGCTTTTAGAAATCCATAACCAGGGGTTATTTGGATTTTTGTCTAAGGGGTTGGGCCTGCCCGAAAGCCCAATTCCTGTTTTAAAAATAAAATTTGATTTTGTTATAACTTATTCAATATTTGGGATTTTTCGGTGATTCCAAGTCTCACTCAAGACCAAGTAACCCAGCCGCGCGTCTGAACTCTCTCCCACCCATTTGGATCTCTGTAGAATCGCGATTTTGTGCCGATCTTCATAGGGTTCCTCAAATCGCCCAGATTTGAAGAGGTAAATTATTTCTTTCATAACTCTCTCAATTCTCAATCTTTTTCCTCCATTCCAGTTCCTAAATGAGATAATACATCTTTTTCGAACGTACCCTAAATTTGGGCTCTTTTAAATTTCAGATACTGGATTTTTGGAGTGATTACTTCAAGATACTTCAAGTAAATGGGCCCTTTTCTATCCTCTTTCAAATTACTTTGGGTTTAACTCATTGTTCTTAGGGTTTCTTCAGTTATAATTGAGTTTACTAATGTCCAGAAACTAGTATTTCGAACCTAGGGTTTAACTTTGGGCTTTCATGGCCAATTTGTGTGGTTTTAGGTTTGATCTAGTTCTCTCTTGGTGCGGCGGGGGTGCAATTTGATTTTCGCACAGAGATTCAAGGGGTTTTGTTAATTTGGTAGGTGATTCCATTGTGTGTGCAATTTTTGTGAATTAGCTTTCTGTTTTCATGGTACTCTAATGTTTATTTCACTTTAATGTTTCTGTAAAAATTGGTTTTAGTTGCATTTATAATGCAAATGAATTTTAAGTTCCAATTTTTGGTGAAATTGAGGGGTTTCCATTCAAATCTTTTATTGGTTCATTTTGGGATGCCCCATAACTGAATTTTTGGTTTAATTAAAGTGTTTTGAACTGAATTTTTTTTTAATAACTTAAAAGTGTTATCATAGTGTGAAAGGTGGATATCTTAAAGAGATTTGGGTGAAAAACAATGTGATGTTTTGAGAGGTTGTTTTATTGGAAATAAAATTATTTTATTGTGTGTTTTAAATGGTATAAAATGTGTGTAGCTACTGTAAAATTTGTTTGTGACCAGTAGTGATATTTTATATGAAAAAGTATGTGTGTTGTTTTCTGAAATTGTTTGAGCACAAAAAGGGGAAGCCCGGGTACTTAGGTGGGGCGGATTTGTACTAGTACGGCTAGTGGATCGGATGTGTTTTGTACCTGTTCCACTTAGCATCTGGATAATGACAACTCTAACTAAACTATGTGGATGATTATTGGGGACCACTAGGTTATGGGTATGTTCCCTACTAGTGGCTCATGCACAAGAACGGATTTTTCTATGGTTACTCTACACCGAGGTACGTGGTACATAGGGCCCGAGACAACCTAGTGCTTAGGGGTGTTCCTGATTTTGATGCTCATAGGATTTGTGGTATTTACCCTTGTTGTGGGTTGTTTTTGGCAGTACATTACAGTATCTCACATGTCTATTTAATGTGCTAACATTCTGAAATTCTTGGATTGAAAACTGTTTTCATTTGAAAGTTTCATTTCTTTGAATTTTAACATTGTTTCACCTTGTGTATTAAAATTGCTTGTTTTGTTCACATTGTATTGCATACTCTTTGGAATCAAATGGTGGTATCCTATTGGGCTTAGGCTCACACCCTACTTACACCCCTTGGGTGTAAGTAGACCTGCTTATGCTTGACTCAGGTAAAGGGAAGGCTAAGGGTGATGGCGGTTCGGGATGTTAGTCCCCAACATTGGGGCGGAGTTGCGGGGATGGCTTGCGTGTGATGATTCCCTTGTCGTGTGGAGTCCATGGGGATGTCTTTATGTTGTCATTATTTGTTTTTAGACCACTTGTAGTGTCTTTAAACATATGTATTCGGATCTGGTTTTGTTAAGAATTGTTTAGCATGAAAATTTCAGATTCTAATAATTGATTGTTTTTTTATGATTTATGCTTTCATACTCGGGTAAATCGTTCCCAAACCAGATTTGTTTGATACCCGGGCACTTGTGTCAGCCCGTGGGGATAGGGAACGCCCTTCGGGCCTTGCCACAGTCCGGGTTTGGTGCCGTTAATGGTGGTGACCAGATCCGGTTCGTGACAAATAGGGATTGAGATGAGAGTTCAATAATAAATATTAATGAGGATTGTAGTGACATAATTTAAACGAATATTCCTAAAAAATTGAAAGGCCATTGTTACTTTTTCATCACTTGTATAATTGGTGGGAGTTAGGACATTAGGTGAATTTATGACTTAAATGAGAGTTCATTTTTCCTTTTTATCTCTTATTTTTCTACGTCAATTTTCATAATTAATTGTCTATTTATTATTAGTATAATTTTTTTTCTTGAATAATGTACAAATATTATTAATTTTGTGTTTAATTATTAAAACAATGATTTTTTATTAAATTATTCATTTTATTATTTGTTTTTGTTATTTTGAATAATTTAAAGTTTAATAATTAATTTTTTATTTTTCATATTTTTTGTATTCTCAAGTTTTTATTTATAATTTTTCTTTTTTATATTCTACTACCACCATGGTGTTTTTATCACTAGCCCTAATTCTTCTATTATTGGCCACTTTTACTTCCACCCACACCTAATGGTGGCAGCATCCATCATTCTCAATCCACCCAATAACAACACCTTACCACCAGTGCCTTCTACCACCGCCAGACAAACCCAACGACACCACCCAAATCCAAAACCAATGGTGTTTCCACTAGCCTCCTCACCATTATTCTACCACCAACAACATCCCAAGGTGGCAGCACTCCAACGACAATACTCCTATAGTAGCACCCAGTTGCCATCAACACCTCCTTCCACCGCTGATGCACCTTCCTTCATCTACCAGTGTCTCCCAAACCTGCTACACCATTAATGGAACCTCTACACCACCATCGAACAATAAAAACCACCCAATTAGAACCCACCATGAGATCCACTGCAAATGAAGAAGAAAATTGACATACTCGAAATCAAAAAAAATATGACCCCTACACACCGCTACATCTGAGCCAAACCATACTAGATCTAAACGTCAGACTTGATGAAGTCGAAGCCAATAGAGTGTGATGCACCAAATTAACAAAATAAAACCTACCTCCATTGATAAATGATTTTAGTTTCATGAGGGAGGCTTAATTTGAGCTCCACGTTTCTCATTTGTTGAAGACGAATACCGAAGACTTCTGAAATTGAGATCCTAAGCTTGTACCATCCTCGCTAAATTTGGATAAAGTTATCACGAAACCAAAGGAGGAGTAAGCTCCCACTATTGAAGAAGAGGCTGAAACATACAGTTGAGAACCACCTGGTACTACCACCTATTGACTCCCTCCCTCCTGTCGAGGCTGAGAACCCCCCTTCTCTCTGCTAAAAAAAATAAACCCCCCCCTTATCTTTTAACAATTTATATATATGATATATTGTATAATAATAATAATAATATATTTATATAAATAGAATTATAAATGTACATATATATTTAATAATAAATATATATTTATATATAGTTATATATTTTTAATCATTAGTTTTTTACATGTTTTTTATATAATTTTTTAAATAATTTTAATAATTTAGCTATTTTAACTTTAATATTTTTATTTGTTTTTTTTACTATGAAAGTTCATTGATAAAGATGAAGCTATTGGAAGAGTTGTACTTGAGTCACTAGAGGAGGATCATGAATAGTGACTTACCTGACACGTGGAACACAGACTGCTTAGACCTAGCGGTGACTGTGAGAGCGCAAGATGGCCACAGGTGATTGATTTTTCTATTAAAAATAGAATAGTCTGCAAGGAGGGGGGAAAGAGACACATTATCACAACATGGGGGATCCAAAATATTCTAGAACCATATCCTGATCATCCAATCATACACCATCCACCATTCACACTAGAAAACATAAAGATATGAGAATATAGTTGAGCTGGGAGTGGGAATTAGATCTAGAATCGTAGCTGGAGGAGGGGAGTAACCTCAAAAGAGATGTTTCTTCACCTATTTTTTCTTATTCTATGCATTTTTGTTTTCCCAAACATGTTTAGTTAATTAGATTAGGGTCTTGGGTTGTGATGAACTGAAATATATTTTTATCCATTCTATTTCTGTTAATTCTTTTTTTCAATGAATTATTAAGTTTAATGTTCTTGTCAATTTAATTGTGATCATCAAATATTATTAACCAATAACCTATAGGAGAGAGTAATGATTTATTTTCACCTTGCATTATTATCTAAAGTATTAAAAATTGAAAAAGGTTAATGAATATCTTCTCCATAATGAATGGATTAATTAAAGAGTTAAGATCAAAAGATTAAGGCTCAAGAAGGTTCATTAAGCTATTGAAATTCACCGTGATAACTCAATGAATCTCCATCATTTATCAAGAACAGGATAATTGAATTAATTTTAGTAGAATAAGAGAATACCTTTTCTATCGGTTCAAAGCACCCCAAGGACCCTAATTCATCCATTTACCATCTCTTGATCTATTTTTATTCTCCATACCACTGTATTTCATTCCATATTTTCTAATTCTTTTATTAGTATTCTTTTTTTTATGTTGTTTTTTTGTCATTGGAATACACATTAGTCCTTCCCTGTGGATCGAATACTGCTCATCACTAAACTAGTAGTAAGTAGAGTTTTATAAATTTAAATTTTCACAAGTTCAACCACCTCATGGTCAATTTCTTGGAAAAAAATCATATTTTATTGATTGTATAGTTGTGGTAACAGGGGTGCTTTGAACTTTAATGTATGTAAAATTGTGTTTGAACTTTACTATCACCCCTCAAAACAAAATATTTTCTATGATGATTTTCAAATATATTTGAATCAAATTATTTACCTATTTCTTTCACCTTGAGATTAAACAATGGGGACATTATTGCGTTTTTAAGTGTGTGGGGGTCTTATTTGTGATTAACTTCCCTTAAATGAAACCCGTCAATTTTTTTCAAATTTCCTCCCTTGAATACTTCAATTTAGATTGTTTGTACAAAGAATTGAAATATAAAAAAAACAAAAAAAAACAAATATAAAATTTTCAGTGCATCCTGCTTAGGTGATAATTTCATTCTAGATTAAAGGGTTTCAAGGACTCTAAAATTTCTGTAATTGGAATATTACTAAGTGTTTGTGACCCACTATTTTTTTGAAAGTTCATTATAGGATCTAGGGAAGAGTGTGTGGTGGGAGATATTTTTTATGGAATTGAGATGATAACTTGATAAAACTATAAATTTGATCTTAAACCTAGGTCACACGCTCTTTTTGAAAAATCACCTCATAGAACCAACACAAATGATAATCATTTAAGTCCTTTGTAACTAGAGTAAAATGATATCTCATAGTAAATATCTGAAACTTTAGGAACTGTATGTGTGTAATCCCTATGTACATCTCAAATAATTATTTTTTCATAATGCTTTACACATACATGGCTGGGTAAAAAAACAAACAAAAAAATAAAAATAAAGTGTCTAATAGTTAAAAATCAGTTCATTGAGATGACGGGAATTTTGAACCCAAATGAATAAGGGTACAATCCACTTATTTAATTATTATTTAATTTAAATCAATAAAGTGATGGAAAAATAATAAATAAATAAATAAATGGATCTTTGATTTGTGGAACCTAGGGGCAGTAAAGAAATTAATAGCATCTTTTGTTAAAATGTTAATTCCATTTTTATCTAACCTTTTGCACTCCTAGAATTAGAACCATTTTGAATTAAAATAATATAGTGGGTAAAATTCACATAAGAGGTATGATTTTTCCAGCACTAGAGAGATTTTTTATCTCCTTTTATTTTGGGGTGGTTTGGAACTTAGGCATGATGATCTTTTCTTTTTCTATTTCTTTGTAAATGAACAAAACACATTGAATTTTCCAAGAGTGCAATTGATTAAGTCTGGTGGAGTTTGATATGGCCTTTTTATCTCTTATTTTTCCACATCAATTTTTATAATTAACTATATTTTTATTATCGAAATAATGTTTTTTGAATAATGTAGAACTATTTTTAATTTTGTATTTAATTATTAAAACAATGATTTTTTATCAAAGTATGAATTTTATTATTTATTTTTGTTATTTTGAATAATTAAAAGTTTAATAATTAATTTTTGTATGTATCATCATTTTTTGTATTCTTGTGTTTTTGTTTATAACTTTTATTTTCCATTCTTTTAATTTTTAAATTTTTCATTTTTTTTTGTTTTCCAAAATAATAATTTCAATTTTTTTAATTCAATCACTTATTCCATTAATTATTTATTTTATTATTTTCCAATTAATAAATCATTGTTTGTTTCGTTATCTTTTTAATATATTTATTTATTGTCACTATTTTTATAATTTATTCTTCTCATGTTTTTATTATTTTAATTTTATTCATTTTGATAATTATTTCATTATTTTAATTAATTCTATATTCAATGTTTTTCAAATAGTTTTTTTTTCAAATTAATTAATTTAATTTAATATTTTAGTTTTAAAATAAATAATTTTAAATTTGTTGCATTTTTTTAAATTGTTTTGTTTTATGTTTGTATTTTAATTTTTTTATTAATTTTATTTTTTAGGCGATTCTTCCATCACCAGCCAGTGCTACCATCTGCTTCTACTATTTCCAAGGTGATTTTATTGCAAGGGTGATACTACCGTCATTTCTAATTCTTCTACCGTTGGCCACTTAGGCTTCCACCCACTCCTGATGGTGGTAGCATCCACCATTCTCAAGCAACCCAACGACAGTGTATTTCTGCCAGTGTCTTCTGTCATAGCCAGCCAAACCTAATGGCAGCACCCAAATCCAAATTTAATGGTGTTACTACTAGCCTCCTCGCCCTTCTTCCACCGCCAGCAACATCCTGATGATAGAAACACTCCAACAAAAACATTCCTATTGTCAGCACCTCATTCCACTGTTGTTGCCCCTTCCTTCATCTACCGGTGTCTCCCAAACCTCCCACACCATCAGTGGAACCTCTACATCACCACTGAACTAGAAGAACCAGATGATTCGAACCCACCTCAGATGAAAAAGAAAAAAAACATACTCAAAATAAAAAAACCAACCCTCCGCACCAGAGGAGGAGGAACCACCCACCATTAAAGAAGGGGTTGAAACCTACCGCTGAGAACCACCCGGCGTTACCGCTTGCTGGATCCCTCCTTCCCATTGAGGCTGAGCACCCCCTCCTCTCTCACCCCCTATTTTATGTAATAATTATTTATATATATGTGATATTTTATAATATATAATAATAATAATATATATTTATATATATAATTATAAATGTACATATATATTTAACAATAAGTATATATATAGTTATATATTTTTAATCGATAGTTTTTATTTGTTTTATATGTTTTTTATATAATTTATTAAATAATATTAATAATTTATTTATTTTAACTTTAATATTTTTATTTGTTTTTATTGTTCTTGTGCGGGTTCATTGGTCAAGTTGAAGCTGTTGGAAGATATTCGCTTGAGTTACTGGAGGAGGAGAATGAACAATGACTTACCTAACATGTGGAATATTGGTCGATTACACATAGCAGTGATCATGAGCGTGTGAGATGGCCAAGGGCGCTTAATTTTTCTGTTAAAAAGAGAAGAGTTTAGAAGGATGGGGTAGGAGATAGACTTTCATAGAAGGGGGATCCAATGAATTCCAAAACCATCTTCTGGTCATTCGATCATACACCATCCACCATTCACACCAGAGCACACAGAGATAGGTGCAAACATCCAAACTGGGAAGGGGAATTAGATTTGAAATCAAAGATAAGGAAGGGGAGTAACCTCAATAGAGATGCTTCTTTTCCTCTTTCTTCTTGTTTTAAACATTTCTATTTTACCAAAAATGTGTAGTTAATTTGATTAGGGACTCAGACTATGATGAACTGAAATATATTTTTATCCATTCTTCTTCTGTTAAGTCTTTTGTTCAGTTTATTCTTAAGTTCGATGTTCTTTTGCATTTAATTATGAGAATGAATTCACATTACCTAATAACTAATAGGATAAGGTAATTATTTATTTTCACCTTGGATCATTTACTGAAGTAACGAAAATTGGAAAAGTTCAATGCATATCTTCTTAATAATGAATGTATTAATTCAAGGGTTAAGATCATAAGATTAAGGATCAAGAAGGTTCATCAATCTATGGAAATTCACTAAAGAAACACCTCAGTGAATCTCCACATCTTCTTTAGTACTAAATAATTGAATAAATTTGAGTAAAATAGGATAATTTCTTTTCTAATATTTCAAAGAATCCTGAGAAACCCAATTCCTCCATTGGTTGTCTCTTTTTATATTTTTGTTCTCCTTTACACTGCATTTCATTCCATCTTTTCCACTATTTTTATTAGTTTTCTTTTGTTTATGTTGTTCTGTTTTGGTCACTAGCACACACATTATTCTTTCCCTATGGATAAACCTATGATAATCAATAGAATAATATTAATTAGTATTTTATAAATTTAAAATTTGCATGAATTCAATGAACCTGTGGTCATAAGCATTAACCTCATGCCCTACTCCTTGCTCAAAAATTTAAGTCTTAAAGAGCTTAAACCAACATTGGTTTCTATACAATGAGATGACAGATCACTTTCTTATCCTTATGAAAGGGTGGGTGACCTATTATTTTATCTTGCTAATGTATCTTTACCCACATTCTTACTTATACTTTTAATGGAGTGTGATAAAATTTACCAATCCGTTTAATTACTCTATTTATATCCACAACTATGGTTGTTATCAATGTTGTAAGGGAAAAGTGACCCTTCATGCTGGTGATGATCAAGAAGAGTTTAATGTTTTTGAAGAATAGCCTCTTTTAGTGAGTTATAAGATGATATATTATTTTTAGTAAGTGTTTAGAGATGAGTTTATAATGTAATATCATCATCCTTTTGATGATTTAATCAGTCAGATTATTAATAAAAATTTTGATGAAAAATTTATTGAAACTAATTTCACACATGATCTAAAAAAGATGGGTAGAATTGAGAAAAAAATTGGAAAAACAATTTTTTGGGGGATATGTATTGGTCCATCCACACAAAAACATTCAAGTTGAAAGGTTATTTCAAGATGATGCTCAAAGTTCACAGTCCTCCCTTGTTCCCAACCCCATTGCTACTTCCTTCCCTTTGGTACCTGAGAGGTGTCGGACTAATAATGGAACTTAATCTACTAAAAATGAGAGTTATAAAGATAAATATTAGTCTATAGTTTGTTCTATTCAACTTGAGGTTTAATTTAAGGTTTCCCAAATATTAGAGAGTGAGTTGGAGGAGTTTCTGGACATTTTACCAGATGTCAGCAGAAAGTATTTACCTACTTAATTGCATTACTTAGATGATAAATTACATATCAATGAAATTGATAAATTATTAAATTATCTTGAGGTTCCTTATACAATTTTACCCGAATATTTTTTTGTGAGTCAACCTAATATTCATTGTGATTAATTTACAACAATTTTTGCTTATAATTCTGATTTATTGAATGAATCAAGTGTGGGTGAGCAAGTTAGTAGTGAGTTTGGTAATTTTGGGAATAGTTTTGATATTTATTCTACATTTCATGATTATTAGAATGAAAATTTAGATCTTGGATATGCTTGAGGAATGATGAACACACCAAGAATTTTAGAGTTTTTTGGGAGAATGTTTCAGGCTATTGAATTACATAAATTCTTGAGTGAACTTTTTGAAATTTACAAACACAATACCAAGGATTAAATTAACTATAATTCATATACATTTAAAGACCATAGATTAAAAAAAATTAGGGGATTATATCTAGCTAAAAAATTAAACTGATCACTGTATGGGAGGAAACCTATGAATTTCTAAGTTTTTAATTTTTTCTATCTGTTTGAATGAAATTATTCAACTCGGTTATGTTACACCATCTATATTTTCACCAAACTCACACTTTTACTTGGCCTTATTTTTCTGATTTTTTAATAAATAATTTAATTATCTTTATATATTTTTATTTTTCTACTTTCTTGGAGTAGTTTGGGTGAGAATCAATTATTAAGGATATATTTTTTGAAGAAAATTATATAACACTTACCAAACTATTATAACTCATTTTTTTTTGTTTTAAAATTAAATTATTGAAATTAATGTGAATATTTATCATTTTATAGGTGCTAAATTTTATTATCCCATAGGATCTTACTCAAAATGTAAAAAGTATAGGTTTATTTTTCTGAGTTTCAAGTGTTAAAGATCTATTATATGGGAGTTAAAATTAAAATTATGCACTCTAGTTTCTATTTTTAGTATAAAGATATGCTTGATTATTGGTATAATAAGTTATTATTGAGTTAATATTTATGTGATTTTTCATGATGAAATTATAATGTATCACCTTATGGTCATTAATTATATTTTTTTTAAAAATCAATATCGATTCTTTTCCTTACATTCCCATTTTTGGTCTTGAATGATTACATTTTTGAAATTCAAAGTGTTATCATTCATATTTTTCACTAAAATTATTTGAATATATGATAATTTTATAATGAAGTAACCATTTGGTGTCTCTTTTCAATGTTGTGATGGTTTTTATATATGGTAAAATGATTTTTGAGCTTAATTTTAACCCTCAAAATAGAATCATTCACTTCTGAATTGAAAATATTTTTGAACATTAACTTTCTTAATTGTTTTTCCACTTTGAGTTAAATTATGGGGACATTGTTAATTTTTAAGTGTATGGGATGGGTCTTTTAATGTGCATAACTATTTGTGTTCTAATTTGATCCTATCAAAAACCCATTTTTTTTTTGAAATTGTATGTTTTTAAGCATAACTAAGAAACTTTCACTTGGTGAATTTTTTTCTCAAGTTTAGTGGTTGGGATGCCTCTTTTAGGAGGTTAATATTTAATAACTCTTAAATTTAATTAATTAAATAATTTTTCCTCCCCACTTAAATAAAAATACTTTTGGTAAAATCATGGGACAATTTTATACAAAAATCATTGACTTTGAACTTTTTTATTAGAATTTAACTCATAAGATGTTCATCTGAATGAATTATGAAATAAAAATCCTAATATAGCTTGAAATAATTAT
The DNA here is from genome assembly GCA_963277665.1 of Viscum album. Taxonomy (NCBI): domain Eukaryota; kingdom Viridiplantae; phylum Streptophyta; class Magnoliopsida; order Santalales; family Viscaceae; genus Viscum; species Viscum album. The sequence goes on from OY728157.1 coordinate 1,431,309,232, forward strand.
TTAATTATTTTCATTCTTTATTCATAAAACTATTGGATGAGTTATTTATTCCACTGATAAATTTTCACTCCATATCATCCAATAATTTGTCTATTTATAATGAATTTTTTATTTAAGTGAGTCTATTATCCTAGATGTAAAGATAATTTTATACTTTTAGTTGGATGTAAATTGAATTCTATTAAAATATATTTAAAATATTCAATTTAATCATTTTTGTAAGATATAAAATGACTTTTAATTGATGAAATTTAATTCAATAAAGAATTAATTTTTTAATACATTAGATAATCTGTGAGGGAAAATCAATATGAAAATTAATTCATAGTGGCATTTTAGATTTTCCATTTTCAGATATATTTTTTACCATTAAATCTGGATAAATATTACTTAAGTATAAAAAATGTTTATGTGTGTGGGAATTTGATATGGTATTTATTCATTACATTTTTTCATGTTATTTTTTGTAATTTATTGTGTATTTTAATGAAAAATCATGTATTTTATTCATCAAATATAGTTATTATCTTGGTTTTTAAAATGTTAAATTTATTAATTTCTTATTTAAATGAGTTTTTTAAGGTTTCATTATAATTTTTTGTCCATATTTGAGTTTATTTTATCTAATTATGAAATTTAATTTCAAAAAAAAATTATTTAATGAATTTTTTTTTATGTGTTCCATTAATTTAATTTATCTTTTCTAATGTTTTGTAATTAATTAATTTTTTTATATTTACTTTTAATATCATTTATTTAAATAATTAAATAATTTGTAACATTAATTAACAATTAAATTATTTTATAATTTTTATCACTTATTTATTTTATTAGTTAATTTATTAGTTAATTATTTTTGGCTAATTTTTTTAATTAATTGTTTTTTATTTTATTTAAAAAATAATATTTTTTAATTTATTTCATTTCAATTATTAAGTTATGATTATAATGATTAAATAAATATTTATTTATTTTATTCCTTGATGTATTTTTAATCCATTAATTTTATATTGATTTTTTGTTACAGTAGCAACAACACTACTAAAATTCCACTGCCCAGATTCACATACCTGATCTGGGAAGTGTTTGACATAGAAAAATATCACTTCCCTCACATGGGAGAATTTTTTGCCACTAACATAGCCAATTTTTTCCAAGCTTCACATACCTGATTTCTCTAACCGGAACCGTTGTAACCAAATAAAATAAGAGGCACCTATATAGACTAACCTTAAATAGGAACTCATGTTCATGTAGTGTTGTCTCAAATCTTTGATGTCATTTTCTAAAATCTAGAGTTTATAATTGATTCAATATTGATTGAACATGAAAACCCTAATGAAACTTTCTCATTTTCATATCTTATTTGGAAGAGGATTGTTTTTGAACTAGTTGAAGTTGAGTTTGAGGATGAGTCATGTTGGGATCTATGAAAATAAAAAACCAAGATGCCACCACTACCTTTTCCAATCAAACTTGAAACCAGATCTGTTGAAGTGATGTAGGCCATGGTTTATTGATCAATCATTAATATCATTAAGTTCGAATTCCAATTGTAATAGATGACCAACGATTTATAGTGTTGTGTCATCTCAATGGAACTCGAGCATGATTGAAGATATTTTATGATGTGTCAAGCACTAATGTAAAATTTGAACCCTCGTTAATAAATAATGATATATTTTTACAGTGATATACTAAATAATCCCAATGAATATGATCAAGCTCGAAGCTTCCATCGATCTTGTTAAATATGAAGTAACTATGTTACTGAATTATTTGATTCTGACTGAGCTGAACCAAGAGAATCTAAGTCTATTGATGACCAAACCCTGATGAGGATAATCCTAGCTAAAGATAACTACTTGAGATATTTTCCCTTAATGTCATCAAAGTTGAGAAGTCGGATTTGGTTGAATTAGGTTCTCGATGAAGAGTAGTGGTCCAAAAAAGGAGAACCCAAGCATGTGTGTGAACCGGGTCACATAATCTAAAACTGAAGGATGCACTTAATGGATTAGCATAAGTAAAAATAGAGAATTTCCTAATCTAGAAGATAATTATTTTTCTTATTTGACCTAGGATCATATGAAAAATAATTTAGATCGATATGAATGATGTTATCCAGGGTATACTGAGGTCAAATCAAGATAGAATCAAATTCATTTTCTAATTTTGATTCTATGAATAAGGTTTTGGGGTGGATATTTTTGAATTAAGAATGTTTGTCAAGGGTATTAAAGGAAATTTCAATTATTTAAAAAAAATATAGATGGATCAATCATTTTCTATGCAAGTGTGCGTGAGTTTTTTTATGATTTTGTCTAAGGTGATAACTACTATAACTCAAGGATATATAATTTAACTTTTAATTTGACTATTAGGGAATGAAGTTGGAGGATCTAGTCAATGAGTTTGAGGAAAAAGAAAAGAATAACACTCTAAATAATATATATAGACACATAGAATTATTGAGATCAGAGGCATGATAAAAGTGGAAGAGAATATCAATGACAAATCAGTAGAATCTCAGGATAGAGGAGAAATCATCTTTGATGGATAATATTTATCTCTCTTTTTATACTTTCTTTTTATCTTCAATTATTGTGATGTGTTTCTTGAATAAATATTTTGTTGCTTCTTTAATCATGAGTAACATAAAATTTTAGGGCCATCAGATTTTAATTCATTTAATTTGTTATGTTTTTCTTCTATGGTCATCAATTTTATGTCAGTATAATTTTTTTCAGTGATCTCATCTCCATTCTTAATGAGATTCATTTTTACATTACTCTACATACTGATGGGAGATAGTAGTGAATAATTTACCTATTTTCATCAAATGAAGTACTGAAATTTAGAAAAGGTTAATGATACTGTTCTCTATTAAAGAACTTCTCATTTCCTTAGATTTTTATTGAGAAGTTATTAGTAAGAATGGTTCATTATTCTATGATAAATACTTAATGACAGTTAGGTTATCAACACACCTTTTTTATAAAATTTACATAGATGTGATAAATTTTAGTTAGAGAAGAAAATTTATTTAATCAATGTAGTAAAATATGATTTCTAAGATCATATCTTGCTCAATACTTCATCTCTCCTGCTTATGTCTTCTCTAACCTTTCACTTCTAATATTTTCATATAACTTTTATGATCATAATATCCATTTCATGATTTATGCTTTCAGTTTTTTGGTTTGTTTGGTCACACATATATTCTTTACTTCTCTATGGTTTGACACCTACCCATCACATTACTAGTAGTTCACAGGTTTTATAAATAATTAAACCCATCACTCTCTCAATGATGATGTGATCATTTTCTTTAGTGATTATCATTGAAGTATTTTATTGAGAAGTTTAATGATTTTTTTAACTTTTTTATTTTTATTTTATATTAAATTTTCAAAATGGGGATTTATACATGTTTTTTATCAAACCATATATAATTGTATCTTATCCCTTATTTCTATTTACATGAGAATAAGTGGTTTATTTTATAAAGGTTGTTTAAAAAATACTTGGTGGAATCCTATTGGGATCTTTTTGTCACACCCTGCATACACCTTTGGTTCTATATAGATATTGTTTTATCTGATACATGTAGGGGAAAGGTGATTCATGGTTTAAATGGGTTCATTTTTTAGCAAGGTGTGGGAGTATAGAGGTGATTTTATTTCACAAGGACTAGGTACTTAACAATTTTAAGTTCTTTGGTTGATATTTGTACTATAGAACTTGTTTTTACCAAAGTTTGTATCTTTTATACTATTTTATATACTTTGGAATGTTGAAATTAATTTGTATATTTATATCACCATTTTTAGGTTTATGGTTGAAAACTCATTACCAAAGTTTTTTCTTGATGCCTTGGTGTTTATCTCTTACCCATGGGGATCAAGAATGTCTTTCAGGCTATGTTAGGGCGGATTCTATTTATGGAGTTGGGTAATTTGGTTCAGTTCATGGCACGGTACCATTAGGGTTATGGTATAGACTATGAGGAAAGATCCTTGAATTCTGGTACTTTTGGTATCAAGGTTTGATTTCGATGTAGGACTAGTAGTATAATTGAACCTATATATTTTGGATGTGTTCATGAGTGGTTGTATGGTGGGGTATAGATGGATACTTGTGGTTTTGGAATAAAACTAATTAGAGGGAGATTGTGTGATTTTTATTGATGGGTAAGGGATGTTGAGTTATTGAAAAAGAGTCCAAGGGTTCTTTGGTTAGATGAATGACATGCCATAGAGCATGGTCAGTGCAGTAAGTATGTGATCCTAGGTTTGATGTTGTAAAACTCATGGGATCATCAGTCATGAGATTTGACTAGGTAGTATGAGAGTGTATTCCCTTTAAAATTCATATGAGATAGAGACAGTTTATAATGGATATGAATGACATGGTTGAATTCACTACTACAAAATATGCTTTTAGCAGTGCTGGCCTTTATCAGCACTAGAAAAAAGCACTGATAAAGGGAACCTTTATCAGCAATTTATTTGTAGTGATACTAAAGGGTACCATTTAACATCACTTTATTTTTAGTGCTGATAAAGGTTTAAATAAAATGAAATAATTAAATAAATAAAAAATAAAAAATGATTTTATTAAAAAAATATTATAAATTTTTCTAATTAAATAATTGTTGATAAAAATGAATAAATTGATTATACTATATATAAATTATAAATACAAATAAATAGTACGTATTAAATATATAGATATATTCAAAATGAAAATTACATAAATAAAAATTAAAAATAAGTAAATTGAGAAAAATAATAAACATTTTATTAATTAGATAATTATTGATAATGTTAATAAATAGTTTATATTAAATATATATATATATATATATGAATATATATATATATATTATTGATATAATACAAAATATTTATGCTTTACATTAAATAGTCATATATTTAGTGAATAATGGTTTATAATTAAAAATTAATATAAATTAAAAATATTGACTAATTGCATAGGTAGTGGACATAATTGAATGTCATTTGATTTTTCAATTTAACATAGATCAAATGTGTGTTATATTGATTTCACATATACGTAATTAATGCATTTTTATATACAACACACAGACACAAAACTTATCCATTTTTTCAATATTGTTAAAGTGTACTAATTTTTAATTTATCCAATTTCACTCATTTTTAACATGCATTCACTTGATATTATATATTCATTAATAATGTTAAAAAATATTTATAAAAAATATTTATAAATAAAAATATTTATAAATGTACATTTACAATATTTATACATTTATATATTTATAATTATAAATAGATAAATTTTTTTAAAAGTATTTATATAATTATAAATAAATAATTATATATATTTAAATAATTATTAAATTTATAATAAATTTATTTAAATAATGAATATATTTACTATATTCATATTTATATATATTTATTAAATATATATATAATTATATATATATAATGATATAAATATTGTTTTTTAAAACATATTTATAGAATTATAAATAAATAATTATATATTTAAATAATTATAAAATTATAATAAATATATTTAAATAAAGAATATATTTATTATATCTATATTTATATATATTTACAAAAAAATTATTTATAATTATAATTATAAATTCTTTATCAACGCTTAAGTAATAAGCACTGATAAATAATCCTTTTATCAATTATTATTACTTAAGCACTGATAAAAAGTATATTTATCATCACTTTTTTGGAAGTGTTGATAAATGTGTCTCAATCTATTTAAAAAAAACCCTAACCAGTCGTCAATATATTGCAATATCAGAAGCTTTCCATGGAATCCACCCATTGTCAGTTCTCCTCCTCAGTGAATTGAAGCTTGAATCAAGGCTCTAATCAAGGCCCAAACAAATCCAAGGATCAAATTCAAGGCTCGAATTATTTAAGGGTCGAACAAATCCAAGGCTCGACCATACATATTTCTCTAATTTATTTCAAATGTAAGACTTTTTCTACTTTCTCTTATGGAACTTTAGGTGTAAAACATAGATGGTTCTAGCTATGGTGGATATTGTTTTTCAATTGTGATTGTGGTGAGTTATCCATTTTGAATATTTGGCTATGTAGATCTTCCATTTTGATGCTTGGAATTTTTAGAGTGTGAAACACCTATACTATGAGCCTTCCTAGATCCACTTCCGGTCCATATGAGCACCTCCTTCCTTCTCAATTGCAGGTGTGAATTAATGTAGGATATTTGTGAGCTACTCTTTTATTTATGTGAAAGTGTGTATGAATCATTCTTTATTTTCATTGTATAAATAGTTTAATTAACCATATGGTAGAATTCCCATCTCATTTTACATCTTCTATATAATTTTGTATGTATCAATTTCCATGATGGTGGTTGGGTAGCCTATGAGACCACTTCTTGGCGTATTAAACTGACTATTTATTTTCGTAGTTGTGTAGTAGAGACTTTAAATGGGGAGTTATTTTTTATAGATTTGTTAATTTTCTGATTCCACTTATATTTCTGAGTGAAGTAAGGTTATTTCAGTTAGAAAATGTGTCCTCATGGGAGTCATTTCGTCTCGGTAGAGGCTAGTGTGTATGGGATAGATGTTGTAAGGGTTTGTGATTTTTTCTCCCTTATTTGTGATATATCTTGTTGTTGTGTATTATTCCTTTATGCCAACTTATTTATGGACAACCCTAGAATCTCAAGGATATGGTTAAATGTGTATTAGATGGTGTCCCTTCCTTCATATGGGTATATCTGATATGATGAACTCCCTAGAATCCTTGGGATGGGTTGGTGTAGTGATATGACATCCCAAGATTCTTGAGATGTTTTCGAACATTTGATATACCATTAATATTAAATGTAATAATTCCTTAGGTTATGGCATCACTTGTTACAAAAAAATATAATAAAGGTTATCAAATTATATATATTAGAAATTATTTTTAAGTATTAATCATTTTAGGTCTACATGTATTGGTTCCACCCCTATGGATCTTTGATTACCATCCATGTATATTAAATAACTATTTATTTATTAAAAAAATTTATCAATACATTTTTATATATTCTAGTTGATTGAATGAGATTTTATTATTCTTTTTTATCATTATTAGGTTTATTATTACTCCTTAATTTCCTATATTATATTTTTATTTTTTTAGGGGATTTAATAAAGGATTTATGTGTTTTAAACAATAGTTATTATTGAAATTTGTCGCTTGAGACTCATCCATCATCTCTTTTATAGACAAATTTTATCCTCATAAAATTCATCTCTCGAATAGTTATTATTGAAATTTATTTCTTGAGACTCATCCTCCATATTTTTTATGTTTCTTATACTACTCTGAGAATTATTCATCCCATGGATTACTACTACATAGAGTATTTCAAGCAACACAGGTGCATGTTCAAAAGAGATGGAGGATGTGTGTCAAACAACAAAATACAATGATAAATGTCTAGGAGATGAGTTGATGAGGATGATAATTGTCTATAACTATAACCTTTGACTGGATTTAGAGTATAAAACCTTCCATAGTGAAGTAATTCTTTTTTTAAATTCAATTACTCATTTTCTTCAAAGCATACTGAATCAGTTCAAACCAGTCCCAATGTAGACAATGTCGGGTTAGATGAAAATTCAACTGAGGATAACCCTTTCATTAAGAGATCAAAATAATTTCATTCTAGTCCCAATTTAGAAAATTTCTTGTATGTTAGAGGGGGAACACAAATAGGGGATTTGGATTCTTGATAGAGGAACCAAATCTTTAAAACCTTTAAAAAATAAAGAGAGTTCAATGATAAGGTAAAAGTGTTTTTTAATATACTATATTTTTCCTCATAATATTATATGTTCTCTATTGCATTAAAATAATCTAAATTAAATGTTTTTCTACTAATGAAGACAATTTCTTTTGCACATGATGATGTTTCTGATCCCTTAGAAGAACAAACTATAATGAAGGAAACCCTTTGGAAACATGTAAATGTAATGTTATGATATACTTTCTCTATTTTACTAAAAAATTATATAATGGAATGTTGATTTAATTTTCATTATTCCTTTAAGAGTTTGTTAATTTTATAATATTTATATCCATCTATCATGCCATTGTAGGAAGAGAAATGACATTGTCTCTGCTCAATCACAGAGGTAATATTGATGTTTTCACAGTAAAATCATTGTCTATAGAATTAATGTATTGTTTCATATTTATGTTTAATTTATTTATTTTTAGTATTACTCACATAATAATTTATTTCTTATATGGGTGGATACTTTTTTTATTTAGGGTGGTTTGTCCAACTTTAATGCCTTTCTGCACCAAAACTTCCATAGACTTATTCTCCTTCAAAACTTTTTCACCCCTACAGTGTTGCATTTATCACTTTTCTTCAAGTTCCCTCTACTGCTCAATCACAAAGGGGATATTTATGTTTTCACAATAAAATCATCGTCCATATAGAATTAATGTATTGTTTCATATTTATTTTTTATTTATTTCTTTTTAGTATTATACATATAATAATTGTTTTCTTACACAGGTGGATTCTTTGGTTTGAGTTGGGGTGGTTTGTTCAAAGTTGCTCATGATCGCAAGAGATTATACTTCGATCCTACAACTGAGATAATGAAAATAGGTAAATAAATCAATAATACATACAACCATCATGAAATATTGAATCCCTATTACTTATTTAATTAATTTTGTCATCTTTTTATTTAATATTTGTAAGCTAATTTCCTTATCATTTTTATCTAATACTTATTTAATTTTTTTCATAGATCTTTTAGGAAGTCATATTGACTCAATGTTCTTAACAGGAAAACATTTCTAATTTAAATACATAATAGTATAGGAAGATAATGTGTTCATTGTGGTTACTTATCGTGATATAATGGGTATATGATATTCCTCTACTCTTTTGGCTTTCAACAACGAGAAAGGTTTTTTCACTAAAAACATCGACTCAATATATAGTGTTGGTAGTTCGATAAATAAAGACAATGGAAATCATTGTAACATTGGTATCTAGGATTTTTTTGAGACTTTGTGACATGTACGAATCATCTGTACCTCAATATGACACATAGTGTGACTGGTATGACTCTAAGTGCTTCTTTTTATTTAAAATTGAAATTAATTTTAGTAAAAAAGGAAACTGACATACTCAAAACTGAGAAAAAAATATTTATATTGTTTTGATACTTTAGGAAAACGATATATAAGTAATTTTTGATGTGTGGGTATCATCTGCACCTCAATCTGATACGCAATGTTCTCGTTATGACTCAAAGTGTTTGTTATTGGTTTAAAATTGAAAATTTAAAAAAACTTTCACTCACTAAAAACAAATCAAAAGTGATCATATTTTTTTGATAATTTATTAAAATGATTCAAAATTAATTTGTGACATGTATGAATTGGTCTCATGTCAAACCAACACACTATGTGATCAATATGAGTCAAAGTGCTCGTTTCTAGTTTAAAATGACATTTTAGTAAAAAAGACAAGTAGCATACTCAAAACTAAGAAAACTCATTATGATTGTTTTAATACTTTAAGAAAAAGATCCATAAGTCATTTGAGACGTGTAGGAATCATAAACACCTAAATCTGATGCACGGTGTGACTAATATGACCTCAAGTGAATATTTTTATTTAAAATTGTTATTAATTTTCATAAAATGGACAGCTGACCTACTAAAAACTGAGAAAACGCATTCATATGGTTTTGATACTTTACAAAAAACAATCTATAAGTCATTTTTGATGTGTGGGAATTATCCATACCTTAATATGATTCATGATGTGCCTAGTATGACTCAAAGTGTCTGTTATCAGTTTAAAATTGATATTTTAGATCAAAAAATGTCACTCACTAAAAACTAATCAAATGTGCTCATATTTTATTTATAATTTCATACAATGATTAACAAGCCATTTTTTAAGTTTATGAATTAGTCTCATGTAAAATTGATACACAATGTGATCGATATGAGTCAAAGTGTGTGTTTCCAGTTAAAAATGACATTTTAGTAAAAAAGAAAAGCTTCATACTCAAAACCAAGAAAAATCCTTTTTATTGTTTTGATACTTTAATAAAATGATCCATAAGTCATTTGATATGTATAAGAATTAGACTCTTCATAATCTGACACACGGTGTGATCGGTATGACCTCAAGTGCAGCTTTTTATTTAAAATTGACATCAATTTTAGAAAAATAGGAAACTAACCTACTCAAAACCAATAAAAACATTTATATTTTTTTTATTCTTTAATTTAATGATCCATAAGTCATTTTTGGAATGTAGGAATTATCTGCACCTCAATCTGATACACAATGTGCCCTGTATGACTCAAAGTGTCTGTAATCAGTTTAAAATCGATATTTTAGGTCAAAAACTATCACTCACTAAAATATAATCAAACACACTTGGATTTTCTTAATAATTTATGGAAACAATTAATAATTAATTTTTTATGTGTAGGAATTGGTCTCGCATAAAACTGATACACGATGTGATCAGTATGAATCAAAGTGCATGTTTTTAGTTTAAAATGACATTTTAGTTAAAAAGATAAGTGACATACTCAAAACTGATAAAATACATTTATATTGTTTTTATACTTTAGTATAATTATCCATAAGTCATTTTATATGTTTAGGAATTTGATGCACCTCAATATGACACATGATGTGACCGGTATAACCTCAAGTGTGACTTTTTATTTAAAATTTGACATGAATTTTAGTAAAATGGACAACTACCCTACTCAAAACAGATAAAACACATTAATATGGTATTCATAATTTATTTAAATGATACATTAGTCATTTTTGACATGTATAAATCATTCTCAGCTCAATATGATACATGATGTGCCCGGTATGACTCAAAGTGCCCGTTATCAGTTTAAAATCAACATTTTAGTTCAAAAACTATCGCTCACTAAAAACCAATAAAACTTACTTGGATTTTATTTATAATTTAGGGAAATGATTCATAAGTATTTTTTGATGTGTAGGAATCGGTCTCATTCCAAATTGATACACGATGTGATTGGTATGAGTCAAAGTGTGTGTTTCTAGCTTAAAATGACATTTTAGTAAAAAAGAAAAGTGACGTACTCAAAATTGATAAAAAAACATTAATATTATTTTGATAATTTAGAAAAATGATCCATAAGTTAGTTGAGATGTGTAGGAATAAACCACACCTCAATCAGACACACGGTGTGAATGTTATGACTCTAAGTGCATCTTTTTATTTAAAATTAACATCAATTTTAGTAAAATGGATAAATAGCCTACTCAAAACTGATAAAACATATTTTTATTGTATTTATAATTTATAAAATGATCCATAAGTCATTTGAGATGTGTAGTAATTGTGATCATATCAAACTGATGCATGGTATGACCGGTATGACTCTAAGTGCGTCTTTTTATTTAAAATTGACATCAATTTTAGTAAAATGGACTACTGACCAACAAAAAAATTGAGAATATGAATTTGGATTATTTTGATACTTTATGAAAACTATCCATAAGTAATTTTTTAAGTGTAGGAATCAGTCGCACCTCAATCTGATACATGATGTTCCTGGTATGATTCAAATTTTTTTTTATCAGTTTAAAATCGACATTTTAATTCAATAAATGTATCTCATGCAACCACTAGGCTACACCTGTTGGGATTTTTATTATAATTATTTAATTAATTTTCATAGATATAATTCTTGAATATGAATAAGAAATGGTGTGAAGTGTAAGAATAAACCACAACTCAATCTGATACACAGTGTTCCTGGTATGACTAAAAGTTTAGTTTAAAATTAACATAACCTGTTAATTTATTTCTTTATATTATTACTAAGATATGAATTATTTTCCTATAAAGGTGTGTCCTTTTTCTCGATCAGGTATGGTTTTTTTGAAAATATAATGAGTTGGTTTTAGGATCAAAAGACAAAGGAACATTGGTTTTTTTAATGTATGTAATAATTTTTACTTATGTAATTGTATAAACTAATGTTTGAAATGTCTATAATATAGTATTTTTTCTTAAATTTGTGTTGTAAATTTAATTTCATTTAAATTATGAATTGGTAATTGATTTTTTTGATATATAGTGGTGTTTTTGGTGTTGTAGTGTGATGTTACAACACATTGCACTGGTGTTGTAGTGTGTTGTTACAGCACACTAAAACATGACCCTTTATCAGCACTTATAAAAGCACTGATAAATTTATACTTTATCAATTCTTTTGAAAGAGATGATAAATATGTATTTTATTAGTGCTTTTAAAAACATTGATAAAGGTACTCTTTATCGGCGCTAAATAAAAGTGTTGATAAATGGGTCCTTTATCAGCACTAAAAAACACTGATAAAAGATCCATTTATCAGCACTTTTTTAGCACTTATAAAGGAACCATTTATCAACGCTTTTTTAAAACTGATAAAAGTAAACAAATCTTAATCACTCCCTAGTTTTCAGTGCTTCTATAGCACTAATAAAGTCTATTTTTAGCACTATTAAAGGCCTATTTTATAGTAGTGATTATATATCTGTGAGAGGATCTATATGGGATGAGGACCAATGTATGAGATGATATTATTGCATGCTTGGTTTCCCTGGGGTTTGAAGAAAATGTAAATTTACCTCCATGGTATAGAAGACATCACGATTTGATTTGGGTAAATTATTATGGTCGATTCAATCTTGATACTATATAGGTGTTTCTTTGGATGAAATGATAGTGTTTTGGGAGGAGTGACGTGAATGTGATAATGTAACCTATCAAGGTAGTACTTTATGGGTGATATATGGAAATCCATATGGTGGGGGCATACCATTTCTCATTAGAGAGTTTAACCCTCATTGCTGATAAATTTTGGTAGTTTCTAAAGGTGATGTTCTTGTGTGTAGACAATGGTTAGTAATTGATAGTTGTGTTGATTCTTTGGTATGAGAAAGATGGATGAGTACATTAATTACATTAGGTAATGGTTTAATCATGGTTCATGGAGGTACAACCCTATATGGGTAGGGTCATGGATGCATGAGACTGATACGTGGACGATCGATATGGTGTTTAGACACCAATGAGAATCAAATAAGATTTATTTGATCTCATGTGAATACCACATTAGAGATTTATATATGTTTTAGGATATAGTTTATGCATTAGAATTAGGATAAATATGATCTTTCTATGACCTAATAGTAATTTTTGGGGTGAACCATGGTTTATGGCATGTTTCATGGGGTGAATTTTGTTTTGTCACATGTTTTAGTGGGTAAACAATAGTTCATGACATGTTTTAGATGTGATTCATGGTTTGTGACATGTTTCAAGGTGTGAACACTAATTTATGACATGGTTCAAGATGTGAACCTTGGTCCATAATTTGTTTCAGGGGTGAACTGTGATTTGTGTCTTGATTCAAGGGGTGAATCATATGGTGAAACGTAGTAAAGTATCATTTTGGGATGTAGAATCTTGGGTAAGGGATGTTAATAGAATTGTTCAGGGTAGTTTTTATATGGTACAATGGTGGAATTTTGAGGTTTTTCCAAGACCATTCAAGGAAAGGTTAGTATATTTGGGCCTTGTTCATAGGCAGTGGAGATATAACTAATTCAGTTTGGGATCGAAGATAAGAGGTTATACTAGATTTTATTTGGTTATTTAATATTTATTTGGGTGTATTGAGTTAGAAAACACAATTATTATTTCATTTGATCATTGATAATGGGTTTTAAAAACCATTTCTGATGGTTTGGGGCACCATGGATTGTAAAAGGAACTTATGAGATGAGACTTGGGGTATGGAGAACCATAAGTTCAGTGATGAATTTTTTTATGGAATCATGGTGTCTCTAGATAGATATAAAAGGGTAAGCAATGTATTAGGGTATCAGTGTTAGTGATAAAGGTGTCTCTACTTTTGATGGATAATACACCTTCTATTTGGTGTTTTTCAATGAGATTTGTCCTAGAGTTCAAAGATAGAATGTGACAGATTGAACAAGAATTGGAAACTCAGTCGGGTTAGATTTTTTTATTATATGGTTAAAGAGACTTCTCAGGGATGTGAATTTTGATGATAGGGAGATTATAATACCCAATTTTTGGATAGGTTATGAAATTAAAGGGGAATTTGAATTTTTTATTTTTTGGATGGATTGTTTTGATAATCATGACTCAAAATGGTATTATGAGATTTTAAATGATAATAAAAGGTGTTATTGGGTGTGATTTGAAGTTTTTTTGATGTATTTAATGTTAAGTAATGTGTTAGAAGAAGTATGGGTGGTTGGGGTTGCTGAAAACCCACAATAACTTCCATTCAAGATGTGGATAGGGTGTTCATAATGTGAGTTTTCTAGATAGAGGAAGAGGACACCTCTTCTCATGGTGTTTGTGGAATGAACATATATTCGTGGTGTGAAAAAAATTATGTCATGAATCCAAAATGAGGATTTTTCATTTTAATTTTAATAGGGGGTTGACCCCCTTTTGTTTTTTCTTAAATAGGAGCATAAAAAGTAAGATTTGGTTGGACCTAAACTCTTATTTCATCCCAATTAATCTGAGGTATTTGGGGCATTGAATTCAATGCATCAGTGGTATGATTCTTATATATCTTCTCTCTATTCTTATTTCACCTTCATCGTCACTGAATTTAGGTGTTTTAGGTTTAATATTTTATTTTGATTTAACAAAAGTATGGTGTAATAATCTAACTTCATTGTGGAATTCAAGAAACCAAGATAGAGGGGGACCCAAAATAGTATCTTCATGCATTCACATGATTTTGTGGTGAAGGTACATCTCCTTATGGTATATCAAAATTATTGGGTGAATTAGGGATAAAATGACTATTAAATTGGAAATATTAATTGGTTATTTTTTATTGTGTAGGCCTGAGAGTGCATCAGAAGTGAACCACACCCCATTTCTCAAGTATTCAATGTGATAAGGTCACCAAATGTGGGTTTAGGAATTATTACTATTTGTTATAAATTTTTTAATTAGTTATAAAATGTTATATTTAATTATTTGTTGGAGTTGGGTGTGAGGTAGGGCCTTGGGTGAATGGATGATGACTGGTTATACCTAGATGATACTTGGAAGAGCTTGTGTGAAGCTTCTAGGTGGTGAAATAAAAATATAAATGGATTTAAATTGAGGCCAGTAAACATTCGTACATTCTATATAGTGTTATGTTTTATTATTATGGTAGGTGATATATGGTATCTCCACAAAGTGATATTGACTTCTATTTAAAAATATTTTTTTAATATAAAAATGAGTTTCTTGGACAAAATAAATTCAAAATTCCATGTTGGACCCTAGGGTAATGGCTTGTTTTCCTCAACCAATGATGGTTGAGGCCTTGATTCTAATTTTATACCTTGATATCTTTAACCTATAGAGGTTTTAATTAAATAAAATTAATGAGATATAGTGGACCTGAAATAGGATCCATTAGTGACCTCCAAGTTGTAGTGAGTGATGTGTTGAGATGGATGGCCTTGGGATTGGCCATGTGGGGACCATGAGCTACTTTAAAGTATTCAGGATAATGAGATGAGGGTGAGGCAAGCATAACCCCCACAAAGACAAGAATACCCTTATGGTTAGACCCAAAAAAGACTAATGGATAGGTTTAGTGTAAGGACAAACCTCAGGAGACTTGTGAAGGGATTGGGATTTATGTCATCTCTCTTATGATATTATCTTTAGAGGCTAGTGGTTCCTAAATGATACTTTGACTATATTTAGGGATGTGATTACCTCTGAGTGATGGGTGTTAACCAGAGTGATGAGAATGGAATATTTGATCACATATGGGTGTTAATGATATGATGATACATAAGAGACCCCATTGGGTTCCCTAGTAGCACACCAAGAACCCTTGAGATGGATGGGAAATGGGTAGTAATAATTGCAGGTGCACCCTTATAACCTGGATCCATAAAGACACATGAAATGTTTTTTTTTGGGATTTTTTTCCACCAAGATGTATTATAATACATTGGATTCCTAGTAAATTGTCCTAGGATCTAGAATACATGGATAACATATAGTTTTTTATCCTATTTATATTTTCCTTAGATCTAGATTTGATCTAGTTTGGGATTCCTTGGGCATGCTCCATAGTTCTAGATGTTCTAATATTTCACTTGTTTTCGCTATAGGTAAATCCATTGATTTTTCAAAAGATATAATATTTCCTAATACTTTCTCCTAGGAGTAAAACATGATATATCTTGGGAATCCTTGTATGTTCTCATCATATCAAAACCTTATGATACTATTTGGATCATTTTCTCGACCAAATAATCCCCGCTATTTCTATATGATATTGGTTGCCCAAGATTTTGGGATCCTCCATTGACATCTTTATGGATTTCCCATGATGCTTGTAAATTATCTATAGATTATGACACTACTATATTTAAAAATATGTCTAGGAAACTATTGATGATCCTAACAATACTATATTACCATGGATTCTTTATAATTATCTACTTATCCATACACTATTTGATTTCCCAGGGTTTCTGGGAATTGACTGATGAGACGGATACTACTTAGTTTCCTAGGACTCATGCGAATAATTTTATAGTTTTTACACACTTGATTTCCTAGGATGAACTCATTGGAATATTCCATAGGCCTGAAATCTATATACATGATTGTCTGATATGATCAAATACAACCCAACACAAGACGAAGAAAGTTTATATCGATACTAGGTCCAATGGTAGAACTTGAGGATCGACCATGGTTATTTATTATACTTTCATAGTTTTATTTATCTATTCGGTTAATAATGTCACATGGATACACTAAATTTTTTATTTATGTATGAATCCATTTTGGTGGTTCCCTATAGAGTTGTACTCACACCCTTCTTGGTTAACTATGACACTTGGGTACCCAAGAAGACTTCAGGGGATATAAATTTGTGTTGAGAAGAAGACTAGTGTTTCTTGATTGATATTAATTACTTAGATAATACTAGATATCGGGATGAGGTGAGAGTCAATTGTATTAGTTTATCATCTTATATTTTATTATTTATTTTACTTTTTATATGTGGTCGGTCTTGCGAGGGGCCAGTGATTCTGTGTGATTGTATACTTTCACAATACATTTTGATATTGATGGGTTTGTTTATTACATCTTTTTACACTTACTATTTAATGTTGTGGATATTTTTTCTTTTATTTCTATCTATTATTTTACACTTTTATATTTTGGTATGGTCTCCACACAATACTACCCTAGAACCTTTCCACTAGTCAACAACATCCAGTGTATGGGGAGACATGCTTGAGGTCTGGTAGAGACTCCCCCGGTTCAGTCACCACTTAGTGGGTAGATACTGGGGTAGGGACTTGATAAAAATAATTATATAATATATATTATATCCTTATAAACCATATGAAAAAATAGATTATAATTAAATTAATCAAACATGCTTGATTTATTGATAGACATTATATTATACACTACTTGTTGACAAAACATTCGTTTTATCCTCTTATTTTTATCCTTTATTTTAATTAAATAATATTTATAAACATTATAAATCATTAAAGGAATCATTATTAATAAATAAATATCAAATAAATTTTTCTTATGAATTGGAAACAATTTTCAATAAGGAGTCTATAAACTAAAGTGGGAACCTAATTGAATACAAGAAGAAACATGTGTTCTTTATCCCATCCTTCTATCCTCTTATTGATGTAATAATTGATTCATAAACCTTAATAAAACTCATCATACCCTCATCATGGTTTGAAATGTTCATAACATATTGTATTCATAATATATTGTATATTATGAATGTAAATCCTAAGAATCAATTTTTTCACAAGGTCACATGATAGGGTTATAAATATATCAATAACATACATCAATATAGAAAAATATTTGTATGAAGGGTTTTGATTATTCTTATACCAAGGTAATTATGAATAAATATCATATAATATAATGGGAATATAAACTACATACTTGATTTATCTAACAAATATAAAACTCTTTATGAAATAACTCTCATACCATTCATCTTCGATATTGAAGTTTCAATTATGACTATAAGGGGAGTAATCCTGAGAGTATAGGTAAAGAATAAACCAAATATATATTATCATTCCTAATTTATATTCCCTATAAAAACTATCATAGTTACAATATGACATATACATGGAATACATAAGAATTTATAAAAAAAATTACCAAAATGTGGGGATAATTTTTTGAATATATGATAAACTCATGAATGAGTTTAAAGAGTGGGACTAGATATTTATTATAGATAATACATGAAATAAATAAATATATTATATATATATAATAATATAACAATAATTAATAAAAATATTAAATTTATTTTTAAAAAAGTGTAATAATAATTTAAAGAAATATAGTAGGAGAAAAAAATTATATTACTTTGTTTTCAATCTTTTGATTCGACCCTTATGGAGTTCAAAAAAATCTATACAAGAGAGGATTTCTATGAATAATGTTTTCCATATGTGGAGTTCAAGGGTGGGTGTATAGAAAATTGATATTTTCTCTAAAAAATAGTAAATTTTAAAACATATACTGATTTAGATAAACCTAATTTTGAGTAACAATAGTACAAGTAAACATTTTTTTGAAAAATAGAATCATAGTATTTCTCAATTTACATATAATTCCAAAAAATATTTTACTAAATAAATTATTCTATAAAATAAGTTAACACGCGCCAGAAATAAATTTTATGCAAGAGGATATTACTTATTAGGGAAATTGGTTTACTTGTATTTGAGTTATTTTATAATAAAAAATTCATAAAATAAATGACATGAGGTTTTTAGTGTCAGATGAAACAAAAAAAATGGGAATTTAATCCCAAACTAGAAAATAAAAATTAAAAAAATTATTTAGATTAAACGAAATCCTTAGTTCCATCAACATCATAGAAGCCTCATTCTTTCCAATCACTATGTAATAAAACACACAATCCATGTTTTATCTTAAACCTATATTAGGTACACAAATAGATTCCAAGATATCTTAGTTCCATAAAAAACCTCTAGATTTATAAATGGGATGAAATATAATTAATAAAAAATATAATAATGAGAATAAATAATCTTATTTACAACCTAATGAGAGATTACATATATATATAGTTATGAAATTAAATCTAACAAATTTAAATGGAATATAAATGAAGTATAGTGAAATATTAGTAAAATATATATATTCTCTAATAGAGATATAGAATTTTGATAAATTTGAATCTTTTTTATTCTGAAAAATATTTATAGTTGTTAAATATTGATAGATTATACAATATATTCTTGGTGAATTAGATTTAATGAAAATAAAGTGTTGTGGAAGTTATTATCAAAAGTGTGAAATTATCCATGAATAAACTAACTTTTTTCATTATAACTCTATCTATAATAATTTCTATTTATGAAATATTCAGTTGTGAATAATGATCTATTTTCTATATGCATAATCAAAATATGTGACATTGTAATCTCTATAGATCCTGATCATTAAATGTTTAAAATTTATTTTTTATGGGTTATTAGAGTTAATAAATAAACATTTCACATAAAATGATTCATGTATTTTATAATTAGGATTCATGGTAACTAATGAGTCCATTTTTACCACATCATCATCACTATTATTCAATATAGTCGCTGGGTTTTTACAATATTTGAAAATGTAATTATTCTATTTATTTATATTAAAAATCATTGGAACTTTTTTTCATAATCCATAGGATATCATGAAAATAGAAAATGTATTGAACTCTTCATCTCTTTTAGACCAGTTAATATAAATATTATATAAAATCATTATAGGCCTTCCGTGCTATTTCTACCTACTTTATAATTATTTATAATTATTAAGACTTATAGCCATTCACCACTTTTTTTAATCATAATAATTATTAGTATTCAATACGATCATTATAGTAGGAATAAAATAGAAAATTATTATTCAATTACTATGAGTCTTCAACATAATAATTTCATATTTATTTCATTTTCACCATTCTATGGTAAAAAATCTTATGTGATGGATTTTGAGAAACTAAAAAACTTTGAATAATATTGATTCCTTTACATAAATTAATTCCACTAGAAACATAATAAAAAATATTTTAGATAATTAAAACTTGGTAAGCACAACCATTAGATTAAAATTATCCACATTTTCAAAGATTAGAAATTATGATTTAGTCGCTAGTGGAACCAAAGGCATTGGTCTTGGAGATGTGTGATCTATGGAGGAGTTCTTGAATATTTTTATTGTTTTTATTTTAAATCATAGAATATTTTTAGATATTCTTGGGGATATTTCTAAAAAATTTGAGGTCATTTGGATTTGTTTTTATTAGAATTGATAAAATTAATATATAATGGAATTTTTCATTCCATGGTGGTGCATTCATGGGAGTTTTCTAGTATAGGTGTTGGGAAGCCACACTAAGAGGCCTATGGTCACTCTATATGGAGTAGGGACACAATATAGGGAATAAATTACAGAATTTTTGTGTTTCTATAGTTAAACTAGGTAATTCTCCCACACACCCAAATTTAGATTGTCACAACACAATGCTTGATATGTAAGATTAAATCATGGGATTCTTGGAAAGGATCAAAGTGGATCTCTTGTCTGTGGAAACTTGGTGTGGTGCTATTTAGTGAGTAATAATTAGTTTATGACACCGTAAAAATACCATTATTTAATGGTTAAATAGAATGAAATTTTTATGTTACAACTATGTCTATTGTGTTGTGGAGGTAATGACTTAGGAATAATTTTGTTAGAGCTATCTGGATAAACATATAATCCTTACTCCTCAATCGGAATACTACACCATAACAAGTTTGAATTTTTAGCAGTAGTGATGAGGTCACAACATGATGTCCTCATATTTAGATATAAGATATTGGATAGATTTCACTGATATGGTTTTTTACTAAGGGTTATACTATAGTGAAATTTACAATGGTACAATCTGGAATTTCTTATATGAATCATAGTATAACCATAGACACCAAAACATAATGAGTTTTTTTCTATTATGTTATCTTGATTAGAATAATTATTATATTTTGTGATATTTTTATTGAATTTTGAAAATTTAATTAGGGGATTTTGGATGGTATGAAAAATAATAAAAGTCTCTAATTCATTTATATGAGTTTTGAAGATTAATAGAGGATTTTAGAAAATATGATAAAAAATAGAAGTGTATAAATTATGATGTTCAATTCAAAAATCTAGAGAATTGAGAGAAAGGTAATGATATTAATGATTTTCATTGAGGATAAAATTTTTAATAAATGATCAAAAGTACAATGCTAACACCCATACTAGTTTGGTGTTTATCATTTTTCATGATTTCTTCTGAGTGATTATGGTGTCATATATAATTTTTTAAAATTGTAACTGAAGAATTAAATAAAGAGAAAAAGTGAGTGACTATTGGATTGGAAATTATCCATTCCTAAATTTAAAATCATCTTTAGTGAGAAATGATATCCATTGGTATGTGGACACACTATTAGAGTATTCTCTTTTGATTAACACTTAGTTGTGAATAAAAGTTAAATATTTTTATCACTTGATTTATTTAACTATATTAGATTACTATGTGTGCTTGAGATTAAATTTTTTTAATAATTATTTACAATTCACAAACAAGGTCTGGTTGAAGTGGAGAAGAACATGATACCAAAATGCCCCCCTTCTATAAGGTTAGGATATTGTGTTTTGAAAAAGGTGGTATCAGAGATAAGAGGATTACGCTGGTGAATCTGTCAACACTACTTTTTCACTCATATAAAATATATTCAACAAAAAAGGGGTTCATTTATTTAATATATGTAACAACCAAATCAAGATAAACTAAAATAGTTCATACTTAATATCCCTCAAACTTTATGTCTATTTTTCTAAAATTCATGGAATAAAATTAAATGATGTTATAGAGTTGTTGATGAATTAATATAATAAAAATTTACACAATAATGATGAAAAGGTAAAAAATTCCTTATATATAGAATTATAAAATCAAATTTATATAAAATTTATTCATTATAATTTATTAAATTAAATTTTTGATAAATATTTTAATATTTACAAAGGGATGGAAAAGTTAAGGTGGTGAATCTATAAGTGCTACATATAAAATTCAATTATTTAAATATGAAATCAAACAAAACTTGGATATTTTTGTTAACCATATCATTATGTTTTTTGGAGTGATACATGGACTCAGTGAAAAAATTAAGCATTCTAAAATTATAAAAGAATTATTAATGGACTCCCTCATTTATATAACCTAAAGGTATCATCCCTTAAAAAATAAATCATGTAAACTTATCTCTTGATGATCAACATTTCAAGAAGGTTTGTTATAAAATACATGTGAAGAGAAAATTAAAAACAACTCAATCATCAAAATATATTGTGTTTAAATCCATAGTGAGGCCATATATACATTTGTCTAGAAATAAAGAATAATTTTTCATTGATGAGTTCTTATCACTTGTTGAAAGAAATTTCAAATAAGGTAGTATTATATTTAAAGGGGATATAATATTGGTATTCTTTAATTGTGGGAAATTTATAAAAAATAAATAAATAAGTCTTATGAATATTGATAATGAATTTGAAGGTGAATTCACAAAAAAATAGCAGAGATGGTTTCTCTTGAGAGGAAATTTTAAACATGGAAACTCTATAGAAAAAATGTTTCAATGGAAAAACATGATGATGAAAGAAAAAGGTGAATATGAGGAATGTTATTATTATTATGAGATTAAATTTTTTAAAATTAACAAGATATAATTATATAAGTAGTTGATAATTTTAAAATTAAAACTACAGATGAAGGTCAACTGGATAGTTTTATTAACATCAAGGTTTATCTTAGAGGATATATTGAGGATTTAGATATTCATTACAATAAATTAGGAATATATATGGGCTGATAAATGATTCATTAGATTATGTTGATTGACTCAAAACTAAATTCATTTTTCTAAAAAACATTTCTAAAGATTTAGTGGATAATTGTGAAACTTTAGAAGAAGATCAATGATTTAAATAGAGAATCATGGAATATGTCAATTTTATTCAGGATATAAATTCATGAATTAAATATAATAATTAATAGTTTGAATCCATTGAATGTGAATTCATGTCTTTATATAAGAAACTTTATGTTATAGTTGATGGTAGTTGAAAAAAAGAAACAATATGTAGCACCCCAAACACTTCATGGTATGTTTCTCTTAAATACATTCTAGTTATAGCCTATATTTCATGAATCACTGAGCCTATATGGAAAAAAACATGGTTACTTATAGGAGATATCCATAACCTATCCATTAAACTTAAATTTGATAACTCTACGATTTGAATTTTAAAAATATGACATACACAGTTGTGCTCAAGATGATATTTAGAGTCTGATAGAATTAACTTAATTTTTAGTGAATAGTAACCTACCCTTATGAATATTAACTTACCATTATGAATAGTAATATTACTCTTATGAATGGTATCCATTCCCTTGAATGTATTAATGAATTTAGGCACCTTAAAAATGAATATAAATATTTTAAGTGTATATTTTTCGATTAAATAATTATTTTAATTAAATATTTAATTAATCATATTTAGAAAATTATTTTTGAAAAATGGAATTCATTTTTTGATTCTACACGTCGAAAAATGTTTAGTGTGAACTTTTGGTATTTTTTAGAAATACTTGGATTTTTGATTAATAGTAAAATCTGATAATTCGCAATAAATACTAAATAAAGGAATTTATTGAGTCATTGATTATGATCTTCTCAAATAAGACCAATTGGTTCTAATCCACATGAATATATTACTATTCTTGGTCATGGAATACTCACTATTGGTTGTCTTGAGAGGAAATAATAAATTAATGATTATAATATTAAGAAAACTCCTCTCCCCTCCACTATATAAACCACCCCTCACCCCCTCTTCCTCCCACACCACTCAAGCTTCAATCCTTGCCTAAATTCTAAACAATACTCTTCTCAAGCCCTCTCCCCACGTCCAAGACCTTCTGGTCTCACCAAAAGGCCAAAAACAAAGGCCTTAAGGAGATTCTCAAGGAGGGGTACTCAAGAGGTGAACCTTCCTTCTCTTTTCTTTCAATTTCTTTTACAAAGTTCCATTATTTTGTTCTCCATTATCAACTCCTCTAATACAAATGCCATGATAATTCCAGTACTATACATGTACTAGATTTTCATTTTTCTAATGGAATATTTCATTATAATCTCTCTTTTTCCCCTCTTTTTATATAATAAATGCAAACACCATCCGAGATGTGTAAATTTATCACACTCAAGGAAGACGGGTTTTCAATTTGCATTAATATCTTAAATACTGGTAATTAAACCTTTTCAATGGTTGAAAAAGGTCATAATATATGTATTTTATATTTATTAATGTTCTGTAAACTTTACACATTCATAATATGGAATAATAATACAAAACAAGTTTATTGTGCACAAAACTGCCATGCCAAATCCAAGCGTTCATTTTAACTCATTGAATGAGTCATCCTCATGGTATATAACCAGAATCATTATAAGATCATTTATATCTCTTTAATTTCACTAATAATTTATATTAACAATTCTGGATGTTTAACCATATTTAAAACAAACATCCATTCATGAATACAAGTAAATGGATCAGGAAAACCAAAGAAGAAAATGCTTCCAAAACAATAAAATTGAATCTCTTAAACCCATCAAAAAAGTCATTAATGAACTTAATAAGGTTATACCATATCAATTACATGTTTATTAGGTTCTGTACTTATTAATTAATGAAGCTAAATTTTATTATTCAGTTTGTTAAGAACAAACAATAACACCTTCGAGCATAAGGTAAGGGATCCTCTCTCTCACTTTTGTTCAAGAATCTCCCCTATGTTGTGCTCTTTTATTTTTAATTCCTAATGATGTGGTATGTTTTTTCACATTCCCCATACTAAAATTGTGACATATAAATAATATAATACCTCTTTACCTCTCATTAAACCCTCGTAATAACACTCGTTACCATGCCGAAATGTTTGTAAGGGGTTTCTCATCTCACTTTAATTTATGTGATATTTTCATTGTTCGCCACTTATTTCTTATATGTGGTATATGTGTACTTACATTTGATATATAATAACATGATTCTATTTGTTTTCATGTTATTCAATGATTCATTTGAGGGTTATTAGGTTCTGCTCATATGATTCGACCGATTACATTGTGGTAAGAGACTTTGTCTCAAATATTATTTTGTTGTGACTAACCTTGTATTGTGCACCTAATAATCCTTATGTGGTGTAAATACTGCCCATTTGAGATCACATTTCATTTGAAATTATATTTATATTAAATATACATAATCTAATATCATTGACACGTTGTTGTCTAAACCGTATACCATTTTACATACGGTGTTTATTTGGAAAGTTATTTTAATTATGGAAATATTGATGAATATGTATACTCTACTCTATACGAATATTGAAAAGGCATATTTCTATTGTATTTAATAAATGTATAAATAATTCTTTGGACATGTAGTGGTGGGTGGGGCCCTCTATAGCCCCTCTATGCATCGGTTGGTCTTATGAGACAAATTAGTTGGCGAAAAACCCTTCGAGTTTGTTTCCAAAAATCAGACGGGTTTCTACCCATAGAACTAAACCATTTTTACAGTATTATGGTTTCATGTGCTAGATACATGATGTCCAAATAATAATCATTTTCTTTATTCATTATCATTTATTACTATCCATGAGGTTTTCACTATTACAAAATCTATGGATGCAGTTTCATTCTCAGTTTATTAATGGTGTGAGTTTTTCATCTATTCACCATGTCATATTGATTATGTCAGATTGATTGTGATTCACTTATTATTTTATTCATGCTTCCGCTATTTGTAACCCTTAATGATCATTTGAGCTCACCCCTTTCATTGTTTTTCATCAACAGGTGGTGAAGAGGTGATCGTTTATTGAGTTCCTATGGTTGCAGTTTTTAGTTTTTGTTATGTATTATATTTTGTAACTGTTTCCAATGTAATTTGAGTTACATCTATGTATCTAGTTTCTTCAATACTACTAAACTGATCTTTCCTTTAGGATTTTCATTCCTTCTAACCATTCTAATATCACAAGTAATGAATCAAAATTAATGCACCGGTTCCGTCCTAGAGGGGTCAGGGTGTTACAGTTGGTATCAGAAGAAGTTTAGTAGAAAACTTAGAAACTAGAGTAAGAAATGTATAGTAGGGAACAAAGCCCTAAGGTATTATTTGAAGATAAACGTACAAGAACGTCCTGGTATTTTGGTAAGGAATGTATTATGTGGATTTTTTTAAGCAATACATCCCTGTCTAGATATGAGCAGGTAGAGGCGGCTCTGGCACAGATGTATCTAGGGGTAAATCCCAAAAATACCGCTTTGAGCTAGACTCGAATGGGAACCGGTGCACGATAATGGGACTTGTTTCACTCTTGGTTACAACACTCTTGGGGAATATGCTTAGGATAATTCACATTTTCTTTCTAAGCCATTATGAAAGAGTTTAATGTAAATTTTTCCTCAGAGAAACCATGTTTATAAGATTAGCTATGCATTGAATTTCAATCTATGTTGAGTGATTTTATATTTGAGATTCATAAACTAATTTATTGTATCCCATTATTTAGAAATGGAATTTAATGGAAGAATGGGAATAAATACTCATGGTCAAGGTAGGGATCTCCCTAATGAGCAAGTCAACACAGTCAATGTTGGAGCAGATTAGATCATGACCATATTGGGACAACTTACTCAGGTTGTAATGAATAACCATTCCACACCTGTGTTGGATCATTTCTTGCAGTAGAAGCCCTCATATTTTAGTGGGACTACTAACCCAGTGGTTGCTGAGCAATGGATCAAGTCCCTTGAAAATATATTCATGGCATTAAGATGCAATGAAAATGAAAAGGTAGTACTGGAAGTATATTGTCTCAAGGGAGATGCTGATCAATGGAGGTCCTTAATTCAGAATACCATGGAGGAAGAAGAAATAGAATATATGGAATGGAGGACTTTTAAGGAAATATTCTTTGAAAAATATTTCCCTCGTGAGCAACGAACTAAAATGAAGAGGAAATTGCTTAGATTAAAACAAAGGGAGGAAGATAGTGTTGTGGAGTATGAGTCTACTTTCATAAGGCGGGTCAGGTATGTTGTAGATTACGTACGTGACTCGGTAGACATGATTGATCATTTCTTTAAAGGTCTTAAGCCAAGTATTCTAATGACATTGGCTTCTCAATCATTTTCATCATATGGTGAAATTGTATCAAGTGCCATCAAAATAGAGAGGGAATTTTCTAGGTCAAATATTTTAAAAGGAAACCAAGATAAGAAGTGGTAATCTGATAACAAAGGAAAATTAGAAGCACCAAAGAAGAGAAATGGAACAAAGATATTCCCATTATGTGAGAACTGTGGAAACAATCATCTCGGGAAATGCTTGAAAGGCATGGGAGTCTGCTATAACTATGGAGAAAAGGTTCATCGGTCTAATTAATGCAAGGGGAAGAAACAATTCAATGATATTAAATTCTATAATTAGAGAGAGATGGGACACTATGAAAATGAGTTTCCTGAGAACCAAGGAATCTTGACTCAAAAAAGGCCAAGAGATCAAGGGAGAGCTTATGTGATTACACCCGTGAAGGTTGAAGTTCCTAATGACGTGGTGGTAAGTACTTTAATTGTTTCCTCAAACTTATCCAACACTTTATTTGATTATGGATCATCACATTCATTGATATCTTCCCAGTTTTCCAAGAAAATTAGATATGTCCAATTTGATTTAATAAAGGAGTTTTAAATCAAAAATCCTAAGGGATGTATCATTGCAACAAAGTCATGTCAACTAGTCCCCCTCCAAGCACCAAAACGTGCTTTAGTTTCTAACCTTATCATCATACCAATGACTGAATTTGATATAATTCTTGGTATGGATTGGATGTCAAATTATGATGCGAATATTTACTGTAAGAAGAAGGAAGTTATAATTTTTTAAAATGGTGTATAATCCCTTATCTTTAGGGCAGAAACTTCACCACCTAATTCTTATCTAGAACCAACCCCAATAGCTCTACTGAATGCAATACTTGTAGAGGAAGATAAATCAATAACTATGGGTGAGGAAAGAAATCTTAAAATTGAAGATGTGCACATAGTGCAAGAGTACATTAATTTATTTCCAAAGGATTTATATGGACATACTCCAGAGTAGGAATTTGAGTTCTCTATTGATTTAATTCCTTATGCAAGACCTATATCAAAGACTCTCTATAGAATCACCACTATAGAATTAGTAGAGATAAAGAAACAACTAAAGGATTTGAGTGAAAAGGATTTATTTGACCTAGTGTTTCTCCATTGGGATCCTCTGTCCTCTTTGTCAAGAATATAGATGGATCCATGAGGCTTTGCATTGATTACAGGGAAATCAATGATATTACAATAAATAATAAGTATTCTCTACCCCGTATTGATGATTTATTTGATCAACTTCATGGATCTCAATACTTTTCAAAGATTGACCTTTGATCTGAATATCATTAGTTGCATGTGAGGAAGGAATATATTCCTAAGACAGCATTTCAGACCAGGTATGGGCATTACGAGTTTACAGTGATACCTTTTGGACTAACAAATGAATCCTCTATTTTCATGGATTTAATGAATAGATTTTCCAAGGAATATCTTGATATATTTGTTTTGGTATTCATAGATGATATCCTCATATACTCAAAAAGCTATGAAGACCATGAGAATCACTTGCGGGTTATTCTGAGAACTCTTAGAAGAAAAAAATTATATGGAAATTTTAGCAAGTGTAAATTTTGGCTTCAATCAGTTTCTTTTCTAGGCCATATTCTCTATAAGGATGGAATCCTATTTGATCCTGTGAAGACAAAGGCAATCCAAGATTGTCCCATGCCAACAAACATAACTTAGGTACGCAGTTTTATTATCTTAGTAGGTTACTATTGGCGTTTCATTCAGAATTTTGCCCGACTGGATAACCTGATAACCAAGCTCACACATAAAGGAGTTAAGTTTGTGTGGACAAAAGAATATACAAAATGCTTCAAGGAATTGAAAAGAATATTGGTCAATGCTCTAATTTTGACTCTTCTATCTGGAAGTGATGGATTTTTAATATACAGTGATGCATCAAAAAATGGACTGGGTTGTTTCCTTATGCAAAATGATAAAGTTATTGCTTATGCATCAAGAAAGTTGAAGAATCATGAGAAAAAATATCCAACTCATGATCTTGAGTTATCAGCCATAATCTTTTCTCTGAAAATATGGAGGCATTATCTCTACGGAGAGAGATGTGAGATTTATACAGACCACAAGAGTTTGAAATACATTTTCACACAAAAATAACTCAACATGAGGAAAATAAGATGGTTCGAGTTAATAAAAGATTACGATTGTTCAATACACTACCACCCAGAGCAGGCGAATAAGTTGGTAGATGCATTAAGCAGAAAATATCATGTCCTTATGACTCAAATGAGGATTGAAAGAGATACTATATTCATGGATCTACTAAAGACAAATATGGGAATTATTAAGGAAGGGGAAACATCTCTCCTCTTTCAAATGATTTCTAAAAGATCTTTACTATAGAAGATAAAAATCTCTCAATTTGATGATGAGAATCTGCACAAGAAAAGTAATGTAGTTAAGGATGGGGGACTGGCTGACTTCGTGTATGAAGAAGGAGTTCTGAAATTTAGGAAGAGGTTATGTGTTCCATCAATACCTGAGATAAAAAGGGAACTATTAGATGATGCTCATAGTGTAACATCCCAAGTAAGTAATGAATAATAGATATTTTTATCTATGTCTATTAATGATTAAGATAGTGTTTTAGAGGCTTAAAATGAAAATAAATCCAATCTTAAGCATGGAATACACTAATATTTTTAAAAGATTGTTTTACTGCCTTTTGATGGCAAACCATTTTTAAATCTATCTTTTGACAATTTTATAAGCTATGTTTGTCAAAATAAACTTATTCTTTATGATTGGGACATCAAAATTTACTTTGTGTGAATTTTTGGTATTTTTCTGACAATGTTCATTTTTTTTATGAATAGTGAAAAATACTGCATTTTACATCAAAACTGCTTTTTAATCTAATTTATTTATATGATTAGATTATGTTTTGAATTGGTTTTGAAGTGAAATTAGAATATATTTTTACCATTTTATCCAATGGTGGTCATTGGAATCAATTTCACTTTGAAATTGGACTTAAACTGGTGTCAATCTTTTGATACTTATTGTTTCATAAAAACACGCTATTTGCTCTGACAGTGGAAATTAATTTTTAAATTAATTAATGTGACTTATATGTTTTGAATTTTGTAAAATAGGCTTCATTTTTGAATTCATAATATCAAATATATATTAGGGTGAATTTTTGGTAATTTTCTGAAAAACTTCACTTTTTGATGAATAGTGAAACCACTAAGTGGTAATCAAGCAAACTGATTTTTCAGTTAAATGAAAGTTTACCACTAATGTGTATTGAATTTTAAAAATCCGACATACATGGTTGTCATTAAGAAGTAAAATGTGGTTCAATGAGATTAAAATAATTTTTTGGTGAATAGTAACTTATTAAGTTCTTAATCGCGATTAGTGGTAATTAGGGTAGTTTAAGGTATAAATAATGCTTTAATAATAGGAAATGACCTAGACACATGTCCCAACCTTATTGGTTGTGTCATGGCCAACCAAGACAAGCCATGGGTAAACTTGGGGACCCCATGGAGACACTTTGGTTTGGAAATGACATAAATAACTTTTTATTAAATGTTAAAGTAAAAATGACACAAACAAGAGATGTTTTACGAAAACAATTTTTACATGGAGTTATAAAGATCATATTTTTGATTATAAATAGTCATTGGAAAGATAAAAAGATTTCCTACATAATATTATTTTTTTATGATTTTTATACATTAAATAAATTAAATTATTTATGACATAACAATGATGCAGCGATGACATCATTATTTGACGATTTAAATAAAATGGAAAGATAATATCAAATCTATGAACTAAACATGTCCAAAACCAATTGGATGAGTGGATTTCGAACCCTTATCACCTTATCCACGAATTATATCAATGTGGGACCTTTTGAAACCGAAACACATTTTCAAATAAAGTAATATTTCTTTACTTTCCAAAAGTGCTCCTCCTCTCCTCTTATAAAAGGCCCCCACCTCTACCTCATTTCACACACTCCTCAAGCCTTTGGCTCGGCCAACCCCTGCCCATTTACTCTATCCACATCCCTCTCCTCATCCTAGAGGATTCCCTTTGGGAAGAATCCTTTCAAAGGAAGCCTTTAGGCTCAAATCAAAAGGAGTTACACTTTTAAAGGTAATTCATTCTCTCATGTTAATTTGTTTTATTTTGCTTCTCCAACCCCCTAAACTCTTTTTATTTACTTATTTTGTAACAACAACAGTATCTTAAATATAAAAGGATGTTGTTATAATATTTATTTGAGCTACACTCTCACACAACTACATCAAATGGTTAAATAACATACGGTTTCCGTGGATGGCGAAATTCTGCCTCCCGAAACGATGACTGTTCAACACTCATTTAACACCTTCAAAGGTGGCCATTATGATGTCACTATTTTTATATATGATATATAATATGTTTATGTTTTCCTTAAGCTTCTGTTTTTTTCATTTTTGGCATACCTTTATGGTTTCCATTATGGGTAAACACGATATCTTCATTTTAGGAAGTGCGGACTACCGCCCCCTGAAAGTGATTTGATTCGTTAATACCATATGTGGGATGTGTAAAGGATAAAGTTAATGATATTATATATGTTATTATACTGGAATTATAATATACTCTTATATCATTATGATTCCATTCCCGAAAATATGAAATAGAAATGGAAGTAGCGTTCATGCGTACGTACGGCTTACCGTCTCCATGAACGGTGCATTTCATTTCTTACCTCTAAATGATTATGTAATATTGTAAATGCATGTATGTACTGGATATATATGAAATATATGATATCTACATCATGAATACCATTCTGGATATAATGAACCTTTGACCAAATTAACAACATGTAAGTGTAAGAAGTCTATTTTTGACTTAAGAACCAAATACCGACAAAATGAACATTATTAACTTAACTGATTACATGATGTTCATAACATGGTATAAAAGGAATAATGAACTTGAAAAAGATTCATAAGCAAGTAGAGATTAACTCAAGTTTATTATTCAGGAGATTAAAGAACGGTCGGGTCAAGTCGGATACGAGGTATGAGACTTCGTCTCAATCTCCTTTCATTGAGGCATATTTTATTTTATACACAACTTTCTTTTATACGGTGTATAAACCCCTTTGACTTTTACGTTTATTCAAAAGGAATATTTTTTATATGAAGCGTTTACTAAACGACAAAAGGGAATGTTTTTGTCGTACGTATGCGGCGACAATGACTTCTCCGCCGTCATGACCGTTATTTGAGTTTCGGCTTCCTCTACAAGCCATACCTTCTTTTTAAAAGAAAAATAAATACCATGTTTTACTTTTCTGTTATTTTGGTATTGAAAATGGTTTTCATAATGTTTTTATATAAATGTGTTGTATTGATATCTCGTGATTGAAATGTGGAAATTTTATGTTTCCTTTATGCATGTTTTATGTGATATGATTATGTTATGGTTCTTGGGCATTATTATGAAGACGGGTGGTTCCGTGATAAACTAAGGGCGGGTGAGCCGTTATAGCTCTCCAATGCATTGGGTAACGTGAAGGAGTGAAACGTTAAGGTTTCTCCGAAGAGATTTAGGGAATATACTATGATGGGTATTCCAAACGTAACCAAGAGGGTTACTCTCTACGTAAGAATGTTATGAATACCTCAAGTTACCTTTATGTCTTATGATTTCTATGATTTATTCATGATTTTATGAGGTATGTTAAAGTGCCTATGTTTTATGGGTAAAGTATGATTTCATTCTTATGTATATATGAACTCATGTTTCCTTTCCATGTTTTTTTTATAACCCATACTGAGTTTTTATGCTCATCCCAAGTTTTTGAAATGTTTTTCACAGGTCAAGGGAAAGGTACATGATAAGATGATAGAGTCAAGGATGTGTCAAGAAATAATCCATGTTTTATTTTAAATGTGTTTCCATTGATGGGAATGAAGAATACTATCTTTATGTAACCACTTTGTTTATATGTGGAATGTAATCCATGTTTTATGATCTAATTCTCTAAAACTCTAAACCCGAAAAGATCCTCAATGTGTAATCTTGTAATAACTCAAGATTAAGTAAGGTTTAAGGCTGGGGCCTTATAGTTGGTATCAAAGGTCGGTTTATATAACTTTAGGGGTTATAATTCTATTAAATGATTATCCAAAAATATTTTTTTTTTTCGAAATGATATAGCATTTAAAGATTACCATGTTGCTTCATCTAAGACATGTTTGTTCAGAATGGTTTTCCGCTGAGGAAACAGGGAAGCAGTGCTAGGAAGGCATACAGAAGGAAATAACCTTCTGAATCAGCATCCAGAAATGGTCGGAATTGGAACTGAACAGTTTGTTGCAGTAATGGCGCAGTTGACTCAAGCGATAAATGGCGGTGGTATCCATGCACGAGATCAGCCAGATCAACCGCAGAGGAACATGTCAGTGGTGGAACATTTCATGAGGCAACATCCACCATCATTCAGAGGATCATCTGACCCTGTGCTAGCTGAAGGATGGATTAAAGAACTGGAGAATATTTTTGATGTCATGGGGTGTTCAGACAATCAAAAGGTTAGTCTTGCTATTTACCGTTTGGAGGGTGAAGCAGATCAGTGGTGGTCTATGGTTAAAAATATCAGGGACGCCGATGAGATTGATGCTCTTGACTGGGATGAATTCAAAGGTATGTTTCTTGAGAAGTATTTTCCTAAGGCTGTTCGACTTAGGATGGAAAAGCAATTCTTGGAATTGAGGCAAGAGGAAGACTCAGTGGCTGCCTATGAAGGAAGGTTCACTCGATTGGCAAGGTATGCTCCAAATTTTATCCGGGACCTTGATAGTAAAATCAATCGTTTTTACTCAGGATTAAAGCCAAAATATCGAAGGGCATTAGCTTCTCGTGAGTTTAAAAGTTATGAAAAGCTTGTTCGATGTGCTGAGAAGGTGGAAATGGAGTTTGCCGATGACCAAGTTTTCTATAACAACCAGCAGAAGAAGAGACCGAGGTGGCAGGAGAAAGGTAAGAATTCTTCAAAAAAGTATGATGGTAAGAGAACTAAGTTTCCAGTTTGTGATAAATGTGGCAAAAGGCATGCTGGGGAATGTCTTCTAAATTCTGGGAAGTGCTACCGATGTGGTAAGATGGGACATAAGGCTCGTGATTGTACTGAAAAGGATCAAGGTGAAGGTAAGAACAAATTTGATTTACAGTTAGTGAAATGTTATAAGTGCAATGAGATGGGTCACTATGCAAACGAGTGTCCGACAAGGAGCTTGAGTGATGGGAAGCAGTTAGACTACAAGCAGAAAGGGGTGGTGAAATCCTTTGCAACTACTTCAGCAGATGTCGGGCCATCAAATGAAGTTGTATCAGGTACTTTGTTTGTTTTTTCAAATTATGCCAGTGTATTGTTTGATTCGGGGTCTACACATTCTTTCATCTCTGAAACCTTTTCTAGTAAAATGGGAATACCATCTCAAGAAATGACTCCTGAAATTTTGGTAAAAACACCTAGGGGAAATGTTGAGGCAAAAAGAATTTATAAGAATCTTCCTATCCTTATCTGTGGAAAGAACCTACTTGCAAACCTTATTGTTCTACCTCTAGTATAGTTTGATGTTATCCTGGGTATGGATTGGCTCTCTATCTACCATGCTAAGATTGACTATAGAGCTAAAGAAGTTTCTTTTCAGAAAGACTTTCAGTTTGTTTACAAGAATGAACCCTTACTTTTGATAACATATCAAGAGGCCGAGAAACTTGTAAAAGATGGAAATGAATGTTACCTTGCACACGTCGTTGAAAATAAAGGAACTGTTCAGATTAATGACGTGCCAGTGGTAAATGAGTATCCTGATGTTTTTCCTGATGAGTTGCCTGGAATAATACCAGATCGGGAAGTTGAGTTTACTGTTGACTTAGTTCCTGATGCTAAGCCAATTTCAAAACCCCCTTATTGAATGGCACAAATTGAACTTTTAGAGTTGAAGGAGAAATTGCAAGATTTATTAGAGAAAGGTTTCATTAGACCTAGCACATCACCATGGGGTGCTCCTGTTTTATTTGTTAAAAAGAAAGATGGTTCTATGAGACTTTGCATTGATTATAGAGCCTTGAATAATATCACTGTTAAGAACAAATATCCTTTGCCTCATATCGATGATTTGTTTTATCATCTCCAGGGAGCTCAGTTTTTTTCAAAGATTGACTTGAGATCGGGGTACCATCAGCTGAAGGTAAAAGAGGCAGATATTCCGAAGACCGTGTTCCGTACGAGATATGGCCATTATGAATTTGTAGTAATGCCTTTTGGGCTAACCAATGCACCTGCTGTATTCATGGACTTAATGAATAGAATTTTCCATGAGTTCTTGGATAAGTTTGTGGTGGTTTTCATTGATGATATTTTGGTGTTTTCTAAAAGTAAAGAGGAGCATGAAAAACATTTAAGGGTTATCTTGCAAACCTTAAAAGAAAAGAAACTATATGGGAAATTCAGCAAGTGTGAGTTTTGGTTGCAACAAATTTTTTTCCTTGGTCACATTGTTTCTAAAGATGGAATAACTGTTGATCCTGCAAAAACAAAAGTTGTGGAAGAATGGCCAAGACCCACAAATGTAACCGAGATTCGTAGCTTCCTTGGTTTGGAGGGCTATTACCGAAGGTTTTTTAGAAATTTTTCACGGTTATCTAGTCCAATGACTAAGCTAACTCGGAAGGGTGTTAAGTTTATCTGGACAAAAGAATGTGATGATTGTTTTCAGGAATTGAAAAGAAGATTGGTGAATGCTCCAGTTTTGGCACTACCTTCCAGGAATGGTGAGTTTGTTATATACAGTGATGCTTCATTGAAAGGACTTGGTTGCGTCCTAATGCAGAATGATCAGGTAATTTCTTATGCTTCACGACAGTTGAAAACTCATGAGGTAAATTACCCTACACATGATTTGGAATTAGCTGCTATTGTTTTTGCTTTAAAAATTTGGAGGCATCATTTGTATGGAGTAAAGTGTGAAATATATACCGATCACAAAAGTTTAAAGTATATATTCACTCAGAAAGAGTTAAACATGAGACAAAGGAGATGGCTGGAATTAATCAAGGATTAAGATTGTACAATTCATTACCATCTGGGAAAAGCAAATAAAGTGGCTGATGCTTTGAGTCGAAAAAGTAATGCTTCATTAACAATGTTGCATTTGGAACGTGATCCTTTGGTTAAGGATTTGATGAACTTTGGCATAGAAGTTGTTGGTGCAGGAAGTCCTTCTGTTTTGTTTCAGGTATCAGTGAGATCATCTCTATCAGATAGAATCAAGCAAGCACAGAAGCAAGATAGTGAGTTGCAGAAAAAGGTAGAGCTGGTTCAGAAAGGTAAGTTGCCTGAATTCAACATTGATAATGATTGCGTTTTGAGATTTGGGAAGAGATTGTGTGTGCCTTGTGATTCACAGTTGAAGAGAGAGTTGTTATGTGAAGCTCATAGTTCCCCGTTTTCAGTTCATCCGGGCAGTACTAAGATGTATAGAGATCTGCGGGAGTATTACTGGTGGGATGGAATGAAAAGAGATATTGCTGATTTTACTGTGAAGTGTTTGACTTGTCAGCAGGTTAAAGCAGAGCGGCAGTTACCGAAAGGGATGCTTCAGCCTTTACCAGTGCCAGAGTGGAAATGGGAGAATATATCCATGGACTTTGTTGTTGGATTACCAAAGACATCTCGAGGTAATAATGCAATCTGGGTTATTATTGATCGCTTGACCAAATCTTCTCATTTCCTTGCTATACGAGATACTTTCTCTCTTGATCAACTTTCCCGTTTGTATCTTAAAGAGATATTCAGGTTACATGGAGTTCCTCTCTCCATTGTATCGGATTGTGATCCCAGGTTTACTTCTAACTTTTGGAAAGGCCTTCAGAAGTCGTTGGGTACTGAATTAAATTTTAGTACAGCTTTTCATCCTCAATCAGATGGGCAGTCAGAACGAACAATTCAGACATTGGAGGATATGCTACGATCTTGTTCGATGGATTATCAGGGAAGTTGGGACCAACAACTTTCTTTGGTTGAATTTTCATATAATAACAGTTTTCATTCCAGTATATAGATGGCACCATTTCAGGAATTATATGGGAAGCGGTGTCGAACTCCAGCTTTCTGGGATAAAGTGGGTGAAAGAAAGTTGATGGGACCAGAATTGGTAGAAGAGATGGCAGAAAAAGTTCAGCTGATTCAGAAGCACATGAGAACAGCTCAGAGCAGGCAGAAGAGTTATGCGGATAACCGGAGGAAGGATCTATCTTTCGAGGTAGGTGATCATGTTTTTCTCAAGATTTCTCCTTGGAAAAGTGTGATGAGATTTGGTAAGAAAGGAAAGCTGAGTCCAAGGTTTATTGGACCATACGAAATTCTGGAAAGAGTTGGATCAGTTACATACCGAGTGGCTTTACCTCCGAGTTTATCTCAGGTACACAATGTTTTTCACGTTTCGATGTTGAGAAAGTATATGCCAGATCCATCTCATGTTTTGAGTCCAGAGGTAGTTCAGCTGGAAGAGAACCTATCTTATGAGGAATAACCGGTCCAGATTCTTGACCACAGGGAGAAAGTGTTACGGAATAAGGTGATTAAGCAGGTAAAGGTTTTGTGGAAAAACCACATGATTGAAGAGGCAACATGGGAATCTGAAAATGCAATGAGGGATAAGTACCCCCATTTATTCGATAAGTAAATAAATTACGGGGACGCAATTTTCTAAAGGGGGGAAGGATGTAACATCCCAAGTAAGTAATGAATAATAGATATTTTTATCTATGTCTATTAATGATTAAGATAGTGTTTTAGAGGCTTAAAATGAAAATAAATCCAATCTTAAGCATGGAATACACTAATATTTTTAAAAGATTGTTTTACTGCCTTTTGATGGAAAACCATTTTTAAATCTATATTTTGACAATTTTATAAGCTATGTTTGTCAAAATAAACTTATTCTTTATGATTGGGACATCAAAATTTACTTTGTGTGAATTTTTGGTATTTTTCTGACAATGTTCATTTTTTTATGAATAGTGAAAAATACTGCATTTTACATCAAAACTGCTTTTTAATCTAATTTATTTATATGATTAGATTATGTTTTGAATTGGTTTTGAAGTGAAATTAGAATATATTTTTACCATTTTATCCAATGGTGGTCATTGGAATCAATTTCACTTTGAAATTGGACTTAAACTGGTGTCAATCTTTTGATACTTATTGTTTCATAAAAACACGCTATTTGCTCTGACAGTGGAAATTAATTTTTAAATTAATTAATGTGACTTATATGTTTTGAATTTTGTAAAATAGGCTTCATTTTTGAATTCATAATATCAAATATAGCTTAGGGTGAATTTTTGGTAATTTTCTGAAAAACTTCACTTTTTGATGAATAGTGAAACCACTAAGTGGTAATCAAGCAAACTGATTTTTCAGTTAAATGAAAGTTTACCACTAATGTGTATTGAATTTTGAAAATCCGACATACATGGTTGTCATTAAGAAGTAAAATGTGGTTCAATGAGATTAAAATAATTTTTTGGTGAATAGTAACTTATTAAGTTCTTAATCGCGATTAGTGGTAATTAGGGTAGTTTAAGGTATAAATAATGCTTTAATAATGGGAAATGACCTAGACACATATCTCAACCTTATTGGTTGTTTCATGGATGACCAAGACAAGCCATGGGTCAACTTGGGGACCCCATGGAGACACTTTGGTTTGGAAATGACATAAATAACTTTTTATTAAATGTTAAAGTAAAAATGACACAAACAAGAGATGTTTTACGAAAAAAAAATTTACATGCGGTTATAAAGATCAGATTTTTGATTATAAATAGTCATTGGAAAGCTAAAAATATTTCCTACATCATAGTATTTTTTTATGATTTTTATACATTAAATAAATTAAATTATTTATGATATAATAATGATGCAGCGATGACATCATTATTTGACGATTTAAATAAAATGGAAAGATAATATAAAATCTATGAACTACACATGTCCAAAACCAATTGGATGAGTGGATTTCGAACCCTTATCACCTTATCCACGAATTATATCAATGTGGGACCTTTTGAAACCGAAACACATTTTCAAATAAAGTAATATTTCTTTACTTTTCAAAAGTGCTCCTCCTCTCCTCTTATAAAAGGCCCCCACCTCTACCTCATTTCACACACTCCTCAAGCCTTTGGCTCGGCCAACCCCTGCCCATTTACTCTCTCCACATCCCTCTCCTCATCCTAGAGGATTCCTTTTGGGCAGAATCCTTTCAAAGGACGCCTTTAGGCTCAAATCAAAAGGAGTTACACTTTTAAAGGTAATTCATTCTCTCATGTTCATTTGTTTTATTTTGCTTCTCCAACCCCCTAAACTCTTTTTATTTACTTATTTTGTAACAACACCAGTATCTTCAATATACAAGGATTTTGTTATAATATTTATTTGAGCTAAACTCTCACACAACTACATCAAATGGTTAAAGAACATACGGTTTCCGTGGATGGCGAAATTCTGCCTCCCGAAACGATGATTGTTCAACACTCATTTAACACCTTCAAAGGTGGCCATTATGATGTCACTATTTTTATATATGATATATAATATGTTTATGTTTTCCTTAAGCTTCTGTTTTTTTCATTTTTGGCATACCTTTATGGTTTCCATTATGGGTAAACACGATATCTTCATTTTAGGAAGTGCGGACTACCGCCCCCTGAAAGTGATTTGATTCGTTAATACCATATGTGGGATGTGTAAAGGATAAAGTTAATGATATTATATATGTTATTATACTGGAATTATAATATACTCTTATATCATTATGATTCCATTCCAGAAAATATGAAATAGAAATGGAAGTAGCGTTCATGCGTACGTACGGCTTACCGTCTCCATGAACGGTGCATTTCATTTCTTACCTCTAAATGATTATGTAATATTATAAATTCATGTATGTACTGGATATATATGACATATATGATATCTACATCATGAATACCATTCTGGATATAATGAACCTTTGACCAAATTAACAACATGTAAGTGTAAGAAGTCTATTTTTGACTTAAGAACCAAATACCGACAAAATGAACATTATTAACTTAACTGATTACATGATGTTCATAACATGGTATAAAAGGAATAATGAACTTGAAAAAGATTCATAAGAAAGTAGAGATTAACTCAAGTTTATTATTCAGGAGATTAAAGAACGGTCGGGTCAAGTCGGATACGAGGTATGGGACTTCGTCTCAATCTCCTTTCATTGAGGCATATTTTATTTTATACACAACTTTCTTTTATACGATGTATAAACCCCTTTGACTTTTACGTTTATTCAAAAGGAATCTTTTTTATACGAAGCGTTTACTAAACGACAAAAGGGAATGTTTTTGTCGTATGTATGCGGCGACAACGACTTCTCCGCCGTCGTGACCGTTATTTGAGTTTCGGCTTCCTCTACAAGCCATACCTTCTTTTTAAAAGAAAAATAAATACCATGTTTTACTTTTCTGTTATTTTGGTATTGAAAATGGTTTTCATAATGTTTTTATATAAATGTTTTGTATTGATATCTCGTGATTGAAATGTGGAAATTTTATGTTTCCTTTATGCATGTTTTATGTGATATGATTATGTTATGGTTCTTGGGCATTATTATGAAGACGGGTGGTTCCGTGATAAACTAAGGGCGGGTGAGCCGTTATAGCTCTCCAATGCATTGGGTAACGCGAAGGAGTGAAACGTTAAGGTTTCTCCGAATAGATTTAGGGAATATACTCTGATGGGTATTCCAAACGTAACCAAGAGGGTTACTCCCTACGTAAGAATGTTATGAATGCCTCAAGTTACCTTTATGTCTTATGATTTCTATGATTTATTCATGATTTTATGAGGTATGTTAAAGTGCCTATGTTTTATGGGTAAAGTATGATTTCATTCTTATGTATATATGAACTCATGTTTCCTTTCCATGTTTTTTTTATAACCCATACTGAGTTTTTATGCTCATCCCAAGTTTTTGAAATGTTTTTCACAGGTCAAGGGAAAGGTACATGATAAGATGATAGAGTCAAGGATGTGTCAAGAAATAATCCATGTTTTATTTTAAATGTGTTTCCATTGATGGGAATGAAGAATACTATCTTTATGTAACCACTTTGTTTATATGTGGAATGTAATGCATGTTTTATGATCTAATTCTCTAAAACTCTAAACCCGAAAAGATCCTCAATGTGTAATCTTGTAATAACTCAAGATTAAGTAAGGTTTAAGGCTAGGGCCTTATACATAGCTCAAATTTCTCTATACACCCAGGTATCACCAAGATGTATAGAGATATGAAGGAATATTTTTGGTGGGATAATATGAAGCGGGAAATTGCTGACTATGTGTCAAGATGTCTAGTTTGTCAAAAAGTGAAGGCAGAGAGACAACATCCCAAAGGAGTGATGAAACCTCTACCTATTCCTATGTGGAAGTGGGAT
This sequence comes from Viscum album, assembly GCA_963277665.1. Taxonomy (NCBI): domain Eukaryota; kingdom Viridiplantae; phylum Streptophyta; class Magnoliopsida; order Santalales; family Viscaceae; genus Viscum; species Viscum album. The sequence goes on from OY728157.1 coordinate 1,431,351,266, forward strand.
AATATTTCGATGGATTTTGTCACCAGACTACCAATGACACCTAGAAGTAACGATGCAATATGGGTAATTGTTGATCGGCTCACAAAATCAGCACATTTTCTTCCTATAAGAGAGGATTTCCACTTGAGCCCTTGGAAGGAATTTATATTAATGAAGTTGTAAGACTTCATGGTGCACCTCTATCGATTATGTCCGATCGAGATCCCCGGTTTACATCAAAATTCTGGAAAAGTCTCCAGAATTCTTTGAATACTAAGCTTCGTATGAGTACTGCTTATCACCCTCAAACTGACGGACAGTCTAAAAGGACTATTCAAACTCTGGAAGACATACTGAGATCATGCTCTCTGGAATTTCAAGGTATTTGGGATCAATACTTACCTTTGGTGGAATTTTCATACAATAATAGTTTCCATTATAGTATTCAAATGGCTCCATATGAAGTAATATATGGAAAGAGATGTCGAACTCCAACTTATTGGGATAAAGTTGGTGAGAGGAAAATTATAGGCTCAGAACTTATTGAAGAGACCACGACAAAGGTGAAGAAAGTACAAACCCATATTAAAGCATCCCAAAGTAGGCAGAAGAGTTATGCTGACAACCGGAGAAAGGACTTGGAATTCCAAGTGGGAGATCATGTATTTCTGAAAGTATCTCCATGGAAGGGTGTCTTAAGGTTCGGTAAGAAAGGAAAACTGATCCCCAGGTACATTGGACCATTTGAAATTATGGAAAGAATCAGATTTGTAGCTTACTGTTTAGAGATGTCGCCAAATCTCTCCAGAGTTCATGATGTGTTCCATGTGTCATTTTTAAAGAAATACATTCCAGACCCAATGCATGTACTCACAAATGAATAAATTGAACTGGAACCTGATTTTTCATACTGTGAAAAGCCTATCAGGATTCTTGACACAAGGGAGCAGGTATTGAGAAATCGGACAACTCGTCTAGTAAAGGTTCTTTGGAGAAACCAGAATATGGAGGAAGCAACATGGTAACCTGAAGATGTTATGAAAAAGAATCAACCACATCTTTTCGGTGAGTTTCATACATAAAATTTTGAGGATGAAATTTATGAAGGAGGGAATAATGTAGCACCTCAAACACTTCATGGTATGTTTCTCTTAAATACATTCTATTTATAGCCTATATTTCATTAATCGTTGATCCTATATGGAAAAAAACATGTTTACTTATAGGAGATATCCATAACCTAGCCATTAAACTTAAATTTTCGAACTCTGCGATTTGAATTTAAAAATATGACATACACGGTTGTGTTCAAGATGATATTTAGAGTCTGATAGAATTAACATAATTTTTGGTGAATAGTAACCTACCCTTATGAATAGTAACCTACCATTGTGAATAGTAACTTACCCTTATGAATAGTAATATGAATCTTATGAATGGTATCCATGCCCTTGAATGTATTAATTAATTTAGGCACCTTAAAAATGAAGATGAATATTTTAAATGTTTATATTTTTCGATTAAATAATTATTTTAATTAAATATTTATCTAATAATATTTAGAAAAAAAATTGAAAAATGGACTTCATTTTTGGATTCTACACGTTGAAAAATGGTTAGGGTTAATTTTTTGTATTTTTATGAAATACTTGAATTTTTGATAAATAGTAAAATCTGATAATTCACAATAAATGCTAAATAAAGGAATTTATTGAGTCATTGATGATGATCTACTGAAGTAAGCCCAATTGGTTAGAATTCACATGCATTTATTACTGTTCTTGGTCATGTAATACTCACTATTTGTTGTCTTGAGAGGAAATAATAAATTAATGATTATAATATTAAGAAAACTCCTCTCCCCTCCACTATATAAACCACCCCTCACCCCCTCTTCCTCCCACACCACTCAAGCTTCAAGACTTGCCTAAATTCTGCCAAATACTCTTTCCAAGCCCTCTCCCCACGTCCAAGACCTTCTGGTCTCATCAAAAGGCCAAAAACAAAGGCCTTAAGGAGATTCTCAAGGAGGAGTACTCAAGAGGTGAACCTTCCTTCTCTTTTCTTTCAATTTCTTTTACAAAGTTCCATTCTTTTGTTCTACCTTATCACCTACCTTCATCCAAATGGAATGATAATTCCAGTACCTTACATGTACTGGATTTTCATTGTGTCAATTTAATATTTCATCATAATCTCTCTTTTTCCCCTCCTTTTTATACAATAAATGAAAACACTGTCTGAGATGTGTAAATTTATCACACTCAAGAAAGATGGGTTCTCAATTTGCATTGCTATATTCAATACTAGTCATGAAACCTTTTAAATAGTTAAACCAGGTCATAATATATGTATTTTATCTTGATTAATGTTCTGGAATCTTTACACGTTTGTCATATGGAATAATAATACAAAACAAGTTTATTGTGCACAAAACCACCAAGCCAAATCCAAGCGTTCATTTTAACTCATTGAATGAGTCATTCTCATGGTATATAACCAGAATCATTATAATATCATTTATATATATTTAATTTCACTAAGAATTTATATTAACAATTTTGTATGTTTAACCATATTTCAAACAAACATCCATTCATGAATACAATTAAACGGATCATGAAAACCAAAGAAGAAAATGCTTCCAAAACAATAAAATTGAATCTCTTAAACCCATCAAAAAGTACATTAATGGACTTAATAAGGTTATACCATTTCAATTAAATGTTTATGAGGTTCTTTAATTATTAATTAATGAAGCTAAATTTGATTATTCAGGTTGTTGAGAATAAATAAGAACACCTTCGAGCGTAAGATAAGGGATCCTCTCTCTCACTTTTGTTCAAGAATCTCCCCTATGTTGTGCTCTTTTATTTTTAATTATTAATGATGGGGTATGTTTTAGAACCTCCCCCATACTGAAATTGTGACATATAAATAATATAATACCCCTTTACCTCTCATTAAACCCTCGCAATAACACTCATTACCATGCTGAAATGTTTGTAAGGGGTTTCTCATCTCACTTTCATTTCTGTAAGATTTTCATTGTTCGCCACTTCTTTCTTGTATGTGGTATATGTGTACTGACATTTGATATATAATAAAATGATTCTCTTTATTTTCATGTTATTCAATGATTCATTTGAGGGTTATTAGGTTCTAGTCATATGATTCGACTGATTACATTGTGGTAAGAGACTTTGTCTCAACTACTATTTGGTTGTGACTAACCTTGTATTGTGCACCTAATAATCCTTATGTGGTGTACCTACTGCCCATTTGAGATCAAATTTCATTTGAAATTATATTTATATTAAATATCCATAATCTCATATCACGGATATGTAGTTTTCTAAATCGTATACCATTTTACATACGGTGTTTATTTGGAAAGTTATTTTAAATATGGAAATATTGATGAATCTGTATACTCTAATCTATATGGATATTAAAAAGGCATATTTCTATTCTATTGAATCAATTTATAAAGAATTATTTGGACATGAAGTGGTGGGTGGGGCCCAATGTATCCCCTCGATGCATCGGTAGGTCTTATGAGACAAACCAGTTGGCGACAAACCCTTCGAGTTTGTTTCCAAAAATCAGATGGGTTTCTACCCATAGAACTAAACCATTTTTACGGTATTATGGTTTCATGTGCTAGATACATGACGTCAAAATAATAATAATTTTCTTTATTCATTATCATTTATTACTATCTATGAGGTTTTCACTATGACAAAATCTATGGATGCAGTTTCATTCTCAGTTTATTAATGGCGTGAGTTTTTCATCTATTCACCATGCCATATTTATTATGTCAGATTGATTGTGATTAAATTATTATTGTATTTATTCTTACACTATTTTTAACCCTTACTTAGTGTTTGATCTCACCCCTTTCATTGTTTTCCATCAACAGGTGCTGAATAGGTGATCGTTTATTGAGTTCCTATGGTTGCAATTTTTAGTTTTTGTTATGTATTGTATTTTGTAACCTTTTCCAATGTAATTTGAGTTACATATATGTATCTAATTTATTAAAGACTACTAAACTGATTGTTCCTTCAGGATTTTCATTCCTTATAACCATTCCAATATCACAAGTAATGCATTAAAAGTAATGCACCGACTCCAGCCTAGAGGGGTCGGGGTGTTACACAATAGCTTTGAATATTATCTATTAAATAATTAAAATAATTGGTTGGGAAATAGGAGTGTAGAGAAAATCCTAAATGACTAATATCCTAATTCCATGGGATAAGGTAAACTAGGGTTTTTGTAATAAATATTCAAAACTGGTGAAATTATTGAAAAGTATAAATAGAAACAAAATGTTTGAGATACACCTTAATTTATGGAGGCCTATCAATAACCATGGGGATACTCGAATGATAGATACATGTGGAGTGATAGTAATGAAATGAAATTTCCCTAGATGAAGTTCTAATTTTGTGTGTATATTGGTCGTACAATGATTATTTTGAGAAATAAAAGAGATACTTAGAATAATAATCACCTATGAGTTAACAACATAGGATATTAACATATCCAATATCTCATAGAAGAAATAATTTTTATGGATATTGTTTTCATTATTATAACATTGGTCATAAGGATACAAATTTTAGGTATCATAGGAATCATAATTATCCCAATGGAATTAAAAGAAGTATTAATTCAAATAAAATACATTCCATTACCTTAAATAATATATTTTCATCAATAAAATAAGAGGAATATTATTAATCACAGTTTTGGTCATTTTCTTATATAGGGACCCTTATTTTACTTCATAATTTTGGAAGGGATTCCACTAGTAAATGGTCACTTTTTATAGGTTAGGTAAAACATATTATCCCTATAAATATTGTAATATATAAAGTGTTAACCAAATTATAAAAGATATGCTTCATGTATTTTTCTTGGACATCAGAGTTACTTGGGATAACCATTTGGGGCTGGTTGAATTTTTATAAAATAATAATTACCATTCGTCTATTTTAATAGAGCCCTTTGAATATTTTTATATTCATCATTACTTCTCCCCTATTTAATGTTCTGAGGTTGGAGAATCTTCATTGGTTAGAATGAGTTTAGTTTAGGATAAAATGTTAAATATCCAATTAGTTCTTCAGTATTTGGTGATGGATAAAAGCTAGTAAAAGATTATTCATATCAACATCATTATTATTTGGAGCTTTTAGTTAGTGATAATGTATTATTAAAATCCATACCTAGGTAGGATCATCAAAATCTTAGAAAGAAATGGAAGCACACTCCTAGGTTTGGGGGACAGTTTGAGATCATTGAATATCTTATAAGAGTATCTTATCGCTTAGATTTACCACTGTGGTTATATTTGATCCACAACATTTTACATGTGTATCAACCCATGAAGTGTTAGTAGGACTCATCTCATATTCTAATTTGGGAATACTTTGACATAGAACTTAATATGTTTGTGACTGAATATCAACTTCATGTTATTAATTATCAAGTGAAGGTTCTATGTGGAAATTCAATACCTTTGGCTTAAGTGTTGTGGCAGCATGCTTCTAATTCACATGAGACTTGGGATCAAGAGTTTTGGATAAGGTAATAGTTGACTTAACTCTTTATAGACTAACCTTTTTTGACTTACAAAGTTGGGAGAAAAATAAATATAATTGGGAGAATTATAACATCCCCATATTGTTTTTAAGTACTACATTACTCATGTTCTTATTTGTATGCTTCCTTTGGTCATTTTTTGTACATTCCTAGAGTTTTTAGTTGGTTTTAGTTTTTTAGGGTGGTTCGGAGGTGTGTCTTGAGGTGTTGTTTAAGTGGAACCAAGTTCTAAGACACGGTTCTTGTCTTACACCATAGGTTATGTGGTTGTGGTATGGTTAGGGTACTACAGTGTAGCATAAAGATTTGGTGGTTCTTCTAATTTTTGAAAAGTTTTGGTGTGGGTCTTAAGCTTTGACTTAGATTCTTAGAAGGTGGAATCTAGGAGTTTTTTCCAATTTTGGGGTCACTATAATGTAGATATAGGCAATGCCATGTCCTTTTTATAGTTTTAGGATATTACAGTGTGGTTGTAACCTTACGGTGTGGTCCCTCTTTCTTATTTTTGAGGAACTTACTATTAATCGTGATGTGGATTCTAAAAATGTTTTGACCAGTATTTATTATGTAATATTCCCTTACATTATATCATAATTTTTTCCATGTCGGCCCATCTTGCATCATTGAGTGTATCTTTCATTGTGGTGTTACATTTTCCAGTTTTCCAAATAAATTCGCAATACCCTATTTTAATTTTTAATCCACCTTCTTTGTCCCTAATAAGACCCATTAAAACATGGATACTTCTTTGGGACTTAATTGGATATATCAACCTAATTCCATATAAGATTAAAGTATCGATAGAAGCAGTAGTCCTTTATTGGTAATTTCATCTCCATTTTGGTCTTGGAACACCTTATTCCAATTCACCTTATTTCTATATATGGAACATCTTTTTAAATGATTGGAATTTTTGGATCTAGGTTTATAATCCAATTATTTTTAGATATGTTTCATAATTTAGGGGTTTTGAATGGATTTTTAATCCTCATGGTACGTTTCTCGGAAATTATGGTGGTAAATGTTCACATTGGTTTTCTTTTTTCTTGAATGTGTCAATTTGTAGATTTATGATTATGAATTCTTGATTTATGATCACTTATTGATTCTTAAAACCCTCATCTCATATGTCCTTGTTGTTTACCAATGGGAATTTTTGTTCTAAATGTTTCAAGGTAGATGGTTTCATAATGTGACTTTGTTCTATACACCTTGTTCACTCGCTGCATGATTTTGATTTCTAATTTTTTTTTAAACATGGTTTATGAATTTATCAGGAAAATGGATTTTGAAATTGTTTTTTAAAGGAATGAAGTTTTAAATATGGTGGTTTTTATAATTTTTATGAAAATTTATTCTCCATTTGGTGTTATTAGTATAAATGGTTTCAAATATTGTTTTGTGTATTATCCAAGATGAAATAACTATTGAATGATTGTAATGTGGTAAATCTGAATGTGATCGATGTTGAGGAAAGGATTTATCCTTGGGGATGAACTCTTTACCACTGTAAATATTCTTATAAGGTAATGAGTGCACCATATTGACTATTGTTTTGTGTATTATCCAAGATGAAATAACTATTGAATGATTGTAATGTGGTAAATCTGAATGTGATCGATGTTGAGGAAAGGATTTATCCTTGGGGATAAACTCTTTACGACTATACATATTCTTATAAGGTAATGAGTGCACCATACTGCCTATTTTGTGGCAAGGAGACACTCTTGAGAGTGTATTCTTACCCACTAGACCTATTATGTTAGAGTAGTATGCACACCATGTGGCCTACCAGTCATGATAGTGTTATGATGATCCTCATTAATAAGGAATTTTTTATATCGTGGGATAGTTTTATGATTTGGAATTTATTTATTACAATTTTCCACATCCTTTTTGGTAATTTATTGTGTATTTTAATGCAAATTTGTCAATTTTATTCATTAATTATACAATTATTGTCTTTTGTGGTAAAAATGTTAAATTTATTAATTAATTTTTTAAATGAGTATTTTAATGTTTTAATTATAATTTTTTCTATCTTTGAGTTTGTTTTATTTAATTTTGAAGTTAATTTTAATTTTTTTTTATTTAACAACCTTGTTTATTTGGTCTTCTGTTAATTGAATTTATCTTTTATAATGTTTTTGTTCTTAATTAATTAATTGAAGTTAAGTTTTAATCACATTTATTATGTTTTAGAACGTCAATGGATTAAAATCGTCTCAGGTTCGGCACCTGGACATGACTCTCAAATTGGGGTTTTGGATGAAAATGCCCCTGTTATGAAATCTTGGGTTTTTTTACGCTGCCTCTACTGGAAATTTCCAGTGTAATTTTCCACTAGAAATTTCCTATGCAAATTTCCACATGAAATTTAAACTTAAAATTTTCACTTTAAATTACAAGGAAAATATATTAACACATAAATAAAAATGCAAATTTTTACTGAAAATTTTCATTCCAAATTTTCATTAAAAACTTCTGGTATAAATTATAAGGATTCCTCAGAGTCTGTAAACACTTCATAAATCATGTATAAGTAAAATAATCTCTTCCCAAGATCCCCATTCTACAAATTTCTGGTGCAAGAATTGAATTAAAAACTCTAGTTCAAATTCACACTTTAAATTAAAATGAAGATATGTTAATACATAAATAAAAAATGGAAATTTTCAATGGAAATTTGCATTGAGAATTTACACTAGAAAAATTTAGGGAAAATTTCCACCAGAAACTTTTAGTGTAAGGTTCAATTCAAATTTCCAGTATAAATTTTCAATGTATACTTTTCACTAGATATTTTTGTTTAAAATTCATAGTGAAATTTTGCACTGAAATTTTCCAATAAAATTTTCAATGTATGATGAAATTTTTAATTCAAACTAAAAATAAACAAAGAAACACATACAAATACAAATATAAATGATAATATTAAATTATATATTTCAAGTGAAAATTGTATTATGGGAATTTTCAACACGTATATACAAACATCCAAGTAAATTTTCATTAGAATTTGGTGTTTTACATTTACATTGTAAATCTCCACTGATATAAATCTATACTGAAAATATTCAGTGAAAATTCACAATACAAAATTTTACTGAATGAAAATGTACATACATATATATATGTGTATTTATAAATATAAAATATATAATATATTTTTCAAGTTCAAATTCATATTGGAAATTTACACAATTCTATTAAAAATTTCCAATGAAAATTTATATTTATCAGTGGAACCAATGTCTGTTGATGCAACATCATTCCATGTATGATCATTTTTCAGTGATTTTTTCTATTCATCACATGTTGAATATTTAAGGGATAGATTTGGAATATATCTTGGTTCTCTCTTACTATCTTGGATCATAGTATAACCATATAATCACCATCAAATGCATTTTAAAATTTTCAGGTCTAGTATACAAAAATAAAAACTAAAAATTTTCAATGGAAGATTAAAGTGAAAACTGGAAAAGAAAATTTTCTTCTTAAATTTTGAATTTTAATGTTTTCTAATATTATAAATGATAGTATATTAATAAAAAAATAAGCAATATAAAATTCTAATGGAAATTTCCATTATAAACATCTTTTCAAAACACCTACTGTAAATTTTTTATGTTTATTTCCTACAAATCATATGTATCCTATTATAAACATATAGTTTATTTTTTAGAGGGAATTTATAATACAAATTTTTTGTTGAAATAGTGGGTTCCCTAAACAAAACTATGAAGTTCTTTTGATTACCGTATCATATATACAGTTAGTTATACATGATGTATTCTTACCATTATAATGTAGACTTTTCTACATCCACTATTTTATGGTAATGTCCTAGATTAATTGTCATGTCAAACGGTTATAGTAGTTCCCAGGCTATAACGAGAACATATAGATACAATGACATTAATCTTAAACTAAGGTCATATGGTCTAGATGCATCATACTGATTAGACATAGTTGATATTTGACTATCAGGTGTTGGGGCTCATAAACATTGAGACTCTTCTCATGAAGTTCGTACTTGGTGATCTATAGTAGTGAGATCATGAGGACAGACCTGCTAATAGGAACACCACATGTTTCATGTGTCATTGGTTATTCCTATCTATGGACATGTGTATTGGTCTCCCAACATGAGACCATTACCAATGTGTGCCATTTTATTGAATACATTGATGCAAGTAAAAAACCATGATATTTAAATCATGGTGAGGTAGCTTGTATTGGGTGTGTCGTTGGTGGTATTACATTGGTTGAATCTTCAAGAAAGGATTTGTCGCTTCCAGGTTATGGAAGTTTTATATCTCAGGCCTGGTTGATCAGAATAGTGCTACCTTCATAATTCTTTGGCCAAAGTAGTCGAAAGGTAAATCCATCTGGATATATCAACAAATAATAGAGCAAGAAAAGCATGATGACACAAGTGTATGTCCTGGTTTATGAGATATTTAAAGACAGAGAGATTATAGTACATAGTTAGTGTTTGTAGGTTGGTTTTCATTGCTATGAAAATCCTTATCTCTTTAAGGGCCTTTATGGGTTTCTAGACTTCACTCTTGGTCTGTGGATTTTATTCACTGCTATCGAGATAAGGCCTAGAGGGTCACACACAATAGCGTATTCAAGAATCTGTCCTATTCAGTTGAATAGGTATATTGAACATGGTGGGACCACCACAAGGTTCGAGTGTTGTTCAAGTTATCAATCACCAATAAATTAATTAATTAATTATTATTCAAGATATGAATAATTAGATTGAATTTATTTAATGTATTTACAATTTAAGTAAATATGAGATAATATTAATCGAACGAATATTATTTTAATATTCAAGGTTCATTTAATATTAAATGGGATGGAGAGTCGAGTTAATTGGATATGTTTTATCATGTAATATATTTGATATATATTACAATTATGTGATAAATTTTTAATAATATTTATGGTGTAGTTTAGTTCATCAAAATTATTATTTAGTGGACGTTGAAATAAACGGGGGTCGGGGAACCCAACTGGGCATTTAGCAACTCCACTATAAATAGAGGAAGAAGCTCTCTCACCAAAAACTATTCATTTATTTATGAAGGAGAGCCTATCTATCCTCCCGTTTTCTAGAGAGAGAGTCTCTCCCTCTCAAGTGGTGATCTAAGTTCTACCTTCAAGCATCGAAGGTAGAGGATCGTGGTGATCGTCATGACGTCAAAGATATCATCATATTATCGCGCTTGCACTTGAAATTCAACGATCGGCACTCCCGAGGATTTTTGAAGCACATTTGGATGATCTATAGGGATCCTACTATGGATCATTCAAGCGATGATCACTAACGATGAGTTGCAGTTGATCACACCCTCAGATATAAATAGGTATGTTCTCGGTTTTAATTTATGTGCTCTTTTAATTTATATGATATCCTCATACCTTACTGGAGCTCAGATCATCGGTGAAGACAAGTTTAGTCGCGCCGTCATTGAAAATTCTAAAATCCCCAACCCACGTGTCCCGGTACCTTCAAATGGTATCAAAAAGATCATGTAAATTTTTTGATCCAAATAAAAATTAATTTGCATAAAATTAAGTAAAGGGTTTGAAATCGGTCTCAATAGTTTAGATCGCGTGCCGATACGATTCTAAACGACCAGATTATGGCCATTAGAAATTTTAGATAAGGATCGTGTTTGGGTTTTGAACGTGAGTATAAAAATTTTCAATTGTTTATTTTTTATATCAAACTGTCTAAGTTTCGATCTGTGTCATTTCATCAGAAATAATTCCAAATTATGTGAAAATTATATTTTTACATTTTTTTATGATTTTCATAATAATTTCATTATTATAATAATATTTATTTTATTATTATAATAATATAATAATAAAAAATTATTATTTTATTATAATAATTTTATTGTTATTATATTCAAAGGCTAATGAGATAGCCTTCGGAAAAAAATTATGTGTGGAATTCCACACATTATTAAATAAAAGAGTTGTGGAAACAAATGCTAAAAAGGGGTTGGGGCAGTTCACTAATTAAGAAGGAGTCAAAAAATGTAAAAGAAAGGGGGCCATCCTATCGGTCCCCCCCCCCATGTCTCTTTCACCACTGGAAGGAGGTCCACCAGTGGGCCACCCAGCCACGGCCCGACCTCCCCTTCTATCCATAGCAGGCCACCGCAGTACCCAACCACGTCTGGAAACCCCTATAGTCCACCGCCCTAGCTGCTTCCCGCCGAACCAGAACCCTACCCGGCCACCCGCTCTTAAGGCTCCCCTCCTCTAGCGTAGCCCCGACCTTCTGCACCATTCCTTCGAACATCATCCTCCACCTCTCTTCCCACGTCAGTGGTCCAGCCCGATAGTCACCCTACGCCAAATCTTCTCAAGCCTGTGGCAGCACTGCCACCCTACCGACTCGACTGAGCATCATGTCGCCACTGCGCCCTCCTTCTCAGATGCTGGTCCATTGATTTACCTCTCACCATAGCCACCGCCCAGAACCAGCCGAACCAGGGCCACAGCACCCTTCGGCTGAGATCTATCTGCACCGCCCTCCCTGGTGTCGGCGATCGCCGCTCCTAGATCCGGCAACTCAGATTTGGTTTGTGGCCCTCCTTTGTAGTTCTCCCCAGCTACCATGGATGGTCTCCACCCTCTTTGACCCAGCCAGTATCCAGATGTGGAAGGCAAGTGAGCTCGTTGTTGTCTAGTCTGCTCCGGCAGACATCAACCCTATAAGGTAACCCTTAATCAGGTTCTACCGAACCCAAAACATCCAAGACATGGCTCGGGCGGGTCTGTCCAACCCGGAACAGGTTTGGGAGGACCTTCCTGACCTATTTTAGACTTGCAAGATCTTTGCTTGGCCCATTATGGATCTGCACAGGTTTAGCGTGACCTGCAATGTGTCATAACGGGTGTTTTGTGGCACAAGTTAATTCAATTAATATAATTAATTAATTTAATTACAGTATTAAACTAAATTAAATTAAATTAATATATTAATTGTGATTGAAAATAATAATTTTTAATGCCCGGGAGAAATTAATTTAATTATTATATTAAATTAATTAATTAATTTAATTTAATTTTGGCTTAAAATTAAATTAATTATGGGACCGATAAATAATTAAATTATTTAAATTATTTAATTCATTTAATTTAATTAATACCCTCATACTTATTTAATGCAATTTAATTTTTATCACACATTATTATACTCGATTACTGGCCTTGAGCACTGACCCATGTATGTTTTCTTTTGTTTAATTAATTATTTTAAAATGTGTTCGATGTTTGTAATTAATTAAATGGAGGTATGCACATCATCTTATTTTTTGTTAAAATGTATAAGGTCATGCGCACCCAATTTTATATGATGTACGTTACACCCCTAGTCACTCTCGCCTGCACACGAGTATTTTTGTAATCCAGATGAAGATGGTGTATGAAATGGACCCCACCAAGATGAGGTGGTGTGCATTGACCAAGACGATGCAGGATATCACATGGACCCCACCAAGATGAGGTAGTACTCCAAGACGTGATGTGGACCCTGCCAAGATGTGGCAATACTTCAGAAGATAAGCGAACATACAAGACGTGGTGAGCTGCATCAAGAGTCAAGCTACGACTCAGGTATGATGCCCTTAGGTTGTTTAGATGCTCAAGACTAGTCGGGTAGTAGTTTACCCTTATGTATTTACTTATTATTTTATGGATTTTATAATAGAGGTATAAATACATAAAATAATAAATAATAAAATGCATAAAGAAGCGACATGTATTTTTCTATTAATGCTTAATTGTGATCGCGACAAAATATATGAACAAGATTAATAGAAATGGAATACATTCTTCTAGATAAAAACACAAAAAAACCCTTAAAGTCATATTAAGTCTTAATCCCCTTCCATCATTCAAGTTTGAACAAAACTGAGTATTTGGGGTGCCAGTCATGCCAAAGATGAGGGTGCATCTTACTATCGGGGAGTTATTATGAGAGTGTTGGGTTGACTTAACTAAAATTGAATCAAAGAAATATCCAAATTTATCTTGTTGTAATTTTAGAGGCAAGCATTGAGTAAATCAAGATTAAGATTTTAGAATCTGGTACTTCACTCAATATACCAATGAACCATGAGTTAATGTGGTTGGTCATCCATACGTTAACCTTGAACCAACCGAGTAGTGGTGTATCCAAAGCTTTTAGACTATAATGGGAAGTTTAGGGATCCTTGCCAATTGAATACTCAATAAAAATAGTATTCTGATTCTAGTATAGTGGGTTCCTAGAATTCGATAAAAATAGTGGGAGATATTGAACAATTTAATTAATTAATTGGTAATGTATAATTTGGTAATCAATATAAAAGTATTAATCTGATAAATTTTTATTTTCATAAAATAGAAAGAAATACCACAAGAAAAAAATTATGATAAATATTGGACAAAGTTAAATATTCAAACTAGCATGAATTTTTCAGAGTGTAGTATAGGTGCTTGTGCCTAATACTACTATATCATAAATTCAAGGTGTCAGTGTCCCTATTCCTGTTAAACCACCTCAGGAAGTGTGAGTTTAAAATTGCTTACAGGAGACTCATGATTCTAGCATATAATGGTTCTGTAATAATGTTATCATCAACGTCCAATATTATTTGCGGTCACTACATCATGACATGGATGATATCACATGAAGTCTCATCTTTAAGAAGTTTATGAGGAGAAAGTGAAGCAAGATTTTAATGTGATGATTACACTCACTTTGTGTAAAGTGAAAGATAGATCAGATTATTTCAACACATTCCACTCTTACACCTGATTACTCTAGTTTTGTTTAAGGATACAAATGAACAATATGGAGTAATCACTTCATTACCTTTTGTTAAGGATCACCAAGCATTAATAATATTAAATAAAGCATTGTCTTTAATTCTTATGGTGAATAAATTAGAAGTCAAGGTGAAAATCCCAATGACAAGTGCAACACCAAAGTCACATTCACAATGTCTTTTAATGATGAGGTTGGTTATTTAACATGAGGTTATTTTCATCACGTATTTGAAATAATTTATGGAGGTTTAAAAAACTCAATGAACTGAATTAAATAAGAAATAAACCGCTTATTATTCAGTATATATTCATTAAATAAAAGTATTATTTCTGATATATTTCTTGTGTATTGAAATACAGTAACCAAGTATAGAAACATTACAATAAGTAAGGTGTCTTCTCCAAGTAGTTGAGAAAGGGTGATTCCTAAGTTAGTGGTGAGAAGCATGTAACTTCTATTTTCCAAGTGATTGATTATAATTGAACAAGTTGTTGAGTATAACCAAAACATTTATCTCAAGTTCCCTTTGGACATAATGAGACATTATTCCAAGTTCATGAATTAATGTTGTTTGTGGTAACATACAGAATAAATAGTTCAGCGATACATGAATCATATACAAATAATAATGAGTATAAAAATGTAACACTTTTACCCAGTTGTGGCAGGATAATTATTTGTCAAGAAAAACTAAAGGTCGATGTCAAGGAAATACCCAGTCTGGTATTTAGTCTCTGCACAGCTAAATACTTTTGGTATTTTTGACGCCTTTAGTTTGGACAAAGAAACCTTTAGAAATAAAAGTATGTCACAAAGCTTTTGTATTTAGTTCAACAAGTGAGTTTGAACTATTTCAAGGGAAATCTAATGGTAAAGATACTTCATAAGATTCCATTAAGGAATGTGATAGTGAAGTATAATCATGGTCATAAGATATGAGTTGCTTCAGATCAGCATGTCAAAGGATATCTTGACCAAGAATTCATCGATCATGATAATGTAGCATGGAGTAATTCCTAAATGCACATTACCTTATCTACATCACGGTATTGATGTTCATAAGGAGGATCGAAGATGAGTCTTACATGTTAACATTGATCTATAAACATGTAGTGTGAAGTAATTTCTAAATGCACATTTTATACATCAAAGTTATGATGTAAGTAGTATCAATGTTTCCCTCTACAGTAACTTCCATCATATTTCAAGACATTCTTTGAAAATAATAGTGAAATCCCATAATTAATATTCCAACTAAAATGAAAAATGGATATCATACGAGTTATAGTATGATAGAAATCCATTATGTCATAAGACATGTGTTTAGATTCAAAGAGTTTGTTAGGACATAAACAAAATATCATCAAGATAAACACATAGTGAAAATACGTAATTATCCTAACAATTGTTTAGGATATTATATAAATCCATAATATAGAAAAGATATGGTCAAGTGATATACTACATTTCTATATAAGGGTGCACATATCTACTTGATATAGTGGGATCAAGATTGAATTGGTTTTAATCAATGCTTGAGATGCACAAGTAGTTGGCATAGGAACAAGATCTACAAGTACATGTGGAAGATGAATATTCCAGAGACACATACTGCATAATAATTTTAAAAACCATGGTGATGGTTTTATAATCACCATGGCTGGTGATACATTATTCATTAAGAATGATAATTCCTACAAGTAAGAAGTATATGAAAATAAGCTAATATTGAAAAGATTAATTAAAATTCAATGGATTCCATCTATTAAAGTGAAATGGGGCTTATACATTGAATTGTATGGTGGGTATTCAAGTGAGTTGATACATGGATGGTATAAGTGTTGTATCAATAAGGCTCAATTGGTAATACCAAGTCAGTATGCCTAAATCCATTAGAATTTTACTTTTCATAAATAACTTCTAAGATTATCATATTGGCCATTGGATTTCAATATCAACTTTTGTGGAAGGTGTCTATACAACATAACTAGAAAGAGATGATGAAACCATTAAATGCCAATAAGGGTAATAAGTTATTGAAATCTAGTTCTGGATTAAAGTAAGAAACAATATCTTAGAGAATTTATTTGGAATGAATCATTGCCATGTGTCTACCAAAGGTTGGTGGGAGTGAAAAAGTTTTCCAAGTGAAATATGTTCAGCAACATATGGAAAATAGATATTGGTCTTACAGTTAGTTAATACTGGGATGAAAATAATTCTCCATTGATTGACTTAAAGTAGAAACCTAAGTTTTAGGGAATATGATCTACTGTGATAGATCTAACGGTTTCTTGGACATAGTCAATTGTACATACAGAGACATGGTATTGAAAAATACAAGTTATAATAATTCAAGTTATGAATTTTTTACAATGTCATATATAATAATATCTCGAGGTTATCATGTTCAGAAAATGGGAGGAGATTAAAGTTTTGATTTGAGTTCCAAATGCTTTAGTAATGGATCAATCATGTATGCCATGATATGTACAAGAATTGATATTTTTAGGATATAATTTATAGTAGGAAAATATCAATTATATCTAGGAGAAATGTAAGTTAAGCAGTTGGAACTATCATATTGTACTTCGTCAAGTACAAATGATATGTACTTGGTAATAGGAGAAGAAGGATACTAGCTATTGTGGGACACAAACTAGTCTTCCTTAGATCAATTTGATCTAATATCGCAGTTAGGCTAAGGTGATGAGCGATTCAAGATCATAAAATCTAGTGGTAGCCATACCTATAAATATTGATTACGTTGTAGCTTGTAAGGTATCTAAGAAGAATTTATTAAACACAACGATTTGTTCCAGTTCTTGTAATCACACTTAGTAAGTAAAGTATTATCATAATGTAAATTATTATATTATTACTAGATAAGATGTCAAGTTTAGATAGTGGAAAAAAGTGATTTACTCAGGGATACCACCTCTTGAGAAGTTATACTCACATAAGTGAGGTCACATATAGTAGAATAGCCATGCGGTGAAAACATGGAAGACCCAGTAGGTAAATCTGTTACTCTATAGAAACATGATCTTCATCATGTGATTAGATAACAAGTATGGTTAGAAAGTTAGATCTAGTGAAAGTGGGAGTGTTGAAATAGTGGGTTCCCTAGACCCAACTATGCAGTGCTTTTGATTACCATATTGTGTATACAGTTAGCTATAGATGATGTATTCTTACCATTATAGTGTAAAATTTTCAGCGTCCACTATTTAATGATAATGTCCTAGATTAATTATCATATCAAATGGTTATATCAGTTCTCAAGCTATAATGAGAACCTCAAGATACAATGACATTAATATTAAACTGAGGTATTATGGTCTAGATGCATCATACTGATTGGACACAGTTGATGTTTGACTATCAGGTGTTGGGGGCTCATAAACATTGAGACTTCTTTACATGAAGTTCGAACTTGGTGATCTCTAGTAGTGAGATCATAAGGATAGACCCTTTAATAGGAACACTGCATGTTTCATGTGTCATTGGTTGTTCCTATCTATGGGTATGTGTATTGGTCTCTCGACATGAGACCATTACCAATGTGTTCCATTTGATTGTGTAATTTGATGCAAGGTAAAAACCATGATATTGAAATCATGGTGAGGTATATTATGTTTGGTGCGTCGTTAGTAGTATTACATTGGTTGAATGGTCAAGAAAATATTTGTCACTTCCGAGTTATCAAAGTTCTATATCTCAGGCCTGGTTAACTAGGAGAGTGCTACCTTCATAAGTCTTTTTCCAAAGCAGTTGAAAGTTAAATTCATCTGGATAAATAAACAAATAATAGAGAAAGAAAAGGATGATTATAGAAGTGTGCATCTTTCTTTATGGTATATTTAAATACAAAGAAATTATAGTACACAGTCAATGTTCGTTGGTTGGTTGTCATTGCTATGACAATCCTTATATATTTAAGGGCCTTGATGGGTTGCTATACTCTGCTCTTGGTCTATGTATTTTATTCACTACTATCGAGATAAGGGCCTAGAGGGTCACACACAATAGCGTATTCAACAATATTCCCTATTCAATTGAGTAGGTATATAGACATGGTGGGCCCCACCATAGAGTTCGGGTGTTGTACAAGTTATCAATCACTGATAAATAAATAAATTAATTATTATTCAAGTTATGAATAATTATATTGAATTTATTTAAAGTATTTACAAGTTAAGTAAATATGAGATAATATTAATCGAATGAATATTATTTTAATATTCAAGGTTCATTTAATATTAAGTGGGATGGTGAGTTGAGTTAATTGGATCAGTTTTATCATATAATATATTTTATATATATGAAAAGTGTGTGATAAATTTTTAATAATATTTATAGCGTAGTTTAGTTCTTCATAATTATTATGTAGTGTACTTTGAAATAAACAAGGGTCAGGGAACCCAACCAGGTATTTAGAAACTCCACTATAAATAGAGGAAGAGGCTCTCTCACCAAAAACTATTCATTCATTTATAATGATAGCCTCTCAACCCTCCCACTTTCTAGGGATAGAGTTTTTGTGATGTCCCAGACCTAGATGCCACTTTAGGGGTTCCCTGAGCTCGGTGGGCCACATGGCCTCAAGCACATATCCCCGAACACCAGAGGTTGTCGGCTAGCAGTGAGGGCCTAGGGTGTGTCTGTGGGGAGACTATTCCCTCATTACAAGATTGTATCATAACATATACAAATAATATAGGTAAATAGAGTAAGAAATATAAGTAAACAGAAGGCACAAAAAAATAGAGACAATAGGAATAATAACAAAAACAACTGGAATAACATTCAACAATACAATAATAGATGATGATATGTCATGTACTAGAAAACTGGAAAACATGGATACAAGACAGCAAGAATAACATGTTCCATAATAGTATAAAGTAAATAAAAGACTATCCCAAGAATCCTGATTTCCAACCTAGTCCTCTACTATCAAGCTCCACACTAAACAACGAGAAATCAAGTGTTTGAAGTCGTATGCTTCCCTTTGTGAACACTTGCAACCATGTAATCTACTATGGGTTCCAAAAAGCATCTAAAGAGGGTGTGAGATAAATCTCAGTGGGACACCACCAATGGTGTCTATAACATTTTTCCTATGTAATGGAGATATAACAATGTGCAGGCATGCATATATAAAGTAAAGTAGTACAATGTAACTAAATACCCAAGTACCTGCTTCATCCCTTGGCTAGTGTCTGAACATGTAACCAGTTCATTTATTAATCAATTGGAAATTTATATTAATAGGTTAAGTGAGGCATGGCCAACACTGACACCACCTCGTGATAGTATAAATAGTGAAGGTTCCAAGATGTATCAAGGAAACCATGGTCAAAGATATTCACTTGTAAAGTACCAAGGTAATAACCAAGGTGACGTAGACATCAAGGGTCTCCAAATAAATAATAATTGTATCCCAGATTAGGGTAAGAGTGTAATCCAAGGAGTGTAATCCAATGAATTCCAAAATGAGGTGCCTACTAATTCCAAGGTGATCGACCAAGGTAAAACAGGGCTAATAAATGACTGGTTCCGATGAGCTTTAACCATGGAACCTACTTATCAATACTAGATCCAAGGAGTGTATCCAAGGCATCCTATAACAAATGTTGAAGGGATATAAGGAGTGTATCCCTGGCATCCTATAGTGATGCATGAGGGATCCTATGGTATCATACCAGGCATCTAATAATAGACAAGGATTGGGATCTAGCTGGGTCTCAACCTAAGCAAGTTGTATCCTTGAATCAGAATGGGGTTCCCAAGTGCTCATGGAATTATCTGATCAGAATCCAAGGTGAGATCGAGTAAGTCCATTTGTATTTAATTATGAAGTCATATAATATTTCCTTCGGTTTAAGCATTGCCTTTCATTAGTGTGATAAGTTCAAGTATCATGCAACCTTTTTATCAATACATTTGGTTCAAGCCTTACCTTTCATTAGTGTGACAAGGACAAATAACATGCAACCATTTAATCCATTTAAGGCATGTTCCATATTCAAGGTCCATTTCACTACCTTCCATTAATGTGGTAAGGGTTGTTATGGATATGCAACCAATTAATCATTCACATTTAATTCAGTTAATTCATATACTGAATATACTTTCCAATTTCCATTTCATATTTAATAATCAATTGAAGCACTTACCTTAGGTGGTTCAAGTGGTAAGAATACATGGTACTTTCCATTATGCAATTCACATCATAAAAATTCCATTTAATATATAAAATATTACCCTTAAAGTGTTCAATCCACTACACACCCAAACGGTGGCTCAAACGAGTCAAAACATTAAAAACCCAAATATGGCATAACCTTAAACAAGGGACGGATTGAGTTGTGGGTGTAACTGCTAAAAACTAATAAATTTTTTTTAAAGAGCATAACTATATGGTTATAACGATTATAATCATGGCATAAAAATTTAATAAATGACACCCGATGAAATCGGTGGGGCCCACACGACAAATCCAGAATCAATGAACTTTAGGGATGATTTATAGACCATCCACCATAGGGTTGTATAACTCTTCTCCTCTGGTATCGACCCTTTATTTTCCTTGGATCGGAATAGATCTAAGAAAAGGTGAAAAATTCTCAAACCATGATAACTAGGTTGAGAGAAAAAGAGAAGGATAAAGGCTCAAATGGACTCAAGTACTTACCATTACACATCCAATATGATGAATGGAAGCTCAATCGGTTTCTGGATGAAGGAGATCTCTTGATCCCTTGATTAGGTCTTCAAAAAGCTCCAAATGGGTGAAAATTGAGTTAAATCTCACTGGTTTATGAGTTGGGGAAGAATATGTGGCTTAATAGATCATTATGGGAAAAACTAGAAATTTACCCAAAATTTAGCATTTGTGCGGTTTGTTCGCACAGTTTGACAAACCGTGTGCAAACTGTGCGAGATGGTTCTATCCAAAAAAACACCCTCCACGTGGTTTGGTATAACCTTGTGCAATCCATGCATGGGTACCTGGGAAGAATGAAACTTTGCATGGTTAGGACACATGGTCGTGCGCCAACCGTGCAAGGTGGATCTGTCTGAAAAAACACAATTCACGCAGTTTTCCAAACTATGTGGAATTCCTTCATGGTTTACTCTAAACTGTGTACCAAGCCTGTTTTCCCCAAAAATATTGGTTTCAGGCTCCAAAAAGCTCTGAACACCCTCAAAACCTTTTCTAACTCATTAGGAATCCATAAAAGCTCCAAAGTAAATATTTAGATTGAAAATTAAAGGATCCATACCTAAGTGAAAAACTAGGTTCTTACAATCTTCACCCCTTAAAAGAACTCATCCCCGAGTTCACATTCCAAGGTTGGAGAAACATTATCTGAGAACAACTCTGGACATTGAGAACGTACATCGGCTTCCCTCTCCAAAGTCTCGCCATGTACTCGGTCATGCTTCCATAGCACATGTACTAGAGGGACAGACCGACCTTAGAGAGCATTCGTGCTCCGGTCAATGATGTGTATTGGATACTCCTCAAAGGTATCATCACCATATAACTCAACTTCTTTGGTATCAAAAGTATGATACGGATCATCATGATATAAACAAAACTATGAAACATGAAAGACATCATGAATATCATAGTACCTATGAGGTAGTAGTAACTGATAGGCTACCAACCCAACTCTCTCTAGAATTTCAAAAGGCCCTATAAAATGAGGTGACAGCTTCCCCTACTTTCGTAACTATATATGTTGTAGCTTGGATGATACCCGAATAAAAACACGATCCCCGATATTGAACTCAAGAGGTCATCAACGGGGATCGGCATAAGATTTTTTTCTATACTGAGCAGTAGTCATACGCTTTCTAATCAGCTGAACGAGATGATGAACTAGTAGGGCCTCCACACCTACCTCTAGCCAGCACATGGGTAAACAGCATAGCCTACCATATAAATCCTCAAATAGAGCCATCTGAATTATCACCTGAAAGCTGTTATTATAGGTGAACTCGATGATAAGGATATGATTATCCCAATAACCGCTGAAAACAAGGACACATTCTTAGAGAATATCCTCTATAACCTATATTGTCTGTTCTGATTTTCCATTGGTTTGAGGGTGGAAAGTTGGGCTTAAAATCACTTGAGTTCCCATATATTTCTGCAAACCCTGCCATAACCATGAAGTGAAGCAAGCATACCTATCTAAAATGATAGTACATGGAACCCCATGTAGTTGTATGATCTCATAGACATACAGTCTTCCCAACTCATCAACTAAGAAGGTCTCCTGAATATTAATGAAGTGGGATAATTTCTTTAGACAGTCAATGACTACCAAGATAGCATCGCTACTCCTCGGCGACCTAGGTAAGATAACTACGAAATCCATTAAAACATCTTACCATTTCCATTCTAGGATTGGAAGTAGTTGTAGCAAGCCTACAGGTCACTGGTGCTCCACCTTCACCTACTAACAGGTGGAAAATCTAGTGATAAATCCTACTATCTAACATTTCTTCCCAGGACACCAATACCGGCGTTGTATATCTCGATACATCTTAGATATGCATGCATGAACATTCCACTGAGAAGCATGAGACTCCTTCACAAACTCCTCTCTCATATTTTTAGGAACTCAGATATGTCCACATAGATACAGGATGTCGTCTCTATCCACATACCAATCTGTAGGCGGGTTATCTCCTGATATACTCTCATGGAGAACCAAGCCTTCAGGATCTGAAAATTTTCTACTCTTCACCTTCTCAAAGAGGGAAGAGGTTACTATCAAGGATGAGAGGTAAGACTGCTCATGACTATCATGAAACTCTAGATGCATCTTATAAAAGAGGGACATTAACTCCCATTCATCACTGGTTTCTCGTATGGCATGTGATTGAGTTTTCTGACTCAATGCATCTGCAACCACACTGCATTTCCCAAGCGTATAGGCAATCTCAAAATCAAAGGATTATAGTTATTCAACCCATATCCACTGTCTGAGGTTCAAGTTACACTAAGAAAAGATATATTTGAGGCTCTTGTGGTCTATGTACACCACAAAGCACTCACCCAATAGATAATGTCTCCAGAAACGTAAGGCATGGATAACTTCTTCTAGTTACAGGTTGTGCGTCTGGTAATTTTTCTCACGAGGCCTCAACTACTGAGATCCATACACAAAAACTCTATCTTTCTACATCAGTACTACTCCTAGTCCAATGCCTGATGCATCACAGAAGACAATATAACCTATTTATGGCTCTGGAAGAGTCAGAATAGGTGTTGATACAAGCCTCCCTTTTAGATCATGAAAGGATTTCTCACATGCTTCTGACTATATAAACTTGACACCCTTATTTATAAGACCGTTAATAGGTGAAGAAATTCATGATAAGTCTTGTATGAAATTCCTATAATATCCATCCATCTTTAATAAACTTCTTATATCAAACACGTTCTTGGGATGCTCCTAGGAAACTACAACACTAACCTTTTCTAGGTCAACATATATGCCTGATTCTGAGATAATATGACCCAAGAAGTGAACTTTTTTTATTCATAAATGGAACTTATAAAGATTGGTATAAATAAGATGCTCTCTCAGTGTACTCATAATGGTATTAAGATGTTTGGCATGGTCTCTACGACTGTGAGAATACACCAAGATGTCATCCACAAAGACCATGAAAAAAGAATCCAAATAGGGGTGGAAACCCTATTCATCAAATCCATGAAAATGGTAGGTGCATTCATAAGACTGAATGTCATAACAAGGTACTCATACAAACCATACCTACTACGAAAATTTTTATGAGGTATGTCTGATGTTCTATCTCCCACCTGATGATAACCTGATATCAGGTCGATCTTAGAGAAGACCTTTGCTCCTTGGAGCTGGTCAAATAGATAATCTATTCAAGGAAGTGGATATAAGTTCTTGATTGTAATCTATTTCAACCTTCTATAATCCACGTATAGATGTAAGGTTCCATCCCTTCTTGGAAAAAATCACTGGTGAGCCCCAAGAGGATGTAATGGGTTGTATAAAGCCTTTGGCCTCTAAATACTCTAACTGCCTCTTGAGCGCTTGAAGCTCAGTAGGTTCCATCCTGTAAGGAGGAATAGACACTGGATCTTCTCCTGGAACAAGCTCAATTGTAAGATCTACCTCTCTCTTAGGAGGTAAGCCGTAAAAATCATCGGAAATACATCCCTTAAATGATTCACTATTGGAGGGAAATCATCTTGTTGTAAACCCTAATCCTTCATGAAGAGATTTGCGATATGGGAAGTCACTTCACCTAGCCCATGATGATATGGTCTATCTCTAATAGCCTAAACATCCCACTCACCCTTGTGTAGATAACTTCTTCCCTCTGGTGATGTAAAAGATACTTGGCAGAAATAGCAGTCTACAAATGAGTGATAGTGAACCAACCAGTCCATTACAAGAATGACATCGAAGCCCGTCATCTCAAGGACAAAGAGGTTCCATAAGAAAGGGTAATTGCCTACATTGAGGGGGCAGTCCCTACACTGGTGCATGCCCTCTGTTCGTACCCCTAACGGTGTATCTAGGGTCATTACACCATAGTGATAATGTATCTCTAGTCCGAGACTTTCCACAATGTATACAGAGATAAAAGAGTTTGAAGCACCTGTATAAAATAAATAAGATACAATATTATAGGATACTAGTATAGTATCTCATACTATAGAAATTCTCATAGCCTAATCCTCGAGTATTGGCTGTAGTGCATGCAACTGACCTGATCCACGACCCTGTGCAACAGATGGACTACCATGATCAAAACTGCTCTGCTGGTGCTACTAATGATTAGAGGTATGACTACCATGGCCATGACCTCCTCCTCCTCAAGACCTGTGGTGCTATTCCTACTCCCCACCTGATGTGATGTAAAAGAAATCACTCCTAAAGGTGGAGCTAGTGCAGATCCTTTTCCACTCAAAGCTGGTGGGAAGGTCCTACAGAAATGCTGAAGATGCCCCATACGGCCACAAGCCTGACACTCCATTGGGTCTCTATCACACTGAGTCTTTTAATTCCCCCATCATCCACGCTGATGAAACAATTTAGATCTATTGAAATGGACAATCTGGTTGTCACTACCCTGATGTGAAACCTCAAGGGACCGCTTCCTACCACCGAAAGAACTATTGGCCTGACGTGGAACTAATCCTTTAAACCCGGTACTATTTTTTTCCCTCTGGTTGAACTCAATGATAAGAGCCTAATTTAATATATTATAAAAGTTAGGTAGGTGAAAGACATTAACCTGCATGTGGATGGAGTACTAGAGCCCATCCTCAAAACGTCTAGCACGTGAAAGCTCATCACGGGCTAGAAGCAGTGCAAAGCACTGAAACTCCATGAAATGTGATGAATACTCCATAAATTACATAGAACCCTACTTGATATGCATGAAATCTCTGGCTCTGTCAGGTCTCAGTGTATGAGGAAAGAAATGATCATGGAAGGTAGTCTGGAAATCAACCCATAACATGCTCTGATGACGACCAGCCTGGGTAATCACATCCCACCAATGCTTGGCTGAATCCCAAAGCATGTATGTAGAAATCTTGAATCTCATATCTAGAGGAGTCTACAGATTCTCAAATACAGGTAGGTTAGCTTAAATCCAAGAATTAGCAGCCTACAAACTGTTATCCCATGAAAATGTAGGAGGATGTTGCCGGTGGAACTCATGAATCAGATCAGCCATCATAGGTGAAAACCGTGGAACACCATGCATGGACTGAATCAGATGTAGGAAATTGTCACGAACTTGGGCACCAGTGCTCGGATCAGGTACAACAAGTGTTGTCTCAAGTTGCACTCCTGGTGGTAAGACTAGCGGCTTAGGGCCCACCATGTCTGGAGTATGGTCATTGCCACCCTCCTGGCGTACGATACAAGGACATCGTGGCGGCATTGTTCTATAATATCCAAGAACACGCCTCAGAACCAGCTTTAGTAGAAAGGTATCACCACTAGCAGAAGCTAAACATAAGAAAACTCACTACCCGAGGCATACTACTCCAACTACCCTCTTAGACAGCTAGGTATTGGTAAGTGCTCAAGTATAAGTTTCATTTCATTTTTTCATTTAATTTACAGGTTCACTCTTTTACCTTTTATAAACATGACAAGGAGGGATAAGGATATGTGACCATTTCATTTTAGACGTCATGATTCACTTTATAATGGAAAACCATTTCCAATGAATCAGTGTCTATACACTTATCACCAGAAACGACACCCATTTATTTATAGTATAATGGTTCGACTCAGTAAATTACTCATCCCAACCCATGAGGGCACATACACCTCATGAATTGAGACAAGAAATCGCTCAATTGAAACCAAGAGTAATACATGTACAAGCAACTATCACAACATCACTCAATAATCGCAAGCATATCAAGCAATGCAAAGTAGTGAAATGCACCTATATGGCATGGAAATATGCATGACATGTGAATTCTAGGTGCCTCTAATGATGCATGTAATGATGCTCATTACCCTCATATCATCAGGCCAAGGGTGAAATAAAATCCTCAAACAATGTAATAATCAACAACACCACACAGTATGTGTGTCACCCAATAGTGAAATAATATCAACTGTAATAGGAAAAATCATAACAACAATTATAATTTAGGCAACTTGGTTTTTACCCCAAACATGGGTTTGCGATGCCCAAGAATGGCTTATGGCCAAGTCCAAAGCATTTTTAATCTCCAATCTATTGTCTCCAAATAGTAAATCAAGAAAGGAAACCATCTCTGATACCACTTTGTGAAGTCCCGGACCTAGATGCCACTTTAGGGGTGCCCCGAGCCCAGTGGGCCACATGGCCTCAAGTACATCTCCTCAAACGCCAGAGGTTGTCGAATAGCAGTGAGGGCCTAGGGTGTGTCCATGGGGATACTATTCCCTCATTACCAGAGTGTAGCACAACGGATATAAATAACAGAGGTAAATAGTGGAAGCAATATAAGTAAATAGAAGGCACAGAGGAAATAGCGACAATAAGAATAATAATTAAAACAACTGGAATAACATTCAACAGTACAACAACAGATGATGATATGTCATGTACTAGAAAACTGGAAAACATGGATACAAGACAGAAGGCATAACATGTTCCACAATAGTATAAAGGAAATAAAAGACTATCCTAAGCATCTTGAGTTCCAACTTAGTCCTCTGCTATCAAGATTCACACTAAACAACAAGCAGTCGAATGTTTGAAACTGTATGCTTCCCTTTGTCAACACTTGTAACCATGTAATCTACTCCGGGTACCAAACAGCACCTGGAGAGGGTGTGAGATAAGTCTCAGTGGGCCGCCACCAATAGTGTCTATAACATCTGGCTTGTGTAATGGAAATGTAACAATGTGCAGGCTTGCATATATAAAGTAAAGTTGTACAATGTAACTAAATACCAAAGTACCAGCTTCAGCCCTTGGATGGTGTCTGAACATGTAACCAGCTCATTTATTAATCAATTACCAATTTATATAAATAGTTCAAGTGAGGCCTGGCCAGCACTGACATCACCTCGTGATAGTATAAATAGTGAAGGTTCCAAGATGTATCAAGGCAACCATGGTTAAAGATATTTACTAGTGAAGTCCCAAGGTAATAACCAAGGTGATGTAGACCTCAAGGGTCACCAACTCAGTAATAACTATCACCTGGCATGGGGTAAGAGTGTAATCCAAGGAGCGTAATCCAAGGCATTTCACAATGAGGTGCCTACGGAGTCCAGGGTGATCGACTAAGGTAAAATGGGGCTAAGCAATGACTGGGCCTGATGGGCTTTAACCATGGAACCTACTTGTCAATGCTGGATCCAAGGAGTGTATCCAAGGCATCCTGCAATGATATTGAAAGGATCCAAAGAGTGTATCCATGGAATCTTGTAGTACTACATGAGGGATCCTGCGGTATCATACCGGGCATCCAAGAACATACAAGGATCGAGATCTAGGTGGGTCTCAACCTAAGCAAGTTGTATCCTTGAATCGGAATGGGGTTCCCGAGTGCTCATGGAATTATCTGATCAGAATCCAAGGTGAGATCGAGTCAAGCCATTCCTATTTAATTATGAAGACATGTAATATTTCCTTCGGTTTAAGCATTGTCTTTCATTAGTGTGATAAGGTCAAGTAGCATGCAACCTCTTTATCAAGACATTTGGTTCAAGCCTTACCTTTCATTAGTGTGACAAGGACAAGTAGCATGCAACCATTGAATCCATTTAAGGAATATTCCATATTCAAGGTCCATTCTGCTACCTTCCATTAATGTAGTAAGGGGTGTTACAAATATGCAACCAATTAATCATTCACATTTAATTCGGTCAAGTCATATACACAATATACTTACCAATTTCCATTTCACATTTAATAATCAATTGAAGCACTTACCTTGGGTGGGTCAAGTGGTAAGCATACATGGTACTTTCCATTATGCAATTCACATCATAAACATGCCATTTAATATAGAAAATCTTACCCTTATAGTGGTCAAACCACAACACACCCGAACGATGGCTCAAACGTGTCAAAACATTAAAAACCCAAAATATGGCATAACCTTCGACAAGGGGTGGATTGAGTTGTAGGTGTAATCGCTAACAACTAATAACATATTTGGAAAGAGCATAACTATACGGTTCTAACAAGTATAATCATGGAATATGAATTTAATAAACGGCACCCGATGAAATTGGTGGGACCCACATGATAAATCCAGAATCAACAAACTTTAGGGATGAGTTATAGACCACCTGCCTTAGAGTTGTACGACTCTCCTCCTCCGGTATCGGCTCTTGATTTGCCTCGGATCGGAGTAGATCTAAAAAAAGGTGAAAAAACGCTCAAACCCTGATAACTAGGTTGAGAGCAAAAGAGAAGGAGAATGGGTCAAATGAACTCGAGTACTTACCGTTACGCATCCAACATGACGAACGAAAGCTCAATCGGTTGCCAAATGAAGGAGATATCTTTATCCCTTGATTAGGTCTTCAAAAAGCTCCAAATGGGTGAAAATGGAGGTAAATCCCGCTGGTTTACGAGTTGGGGAAGAAGAGGTGGCTTAATAGATCTTTAAGGGAAAAACTGGAAATTTACCCAAAATTTAGCCTATGTACGATTTGTCTGCACAGTTTAACAAATTGTGTGCAAACTGTGCGACATGGTTTTGTCTAAAAAAACATCCTCCACACGGTTTGGTCTAACTGTGCGCAAACCATGCACGAATACCTCGAAAGAAGGGCACTTTGCACGGTTAGGCTGCACGGCTGTGCGGAATTCCTAAACTGTGTGCCAAGTCTGGTTTTCCTAAAAAGATGGGTTCTGGGCTCCAAACAAGCCCCGAACACCCTCAGAACCTTTGCTAACTCATTAGGCTTCTATAAAAGGTTCAAAGTAAAGATTTATACTGAAAATTAAAAGATCCACACCTGAGTGAAAAACTGGGTTCTTACAATCTCTCCCTCTCAAGCGGCGATTCAAGTTCCGCCTTCAAGCATCGATGGCAGAGGATCGCAGTGATCGTCAGAACGTCGTAGATATCATCAGATTACTGCGCTAGCACCCAGAATTCAGCGATCGGTGCTCCCACAAATTTTTGAAGTGCATGTGCACGATCTAAAGGGATCCTGCTATGAATCCTTCAAGCAACAATCACTAATGGCGAGTTGCAGTCGACCGCACTTTCAGATATGAAAAGGTATGTTCTCAGTTTTAATTTACGTGCTCTTTTAATTTACTCGAGATCCTCGGACCTTATCAGAGCTCAAATCGTCGGTGATGATAAGTTCAGTCACGCCGTCGATGAAAAATTTAAAATCATCGGCCCACCGACTTTTGCTGCGTGCCCTTGTACCTTCATTTTCAATATATGCAAACATAATGTATTAATATATAAAAAACAATGTAAATTTTCACTGCAAAATTTCATTGACAATTTTCACTACGCATTTCCACTAGAAAATTGGAGCCCCAATTTCCACATAAATTTTCATAGCACATTTTCAATACATATTTTCCGCACACCATATATTTCCAAATAGAAATATACAGTGTGTTTTTTAAATGAAAATTTATAGTGCAAATTTCCAATAAATAAAAAAAATATTGAAATTTTGATCATCAAAAAAGAAAATTTTCAGTACAAATATATTAATATATAAATAAACAGTGTAATTTTTCAATAAAACCTTGCAGTGGAAATTTTCAATGTAAATATCCAATGAAGATTTTCATAGGAAATTTATGGTGGAAATTTTCATGACTTATAATTTTAATACAAATCTTACTAATATATAAATAAAAAATTTAAAATTTCTTTGAGAATTTGTATTAAAAATTTCCACTATAAACCTTTAGTGGAAATTCCCATTGGGAAATTTTAGTTCAAATTTCCACTTAAATTTGCAATGCAAATTTCTATTTAATTATTATTATTATTACTCTAAAAAATTTATTATAAAAATTCTAAAATAAAAGTTTGTTTAAATTTTCAGTTCAAATATATTAACAAATAAATAATGTTTTGAAAATTTGAACTGCAAATTTACTACGGAAATTTCCAGTGCAAACTTTCAATGGAAATTTCAAGGGCAAACTTCTAGTGAAAATTTATAATGCAAACTTACACCGAAAATGTTCAGTGCAGATATCCACAGAAAATTACAATATAGATATATTAATACATAAATAAAAAATGTAAATTTGCATCCAAAATTTACATCGAGGATTTGCTTTGGAAGTTTTTAATGTAAATTTTCACTGAAAACTTTTAATACAAAATTCTATTCAAATTTCAATGTGTTGTATTTTTATTTATCTTTATTACTAACACATTAAAAATATCTTTATTATTAAAATTTAATAAAAAACCGTTATTAAAATGTTATTAAATATAAAACATTTAATTAAAATATATTGATTAGATTAAAATTTGACGTCACATAAATTCATTTTAAAACATTTAAAAATATCCAAATATAAACTATTGTATCACATTTTTATTTATCTTTATTATTAATATTTTATAATAATAGTTTTTATTAAATGATTTATATTTAACTTTGTTATTAATATTTTATAATAACATTTTTAATTAAACATTTTATGGTTATAATTTATTTAAAATCATTTACAAGGAAGAAGGATATTATGGTCCAATCGTTTAAAATAAATTAATTTGAGTTCGCACGGTGTTTTCTCGAATCTTCGATGTTGTCTACTGGAAGCCTGAGCTGAAGCTTGAATCAGTGAAGTTTGATCTTCAAAACCCCAATGGAAATTGCTCATTTGCAGATCCGATTTGGAAGGGGATTGTTTTGGAACCAGTCGAAACTGAGTTCGAGGATGATCCATGTCGGGATCTACGAAAATGCAGAACCAAGATGCCGCCACTTCCGTTACGAATCGGGCTTCGAATCAGATTCATTGAAGGGATATAGGCCGAGGATTATCGATCGAACATCGATCTCACGAATGTTGAATTCCATTTGTTGAAGACGACTGGCGATGTCCAGTGTCAGGCCATCCCAAGGGAACCTGAGCGCGACTGAAGCCCTTTCGTGATGCGCTGAGCTCTAATTGAAGAATTCGAGCCCTCATCGAGCTATGATGATTGAACTCAACTGCTCTGTACCCAAGCTTCACGAAGAAGATGATGAAGCTTGAAGCTGCCGTCGATCCGGTCGCCGAAACAACCGTGTCACCGGCCGATTTGATTCTGACCGAGCCAAACCGAGCGATTTTGAGTCCGTTGAAGCCCGAACCCTGGCGAGGATGACCCCAGCCAAATATGACTTATTGAGATGTTGTTTCCCGATGCCATCGAAGCTGAGAAGTTGGATTCGGTCGAATCAGGTTCTCGGCAAAGAGGCGTGTGCCAAAGAAGAAGTTGGATTCGTTGGAAGATGCTGATTTCTCTTGTTTGACAATGGCTCATCCGAAGAATAACTGAGATCGGGTATGTCAAGGTCAAATCCAGATGGAATTAAATTTGATTGCTGATTTTGATTAGAAATGACAGATGGAGAAATCATTGTGTTGTTTATGAGTTTTTCCAGGGTGAAAGATATTGTGACTCAAGAATAGAGAATTTACCTTCTACCATGCCTCCGCTCTCTAGAGTTTTGTGCGTCTCCACGTATATTTCACTCTCTTTTTCTCGTTTCTTCCACTCTTCAATTCTTATGATGTATTTCTTGAATAAATTTGTTATTGTTGCTATGATCATGTGCAACCAAACATTTTTAGGACTATTCGATTGTAATGTATTGTTGAATATGCCCCAACATGATTCTTGTTGCAATGAAACAAATTAATCCTTTTTACGGTTTACTGAATATAATTTGTTTCACTTGATTTTGTTTACTTTTGCTTGGCTGTATGGCGCTCTTACGTGGGTGTTTTCCCGTTTCCGGTTTAGCTTAACATTTTCCGGTTCGTTTATTTTCTGGAACCTGGTCTATATGTTTTTCTTACCTGTTAGCGATGATCTGCTGTGGACCATTGATTACTTTTGATCCGACGGCTCGGATTGCTCCCGATGCCTTCTTTTGGCTGGCCTTGATTTGCTATGAGCTATGCCACTCCATTCAAAACGCGCCACATGTGGATAATTAAGATGACAGCCTTGGAATGCATCGTTAGCCGAGATGTTGTCTTCCATGAATCTGGTATGTCCAATAACAAAAAACCTGAACCTGTTGGATCTTCTGAAGAAGATGCAGAACCCAGAGGGGTCCTAACACCTTTAGGTGTTGAAGTTCCTTTAAGATCCGGTGACCAACCCCAATCCAGTATTGGTCATGCTCCTTCGGTTACCCAAGCCCAACCTAAATTAGATTTCAGTTCAGAATCAGAACCTGAGGGCCATGAACCTGATGACCTGAGCAACTATCCGGTTACTCGAGATAGAGAAAGGAGAGTTATTAGATCTTCAAACCACTTCAACCAGGCAGACATTGCTACCTATGATTTCAATATAGCTCAGGACTTGTTCAATGATGAGCCCAAAACTTATAATAAAGCTTTTAAGTCTAAAGAAGCCAATAGTTGGCTGAGAGAAATGCAAGAGGAAATTAATTCCCTTCTTAAGAACAACACCTGGGTTGTTGTTCCCAGACCTAATGACCAGAAAGTGATAGGTTCTAGATGGATTTATAAAAAGAAAGAAAACAATGTAAGAGATACTAAAATCAAATTCAAAGCCCGTATGGTATTTAAAGGTTTTCTGCAGCGTGAAGGCATTGATTATAGTGAAATATTCTCTCCTGTTGTTAAGCATTCATCCATTAGAATTATACTTGCATTTACTTCCAAACACGATATGCATGTTGAACAACTTGATGTAAAAACTGTTTTTTTTAATGTTAGCCTTGATGAAACAATTTATATGACCCCTCCTAAAGGATTTTCAAAATTGTTCAAACCTAATCATGTTTGTCTTTTAAAGAAATTCTTGTATGGGCTTAAAAAATATTCAAGAAAATGGTACAAAAGATCTGATTCCTTTATGATTGAAAATCAATTTTCTAGAAGCAAATTTGATGCATGTGTGTATTTTAAGACTTTTAAACATGAGTCTGTTTACCTTTTATTATATGTTGATGACATGCAGTTAATCATCAAAAACATGAGGATTATAAATTATGTTAAGCACCAGTTAAATTGTGCCTTTGAAATGAAAGATTTAGGTCATGCAAATCAAATCCTTAGTATGGACATAATTAGGGATAGAAAGACCATAACCCTATACTTGTCCCAATTTTCTTATGTTAGGAAGGTATTAAAAAGATACTTGTTTGAACACATTAAACCTGTAAATATTCCCTTAGGACAACATTTTAAACTTTCCTTGAAGCAATCACCTAGAAATGAAGATGAAACTTCCTTTATG
Source organism: Viscum album (assembly GCA_963277665.1). Lineage (NCBI taxonomy): Eukaryota > Viridiplantae > Streptophyta > Magnoliopsida > Santalales > Viscaceae > Viscum > Viscum album. The sequence goes on from OY728157.1 coordinate 1,431,385,681, forward strand.
AATAATATTCCATATGCAAATGTTGTGGGAAGTATTATGTATGCCATGGTCTGTTCTAGGCCAGATATTGTCTTTTCTGTTTGTACATTGAGCAGGTTTATGGGGAAACCTGGTAAGGCCCATTAGCATGCTTTAAAATGGTTATTAAGGTATGATTCTATGTCTGATAAAATGTGCATTCTATATGGATTAAATACTAATTTTGATGATGATATAGTTGGTTTTTTTATTCTGACTATGCTGCAAATATTGACACCCAAAAGTCTATCACCGGTTTTGTTTTCCTTGCATATGGAGGACCGGTCTCTTGGAAATGCAACATGCAATCAGTGGCTGCACTTTCCACTACCGAGGCAGAGTATATTGCCTTGACAAAATCTATTAAGGAATCCATTTGGCTTAGAAGTTTTCTTTCTGAGTTGTCATTATTTACTGATAGTATAGTAGTTCACTATGATAGCCAATCTGCCTTGCATCTATCTAAAAATTATGTATTCCAGGGTATATCAAAACACATATACATTAGGTTACATTTTGTTAGGGATATTATAGAATTTGGGAAAGTGAGTGTCACCAAGATACCCACTAATGATAACCCGACTGATAGTTTGAATAAGTATGTTTCGTTATCTAAATTCATGCATTGTCTTAAGCTTATGAGTATAGTCCCAATTCTATAATCTAGGTTGCAAGAACATCATCACTGAATTTTATTTGATTGTAAAGTGGAGAATCGTTGTATATGCCCCTGCATGATTCTTGTTGCAATGAAATGAATTAATCCTTTTTACGGTTTACTAAATATAATCTGTTTCACTTGTTTTTGTTTACTTCTGCATGGCTGCATGACAATCCTATGTGGGTGTTTTCCTATTTCTGGTTTAGCTTAACATTTCCCGATTCATTTATTATCTGGAACCCGATCTATATGTTTTCCTTACCAGTTAGCGATGACCTGTTGTGGACCATTGATTACTTTTGATCTGACGGATCAGATTGATCCCAGTGTGCTTCTTTTGGCTGGCCTTGATCCGCTGTGAGCTGCTCCACTCCATTCAGAATGTGCCACATGTCATGTGCGCTGTCTTGGCTTCAGTTATGCGAAACGTCCCTTTGATCTCCACCGTCCACGTGGCCTCCATCGAGCAGCTCCACTGAACCGTTTGGCGACTCTCTGTTGCGCATTGAGTGCACTGGTTTTTCTCGAGGGTTATATGTGCTTCAGTTCTGGTTCATTCTCTCTGGTTTTGAGAGAGCTCTCAACGAGCGTAGTTCTGCTCTGGCTCCGTGAAGAAAAAGGACAAACCGTCCAGGAGACTCTGGCCACCCGCACGCCCCTCTTCCAGTATACGTGCCACCTCTTGAAACCGAAGTACTTCTTCGATGGAGACTCAGTGGGGATCATCTCGGTTTTGGGTATTTTGATGGCTATGTTTCAAGTGGTAACAACCTTTACATTTTTTTCAATCGTAATCAAGATCTGGTTTGTAGATCTTGGATCTGTAGCGATTTATCTTTTCTTCAACATGTATGCTATTGTATCATTCTTGTGTGTGTGCGTGAGTCCATCCATTAGTGGACGAGGCTGACTCTACGTGACATGGTTGGTCACTGCCACCTAGTTCAGGAAGCTCGGGCTCCTCGGATAGTTTCTGTGGTCCTTTTATTTCTACATTCGAGACTGTAATCAATGCTTGTATTCTTTCTTGATTTCTTAATAAATTGGTTGCCCTGGTGGTGTTCTTGTTGTGTATGTAGGTCCCCTTGGGGCCGAAGCACGTTACATCTGTTGTCTTCTTTATATTCTTGCATTGACTCTTTGTCTTGTTCCAATATCTTGACTGAGTTTACTATTCCTGACCCAATACGATAATAACTAATTTTTTAATTAAACTTACCAATTTTTTCACCATTATATGAGATAATGGATCTTAGATTTTTTAGGGTTTAAGTAATTAGCCCCAACAAGTGGTATTTGAGCTTACTGTTATGTTGCTATGGGTTCAAATAAGTTTGATATTGATAAGTTTGATGGTGAGAATGATTTTAATCTCTGGATAATTAAGATGAAAGCCTTGTTAGATCATAATGACCTTATTGATTCCCTTGCTGGCTCTAGAAAGAAAATCACCATCACGACCCCTGATGGGTAGGCTGTCACCTCTTTTGTAGATGTCCCTGAGGAGACCCTTAGGAAAGCTCGTAGTTTAATCCTTTTATCTTTAGGAGACAAAGTCTTAAGAGAAGTTTCATATGAGTCCACCGCCGTTGGTATATGGTCTAAATTGGAATCCCTCTATATGACAAAATCACTTGTTGGTAGACTATATAAAAAAATGAGATTATATACATTAAAAATGCACCATGGAACTATAGTGTGGATACACATTGATGAATTTAATAAAATCTTATTAGACTTAGCCAACATTGACATTAAATTGGATGATGAGGACTAAACCATTATATTGTTAACATCATTAGACGATTCATTTAACTCTGTTAAGGACTCTATGATGTATGGGAAAGACACACTAACTCTTGGGGATGTAAAATATGCTTTGCTCTCTAAATACCATCAATGAAAGGGTAGTGTGAAAACTGAGATTGAGGGTTTAAATGTTAGGGACAGAGGTGAATCTAGAGGCCGGAGTGTTTCAAGGGGTATGAGAAAAGATAGGGGTCAGTCTAAGGAATATAGAAGCAAATCTAAAGGCAAGGTAATCAAATGTTTTCAATGTAAACAACCTGGACATGTCAAGAGGAACTGTCCTAATAAGAAGGGTGACTATAAAGATAGTAATAGTGACCATTCCCTATTAGTTGAACAAGACTTTGACACTACTGATGTGTTAAATGTCACTGACATAGCCATCTCGGATGAGTGGATCCTAGATTCAGGATGCTCATTCCATATGTGTCCAAGGAAGGAGTTATTTACTGTGTTAATGGAAGTCAAGTTTGGTGAGTTTTTTCTAGGGAATAACAGGAGCTGTCACATTATGGTAATATGCTCAATTTTACTTGAGCTTTATGATGGGTCTGTCAAGTCTCTTGAGGAAGTTAGGTGGGTACCTGAATTAAAAAGAAACATAATATCCCTAGGAATCCTTGACCAGAAAGGTTAGGACTTTAAGTTTGGATATGGAAGCCTTAGAGTAGCCCGGGGATCCCTCACTGTTATGAAAGAAACCCTTCGCAATGGCCTGTATGTATTAGATGGAAAGGTGTATAGAAATCAGTTGAATGCCTCTTCTAGTTCAGAAATTGATTCCACTACTTTGTGTCATTGGAGACTAGGGCATGTCAGTGCCAAGGGTCCTAGTGAGATTAAGAAACATGTCCTTCTAAGTAACATCACTACTAGTAGTCTTCCCTTTTATAAAGACTGTGTATATGGGAAGTCTAGGAGAGTCAGTTTCAGTAGGTCTTTGTATAAGGCTAAAGAACCTCTTGAATGTGTACATTATGATCTATGAGGTCCTTCTAGGGTCACTCCGCATGGCGGAGGCTTATACTTTGTGACCTTTATTGGTGATTTCTCTAGGAGAGTATGGATTTATATACTCAAGCATAAGTCTGATACATTTTAGACTTTGAAATGGAAAGCTGCTGTATAGAGTGAGAGTAATAAGAAACTTAAGGCCTTAAGGACTGATAATGGTTTAGAATATCTATCCAATAAATTCATTGAATATTGTGAATCTAAAGGAATTAAAAGATACCAGACTGTTGTGGAAACTCCAAAACAGAATGGGTTAGTAGAAAGAATGAATAGGATTGTCCTTGAGAGGGTGAGGTGTATGCTCTCTAAGGGTGTAATTTCGGACCGTCCCGGCCTGACATGCAAAAAATCGGACCGTTGGCCACTATTCGGGCTGGACCGGGCCGGCCCGAATATCCCCATGAGGCGGCCTGAGCCCGGCCTCAGGCCGGCCCAAACCATCGGTTCGGGCCGGGCTTTTTCGGGTTGGGATTTTTTGGGCCGGGCCATGCTTTTTTGAGTCGGACCATGGTGGACCTTTATTATTTTCAAAATGATTGTTTGTTTTAAAAATTATTTTAAATGTTTTTATTTAAACATTTTTTTAACATTTATTTTTAAAAAATTACATTTATTTTTAAACGGATGTTTTTTGTAAAAATGTTTATTTTATTTTTTATTAACATTTTACAATGGGTGGATATGTTTTCTTTGTCTAAACTGATTAATATATTGTGAATCTATAAAAATTATTTGCAAATTGTAAAAAAAATTAATGAGGGGTTTTGAGGGGTGCGCAGTAGTGAGTGAGTTTAAATCCTTGTTATTTAAATGTATTTTTAACATTTTTTAAAACTTTTTTTAACATTTAATTTTTTTCAACTTATTTATAATTTTATAAGCTTTTGTTAAATTTTTTTATTTAAAAGTTTTTATTTAAACCATTTTTTAACATCTGTTTAAAACGTTTTTTTACATTTTTTAATGATTAATTTAAAACATTTTTTAATTTTTTTAAATGAATGCTGTTTACAAGTATTTTTTTAAAACATTTAACATTTTTTATATTTTAATGTAAAAAGTTTTTTTTAAGTGTTTGTTTTAAAAAAATTAATTTAAGTGTTTGTTTTAAAAACTTTTTTTAAAAATTTGTTTAAAACATTTTTATTTTAACCTTTTTTAAACTGTTTTTTAACACTTGTTTAAAATGTTTTTACAATTATTTTTAGACGTTTAATTTAAAACGTTTTTTTGAACGCACGTATTTTACATGTATTTTTTTTAAACATTTAACATGTTTTAAGTAAAAACATTTTTTATTAACATTTTACAGTGGGTGGATTTGTTATTTTTTTTCTAAATAGATTTATATATGTCTATTAATTTATATATATTATGTGTAAATTGAAAAAAAGTATTAATTATGGATTGGGGGGTGCGCAGCAGCAGGTAGTGGGTTTAAAGCGTTGGTATTTATATGTTTTTTTATCATTTATTTAAAATGTTTTTTTTTGCATTTATGTTTTTTAACTTATTTATGAAAATTATAGTATATATAATATATGAAAGTTTCATCATATTTTAAAAATAATAATGAGGTTGGGGGTGTACGAACATCATTGGGTGAGTAGTTATTTTTTTTGTTAATATATAATAAGTTATTATATATATATATATATAATATGAGAAAATTGTAAAATAATAATTAGGGGTTGAGGGGTGCGCCGCAGTGGGTGGGTTATTTTTTTTCAAAATAGATTTATATATAATATATGAAATTGCAACATATTTAAAAAATAATAATGAGGTTGGGGGACGTGCACTGTCACGACCCGTCCTCGGGGCCTGTGTCATTACTACCCCAAGCCCACCTTCCATAGGCCAGGGGCTGGCGACTAGCACCAAAGACGTAAATCTTTAAACTGGGAAGACATTGACTTTATAACAGTAAACAAACACAACAGAGTATGCAACTGGAAGTAAAACACTAAGTAAAACTGTATACAAAATAGTGTGCTGAAAGTAAAAGGGGCCGAAAATACAAGCCCAACAGTAAAGTACAATACAACTGAAAAGTACAAGTACAACTGAAAGAAGAAGTAAAACATCAACTGGGTCATCCTTCGGGGTTCCTACCTAAAGGGTAGGTACGGATGGCCTCCTCAGCACTCCGCGTCAGTCTGTCCGCTCCGTGTACCATCTCGCCAAGTGGTCCAACTCTAGGTACCGTCCAATCCTGCTACTCTCTCTCAGTCAGTGTTGTCCGTCGTCTGCAACCAACACAACGAGGTGCGGGAAAAGCCCTTGCATGGGTGAGTATAACGATACTTAGTAGGGTCTCCGAGATCCTCAAGGTCTCACTAAATCCAACAAGGATAAACCACAAGTATGAAATCAACAAATAACCATCACTTAGGTATATGCCCATACATATACCTAAGTTATCTAGTAACTCATCTCATTCGTGAGCTAAACACAAAAGTCACTGACTCAGCTCAAACCAGGATTTCAGTGAAGTATAGAAGTACAGATGATTAGTCGCGAAGCTAGATCACCTTATTCTGTCAAGATGCACTGCTTCTGACCATACAGAGCCTGACCCACATAGGATCGATAGGTGCTAACCCCCGCAATGACCCACACATGATCTGACCTACACAGGATCGGTATGCGCTGACGCACACAGGATCGCTGAGCGCTGACCCACACAGGATCGGTATGCGCTGACCCACACAAGATCGTTGAGCGCTGACCTCCGTATAATCTGTCTCCAACCTCCGTCTCACTATCAGCCACTGGATTCCTCGCACCCGGTGCGCTCGAGTTCTGTAGAATCTGTCCTCGAGATATCGGTCGTACCTCGACTGCCACTAAACTCCACAAAGGAGTAACCAAAAGGACCGCCATGTCATAAGGGTTCCAACGCTACAAACGATGCGTTAATCGGACACTCGATCTGTGAGTTATTGACATTTCCGTTCCAGGGGCCTGGTTGGTTTTTAGGTTCAAACCAACCCGACCATACTCCAATTGTGTCCAAACCTCAAGTGAGGTATGCCAAAAGTACCATCTCGTTCTAAGCTTTCCGTCGCCACATACGGTTCGCCGATCGAACACCCGTAGCCCAAGATACGGACGAAAATGAGATTTCGGGTTAAACGGGTTCGGACTGGGGTCCGACCCGGCCAGCGGGTCCGACCCAATCCGAGAGTCCAGCCCGACCCGAGAGGGCGGCCCAGCCCGAGTGGAAGACCCGGCCCGACAGCGGCCCGACCCGAGAGCGGCCCGACCCGAGTGGGTGGCCCGGCCTGGCGGCCCGCGTGGCCTGGCTGGCCACTCTTGGGAGGGGGGGTGTCACGCCCCTTGTTGTCGAACAGAACTAGCGCTAAGCGTCAGTTCAGGTGACCCACGAGACTCTAGGGGTCCCGCCTTATCCGTCTGGCCGAGCGGCCAGCCGATTCCGCACCACCGGCACGGTGCGACAACGTCGGGCCCCTGCTTCCACTGCCGCGGCTCACTTCCTCCGCGCGGCGCAACGGTGCCGCGCTACCTCTGCCACGACCTGGACTAGTCGTGGCCCCCTGATCTTCCGCACGGCACGACGGCGCCACGCTCCTCCGGCGACTGTCCGACCACCTTGCTCCGCCGCGGCCCGGTTCTCTGCGCGGTGCGATGACGCCGCGCCCCTTCAACGACCCGACGACCTTTGCGCCGTCGGTTTCCTTCGTGGCCGGCCTGATGCCGGCCGCCGTCACTCCGCCTCCGTTGTCAACAAACGAGGAATTATGGGGGGTGTTGGGCCGTGTTCGTGCGGCCCGCACCCTCCGCGTTATGATGTTATCAATCAGAAAGACACAACCATATTTGAACAAGATAGATTGGAAACAAGAATTAATTCAAATCCCCTACCTCGTTTGTCAATGATCGTTGACGAAGTCGCGGGAAAAGGGCGAACATTGATTCGTTGACGTCGGGAAGCGTCCGGGGTAGGAGACCGAGGAAGAAGCGTCGTCAGCGTTCTTCGCGGTCGACTCCTCCTCTTTTGGCACGGTTGAAGATCGATGAAGATGTTTGTCGTTCTTCATTGAAAGGATAAAGTTCTCCAAGGGTTCTCCAAAGCTCCACCAAAAAGAAAGTGCCAACAAAAATAATGGGTTAAGCTAACCCATTATTTAATTGTTGGCCAAAAGAATTCAAAAGAATTCAAATAGGTTTTAATTAATTAATTTAAGGATCTAAATTAATTAATAGAGGGGGGTTGACACTTTAATGAAGGGAGTTCAAGAGCCTTCCCCCACTTATGGGGAGTTCAAGGAGGTTTAAAGCTTGTGTGGGCCCCACCTAATAAAATCCTCCCAAGGGAGGTTATGTGCGGGTGGGCCCCACCACCATAACCTCTCATGGGAGGTTATGGTGTGGTGATCCCCTCCACTAACCTCTTCTTGGAGCTTTAACCACCAAAAATAAAAATAAAGCTAACACTTTATTTTTATTCAATTTTAATTTAAAACCCCCAAAACTAACTTCCATTCTTGTTAGAATGCAACTGCGGTGAAGGTATCACTAAGAAATCACCGACATTTCGAGTTCAACGGTGCCCTCAGATTTCAATTCCGAGCACCGGTTCAAATGTTATAATACCCCGCTCGCACGTTTACTGAATGTACCAGAACAAAATTTCAGAAATTGATTTCGGGCACACCGGGCCTCGGAATCAAGCGCCGTAAAATTTCACGGACTCGTAAAAATCCCATGAATTTAAGAAAAAATTTTCCACGGAATTTTCAGGTATTTACATGTACGAACATCATTAGGCGAGTGTGTTATTTTTTTTAATATAAAATAAGTTATTATATATATAATATTAAATCATTGACACACACACACACATATATTATTAATGGATTTTTAAAAGGCACACTTAATTGATATATATTATTAATAACTTTATATATATATATATATTATTAATGGTTTTGTTTATATATATATATATTATCATATCATTGATATATATATATTATTAATGGATTTGTTTATATATATATAATATGCAAGTTTCATCATATTTAAAAAAAATTAATGAGGTTGGAGGGTGTGCACCAACATCATTGGCTGAGTGTGTTATTTTTTTAATATATAATAAGTTATTATATATATATATATATAATGTTAAATTATTGATATATATATATATATATGTAATATGAGAAAATTGTAAAAATAATAATTAGGGGTTGGGGGGTGCATTGCAGTGGGTGGTTAATTTTTTTTTCTAAATAGATTTATAAATGTATAGTATATATAATAAATGCAAGTTGCAACATACTTAAAAAAATTAATGAGGTTGCGGGACGTGCATGAACATCATTAGATGAGTATGTTATTTTTTATTAATATACAACAAGTTATTATATATATATAATATTAAATCATTGATATATATATATATATATTAATAGCTTTGTTTATATATATATATATTATATTAAATCATATATAAATAAATATATATATATTATTAATGTATTTTTAAAAGTCACACTTAATTGATATATATTATTAATGGCTTTGTTTATATATATACATTATATATATATATATATAATTATATATCGTTGTATACACACACACACACACACACACACACACACATTATAATTATATGTATATATATATATACACATTATTAAATATATAATATATAATATATATAATATATATTATTTTTTTGTTAATATATAATGATATATATATATATATATTTGGGGGGATGAGTTCTGGACAAATGCCCAGAACCCTACAATTTATTCAAACAAAAGGAGCATACAAGTTACATGAGTCGAAATGAGGGCAATTTTCTAGAATATCTAATAAAAAAAGGAATCAAATCCGGTGGGAGATCATTCCCCCAAGTGATCTCATGAGAGACTCCCATGTTGGAGAGACTGTCGACAATCTTGTTTGCTTCACGGAAGGTGTGTGTAGCGATGAAGTTGAGACTTTTGAGCGAGTTGAGGCAGTTAATCCATCAGGGGGTGAGATTCCATGCAAGGTGAGTCACACCCTTCCAGATGGCTTGCACAATGGTAGAAGAGTCTCTCTCAATCCAGATGTTGCTCTAGTTGAAAAGTTTTGCAAAATTGATGGCATGAATGATACCCAACATTTCGGCCTCCAGAGTAGAAGCAATGTCGTAGCTTCTATAGAAACATATGAGAATCTGATCAAGATGGTATCTGAAAACACCTCCGCATCCCAAAGGTCCAGGGTTTACTTTCGAGGCTCCATCAATGTTGATTTTAATCCATCCAGGAGGAGGATCCTGCCAGAAGACTTCAATAGTGTATTTCAGTTTTGGATATATTCCAATTACTCCAATCCGGCGGAGGGTTTCAAGATCAATGACAGAATTGTCACAATGGTATTTTTGGATCATGACAGTCTCTTTGATGGCAAGAAATATCCTCATTTTACCTGCATTTAGTTTAAAAGAGATATTGTTGAAAATGAAATCATTTCTACCATACCAGAGGATATGCAGAAGATCTGTAATGGCAGTGAGAAAAAGGTTTCTGATTTTCGATGACCTCAGAAGCTCAATTGTCCTTTTCAACTACGAGAAAATAAAGTTGTCCAACAGCCATCTACACTCAAAGAGGTCAAAAATGTAATGCCAAAGAGCAGTAGCAGTCTCACAAGATAAAAAGAAGTGGTTTATGTCATCCCGATGTTGGTTGTGCCATCTAAATTTAGAGAAAAGATTAAAACCATAAGACTGAAGACAACCATCGGTAGGAACTTTTTGGTGAGAAATTCACCAAATGTGGGTAAGACGAGAAGGTTTTATCCAAGCCTTATTGAAATTAGCGATCCAGCTGAGATTATCATCAATGTTAGAGAGATGGTGCTTATAATATTTTTTGGAGTCCAACAAGCCATTTTTAGCTGGTTCCCAAGCCAGAAAGTCATCATTGGAAGTGAAGTAATAATTCTCTACAATATCCTTAATAGAATATGAAAGATGAGCACCATAAGAATTGATCACGTCCCTGATGGAGCAGTTAGTGGGATTAGGAGAAAAAGAAGTCGGCATCTCCGATATAAGAGGGGAATTAGTCCAGTTATCAAACCAAAAAATTTAAAGTGGATTCTTTACTAACAATCCATCTAGAATTTTCCAATATAGAATAATAAGAAGATTTAATCGAGGGCCAAATAGAGGAAGACATGTAGTGAAAATTACCAGATTTAAGCTTATCAAGAAAACAAGTTCTGAGAAATTTCAAGGAATGAGAGTTATTATTAATGAGGGACCACGTAAATTTATCCTAAAGAGCCTCATTAAAGGTTTTAATATTTTTAATTCTTATACCACCTTCTTCAATAGGCTTACAACAAGAGGTCCAAGAAACCGTGACCAATTCTCTCTCTAGAGTGCTTCCGCTCCAGATGAAGTTCCTTATAACAGTATTTAAGTGTTTAATAAGACCGTCCGGCCACTTGTAGACCATCATGGAGTAAACCAATTTAGAAACAATGGTGGATTTCACAAGGCAAACCCTTCCTGCCATTGAAAGAGCTTTTCCTTTCCAGGATGAAAGTTGTTTATGAATTTGATTCACTATGTGCTGGAAATAAGAGGATTTGGGTCGGCCCCAGAAGATGGGGATGCCAAGGTAAGTGAAGGGAAGTGAACCTTCCTTAACCCCTAAAACATTGGTGAAATGAGTTTTCCTATTGAGGGGGAAATTTTTACCAAAATAGAGAAAGGATTTATGCCAGTTAACCCGCTGACCAGACACCTCTTCATAGTGAGAGATGATGGATTAAGGTTATTGATATTTCTTTTGTCCCCCCTGGAGGAATAAAATGATATCATCATCATAAAGAAGATGGGAAGGGGCCTGTAAATTCCTAGAGGCAAGAATCAGTTTGATTTTTCCTTGATCAACATTGAAGGTGAGCAATCTGCTAAGATAGTCTTCCACAATAGAAAAAATGATAGCAGAGAGAGGGTCTCCTTGTTTGACGCCCTTGGTGCATTTAAAGTAACCTCTAGGAGAGCCATTGATAAGAACAGAAATATGGGCTGAATTGAAAATGGTTTTGATTCTATTGACAAAAGTTTCATTGAATCCGAAACTATAAAGAACTTTAAAAATAAAGTCCCAGTCAATCGTGTTAAAGGATTTAGTAATATCTAGTTTAAGAAAAACATTTCCACCTCTAGTGTTTCTATTCAATAAATTAGTGGATTCAGAGGCAAGGCAAATGCAATCTTGTATGGACCTACCTTTAATGAAGCCGAACTGGTTCCAAGAAACAATTTTGTTGCTAATAGTAGAGAGTCTATTGGCAATGATCTTAGTAATAATTTTAAAAAGAAAGTTTAAGAGGGTGATGGGTCGGAAAAGGTTAATTTCATCGGCATTTTCAATTTTGGGAATAAAAGTGAGAAATTGAGAATTTAGACCATGAGGAATAACCCCTTTTTCAAAGAAGGTTCTGACTAAGTTACAAACATAATTTTGAATGACATCCCAGTGTTTTTGGTAAAATCCGTTATTAAAGCCATCAGGTTCAGGGGAACTGTCTGGATCAAGGCCAAAAACAGTGTCTTTAATTTCAGAATCAAGAGGGATGTTGTTAAGTAAACAATTATCTTCAAAAGTAACCATGTTCGGAATAATATTAGGCAATATTTCTTTGTTGGTATTGGGGACATTGAAAATGTCAGTGAAATAGGAGACAACATGGTTGGAAATCCCTTCTTCCATATTAATGAGGTTACCCTCAACCCTTAAACAGGAGAGAGGCCTACTAGATTTCCTAGCTCTTTGAAGGGAGTTATAAAATTTGGTGTTCGTGTCGCCGTCATTGAGCCATTTAGATTTGAAAGTTTTCTTCTTTAAGTTATCTTTAAAGTTGAGCAAAGAGATTAATTTAGCCGAAATATTTATTTCATTTGGGGTTCAGTTAGAAATCTGGCCTTCGCACGGACCAGCGGGCTGGGCTTTTTCAAGCCGGCCCAGCCTGGGCCGCAGGCCTTCTTGGATAGGCCCAGGCCCGACCCGAGAACCTACAACCCGAGCCTGGCCTGGCCCGATATGGGCTTTGCCGGGCCAGGCCTCTCGGGCTTCCGGGCCGGGCCTGTCGGGCTTTCAGGCCATTGGGCCAAAATTACACCCTTATTGTTGTCACTCTCCAAGTCCTTTTAGGCTGAGGTGGCTTCAATAGCAGTGTACCTCATTAACCGTTGCCCATCTTCTGCCAACTCCTTTAAGACACCTGAAAAACTCTGGAAGCGCACACCCCCAAATCTTACTCACCTTAGGATATTTGGATCCATAGCTTATGCACATTCACGTAATGATAATCTATCTCTTAGGGCCATTAAGTGTATATTCATGGTATATCCAGAGGGTGTTAAAGGGTATCGTTTATAGGTAGATAAACCAAGTTACCAGAAATGCATCATTAGCCGCGATGTTGTCTTCCATGAATCTGGTATGTCCAATGAAAAATAACCTAAAACTATTGGATCTTCTGAAGAAGTTGCAGAACCCATAGGGGTCCTAACACCGTTAGGTGTTGAAGTTTCTTTAAGATCTGGTGACCAACCCCAGTCCAGTATTGGTCCTTCTACTTAGGTTACCCAAGCCAATCCTAAATCAAATTCCTGTTCAGAATCAGAACTTGAGGGCCAAGAACCTGATGACCTGAGCAACTATCAGGTTACTTGATATAGAGAAAGGAGGGTTATTATACCTCAAGCCCACTTCAAACAGAAAGAAATTTCTACCCATGCTTTCAATGTAGCTCAGGACTTGTTCAATGATGATCCCCAAACTTATAAGCAAGCTATTAAGTCCAAAGAATCCAGTAGTTGGCTGAGAGAAATGCAAGAGAAAATGAATTCCCTTCTTAAGAACAACACCTGGGTTATTATTACCAGACCCAATGAATAGAAAGTTACAGGTTCTAGATGGATTTATAAGAAGAAAGAAAAAAATATTGGAGAGACTAAAATCAAATTCAAAGCCCACATGGTAGCTAATTGTTTTCTACATCATGAAGGAATTGATTATAGTGAAATATTCTCTCTTTTGTTAAGCATTCAAGTATTAGAATTCTGCTTGCATTTGCTGCCAAACTCGATATGCATGTTGAACAACTTGATGTAAGATCTACTTTTTTTCATGGTAGCATTGATGAAACAATTTATATAACCCCTCCTGAAGGATTTTTAAAAAATTTCAAACCTAATCATATTTGACTTTTACATAAGTCCTTGTATGGGCTTAAAAAATATTCAAGACAATGGTACAAACGGTTTGATTACTTAATGATTGAAAATCAGTTTTCTAGAAGCATATTTGATGCATGTGTGTATTTTAAGACTATTAAACATGAGTCTATTTACCTTTTATTATATGTTGATGACATGATATTAATCTGCAAAAATATGGGGATTATAAATTCTATTAAGCACCAGTTAAATTGTGCCTTTGAAATGAAAGATTTAGGCCATGCAAATGAAATCCTTGGTATGGACATAATTAGGGATCAGAAGGCAAGAACCCTATAATTATCCCAATTTTCTTATGTTAGGAAGGTATTAAAAAGATACCTATTTGAACACATTAAACTTGTAAATATTCCCTTAGGACAACATTTTAAACCGTCCTTGAACCAATCACCTAGAAATGAATATGAAACTGCCTTTATGAACAATATTCCATATGAAAATGTTGTGGGAAGTCTTATGTATTCCATGGTCTGTTCTAGGCCAAATATTTCCTTTGTTGTTTATACATTGAGTAGGTTTATGGGGAAACCTGGTAAGTCCCATTGGCATGCTTTAAAATGGTTATTAAGGTATGCTTCTATGTCTGATAAAATGTACATTCGATATGGATTGAATACTAATTTTAATGATGATATAGTTGGTTTTGTTGATTCTGATTATGTTGTAAATATTGACACCCAAAAGTCTATCACTAGTTTTTTTCCTAACATATGAAGGACCGGTCTCCTGGAAATGCAACATGAAATCAGTGGTTGTACTTTCCACTATTGAGGCAGAGTATATTGCCTTGACAAAAGCTATTAAGGAAGCCATTTGTCTTAGAGGTTTTCTTTTTGAGTTGTCATTATCTTCTGATAGTATAGTAGTTCACTATGATATCCAATCTACCTTGTATCTATATAAAAATTATGTATTCCATGGTATATCAAAGCATATAGACATTAGGTTACATTTTGTTAGGGATATTATAGAATCTGGGAAAGTGAGTGTCACCAAGATACCCACTAATGATAACCCGACTGATAGTTTGACTAATGCTGTTCTGTTATCTAAATTCATGCATTGTATTAAGATTATCAATTTAGTCCCAATTCTATAATCTGGGTTGCGAGAACATCATCACTGAATTTTATTTGATTGCAAGGTGGAGAATTGTTGAATATACCTATTTATGATTTGTGTTGCAATGAAATGAATTAATCCTTTTTACGGTTTACTGAATATAGTTTGTTTCACTTGTTTTTGTTTAATCCTTTATGGCTTCATGGCACTCCTACTTGGATGTTTTACCATTTCCAGTTTAGCTTATCATTTCCTGGTTCATTTATTTTCTGGAACCCGGTCTATATGTTTTCCTTACCTATTAGCAATGACCTGCTATAGACCATTGATTACTTTCGATCCGATGGCTTAGATTGCTACCAGCGTGCTTCTTCTGGATGTCCTTGATCCAATTTGAGCTATGCCACTCCATTCAGAACATGCCACATGTCATGTGCGCTATCTTGTCTTCAGTTATGCGAACTGTCCCTTTGATCTTCGCCGTCCACACGGCCTCCATCCCGCTGCTCTACTGAACCATCTGGAGAATCTCTATTGCGCACTGATTGCGCTAGTTTTTCTTGAGGGTTCTATGTGATTCAATTTTGGTTCCTTCTCTCTGGTTCTGAGAGAGATCTTGACAAGAATAGTTTTGCTCTGGCTCCATGAAGAAGAAGAACGAACTGTCCAGGAGACTCTGGCCACCCACACTCCCCTCTGCTACTGTACATGCCACCTCCTACAACTGGAGTACTTCTACAGTGGAGACTCACTGGGGATCATCTTGGTTTTGGGTATTTTGATAGCTACATTTCAAGTGGTAACAACCTTTACATTTTTTTCAATCGTAACCAAGATTTGGTTTGTAGATCTTGGCTATATAGCGATTTATCTTTTCTTCAATATGTATAATGTTGTATCCTTCTTGTGTGCACACGTGAGTCTATCCAGGAGTGGACGAGGATGACTCTACGTGATAGGGTTGGTCACTTCCACCTATTTCAACAAGCTCGGTCTCCTTTGATAGTTTTTTTTGTCCTTTTATTTCTTCATTCAAGTCTGTAATATGTGCTTGTCTTCTTTCTTTATTTCTTAAAAAATTGATTTCCCTAGTGGTGTTCTCACCGTGCTCGTAGGTCCCCTTGGGATCGAAGCATATTACATCTATTGTACTCTTTATATTCTTGAACTGCATTTTTATCTTGTTCCAATATCTTGACAGAGTTTACCATTCTTGATCCATTATGATAATGAATAATCTTTTAATTAAACTCACCAATTTTTCACCATTATATGAGATAATGGATCTTGGTTTTTTTAGGGTTTAAGTAATTATCCCCAACATGTATTTAATTTATTATACTATTATGCACTTGTTTCCACTTTTATGTCATTGCAATTTTTGTTGAGAGATCTAAACTTCATTCTTAATGAGTTTAATTTTTACACAACTCTATGTACCGTTGGACGATGGCAGTGTATACTTTACCATTATTAATCAACCAAAGTACCATAAAATTGGAAATGGTTGATGATACTCTTCTCCATTAAAGAACTTAAAATTTCATTAATTTTTGATTGAAATTTCATTACTAAAGAGATTTCACTGAGCTGTGATAAACACTAAATGATAGATAGGTTCTCTACACACCTTCTTTACAACACCGACATAGATGTGATAACTTGTAGTTGGAAAAGAAAAATTCTTTAATCAATACAGTCCAACTCCCTAACACATATTTTGCTCAATGTTTCCTCTCTCCCGCTTCTATTTTCTCTCATAGTTAACATCCACTGTTTTCATATCAGTTTTACAATCATCATATTCATTTTATTTTTTCTATTTTTAGTTAATTTGATTGTTTTAGTATTTTTTTGGTCACACATATATTCTTTCCTTCTTTGTGGTCTGGTACATACCCATCACTTTTCTAGTATTCCATAAGTTTTATAAATAATTAAAATTTTCACATTCTCAATGAAGTTGTGATCAAATTTTGACACCATTTATGGGGATGGCGCATTCGACTAACAAAAAAACATATTAAAAAACATTTAAAATATTTAAAAAAAATCCAAAAAAAATCTGCTGAAATCTATTTGAAATTTATTCACTTCCACATGTTGTTTGTTTGACATGATTAGACAAGAATTTTATGCACACCAAAGAAAGGGATAATTCAGAATGTGAACCATTGATACCCTAAATTAATTAACATTGTTTATCCCTTAAGAAGAAGAGTAAAGATGAAATGAAGAATCAAAATAAAAATCAAAATCTGGAAGTTCTAAGAGCTGCTGAGGAAAATCAAAACCTTATCCCTTCTCATAATAGGGATCAGATTTGTGAGAGACCTGGACATAGGGATTTCCAACTATATATAGTTTCAAGTAATCCTTCATACAGTTATCCCCATGGTATAGGAATTATGGATTGAAACTCTCAATGTTACCCTTGTTTAAGGGAGAGCCCAATGGGGATTCTTTATATTTTATTAAAGGATTTTATAGCATAATTCAACAACTTCCCCTTAATAGGATTTGTTAGGAGGAGCTTAGGATGAGATTCCTTATGTTTTGTTTAAAGAGTAAGGAGAATAGTTTTCTCTAGAACATATAAGAAGAAATATTTAATACTTTGGACCAACTATTCAACTCGTTTGCTGGGAAATTTTATTCTAGGAATATGGTTACTAAGGCGGGGCATAAAAACATAGGATTCATCCAATATGAGGGAGCATGCTTTCACAAAACTTGAGATAGATTTAGAGGGCTTCATAGGAAATGTCCCAATGATCATCTCACTCAACATTTTTAATATAATTTTTTATAATTATCTCTCCCTGATGAGTTAAAAGAAATATTCAATAAAATGGATCAAAACCCCAACATAAAATCTCTAGGAAAAGAACCATCCATAGGGGTGAGAACATATCTTAGGCCACTGTAGTTAATGATAACAATATTATAGAGAAATGCTTACACTAGAACATGCTTGGGAATTATTGGAGATACTATCCAAACATTGATTTACCAATTCATTAGGATGATAGTGCTTAGTTTGAATACTATAGGGATAGAAATTAGGGAAACAATGGCCCTTTTTCCTTTTTTTCTATCATGGTTATAGAAATCACCTATACTTATCTTGGAAAGTGAAAGTAGTTTTGAGACTTACTATTGCCAATGATTTCTAGCCACAATCCAAACCCCTGTTCAAATGTTTTAATCAGGTTGAGACTTCAAATTCTCAAAAAGAGTTAAAGGGTTTAATACAACAAGTTTTAGGATAAATTGGTTCCCTAAGAAAATGATATAGATTAAAAAATTGAGAACCATGAGCTACAATTGGGAAAACTTTCTAGGGATTTAGGAGGAAGAGAAAAAGGGAAGTTTCCTAGCACAACATATCTTAATCCTAGATAGAATATGATGGATGTCACTATAAGATTAGGTCTGAAAACTCAAGAATAAGTTAGTAAACAACCTTATAAAGTTGAAACTGAAATTTATGATAAACCTAAAAACAAAAATATGGAAAACTCAAAATATGAAAATTTGTACAGCAGTGTCCAAAACTAAAAAAATGACAAATCATCATGTGAAAAATCCAATTAAAAAAATAAATTAAAGTGGTAACTTGTTAAAGAAGGAAATAAAAAGGTGAGGTTCGAGGATGAGGAGAGTAATCAACCATTACTAAAAAATTATACCCCTCCCTTTCCTTTTCCATAAAGAATTAATAAGAATAATGAACCAAATTATCTCAAATTCCTTCAAATTTTTAGGGGATTTATTAGTAATATGCCTTTTGGGAAAGTATTAAACAAGAACCCATCATATGTTAAATTCCTTAAAATACTTTTGGCTAATAAGAGGGGTTGGGACGAGAGTTCAATAATAAATATTAATAAGGAGTGTAGTGCCATCAATTAAAATAATATTCCTCTCAAATTGAAAGACCCTGGTTCCCTTTTCATCACTTTTAGAATTGGTGGGAGTTAGGAGATTATGTGTCTTTGTGACTTAGGTGTAAGCATTAACCTTATGACCTACTCCTTACTCAAAAATTTAGTTTATAAAGAGATGAAATCGACATCAGTTTCTCTATAGTGAGCTGACTGGTCACTTGATTATCCTTATGGGAGGATAAATGACCTATTTTTTTGATGTCAGGAATGTATATCCCCCCAAAATTACTTATACTTTTAATTGAGTGTAATAAAAAAATACAAATCATTTTAAGTAGACCACTTTCATCCATAACTATAGCTATTATCAATGTTTCTAAGGGAATAATGACCCTTCATGTTGGTGATGATCAAGAAGAGTTCAATTTTTTTTGAAGAGTCACCTCTTGTGGTGAGTTTTAAGATGAAATATGTTTTTGAGGAAGTGTTTAGAGATGAGTTTCAAAGGTAAAATCACCATCCTTTTTATGATTTAATTAGTTAGAATATTAATGAACATTTTGAAGAAAATTTTATTGAAATCTATTCCACACTTGAGATGGAAATGCTGAGTAGAATTGAGAATCAAATTATAAAATACATTTCCCAAGGCCATGAAGTGGTCCATCCACACCCAAACTTTCAAGTTAAAATGGTTTCTCAAAATGATGTTCAAATTTCACCACCCACCCTTATTCCCAACCCCATTTCTACTTTATTCTCTTTGTTACCTAAGAAATATGAGTATAATAATGGTTCTTATTATACTTAAATTGAGAGTTATAAAGATGAGGTTGAGTCTATAGTACGTTCTATTCATCTTGAGGTTGAAGTTGAGGTTTCAAAAATAATACAAAGTGAGTTAGATGAGTTTATAGACATTTTGCCAAATGTGAATAACAATTATGTCCTTGATTCATTGCATTACATGGATAATGAATTATATATCCATGACTCTGAGAAATTCATCAATGAGTTTGTGGTCCCTTCTATAGTTTTACCTAAGGATTTTTTTGCGAGTCAACCTAAGATTCATAGTGATCAGTTTACAACAGCTATTGCTTCTAATTTTGAATTTTTGAATGACTCAAGTGTGGGGGAGAGTGTGGGTGAGAAAGATAGTAGTGAGCTTGGTCATTTTGGGAATATTTTAGATCTTTATTCTACTTTACTTAATTCTTTGAATATTCATTGGAGCTGTTGGAGGTAGGATGATTAATCCTAGAATTTGGGAGCTTTTGGGGAAAATGTTTCAGGTTGTTAAATTACATGAAGTCTTGAGTAAACTTTCTAAAATTTCCAAACACGATACCAAGGATTCAATTAATTATAATTCATACCCATTGAATGATCACAGATAGAACAATTTAAGGGATTATATCTGGTTTAAGACTTTAAATTTATCGTTTCATGGGATGAAACCCATGATTTTTTAATTCTTTACTCTTTTCTATTTTTTAATGAACTTCCCCAACTTGGGTGTGTTCCACTCTCCATATTTTCACGAAACTCCCACTCTTACATGGACTCATTTTTCTAAATTTTCAATAACTAATTTAACTACCTTTCCATTTTGAGATATATTTTCTACTATTGAATGTGACTAAATATTACTTAAGGGAAAAAAATGTTTTATGTGTAGGGTGATTTTGATATGGTGTTATTAATCACATTTTTTCACATCATTTTTGGTAATTATTTGTGTATTCTAATGAAAAATTGTGTATTTTATTCATTAAATACAATTATTGACTTGGTTTTTAAAATATTAAATTTATTAATTTCTTGCTTAAATGAGTGTTTTAAGGCTTAGTTATAATTTTTCAATATTTGTGTTTATTTTATTTAATTCTGAAGTTTGTTTTTAAAATAATTTTTTATTTAATAATTTTTTTATTTTTTTTCTATTAATTTAATTTAACCTTTGGTATACAATAGAAATGGGAGACGACAAGAGCCTGAGGCGATGCTCTCCCCCGAGGTGATGACCTAACCCTAATGTCGTGGAGCCCTGCTCGCCCCTCTCAATTGGAGGGAGGAGTTTCACGATCTCACTCTCATGGAAGGGGTAACACTTTCTCTTCATTCTCAAATACTGATTATCTTCCACCCTTCCTGAGGATTTAGCTCTATCCTAAAGTTTTTGATCTCTTACAAGAAGTGCCTCAACTCTCTCTTTCCCTGACAGAGCTCAATAGTTCCACAGACCTATGAAAACTCACTCTGGTGGCTTGGTTTCACCTTCAATGCCCCTCGGTTGATGAGTTAGATCAGTTCATATTTAATTCTTGGGATCTTCAAGAGTGCTTGGTTGTTAGTTTATTTGATTGGAGGCACTTTATGATTCAGTTTGCGTTGGAAGATGACTTGATTACCGCCTGGTCCAGGGCCCCTCGTAGATGCAATTGAACTCTTTTTATCTGTTTTGATTGAGTCTCGATTTCCACATGTGGTGTGATCTATCAATGATGGTGATATGGGTAAGTCTCCCTGTTCTTCCACTCTCCTTTCAAAATACCTCCATTTTGTGTGCTATTGAGAATATGGTAGGTTGGCACCTTTGCTTTTATCAATGAACAAAGGTGGTATGTCATCCCATCTGTCCACGAATTTGTGTCAAGGTTGATGTTATGAGGTCACTTGTGAATTGGGTTTGGATCACAGATGGGAAGGAGTTTCGGTGGAAGAAGGAGGTTATATTTGAGTCGTGGATGCTCTATTGTGTTTCTTGTGGCTGATTTGGTCACATGGAATTGGTATGTCGAAGCAAAGGTTTGATTGGGACTTCATAGGGGGTAATGAAGATGGGTATTAGTGGCTATGGTGCATCTATTTCGACTTTGGTACTGTTGAGGGATCAAACTAGGAGTATTCTTCTAAGGAGAGCTTTTATGGAAGTATTTCATGACCAGGGAGTGCATGTTGAGGTGAATTCCTTTGAACATGCAGTGGTTGAGGATCAACCTTAGGGAAATGTGGAGTGGGAAGTGAAGCAGATTGATCATGTAGAGGTCAATGCGCATGGTAATGCTCTAAAGGAGGTGAAATGGAGGCCACCATATCTGACGGTTAGTCACATTTTTGATCATCTAAAGCATGATCTTGGTATTGAGAAGGCACCTCCAGTGGAAAATACTTCAGGAAATTGTTCCCCATGGCCAGAGCCTATGAATGAGGAGGCCTCGAACTCTGTGGTCTGTGAGGATGGGGTAATCTTGGGGGATCTAGATGTTTGTGTTGGAAAGTTGGAAGGGCAGGTTGATCTTGATGGAGGCTTGAAGATCATAGTCTCTACTTGTAACCGCTTTCAAGAACTAGAGCATGAGGAGATCTCTCATGTGGAGGAGGGTACTCAAATGAATGAAGGTGTCAACATACAGCTTGATTTTACATCTTAGAATGTAGTATCCAGAGAAGGTGCAGTGAGGAAGGAGATACATGATAACCATGATTTTGTGGAGCACCCACAATGTTTAGCCATGATTGATACTAACAATCAATTTCAGCAGGACTGAGGAGCGAGTGATGGTTATCAAGACGTGCATATTCCTGGAAAATGGGGGGATATCTCTAATAGTGACAAGTAAATTGATAGTGGCATGGCTAGACCTTTCTATAGTGACATTTTCTAGGATGGGAAGAAGAAGGTTTCCAGAAATGAGAAAGTTATGACTGCCCCAACCAGAAGAAGGCCGAGGAAGGACTATTCTTATCTATCGAAGCCGGTGTCTACCAGGTCTTCTATCACGAAGAATGGAAGGGATGTATCTGGTTTGAAAAAGAGTATGCAATCCTCTAAGAAGTTTCTATCTTTGGAGAAGTTTAATCTTAGAAAGAAGTATGCCAAGATTCTAAAGCACTATGAAATCTCAGAGTGTGAATCAGCTACTGTGGAGGAAGCAATCTATCATGGATGTGATGATGGGTATGATTTTTATGATCTATAGTTGTCTTTTCTGATTTTTTGTACTTTCTTGGTGTACTTTTCCTTTATTTTAATAAATGGTCAGATGTTTTCCTCTGACTGAGCTTTTCTGGTAAATTTAATTTAACTTTTCCAATATTTTTTTTAATTAACTAATCTTTCGATGTTAACCATTAATCTATTTTCTTTAAATAATTTAATAATTTTTAACTTTAATTAATAATTCAATTATTTTATAATTTTTTTCACTTCTTTAATTTATTAGTTAATTTTCTAGTTAAGTATTTTAGGCTAATAATTTTTAATTAACTATCATTAATGTGATTTAAATAAATAATCATTTAGAATTTATTTTATTTAAATATTTATGGTATAATTATAATGAATTAAAAAATCAATATTTATTTTATTCTTTGATGGATTTTAAATTCGTTAATTTTATAATAATTTTTGGTTGCACCAGCATAAACACTGCAAAAATGCCACTGCCCAAATTCACATAGTTGATCTGGGAAGGGTTTCACGTGGAAAAATATCACTTCCCTCACATAGAGGAATTTTGGGTCACCGATATAGAAATTTTTTTCCAGGATTCACATACCCAATTTCTCTACCAAGAACCAATGTAACTAAATTAAACAAGAATCACCCACGTAGCTGAAAATCAAATGAGAACTCAATGAAGAGGCATGTTCTGAAGAAGAAGAAACCAAGTATGTGTGTGATCCGAGTCACATAATATAAAACTGAAGGATGAACCGGATGGATTAGTGCAAGTGAAAACAGATTCTTTCCTGATCTGGAAGACAATGATTTTTCTTGTTCAACCTTATCTCATCCGGAGAAGAACTGAGATCGATATGAATGATGTTATCCTAGGTATGCTGATGTTAAAGCCAGATAAAATGAAATTCTTTTGCTGATTTTGATTCTATGAATGAGGTTTTACTGGAATTTAGAATTTTGGTCAAGGGTATTAAAGAAAAATTCAATTATTTGAAAAAATGACAAATAGAGTAATCATTGTTTGTTCAAGTGGGGATGAGTTTTTATGAGTTTTTCTAAGGTGGCAGCTACCATGTATCAAGGATAGATAATTTTCCTTTTAATTTAACTATCATGGAATGAGGTTTTAGGATCTATTTAGTGATATAGATGAAAAATAAAAGCATCACACTCTAAATAATACAGGCATATACATACAATTTTGAAGATAGGAGGTAGAATAGAAGTAGAGGAGAACATTGATGAAAACTCAATAGAAGCTTGGGATAGAGGAGAAATCATCACCAACAGAGAATATTTATCTCTCTATTTATTGTTTCTTCTTCTCTTCAAATCTTACGTTGTATTTATTCAATAAATATATTGTTGTTGCTTTGATAATGAGTAACTAATTTTTTTAGGTCTTTTGGATTGTAATGAATTGAATTTATTCTACTGTTCTTCTCTTGTAATCAATTTTATGTCAGTGTAATTTTTGTTCAATGATCTCATATTTATTCTTAATGAGATTCATTTTTAGACTACTCTACATACTGATGGGTGATGATAGTGGATACTTTACCTTTTTTCATCAACCTAAGTATTAAAAATTGGAAAAGGTTGATGATACTTTTCTCAATTAACGAAATTCACATTTCTTTAGTTTTTGATTGAAAAGTCATTACTATAGAGAGTTAGTTATGTTGTGATAAATGCATAACTTGTGATAAATTGTTGTTATAGTAGAAAATTTATATAATCAATGCAGTGAAATCAGAATCCATAGTTATCTCCTACTCAATATTTTATCTCTCATGCTTCTGTATCCTCTCACCATTTACTTCCACTATTTTCATATCACTTCAACGATCATCATACCCCTTTCATTTTTTCTTTTTTCAGTTTATTTTTTTGTTTGTTCACACATATATTATTTCTTTATCTTAGCTTTTACACCTACCCGCCACATTACTAGTAGTTCAAATGCTTTATATATAATTAAATTTGTCACATTCTCAATAATGATGTGATCATTTTATCTAGTGATTATCATTGAAATGTTCGATTAGGAAGTTTAATGAAATGTTTTGGAAACCTATTTATTAGTATTTTTTATTAAACTTTTGAAAAATTAGATTTATCCATGTTTTGTATCAAACCATGTAGAATTGTATTTCATTCCTTGTTTCTATTTACTTGATCATAATTAGTTTATTTTATAAAGACTTCATAGGAAACACTTGGTGGGAATTGGGATATTTTTCTCACACCCCGCATAGATCTTTAGTTCTATATAGATATTCTTTTATTTGATACATGTAGGGAAAATGCGATGCATGGTAGAAACAAGTTTGTTTTTCATAAGAGCATGGGAGTATAGAGTTGAGGTCATGTCACACGGACTAAGTACTTAGTAGTTTTTGAGTTCTTTGGTTTCTCTTTGTACCCTAAAACTTGTTTTTCCTAAAGTTTGTATCTTTTCTACTATTATCATTACTTTAAAATATTGAAATTACATTTTATCTTTATATCTCTATGTTTTAGGTTCATAGTTGAAAAATATTTACCAATGTTTTTTCTTGATACCCAGGTTCTTGTCTCTAGCCCGTGAGGATTAGGAAATCGCTTCAGGCCATGTCAGGAGCGGTTCAATTAATGGAGTTGGGTAATCTTTGTAGGTTCATGACAAGGTACCATTGGGGTTGTGGTATAGACTAAGATATACCTTTTATTTTTATGAGGAAATATCCTTGAGTGCTGATAATTTTGGTGTCAAGGTTTGATTTCATGGGTAGAATTAGTATGATAGAAATAATATTCTTTATAACAATTTCTCATTTAGGATCAATGCAGGTAGGATGTGGATTATCATTGCCATTCGGGACGCTGCCTTGATCCAAAAATCTTATTGTGACAACACTATTGGTGACTTTGAGAACCTACACTAACTTAGGATTGTTGTTTCCTACAGATAGCCTCGACGCACCTTTGAGCTATTTTGGCAAGCTTCGGTTCTAAGATGGATAAAAGTGAATGTAGATGGTTCCTCGAAAGGAAACCCAGGACCTGCAGGATGCAGTGCCATTTTTAGAGACTATCTTGGCAGGTGTCATGGATGCTTCTTTGGTGGATATGGTACGACATCGTCTCTAGAAGCAGAAATGATGGGGGTGATCCATGTTGTGGACTTTTCCAAACAAAAGTGTTGTAATAATTTTTGTATTGAAAGTGATTAAACCACTATTGTCCAAGAAATTTGGAAGGGGGTGGTGTATCTTTCCTGGATGCTTACTTCCCGTTGGACGAATTTCCGTGATTTGTTCACATAAATTAATTACATTTCCACTCATGCCTTTTGTGAAGCAAACATGGTTGCTGATGGTCTTGCCAACAAGGGGGTCAACCAGGACATTACATGGAAGGATGATTTTCCTGGTGATTTGTTCCCATTATATGATAAATATTGTAATAAAATTCCGTATTTCAGACTCTTGTAGCCTACTTTATCTATTTTCAATAAATTGTGCCTTGGTCTTTGACTGAGGCACCAACTTCTAAAAAAAGGGGCTGGACTAGTATGATACCTGGACCTATATATATATATATTTGATGTGTTTGTGAGTGGTTCCATAGTAGATCATGGATGGATGCTTGCAGTTTTGGAATAACATTGGTTCACAGAAGATCACATGATTTTTCTCAACATGTAAGGTATGTTGAGTTGTTAGAAAAGATCATAGGGGTTCTCTGGTTAGATGTTTAACATGCCATACAACATGGTTAGTGGATTAAGCATGTGATCCTAGGTTTGATGTTGTACAACTCATGGGATCATGATTCCTGATATGTTAATAGGTAGTATGAGAGTGTATACCCATTTAAATCCAGATTAGATAGAGGAAATGTGTAATGGATATGAATGATGTGGTTGAATTATAGATTAATGACAGGTTCTGTATGGGATGAAGACCGATGTATGCAATGAGATTATTACAGGATTGGTTTCCCAAGGTTTTGAAAAAAAAATGTAAACATCCCCCCATGGTAAAAGCAACATTAAGATTTGATTGGGGTGAATTATCATGGTTGATTCAAGCTTGATCCTATACATGTGTTTCCTGGGATGAAGAGTGGCTCAGGAGGACTAACATGCATGAGATAATGGATCCTATAAAGGTAGTACTTGATGAGAGGTATGTATAAATCTATATAGTGGGTGAAATACCATTTCCCATTGGAGGGTTTAACCCTCATTTATGATGAATTTCGATGGGTTCTGAAGGTGATGTTCTTGTGAGCTGAAAATTTGTAGTAATTGATATTGTGGTGGTTCTTCATTATGAGAATGATGGATGAGTCCAATCATTACATGAGGTAATGGATGGAGTGATATGAACCAACCCAGTTCGACCCCAAACTAGTCACTCAAGCTGGCCTTCAATAAGGCCTGAGAGACATTCCTGATCCTCCTAGGTTGGGAACTAGTGTCGAGCATCAAGCACTACTCAATTGGAAACTATTTAACCTATAAACAATAGATAAATAAAACACAACAATAAAAAATAATACTGGCAGTGAAAAGTAAATAGGAAACTAAATATATAATAGTAAGCTCGAGACATACCTCCAAATGACCTCATGGGCCACTATCATCCACTGAAACAATGCCACTTCATGGAGACCAATACTGAGTTGGAAGCAACACCAGAAGATAAAAAAAGATATAGATATAGAAGTAAGTATTAATACTCAGTATGAATGCCTGAAAAAACTATTCCCTATGCCTTAACTTTAAAAAGAAAATTTATCCATACTATTTTAAAAATAAGACATATAAAAATATGTTTTTTCTACCCTTTTAAGAAAACCAAATAAAAATCTTTCATTTTAAGTAAAACTATTTTCCATAATATTTTCAAAAAAGTTTCCAGAGCATGGATAATTTTTTAGTGAATTCATTATAAAATATAACCTATGTTATATAGGTGTCTTAGTATAGAAAAAAAATAATGATTACATTTTATAAAGAAACTATAAAAACAGAGGAAAAAGGCAGGAGATCATTTTAAAATAATACTATAAAAAACAAGATTAAAAGTGAGAAAACACCATGGGAAATCCCTATGCAGCTAGGTTATTAGAGATCTTGGATCCTCATACCTCAGTGATCAATAAATATAATCTGTTCTTGTAAAAGAGCTACTATATAGGTAAAATAAATAGTTCTAGTGGTCCCCAAAACATCATCATTGGTTTTGATAGTGTTGTAGTGTAAACATGTCGGGGAGCTTGGGTCATTCCCTTAATGACTCGGTCGACGTACTATTACACAGTAACCCACCTAGACACCTAGGGTTCCAATGCACTCAAATTTATTTTACAAGACACCTAACCCCCTTTTTTCTCAAGTCAAAGCCTATTAGAAAACCATTTACAACCATTTCAAGAGGGGTTAGTATATTTCTAATTTTTTTTACACACAAACATCCTTGAAACCCACCATTTACACACAAAACACAATTTAAAAACCACTTTTGATCATTTAACATGTTGAAAATTTGGAGACAAGCTTTATAAAATATTTAAATAAAGAATATACATGTCAAAAATTTGATGAAACATGAAAAACAAGGGAAATTACAACACCAAGAATTACAACCATTTTTGTATAGAATATACATACCATTTAATATTAAAAAAACACTTTTAAAATGATCAATCAATTAAGGAATTAAAATTAAAGGTTTTGTCCTAGGGAACCTACCTCAAAACACGATGCTTTTAATGATGAAAATTTGAATTCACCCCAAAATGGTCCATTGAAGCAAAATACACTATTTTTACACATACCCACATATAAACCTATACATATACACACACACACACACACATATATCTATATATACATACCACTAGATATAGAGTAGATATTCCCCTTTCCGTGATGGAATATGTACAAAGAGGGTATATATATATACCCCTTAACCATGCAAATGTTTGTAAGTCGCATTCACGAATGGTGGTTCGAAACACACTAGAAAAATACCAGAAACTCAAAAATCACAAAAACCCTAAATAAAAATCCACAAAAAGTGAAAATAGGAATAAACCTTATTCAAAACTGATGGAGAAACCATTTCCTTTTATGCAGGATACCAAATTTTGTTTTAAATGAGTCCAAGGAAGCCCGCAAGAAGAAAGAAACCCCATCTGCATGAAGAACCCAGAAAAATTGGACCATTAGAATACCCTAGGGTTCAACCAAACATACATCGCAATGAAGAAATAGAAAAGGAGGAAGAATAAGGTGATAGAGGGGGATGAAGACTCACCTAACATGATTGTACCATGAATTGGGAGGATAAACTTTGATAGGAGGGAGCTATAGGGGGAGGCGTGTGTGGCCAGGAGCCCCTCTGGGTGTTGAGAGAGAGATTGGGGAAAGGTGTTAGGGGGTCACATAAGGGGTAATGGGAAGGGTGGGGGTGTATAATTATGAGATAACAATAATAATAATAAATTAAAATAATAAAACAAAAACAAAAACAATAATAATAATACAATAATAATAATAATAATAGTGAAACAAAAAAAAACAAAAAAAACAATATAATAATAATAATAATAAAATAATAATAATAATAATACAACAAAAAAAAAACAAAAAAAAAACAACAACAACAACTACAACATTAACAACAAAAACACCAATATAATAATAATAATAATATTTTTTTTAGCTCGTATGGTTTGGCCGCACAACTAGCTAAACCGTTCACCCACCATGTATCCCTATATGGGCATCTGGACACCCTGCATGATCAGGTCACATGATTAAGGAAACCATGCGCCAAATTTGCTGTCATCTTTACTAAACGCTATAGATGTAACCACAAATTTTGTGCATGGTTTATACTAATCATGTTCCAACTGTGCACCCATGCTGAAAAACCCAAAAATTAAAATTTAAAACTTGTTACGACTTGAAACTCAAATACAAGTCTAAATATAATTAAAAAATAAAAAAAATTAATACATCATTTTCAGGGTGTTACATTTCTCCCCACTATTGACACTTTTTACCCTATAATGTTATGAAAGATTCGGTTGATCAAGACATGAGGCAAGGATGAAAAGAAATTCAAAACAAAACCTCTACCACCTAAGGAATGAGGATTGAGAACTCACTTTCACAAAAAACCTGAAACTTCAAGATCCAAAAGACTCTGCCATGACTATTCTCAAGAAAACATCTTGTCATCCAAATAAACAACTAATGAGGTGAAGGGAATCGAACTGGGAAAGGAAGGGACAAAGATAAAGGGACTCGTGTCTCCAAATGTAACCTCATAACAAGGAACACACCGACCCTTAACATAATTATCACTAAGATACAACCATATTGGTCTATTCAGGATCTCCATGAGTATCCCTTACATGACCCACTTCCCAAGCTATACAAACTACTATGACTGGGGTCAGTCAGGGAATAAATAAGAAAGTTCCCTATCAAGAAAACTTGGAAAAAAATATTACCATGATTTCATTATATAGTGTACTCCCACCATATTAATACTTTAGTCAAACCAACCCAAGTTGACCCCAATCTATTCATATGGTTTTATCCCCACCATTTTAAATTTTGGTCATACCTTGGTTTACTAAGCCAAAACAACCCACAAATATATGGAAGACACAACCCCAAAAAGGCGACGTATGAAACAACAAACATCATCATCCACAAAAACAAGATCTAGAACCATCAAAAAAGGAACTACCATTTAAATGTAGTTTCCCTAGATATGGAAAGGAAAAGGAATTCCACCAAATTGTAAATCAATGTCATAATGAGAGTGGATTTAGACGGTGGGATTAGGAAAAATCCCAGAGAAAAAGAAGCAAGAAAAGAACAATGGGATTCTCAGTGACACTACTTGAACCTAACCAAGAACCTTAAATACTTACCAAAAACCCTCAAACTCAAAAGACTATATTCAGATGATATACATTTGGGACCAACCAATCATATTAGGGATATAA
Source organism: Viscum album (assembly GCA_963277665.1). NCBI lineage: Eukaryota > Viridiplantae > Streptophyta > Magnoliopsida > Santalales > Viscaceae > Viscum > Viscum album. The sequence goes on from OY728157.1 coordinate 1,431,416,415, forward strand.
TACATGGATGAGAATTCCCCAAGAAACCATATCTCAATAATACAGATGATCATTAATACAACATCTCCTCTCCAATGAGTTATCAAAGGGTAAAACCCATAGAAACATTTATTCATAATTTACTCAAAGATTATATACCCATAAAAAACGACAAGCTTAAACCACTAAATGGTAATCCACTAAGATCTCCAAAACATGAGGATTTCCAAAAATAGAAACAAAAAATAAGGGAAAACCCAAATGGTTTCTATTTATAAATCAGAAATAACAAGTTGGGTTAATGTCCACCACACCTAGAATATTTTAAAATACATAAAAAGCTTCACTTCAAGGATTAGGCCTAGAGAATTTATGTCTTGAAGCATCTATTACCCCACAGTTAGGAGCTAACAATTATCAATCAAAACCTTCTCTTTTGGTAATGAAACTTATAGAACCTATTCAGGTGGCCCAAGTGGCCATGCTAAATGGAATAGGAAGACATATAAGAGATTGAACACCACTCCACTGGGAGTTGGACAAGACCAACAACTAGAAGAGACTCCCAAAAAACCTTCTAAACCATTTAGATAGTATATTCTAAATATCATGAAAACATAAAACCACACCAAAACTAAATCAAAACTCAACTCAAAATAAAAACCTCATAAACTAGAAAACATCACAAGGTATGATCAAAACCTTATTTTAAAAACCAGTATTTTTCACTTTATATTGAAGACCATTTTGTCACTTAAAAAACCATTTAAAACATCAATCCTATGTCTCAAATTAAAAATTTCACTTAATTTCCTCTTAGACTAAAAACAATTTCATAAAATTCATTTTAATATTCAAAAAACCACCTCACAGGGATGAACTTTTGGGTTGCTGTAGCAACACTATAGCAGGACACTGTAGCAGCGATATAAGTGTATCGGCGGTGGCACTTTAGCAGCGGTGGTACTATAGAATCCTGGGTACTATATTAGTACTATTCACTGGAGGGGCCTTTGGGCCAGAAAATGCGCTTTCATTCCCCTAGGCCTTCGGTCTATGTAATAGGTCTCCCTTTACCTAGTAAAAAGAGGTCTTTGATTTTCTTTAATAAAAAAATGAGGCTTTGGCCCCAACCTTAACAAAAAATGAATAAATAAAATAAAATATAATGATAATATAAACTACATACTTGATTTATCTTACAGATATATGAACCTTTATGTAAGACCATTCATCTTTGATATTGAAGTTTCAGTTTTTCTATAAAAGGAGTAATCCTGAGAGTATGGGAAAAGAATAATCCAAATATATACTATCATTCCTAATGTATATTCCCCAATCAAAACTATCCCAGTCACAATAAAACATATACATGGAATATAGAAGGATTTATAAAACATAATTACCAAAATTTGGGAAGATTTTTTTGAATATTTTATAAACTCATGTATGAGTTTAAAGATAAAGAATATATGTTTATTACAGATAATACATGAAATGAATAAAAATATAATGGACATAGAATAATTTTAAAATAATAAATAAAAACATTAAATTTATTTAAAAAGTGTGACAAGAATTTCAAGAATGATAGTATAAGAAAACAATTATATTACTTTGTTTCCTATCTTTTGATTTGACCCATATAGAGTTCAAAAAAATTCAATATAAGAGAGGATTTATATGACTGATGATATTTATATGTGGAGTTCAAGGGCGAGTGTAGGGTAAATTTATATTTCCTCTTAAAAATATTAAATTTTAAAACATATACCAATTTAAATACCCCAAATTTTGAATAAAAATAGTACTAATATTTTTTTTTGAAAAATAGAATCACAGGTTCATAGTATATCTCAATTTACATATCATTACAAAAATATTTTACTAAATACATTATTATATGAAATAATTTAACTCACAACAAAAATCAATTTTACACAAGTGGATATTACTTTTTAGGGAAATTGGTCTATTTATATTTGAGTAGCTTTATAACAAAAATTTCATAAAATAAATGACATGAGGTTTTTAGTTTCAGATGAAACTAAAATAAATGAGAAATAAAGATAGAACTAGAATGTGAAAATTTTAAAAATTATTCCGATTTAATAAAATACTTAGTTCCATCAACATGATAGAATCCTCATTCTTTCCAATCACTAAGTAATAAAATACACAATTCATTTTTGATCAATAACCTATATCAGGTGTATAAAAGGATTCTGAGATATATTAGTTCCATAATAAAAACAACCTCTAGATTTATACATGGGATGAGATTCAATGCATAAAAAATATGTAAATGAGAATAAATAATCTTATTTACAACCAAACAAGAGATTACATATAAAAAATATATGAAATAAAATCTACCAAATGTAAATGGAATATAAATGAATATAGTGAAATATTTCTAAAAAATACATATTATCCAATAAAGATAGGTAATTTTGATAAATTTTGATTTTTTTGAATCTAAAAAATATTTATAGTTGTTGAATCTTGATAGATTATACAATATCATCTTGGTCAATTGGATTTGATGAAAATAAACTTTTATATAAGTTCTTCTCAAAAGTGTTAAATTATCCATGAATAAACTAAATTTTTTCATTGAAACTCCATATATAAAAATATATTTCCCATTTATAAAATATTTGGTTATAAATAGTGATCTATTTTTTATATACACTATTAAAATAGGTGACATTATAATATCTCTAGATCCGGGATAATTAAATGTTTATAAAATATTTTTATGGATTGTTAGAGTTAATAAATAAAAATTTCACATAAAATGATTCATGTATTTCATAATTAGGCTTCATGATTACCAAGGAGTCTAATTTTAAAAAATCATCATCACTAGTCTATAATATAGTATCTAGTTTTTCACAATATTTGATAAAGGGATGATTATGGTAATTTATATTAAATAATCATTTGCACTTTTTTTCATAATCCATAGGATTTCACAAAAATAAAAAATGTATTAAACTCTTCACTTTTTTTTAAATCAATTACTATAAATATTATATATAATCACTATAGTTATTATGTGTTATTTCTACATACATTAGAATTATTGGTAATTATTGTGACTTTTAGGCAATCACCAATTTTGTTAATTATAAGAATTATGAGTATTCAATAAAATCATTATACCGGGAAAAAAAAATATAGAAGTATTATTCAGTTACTATGAGTATTTAATATAATAATTGTTGATTTATTTCATTTTCACTATTCTATGGTAAAAAAATATTATGTAATGGATTTTGATAAAAAAAATCTTTGAATAATATTAATTCCATTATAAAAAATAATAAATATTAGTTGTTATAATTAAAAGTAGGGAATCACAACCGTTGGATAAAAATTATCCACCTTTTCAAAGCTCACAAATTATGATTTAGTATCAGTGGAACCAAAGGTGTTGGTCTTAGAGATGCGAGATCAATGGAAGAGTGTTTGAATTTTTTTATTTTTTTTTATTTTTAATCATATATATGATTAAGTAATATTAAATTTATTTGGAATAGAATAATATTTAGAGATTCTTGGGGATGTTTCTAAGAGTTATGAGGACATTTATAGTGGTTTTTACCTTGAGACAATCATGATATGATTGAATTGGTCATTCCATGGGGTTAATTCATGGGAGTAATCTAGTATTGGTGTTGGGAAGTCACACTGAGTGTCCTATGATCAATCTACAGGGAGTGGGGATACAATATAGTGAAGACATTACTGAATTTTTGTGTTTCTCTATTTAAACTGGATAAGGCCCCCACACCTCAAATTGTACATGATCACAACAGAATGCTTGATATGTAAGACTAAATCATGGGATTTTTGGAAAGGGTCAAAGTGAATCTCTTGGCCATGAAAACATGGTGCGATACCATTTAGTGAGGAATAATTGGATTGTGAAACTATACAATTACCATTATTTAATGGTTAAAGAGAAGGAAATTATCATGCTACAACTACATCAATTATGGTGTAGAGGGAATGTCTTAGGAATAATTCCATTAGATCTTATTTGGATGAACCTAAAAGACACACACCTCAATCAGAATACTAAACCATAAAAATTATGAATTTTTAGCAGTAGTGAGAAGATCACATTATGATGTCCTCATTTTTAGATAAGATCATGGAAATACTTCATTGATCCGGTATTTAAATAGGGTTTATACCATATTGAAATTGTTAATGAAAGAATTTGAAATTTCTTATGTGAATCACAGTACAACCATGGACACTACAACATAATGTGTTTGTTTTTGGTATGTTATCTTGATTAGAATAAATATATGATTTTGTGAGATTTTTATTTACTTTTGATAAGTTAATTAGGGTAATGTGGATGGTATGGAATAAAATACATGTGTATAATTTATTGAGATGGGGTTTGAAGATTATTATGTATTATTTTATAAAATTGGATGAAAATAGAAGTGAATAAATTATGATGTTCAGTTGAAAAATATATAGAATTGATATAAAGGTACTAGTATTAATTATTTTCCTTGAGGATCCATAATTTATGAAATGATTAAAAGTAAAATGGAAACACCCATACTGGTTTTGTGTTTATTATTTTTCATTATTTCTTTTGAGTTATGATTTTTTTGCATACACTTTTTTAACTCTCAATTAAATCATTGAGTAAATAAGAAGAAAGTGTGAGTGATTATTGGATTGGTAATGTTCCATTCCTAAATTTGAAAACATCTATAATGACTATATATATCCTTTGGTTTGTGGACACACTATTGGAGTATTCACTTTAGAGTAGCACTTAGTTGTGAATAAAGTAATATAACTGTATCACATGATTTATTTCACTATATTATATTATTGTGTGTCATTGAGATTATTTTTTTTTGAAGATTTATTTCTGATGCACAAACAAGATCAAGTAAAAGTGGAGAAGACCATGATACCCAAATACCCCCTTATGAATGAATTAGATGTTATGTTTGAGAAATATAGTATCATAGCCACAAGGATCATAGTGGTGATTTTTTCAACACTATTTTTCACTCAAATAAAATATAGTCAACAAAAAAGGGTTTCCTTAATTTAATATATGTAACTACCAAATCAAGATGAACTATATGAGTTCATATATAAAACACCTCAAAATTGATGTATATTTTTTTAATGTTCATGGAATAAAAGTAAATGATGTTACAAAGTTATTGATAACTCAAGATAATAACAAATTACACAATAATGATGCAAAGGTAAAAAATTATTTTTCCTAGAGAATTTTAAAATTCAATTTATATGAAAGTTATGAGTTTTAATTTATTGAAATTTTTTTCTAAAAAATATTCTAATATTTACAAAGGGGCTGGAAAAGTGAAGGATGTGAATCTGCAAGTGCTGCATATCAAATTTAATTATTTGAATATGAACCCAAATGAAACCATGGATAGTTTTTCAACCATATTATTATGTTTTATGTAGTGATACATGAAATTGGTGACAAAATTAAGCATTATGAAATTATAAATAAATTCTTAAAAGACTCCCTCATTTATATAACCTAAAGGTATCATCACTTAAAAAAATAAATCACGGAACTCATCACTTCATGATCTAAATTTCAAGTAGGAAAGTTATAAAATACACGTGACAAAAAAGTTCAAAACAACTCAATCATCAAAATAGATCGTGTTTAAATATATAGTGACACTGAATATACATTAGGATAGAAATAAATAAGAAGTTTTCATTGATGATTTTTTATCACTTGTTGCAAGAAATTTCAAATAAGGCAATATTAGATTTTAAGGGAAGATACTGTTGGTATGATTTAAGTGTGGGAAATTTGGAAAAATTAAATAAAATTATCATATGAATATTGATAATTAATTTGAAGGTGATTTCACACAAAAATAGAAGATAATTTTTCTCTCGAGAAGAAATTTTATACATGGAAACTCTTCATAAAAAATGATTCAATGGAAAAACATGATGAGAAATGAAAAAGGTGAATATAAGGCATGTTTTTAAGATTATTAGATTAAATTTATTTCAAATTAATAAGATATAATTATAGAAATAGTTAATAAATTTAAAACTAAAACTAGAGATGAAGATCAGCTCGATAGTTTTATTGACATGAAGGTTGATCTCAGAGGAGATCTTGACGATTTAGGTGCTCAATGCAATAAAATAGGAATGTCTAAGAGATGATAAAGGATTCATTAGTGTATGTTGATCAACTCAAAACTGAATTCATTTTTCTAGAAAAGATTTCCAAAGATGAAGTACCTAATTGTGAAACATTATAAGAAGTTCATTAATCTAAATAGATAATCATGGAACATGCTAATGTGATTAATGCTATCAATTCATGAATTAAATATAATAATAAATGTGTGGAGTCCATTTAAGAGGAAGTTATATCTTTATAGAATAAACTTGATGTTAGAGTTGATAGTTGTGGAAAAAAAGAAACATTTTTTTTGATGATTAGCTATTTAATAATTAAAATAATGGTTTGAATAAAGAAATATGAGTATAGAGAATATCCAAAATTAATAATGGCCTAATTCCATGAGATAAGGTAAATGAGGGTTTGTAGAATAATTATTTAAAACCAGTGAAATTACTACAATGTATAAATAGAAATATAATGTTGGAGATACACCTCAATTTATAGAGGCTTATCAATAACTAAGGGGATACTTTAATGCTATATACATGTGGAGTGATATTAGTGAAACGATATTTCTCTATATAAAGTGATAATTTTATCTGTATATTATCCAAAAAATGATATATTTTGATAAATAATATAGCTACATAGAAGTAGAAACACCCATGAGTGAAAAAAAGAAGATATGAACATATCCAATAACTCATAGAAGAAATAATTTTTATGTATATTGTTTTAATTATTCAAACATTGGTTACAAGGCTATAAATTTTAGGTATTAAAGGAACAGTAGTAGAAAAATGGTCTTTAACATCAGTTTTTTTATTTTTAACGTTGGTTTTTAACTAACATTTAAGCCACCAATGTTAAAAGTGTAAATTTCAATGTTTATTTTTATAAAATAACACTAAAAGGTAAAATTGTTACCTTTTGACATTGGTTTTTTGGGAAAAAAACATCGAAAGTCTAATTACATATGGGTTTTAATGTTAGTTTTTGATATAAGCTGATGTTATAAGTCCTCATGGAATCCTTTTAATTCTAGTTCCTAAAAAAACAACTCTAAATGCCTTCATAAAAGACTATTAACGTCATTTTTTCATTAAATAATGTTAAATGTCAATTTTGACGTCATTTTTTCAAATAAATTACATTAAAAATGTTTACCAATTTTTAGATAATTTTCTAATATTCGATTTGACTGGTCATGAAGCTAAAATAGAGTTATGGATCAAAAGTTATGGCCGAAATAAGTTAAACTTCTCTAAGTTTTGATAAATAAAACTTGTTTTAAAGAAAACATGAGAAACATGAATGAAAATTAAATATTGAAAATGAAAAAATAAACTTAAGGTGAAAGACATATTTCAATTAGTTTAGAAGTTTCATTCAAATGAATATGTTTCTTATCATAATTTCTCTTTTTTTAGGGTAGAACTCAAGTGACAATAAAAATGGTGATCGATAATGAATTTTTCACCTCAGTTGGTAAATCTCAACTGAATTTTTTATCTTCATAACTCGATTATAAGAATAATTAATCACTATAAGGAAAATTATCAATATGTTTATCAATGAATTGAAATAATAATAAATAAATTACATGATTAGAATAGATACCTTCTTCAAAACATTGATTAAAGACACATTGAAAATTTGATTGAATCGAAGAATCCAAAAATGTTGAAAGAAAGAGAATATAGATTTATATATAGTAAAAGAAAATATTTTCAATGAAGTATTATTAAAATTTAGGTGGTATTTTAGAAAATTAAATATTATTTGTGAAAAAAATTGAAATACAAATCCCGTATATTTGAAATTTTACTTTTAATGCTAGTTAAATATAAAACCGATGTTAAAAAATTCATGAATTGGGGTTTTAATGTCGATTTTTTATAAAACTAATGTTTATTGATTGTGAAAACACTTTTAATATCAGTTATTCAATAAACAACATTAAAATATAACTTTTAACGTTGGTTTCAGAAAAATCGACGTTAAAAGTCTTCTTTGAGGACCTTTAATGTCTATTTTTTTAGAAACCGATGATAAAGTCACTTTTTGATGTCATTTTTTCAAATAAATAACACTAAAAATCATTATAAAGTTTTATATAATTTAAAAATATTCTATTATATTGTTCTTGGATCTAAAACGGACTTACAGATCAAAAGTTATGGATATTAGAAGTTGAACTTCTCTAAGAGAAGTCTTAGAGAAGTCCAACATTGAAAGGCCATAACTTTTGATTTGTAACTTTTTTTGAGCTCCCAGACTTGTAAAATAAAAGCTTAAGAAATTATATAAATCTTGGTAAACATTTTTAACTTTGGTTTTTTAAAACTTATGTCAAAAGATACTTTTAACGTCACTTTTTTTAAATACTGACATTAAAATTCTTTTAATGTTCATCTTATGAAATCCATAAATTTGGATCTGTAAATCCATTTTAGCTCCATGATCAGTCAAAAAAAATATTGGGAAATTATATACAACTTTTTAATGATTTTTAGAATCTTTTATATTAAAAACCCATGTAAAAAAGTGACTTTTAATATCATTTCCTAAAAAAAACTAATATTAATAGTCTTCGATAATGACTTTTAACATCGGTTTTTTGGAACTGATGTTAAAAGTGAGATTTTAACATTAGTTACCAAATAATGTTTTTTAAAAGTTTTCATGGAATACTTTTAACATTGCTATCAAAGAACTAACTCTAAAATGCTGATGTTAAAGACCATCTTTCTACTAATAGAATCACAATTATCCTAATGGAAGTCAAAGATGGATGAATGAAAAGAAAATACATTCAATCCCCTTAAAGAATGTATTTTCAATAATGAAAGAAGAGAAAAATTATGAATTCACTGTATATCCTAAAATCTAAGCAAAGATACCATATTTTTCATCAACTCATGTAGAAATTTCATAGAAAGAAAATAATAAGAATTAGAAGGACACCTTTGCTGAAATTTGTCTCAATGAAATGAAGGAAAAAACACTTGGATCCTTAATAGTCACTATTTAACCCATATGAATATAAACATGATTATATTAAAGAATTTGAAGGGATGTATTGATGAAATGGATCATTTTGGTAAAGAAGGAGCATTAAAAATTAAAGGGGAAAGACAATGATAGATGGAGATGAGTTGAAAAATATGGAAGTTATATACATGGATTGTCTAATACATAAACTTTTGAGTGTCATACATAATTGTGACTCTAGGATTGAAGTGAAATTTAATCATAAATGATGTATAATCAAAGGCATGCCTTTAAGTTTAGTAATAAATGGTTAGATAATGAACCATAATTTACACTAAGTTCATAGTATCCTTATGGGGGAAGAAGAGATTGATCATAAATTTTGGGATTCAAAAATATAGATTTTAAAATTATGTAAAAAATTTCAAAAATGAAGGATTTAGTTGATATTTATAACTTTGGAAATGATCAGGGGAAGTCATGTGATTCTTGTGTTAAAGGGAAGATAATGATAAATCCATACTATCCAATGAAGAAGGCAACTTCAAATACAATAGAACTAATTCATACCAATTTGTGTAGTCCAATGAAAATTCATGAAAAACATGGTGAGACATAAATAATTTTTTATGATTATAGTATAATGGGCTTCATCATGTTCATCCATGCAAGTAGAATGGGCTGCATCATGTTCTTGAAGGAAAAAAAGAAGTTATTGATTGCATCATGTGATTTTAGAGGAGAGGTGAAATTGAAAATGATAGAACAATCAAGATTATATGATTAGTTAATGGAATAGAGTACACATTGTCACACCCCTACCTATGTGTATAAATTTATTTAATTATTTTTATGCCTTTAAATATTTTTTCTGGGGTTCGGGGTGAGTCCCTGATGAAATTTCCGAGTTTTTGATAAAAAGTGTGTGTCTTGGGTTGGACGTCGTTGGACGCATGGGCAGAGCGCGACACTGCATGGATTCACCCAAGAAACCACATGGCCTTTTTTTCTTTGAAGAATTAAAATGGATAAATAAATTTTAATTTATTGCATCATTTAAAATTTTCATGGTTATTGAGAATTTAATATTTTTATTTTAAATGAAAACTAAAATTGTTAAATTTTATTATTATTAAAATGATATGAATACATTTATTATTTTTATTTTATTAAGGTTATTATTATTTAGATTTTATTATTATTATTGGAGGTCAAAAGATATTATTGTTAAGCTATTAGAATTTCAATTATTATTATTATTATCATTATTAAATATTGTGAATAAGATTGTTAAAGTTATGATTATTATTTTTGTTATTATAAATCATATAAATGAAAGGAATTTTAGAACTAATTTTTATATCATGATGATGATGATGATGATGATTATTATTTCATTTACATTTTAATTAGTTTTTTTAGATTTGTTTTATTTTTTTAGGGTTTCGGGTATCCCTATCATGCGCTACCTCCTCCCCTGCTTTTCCCCTGGTGTGCGGTGCAAGCAGGCGAGACCCCTGCTTCTCCCCAGCACCTCGTCACCTCATCCGCACTCCTCTAGTGCGAGCAACACCTCCACCTTGCCTAGCCCCATTTCCCTGCGCAGCAACCCCCTACCTCCGCAGCTCCCATCCGGCGCAACCCCAGCCCCCCTGGTGCGCGCTCCACCCGCTACGGAGCTTCTTCCCTGTGCATTCCACCCAACCACACCCACTCCAGCAACGACCTCCGCCAGCCTCACCCAGCCAGCACTGACCCCTGGCTCCCCTGCTACCCGGTGCGCACCCCCTCGGCTCGGCGTGACACAATGACAACGCGACCTGCCTCTAGCTGCATGGTCCTCCCCCAACCAACACCCCTGTCGGTGACTCCTTTTCCGACCAGCCGCAGCCCCCCGAACTTTCCACCTCCTCCCTTGAGCAACACCTTTCGGTTTATCCTAATATGCTACCTCATTTCTCCTACTCAGTGCACAACCATCACGCAACCCCACTGCCCGGTCACTACCCCCCAGCCACCTCCTCGTCATGCGCCGAGCGACCAACCCCTTTTTCCGATGTGCACAACTTGCATCTGATGGGTAAACCATGGTATACCCATTTGTTTCAGGCTCCATTTTTTATTTCTATTTGATATATATATATATATATATATATATATATATATATTACCATGGTTTTATTAGGGGTTTTGTTAATTAAGTGTTGTTTTGGGTAGGAAATATTTTAGAACCCAAGCAAAGAGATTCTGAGTGAGCGTTGTCATCGCGCCTCAATTCCGAGCGAGAGTTGTCGTCTTGCCTTGGTTCCGAGGTTGCATTGTCATCACAATTTGATCTCAAGGTAGGTTTCTCAATGCTCTTGACTTTATGATTTAAGTTCATCTGTTTATTGCTGTTTTCATCCTATAATTGTGCTAATTATTGATGTACAATTTGTTGGTAATTTATTTGGTGTGTGAATTGATAGTTTAATTATTATTGTGTGCAAAATGTTGTCATTTTTTTATGTTTGCGCACACCATTTTTTAAATTAAATGTTTTATTAATTTCTCACCTGGGTTATCAATTTAAATAAGTTTGTGGCATGAAATTTGTGTTTTCACCTGGTTGAGTCTTAAATGGAAACTGTTTTAGTAAATGTTGTACGCGTCGCCGATAAATTTCCCGGTTGGCTCTGACGGTTCATTTGGAAAAAAATAAAATGTTTTGGTTTGGTTTTATAAAAATATTGACAGCTGGAGAAGTGGTATTTTAGGGCTCTTTAAATGGTTTCAAACTGGTTTTGGTATTATAAGTAAATTGGATTTTTTTATGGTTGTGGAAGAGAAAGTGGTGGTTTTCCCCCTTTTTGGAGAAAGAATTTGGTTCTTTTTAAAGTAGTGATTTGTGAAACGTGTTTAATGCCTATTTGGAACTTTATGGAAAATTATGAAATTGTTTTTATGAAATCCCTCCTAGGATAACTCTCTTTCCATGGTTATGGCTGATTTTTTTGGAGGCCCACGCTTAGAGGCTCCCTGGGTTCTTGAATGTTTTAAAGAATTTGAAGGGATGTATTGATGAAATGGATCATTTTGGTAATGAAGGAGAATTAAAAATCAAAGGGGAAAGTCAATGATAGTTGGATATGAGTTGAAAAATATGGAAGTTATATACATGGATTGTCTAATACACAAACTTTTGAGTGTCATAAATAATTGTGACTCTAGGATTGAAGTAACATTTAATCATAAATGATGTATAATCCAAGGGAGGACTTTAAGTTTAGTAACAAATGGTTAGATAATGAACCATAATTTACACTAAGTTCATAGTATCCTTATGGGGGAAGAAGAGACTGATCATAAATTCTAGGATTAAAAAATATAGATTTTAAAATTATGTAAAAAAACTCAAAAATGAAGGATTTATTTGATATGTATAACTTTGAAAATGATCAGGGGAAGTCATGCGATTCTTGTGTTAGAGGGAAAATAGTGATAAATCCATACCATCCAATGAAGAAGGTAGCTTCAAATACAATAGAACTAATTCATACCAATTTGTGTAGTCCAATGCAAATTCACAAAACACATGGTGAGACATACATAATTTTTTTATGATTATAGTAGAATGGGATTCATCATGTTCATCCATGCAAGTAGAATGGGTTGTATCATGTTCTTAAAGAAAAAAAAATAAGTTATTGATTTCATCATGTGATTTTAGAGGATAGGTGAAATTGGAAATGAGAGAACAATCAAGATTCTATGATTAGTTAATGGCATGAAGTACACATTTTCACACCCTCACCCATGTTTATAAATTTATTTAATTATTTTTCTGCATTTAAATATTTTTTCTAGGGTTCGGGGTGAGTCCATGATGAAATTTTTGAGTTTTTTGATAAAAAGTGTGTATCTTGGGTTCAACATCATTGGACGCACGAGCAGAGCGCGACGCCGCGCGACTTTGCCCAAGCAACTATGTGGCCTTTTCTTCTTTGAAGAATTAAAATGGACAATTAAATGTTAATTTATTGCATCATTTAAAATATTCATGGTTATTAATAATTTAATATTTTTATTTTAAATGAAAACTAAAATTGTTAATTTTTTTATTATTAAAATGATATGAATACATTTATTATTTTTATTTTATCAAGGTTATTATTATTTAGAATTTTGTTATTATTATTGGAGGTTAAAAGATATTATTATCAAGCTATTAGAATTTCAATTATTATTATTATTATCGTTATTAAATGTTGTGAATAATATTGTTAAAGTTATGATTATTATTTGTGTTATTATAAATTTTATAAATGAAATGAATTTTAGAACTAATTTTAATATTATGATTAGTATTATTATTATTATTATTTTGTTTACATTTTAATTAGTTTTTTTAGATTAGTTTTCTTTTTTTAGGGTTTCGGGTATCTCTATCATGCGCTACCTCCTCCCCCATTTCCCCCTGGTGTGCGGTGCAAGCAGGCGAGACCCCTGCTTCTCCCCAGCACCTTGTCGCCCCGGCTGCACTCCTCCAGCGCGAGCAACGCCTCCACCCTGGCCAGCCTCGTCGCCCTGCGTAGTAACCCCTACCTCCGCAGCTCCCATCCGGTGTGACCCTAGCCCCGTGGTGTGTGTTCTACCCACTCTGACACTCCTGCCCTGTGTGTTCCATTCAGCCACACCTACTCTGGAAAAGACCTCCACTGACCTCACCCAGCCATCACCGACCGCCGGCTCCCCTGATACTCGGTGCGCACCCCCTCAGCTCGGTGTGACATAGTAACAGCGCGGCCTGCCTCCAGTCACGTGGCCACCCCCCAACCAACGCCCCTGTCGGCGACTCCTTTTCCGACCAGCCACAGCCCCACGGACGTGCCACATCCTCCCTTGCGCACAACTTTTAGTTTCTCCCGATGCACTACCTCATTCCCCCTACTTAGCACGTAGCCAGCGCCGAACCCCACTGCCCAGTCACTACCCCCCAGCCGCCTCCCCGTCATGCATTGAGCAACCCACCCCTTCTTCCGATATGTGAAACTTCCATCTGATAGGTAAACCATGGTATACCCATTTTTTTCATGATCCATTTGTTATTTATATTTTATTTATATATATATTACCATGGTTTGATTAGGGGTTTTGTTAATTAAGTGTTGTTTTGGGTAGGTTAAATATTTTAGAACCCGCACGAAGTGATTCTGAGTGAGCGTTGTCATCATGCCTAAATTCTGAGCGAACGTTGTCGTCACGACTTGGTCCTGAGGTTGTATTGTCATCGCACTTTGATCTTGAGGTAGGTTTCCCAATGCTATTTCCTTTATGATTTAATTTCATCTGTTTCTTACTATTTTCATCCTATAATTGTGCTAATTAATGTTGTATAATTTGTTGCTAATTTATTTGGTGTGTAAATTGATAGTTTAATTATTGTTATGTGAAAAATGATGATGTTTTGTTATGTTTGTGCATTCCATTTGTTCAATTAAATGTTTTATTAAATTTTCACCTGGGTTATCAATTTAAATAAGTTCATGGCATGAAATTTGTGTTTGCACCTGGTTGATTCTTAAATGGAAACTGTTTTAGTAAATGTTGTACGTGTCACCGATAAATTTCCCAGTTTCCTCTGATGATTTATTTGGGAAAAAATAAAATGTTTTGGTTTGGTTTTATAAAAATATTGATAGCTGGTGAAGTGGTATTTTGGGTCTCTTTAAATGGTTTCAAACTGGTTTTGGTCTTATAAAGAAATTGGATTTTTTTTATGGTTGTGGAAGAGCAAGTGGTGGTTTTCCCCCCTTTTTGGAGAAAGAATTTGGTTCTTTTTTAAGTTGTGATTTTTGAAACATGTTTAATGCCTGTTTGGAACTTTATATAGAAAATGATGAAATTGTTTTGATGAAAACCCTTATAGGATAACTCTCTTGCCATGGTTGTGACTGATTGTTTGGGAGGCCCATGCTTAGAGGCTCCCCGGGTTCTCGAATGGTTTAAAGGCAAGAGGTTACCCTATGGAGTGGCTTAGGGTGATGCCTATTTTGATTTATTATATATACTATGATTGGATGCTCAGCTGGCATCGGCCGGCCCACCCCTTTTTAAATACTTGAGACATGAGAACCTGGAATATTGAGAGAATATTATGAGAATGATTTCCACACTGGTAGGTTATGGTACTGACTAGTGGCCCATAGTAGGCATATATGTTTGGGTTCATTGCTATGGGATTTTCCCTCAGCCTACCTAAGAAAGGATGAATGAGCATTTAGATCATTTTAATTTCATTGTGTGTGACATGTCAATGAGGATTAGGTCTCATGTATTGGTGTCTTATGGATTATTCTTGATCTCCTAGGTTCACCTATGTCTACTTGTTCTTAGTGCTTGTAGTGTTAAATGTGTTACCTGTACGTATATTTTATTTTAATTTCCCTTTTTGTGTAACTACTATAGCGATTTCATGTGTAGTGTTTTACAGGAAAGTTATGTGTGGTTTTAATGTGGATTATGAAAACTATTTTCAAAGAAAGGTGTTTTATTCCTTTTGTGAAAATTAAAAATGTAAACATCATTTCCCCTTTGAAGCTGCTAATGTCTCACTAAAATAATTACTTGGGTTTTTGAAAGATGAATGAGGGCAATGACTTGTACTTTGTTTTTGAGTAACATGTAGAAAACCTTACTATTATGCATTGTAGTTCAAACTTGAAAATGGATGTTTCTTTTATTTTAAAGGAAGTGTATTGGGAATAGATATCAGGCTAGCCTACTGAGTTTTAATACTCACACATGTAGTTCTTTTTTGTTTTTAGTGTTTGTGCAGGCTCTAGATTGGGTGTTCTCGCCTTGGGTGACACTTGATCGTTGAGTCAGGGAGTGACCCATGGGGTCACACAGCGTTAGTTAGGACGTCGAGTTCAGTTAGTTTTATTTTCTTTTGTTCTTGTTTAGTCATTTAATTTGGTTTGTCTTTTCTACGCTACTCTTTATTATTTCATCTTATTTTATTTATTTTTCTTGGGAAAAACCATTCCCACATTCTCTGTTGGTTCCCTGGCACTTGTTGCCTGTAACATCCCGGTTCCGGAATCCACCCAGAGGCGCCCTATACCCGGTTGGTTACATGGACTCAAGAGCATTTCCCCAAATGCTAGAGGCTATTGACTAGCAGCGAGGGCCTTGGGTGTGATAGTTGGGAAACTATGCCCTCATTGGCAGAGTACACAGCGGAAAAGAAAAAAAAATAACAACAATAGCAGAAGCAGTAGACATACATACACGAGTAAATGATGAACAGAGGAAGTCTAACAAATAAACAACTGGAGAAGGAATATATGTAATTATGCATGCTACATATATGTCTAGGAAAACAGCCAAACAAGTCACAATGATGAATACAGTACTTAGACAAAGTACAAAATAAAAATAGATGAGCGACTCCTCATCATCGCAAGCCTCGACTTGGTCCCATGATCTCCAGCTCCACAGTAATAAAAAACTTGAAGTTGAAGGGATCTTGCCCTTATCTATACCTGTAACAATATAATCTGCTTGGGCCCAAAAGCATGGTTCAAAGAGGGTGTGAGATACAATCCCAGTAGGCAATCACCCAAATATTTGTGCCTAACTGTCAATGAATACAAGGCAAGTAAAAGTGCAAGAAGCAGTAAATAGAAAAGCACACAACAGATACAATCCATAGTTCTAGCATATAAATTACACAAGTAAACAACCAACAACAAGTAGAAAATAGGTAACCCTCTGGGTATCTCTCATAGCCTAACCCCTATGGTTCAACCTACAAGTACTAGCAACCCCCTAGGAGGCACCCACAGTCTCACCCCTCTAGTTCAGCTAAGAGTAGACTTTCTGAGGAATCACTCACCATCAATTCCCCCTATAGTCTCATATCGTACTTAAGGATCTATGGGGAATCACTCAATGTCTCATCCCCCCTGTGGCCCACGTCGAGGAACTACAGACTCTATGAGGAATCACTCATCGTCAATTCCCCTTGTGGTCTCGCATCGTATTAAAAGACAATCTGGAGAAGCCCTTACATCCATTCTCTCTATGGTCTACTACACTAGGTTCTCACAGTCCTGTGTGAAATAAACATGCTCAGTGCATGTGTATCACCCAAATAAACCTCAAGAACTACTTGGCTATCATTTGAGGGATCAACAGCAAAACAACACAACAGTTACACTATCCAACAACTAGGCATGGAAACTGGAAAAATTCCTAACAGGAAAAACAAGTATGAAAAACATCCAGAGTAAAGAAAAAACTACTCTATTCACAAAGGTAACCCTCTACTATAGCAATCAAGAAAGCAGGTAATCAATCAAGGGAAAAACAGGAAAACACACAATTTCCATTCAAGGGAATTGGCGAAATTGCACAACATACTCAAAGAATTTCTACAGAAAGGCACAAACCACCTACCTTGATCCTAGGATATCGATATACTTGAACCATGATGATTGATTCTCCCCCGAACATCATAGATCTGAGAAAATGCCCAAAACTTTCAACCCACGATATCTTGAGAAGGAGGAGGAATTGGAAAACAAGGATCAGGAAGAAGGAATAACTCACCACTGTGATTCCAACACAATCAACTGTGCTCGAATCAGAGAAAAGACAGAGAGGTTGGAGCTCATTGAAGATTCACGGATCCTCGGTGCTCTCGGATGAACGGAACCTAGAAGAAGACGTTTTTGTGCGTCAGGTGCGACCCTGGTCCGTTTAGTGAAAAAAAAATAAAGTACACGGCATGTACTTTTAGGGTACATGGCATGTACTAGGTCTTTACGTACTCTACCAAAATCGGTCTCCACATCACCCCTACACACTATGTGTGTGGCCTGGACATGACCAGTACACGGATTCGAGCGGGAAAAGAGTACACGGCGTGTACTTAAAAAATTTCCAAAAACTTTATTTTTCTAAAAAACTCTAGAAAAAGGAAAGGCGTACCTGAAACGGAGATCTGGGTTCTTACAAACTTCCTCCCTTAAAGAAATTCATCCTCGAATTTTCCTAGCGAGGCGTAGAAGAAGAAACCCCGAACAGCCCCAGCCACTGCGATCGTACATTGGCCTCCCTCTCCCAGGTCTCGTCCTATACTCGCCCATGCTGCCATAACACCCGTACAAGAGGGATAGACCGCCCACATATAACCTTCGTACTATGATTAAAAATCCGAATGGGATGCTCCTCAAATTATGAATCTGCTTTGAGCTCAACCTCCTCGGACTGAAAGACATGAGACAGGTCTGAAAAGTAACGTCGGAGCTGAGAGACGTGGAAGACGTCGTGCATGGCCCGGTACCTCTGGGGTAACTGCAACTGATAGGTGACCGGCCCAGCTCTCTCCAAAACCTCAAACAGCCTGACATACCACGGTGAAAGCTTACCCCATCTCCAAATCCTTTTGTGTCCCAACCTCGGTGTGAAATGCAGGAAAACCTGATCCCCGACCTCGAACTCCAGAGGTCATCTCCGCTGATCAACATAAGACTTCTGTCGAGACTGTGCTGTATCCATCCTCTTCCGAATCAGCTCTATCTGCTCTGAAGTCTCCTGAACAAGACGAGGTCCCAACAAAGCTGCCTCTTCTGCCTCCAGCCAGCATAAGGGTGATCAGGATGGCCTACCGTACAAAGCCTCGTAAGGTTCCATCTGAATAGTCACCTGAAAACTGTTGTTTTAGTCGAACTAAACCATAGGGATATGCTTCTCCAAAGAACCACCAAAGTCTAGAATGCAATATCGGAGCATATCCTCAAGCACCTAGATCATATGCTCGGACTGGCCATCCATCTGGGGATGGTATGCTGTACTCAAAAGTACTTGTATACCCAAGCCCTTCTGAAGTCCCTTCCAGAACTGAGAGGTAAAACGCACATCCCTATCTGAAACAATAGAGTGTGGAACTCCATGTAGATGAACGATCTCTCCGATGTATATTCATCCCAGATCATCAACATGAAGGTCTCCTTGATTTGCAAGAAATGTGCAACCTTCATAAGCCTGTCGAAGACAACCCAAACAACATCACTCCCCCGAGGTGGCCTCGGTAACCCGATCACGAAGTCCATTGCAACATCATTCCACTTCCACTCCAGAATAGGTAATTGATGTAAAAGACCTGCTGGTCGTTGATGCTCTGCTTTCACCTGCTGACAGGTAGAACATCTCATGACAAAACCAGCAACATCTTTCTTCATACCTGACTACCAGTACTGGCGATGAAGATTTTGATACATCTTGGTGACGCCAAGATGAACTGCCCAAACTGAGGAATGAAAATCCCGCATCATCTCCTCGAGTATGTCAGCTGGCACCCATACGCATCCTTGGAAACACAAGATCACATCCTCTCCCACTGTCCATCTAGGAAGAGGGTCCGCTCCTGACACACTCTCCCGCATAATTAAGCCTTCTGAGTCTGATAGATGCCTCATCCGTACTCAATAAAGTAGTGTAGAGGTAACAACTACTGAATATAGTAAGGTCTGTCCCTGTCTGTCGTGCACCTCTAGATGCATCTCAGAGAACAGAGCCATAAGATGCCACTCACTGCTGGCCTCCTAAACTGCCTGAATCTGAGTTCTCCTGCTCAACGCATCTGCCACTGCGTTTTCCTTTCCCAGCGTATAGGCAAGCTCAAAATCAAAAGACTGAAGATACTCTACCCACCTGCACTTACTTAGATTCAGATCACACTGAGTGAAGATATACTTGAGACTCTTTTGGTCGGTGAAGACCACAAAGTGCTCTCCCAGAAGATAGTGTCTCCAACAGCGTAAGGCATGAAAAATAGCCGCCAACTCCAGATTGTGCGTAGGGTAGTTCCTCTCATATGGCCTCAACTACTGAGACCTTTACGCAATTACTCCATATCCCTGCATAAGTACAAAACCTAGTCCGATACCTGAAGCATCACAATAGACAGTGTAGCTCTTGCCTAGCTCTGGCAAGACTAGTATCGGTGCTGACGTCAGCTTTCCCTTCAGCTCCTGAAAGGCTGACTCACAAGAATCTGACAATAAGAACTTCTCCCCCTTATTGGTCAGACCTTTCAAAGGTGCTGATAGGCATGAGAAGTCATTAATTAAGCGTATGTAGTATCCAACCAACCCTAAGAAACTCCACACCTCAAAAACGTTATTCGGATGCTCCCAGGAAACTACAGCTCTCACCTTCTCTGGGTCCACAGATACTCCTGCCTCTAAGATGACGTGACCCAAGAAGTGAATCTGTTTCATCCAAAAGTGGCACTTAGAGAGTTTAACATAAAGCCGATGCTCTCTCAGTGTACTCAAAATGATCTCAAGATGGGTAGCATGGTCATGTCGAGTGTGCGAGTACACCAAGATATCGTCCACGAAGACCATGACGAAGGAATCCAAGTAAGGATGGAACACTCGACTCATCTATTCCATGAAATTTGCAGGTGCGTTCGTGAGACCGAATGACATGACTGTATACTCGTATAGACCATACCTACTTTTGAAGGCTATCAGAGGTATATCTGATGGTCTAACTTGCAATTGATGATAACCGGACCTCAAGTCGATATTCAAGAACAACCGGGATCCTCGAAGCTGATCAAAGAGGTGATTGATCCTAGGTAAGGGATATCGGTTCTTGACTGTCAACTAGTTCAACTTCCGATAATCCACAAAAATCCGAAGGGTACTGTCTTCCTTATTCACAAATAGGATAGGCGAACCCTAAGGAGAAGTACTGGGTTGGATGAAACCCTTTGCCTGTAAATCCTCCAACTGCTTCTTGAGCACCTGCAACTCAGGTGTAGCCATCTTATAAGGAGGAATGGACACCGGTGCTACTCCTAGCATGAGATCAATAGAAAAGTCTACCTCACGCTCTGGAGGAAAACCCGAAAAGTCCTCTGGAAAGACGTCCCTGAAATGATCCACCATTGGAGGAAAGTCCGACTGCGAAGTCCCCTGATCATCTAGATAAAGACTAGAAATCTGGGCTATCACCCTTTCTAACCCATGATGCTCGAGTCCTGCTCGACTCGCATGAACATACCATTCGCCTCTATGAAGAAAATATTCACCCTCTGGTGAAATGAAACTCACCCTGCGGCGATAACAGTCGACGATTGCCTAGAAGGGAACCAACCAGTACATCCTGAGAATGAAATCGTAGCCTGTCATCTCTAGGATGTAGTGATCCCATAAGAAATGATACCCTGCAACCTCGAGAGGGAACTCTCTACACTGATGTACACTAGATGTCCTTGTCCCCAAAGGTGTGTCTAGTGTCAACGAGTCGGCAGAAGAAAAGATACAGAGCCCATGGATCTCCACAATGGAAACATAGATAAAGTTATTCATAACACCAGTATCAAAAAGAGATTAAGATAAAACTAAGGCTACTAAAATCGTACCTCGAACTGTAGAAGGGATGAGATCCTACTCCTGATAGGTCTTCTCTACTACGAAAGAGTCGCCCGCATCGCGGCCCTGCACCCCTGGATGACCGCTCTAAGCTGATCCACCCTGCTGGTGTTGAGGTACTGGTGGCTACCTACCACGGCCTCGACCTCCACCTTGGCTCGAACGGCCAGAAGAACTCCAGTTTCTTAACTGGTGGTGCTGTTCCTGAACGAGGAGTCATGGAAGAACCCCGGTCACCAACTTCTGGTGAGAAAACCTAGAAGAAATGCTGAAGGTGACCCATCTTGCCGCAATATCGGCACACCACGGGGTCCCTTTGGAATTGAGGCCACGTGTGCCCTGAACGGACACACTGGTATCATATCACATGGCTGACCGATGATGCATCTCGCTTCCTCGGATCACCGTGCGTAGACTCCCTACGACGCTTCTTGCTGTCATCTAGAGGAAAACTAGCTCTGGAAGTAGAACCGACCTGGCTCTCAGCTCCAGAGTCTCTCAGATTGCGCTCCAAAATCAGTTCCTGGTTGATGATGGAAGTGATGGAAGTCAACTGAAAGATATTCACCTGCGAGCAGATCTCCCGCCTGAGACCATCCTCGAACTTCCTTGCTAAGAACACCCCACTCCCGTCCTGGAGGGGTGTGAAACGCTACATCTCAGTGAAATGAGAGGAATACTCCATGACAAAAATAGCACCCTACTCTAAGCTCATGAACTCCCTGGGTTGGTCGGCCCTCAGGGTCTCCGGGTAGAAGTAGTCATAAAAGACGCGTGGAAACTCCTCCCAAGCCATAACCTGCTGATGACCTACCTGTGAGATCACGTCCCACCACCTCTTGGAGGAGTCTCGGAGAATGTAGGTAGAGAGATTGACTCGCCTCTCTGGAGGCATCTCCAGATGCTCAAATATAGTTAGCATGACTTCTAGCCATTACTCTGCAGCCTAAGGTCCTCCTTCCCCCGAGAAGGTAGGAGGATGCTGCTGCTGGAAAACCCGCGTCAAGTCTGCCATAGTCATGGCAGGAGGTGGTGCTCTCTAGAAGGTATGAATCATCCTCATAAAACCTTCCCTGAATTGTGCATCAGTGCCTGCAACTGGTATGACAGCCGGTGCCAAGGCTGGCCCGACCGGAGGATCGACAGGAAGTCCCTGATCAGCCATATCTGGCGTCTGATCACTGCCTGACAACTGACGTACAACCGGAGGACGTCTCAGAGGCATAGCTCTGAAAGGTCAAAAGCACACCTTAGATTAGAAAAACAAGGAGAGAAAGCACAAGAGTACAAAATGGGAACGGGGGAAGGAAAACACACAAGTTTACAAAACACGACTACACGACGTGTATAAAAACTACACGGCGTGTCTTCTTAAGCCACTGACATGGGCGTGTACCCTTGCCCTACAGGTCGTGTAACACCTAAAAATACATGGCATGTTGACCCCACACACGGCGTGTACTTGAGAACTATTCCCCTTCCCGAGTCTCTTTACACAGCTAACCCACACGGTCCGACTTAACCTGAGACTACACGGCGTGTTCTTAACAAACACGACGTGTACTAGACAAGGCTTCGGCGGCCCATGTTATTAAATACACGGCCGTATATGTAAAGACCCGTAAATTTCAAGGAATTTTTTTTTTAAATTCTTTGGAATTTTACGAGTACGCAGTTTATGACGGCACCTGATTCCGAGGCCCGGTGTGCCCGGAATCAATTTCTGAAGTTTACCTCGGGTACGTTCAGTGAACGAACGAGCGTGTTTTTCTAACTTTTGAACCAGTGCTCGGAATCGAAATCTGAGGGAACCGATGAAACCGTAACACTGGTAATTTCTTAAGAATACCTTTACTGGAGTTGCGTTTTCTTGGGAGGATTTGTAGAAAAATGTGTGGATTAAATGAAGAGTAAAATAAAATTGTGTTACAATTTTATTTCTTTTCAAAGTGGTTTAATCCTAAGAGTGGAAGTTGGGGTGGGACCCACTAGATACTAACCACACTTGAGTGGTAAAAGGTGAGGTGGGGCCCACATGATCCCAACCCCTCACATTCCCTAACTCCTCTAAACCCCACATAAGTTATGTAACTCTCCCACATTAATTCATGCCAACTAAACACCTAATTAATTAGACAACTTAAGTTTAATTAATTAAGTGAGTTGTTTTTGAATTTTGTAATTTTAAATGCATGCCATGATTTAATAAAATAAAGCTGGACTTATTTTATTTGGGGGTTGGCTCGTTGTATTGGGCTTAGGAGGAGAAAGAACTTCATCTTCTTTGTTGAAGAATGCAAAGAACGTCGACGCCAACCTCGACTTCCTTTTTCTCAATGTTGACGAAGCGACACCGTCATCCCACGACAACGTCAACTGAACAATGAAAGATTTTCCTTCCTTCATCAAGCGATCAACCTTCTTGATTTGAGGTAGGGGTTAAATTCATTCTTGGTGAATTAAGATTGTGCTTTGAATTAACATTGACATATCTTGTTTTATTTTGCCAATTTTTACCAACGTAACGGGAGGAAATCAGACCGCACAAACACGACCGATTCTCCTCCCTATCTCTTGTTTATTAACAATGGCGTTTGAGGACGAAGGAAGCCGCGACCAAGAGTGGGCCATGGTGGAGGGGCGCAGCGCCGTCGCACCGTGCCAGATGGACAGAAGCCATGACCTTAGGCCGCGGCGGATCGGCAGGAGGCGGCCGGGCTCGGCCGGCCGCCGGTACACCAGGAGGCGGGACCCGCGGGGGTCCCGCGGCAGCTCACCGGCCGGCCATTACGACCGACAATTTTCAGGAAGACTGGGGGTTACAACCCCCGACCAGCAAGCAAGGGCGGGCCCACCGAGAGGGGGCCGCTGTTTCAAAACAAGGGGGGTCACGCCCCCCCCCTTCGCGCCCGTTCGGCGATCGGCCGCCAACGCTGGGCCGGGCCGCCCGCGCCGGGCCGTGCCACGCCGATTGGGCCAGACCGCGCCGGCCGGGCCGGGCCGCGCCCAACTGGGCCGAACCTGGATCCGGGTCGGGTCGACACGGTTCGAGCTGACCCAGGGGGTATTGGGCCGGGTCGGACCGGGCCCTAACCCCCTATTTTCGGGCAGTTTCGTTCAAACGCCCATATCTTAGACTAAGGACCTCCGATCAATGCACCATCAGTTGAGTTGGGATACTTGGATCGAGACGGTCTTTTTGGTATATTACACTCAAGGTTTCGGAGAACTTTGTGTATGGCCGGGTTGGTTCGAACACGATACCAACCGGGCCCTCGGAGCTAAAACGATTAAAACTTGAGCTCAGGACGTCCGATTGATGTGTCGTCGACTTTGTTGGATTCCTCTTAGTGAGACGGTTCTTTTTGATTACTCCACTCGAGGTTTGGACACAGCTGGAGTACGGTCAGGTTGGTTTTATCTTAAAAACCAACCGGGCCCTTGGGACGAAAAAGCCAATAACTCTCAGATCGGGCATCCGATTGACATGCCGTCAGTCGCGTTGAGTTCCTATTGACGAGATGGAACTTTGTGATACATCAACTCTGGACTTCGTGACAGTTGATGTATCGACCCTCTTGGATCGTGGAGCAGACCCTCCCGGAATCGAGCGTGCTGTGTGCGAGAACCCTAGAGCTGGCTGTGACTGCGATAACGATGACGACTGTACTTGGATCCTACGTGGGTTCGGCATCTAGGACGACTGTACTTGGATCCTACGTGGGTTTGCTAGTGAGGACGACTGTACTTGGATCCTACGTGGGTTCGGCAACAATGGTTACTGTACTAGGATCCTACGTGGGTTCGGCAGCGACGACTTCTGTACTTGGATCCTACGTGGGTTAGGCAGAGGAGATGATTCAGAGGCTACATCTAATCATCTCCACCCTTCTTCGTGAGTAGTATACCTATGTGATCTGAGTCTGGACTTTCAATCATTATCTTCAATATGATTGACTTTCTATCCTGTGTGGATTGGGTTGTGCTTTCCTGTGTGGATTGGGTTGTACTTTCGTGTGAGGTCTGGGTTGAACTTGGGCTCATGAGTTGGAGCAGAACTGGAATTTATGACTTAGGTATGTGTATGGGCATATACCAAAGTAGAGTTGGTTGATACTTCGTGATTGTATCTTTCCTTTGTGGTTTATTCTTCGTGGATTCTGGGAGACCTTCGGGAGTCTCGGGGTCCCTACTGAGTATCGTATACTCACCCCTGCATGGGATATGCCCGCACTACGTTGTGTTGGATGCAGACGACGGACAACGCTGATCGAGGTGGAGGCTCGTGGAGCTGGATGGTACTTGGAGGAGGATCACTGGACGGGACGTACACAGAGCAGACGGTTGGACCCGAGGAGCTGAGGAGACTATATGTACCCACCCTTCAGGTGGGATTTCCAGAGGACGGCTCGGTGTTGCTGCTTTACTTTTCTGCTATTGTTCTTTCTTTTCAGTTGTACTTTACTTTCAGTTGGGTTTGTATTCTATCCCATTTACTTTCCAGCAGTTGTTTTTGTACTCATTTTACTTAGTGTTTACTTCAGCTTGCGTACTCTGTGGTGTTTATTTACTTTATAAAGGCAATGCCTTCCCTTTTTTTAGGATTTACGCCTTTGGTGCTATCTCCCTCCCCTGGCCTATGGAAGGCGGGCTTGGGGTAGTCACGACACGGGCCCCGAGGCCGGGTCGTGACAAATTGGTATCAGAGGAGTTGGTTCTACCATAGAACTCAAGAATCTGATAATTTTTTCCGTGTGAAGCAATAGTGTTTAGGGTATTGAGTGTGGTTATCAGTCCAGGGAGTCCAGTGTTGGTGCGGCAGCTGACGTATTCATATACCGGGACCCTGACTTCTGATTTACGACTCAGTGCACAAAAACATTGATTGCATGTGTGTTTCAAAAGTTTTCTTTGTGATTACTTTGTGTCAGCTCACTAGGTATACTGTATTTACCGTGGCGCACCTGTTTCTTTTCAGGATGGCCCCACGATGGCATCCAGTTAGGGTTCCGAGTTTTGTGCGAGACGGAAACCCACCGAGTGACGAGGCCTCGGTGTAGGGCCCCATTACAGTGGAGGCACCGACAGTACCTCTACCCGCCAAGCCACTAATACCACCAGCCCCAACAGCTGAGGGTGCACGTCGCCTAAGTGAACTGCACGAGTTTCAGCATCAGATACCACCCAGGTTCCGTGGGGAGACGGACCCTCAGGTAGCCAAGGATTGGATGGAGGCTGTCGTTCGAGTCTTCAGGTTAGTAGGGACACCATCTGACCTCATGGTGATCCTTGCGGTGAGTCTCCTGCACGCGGTAGCAGGTAGATGGTGGAGCCTGATTATCTAGGTACACAAAGAGACATCATTACTTTGGATGGACTTCGAGAGCCTCTTCCGCTCAGAGTTCATTCCAGCCACCCTCTGTGCGGTGCGCATCTAGGAGTTGCTACAACTGCAGCTGGGAAGCATGACAGTAGCCCAGTACTAGGAGAGGTTTACCGATCTCTCGCACTACTCCATGGACATGGTACAAGACCCATTCTTCCGGGCCTGGACCTTCGAACAGGGATTGAGGCATGAGATCAGGGCATCGATGATCTCCCTCAGTATTCCGACGCAGGCAGGAGTACTGGAGCGAGCCCTTCTTGTAGAGAGCTTTCTTGCTGAGCCTACACTAGTAGCGAGACCTACCGCAGGGCGGAACATGGCGGAGTCTTCTGCAGTTGGCAGTCAAAGGATGTCACAGGGGTCCATGAAGACCATAACATCATGTGGGAGACCTCATGATACTGTCTCGGAGGTGCGGGGCACACGTAGCAGAGCCAGTCATACGAGAGGCAGACAGTAGGCATGCGGTGGGCAGGGCCACATGGCTCATGACTTCTCGACCCGCCATGCAGAGGATCAGCAGACGATTGAGGGAACACCCAGGAAGAGGTAGAGGTTCGACCGTGGTGGTCCGTAGGGAGCAGTCGGACGAGGCAGAGGTGCTGGCCGAGCAGTGGGTGGTGGGCGACGCTTTGAGGCTCTACCACCACCACCACCAGGAGGTCCACCCTGACCACAGGGAGCTGGTGGACAGAGGCAGGATCAGCTTCAGGAAGTGGAGGCCTATGACGAAGGTGCACCTGAGATGATTCGAGGTACTATCTATGTCTACTCCACCCTTGCTACAGTTCTTATAGACATAGGAGTGAGTCATTATTTCATTTCCGCTGCCCTAGTTCGGAGCTCGGAGATTCCGACGGAGCCGTTGGCTCGATCCTTACAGCTAGAGACTCCTACGGGAGTAGACTCGATGATTTCGCACTGGTGCCGGTAGTGTGAGCTTACTCTAGGAGGCGAGAGCTTCAACTGTGATCTTCTTATAGCGGTATTGAGGCCTTACGACGTCATCTTGGGCATGGATTGGTTATATATGGTACATGATCAGATCGATTGTATTAGGTGCAGGGTGCGATGTGTTCGCACCGATGGGAGCATGTTCACCTTCACCAGCGAGAAGAGAGCCTTTTCAGCGCAGGATGGACTCACACAAAGGAGAGGACAACCAATTAATCATCAGTTGGCTAGTCTCATCCTAGGAGCAGTTGACTTGCGGAGTATGAGTTTTCCTGTTGTGGTGGATTAGTATGCGGACGTTTTTCCTGATGATGTTTCAGGACTACCTCCTCACAAAGAGGTAGACTTCTATATTGACCTGTACCCTGGGACAACCCCGATATATACTCCAGCATATCGGATGGCTCCCGCTGAGCTTCAAGAGCTACGAGTATAGCTGGAGGACTTGCGGGGCAAGGGATTTATCTGACCCAGTGTTTCACCCTGGGCTTCCCCGATTTTATTCGCCAAGAAGGCGGACGGGAGCTTGCGACTGTGTGTCGATTACCGTCGCCTGAACCAGGTGACGGTGAAGAACAAGTATCCACTTCCGAGGATCGAAGAACTCTTTGATCAGCTCAAGGGATCACGATGGTTCTTGAAGATAGACCTTAGGTCAGGCTATCATCAGCTCAGATTTTGAGATGAGGATGTGCAGAAGACAACCTTCAGGTGTCGGTATGGCGACTATGAGTTCTTGGTTATTCCTTTCGGTGTAACCAATGCTCCAGAAGCGTTCATGAGTCTTATGAACAGGATCTTCCAGCCTTACCTCGATCGATTTGTCGTAGTCTTCATCGACGACATATTGATTTACTCAACTACTGAGGAGGAGCACGCCTACCACTTGCGGGTTGTACTGGACACACTCTGAGAGCACCAGCTTTATGGTAAGCTCTCGAAGTGTCAGTTCTGGATTCGAGAGGTCTACTTCTTGGGACACGTCATCTCTGAGATGGGAGTTGTAGTAGATCCTGCGAATATCGAGGCAATGCTAGCTTGGGAGCCACCCAGGAGCGTGACGGAGGTGTGGAGTTTCCTAGGTCTGGCTGGGTACTATCGAAGATTTGTGCCAGATTTCTCCAGAGTTGTAGAACCGCTTTCAGCTTTGATGAAGAAGGGGAAACCCTTCGTGTGGTCAGATAGATGTCAGAATAGATTCCAGGAGCTGATACATATATTGAACAGTTCACGCATCTTGAGGCTACCGGAGGAGGGAGTAGGGTACATAGTTTACTACGATGCATCAGGGACCGGACTCAGGTGTGTCCTGGTGCAAGATCGGGCAGTGATAACCTATGGATCACGATAGTTGAGGCAGCACGAGCTGAACTGTGCTACCCATGACCTGGAGTTAGCAGTAATGGTCTTTTCCTTGAATATGTGGTGGCACTATCTGATGGGCGAGCGCTTTACAGTCTACTCTGACCACCAGAGTCTTAGGTACATCTTCTCACTGAAGGACCTGAACCTGAGACAATGGCGATGGCTCGAGATCCTCTAGGACTATGACTTTGAGATAGTCTATACTCCTGGAAAGGGGAACGTAGTAGCAGATTCTCTCAGCAGGAGGATGGGCATTCAACTACTTGGAGAGGAGACAGATCAGTTAGCCACTTTGCAGATATCCTACATGGATAGAGATGGAGCAGCCTTTCTACAGTCGCTCACAGTCACTCCACCACTTCTTCAACAGGTCAGAGAGGCACAACATGTGGATGTTGACTGTGAGACGCGACGCGCTCAGATTTCCACAGGGCGGGCACCTAATGGATTCTCTATAGGTGGAGATCACATCATCCTTTTAAGGGGACGTACCATGGTACCAGTTGCATTACGGGAGGAGGTGATGAGGAAGTTTCACATTTACCCTCTAGCGGTATATCCTGGAGTAGCGAAGATGTACCAGGACCTCAGACGACAGCACTGGTGGCCGGGTATGAAGAAGGCTGTGGCAGAGTTCGTTTCACGATGCCTCACCTGCCAGTAGGTGAAGGCGGAGCACTAGGTACCGGCAGGTTTGGTACAACCCCTAGAGGTCCCAGAGTGGAAGTGGGACAGGATATCTATGGATTTCGTGATAGGTATTCCACGTACTTCCAGAGGACCCGACTCCATCTGGGTGATCGTAGACCGACTCACCAAGTCGGACCACTTCTTACCCATCAGAGAGTAGGACTCAGTGGAGAGCTTGGGACGCCTCTACGTTCAAGAGATCGTATGAATTCATGGTGTGCCATCGACTATCTTCTCCGATCGAGATGCTGGCTTTACTTCCCAGATTTGGAAGGGGTTGCAGGAGGCATTTGGTATGCAGCTACGCCTGAGCACCACCTTTCACCCACAGACAGATGGTCAGACAGAGAGGACCATCCAGACTCTCGAGGACATGCTCCGTGCATGTTTCCTCGACTTTGGTCACAGCTGGGAGGATCACCTAACCTTGGTGGAGTTTGCGTACAACAATAGCTACCACTCCACCATCGGGATGACACCATACGAGGCATTGTACGACTGACCTTGCAGATCACCTCAGTGCTGGACTAACCCAGGGGAGTCAGCACTTGTAGGACCAGAGATGGTCCAAGCCACGACGGAGAAGGTTCAGATCATCCAGGAGCGGATGAGGACTGCTTAGAGCCAACTGAAGTCCTATGCTGATAGGTGGAGGAGACCACTAGAGTTCGAGGATGGTGACCACGTTTTCTTACGGGTCTCACCTCGATGTGGATTACAGAGATTTGGCCGGGGTGGCAAGTTATCTCCGCGCTTCATCGGACCATTCTAGGTTCTCAGCAGGATAGGCGAGGTGGCTTATCGCCTGGATCTTCCACCTCAGTTGCACCGGGTGCACGACGTCTTCCACGTATCTCAGCTGAGGAGATACGTGCATGACCTGACGCATATCATCGACCACGGGGAGATCGACATCGATGACGGGGGGACTTTTTGGAGGTCCCGGTGGAGATCGGGGATCAACAGGAGCGGGTCCTTCATGGATGGTTGATTCCTCTAGTGCGTATCAGGTGGAAGCACGAGAACCTCCAGGAGAGCACATGGGAGCGGGAGGCTCAGATGCGTGCTCAGTACCCTCATTTGTTTCCGAAGTTTAGCTCGGGTACGTTTAGTGAACGAACAAGTCGGTTTTTCTAACTTTTGAACCAATGCTCGGAATCAAAATCTGAGGGCACCGATGAAACCGCAACACCGATAATTGCTTAAGAAGACCTTTACTGGAGTTGCATTTGCTTGGGAGGAGTTATAGAAAAATGTGTGGATTAAATGAAGAGTAAAATAAAATTGTGTTACAATTTTATTTCTTTTCAAAGTGGTTTAATCCTAGGAGTGGAAGTTGGGGTGAGACCCACTAGATACTAACCACCCTTGAGTGGTTAAAGGTGAGGTGGGGCCCACACGAGCCCAACCCCTCACATTCCCTAACTCCTCTAAACCCCTCATAAGTTATGTAACTCTCCCACATTAATTCATGCCAACTAAACACCTAATTAATTAGACAACTTAAGTTTAATTAATTAAGTGAGTTGTTTTTGAATTTTGTAATTTTAAATGCATTCCATGCTTTAATAAAACAAGGATGGACTTATTTTATTTGGGGGTTGGCTCGTTGTGTTGGGCTTGGGAGGAGAAATAACTTCATCTTCTTCGTTGAAGAACGCGATGAACGCCGACACCAACCTCAACTTCCTTTTTCTCGACGTTGATGAAGCGACGCCGTCATCCTGGTACAACGTCAACGGAACAACGAAATTTTTTCCTTCCTCCGTCAAGTGATCAAACTTCTTGATTTGAGGTAGGGGTTAAATTCATTCTTTGTGAATTAATATTGTTCTTTGAATTAAAATTGACATATCTCGTTTAATTTTGTCAATTGTTACCAACGTAACAGGAGGAAATCGGACTGCACAAACACGACCGAATCTCCTCCCCATCTCTTGTTTATTAACAATGGCGTTTGAGGCCGAAGGAGGCCGCGACCAAGAGCGGGCCACGGAGGAGGGGCGTGGCACTGTCGCGCGGCGCCGGAGCACCGAGGGGTCGTGGCGGGAGTGGGCTGCGGCACCGCCGTGCCGCACCGGACGGAAGGAAGCCGCGACGGTTCGACAGGAGGAGGCTGGGCTCGGCCGGCCGTCGACACACCAGGAGGCGGGACCCGTAGGGGTCCCACGATAGCTCACCGACCAGCCATTATGACCGGCCGTTTTTGAGAAGACTGGGGGTTACAACCCCCGGCCAGCAGGCAAGGGCGGGCCCCATCGAGAGGGGGCTGCCGTTTTAAAACAAGGGGGGCCGCGCCCCCCCTTCGCGCCCGCTCGGCGCTCGGCCGCCCGCGCTGGGCCGGGCCTCGCCGGCGGGGCCGGACCGCGCCGGCGGGGCCGGGCTGCGCCCAACTGGGCCAGACCTGGACCGGGTTAGGTGGACCCGGTTCGGGCTTAACAAGGGGGTATTGGGCCGGGTTGGACCGGGCCCTAACCCCCTGTTTTTAGGAAGTTTCGTTCAAACACCCATATCTTGGGATACAAACCTCCGATAAATGCACCGTCAATTGAGTTGGGATCCTTGGATCGAGACGGTAGTTTCAGTATATTACACTCAAGGTTTCAAAGAACTTTGGGTACGACCGGGTTGGTTCGAACACGAAACCAACCGGGCCCTCGGAACGGAAACACTTATAACTTGAGCTCCAGACGTCCGATTGACGTGCCGTCAACTTTTTTGGATTACTCTTAGTGATACAGTTCTTTTGGATTACTCCGATTGAGGTTTGGACGCATTTGGAGAATGGTCTGGTTGGTTTTACCTTAAAAACCAACCGGGCCCCTAGGACGAAAAAGCCAATAACTCTCAGACCGGGCCTCCGATTGACGCACCGTCTGTTGCGTTGAGTTTCTATTGACAAGACAGAACTTTGTGATACATCAACTTTGGACTTCATGACAGTTGATGTATGGACCCTCTTGGCTCGTGGAGCCGACCCTCCCGGAATCGAGCGTTCTGTGTGCGGGAACCCTAGAGCTGGCTGTGACTTTGATGACGATGACGGCTGTACTTGGATCCTACGTGGGTTCAGCAGCGAGGACGACTGTACTTGGATCCTACGTGGGTTCACCAGCGAGGAAGACTATACTTGGATCCTACGTGGGTTCGGCAGCGATGGTTACTTTACTAGGATCCTACGTGGGTTTGGCAGCGACGACTGCTGTACTTGGATCCTACGTGGGTTCGGCAGAGGAGATGCTTCAGAGGCTACATCTAATCATCTCCACCCTTCTTCGTGAGAAGTATACCTGTGTGAGATGAGTCTTTAATTTCAATCATTATCTTCGATATGATTGACTTTCTATCCAGTGTGGATTGGGTTGTGCTTTCCTGTGTGGATTGGGTTGTACTTTCCTATGTGGTATGGGTTAAACTTGGGCTCGTGAGTTGGAGAAGAACCGGAATTTATGACTTAGGTATATGTATGGGCATATACCAAAGTAGAGTTGGTTGATACTTCGTGATTGTATCTTTCCTTTGTGGATTATTCTTCATGGATTCTGGGAGACCATCGGGAGTCTCGGGGTCCCTACTGAGTATCGTATACTCACCCCTGCATGGGCTATGCCCGCACTATGTTGTGTTGGATGCAGATGAAGGAAAACACTGATCGAGGTGGAGGCTCATGGAGCTGGATGGTACCTGGAAAAGGATCACTGGACGGGATGTACACAGAGTGGACGACTGGACCCGAGGAGCAGAGGAGACTATCTGTACCCACCCTTCAGGTGGGATTTCCAGAGGACGGATCGGTGTTGCTGTTTTACTTTTCTGCCACTATACTTTATTTTTAGTTGTACTTTACTTTTAGTTGGGTTTGTATTTTGGACCATTTACTTTCCAGAACTTGTTTTTGTACTCAGTTTACTTAGTGTTTACTTCATCTTGCGTACTCTGTGGTGTTTGTTTACTTTATAAAGGCAATGGCTTCCCTTTTTTTGGGAGTTACGCCTTTGGTGCTAGTCGCCAGCCCCTGTCCTATGAAAGGCGGGCTTGGGGTAGTCACGACACAGGCCCCGGGGACGGGTCGTGACAAATTCGTATCAGAGGAGTCGTTTCTACCACATAACTCAGGACTCTGATAATTTTTTCCTTGTTAATCAATAGTGTTTAGGGTATTGAGTGTTGTTATCAGTCTAGGGAGTCCAGTGTTGGTGCGGCGGCCGACGTATCCATACACCCAGACCCTGACTTCTGATTTCCGACTTAGTGCACGAAAACATTAATTGCATGTGTGTTTCCAAAATTTTCTTTGTGATTACTTTGTCCAAGCTCACTAGGTATACTGTATTAACCGTGGCCCACATGTTTCTTTTCAGGATTTCCCCATGACGACAGCTAGCTAGGGTTCTGAGTTTTGTGCGAGACGACAACCCATCGAGTGATGAGGCCTCGGTGCTGGGCCCCATTACAGCGGAGGCACCGGCGATACCTCTACCTGCCGAGACACCGATGCCACCAACCCCAGCTGCTGAGGGTGCACGTCGCCTGAGTTCACTGCACGAGTTTCAGCTTCAGAGACCGCCCAGGTTCCGTGGGGAGACAGACACTCAAGCAGCCGAGGATTGGCTGGAGGCTGTCGTTCATGTCTTCAGGTTAGTAGGGACACCAGCTGACCTCATGGTGATCCTTGCGGTGAGTCTCCTGCACGTAGCAGCAGGTAGATGGTGGAGCCTGATGCTCCAGGTATATGACGAGGCATCATTACTTTGGACGGACTTCGAGAGCCTCTTCTGCTCAGAGTTCATTCCAGCCACCCTCTGTGCGGTGCACATCCAGGAGTTGCTACAACTACGACAGGACAACAAGATTGTAGCCCAGTACTCGGCGAGGTTTACCGATATCTCGTGCTACTCCACGAACATGGTACGAGACCCATTCTTCTGGGGCCGGACCTTCAAACAGGGACTGAGGCATGAGATCAGGGCATCGATGATCTCCCTCAGTATTCCGATGCAGGCATGAGTCCCGGAGCGAGCCCTTCTTGTAAAGAGCTTTCTTGCTGAGCCTACACCAGCATCGAGACCTACCACAGGGCGGCACATGGTGGAGTCTTCTGCAGTTGGAAGTTGACGGATGTCACAGGGGTCCAAGCGGACCATACCATAGTGTGGGCGACTTTTGGATACTAGCTCGGAGGTGCGGGGCACACGCAACAGAGCTAGTCATACGAGAGGCAGACAATTCTATGCATGCAGTGGGCAGGGCCACATGGCTCCTAACTGCCCGACCCGCCATGCATAGGAGCAAAAAATGGTTGAGGGACCGCCCAGGCAGAGGCAGAGGTTCAACCGTGGAGGTCTGCAGGGAGCAGGAGGACGAGGCAGAGGTGATGGCCGAGCAGTGGGTGGTGGGCGACGCTTTGAGGCTCTACCACCACCACCACCAGGAGGTCCACCCCGACCACAGGGAGCTGGCGGACAGAGGCAGGCTCAGATTCAGGCAGTCTTGGCCTACGACCACGACGCACCTGAGATGATTCGAGGTACTATATGTGTCTACTCCACCCTTGTTGTAGTTCTTATAGACATAGGAACGAGTCATTATTTCATTGCCGCTGCCCTTATTCGGAGTTCGGAGATTCTGACGGAGCTGTTGGCTCAATCCTTATGGATATATACTCCTACGGAAGCAGACTCGATGATTACGCACTGGTGCCGGCAGTGTGAGCTTACTCTAGGAGGTGAGAGCTTCAGATGGGATATTCTTGTAGCAGCGTCGAGGCCTTACGACATTATCTTGGGAATGGATTGGTTATCTACGGTCCATGATCAGATCGACTGTATTAGGTGCAAGGTGTGATGTGTTCACATCGATGGGAGTAGGTTCACCTTCACCGACGAGAAGGGAGCCTTTGCAGCGCAGGATGGACTCACACAGAGGAGAGGAAAACTGGTTACTCATCCGTTGGCTAGTCTCATCCTAGGAGCAGTTGACGTGCAGAGTCCGAGTTTTCTTGTTGTGGTGGATCAGTATGCGGATATTTTTCCTGATGACGTTCCAGGACTACCTCCTCACAGAGAGGTAGACTTCTATATTGACCTATACCCCAAGACAACCCCGATATCTACTCCAGCATATCAGATGGCTCTTACTGAGCTTCGAGATCTACGGGTACAGCTGGAGGACTTGCAGGGAAAGGGATTTATCCGACCCAGTGTTTCACCTTGGGCTTCCCCGATTTTGTTCGCAACGAAGGCAGACGGGAGCTTGCGACTGTGTGTCGATTACCGTCACCTGAACCAGGTGACTGTGAAGAACAAGTATCCACTTATGAGGATCGACGACCTCTTCAACCATCTCAAGGAAGCATGATGGTTCTCAAAGATAGACCTCAGGTTAGGCTATCATCAGCTGAGAGTTCGAGATGAGGATGTGTAGAAGACGACCTTCAGGTGTCGGTATGGACACTATGAGTTCTTTGTTATGCATTTAGGCGTAACCAATGCTACAACAGTGTTCATGAGTCTCATGAACATGATCTTCCAGCCTTACCTCGATCGATTTGTCGTAGTATTCATTGACAACATATTGATTTACTCGACTACTGAGGAGGAGCACGCCTACCACTTGCGGGTTGTACTGGACACACTCCGAGAGAACCAGCTTTATGGTAAGCTCTCGAAGTGTCAGTTCTGGATTCGAGAGGTCCAATTCTTGGGACACGTCATCTCTGAGGCGGGAGTTGCGGTAGATCCTGCGAGGATCAAGGAAGTTCTAGCTAGGGAGCCACCGAGGAGCATGACAGAGGTGCGGAGTTTTCTAGGTCTGGCTGGGTACTATCTAAGATTTGTGCCAGACTTCTCCAGAGTTGAAGCACTACTTTTAGCTTTGATGAAGAAGGGGAAACCCTTCGTGTGGTCAGATAGATGTCAGCAGATCTTCCAGGAGCTGAGACAGAGATTGAACAGTGCACCCATCTTGAGGCTACCGGAGGAGGGAGTAGGGTATGTAGTTTACTACGATGCATCAGGGACCAGACTCTGGTGTGTCCTGATGCAAGATCGGGCAGTGATCACCTATGGACCACGACAGTTGAGGAAACATGAGCAGAACTACGCTACCCATGACCTGGAGTTAGCAGTAGTGGTCTTCTCCTTGAAGATGTGGCGGCATTATCTGATGGGCGAGCGCTTTATAGTCTACTCTGACCACTAGAGTCTCAAGTACATCTTCTCATAGAAGGACCTGAACCTGAGACAGCGGTGATGGATCAAGTTCCTCCAGGACTATGAATTTGAGATAGTCTATAATCCTGGAAAGGGGAACATAGTAGTAGATTCTCTCAGCAGGAGGACGAGCATTCAACTACTTGGAGAGGCGACAAAGCAGTTAGCCGCTTTGCAGATATCCTACGTGGATAGAGATGGAGCAGCCTTTCTACAGTTGCTCACAGTCACTCCAACACTTTTTCAGAAGGTCAGAGAGGCACAACGTGGGGACATTGACTATGAGACGCAACATGCTCATATTTCCACATGGTAGGCACCTGATGGATTTTGTATAGGTGGAGAGAACGTCATAATTTTCAGGGGATGTACCATGGTACCAGTTTCATTACGGGAGGAGGTGCTGAGGGAGTTTCACACTTCCCCTCTAGCGGTACATCCTGGAGTAGCGAAGATGTACCAGGACCTTAGACGATAGAACTGGTGGCTGGGTATGAAGAAGGCTGTGGCAGAGTTCGTTTCACGATGCCTCACCCGCCAGCAGGTGAAGGCAGAGCACCAGGTACCGGCAGGTTTGGTACAGCCCCTAGAGGTCCCGGAGTGGAAGTGGGATGAGATATATATGGATTTCTTGACAGGGCTTCCACGTACTTCCAGAGAACACGACTCCATCTGGGTGATCGTAGACCGACTCACCAAGTCGGCCCACTTCTTGCCCATCCGAGAGCAGGGCTCAGTGGAGAGCTTGGGGCGCCTCTATGTTCAGGAGATCGTACGAATTCATGGTGTGCCATCAACTATAGTCTCCGATCGAGATGCTCTCTTTACTTACCAGCTTTGGAAGGGGTTGCAGGAGGCATTTGGGACTCAGCTACGCCTGAGCACCTCCTTTCACCCACAGACAAATGGTCAGACGGAGAGGACCATCTAGACTCTCGAGGACATGCTCCGTGCATGTGTCCTTGACTTTGGTCACAACTGGGAGGATCACCTACCCTTGGTGGAGTTTTCATACAACAACAGCTACCACTCCACCATTGGGATGACACCATACGATGCATTGTATGTCCGACCTTGCATATCACCTCTATGTTGGACTGACCCTGGGGAGTCAGCACTTGTAGGACAAGAGATGGTCCAGGCCACGACGGAGAAGGTTCAGATCATCCAGGAGTAGATGAGGACTTCTTAGAGCCGACATAAGTCCTATGCTGAGAGGAGGTGGAGACCACTAGAGTTTGAGGATGGCGACCACGTTTTCTTATGGGTCTCACCTCGACTTGGATTATGGATATTTGGATGGGGTGGAAAGTTATCTCTGCGCTTCATCGGACCATTCCAGGTTCTCAACAGGATAGTTGAGGTGGCTTATCACCTGGCTCTTCCACCTCAGTTGCACCAGGTGCACGACGTCTTCCACGTATCTCGGCTGAGTAGATACGTGTACAACCCGATACATATCATCGACCACGGGGAGCTGGACATCAATGACGGGGCAAATTTTGTGGGGGTCCCGGTGGAGATCGGGGATCGATAGAAGCAGGTCCTATGTGGACAATATATTCCTCTAGTGTGCATTAAGTGAAAGCATGAGAACCTCCAGGAGAGCACATGGGAGTGGGAGGCTCAGATGCATGCTCATTACCCTCATTTGTTTCCCTAGTTTGTGATGTATCTTTACGAGGACATAAATCCCTGAGGTGGGAGTAATTTAAAGACCTGTAAATTTTAAGGAATTTTTTTTCTTAAATTCTTTGGGATTTTACGAGTACGCAGCTTCTGACAGAACCTGATTCCGAGGCCCGGTGTGCCCGGAATCAATTTCTGAAGTTTAGCTCGGTACATTCAGTGAACGAACGAGCGAGTTTTTCTAACTTTTGAACTGGTGATCGACATCAAAATCCGAGGGAACCGATGAAACCGCAGTGCTGATAATTTCTTAAGAAGACCTTTACTAGAGTTGTGTTTTCTTTGGAGGAGTTGTAGAAAAATGTGTGTATTAAATTGAGAGTAAAATAAAATTTTGTTACAATTTTATTTCTTTTCAAAGTGGTTTAATCCTAGGAGTGGAAGTTGGGGTGGGACCCACTAGATACTAACCACCCTTGAGTGGTTAAAGGTGAGGTAGGCCCACACAAGCCCAACCCCTCACATTCCCTAACTCCTCTAAACCCCTCATAAGTTATGTAACTCTCCCACATTAATTCATGCCAACTAAACACCAAATTAATTAGACAACTTAAGTTTAATTAATTAAGTGAGTTGTTTTTGAATTTTGTAATTTTAAATGCATGCCATGATTTAATAAAATAAGGGTGGACTTATTTTATTTGGGGGTTGGCTCATTGTGTTGGTCTTGGGAGGAGAAATAACTTCATATTCTTCATTGAAGAACGCGAAGAACGCCAACGCCAACCTTGACTTTCTTTTTCTCGACGTTGATGAAGCGACGTCGTCATCCCTCGACAACGTCAACGGAACAACAAAAGCTTTTCCTTCCTTCGTCAAGCGATCAAGCTTCTTGATTTGAGGTAGGGGTTAAATTAATTCTTGGTGAATTAAGATTTTGCTTTGAATTAACATTGACGTATCTCATTTAATTTTTCCAATTGTTACCAACGTAACAGGATGAAATCAGACTGCACAAACACGACCAATTCTCATCCCCGTCTCTTGTTTATTAAAAATGGCATTTGAGGCCGAAGGAGGCCGCAACCAAGACCAGGTCGCGGCGCCGTCGCGCTGCACCGGACGGGTAGAATCCATGGCCTTAGGCCATGGCGGTTCGGCAGGAGGCGGTTGGGCTCGGCTGACCGCCGTCACACCAGGAGGAGGGACCTGCGGGGGTCCCGCGGCAGCTCACCGGCCGGCCGTTTTCAGGAAGACTGGGGGTTACAACCCCCGGCCAGCAGGAAAGGGCGGGCCCCACCGAAAGGAGCCCGCCGTTTCAAAACAAGGGGGGCCACGCCCCCCCTTCACGCCCGCTCGACGCTCGGCCGCCCGCGCTGGGCCGGGCCGCCCGCGTTGGGCCGGACTGCGCCGGTTGGGCCGGACCGCGCCAGCTGAGCCGGACCATGCCCAACTGGGCCGGACCCGGATCTGGGTTAGGTAGACCCAGTTCGGGCCGACCCAGGGGGTATTGGGCTAGGTCGGACCGAGCCCTAACCCCCTGTTTTCAGGCAGTTTCGTTCAAACACCCATATCTTGGGCTACGAACCTCCGATCAACACACCGTCAGTTGAGTTGGGATCCTTGGATAGAGATGGTCGTTTCAGTATATTAAACTCAAGTTTTGAAGAAATTTGGGTACGGATGGGTTGGTTCGAACACGAAACCAATTGGGCCCTCGGAGCGGAAATGCTTATAACTTGAGCTCCAAACATCTGATTGACGTACCGTCGACTTTGTTGGATTCCTCTTAGTGAGAAGGTTCTTTTGGATTACTCCGCTCGAGGTTTGGATGTATCTGGAGTAAGATCAGTTTGGTGTTAGCTTAAAAACCAACGGGGCCCCTGGGATGAAAAAGCCAATAACTCTCAGACCGGGCGTCCGACTGACGCGCCGTATGTCACGTTGAGTTTCTATTGACAAGACAGAAATTTTTGATACATAAACTCTGGACTTCGTGACAGTTGATGTATCAACCCTCTTGGCTCATAGAGCGGAACCTCCCGGAATCGAGCGTGCTGTGTGCGGGAACCCTAGAGCTGGCTGCGACTGCGACGACGATGACGACTGTACTTGGATCCTACGTGGGTTCGGCAGCGAGGATGACTGTACTTGGATACTACATGGGTTTGACAGTGAGGATGACTATACTTGGATCCTACGTGGGTTCGGCAGTGATGGTTACTGTACTAGGATCCTATGTGGGTTCGGCAGCGACGACTTCTATACTTGGATCCTAAGTGGGTTCAACAGAGGAGATGATTCAGAGGCTACATCTAATCATCTCCACCCTTCTTCGTGAGTAGTATACCTATGTGAGCTGAGTCTTGACTTTGAATCATTATCTTCGATATGATTGACTTGATATCCTGTGTGGATTGGGTTGTGCTTTCCTATGTGGATTGGTTTGTACTTTCTTGTGTGGTCTGGGTTGAACTTGGGCTTGTGAGTTGGAGCAGAACTGGAATTTATGACTTAGGTATATGTATGGGCATATACCAAAGTAGAGTTGGTTGGTACTTCGTGATTGTATCTTTC
The DNA here is from genome assembly GCA_963277665.1 of Viscum album. Classification (NCBI taxonomy): domain Eukaryota; kingdom Viridiplantae; phylum Streptophyta; class Magnoliopsida; order Santalales; family Viscaceae; genus Viscum; species Viscum album. The sequence continues at coordinate 1,431,457,815 of OY728157.1, forward strand.
CTTTGTGGATTCTGGGAGACCTTCGGAAGTCTCGGGGTCCCTACTGAGTATCGTATACTCACCCCTGCATGGGCTATGCCCACACTACGTTGTGTTGGATGCAGATGACGGACAACGCTGATCGAGGTGGAGGCTCATGGAGCTGGATTGTACCTAGAGGAGGATCACTGGACGGGACGTACACGGAGCGGATGGCTGGACCTGAGGAGCTCAGGAGACTATCTATACCCACCCTTCAGGAGGGATTTCCAGAGTATGACTCAGTGTTGCTGCTTTACTTTTCTGCTACTGTACTTTCTTTTCAATTGTACTTTACTTTCAGTTGGGTTTGTATTCTGGCCCATTTACTTTCCAGCACTTGTTTTTGTACTCAGTTTACTTAGTGTTTACTTCAGCTTGCGTACTCTGTGGTGTTTGTTTACTTTATAAAGGCAATGTCTTCCCTTTTTTTTGGGATTTACGCCTTTGGTGATAGTTGCCAGCCCCTGGCCTATGGAAGGCAGACTTTATTTAGTCATGGAACGGGCCCCGAGGACGGGTCATGACATTCTACACGGCTGGACCTTACACGGCGTGTTCCAAACAAACACGGCGTGTATAGGTGAAGGTGACATCATCCCGTGTTGTTTATGACATGGCTGGGTACCAAAACAAGACAACACAGCGTGTTCCTAAAATAACACGGCGTGTCTAAGAGAAGGTAACGCCGACCCATGTTGTTCGTGACACGGCCGGGTACCTGGACAAGACTACACGGAATGTTCCTTACAACACGACGTGTTTTACTCAAGCTTCCCCGTCCTGTGTTGTTAGTGACACGACCGGGTACACGGCTCCGGACTACATGGCGTGTACCTACCGTACACGGCCTATTCTTGAAGTTATTTCTACAACATCGTGTCCCTACTCACACGGTCAGTGACATGGTCTAAAAACTACACGGCGTGTGGTCAAAAGTACATGCCGGGTATTCTGGGTTTTTCTGGGCAGTAGCTCAGAACTGCACAGGAGCCCATAAAACACAGAAAAACAAGGCAGAGAGGTACCAAATTTTGATTCGTGAGGGCCCATACTCCCCGCGAATCAAAACATGGCATTTATTTAAGAAAGGTAGAATACAAACAATCCTCTAACAAGGCAGTAGAGATTCTATCAAGCATCTATCGCAACAACATGCATAATCTACAAAAAGTCTATCACAACAGCTTGCAATCGCTAATGCACCATAGATGGCATGGCAAGAGTGCATGACATGTGATTTCTACGAGTGCCTATATGATGCATGAGATGGCATACCCTCATCTCATCGTGTTGCGACAGAAATAGAACCACAATAGTCAAGACAATAACAACACAAACATCTGAATCACTCTAGGTGAAATCATATCAACCGTAAAATCTTAAAACCAGAAAACTGCAATAATCGAGGTAGTATGGCTTTTCCCTGTACACGGGTTAGCTACTCCCAAGCACAGCTTAACACCAAGTACCGAATCCATCCTACCCCTAGATAAAGGCTCTAAACAGTAAATCAAGAGAAAAGAACCCCTCTGATACCACTTTGTAACGTCCCGGTTCCAGAAGCCACCCATAGGCGCCCCGTACCTGGTTGGTTACATGGCCTCAAGCACATTTCCCCAAACGCCAGAGGCTGCCGACTAGCAGTGAGGGCCTTGGGTGTGATAGTGGGGAAACTATGCCCTCATTGGTAGAGTACACAGTGGAAAATAAAAACAAATAACAACAATAGAAAAAGAAGTAGACATACATACACGAGTAAACGATGAACAATTGAGGGCTAAAAAATAAACAACCGGAGCAGGAATATATGTAATGATTCATGCTACATATATGTCTAGGAAAACAGCCAAAAAAGTCACAATGCTGAATACAGTACTAAGACAAAGTACAAAAGAAAAATAGATGAGCGAATCCTTAGCATCGCAAGCCTCGGCTTGGTCCCATGCTCTCCAGCTCCACAGTAATCAAGAACCTGAAGTAGAAGGGCGCTTTCCCTTATCTATACCTGCAACAATATAATCTGCTTGGGCCCAAAATCATGGCCCAAACAGGGTGTGAGATACAATCCCAGTAGGAAATCACCCAAATATTTGTGCCTAACAGTCAATGAATACAAGGCAAGTAAAAGTGTAGGAAGCAGTAAACAGAAAAGCACACAGCAGCTACAATCCACAATTCTAGCATATAAAGTACACAAGTAAATAACCAGCAACAAGTAGAAAACAGGTAAGGGTAGCTCTCACAGCCTAACCCCTATGGTTCAACCTAAAAGTACTAGAAACCTCTCTAGTATGCACCCACAGTCTCACCCCTCTAGTTTAGCTAAGAGTATACTTTATGAGGAATCACTCACTGTCAATTCCCCCTACAGTCTCATATCGTACTAAAGGCTCTTTGGGGAAGCACTCAATGTCTCATTCCCCCCTATGGTATGTGTCGAGGAACTACAGACTCTTTGAGGAAGCAATCATCGTCAATTCCCCCTATGGTCTCGCATCGTATTAAAAGACACTCTGGAGAAGCCCTTACGTCCATTCTCTCTATGGTCTACTACACTAGGTTCTCACAGTCCTGTGTGAAATAAACATGCTCAGCGCATGTGTATCTCCCAAATAAACCTCAAGAACTACTTGGTTATCATTCTAGGGCTCAACAGCAAAACAACACAACAATTCCACTATCCTACAACTAGGCATCGCAACTGAAAAAACACATAATAAGCAAAACAAGTACGGAAAACATCCAGAGTACATAAAAAACTACTCTATTCACAAAGGTAACCCTATACTATAGCAATCAAGCAAGCAGGCAATCAATCAATGGCAAAATAGGAAAACGCACAATTCCCATTCAAGGGAATTGACAGAATTGCACAAGATACTCAAATACTTTCTACAAAAAGGCACAAACCACCTACCTCGATCCTAAGAGATCGATATAATTGAACCACGATGACTGATTCTCCCTCAAATGTCGTAGATCTAAGAAAACACCCAAAACGTTCAACCCATGATATCTTAAGAAGGAGGAGGAATCGGAAAACAAGGCTCAAGTAGAAGGAATAACTCACCGTTGTGATTACAACGCAATCGACCGTGCTTGAATCAGAGAATAGACGGAGATGCAGGAGCTCATCGATGATTCACGGATCCTCAGTGCTCTCGGATGAACGGAACCTAGAAGAAGACATTTCTGTGCGTCAGGCGCGACCCCGGTCCATTTAGTGAAGAAGAAAGAAAGTACAAGGTGTGTACTTTTAGGGTACACGGTGTGTACTAGGTCTTTCTATACTCTTCCAAAATCGGCTTCCACGTCACCCCTACACACCGTGTGTGTGGCCTGAACATGGCCAGTATACGGCTTCGAGCGGGAAAAGAGTACACGTCGTGTACTTCAAAATTTTTCAGAAACTTTATTTTTCTCAAAAACTCCAGAAAAAGGAAATGCATACCTGAAATGAAGATCCGGGTTCTTACATTGCCAGCCCGGGAGGATCAGGAACGCCTCTCGGGCCTTTCCAGGGATCGGCTCGGGTGACCAGTTCAGGGTTGACCTAGGTTGGTTCGTGACACACATCCAATGAGGTGGAAATTTACCTAGAGAAGTATGGAATCAAACATTAGTATTTAGAAGTGAGAACACCATAACAAAATAATTTTAGGAAAAGGAGGAACATAGCATTGAATAACTTGGAAAAAAACATGTTCATCAAAAGGTTAATTTCAAACAACTATTAGAAATAAGAAATTCAATTGGCGGTTTACAAAAAAAGTGGGTATTGTTATGCTCTAAATATAATAAGGCATTGTTTTAGATGTGAAATGGGAGAAAGCTAAGCCTAAAACACTTTAAAGTGTTCAAAATCAAGTGTTACATCCTGAATAAATATATAAATCATGGAAAATATGTAAATAATGTGGATAAAGAAATACGTATAGGATACTCATTCTAGAAAATGGATTATAAAATTATTTAAAAATAGGTTTAAAAAATATTTAGAAAGAAACAATGTCAATGTTGTTTAATAGAAATCCAAAAACCAATTTATAATGGTTAATTTTAATGAATATTTTGATGATGAAGATAAGAAAGAGAGAAATTATTGTGTCTCACATAATATGACACATTGAGACTATTCTGATTTTGAATCAATAAATGAAGAAGCTACTACTGATAGTCAATTATCAACTCAATGAATAAATAGACAATCCAAGTTTGACTAATCAATTATTATTGTGAATAAATCTACTCCAACATAAACCTAAAAGATATAAAATTTATGACAAACTTCTCTAATGTCATAAGTGGATCTTTCATAATTTTAGGAAGCTATAAATGATGAATCATGGGTTAAGTCCATGATTGAATCACTGGATCAAATAGAGAAAAGATAAACTTGGGATATCATAAAGAGGCTATAAAATCATAATATAATTGGAATAAATAGGGCATTCAAGAAAAAAAATTATTTATATGGAATAGTGGTCCATAAGAAGGAAATTTTCATTTATAAATTATAGGAATATGTTGAAGGTTTTGATATAGAATAAACTTATACATCAAATTCTATCCTCAAATAAATAGGAAATTATATAGTTGTGGTGATTCTAAGAAATTTAAATGTCTAGAAAATGGATTTTAAAAGGGTATTTCTAAATGTTTTGATCAAGGAGGAAGTGAGTACTAAAAAACGATGGGTTTTCTAATTTTATATGATCAATAAATGTTTTTTAGTTTCAATAAAGCATTATATAGATTGAAACAAGAACCTTGGGATTTAAAATCTTGACTGGACACATTTTGGAAAAGGTTAGAATTCAAAAGATGTGGTTTTGAAAAAAATCATTATGTGAAATAAACTATGGTGAAGTATTTTATGGTGATCATTTATATTGATTACATAATTTTTGATGTAATAAAATTTAAATCAATTGATGAGTTTGGAAGAATGATGATCTTGTATTTTAAGATGTCAATGATCAAAGAATTGATATGTTTCCTAAGACTATAAGTCATCAAAGGAAAAAATATAAATTTTCCTTAGATATATATCTGATAAATATTCTTATGAAATTTGAAATTCATGATATAAATATGGTTTTAATATAAATTATGATTGGAATAATGCTTGGAAATCATGATAGAGGAAGATTTGTGGATCATGCACTTTACCAGAGATATGATTCCATTGAGGTGACATTTACATTTATTTTTTGGATCGGTTTACCTTATTTGGGGTTCTAATGGACTTTAGGATTTAGGGGTCAAAAATTTGAAAATTCTAGAAAAATAGGCCAGACACATTGTTTTTTAATGTTTAGTACTAAACATGTATTAACTATGTGATATAGATCTATTGGTTCCATTGGAGATTTTTATAGTTTGAGTATGGTTTGTCTAATTATGTGGGTGACCAAGAAAATCATGTGGATGAAAGGGTTTAGGAATAGAGGATATCACATGGATTGGTCATTGCTTGTCTAACTATGTGTCTATTCCTAGGTTACCGTGTGCTTCAGTTTTCAAGGGATAGTAGCTACCACATAGTTAGTGCATGATTAGTCAAACTATGTAGGTCAAACATGAAACAATTATGAATTTCTTTAAAATAAAAAATCACTATAATACCCATTGCCTCTTTTAACACCAATATCCTCCAAATACCTCATCATCTTAACCCAAACACTTCTTGATGCTTTATAGGGTTCTATATTTGGTTATTGGGTGATTATACTTAATTCTTAGTGGATATCTTTGAGGTATGTTTTGATTTACACCAAATGTATCCACATATTTCTAGTTTTACTCTTAATTTCTTTTGCCCTATTTTTTTGGAACTCTAAGGGACTATAGTTGTCATGTCTAGTGGGTTTTATTAGCAATTGATGATGTTTATTATAGTTATAGGTTATTTAGGTCCCTATCTATATGTTTCCAATCCCCATTTTCTAAGGAGAATAGTTTTTCTCTATTTTCAAGGTATATGTCTCTATACAATGGCTTTATCTCATGATTTAATTAACATTCTTGTAAATTCCATTGGGTTGGTTTATGAAATTCAATGATTTTAAACTTATGATGGATTTTTATGAAATTATATCTTGAGTAGAATATGAAAATGGGTTTAAGGGTTTTTTTTATTAAAAAATGTTTTGTACATATTATGTGTTAGATAAAATGCCTCAAAGATGGTTTTCACTCTAAATTGGTTTTTAATATGGGATCAGTAATGATTATCCTATGAAAATGTTTTACTAAAATTGTGATAATGGATTTATTGAAATTTTTAGGATGAATTACACATGAGAAGACTTTGATAACTGTGGAATCATCTGGTTATAAACATATGAAATCCTTAGTGATTGTGGAACCACTATGGGTTATAGTTGTGATACCGATAAATTGTGGAAGGACTCAGTATTATAGGATTTATGTTTATGTTGGGCACTGTTCCTTGTGTTTCCTAGTAACATATCACCATAGGCTAAAACCCATTTTTTTTGTTCTTAGTTTCATTGTGAATGTTCTTTGGGACTTATGGTGGTCCAACATGGGTGATATTTTAGGTTGATCTATGTTGGTATGTTACAAAATGGTATCAAATCCAGATTTTTTCTAGGGGGTTGGTAAATTGGAGTTAAAACTATCATAATTTAGGTGGTAAGAGTTTAAGGGTGTCGACATGATTACTTTTGTACATGACTTTGAGTTACTATGGATTGTCATAGATTTTTCCCAAAGATTTGAGCTTGGTTTTAGGTTATTTATATGAACCCTATTTTTTGGGGTTAATTTAGATAAACCTTATATTATCTTATTTTCTATATCATTGAATCAATTTATGCCTTAAATTATTATTTTTAAGGGATCTAATGTATATTAATAATGTTTTAATTTGATTATAATATGTATTCATAAGAGAATTAAGTTTTATCTACTGTGTTTTATATGAAATTACTCCTAAAATATATCTTATGAATCCATGAGTGGAATATGTGAGACATGTTTCATAGGGAAATCCTCAAGTAGATCCTTCATTGAGGGAATTAGTTATCTAGACAATCTAGAACTTTGGGTAGGCAGGTGTTGGAAACTCAAAAAGGATGGTGGACCATGATTTATAATTTTATAATAATAATCCACTTACCATTCATGATGATAAGTGACCCCAAGAACCTAAAGAGTGGATTGAATGTATTGATAGGATTTTACACTTCAATAAGACTATATAGAAATAAATGGTGGGTTTATACACTTATAAGATTAATTGATTTGGAATGAAATTGTTAGACTCCATCGTGAAAAATAAACATCATGAGGATCTTACCTAGACCACATTCAAGAAGGTCTTCATTTAGTAGTTTTATCTAGAAAAATCATGCATGGAGAAGAGTTTTGAATTTGTGGCCTTAGATCAAGGGAAAAATTTGGTTATTGTGTATGCTACTCATTTCACTAAGTTAGTTCACATATCAACCAAGTATATTTCTAATGACTAACTTAAAGAACGATGACTTGAGATGGTTTTGAGGGATGACATTCGATCAATGATGATCCTATTGTGTATGCTGACATTTTATATGGTAGTAGATAAAGAATTTATGTATAAAATAAAATTATTTGGTAAAATTAGTTTATGAGATATTTGGATGCAATAGAGGTAACTAGATTTTATTTTCTGGAAAGAAAAGAAATTACAGTAAGGGTTCATAGCTTACATGAGGAGGAGTTTTAGGGGAAATATTGAGTTAGAAATAATTGTTTTTCTATCAGTGTGGCATACCTAGACACACAAATCTTAACTATATGGTAGCACCTTGGACTTTACATCATTATGGACATTCTTTTAAACATAGTCATTTTGCATATGAATTTCCCAAGGAAGTAGAGATAAATACACTCTTAACAATGGATCTTGGGATCATTCTAACATAATGAAGGGTAATGGATCTAATTCTCATAAAAAGGGTCATATACATTCATGGAATAATTCTTGAAGAGGATCTAAGGTCGAACTTATTTATACAGTGGAGTATTCACTAGAGGAATCTGAATCAGGTCTATCTATTATGAAAGGTATGTTTTTTATTTTTCCCTTTATAGTCCTAGATTTGTTTAATATAGGTGAATCTCATTATTCTATATCATCTAATTTAATTGATGTGTTGGTATTACATTAAAAACTTATGTCATTTATGATGGATATTTCCACCCTCGTATGAAGAGGAACAATGTTTTAAATATTTTGAGTGCCCGGTTATAATCACTAACCACAAGGTCATGTGAGATTTTCTAGTTATTAAACTTGAAATCTTAGACCTCATTATTGAAATGGATTTTATGCTTAGATTCATAGCCTATATTGATTTTTATTGTCATATATTTTAGTTTTAATCTTCTGATGGGGTCACTCACATCTTTCGGGGTGATTGAGATCCTAAATTCAAAAGAGCAGGGCATGATGTTCCTGAGGCTAGAATGACAAAATGCCAATGTTTAGAGATTTTTCATGACATATTTAACCAATGTGTAAGTGGTATTATTCCTACTATAGTTAATGAGTAACTAGAGGTTTTTCATGATGATTTTTCTTGGCCAATTCTATAGAGAGAGGTCAAATTTTCTAATGAATTTTTCTTGGGAATGAGTCCCATATTCATTCCATAATATCATACGGAACACACTAAGTTAATGGAGGTTAATTTTAATCTTAAGGATCTTTAGGGAAAATTATTTATTATTCATAGAGTTTTACCTTGGGATTTACTGATCCTCTTAACAATAAAGGCAGATTAAATCCTTCGACATTCATTACTAAAACTTTAATTAGTTTACTATTAAGAATTAGTATCATTTCCCAGGATTGATGTTCTATTTAATCAAATTAGGGGAGCTTGATGTTTTTCTAAATTTGACCTATGATCAAGGTACTGCTAGTTAATATTTAAAGAGGAGTACATTCTTATGAAAAAAATTCATAAATAGGTATGAACATTTAGAGTATCAATTTATGCAATTAGGTATTACAAACACTCCAATGATGTTTATGGAGTTGATGAATCATATAATTCATCATTTATTGGACTCTTTTGTGGGTTTTTTTCATGGATGCTATTAAAGTTTATTCCATGCTAGAGGAATAACATATATATCATTTATATTAGGTTCTTATAACTCTAAAATAACATTCATTGTATGGAAATATTTTTAAATGTTGGTTTTGGATTCATGAAGTAAAGTTTTTGGGTCATGTTATATTTGATAGGGGAATCTCAGTGGATCCTAAAATTATTTAGGTAGTGATTTCATGGGTGAAACCTAGGAATGTTTTATGATATTTGGACCTTCTTAGGGTTGGATGGATATTACAATCATTTTTTAATATTTCTCCAAAATTTCATCTTTAATAATCATGTTAACATGTAAGGATATTAAATTTGAATAGAATGATTATAAAAATATTATTTAAGGAATTAAAGGTTATATCAATATTATCTATAGTTTGGAATCATATAAAACCAAGATTAGGATATAATGTTTTCCACATTGCCTCAGATAGAGGATTAAGATGCATTCAAATGAAGGGGAAGCAGGTGGTGGATTGCGTCTCTTGATAACTATATCCTCATGAGAAGAATTATCCTACCCCTAATATTGAGTTGGTTGTAGTGATTCATTATCTTAATACATGGTTCCACTATATCTTCAGTGAACAATTCATTATGTATTTAGATCATAAGATCCTAATGTATATTTTCACTTAGAGATACTTTAACTTATGATAAAGACATAGGGATGATTATATTTATAATTATTATCTGGATATTATATATACACCTAGAAAATATAATGTGTTCACCAATGTGTTTATTAGGATGTTACCAACTCATGCCTAAATGGAATTAGTGGAAGAATGTTTTTTATGAGTTTGTTTGTTGATATGATCTTGGATGTGGAAGAGGCTGATGAAAAGGTTTTTTTATCTTTTATGAAAGATGATTCATCACTTAATTATTAGGTTTATATTAAACTATAAATATACACTAATTTTCAATGCTTTAATGAAAGCCTATATGGTGGGAAGACCTTAGGTAAATAGTCTCAATCCCTTGATGGTTTCTTGTCTTTATGAGGTAGATTTGTCATTTTGATATCTCTAAGGGAGGAGTTAATATATGGTGGACATCATTCTAGTTGTTCCATGAAATTTATGACTACTTAGATGTATCAAAATTTGATATGACTATATTGGTGTATGGGGATGGGGTTGTTGATCGAAGACATCATGTAATGATACCTCACATTCTAGAAGATTAAGGTGAAGAAACAGAGATCTACCTATTTTTTTAGACTTTACCCAATTTGATGTGGAAGTGGGATGATACATACAAGTACTTATCTTTCATAATATTATATATTCCAAGTTTAAATATGTGATTCAGGTGATCATTGATCAACATAGAAAATTGGGTAATTTCCTTCTTATTAAGGAGATGAAAATGTAGAAAAGACCAGACACATATATATCAGAGAGATCATAAAGCTCTATATAGTGTCTTTAGAAACTAACTTTGAGAGATATTTATGAGTTACATCTCTATTTTGGAATATTTTACAATAGTAAATGGGTAACCAGTTGAAGTTAATCATGTTGTATCACCCTTAGATGGATGGGAAGACTAATTGTATCATTCAAGTTCACGAGGATATGCTTCAGGTATGAATTATTTATTTTAGTGGGTCATGAGAAAATAATTTGAAACTGGTTGAATTATCCTATAATAATATTTATAATTCATTGATTAAAGTAGATCCCTTTAAAGTTTTTTATGGGAGGCCATGCAGATATCCTTTGTGTTGGGTGGAATTAGGATAATGATCTTTGGTTGGGCTGAGTCTTGTTTAGGAGATGATGAAAAATGTGTATTTGATCCGAAATATGTTAATAATAGAAGATCTAAGACACATATATATTATAGATATCATGAATCTCTATAGGGCTCATTTAACATCTATTTTTGACAGATATCCATGAGCTACATCTCTATTTTGGAAGAGTTTACAAGAGGCAATGGGTACCTAGTTGAAGTTAAGCATGTTGTATCACCCTTATACAGATGGGAAGAATAATTCTACCAATCATGTTCTTAAGGATATTATTTAATAATTAATTCTTTATTTTAGTGGTTCATGAGAAAATAATTTGACACTGGTTGAATTCTCCTATAATAATAGTTATCGTGCATTGATTAAAATGGATCCCTTTGAAACGTTGTATGGGAGTCCATAAAGATATCCTTTGTGTTGGGTGGAATTTGGAGAATGATATTTGGTTGGATTGGGTTTTTTTTAGGAGATGAAAAAAATGTAGTTGATCCAAAAGAGGTTAACCATAGAACAAAGTGATCAGACATCTTATAAATACCATCATCATCTCCCGTTGGAGTTTTAACCTCCTGAATAATAATCTTCAATTTACTAAAAAATTTATCTAGAAGTATATTATAGTCATTTATACAACTATTTATCAATTATGATCATTGGATTATATTTCTTAATTTCCTTTGATGAAATTAAAGTGTTTTTATATCATGTTTTTCTTTAAAATTTCCCATTTCACTTTGATTTCTTTATTTTCTTAAATGTGATTTATACATTAGTATAACTAATTAAAGAAGATTATAATTCATATAATTACATATATATATATATTATATAGTTTATATTATCCATCCATGATTATGGTTATATGGGTTTCCATGGGAATGTCACCGTAGGTGGTTAACCGACCTTTAATGAGACATTATTAGCAGAGTAGGAAGAAGTAGTTTAAAAAAATATATATATATAGTAGTATGATACTTAAAGTAGGTAAAAATAATTAATATAAGGTTAAATTACTTCATAATTAATTATTCTAAGGTTTTCTTGTGAAAGGGTTGGTGGAAAAATAAAGAGAAGAGGAATAAGAAATAAAAAGAGAGATGAGTGGATCAGAACTTACTTAATCATCAATGTAACTTCTCTTGTAAGATGTTATAAATCCTTGGTGATTGAAGTTTGATTACTTTAGAATGTACCTAAGTATTATAAGGGGACTTATAGGGAATAATTGGGTATATATTGGGATTTTTAATGGATGGTATGAGTTTTTTTCTAAGGGAAGAGAGATGGGTTATTTATACTTGAGGAGAGGGGTATTTTTTGAATAAAATATTGAATAAAATATTGAATAAAATAATATAACAAAGGTAAAACTTGAAATAGTGAATTTGTGACATTATAAATAATATATTAATATAATATAATTGTTTTAAGACTTTAGATCCCATTTATAATTATAATTCATTAGTTTATTAGAAAGGAAAGTGTAAAGAAAGAAAAATTGTTATTTTAATAAATAACTTTTAACTTTAGGTTTTGGAAAGTTCTTTTTAGGTTTGGAAATTAATTTTATTGTATTTTAATTTAAAATTTATGAAATTAAATATATAACAAACGAAACTCATGTTCTATAAAGTATTATTCAATTATTACATCATGGATGATGTAATTTTAGATACACCGGTTATGTGAAAAACTGTATTTTTACTATTCACCTGAAATTTTAAGTATTTCAGAAAATTACCAAAAAATCACCATTGGATAATTTAGATGTTAAAATTTCAGGAATATTATTAATTTTATCAAAATAAATTTCCAAAATAGGCAATTTTATTTTTTAATATAAAAATAATGATTTTTATAAAATACTTCAAATTACAATTTATTTAAAACTGCTTATATTTTTTTTGAGTTTTTTAATGATGATGTTTAATTTTTCATTATAAAATTTATTATTAATTTAAGTAATATTGAAAAATATTATTTATATCATAATTTATTATTTTGAGGCCAAATTACTCTTCCAATGGTCAGGTTACTATTCCCAACTGTCATGTTACTATTCCAAACAGTCAGGATACTATTCCAATGACCATATTAATATTCCAAAGGTCACATTACCTCCTATAAATACCTTTAAATTACTTTATTCATTATTGAACTCAATTCCTCTCATGTTTCTATATTTCCATTTTCTATAATGTTTTCTAGTTTACTAAAATTTCGTTTCTTTTCTATAGTGTTGGCAGTGAGTGCGATGATTCTAGTAGATTAGGGCTATCCATATTTTCCCATTTTAGATTTTCTATTTTATATTTTTTATCCAATTATAATGTTTGTAATTTTATTTGTTTCATTACTGATTAATGTAATAATATTTAGTTAAAAAATGATGTCTTTCTTAGTTTCTATTTATTTTGTATGTGTATAATATTATATAATATAATACAACACACATTTATTTAGGAAAAAAATATTACTAATAAACATTGGTTCATTACATTCTTCCGCAATTTATAAATTTCATCCTCAAAATTTAAACAATTATTCTCAGTTGAGAATAGATGAGGGTAATTTTGTTTCATTGTTTCCTCTAGTTCCCACCATATTTATACTCATGGTTCCTATACAACACTTTGACAAGGTGAGTTGTATTATTATATAGAAATTTGTCTCTATAGTCCATGATTTTCACCAGATTCTTTTCATTTGAGAGGTCATTCTCTAGTTGTACCACCTCTAGATTCAGTACATATGAGGGATCTGGTATGTACTTCCTCAGGAGTGATATGTGAAACATGCCATGAACTTGAGCCATATTTGGCAGAAGTGAAATCCAATAGGCCACTTATCCTATGTGACCAAGGATATCAAAGGGGTCAATGAACCATGGGCTAAGCTTCCCTTTCTTTCCAAACCACATGACTTTATTCCATGGTGATATTTGAAGGAAGAATTTGTCTCCAACATCGAACTCCAAGTACCTTCGATGGTTATCAATATATCACTTTTTCCAGGTTAGATAATATTTTATATGTTGTTGGATGGATTGAACCTTATCTATCATCTCTTTCACAAGACTAGGTCTAAGTAGTTTTTCCCCAACTTCATCCCAACATGTTGGATTTATACATTGCTTACTATATAAAGATTCATATAGATCCATTTGAATACTAGATTAGAAGTTATTATTATATGAGAAATCAACTAATGGTATATGATGATCCCATCCTCATTTTAATTCCATTTAGTAGTCTCTTAGAATATACTTGAGTGTTTAAATATACCTTTTAGATTGTAAACCAGTTTGAGGGTGATAGGTCATGCTGAAATTCAATTCAGTACTCAATACATGTTGAATAATTATCCAAAATTTAGAGGTGAACCTTGGATCATGATTAGAGTCAATTGAAAGTGGTATCCCATGTAGTCTCATTGTTTAATTCACATATATCTTGGAAATTTGTTCAAGTGAGAAATCTTCCCAAAAAGCGATAAAGTGGGAAGTCTTGGTGAGTCGATGAACTACAACCCATATCACATTGTTTCCTTTAGATGTTTTTGAGAGACCAGTGACAAAGTACATAGTGACATTCTCCCATTTCCACATGAGTATAGGCAATGGTGGAATCATCCCATTGTACTTTTTTCACTCTGCTTTAACTTGATGACATACCAAACATCTTGAGATGTATTCGAAAATAAACTTCTTCATGTTGTCCCACAATAAGTTTTCTCTAAGATCTCTATACATATTGATATTTCCGGGATGGATGGAGACAGATGATCTATGTGAATTATCCAATATATCTGTATTTATCCCAGGTGATGAAGGCACACAAATCCTTGTTTCAAACCAAATCACACCATCATCATCAATGTGTATATCGTGTAATTTTCCTTCTTTTACTACTTTCACTTTCTTTTTTATCTCTAGATCATCCCTTTTCACCTCCTTGATCTTCTCTTAGATAAATGGTTGGGAAATAATTTAGGAAATGTAGGATGTATTTCCTACCATTATGATTTAAAAATCTATCCTTTTCATATAAAAAAAGATATGGTCTTTCTCAATCCACATCATGTAGAGAGTATTATGTTCTTTTATTTTAAGAGTATTGGCTACCTTGTTCTCCATTCTTATATGGAAGTGAATAGATAAATAGAAGTACTTAATAAGCTCTAAATATATTCTTTTACACATATTGAGCTCATTCTTTGTGAATATATACTTTAGACTCTTATGATTGGTATATATGTCACACTTATCAACATAGAGGAAGTGCCACTAAATTTTCAAGGAAAATATCAAAACTACTGTCTCTAGATCATATATCGGATAGTTCTACTCATGGATATTCAATTTCCGTAAGGAATATACTATCACTTTATCATTCTACATGAGTACACAACCCATGACTTTCTTTTAAGCATCACTGTATATCACAAAACCTTTTCTAATTATTGGTAGTGTGAGCACAGGTGTAGTGAATAGCCTCTTCTTGAGCTCCTTAAAGCTTTCCTCACATTCTTCTGTCCAAACATACTTTACCTTTTTCCATGTTAACATTGTTCGTGGTCAAGAAAATAATTATAAATTCTTCAAAAAACACCAGTAGTACCCATATAAACCAATAAAACTATGGAATTTCATGATACTAGTGGCCTTGGGATATTTCTAAATTTCCATTGTTTTTGAAGGGTCTAGAGAAATTCCCTCACTTATGACCATGTTCCACAATAATGTGACTTGCTGCATCCAAAATTCATACTTACTAAACTTAGAATACTTTTTCTCCCTCCTTAATGTCGCTAACACAATCCTTATATGCTCTTAATGTTCCTCTTTTATCATAGAGTAAATGAGAATATCTTCGATAGATACTACAAAAAATTTGTCAAGGTATTCTCTACGGACTATATTTATCAAATACATGAATATTGTAGGGGAATTAGTAAGACCGAAGGGAATCACTATGACCTTCTAATTCCCGTACCTTATATAAAAATAATCCTTCTAAATATCTTCTTTCTTCACCTTCAATTGAAGATATTCAGAATAAATATCCACCTTTTAGAAGTATTAATATCCTTATAGTTGATCAAATAAGTCATGAATCCTTGGAAGAGGATGCTTGTTCTTTATCGTGATCTTTTTGATCTCCTGATAATCGATACACAACTGCATTGATCTATCATTCTTGTTGAAAAAGAGTACTGGTGCACTCCAAGGTGATTCCCTAGGGAATATGAACCCTTTTTCCAATTGATCTTGTAATTTCTTCTTTAACTCTTATAGTTAGATTAGGGATATCTTTTAGGGGAATTTTGAGATAGGAGTAGCTCCATTTATGAGCCCTATTGATAACTCTACCTCACGATCTGGGGGAAGTCCAGGTAATTATTTAGGAAATACATCAATGTATTCCCTAATAATGGGAATTTCCTCTAGGTTGATACCCTACTTTGACTTAACCATTTGGGAATTGTATGTTTATTATCAGGGTATCAACTCCCACACCATTGAGGGATTTTCCAAAGGATATTCACGATCTTCCTTTAATTTTTAGAGGAGCATTGGATGGTTTGGAATATGAACAGATATTTCCTTTTACCAATAGTTGATACATGCTCTATATAATGAGATTCAATCTATGTCTATTATATCATTGAATTCCACCTAGGGAAATATTACGAGATTATATGAAAGAATATTTCATCAGAAGCTTATAGGAGAAGAGTCCAACACTTGGGTTGCAATGATTTTACCACTATGTGTTATTACATACATCTCTACTTCAAGGTATCGGGGAATCGATTTAGTAGTTCTAGAAAACTTGTAGGATATAAAGGAATGCATAGAACCATAATCAATTAAAACCTTTTAAATTATTGAGTGAATAGAAAGTGTACCTTGTACAATTCCATTTTCATGATCCACTTCAATAGTAGTGATCGAATAAGGTTTTCCGTACTTCTTTGTATTTAGTGGTTGCTGACGTGGATTAACCTCAAGGACCCATGGTTTATTGCACTATCTTGCATGGTATAATTTCTACCTATAGTTGAAGCATTAAACCTTAGGTGGTGAATTATGAGGTGCTATAATTTCCTCTATCATTTTGGTTGGCTTCTTTACATCTCTTTGACATTCATGAGCTTAATGACCTTCTCTCTCACACTTAAAGCATTTTCCCACCCCTTTGAGATAATTCCCATGAATATTATTCCCAATTTTTTTAAATTTGGGTAGTTGGATCCAATTTACACATTTTTCATTTGACCAACCAGACTGAAACTCCATTCTTCTCTTCTTATCTACATAGCCATGGGACAATTTTATGAACTCCATCTCTACTTTAAGAGCACATCAAACCACTTCTTCATAACTCTCAAAGTCTTGGATAACTAGATCTATTTGAAGGTGTTGTTTTGAACCAATAATGAATATATCTATTTTTCTATTATTTTTGATAACAAAACCCAAGGATTATCAGGAAAGCCTTGTGAATTTTTCCTCGTAAGATATGAAAAATTCACCTTTATTTTTCTTTAGTTATATGAATTCTCTCTCCATCTTTGTTCGATGATTTTGAGGGAAATACTTGGTAATAAATATTTTCTTAAAGTCTAACCGCAACATATATTCCATTTCACCCTTCATCTTGATGTATTATATCAATGCGCACTATTTATAGGCTTATCAAAATAAACAATAAACTTTAAGAGTCACCTTCTCCTTGTCAGGGTAATGGATCACAAAAAAGATCTCCTCCATTAAATTCACCAACTGTTCTGTGACAAGTGGATTAGAAGTTCCACTAAATGTTGGTGGTCATTTCTATATAAAGGAATAAATGGATAGTTGATCATTCTTGGGTGAAGGAGGACATTTCATGTGGTTCAGGTTATTGTTCATAGCTTGAGACAACCAGGTAAGATTTTATATAAAATTTTGAACTCTACCTTCCATGGCTTTGGGAATATAGTTTGGGAAATCATTGCATTGTCCTCACATGATTTTTTGGCTTGGTTTCTCTCGGTTCCCACCATTTTCTAAAATAGAAAAGGTGTAAATAAAAATTAAGTCAACAAAGCATAATAATTTATTATTTTATGAAATTAACACTAAAGGAATATCTTATGGGATCCCTATGTTTATAAATTTTCCAAAATAAAGATTCATGGATGTTTACATATACTTAGTCTTATCATAAGGGTTTTCAATAATATTTTCTAATCCTAATTCCCAAATTAATTATATCATGATACTATACCAATTATAGCGACCCTAATTTTTCTTACATGAATATTACATCATTTTAAAGATAAAGAACATAAAAGCATTATAATCCAGGATCTGAAGGTTTAATTTCTTGGGAAAATTAGGACCATACAAAACTTTTACATAATAAAACATAACATTATTTACTTCCTTATTCTCTATCTTCTCAGTGACCCTCATGTTCTCCTCAGTAAAGGTAATCACATGAGGATATACATCAATTAAATTGGTGAGCTAAAATCCCAGTAAGAGGATGAATAAAGGACATTAATCGATATAAAATGGGTGAGCATAATCATCATCATCAAATCATAAGCATATGATCATAATAAAAAACACGAGGTAAACATGTGATAAAGGAATTGAATGCGGTAATTCATAAAAACGAAACATCATGTCTTAGTGTTCAAATACCACACATAGCTGTGAACAAAGATAACATCATGTTCACGCATAACATAAGTGAATAATCATAACATCATCATTGTGAACAAATATAACATCATGTTCATACATAATATACATAATATCATGAGATAAATCAAATTACCCAATGCATTGGAGGGATATATAATTTCAATCCCACCTGTCACATCATAACATTTATATAATCATGTATTCCATAAAGAATGTATAACAACCGTGATCATGAAATAAACCATTTAAAGGGATGATTTTAATAAGGATTTAATAAATAATACATTCATGGATGAATTTTTTTGTTCCCAAATGATAATGAAAAAACATATTTGTTATAGAAATCATCACTCTTGAGTTAAGGAGAAACAACTCAAGATAAATCAAGACGTGTTTTGGAAATAAGAGTTCTTTTCGAAAATATTTATATTTATCATAAAATCAAGTTTGAAACACATATATACCCTAAAAAAAGGGGAGAATAATTAAATGATATCTAAAGAACATTAGATAAATATTTATACCAAATAATTCATGAAAGTGGGATAACCCAATAAAAAGAGTTGGGTTTGAGAATCCCCTTACCTTAATTCCCACCTTATTTCATCATTTCCCCCCTCTTGAATAACAAAATTAGATTTATTAAAACATTGATCTAGAAGTATATTATAATCATTTATAAAAATATTTATAAATTATAATAATTGGATTATATTTCTTAATTTCCATTGATGAAATTGAAGCATTTTGATATCATGTTTTTCTTAAAAATTTCCCATTTCACTTTGATTTCTAAATTTTCTTAAATGTAATTTATACATTATTATAATTAATTAAAAAAGATTATAATGAATATAATTAAATTTTTATATATTATATGTAGTTTATAATATATATCCATGATTATGGTTATATTTTTCGACATTGAAATGTCTCTGTAGGTGATTAATCGACATTTGACAGGACATTGTTGGGAAAACAGGATAAGAAGTTTAAAATTTATATATATAGTGGTATAATAATTGAAGTTGGTTAACATAATTAATATAATTTTAAATTAATTCCTAATTAATTATTTTAAGGTTTTTTGTGTAAGGGTTTGTGTAAAAATAAATAGAATATGAAGAAGAAATAAAAAGAGAGGAGGGGATTAGAACTTACTTAATCCTTGGTGTAGCTTCCCTTGTACGACACTATAACTTCTTAGTGATTGGATTTGGATTTCTGAAAAATATCCCTAAGTATTATAAGGGATTTTATAGGTAGGATTTGGGTAGATATTTGTATTTTTAATGGGTGGGAGGAGTGTTCTTCCAATTCAAGGGATGAAGGTTATTTATACTTGTGGAGAGGGGTATTTTTGGAATAAAATATTGAATAAAATAATATATCAAAGGTAAAACTCTTAAAAGTAAATTTTTGGAATTATAAATCATATATTAATATAATATAATGGTTTTAAGGCTTTAAATAGATTTTATAATTATAATCCATTATTTAATTAAAAAGGAAAGTGAAAAGAAAGAAAAAATGTTATTTTAAGGAATCACTTTTGACTTTAGGTTTTTGGAAAGTTCTTTTTAGGTTTGGAAATTAATTTTATTGTATATTAATGAATAATTTATCAAATTAAATATATTATGTTATAACCTCAAGTTATATAAAGTATTATGTCAATATTACATCATGGATGGTGTAATTTGAGATATACCTGTTATGTGAAAAACTATATTTTTAATATTCACCCAAAATTTAAAGTGTTTCAAAAAATTACAAAAAAATCACCCTTGAATAATTTAAAATTCTTTATTTTAAAAATTATATTCATTTTATAAAAATAAAATTTTCAAATAGGAAATTTTATTTTTGAATATAAAAATAATTGTTTTTTCAAAATACTTTAAAACACAGTTTATTAAAAATGTCATTATATTTTATTTGAGTTTTTAATCATGATATTTATTTTTTGGAATTATAAAATTTAAATTTATTTAAATTAACATTGATAAATATTATTTATATAATTATTTATTATTTTAAGGAAAAATTATTATTCCAATGGTTAGGTTACTATTCCCAACTATTTGGTTACTATTCAAAATAGTCAGATAACTATTCCAACAACCACATTACTATTCCAATGATCACATTACCTCCTAGAAATATATTTAAATTTATTCATTCATTATTAAACTCAATACATATCAAGAATATATATTTTCATTTTCTATAATGATTCCTAGTTTACTAATATTTTGTTTCTTTTCTATAGCGCTGATAGTGGGTGCGATGATTCTAGTAGATTGGGGTGATCAATATTTTCCCATTTTAGATTTTATGTTTTATATTTTTTGTCCAATTGTAATGTTTGGAATTTTAATTTGTTTCATTGATTATTAATGTCACAATATTTAGTAAAAAATAAATTCTTTCATGGCTTCTCTATATTTTGTATGTGTATAATATTATATAATATAATACAACACACATTTATTTAGTAAAAAAAAATTACTAATAAAAATTGGGTTGTTATATTATTCCCTCCTTTATAAATTTCATCCTCAAAATTTTAACTCATATTATCGGTTGAGAATAGATGAGGTTACTTATGTTTAATTATTTCCTCTAGTTCCCAAGTCCCCTATTCATACTTATGATTCCTACACAACACTTTGACAAGGTGAGTCGTCTTATTACATAGAAATTTTTCTCTAAAGTCCATTATTTTCACTATATGCTCTTTATATGAGAGGTTATTCTCTAGTTATACCACCTATGGATTCAATACATGTGAGGGATCAAGTTTGTACTTCCTCAAGAGTGATATGTGGAACATGTCATGAACTTGAGCCATACTTTGTAGAAGTGAAATATGATAGGTCACTACTCCTATGCAATCAAGGATATCAAAGGGGCCAATGCACCTTGGGTAATGAATCTAGTAGATTGGGGAAATCCATATTTTCCCATTTTATCTTTTCTATTTTATATTTTTTGACTAGTTGTAATGTTTGGAATTTTAATTGATTTCATTATTGATTAATGTGACATGATTTAGTAATGAAATAAATTCTTTATTGGGTTCTATATATTTTTTATGTGTATAATATAATATTATATAATATAATACAACACAAATTTATTTAGGAATCAAATATTACTAATAAACATTGGATCGTTATAATGGAATCTCTACAAAATAGTGTGGATTAAAGGGTTTTATTTCAAAGGCTATCACATATATTGATAATGGTTTTCTTAACCATGAGGCTATTACCAGGTAACGATATGATTCATTTTTCACAGGACAATAACTACCGAAAAGTTAGTTCATAGTCTGTCCAACCGTGTCTCCTAAATTGTAACCTGTATGACTTCAATAAAAACTAAAAATACCTATATACCCATGGTTTTATGAAATCTAATATCCTCTTAGTCCCTCATTAACTCAACCCACCCTCTCATTAATTATATAGTAGGTTCTGTCTAATATTATTTGATTATTCTCATTCATTCATAGTTGATATCTTTGAGGTATGTTCAAATTTCGACCTTATCTCCCCAAATATTTCTAGATATTATCTTATTCTCTATTCCCCTATTTCAATAGAACCCTAATGGATTGTGGTTATTTTATTTAGAGGTTTTGATAGGTAATTGATGATATTTTTTATGGATCTAGGGTTTCGAGGACCCGATCTTTTCATTTTTAATCTCCATTCTTGAAGGTGACTAGGTTTTACTCATTGACAAGGAAGGTGTCTCTATAAAATGGTTCTATTTTATGATTTACTTAATGTTCTTGTAAATTTCATTGCGTTGATTTAAAAAATACATTGAATTAAAATGTATGAGGGTTTTTTATGAAATTTCATCTTGTCTAGAATATAAAAATTCTTTATAAATGGTTTTTTTGTTAAAAACATGCATATCATGTGTTTGATGAAATGAATCAAAGATGGTTTTGAAACTAAAATCATTTTTTAATCCTGGTAGTGGTAACAATTTTTTTTATTGGAATGTTTTTCTAAAATTTAGAGTAAGGTTTACTTGAATGTTTGAGGAAACATAATACATGGGAACATGTTGGGAACCATGGATGCATTGGGTTAAGAAAATTTCAAAACCTTAGGGAATGTGGAACCACTATAGGTCATAGTTGTGTTAATGATAAACTATGGGAGGACTTGGTATAATATGATTCATGTTTATGATGGATAATTTTCTTTATATTTCCTAGTTATGTATTCTCATAGGCTATATCCCATTTTTATTTTGTTCTTGGTTTCATTTATGTATAATTTTCTTATTGAAAATGTGTATTCTTTCGAGGTATGATTTTTTTCGATTACTATCCTCTATGTCATCATCATATTGATTTCTATATTCTTGTGTACATTTTTGTGGGTTATTTTGAATAGAAAACCAAAGTTTGATTTATATATAATGTTTTCAAATGAAATTGTTCTGTGAAACTAGTTTTTTTAAATGATTGAACTAATGGTTTAATGGTGATATACATTATATAGATTCATGGTGGTATCCTACCGAGAATTTTACTCACACCCTATATATTCATTTATTTATAGTAAATTTGGTTTTTCAAGAAAAAGTTAAATGTAAGGGAATTATATATATTTTCAGCATCTTTTGGTTGATTTCGTCTTCATAGTGAGTTGGGTGCATGGAAATGGATGATCATATGGTGAATTTTCTTTGGTTTTTTTTTATTCTAGGATTAGACTCTAGGATATGTTTTATATGTTTCATGGTTTTGAATATTTTCTCTAACATTGTAATTTTATTTTATTTCTTTATATTTACATATTTGAGATATATTCTCTTATATTTCTGGGTGAAATCATTCCTAGATTTTTCTTTGTTTGATACCCATGTACTTGTCAACATCCCATAGCGATTGAGAACGCACTTCAGACCTTGTGGCTGGCCAACATGTGTGACAAGTCAGTTTGACCCAATATTGTCTGTTAGAAAATAAATATCAAAAGATTATTGTATCTCATCAAAATAAGATAGGATATTCTTTACCTGACATGATTAGTGCCTCATTTTCAATGTTTTCTAAAAGAGGAACATCTCATGATTATGAAAAAAATAATGAGGTCATTCAAGGAACACTTGATCATGATTTTTTGTAATATATAGGGAATGATTTAGGGTTATATACATATATAGATATGGATCAGGTGGAAGATATTTTGGATTGAAAATCCATAAGTGGATTAGCCTTCTTTATTGGAAGAAAGTGAATAAGATGGATTACTATGATATAGGATGGTACTTTAATTAGTATAGATAACCTGAAATATATTTAGGCTTGAATGTTATGTATATTATTATTTTTCATGAAAAAATATTTGGAGGATCATGCTAAGAATATGAGGCTACCTATGGTGGTTTATTGTGAAAATAAAAGTGTAATTGAGCTAATGAAGAACCTGGTATGACAATTATACATGAATGATATTTAGAATCATTATAATTTTAATAAATAGAAGGCAAAGTAGAGAATCAATAAGATTGATCAGGTTGGAAAAAATTTACAGGTGTAGGATATAATCACACAATTATTGGCCACAAAAAAATATGATAAGAATCACTTGAACCATGGTGTTTAACCACCTACCCCAAATTAAGTAGTTTTTGAATATAACCTCTCCCAATATGAATCTAATTTCCAACATAATTGATTTAGTTTTATATAGAATTGTGGTTTGGGTTTATTATCAAAAGGTAAGAAATGAAAACATGCAAGGAAAGTGAAATTGAATTCAAGATGTGGGAGGGATGGAATTATACACTAAATGATATTTCTATCATTAAGGGAGAGTTTTTAATATAGAAAAGGGATATATATGATCTACAAGGATGATAGTTTGAAGGAGTTGTTTTTGGGATCAAGATAGGTAGATAATATTTGAGTTTTTGGGTATTGATATAAATTTATATATTTACCTACATGTGTCAAAAAAAGATTTTATTTGAAGTGATATGTTATGCATAGTTGGCATGGTTTTCTCTCCTGATCTATTTTTTTATACACTAATAATTAAACATTTTGACTTTGAGTGATGGAATAGTAATTACATTGGTTTTTAGATTTACTAAATCTTAATGTGTTTCAATTTCAAAAAAGATACCGAGGATTTCAAACAAACCCAAAGGAGGATAATTTGGAAACCAATGGTGTTGATTTTGGAGATGATGGATCTATGAATGAGTGATTTCTGTGTTTTATTATTTTTGTTTTCAATCATGTTAAGGATCCATAAATATTGTATTTATTTAGAATTGAATAAGTCTTGGAGATGTTTCGAGATGTTTGGAAGATATTATAAGTCATTAAAAGTTTTTTTGTCTCAAATTATACATTCATAATGTAATGGTATTTCTCACTATGTGGATTTTCTTACATAGGTGTTATTTGGTAAGGTGTTGGGATGTCATAATACAAGGCCTATTCTCTAATCGAAGGTAGTAAGGAAATTCCATAGTGAATATCACATGGAATACTTTTTTTCCATTATTTAAATAGAATGAATATCCCTAACACAACAATTTACACATTCATGTCTCAAATATTGATACATAAGATTAGATATTTGGTCGCACAAATACTTTACATGAAAATTTAGTGTTTCAATATTTAATATGGGAATGTTTGGTTCATTTTGAAACATGGATACCATGACATTAGGGTGAAAGATATGGGAATTATCAGTTTGAACCATGTTATATTCACCATAGTGGGATGCTTTTATCAGAATATCCATCGATATTGTTTAGATAATGATGAAAACCACACGAAACAACATGAAGACCACAAACCTACATGCTTTAATTCTTAGAAGCACATATGAGGTACATATCTAATATACTTCACTATCAATATAGGATCTTGTATCAATTATATGGATATGGTTATAGACTATGTATCATGCTATAGTGAAATTTCCCTTGCTAAAAACTAGGTTGTTCTTGTGTGAATCATTCCACTACCATTTATAAATGGAACAATTTTTTGTTTTCTATATATATTTACATATTTGAATTAATATCAGTATTCTTGAGATAGTTTCTAACTTTTAAAAAGTAAATTCATGTACAGTAGATTTTTTAATACCTGTTTAGTGGGTAAAAATTTAAAATTCATTGAGATAAATTTTTAAGAAAAAAGTTAATGATATATTAAAATTTCAAAAAAATATGTGTAGAAATT
Source organism: Viscum album (assembly GCA_963277665.1). Lineage (NCBI taxonomy): Eukaryota > Viridiplantae > Streptophyta > Magnoliopsida > Santalales > Viscaceae > Viscum > Viscum album. The sequence goes on from OY728157.1 coordinate 1,431,483,662, forward strand.
ATGATGTTCCACTATCATATCTAGATAATTGAGAGAAGGTTATCAACTTTCATTATTAAAAACAATGATATTATAGTATTTTTTAATGTTCCTTTGAAGTATTATGTGAATTAGAAGTAAGGGGGAGTGACCCTTAGATCAGTAGTGTGCCCTTTATAGATATGTAATTTTATATAGCAAGAAGTCATATCCTCTAGTATATCGACACAACATTGGAATATTCTACTTAGAGTAGATGATAATGGTGAACCAAGTAAAATCATTGTTTCTTTGCAATTATTTTACAATATCTGATTATTAGGTGTGATTGATATTGATATGTTTAGATCATTATTTCCAATGTAAGAACAACCTCTAGTTTAAGAGGAGAAAAAAATCACACCCTAATTCACCTCCACCTCTTAGGCTGCATTGGGACATGGTTGAAGATTCAATAATAAATATAATGTTAGTTAAATCTTTGATAATATATAAAATAAATACCGAATCATAATGATACCTAGAATAAATAACATTAGACTTAAAAATTCCATGATAAAATTTAAATTCTTATTATTCTCCCATTACAACATCATATGTATCTCTCCATATATAGATATAAAAAATAGAAATTACTCATTTTGTATGGGTATTATAAAAACTATTATAGTTATATAAAGAAATAAGATATTGGATCATATAATAGTATAAATGATAATAAAATATTTCATGTATTCTACAACCATATTGAATGTATAAAATGTTCATAAGAGAATAGAATGAACAAAAAACATATATCAATCACATAGATTAATAGATTAATAACTAAAAATCATTAATAATGAAAATTATATAAAGAAATTATCATTAATTTAAATATTAAAAAAAATAAAAAATATAAAAAATTAGAAAATAAATATTTCAATTAAAATATGAATAATATACATTATTATTTTCCCAAGGCTAATATATAAAAAAGATTTTCTTTCCCTTCCCTTTGGGTAGAAGGTGAAACATTATAAATTGTGATGGCATGTTTTTTTAATTTGAACACCATGAGTAAATATAGTAAAGAAAATATGAAGCATTTACATCAGATAAGGACGTGGAGTAGGTTCATTAATCATATAAGGTTTTTAATTTGAAATTAAAATGGAAGTGGTGAGAAATACATTATAAAGTATAAAAGTAATAGTGGAACCTTTGCGCCAGTAGAGGTTCATCAAATAATTTAACATTACATTTAAATAAAATCAAACACACACACACACATATTATATTTTACTAAATCAAATATTCAATATCGACACCTGATTTGGTATCCTAAAGGCCTAAAGTTATTTCCCAATTTTCACTGACTTGCACAAAATCCCTAGAATTCAGACCACAGGTTAAGGACAATTTCTCCCATTTTAAAATAATGAAATATGAAAAAATTATTTAGTAAAAATATTCCATGACATACCCTTATATTAGATTCTAAATTCACATTAAAAATTATATAATCCTTTAATTTTCATTAAAAACGTTAAAATATTTTCAACAGTATATTATTATGTTGTATCATGGTTTGATAATTGTTTTATGATGCTATGAGAATTAAAGAAATGTTAGTTATTTTTAAAATAATATTTTTTAGCCGGTATGCATGGATGATGTTAATAATTAATATATCCTAAATGGTACCTTAGATAGAGAATATATCACCACCACTTTACTCACGATGTGGTGTTTTTCCTAGAATACGTGCAATTTAAATTTATTATTCAAACCATGGACTAAAACCATCTTAGAATTTTAATTAAAAATACCATATTAACATAAATCCCATTCAATAAATTTATATTTGAATCCTATAATTAGGGATATTTTTTTTTCATAAACCATAATTGAGAGTTATATTAGTGGATTGAAGTCTTGTTTACTTAAAAATTTTCCTCAAATAAAAGTTTAATTATGGATCACATGGCTTCAAAAATGGAATGTTGAGGTTGGTCTTATTCTTTTTCAATTTACACATTAATTTTATTGATTAATTTTTTATATAATTTTGTTTAATATCTATTTTTTTATCAATTCCCATGAATTTATATTTATTCCCATCATATTTATATGATGTTTGATCTATGCATGATGAATGTGTGAATAATGACACTACATATGATGTCATGGAGGCTGGTAAAACCCCAATGATTATCTCCTCCCCTTTATCCACATTATTTTCACCTCACTATATGCCATTTTGTTTCCTTCCATAGTTATTGGTGTCACGACCCGACCCTACCCGGGTTCGAGCCGCAACTACCCCAAGCCCACCTCCATAGTCCAGGGGCTGGCGACCAGCGCCGAAGGCACAATAACTCGAGGAGGCCTTTTCTTAAGTACCTATACACACACACGCAACACACTCAATGAAAAAGTGTAGAGTAAAAAGAAAAGCAAAGGGGAAACTGATATAAATAACCACAAGAGTACATCGACCTCTAAACAGTACAAAGTAAAAGCTGAAAAGAAAAGGGGAAAAACACACACCCAATCAGAAAAGTGACACAAACCGGAAACAGGTGAACAAAAAGTAAACAGCTGAAAGGGTCCCCCACCTGGAACCCGACTCCGACCACTGCACGCGGTCCAAGCTCCCAAGCTCCTAAGCTCCTCTAACATCACGACCAACCTGTCCGTCGTCTGCAAGGGCACACCAAGTGCAGGAAAATCCCAAACAGGGGTGAGTATAAAAATACTCAGTAGGATACCCCGAAGGCTCGAGGGAGCAACAAAGGAGGCACTGAAGGGTGAGCAGTAGAGCGAACAGGGAAAAGTAAAAGAGTACAACTGAAAGTGCAGTAAAGAGTACAGTAGAGAGTCCAACTCAACCCGACAAGAGAAAGGAGGTAGACTCATCCAGACACAAGGAGCTGGAAACAGTGAGAAGATGAAATTCTTGTCGAGTCTTCACTACCTATAGCAGGAGAGTAGACTCGTCTAACCACGAGAAGCTAGAAACGGAAAGCACGTGGCATACCCCGTGCGTCTTCGCCTCACCTAGAAGGAGAGTAACCAAAACCAAGAAGTGGGTACCAGAACAAGGTATATACATATTCATATACTCACTAAGAATCCCAAACAAGGTCGTAAGGGGATCTCCATCCCCTAGCTCAGCCCAAGAAAGTGAGTCGCCAACAGTCCCAGAAGTAACAACATTGATGCCCAGCATCCCGCACGTCTGCCCCGAACTACAAGTTAAGGGATCAATCACCGCACCTCGACACTATCCGATTTGGGAGGCACTGACTCGCCCGCACAGTTTTAGGTCGCGTCACAGGGACGCATCTCAGTGGGGAAAGCGCTCCTCGTACTTGAGAGTTCTGGGGGAATGTCAAACCACACCACGTCACTGCCCCGTAGTCGAGAGGTCTTCTCAAAGTCGACAGGTGACCCCCTGCCCAGCCCCACTGGAGGGTTCCTGGAAGTCAACGGGTTCCCACTACAGGGAGACCCTGTAAGAGTCGACAGGTGACACACTGCCCAATCCCGTAATAGGGTAATCCACTGGAGGGCGACCCGACTAAAGTCAGTGATGGGACCACTGCCCAACCTAGCTGGAGGTAACCTGGCATCAGGGACCACTGCCCAGCCCAGTTGGAGGTAAGCCCGACATCAGGGACCACTGCCCAGCCCAGCTGGAGGTAAGCTCGGCATCGGGGACCACTGCCCAGCCCAGCTGGAGGTAAGCCGGGCATCAGGGACCACTGCCCAGCCCTGCTGGAGGTAAGCCCAGAACTGCTCTGGTCATCCCTGCTGGATGGTACTGATCGGTGAACACCGCTGTACTGGCCATCCCTGTTGGATGGTACAACTGGCGAGCCCTACTCGAAACAACCTCAGCCCTCCTGGAAACAACCTCAGCCCGTCTGGAAACAACCTCAGCCCTACTGGTAACAACCTCAGCCCTGTTGGAAACAACCTCAGACCTGCTGGTAACAACCTCAGCCCTGCTGGAAACAACCTCAGCTCTGCTGGAAACAACCTCAACCCTGGTGGTAACAACCTCAGCCCTGCTAGAAACAACCTCACCACTACTGGTAACAACCTCTTGGGTAGAGGTTCGGTGCCCGTGTAAAGTGTTGGTCACACCGAATCCACAAGAACTCTACCAGGGAACACAAAGAAACAGGAGAAACTCCCGAGGCCTCTCGAGGCGATCACGCTCCAATCCCCTAAGTCACTGTTGAAGTGGACTGAGACAACTCGTCCCAGAAAGTGGGGGAAAACACCCACACTGTACGAACACCCGTAGTCGTAAACGGTGCCATAGTCCGGTGAAAGGGCACGGTGCTGAAACCCCTCACCGCTGAAGAAACAGAGGAACAACCATCTATGCCGGGCAAACCATCAAGAATGAAACCAGGTGGAGACCACTCAACCCTGCTGGTCAAACAAACGAGCACAGAGGGACCCTCTACATCGCGAGAGGTCAAAGTACGTAAAGCAGAACATGGCACGCACATGGGTCCCACACGAGGTGTGGCCCCCCAAGTCAACCCCAACTGAGCGCACAAACGTCCTCAGGTACGAACAACCACATATACCTCTAAGCGTTCCCGTATACTCCCATAGTATACCACGTTCCAGCCCAAAGTCTATTGTGCACACGGCACCCAACATCAACGTGAAGGCGTGACGTAAAAACTCCAACCTGCCACTCATCGGCTGAGGCACACCCAACCACATCTCTTCACTCACACGGGAGTGCACACGATCACACGCCCAGGGTTCTCTGCAAACACGGTGAGAAGAACCGCTATCAGAGCACCTTTCACATTTCCAAATTTAATAAGATTGCGCAAGAGGCTCTGCACAGCCAAACGGATCGCACCGTTGTAATCCTCGCGAAAAAACACGCGAGATAGACTACTTACTCGCCTCAAACGGATATCCGATGGAAAATTTACCAATACCGCCTCACGCCCGAACGACGTCCCGTGATCTCGAGCCTCAGCCCCGAAAACAGTTGGGCGCATCGCACCATTGCGATCCCCTCGGGAAAACACGTCAAAAGCACTACTCACATGCATGCAACGGATATCCGGAGAAAAAGGTTCATTTCGGCGCATCGCACACGAGCAGTGCTACATGGGACCCGCATCCAGATCCCGAACCTCGATGGACAGATCACACCATTGCGATCCTCTCGAAAAAGTACACAAGTTTGACTAATCACTTGTCCAAAACAGACACCCGGTGACAAAGCTAGAAACCATCGTCAACTCCCGAAACGACCCTCGAGGGGCCCGCACCAGCATTCCAAAATTAGAGTGGGCGGATTGCACCATTGCAATCCCCTCGGAAAAACATCCAGAAACGACTGCTCGCACGCCCCGAACGGACACCCGACAAGAAAGTCGCTAAACGCTGCCCGCAGCTCAAAGATGGGCTGTGGGGCCCACACCTCAACTTCGACCTCAATGCCTGAAACAACCCTGGTAGGCTCTGCCTCAGCGCCAGGGTCCCAACGCCCCTGCCGATGCTCAAAACGGACTCCGGACGTGTCCATGCTGTTCAAAACAAGATTCCCCGGGATAACATCAATCCCCTCGACATACGTGTCGTGCCACCGAAGCCCCCCGTCTCGGGAACTATAATTGCCCGGGACCATCTCAAAAAGATTGCCTTGCTGTTAGGTCTGCGCTGCCGCAGACGACGTTCAAAACGGACGCCCATAGCTCGAAATGCGGGCGTCCAAACATTTTAAAGGGGGGAAAAACCCCCATGGGCCGGACCGGCCCGGTCCGGTCGGTCCGCCCCGCTCGGGCCGGCCCGCTTTGGCTGGCCCGCTGGGACCGCGGCCCAGCCGCCTGGGCCCCGGCCCAGCCCGACCCGCGGGCCGCCGCACAACGACCCACCTTCTCCCGCGAGACCCGCGCTGTGCGTGGGTCGCTCTACCGACCGACCAGTTGGCCGGTCGAGTCCACGCGGAGACCCGCCATCGGCGGGTCCCGGTCTCCCCGCGGGGTCGCAGTGCGACCCCGGTTGTTCCCTCGTCGGCGCCTCGGCGCTCCCCTGTCGCCTGTACCGCCTCGCTGAGGAGGAACCGCCGCACTGCCATCGAGCCCGCCGCCTGCACCCGGGTCCGCCGCGCCGCCAGCACCATGGAACCGAGCCGCCGCCGCGCTAGGGCTCGCCGGACCACCATGCCGGCTGGAGAACCCCAAAAACCCACAAATCTTCGCAGGACCGCTGCGGAGGTCTCGGTGGTCGGATTTACAAACCGAAAAAAGAGATTGAAAGCTCATAAAATGTACTACACGATCATGGGATATTTTCGAGGATCAAACAACAATTCGATGCTAAAATTGGGATTTCAAAGGAGGTTTAGAAATAAAAACGCAACAAAAACCTCCTACCTCTTGGGCGTTGCCCGGAGCTTCACGGAGGATTCGCCGCCGCGTCGTCACCTTTCCGGAGGGGAGGAGAGGAGGAGGAGATTCTCCTACTTGGTTGAGCTCTTCTTCCAGGGGGTGCAAAGGGAGGAGGAGGGGGTGATTAAGGGTTTAAATAAGAAAATTAATTAAATTTTAATTAATTAAAAACCCCCAAATTTAACCCGCTTCTGAAACATCCGACGGGGTCGAGGTTAAGCCTCCCCTAGGGTAAACACCATGATATGTGTGCAATGTCCATCTCAAAATTTGATTCTGAGCTTCCGTTCAAAAGTTATAAGACTGAACGCCCAAATCCGCCAAATTACGAAAACGCCCCTAGGGTCATTTTTCACTGACGGCTTCCTCCCGCAAAACTTATACCCCTCTTAGGGTAAAAGACATGCTCCGAACTCAACGGTGCCCTCGGGTTTCAAATTTGAGCCACCGCTTAAGAGATACATGAGTTTCACCATTAAACGAATAAATTAATTACATAATTTATCCGTTTAACGTTCCGAAAGCGAGTGAGGGGTCCAAACATCCCACGCTGACATGTTTTATGTTGTTCCTAGGGTAAAGACCCCATTCCGGACCCATCCGTACACTCGGATCTCTGATACGGTTCACCGTTTAGGAGTTATCCCATTTATTTGGTGTTTCCAGTGTGAATGCATTGAAAGTTTAATTCCGGCCACACCGGGGCACAGAATCGCACGCCGTATGAAGGAGATGATCTGTAATAACATCAAGAATATTCTAAAGTCTTTCGCAACAAAAACTGGGTTCTTACATCATTCCCTCCTTCAATATTTTCATCCCCGAAAAGCAAAACCAGGGAACAACTCAGGGTACTAAGCCCACACCTGGCTCTCCCGTACCTAGAAGAACTCTTGCACAGCTCTGCGCCACCGCACACAGACCAAAGGATTGATCCGTTCACACGAGGTCGGCCCTTTCCGATGTCGTGCATAGGAGCATGCACACCTCTCTTCAGGTAAACCACGCGGAAGACATCGTGCACCCACTCCAGACTTTGGGGTTAGGGAAAGGCGGTAGGGAATCTCGCCATCCCCTTGCACGGTCTCAAACGGCCCGAAGGATCTTGGGGGTAGCTCACCTCCCCGACCAAACCTCCACGTCGCATGCCGTGACTGGAATCACTGCCCGCACCTGGAACAAGGCCCGGTGATTCCCTCCTTCAGAATATCCATATGGTGAAACACCCAATGATATCTGGTCACACAAGGTTTCACAGTCGATGTCCCATGACCAAGACTCTCTTACACGCTCAGGGAGTGAAGGAGTCAACACCATCGACTAAAGAAAAAGGTCTTACGCCTTTTACCATACCAACAAAGGGTTACACCGACGCCCCGTTCCACCCTGGTAACAACCCAAGCAAGGAGCAGGGAGAAAATCATTCCACACATAGAGTCTAACAATTATACTGCAAAAATTAGAAGAGATGTAGAGCGTACCTCTTTCCACCTCATGATCTATAGGGCCGTAGACATCCAAAGCTCGCGGCTGTCCGCAGTCCCAATTGTCAGCTCCCGGAGCCTGACGTGGACTGTCTTGTGGTGATGGGAAGACCTCATAAAGTTGTCCCCCACTACCAGCTCCTACCGCTCCTCTGCTAGCACCACCTCTCTAGCCGCTACTCCGATCACGACACTGCCTCTGTTGTGGTGGTGCACCTACTACCTGCCCGAAGCTCTCTGCATGCCTGGTCGGGCAGTCCCGTGCCAGGTGACCTCGCCCATCGCAAGCATAGAACCGACTCTCTTCGGGCTACACTGGTGCCCTCTGGTGCCACTATGGTGTAAAACCACGCCCCTGAGCCTGGTTTTCAGAAAGCCACCTGCGTTGAGGTTCTGCTTGCCGACACCCGCTAGCTGTGGCAGACGTCTCGACTCCGACGTGTTTGCTGCCACCACCAAATCTAGAACATGACAGGAAGCTCTCTATCACCAGCGCCTACTCTAGAACCAAGACATATGTGGAAATTCCCAAGGGTACTATGACAGCATGAATCTCTCAGCGGAGACCCTGCTCAAACTTCCACGCTCGGATGTTATCGTCATGGACCAATTCCGGGTAAAAGCGTGCACGGTCTGCAAAACTAACCGCGTACTCGGCCACCATCATCCCTCCCTACTGAAACTGCAGGAACTCCCAAATCCGAATGGATTGAAAGCAGGAGGGGAAAAACTTCTCACAGAACAACAATTGAAAGTCGCCCCACGAAAGTGACGACTCGTTAAGAAACTGAGTCACAAGACTCCACCAATGCCAAGCTGCTCCGCGGAAAAGGGTGGATGCCAAAGCCACTCTTTGATCTGCTGGCGTCTGCGCAAGCCTGAAAAGGCGAACCACTACCTCGAGCCAAATCTCTACTGCCTGAGGGTCTGGATCACCACTAAACCTCAGATGTCTCTACCGCTGGAACTCATGGAGCGCGCTCAACCTGCGCTCAAGCCCCGCCTGCTCCACTGAAGCTGTTTGCTGTTCAACAGGTGGGGGTGATGCTACCAGCCCACCCGAAGAAAGGGGATCGCATGATGGGTCCTGGAATGTGGCCTCATAGCTCAAAGGGTCATTGTCACACACTAAAGCTGGTATCTTGGATGGCTGTCTTCACGGAGACATCCTGAATATTATCAAGGAGTGCCGCAGTCAGATGAGCATATATGTATATACCAATAACAACGATGGGGAGCTGACTCAAGAAGGACAGTCAAAGACTCAATCCTATGTGATGCACAAACCAATTTTCCCTGCAACAAGTGTCTCAGCATGCTGAGTCGATAAGCGGGTTATTAGGGTCCTGGTGAATGGATACGTCGGCCGCCGCACCATCACTAGACTCCCTGGACTGAGAGATGCTCTCGAGACACATTAACACTGTTTCCCTATATCCCAACCAATTCCTTTTATTTCAGGGATGTCTGAACAGCGTACCAAGGAACGAACCACCTCTCATACCACTTTGTCACGACCCGACCCTACCCGGGCTCGAGATGCAACTACCCCAAGCCCGCCTCCATAGGCCAGGGGCTGGCGACCAGCGCCGAAGGCACAATAACTCGGGGAGGCCTTTCCCTAAGTACCTCTACACACACATGCAACACACTCAATGCAAAAGTGCAGAGTAAAAAAGAAAAGTAAAGGGGCAACTGCTATAAATAACCACAAGAGTGCATCAACCTCTAAACAGTACAAAGTAAAAGCTGAAAATAAAAGGGGAAAAACACACGCCCAATAAGAAAAGTGCCACAACCCGGCAATAGGTGAACAAAAAGTAAACAGATGGAAGGGTCCCCCACCTGGAACTTGACTCTGACCACCGTACGCGGTCCAAACTCCCAAGCTCCCAAGATCCTATGACGTCACAACCAACCTGTTGTCGTCTGCAAGGGCACACAAAGTGCGAGCAAAGCCCAAGCAGGGGTGAGTATAAAAATACTCAGTAGGATACCCCGAAGGCTCGAGGGAGCAACAAACGAGGTACCGAAGGGTGAGCAGTAGAGCAAACAGGGAAAAGTAAAGGAGTACAACTGAATGTGCAGTAAAGAGTACAGTAGAGAGTCCAGCTCAACCCAACAAGAGAAAGGAGGTAGACTCGTCCAGACACAAGAAGATGGAAACGGTGAGAATATGAACTTATCATCGAGTCTTCTCTACCTATAGCAGGAGATTAGACTCGTCCAACCACGAGAATCTAGATACGGAAAGCACGTGGCATACCCCGCGCGTCTTCGCCTCACTTGGAAGGAGAGTAACCAAACCCAAGAAGTGGGTACCAGAACAGGGTATATACATATTCATATGATCACTAAGAAGCCCAAACAAGGTCGTAAGGGGATCTCCATCCCGTAGCTCAGCCCAATAAAGTGAGTCTCCAACAGTCCCAAAAGTAACACCATCGATGCCTAGCATCCCGCACGTTTACCCAGAACTACAAGTCAAGGGATCAATCACCGCACCTCGACACTATCTGCTTTGGGCGGCACTGACTCGCCCGCACGATTTTAGGTCGCGTCATAAGGAAACATCTCGGTGGGGAAAGCGATCCTCGTACTTGAGAGTTCTGGGGGAACGTCAAACCACACCACGTCACTGCCCCGCAGTCGAGAGGTCTGCTCAAAGCCGACAGGAGACCCCCTGCCCAGCCCCACTGGAGGGTCTCTGGAAGTCAACGGGTTCCCATTATAGGGAGACCCGAAAAGAGTTGACGGGTGCCACACTGACCAGTCCTGTAACAGGGTAATCCACTGGAGGGAGACCTAACTAAAGTCGGCGACGAGACCACTGCCCAACCCAGCTGGAGGTAACCTGGCATCTGGGACCACTACCCAGCCCAGATGGAGGTAAGCCCGACATCAGGGACCACTGCCCAGCCCAGCTGGGGGTAAGATCGGCATCGGGGACCACTGCCCATCCCAGATGGAGGTAAGCCCGACATCAGGGACCACTGCCCAGCCCTGCTGGAGGTAAGCCCGGAACTGCTCTGGTCATCCCTGCTGGATGGTACTGCTCGGTGAACACCGCTGTACTGTCCATCCCTGCTGGATGGTACAACTGGCGAGCCCTGCTCAAAATAACCTCAGCCCTGCTGGAAACAACCTCAGCCCTACTGGAAACAACCTCATCCCTGCTGGTAACAACCTCAGCCCTACTGGAAACAACCTCGGCCCTGCTGGTAACAACCTCAGCCCTGCTGGAAACAACCTCAGCTCTACAGGAAACAACCTCAGCCCTGCTGGTAACAACCTCAGCCCTACTGGAAACAACCTCACCCCTGCTGGTAACAACCTCCTGGGTAGAGGTTCGGTGCCCACGTAAAGTGTTGGTCACACCAAATCCACAAGAACTCTACCAGGGAACACAAAGAAACGGGAGAAACTCCCCAGGCCTCTCAAGGCGATCATGCTCCAATCCCCTGAGTCACTGTCGAAGCAGACTGAGACAACTCATCCCAGAAAGTGGGGGAAAACACCCACACTGTACGAACACCCATAGTCGTAAACGATGCCGCAATCCGGTGAAAGGGAACGGTGCTGAAACCCCTCACCACTGAAGAAACAGAGGAACAACCATCTCTGCCGGCCAAACCATCAAGAATGAAACCAGGGGGAGACCACTCAACCCTGCTGGTAAAAAAACGAGCACAGAGGGACCCTCTACATCACGAGAGGTCAAAGTACATAAATAAGAACATGGCACACACATGGGGCCCACACGATGTGTGGCCCCCAAGTCAACCCTAACTGAGCGCACAAACATCCTCAGGTACAAACAACCACATGTACCTCCAAGCGTTCCCGTATACTCCCATAGTATACCAAGTTCTAGCCCAAAGGCTATTGTGCACACGACACCCAACGTCAACGTGAAGGTGTGATGTACCAACTCCAACCTACCACTCATCGGATGAGGCACACCCAACCACATCTCTTCACTCACACGAGAGTGCACGCGATCACACGCCAAGGGTTCTATACAAACACGGCGAGAAGAACCGCCATCAGAGCGCCTTTCACATTTCCACATTTAATAATATCACGCAAGAGGCTCCGCACAGCCAAATAGATCGCACCGTTGCAATCCTCACGGAAAAACATGCGAGATAGACTACTTAATCATCTCAAACAGATATCTGACGGAAAAGTCACCAACACCGCCTCACGCCCGAACGACGTCCCGTGATCCCGAGCCTTGGCCCCGAAAATAGTCGGGCGCATCACACCATTGCGATCCCCTTGGGAAAACACGTCAAAAGCACTACTCACATGCGTGCAACGGATATCCGAAGAAAAAGGTGCATTTCGGTGCACCGCACACGAGCAGTGCTACGTGGGACCCACATCCCGATCCCGAAACTCAACAGATGGATCCCACCATTGCGATCCTCTCGAAAAATTACACAAGTTCGACTAATCACTTGTCCAAAACGGATACCCGGTGATAAAGATGGAAACCACCGTCAACTCCCGAAACGACCCTCGTGGGGCCCGCACCGGCATGCCGAAATTAGAGCGGGTGGATTGCACCATTGCAATCCCCTCGGAAAATCATCCAGAAACGACTACTCGCACGCCCCGAATGGACGCCTGACAAGAAAGTCGCTAAACGCTGCCCGTAGCTCAAAGACGGGCCGTGGGGCCCGCGCCTCAACTTCGGCCTCAACGCCTGAAACAACCCTGGTAGGCTACGCCTCAGCGCTAGGGTCCCAACGCCACTGATGACCCTCAAAACGGACTCCAGACGTGTCCGCGCCGTCCAAAACAAGATTCCCCGGGATAACGTCATTCCCCTCGACATACGTGTCACACCACTGAAGCCCCCGTCTCGGGAACTATAATTGCCCAGGACCATCTCAAAAATACCGCCTTACTGTTAGGTCCACGCTGCCACAGACGGCGTTCAAAACAGACGCCCGTAGCTCGAAATGCGGGCGTCCAAACATTTTAAAGGGGGGGGGGGACCCCTTGGGCCGGACCGGCCCGGTCCGCCTCGCTCGGGCCGGCCCACTCTGGCCGGCCCGTTGGGACCGCGGCCCAGCCACCTGGGGCCCAGCCCAGCCGGACCCGCGGGCCACCGCACATCGGACCGCCATCTCCCGCGAGACCCGTGCTGCGCGCGGGTCACGTCCACACGGAGACCCGCCATCGGCGGGTCCCGGTCTCCCCGCGGGGTCGCATTGCGACCTCGGTTGTCCCCTCGTCGGCGCCTCGGTGCTCCCCTGCCGCCTGAGCCGCCCACGCCGCCTCGCTGAGGAGACACCGCCGTTGAGCCCGCCGCCTGCACCTGGGTCCGCCGCGCCGCCAACACCATGGAACCGAGCCGCCGCCGCGCCAGGGCTCGCCGGACTACCGTGCCGGCCGGAGAACCCCAAAATCCCGTGAATCTTCGCCGGACCGCTGCGGAGGCCTCAGAAGTTGGATTTAAAAACTTAAAGGAGTGATGGAAAGCTCATAAAATGTAATACACGATCATGGGATTTGTTTGAGGATCAAACAACAATTCGACGCTAAAATTGGGATTTCAAAGGAGGTTTGGGAATAAAAACGCAACAAAAACCTCCTACCTCTTGGGCGTTGCCCGGAGATTCACGGAGGATCCGCCGCCGCGCAGTCGCCTTTCCGGAGGGGAGGAGGGGAGGAGGAGCTTCTCCTCCTTGGTTGAGATCTTCTTCCAGGTGGTTCAAAGGGAGGAGGAGGGGGTGATTAAGGGTTTAAATAAGAAAATTAATTAAATTTTAATTAATTAAAACCCCCAAATTTAACCCGCATCTGAAACATCCTACGGGGTCGAGGTTAAGCCTCCCCTAAGGTAAAAACCACGCTCTGAGCGTAACGGTGGTCTCGGAATTTTATTCCGAGCTTCCGTTCAAAAGTTATAAGACTGAACGCCCAAAACCGCCAAATTACGAAAACGCCCCTGAGGCCATTTTTCACTGACGGCCCGCGCCCACAAAACTTATACCCCTTATAGGGTAAACGGCATGCTCCAAACTCAATGGTGCCCTCAGTTTTCCAATCCGAGCTACCGCTTAAGATATACTTGAGTGTCACCATTAAACGAATAAATTAATTAAATAATTTATCCGTTTAATGTTCTGAAAGCGAGTGAGGGGTCCAAACGTCCCGCACCGACATGTTTTATGTCGTTACTAGGGTAAAAACCTCATTACGGACCCATCCGTACACTCGGATCTCTGATCCGTTTCACCATTTAGGATTTATCCCATTTATTTGGCGTTTCTAGTGTGAACTCAATGAACATTTAATTCTGGCCACACCGGGGCACGGAATCGCACGCCGTCTAAAGGCGTAGCTCTGGAATAACATCAATAATATTCCGAAGACTTTCACAGAAAAAAATGGGTTCTTAAAATTGGTGGTTTTCAAGTTGATCATACCCCCATATATCATATCTCATCTCTCTCACTCACTCCTATCTCTCTCTTTCTGGTTCTATTGTGGGGTGGTGAAGTCTATAATTACTTGAAGTGGATGATGGCAGACAAGGATGGTGATGATTTAGGGTGATTGGATATTTAGAAGTTGATAACATATGTATGGATTCCAAAGAAGAGGAATTATTGTGTATATAACTCATATAAGACAATGTATATTATCTTAAGAGGAGGCATCAGTGGAATGGGCTCGAGTGGGTGATGGCTTTGGCTCAGATAAATGATGATAGTTTGATGATGATGATCTATTGTGGGATATGTTTATATGATGACCATGGTGGATAAATTTTCATATTGATAGAAAAAATCAACGTTTTCCTAAACCATTAAATCAACTGAGATTCAATGAAGAATATATATTTGTGTGGTAGTGGATAGTGGACTATCTGGTGTGATGATCTCCAATGATAGTCCTTTTTACCCTAACAGAAGTGGGCCTAGGATGCACAACCTTTCCAGTGGAGATATCCCTTCATGAAAACCCAACAAGACCACAAATATAGGAGGTTGAGTGGGTGAGGCACACTATCCCAACCTGAGTTAGAGGTATATAGGTCACCCGAGAAACCAAAATCCCCTTGGGAAGCCTAAGGGGCACATATTATTGAACCCTATTTTATAGCCTCTCTTCTAGGTATCTTGACCTTCTAGGAATGTAGGAAAACATAACTGTAGATTGGGTTCTCACTGACTATACCCAACCCATGGTGGGCACATCAAATTGCACACACCCATTTTCACTTTACCATGAATCCATAGACATAAGAACTAATAGATAATCCTCATACCATGAATAGACACTTCACAGTGCTACATGGTGCACCCCGAGTGATATCCACATGGAACTTTTTTTATCTCTTCAGAGCATTTTTACACCATTTTCTCATCAATCTTATAATTTTACTTATAAATAGTACATTATTTAAAATTTTTTCATGAAGAAAAAAATAGTGAAATCCTTTTCACAATTTGAGACTAATTATAAAGAAGTTTGTTTTTTTACTTCTATTTCTCTGTATAATCACTGACTAGGTTAATAAAGGATTATTAAAGTTGAAATGTCATTTGGTACACCCTTAGAGATGTGTAAATGACATGGCACTAGTTTTCCACATACATTACTGATTTTGATATTATCTTATAGATAAAGGCCACGGGTCATCAAAATCATCCATGCGGACAATACTACACTAGTACTTAGAATATATTAGTCCCCCATATGAATAATTAATTTTAGAAATTTCCTAAACATAAGTTGAAGTTCCTCCATCCATGGAGTTGGTACTCCCTTAATAAATGTTCTTTTCTTTAACTAGGAATGATTGCTCTATCCATGGATTCAGAACTCCCTTGATTGGAATGATTTTATTTGATGTTGGAAAATTACTATACCTGATGTGAGTATATCCTTAACTAACATATATACCATTCATAGGAATAGGTCCCATACTATTAATTCAGTTAGATAGTGGAAGTAGGAAAATTCATATATAATGGGTTCTCTATTTTACTAGATACCATGGGTTGCATGTAGCATAAAATCATCATGAAGCTGTGATAATATGCTGTGATAATAATATGGAATTCATTATGTCAAATAAAAAAAATCATATATGGGTATTTTTTTACCTTGTCTAGGATTATAATATTAATTTTCTTATATCCTCAAACATTTTTTTGGGAATACTACTAGTTATGTTTATACTCACCCACACATGGGTATTTCTTCCACACATGTCATGTCATTAAAGACAACGAACAATTCAATATTGATCTTAAGGTTGTGATATTTATAGATATGGTGATTAATTGCACTCAATGATAATAGTCAAAACTATGTTTGTGGTATGAGATGGTATATTGAGGAATTCTAAATTTCCAGTCAGTCTATGTCTATATTGACTATTTTATATTGGTAATATGGGTTTTCACTTATTATTGGGGTTTCATTTGTTATATTATTAGGTCTATTTATTGTTTTCTATGTACTTGGTAATTCTATATGTGGCTATTATTTCTTTCTTTCATTGTTTATGTATTATTATAGAGATATATGACTATGTATTGGTTTATTAAGATAAGGCCTCCCATACGTGTGATATGCCTTATTGGTGATAGCCACCAACCCTTGTCCTATCAAATGTGGGATTTAATCATCAAAATCTTTTTTACCACTAACCTAAGGGGTCATTGTGGTTTAGGTCATGTTAGAGTGGTATCAATGAAAGGTTTTGTTCTAGTTAAAGAGTTTGGTGTTATGAGTCCAATGAGATATATTGTGGATAATTTAGGAAATTATTTTGAGGATAATTAAGATTAGTTATAATATTAGGGAAACTAACAAAGGTGTGGGTTCTTGATGTATTGTTTTTTAAAAACATTGATAATCTATTAGTCAACTCAATATTTTGGGGAATTATTTTTTGGGAATATATGGGATGGTACATGCATTATATAATGTTTTAGTTATAAAATTATCCTTGAAATTATTTAGTTAGGTTACCAAAATAATCTTTAATGACCATGGGTTCATCTTATTGAATATAGATAACACCCCACAAATAGAAATATAGGATTTTGGGGTAGAAATATGATATGATAGTACCAGTTCTTTAGGTTCTTAGTAATTCATATTTGAGAAACGAGGATTTAATTTATAAACTTGGTCATGTGGTGTATCCTCCTCAAAGTAGAGGTTATATCCTCCTTCTGTTAAGAGAAGAGAGGATCCTCCACCCATTGTGCATGGGAACAATCCTCGACCTTCAAAGCAATGGATGATCATATTTTAGTAGGATGATAAATTTTGTAGAATTGGAGTGATGCATGAGTTTCAGAAATAGATACCACAATTATTATGAGATGAGACAAATTTGGATACAATAGAGTATTGGTTATAGGTGGTGACTCAGGTGTTCGACTTAGTTAATACACTCGCTGATCAAAACGTAGTTATGAAAAAAAGTCTTTTTCATGGTGTAGTGAGTCATTGGTAAGCTCTGAGTATGTAGATTCATGATAAAGCTACTATTTTATGGTTAGATAATGATCACCTCATCATGTAGTACTACCTAGTGATGTTGAGGATGGTTTGATTGCAGGATCTATTGGACCTTCAGTAGTGAAATAAGACCAAAGCTATTTTTGTGTCAAGATTAATTGACCACACATGATTATCCCTTTACATAGTGAAAGATAAATATATAGAATTGTGATAGTTTGAGTCAAGCCTCCAGGGATTTTTTCATGTTGGGGTTGTACCTTAGGCATCGCCAACCTTGCTAAAATTTTATAGGGAGCTATTTTGGTTGAGAGTTTCTTGAAAGAGATGAACCTGCAGCCTGGGGTTGTTTTTCCCTTAAAAGTAGAAATATCTAATATATCTATTAAACTAAACACATTAGGATCCATAAATTATATGAACACACACACACACATATAATAATAATATCTAGAATAAAAAATAGGAGAGTTTCATAGGGGATCAAACATGTAGGGTGATAAAATTTAGCATGATTGTAGAGACTAGGGCGATATGTTAACATAAATTTTAAATAAAACTATATATTAGGAAATCTAAGGTGGTATAATGGATTGAACTCAATGTTAGATATAGTGAAAAAATCAAGTTTCTCCTAATGGTGGTAGGGTGTCCCCCCATGAGGTGGTTTGGTGAAGGCACTAATGGTGAAACCATAGTAGCTATAGGTTAATGATTTATCGATCATCTTACACTAATTACACCATCATGTAGATACTCTCACATGAGGAAACTGTACACTCAACCACATATGTCAATGGTGGTAACCTATAAATAATAGAGATATGATTTCATGGGACCTCATTATAGTTGTGATTAAGCACTATGACATCATACTTGGTATAAAATGGTTATGTTTATATAATTATAGGATAGAGTTCTATCATTAGATAGTAGCATATTTTCTAGATGGGGGATTGAGGTTATATTTCATTATCTAATGGGATCTATAATAAGGACTAGTGGGGCCTACCTATTGGATATTTCATTTGATTACACAATATCTACTACGTTTTGGTCTATTTGTAGTGGATTCTTTATAGGATTATCTTCATATAGTATTGGAGGTGTACATCTAAATTTTTAAAGGGTATATTCTATGATTACTCCCTTATTGTGAGATCTAATATTAAATATATTTTTATCCTAGGACCATATTGATACCATCAGTAACATATAAGTTTTTTTGATATAGAACATGGTGATGAAGGTATTGAATAAGGAACTTTTAGGGAATGGTTTGATTATACCCAGTGTGTTCCCATGGGAAGCTGTAATTTTGGTCACCATGAAGGTGGATATAATCATATGGATTTATATTGATCATTTCCTCCTATACTAGGTGATAATAAAGAATAAATACCCTCTCCTATCGACGACAACTTCAATTAGTTATATGGAGTGATATATAATTAAATGATAAACCTCATTAATATCTATCGCCACCATCATGTTCACAAGTAAGAAATCCTAAAAATGGTATTAAAATGTCACTATAGGAATTATGAGTTAATGGTGATGTCGTTTGGCATGAAAAATTCCCAACAGTGTTCGTGGAACTCATAAACTGCATCTTTAAGGTACTTATAGAATGGTTTATGGTTTTCTTCATCGATGACATCCAAATTTTTTATGGGTTAGAGGAATTTTATGTTAATCATCTAATTATTGGGTAATTATTTGAGAGAACCAGAAGTATGGTAAATTGTTTAAGTGAAAATTCAAGATTTTAGAATCCCATTTCACTTGACATGCCATATTATAGGGTAAAATTCTAGTTTAATCATAAACAATTATGCTAATGATCACTTATAAGTCACCAAATAAAGTGTTTTAGGGGAAAAAATTCCTTGGTTTTATAAGATATTTTCAAATATTCATCAAAGAAAACTACTAGATTCTTACTCCCATGAATTCCTTGACCCAAAAGGGAGAGACCATCATATGGTATAAGTGATGTTAAATAGAATTTGAGGTGAAAATTTAGAGTTTCAATAGAGACCTTGTGTTATGATTTCTTGAGGAAGAATTTTACTAAGATGTTCATTGTTATGACTTTAGAAATGGACATAACATTATCATAATTTATAGGCACGTTATGATTAATTATGGGTAAAGGAAACTGAGAAATCGTGAAAAAAACTACATAGCCATTGACCTGAATTGTAGAGTAGTAGAGACTCCTTAAATAACCTATATGTATTATATTTTATGCTAGTGATTCATAGTTTTTTATATATCACACGAGTCTCAATAAAAATTTTTATTACTAAGTTCTCAATCTAATGTAGGGTTGATGACTAGAGTTCAATATTTTTTTTAACATTGAGATAGTATACTCTCTTGAGATGGGAAATATGATAGCATAATACCATATCATTATGTCTCAAGATTAGTTTGTGCTGTATTTATTTGAGAATATACTCTCCATGTAGATTTTTTTATTATAATAGGGATACATTGGTTTCCTTTAATCGACTGTAGTGGTCTCTACACGTTATCTGTGAGTGATGGAGGTGAAACTTGAAGACATTTATTATGAAATTTTTTAAAATGAGATTTTTTAGGGTAAAAATATGATTGATTTCCAAAAGTTGGAGAGAATTTCATCCTTATTCAGAGGTAAACAACAGATCACGATTCACTACATGAAAAGTAGTTAAGGGAGTTTCACACTTACACCTTGGAGATATATCTCAATGTTATGAATATGTACCAGGATTATAAGTGCTAGTTTTTATAACCATTCATGAAGATCAACATTGATAACATCATATCTCGACACCTCACATGAAAATGGATGAACAAAAATAATTGGATTCCATATTGTTTGACCAATCTTCTTGACATTCCACTATAGATTCCTAATGGTATTTCAATAGACTTAATGACTAGGCTTCCACATTCATTGAAGGGATATGCTACCATCAATGTGATAACTAATAGGCCAACTAATTCATCCCACTTATTACATATTTGTGTTTATAATTTAGTTAAGATAAATAGAAGTTTATATTTAGATGATGTTATATTATTTTATGGAGAATATTTAATAATTGTAAAAAAAAATCTCAATTCAAATTCCTATTATAGAGAGGCTTGTAAGAAGACTTGAGGACCTAATTATTTCTAATTAATACATTTCATCCTTGGTTAAATAGTTAGATGAAAAGGATCATAAAAGTTGATGAAATTTTGTTTTCCTATGTGCTTGATTTCGGTAAAAGATAGAATGATCACATATCATTAGTGGATTTCACAAAAAAATACCCAATACTCCTAGATTAATATTAAACCTTTGAAGGACCTTTATGAGAGATTATATTGGACCCCGCATTCGGTGATGGATAGTAGAGAGTCACCCCTTATGGGGATAGAGTTGGTTTGGTAGATGATGAAGAATGTGTATGTAATTTAAGAGAGGATGATGGCATCATAGAGTAATCAAAAGTCCTATATGAAACAATGATGAAGGCCTTCAAAGTTCAAGGAGGTTGATCATGTGTTATTGAAGTTTTCACCATGGAATAATTTATAGATGTTATTTAAAGGTATAATGATCACTAAACGGCTCATTCAAAATTTTCAGATCATATAAAAGGTTGGTGAAGTTTATTATCTCTAAGAGAAACCCTTACAGCTAGAGTAAGAGTGAAACATCTTCTATGTATCAAAGATAAGGAGGTATGTGTGTGAGACATCACACATTATCAAATTATGAAACTAATATATGAAGGATGAAACCATATTCCAAAATTACCCATTGGTGGTCAAGGAAAAGTAAGATAACACCCTTTATGAGTGGGTGGTACCATTGGTGTGTATCTCACGATTATTTCAAAATTTAATAGAGAGATACTAAGATTTTGATAATAGGAATAAATCTTAGTACTCTTACAAATTTTAGTGATTTGTTTGTTTTGGGATTAAAATAATTTAAATAAGGGGTATAGAGTGTCTTAGAGCTTTTATAGATCCTATTAAATTTTTTATTAAAATTTTATTATATTTTTTTGGTTGTATTAATTTTTTATGGTGTCACAAGAATTAAATAAATATTAATTATTTTAAAAATAATATTTTTCCCATACATGAGTGAATGATTTAAATCATTAATATATCCTAAATTAAGTATATAATGAAAAATCCATCATCACAATTTGACATGAGATGATGGGTTTTCCTAGAGATGTATTTGATGTTAGGGTTTTGGGCCTCAAACCAATCCCATCTTAGTATGTTAATTAAAAATACATTATTTACCCTAATCATCCCCTACAAATGTTTTTTAACACCTATTTTTATACACTATTTCACCAAAAAAATTAACTAATAATGATATTAAATTAATCAATATCTAATTGTATAGTAAGTGTAGATCACATGATTTTAATAATCAAATATTGAAGCATGGTTTTTTTATTTTTAGTTTCTTTGTTCTTTTTATAGATTAAATTTTTATCTAATATTCATGAATATATATCTATTATAATAATTACCATGAATCTATATTTAATTTCAATTTTTTCATTTATGTTTGATATACATGTGACATATGTGGAATGAAGTAGGGCACAAATTAAGTTGAAGTAACCAGTCAAACTCTATCTCCCATACCCTATAATTCCACCATTTAGATCATAATTGATGGAAAAATAGACTAGTATGAGGATTGAATAGTCATTTAAAAATTTATAAAAAATTATCAATCATAGTTTATTAATTAAATAAATATTAGTGAGTGTTGTGTTCGTATTATACAGTGAAATGAAAATAAAATAAATGAACACAGTGTTTTTTTAGTGGTTCAGATCACCAAGATCATAGTAAACTTATCAAAATTCTCTACTCAGTGATAATATTGGTACTAATTAAGAATAAATCACTTTTAGAGGTGTGATAACCTGTTATAGAATTTATCTTTCACATTACCTGGAGGCACAACCTAGACTTTTTATAGTTGTCTTAACCTACTATGGACCTAAATTTTCTTCAAGAGTCAAACCCAAAACTTTCTTTTAGGTGGTATAATAACCCAAAAAATACCTTATTTTGATTGGGAAAATCATAAAAAATAAGAAAAATTACAAATAGACTAAATATATGATAACATGAAGAAAAAAATAAACAATGAAAACTAGTAGAAAGATCATATGATAAAGATGATGAAGTTCAATGATCTCGATCACTACAGTAGGATAAGCTGGTATAGTTGAAATCACATCATGATCTTTAAAAGGAAATAGAAGTTTCAGGAGTTCTTGATCATATGTCTGACAAGAATGTGTATCAAATATATGTTGTATCAGATAAAATGTACAAAGTTTATTTTGTTCCCTTGATCACATTCCTATATACTAAACCATAATCAATAATTAAGATATCTTCTCAATGAATTACATTATCCAATCAATGTATGATATAAGTTAGTGAATAAAAAACATAATATTAACATTACATGTATTTAGAAATACCATACTAAATATCAGATAGTTTTAATGGTCTTTTATTTCTGTATAAAATAACATCATAATACTTCCAACATGATCATTAGTAAAAACATTTATATTACACATTTATAAAATTGTTAAAATTATATGAATAAACTTGTATTTTATTTGAAAACAAAAAAATCACAATAAAAAAGTATCATAAAGTATATAATATTTGAGAATATGTGTATAGAATTTTGCATTACATTTTTTAATCAAATTTGTAAATTTATTTTTAAAAATATAAACAATAAAAAAAGTAATTAAAATATGTATTTCACAAGAAATAAGTAAAAAAAATAATTATATTTTTTAGAAAATATTTCTACTGATAGTAGATAAAAATACCTATTGGTAGAAAGATGTTTCTACCGCTAACATGTTACTTTTACATGATCTACCATCGCATGAGCTACCATCATATGGTAGAATCATCTAATGTTGAAGGAAAGGAGTGATATATGCTATTACCATTAGAGGGATCTATTATTGAAGTATGATATACCTTTTAAGAAGCATGCTAACATTATTTAAGAAAGGATACATGGAATTACTACATGAATGTTGAAGTGTGACACCATAACATGCAAGGGATACTTTTGATAGTGACTGGTGGTGATACTTCCACATGGTGGGTGATACTACCATCATCCAGTGGTAGGTGTTGATACCATCACTATATGGAGTGGTATCTGGTGGAGATACAATGAGGAATTTTAGGAAGTACTACCACCACTATAGTTGGTGATGCAAGCTTTGAGGAAAAATGATGATACTACCATTATTGTAGAAGAGACACCATCAAGACAATGGTGCTACCATGAAGGAGGATATACCTTCAAGAAGTTGATTAATCTACCATTTTAGAAATTTTGTTGAGTAAAGACAATGTTAAAGGACTGTCTTGGAACCAATGTGGATAAGCTTTGCATGCAATATGAATCATGTGATTTGACATTTCTTTAGATGTTTATAACTCATCCTACACACCAGATGTATGATTGACCTACATTTTCATATCATCCTTGGCTGTATAGTTTTTATTCAAATATTTCTTGCAGATTAGGTTGTAGGAATATAATAATCTAATTTTATCATATTCATGGAAATGAAAAGATTAATTTAATCACATCATCTTGGAAATGAAAAACCCAATGAACTCTAGTGCATTTATCTCTCGATCGAAGCCCAAGGTTGAGGATAATGGAGCTGTGTTGATCAAAAAAATATCATGCATAAAAATGAACGAACATGCTTATGTCTGTATAATTTATGTGAAAAATATATAGTGAAGTGGGTCCCATGGACCACATAGAAAAATGTGTTATTATAGCGCTTCCTTATTACCCAATCTGTACTATTATTGGTTCAAGCTAGTAGTAGTGGATGAATAACCACATATACCCACTCACACATGATCCTCATTGAAATAAACCTTATTGTGATATATCCCCATCACATATTCGTGCACTATAACTAAGGTGCACTCTTATAGGCTTATACATGGCCCACTATCTCTCCTTACACCATAGCATGTCTCCGGGGTTGGCTCTCCCACGGGGTTCTCCCTCAGGTCCTCCAATTGTGGTTGATGGGATATCCTTTGGGTATTATCAAGGCTGGACCCATTTTTACTAAAATAGAATTATGAAAAACATATTAAAACAACTGAAATATAAATATAAATGTTGATATTTTAACAAAGTTTCATTAATCATTTAAAAAATCAATACATGTAATAAAAAATGATAATAATTTTTAATAAATGTAAATTTAATTAAATATGATGAAATTATAGCTTTTCAAAACATAAGTATTAAAGTATCCATACAAATTTCAAACAATAACAATCTACCCCTATTTTTTTAAATTAAAAAACT
The DNA here is from genome assembly GCA_963277665.1 of Viscum album. NCBI lineage: Eukaryota > Viridiplantae > Streptophyta > Magnoliopsida > Santalales > Viscaceae > Viscum > Viscum album. The sequence goes on from OY728157.1 coordinate 1,431,508,456, forward strand.
AAACAATTATTTAATATTCCAAAAAAATTATCATCTCTTTTGAAATTTATTAAAAAATTCATTAAATTTGAATCATTAAAACACCCCTCTTAAACAGTATTAAATAATTAGAATTAATAAAGAAAAATTAGTTTAAAAAACAATATTTAGTTATAGTATATATGTAAGTAGATATTTAAAATAGTGTGTAGTTTTAGAAAATAGGTAATAATAATAATAAGAGATATTTAGCTTATAATATACCCATTTCAAACTTCATTTTCTAAAATTTGATAGAATATAAAGGTTTAGGAAATATTTACTCTATCTGTTTATCAATGGGAACACATTTTAAACTAATATCTCCATTATTCAAATGACCCTTGATAAAATTAAATATAACATCTGAATGTTTTGTTCAGAGTGTTTTAGAGTATTTTTTGAAATTTAAATTTCTCTAGAATTATCATAAATTATTGGAAATTTATCAAAAATAATTTTAAAATAACATAAAGTTTATTTAATACATATAATTTGTGAAGAAAAACTAGAAGAAACAACATACTCAGCCTCATATATATATAGTTATATTAATACTTTTTTCATAAAACTCCTTGAATTTAAACTTTTATCCAAAAAATGATGTATACCTATTGTTCTTTTCTATTCATTCCTACAACATCCAATATAAAAATTAGAGTAAAATAATAAATAAAAACAATTATGATTTGAATAAAATAAACCAGTACTTATGGTTCCATTAATTTATCTAATTATTCCATTAACTACTTTAAAATGACTTTCCTTGGGGTTGGACTAAAATCTAGCACATAAAAAAATTAATAACATTATGAATGGTCTAGATATAGTGAGATACAATAAAATTCCAATCATTCCACTATACATTTTAATATAAACTAAATTTTCTAATTCTTCTAAGTCCAATTTGGAATTGGTATTCATTTTTTTTCAAAGACGTACTAGAATAAAGGCCAAACCTTTTAACAAGGTTTTTAGTATACTTTTCTTGATTTAATAAAATACCATATTTTATTTTTTTAATTTGTAACCCAAATATCATATCAAATTCATTGGTCATTAGTTTATAAAAATAATTACATAATAAATCATTTGTTAAACTACATATAATATCATCAAAATAAATTTTTATAATTAGTATATCATTTGAAAATTTCTTTATAAATACTGTTGGATAAACATTTCCTTTTAAATAATCATTTTGTAATAGAAATTGAGTAAATATTTCACAACAATATTGAGGTTCTTAATTTAAGACCATATAATGCTCTATAAAGTTTAAAAACATGATTTGAAAATTTTTCATTTTCAAGTCCAGGGAGTTGTTTAACATTAACGTCCTTAGAAACTATTACATTTAATAATTTTTTACATCTATTTCAAATAATTTTATATTTTGAAAACAAGAAAAGGATAATAAAATTATATTTGTACCCATCCAAGAAACATAATAAAAATAATCTTCAAAGTCAATTCTCTCTTCCTAGGAATAAACTTGAGTGAATAATCTTGATTTATTTTTAACTATGTGTCTAGATTCATCAACATTATAATGAAAAATCCATTTCATTCATATTATTGGTTTATATTTTGGAAATTAAACTAAATTATACACTATATTTCTTTCAAATTGATTTACTTCATCAGGCATATCATTTATCTAATTTGAATCGATTAAAGCATCATCAATACAATAAGTAAAAAATCCGTAACAAATGCATAATTTTCATAAAAAAGTAAAATAATTTTTTTGGTTTGTATACCAAATTTTAAATTTCCAACTACCTTTTAAATTACATGATCTTTAAGTTTTTACCACTCTTTAGGATCAGTTTGAGAATACATATTCTCCCCTTCAATAGATGCATCCTCATATTCTTTATCCTTATCTTCATCAAAATAAATTCTCTAAATTTTTCATTATCATTGTTTATATAATAATTTTGGTTTTTATTGTTATTTTTATTAAACTTAACATGCAAATACTCCTAAAAAACTGAATTTATCTTATTGAAAACTATATATTATTTTCCAGTATTGTAATATTCTAAAAATATACCTTCACCACTTATATAATCGAATTTTTATAAATTATCTTTTGTATTTAAGACAAATAAATTGCAACCAAATACCCTAAAATAACTAACTTTAGGTATAAACCCTTTAAAAAATTTATAAGGTATCTTATTTAAAAATTGTCTAAGAGATAATTTATTTAAAATATGACATATTTATTTAAAAATTCTTCCCAAAAATATCAAGGAAGATTAAATTCCATAAGAATTGATCTATCCATTTCTTTTAATGACATATTTGTTATTTAAACCACACTATTTTTTTATGGTGTCCTACGGGATGAGAATAATGCTTATATCCATTTTTTTCACAAAAATTTTCAAATTATGAATTAAAAAATTCACCACCTATATCACTTATGATATACATGCATGATTTATTTTTCATATTTTTAATAAGTTTATATAAAGCACAAAATTTAGTTAAAGTTTAATTTTATTGCAGTTATAAATAAATCTAGATCAATCTACTGTAACCATTTACCATTACAAATACATATTTCTTACCACCAAAAATTATATGTTGTATAGGTAAAATATTCAATATGTAACAGTTCTAAGAATCTAATAGTACTAACACCATTTATATATTCAAATATTTCTTAGTGTTTCTTACCCTATAAACAGGAATCACACATTAAGTATTAACATGTATGTAACATGGGAAATTGAAGAACCTATTCATTCTTTGATAGTTTGTGAAATAGTACAAAGTTTTCATTCCCAAGACTCTTATTCCACATAATGTCATATTAATCTAGAAAATTTAAAATTTCAACCTTTTTTTGGTTAAATAATAAAAATTAATAGTATAAAAAATCTATTTTCTATTTTCATAAAATAAAATAGATTTATTTTTAAAAACTGTAAATTTATCATTTTTAATAATTACATTTAATACATCATTAAAAAGATGTGATAAACATATTATATTATGTTTTAAACCATCCATAAATAATAATTTTAAAATAATAATAGTTTTAAAATCTAGGGTGTCCATGATAGTGGTTTTAGAACCAAAGCAGAATCCATGCAAGTTGGACAGGTTTTCCAAGAGTATGGGTTTTCCGAACTCCTTTCATGGTGGATCTGTCAACTCGCAGATCTAGATCAGTTGGAGAAGCAATATTTCGGTGGAAGTCAGGAACATTATGCCTCAGTGTATCGATACAAGGATTTATGTGGGCAACTCTACCCTCCTTTTCATGTTTGTCTATGCGAGTACGATGACTAATGGAAGAAGGGAGTTATGGAGCCATTTGGAGACACTGCAATCCGGGTCTATTCCATGGTTTGTGGGAGGGGATTTCAATGCCATTTCGGATTTTTATGAGAAAAGAGGTGGATCAGGGTGGAACTGGGAGATAATTCTGGAGTTTCAGGAGTGCTTGACACGCACGGGGTTGTTAGATTTGGGTTTCAGGGGTTCTAAATATACATGGTGCAACAACCGCCAAGGGTCTAACCGCATCTGGAGCAGTCTGGATAGGTGTATCACAAATGTTCATGGTCTGGATCTTTTTTCAAGTACCTCAGTCACGCATCTCCCACGTATACTCTCAGATCATGCACCTCTCCTGATCGAAGTCCGTCGTGAAGCGGTGCTGGGTAGTTCCTTTCATTACTCCAGCGAATGGCATCGTGACCCGGGATTCATGCAAATGCTAAAAGTCTCCTGGATGAAGGAGGAAGATGAGAGGTCATGGGGAGGGCTCGTGAATCATCTCAAACGCCTTAAACAGGACATTAGAAGTTGGTTAACCATGCAACCGGACCTTTCCAATGGGGTGGCGGGTTTACAGGTTGAGGTGGGGAGACTAGAAGAATACCTACAAGACTCCTGGGATGAGAACGTTTTCGTTATGTTATGTGACAAAAAGGTTATTCTTGCTGAAAAACTCTTAGAGATGGAGAGAGTTTACAAACAGAGGTCTCGGGTCCGCTGGTTAAGGGAGGGTGATCGGAAATCTTCCTTCTTTCAGGATTTCATTAAGAAGAAGAGAAGCATGAAGATAAATCTAAAGCTTGAGGACGGGTCCTACACGTCTGATGTGGAAACTGTTGGGCAGTTGGCGTTGGAGCACTTTGAGGGTCTGCTGGCTGGGAGGGATACTACGACTTTTGAGAGGGAGGCGGTGGATTATCCGGACTTCTTGCATGGTCTTCCCCGGTTGGTCAATGAAGTGGATAATGCTTCCCTATCTGCTATTCCTGATGGAGAAGAGATCAGGGAAGATTTGAGGAGTATACCGCAGGAGAGTTCCCCTGGACCGGACGGCTTCCCGGCCTCCTTCTTCAGTGCGGAATGGAATGTCATGGGGCCACAGGTTATGCATGCGATTCAGGATTTCTGTGGTGGAGGGTCGCTGATAAAGGGTGTTTCCTCATCTCAGGTGGTGCTGGTTCCGAAGATCAATGAACCTAGCATCATGAACCACTTCCGGCCCATATGTCTCTGAAATGTTTCTTATAAAATTCTTGCAACGGTTATCAATAGGAGGCTGTCCATAATGTTTCCTAGGTTGATATATGCAGAGCAACATGGCTTTATACAGGGCAGAAGCATCCATGGGGCGGTCAGTATAGCGAGTGAACTGGTTCATGATATTAACAAATGTACTGTGGGATCGAATATCATTTTCCAAGTTGACATGAACAAAGCATATGATAGAGTTGAATGGAGTTTTATCATTCGGGTCATGAGGGCATTCGACTTTCAGGAATGGTTTTGTGACCTTTGTTTCAGGTGCTACTCATCTCCCTGGCTATCGGTCTCCTTGATGGGGAAATGTTTCGGTTTTTTTAAAACTGTCCGAGGTGTTCGACAGGGAGATCCTTTGTCTCCAACTATTTTTGTTCTGGCTTAGGATGCGTTGTCCAGAAATATGGTTAGAGGCCTAACAGAGGGTAAGTTGAAACCATTCTATGGGAGAAGGAATGCTAGCTTCATTTCACATTTGATGTTTGCGGATGATATTTTGATCTTTATAAATGGTTGTAGTATATCCTTGAAGTACCTTCAAGACATTTTGGCCAAGTATAGCAGGTTTAGTGGAAAGTCTATTAACTCTTCGAAGAGTCATTTTTTATCTCGGATAAGTGTTCCGTGAGGAGATGTAAGGTGATCCAGGAGATTTTGGGGTGCAAACAGAAAAAAATTCCTATGTTGTACCTCGGGGTTCCGCTCTCTTGTGGATGAATCAAGAAGGACCACTTTAATGGGATCCTTGATCGGATTTGGGGTAGGATTTTCAATTGGAAGAACAAGATTCTATCGTTTGGAGGTCGGGTTATGCTCATTAATAGTGTTCTCTTGTCCATTCCCATGCACATATTTTCAGTTATCAAACCACCAAAAGGCACAGTGGAGAAAATGAAGAGTGTCTTTTCCACCTTTATTTGGGATGCTAAAATGGAAGGAAGATGCCATTGGGCATCTTGGAAGTGGCTGGCTCGTCCTGTGGATGAAGGTGGAGTTGGTCTTCGTGACGTTGAGGATACCATTATGGGAATGCAAGAACGGTTAGCCTGGGAAGTCATTGTGGGGGAGACACTCTGGGCAAGGTTTTTCAGAGCGTGGTATGGCTCGCAGGGGGACTTTCACATGCAGGGCGTGACTGGTTTAGCTAAGAGAATGTTTGATCATATTGAAAGATTATCATGCTATGCCAGGTGGATTGTTGGCCGGGGGGAAATCAGTTTTTGGGAGGAAAACTGGGCCGGTGAAAGGTTGGCATACCCGGGTTGCCCTTCGCCGAGGATCTCTTTCAGGGAAGCAAGTGGCAGGTATGATTTAATACAGGAAACTCTTACTCCCAGCCAACTCGAACTATTTGGAAGAATTCTGATGAGTGATGAGCCGGACTTGTGTTGTTTCATGGAGGCAAGCACTGGGAGGTACACTGTCGGGGGCTACAGGAAAATCCTTCAGGGTGAACGTACTACGGGGGAACGGTGGCCGGTTGTTTGGTGCAAGGAGATACCTGTGAGAATGAATTTTCTGGCATGGAGGGTTTTAAATAGAGCGATACCAACGGAGGATAATATTCAGAGAATAGGGGTATGCATGGTTTCACGTTGTTACAGTTGTGAGCATCCGAAGTCAGAAACGATGGCTCATCTTTTATTTCATGGACAATGGGCCTCCTATCTCTGGTCTCTCTTCACCCACCCCCTTTCCCTGATAGTGAGTCTTTCTGTATCCATGATTACATGGATGTCTGGCTCCCAGGTACCGAAAACAGGGCAATGGAGCGGGCTGTCAGAATCCTCATTTTGGTTGCTATCTTTTGGGTTATTTGGGAGGTGAGGAACCAGGTCCGACTGGGAGGTAAAAGGTCTTTGGTGTCTATCTAGGTCCAACTTAAATCACACATTGTCGAGCTGGCTGCTCTTTTCAAAGGAGGGATCTCATTGGTGGCAGTGTGCAATCTTCTCAGTCGCCCCTACATTCAGCCTAGAGGCAGAGAAAGATGGGTAAGGTGGCACCCTCCGAACTAGGGTCTGAAGCTAAACATTGATGGCTCCTGTATGGGGGGGGGGGTCATGAGGGTAGGTGGTCTGATTAGGGACTGTTGGGGCTCTGTTCTACTAGATTTTAGTTCCTTTTATGGCTCAGGGAATTCTTTGGGTGCAGAGGTTCGGGCTCTCCTTTCCGGCTTGATGGTGTGTAGGCGGAGAGGGATGCAGGTGACGGAGGTGGAGTCTGATTCTGAGACTCTAGTGAAGATGTTACAGGGAGGCCATGGAACTCCGTGGGAGTTGATTTATCTCATTATAAGGTGAAGGGCAGAGACTAACTATGGAAGGTCTATTCATCACAGTTGGAGGGAGTCTAATTTTGCGGCAGATGCTCTCGCTCGATTGGGCAGACAGGAGGAGCCACTTATGATCTTTGATAGTTTGAACTCCCTCCCCCTTGAGTGCTTCACTGTGGTGCAAGGGGATTCTCTTGGACTTCACTATTTTTGGCCTCCTTGAAGGGAGGTTCCTTGTGTTTTTTCTATCTTTCCAAGAATAATAAAAAAAAGTAACTTGCAGCAAAATAATAACAGTTTTAAAAAAACTAACTTCACAAATACCATTAATATGACCTTTAGAGTTGTATCTAAATGTGACTTGGCCACAATCACATGAATTATGCGATATAAATTTAGAAATATCACATTTTATGTTTCTCGATAATCCACTATCTAAAAACCATGAGTCTTTGATACTTTTAAGGCAGATTTCCTCACAAATTTTAGCTATTAGAGCAAGGTTTCATGTCTCATATTCACTTCCAGAATCACTGCTTGAGTCTGAACTATTAGAGATGTCCCAAACTCTAATTTTTTTTTATTTTCTCCTTATTTTTTTTCTTTATTTGAATGTTTGAGTTTAGGGAATTCAATCCTAATGTGACCTTTTTTCTTACAATCATATAATTTTAATTCTGAAACATCATTATTATTACTTGAATTATATTTCAATTAATCCTTTTTTAAAATCTTTTTAAACTACCTTCTTCCACATTTTTTTTTCATAAACTTGAAACACTTATTTCTTAAGTTAATAATCTCTTAGAAAATTTCATAGAAATCCGATTCAGAGGTGTTTGATATTTTATTAATATTATAATTAAAAGTTATACCATTTATCTTTGTAGACTCCTCATCAGTAATTTCTTACAAATCTAACTCATACTAAAACAAAGATCCTTTTAGTTGATCTAAAGTATAAACTTTAAAATTATTACTCTCATTAATGGACACCTTCTTTTCATGCCATATTTTTGGTAGATATCTCAGTACTCTTTAAAATAAGGTTGTGATTTCCAATAATTCTCTAATTCTACTCATTCCATTGGTGATGCTTGTAAAACATTGGAACATCTGGTTGAATAACTCCTATTTTACCATCATGAGATCCTGGTATATACTTTTATGATTCCTAGATTTTTTTGTTTAATCTTTTCCATCCATAGTGTGTAACTTGAATGATCCTCCCTTTGTCATGGGCTGTCTTATATGCTAATATATGGCCATTGAAACTTCTACTTACAACACAATCAAAAATATTCTTAACATTATATTTCAAAACATACTTTACCATGTTGTTTCCTACAAGTTTATTCAGATCAACTTTGGGTAGCTCATATGGATTCTTCACTATGGTTTAATGATCCACACTTAACTATTTTAGGTAGGCTTCTATTAGTCCATTCATGTAGAAATAGTCACTTCCATAAAATAATTGTTGTTTTTTGGAATCCATTCATCATTTTAATTGAAACATAATATATTAATGAAATTTTATTTTATTACTTATATATTTAGGACTAATATATTCATATTAGAATAGTATTTAAAAAAACTACATTATATCCAGAAGTATTAAAACAGAACAAGGTACTAACTTATCAAACACCAAGATATGATATCAATTTTTCATAATAATTTATTAAAAAATATAATAGGGGGGGTGAATAGTGGTTAAAATATTTATAAAAAATGATCAATCAGAGTTTATTAACTGAAGAATCTATAGTGAATGTTGTGTTCATGTTATGAAGTGAAATGAAAATAAATTAATGAGCATAGTATTTTTTATAGTGGTTCATATCACCAATATCCTAGTCCACTCATCAACATTATCTACTCAGTGATAAGATCAATACCCACTAATATGAACTTACTTTTATAGGTATGATAACCTATTACAGACTCTTCCATTTATGTTACCTATAGGTACAACACATAATTTTTATAAGTTTCTAAACCTAGTTTTCACCAGACATTTATTTGGGAGTCACAACCTAAAAAATCCTTCTGGGTGATAAAATAAACAAAAAAAGACATAATTTTTCTTGGGAAAATCATAAATTGACACAAAAAATAAAAAATAGATAAATAAAATACAACACAAAGAAAAAAAACTAGAATAAAGATCAGATGATGCAGGCGATGAAGTTCACTGATCTTGATCACTTCAATAGTAAAGGATTCTATAGTTGAATTCTCTTTATGATATTAGTAAGGAAATAGAAGTTGTAGGAGTTCATGATCGTATGTGAAACAAGAATATGTATCACACATATATTATATCAAATAAACTGTATAAAGTTTATTTTGATCCCTTGATCACATGCCAATAGACTAATCCCGAATCATTGATTCAAATATATTCTTAGAGAATCAAATTATCCAATCAATACATGCCACACGTTAGTGAATAATAATACTTAATATCACTGTTACCTATATTCAGAAATATCATGCTCAATATCAGATAGTTTTGGTAGTATTTTATTTCTTTATAAAATAACATCATAATATTTCAATATATTTATTGATACAAACATGTATATTACCCATTTATTAAATAGTTAAAATTATATGAATAAATATGTAGTTTATTAGATTATAAAAAAATCACAAAAAAAGAGTATCATAAATATTACACTACTTATGTGTATGTGTATAAAATTTTGCTCAATTTTTTTTAATAAAACATATAATTTTAATTTAATAAAATATAAATAATAAAATTTAATTAAATTACTTATTTAATATGAAATAGGTAAAATAAAAAGAATTATATTTTTTAGAATAATATTTTAAATTATGGTAGATAAAATACTTGGCGGTAGAAAGATGTTGATCCCATTGACATGATACCATCATGAAAGCTACCGTTTCTTAGTAGAATGATCTACCATTGAAGCAGAGGAGTGGTAGATGCTATAACCATTATAGGGATCTACCATTGAAGTATGATATATCATTGAATAAGAAAACTATCAGGTTTGATTCGAGGATACTTAGAGGTATTACAATGAATGTTGAAGCATGTTATTATCACATGCAAGAGTTATCGTTGATGGAGGATGGCTGTGCTACCACATCATGGTGGGTGCTGATACTATCTTCCAGTGGTAGGTGATACTTATTTATCTAAAAGGGAAGATATCTAGAAGATCTACCATGTATAAGGTTTTTCAGTACTACCACCACTATATTTGGAAGTGAAATCATTGGGTGAAAATGATGGTACTGCTATTAGTGTGGAAGTGCTACCATCAAGCTTATGGTACTACTGTAAAGGAGTAGTGACCATCAAGTGGTAGATTAATCTACCATTACTGATTTTTTTGAGTGAAGATGATGTTGAAGAACAATATAGGAATGAATTTGAAGAATCTATGCTTACAATATGAATCGTTTGTGTTATCATTTCAATAGAAGCTTCCAACTCATCCAGTATATCTGATTTATGATCAACTGAATTTCATTATAATATCTCAATTTGCATCGTTTTTCTTCAAATATTTCATGAAAATGAATTTTCAAGCATATAATTATATCATTTAATAATATTCATGGGAATGAGAATTTCTATTTGATTACAAAGTCCTGACAATACCAAACCTGATGAACTCCAGTACATGAATCTCTCTATTGAAGCCCAATTTTAAAGATGATGGAGTTGTGGTGATTGGAACACTCTCATGAATTGGATCATAAAATTATTCTTATGCATGTATCATTTTAGTGATGGAGCTACTTTGAGAAAGTACCACATCCAACATTTACCAACACATTGTTCTATCACTTCCTTAATAATCAACTAGTACTGCTACTAGTTTGAGCTAGCAGTGCGGGATAAACACCAACATACACCCATTCACACATAGAACTAATGGGACAAAATCTCATAATTAGATCCCATTATAAAAAACCCATGATTTCTAAAATGAATTCACTTTTATAGGCCTATACATGGCCCACTCACTCTCCTACCACCAAGGCTAGTCCCTTGGGTTGGCTCTCCCATGGGGTTGACCTTAAGGTACCCTAAGTGTGGTTGATAGGTTTTCCTTTGTGTGTTTTCATGGTTGGTGCCATTTTTTACTAAAAGGCCACTAATAGAAACATTTTAAAATAATATAAATAAAAAGAATAATATCAAACTTTTAATAAAGAGTCATCAATCATTTTAAAAAATAATATATACAATAAAAATGATTAATTTTTTTAATCAATTTGAATTTAATTAAATTTGTTGAAAATTTATTTTATAAAAAACACTATTAAAGTATTAATAAACAAGTTAAATCACAAACATACCCTATATCGCACACCTCATGGTTTGATAGAGTGCCACCATCCATGGATGGTATAGTTTTTAGGGGATCCCATACCCTTATCACACATATCTATTCTATCACATCCCTCACATCTATCTCTTTAATTATATAGTTCATATGGTTATGCTCATTATCCATATAAAGTCTAAACAATTGATGAGGATAGTAAAGATGGTGGCATGTGGAGTGGTAGATTAGTGATAGTTGGCATTGTGGTATAAAATATGACACCCCACAATTTTATTATGCATTTATCCTTATAATAAATTAAATTTTTTGATAACTTACAATACAAAAAAAAAAAGAAAAATAGAAAAAAATGTTGTGTATAATAAAAAATAAAAACAATTACATGATATTTAGACAAATCATAATTAACAAAAATAAATTATTCTTTTATAATTTAAATATTCGAATTCAGATAGCAAATATAATTTATTTTAATGAAACCATATTTATAAATTATGAATTTTTTCTTAATTTTCTAATTTTGAGAAATTATATCCATAAATATTTTTGATAAAATTCAGTGACTGGTTTGTAAAATTAAATTAGTAACATCCTTGAAAAAATCAAGTAACCATAAGGAGTATTAATTTAAATATTCATGACAAAAAAGAAATGTTTTATTTAAAAACATTGTTATAATGCTAAATATATCTTATTTGAAGCATTGAATTTATTCAAATGTATTTTTGTACATATAAATAAATATATATCAATTCATACATTTTTTTATCAATTGTTAATAATTGATGATAAAATCATTTTATATTAAGAAGTTATATTTCTTAAAAAGTTGTTTTTATATGTGTAATGTATTTTTTATTAATAAATTAAATTAATCACTACCGATGAATGATTTTAATGAAATATATTGATAATATATGCCATATAATTAATTAAAATACATTTAATGATAATTATTTGAAAAATATTAAGAGTAAATTCATTTTTATTCTTAAAGATATTTTGTTTTCAAAAAAATATTTTTACGTGTTATGTGTTCTAATATTAAAATTAAATTTTATCACCTATAGATATTTTATATTATAAAATAGTTTTCATATTTGGAATGATCATGTTGAAATTTTTTAATATGGTAAATTTAAATTTTATTCATAGAATAAGTTACCCAATAAAAATTTAGTAACCATATTGAGGGTTAAAATAAGGTAGAATTTTTAAAATGAAGTGATATGGCCACAAAAATACAAAAAAATTATCTCTAACTAAGAAGATGAATGGATTATCTACTCCCTAATTTTATATTATGAATTTTTCTATTTTGGTTCTACTTTATTTTTACAATTACATTCATTATGTTTAATGTTAATATTATTTACAAACATTCCACCCCTCTCAATTATAAAAAGGACTATTTTATCCCCACCACAAACCACACAATTCCTTCCAAGTTACCAAAAATCACATCCATAATTATCTCCTTCATAAGCCTCTATAACATTTTAAAACTTTTTTTCCCATGATGTAATCTTAAACCTATCATTTTTAAGAGTCCCTTTAAGAGGAAATTCAATCCTTCAACAAGGTTAGTGTGTGTGTTCCAGAGAAAAAGTTTGAGGTATGTGATTTTCATCTCAATTTAACTTTATTGAGACATGATTCCTATTATGAACCTAATTTAATTTATGTAGATTATATACTATATCATTGATAAATTATTTCTTGACTTTCATAATACTGATGGTATTTTAGGTTCCTTCTTTAATTATTTCTTTCAAGGGGGTTTGTATTTTAAAATTCACAAGCTATTTTATTTAATATAATTAATTTAAAAGTTTTGAAGTATTTTACCCAACTCATTTTCTCCCATACACATATTCATTATATTTTTTCATGCATATTATTATATATACTTTTATTATTGTTTATGTTCATTTTAAAATATATTTTACTTTCATTACTATGTTTTTAAAATGAACATTTTCAACATTTTCTATTGGGTGATTTTTTAAATTTCCTTTTAAAGGTGTGAAAATAATGTTTTCTTAAAATTTACTACTTGATCGTAATTCCCTATTGTCATGGAAATTCTTTATTATTAATCTTATTATAAATGTTTATATGTTTTTTAAATAAAATCACTTTCCCATTGTTTTGTGAATTTTCATTTTTGTAAAAGTTACCAAAAGAAAAGTACATTTCTTCTTATTTACCAAAATATAATTCTAATTATTTTATAAAGATGTTTTTCATCTATGTTAACTTAAATTAATGAATATTATGATTAACTAAGGATATTATTTAATAATACCATCCACCTTCTTTATATTGATGCCATATGATGATATTTTAAGAAAATTATTATGAAACCCATTTTTTCTATGGGTTAAGTAAACTATGAATGAATGAAGAATTATATTATGCTCTTATGGAATATATATATATATATATATACATATATGGGTTATAATTATGTAATTGATGGGTATTTTATATCCCTACACTGTATTGGGAAATGTTTTATATCTCATTTGATAAAAAAGGTACATAGGTAGTTAGCTCAAGCCCAAGGGTACATGGGAGGTTAGACCAAGCCCAAAAGTTACATGGGTAGTAAAACCAAGACCACAAAACTTTTGGAAGAAGGTAATACTAGCCCATTATTTGACAAAATTATTTTTAGTTATCCTTGAAATATTTTATGATTCCTATGCTTATATTTTTTCCACACTATAAAACCACATCTTAATGCTTATATTATGATGGATCAATATTGTTGACTTATGATTCATGTTTATAAAAAAAGATTTATTCCATGATTTTATGATTTATAATTCATGTATTATTATTCATGACTCTCCTATGTTATGTCATATCACTTTGATTATTTTATCATACCCACACGCTCCTCTTATGCTCACTTATTATCTTAGATTAATATATATCTTTTTTACTCTAACATGGAATCTAAGCGTGAATTTTTATTTTATTTCCAACCATTAGGGTTTTAAGAAGGATATTAAGTATTATTTGTCTATAATTAGTGTATCATGTGATTGTTATTTATAGGAAATGTTGAGGACATTTGAAGGTATGTTGGGTTGTGTACCTAATCACCAAACACACCGAACCTTTATATTTTTAGGTGTGAATTATTATGAGATTTATTGAATATTCATATTAAAACATGTATATTTCATATATGTTATACTTATTTCACCTCATTTGGTATCGTATTAGGGTTTACCTATTTTTGGGGATTATGTTATAAAGAATACGAGGATATAAACAATAATAAATTATGTAAAGTATAATGAAGCTAAAATATCATAGGTAGAAATAAAGGTGTAATTATTTAAGAAATATTAGGATTGATTTTCATTATGATATGATTACTTACATTAATTACTTCATGATTCTCAGACTGACCATTTTGGTTTTAGTTTATGGATTTATCCAAGAGAAATTGAGTTAACAATGAATTTTACATGAAATGAAATTATAATATTATAGAGAAACCACATGAAATGAGATATGTAATAAAAAATATTATAGTTATGCACACAAAAATCTCTTATATTATGGAAAATAATGAAAACCATGTTTAACTTATGCATGATCAATATAATGAGAAACTCACCATTGAATCCTTCATGTGAAAAAATCCACCCTCCTTTACTAGTTCTTTGAATTTATTAATTTTTGACTAGTGAATCAATACAATTGAAAAGATATTTTACATTCTCTAATTCTTGGAGAATAAGAATGTGGTATTAACCAAGTGTTATTTAAAGGGTAAAATAGACCAGTGTTTGATTCTAATCAAGAATGCATGATAGGAGGAGTAAGTTTTCTCTATGGGATGTGAGGATGTTAACAAGTAATTTTCCAATTAATACATTCCCCAAACTCATCACACTAAGATGAAAATATAATTTATGTAGATGAAACAAAAGGAGGATGAATCTAATTATACTTATGAAGAAAATTATAAAAAACTTGAAAGGAACTCTTTTTATTTTATCATTATAGATAAATGATCATCACATACCTAAATATTACATAATTTTAGATGAATATTAAATACATATCACAATAATACATTATTAAGAACTATAAAGCTTTAGTGTCTTTGGATAATATAAAAAAATAAACTTAATTTATGAAATATCTTTAATATCTCCAACAAATTTCTTCTCACAAATAATCCTTTTAAGAAATTTCAAACATAAAACCATTTATCATAACCCGGGGAAATGAAATCATTATATAGGGTGAACTCAGATGCCCAATCTTGTTATGGTTTCTAATTTTGGCCAGAATCACCCCTTAGTGGATGCCTTTGATTAGTTTGTCTCTAATTCATGGAATCTATAAGAACATGTGATTATTGACCTTCTGGACTATCTCCATCTTCTTATTTAGTTGGAAAAGAAATATGATCAAGTCTTTACCTAGTCTTTAGCCCAGTGTTTCTTCAATGGCTTCTGTTTCTCAAAATTTTTAGGGTCATGTGACTTTCATCTGAAACAAGATCCTATAACCATGTCCATATGGGTAATTATTCCTGGTTTAACACTTAATTTTAAAAATAACATGATTCTATTGATGATTGGATAATTGTTTGGTATATTTTTTTATTAAATAGTAGGTCATGATCTTTCAGTCACCTCATTTATTCTAGACTCTATTTTGAAATTTATGTCTTGAAATCCTATGGAAAATTTAATTGAATAGAGATAAAAAATGATCACTTGCATAAAAAAGTGGTTGAATTTGAATCTTGGGTGGATGTCTTCTCAATATTTAGTCAATATGGACACACCTAATGTGTCTTCAGGCATGATCCTATTGGTTTTAAGTTAGTTCCCCATGCTATGGTCTTTGTGAATGACCAAAAAAAGTTGACTATGGTGGAATGGACTTGGTGGAATGGAATGAAGAAGACACTGATAGAAACTTTCAATATGCAGTTCCATTCTCAGTCCCTCATTTTCTTGAGATCTTATATTATGAATCAAAATTTTAATTTCCTCCTAGTATAGGTTATTTTACCACTAATTATGATGGGCATGACTCCATCAAGAATCAGTAGAAGGTTAATTTTTTGTAAAAACTATCTCAAGGTTATTTTCCCTTAGGGCCTACTATCCATGGGTTTTATAAAACTCTAGAGGTCATAAATAATAATTATTTTGATTGTGAAGAATATATTATTTTTTTCTAAAGAATGGACCATATATCCAATGCTGGTTATCTCCATCCCTAACAATTAGAATTATTAGAGAAGGAAAATTAATCAGTAATTAAGTCATATAATAGATTTAGCATTCTAGGGGATGGAAATGTGGACATAGGTGGGAATAATGGTTGAAAAAATATTAGGAACAAGTGAAAAAATGAACAAATATATGGTAAGAACCATGAAGGCAGACCGGTGGAGCATTTCCAAGAGTCTAAATCAGATGTTTATTCTAAAAAAGGGTGTATTACCATTCACTATTTTTCTTTGATTGTGAAGTGTAGAGGCAGGCTATTACCTATCACCGTTCGAGAGTAAATATTACGAAGTGGGGTGGGATTGATTCAGGGGAATGTACAGTTAACAAAATAAATAATACTAAAACCAATAAATATTATTCTGCCCTCCCTAAAACAATGGACACCATATCAGTGGGTAAAATCGCTGGTTAAATTATGAGTGAATTTCCTCCCAAAATAGGTTAGTTTTCTCCCATAAGAGTATAGTTTAGTAGAAATCATACTTGGAGTGGTATTATAAAATAAATATAATAAACCAAATGAATTAATTAATTTAATGGCTATGGATAAAATTCCAGTAAATCACCTTAAAGTTAGAGGGGATGAATTAATGTATTTTGGAGAAGAGGATGAGATCACATCGACCTTGGAACTACTTATGCATTCCAATTAGGAGAGAGTGGATGATAAGTTTTCCCTCAAATACACACTATAGGATATTGATAGAATGTATTAAAGGGATATTCATATATCTCAAAATTATAAACATTCCAAATGGGGCAACACTAAATATTTCATTCTATTGAATATATTTAATAAATAGAAGATAAGTTTAGAGGAATAACTCAAGATATGGAAACATTTGGTTTCTATTTTTTAGGAAGTCATTAGAAAAGATATAGGGATGTGGGAGTTTGACATCATATAGATCTTATAAAAGGTACAAGGTACTAACATATTGAAATACTTTTGGAATGAATATGTGACATAAATTAATGTCTAGTTTCTAGTTGTGGGTAATTTTTCTATTTAGGTTCCCATTTGACCATAAAAAATATATTTATAACAAAAAATAAAAAAATGAATTTTAAGTAGGGAATAAATCACTATAATAATAAATACAAGAGTCATAATACTGAGGAATCCTCAATAATCAATCAAATTCCATGAAAAAATATCACAAGAATAGGGCATATGTTTATGACATATATATAGCTATAAAAAATATTTTCCTTAGAGAAGGATCACTACCAAGACTATCATAGTGGATAGAGTCCCATTTTGTACTGGGATCACACACTAATTCTTATAATTTCCTTAGTCAAGGTTCACTACTTGGACTATCATTATATATATAGTCACTTACTAAACTGGTTCACTCCCCATTCTAGCTCATATTATCTCATGAGATATATACCACTACCAAATGTATTGGATGGCTATATAATTCGTCACCAACATTTACATAATGAAAACTATGAATATATGTGATACAAGACCATTAAAACATTCATCATTTCATTATATCATAATTAACTCATGGGAAAAAATTGGTTTCATTAAAACTTACATAGAATATCATTATCATAATACATCTAGAGAAAGAAAGTTGATGGTATAATAAGAAAATGTCCTCATTAAATCATAATTTTTTTTAAAGTATATTGAAATAGATGAAAAATATCTATTATAAAAGCATTTATATTATTCTTTGAAAATTAATAGAAAATATAACTTTTCCTCTATTAAATTTTAAAAACTAAAATTTACAAATAAATGTGAATACAAATTTATTTGTAAAAAAATATAAAATTTTAAAGTAACATTCATAACGAAAGAAATGCATGATAATGGGGAAAACCATTCATGCTATATACATCAAAAGAGAATACTTTCCATACTTTTATTAAAATTCATAAATGAGTTATATGAAAAACCATTGAAAAGACTTCTTTTAATTTTTTTTGTAATGAAAGAAAAATGGTATTGAAAATAATTAAAAAAAATTAATTTTGGGTAAAATATTACAAAAATTTATTTGAATAACATGGCTATAGAAGGGAAATATTCTTGACCAAAAATAGGATGAAAGGTCATATTTTTTTAAAAACATATTTTTATAATTTTTAGTACTAAAATGAGGAGAATGAAATGAAAACATGAAAAACCCAAAAATAAACAGGAAAAAAATATGTTTTTGTTTAAAATATAAGAATTATATAATTTCCCCCTTTGAAAATTTTAAATAAAAAATCCTGAAAATAAATGATATTATAACATAAACCCTTAACTCAAGTTCTCATTAACTTATTATGTTCTTAGACCTCATATTTTATATTTATATTTATTATACATATATAAAAGAAGTATATTCACACTTATCTTACCATATATTATTCCCTTATAATCTCCACTTATCCAATTATTAACAATTATTCATTAAAATAAATATTCAGGGTGTTAACTGTTCTATTTTCTATGTGTGTTTTGGTTTAAAAATTCTAGTCCATGAACCCTTTTCATGATTATAGAATCATAATAATTTCATAAATATCAGATTTATTTATTACGTACACTTTTAGAACCATCCATATAAGGCGGTGATGAAAAATGGAATACATTGCTTCATTATAGAGATAATCCATACATACACATGAGAGATGTTTTCATTTTCTAAATACTAGAATGGAAAGAATATACACAATAATACATACTTAATGAATCATAATTATATCATATATATTCATTAAATACATCCATATGAGCATCCATGTATAGACGACATAAAAAATGAATCACATCGCTTTGTAGAGGAGGTAGATCACACCTATGCACGACCAATGTTATCATTTCCCAATGGATGGGGGGGGGGGGTAAGAAACCAGATTATATTTTACCTTTATATAATAATAAATATTTTATAAAAATTATATATATATATATATATATATATCCATTATTCACGTATTTATAACCATATGTGTGAGGTGGTGATGAAAATCAGAACACATTACTTTGTGGAGGAAGTATTCCACATGTATGCACACACAACGTTTTAATTTCTCATAGGATAAATATACTTTATAATATAGTTATAAAATTAACATAAAAACATTTAATTTTAGTAAATATAAATAATTTTTATTTTAGTAATTTTATAGGATATTTTGAGGAGTTGGGAGAAGAAATATACTAGAAAGAGATCAGTTAAGATCTCTACCTCTTCCCTAGGTATCTTCATTTAGATCACACATTAGAACTTATTGAGTGGATATTTTAGAGAGAAAAGAACCACTAAGATATGGGTTAGAGATATTTTTTATTATTTTGGTAGTTCTTGTTTGATCTATGGGGCTCAAGGTGTGTAGAGAAGTGAGAGGTAGAGGTTCCCTTTCATAACTGAGGGGAGTGGAATTTTTGTAAATATTAAGAACTATAAAATATAATAAATTAACTCTCATAGTAAAATGTGTCTGAAAAATCTTACATTATAATATAAGGTGAAGGGGGTCAAAATATATTCTAAAATGAGATTTAAGTGAGTGATTTGGATTATCTTGATGCCTAAACTATTTATTTTAACATTTTAAACCCATTTTTGTCTTAGCTGTGGTGAAATTTTTTTACCATGGTAATTATTAATTATGGATAAAAATTAATTTAACCTTTTTACCAAATATAAATTATTTTCGATCCAAATATGGAATAATTTTTTCAAGATTCAATTTTATGCGGTGGATAAAATTTATTCTAATATCCACTCAAAAAAGTGCATAAAAATCTTTTTTATAAAATCAATTTTTATGTGTAAAAAATTAATTTATATTTATTTAGGTTAATGATTCTTGATTAGTGGTTCTTAACTTGAATTTATTGTTTTTTTATTTAATAAATTAAGGTTATTTTAAATTATAACCATGAAAAAAGTTAATGAAACCTTCCAATCACACTATTAAATGTAAAGAAACAAAAATAGTTTTTTATCTGATTATAATATAACATAGCTTCCAAAATGATATTCATGGGCTTCTAAAGTCAACAAAATAATAATAAATTATTTATTAAAATCATTGTACACATATTTGATCAATTCAAAGGATTTATATATTTTTATTTCATTTTTATATCCTAATGATGTCATCAAATTTACTCTATTTGTAAAAATGTTATTTTTAATTATTCATAAAAAGCATCATTTTTAGAAAAAAGCACAAAAAATTCACCCTAAGATAATATTTAAATGATGAATTAAATAATTAATTTCATTTTTTAAAACTCATATTCCATAATTTAGATAATTATATTTCAAATAAAGCCTATATAATGTAGAAAAAAACATTTATTCCAAAGAGAACAATTATGTTGATCTTTGGATAATTAAGGTGATACTTCTTATAACTAATTACATTTAATTTAATTGTATCATTATATATTTAAATTTTAATTATAAAAATTAGCTATTTAATTTATTTTTCTTTTTTAAGATCAAAGGATATCAAAAAAATCTAATTTATTAAAGAGAAAAATATTCTAAAATCTCGGGCTATTACGCTCTTCCCCCTTATAAGAATTTCTCCATTAAAATTTAGTTACTCCAATAAAAAATGTGGATACTCATTCCTCAATAATTCCATGAGTTCCCACATAACTTACTTAATTTTATTTTTCCTAAAAATAACATTAAATATGTTATTGGTCTACTTTCATATCCTATTATCTATACGATCCAATATTTCTATCGGTTTTTCTTTATAAGAAAGGTCAGGCTCTAGTGGTATGACCTCTGAATTATGTACATGTTAAGGATTAGGTATTTAAATCTCCAAAATAGATTTATAGAACACATCATGAATATTGGAGTGGTTATAAGTAAGTTTTAAGTGAAAATCTACCCTCTCTACTTGATCAAAAATCTCAAAGGGACCCATGTATATGAGGCTCGACATCCTCTTTATTCTAAATTTCATAAACTTATTCTTAAAGATATCTAAAAAATACCATATATATAACTTAAAACAATATATCTAATTTATGGTTTTATTTATAAATATTTTATCAATTCTAAGCTACCATGATGTGTTGTTGAATGAAACTAACTTTCACTTACATTTCCTCACCTACCTTAGGACCCAATAACTTTCATCCATCAACTTTATCCCAACATGTTTGAGTTTTTCACTTATTTCTACAGAGATTATCATAAGGATCCATATGAATATATGAATAAATGTTATTTTTTAACAAATTTTTTTCCCATATGATGGTGTTTATTCCAACCTTATTTGAAATTCAAATAGAAATCTCAAAACATATTTTTTAGGGTTTTAATAGTTCACAAAGGTTGGATATTTTTTAGGTACGACATGCATTGATAAATAATATATATGTATTAAAAATCTTCCAAATACTTATCAAGAACATTGAGAAAATCCTCATATCTTAATCACATATGATTGAGCATTTCACTTTATGCTACCTTACCACTTACTTAATGTATGTTCTAGCATGTCTTTTAAGAGTGAAATCTTCCATGATAAAAATAAAGTTCACTGAATTCGTTAGGTGATCGACTATAACCCAAATGGAGTTATGGAACTTATATGCTTTGGGTAGTGTAACACTCCAAGTTTTTCTAAAAAGAAATTGAAATGCATAGAACATTTTTTTAAGTAGATATTTATAACTATTATTTAAACATAATTTTTCCACCTCTATGTTTTGAATTTCAAGAAACCGTCATCTACAATTGTGTTCAATAAGTTATTTGGAGTCTGATGAAACCAAATAGTTTTTTTTCATGAATAGTAAAATACCCTAATGAATATTAAAATGAATAGTAATATGACCCTAATGAATAGTAAATTTTATTATTATTTTAGTTTCTTAAGTCTCTAAGATAATAACATCTTGGTTAGTTTTTCATCATGATATAGAAGTAGTTATAGAATTAAAATTGTTAATTTTTGAATTAAGTATGATTTTATTTAAAAATTAAATTAATAATATTTATAAAATTATCTTTGAAAAATGGAATTCATTTTTTAACTCTACATGTCGAAAAATGGTTAGGGTAAATTTTGGGGATTTTTCTGAAATTCTTTAATTTTCGACGAATAGTTAAATACGAAAAAATATCGTATAATCAAATTATCAGTAAAATACACTATTTATGACATCATAAGTGATTAAAGGCCACTTGTTTAGAACTAAAATTTAATTATTACTATTTTAGGTCACATTAACTAAGACTATTCATAATATTTGGCCAAAATATTATAATAATAATAAAAATAATGAAAAATATCCCCTCCCCTCCACTATAAATACCACCCTAACTCCACTCTTTTTACCACACATCTAAAGACTTTATCCATGAATAATTTCTACACAATACTCCTCCAAAGTATCTTCCCCACGTCCTAGAGCTTCTGGTCTCACCAAAAGACCAAAACCAAAGCCCTTAAGATGGATCTCAAGGAGAAGAGATCAAGAGGTAAACATCCTCTTTTATTTTCTTTCTTTTCATTCATTTTATGTTATTATCTTCCTTTACCTTTGGATTATGCTGGAATATTTCATTTAATATCACCATTATTTTCTATATTATTTAATAGTTATGAGATATCCCCTTTCTCTCGTCAAACTATTTTTATGAAATTTTAAGAGATGCCGTTAGGCTGCCGAATTTTCGTGAGAAATTTCTGAAGTTTTCTTTTATTTCAAAATTCCTTTCTTTTCTTATTCATTCCTCACCCCTCTTAAACAAGAGTCATTAAAGATACATAATCATTTATATTATTTATGTTCTCATTTTCATGGAAAATTCATCATCATTCTTCTTCTCCTCTCCCACTTATTCCAGGAATAAAAACATTGTCTACGATGTGTCGAATTACCGACATCATGGATGATGTGATTTCAATTTCTGTTAATTCTTTCAAGTATGGTCATGACAACATTTATATTGTTTAACCAGGTTATAATATATGTATTATATCTCATCCATGGTTTTTAATTATTTTTTACACATGGTTTTAATTTATGAAACAAAATGAGGTCGTTATTATCAAAGAACCACTAAAATGATCTAAACGAACATCATTAATGTTTTAACTTATGAATCATCATAATATACAAACATAAAAATTATAAATGGTATGAATTATGGTACTGTAAATATGTAAATACCTTTCCATTCCAATTTTGGAGTTTCACTTCTAATCGACAAGAACATCCATCATGAACCAATCATGGAAATCATGTAAGGAACTCACCCAAAACAGTGCCAGGAACAAAATAGTGACAATTAAAGGGTGAAATGATGTTATTAAATGATCATATAAGATGTTATAAACATGAAAATGTTTTTTAAAATACTAATAACACTACTTTAACCATTATATAGGAATTTTAAATAAGTTTGAAGTAAGACAAACCCGAGGTAAGAGAATTCTTAACCCGATTTCCATTCTTTGGGTTAACCTTCTACTTCGTTATTTATGTGGTATTAAAATTTATTGTGTGATGGGTTTTGATTATATTATGTTGAATTACGTCTAATTACAGTGTATATACATATTGTATCCACTCTATTAAGTCTCTCTTCAATTATATGATATTTATAATGGACTTTTCTTTTAAAATCCTCTTTTAAAATTCTATTTTACAATATTAAAAAGAAATGTTTTTATGCTAATATTCATGTTGTATGATTATGTTTTTGATATTGAGAATTGTTTATTATGAAGGGTGGGACCTATATATCCCTACAATGCATTGGGTATGTGTAAGTTGGAGGTCGGCCGTATGGTTACACCATGTGTAACTACAATGGTTACACAAATTGTATGGTAGTCGTGAGGGTTACAAATTATAAGGTATCCGTGAGGGTTAAAATGTTATATAAGTAATTCCCTAAGATAAATTTATGATTAAATTTATGTTATCATGTTTTGTTTGGATCTTTTTTAAATCTCATGTTACACAAAGTAAGTATATATGGGTGACAAGCATGCCTTTTGAAAATGCTTTCATACGTTACGAGTATTCATGGAATAATGTGATCTTTCATTCTTTTTCATCCCTT
The DNA here is from genome assembly GCA_963277665.1 of Viscum album. Classification (NCBI taxonomy): domain Eukaryota; kingdom Viridiplantae; phylum Streptophyta; class Magnoliopsida; order Santalales; family Viscaceae; genus Viscum; species Viscum album. Next base: position 1,431,532,991 of record OY728157.1, read on the forward strand.
ATTGAGCTTTTGTGATAATCCCAAGTTTTTAAATTAATTTCATAGGTTAATGTATGTGAAATAAAAAGAATAAAACCATGTTAAATGTTGAATAATTTTCAAGGAGTCATGTTTAAGTTTTAATGTTTTATATTTTGAAAAAATGGAAACTATTTTTATGGTATCCACTTTGTAATAATGTGTAATGTTATGAATGTATTGTAACAATTCTCTAAAAATATAAACTTGAAAATATTCTGAATGTAAAAGGAAGTGTTTTCTTGACTAAATTCAAGATTATGTATGTAATAGGACGGGTCCTTATAGGTAGTCCTATGATAAAATCCATGGTGATGTCTTACCATTTCTCTATGGCATGGAAAATTATTCCATCATCTATATAGTAATATTAAATTCAACATTAAATTTATGACATTCCCAGAATTGAGATACGTACTCTGAGATACCACTCTTCCTGTTATCACAAAAAAATCACTTTAAGATCTATATGAAACTTTTTACTTCCTAGATTGACAGATAAAGATGATATTTGTGATTTATACAACAAATATTTATTAAATTATGATATTTATGGGACACATATTCAATTATTAAACTTGATAATTCCATCACTATCATAGTTAAACTCATGTTTCTTTATTTTGTTCTTTTATAGCTCCACATCCTCCTTAAAAACCTCATTAATTTACACATAAATGGATGATTTTTCATTAATACAAGAAAGATATAATTTATCCCTCTTCATAATTATTTCAATATCCATCCAATAAAAATATATAAATATTTTATCTATTTCATTCCTCATCATAAACAAGATATCTTAGTCCTTTTTACTCAATGAATAAACCACATTGTTTACCTTCCCAGGATGGTAATGTATTGAGCATAATAATCCTTAATCAACTACAACCATATAAGTTGATTCTAAATATGAATCATGACTTACCTTACTCAGAAATTGATATGGGATATATAGAGATACATACAATCCATTATAAAAATCATAGTATATTCAACTAGACGGTGAATAACAAAATTTTTAGGAAGTACATTCCCATAAGATTCTATCATATAGGATCTATATAATTGAGATTAAATTATCATACCATTTAATTTTTTTTCACTAATAAATAAACATCCAATCATTGTTGTGGTGATGTGATACTCTTAACAAATTCTTTAGCTATAAAAGAGTGGGTAGATATATATAGAAATATGACATTTATTGTTCATAAATAAATAATAAACACACGTTTATCTATTTGATTTAGGATATCATTATTTTATTACACCAAAAATATTATTTTGAGTATTAGTCATAATGAATCAGAGTAATCATTCATATGATAATGAAAATCATTCCTAGTATCTCTTAAATAATGACACATTCTTATCAGTTTATGACACTTTATTTTCATCCTATATCACTTTTCTTTATCATATACTTTCATAGTTTATATCATCTCATCCCACAAAACCTAATCAACAAGAAAAATAAATCCTTATCTGATACCAAATATAAAAATATAATCACAATATATATATATATTACATAATTTTAGAGGAATATTCAATATATTTCATAATAATACATGCCCAAGAACCATAAAGGTTTACTATGGAGAATAGATACATAATCAATATAATTCCTGAAATATCTTCAATATCTCCCACAATGTTCATCTCCCAAAGTACCCTTCTATGATATTTTCTATATAAAACCATTCTTAATACCCTAGGGAAATTGAAACATAATAAAGGGTGATATTATACTCTTAGAATGGCTAAACAAGGTAAATATCAATAAATGATCATATATGAACATAATATAAGAATATAGTTATGATAACATGATAATAACTTATGAAAACATTCCCAAAAATTAATTGACCACAAATCAATAGTCATTGAATAAATATTTTTTATAATAAGAGACAATAGTCATAGGAGTGTGGAATTAGAAAAAATCAATCATAATATATGAGATAATATCATAAGCATAAAACATAATTTTAGGGTATACACATTAGTGTAAAAAATAATTTCATTAGTCAATGATTACTTACAATATTAAAATATTGGATTTGATTCACTCCCCGTTCCTATATTTTCATTAGTCATGACTCACTACAAAGATTATCATAATGGTTAAAGTCCCTTAATATATTGGGTTCACTCACCATTCCATTTCATATGATCTCAGGAGACATAAATCATTACCCAATGAATTGGAGGGAAATATGATTCATGTCTCACCTATAATATAACCATACATATGTGTTACACAAGATCATAATAACATTAATTATTTATTCATAACTTAATTAACCCATTGGAAAGAAATTGTTTTCATAAAAAATTTCATAGAATATAATCATCACAATCCATACATAGAAATAAAGTGGATAAAACCATTATAACATATACCATGTAAATCATAATAGCCTATAAAGGATGTGGATTTAGATGAAAAATCTCTTATAAAATATTTTAAAATACAGTTTGAAAATTAAGAGAAACATCTTTTTTATTGAGATAATTGTTAAAAATTAAAATACTAAAATATTTAGAATATGATTTTATTTATTAAAACTTTTAAACTTTTAAAGGATGATTCATGATGGTATGAAAATTTGTTCATGTTATATATGTTAAAATAGAATATTATTTTCAAAAATTTATAAAGAGAAAAAAATGAGTAATCCAAAGAGAAATTGAGAATATTCCTTATAATAGTTTGTATAGAAATTCAAAATTAGTAAAATTTATTTTTTTAAAACATTAATTAATAGTTATAAAATTAAATAAATAAATTGAATAACATAGATAAGAAGATAAAGAATCATGAGTGAAGAAAGGAAATAAGGTCATCTTTTCTTAAAAATATTTTCTTAATCATTTTAACAACCAAATTGAAGAGAATGAAAGGAAATCATGAAAACCAAATAAATAAAAATATTATAAGAAAATATATGAGGTTTAAAAGATAAGTATCATATAATTTACCTCATTTTACATTTATCCCAAATAATCCCAAAAAGAAATTAGATAGTAACATAAACTCTTACTATAAGTTCATAATTACTTTATATGTGCTCAAACTTTCTTTATAATAATTTTTTTAATTATAAATATATAATAGAATAATATTCAAACTTATCATAACACATATAATTCCATTATAATATCTAATGACCAATTAATTAACAATTATTTAGTAAAATCAACATTCGGGGTGTTAAGTGTTCTGTTATCTGCATATGTTTCATTTCAGTTATTCATGTCCATGGACCATGTTCATGGTTCCGAAATCCTAATAATTTAATAAATATAATATTTATTAATTATATATTATTTTTTAACCATCCATGCAAAGAGGTGATAAAAAATGGAATACATCACTTCAGGGAGGTGGTAGTCTATACATACGCATGAGCGATGTTTTCATTATCCAAAGAACAGAAAGAAAGTAGAAAATCATTTATCATCCAATAATTATAATCATTTCATAAATATAATATATATTCATTAAATATACCCATATATCCGTCCATTTAAGTAGGAAATTAAAAAGAATCATATCACTTTTTTGGAGGTGGTGGCGTACACGTACACACGAATGGTGTTATCAATTTATAAAATATGGGAGGGTAAGAAGGTAAAAAATATTTTATCTAAAAATAATCATATTTATTTCATAAAAATATTATATATCCATTATAACCATATTTATGATCATCCATGTGAGGTGGTAATGAAAAACGCAACTCACCTCTTTATGGAGGTGGTATTCCGCATGTATGCACGAGTGAAGTTTTAATTTCCCATAGGATGAAAAAGAGGTAGAAAATATATATAAAATTGACAAAATAAAATTGAAGTATAGTAATTATATTTATTTAATTATTTTAATATGGATACATAATATTTATAGTAGGTATAAGAAGAAATAAATTTGAAAACCCCAGTTAAGGAAATTACCACTTCCACAGGTACCTTTATTTAGGTTACACCTTATAAATTCTTGGGAGGGACTTTTGGTGATACAAGAACAACTATTATGTGGGGAGGATATTTGGTAATGAATTTTGTTAGATCTTGTTTGATATAAGGGAATCAATTGGTGTGGATAGGTGTAAAGATGATGTTCCCTTTTAATGCATGGGGAGTTAAACCTTTATAAACAATAAGAACATTAAAATATAATTGAGTCACACTTATGGTAAAGTGTATAAAAAAATAAAATTTTAGAATATAAGGTGATATATATTGAAATACACTCAAAAAATAAGATTTAATAAAGTTTTTTATGTTTTATTGAATCCTTATCCATTTATTTTAACCATATTAACCAATTTTAGCCTTAAACGTGGTGAAATTAACAATATTAAATATTAAATATAGATAAAAATATAATTAAACATAATACCCAAGGAAAATAATTATTACTAAAAATATGTAATTAATTTTAAAATATTCAATTCCTAGTGGTGGTATAAATTAATTATAATATACTCACACAAAATCATAATTCTTTTTAGAAAAAGTATTTTTATGTATAAAAATTAATTTACACTTATCTAGGTAGATGATATTTTTGTAGTTGTGATTCCCATGATTTTCATTGATTATTATTAAATAAATTATAATTATTTGAGATTATAAAAATTCTAAAGTTGAGTGTTACCTTCCAATAACAGTACTAGATACGAAGAACCAAATATAGTTTTTTATTGAATTAAAATATAACATAGGTTCCAAAAAGACATGAATTGGTTTAAAAAAAAAACAGTTTTAAATGATTTATTTGATTCATTAAACAAATATTTGGTCAAGAAAAATGTTTCATATATTCTTCATCATTCTTATATCATAATTATGCAACCAATGTTACAATATTCATAAAATCAATATTTTTCACAATTACCTAGATATCATCATTTTCAGTAAAATCCAAAAAATATCATTCTAAGATAATCTGAGAAAGTTGAATTCAAAAATGAATTTCATTTTTTTTCTATAAAATTTAAAAAGTTATATTTAAAAAAATAGTATATAATAATTTTTTTAAAGAAAACATTTTGGTTGATCTATGAATAATTAATATAACACTTATTATAAATAATTATTTATCATTTAATTGTATTATAATATATTTCACTTTTTATTATAATAAATAATTAATCACTTTATTTTTGTGTTATGTTCATAAAAATATATCAAACTCATCAAATTTATTAAAGAGAAAAATACTCTAAAATATTAGGGTGTTACAATGATTGACCTTAAAAAGGAAATTGGTCATTTCTTTAGAGTATTGAAATTGAACCACTAAATAGAATTTTCTATATGGGATATTCTTAGATATTAAGAAATTATTCAATGTTCTCTCAATGTAGAAATAATAATTTTACATTCCCATCAATCGATAGGTTTTGGGAACTAGAAGAGAAAAATAGAGTTTTAGGGAAACTATAACAATAATAAAGCCTATATAAGGAAGAATACACAAATTATCGTGTGAAAAAAATGTGGGAAGAAGAATGGGGGAATTTTATCTAGTAAATATATAAAAATTTCAAGTTAAGAATAGATGGTCATTAAGCACATGAATACCGATGGGATTTAAATAGGACAATTGATGAAATTGGTGATAAGAAAGATCAACCTAATGCACCATCTACACTCAAATTCTTCAATTATAAGAAGAATGGTCATTATGATAATCCATGCACCAAACCATGAGTTAATGATGATAACCAACATTAGCAACCCCAAAATCTAGGGAATAAATTGAAAGCTTATATAATCACAACTATTGAAGTGGGTCACAAAAAAAGTGGTAAAAGGTACACGAATCATTCACTCAATAACTACTAATGTTTTTTTGATTCTAGTTATACACCCTATTTTATATTTATAAAAATTGACTAGGGTATAACACCACTCCCTAAATGATTTCAAATTTAATCATTGATGAAAAGGAATAATGGAATGATGATGAAATCTTATGTCTATAACTCCTCTCAGATAGATGTTTATGGGAATGTATTTCCTGAAAATATTACTATTATCCATATTATTGAATTTTATGTGATTTTGGTTGCATATTGTATCTCTCAATATATAACCGATATCAATTTACATGGTTGGGAAGTCATATTTCACATCCTAAATCAATATATGATCTTCTATCTATCCATAGATGAATATGAACTCCCAATAGAAATTATATCCATTATATGGATATAAATTACTTATCCAAACATGTATATATCTCAAATTGTAGGAAATAAACACATTATTTAATATATACCTATTGTTCATGTGTATATCAATGTATTTACTAGTGAATTTATTGGTCCTTCCCAAAATCTTGAAGTTGATTTTTCAATATAACTCATACCCGATACTATGCCTATTTCAATGAAACCATATAGAATGGATATAATTGAGTTTAAATAATAGAATAAGTAACTCTTAGAGAATATGGAAAAGAAAATAATTCTCCCAAGTGTTTCACCATGGGGTGAACCTATTCTTTTTGTTAAGAATAAAGATGTGTAAATGCATCTCTGTATTGATTATCATGACCAAAATAATATCATGATCAAGAGAAAGTATCCCATTCCACATATTGATTACATATTAGGTCAACTATGAGGAACTGAATACTTCTAAAATACCATGATTTTATCTTTATATCATCATTTAAGGGTCAAAATGGAGGATATACCCATGAAAACTTTTTTTATAAATTATAAACACTATGAATTTTTTTATAATTCCATTTAGACATATAAATTCCCCCACTATCTTCATAGATTTGATTAATATAGTCTTTATAGATCACATCTATCAATTTATGGTAGTATTTAAAGGATATATTCTTATATATTCAAATATAATAGAAGAGTATGAAGATTATTTAGGATTTAATGGAAGAACATGAGGAAGGGTAAATTTTCTACAAAAGTTTAAGTGTTTGAATTATTATTTTTGGATGTATTATTCTTGGGTACTGTAATTAAAAGTGAGTTTATATATATAGATCCTTCAAAAATGGAGTTTATTGAATAATAAACTAGACTAACCACTATGTTAAAGATCTATTATATTCTTATATTGGATCTATACTATAGGTTCTTTATGAGGAGTTTCATAGGGATATAAAATCCATTAACCAAGTTAACTAAGAAGGTATCCAAGTTATTTTAGATAGATGAATGTGATAAAATTTAAATATTAAATGAGGGTTGATCGCACCACTTTTACTCGTGTTACCTTGCAGTGGATAAGGTTTTGTGAAAATATATAGTGATGAATTAAAAAAGAAATATGGATGTGTCATTATACAAAATGACATGATAGTAGCATATAACTCTCTATAATTTATGTTTCATGAGAAATTTTACCTGAATCATGATGTAGAGATAAAATCAGTAATATTTTACTCAAAATTAAAGAAGAGTTATCTATATAGTGAATGGTTATATATATATATATATACTGATCATAAAATCATAAAGTGTATATTCACACAGAAGGAGTTTATTTCACACCAAAGGATTTAGTAGGAGTTGATCATAGTTTATGATTTCACAATATATTACCACATTGGGAAGGAAAAAAGATAGATGATGCTCTGAGTAGAATGGATCATGATACCTTATCTATGTTTAGGATTGAAAAATATTCGATAATAATGGATTTTAAGACTAGGGACCATGATATCATAAAAAAATGGGATAAATCCTATATTACTGAAACATACACTAAACCTTCCATCCATGTAAATATAAAAATCCACATAAAGAGGATATAAAGATTAGAAACATGGTAAGTAATGTTCTAGTGTTTAACCTTAACATGATGTAATGATAAGGTTCAAGACCTGAATATGTGTCCCATAAATACTAGAATTGAAGAATGGTATATTGGATGAAGCACATAGCTCACCATTATCTATCCATACTAGAAGAAAACATATTTTCAGAGATCCCAAGAATCAATTATGATAGTACAACATAAAATGGTATATTGAAGAATTTCGATCTTGATGCTTGGTATTCCATCATGTTTTGGTTGAACATCAAAAGTCTAAGGGAATGATGAAACCATTACCCTTACATCTATGGAAATGGTAATAAATCACCATAGATTTCATTATAGGGATTCTATAGAAAAATAATGGCTATAATTCCATTTGGGTTATATTTGATCACCCTACGAAGTCATTTCATTTCATATCTATTAGATAATATTTCTCTCTTGACCAACATTCCTTGATATACATTAAAGAAGTGATAAAAGTACATAGAATACCTCTTTCAATTATTTCATATCAAGACTTTAGTTTTACCACAAAATTTTAGAGATGTATTCTATGATTATTGAATATGTAGTTTAACTTCATCACTCCATATCATCATCAAATAATTGGTTAGTTCAACATGACCATTCAAAACCAAGAATGATATGATGAGATCTTTTTCAATGGATTTTAAAGGTGGTTGCGGTAAAAAAATTCCCTTGGTAGAGTTATTATATAATACTAGTTTCATTACAGTATTTATATGCATTCATATAGAGATATCTGTAGAAGTAGGTTAAAAACTATGACACATTTAGATGATGTTGGAGAGCATAAGCTACGAGGACTAGACCTTACCTAAGAAATATTAAAGAAGATTAAAACCATTAAGTGATATATTGAAAATACAAAACATTGATAAAGAGATATAAATATAATCATCGATTAATGTCATGTTTTGAAGTTGGAGAAAATGTATTCTTTAAAATATATCCTTGTAAAAAGGTTATTATATTTTGAAAGAGGGTAAAGTTATGCCCTTGGTATATTAGACCTTTTGAAATCCTCAGTCACGTGGGTGTGTTAGATTATAATATTCCACTTCCATCAAAACTTTCCCAAGTTTATAATAAATTTAATGTATCACTTTTGAGAATATAAAAATAATACCCTTTACATTTAATCTAACATTCTGAGATTTAAAAAAAACAATTTCTTTGATACATTTCTTTACATGCAACACTGAGTCTAAAATAACAACATAATATTATTGGTAGTTATGACGAAGCCATTATATTGGTGAGTATGAATAATATTAACCAAATTGTGAATAAATATTTTAATTATTTTAAATTTATTGATTAACTCATTGTTAATAAGTACTTAATTCATAGTAAATTCAATTTATGCTTCAATAATATGTTTTCTTCACGAATGATTTGTATTTCATTTTTTGTGTAGATATTAGATTTAATTTCTTCAACTATTAGAAATTTAATTTCATAAAAGGGTGTCATTTATTAAATTACTAAATCAATATTATTTTAAGTAGACTGTTTTTTTATTTTTCAAAGAAAGAATTATTTTTCTATCAATAGTGAAAAATAACTATTTTTGTAAAACAATAATTTATTTTCTTTAAATTAAGAAGTTTAAAATTATCATTATTTTTTAGATTTGTTTTTAAAGTGATATAATATAAATTTTATTTAAAATGATCTAATTAATTACACTATGATCCGTATTTTACATGATTTTTATATATATCATTTTTAGGCTTAAAAATAAAATTTTTAGAAAACCATTTTTCATCACATTTTATTGGTTTATTTTTAAATTAATTTCTTAAAATTATTATAATTTAATTTGATAAAATGAATTCTATATTTTAAATTATAAAGTTCAAATTTTGTAAATGTGACCCTTTTATTTTTAGGGAATATAAATATTAATAATGGAAAAATTTATCACTTTGGTAAATGGTAAATCAGGAAATTAAGGTTACAAATAATGTGTTAAGGCATTAAAAACATATCAATCATATTACATTATTTAATTTTATGATATTAATTAGACCATAGTCATCCTAAAATAAAATATATGTCATTTTGGTAATATATTCTTTTGATAAGGACATTTATATTATTTTAAATAAAGAATATTCCAAAATTTCACATTCATTACTATAATATCTCAATTTTTTTTACATAAAGATAAAAATGTGATAAGTTCAATTAAAAAGTTTTATTAAAAATATAAAATAATTTTTTAATAATGTTAATTTTATTTTATTTTCTTATATTCTTAAACAACATTGACACAATACTTTTTCAAAAAATAGAAAAATCATTTAAATGTTTTTAAAGCCACTAAAGGTAATACTATTTTAGTGATTTATAGTTCTCCAAAAAATTTATAGATAAATATAAAATATTAGGGATGTTTTAAAGTTTCATATTTTAATTCTATATTTTTCTTGATGTCTTTAAAGTATAATTAAATGAATAGTGTCAAAAATGATGTTATTGGTATTTTATGATTTTTTTTTTAAATATTTAAAAAATTTATAAAAATATTAAAAGAGGATAATTAGGATAATAAATGGTAAAAATGTTATACTTTTTCCATTAATGATACAATTTTAACCTTATAATTAAAATTATAATCCATTATTATTGAAAAATTCATTACTACAGTTAAGGTTAAAACTGGTTAACGAAGGGGTTAACCTAAATGATGAGGTTTAAAATGAAACCAAAGATAATAAAAATTTAATTATCTGATGATATTTCAACTTTTAACCCTTTATATTATAATTCATGGATATTTGGAAGAATTATACTTTAGAAATACGTTATTTTTATTTAAATCCTTTAAAAAAATCCAAGTGTGTCCTTTCCCTCCCTTATAAAAGGATATCCGTTATCTCTTCTCATTACACAAAATTGAGCCATATTGATTAATAAAACCGTACCAAATTATCTTCCAAAATTCCCTATAAACAATTTATATGTTATTTTTTTCTTAAAATACCATTACTAGGGTCTTTAAAATGGAATATAACTATAGCCTACCAAATAAGAGGAAATCATCATATCCAACCTCTTTCAATTTATTTCTTCTTCTACATGATATAAATAAATTGTATTTATCATGAAATAATAAATTTAGAATTTTAAATGTTTATAAAATTTATTATTATTATGTAACCACCATTATCCACCCTATATTCAATAAAATAGGAAATAAAAGTATCGATCATGCATACATATGGATTACCACCTCCACGCAGCAATACAATTCATTTTCCACCACCACCATTCATGAATTATTATTATGATGGGTTAGAAGTTTATATATTATATTAATTAAATAATTATGATTCTATAATTATAATATCATATCTACCTTCTTACATTCTCATCTATTGGAAGATGATAACACTGGTCATGCATAAGTGTGGACTACCACGTTCACGAAGCGTTGTGATTCATTTTTCATTTATGATTTACATGGATGCTAATAAAGATATACTTTATGAATATATATATATATGATATAATAATGATTTTTTAAATGTGACTTATTACTTTCCCTTTATTCATTCAATCCAGCTAAAAGTGAAAACAATGTTCATGTGTGCGGACGACCTACCATCTCCTTGAATGATATAATTCTTTTTTTTCATATATAACTTTTATTGGTGAATATAAATATATATATTATTAATATATATTATATTTATATAATGATTAATATTATATATATTATTGATCCATGATCAATGTATAGGGACAAAAACTACAGGACAAAAATTTTCAAGAAAAAAAGAAACAGTTAACACTCAGGAACGACGATTTTAATAATTAATTATTAATAAATTGGTGTTGAAATGTTATAAGTGAATAATATATGTTATTATATGTATTTAAATTACTCTGGTATGTAATTATAATGAATTTTAATTTATTATACAGGATGTTATATCTTTTTTGAAGTATTTACAACTCGAGGAAATGCATTTTTGTTTCAATCTCAATTTAATGAGGATTGTTTATGCTTGAATTTACATTGAAGGAAAATATATGTTAATTTTATGATAAAATAATATCAATTTATTATTTTATGGTTATTTCTAGAGAATAAATGTTTTCTTTTCATTTATCTTACTTTAAGTTCTCAAGAGACCTAAATAATGTTTTTAAAGGAATTCGACATTAATTCTCTCTTCAGTTAGAAATAATTTTTTCATTCATATTCATGTTGACTAAAATGTTTCCAAGAATGTTTTTATTAATATATAATTATCTTTTAAATTATTTTTTACCCAATTTTGAAATTCTATGATTTTTTAAAGGAATATTCTTATCATTTTTTGAATGAGGTACTTTTAACTTTTTATCGAAAATGTGAAAGGAGTATTTGGTTTAATGCACACAACATGAATAAAATTTTCCTCGATCATGATTGTTTAATTATTTTAAGATTATTTTAAAAGTTTCCATGTTTATTTTCAAATAAAATATTTTCCTTAATATTTTATTATTTTTATATTTTAAATATGTGATTTAAAAATGAAAAGGGTATCTTCCTCAAAAATATTCTGGTGATCTTTTAAAGGAATTTTTCATCCATTATAACATATATTGATGTTACATATTATTTATTAAGGATTTGATCCAATTATACCCTATTTCTTTTTTTTTGTGGATGGTTTATGATGATGAAGTACCGATGTTCCATATTCTTACTTAAATACTGATAATTGTTGACTTATATTGAATTCTAGGAATGAATTATATTAATCATTAAAAATATAAGGAATGTTTAGAACATGCAGTGACAGGTGGGGACTAGTTATACGTAGTCCCCCAATTCATTTATAGGTCTCATGAGACAAAATAAAAAGCATTATATATTGAATAGGTATTTAGTTTATACATACCCATTTAATAAGAATTATGTCTTGGTTGAGGAGACATGATGGTAAAATTAATGATAACTTCATTGAAAGGAATTGATCACCAATGTATATATTTATTAATTTCATTTATTAAGAATTAAAATTTCATTATACATGTGTTTTCTATATCTACATTATACATAGATACTCATTTAAAACAAGTGTTTATTGAATATGATGTGTTTTGATTATCCACTATGCCATGTTGATTATGCCTTATTTACTCATGATAACTTCCACTATACAAAACCATTATTGAGAATATGAGATCACCCTTTATTGATTTTCTTCCAATGGATTTTAAGAAGGATATAACGAATGATATAAAGGATGAAATAGTGTTTCATATACTAAGTTTTTTATTATTCCATTGTAATTTGATAATAATGAATGTATCCATCTTTTTTAAGACCACAAAAATGACTGATCATGTGCGGTGAGATTACTTGTATCATGTACCAATGTAATAAAGAAAACATCATCTCTAGGTTAATGGAGTTAGGTTTTCTATAGTTGGATTCAGAGGAATTTTAGAAGAATCCTTGGGAACTATATTTTAAATAAATATAGCTGACATGATAATTATGATAATCCCTTATAGTATATGGAAAATTTTACCATTATAGGGATTTTTATTAAATGATAAAAATTCCTAATGATTATGAGATAACTCATTATGTTTCATTCTTCAATAACGGAATCTACTGAAATAAAAGGAATGAACAACCCTAAAAAATATAGTGATTGTCCTACTGAGAAATTCAATACACTTGGTGTTGGAATTGAGAAAATCATGGACACATTTCGGAAACTAACTGAGGATATGATTAATAACCTTATTTGAATGGAAAAAACTATTATTCTACCCCATGATTCACCAATGTTGGATCACATTATGTGATAAAATCCTCTTTCTTTTTTTAACTATTAATACATTGGTATTATAAAAATGGATTAAGTCTATTGAAATGATATTTTTAGCAATGAGATGTAATGAAAGTAAAAAGGTTATTTTGGAAGTTTATTATTTGAAAGGAGATGTTGATTAATGGTTCCCATTGATCTATAACACTAAAGAGGTTTAAGAAATAGAAATCATGTAATTGAGAACTTTTAATGTGATATTTATTGAGAAATACATCCCCCAAGAACATCAAGATTAAATAAATAGAAAGTTACTCACTTTAAAATAGAATGAAGAAGAATGTGTGATAGAGTATGAGGTTAACTTTAAAATATTATCTAGTCAATATATATACTAAATACATAATCTTGAAAGTAATATTGACCATTTTTTATGGAAATAAGTCAGTCACAAAATGGATATGGTTTCTAAATCTTTTTTATCACATGATTATATTGTTTCATGTTCCATTAATATAGAGAATTAATTTTATAGGTCTTATATTTTCAAAGGAAGTTAGGAAAAGAATAGGCCGACCAATCACCAAGAAATAAAGAAATTATTCAAATAATAAGAAATAAAGAATGAGATTTACAAAAAAAAATAATTGTGGAAATAAGCATACAGGTATATACTTAATGAGAACATGATTTTTTAAAGTGTTGAAAAAGTGTTCACTTGGATCTTGAATGTAAGGTAATGAATAAAAACAATACTATACAATTATTCAAATATAAAGAGATAAAAAATTATATAAACAAATGTCCCAATAATCAATCAAACATACAAAAAAATAAAAATAAAAGGGGATAAGGATAAGCATATTAAATTACTACAACTGAAGTGGGATTTCCTAACATAGTGGAAAATGGTACACTTATTATCCACTCTAAAAATAAAAATGTTTTATTTTATTCCAATTCTACCCACTCTTATATATCTAAAAAATTTTCTAAGTGTAACACATCACCATCTCAATGATTAAATGTTGAGTTGGCAATGAAAACTTATAATAGTAAAATGATCACATATCAAGTATATAGCTCCCCTATGATATATGTTTATAGAAATTTTATTCCTACAAATATTTTTATTCATCCTATAGTTGAATTTGATACAATTTTTTTCATGAAATATCCCACTCAACATGAATAACATATAAATATTTGATGAAGGTTAGTTACATTCAATATTACAAACTAACCTATGATTATATATCAGTGTGAGGATAAACTTAAAATCCCAATGGAAATTACTTCTATAATATGGGGTTTACTATATATTCATGAGGGATATTTTTCTCAGATGTGTGGGGAGAATCTTAACATTGATGATATTAATACTATACATGAGTTTGTTGATTTATTTCTAGAATAGTTTCCCATTCTTCCCCAAAATAATGAAGTTTGATTTTAAATAGAACTCATACCCAATGCTATACTTATTTCAAGGAATCCAAATATAATTGAACCTATTGAGTTTCTATAATTAAAGAATAAAATCCATGATAATCCAGATAAAAGATTTATTTTTCCTAGTGATTCACCATGGGGTGTACATGTTCATTTTGTTGAGAGGAAATATGGGTCAATGTATATTTTCATCTATTATTGGGAACTTAAGAAAGTCACCATTAAGATAAAGCATCTTCTACCCCATATCAATAATTTGTTTGACCAATTATGTGGAGGTCAATATTTTACCATGATTTTTCTTTGATATGAGTATCATTAACTAGAGTTCAAGAATAAGGATATAACCTATAAAACCTTACATATGTGGTATTAACATTATGAATTTATAGTTAGACCATTTTTAATTTCTAATAATCCTAATATCTTCATGTATTTAATGAACAAAGTATTTATAGATTATCTTTATCAGTTTTTGGTAGTATTTAAATAGGTTATTCCAATATATGTGAAGATAAAGGAAGAGAATGAAGAACATTTGAGGATTGTTATGGTGACTCTGAGTAAGGAGAAGTTATATGACAAATTTACAAAGTGTTAATTTTAGCTACCAAAAGTTTCATTCTTGGGTCATATAATTTCAAGTAATAGTATATTGGTGGATCCTTCAAATATGGATGTTATTAAACAATACCATAAAATATCCATTGTAAATCAGATCCATAGTTTTCTAGAATTGGTTGGATAATTTCATCACTTTTTAAGATATTTTTCATGACTATATAATCCACTCACAATTCTGACTTAGAAGGGGTGAAGTTATTATTGAAAAATTAATATAAGGGGAACACTAAATAATTTAAGAGAATTTTGGTTAGTGTGTCTATTATCATACTACCCGAAAAATGGATAAGGGTTTATGATATATAATAGGGAATCAAAGAAGGGTCTGGGGTGTGACCTCATGTATAATGATAGGGAGATATGGTATTCCTC
This sequence comes from Viscum album, assembly GCA_963277665.1. Classification (NCBI taxonomy): domain Eukaryota; kingdom Viridiplantae; phylum Streptophyta; class Magnoliopsida; order Santalales; family Viscaceae; genus Viscum; species Viscum album. The sequence goes on from OY728157.1 coordinate 1,431,549,079, forward strand.
TCAACAGATGAAAATTCATGATAAAAATTACCTGAGTCATGATTTAGAGTTATCAGCATCAATTTTTCACTAAATATTTGAAGGAATTATATTTATGGTGAAAGGTATGATATATACACTAATAATAAAATATTAAAGTATATATTTACATATAAAGAGTTGAATATAAACCAGAAAATATGGGTGGATCTGATCAATGATTATGACTACTCAATACATTACCAAAATGGGAAAGATAATAATGTGAATAATGATATTAGTCAGAAATACATGCTATTTTACCATGATAAGGATTCAAAGAGGTCCAATATTTATATATTTCTAGATATTGGATCTTGAAATATTGAAGAATAGGGATATATCTTATCTTTATTAGATTAATTTTCAACCATCTATCCATGATAGGATTAATAAGGTGTAGAAAGTGGATGCATAATTACATAAGAAGGTGAGGAATGTTTCTGAGTTCGACCATGATCATTATGAAATGATAATTTTCCAGAACTGAGTATGTATTCCATCAATACGAGACATTAAAATGGTTCTGTTAGATGATTCTCATAGTGCATCTTTCTCAATTCATCCTGGAATTATGAAGATGTATATAGATCTAAAAGAGTATTTTTGGTCGGATGACATAAAAATGGACATTGAAAAGTATATATACTAATGTATCATGTGTTATTAAATTAATATTGAAAGATATAATTCTAATGGGATGTTGTATCCATTCCCTGTACCAGAATGGAAATGAGAAAACATTACCATGGATTTCATCATCATAATCCCCAAAATATCTTAATGCTAAAATGATATTTTGGTTGTGGTTGATCACCTTATAAAATAATCTTATTTTATTATAATTAGTGAAGACTTATCTCTTGATAATATTACTCGGTTATACATTAATTATATTGTGAGATTATATGTAGTACCACTCTCAATCATATCTATTAGAGTTCCAAATATTACCTTGATATTCTGGAGAAGTCTTCAGTAGGATTTGGATAAAGAGATGAGTTTCAATATTTCTTAGAATCCTCATATTGCTAGTCAATTTGATAGGACCATTCAAACTATAGAGGAAATACTTCGAGTTTTTTCTATTTTTTTCAATGGTTATTGAGATCAACACTTTCATTTGGTATAATTTTCATCCAAAAATAGGTTTTAATGAAGCATTCACATGTCTCATGATGAATATCACTATGAAATAAATCTTAAAACTACTAAATATTTGGGTGGAGTTTGAGAAATAAATCTACTGGGACATGATCTAGATAAGGAAATGGAAGAGTAGTTTAAAACCACTAAACATCACATAAAAGGATCTCAAAGTTGATAAAAATTCATATAGACAATCATTGGTGAGATCTAGAGTTAAAATTTCATGACAATGTATTCCTTTGAATATATCCTTAGAATAATGTTATGAGATTTGGAAATAAGGGAAAACTAATCCCTTGATATATTAGTCTTTTTGAAATTCTTAATCGTATTGGGATGGTAGATTATTGCTTGGAGCTTCCACCAAATCTCTCTCACATATTCCCGATGTGTTCTACGTATCTCTCCTGAGGATGTATATACCCGATCCTTCAAAAGTACTAAACTCAGAGGTAGTACTATTAGAGGAGGATATATCTTATGAGGAAAAACTTGTAGAGATTCTATATCATAGAGAGAAAGTGATATGAAACAAGATCACCCATGTGGATAATGTTTTTTTAGAGAAATCATAAAATTGAGGAAGATAAAAAGGAACCTAAGGATGTAATGAGGTATAATTATCCTGAATTTTTTAAAATAGATTGATGGAATTTTGAGGAAAGAATTATTATAGGGGGTATAATGTAACACCTTGGGATTTTATAAACTTAATTTATTTGATAACTTGTTTATACACAACACTGAGTTTTAATGAACCAAAACATACTATTTATAGTTATCACTTTACTATTAAGTTAGAGGGTATGACTATGATTAACTATATTATATAATATCTAATTTCAGGTATATGAACCTTTATTCATGTATTTTGAATCTATATAATTCTCAATTTAGGTTTCAAGAGGTTTTGGGGGTTTGCATGTTTTGGAAGATTTTCTAGAGGTCCCCCAGTTTGTGAATAGTTAGTAGAAATCATGAACCATCTCTAAGAAACTTTTCAAGGGAATATGGTGGGAACTAAGAAGGCGCACAATTGGTGAATGGTCCAGAAAAACCATACAAGTTCCTAGGATAAAACATTATTCTTGAAAAACATGGTATAGTTGGAGCATGGTTTGTCTGACCATGTGATTCATCCATGTAAGGGATTGTCTTAAGATATTAAAACCACATGATTGGACATGATTTTACAAACTATACAGTCTAACCATGTGAAATAAAATTGGAACCCCTTAAAATGTGGATCTAATCTGAGTTAACCCCCAATAGACTCATTAGTTTTTTATTCTCTCAATAACCTGAATTCTTTTTTATCACACTAGATTATATATGTTTCCCTTCAATCAATAATATATTCTTAGCTGAATCAAAGTGTGTTATAGACCCACATTCTTCAGTAATTTGTCATTTTTCATCGTTTTCCTCAGATCGAACCTACTTCTCTCTCCAATAATCTTATATATAATTCTTGGTGGATATATTTCTATTCCTTTTAAGTAATATTGATGTTTTATCATTGGATTGATTAAATTAAATGTTAACCAAGGATATATCTATAGAATAATTGTTCCATTATTTAATTTTTCCAATCGTTGTGAGGTTGGTTGCTTCTCTATTATATTTACTTGACTGTGAAATTTAAGGATTAGTTTTAATTAAATGATTTTCTTAAAATGGTTATAAAATACTTGTGTGATTCTTGATGGAAATATTATTTTTTTATTGGATTGTAATTTTTGGAATATTAATTGGTTTTGAAAAAACCCCATTTGTTATAATTTTGAAATGATCATTTTAAAATTATTGTTTGGTTTTGACATATGTAATGTTTTTGTTGAAATGATTTAAGGAAAGAAATGTTTTATTTTGGAATGTATTTATAAAATTTTTTCATAACCATTTTTGGAATGTGTTGAGTGGGATGGATAGTGGTTTTGAAGTACCACCATCAAAGTGAGGAGAAGTATGTACATGAAGTTCTACCATCAATGGTAACACAAATCTCGAGTGTGTGTGGATGTTTGTGTGTGTGAACCTTGAATTTTTATGCCAAATAAAATAGAGAAATGGTTTAAATAATTTGTTTTATTACTTTCCATGTATTTTTTATGGTTTTAGTGTAAAATATTTTTACAACTTAAAAATATTTTATATAAATTGTGATAATAAGTTTTTCCTTAGTGGTGTGAGTTGGGAATTCATTGGATAAATCCTATTGAGTTTTTAATTACCCACTACTTGGGAAATATTATGAATTTCTAGATGTCATCTATCAATACCTAGGTAAAGGAAATGTATCTTATTTCTTTAGTAATGATTCTTGATACCATGGACATGGCATGTAGAGTTGGAGCACAGAGTGGGTTAGGTGTTTGTGGTTTATATCACTTGTGAGTTTCAAGTATTGTGTCCTTTTAGTTCTATAAGAGTATGTATTTTGGTTTATTCTTGTACTCTAATATGGTTTATTGGTTTGGTTATGTTTTGAGTTTTATTTTTTACTCATGAATCATATATAGGTTTTTTTGGTTATTGTTTATATAGTTTGGATGTTTATCATTCAAAGGGAAAATCAACCCCCAAATGTTCTAAGGCCCTTGGTATTTATTGAAATCTTTTGGTGTCTTGATGATGTCACCTAAGGATTATTAAAACACCCATTAATTCTTAAGATAATGATGAGGGGTGGGATTTACAAATGGAATATGTCTTGGTTGGCCTATATGTCTTTTTGGGATAAATGATATCAGTCTTGGTCAGTCCAAATGTCATTTTAGGACATATGATATCAATCATGGTTGGTCCAAATGTATTTTTGGGACAAATGGTGTCAATTTGTTCAGTTATTTAGTTGGGTTAGTAGAAAGTATATAGGATTGTCATAACATGAAATTTATAGCATACAAAGACATAGATAACCTTTCTATACTGAACATCAAGTTACCAGGGTAGTTGGGTAAAAAAGTATTAGGAGACACTTCTAAATATTTCTTATCTCATCATCATGGGTTTAACTGATGAGAATTTCATGACATACATTAATAGTAAGACATCCCAAATAGGAATAAATCATTCATTATGAGTTTAATGTTTTATAAAATGGATAAAAAGCATTGAGTTTTGAAAATAGTGAAAATGGTTGATTTAGAAGATCATGGTAGTAGTATTTTAAAAAATGGTTGAAATTTTGATGATGTTTGAATTAGGGATAGAAATTAGGTGATATGTTTTGATATGATAAATTGAAATTTATAAAACTTTAGTTTCTAATGAGTGGGACTAAATGGTGTTTTTTTTTCTATTTATAGTGAATGGAACGTGGTAGGAATCATAGAAATAAACTATAGGAGGTTGCTAAAAATGTGGTTACAGTTGTGACACATGTTAACCAATAGATTATAAAAATAATTTTCATTGATTTTTAGGATGTGGATAATGTTATTAGAAATTATAGTCCTCAAAAATTATACCATTTGATTCAGTTCCAAAAGAAAAATCCACATATAATTTAGGGGGATTCTGAGTTGGAAAAGGTTGAAGTCTGGTTGAATTATATGAATCAAGTGTTCATTTTTTTGGGACACTAGAAGAGTTGAAATTAATATTGGAAATATATATGTTGGATTATTTGACATGATAATTATGGGAATTATAAGTTCACACTAAATTGGACCAAGGCATGACCTGAGAGGATTTTGAGGATTTTTAAAAAAAAATAAATTCTATCCTCACACCTTTCAGATTGACAAAACAACATAATTATTCTATATGAAGTGAGAGAAAATAATGCTGACAGAATAAATGGATAAATATATGAATTTATTCTTATTTTCACTAGAAGTTTTTGCATGTGATTTCTTAAAGGTACTCAGTTTTGAGTAAGGGTTAAGGCTAGAAATTCACTCAAATATTTTCATGATTTGTATAAGAGATTATATAAAGATGTTCAATAGAGCGACTGCAAAAAAAATCTATGGAAATATAGTTGTGGGTGGAATATTTATTTTAATTGGAAAAGTGGAAAATAAATACTATTATCAACTAGAAGACGAACACCGAATTATAGAGTGGAAAAACAACTCAAAATTAGACCATTTGATCAATAAATCTTCCTAATCAACCCATAAGAAACCCAAGATGTTTTTAGTGTGGTTCAATATATCACATCAAGTGAGATTTTATGAAACCAACTAGAGAATGTCACAACTTTAACAAGATAGAACATATTTAGTGATATTGTTGTAGTGCTCCAAGGTCTGGTTCTAGAGACACATCTCATGTTTCTCAAGAATATTATTCTTCAATAGAATGAGTAAAACTGAATAATTCTCATCATTATAATTGAGAAATACAAGATTATTATAGGAACACCATGACTCCCCAAAAGATACAATCACATTAGGGGAACATAGAGAAAATTTATATGAGTAAGAAATTGTATGTTGCTGAGCAAGTGATCATGTATAATCAATTGGGTCCTTCGATGGTGAGAAGTGTGATTATTTTTAATTCTTCCCTTATGAAATATTTATTTAATATGGGTATATCACACTCATTTATTGCTTCTTATTTTATGATCATATAGGGTATCATGTTGTGATGATTCCCTCTTTTTTGAAACATCAAATTCCTCTTGGCCAAAGAGAGTGTCGAGCCTTTATGTGTAAATATTTTTCCCTAACAATCGATGTAGTGAAATTGTTTTAGGATTTATTTATTTTAGACATGTATGTTTATGAGTTGACTCTAGTTATGGATTGGTTGACATTGTTAGAATCTCACACCAACTATTATTCTTAAAAGGTGATTTTTTGATCTCTTGATGGTGTAGATAATATCTTTAGAGAAGATTGAAAATTAAAGGAAAGTAGAGAAGGAATTTTTGAACTATTGGTTGGAAAAATATCTTATTAGTTGGAAGTTCTTACTTTGTCATCTGTGGTTGAAATTTGAAATATATATTTTCCAACTATTTTTGACCAATTTTATAATGTTTTCTTAAAAAAATCTTAGTGTTTCCAATAAAAAGAGAGGTGGAGTTTAAGATTGATCTTTTATTGAGGACCAGTCCAATCTAACTTCTATCTTATCGGATGAAACCAAAATAATTTATGCAATTTAATGTTCAACTAGAATAATTGGAAAACAAAGGGTTCATTTGACCAACCACATCTCCATGGGAAACAATAGACCTATTTATAATGAAGGTGGATAGGAATATTATACTTTGTGTGGATTATCATAATCTTAACCAATTTACAATAAATAATTGATATCCTCTTCCATGCATTGATGAACTATTTAACCCATTGAGGGGAGACCAATGTTTCTCTAAAATTGTCTTACATTTGGGGTATCACCAATTGCGAGTTTAGAGGGAGGATATTCCAAAGATAGATTTTAGATGTAGATATGGACATTATGCATATGTGGTTATGCCTTTTGGTATTATGAATGAACCAAAATTATCTATATAACTGAAGAATCAAATATTTTAGAGTTACTTAGATTACTTATTGGGAGTTTGTGTTAGTGATATATTGGTGAATTCTAGGAAAAAGAGGTTCATGAGAAACACTTGGATATAGTGTTTGACATCTTATAATAGAATCTCTTATTTTCCAAGTTATCAAAGTGTGATTTATGGATTCAAGAGAGGAATATCCATGGCCATGTAATTTATAAAAAAGGAGTTTATATGGATCTTGAAAATATAGAAACATTTATCTCTTGTAATCCACCAAAGAATGTATTTGAGATATGTAGTTTCCTTGGTATAGTGGGATACTACAAACATTTTTTATATTATTTTTCATGTTTTGAATCATCTATGATAGATTTGGTAAGGAAAGAAATTTATTTATAATGGAATGGGGAATTCCATAAATCCTTTTAAGAACATAATGTTAGGATTACATTAATACCTATCCTCATCTTTCCAGAGTCTAGATAGAGACATGTTGTATATTACGATGCATAAAAAGTTGGGATGGGATGTGATCTAATGTAGAGAGATCATTTTGTTGCTTATGTTTCACAATAGTTTGGGTTTTATTAGAGGAAATACCGAATACATGATTTGGAATTAGCTTCCATGGTCCATGATTCGAAAACATGGTGTTATTATCACTTGGGTGAGAAATTCACTATGTTTATAGATCATAAGAGTTTGAAACACATTTTCTTAGAAAGATATTTTAATTTAAGATAGTGTAGATTGATATAGTATATTTATATGTTTGAATTTGATTTGATTTATACAATGGGTAAAGGGAACTCAATGGAAGATGCATTGAGTAGGAATACATATGTTGAGTTGGAAAAATTAGCTTCAGACTAGTGGAAAAAATCTAAATAATAGTAGATATTCATATATAATGCTCAGAAAAAGGTGGTGTTTCAGTTCTCTTTCCATTTTCTTTTTTACTTGATTTAGTGGTGTAGGTTATAGTTGGTTAGACATATAATTATAAAAGTGTTATGATCAGGTCAAAACTCAATGGCGAGGAGACCATTGGGGGATGAAATATGGATGGGAATTTAGCATTGCAGTTTAGAAATCAGATGGTTATAACATAAAATTGTTAGTAAAAACATCTTAGTACTTACCAGCATTTGATATGGGATATTCAACCTAGTAAAAAAATGATTTAAAAAGTATTGAAAGAACAATTTTTGTGGGTTCGTATGAAAGGAGTTGCAGCGAGGTATGTCTCAATATGTATCACCAATTAGAAGGTGAAGGTAGAGAATCAATGAATATTTGGTATGTTGTAGTCTTTACCAATTCCGATGTTGAAATATGAGTAGATAACCGTATATTTTGTAAAAGGTCTACCAAGGAAAGTTAGGAAACATGATTCTATATGGGCGATTGTGGATCATCTCACAAAGTTGGATCACTTTATCCCTATTTATGAAACTGATTTAGTAGA